>CM058156.1:10510000-13234404 GCA_030254885.1 Vitis rotundifolia
GGAAACCTCTACCACGCCTTTCTCCCCTTGGCGCAAACCTGACCTCATTATTCAATGAAGCTTGATCCTCTTCATCTTCAAACTCATCCTCATGGTAGTCATCAGAATCATCAATGCATGCACACCTTCCTTGCCTTCTAGCATTAGGGGCTCTTTGGGGGTGTTCCTCACACAAAGAAGCAATAAAAGCGTCTTGCCTATCTATTCGATCCCGAATATCATTAAACACCACGTTCATGCGTTCAAACTGTTGTTGCATAGCCTGCAACATGAGGGATGACTCCTCCTCTCCTTCCTTATTTGATATTTTGCCCTTAGAAGACATATTTTTGAAACTACAAAAAAAATGTTAGAAATAATTCCTCACAACACTCCTTCACGTGTTTGCACTCAAATTATGTCACTCACACTCATGTTTCACTCTTAAATTGACTTTTTTTTTTATATTAGTCTCACACTCTCTTGTTTTTTTCGACTCGTAGCTTCCTTTTTTTAGTTCTGCTTAAACTAATAAACTTGATCAACAAATTCAACTTGTAGAGAAACACTAAATCAAAGGAAGAGGACAAAAGAAAATAATATTTTGATTTGAGAGAATTGAAACTACATAATTTTTATTTTTTTTGTTTTCTATTTCTTTTTTGAAGTCTTTTTTTTTTTTTTTTTTTTTTTTTGGAGCTTAGTGCATGATTTTAACCTAGTGCACGTCACAAAATAAGAACGAGGAATAAAGAACACAAAAGGAACAAGATAGGATGATAATAGGAAACAAAAGATAAATGGATAGAAAACTGATTTTAGAACCTGTGCTGTGATACCAAATGATGCGAACCTCAATCGACACGCTTTGAGACCCAACAAACAGTATTGGAATAATTGCCCAAGAAAGCTAAAATACAGATTTTTGATAGAACCCTGACCCAACGTTTATAAGTGAAATGCGAACCAAAAGTATAAGTAACATACCTTGACCTAATGATTATACTGGAATCACGAACTGAAGGTATAAAGTTTGAATGCCACAAGGAAGAATTCTTGATAAGTTTTCAATTCTTGAAGAACCAAAAGAAGAGCAAAGCCTCACATTTTCTGATTTTTATTCAATGAAATTCTTCTATTACAATGAGTGCATCCTATTTATATGTCAAAAACATACTAAATATTAAAACCCTAAATAAAAGTTGATTTGGTCTGAAATTAGTAGATCCAAATTAAGAAAGTAACTAAAAAACTTACTAAATAATAAAAGCCTAAAATTAAGGTAGATTTGGTTTGAAATTAGCAGCTCTAGAATAGGAAATAACTAATATGGAACTGGAAAGTCAATCAGTCATTAATCCACGCCATAAATCACACCCAATCAAGCCAGATTAGCCCTCAATAGCTTGGATTAAATTTATTACACCTTCATCTTTCTTTGGGCCAAACTTGGAATGTCCTGCGTTTGAATCAGCCCAAATCTCTTGAATTAGCCTATTAAGTGCTTTTTTGATCTTCTTAGAGCTTGCTTTAGTAATTGGTCTAACTGGAACATGCAATGGATCCTTGGATGCTTGTTGATTCTCATCAATAAGTCTGGAAGAGAGATGCAGCCTTGAGGACGATTTTTTGAGGAGAACAGCCGCATGAGTCTGGAGGCGAGAGGCGCACCATTGGAGGGAGAACAGCTGCATCAGTTTTGAGGTGAGAGGCGGATCATTGAAGGGAGCACCAGTTGCACCAAAGAAAAGAAATCAAGAAAGGATGAGAAAGGGTGATTTTTTCTGAGCATGAGAAGGCAGCCGCACCATGGAGCTTTTCTTTTAGAGCAGCTGCACCATTCTTGACGTGAGGGGAACCATTAGCAAGCAAGCACAGGTGCAGCCGCACCCTTGAGATGAAGTAACTTCTGGAGGTGTAAGGTGTAGCCACACCCTCAGGGGAATTTTCGGAACAGTCGCACCATTGAGAGAATTTTCGGAACAGCCGCATCATTAAAAGACAAGAGAAGAACCAACTGCACACATCCAGATTTGCTCCAAGCACAGCAGTTGGTCATTTGCTTGCCCTTTATTGAATCAATTGCACACATTCGGGCTGTTTTGATAGCGCCACAGCAGTTGGCACTTTGGGAAGACTACTACCATTACACACATCCGGCTGGGTAAGATTCTTTATTCTTATATTTTTTTAATCCATCAATACAATATGTTAAAAGTTCTTTGTGGATTTACTGTTATGCCATTATAAATCA
Source organism: Vitis rotundifolia (assembly GCA_030254885.1). Lineage (NCBI taxonomy): Eukaryota > Viridiplantae > Streptophyta > Magnoliopsida > Vitales > Vitaceae > Vitis > Vitis rotundifolia. Next base: position 10,512,234 of record CM058156.1, read on the forward strand.
TTGTTAAAGCTTGATATCTATTTATTTGTATGCTAACTACTTATCTATTTATTAACAAGATTTATGTTATAGGTTAGAGACATAGTTTTAAAATTTGTCTTAGATAGTTTTTCTTTAATTTAATTTTTGGTTTAACTGAAATTTGTGTTCGTTAAAATAGTTAATATTAAGTGTTAAATATTTGATTTTAGGATTGCCATAATTGGTGTTAAAAACATTTTTAAATTTAGATTTCATTTTAGTAATGTAAATTTATTTGAAAATTTTGATTCCATAAGTTCATATTTCGTTTTAGTCATACTTATTTGTTCATGTGTTATCTATTTATCTATTTGTTAATAAGATTGATTTTATAGTTTAGTTTTAAAATTTGTTTTGAATAGTTTTTCAATTTAATTTTAGGTTTAAGTAAAATTTTAGTTTGTTAAAATAATTGACCTCACATGTTAAATATGTGATTTTTAGATTTGCCTAAATTAGTGTTTAATTCTTTTTGAGTTTAGATTTCATTTTAATGATGTAGGTTTATTTAGAGAGTAGATTCCCTGAATTCATGTTTTGTTTTTTTAGTTTGCCTTCATTTAAATTGACTCATTTTAATTATTTTAGGTGTTTTTATAATTTTAAGTTATTAATAAAATCAATTCTATATTCAAAGGTGTCTGTCTTTAGTTTATTCTGATTTAGCTTTACTCGTCTATTCAGTTTGGGTATTTCCTATAATATTAGTTCATTAAAAAAAATTAATTTTACGATTGAAAATTATTGTTTGCCTTGATTTGATTTGGTCCATTTTAATTGGTCTAGGTGTGTTTGTATGTTTAATCGATCACGTGCTAATTTGTTATTATTACTCTTAATTGATATGCTTTTTTTTTTTTTAATATTAGTCATTAATTTAATTGGTTTAAGTTTGAATAGTTTATTGCTTTGGTAGTCTCTTGTCAAATTTATTTTTTCGGAGGCCATCGGAAAATAGTGAAGATTGGCCTCCATCCTCACCACTTCAATTTTCTTGGTTGTAAAAAATTCTACTTTGTGATTTTGTTCTTTTTTTGTTTTGCTTGGTATTTTGATTCATACGTTTTATTATTTTCAAATTAATTTCTTTTATTTTTAAAACATAACACTTTTCTCAAAAGATCCTTTAAGAATCCATTTCAAAAATTCATTTAGAGTTCTTAGAATCAAAATCTCATTCCTTTTAAAAATATATTTCAAAAACTCATTTAGAGTCTTTATAATCAAAATCTCAATTTCTTAAACAATATGCAACCATCTCTTGATCGGTCCACATCTTTCTCAGTTTTCGATGAAAATTTTGGTTTTGAACAAAACACGAATCAAAGCTTGTGGTCCCAAATAAATGGGATAACTCTAGGCTAAATTCGTGTATATCGATTGGGGAATTGGTGAAACCCCTACATAAGAAAATCATTTTAAAACTTATTTTTGCTACCACTCATGCTATTTGTTGTAATCATATCTATCTATTTTTTTTATAGAATTGTACACAAGATGTGTGTGATAATTGATTATTTCATATGCTTTGATCGTTTTGCTATACTAATTAGATAAGCATGTTAGGATTTCTTATTTTATTATTTATTATCTAACCCCTCATGTCCTGTGGAAGCACGTTATGAGTTATCTATGCTATCCAGGTACATCCCCTTTCACCTACATTATAAATTCTATAAATATGATTCTCATTGTGAATTATACCTATGTTTGAGAATGCTTGGGATGTCTTGATATTTGTTACATTGTTTGATCATTTATGATAAAACGCATGCTGGGTAATATATTATCTAAACTAACCATTGATGTTTTATGATAGCGCTTAAGAAGTGATTTAGGTATGCACCCTAACTTTCCTTTATTGTGATTTGATCTTATTTGACATGTTATTTTTTTTAAATCACTTTAGCCTACCTAGGTATCCTCAATTAATCAATTAATTGCCGCATTTTCTTTAACTTAGTCAGTAGAGACCTTTATAGGGCTTAGAGGGGTGTTACATTTTAAAGGTACCTTTCCAATAGGTAACCTGATCCTCGGACCTAGACTCGAGTTTTTTCAAAGACACGCTTTTTCCAAAAATTATGGAGTCATTTTTTTAGGGTTTTTTTTTCCCTTTAAAATAAAAATAAAATAAGTGGTGATTCTGACTTTTCAAAAAATCAATTTTTCACCAAATAAAAGCGAGTCTCACCGATCGAGTGGGGGTGCATGTGAAAAATGCGGGTCCACAATAATACAAATAATACATAATTTAATTTTAATGCACATGTAATAATAATAATAACAATAATAATAATTTAAGAATTATTTTATCTCTTTTAACCAATTAATTCTTTAATGAATATCATGCTCCATGTGATATACTCCAATTCATTTTAACTATATTTAATTTTATTTATTATTTTTTATAATACAACCATATTATTTTCAACATATAAATAAATATGAAAAGAATCATCATTTTTAAATTTTTATTTTTTCTTTTCTTAGTAATTTTCTATTAATACTTTCTTGGGAAGAAACATAGCTGGATTTTAAAGCATGATTCAGCAAAAAAGAAAAAAGAAAAAAAAAAAAACCTTTTATTAGCTTGGGGCATCTTGTAGGGGATAAGAATCTAACATTGTATATTAAAAGTGTGTTTGATAGTGATTTTAGGAAGCGTTTCGAGTTTTTTTAACATTTAAAATTTTTTATCTTTTAAGTATTAAAAAAATTGAAAATACTTCTTAAAATCATTATCAAATGTACTCTATGAAAGCTAGCACTTAGCTTGCCTCATTTTACATGATTTTTTATGACATGTGGAATGTGAAACTATTTATGACACTTAGGTTTAATAAATTAGTAAATATGATTAATGTTCTAATTTCATGTTACCCTTAGTTATCCTAATAAAAAACCTAGGTTCATAAGGAGTTGACTAACTATCTATATCAAGTTGACTAATATTGGATGTTACCCCTATGCATGACCTCTTCTCATATATGGGTTAGTAAATGGATGAATATATATTTTAATTTATTTATAATAAGTCTATCTATTTAAATATAAAATAAAAAAATAATTTTCCAAAATAAATACTAAGGTTATGTTTGATTCCCAGTAAGCAATAGGGAAAGAAAAAAAAATATTAAGGAAAATGATTGTATCATGTTTGATTTTACTATAAAAATTGTGAAAGAAAATTAAATATAATTAAAATTATTATGAAATTTTTATATTTTTAAATGATTTAATCTATATATATAAAAGAGTCAAATTCATGAAAAAAGTTTAAAGTAATATAAAAAAATAATTTATTGATTTTAAATCTAATTTTTATTTTCTTTCACTTTTTTTTCTTTTACTTTTTCATCACATAACGTAAAGATATATTTGATTTTTGAAAAGTACTGATGAAAGAAAAAAATGTGAATGAAAATTATTTTATTATGTTTGATTTTACAATGGAAAATATGAAAGAAATTTAAATATAATTAAGATATGAAACTTATATATTTTAAATTATTTTATCTTTATATAGATGAATTAAATAAGTTAAATGAGTTTAAAATAAAATATAAAAATAATTTATTAACTTTAAATTTATTTTTTATTTTTTTTCTTTTTACTTTTCCTTTCTATTTTTTTTTCATACATTTTCTTTCAAACTTTTCCGCACATAGTCTAAAAAGAGAGATGTTGAAAAAGGATAATATATATATATATATATATATATATATATATATATATAAAAAGGAAAGAAAAACATGATGCTGATTTAACACACTATGTATTTAGTACAATTAATTATTTAATTATTTTTTTATTGTTTATTATTACTATTTAATATTATCATTATTCCTTGATGCATTATTATAAATAAATGTTTATTATTAATAATAATACATAATTTAAATTTAATGCACATATAATAATAATAATAATAATTTAAGAATTATTTCTTCTCTTTTAATGAATATCATGTCTGTGTGATATACTCCAATTCATTTTAACTATATTTAATTTTATTTTTTATTTTTTACAATACAACAATATTTTTAGCATGTAAATAAATAAGAAAAAAATATCATTTTTAAATTTTTTTTTCTTAGTAATTTTCTATTAATACTTTCTTGGGAAGAAACATAAGTGGATTTTAAATGCAGTTTAGCTAAAAAGACAAAAAATCCTTTTATCAATTTGGGGGCATCTAAGGCGGAGGAGGCGGAACTGGAGTCGAACTCTGACCACTGTGAGATTTTCACCTCTCGCAGATTTTCAGGCCATAGCTTACCTCTGGCAACTTGTTTCGCTCACCGGAGTTCGGGAGTCTAGATGGATCCCACCACCTGTACCTGCCATGTCGCCGCAATCCCTTACCCAGGAAGAGGCCACATCAACCCCATGTTCAATTTCTGTTACTTGTTAGCTTCAAGGAGAGATGATGTCCTCATCACCTTCGTTCTAACTCAAGAGTGGCTGGGTTTCATCGGCTCCGACCCCAAGCCCCCCAACCTCCGCTTCTTCTCCATACCCAATGTCATACCGTCAGAGCTGGTTCGCGCCGCCGATTTCCCAGGGTTTTTTGAAGCTGTGATGACGAAAATGGAGGACCCATGTGAACGGCTCCTGGATCGGCTCAAACCTCCGGTGACTGCCATTGTGGCCGATACTTTTTTGTTCTGGGCGGTGGGAATGGGCAATCGGAGGAATATTCAGGTCGCATCTTTATGGCCGATGTCGGTTTCCGAGTTCTATCATTTACATAATCTTATTGTTCAAGCTCAGAACTCTCCAACTGATATGTCAGGTGCCAGCAACTATCCTACCCAATATAAAAGCTATTTGAGTTTAATATACATCTTTTAATTTATTTTCTGGATTTAATCATAGCATTTATTAATTTTATTTCAATAATCAAAACTTATAATTACATATAGATTCACAGTCATAAAGATGATAAATTGATAACAATTCAATAAGCTTGTTAGTTATTTGATTTCTTTATGAAGATGATGAAATAATCTTGTTAGTTTGTGTGTGATAGAACAAAGAGAAGAGCACTCGGATTTGAAGAAGAACAAGCAAATATTTGGACGATTGAAGGAGGCCTTTTCGTGGGTACAGAAAGCGCAATTGCTTTTGTTGACTTCCATATATGAGCTTGAAGCTCAGGTCATAGATGCTTTAAAGGCAAAATTCTCATTCCCCATCTATTCTCTTGGACCCCTCATACCTTACTTCAAACTCGGGCATAGCTCTATACCTATACCTTCCTACCAGAGCAACAACAGTGGCTGCTTAGAATGGCTAGACTCTCAGCGTCTTGCTTCTGTCCTGTACATCTCTTTGGGAAGCTTTCTTTCAGTTTCGAGTGCCCAAATGGATGAAATAGCAGTTGGGTTGCAGCAAAGTGGTGTTCGGTTCTTGTGGGTGGTGCATGGAGAAGCGGCTCGGATAAAGGATATTTGTGGTGAAATGGGGATGGTGGTGGCTTGGTGTGACCAATTGAGGGTGTTGTCTCATGATTCTGTAGGGGGGTTTTGGTCCCACTGTGGGTGGAACTCAGTTGTGGAAGGTGTCTTTTCAGGTCTTCCTTTTCTCACTTTTCCCATAAGTATGGATCAACATTGCAATGGTAATCTAATTGTGGAAGATTGGAAGATTGGATGGAGGGTAAGAAGAGAGCTGGGAAAAGAAGTTTTGGTCAAAAGAGATGAAATTGCATGCCTTGTGAAGAAGTTCATGGATTTGGAAAGCAATGAGGGAAATGAAATGAGAAGAAGAGCAAGAGAACTTCAAGGGATTTGTCAACAAGCAATTACAAAAGGAGAATCGTCTTACACTAATCTTGATGCTTTTGCAAGGGACATCCACAATGCTGCTACTGTTGAAGCAGGATGATGCGTTGTGGCACTGGTGATTAAAGGATGTGAAGCTTGTGACCATATGTTCTAATAAAAGCTTATGAATTTGGAATTCTGTCATCCAAGAATTCCTCCAAATGACCAACTGTATGATCTCTAGTTTGAACTTGAAATTCTATTAGCCCGAAGCGAGAGTTGGTTACTAATGTTTTTTTGTTTTCTTGTTTTGGATTGTGTGATATAAAGGGGAGAGAGAAATTTGTGGACTACATTTCTGGAATTTCCTATTTTTAGAAAAGAAATTAGATTTAATTTCTAATAGAGATATGCATCTCAAATTTGTATTTTTAGTTCTTAATGCCTTTAGGAAAAAATGCATTATGTGAAATATTTTTAATGGTAATATTTTCTTATGAAAATTGGTATTTAGTTTGATTCTGGAAAGATATTAGAAGTATCTTTATAAAAATTATAGGTCTTGAGTGAAAAATAAAAGTGGGAAGGATAAATTGTTAGTAGTGGATCATGAGAATCGTTCAAGAAAATCCAAAACTATATTGATATTCAATAGAATGATGATATTTATAAAGACTATACAAATATATTGATAGATGAAGTACTTTGCATTTTATTTCTAACTACTCTCTCATTAATCAACCAATAATCGGTAATAGCTATTATTTGCATGTAAAAGAAGTGTCAACCTTGTTTTGCTTTATTTTTAGTGCACATTGTGGTTAAATCTTATTCAATTGGTATATGTTTTGTAATCAATATATCTTTTAGATGATTTTCAAATAACTTTAAGTCTTTAGCTTGTTAAAGTAGTGATTTATTTATTTATTTATTTGTTAATGCTCCAATCCCCTCGATGGATTCCTTGTGAATTGTGGGTGGTGGGATAGAGCTCTAAACGCATGACATGTTGCAACAAATGAGATTTTAATTTTTATTGTTCTATCCATGTTTGCATTAATATTTATCTGAGCATTCAAACTTGCATCACTTGTATTGTACATAACTTAGGTGCATTAGGATTTTTACAAAAGATCCAATTCATAGGTTCCTTATAAGTTGATGAGTTGTGCACAGTCAGTTTATAGACTTTGGTAATCTACCTTAGGTTGTAGTGCACAACCTACTAATTGGAAGGAAGGATGATTTGTCTTGGTCATTAAGATAAGTTTCTATGGTGAGTGTACGAGTGTGTATAGCTATTGACATATATTTAGAGTTAGTGCATACTAATGTATACAAACCTTTTTATTTTCATGTATAGGGAGAGTATGAGCATTTCATCATCTTTATTGATGATTACTCTAGGTTTGGGTATATTTACCCAATGCATAGGAAATTTGATGCCTTGAATAAGTTCGATAAATTTACGGCAGAATAAAAAAATTAATTAATTACTTAAATACCTGAAGGCACTTTGATTAGATCGAGGTGGTTAGAATATATTAGTAAGTTTGATTCTTTCCTTTAAGGGGCATAAGATTATATCCTAATTGAATGCACCCAGGACTCCATTGCAAAATGTAGTAGTGAAAAGAAGAAATTAAACTTTGATGGATATAGTGAAATTGATGATAAGTTTCTTATTACTTTCCATATCCTTTTAGGGATATGCCTTGGAGACCTTGTCTTACATTTTTTTTTTCTAGTACTTTCCAAGTAAATATCTTTGACTCCTAGGGAGATATGGACAAGTAGTAAACTTAGTTTGTGACATATTCACATATAAGGTGTCTATCACACTTGCTAAAATAAAGGTAGACAAATTGAAAGTAAGGTAAAAGGCATATTAATTTGTAGGTTATGCAAAAGGATTTTAGAGATTAATGACAATAGGTATTCTCAATAGAGGCGCCATGATATCTCATGAGATTGAGATGGTGCATCCTCTTGGATAATCCAAAGGACTTGTGATCTACAAGACTATGATAATAGCATTTGCTTTAGTGAAAATTTGACATATGCTTATTTGAGATAGAGTATATTAATTGATCACATAATAAGTGGGATCTATAACTCAAGGTTGGGAGAGGTAATCTTGATAGGTGATATCACTACTTTGTTAGATTACGAACACCAATTCATGGGAAGTCTGTAAGTAGTGGATAATAAGTCATAGACCTAAGTTTCGTTCCATTGTTATTTACATAGGGTACTGAAGTGCAATTGATTCTCTTTGGTGGAATGTTGAATTAATTTCAAAATTGGATTATAAGGGAGCCAATACTCTTATGGGTTTTAGTGGTCACCACTTTGAGCTCATATATCATGATGACATAGTTTATAAGAGTTGGGTTGACTCTAGGTTCACTTTTGTGCATAAGAGAGTTTTGGTAATTACGTAAGGTTGCATAGGGGATAGTAAATAAGTTCTTTGGATTGGGCTAATTGATTAATCAATGGCCTTGTGTGGTTAATTAATCAATTAGAACCCATTTTGGGTTAGATAAAGTGATATAAGCCTTAGTAGGTTTGAGTCACTTAAACCTAGTAAGGGAACCCTGTAGATACCCTCTTAGGGGTTAGGGTTTCCATCACTTGGTGCGAGAGCCGTTTTCTAGAGAAAGAGAGAGAGAGAGAGAGAGAGATAGAAAGCCTAGGATTCCTCCCTTCAAAAGCCTACATTTTGGAATGCTAAGATTGTGGTTTAAGTCATCAGATTGAAAATCTTGAGTGTATGAGATCTCTGAACTCTTTAGGCTTCATCTTCACCAAGCGTAATTGATTTGAGAACATGTCCAAATAATAGGTACAATTTTCTAATACCTTTTCTATGGATCTTAGATTAGTAAAAATGTTATTTTTTGCTTCTGTTGCATAGGAACTAGAGGCTTAGGGTAGTTAATTTGCATGCACCTATACGACCCAAGGTTAGGAAAGAAGAGATGCAAGGCTCTCAACAACTAGTATCAGAGCCCTAGGATAGGTTTTGCATGTCAAATCTAGTATAAGGTGTGCTAACTTTGTTTTGCAAGATATTTTTTTTATAACATGGCCCCAAGGATAATAAATGTGTGTTCAATATTGTAAACTTATAATATGATTGTTATAATTGTGATTGATGTTGGGTTTGTATTGTTAGATTGTTTGTTTTCTAGAATGGGTTGTAAGCTTCGTGTTTAGGAGCATAAAATTTTGATTGGTTGTAAAAATCTTGTTTTTATTAGATTGGTTGAAAACTCCTTCAATGGAGTATAGGATTTTTATTGTAAAAATCCAATTTTTATCAATCTTATAACCCATAGAAGGCAAGAAAGCAATTTAAGATGCCAATCATGGCTACCATGACTCTTACTCCTACCAAGGTTAAGTTTTGGGTGGAGAAAATGGTCAAAAACCAAACTTGCAACAATCTTAGGTGTGCAGGAAAAGAATGTAACACTCAAGCGTTAGGATAAGTGCTCAAGCGGCTCAGGCACTTGAGTGCTCGCTTATAGTGCAAAGTGGTATGACCGATCAAACAGTCGTCATTCCAATAGTGGTAAGTCGCTTCTAGTGTCCTCAAAATTTTTTGGACACTCAAGCACAAGTGACAATAAATTGGTAGTGAGTAAATGATAATGATTGAAAGTGGTAATTTTTAGGATCTTTGCAATAGATTAGGGTTTTTGTGTAACTAATCCTATTTTTGGTTGTAAGATTTAGTAATTTGGATTTTTATCTAAATTTAATTTTGGCAAATATGCAATAAGATCTCTAAGGCCATGGGAAGCAACTTGTTTATTTTATTATTTATTTTACTTTATGCTTTGTCTGTTGCTTAGCATGTGTTAAATAAATAATAAAATTGAAAAGTAATTTTGAAGTTTTCTTAAGGAAAATAAATTTTCATGAGAAGTTTTTTTCAATGTTATTTTTCTTTAAACTAGTTGTTGTTAAAACACATTGTTATTCCTTTTTGGATTATTCACTTGGTTAGATAGGTGGTTTTCTAGGCTTTTCCCTCCCCCACATACCCCCTCCCCCCTAAGAAAATGAGAACTACACCTATCATTAATCTTTTAGGCTCTCTTCTCTTAAGAGAAGGAAGAAATTGGATTGTATATGAATGGTCCAAGGATAAAGAAATAAGATAGCAATTCTTTTAGCATCGGAGTCCCAATTTAAGAACTAAATATAAAATGGATTTGAAATATGTCATGATAGAGAATTTATTTTAAGACAGGTAACCAAAATTACTAAAAGTCTCTCATTGCAAAAGATTAAGTAGGAGAGGGCCATAGAAAAGCTCATAGCTTCCATTTGGAGCCCATATTGATTTAGGTTCATCACCATCCCTACGATGGGTTGCATCCTAAGAATCAAGACATGAACTCTAATTATGGGCAAGACATGACATGTTTACAGTGGAGCAACCACCCCCATGGTGGTGTTCCTTCCTTGGTGACATTGATAGTTCAAGGATAATGATTATACACTTAACATTGAATATGAGGTGGTTGAATTACCACACACGGTCCCAATTGTATAGTTTATAGGCCAAATTAAAAGGTATGTTGATCTTGCCTTTAGATATCATTCATGGTTAGGACAAGGAGATCAATCTAAGAGGGCCTCTAACTAGTAACAAGATCATGACTCACCCCACGTAGGCTTGATTATTATGATAGTAGGATACCTTACAAAAGGATATGTAATATAAGAGCACTACATTTTTGCTAAATTAATGACTGGTTTGTTGTGCATGCTCAATTAATTAATACGTGGTTTTATTTCTATTATAGTATCACATTTTGTAACCCGATTAATCTCATTCTCACTAATAATAAGTTGACTGGACCAAACTATGTGGATTGGAAAAGGAATCTGGACATAATACTCATTTCAGAGGGGCTAAAGTGGGTAACTTAGGAAATTACACCTTCTACCCCCAATGAACATTCAATTAAGGAAAAGAAAGACAATTATCATAGTTGGTAGAAGGTAGATTAGAAGACCAAGTGTATCATACTTGGGTCTTTGGTTAACATGCTACAACATCAACATATGTCTATGCTAATAGCTTATGATATTCTTGTCAATTTCAATAAGATGTTTAGTGGCAAGGGCAGGCTAGCTAAGAAAGCTATTCTTAAGGCTATTAGGTATACTAAGATGTCAAATGGAACTCCTATTATAGATCATATGATTCGTATGATCAAACTCTTTAACTACAAGATGAAAATCCTTAGAATTGAGATCGAAAAGGGAAACCTACGTTGACATGTTTCTAGAGACCTTACTAGATTTTTTCAAGTAGTTCAAGCTCAATTATTCTATGAATAAAATCGTAATGAGCTTAACCAAACTAATAAGGAAACTCCTGACGGTTGAGAGAATTCTCAAGGACGAGAAAGCTATTCATATGGTAGTGAAGGGTTCTTCAAGTTCTTCTAGCTAAAAGAAGAAAAACACCATAAAGTCTACCAAACAAAAGGGAAAGAATACTAACAAAGAACTAAAAAACTAAACAACTCATTTGGAAAATGTTTTTGAAAATTTCATAGCACAAATGGTCAATAATGAAACACACCTCACTATTCATAGGTATCATCAAAATCTTAACTTATTTACTATCTCTAGTAGAAAGAATATCATGTAAATCAAAGCATCAAAGACACTTCCATTTCCATTCCCCAAAATAATCTTTCTAAACAAGTCTTGACTGTAATTAAGCTACCCCCCAAATATACTAGTCAAAACTAATCTTCCCCTCAACCTAACTCAATTCATCTCAAGCAATAAAAACTACTTTCTCATTAGTCAAGAACACACCCATATTTATTTATTTATTCAAATGACTTATTGTGAGAGTGAAATGCTAAAGGTATTTCTAAGTATATAGTCCATGTAGTGAGGATTCATCGATAAATCCCAACCATAAGGCATAGAGCACCAAATTTATAAGACTATTTCACCAGCCATTAACTTCTCAAACTTCACCCGGACTCCACAAATTAGGATACAATACCTTAACACTTACAATTGAGCTCATACTTCACCCATCCACCTATGTAATGAGCATTGAGGTCAATGACTCCCAACCAAAATGGTTGAGGGCATCGGGCTTTAATGACCTTTAGGCCATATATCCCTCGGACCTTATTCGAGTTTCAAAGTAAGCATAACTCAACCTTTTTATTCATCAAGTTTTTTTTTTTTTTTTTTTTTTTTCAATTTGGACACAATAGCCTATTTTCAAATTGTCTCAACTCAATTCAAAACTAATCCATGTTATCAAGACAATTAAGCCCAAATATCAAGGTTGGATTAATTTTTCATCTTATATTTAGAGTTTAGAGTACATAATGTGTGTCAAAACTTAAATATAAATGACCCTTGGGAAAATGAAAACTTCAAAGTCAAATCAACTTCAATTCACATAACAAGTCTTCTAAGATCAAGTAAATAAGATAGCATTCTAAATCAACTCCTTTCAAGTTAGGTATGCTCGTTTATCAATCACACTGTTAAAAATTCACCAAATAAGTCATAAATGTGATTTATGAAAAAAAAAAAAATCCTAGAAAAACTAACATTGTTCATTTTAGCTTCACTTTTCATCTCATTCTTTTCTTCTTTAAAACTTTTAGCTTTTGTTCTTTCATTCTTCTCATCATCTTTAATTTTCAAATTTTTTTCTTTTTTTCTTATTTTTCCTTGCATTTGATTTTGGTTGCTCCAATTCCTTTCTATTTGTCAAGGTGATGACTACTTTGACTTCAGCCTCCTTAGTAGAGCTTCTACAAGCTTCATTAACATCATGTTTTTCCCTTATAATAGGTTGAGGTTGTGATGGGTATGTCTTTTTCTCTTGGAATGAGAGTATGTCAGAAAGCTTTGAAATTGCTAGCTGAATGTTGTCAAATTTTTTGTTGACATCAACTTGCATACCATCAAACTTTTGATTCAAAGATGTCTCAATGTAGTCCATCATTTGATTAACTTGAGTGATAATGTTCTTTTGATCAACAATAGAATCTCCCAAAATTTTACTCAAGTTTACAATAGCTTACTCAATTAAAGAAACTTGTTGTGAAGAGTCTTGCATGAAATGTTGGTTGAGCATTAGCTTGAAGAAAATTGCTCTGGTTTAAAATTCCATGCCATGTTCAAATGATTCTCAACAAGCATTTCCCTCATAGCTGGTATTGGAAGACAATCACTCACTTGATGTTCCAGAGATTGGCAAATAGAACATTGCCCCATATAAATTGGATTATCATATGTTACATTCACTTCATAAGTTCCCTTAGTTTCAAGTTTCTCTAGCCTTTTTGTTAAAGCTGTCATTTTAGCTTGTAGATCAACATTTTCATTTACCATATACATTCTTCCATTTGAATTACTTTAAAACTTGGACTTGTCTGAATCCCTTCCATGTGGTTCATCCCATGACCTTGATATTTCGCCTATATAATTCAAAAATTCAAAGTCATCTCCACACATGGTTTCTAGTAAGTGCTTCATAGTTGGTGACATGCCCTCATTGAAGTAACTCACCAACATTCATGTATCAAACCCATGGTGAGGACAAACATTGATTACTTCAATATATCTTTCCCAACAAGCATAAAACTTTTCATTGTCCAGTGCCACAAAATTAGTAATTTGCCTTTTCAAACAACTTGTGCAGTGTATGGGGAAAAAATTCTTTAGAACGTTGTTTGTGGCTTTGATTATGACTTTATGCTTTAGGGTCTTAATGAGTTGAACCACAACTTAGCCTTATCCTTGAATATGAATGGAAAAAGCTTCAATCTCATAGGATTTATGGATGTATTTCCTTCATGAAATGTATGACACACATTTTCAAAAATTTTAATGCGAGTGTATGGATTTTCATTTTTTATTCCATGGAATTAAGGTAGAAGGGGCACCAGTGAGTTTTTACTATACATGATCCCACACATATGCTTTGAGGATGCATATATTCTTTAATCGATTTAGATATGTGATAACTGCCATTATTCAGTCCATATTGACTTTGTTGGTCTTCCCCTTGATTTTCCATTTCCTTAATGATTGGATCACAAACCAAAGATGATTAGTAGTGTAATCCTTTGCAATCTCTCCCTCAAATTTTGTTCTCAATGTAGCATGTAATAGAGAGCCTACAAAACAAGCCAAGAAAAACCAAAACAAACTAAGAAGAACAAAAAAAGAAATAAAAGACAAAAATGGAATGGAATTAAAAAAAAATGAAAAATAGAGAATAATAGAGAACCTACAAAACAAGCCAAGAAAAACTAAAACAAACTAAGAAGAACAGAAAAAGAAATAAAAGATAAAAATGGAATTAAAAAAAATGAAAAATAGAAAATTAGTAAAAAGAAATTCACCAATCTTGTGATGCAGATAATAAGGGCTAATCTTCTCTAAAACAATTTGCCTCAATCACCTTAGCATCATCCTCGACAACACCTTTATTTTTTATCGATGAATTTTCATCATTTATTGTATCAAAATAAAATTTATAACTTAGTTCAACTATGCTAAGGTAACTCTTACCTTATCAAAAATGGTTTTAACAAAAGCTATAGTAATATAGTGGTTTTAGGTGTCGTCCACTAGGATGAATTATTTCTGGTAATTAAGGCTTGAATTGGAAAAGAAATGAATGTGATCAAGTGTAATTGGATTGACAATTCATGATGAAAAATGAAAACAACAATGATTTCAAATTTGGAAGAACAATTCAATGTAAAACAATTAAATTTTGCAAGAAAATTAATAGGGAAAAGAAACTCTAGGAATGAGGATTTTCTAAAAAACAATCTTGATGGTGAATAAGTGTTAAGATCTATTTTTCATCAAGTTAAATTGAAAATCTAAATTCTCATATAAACTGAATTTTTATTTAGCTTTAGGTCTAGATCCAATTTTTCTTCAAATTAGGTGATTTAATCCAAAAGATCAATTTAAGTCATATATTCAATTAATCTTAAATCATCTTCCATTGATTTACACAATGCAACTATTTAATCTCATTAAAGAATTTCATGAATATACCTAGTTTGCATTGTAGTAGTCATTCAAGATATTTTTAAGAGAAAAATCCCCAAAATTCAATTAATCAATCAATAGGATCAAATTACCTTGACTAATCACATTTTATTTCTCTAATTCATCATATGTATTGCCTCTAAATTCTCTTTTCCTAAGAAAAATAGGATTTAGCCACTAATGCTTGGAGATTTGTTCTCACAAGGCATGTTTGGATACTAAGAAAATGAGGAAAAATGAAAGAAAATATAGAATTCTATTGAGAGAGAAAGATAGAAAGTCTCTAGAAAATTCCAAAATCAAAAGTATCAAAAGTGTCAAAAAGTCTTCAATGAGAAATTCAAGTTCCTATTTATAGGCCAAGGTCAAGTAGACATTTGACAAACTCTTATTGGTATTTTAAACACTTTAAGATTAAAAAAAAATTGAAACTTGGCCCAAAAACTCAATTCGTATGAGCTTCGATCATTTTGCACAAGCACCAACATTTTCGCACAATCATGCAAAATTTTAGAGTGAATAGTAGCAACAAGTGAAAAAGCTTTTGGACCATTTTGCACAAAGTTGCAAAATTTTGCATGGTGGTGTGAAATTATTTTTTTAAGTTTCTGTATATTTTCTTTCCCTGATCCAATTTGCATAGTTATGCAAATTTTTGCATGAACATGGGAAATTGCAATGTGTTATTTTTCAATTCTTCTTTGTCATTTTTTCAATTTTCTTCATTTGAAACCAAGTTAGCTACCTTTAATCAACTCAAATCCTGATCTAAGACAAATTATATTGTTAAGAACATGGATCATACAACCACAACTCTCATACTCCATGAATTCTCAGCTTCATCCACCTTTCAAATTTTCCATATTCCAACAAGTTAAACCACTTTCTTCCATTATGCATTTGGATCATCATTAGCATTATTTTCCCTCTTCAAGTCGATTCATCTCTTTTGTCACTCAATTCGTAAAGAATCATACCTTGAAATGACTCCAAACCTTACAAAACTTGTTAGTAACTCTTACAAGGGAAACAACATATTAATTAGGTATTTTAGACATAATTACTACTCAAAAGATGTGAAATGCATGACAATTGTTATCAATAATATGCTCTTTTTGAGTAATAATAAGATATTTATATGATGATGAAGGGTTCTTCAAGTTCTTCTAGTCAAAAGAAGAACACTATAGAGTCCACCAAATAGAAAGTAAAGTTCAAGGATAGAGGGAAAAAGAAAAAGAGTAAGGGTAGGGTAGGTGTTTCCTTTGTGGTAAAAAAGGCTACTAAAAGAGGGAATGCCCTTTATGAGATAGACAGATATGCACCATTCTCTTCTAGTTGAATGATGTTTATTGCTAAATTCCATTCATTCTTGGTGGATAGATTTTGGAGCCACTAATCATGTCTGTAATTCATTATAAGGGTTTCAACTAAAGAAAAGGCTAAATGATATTGATATGTACTTGACATTAGCTTCTGAAGTGAGAGTTGCTATGCAAGTAGTGTGAGACGTTACCCTTATCTTTTTTTCTTTTTTCTTTTTAATTTTTATTTTATAGTAGTCTTCTAGTATTAAAATATTGTCTTTATGTTCTTGAGTTTAAGTCGAATTTGATTTCGATTTCTAGTCTATGTAAATTGCATTATTCATTTGGTTTTATATATATATATATAATAATAAACATGTTTTTATTAAATTGAATGTTTTGTTTATATGCTGAGGATCACTAATAGGTAGTCTTTATTGTGTTTCACCATTATCTATTTTGCCTTATCATCTCACATAAAAGGAAAGAATCCAGCACTAATCAAACACAACTTTGGAACTAATGCTTAGATTATATTAATCTAAATATGATTTAAAGATTGGTTAAGTTTGAAATTTTACCATCCTTGATTCTAGAGGATCTTTTAGTTTGTGAATCCTATAGAGAAGGTAAAATAACCATGAGACCCTTTATTACTAAAGGATATAAAGTCAAGGAGTGTTTGGAGTTGGTGCATACTAACGTGTGTGGGCCTTTTAATATCCATGCATGGGAAGGGTATGAGTATTTTATCACATTTATGGATGATTACCCTAAGTTCGGATATGTTTACCTAATGCATAGGAAATTTGATTCCTTGGATAAATTTATTAAATTTAAGGCGGGATTAGAAAACCAATTAGGTAAACATATAAAGACACTTCAATCTAATCGATGTAGTGAGTACTTGTTTACTCAATTCGATTCTTTCCTTAAGAAGCATAAGATTTTGTCCCAATGGGGTGCACCTTAAACTTCACAGCAAAATGGAGTAGCGAACAGAAGAAATCAAACATTGATGAATGTGGTGAGATCTATGATGAGTTTCTTATCACTTCATGTATCCTTTTGGGGATATGCCTTAAATACCATGACTTACCTTCTCAACCTAGTGTCTTCTAAGTCAGTATCTTTAACTCCTATAAAAGGGTTATAGTTAGAAACCAAGTTTCGATTATGAAGAAACCTTCTCACTAGTAGCCATGCTCAAATCCATTAGAATACACCTATCCATTGCAACACATCTCGATTATGAGATATAGCAAATGGATGTCAAGACAATGTTCTTGAATAGTGATCTTGAAGAGAACATCTATATGATGCAACTAGATGGATTCATAGTAAAAGCTAAGAGCACCTTGTATGCAAGTTACATAAATCCATTTATATATTAAAGTAAACATCTTGGTCATGGAATAGGCATTTTGATAAGATTATTAAGACACTTTATTTTGATCAGAATGAGGATGAGCCTTGAGTGTACAAGAAGACGTAGGGAAACATGGTGGTGTTTTTGATCTTGTACATTAATGACATTCTACTCATTGGGAATGATGTAGGGCTATTGTTATCAATCAAGATTTAGTTATCTACTTAGTTCCAGATGAATGATCTGGGTAAGATGCAATATATTTTTAGGATTAAGGTCCTTTAGGATCGTAAGAATAGGAAGATTATGTTGTTTCAGACCACCAACATTGATAAATTTTTGGTCAAATATGTGATGCAAGACTCTAAGAAGGGTTTGCTACCCTTTAAGAATGGAATGTCTTTTTCTTAGGATTAGTGTCCTAAAATGACTAAAAAGAAAAATTGCATGAAAGTAGTACCCTATGCTTTAGTAGTGGGTAGCCTTATGTATGCAATGCTATGTACTAAACTAGACACTTGCTTTGTTGTAGGGATGGTGAGTAGATATCAGTCTAATCTAAGCGTGAAGCATTGGACGATAATTAAGCATATACTCAAGTATTAGTTTAATCTAGTGCTTGAACTAGTAACTTAGTCTTTAAAGTGGAAAGTGTAAGCCTTGCAACAAGCAATTGTTGGATTGAGAAAGGAGCTAAGAGGAACCCTTGACTTATATCATTTTTGAAACTCTTAATGCATATAAGTCATGTATAATGTAAGTGATATGGGCTGAATGATCAAATCAATGTCAATGCATAAAAATGGTAGCAAAGGAACAACGAAATCTAAATTTTTTTTATATTATACCTTGCTTGAAGGGGCTTAATCCCAACAAACTCTCAATAGCCTCAACAGTAGACTAGACACTATAGAAAGAATTTGCTCCACAGAAACATCATCTATCTTAACTATGTCACAAAAGTAAGTAGAACTTTCTCTTTATACGTTTTCTCTTCTAGTGGTATCTGTTGAGATTGAGCCCTAAAAGCAAGACATGATGTAACAAAGTTAGATTGAACTATCCTCTTGCTATCATTTTTGGTGTATTGACATTGATTTGAGCCTTCTGCTCATGTCTCTTACATTGTACATGACTTGGGTGCATTAGGAGTTGCACAGAAGATACAAGTCATGGGTTCCTTGTAAGTAGATAAGTTGTCCACAATTGGTTCATGGATTTAGGTAATCTAGTAGAGACTGTAGTAAACCACCTCCTAATTGGAGAGATGACTTATCTTGGCCGTCAGGATGGATTTCCCATGGTAAGTGCACTAGTGTATGTGATGCAGATTGGACAGGACCTACGGTGAATACCCAAGGCTATCAATTGTCATGATTCACCAAGTTACTATACTGTATGGAATCTCAACCTTAAGAGGATATTGAGTTTGTGCCAAAATCAATAGGAGACTTTAACCTATGAGTGAGACCCTAAAGTGGTCATATATTCTTATGGATTGGGTCACTGTTGATGGAAGCTGGTGGTAATAAGTATTCTCAATAGAGGCACCATGATATCTTATGGGATTGAGACAGTGTGTCCTCTTGGGTGATCCAAAGGACATGTGATTATGAAATTGTAGCCACAATAATTCCTTTAATGGAATTTGACATATGCACCCTAGAGCTAGAGTATGTCAATTGATCACATAATAAGTGAGATATGTAACTCAAGGATTAAAGGTAATCTTGATAGGTGATAACACTACCTTATTAGATTACAAACACCAATTCATGGGGAGTTTGTTGTAGTAGATAGTAGGTCACAAATCCAAACACTTGATGTCTCATTGTAATATACATAGGATACTAGGGTGCAATTGACTCTTTGTAGTAGGATGCAGAGTAAATTTTAGAATTTGATTATGAGAGAGCTAGTATCCTATGGGTCTTAGTGGTCCTTACTCTGAGCTCATATTCCTTGTTGGCACGACTTATAAGGGTTGGATAAGTTTTTAGTTCACTTTTTTGCATAAGAGCATTTTGGTAATTATGCAAGGTTGCATTGGGATAAGTGAGTAGTATGTCTGGATTGGGCTAATTGATTTATTAGGGCCTTGTATGGTTAATTAATCAATTAGCAACCTTTTAAGGCTAGATTAAGTCACTTAAGCCCAATAGGAAGCCTATAAATACCCCTTTAAGGGTTAGAGTTTCTAAGTCTTGCCATTATCCTTTTTTCAGTCTAGAGAGAAAATCCTAGCCTTCACTTTTGAGATCTTCACGATCTCTGTGCCTAGATACAAGGAAAATTTATCGAGCGAAAGATCTTAGGTGTACGAGAAGAGCATTAGAATCACACAAGTTACATGCACAAGAACCGCATAGGATATGCATAGGTCACATTAGCATGCAATGTGCACAGGCCATGTGCATAGGAATTTCACGGGGTGTGCATGTGGTAGTAGCATGAGGAGAGATTCTCCATTCTTTTCTAGGCATGTTCTTCATCATAAGAAATTGATATGGGAACATTCAGATCCAGGTATGAGCACTTTATTCTCTAGATCTATGTTTTCTATGGTATTCTTATTGTTTTTGAATACTTGTTTATCCGCTATGATAGATCTAGAGAGTCATAAGGATAGTTGCATGCACCCTACGCAATCCAAGGCATGGGAACAGAGTAATTTGGGATTCCCAACAGTATCTTGGTTCTTTAGACTATGCCATCATCCTACTATTATCACATAACAACATCTTGGATTATACAACCATGGGAACTTGATTACTGACTCTGGCCCATAATGACTCATGGAGCTTGGTAGACCAATCCTTCCGGCTTGTTATCACCACTTTCATCAGTATGTTCTTGATTTCCCTATTTGCTAGCTCCACTTGGCCGAAAGTTTGAGGGTGATAAGGTGTAGCTACCTTATGCTTCACTCCATACTTGGCTAGGAGGGCTTCAAAGGGTTTGTTGCAAAAATGAGTACCTTCATCACTGATTATGGCCTTGGGCACCCCAAACCTTGAGAAGATATTCTCCTTAAGAAATTTGAGAACCACCCTGTGATCATTGTGTTTACAGGGGATTGCCTCAACCCATTTAGAAACGTAGTCCACCCCCACCAATATATAGGAGTTACCAAAAGACATTGGGAAAGGTCCCATGAAATCAATACCCCAAACGTCAAAAAGATCAACTATGAGGATAGGGTTCATGGGCATTTGATTTCTTTTGGTAAGCTTCCCAAGTCTTTGGCATTTGTCACAACTCCTACACATGATGTGGGAATCTTTGAAAAGTGATGGCCAAGTAAAACCTGATTGCAAGACCTTCATGGCTGTTTTCTGAGAGGCAAAGTGGCCTCCACATGCATTCTCATGGCAGTGGCTGAGGATTCCTTGTTGCTCTTGCTCAGGGACACACTTCCTTATGATCTGATCAGCACAATACTTGAAAAGAAAGGGCTCTTCCCAATAATAAGCATGAATCTTTGCAAAGAAGTGCTTCCTGTCTTGGGCTTTCCACTCACTTGGAACTTCACCCGTAACCAAATAGTTAGCAATGTGAGCATACCAAGGAGCTTTTTCTAGCAACATGAGTGATTCCTCTGGGAAGTCATCATTAATAGGCAGGACATGGGAATTGTGTGCTATAGCCAACCTTGAAAGGTGGTCAGCTACCACATTCTCCACTCCTTTCTTGTCCCGGATTTGGAGATCGAACTCTTGTAACAAAAGAATCCATCTAATCAACCTTGCTTTTGCATCTTGCTTCGTCAGTAAATACTTCAAGGCTGAATGATCCGTGAAAACAATGATGAAAGACCCCACCAAATATGCACGAAATTTGTCTAAGGCAAACACCACAGCTAACAACTCTTTCTCTGTAGTTGTGTAGTTCCTTTGAGCTTCATTCAATGTCTTGCTTGCATAGTAGATCACATAGGGCTTCCCATCTTCTCTTTGGCCAAGCACAGCTCCTATAGCAAAGTCACTGGCATCACACATGACTTCAAAGGGTAGTTGCCAGTTAGGAGCTCTCACTATTGGAGCTGTTGTCAAAAATTGCTTCAATTGATCAAAACTTTTTTGACATCTTTCATCCCATATAAACTTAGCATCCTTAGCTAAAAGTTCACAAAGGGGCTTTGAAAGCTTAGAGAAGTCTTTTATGAATCTCCGATAGAACCCAGCATGGCCAAGGAATTGCCTTACTCCTTTTACAGTGGTTGGGGACGGCAATTTGGTAATAAGTTCCACCTTTGCTTTGTCAACTTCAATGCCTTTCTCGGAGATGATATGACCAAGGACAATTCCTTGATGTACCATAAAATGGCATTTCTCCCAGTTGAGCACCAAGTCTTCCTCAATGCATCTGTTAAGAACTACTTCCAAATTGACTAAGCATTCTTCAAAAGTACCTCCATATACGGTGATATCATCCATGAAAACCTCCATAATTCGCTCCACCATATCACTGAAGATACTAAGCATACACCTTTGGAATGTTGCAGGTGCATTGCATAAACCAAAAGGCATCCTTCTGTAGGCGTATGTTCCAAATGGACATGTGAAAGTGGTCTTCTCCTGATCTTCTACATCAATTTCAATTTGGAAATACCCTGAGTACCCATCCAAAAAACAATAAAAGGGATGGCCAGAGACTCTCTCCAGCACTTGATCAATAAATGGGAGTGGAAAATGATCCTTCCTTGTCACTGAATTCAGCTTCCTATAATCAATACACACCCTCCAACCTGAAGTGAGGCGTGTAGCAATTTCTTCTCCTGATTCATTTTGAATTACCGTAATCCCTGACTTCTTTGGGACCACTTGAGTAGGACTCACCCAAGGGCTGTCAGATATGGGATAGATAATACCCGCTTGAAGTAACTTCAGCACCTCAGCTCGTACCACTTCTTGTAAATGAGGATTCAGTCTCCTTTGAGGTTGACGAATTGGCTTGGCTTCCTCCTCCATATATATGTGATGTGTACAAACCAAAGGACTGATTCCTTTCAAGTCAGATATTTGCCATCCGATTGCTTTCTTACACCTCTTAAGAACTTCAAGTAAAGAAGTCTCCTGATGAGTGGTAAGAGATGAAGATATAACAACAGGGCATTGGTCATTCTCTTCCAGGTACGTATATTTCAACTCCATGGGCAGAGGTTTCAAATTGAGCTTTGGGATCTCTTCCTTAACAGCTTCTTGTGCCTCCTCTGGATTGAATAAAGGTAGAATCTCTTCTTTCCTCCTCCAACCTTGTTGAGTAGCAAGCACATCAGTGGGTTCAGACAACCCTTCTACAAGATCCTCAAGACTTTCATTCAACTTGTCTTGCATATTCTGATTGCAGTGCTCCTCCACTAGAGTGTCAATAATGCATACCTCTTCAGGACCTTCCTCTTCTTCCGGAGCAGTGAGCTTCTTAGACATATAGAAGATATTAAGCTCAAGTGTCATGTTGCCGAAAGTGAGTTGCATAAGTCCATTCCTACAATTGATGATTGCATTTGAAGTAGCAAGAAATGGCCTTCCAAGGATGATAGGAACATAATTGGCTTCCTTAACAAAAGGATCAGTATCAAGAACAACAAAATCTACTGGATAGTAGAAATTATCAACTTGAACTAAAACATCTTCAATTACCCCCCTTGGAATTTTCACTGATCTATCAGCTAAGGACAGAGTGATTGAGGTTGGCTTTAACTCACCAAGTCCCAATTGCTTGTAGACAGAGTATGGTAGCAAATTCACACTTGCTCCCAAATCTAACAAAGCTTTTTCCACTACCTTTCCTCCAATCATAACTGAAATGGTAGGACTTCCCGGATCTTTGTACTTCAAAGGAGTCTTGCATTGGATGATGGCACTTACTTGCTCAGTCAAGAAGGCTTTCTTGTTCACATTCAACCCTCTTTTGATAGTACACAGGTCCTTTAGGAATTTTGCATACGTTGGAACTTGCTTAATCATATCCAACAATGGAATATTAACCTTCACTTGCCTCAATACCTCAAGGATTTCTGATGCATTTTTGATCCCCTTTTTCCCATGCAAAGCTTGAGGAAAAGGTGGAGATGTGTGCTTCTTCATCAATTCTTCCTTAGTAAGCTCTTTCTCCGGATTTGAATTGACTGTGGAATCTTGATCTTCCTTCCCTTCATTGCTATCTTTCTTCTTTCCTTTCACTTCCTCCCTCTTCTTTGTCTCTTCTTCTTCTTTCTCTTCAGCATGTGGCTTGGGTGTTGGCGACTCAACTTTTTTACCACTCCTTAGAGTGATCAAGGCTTTAACATCTCTCACCTGTGAAGTTTCTCCCTCAAGAGCTTCCACTTCATGGATACCCTTGGGGTTTTGGTGAGGTTGAGAAGGAAATCTACCCTTCTCTTGCACTGTGTTCAAATTAGTGAGCCTTGAAATTGAGTATTGGAGATTGTCAATTTTCTGAGATAATTCATTTTGCATCTCATCCATCCTTTTATTCAAAGTGCTCTCAACACTGTCAATTCTTTGACTTAGTTGAGCATTGATGGATTTTTGGTCTCCAACAAAATCTCCCACAACCTTGCTTAGATTCACGATTGCTTGCTCAAGATTAGAAGCTTGTTGAGATGGTTGAGATGGTTGAGCCGGCTGTTGATACTGAGGTGCTCTTGGCTTCCATGAAAAATTTGGATGATTCCTCCAACTTGAATTGTAAGTATTGCCATACGAAGCATTGCTATTGGGCTTGAATTGTCCAATAGCATTTGCTTGATCTCCAAACATTTCTCTTGCAACTGGAATTGTAGGGCACTCCTCCACCAAATGCTCATACGACTGACAGATAGAGCATGGCTTCACTTGCACTGGTGGTTCAGCAACAGCTTGCACTTCATGCATCTTTTTCAATTCTAACTCCTCCAACCTTCTCGTCATGGCTGCAAATTTTGCTTGCATATCAACATCTTCATTCAAGGTGTACATCCCAGCCTTAGCACTCGAGACAATTGGTTGAGACTTCATTTTCCCCACTTCTCCTCTATTCGGTTCATCCCATCCCCTTGAGACTTCAGCTACATAACTCAAGAAATCCATAGCTTCCTCAGGATTCTTACTCATGAAATCTCCTCCACACATTGTTTCGAGGAGCTGCTTCATCGAGGAAGACATCCCATCATAAAAATAACTCACCAACAGCCATGTATCAAAGCCGTGGTGAGGACAAGCATTGATGGCCTCCATGTATCTTTCCCAACACTCATAAAATTTCTCATTCTCTTTAGCTGAGAAGTTTGAAATTTGCCTCTTCAAGCCGTTTGTTCTGTGGGTGGGAAAAAACTTCTTGAGGAATTCAGCTTGTAAGTCAGTCCAAGAACGGATACTCCTTGGCCTTAAAGAATTAAGCCAAATCTTGGCCTTATCCTTTAAAGTAAAAGGAAATAGCTTAAGCCTCATCAAATCGATTGAAGCTCCTCCCTCTCGGAATGTATTACAAACTTCTTCAAATTCCTTGATATGTGCATAGGGATTCTCACTTTCCATTCCATGGAAAGTTGGTAGAAGTGGAACAATATGAGGTCTGATAACTAGCTGCTCAGTAGGGGGCACTATACATGATGGTGCACTCATACGAGGTGGATGTATGCGGTCCCTCATTGATCTGAATTCATTTGGATTGTCTTGATGGACATGGTGACTATGCTGATCCTCGGGCGTAGCTTCCATGATATTCAAGCTCAATTCCAACTCCTTGTTATGAGGTGTTTCAAGTTTCACAAGCCTTCCTCCACTATCTCGTACCCAATGTGGCATACACAACTAGTATCACCTGTAACAAAGAAAAAAACGAAAACAGGGGAAAAGAAAAACAGAGCAAAACAACTACCAACAACTTAGATTAACTGAAACTAATTTAAAAGCTATATTAGACTATGAATAAGTAAAAGAAACAACTAAAAGAGTTAGTAAAGTGAAAGAAAATTCACCGAACTTGTGATGAAGACCACAAGTATGCTGAAATAATATCACTATGAGGTTGGCACCTTCCCCGGCAACGGCGCCATTTGACTCTGGCCCAATTGGTGTCTCAGCTGATTCACGTCAGCTGGTGCTCCTTGATTGAGGGAATAATCAACAAAATTTATAACCTATATCACCATGCATTGGGTTAGCTTTTAGCTAATGTAGCATAGTGGCTCTAGGATCATTCACTGGGAAGGGTTTTCAACTCACAATTGATACCACTTCTTAGCTAATTTGGTGTTTTTTCATTTCAAGGTTAGCTAAAGAAGAAAACGCAAACTTTGGTTGTAAAATGTTTAGTTTCAAGCTAACTAAAAGAAAAGTGATGAAAATTACTTAAGGAGAACAACATTCCTTGGAGGTTCAGGTGCACAGGGGAGGTTCCTCATGCAAAAACAGGGCTCCAGTCACTTGGTTCACCTCCTCGCATTAGAGAATTAACATGTAGTTAATCCTCTAACCGGTTTTGTATAAATGCTACCCTTTAATGGATTTCAGCACTAAATCCTTCTCACTGATGCAACTTGGAATGGCTCGTGCTTCTCACTGGCAGTTGCCATTCAAGGTGATCATTAACCTTGGACTTCCCGTCCCAAGCTCGCAAGAGATAACTAATGGATGTCTCCTTGGAGTCCAAAAGCTTACCAAGTGTTGGCAATTCAAGAAAATCCCACCTTCAAGTCACCTCCCAGAAGCTCGCAAGAGGTAAACTAGTGCATCTCCACGGACGGAGATCACTTGCCTTACCAAGTGTTGGCTCAGGTGACTTGCAAGGTGTTTGAGGTTAACTAAAAACATAGAAATCATTAATGGGTCACACTTATTCTTCACTAATGGCTGAAACCACAAAACTACCCATTCTTGCAATTTGAACCATCCCCGGCCACCTTAGCTCCAAGGAATTAAAAGCTTAGCCACCCATCCTCTGAGGAAACTTCCTCAGAGCTTGTTTGGCTATAAAGAAAATACAAACAAAGTGGGAAGGTAAGGTAGAAAAACTATGAACTTTACTTCCTTCAAAATTATACAAAAGTTGTCTCCCGTTCGATTGTTCTTCAAAGGGAAAATTACAATATATACATGGGGTTATTCACCCTTTTGATCTTGCTTAAAGACTAAGGAATCATGTGATAGGAGGGTTACAAGGAGAGTTTGGGAATTTAGACATCAAATATCTAAAGCAAAAATATCTTAGGATGTCGGTTGCAGCTATCAGGTGGCTTCAGGAGGCATTTCGCAGCCGGCACTGTAGCGCTGCGAAATTTCGCAGCCAAAGGATCAAATTTCGCAGCCCTGCGAAATTCTCCTTCAGCTTGGAGCGATCGGATTCCAATGGCTGTAACTTCTTCATTTGAACTCGGAATCATGCACCGTTTGAAGAATTGGATTCTTGACTTCCTGAGCTTTGAAATGGTATATAGCATGCATGAATTGGACTTCGGGAAGTGCTCCAAAAGTGGCCAAGAAGACTGCAACTTTTGTCCCCTGTTTTGCTTCACTCTGTTTTTCCTCTTTGCTTCCCTCCTTGCATTCCGGATTTGCCTATGGCAAAGGACTTTAAAGCTTCAAAGCTTTGGTTCTTCTTGTTTCTAAGCTTTCCAAAAGCTTTGCCATGGATTCCAAAGAACTCTCCTCAATCTCGGATTGCTTTGGTGAGCAAAAAGCTATCAAAAACACCAAAACTTTCACATTTTGATTAGAATTGATTGCAAAGGTCCTTAACATGTCAATTGGGTTAAAAGGCAATAACTACTACTCAAAAGTGTTTAAAAGAGTTAATTACAAGGTTACAAAATAGCATTTTTGAGTAGTAATCAATTACTACTCAAAAAGTGCTATTTTGTAGCTTGTAATTAACTCTTTTAAACACTCTTGAGTAGTAATTATTACCTTTTAACTCAATTGGCATGTTAAAGGTCCTTGCAATCATTTCTAACCGAATTGTATTAAGTTTTGGTGTTTTTGATAGCTTTTTGCTCACCAAAGCAATTTAAGAATGAGGGAGAGCTGTATATAGTTCATGGCAAAGCTTTTGGAAGCTCAAATTCAAGAAACCAAGCTTTGGAGCTTCATAACCCTTTTCCAAAGCCAATCAAGCATGCACGGAGGAAAAACAGAGTGAAGAAAAAACAAAGCATAGCAGCTGTAGTCTTCTTTCCCACTTTTGGAGCACTTCCCGAAGTCCATTTTCTTCATGCTATATACCGTTGGAAAGCTCTGGAAGTCAAGAATCCAATGCTTCAAACGGTGTGCAATTTGAACCTGAAATGAAGAAGTTATGGCCTTCGGAAGACAACTTCATCTATCTGAAGGACAAATTCGCACCTTGCGAATTTGGAACTCCAGCGTGCGAAACCCGAAGCTTACCTTGCGCAATGGGATTGGAGCGCAAACACACAGTCACCGAGAGTGCCAACTAGCGAAAATGGTTTTCCAACTTGCGAAAGTGACATCCAACGTGCGAAAAGGGAATCCAAGTTGCGAAATCAACTTGCGAGATTTTCGCAAGTCACCATGCAGCGTGCAAAATCTTCATGCGAATCGGTAAACTTGTGTACCAACTCTTTTGGATATTTTTCTTCAGATATTTTGTGTTTAAATCTCGTTTTTCTCCTTGTAATCCACCACTCATGTAATTCCTTAGCTAGCAAGGAATGAAAGAAGGGTAAATAACCTTCCTATATATATACTCTCTTGTAATCACTGAAGAACACTCGGGAGTTTTTCCAGAGAAGATTTTCTATAAGTTTTAGTAATACATAGAGCTTTGCTCTACCTTACCTTCTCATTTTATCTTTACTTATAATTATGTTTTCTAGCAAATCAACCTCTGAGATGTTATCTCAGAGGATGATTGGCTAAACTTTTTGTTCCATGGGTGAGGGAAGCTAGGTAAGGTATCGGATGCAAAGAGTGAGTTTTTGTTGTTTCCATTTTTAATGAAGAGAAAGTGTGACCCGTTAAGGATGTTTATATTTTTAGTTAACTAGAATTACCATGAATAGCTAATACTTGGTAAGCTTTCGGATTCCATGGATTCTTATTGCTTGCAATCTTGCTCCATGGAGGTCTAATTGTTATCTCTTGTTCGCTTGTGAAGGATGATCCGATGTTAAGGACCACCTTGAATGGCAAATACTAGGTGAGAGGTACGAGCCATTGCAAGGTGTGTCAGTGAGAGGAATTTAGTGTTGACATCATTAATGGTAAGCATCTGTACCACACCGGTTCGGGAAATAACTATAGGTTAAATTCCGAATGCGAGGAAAAGAAACAAGTGACCGGAATCTCCTCTCTTGTATTTGGTACCTGAACCTAGCAACCTGAAGTCCCGAGGAACACCTTCCTTTCTAATTAATTTCGATAATTTTTATGTTTGGTTAGCTTAAAATCTTTTGTTCCCATTCAAACCTTTGTTTTTCTTTTAAAACTAACCTTGAAATGAAAAAAGCACCAATTTAGCTCTTGAACTGATATCATTTTGTAAAGTGAAAACCCATCTCTGTGGACGATCCTAGAGCCACTATACTATGCTAGCTAAATGCTACCCCGGTATATGGTGAAATAGGTTTATAAATTTTGTTGATTACTCTTGTCTGAGGATTGAGATCAAAGCACATCAATTGAGTTGAATCAATTGGTAGCACCAATCGGGCATGAATCAGAACTACCCTTAGCTAAAAAGCTTCCTTTTTTGCTTTAGAAACATCAACTAATACCCCTTAGAGTGTACATATACCTAGAGGTAGACTTGCGAGAGTTTTCATCAAATTGAAAGTCTAATTCCCAATACCTAAGGAATACCAACTCATTACAAAGACTCACAAGCATATATCTCCTCCTTCTCCTAAGATACTTGAGAATATGTTTGACATCCATCCAAAATTATAATAATGAATATACAAGGTGTATTTGAAATCTCTTAATCTAATAGACCATGATATTTAGACTCCTACAAAAAATTAAATTGGATATATATGTTGTAGGAGTCTAAATATCATGGTCTATTAGATTAAGAGATTTCAAATACACCTTGTATACTCATGATATATATAATTTTGGTTGCTACCTGTACAATAAAACTAGAATTTCTATATGTAAAAATAAAATTATTAACATATTATATTACAAACATTATATTATTTACACTAATTTAGACTTCAAGTGTTTTATTCATGGATTTTGAACTTTATTTATTTTTAATGTTAAACCATGATTTCAAACCTTGGGAGCATCAATGAAGTTGGTGATGGCCAAGGGTTGCAAAGATGTGTAATTATGGGTTACAGAGTTGCATAGGTAGCATGATTGCTGAAAGTAGAGTTGGTAGTTGACCACGTCTCTAGAGGTGTGTTAAGTATTTTTCAAGGGAGGTAGCATAATTGTTAAAATTAGAGCTGATAGTTGACTACTTCTCTAAAAGTGTGTTAAGTATGTTTCAAGAAAGGCTTATGAAGTACGTGGGACAGAGGAGTTGTGGATTTAGCTATTTCTTGGCTTTACTTCTTGTACCTATGATTTTCATTTTTTTTTTCCTTGAAAAACTTACACAAACTTGGCAATCTACCTTAAAATGGTACTAAGTGACAAAATTTATTAAATTGGATATTTAAGTATATACATTTTCTATGCCAACCAATTATTAGAGGTGATACTCATAAAATAGAGATCATTATGAATTAGGCTCAAAGTCTTCATATGATTGATATTTATTGGGAATTTGATATGATTAAATTACCTTAAACATAATCAAGCTTTAATTAACTAAAAATCATGCATGTCATAATTAATATATGGTTAATTTTTAAAATTTATACTTATTAGTACATATATGATCTAATTATTAGGAAATTAAAGACAAAATAAGAAATTAATCATATCATGCTTATCCCATTTCTCATCATAATATTTTTTTTCAAATTTTATTTTATGCATACTTGGTATTTTCCATGTTTTTTATTGTAATTTTTTATTTATGACCTTTTTCTTTTCTTTCTCTTTAGTATCCATTGGTGTCTACTTTATAATTTGTTACATTTTTCCATGTTTACAAAGAGGTAGCCAAATTTACTTTTGCAAAATTGATGGGCAAATCATACATTAATTAGGTTGACTAATGTCTACTAAGGTTATTAAATTTATTAAAAGGATTATACTAAAATTCATACTTTTACTTAAACTATTTTTTCTCTCTGTATTTGTCATTGTGAAATAGTTTTATTTCCTATTTAGTGTCTTCTATGGAATTTTAAAACTCATATTTACATATTAAACCATATATTTCTCAATCATTTAAAAATAGATGAGGGGTGATATTAAGATTCAAAAGAGCAACTAAAGGATTGTCCAAGCACTACAACAATGGAATCGATGATACCTTGTCGTTTCTGCAATAGAAGATTTAGCTCTAAGAGTGCTATGTGGGGTCACTCAAGGATTCACTACAATACTTACAAGGGACCTGATCTTTCTAAGATCCTGGGCTCCAATCTCAAGAAGCAAGTCACGGATATTCCAGGTGAAGAAATTTACCCTATTTGTAACAAAAATTTCCAGTCTGTGAATGCACTATTTGGGCAAAGAAGGTTTCTTCCTGATAATCAATGTAAGGGAATTTACCCTTCTCCAAGGGCCAACAAGTTGAAAATAGATGAAACAGGACCTAGCCAAGAAGCATTTTCAAGAGATGTTAACAAAAAAAAACATCCAGAATTTTTAGATTTTGATTTGAATGAATTTCCTCCTACTAATCAAGAATGAAGGGAGCATAAATTGAGTTTGGCGTCAATCAATAAGGTATCATATTACAATTTATTTAATTTTCATTCATTGTCAAAAACCAACTCATTCAATATGTGAGCTTATATATGGCTTCAATTTTTCTTTTTTGTTTTGTTACTTTTCTTGATGTCACATGAACCTTGAAGTGAACTAGAAGGCTTTTAAATGGGTTTTTTTTTTCTTTCAAAACAAATCCACTTAATGTAGTTTATAATGTTTTAAGCTTTCTTGTTATGTTTATAGAAATTTCAAGTGTATGAATAAATCTTTTAATGTCATGTTGGATTATTACCATTACCAACTTCACTCTTTTTGCAGTGTCCTTAAGCTTCAATGTAACTTTCATGTAATCTTTTAAACTTAATAATTTTTCTATGAGTGACAATTTAATTAGTAAACCTAAATTTCCTAATTAATTTAGAAATAATAACAATTATAAACATTTAAAAAATATATATATATAAATATAATTCTTATTAGTTCATGGTAACTAAAGATATAGTGAATATGAAGATAGGAAGCAAAGTATTTTTGAAACTTAGAACCATTAGGAGGATAGGATAGACCCTTTAGATTTTTCAAATCTTAGATGAGAGAGTTCCTAGCTAAGAACTAGGAATAAATTGGTGGCTAAAGCTTAGAGGAAAGAGTTCTTAGCTAAGGAAAATATTAGTGTCTAGAGGTTGAGAAATAATAGTAAAATTGGTGACTAATAATGAGAACTTTGGAGTTCTCCTTTCCCTAAACCTAGATCGTATAGGTACATGCAAATCTATACTAGGCTTCTTTAGAAACTAATCTAAGAGCAAACATGACTTTTAAAAACCATTTAGATTAATAAAACTAGAGAAAAATGATTCATACCTAGATTTGGATATTCCTAGATCAATTATTTACGGTGAAGAAGATGATTGAATATTTTGGAGGTTTCGTACACTTAAAGTCTCCCGCTCGATGACTTGAACCATGACCTTGGCATTCCAAAGAGTGGACTTTGAAAGAGAGGATGCCTTGAGTCTTTTTTTTTTTTTTCTAGATATGGAAGATAATAGTAAAAAAGCCTTGAAAAGCCTAACCTCTAGGGTGTATTTATAGAGTTCTCCTACTAAGCTTAAGTGACTTAAGCCCACTAAGGCTTGAGTCACTTAATCTAGCCCAAAACAAGTCCTAATTGATTGATTCATCACATAGGGTCATCTAATTAATCAATTAGTCTAATCCAGAGACCTTATTCACTACCCCCTATGCAACTAGCATAATCACCAAAATGCCCTTATGCACAAGAGTGAACCTAAAGTTAATCCAACCTACATAACTTGTGCCATCATGGTGTTTGAGCTCATAGTAGGGACCATTGAGACCCATAGGAGCACTAGCTTCCTCAAAATCTAATTCTAAAGTTGATTCAGCATCCCACTACAAAGAATCAGCTGCACTTCAATACTTTATGCAAATAATAATGAGACAAAGCTTGGGTCTGTGACCTACTATCCACTAAATGTAAACTCCCCATGAATTAATGTTTGTAATTTAATAAGATAGTGTTGTCACTTATCAAGATTACCTATCTAATTCTTGAGTTATAGATCACACTTATTATGCATCAATTGACATACTTTAGCTCCAAGGAGCATATGTCAAATTTTCACTAAAGGAAATGCTATAGCCATGGTCCTTTGGATCACATGTCCTTTGGATCACTTAAAGGGATACGACGTCTTAATCCCATAAGATATCATAATGCCTTTATTGAGAATACCTATTACCACTAGCCTTCATCAACAATGACTAATCCATATATGTAACCACCTTGGGATCTCATCCATAGGTCAAAGCCTCTTGTTAGCTTTAGCACTATGTTATGATTTACTATAGGTTCTGTCCAATGTGTAACTGTACACAATAGTGCACTCATCATGTGAAACCCATCTCAACGGCCAAGACAAGCCATCTCTCCAATTAGGGGGTAGTGCACTATAATCTCTACTGGATCGCCTAAATCCATATATTGACTGTAGACAACCATGACTTGTATCCTCTATGCAACTCCTAATGTACCCAAGTCATGTACAATGTAAAAGATATGGATGTGTATGCTCAAATGTCCAATAAATGCAATGAGATAAAAGAAAAACCAAGAAACATGAATAAATAAATTTATAAATGAATCTTAATTTGTTACATCATGTCATGCTTTATAGGGCTCAATCTTAACAACTAAAGCTTGGAGAAAAGAGTTCACAGCTATAGAAAAGATTTTTTAGGTATAGTTTTACATGCAAACTTATTTCTTTAGATTAATCTTATTATTGGAGAATTAATATTAAGATTCAACAATAGCAATGAAGATCTCTTGATTTCTCTTAAATCTCTTAAAAGTGGTTTGGAGAAAATATTGTTATTTTAAATGCACTCTAGAAACCAATTGAAGGAGTTAAACTCTAAGTTTCAATGTAAGAAGTAAAAGGTGTGGGGGATTGAAAGTTTAACTTGGTAAGGATGGGTTGTCTAGTTGAAGGGAAACTAAGTTTTAGATTTCTAATCAAGGGTGAAATTAAAGCAAAGATTTAACTTATGCATGAAAACCTTTGAATGTGAACGTCTAAGCATAGAAACCTGATTCGTTCCCAATTGGTGTATCAACTGATTCATGTCTTCTCAATGGTCCCCAACAATGGTGCCATTTGATTCGTGCCCAGCTGGTGCCTTGATTTTGGTCCTCAAACGGGAGCAATCAACAAAATTTATAACCTATTACACCATGTACTAGGATAGCCTCAACTAGCATAGCATAGTGGCTCTAGGGTCGTTCATTGGGATGGGTTTTCACTCCACAATTGATATTAATTCAAAGATGAATTGGCGGTTTTGCCTTTCCAAAGTTAGCTTTAAAAGAAAACATAAGTTGGCATGAAAACGGTTGATTTTAAGCTAACCAAACATAAAGTAACTAAAAGTAATTAGAAAGAAAGATGTTTCTTGGGATCTCAGGTTACTAAGATCAAGTGCCATCTATAAAAGAGAAGATTCCGGTCACTTGTTTCTTTTCCTCGTGTTGGGGATTTAATATATAGTTATTTCCCGAACCGGTGTGGTACAGATGCTTACCATTAATGGTTCCAAACACTAAATTCCTCTCACTGATACACCTTGCAATGGCTCGTACCTCTCACCTAGTATTTGCCATTCAAGGTGATCTTTAACCTTGAATTACCCTTCAAAAGCTCGCAAGAGATAACTAATGGATGCCTCCTTGGAGTCCAAAAGCTTACCAAGTATTGGCTATTCTAGAAAATCCTACCTTTAAACCACCTCCCAAAGGCTTGCAAGAGATAAACTAGTGCATCTCAATGGATGGAGACCACTTGCCTTACCAAGTGTTGGCCCAGGTGATTAAAAGGTGTTTTAAGTTAACTAAAAATATAGAAACCATTAACGGGTCACACTTTCTTTTCATTAAAAATGGAAACAACAAAAACTCACGCTTATGTAGCCGGCACCTTACTTAGCTTCCTTCACCCAAGAGACAAAAAGCCTAGCCACTCATCCTCTGAGGCTTCAGAGGATGTTTGGCTAGAAAGAAAATAAAAGAGAAAAAAAAATGGGAAGGAAGGGCAGAGCAAGGCTCTGTATATTCTATATAGTGATTGATTCTATGTATCTACATGATTTTTACAACGGATGCAAGAGAACATATATAGGGAAGTTTTTCCAACCTTCCTAGCTAAGTAATCCTATGATTGGTGGATTACAAGGAGAAAATAGGGATTTTATACAAAAATATCTGAAGAAAATATCACACGGAGTCGGTCGCAAATATTTGGAGATTGCACAGGTGGATTTCGCAGCATGCAATGTGGGCTGTGAAAATTTCGCTAGAGAAAAAGGTGGCTGCGAAATTGCCCTTCAACTCGGAGTGATCGGCTTCCAATGGCTGTAACTTCTTCATTTCAACTCCAATTGGCACACCGTTTAAAGCATTGGACTCTTGACTTCCTGATCTTTGAAAATGGTATATAGCATGTAGAAACTGGACTCCAGGAAGTGCTCCAAAAGTGTGAAAGAAGACTGCAGCTGCTATCCTCTGTTTTTCCTCCTTGTATGCTGTTGAACGACTTTGGAAAAGGGTTATGGAGCTCCAAAGCTTGGTTCTTCATGAATTTGAGCTTCCAAAAGCTTTTCCATGAACTATATATAGATCTCCCTCATTCTTGGATTGCTTTGGTGATCAAATTACTAATAAAAACACCAAAACTTACACACTTTGATTAGAATTGATTGCAAGGGTCCTTAATATGTTAATTGGGTTAAAAGGTAATAACTACTACTCAAAAGTGTTTAAAAGAGTTAATTACAAGCTTACAAAATAGCACTTTCGAGTAGTAATCAAAACCTATTGCACTTTAGAAACCAATTGAAAAATGAGATGTCAAACTGCAAGTTTCAATGTAAGAAAACATGTTAAAGGTGTGTGTGGGATTGAAAGTTTGACTTGGTAAGAATGAGTTGTCTAATTAAAGGGAGGCTAATTTTTACCTTTAAACTAGGGTAAAGTCAAAACAAAGCTTCATTTTTAATTTTTGAGAAATTATTAAAAAGAAATATTGACTGAATCTTGAGATCAATCAGGAAGACTCAATGTAAAATCTTTAATGTAATTACTTATTTTTAAAAACAAGAAATGAAGAACAAAGATGAATAGGGACTTAGTTTTCAATGGTAGATAAATTAAAATACACCTAACAAAGTAATATGGTTGATTGAGTTAGCCCTATGGTTTTTTGCGTATGAGATGTTTAGTTGATTAGTTGATCAATTATCTATTTTTTTCCTTTACTAATTTTTAAACCTAACTTCTTCTTCTTTGGAATGAATCCAACTAATGAGAGAACTGAATTCCTACATTATCCTTGATGTTTTTTATAAAAAAAGGTGATATTCATTTAAGATTTGCATATTTTTAATTATGTAATTACCGTATATATATATATATATATATATAAAATACATGTGTGTGTATAATATACATGTACTCTTTTCTTAGAAACATGGCATATTACATATGTTTTATATAGAATGATTTAACTGGCTTGCATGTTTAGAAAGATTATTTAGGTTTTTTTATAATTATTAGTTAGAAGTACTCATTATGTACTATTAGAATGAAATACGTAATATAGTTTCTTTATTGAATTATGAACTAAAAAAATTCGCTCTAAATTTTTACTATGCACTTCGATCAAGTTACAACATGTTTCTAGTATGTCATTTTATCAATGTTAGGTTGGAAATAAACTTACTACTAATAGATGTTCATGCTCTTTAGTTCAAATCCAATTTCTAATGTCCTAATGTCAATTTCCCTATATCATTTTAAAATAGAAATGAGGAAAAAAGTATCATTTTTAGGCCTTTTGATAGCCTAACTACAATCATTAGATATATTTGAAAAACCATTTGTCTAGTAGGGTAACACCTAAATGGGGGTGAATGGTGTAATTTTTTTTAAAAAAAAATAAATTATTAAAATTTAATACTTATACCCAAATCAATACCATAGATATCAAGGATAAACAACCAAACATTAAATGAATAAACAAAATCAAATAAAGGACACTATTTTTTTTTTTAATGTGGAAAACCCTTATACTAATTGTGGAGATAAAAAAACATGAGTCTAAGACCTTTAATATGAAATCCATTATATCATGTTAAGTCACACATAATTACCTGGCAACTTACCCTAAAAAAATTTTAAAACCTACAACTTAATCCATGTTCGTGACGTAGAAATCTCCAATTGCTCCAATGAATTCTCCTCAACCTTGTTGAAGGGATGTAGGTCTTCTAACAACCCAAGATTCAAGCATTAAATCTTTCTTGAGAGGTTAGGAATGATAGGGCAACTTAGGTTGAGTATTTCTCAAAATGTCCAACACTAAATTAAAAGAGGGTTTATATAAGCCAATAAGCCTAGGAGATCGGTTTCTAGAATTTTACAAAAAGAATCCTTGTGAATTTCCAAAAGGTAAATTTGCCATATTCTGCCAAATTTAGTATGACCTCTCGAGTGCACTTACCCACCTCTTGAGCACCTTAGGTGCTTAAGCATTGGATAAGCGTTTGAGTGGTTTTAGTACTTAAGTGTTGTTTCCACCGCTTGAGCATTCCCTATTTTTCCAAAACCTTAATTTAAGCAATTTTAGTTCATAGAAAAATTATCGATTTGATTTAACTTTTAATCACCCAACGTGCCACTAAACAAACCTTTTTAGATTTACTTATGACTTTCCTATTAAGCTAATAGCAACCTTGGATCTTCAATGGAGAGTAAGTCACTATCTAAAAAGTTTTCCAAGTCAAAATATATTGAAACAAAATTGCCAACATACAATGTACTAAACTCATTGCCCTAACAATGTCCATATCTAATCTTGCGCACTTTCATTAGTATTAGATTTTGTTTCCTAAATTTATTCATGATGTTGATTATATGACTTATTTCGCTTAATTGTATATAGTTACTATATTTATGGTATGTTTTTTAAATATTGTACTCAAATTGACCATTCAAACATTTAGTTTTCATGACTTAGTGGAAGCTAGTTCACATGTTGTCTTTAAATTTTTCAGGTAAGGAGCTAAGGCTTCAAAAGTAAAGTCATAATTTCATTAGCAAGGTGCAAGTTGGTGGCATAGTAGAGCAAATAGCTTAAATTTTGTTGTTTAGTTCAAGTTTTGTTTTGAATTTGTAGTTTATTTCCTAGTTCTTTGAGTTGTATTTTAACAATGTGGCTAGTATAATTTCGTTTTTGACTTAGTTCGATCAATTTAATTAATGTTTTCATACTTCTATATTAACTGTTAGTTTAAACTCATACTAATTACCTTCTAAACTATTATTTCCCCTAATTTGTTTTGTTATCATTTACTTTATTTTAGTTGTTCAATGCTTGATGATTTCTTCTAAGGTTATGAAGTAACATCAGGTTTGGTCTTAGTATGACCCTGTGACAACTTTAGTGGAACCTCAAAATTAGGGTGAGTACACTTTATATTGCAAATTTTTATAAGCATATTCTCTCTTTTATGATGATTTATTTATTGCAGATTTAAGTACTATAAAATAATGTTGATTTTCTATTAGAATTTTTTTTCCAATTAGGCAAAAAAAAGAAAAAGAAAAGAAAAGAAATTGTTAAGAGATAATGGAAATAAGAGAAAGTAGGAATTTCATGCAATGTATGTTTTCATTGAGCTTGCATAATTTATATCTAATCTTATTCAAAATGAAAAAAAAATTAAAAAAATTTAAGAGGTTACAATAATGTGTGGACGGATAATCCATAAGGTGGTTATTGTAGAGATGTCCATAATCTACATTTTTTTTTTTTTTTTTGTAGCAGTCCCTTGAATTTGTTGCGCTAAGAAAATATGCCTTTTTAAAAACATATTAGGAAAATTCCAAGTGATAAAAAAGAATATAATATTTTTGTAAATGTCAGATTGGTCTAGGTTTATGTAGAAAAATCTAAAATGGAAAAGCATTGAAGAAAAAGAAAAGTGTACTAATATTCTTTGAATCAATTTTCCATTCATAAGTGTGTCTTTTCTCATGTTGATTTCTGAATAGTTTCTTCTATGATTTAGCATAAAAAAAAATCAGTGGGTTTGTCATACCTTAAGGTTGATGACCATGGTTGAGTATGGTGTCCAAGGTTCACCTAAAAAATTTTAGAGCTTGAAGTGTGAATTAAGGAAAACATTATAATGTTTGTGGTTAAATTTTACCATTTAGATCCTTTGAAATATAGCTCTTTAGGTTGGGAAGATTAAATTATGTCTTATATATTCATTTAGTTATGCGAAAATTTTACTAAATTTGAGAAATAGTTTTTTTTTTTTTTTTTTAAGTTTCTCAATTTAAGATTAAGATTAAAAGTGGTGAAGTTTTTTTTTTTTTTTTTTTCACATTGGTAGAACTTTTTTTTTTTTTTTTTTTTTTGAGATTTTTACCTTTGATAACTTGTTTGGTGCAAACTATTTTCATAAAATTTTCAACAAAAGTCATTTTATAACTAAAGATGGAAAATCATATTTGATTACTTGGAATTTGCTTTTAAATGTATATTTATTGGCTCAAATAGGGAGCATTTAGATATTTATGTTATAAACCTAAAGTAAATGAAGAATAAATAACAACATAGTAAATGAGGACATTTACTTTAAACTACCTATGAAAGTTCAAGAGGTTATGATGCAAGGTCATGTTGTTGAGGATTTTCTTCATGGAAGTTCAAGAGATCCTTAAGCAAGGTAAGCTTATTGAGGATTTTCTCTATGCAAGTTTACTTGCTTAGAGGTTTGCATAGGGAAAATGACCTAAAAGTCCATGCAAGTTTAACTTGCTTAGGGGTTTGTGTATATGAACTCAACTTGCTCAATAGTTTGAATACACAAGTCTAACCAAACTTCTAAGCAAGTTCATATTCTTCTACTATTTTCCAATTCCCACTACTTTTAACTTGTTTTTCCATACTTTAAATAAATAATTTAAATTAAGCATTCACTAATTATTTTTTAACTATGACAAGCTCTATTAATACCTGAAGACTTGATTTAAATATATTAAAAACAAATATTCAATACAAAAAAGAGAACCTCATCCTAGATGCTTAGATACAATAGAGTGTTTACATTTCCCTATTTTGAATCCACCTTTCTTATCATACTACAATAGTAAAATTCAACAAACACTTCTTATACAACAAAGATCCCCACAATCTATAGCTATAACCCATCAACAAATATCACTTATAACATTAAATGTTTCATCTTCTTTGTCACCTGTAGTTACATTTGAAATTATTTTCCAAATGAGGTGAACTAAAGCTGAGTAGAGAAGGGTTTGTTAATAAAATTAAGTACATAAAACATTATTTTAAAGCTTTTAGGTAATATAAAATAAGGATTTCACCTATAAGCATGAATAATCACGAAAACACACAGAATTTCTCAACTAACCATTTCTAACTTACCATGTACCATTAATGTGGCTTTCATATATATATATATATATATTTCAAGCTCATCAATTGTTCTTGACCATGGATATGTGTAATTTTAGGATTTTCATCTAGGGGCATACATCTATGTCCCTTATTATATCCAAGCAGGGATCTTCATAAGGTAGCTTTAGGTTTTTCATATTAGGTTACTTTAACCTTCTTCCTTTAAGGACTTTCACCCAAGGATTGTGTCAGCACAAGGTTTCTCCTAATCAGGTTTTGATGATAACAAGTCATGGTTAAGTGACTAATTGGTTGAAATGATAAAGAATCTCAGGTATGAATTTGAAAATTCATCAAATGACCAAATTGATATAAGATCGAGACTTTTGGAAGACCTTTGATCATAGAAAACAAATGTAAGATGAATGCATGGGTGCACTTAGGTTTTTCATACCTTTTCATGCATATTTGAAAACTCGGTTTATTCTTTAAAATTTTGATTTCATTAAAAGTCGAGTTTTATCAAATATAGCTTAGGCAAAATGTTTCAAAATTGACATATTAATTTACCTAAAGACCTTGCCTAAGTGTTAGAAAAGAAAAGAATTGAAAAATATAGGTTTTTGGGGCCAAAAGGCTGAACAGGTCGAGGCTCTGGCCAACTGGCTCAACCAGTTGGGGAACCAGTCGACCGGTTGCCCTTGTCCGGTCAAGGTCCGGTCGAGGAGTGCCAAAAACACTCTCTCTTATCCAATAGCTTTCTCCTCCTGGTTGAGGTTCCCTTCTTCCCAGTAGACCTCCGATCGAGGTCTAGTCGAGGCAACGGTAACCTGCCAAAGCATTAAATGCTCCAACGGCTAGTGAATCAGTCAACCCCTAGCTCGACTGGTCGAGGTTGCCTTTTGTTGTTTTTCGCTCCCGAGCTTAGAAACCTATAAATTGAGAGCACCTCTTCATTTATGATAGAGATAATACTTGCAATCAATTGTCTACCTACATGTTCTTGATCTAAAAGCTCTCATTTCTTTCTTAGTGCATTAAATCATCACTTGCATATATTTTAGTGCACCCTTGAGAGTCATCCTAGCTTTGTTTTGTTTTTGAGCTAGGTTGAGGGATTCTTTCTTGTAAAACTTGAGTGTTAGAGCCTTTAAGAGGTTTGAATCTTGAAGAGATTGTGTAAAAGCCCATTGGATCTGGAATCCAAATGTAAAGGATTAAAAGCTTGGTTGAAGCTTCAAGCCTGTGGAACCTTCACTCGGTCAGGAGATTGAGGAGAGTGGACGTAGGCAAGGAAGTGCCAAACCACTATAAAATCCGAGTTTGAATTTTCTAACTCTATCTCTTTATTTTTTATCATATTGTGCTTGAATTTGTTGTGTTGAAAAAGTTTTTGAAAAACCCAATCCACCCTCCTCTTGGGTGTTTTTCTCATTTAAGCATAGCCTTTATTTTCTCATATTGTACCTCATATTATTTCATAAATCCATCCTTCATGGTACCCTTTTTCAATTGTTTAGTGCCTCAAGCACCTTTCTATGTTCCTCATGCTACAAATTAAGGTTAGCTTCATATACAACAATTGGTATCAGAGCTAGACCTCTTATTTAAGACCTAATAGTGTAAGAGGAAATGACTATTCCATCAAGCTCATCTCACAATGAAATTTTTCCAAAACATAAAGCTCCATTTTTTACGGGAACCGACTATCCCTATTGGAAAACTAAAATGACTTGGTATTTACAATCAACCAATTTAGATGTATGGGACATCATTGAAGATGACCCAACTTTTCCTACAAAACTAGTTGATGGAGTCATGGTTCCAAAACCCAAGCAAGAATGGAATGAGCTTGATAGAAGAAATTTTCAATTAAATGCTAAGGTCGTTTTTACTTTACAATGTGCTATGGATAGAAATGAATATAATAGAATATGGCAATGCAAATCAGTTAAAGAAATTTGGAGATTGCTTGAAATAACTCATGAAAGAACAAATCAAGTAAAAGAGTAAAAAATAAATCTACTTGTTCATAACTATGAATTGTTTTCAATGAAAGAAAATGAGACTATTGTCGAGATGATCACTAAGTTCATCGACATTGTCAATGGTCTTGAAGCTTTGGGAAAGACCTACAAGGAATCCGAAAAAGTGATGAAGATATTGAGGCCACTCCCATCAAAGTGGCATACAAAGGTCACCGTAATTCAAGAAGCAAAAGACTTGACCAAGCTACCTATGGAAGAGCTCATAGGGTCATTAATGACATATGAGATCAATTTGGCAAAGAAGCTATAAGAGGGTGAAGACAAAAAGAAGAAGAACATAGCTCTCAAAGCTACAACCAAGGAAGAAAAAGATGTTGAAGAAGAAAAACCAAGTGAAGAAGATGATGATTTAGCCCTCATTACAAGAAAGCTCAACAAATACATGAGAGGTGAAAGGTTTAGAAGAAGAAAGTTCACCTCTAGAAGACACCTTTCTAAAAAGAAATCTTCATCTCATGGTGATAAGGAGAAAGGTGAAGAGAAGAAAGACTTGGTGTGTTTCAAATGCAAAAAATCGGGACACATCAAATATGATTGTCCACTCAACAAAAGTGAAGCCAAAAGAAGAATGAAGAAGGCAATGATGGCCACTTGGAGTGAAAGTGAAGAATCCTCCGAAGAAGAAAAGGAAAAAGAAGTGACAAACATGTGCTTCATGGCAATAGATGAACTTAATGAGGTAAACTCTAACTTTAGTAATGGAGATATGCATGATGTTTTTGAAGAATTATATGAGGATTTTGAAAAACTTAGTTTGAAAAATAATTCTCTTAAAAAGAAATTTCAAGAACTTGAAAAAGAACTTGAAGAAATGAAAGAAAAATTTTCAATTGTTGAAATTTCTAAAACTCATTTTGAAAAAGAAAATGAGATTTTGAGAAATGAAAATGAGATTTTGATAAAGAAAAATGAATGGTTGACCTCCTCTCTTTCAATTTTCTTTTGTGGACAAAAATCTTTTGAAATGATCTTAGTTAGCCAAAAATGTGTTTTTGACAAACAAGGGCTAGGATTCAAATCTTCAAAAAATCAAAAGTATTTTGAAAACTATTTTGTAAAAGAATCCTCAAGTGTAAGTCCTACTACTTGTAACTTTTGTGGAAGAGGAGGACACATTAGTAGCACATGTCTCTTAAGAAATGGTTCT
Organism: Vitis rotundifolia; assembly: GCA_030254885.1. Classification (NCBI taxonomy): domain Eukaryota; kingdom Viridiplantae; phylum Streptophyta; class Magnoliopsida; order Vitales; family Vitaceae; genus Vitis; species Vitis rotundifolia. The sequence continues at coordinate 10,555,773 of CM058156.1, forward strand.
CAAAAGAATTCAAATGCTAAAAGTAAAAAGGTTTGGATTGAGAAATCCAAGGTCACTAACCTTCAAGGACCCAAAAAGATATGGGTACCTAAATCAACTTGAATTTTATTTTGTAGGGTTCAAAGAAGGATAAGTGGTTCTTGGAAAGTGGATGCTCAAGACACATGACCGAGGATGAATCCAAGTTTGCTTTCCTTACAAAGAGAAAAAGAGGATGTGTTACCTTTGGAGACAATGCAAAATGAAGAATCAGTGGTCAAGGCAATATTGGTAATGACACATCCTCTCTTATTGAAAGTGTTTATTAGTGGATGATTTAAAAAATAATCTTTTAAGCATTAGTCAACTTTGTGACAAAGGTTTTAAAGTGATTTTTGAAGCATCTCATTGCATCATCAAGGATATTCAAAATGATAAAACCATCTTCATGGGCCATAGATGTGATAATGTTTACGCTATAAATATTTCAAAATATGATGGCCATGATAGATGTTTTTCAAGCATGCATGATCAAAGTTGGTTGTGGCATAGGAGGTTGGGACATGCTAACATGGACCTCATTTCCCAACTCAACAAAGATGAACTTGTTAGAGGCCTTCCCAAAATAAATTTTCAAAAAGACAAAATTTGTGAAGCTTGTCAGATGAGAAAGCAAATCAAAAACTCTTTCAAAAACAAAAATTTCATTTCAACATCTAAGCCTCTTAAGTTGTTGCATATGGATTTATTTGGTCCCTCTAGGACACCAAGTCTTGGAGGAAAATCTTATGCATATGTTATTGTGGATGACTTCTCTAGATACACATGGGTCTTGTTTTTAAGTCAAAAGAATGAAGTCTTTTATGAGTTTTCAAAGTTTTGCAATAAAATTCAAAATGAAAAAGATTTTACAATTACTTGTATAAAAAGCAATCATGAGAGAGAATTTGAAAATATTGATTTTGAAGAATATTGCAATGAGCATGGTATTAAGCACAATTTTTCGGCTCCTAGAACTCCTCAACAAAATGGGGTAGTTGAAAGAAAAAATAGAACTCTTCAAGAAATGGCTAGAACCATGCTAAATGAAAATAATTTACCAAAATATTTTTGGGTCTAAGCGGTTAACGCCTCTTGTTATGTTTTAAATAGAATTTTATTGAGGCCCATTCTCAAGAAAACTCCCCATGAGCTTTGGAAAAACAAGAAACCCAACATTAGCTATTTCAAAGTCTTTGGGTGCAAATGTTTTTTATTAAACACCAAAGACAATCTTGAAAATTTGATGCAAAATTGGATGTTGGAATTTTCCTTGGTTACTCAACTTCAGGTAAAGCCTTTAGAGTTTTCAACAAAAGAACCATGGTTGTAGAGGAGTCCATTCATATTTTTTATGAATCTAACAATTCTCTCCAAGAAAGAGAGAGTTTTGATGATGATTTAGGCTTGGAGTCCTCCATGGGAAAATTGCAAATTGAAGATAAGGCAATAAGAAGAAATTGGAGGAGATCCCAAGAAAGAAGAATCACCTTTGGCACTACCCCTTTCTCAACAAGTGCAAGGTGAATCAAGCCAAGACCTTCCTAAAGATTGGAAGTTTGTCATCAACCACCCACAAGATCAAATTATAGGTAATCCATCTAATGGGGTAAGAACTAGATCATCTCTTAGAAATATTTGCAATAATCTTGCTTTTATCTCTCAAATTGAGCCTAAGAATATAAATGATCCTATAGTTGATGAAAATTGGATGATTGCTATGCAAGAAGAGTTAAATCAATTTGAAAGAAATGAAGTATGGGAATTAGTGCCTAGACCTTCAAATCAAAGTGTTATTGGAACTAGATGGGTCTTTAGAAATAAAATGGATGAAAATGGCATAATTGTTAGAAATAACGCAAGATTGGTAGCCCAAGGTTATAATCAAGAAGAATGGATAGATTATGAAGAAACCTTTGCCCCCTTAGCTAGATTGGAAGCCATTAGGATGCTACTTGCCTTTGCATGTTTTAAAGACTTTATTTTATATCAAATGGATGTGAAAAGTGCTTTCTTAAATGGCTTTATAAATGAAGAAGTATATGTTGAACAACCACCCGGTTTTCAAAGCTTTAACTTTCCTAACCACGTTTTTAAACTTAAAAAAGGCACTTTATGGTTTGAAACAAGCACCTAGAGCATGGTATGAAAGATTGAGTAAATTTCTTTTGAAAAAAGGTTTTAAAATGGGAAAAATTGACACAACTCTTTTCATAAAGACCAAAGAAAATGACATGCTCTTAGTTCAAATATATGTTGATGATATTATTTTTGGAGCTACTAATGTCTCTCTTTGTGAAGAATTTTCTAAGTGCATGCATAGTGAGTTTGAAATGAGCATGATGGGAAAACTCAACTTCTTCTTTGCACTTCAAATCAAGTAACTGAGGAAGGAACCTTCATCAATCAAGCAAAATATATAAGAGATCTTCTCAAAAGGTTTAACATGGAAGAAGCCAAAACAATGAAGACTCCAATGAGCTCATCCATCAAGCTTGATAAGGATGAGAAAGGTAAATCCATTGACTCAACTATGTATAGGGGCATGATAGGTTCTTTACTATATTTGACTGCTAGTAGACCTGACATCATGTATAGTGTATGCTTGTGTGCTAGATTTCAATCTTGTCCCAAAGAATCTCACTTAAGTGTCGTAAAACGAATTTTTAGATATCTGAAAGGGACAATGGATATAGGCTTTTGGTATCTTAAGGGTGATAACTTCGAATTAATTGGATTCTCGAATGCCGATTTTGCCGATTGTAGAGTTGAAAGAAAAAGCACTAGTGGCACTTGTCATTTCCTAGGGCACTCACTTGTTTCATGGCATAGTAAGAAGCAAAATTCGGTAGCTTTGTCAACGGCGGAAGCCAAATACATAGTAGCCGGTTTGTGTTGTGCACAAATTCTTTGGATGAAACAAACACTTAGTGATTTTAATTTGTCTTTTGAGCATGTTCCTATTAAATGTGATAACACTAGTGCCATAAACATTTCAAAAAATCCCATGCAGTACTCTAAGACTAAGCATATAGAGATTAGACATCATTTTCTTAGAGACTATGCACAAAGGGGTGACATTACACTTGAATTTGTAAGCACAAAAAATCAACTTGCGGATATATTTACAAAACCTTTAAGTGAAGAACAATTTGTTGATATTAGAAGACAACTAGGGGTGATTTCTTTATGATCTAATGATTGCTTAATGAATTCTTGATGAATATAGCTTTTGATTACATAAATTTCATGTCATATACATCATATAGACATACACTTAGTTAAATGGTCAATTTTTGACCAAAAATCAAAATTCCTTAGGCAATGGGCATAAAAAATTGGGAATTTCAACTAAAAATAGTGTGGGGGTCATGAGATGAGAAAACCCACAAAATGAGAAAAGTCAAATTGCGTTGACCGTTGACCAAGCGGTCGAGTAGATCAAGACCGGTCGACCAGTTCGTTGAGCTATCGATTTAAATACCCCTCCCGTACTTCATTTTTTCATCTGCTTCCTTTGGTTCTTCAAGGGTTGTGCCGATTCAGCTACCAATGAGTGATTTTTGACAAGGCTACATTTGATCATCTCCAACAGAGGATTGAGCGCATTGAGAGTCGCCAGGAGATTCAGCATGAGGAGATGATGGCTTACCTCCGCTCCGTGTTTCCACTTCCACCTCCTCAACCTTGATTTCATTGAGATCCCCTTCGATCCTTTTTTATGTCGCCAAAGGGGGAGAGATATCTAGGATTTAGGAGACCTACATGCATATCATTGTCATATCTGTTTCATATGTCTATGTTTCGTGTACATTTGACTTTACTATATATATATGATATGCTATTTTCATGACTTACATTGTTCCCTATTGACTTGGTTTTAAATTCATAAATTTTGAATTGATTAATCCATGATTGGTTTAAAGGGGAGAGTTCTTTTTCTCCTAGATAACCAAGGTTTGTCATCATCAAAAAGAGGGAGATTGTTAGCTCAAGGGTTCTTCTAATCAGGTTTTGATGATAACAAACCATGGTTAAGTGACTAATTAATTTGAATGGTAAATAATCTTAGGTATAAATTTGGAAATTCATCAAATGACTAAATGGATAAAAAAATCGAGACTTTTAGAAGACCTTTGATCATAGGAAATGAATGTAAGATGAATGCATGGGTGCAATTAGGTTTTTCATACATTTTCATGCATCTTTGAAAATTCGGTTTATTCTTTAAAATTTCGATTTCATTAAAACCAGAGTTTTATCAAATGTACCTTAGGCAAAATGTTTCAAAATTGGCATATTAATTTACCTAAAGACCTTGCCTAAGTGTTAGAAAAGAAAGGAATTGAAAAAGATAGGTTTTCGAGGCCAAAAGGCCAAACCAGTCGAGGCTTTGGCCAACCGGCTCAATCGGTAGGGGAACCGGTCAACCGGTTGCCCTTGTTCGGTCGAGGAGTGCCAAAAACACTCTCTCTCATCCAATAACTTCATCTTCCCAGTTGAGATTCCCTCATTCCCGATTGATCTTCGGTCGAGGCAATGATAAGTTGCCAAAGTATTAAATGCTCCAATGGCTAGTGAACCGGTCGACCCCTAACTCGATCGGTCGAGGTTACCTTTTACTATTTTTGGCTCCCAAGCTTAAAAACCTATAAATTTAGAGCTCCTCTTCATTTATGATATAAAGAACACTTGCAATCAATTGTCTACCTACCTGTTCTTGATCTAAAAGTTCTCATTTCTTTCTTAGTGCATTAAATCATCACTTGCATTTTAGTGTACCCTAGTGAGTCATCCTAACTTTGTTTTGTATTTGAGCTATCTTTGAGCTAGGTTGAGGGATTCTTTCTTGTAAAACTTGAGTGTTAGAGCCTTCAAGAGGTTTGAATCTTGAAGAGATTGTGTAAGAGCCTATTGGAATTGGAATCCAAGTGTAAAGGATTGAAAACTTGGTTGAAGTTTCAAGCTAGTGGAACCCTCACTCGGTTAGGAGATTGAGGAAAGTGAACGTAGGCACGGAATTGTTGAACCACTATAAATTCCGAGTTTGAATTCTCTAACTCTATCTCTTTATTTTTTATTATATTATGCTTGAATTTGTTGTGTTGAAAAAGTTTTTGAAAAACCCAATTCACCCCCTCTTGGGTGTTTTTCTCATTTAAGCATAGCCTTTATTTTCTCGTATTGTACCTCATATTATTTCATAAATCCATCCTTCATGGTACCCTTTTTCAATTGTTTAGTGCCTCAAGCACCTTTCTATGTTCCTCATGCTACAAATTAAGGTTAGCTTCATATACAACAATTTATATTTTGACAAAAAACCAATCTTAATCATGAGCAATACCTTTTTACATTAAAACATGTTAGAATATCAAGAAAACTCCATTCCATGCCTTAAACGAATACAATTCATGCATTTATGTTCCTAAGGATACTAGACCTAAGAAACAAAAGAAATTTAATCATAAAATACTAGATATCGATGCTTAAATACATTGCCTTTGATAAGGATTTTCCTAGATCTAATTCAATCAATGTACAAAATCTCAAAAACCCTGCAATCTTTTGTCTAATGGCTCACCTTTGGACTCTAAGGTAAGGTTAGGGCTCACCTGTTTAACATTATAGAATAGTGGAATTTTCTCTTTATGGGGATGGAGGCTAGGGCTCTCTCTTTCTAAAAAATAGAATAAATAATGTGTCTTACCTTAAACCCCTAAGAGGGTTTATAGAGACTTCATTGTGGGCTTAAATGATATAGGCCCATCTTAAGTTTAGATCACTTAACCTAGCCCATTGGATCCTACTTAATTAATTAGCTCTATTAGACTTCAATTAATTAATTAATTAAATTTAGAAAAACCATTCATAAACTCTTGTGTAACCTTACATATTTATCAAAATGCCTTTATTCATACATAAAAATAAAAAACCGAAATATCCTTCAAAAAATGTCACCATGGAACATGAACTCAAGCGGGGGCCATTAAGATTTATAGGGAAACATTGGCTCCTTTATAATCTAATTTTGAAGTTGACCTAAAACCTCACTATAGAGAGTCAATTGCACTCTAATATTCTATAATATTAAATCAAGATACAAAACTCAGGTTCGTGACCTACTAATCACTACATGTAAGCTCTTTATAAATTTGTATTTGTAATCTAATGAGGTATAGCTCTCAAGATTACCTCTTCAATCCTTAAGTTAAAAATCCTCGTATTATGTGATCAACTGACATACTTTAGCTCATAAGAGTATAATCAAATTCCACTTAAGGAATTACTACAGTTTCATAGATTTCATAATTATAATTTCTTAGGATCACCCAAGAAGACACTATCTCAAACCCATGAGATATCATGGTGCTTATCTTGAGAATATATGTTGATACTTGCCTTAATCAACAATGACCAAATTCATAGGGAATATATGACTACCTTGGGGTCTAACCCATAGGTCAAAGCTACTAATGACCTCAACAATGACTTAATATTTTTTCAAGATTGAGAACCTATGTAGCCTAATAGCTTGGTGAAGTCATAACTACTTAGTAGCCAATGTCATGACACATTATAGGTCTTTCCCAATGTGTAACCATACACAAATTCATTCACCATAGGAAACTCATCTCGATGACCAAGACAAGTCATCCTTCAAATTATAAGGTAGTGCATCATATAACCTTAGATCAATTGCATAAGTTCATGAATCAACTGTAAACAACTTATCAACTTGCGAGGAAACCATAACTTAGATCTTCTATATAACTTTTAATGCACCCAAGTCATGTACAGTACAGGTGATGTAGATTTGAATGCTTAAATCAATTATAATGCATAAATAAGACAAGAAAGAATACCAAAATTGTAAATATAAATGAAATTATATACTATTACATTATGTAATGTTTTTCAGCACTTTATCCTTACAATCTCCCATTAGCCCTAAAAGCATACTAGGCATCATAGAAAAAATATGCTTCATAGCCATATCACATTTCTAACTTATCTCATAAAACATATAGTACTTTCTCCCTATGTGTTTTCCTTTCCCTATGACATCACTCTATTATTATCATAAAACATGATCATGGGTGGCATACCTAATGGAACTACTCTGTCCCATGAGGAACTTCCTTTGTTGCTTCAAAAGTAGCAATAAGTACCAATAAGAGTGTACGCATACCTTAAAGTAGACCCATGAGAGTCTTTATCAAACTAAAAATCTAAATTTGTTTACCTAAAGGGGTACTGACTCATCGCAATGAGACATAAGCATATAATTCATCATTCTCCTAAAATACTTTAATATATGCTTGACATTTGTCTAATTCCTTAGTTTTGAATTAGACTAATCTAAATTGATGACAATAATCCTACATCATTTCCAATGAGTAGATTTTCATATACCACCATGCTTCCCTACACCTTCTTTTATACATAAGACTTATCCTTGTATTGATCAAAATCAAGGGTCTTGATTTCCTAATCAAAACACTAGGTCTTGATTTCCTAATCAAAACACTAGGTCTTGATTTCCTAATCAAAACACTAGTTTCATGAGTGAAATGTTTGCATTAACCTAGAAATGGATTTTTATAGCATGCATAGTAGATGCAATTAACCCCTTCCTATGAAAATATCTAGTGTATCATTGAGATAACCATTCAAAAACACTCTCTTGACAACCATTTATTATATCTCATAATCAAGGTATGATGTAATGGATAAGAGTATTTTGATGGCTCTGAACATGACAACTAGCCAAAAAGTTTACTTATTATCAAAACCATGTTTTGGATTATAACCTTTAGTTATAACCTTAGCCATATAAATCTCAACATTTCTATCTACTCATTTCTTTCTCTCATAGACCCACTTACACTTATAGGTTTCAGCACTCCAAGTGCTTCTACAAGATCCTAAACTATGTTAGAATAAAAGTATTCAAACTTTCTCCTCTAGCTCTTTCCATATGTGGGCATGTGTTACTCATTGCTTCATCATAATCTATGTGATTCAACCCTTCCACTATGATCAGGCACTTGTGTGCTAGAAGTATCAAGAATGATATATGTCAATACCCTTGTATCCATATAATCTTATGCAAATGTAGGACTATCATTTAGTGTTCATTAATTTATATCATCCATTGGCCTTATTACTTATCATATTGTCTTATTCCAAAGATTAGGTATTTGTGCTAATAATTGTATTCTAGTTAACTCAACTATAAAAATAACAACCCTTGCCTTCTTTTGGATCCTATAAACTTATATACCTTTCTTCTAACTTATCTACCTTTGATTTCAGCACATATGTTGGACACTCCCATATGTGAATATGTCATAAGCTAAGTTCACGTCTTGTCTACTTCTCCTTATAAGTCAAGGGCATTGACTATGTAATGGATGTAAGATACAATCTCTAAGGCATATCCCTAAAAAGATGTGGGAATTGATGAGAAACTCATCATTGATCTTACTATGTCCATCAAAGTTTGATTTCTTATTTCCATTACTAAGTTCTAGTGTGGTGTCTCAAGTGCATTTAATAGGGATATAATCTCATGCTCTGTAAGGAAAGAATTGGACTTATTAAATATAAATTTTGCCATCTCAATCAAATCGAAGTTCCTTGATATGTTTACCTAATAGGTTTTCTAATTTTGTCTTAAGTTTAATGAATTTATCCAAGGCATTAGATTTCTTATGCATTAAGTAAGTACATCAAAACCTAGAGTAATCATAAGTAAAGGTAACGAATTACTCATACCCTCTTTGTACATGAACACTAAAAGGTTCATACACGTTAGTATGAACTAGTTCTAAATATTCCTTAAATCTATGTCCTTTAGAGATAAAGAGTCGCTCAGTCCTTTTACTATCTACACAAGATTCAAAGACTATAAAATCCTCTAGAATCAAGATGTCTAATGATCTATATTTAACCAATGTTTGAATCTTATTGAGATTAATATAACCTAAGCTTTAGAAGCCAAATGTTTAATTAGTGCTAGGTTCCTTTTGCTTATAATAAGATTTGATTACTCTTAACACTTAGCAAAGTAATAATGGAGTGATTTATAAAATAAGTAATACCTAGCACTAGCATGCACAACTAACCTTACAACTGAAGCTAAGGTAGGTACATCTTATCATGTAACCTTCTCTCTTATTGAAAAGCTTGTAAGTAATTACAAATAGTGGGTCTAGAATCTATCTACCACAGTTGGCGAAATCCACCACTATATATATTTAATAGTGAGAATATGATGTCTACCTTCCTTTCTTTAGGTAGTTTGAACATTCTTTTTCAAGTGTCCTAAAAAGGTTACAAAGGAATTACTTGCTTTAGAGCTTATTCTTCCATTCCTTTCTTGGACTTCCCCAATTTGATGTTATTTTTATTTTCTTGGGAAAAGCATCTAAAGACCCTTAACTCTCATATGAACACCTTCCCAATCTTTGAGAATCCTATTAGCCATCCTAAAGGAATTTAGTAAGGTTTATAAGATCCTATAGATCTTGGTGTTTATAATAGTCCTAAGGGCAACCTGTGTAACTGTCCTACCCTTATCACCAAATATTCTTGACAAACTAAAAAGAATGTCATGGATCATGGAAATAGACATGTGTTCCTATTGCAACACACTATTCTAAGACCTAATTATGAGACAATTGGTTTTCTAATCTGTCTTATACCACCTTTGATATACCTCTCTTTTCTTTCTACTATGACTATTTGTAAGGAATAGCTAAAGAGAATGTCATAGATCATGGCAATAGACACATGTTGCTATTGCAACACACTATTCTAAGACCTAATTATGAGACACTTGGTTTTTAATCTATCTTATACCACCTTTGATATACCTCTCTTTTCTTTCTACTATGACTATTTGTAAGGAATAGCTAAAGAAAATGTCATAGATCATGATAATAGACACATGTTGCTATTGCAACACACTATTCTAAGACCTGATTATAAGAAACTTGGTTTTCTAATCTGTCTTATACCACCTTTGATATACCTCTCTTTTCTTTCTACTATGACTATTTGTAAGGAATAGCTAGCTAGATTTGAGTGTTACCTATTTTAGCTCCTATGTTGTTACTACTATATTTAGTTCACTTTTTAATCCATACAATTGGCTTGGTCCATTTGCGTAATGTGAGAATAAAGGTGATAACATTATAAGAAATGATATCTATTGCAATAATTAACACCATGAATTAATCATTGAGCATTCAAGGCAATTAGTAAGTTTAGCAAGAATATAGTGTTCTTTAATTACTACATTTTTCTCATACAAAGTATTCTAGTATCATAAGAATCAAACCTACTTTAGGCAGATCATGATCTTATTACTAGGTAGAAATCATCTCTAATTAATCTCTATACCTTAATCTTGGAAGATTGTTAAGGCAAGATTAATAATCCCTTTTTATTTATTCCATAGACTATGCAAGTGGGGACACTTTAGGTGATTCTACTACTTTATATATAAGTTAAGTGTATGATCAAGATCCTTGACACCAATGTCACTAAGTAAGGAGTTTCATTTTTAGAATTGACTACTACCACAATTAACATTTATAGTCTAGTCCTCAAAAGAAAAGTCTATATCTCTTGATTCCTTAAACCAACCATTTTTAGGATGGTGATGGACCAAAATCAAGATGGGCTTGATTTTAGAGACTATGGCCTTGCTAAGGTCCCTCTCCTACTTAATATTTTGAAATAAGAGCTTTAGAAACTTTAGTAATTACCTTGATGATTAAATTATCTTTTATAAAAAATTTCAAATATATTTAATTCATAATTAGAAGCCTAGTGTAATAGCAGAATGTAAGTCTTGAAAACAAAGACTAAAATTTCTATGAGAGTATTTTATCCACAAATTAATTTGATATGAAAAATACTACCTTCAAATTTTAAACTCAATATTCATAAAATTCTTCTTCTTTATATAATTCCAATTAAATAAATATTTTCATCAAATTACTAATTTCCTAAAACTTTTTTAGTAATGCCTTTAATGATAAATTATTCCCTATGAAAATTTCAATATCTTTATTTTCCAAATTTCCTATATAATAACAAAACTTCCAATTTACATGAATTTTGAAAATCTAAGAGCACCTTATCCAATAAGGAAATATTTTAAAACCCTTGAGAATAATTTTTTTAAGAAGGAATATTTTTCTCTCACAACTCAAAATTCCTTTTCCATAGAACTTACTTTCCTTATTTCTAAACCTTTCCAATTTAATAAATATTCTAAATTTGAAATCTTATTTTTATAATAATTTATTCAATTAAAATTACCAAAACATTAACTCTTAGAAATATCCTTTTTGGTAACTTCCTTAATAAGAAATTATCTATCATGAAATTTTCCAAAATATTTATTTTCTTGAATTGGATCTTGTGCAATAAGGAAAGTACCATATTTATTTATGATTTAGAAAATAAGAGCATTTTAAAAAAAATAATAATAATAATTATTAAAGATCTTAAAATTATTTTGAGATGATTTAAAATTTTTAAGAATAATGTTATAAAAGGAAAATTTTCTCTCAACCTATTTCAAAAAATCTTTCCACAAAATAAACACTTCTTTACTTCACGCACTTTCTAATTTAAATAAATATATTTATTTGCAAAGTAATTTTATGAAAATTTATTTCCATAAGGTTTACCAAAAATTACCATTTTATTAATAGTATCCACATTTCATATCCAAATATAATCACATGTATATAAAGAAACAAAACTATATATGGAAAAATAAAATAAAATGGTTCCCATGTGTGTTTCACATATATATGAAGACATTCATAAAAGGAAAGTAAATAAAGATATCCCCATGGCCAAAGGATTCCTATTGCAATAAAATTGGCAATTCCTTTTTGGGATCAAAATTCTCACAAAATTGCCTAACTTGTAGCCCAATCTTCAAAAAATAAATAAATAAAATAAAAAATAAAAAAATCAACCTAAAAGACTTTCCTAAAAGAAGCCCGAATTCAATCTCAAGTACAACATTACTTTTACACAACCTTTCTTCAATTGGTCATATCTCCTTTTCAACTCCAATTTGTGAACCGTTTCAAGCATTGGCAATTAATGTCATATTTTATAAAAATAATGGTGATGATCACATTTTCAACTTGATTTCACCATTAAAAACACCCTTTAACTAAGCAATTGTATGTCATTTTATTTATGCTCAATTTTCTCATGTTTTCTTCAAGGTTTTTTTATTTTTATTTTTATTTTTGTTTATGTTTATAGGCATATTTCATGTGTAATGATGACTTGAAATCCTCTTAGGACATCTCAGATGCAAGGATGAAAGGTGAATTGAACCAAAAAACTGAATTTGCAAAGAGTTCTTGAGTGCTAATCCTATTTAGCCAATGAAATATTTTGAAGTTATTGAAGGAGCTAGATATATTTAATCGAGCTAAAATAAATTTTGTTAGATTTCTCAGTTCCAAAACTTAAATTGAACCAAATTTCAGAATTTTTAGAGAAGAATAAATTGGAGAAACACAAGTGATGTTCCAGCTCAAAAGGATGCTACTAAAGGCTCCATAATGGCACCACTCCCGAATGGTGCTACTCCCTTCTTTTAAGGAGCATGCGATTGTAGCCCATAAGTGACATTTTTTTTTTAATATATATATGTATATGTTTAAACCCAAGAAAATGGGCTAAACCCAATAGCTTACTAATTCCCAATAATCCTTGGGCCTCTTTCATGTGAAAAGAGGGATAGTTTCATGTGAGAGAACTTAGGGCTTACTTTGGAAGGATATAAAAGAAGGACATGGGCAATCATTGAAAGGATTCAAATCTTCTCCCTTTGAAAGGGGTTTATCTACCACATCAATCAACAACCTTGGGGAATTGGGATCTTGGTATCTTGATTCATTAGGTTATTAATTTCATTTGTTCTTATTTCAAATTTCTATACTTGCTTCTAGTTTTGAGTTGTTTTTCACTAAGTGAAAAATTGAACCATTTTATTTTATTAGTTTAATGAATTTTCATATTTGATTTAAATGTTTCAATGTTCAATTTCTTATTTTGTTCATCATTCTTTCAATTTAATTTCCATTCAATGTCTATAGAGTAGTTATTTAGGGTTGAGGAAAGAGTGCCCTAGGGCATCCCTTCTTACCATTAGAATGAATCCCTACATCAAAAAGACATTTTAAATTCAAAGTAGGTTGTCATTATTTGCCTTTAATTCAATAGAAAGCACCATGTTTCAACATTTGACAACTGGGGATTATAGGTATTAATAGGGTATCCCAAGCACTTAATGGTAAAGCCATTTTGAGTTGGGACGTCCTTGATTAAGCCTTAAATACTGCAATTGTGTAAATGGTTGAGATATGGGGAATCATGAAACCATTAAATCTTATACTTAATTAGAGATTGAAGCCTAGAGTTCTCATAGGGTATTCCAAGCACTTAATGGGAAATACATTTCGACTTAGAAAACCTTATGTAAGCCTAGGAAAATGATTTTCAAATCACTAAATTTGTACTTATGATTATGCAAAGAGGATCCAATTGATAAGTGAACACTTCCAGTTGAAATACTAATAACAAAGATCATTCCATGGTAAGGAAAGGAGTTTAAGGATTTTCCCTTCCTTAACTATTAGTTACAAGTTAGTTAAGACTTTTTTTTTTTTTTTTAACTATTTCTTGTTTTCACATAAAAACTTTCTAGCCGGTTTCTTGTCTAAAGCAAGAATTCAAGAAATAGTTTTCTACCACTATTTCTTTTCATTATTTGAATTTCTCCACTTCACTTGCATTATAAGATCACTTCCTTGAGGTTTGACACCCGAGTACCCCAATTTTTAAAACTACAACCGCACCCCTATGCCTAGGGATCTATCATATTATTTATATAGATTTTGGTGCCGTTAATTGGATTTGTGGCTTCTTAATATTCAAATCATACGTGTCGTGCTTCAAGAAAATCATAGGAGGTTACCATAATTTCACTTTGAAGTCAAGGTTGATGTGTTATAAAAACAAGATAGCTCTTAATGCATAATGTTTGAGGGATGGCCACTAAGATTTGCTTTTTCTTTCATTCGAATTTCTAGGGATGATTGTAAATGTAATATTTTTACATATAAAAATAAAAACCTAGGCTTCTATAAAGGAGCTTACAATGCACCTATGGAAAAATAAGATTTTTTACATGGCAAACCAAAAATCCTATGCACTTATAATGGAGCTTACAACCCAATCTAAGAAAAAATTAAAATTCATTCACCCATTCAACCATTAATGAAATAAAAATAAAAATAAAACACATTTATTAATCTCTTTAGCCATGGAATAAATATAAATTCTACAAAACATCTGGGAAATGTTGCAAATACTTGGATATCTTCATTCCCATCTGTGGTCCTAGGGTTTTCTAAATTTAACCACAATGGAAGCAATAACATTAAAAAATTTAGATTTAGAGAAGGAAGAGGTCATACCTGTAACTTAGATGTTCCTAAATCAAATCTAATCCAAAGAAAAAGAATTATGGGCATCATAGATCCCATAAACCAAATAATCTTCCGTTTGATTGCCTTTTTTCTTGTATCCTACCATTAAAGAAGGTAGAATCCTCTCTAAAGGGGTGGAGGCTAAGGTTTCCCTCTAGAGTCTAAATAGGAAAAATACATAATGAAGCCTTAAATCGCTAAAGAGGTTTATATAGGCTTCTTTGTGGGCTTAAGTGACTTAAGCCCATCTTAAGCTTTGGTTACTTAATCTAGCCACTTAGGTCCTAATTAATTAACTAGTCCTATTGAGGTCTAATTAATTAACTAGTCCTATTGAGGTCTAATTAATTAATTAGCCTAATCTAGAAAGACCATTCATAATATTCAATGCAATATTATATTTTTACCAAAATGCCTTTATGAACACACATGAATTAGGAGCCTAAAAAATCTTTTAACAAAAGTGCTACCATAGCATGTGAGTTTGAGCAAGACCACTAGAACTCATAGGAAAATACTTGCCGTCTCAAAATCCAATTTTGGAGTTAACTCAACATCCCACCACAAATATTCAACCACATTCTAGTATCTTATGATATTAAAATGAGATATAACTCATATTCATAACCTATTATCCATTACATGCAGACTCCCCATAAACTGGTGTCTATGATCTAACGAGATAGATGTTATCAACCTTTTATGATTACCTCTATAATCCTTAAGTTTCATATCCTCTTATTATGTAATCAATTGACATACTCTAGTTCACAAAGAGTGTTGATTAATTATCAACACGTCAAATCCCCAAGTGCAAGTATTTCAATTGAGCCTAATAAATACTAGGGTTGATCCCACAAGAAACCTTCACACTTTCATAAGGTGTCAATAAAAATTGATCTTAGATGTTTTTCAAATAAGGAGTAGTTATTGATTTAAAAATTTAAGACAAAAAAGGTTATTGCTAAATGTAAATTGCATATGACCACTTCTATAATTGATTACAAAATTTGAAGTGGCAAAAAATGATCTTCCAAGAATGATAGAAATGAGATTTTCTCCTTTCCTTTCCTTTGTATCTAGGATAATGAAATTTTATGGTATAGGCAAAATTTTCCACTTGAACAAGAACATCTTCAACAACCACCTTAGAGACTTTCACTAACATATCAACTAAGCATATCGTGACAAAAGTTGGTTTAAAATCACTTTGGTTCAATTGATTATAAAGAAAGAAAGATAACAAGTTAACACTGACACTAAGTCCAAAAAGGTTTTTCTTTCACAATTCTACCCTATTGAGATTGTTATGGTAGGGTAACTTAGGTCATTATACTTCACGGAAGTTTTGTTCTAAAGAATAACACTCACTTGTTCTGCCATGAAAACTTTCTTTTGAATGTTCATCTCATTTTTTACAGTGCAAAGGTTTTTAAAAAATTTGGCATATGAGAGAATTTGTTTTATGGCATTCAACTAAAAGAATGTTTGCCTTTTCTTTCTTAAAAACTTCTATTACTTTATCATTAAGCTTTTGTTTTTCTTAGGTCATAAAGCTAATGGAAATAGAGAAAAAGACAAATTAAAATTTTCAAGTTTCACTTGTTTTCCTCTATTTTCATTTTCTTTACACAAATCATTTTTTAGGTTTTATGTTTTCAAGCTCATTTTCTTGAGGACTAGATACTCCATGTTGTTCTAATGCTTGGTTGGATTTCTTCGCTCTTTTCTTTAACTCTTTTCCATTCTTAATAGTTACAAATTTTACTTCCTCTATTTTTTTCTCTTCCTTTAACCTACATTATCCCTTAGGATTTGGTTGAGATTGAGTTGGAAGCTTCTCTTTGTCTTGCATAGTTAAAGCTTCAGTTCTATTAGTCAATGAAGCTTTCAACTTAATAAATAATTGTGCATGTTGATTAAGGGTATTAAACGTTTCTTGCATAAAGGTAGCAATTGTCTCCTCAAAATTCCTCATGTTAGAGGGAATATAGTGTTGTTGACTCTACTGAAATTAAGGAGGATGTTAGGGTTGGTTGTAGTGAGGTTGTTAATTATAAACTGGTTTGTGTGGAGAAGCATTTTGAACAGGTGATTGTTATAAGGGTTGATTCTCCCACCTCAAATTTGGATGGTTTTTCCCAAATGAGTTGTAAGTGCTCTAAAAAATGTTTTGGTTTCTATATCTCCCTAAAGCATTAATATCTCATTTTCAAATGAGATATTAGGTTAATATCCATTAATTAATTAAGCCATTAATCCTTATTAAAAAGATTAAGTAAGTTAATATCTCATTTCATATAAATTCAAGTCATTATTAAGTATCTTAATTATATATCATTGTGGACCACAAATCCATAATAACCTAATGAGACAACATGAATTGATTTAAGGACCAATCTATTTTTGAGCTTCAAAAAACTTTGCTCTTACATATTGAAAGAAACCAATTTAACCCCCTCATCTGTCATATGCGATAAAACTCCATTATGGTTCGTAGTGAAAGGAGTTTATGAATTTTGGAAACATAATCAATACTAGTTTGTCGTTATCTATGAGTTCCATTGTTTAAATGAATCACATAAAGGTGTCCCATTAGAAAATAAAATAAAATACAAATTTATGTCAGTAAATTCCAAATTATCTTTTAAAACTAGTATAATAGGTATTTTTTTTTTTAATAATACTCATTTATGTTGTAGAGTTTTAAATAGTTTTCTAACATTAGTATAATGTATTTCTTACAGTTAAGCTAAAATAATTAACATGGGTTATAGATAAGCACAACTAAGTTAAAAAAGGAAATATAGAAACCAATTACTATTATACTTTTTATATTTAATTAGAGAGTTAATTAATACTTATCATTATGAGTTACTCCCCCTTTAATTGTCATTACTCTATCTCTTTCCATCTTTTCCATTTCCATTTCTTTACTTTGCTATATATATATATCCTAAAGCTCATATATTTTCAAAGGGACAAGGAGTATTTCCCTTTTTGTGTCTATAGAATAGGTTTTAATGGCCAATAACCATTTTCATGAAATAGGTTCCAATCACCTATCTTTGAAAAAAAGTGAGAAAATGGTTCCAGTTTCTCTTGCTTTGCTAGAAAAATGGTCTAGCAATCTAAATTCCGATGTGAGTAGATGGCGTAACAAACGGAGCGCGATCAAGGCACAAAAACATTTCTGCAACTCTTGCAAAAAAGCATTCAAGTCTAAACATGCTTTGTGGGGACATATGAGAATTCATAGCGAGGATAACAAGAATCCTAACGCTAACATTAAGGAACAGGACAAGGAGTTTTGGAGAAAAACAACTTGCTTTGTCTGTAGCAAGATTTTCCAATCAACAAATGCATTGGCTGGGCACATGAATTCTCATCCTAATAGAGGATGGAAGGGAATCTGTCCTCCACCATGGATCAAGAAGCCAGAAATTATTGAAGCTACTCATGACCAAGATGCATCATTTGGAGAAGCCAACCAGAGTACAACTCCTAGGATTTTCTATTTTGATCTCAATAAGCTTCCTCCTATTGAAGAATGAATGTTTACATATTAGTTCATGGTTTAATTTCATAGATTGCGTTAAACTTTCTCATAAAATTTTCTATAAGGCCATGTTAGTTACCCCAATAAGTGGTCTAAATAGGATAGAATATACTATCCTATACTAATGTTAGTTTGTGATTTGAATAAAGTTTGTGATCAACTTAATATCTAGTGAATGATTTTTTATTTAAAGTAAGAAAACCAAATTATGATCTATACAATATAATCTATCTAACTAATTATTAAATCCATGAAATGTTATTATTACATCATTTATCATGTCCAATTTTAACTAAAAAAAAAAGGAATATAATATCTATATGTTATCACATTCTTATCTTGTGTACCAAATCAGGCCTTATTGCCATATAATGAAATAATGAAAAGTATAAACCCAATACTTATGAACTTTTTTCTTTTTTCTAATTGTGTTTATGTATGAAGATGTGAGTTCAAGATTTTGGTCATTTTGTTTCTTTAATGGTCTTTAATATACTTAAACAATGTTTGTTAAGAAATTGAGATTTAAAAACAAAAACAAATTGAAAAATTGGAAGTCTAATAGGGAACACCAAAGGGAGAAAGGGGTGAATGGATGATTTTAAAATTTAAAATAAAGATTTATATGTTATTTCCAAATTTTACCCTGCAATAGTTAAGGGTTATCACTTCTTTCTATTATAAACAATTCAAACAAACTATCAAATAATAAACAATGAGGTATAAGATATTTTTACATGGAAAACCCTCACACAAATTATGGAGATAAAAAACCATGAGGTCTAAGACCACTAATCTAAATCCACCATATGAAATCAAGATACACAAATTTACTTGGCCACTTTACCCTAAAAACTTACTCTCTAATACCTATATTTTGATTCACGTTCATGACACGATAACTTCCTATTGCTCTAGTGAATACACTTAGCCTCACTGAAAATGTGAAGGTTTTCAACCTAAGATTCAAAAATTGAATCCTTGAATGAGATATTGAGAATGTTGTGGCTCATTAGGCTTTCTTTCTAAGAGACTCTCTCAATAAGTTTGAGATCTCTTAACAATCTCTCCAAGCCTCATAACCCTTAAGGGGTTATAATGAGGTATTTATAGGAATAAATCTCAAAGAGGTTTGGTTTTAGAAGACTTCCAAATTAGATTTGCGTGAAAGAATCTTGGTTGGAAATTCATGAACTCTCAAGCCTACCTTAGTGGCTTAAGCGCTTTGAGTGCTCAAATGGTGTGGGGTGCTTGAGCGGTCAGCACTTAAGCACTACTCCCCGCTCAAGCGTCCTCTATTTTTCAAACTTTATAAAAATTAATTTTAAGTTCAAAACAATTACCAATCCTCTTTATACCTTAATGGAATTGAAATTGCCATAAGCCAAACCGGCTTCCCTATTGGTCAAACAATAACCCTTAATCTTCAATGAAGAGCATGTCACCATCTAAAAGGACTTCTATAGCTAAATATTAAAAGGAGCACAATTTCCAACATATAAACAAAACTCAATGTCCTAACATAATCAAACAAAGTCTTAAAGTTAAATGCTATGAATTTAATTCAAAAAGAAAAAATTGAGTTTAAACTATAAAAATCCTATTAAGAGAGCTCCCTAGATGGCAAAAGCACCATTTGAAGGTCAAATGTATGCGTTAAGGGTGCTTAGATAAAAACTCCAAACATTACCTAATGTGATTTAGGTGCATATATTTTGAAAAAGATAAATAAATAAAGATTTTTGCTTTTCCTCAAACAAAATATAAGAGGTAGATTTATAGTTTAATCTAAATTTTGAAAATGTTAAAATTAACCCCATTTAATTTTTATTTTTATTTTTTAAATCTCATGTCTCATTCATCTTATGTTAGTAGTATTTTGCTAGGCTTTTGTTATTATCACCTTTGCCCTATTCTTGTTCTTAGTATCCCCTAATTTACAAATCAATTGTCATAATTACCTCTATTTGATTAATAAAGACCTTTATTTATGGCTTAGAGGGATGCTACTTTATGATACTTTCCCGATAGGTAACCTACCCTCAGACTTAAACTTGGTTTTCAAAGACATGTTTTTCCAAATAATGAGTCATTTTTTTAGGGTTTTATTTGTTATTTAACTTTTTAAAAAATAAATAAAAATAAGTGGCAGCTCCACTTTTTTCAAAAATCAAATTTTCACAATAAAAAATGAGTTTCGCCATTGAGTGGGAACGCATGTGAAAATTGCGGATTCACAATGAGATTCATCCCATGGATTATGATGAAGCAATGAGTGACTTTAATGCTCACTATGCCAATGAGTTAAAAAAAGGTAGAATTAGAATCCATGTATTTTAATAAAGTTTGGGATCTTATAGAAACACTTGAAGGGATAAAACCCATAAAGTGTGAGCAGGTCCATAAGAAGAAGAGAAGAGTAAATGAAAAATTTTAGACTTATAAGGCTAGATTTGTAGTGAAGGGTTATAATTAGAAATTTGATTTCAACCATGAGAAGACCTTATCGCTGGTAGTCATGCTCAAATTTATTAGAATACTATTATCCATTATAGGACATCTCAATTATGAAATATGATGAATAGATGCCAAGAAAGCATTCTTGAATAGTTATCTTGAAAAAGCATCTACATGATGCAACCAAATAGATTCATTGCAAAGGACCAAGAACATCTATTGTGCAAGTTACATAAATGCATTTGTGGATTAAACCAAGCATTTTGATTAAGCAACCAAGACTTTTGATTTTGATTCGGAAAATGATGAGCCTTATGCGTATACAAAGACATAGGGAAGCATGGTGACGTTTTTTATCTTGTATGTTGATGACATTCTACTCATAGGGAATTATGTAAGGGTTATTGTCTTCAGTCAAGATCTAGTTGTCCATTCAATTCCAAATGAAAGATCTAAGTGAGCCACAATTTATTCTTAGGGTTAAGGTCTTTCGGGACCACAAAAGTAAGAAAATTGTGTTATCTCAAGCCACCTACATTGACAAGTTTATGGTTAAGTATGTGATCTAGGACTTTAAGAAGGGTTTGCTACTTTTCTAGCATAGAGTACCTTTTTCTTAAGATCAATGTCCTAAGACATTTGAGAAGAAAAATGGCATGAAGGCAGTACCTATGCCTTAATAGCAGGTAGCCTCATTTATGCAATGTTATGTACTAGGTCAAATATTTAATCTGTTGTAGAGATTGTGAGTATGTATTAGTCCAATCTAGGACCATAGCATTGGATGGTAATCAAGCATATACTCAAGTATCTTCAAAAAAACAAGAGATTATATGTTGGTGTATCATTATGATGAGTTAGTACACCTTGGGTACATAGATTTGAACTTTCAATCCAATAAGGACTCTTATAAGTCTACCTCTAGGTTTGTTTTCACTTTAGGTGGTGGCGCTATTAGTTTGAGGAGTGTTAAGTAATCTTGTATTGTCGACTT
Organism: Vitis rotundifolia; assembly: GCA_030254885.1. Classification (NCBI taxonomy): domain Eukaryota; kingdom Viridiplantae; phylum Streptophyta; class Magnoliopsida; order Vitales; family Vitaceae; genus Vitis; species Vitis rotundifolia. The sequence continues at coordinate 10,577,344 of CM058156.1, forward strand.
TACTATGGAATCCAAGTATATTGTTGCTTCTGAGGAAGTTTTTTGGCTTAGGAAGTTCCTCATAGAACTTGGGTTAGTACTCTTGGTTGTACTGCTCTTAATACTGTATTGTGATAACAATAGGGTAGTGACATAGTCTAAAGAATCAAGAAACTACTAAGGGTAAACACATAGAGAGAAAATATCACTTAATACATGAGATAGTAATGAGAGGAGATGCCACTTTAGACAATCCATTAAAAACTATAGCGCCTAACCTCCTAATTGAAATGATGACTTGTCTTGGTCATCGAGATGGCTTTCCCATGGTGAGTACACTAGTATGTGTGGTTACACATTAGAAATGACCTACAATAAATCATGGCATTAGCTATCGGGTAGTTATGATTCACCAAGATAATATTCCTTATGAATTGGGTTAATATTGATGGAGATTGGTGGAAAAATGTATTCTTGATAAAAGTACCATGATATCTCATGGGATTGAGATAGTATGTTCCCTTGAGTGATCTTAAGAACATGTAATCAGGAAAAATATAATCGTAATAATTCCTTAAGTAGAATTTGATGTATGCTCTTTTTTAGTTATAATATGTCAATTGATCATATAATAGGAGGATTTGTAACTCAAGATCTGAGAGGTAATCTTGAGAGGTTGATAGCATATACCTTGTTAGATTATAGGCACCAATTCATGGGGAGTTTTCATATAGTGAATAGTAGGTCACAAACTCAAGTTTGTCTCATTGCAATACCATAAAATATTGAAGTGTAGTTGATTCTCTTTAGTGAAGTGTTGAGTCAACTTAAGGATTGGATTCTAAGGGAGGCAATATTTTCCTATAGGTTAATGGGTCCTTATTCAAGCTCTTGATTAATGGTGACACATTTGTTTGTGGGTATTTTGGGGTTTATAATTCATGAGTGTACATAAGGGCATTTTGGTAAAAAGGTAAGGTTGCACTGAATCTTGTGAATGGTCTTTCTGAATTGAGTTAATTAATTAATTAGAGGCCAATAGAGTTAATTAATTAATTAATTAAGACTCAAGAGGGTTAGATTAAGTGACCCAAGACTAAGTTGGGCTTAAGTCACTTAAGCTTATAAGCAAGCCTATATAAACCCCCATAAGGGTTTATGCTTCCTTTTTGCATCCTTATCTTCCAAACTCTAGAAAAGAATACCATTGTCACAAAACAATCGGATTGGTTGCCTAGATAGGTAACCCAAATCCTATAAAAGGAGTCTTAGCCATAATGCCTCACACAGTCCTAGAGTCATACCTCTAAATTCCGCTTCTGCACTTGAACGAGCAATGACATTCTGCTTCTTACTTTTCCATGTCACAAGATTACCACCTACAAAGGTAAAGTAACCAGATGTAGATCGCCTATCATCCACTGCACCGGCTCAATCAGCATCAGTATATACTTCTATACTCTGATGATCAACATTTTTAGCGAACAAAATTCCCTTCCCAGGAGCATTCTTCAAATACCTCAAAATACGCATGATTGCATTCATATGTTGCTCTCCAGGATTATACATGTATTGACTCACTATACTCAGTGCATAAGCAAGATCTAGTCTTGTATGAGCTAAGTACATTAATCTCCCCACAAGTCTCTGGTATCTTCCCTTATCGGTTGATACTTAATTAGGCTCAACACACAATTTCAAACCTTCTTCTATTGGTGTATCAATAGGTTGACATTAAACTATCAAAGAAAAATCTAAAGCATCCTAAGTTGGGGCACAAAGACATCTTTGGGATAGGTTATACCAACTAGAGAACTAATTTTTTGTACCACATATGCCAAACCATCTAACCAAGTTTTCGTATGGCTTATACGAGCATTGATACATGAGTCCATGACCACAAATAGGTTTGAAATCTTATCAAGTCTGTCCATGATCTTAAGTGGACTCTAACTAGGGTTAAATTCCCAAGATGCTTAAGGTTTGAGTATATCTAAGATGGTCTGGGCTAGAGGTAGAATAGGATTAATAGTAGGTGAGTGGTCTAAACAAGGAAATGAGTGTTATGCTAAGGATAAGTGTCAGAAATTAGTCTTGAAACTCTCTTTCAATGCAATTAGTTCTTTCGAAAATATGGCCTAAATGTATATGTCTCGTCTAATGATCAATAGTGAAGATATTAATGGAATTAAATCTCTCTAATTCATGTAGTTGATCTCTTCATCAAAGTAATTATTGATATGTAAGTTTAGCAATGGGATAAAGTAGCTTTGTGTGGATACTGTCTTCTTGATCTTCACCTTTTGAAAAAGTAGCAAATGGTATCCATGATTAGCTATAAGGCTCCACCACCCTCTCATGTACATGGGATAAAGTCCCTATAGAACCATCCCAACCCCTTCTTCTTTGTATTATGCCCGAAAAACCATAGGTTTGGTCCTAATGACCTGATCCATAAACCATAGCATCTTTAAATAAATTTTAGAAGTCATTTACAAAGTGGAAATTAGTCCTTAGAATGTTTGATAAAGACTTTAGAGAAATTGAGTATTTTGTAAACTGCTATGAGACTATAGAGGGTATTCATGCAATTATTATTTTGTTGCAAAATTTCCAAAGGGTGAGATTGTTATTGATCTAAGATAGATAGGTTAAGTTAGAAATTTTGGTTCATTCATTTTAGTTGTTGACTCTATATAACTTTTGCAATATCGACTCAAGCACCCTTAACTAGTATTCAAGTGCTTGATACTCAATTTGAATCATTTTGAAAAAAATTCAAAATTTTCCATCTCTTCAAATTCGCTTTAAGCAACTTTGATTTCTAAAATTTAGCCAATATATCAAGGTTGCTCTAGTTTAAATAGGCTTATTAGGTGACTCTATTTAATCTTTTGTGTCCTATAATTTAACATCATTATCTTTACATTAACCCAAAGTTCTAAAAATAAAAATCGTTGTTTGTTGTGTTTGTGGTAGTCAATCGCATTCCTAAAATTGTCGAGTTCACTAATGAGCACTGGAGTGTTGTGTCGTAGATGTGACGACAAATGTAGGTTATGGTAGTGTAAGTTTGAGGGAAAGCAATGTCTAATTAGGCAATTTCATGTACTTGGTTATTCAAAATTAGTGGATTTACTCTAATAGTCAGTTGACCATGTAGCTTTTACATCTGCAAAATTTCTAAAAGGCTTTATACATAGTTTTCCATGTAAATCATATATCCATTTATGAGATTGGAAATAATTATCTGATTTATTAATTAAATATATTTTAGCCAAAAAAACTCATAAAAAATTAAAGAGTTTAAATTTTTGTCTAATAATTATTAAGGGTTACCTATTCACCCTTCTCCCATCTTCCCTTCTCTAGGTAGTTTCATGATATAAAATCTCAAATTTCCATAATTCTCAATTGTTTTCAGAAAGAAAAATCTATTAATTAGAAACTTAAATATAAAAATAATTTTCTCAACTATATTATTCATGAAGGCAATATGCATTTATATTCAATATAAAAGTTTTCAAAGCATTTTCTCTATATTTTTTATTTGTTACTCACAATACTAAAAAAAAAAAACAACTGACAACACCTCAAACATATTCAAAAATAACAACTCGTTTTCAAAAATAAAAAAATTAAAATTAAAAGACTATTTTCTATCAAAAGTTTATTAAACATGTTTTAAAAGCTTGAAAATTGTTTTTAAAAATAATTTCAAGCAATCTCATAATCTCTTTAGCAAGGGCATCTAAACACCAATTGTAAGAATCAAAGTTATTCTTTTCCGCATGTTATCGATAGCAAAGACATATGTATTCATCATTCAGGGCGTGTAGAGGTGAAATTGCCCTTTTATTGCATGAAATTGAGAGAAACTTTAATGGAGGTCTTTTCTTGTGTTGTGGACTGTCTTAATTGTATAAAGGTATACCGTATTAATTTTGGTTATTACTTATTTGAATCATATTTGATTTAATTCCCCATGCATGCACAACTTTGGCAGCTGATCAAGAATTGGGTTTGCCAATCTCACCACCTTCTTCTTTCACTAATAAATGAATCCAAGTTCCAACCACACCTGGTGTCAACTTCACCTGAAATCTTAGATGGCATGAATGATCTTTTTTTTTTTGTTCCTTTATTTCCTCTTGCAAGACTTCTACTTGCATTTTCAAAATAAATAAATTATACCAACTGGGTTATCCCCACTTATGATATATAAAAATTCTGAGCGTAGATCGAACACATGACCTTCAGATCTTCAATCTAACGCTCTCCAAACTGAGCTATCCCCGCTGATGTTTTACAATTTTTGCTTCTTTAATATCATAAATATTTGTTATTTGAAGGCTTGGTGCAACATTGAATTCCACCACTTTCAGTTAGTGATTAATATATTAACGTTTTGGAAGAGGGTACAAAACCTTGGTTGGGATGGTTACGATCGAATATTGTCCCTCACAAAGGAATTTGAAGAGCAGAGAAGAATCTCATGAAGAAGCAAACTATTGGTGATCGATCAAGTAGAATTAAGGCCTCAAATCACTATTACAACGATTGAAATCAAAGATGAAGATTAGGAAGTCATGAATCAAGACTTCAAATGGATAGCAATTCAGAGTTGAAATGAGGAAGATATGGCTGATTGAAGCAAAGTTGCGCAAAGAGCATGGCAGCACAGTGACGCTGACTTCAATTCAAAATTGGGTCCAACTCCCATGAGCAATTCCAAAATATTTTTACAACTCCCTCTGTTATGACAATTAAACTCACAAAATAAAATATAAATAAATCATATCTCACCCACAAAAGCAACCATTTAATTTGAAGTTTCAACCCAATCTTTAACTATATTTAAAATATTAAAAAATAATTATTGTTATTATTTAATACTCAATCAAATATAAAATGATTACTATTTAATACCCAATAAAATTAGATTTTTAGAGATAAGCACACATTAATATGTGTGATCTTGAAATTAAGGAAAGGAGCTTTGTATCAATAGAAAATCTAAGAAGGCTTGGTTTCTATTAGAATTATGTTAGGACTTCCGACAAGCAATGGCAACATAAAAAGAAAAATAGAAATTATCCTCCTCGAGACTTTCCATGTCCATCTCTACACTTTTTCTCGTCTTTCTTGGCTTCTTTCTCATATATGTCAATCAATCCCTCACAATCCCAAAACCACCAATGATTAATTAGTACTCAGTAGTGGGGTATTGTTTGTTTTCTTCTTGTTCAAGGTTTCATGGCTAAATCTTGACCTTGTGATAATGAAGACAGACGTGTTTTAGTCTCTAGTTGTTCATCGGAAAAATAGGCTTTGGAGCTAATCAAGATTCCAATGGAAGGTGGTGATGAAGGTGATGATGAGAAAAATAGAAGAGCAATAGTGGAGGCAAGAATGGTATACAACATCAGTAGAAAATGGTGGGTTATTCGAAAGCTTTCAAGGGTTAGATGAGAGCTCACCTTGATGATTAGAGCAATTGAGCCATTCTTATAAGAACAGTCTAGCCATGAAGAATCAGCATTCAACATCTTCATATACCTCATCTTTTGATGAAGAAGGCCTTACACTTGGCACTTCTAAGCAGGTAATGCAAACTTCCCACAATAGCCAGACCTGCCACTAAACCTTCTGCACGAGTCAAGCTCTTAGCGGCCATGCCAGAGAACTCACCAGTAAGAGCCAGCCTAATTAGCTACACCCAAACAAAAATAGTTCTTAAAGCATATCAAGTCTCTCCATGATCTCAAGTGTACTTTAAGTAGTATCAACTACCTGAGATGTCAAACCGTCAGATTCAAATTCCCTTTGAATCCTCACCTTCCCAGTTCCTATGAATTGGTCAAGCCCAAATTGCTTCTAATGTTTCTTTTTCATAAAGAGTCCAAAATCTACACCAAGCCTAATCCATGCCCAAAATCCTTTGAAAACTTCTTTTACATTTTTCCATATCTGCACCAGGCCCAAACCACTAGCAACCTTGGGTTACAAAGATTCTTGCACAGTATTCATAGAGCATATAGAATTGATGGTTGCAAGGTATTTATAAAACACATAAAATTGATGCTCTTTGATGTGGGACTAATTATTGGTAAGGAAAACAAACATGATCTCCAATTAAAAATATCAATGAATGGACCATTGAACTATGCACCATATCTATTTTATATTGCTGTAAAATAAAATTTATTGGAAGATTGATGTTTTTTTTTTTCAAAATTTTATCATATAAAATCTTTGAAGAAATATAATATTTAAAGTCATGTTTATTTTTATAATAATTATGAAAATAATATAAATTAATTAATATAATAATTTTAAAATGATAAAATACAAAAACATGTAGATAAAATTAAATATTATAATTTTCTTTTTATTTTGAACATATATTCATTCTTAAATATTGCATATGTTTTATTTAATGAAAATTAAAATATTAATATTTTATATTTATCTTTATCATTTAATTTAATATATATATAATATAAAAAGCAAATGTTATTAAAAAATTTAATTATATATATAACTTCTTATAATTATTTTAAATTTTATATAATGTATAAATTATATATTTATTACATTATCGGTTCAAAGTTAATTCAATCACCGATTCAATCAGTAAACTGGTAACTTTTTTAATTTAATGGTCAATTCGTTTTTAAAAATATGGTCTAAAAGGCTTTATGGATAGTTTTCCATGTAAATTATTGATCCCTTTATAATATTGAAAATAATTATCTAATTTATTAATTAAATATATTCTAATCAAAGAACTCAAAAAATTAAAAAGTTAAAAGTTTTGGCTAATAATTAAAGGGCTGCTATTCGTCCTCTTCCCTTATTCCCTTCTCTAGGTAGCTTGGTGATACAAAATCTCAAATTTCCATAATCCTCAATTGTTTTCAAAAATGAAAAATCTATTTAAAAACTTTTATATTTTCTTTGCTATATCATCCATGAAGCTCTATACACTTATATTGAATGTACAAGTTTTTCAAAGCATTCTCCAAGTTTTTTATTTGTTACTCAAAATAATCTACAAAAAAGAATTGAAAATACCTAAATTTCATTTTAAAAAACAACTTATTTTTAAAATAAATTCTTAAAAAACTACCTTCTATCAAAAGTTTACTAAACATGTTTTATAAAGTAAAAAATATTTTCAAAAACAATTTTCAAACAACCTCTTAATGTCTCTAGCAAGGGCATCTGAACACCAATTCTAAAAATCAAAACTACTCTTTTCTTCTTGTTATTTATAGCAAAGACACATGTATTCATCATTAAGGGCTTGTATTTATCATTAAGGACTTGTAGAGGCAAAATAGCCCTTTTGGTGCATGAAATTGAGAGAAACCTTTATGAATGTCTTTCCTTGTGTTGTAGACTGTCTTGTTGTATAAAGGCAGACCATATTAATTTTGGTTATTATTTATTTGAATAATATTTTATTTTATTTCATGGACAAATTAGGCAATTAGGAAATTGAGCTTACCAACCTCTCACCACCTTCAGATCCTTTGAAGATTAGAAAAAAAAATGTATAAGCAATAATTTTAAGGCAAATAATAAAAAATAGCTGAAAAAATGGAAACTAAACCAGAATTAATGCGGTGAGCGTGGATCGAACACGCGACCTTCAGATCTTCAGTCTGACGCTCTCCCAACTGAGCTATCCCCGCTTTTGAGTGGAGATTTCTATCTAATTTGTTAGTAGAAATTTATTATATTATTACTTTGGAAGAGGATGCACATAAATTTTAAAAATTTATGTATTTTAAAATTATTTAACAATAAAGGACAATAAATGAAATAAATTTGAAAAGTATTATAAAAATAATTTATTTATTTTTATTTTTCTTCTAATTTTCCTTTCTATTTTCTTTTCCTCAAATTTCCTTAGAACCAAACATAGCCCATATGTGTACGCTCTTCAAGAAAGTATTTACATCTAAAAATCCATACAATTAATTATAAATTTAAACATTTCTCATGCTAATAACAAATTAAAATTGTATATAATACCAGTTACATGATATGAGATATATTATTAAAAATTATAATATTTTTATTATTTATAAATATAAAAACTGTGTTCATTAATTTTTCAAATATATTTTTATTTTTAAATGGTTTAATAAAATATTCTATTATATTTATAATTTATCAAATAAATTATTCTAAATTTTACTTTAAAAAAAAAAATTAAAACACCAAATTTGAATGTTTGAATCTTAGCCGTTGATATCTCTTCTGTCCTTGCCTTCTTTCTCATATATGTCAATCCACTTCTCAGGCTTCTTTCTCTGATGGTTCGGGACCCCAAAACCACCCAAGATCTAATGGTACTCAGAGATGGGTGCCTTGTTCTAGTTTTCTCCTTGTCAAGGGTCTCATAGCTGAAGCTGTAACTTTTGAAGGCAAAGAGAGGCTAGTTTTAGGCTCCAGTGTTCATCGAAAAATAGGCTTTCTTTGAAGTTGATCAAGATTTCGATGGGAGGTGGCAAAGAAGGTGATGATGTTAGGAAAAGAGGTACAGAGGGTAGTGTTGCTGAGAATATTGATGGAACGCCATGTACGGGCACGTGAGGTGTCATCCTGAGAGAGAATGTTGGAGGGGGATCAATCCTCCGCCCTCTGCCAAGATTGCTTCTTGCTCCTCTGTGTCGCAGGAAATTGATGGCTTGAGCCATTCGTCCATGACGTCGACTGTGGTTTCATCTGATACCAGTCCCTCTCAGCCTCCTCTGCACTACTACTTTTGTCCCTATGTGTAAAATCGATGAGTACTGAGGCACATTTGATCATATTTTGATATACTTGCTGTTAAAAACTATTTTTAAATCAAAGAATAATTTTTTAAATTTTTTTTTTAAAAAAAAAAAAAACTAACACTTTTGTTAAAATTTTATAAAAATAACACTGTTTCACAAGTTGTTTTATAATTTTTAAAAATTACAAAAAAAAAAAAAAACCTATTTGAATAAGTCGTTTTTAAAAATAACTTTTCTAATTTGATTTTATAAAAACATTCTAAATTTAATTTATATACTATTAATTAAAAATATAATTTAAATCTTATTAAAAATGAAATTACTTCAGTAATTAAAAATATATAGTTTTTAGTAAAAATGAATAATAATATTAAAATAAATAAATTATATTTTTTATAAAAATATATTATTTTAGTATATTTAAAAAAATGGATATTAACATCTTCATAAAAGAATAATTTGATTTCTTTTTTATTAAAAATGAATAGTAATAATAATAATAATAATAATAATAATGTAAAAATAATAATTGTTAATATTATTTATTTAAAATAAATAAGGAATAATTTTTAATTTTTTTATCATATAAATGAGTCATAATATTTTTCATTACATGTACACATTTAATGTTCAATTACAAACATGGTATCGTAGAATGTCTTGATTTAATATGTAATTAATTGGATCAATTTTTTGAACTCTAAATTATTCTTAAATTTTAAAAGATTCATTAAAAAACTAAATTATTAATTATGTTTCACTTAATTTAGAATCTATTTACTTAATGAGAAAATTTAAAAAGAAAAAAAGTTGTATTTATAAGAGAAACACTAACTGGATTCTTATTTGAGTTTCAAATTATCCTTATTAAGGAGAAGCAATAGGGTTATTCCAAAACCAATTTTGGTCTATAAATTTCTGCTATTAACTAAACCCTTATTTAAGTTTTAAGTTGTTCTTAAAAATTAATAGATTCATTAACATATGCAACACATTAAGTCTTGTTTATTTTCAAGTTTATTTGTCTAGTGAAAAAAATAAAAATAAAAAAGTACAATTTCATGTATAAGAGAAACAATAGAGTCATTTTAGACTAATTTTTGTCTTTGAATTTTTTGTATTGATTGGATCACTATTTGAGTTTCAAGTTATTTTTAAAAATTATTAAACTTATTAATAAATCCAATGCATTAAGTCTTTTTTAATTTGAAATTTAATTGTCTAGTGAAAAAAAAAAGAAAATTAATATGGTTGTATGTATAAAAGAAATAATAGGGTTATTATAAACTAATTTTTGTGCATAAATTTTTGGCATTAATTGGATCATTATTTAGGTTTTAAATTATTTTTAAAAAATTATTAAACTCGTTAATGAATCAAACACATTAAATCTTACCTGATTTGGAATTTATTTGCCTAATAAAATAAATTTGCATAAATATGATTATATATATTAGAAAAATTAGGCTAACCCAATCTAAGGTAACCACCCTAGAGAGGGCACGAATAGGGTGATGGTCTCTTTTTGCAAATTTAAATTATGTGAATGCAATAGACAGTTATATGCAAATATGTAATAAAACAATATAAAAATAATTACACACAAAATAAGAGAGTAAAGAAGAAAGAATGCAAACACACGATTTTGATAACGGTTCGACGCAACCTGGCCTACGTCCACTCTCCTTTAACTTCAATCCCAAACTTAAGGTTCCACTAATTCAAGACTCCCAACACAAGCCGTCAAGCAATACAATTGGATTATGGTTCCAATCCACCCTCTTTGATTTTTTGCTCCAAGCACCCGACTTTTACAATTCTCAAGAGATACCTTATTCTTAAACAACGTACCCCTCAAGTGATACCCCACACTTGAGAATCCTTAAGTGACACCTCACACTTAAACTTTTCTTCTCAAAGATTTACAAATGAGGATAAGAAATATTCTCATAAAATCCTAATACAAAACTTTATGCTCAAATGTACAAGAAAAACTAAGATTAGATGGTGCACTAAAGATATGCAAGTTTTAGAACAATGGTGCACTCAAAAACACTCTCCCAAGGCTCAAATATATCCAAGAAATGTTTAGAAAGGTTAAACTCTTGAAACAATGAATATTATAGTCTTTTTATAAAGGAAAATGACCAAACTAGTCATTGGGAGTTCGATCGGTACGTCGAGTTGAGGGTTGACCGATTGACTAGCCGTTAGCATTTGATGTTTGGCAAGTGACCGTTAGACCTCGACTGGTTGAGGTTCAACATCAATCGGTTGAACAAGCATTATAGAAAAGAGAGAAGGTTTTTGCACCCTTCGACCGATTGAGCTGAACTGATCCACCGGTTAAGCTAAACTAGTTGATCGGTTCTTCATCCGATTCAACCTATTGAGTCGTTTTTGCCTCAACGACCATTCTTTTCAACTTTAAACTTTTTAAACAAGTTTGGAAAACATTTAATACAAGGTTTTAGTTAAAAACATGAAATCATCCAATTTTAAAGGATTTAAAACAAAATTACTTTTGGATGATTTTGGTGCATAAATTAATAATATAATACATGAAAAACCTAATGCACTAACAACCTTACAAAAAGATCTTATAAAACTTAGATCTTGAAAAAAAACTTTTCTCTTTGAGGTCTTTTTCTTCTTATTGATTTCTCTTTGGTTTGATTTTGTCTTTATGATTGTCACTTTAGAAATTGTATTGTCTAATCACACTTGAAATATAATCATTAATTTCAAACCTTATTTTGTTATCATCAAAATCGAAATTAACCAAACATTGGTTTCACAATATACAAAAAAGAAACTAACCAAAACATTCAAAATGATTTTTGTTCTATGACTTTATAATATTATTGAGTTCCATGACTATGTAGTATTAATAAAATCATTTTTTGAGTTTTGTAATTATTTTAAAATATTAATAAATTTTATTTATAAAGTATAATTTGATTTTTTTTTTAAATACGTATAATTAAAAAAAATCATATTTAATTGGGTTGTGGAGTGAGAAGAAAAATGATCAATTTTATTAACAAAATTGTGAAAACAACTACTTGTTTTCTAAAATCTGTTTTCTATTTCCCTTCCTTTTTAAGAATCGAAAACTAATAACAATTTTTTGTTTTTAAAAATAAAAAATTGTTTTCTAATCAAACAGGCAAATATGCTCTTTCAATTACCTAACAAATAAAATGATCGAGCATGTGTAAGATTTCTCAAAAGATCTTCAAGATATTTTCAAGTCTTTTATTTAGACAATTAAAAAAAAAAAAAAAAAAACCTTAACAAAATGATTTCCTTATAGAGTGGGTAACAACTTAGAACCGCTAAATTAAGTTGGAGATTAGATTAGAGGATAAAAATAATTATTGTTATTATTTAATACCCAAATAAATATACTAGTATATTTTATTAAGGAAAGGAGATTGGTATGAATAGAAACTCTAGGCCCAGGTTTCTATTAGAATAATATATGATAGGATTCAAGAAAGCAGAATAGAAACCAAATAAATATACTAGTATATTTTAATAAGGAAAGGAGATCGGTAAGAATAGAAATTCTAGGGCCGTAGGCGTCTATAAGAATTATATATATAAGCAAAATAGAAACCGTTCTCCTTTATCTACTCTTCCTCTGCCTACACTTCTTTCAGTCCACTTCTCACAACCTCAGGGGTGGGGTGCTCTTTGTTTTCTTTTTGTCAAGGGTTTGATGGCTGAATCTGTACCTTGTGAGGGCGAAGAGAGGCAAGGTCTAGGCTCCAGTGGTTTACGGGAAAATAGGCTTTCTTTGAAGCCAATCAACACTCCGATGGGAGGTAGCGACGAAGGTGATGATGGGAAAGGTAGAAGAGCAGTACTAATTGAGGCAAGATTGGAATGCAAGATCAGCAGCAAAGGGTTGGGTTGTTCAAAAGCTTCGAGGGTCGGATGAGAGCTCGCCTTGATGATCAGGGCGACAGAGATTCCAACAAGAATAAGACTTGGAACCTCAAGAACGATCAGAGGAAGCCAAGTGCCCTGTTTGTTCCAAGAGTTTCCATTCGAAGAAGGCCATGCACGGGCACATGAGGTGCCATCCTGAGAGAGAATGGAGGGGGATCAATCCTCCGCCCTCAACCAAGACTGCTTCTTGCTCCTCTGTGTCGCAGGAAATTGATGGTTTGAGCCATGCGTCCATGACATCGACTGTGGTTTCATCTGATATTAGTCCTTCTCAGCCTCCTCTGCAGTGGATGAAAACTGGAAGGAGGGGCCAGAATCGCATCATCAACTCATATTCCTCTTCGTGTTCGTCCTGTAATATCAGCTCATCGCAGAACAAAGGAATTGAGGAAAAGCATCAAGTTTCTGAACGTGCAGGCCTGCAGAAGAGGCAACAACTTAAGATGTTACAACTTGGGAACCTAAGGGATTATCCATCCAAGAAGCTGAAAATCCATGAAAGAGGGGCTTTGGGGTTCAGAGGCCAAGAAGATGCTGGAAACAAAAGTCGTGCTTCTTGGAAGGATTTTCTAAAAATAGGGTTCAATTTGGGACCAAAAGAAGTTGATACGGACAAGAAGAGTGGTGATGATAGAATTATACCTGGGGGACAACTTGATGATCAGATGGATGTTTCCGATAATAAGCGATTTCTGAAGACATTATTACCGAGGAAATATAAATGCGGCACTTGCAATAAAACCTTTCCGACTTACCAAGCCTTGACCATGGGGAATAAGTATGCATCATCTTCACATACCGCAGCTTCTGAGGAAGAAGGCCAAGCCCTTGGCACTTCCAAGCATGCCAAGCAGCTGGTGCAAAAATCCCACAAGTGCCGGACCTGCAACAAGAGCTTCCCCACGGGTCAGTCTCTTGGGGGCCACCAGACAACTCACCGGCAGAAGCCAGCCCAATTAGCTGCACCCAAACAAGAAGCCAGCCAGAGTGCAGGTTCAAGAGTTTTGGATTTTGATCTCAACGAGCTTCCCCCAATGGAAAAAGAATGAAGGTGGTGCAGCGTTGTGCATCTTTCTCCCTACAATTCAGTAAGTTACTTATTGGGTAAAGGCTTATAGATTTTGTATTCTTTTACTTTCCATATGGGATGATTTTATTGGTCCGAATAGAAGTAAAATAGTTTTGAACTCTCCCAGATGGAACTGCTGAAATTTATTTGTCTGCTGTTGGATTCAGCCCTAGAACTGATAGAATTGGATTGGAATGTAATGGCTTTTGTACACATGCATTGTCTCCTAAAACAATCAATAAGAATAAGAACGAGCACTGGGGGTGGTTTTGTGGCCTAGTTTCTGTGTACCTTACGAAAGGTACTTTTGTACTTTTTAGAGTAGATGGGATATAATAGGACATTGGAGAGAAAATATCATATCCTACCATCCTATAATAGTGAATGATATATTATCTACTCTCTTTCTTTTATCCGATTGCTACAAAATAAGTTAATCTTATCTTACGGATATCCATATATAAAAAAAATTATTTCTTATCAATTTTTTATTTTTTAACATACTCATTTTACAAAATAAATTTTTTTATTATAAATTAAATTTATGATCAAAAATAAAAAACTAAAAAAATATTTATAAAATAATATAAAAAAATGTATTTATAAAATTTAAATATTTTAATCATGAAAATTGTTAAACATAAAAAAATTTTCATTTTTTTAAATTAAAAATATTTGACTGTGATATAATTTTTATTTTAAACACTAAAAATAATGTATATTTCATATTATTTTTTATTCATTTAATAAATTAAATATAAATATAATATAAGTATATCTTATTGGATATATTATCTTAAAATATCATTTTCATAAGGTATACATATCAAAGATATATATCTCATTTTCATAAGATATATCTTATCATATTTTATCATATCTTGCCAACGAGCTTAAGTAAAATCAATTAATAATTATAACTAAATAAATTACATTTAGCAAGTTGTTTAAGTTAAAAGAATAAAAAATAGTTTTTTAGAATTTCATAAAAAAGTAAATAAATAAAAGCTTTTAGTAAGTTGTTTTTAAAAAATAAAAAATTTGTTTGAATAAATTGTTTTTGAAAATAATTGTGCTTTGATTTTGTAAAAATATTATAAATTTAATTCATATATTATTAATTAAAGTAAATTTAAGTCTTATTAAAAATGAAATTAATTTTGTAATTTTATATATTTTTAGTAAAAATGAATATAATATTATAACAAAATCATAAATTATATTTTTTTTAATAAAAAAAAACTATTTTAGCATATATTACAAATATATATATATATATATATATATATATGGATATCAAGGTACCAAAAATAGACTGCTATATATTTTTAATTTGGTAATGGTACATAAATTATTTATTTATATGATTGATTTTTTATTTATTCATTTATTCAATTATTATGAGTTAGTGAAAATTGATTACTTATTTATTAAAATATTTATTTATTTATTGGAATATTGATTTTATCACCATTTACTTTTTAAAAATAATAAATAAAATTCTCAAAGGTTGAGTCCAAAAGGAACTCAAATGACTTTTGAGAAGAAAAAAAAAAAAAACTTCTTAAAATCATCTCTATTAATGAACTGATGTGATTTTAATAATTTTATTAATTTTTTGTTTAATTGATAGATATAATGCATGGATTTGAGAAGAAGCGAAGAAAGTAGAATTACAGATAGGAAATGCATGAAATTAATGACATCAAGGAATTCGACATTTTTATTCTCAGGATTTCTCCAAAAAATCTTCTAACATATTTTTGAGTCTTTTATTTAAAGAAAAAAATTATTCAAATTACGTTTAATAGTAATTTTAGGAAGTTATAATATTTGAAATATAAAAAATTTTAATATAAAAAATACTAAAATTACATTTCTTAAAATCACTACCAATCAGATATTTAAAATGTATTTGAGAGTTATTTTATAAAATATTTCTAATATTTCTAAAATTTGAATAATGAAAATTTTAAAGTATTAAAAATATTAAAAGCGTTTCCTTGAATCACTACCAAATTGACTCTTAATACCATTGAATTAATACAAAGAACTGAAATAATATGGAGATAAGACTACATTATAAAAATAATTATTGTTATAATTTAATACCCAATTAAATATATAATTATATTTTATTACTATGTAATCTTGAAATTAAAGAAAGGAGATTGGTATGAAAAGAGAGTCTATGGGGCCGTAGTTTATGTTAGAATTAGAATTATGATAGGATACGGCTGAGCAATGGCAAAAATAGAAACGGATGAGCAATGACATCGACTGTGGTTTCATCTGATACTAGTCTTTCTCAGCCTCCTCTACGGTGGACGAATACTGGAAGGAGGGGCCAGAATCGCGTCATCAAATTATATTCTACATGGGGTTCCTCCTGTAATATCAGTTCATTGCATAAGGGAACCTAAGGGATTATCCATCATCTAAATGCAGGACTTGCAAAAAGGTCTTTCCGACTTACCAAGCCTTGAGTGGAAACAGGTCCAGCCATTCTTACAATAAGAAGAGTCTTGACATGGAGAATAAGTATGTATCATCTTCGCATACCTCAGCTTCTAAGGGAGAAGGCCTAGCCCTTGGCACTTCCAAGCAGGTGGTACAAAAAGCCCATAAGTGCCGGACCTGCAACAAGACCTTTCCCACGGGTCAGGCTCTTGGGGGCCACCAGACAACCCACCGGCCGAAGCCAGCCCAATTTGCTACGCCCAAACATGAAGCATTAATGTTGTCTTCTGAAGAAGCCAGCCAGAGTACAGGTCCAAGAGTCTTGGATTTTGATCTCAATGAGCTTCCCTCAATGGAAGAAGAAAGAATGACTATTAGAATATATTATTAATTAGATCAAATTATATGTTTCTTCACGAATGCTTATACATGTAGCTCAAATGTAAGTTTGATTTGCTTTTATACATGTAGACATGTTACATAATTTAAATTTAATTATTGATGATAGGCAATTAAGGACATAAGGGTAGAGGTGTAAATAAAGTCAGTTCTATCATATAAAATAAAACAGAACCAACCAGATTTTGAGTGAAAAAACCGAACTAAATCAAGTCTTTTGAGGTCAATTTGGTTCAATTTTCATGTATTGATTAAAACCCATCTTCATAGCTTTTTTTAATCCTAAACCGTAGTTGTAAATTTGTATTTGTTTTAAATCCAAATCCCATTAACTTGAGTTTATATTAAGCTTTAAATCTAATTTGTTTTTTAAAATTAATTGAAACCAACTTGAATTTGATATTAAAAATATGTTAAATACATTTAGAATTAATTTGACCATAATATAAAAACAATAAATTACTTTAATACAATCTAATATAAAAAAAATTATCAAATATTAAACAATTATATATAAGTTTTAGAATATAGAAAAATCGAAAACTAAACCAACAAGACCGATTTTCAAAATTCTCAAACCAAACCATCCTTTTTTATTTTTGAAAATCGAATCAATATGATTGGTTTTGGTTAGTTTGGATCAATTTGTCAGTTTTTTTTGTTTTACTTACACCCCTAGATAAGGATTATAAGGTGATAAGATCACATTATGGACTTTAACTAGTCAAATAAAATTAAAATAAATCATATTTTAAACCTTTTCATCAAAATCATTTGTCCTATCTCAACTCACTAAAATTAAAGCTCTTAATTCAATATCCACCTGCTCTCTTTTTCTTTTATGTAATATATAAAAAGAATTAATAATTAATGGTTAAATAGAAAAAAAATTAATGCTACCACTAAAGAAAAAACATGTGCTTAATAATTTAATTACAAATAATTTTTATAAATATTTTGAATGTTTCCAATCAATGGAAAGAATTTTTAATGTTTCACATTGAAGATCACCACTTGAAATTAGGATTTAATTTGGAGTTTAGCATCACCCACAAAAGCAACTATTTGATTTCAACCCAACTTTAATTAATTATATTTAAAATACAAAATAATTACTGATATTTAATACAAATTATATTTAAAATATAAAAATAATTATTGCTATTTCAAATATAAAAATATTTAAAGCATATTTTATTAATATTATGTAGAGAATAGAGCAGTAATCTAAGGACAATCTTGAAATTTAAGGAAAGGAGATTTGTAAATATAGAAACTCTAGCATCTTGTTTTCAAAAAAATAGAAACTATTTTCCTAGAGAGTTTGTACCCCATTGCCACACTTTTCCTTATTAGCTCTTATTTTCTGTTCTTTCCTTAATTTCTACCCCTAAAGCACGGAGAGAAAATCAGTAGTGGGGTACGTGCTGTTAATTTTCTTCCTGTAATAGGGTTTCATGGCTGATGATGTACCTTGTGAAGCCGAAGAGAGGCAGAACTTGGCTCCCGGTGGTTCACCAGAAAATAGGATTTCTTCGAAGCTTATCAAGATTCCCAAGGAAGGTGGAGAAGAAGGTTATGATAAAAGGGGAGGAGTGATAATGAAGGCAACACTTCTATGCAGCTTCAACAGCAAAGGGTTAGGTTGTGCAAAAGCTTTGAAGGGCCCGAGGAGCGCTCTCCTTGATGATCATGGTAACTGGGGCAGTTATTCCAACAAGAATGCGACTTCAAACCTCAAGAATGGATTGGAGGCTAGAAGCGAAGCCATGTGCCCTGTTTGTTCCAAGGTTTTCCAATCGAAGAAGGCCATGTACGGGCACATGAGGTGTCATCCTGAGAGAGAATGGAGGGGGATCAATCCTCCACTCTCGGCCAAGACCGGTTCTTGCTCCACTGTGTCGCAGAAAAATGATGAATTGAGCCCTTCAGCCATGAAATCAACTGTGGTTTCATCTGATACTAGTCCTTCTCAGCTTCTTCTGCGCTGGACGAAAACTGGAAGGAGGGGCCAGAATCACCCCTTGAGCTCATCTTCTACTTCTGTTTCGTCCAGTGATCTCAGTTTATCCCATAAACATGGAGTTAAGAACAAGAACCAAGTTTCTGAACGTTCAGGAGAGAAGAGGCAAAAAGTTGAGGTGTTACAACTTGGAAGCTTGAGAAATTATCCATCAAAAGAAGTGAACGTTGATGGAAGAGGGACTCTGATGCTGAAAGAGAAGGCTGTGATAGACACTGAGTTAGGTCCCAGAGAAGCAGGCCTTGACAACAACGTAGAGGAGGAATCAGGTAGCAAGAACACTACTGATAGAAGCAAAAACGGAAACAAGCTCGATCAAGAAATAGTAAGCGAGTCGCTTCTTGTGGCACCCAGGGAGTATAAGTGCAGCACTTGCGATAAGATCTTCCCAACTTTCCAAGCCTTAGGTGGACACAGGTCTAGCCATAGTTATAAGAACAACCTCCAATCCATGGATACCGGAGAAGAAAAGTCTAAAGAAGGTGGCTCCAAGGTGGTGGTAGATGGGTTCAAGTGCAATATTTGCAGCAAAACCTTCCCATCCGGTCAGGCTCTTGGAGGCCACAAGAGGACTCACTTTCAAGGATCAACCCAAGCAGCACCCAGCCAAGGCTCGGCCTCTGGAAAATCCAGCAAAAGTTTGGGAGATAAAGTGCTAGATTTTGACCTCAATGAGCTTCCTCCAATGGAGGAATGAGGATTATGCAAAAACGGAATCAATCAACTGACTTCAATCAGATGTTTAAGCCATTAGGTAGTGAACTGCTGCAGCTACCAATGCATCTTGCTCCTCTTATAATTCAGCCTAATTTTATTTTTTTTCTGTAGGCTGATCAATTAGTTGTATGTGCTTGATGAAGAAGAGTACTCTTTTTCAGTTTCCTTTTTTTTTTTTTTTTTTTCTGTACACAATGGGATAATTCTTGGTGTTCCATCGGCCTTGATGTGAAACATCCCCTTATGTTTTTTGTGGCCAAGTTTTGGTTATTGGTTAAATCTGATTTGGATTTTTAGGCTTTAATTCTTATTCTTTTTCAGAGTATATTAATGTATTTGAAGCTTTAATTTGCAGAGGTACATATAATTGAGGTTTTTGCATTAGTTGTGAGGGATAAGGACCTCCAAGAAGAGACCAGTAAGAGAGAGAGAGAGAGAGAGAGCCTTCCCTGTGAGCTCCTCCACAGGTGCTGAAAATAGGAATCCCTGAAAGAGGGCTTTACAAACGCTAAATAATACCTCCCTGAATCGTATAGAGAGAGAGAGCCTCCACAATGACCTCCTCCTCTTGGTTTTGCTGAAGACCTCACAGCTCTTTAATTTTCTTATTCTTCAAACAACTCTCAAATCCTTCCAGAAAGAATCCAAAACCCTCCTACAGCGTACCAAAAAACCACCACTCTCTCTCTCCTTCTCTCCCTTATCTTCCCACCGAAAACCACCCCCCCCCCCCCCCCCACCAAAAAAAAAAAATCTTTTTTTTTTCGAAAGTATAAACAAACTAGCCATAAGGCTTTGATTTAAGCTTAAGTTTTTGAATTACAACCTTTGGCTTTCTCATTTTATTAAACACTTTTGAAAGAGTGTGCATATGTGATGATACAAGGAATTAGGTTATGTTTGCTTCTCGAAATTACCGAGGAAAGAAAATCGATAATCTCTAAATTTTGTGACAAAACATCACTTTTTACCACCCAAAAAAAGGCTTATAACAAAATATCACTTTTTTAAGTACAAAAAATGATAAAATATTGCCTTCAAGCACAATAAGAATTGATAACAAAAATAAAAAAAGGAAAAATAAAGTTCTTGTCACAGATATTACTTGCAACTATGAAAAAGGTTTACGATAAAATATTATTTCTAACTATGAAAATAACTATGGTAAAATGTCATGTAAATGTGGTCAAAGTTTGGTCAGAAGTGCAAGAGTGAATGTATTTGGGTGGGTATGAGGACATTTTTAAGAACAAAATTTTGTTTAAAAACCCAAATATAAAAATTAAAAAAAAAATTAACTTATTCTCCATTACATCACAAATATCCATTTATGTATAACATAAAAGTTTTTAGGGGGCTTTGTGCTTCCTTTAACTTCACTTAGCTTCTGTTGGTTCGATAAGTTTTGTTGTATTGAGCACAATAGGAGAGATCATATGAGAACCCATCTATAGTTGTGAAAGTGATTTGTACTTTAGTTTAAGCCCTTTATCTACAACTCCCTTTACTAAATCTAAGCTTTTCGTGCTTGTATTGGTCTTTCCTTCAAAAAAACATTACCTTCTTAAATCACTCTTAAGTATAAGACTTTGAATTGTCTCTTTGTCTCCTCTCTATGTATAGAGTAATAACATTAAAAGAGGACATAGCCCTTTTCTTACTATAGTTGAGTAAGGACTTTAAGCTTCTAGTTTGAACTAGTATACGAAATGTATGGTTGATAGGGTAATGAAAAGGAGGTCCCAATGACACATGCACAGTTGGACTCTATTTCTGATCAATCTAGTTGATTGTGCATAAGTTAGGCTTGCTGTTTCTAAAGTAAGAAGGGAGAATCTGTGTTCTTGATTTGGAAGCTAGGTGAGATAGTCATAGTAAGGAAGGAGTAATTTAGGGCTCAGGGGGCTTGCATATGAGTATCACCATTGTAAATATGGATAATTCTTGGCATGTAATTGGGTAAGTCAAACTCAAAATGGTGCAAATGTAACATGTAAGAACTACACGACTCAAAATCTAAAAGGAAAGTTCATTCAATGAGAAAGAATCATGACATGAAATAATGCCTTATTAGCTTAGCCTTAGTTCAAAAAGCTGGTGAAATTATGTGAGAAAAAGAACCTCTTGGAAGAGTCTCCCGGAAAATAGAATAGCACTACTTAGTGACTAGGAGCAGAGAGCTCGTTGCACGTTGTGTCTTTTTTTATTAAATTTTTCGATTTGAGGTAAAATGGTTTAACCCTAAAACTTTTATTTAATATTTTTTCTTAGAAAAAAATTATAAATTTTGTTGTTGGAAGATAAATAGGTGTTATTTGTATTATTTGAAGTGTGATTATTGTTATAAGTATTTTTCTTGGTGGTTTATGGATTCCTTTTTTAAAATAAAAAATAAAATAAAATTGTGATGTTTGAGATGATTTAATTATTAAAAAAAAAATTGTTGTGTTGAGTGTTAGAAATTATTAAATTTGTCAAGAATAACTAAAGTTTATATGATTAAGATATAAATTGTGTTTCTATTAATATTTGAATTATTGGGAATTTTATTTAATGTTTGTGGTGATTTAATTGTAGAAAAATTGTTGCGTTAGGTATTGAAATGTTTTAGCATGTTTGGATTAAATAAAAGATTATGTCCTACAAAAATTGTGGATGATGATATGTAAATTTATTACATTTCATATACATCATGATTGTGTGAAGGGAAAAAGAAAAATTTATTGAAAGGTTGCATGAAATGGGGAAAAAAAATGATGATGAAAAGTAAAAGCCCGTGAAAGGAGGAATGAGAAGACTTCGAATTAAGAGTGTATTTGGATGCAGATGCGTATCTTTGATGAAAGCCCAAGAACAAGAGTACATTGTATGACTATGTTACATTCTCACATGCATTTTATTTAATGATTAAGAATTATTGAAGTGGTATAATTAGATCAAATAAAATGTTTGAAATATTTATTTTATGGTTTGAATGATCATTTTGTTTATCCTTAAACCATAGTAATACAAATTAATCCTTTTGGGTGTAAGACACCCTACTAAGCATGTGAAAATGCTTACCCCCTTCCTTCTTAAAACTTTTTAAATGCAGGTATTGCTTCTAAGGACCCGCAAGTAGAGCAATGAGGGCTTCAAATTGCCCTAGGAAGTTCTGAAGCAGTTTAAAGGGTTTTTAGCATTTTTGTTTTGTTGGTGTGAAAATATATAGGTGATACCACCTCATTGGAGGTGGTATTTCGTACTTCTATATAAAAAAAACACATTTTTATATTGTAGGTGGCCCATATTTTTAATTTGGTAATGAGATAGATAAAGGGAGTTTTGATTTTTTTTCCAAGAATATACATATAAATGAAAATTGATTATTTATTTGTAAGATTGATTATTTATTTATTTTTTCAATTATTATGAGTTAAGTGGTGTTTTTTTTAGCTAAATAGAAAAAATCAAAATATTTGACTTTTTCTATTCAGCTAAAAGTTCCTTATTGATATTAATCAATATAACTAAAGTGAATTGATTATCAATAAGTTTAATTTAGTTATGTTGGTGGATGTCAATGAGTTACTTTTACCTAAATGGAAAAATTTAAATATTTTGGTTTTTTCTATTAAACTAAAAAAAAAATACCACTTTAGTGAAAAATGATTATTTAATTATAAAATTATTTATTTATTTATTTATTGGAAAAATTAATTTTACCACCACTTACTTTTTTTTAAATAAAAAATAAAACTCTAAAAGATTAAGTCAAGGAAGTGAATTAACTTATTTTTAAATTTATATATTTACTTTACTTTTTTATCTCTATTGTCTTAATAACTTTCACGATGTTCATTGCTTCACCACCACTTTCATTATTACCTGATCTTTTTGTTCTAGTTATAATTTATAAGAATATATATATATATATATCAATTTGATGATTTAAAATGTATGTTTAAGATAATTTTATCCAACAAATTAAAGTAAAAAATTAATAAATTTTAAGTTAACTTAAATATAATTTAATTTAAAGTCAATTTAAGTGAATAAGTAATAAATATTAAATTTTATCAAATACTCGCTTAAATAAAAAATAAAATAAAATAAACCACCTAGAATGTTACTCTAAAACCGCCTCAATGAATTGAGGTGATTTTAATATTTCATTAATTAATGCATGGATTTGAGAAGAAGCCAGAAGAAAGTCAAGAGAATTACGTAACTGAAAAACATGAGATTAATAATATCTTGAAACTCGTCATATTTATCCTCAGGATTTCTCAAAAAATCTTCAAGATATTTTCAAGTCTTTTATTTCCTTAGTAGATACAACATAAATTTAATTATTCAGAATAATAGAGTGGGAAATAACTTGGTACCTTTAAATTAAGACGGAGATTAGATTAGGGGATAAAAATAATTATTGTTATTATTTAATACCCAAATAAATATACTAGTATATTTTATTGAGGAAAGGAGATCGGTAAGAATAGAAACTCTAGGGCCGTAGGTTTCTATTAGAATTATATATGATAGGATTCAAGAAAGCAGAATAGAAACCATTCTCCTGATCAAATCTTTCTCCGCCTACCCTTCTTTCAGTCCACTTCTCACAACCAGGTTCCAGGTTGTTTTTTTTTTTTTTTTTCTGTCAAGGGTCTGATGGGGGAAGCTGTACCTTGTGACGGCGAAGAGAGACAAGGTTTAGGGTCCGCTGGTTTACCGGAAAATAGGCTTTCTTTGAAGCCAATCAACATTCCGATGGGAGGTGGCGACGAAGTTGATGATGGGAAAAGTAGTAAAGTAATAGTGGAGGCAAGACTGGAATGCAACATCCGCAGCAAAGGGTTGGGTTGTTCAGAAGGTTTCAAGGGTCGGATGAGAGCTCGCCTTGATGATCAGGGCGACAGAGTCAGTCGTTCCAACAAGAATAAGACTTGGAACCTCAAGAACGGATCAGAGGGTGGTGTTGCTGAGAATATTGGTGGAACTGATCAAGCCAAGTGCCCTGTTTGTTCCAAGAGTTTCCATTCGAAGAAGGCCATGTACGGGCACATGAGGTGCCATCCTGAGAGAGAATGGAGGGGGATCAATCCTCCGCCCTCAACCAAGACTGCTTCTTGCTCCTCTGTGTCGCAGGAAATTGATGGTTTGAGTCATGCGTCCATGACATCGACTGTGGTTTCATCTGATATTAGTCCTTCTCAGCCTCCTCTGCAGTGGACGAAAACTGGAAGGCGGCGCCAGAATCGCATCATCAACTCATATTCTTCTTCGGGTTCGTCCTGTAATATCAGCTCATCGCAGAACAAAGGAATTGAGGAAAAGCATCAAGTTTCTGAATGTGCAGGCCTGCAGAAGAGGCAACAACTTAAGATGTTAAAACTTGGGAACCTAAGGAATTATCCATCCAAGAAGCTGAAAATCCATGAAAGAGGGGCTTTGGGGTTCAGAGGCCAAGAAGATGCTGGAAACAAAAGTGGTGCTTCTTGGAAGGATTTTCTAAAAATAGGGTTCAATTTGGGACCAAAAGAAGTTGATACGGACAAGAAGAGTGATGGTGATGGAATTATACCTGGGGGACAACTTGATGATCAGATGGATGTTTCTGATAATAAGCGGTTTCTGAAGACATTATTACCGAGGAAATATAAATGCGGCACTTGCAATAAAACCGGCACTTGCAATAAAACCTTTCCGACTTACCAATCCTTGACCATGGGGAATAAGTATGCATCATCTTCACATACCGCAGCTTCTGAGGAAGAAGGCCAAGCCCTTGGCACTTCCAAGCATGCCAAGCAGCTGGTGCAAAAATCCCACAAGTGCCGGACCTGCAACAAGAGTTTCCCCACGGGTCAGTCTCTTGGGGGCCACCAGACAACTCACCGGCAGAAGCCAGCCCAATTAGCTGCACCCAAACAAGAAGCCAGCCAGAGTGCAGGTCCAAGAGTTTTGGATTTTGATCTCAACGAGCTTCCCCCAATGGAAAAAGAATGAAGGTGGTGCAGTGTTGTGCACCTTTCTCCCTACAATTCAATAAGTTACACTTATTGGGTAAAGGCTTATAGATTTTGTATTCTTTTACTTTCCATATGGGATGATTTTATTGGTCCGAATAGAAGTAAAATAGTTTTGAACTCTCCCAGATGGAACTGCTGAAATTTATTTGTCTGCTGTTGGATTCAGCCCTGGAACTGATAGAATTGGATTGGAATGTAATGCCTTTTGTACACATGCATTGTCTCCTAAAACAATCAATAAGAATAAGAAGCACTGGGGGTGGTTTTGTGGCCCAGTTTCTGTGTACCTTACGAAAGGTACTATTGTACTTTTAGGGTAGGTAGGATATAATATGAAATAGGATTTGTTCTATTCCTTTGATGCAAAATATATTAACCTCGATATACATATATGTGAACCCCGCATTTTCGATCATGTGCTTCCATTTGATAGCGAGTTCATTTTTTATTTTGAAAATGATTTTATTTATTAGAAAATGTTTTGGAGTCGCCACTTATTTTTGTTTTATTTTAAAATGGTAAACAAAATAAGAAAGAAAACCCTAAATATGACTCCTTATTTTGGAAAAGGTGATCTATGAAAAACTGGATCGAGTTCGAGATAAGATTACTGATCGGGAAGGTACGGTAAATACCATAGCACCCCTTTAAGCCCCTAAGAATGGGTCTCTATTGATAAAATGAAGCAATCATGGCAATTGATAGGAAAATCAATGAATACACAGAACGATCATGCACATATGAGAATCAAAACACGCATAAAGAATGGCCAGTGAGAGCAAATGTGTACCTTGGCAGCAATCGGCAACGCGCTATCACAAAATGGGGTTAGAGCATAGTAATGAACATAAAATATGTCACTCATGTCACTAACAAGACAAAGAACTACCAATGGCACGCATGGCTCTTCATCCAAATTCCTTTTCATTTTGAAGAAAATTTATCCGATGTTGGGCCCCCACCAAAGCCCATTTTATTTTTGTATGAATTAATTTCATAAATTACATCACTTGGAATTACGAAATTTAACCCATGCTTATTTTAAAACATTTTTAAAAAAAAACAAAGAAAATGTGAAAAGGGTTTGCCAAAGAGAAAATGGCAACCAAATTTTATTAAAATGGACCCTTGGGACCTAAGAAAAATCTAAGGATGAAAAATGCGGAGATTTGAATTTATTTGAAAACCAGAAATTGAAAAATCATTTACAAAATGGGAGCGAGAAAATCGTTTTCAAAAGTCATGAGATGAGGAAATGGGAGACGACATGTGGCCCAAAGGTGGCCATGCAAACCATGCATGCAGTCGGCCCAGGGTGGAGTGATGCTGGCAGGGCCTATTCTCTCGAGTCTGGTCTTTCACCTTATCTCCTCTCATTTGCATCCATTTTCCTCGTTAGAACAAGACAAAATTCCCTCTAGCTCAATTGGTGCAGGCTCATTGAAATCACTATTAGAATCTGATACGAGGTCCGAATCATCATCATATTTCCTGAAGCTCGCTATCAGATTCTCCTTGCTTGGTACCTTCATTTCTTGTTCCTCTGAGACCGAAAATTGTTGTTCAGCCGATTTGCCACAATTGAGTGAAGAACCTCAAGTTCAGGAGCTCATGATTCTGCAAATTTCTCAACATTGAGACTTCGTGGAAGTGGGGCTATGGATGACCTTTTGAAACCATCAGTAGCCATTACTAGGAATGACACCCAAATAGAGATCAAGAATGGCGGCTGCAGTATGGCTGGGGCAGTGAATGGTGCCGGTGTTTGTTCAATGGAGATGCATTTGTGTTGATAGGGCTGAGTGAAGGCGTCGGTAATTAGGATGACGGCTGAGCAGCACCGGTTAGTGTTCTAGAACCTTGGATCTTAGCAGCAGCCTTCAGAACCCAACTCATTCTCAAAAGGAACAGCTGAGTAAGCTTAAAGGATAAGGACTGGTGGAATATTTGCATGGGAACCCAGGTTCATGGAGAGTGGAAAACAGCATTGGTCTCTTGAGTGATGACGGTGACAGCCAACACCCGCCATCTGGAGACTCCTGAAGCTGAACAGAGTATGACCACTTGCATCACGACTGTGTATCTCAATGATTGCATGTCCTGGAATCTCCCCAAGTCTCCTCTGTATGAAGCCTGATGGAACGCGGCGTCACAACATTCATACCCATTAGAACCATAAAAGGAGTTTTTGGAGACGAGCGATCCAATCTCACTAATGAAACGTGCAAAGCTTGACTGTCACAAGGATTCAAAGAGCATGATTTCTCTTCTTTGCCTTTCAAGCATTTTCATTCCGTTCCCTCCAATGAGTTCCCGTTCTTATAAAACCCATTTAACAAAGTTGTGCATGATACAGTATTCGGCTTGCAAACACGCTTGTTCATTTGCCAAAGCATCCCTTTAGCTTGATCCACTTTGCTTATCATACTGAACCCAGCTCGCAATGGATGTGGCGCTGCCAGAATCAAGGACAATACCAGCCCCTGATACACACTTCTTCATATCAGTGCTGAAGGAGAAATTCATGCCGCGATGCTACTACATCATGTCCTCTCAACTGTGATAGCACAAACCCGGTATTCCTCAAAATTCGACAGACCCATCTTCAGATATTTATGAAACTCAACCAATTCTTTCTTATACTTTGATCCAGTTGCACAAGCTCATGCACCGATTGGAAGCATCGCTTCCTCACGCACTGTAGGAACACAGCAAGCAAAAATCTTGAAGAGTAAAACCATAGTCTGATCAGCAGCCTGGAGTATAATGGGCTTGAGTGGCTGAACGAATGGGTGAGGGTGTTCAAATTCAATGGATATGAAAGGTGTGGTGGAATATATGATGGAGGGTATTGAGAAGGGTGTGTTCAGTGGGTTTGGAAAGGCGAGAGGATATAGTGAGATGGGTGGTGGGGTATTTACATGGAATGAAGATGGGGGTTATGAGTGGTGCGGGTATTAGCTGTGGGCATGAAGATAGGGATTATAAGATGGGTGTAAGGAGGTGGTGGCGAGATGGAATGGATTTGACAGTGGAGATAAAGGCATTGTGAACCTCTGCACTGAGCCATTGTTGCCATATTATCCCGTAAATGATTCTCATATGGGAACTGGAAGGCAATAGTAGAGACTGATAGTATATTATAGCATGATGATGAATCCCCTGCAGCTTGATTTGGTGTTGGGTCCACATCAGGGCTGAATGTCAAACCCAAAGTCCAATGACCAGTCAATGCATCTTGTATACCACCTGATTTTGAATCTGGTGGGATGATCCGATAGCCAAAGGGTAACAGTGGAACGTTGTTTGGAAACATTTCATCAACTGGAGCAAAAACAAGTCCAGAACAGGTTCCCACTGCATTCCTGTCAAAGGCATCGACTATAGACAGAACCTCATTACCCTTCCTCCGTTTAGTGAGCAGAACCCAATGGAGAGAGACCCATTCTTCATAATTAAAGCACCCTTCACCAGCCGAGAGAACTTCACTTACTCTCAAGTGCCCGGGAGTTATGATTTTCTGTCGTCAATATCCACACCCCAAAGAACCCAGAAACTCATCTAAGTGGGAACAAACCCAGCCATCCGATGTCAGACTCAACAGCACCTCAAAACATCACCAAATCCTTTCCAGAGAAAATGTCCATCTCCCATTGCAAGCCAGAAACAGGGGAAAATAAAAGGGAGGGGGGAACAGAGACAAAACTAGAACAAATATAACTAAAAAAAACATTAGCCCAAGCCTCATCTCATGGACGATCAATGAACTTGGAAAAAAAAAACTGAGTGGGATAGACAAGAGGTATTTCAAATATGAGTGGGTAGCACGGCTGCAAATATCAAGAAAGAATAAAGCCAAACCAGCCCCAACGAAACCAAATAAAGAATGAACACATTAGAGCACCATCAAAAACAACTTAGAGATCAATCAGAACAAGCATGTGACCCTCTATACCCACTCCCAATCAACAGGTCAGTGCTGAAAACTCAACGGCAAACTAAGCAAAATAGTGAAAAATGAGAAACAAGAAGATTGCAGTAGCCATACCTAAGCCCCTCAAGTGAAGATGGTTCAGTTTCTTCTCCTTTAGCTCTCAAGACTGCCTGCAACTCCCCCTCAAATGCCCTTTTCTCCCAAGCTGCTTTCTCCTCTCACAAACGTCTCTCTCTACTCTCTCTGTTACAGCCTGCAACCTCCAAAAAAACTTTCTCTCTGGTTTTCCTTCTCTCTCAAACGACCCTGCTCCCCTCAGCAAGCTTCCTCCCTCTAACCTCCCTCTGGTAGTCTCACCCTCTCTCAAAATGAAAAATCTCTCAGTGCCCTCAACAGTCTAAGGTGTCTTGCTCTCCAAGCTCCAGAACCAACCCAGCCAAAAAGTCCCCCAGTAAACGAAAAATATCTCCCGATAATTTCCCTCCCTCGTTCTGGCTTGCTTCCCAAGTTAACCTTTCAAAATATCTCTGAAACTCCGCAACAAAAACACCACCCCCTCTAACGGAAAACGCGCTCCTCCTGCATATTCACTTTACAGGTGTCACACTCTCATTGCCTTTCCAAAACACTAGCCTGATTCCATAGCAACCACTCTTGAGGCAGCACATGGCCACCCAAGATTGTGACATCTGACAAAAAAAAGCTGCAGGAAAGACACCCAAAATGGGGGTCTACAATATATCAAAAATTTATTTCTTATTAATTTTTTATTTTTTAATATACTTATTTTTCATAATAAATTTTTTATTATAAATTAAATTTATGATTAAAAATAAAAAACTAAAAAAATCTTTATAAAATAATATATATATATATATATAAATTATTTTTATATATTAAATAACATAATATAAAAAAATTTATTTGTAAAATTTAAATATTTTAATCATGAATATGGTTAAACATAACAAATTTTTCATTTTTTTAAATAAAAAATATTTGATTATGATATAATTTTTATTTTAAACAATGAAAATAATATATATTTCATATTTTTTTTATTCATTTAACAAATTGAATATAAATATAATATAATACTATATATCTCATTGGATATGTTATCTTAAAATATCATCTTCATATTTAATGATATCATATCTCATTAGAAATAATATTTTAGGATATGCATATCTTATTCTAAGATATACTTATCATATCTTGTCAACCAAACATAGCTTAGGTAAAATCAATTAGTAATTATAATTGAATAAATTATATTTAGCAAGTTGTTTAAGTTAAAAGAATAAAAAAACTGCTTTTTAGAATTTCATGAAAAATAAATAAATAAATAAAAGCTTTAGTAAGTTGTTTTTTAAAAACACTTTTTAAAAATAAAAAATTTGTTTGAATAAATTATTTTTGAAAATAATTGTGTTTTGATTTTGTAAAACTATTATAAATTTAATTCATATAATATTAATTAAAGTAAATTTAAGTCTTGTTAAAAATGAAATTAATTTTGTAATTTTATATATTTTTAGTAAAAATAAATAGTAATATTATAACAAAATCATAAATTATATTTTTTTAATAAAAAAAATACTAATTTAGCATATATCACAAAAAGAGATCTTATAAAACTTAGGTCTTGAAAAAACACTTCTTTTTTATGTCTTCTTCTTATTATTGATATTTATTTGAGTTGATTTTGTCATTGTCACTTTAAAAAAATTTTGCCTAATCACACTTGAAATATAATTATAAATTCCAATCCTTATTTTGTTATTATCAAAATCGAGATTAATCAAACCTTGGTTTCACAATATACAAAAAAGAAACTAACCAAAACATTCAAAATGAATTTTGATCTATAACTTTATAATATTATTGAGTTCCATGACTATAGTATTAATAAAATCATTTTTTGAGTTTTAAATTATTTTAAAACATTAATAAATTTTATTTATAAAGTATAATTTGATTTTTTTTTAAATACGTGTAATTTAAAAAAAAAATCATATTTAATGGGGTTGTGGAGTGAGAAGAAAAATGATCAATTTTATTAACAGAATTGTGAAAACAATTACTTATTTTCTAAAAATTGTTTTATATTTCACTTCCTTTTTAAGAATAGAAAACATATAACAATTTTTTGTTTTTAAAAATAAAAAAAAAAATATTTTCTAATCTCAGTCAAATATGCTCTTTTAAGTACCTAACAAATAAAGTGATCGAGCATGTGTAGGATTTCTCAAAAGATCTTCAAGATATTTTCAAGTCTTTTATTTAGAAAAAATAATAATAATAATAATTTAACAATATGATTTCCTTATAGAGTGGGTAACAACTTAGAACCGCTAAATTAAGATGGAGATTAGATTAGGGGATAAAAATAATTATTGTTATTAATACCCAAATAAATATACTAGTATATTTTATTAAGGAAAGGAGATCGGTAAGAATAGAAATTCTAGGGCCGTAGGTTTCTATTAGAATTATATATGATAGGATTCAAAGAAAGCAGAATAGAAACCATTCTCCTGATCAAATCTTTCTCCGGCTACACTT
The DNA here is from genome assembly GCA_030254885.1 of Vitis rotundifolia. NCBI lineage: Eukaryota > Viridiplantae > Streptophyta > Magnoliopsida > Vitales > Vitaceae > Vitis > Vitis rotundifolia. The sequence continues at coordinate 10,609,253 of CM058156.1, forward strand.
CTTTCAGTCCACTTCTCACAACCAGGTTCCAGGTTGTTTTTTTTTTTTTTTTTTTTGTCAAGGGTCTGATGGGGGAAGCTGTACCTTGTGACGGCGAAGAGAGGTAAGGTTTAGGGTCCGCTGGTTTACCGGAAAATAGGCTTTCTTTGAAGCCAATCAACATTCCGATGGGAGGTGGCGACGAAGTTGATGATGGGAAAAGTAGTAAAGTAATAGTGGAGGCAAGACTGGAATGCAACATCAGCAGCAAAGGGTTGGGTTGTTCAGAAGGTTTCAAGGGTCTGATGAGAGCTCGCCTTGATGATCAGGGCAACAGAGTCAGTCGTTCCAACAAAAATAAGACTTGGAACCTCAAGAACGGATCAGAGGGTGGTGTTGCTGAGAATATTGGTGGAACTGATCAAGCCAAGTGCCCTGTTTGTTCCAAGAGTTTCCATTCGAAGAAGGCCATGTACGGGCACATGCGGTGCCATCCTGAAGAGAATGGAGGGGGATCAATCCTCCGCCCTCCGCCAGGACTGCTTCTTGCTCCTCTGTGTCGCAGGGAATTGATGGTTTGAGCCATGCGTCCATGACATCGACTGTGGTTTCATCTGATATTAGTCCTTCTCAGCCTCCTTTGCAGTGGACGAAAACTGGAAGGAGAGGCCAGAATCGCATCATCAACTCATATTCTTCTTCGGGTTCGTCCTGTAATATCAGCTCATCGCATAAGAAAGAAAGTGAGGACAAGCATCAAGTTTCTGAATGTGTAGGCCTGCAGAAGAGGCAACAAATGAAGATGTTACAAGTTGGGAAGCTAATTAGGGATTATCCATCCAAGAAGCTGAAAATCCATGAAAGAGGGGCTTTGGGGTTTAGAGGCCAAGAAGATGCTGGAAACAAAGGTGGTGCTTCTTGGAATAATTTTCTAAAAACAGGGTTCAATTTGGGACCAAAAGAAGTTGATACGGACAAGAAGAGTAGTGACGATAGAATTATACCTAGGGGACAACTTGATGATCAGATTGCAAAGAATACAAAGAAGATGACTCCAAAGTTCGTAAGCTATATGGATGTTTCTGATAATAAGCGATTTCTGAAGACATTATTACCGGGGACATATAAATGCGGCACTTGCAATAAAGCCTTTCCGACTTACCAAGCCTTGACCATGGGGAATAAGCATGCATCATCTTCACATACCGCAGCTTCTGAGGAAGAAGGCCTAGCCGTTGGCACTTCCAAGCATGCCAAACAAGTGGTGCAAAAAGCCCACACGTGCCGGACCTGCAACAAGAGCTTCCCCACTGGTCAGGCTCTTGGGGGCCACCAGACATCTCATCGGCAGAAGCCAGCCCAATTAGCTACACCCAAACAAGAAGCATTAATATTGTCTGCTGAAGAAGCCAGCCAGAGTGCAGGCCCAAGAGTTTTGGATTTTGATCTCAATGAGCTTGCCCCGATGGAAGAAGAATGAAGGTGGTGCAGTGAAGTTGTAATTGTGCATCTTTTTTCCTACAATTCAATAAGTTATAGTTCCTGGGTAAAGGCCTATAGTTATAGTATTCTTATATTTTCCATATGGGAACCATACAGTTCTAAGCTTTCTCAGGTGGAACAGCTGAAATTTATTTCTTTCCTGTTGGATTCAGCCCTAAAATTGATAGAATTCGTTTGGAATATTGTTATGGCTTTTGTACGCATGTATTATCTCCAGAAACAATCAATAAGAATAAGAACAAGAACTGGAGGCTGGTTTAGTTTCATGACACCAAAACTTATTTGAATATTGTTGCTGATCAGCTCCATTGTTTGCTCCATACCATACATACATACATACATACATCATACCATAATTGGATGAATAGTTTTTAAAAATAAGTTTTCTATTTTGATTTTGTAAAATCATTGTAAATTTAATTTATATAATATTAATTAAATTTAATTCGAATATTATTGAAATTGAAATTAGTTTTGTAATTATAAATAAATTAAAAAAATACATAGTTTTTAGTAAAAATGAATAGTAATATTATAATAAAAAATTATATTTTTTATAAATATATATATAATATTTTAATATATTTTTAAAAAATATGAATATTAATATCTTCATAAAAGCATAACCGATTTCCTTTTTGTTAAAAATAAATGATAGTAATAACTGTTAATAAAAATTAATTTTTTTAATATACAAACAAGTCAAATTTTTCATTACATGTACATATTTAATAATTAATTACCAATGCGGTATTTTAGAATGTCTTGATTTAATATATAATTAATTGACCAATTTTTTGAATTCCAAATTATTCTTAAAATTTTAAAAACTCATTAAAAAATTAAATTATTAATTATATTTCACTTAATTTAGAATTTATTTACCTAGTAAGAAAATTCAAAAAATTTAGTTGTGCATATGACAAAAACAATAAGGTTAGGAATCATAATATATTAGTTTTTCTTTATTACATTTTTGTGTTGATTACATCTATGTTATGGGTTACAACTTAATATAAAAAAAAAAATTGAAACTTATTAATAAATTTGATGTAAAGTTTTTGTTTCATTTAAAATTCATTTATTTAGCGAGAAAATTTACAAAAATATAATTATATGCTCAAAAAAAAATAGTAGTCCTTATAAACTAATTTTTATTCATAAATTTCTACTATTAATGATTGTTTATTTTGTTTTTAAATTATTTTAAAAAATTATTATACTCATTTTATCAAGATTCAATGGGAGGTGGCGAATGCTGATGATGGGAAAAGTAGAAGAGTAATAGTGGAGGCAAGAGCGGTATGCAACATCAGCAGCAAAGAGTTGCGTTGTTCAAGAGTTTCGAGGGGTCAGATGAGATCTCACCTTGATTATCAGGGCAACAGAAACATTGATTCCAACAAGAAGCAGGCCTTGACAACAACACTGAGGGGGAATCAGGTAGCAAGCACCATACTGATAGAAGCAAAAACAGAAACAAGCTCGATCAAGAAATAGAAAGCGAGTCGCGTCTTGTGGCACCCGGGAGTATTCCCAACTTTCCAAGCCTTAGGTGGACACAGGTCCTGCCATAGTTATAAGAACAACCTCCAAGCCATGGATGCTGGAGAAGGAGAGTCTAAAGAAGGTGGCTCCAAGGTGGTGGTGGTAGATGGGTTCAAGTGCAATATTTGCAGCAAAAACTTCAGGTCCGGCCAGGCTCTTGGAGGCCACAAGAGGCCTCACTTTCATGGATCAACCCAAGCAGCACTCATCCAAGACTCGGCCTCTGGAAAATCCAGCAAAAGTTTGGGAGATGAAGTGCTAGATTTTGATCTCAATGAGCTTCCACCAATGAAGGAATAAGGATCATGGAAATTTTGAATCAATCAACTGACTTCAATCGGTATGTTTAAGCCATTAGGTAGTGAACTGCTGCAGCTGGTAATGCATCTTGCTCCTCTTATAATTCAGCCTAATTCTTTTTTCTATAGACTGATCAATTAGTTATGTGTACTTGATGAAGAAGAGTACAAATTCTTCCAGAAAGAATCCAAAACCCTCCCACAGCATACCCAAAAAGCCACCACTCTCTCCCTCCTCTCCTTTATCTTTCCTGCTGAAAACCTTAAACCCCTCTCTAAAACCTTCACCCAGAAAAACCCAAAAAAAAAAAAAAAAAGGGCCTCCATGAATTTGATTTTCAAAATAATTAAGAATTAGGGGTCATTTACCCATATTTTCTTATGCTTATTTTTAAAATTTGTTTTTAAATTAAAAAATAATTTTTAAATATTTTATAAAAATAAAGTTTTTTATAAGTTGTTTTTAAAAATAGTTTTTTAAAAATAAAAATAAAAAACTTATTAGAATGGATTGTTTTTAAAAATAATTTTTCTATTTTGATTATGTAAATTCAATATTGATTAAATGTAATTCAAATCTTATTAAAAATATAAATAATTTTGTAATTACAAATAAATAGTTTTAATAAAAAAATAAATAATAATATTATAATAAAATTATAAATTAATTTTTCATAAAAATATACTATTTTAATATGTGTTAAAAAAATATGAATAATAACATCTTTATAAAAGTATAATTAATTTTTTTATTAAAAACAAATAATATCAATAGAGAATAATAAAGTATCATAGATATTGTATTCTTATATTTTCATATGGGAAGATTTTCTTTCTAAATAGGGCTATAGTTTTAAGCTTTGTCTCAGATGAGACAGCAGAAATTTTCTCTCTCATGTTGGATTCAACCCTAAAACTGCTAGAATTCGTTTGAAATATTAGGTTTTCTTGTGCAAATATCATCTCCTTAAACAATCAATAAGAATATCCTTTTTGAGAGCACAGGCATTAATATATAAATTTGTGATCTCTTGTGGCTCTCCAATGACAAATATGAGTTTAATTTACAATTTGTAATTTCCAATATTATTTTTTTCTATAATTTTGTCAATGTTACAGTTTTCTTTAATTTTTTTCTAATTTTTATGTCTAATTTGTGGGAAAAAAAATAAAAAATAAAAATAAAAAATCCCCTAGCTTCTTGGATGAGATTCATGTTCGATTATTTATTTACTCTATCATAATATGTTTTAAAAGGGATGCGATAGTTTTATAAATATGAATATCATTATAAGATTAATTTCATTTACCTCCTCTGAGGTTTTAGCTAAATATATACAGCACCTATGGGTTTAAATTTGATCATACACTTTCATTATTTTGAGTGAGAGGGGAAGTGAGTAAAAATAAGAAATAAAAATGATAAAATAGACATTTAATAAAATTTTAAACCAATAGGGGTTAGAAGTATTTAGTCGAAATCCTAGGAGAAGTAAATGAAATAACCCTATTATTATAATCCTGTTAACCAAATAACCCTTAAAAAAAGTAAATATTACTACTTGTTAAACTTTAACTATATGCGCATTTTGAACTATCATCAAAATATGTTAAAATTAATTGGTTAAAATGGATAAAATAATTTTCATATTTGTGAATTTAATGTATTTCATGTTTTTACTTGAAGAGTAACCTATTTTTTATATAAATGCCTTTAACTATTTCAAATATTTATATATAGGTTTTAAAAGAAAGAGTTATTTTTATAAAATAAAATAAAAAATAAAAAAAATGATAGGGTTGGTAATGGGGTGGGTTGGGGACAAGTCTGCCCCATCCTATCACCGTCCTGTTTATTCAAAATATTTTTCATTCCTATCTCATTAAAAAAATTAAACAAAGCAAGGAGGGTATGAGAATTTAAAAATAATAATAATTTTTTTAATTACATTAAAATATATATTTTTTATAAATAATTAAAATATTATAATTTTTATAACTTATTTGAAAAGTATTTTATTATTATTATATATATTAAAAATAAGAAAATAAAAATTAGATTAAATTAATTTTTGAAATTAAATTTTATATATAATTGGGTGGGGTGGGAGAAGACAATACTCAAATTTGTCTTGGGTTTTTTAAAAAATCTCCAACTCATTTCAAATCCTTTTATTTAAATTTCAAACTCTTCTATTATGGGCAAATACCCAAAAATAAAATTAATATAAATCATATTCTAGACCTTTTCATCAATATCCTATCTCTACTCAAAATTAAACCTCTTCATTCCAATCATTTCACCTACTCTCTTTTTCTTTTATGTACTATATAAAAAAAATTAAGAATTAATGGTTAAATAGAAAAAAAAAATTAATCAATGCTACCATTAAAGAAAAGAATTTTCAATGTGCTTAATAATTTAATTACAAATAATTTTTATAAATATTTTGGATTTCCCATCAGTAAAAAGAATTTTAAATGTTTCACATTGAAGCATCTGTTTAATTTCAACCCAACCATAATTAATTATATTTTAAAATATAAAAAATAATTATTGTTATTTATGCAGAGGATTGGCAGGATGAATCAAAGTATGACCTTGAAATTTATAAGGAAAGGAGATTTGTATCTATAGAAACTCTAAAGGGTGTTTTCTATTAGACTTCTAATGGGACAGCACTGCTCTCTAACGGGTTTCTATATCCATCTCCACATCTTCCTTATTTGTCAATATTTTCTGTTTCTTTACTTAAAGTTTTTTTCTCTTATATCTCAACATACTTAACAGTTCTCACTACCTAAAGCACGGAGAGAAGTTCAGCAGTGGGATGGTGGTTTTCCTCTTGTGATAGGGTTTCATGGCTGATGATGTATCTTGCGAAGGCCAAGAGGGGCAGAACTTGGCCTCCGGTGGTTCACCAGAAAAAGGGCATTCTTTGAAGCTTATCAAGATTCAAACGGGAGGAGGTGAAGATACGGGGAAAAGGAGGGCAGTGATAATGGAGACAGAAGTGGTATGCAGCTCCAACAGCAAAGGGTTGCGTTGTTCAAAAGCTTTGAATATTCAAACAAGAGCTCTCCTTGATGAGCAGGATTCCAACAAGAATAAGACTTCGAACCTCAAGAATGATGGATCGGAGGGTGGTGTTTCTGAGAAGAATACTGGAAGCGAAGCCTTGTGCCCTGTTTGTTCCAAGAGTTTCCGTTCGAAGAAGGCCGTGTACGGGCACATGAGGTGCCATCCTGATAGAGAATGGAGGGGGATCAATCCTCCGCCCTCGGCCAAGTCTGATTCTTGCTCCACTGTGTCGAAGAAAAATGATGATTTGAGCCCTTCAGCCATGAAATCAACTGTGGTTTCGTCAGATACTAGTCCTTCTCAGCCTCTTCTGCCCTGGAGGAAAACTGGAAGGAGGGGCCAGAATCACCCCTTGAGCTCATCTTCTACATCGGTTTTGTCCAGTGATCTCAGTTTATCGCATCAGCATGGAGTTAAGAACAAGAACCAAGTTTCTAAATGTTTAGGAGAGAAGAAGAGGAAACAAGTTGAGGTGTTACAACTTGCAAGCTTGAGAAATTATCCATCAAAAGAGATGAACATTGATGGAAGAGGGACTCTGATGCTGAAAGAGAAGGCTTTGATAGATACTGAGTTAGGGCCCAGAGATGCAGGCCTTGACAACAACATAGAGGAGGAATCAGGTAGCAAGAACACTACTGATAGAAGCAAAAACGGAAACAAGCTCGATCAAGAAATAGTAAGCGAGCCGCTTCTTGTGGCACCCAGGGAGCATAAGTGCAGCACTTGCCATAAGGTCTACCCAACTTTCCAAGCCTTAGGTGGACACAGGTCTGGCCATAGTTATAGGAACAACCTCCAAGCCATGGATGCCGGAGAAGAAGAGTCTAAAGAAGGTGGCTCCAAGGTGGTGGTAGATGGGTTCAAGTGCAACATTTGCAGCAAAAACTTCCGGTCGGGTCAGGCTCTTGGAGGCCACAAGAGGACTCACTTTCAAGGATCAACCCAAGCCACACCCACCCAAGACTCGGCCTCTGGAAAAGCCAGCGAAAGTATGGGAGATAAAGTGCTAGGTTTTGATCTCAATGAGCTTCCTCGAATGGAGGAATGAGGATTATGGAAAATTTGAGTCAATCAACTGACTTCAATCAGTATGTTTAAGCCCTTAAGTAGTGGACTGCTGCAGCTGGTTATTCATCTACCTCATCTTATAATTCAGCCTAACTCTTTTTTCTATACACTGATCATGAATTAGTTATATCATATGTACTTGATGATGGAGACTCTTTTTGAGCTTCTTTTTTTTTTTTTTTTTTTTTTTTTTTTAGCCCTTTACACAATGGGATAATTTCTTGGTGTTCCATTAGCCTTGATGTGAAACACCCCCATATGTTATTTTCAATCTAGTTTTGGTTATTGGTTTAATCTGATTTGGATTAAGTATTAAGCTTTAATTCCTATGTTTATTTCTGAGTATATTAATGTCTATGAAGCTTTAATTTGCAGAGGTACTTACAGTTGAGGTTTTTGCATTGGTAGCGAGGAATATATACAGAAGCCAATCTAATTCTCTTCTTACAAATGTTTTCTTCCCATGATATATAGCCCATGTTACCATTCCTCAGACTACAATATTAATCAAAATTTTCCCCTTGGAGCAGTAAGGAAAGTCATATAGAAGACAGAACACAAGAAATATTACCATTGTTTGGATTTGGAAAGGTAATAGAAAGAAAAAGGAAAGTAATTTCAATTTCTGTTTTTGAATTACATTAAACAAAATTTTAAACAACAAAATAGAATTCAAGTTTTGGGTAAGAGAATCAATGCCAACTCTGAAGGAGGTCACTGGTGGACTGTCCTTTCCTCTTTCACACAAAATAAGCACCATATCCCATAAATAAAAATTCTAGCAATCTCTTAAACAATAGTTATTAAATCAGCAGGAAATTTGTTTCGGTCTTTATATGTAAATAATAATAGTTATTATAGCATATATCACATAGAAATCAAGAGAATCATAACTTATACTAATTTTGATAAATGACAATAAGCTGGAGATAATAATAATTATTCCTTTATTATCTTGAAGATAAATTACACTCACTGTCTAGGAGTGTACAGTGCTACTACAAATACATGGTACCAGTACAAACAAATGGGTATAAATATATGAAATCAGGGAATGAATACACAGGACCAAAATACAAACAAATGGATGTAAGTCTGAATACAAATCAATAGGATCAAATTATATACATGGCAATTGTACACATGGCATGTTGTGATTGGTTGTGTTTTTGGATATGTACCATGTGGTACTATAGCAGGACCCTCAGGAAATCTTCTATTCCTATAAACCCCGGTGAAGGAAATCTTTTTAAAATGAAGCAGTAAAAGCTTAGTGAATCCACACCTGCAAATGATGGAACAACAGCAATGGCAGAAGGGAGGTAATATCACATGACATTCTCAAAGTGACAGTAGATATGACTAGTGATGTTCCTAAAAAGAAGCTGCAGGTTTGCCAGATGCCCATAGAGCTGGGAAACCCAAAAACGAAATACAATTCATCATCATCTTTACAATAAACATCTCAAGGACAGATCAGGAGTAAGTACCCTTGCTCTGCTGTATAAATATTTTAGTTAAGCAATCTTTTCAAATCACTGAGAAATGGAAACAGAAGATGGGTGGTTATAACCATAAAAAGTTCACAAAATAGTTTGACAACATCGAATTCTAATATTCAAAACCAAAACCCCAACTTCCAAAGGGCAACCACACAACACAATCTAAACATGTTTTTCATGGTTCTAATACAAGGAAAGTTTTCCCTCAGAACTACAGCCTAAGGCCCAAGAGAAAATCTGGTAAACCAGAATAGGAGGAAAAGAAAATAAAAGCCACTACCATTTTCAGCAAGTTGGCTGTGCCTGCATGTTTCCTCTGCTGCATTAAGACCCAGGTTTGATGTAACAAGTTAAAAACCCATTTACTTCTTGCTGCTGTTGATATCTTCACCAAGAAGGGCATTTAGAGCATCTCTCCAGGTAGCTTGTTCCCTGCCACGCTCAGTATCCGGTCCAAACCAATCCGCATCAAGCAAACGATCAGGCCTGGATAAGTCCATCTGGTTTGGGGTTTCTTCCTTTCCATCATAGTGAGTAGCAATCTGATTAACTGGTTCTGGATGAACTTTGCACCCTGAAAGAAGAATTCTCGAGTTCATTAATATACTGTAAGCTTCGTTCTACAAAGTTAACACAAAAGACTCTCACCTAGCAAGGTCTCAATTGACTGGGGCTCATCTGGCGAGCTTCCGCTGATAGAAGTATACGCATTAAATACGGATGCAGCAGAATTACCTAAAGGAGATGTTGGGTCACCATATACATTCCATTCTGCTTCATAGGGATTAAGAGGCAAATTGCCCACTACATCATTGCACTCAACAGCAGCATTTGAAGCCTGGTGGCACGAATCATACTTTCTTTTCAGATTCCGCGATTCATAAACTATTGCTTCCAATAGGCCACTTTTGGATGGTGAAAGACAATCTACCTGAATTTGCTCAGTTTGAGGGGACTGAATCAGAGTATCAACAGACTCAATTGAAGGCATTGGGAAAAGTGAGCCCCAGTTACCAAATTGAGCCTCTGAATATTGGAGAGAAGGGAGCTCCACCTTCATAGCCCCAGAGCTGGGCTCGGAAGAGAAATTGCCATTTGAAAGGGCATGGCTGCCAGGAAGTCCACCTAAGGATGTCAGGTTAGTGCTTAGATCAGGATCATATGAGGAAGACCACTCAAATGGCTGAGGATTCTTCTCGCATATATCATCATACAGATCATAAGGATTGTTCTCACATGTCTCATCATACAGATCTAATGCTGGGAAAGCATTGCTGAAATCATCATTGAATCCAGAGAAAAAGGTCTCTGATTCTCGAAAGCGTTTGGGGGGATGCATTGTTGGAAACATAAAGTTCTGACCATCAGATGAACCAAGATTTCGCGTTAGCGACCCACTTGGAAGAATATCAAAATATGTTGGTGGATAAGGATAGATCCCTGGATTTTGCAAATTTTTGAATTGCACAGCAGGAATCTCAAAACTGTTTCCCTGCAACAGATCAGATTGGCTTGCCTCACCAGTGGTTAATGAACCCATGCTTTGGCTTTGCTGACTCCCATTCAGCGCTTTCATACTAACATCCGGAGGGTAAATCGGTAAGCCAGCACGCTGCAGTCTCTTGATCCGGGTATTCCAGTAGTTTTTTATTTCATTATCTGTACGCCCAGGCAACTGAACCAGGGCAGAAGAGAAAGGAGGAATGCATTAGCAAAGCAATAGAGAACACTGAGGAAAGCAAGAAAGGAAAGTTTCCTGTTAATTTCAGAGGGAAACAAAATCAGAAAATAAAATGAATCCGTGTCACTTGTTGAAATAATGTGATGTAATATAGGAAAGCTGTCTTGTTGAAGAGTTGCCATATGTGATGAATAAGGAGGATATGCGCATTTGACACTAGCATCCAAAGTAAATAAAAAATGGAAGTCACCATCATTGTTAAAAAGTAGTGTGGTTATTACAGGAACAAACTATCAAGCATTGGAACTTCAAAACAAGAACAATGGGGGTTTTCTTCATTATATGCAAATACCCAGAATTGACTTTCCACAAACACCAAACTGAGCCTTAGTTCTCTAATTCTAGGCAATAAAAGGACATTCAGGATCCATTTGTTTCAAAGGAAAAATGAAGCCTACAAAGAGGATGATTTTGAAGCTATTGATGCCACCGGATGGACTTACCATTATGATTAACACTGTAGTTTGTTACTGAAGTAACAGTGTTTATTGGAAATGATAATTTCCTAAGAAAGTTTATACCATCTTTTTTAGGATTATAAAATAATTTATCAATGCCCCCCTAATGCTGCAGAAATAATAGCATGGTGATTTTCTTAAAAAAATCTCTCTCAAACTGATTTCCCTTACACCAAACAGAGAACTATTTTGGTCTCTGACATCCTATAATAAATACCACAACTATTCAATTCACATGAACGTGTGTCTGATGCAAGGAATTGGAAGTGAAATCCTTGAGTTCAACTCTTGTGTTTTGGGTGCAACCTTGGATTTTAAAGTGGGACTTCATTCCAAATCTAAGAATTTGAATCAACCAATCTTCTATAAAGGAAATGAACAACTTTCAAGGGGAAAGTATTGATCACAAATCTCACTAACTATGAGACCAAGAAAAGGGGAAAAATCATACAAAAAACACACGTATCACTACCACCGTCCCCCATTCCCCATTTCTCTATCCCCATTATCATTATCACTACTGTTTCCATCACCAACACCACCTCCTTTGCCGTTGTTGCCACCTCCTATTACCACTGCCACTGCCACCACCTGGCACTACTGCTGTGACCACCAGTACTACATTTTCTTTTCTTTCTGTTTCTTTTTCCCTTTTTCTTCCTCACAACCAAAAAGATCATGTGATATGATTACCACTAAGACTATCAGCTTCACAGTAGAAAAAGGCACTCAATGGACGTGCTGATCTACAAGTCAACTCCATAAATTAGCCACTAAACAGCTCACCATCCTAACAAGAAGTGATCTAAGGTACATCCTCTTAAAAATCGATAATTCCCCTCCTCCACACCTGCTTTTATTACTCTCCAAAATCAATAATCCTGTCAGTAAAGAATTGACCTCCCTAATTTTCTCAATACCAAAAGATCACACAAAACAGGAAGCACTCTCCTCATCAATCAAGACCCAAGCCAGACTTATAACCTAAGACTAAAGGAACTCCCCACTAATATAAATGAACAAAGAATTTATTTATTAATTCACAGGGTTACAATCCAATCTGCATGGACTTTTCTTGTAGATTCTTTCAATCCAAACCTTGTGGTTTTGGGTTTCCATTCCCATTGGTGACAAGCAAAGAAAGAAAAAAAAAGGAAATGGAAAAGGCCAGTGGTCACCAATGATATAACTGGTGATTTTGACGAATATCATCTTCGTCCCCACCCACACAATACTAATACTATTAATGTGAAAGGGTAACAAACTAAAATTAAACAACCTCCAATGATCCCATACTCCTCATGGTGTAGCAAGATATATACCAATTAGATTCTATCTGGGCCTCAAAGAAACCACAATATATCATACCTTAGACAGGCAGCTCTAAGAGGCAAAAGAAATGAAAGATAAGGCACAAACTTCACCCAGAATCAAGTCTTAATGCTCTAAAGTTCGCCTTCTACCATCAGGATAGACTTACTGTTCTTTTTCTTACTCCCACCACTCACTTTACGACGCAATCTAAAGTTGCAGTCCCCTTCCATGACTCCATTTCAGCCTAGGTTATATTTCTAGGCTGTAAACTCGCATTTTTGTTTTGTATTGATATCTTCAAATTCTGCCATCCAAATACCAAAAAGGATCTCAAAATGCTCATCATAAGGCTCTGGACTTCATTGAAACCCAGATTGACAATCACCTAAAACACCAGAATTTTCCTCTCATATTGCCCAAGAGCCTACCTCCAAATAAGATTAGTGCTTGCATAAAGTACAATCTTCTTGTTCCACCTTTTTTGTTTTGATTCATTAGACTAACACCACATAGAGCCTAAGGCAGAAAAGGGAACCAAACAATGTAATTCAGGTTTGAAAATCACATAATTCTCGTGTAATTCCAAATTAAGTAGTGCTAATACGAAGTGAAATGTGCTCGATTTATGAATATGCATCTAACCAAAACATAAAACATGTGAACACACCTCAGCAGCCATCCGCGCCCATTTGTTTCCCATTCTGGCATGGAGTTCGATTATGCGGTGCTCCTCCTCAGGAGTGAATGCACCCTTCTTCAAATCCGGCCTCAGATGATTTGCCCAGCGCAGGCGGCAGCTTTTCCCACATCTGAAGAGTCCAGAGTGCTTCATCACTGCATTCCAATTCCCCTCTCCATGCTTGGTGACATAATCTATCAAAACTGCATCCTCTGCTGAGGTCCATGGTCCTTTCTTCAGAGGACCCCCTCCCCCTCCGCCTGATTTTCCTCCACTTCCAACTTCTTCCTCACCCAATGGAGAACCTTCTTGATCACCGGCCATTTTCCTGAATTTTCCATCATAAACATACAACAATCACTTCTACTGATAACAGTTACAAGATGACTGCAAAGTCAAGCCACTTGTTTCAGGTTGCAACAAACTATTGACATTGCTTCCATATCTAAAGAAGCTATTTAGGTTGCTTCCATATTGGTATTCTTCAAATATCAAATTCAGTATTCATCCAAAAATAAATAGATAGAAATCGACACAGTATTGATCAGTAGAGATTAATGTTTCAAACAAGTCAAATAATTTTATGTTCCTATTTCGAAACACTCATTTCAGATTTCCCCATTTCCCCATTCAGTAGCTACCCACAATGACAACCAGAAGAACATACCTGAGATTATCAACCACTTCTCAGAACCATTAGCACAGCCAGCCGGTATCATCCCAAAGACATTCAAATATCCACAAACAATCAAGACAATCCGACAAAACCCTCCAAAGAAATTTTTCAATTAAAAAAAAACCCAATCATAGACCTGAAAAAGAATCCCATAAACCCTATACCTTGAACCCTCAACCACCGTCTATCACAATCCCAAGCCCCCTAACCATAATCTGTGACAGAGGAAGTACACAGTCCAATCATTTAGAAATAGCCTAAAAAATATATTGAAAATTACTTTTGGGTCCGAATGGCAAATGAAGAGGGAAAATAGGAGAGATACACAAGGAGAGAAGCCCATGTAGATTTCATCCCTCCTTCAACCCCATACCATTCTCTCTCCTCTCTCCTCGAATATGTGGGAATTGGAGAGAGAGAAAATAGGAAAATTCTAGAGAGAGAGTGGCTGACTGAATCAACTGTGGGATTGACTCAGACTCTGTTTTCTTGGGCCCCACTAACTATCACTTCGAAATGGGAATCAATCAGATCATCTCAAAATCAACACTGATTTCGTTTAAACATACTCTGACTAACAGCTAATTCATTCACGCGCCTTGGCGCGTGCACATACGCCCCAATGGGGTTGCGACATCGCTCTATAGATATTTTTTCAAAGTAACGAAAATATCTCAAAAGTTGTTTTTTTTTTTAATTTTAAACATGAGATAATTAAAAAATCCACTAGGACTTTATTATCTGACATAATTAATTTTATTAGGTAATTAATTAATTTAATAGAGGTAAGATAATTTTTAATCCACTAGAACTTTATTATCTGAAATAATTAATTTTACAAATTAATTAATTAATTAATTTAATACAAATGACAATTTTAATTATTTTTTAAATATAATTTTATTTTTATGATAATGTGTTGATTTAATTCTAAATTTACAAATTGAAAAAAAAAATTATTAAAATTTTTTGCTATCCTCAATTTGAAATTAATTGATACTATAAATCTTTTTTTTTTTCTTCTTTCTATTTTAGTTATCTCTAGAATTCTCTTCTAAATTTAGCTTTCTTTTACTTCAAATATCTATATTTCTAATAAAAATAAAAATAAAAATAAAGAATTAAATTTTACTTAAATAAAAAAGAAAGCAAATTGATATATATAATTAAGCAATGTCTTCAATTGGATACTTAAAATAATTGAAGAACATAGAGAACTCGAATAAATGAGACATAAGAAAATCATGATCACAGATATTACAAATTTAAAAGACGATTCAACTTTTAAAATCTAATCTCTTGGATTATTGAAATTCCACGTTGATCAACGTCAATAAAGAATGTGGACATGCACAATTTACATCATAAATAGCAATGAATGATACCGGTCGTGTTCATGTCATGTCATATTGATGTAAAAGTATTTTAAAAGCTTTAATTGACTTAAATTACAACTTATTCAATATTTGAATCAAACCTCTTAAAAGTAATAGGAGTTATATCTATTTAATACATAATAGTATGTCACTTATTGCGCCTTATTGGACTTATGGAAAAATATGAAACAATTGTAGACTATTTGACATGAATATGATCAACATAATCCACTTGATATTTTAATCTACATAAATTGTAATTTAAATTATTTTATAAATTAATTTAGAAGAACAAAAGGAAATGAAATTAGTAAATTATCAATAAGAATTTTTTTAACTTCAATAATTAATCCTACAAAATTATATGAGGAATAAATGTGTCATATTATAATAATGTGAATTGAGCTAATTAATAATTAAATAAATGAAACAAGTTGAAAATAAATCATTTATAAATGAATCAGATAGAGATGATAAATGAATCAGAAAAAGATTATTATAATAGGGTGCCATTAAATTCTCTCTATTTTTATTTTTGGACTAGTTGATTCCCTATTTTCAAATTATAGCATATATATTATTCAAACACAAAGCATGCATAACACTATCTCATGATTTCCTTAAACTACATCACAACTAGAATGAATAAAATTATGATCTTGTGTATATATGAGGCAATTGAAAATAAAATATGAACCTTTTTATTATTTTAAATATTAAAATTATTCAATCATTTATGAGACAAATAAGAACTTCGAGAAAAAAATATGCTCTTCTTTACAAACAAGTATAGAGTTCATGTGTAAAAGAGAGAAAAAGAGAGAAATAGAGAGATATTCTTACTAAAAATCCCTCGCAAGAGCTTTGTAAGAACACAACTTGATGGAAACGACACTTAAAAGTAGTATACTTTGTAAAAAAAATGTTAAACTAACAGGATTAAGATGAACATCAAATAAAATTCAGTATGGTACAAACAAGTATCGAGTTCAAGTGTAAAAGAGAAAAAGAGAGAAGAAGAGAGATATTCTTACCAAAAATCTCTCACAAGAGCTTTGCAAGAACACAGCTTGACGGAAACGACACTTAAAAGTAGTATACTTTGTAAAAAATGCTAAACTAACAGGATTAAGACGAACATCAAATGAAATTCAGTATGGTACATATGTGAGCTTAAACCATCGATATTTATACCAAAAATTTTATTAGTTGTTGATATGTTTGTATTAAATTCTATTTAATGTTGATATAATCCATGGTCCATAAATGGAAAATAAAAAATATTATGGCATTTTCAAAGTTTGACCGCAATAAGACAACCGACTCTTTAAATGTATTAGACAACCAAATTTATCGCTAAAGGTCAAAAATCAAAACCCTTGTTATACTAGTTACGATTAATTACAATTTTTTCTTTTTTGCCAACTAGTATTTATTGTTGGTTCCATTATAAAAAAAACGACAAACCAAATAATTATTTAGAAACCTTTATAATATAAATTTCTCACATAAAATTGAAAATAAATTTAAATATAATGAATGAAATTATTAAAGAAATTAAAGACAATGAGCCAGATGTACAAAATGTTTAATATTAGCATTGATTGTTCTTGATTATTCAACGTTGCATAAACTCACAATTTTCATGACATTAAACTTGATCCAGATATTTTAATAATGTTTAAACTATCTAGGTTCAATTGAAAAGGGATAAGTTACGACCTCCATATCTTTGTTAGAGGTGTGTTGAATTAAACATTAGTCAATACAGGATAATAGTCATTCTAACATTTTATAAATTGTTTGGCCTTGATTAATAGGGGATAAGTTATTAACCTTTTGTGTTGTAGTGGAGGTATGTTTAAGTAGAACTTAACAAATAGGTGTAATAATTAATGTAACTCTATTTGAACAATGTAGTCCTAGTTGATAGGGAATATGTTCTCAAACTCCAAACCTATGTTATGGTGTATTAAATTAAACCCTACTAATTGGAGGCTATGCTACTAGCCCTTGACAATGTCAATGACTTTTTCTTTAAATCAATTATACTCTTAGAACACACTAGAGGTTAGTTGCCCTATCTAATCATAACTAATAAGAGATTAAGCTATTTGTCTTCCATGTATAGGATTCAAATGATGTTATCTTTGCCCTTAGGGTAATTTGTGGAAATGATCGCCAAAGGTTGATATGATTTATTGAAATTTTGTAACTATGTTTGTCTTTAATTAGACACATACGAATTGAAGTAGTTGATGAATGTTTTTGAAGCAAATCACTTTTATTTCTATAATTTGAAAAATATGATAATATTCCATTTTTTAGGTGTCACTCATCTACCATACCAAAATATTTATGAATTAATAAGCTATGAGTTCATCCTTATATTATCCATTTTTAGGTGTGATGGACTAGGTGAATATTGAGTATGCATGGAGTTGATTTATGTTTTAGTTTCAATATGTGAACTCTAATTTTCATAATCTTACTTAGCTTTGTATTTTTTATCTAAGCATATTTGGTGGATTATAGTTGCTTGTGTTAACTTTTGCAAGCTTGAGATTGAAGTTCGAACCTTGGTCATGCTATGATTGGATCTTTGATTACTTTTGTCTCAAAAGTGATGAAATCCTTAAAATTATGCTAAGAACTTAGAAAATTATAAGCAAGAGAATGGGATAGAGAGACTAAAAACTTACTACCCAACATGTCGAATAATCATGTATTTTGACTCTCAATATGACTTTTTTTGTCTCTTATTGATGTTTTCATAGCTATATGGACTCTATGAGTAACTTTTGAACTCAATGGATCGATTTGATCATGTTATTAGAACATAAAATATGAATTAAAATTTAATTGAATTAAATAAGCAATGCGAATTGTCTTTATTGTCAATTATATTATTTTTTAATACTTTAGGTCAAACCTTAAACTTAAGTACTACTATTCAAGTTTCATGTCCCTATAAACTTAGAACATAAAAAAAAACCAATTAGCAAGAGAATATAAAACCTTAGGTTGATAAGATAAAGAGTACAACTACCAAGGTTTAAAAAATTAGTAAATACGGATATATCGATACTTGAATTTTACGGATATATCATAAATATTGAAGAAATATCGATGGATATTTTGACAAAAATATTGATGAGACAAAAATTATTCAAAATTCACAAGAATACTTCAAAAAACTCCCAAAAAAATGATAAAATAGGTATAGTTGATATAAGTACAATTAAAGATCATATTTATCAAATTTTTATAAAAAAATTATCATAAATTCCTTTAATATATTTATATTCATTTATTTTAAAATTTAAAATAATTTTTTTAAAACATATTTTATTACATTTTAAATAAAAAATTAAATTGATTTATATAAAATATTTTATTTGAGATTTGATTTCTAAAAATTTATTACAAGTGACAATTTTTCTATTAATATTAATTTATTTAAATAATTAAAATTATTCATAATTTATCTTATCAAATTAATTTTAATTTATACAATATTAGGACTTCATTAATTTTTTTTATATTGTAGCAATTTTTGAGTAAAATTATACTTTTAATATTTTAAAATAAAAACATTTAAAATTAAATAAAATTAAACAGATAAAAAAAAGAATGAAGTGATAGTAGGTTTTTAAAATAGCATTAATGAGATAAATATAAAAAGTAGATAAAAATAAAATGATAATATAGATTTAAAATTAAAAATAAATAAATATTAAAAAAAAAAAAACGTTTTCAAAAAAATCTCTGATATTATAGACAATCTTCTAGTAGTAGCAATACTAATCTTAGACATTAACTTCATTCTCCATCTAATAGTTAGGCTAAGACCCAAGTACGATGCACTTGTGTCTACCAAGCCTAAGTCATTCACTTTGGAAGTTTAAGCTAAATGTTAGCCATGATTGTTTCACCGTGCATAATACAACATAGTGCATGAGCATAGATACAACAAACCCATGTCATCACTAATCTTAATAATCTCAATATTTGATGTGAGTATGGTTTGATAAAAGACATAATAATGATGGCATTTTTAAAATTTTCGTTACAAAATCTACTTCTCCAATGACATGACATGTGAGGAAAAACCAAAAAGGAGTTTCCAACACAAATAAATCACATCCAAAAAATATGGGATCTATGATTGAGAATTTTATCTAAATAACACAAATTATATTTTTTTAAAAAAATGATTTTATAAAAGATAAGAATAATGATGACATTTTTAAAATTTTAATTAAATAAAAATGTATTTATCTAATGTCATTTAAGGAAAAAAACAAAAATATTTTCCTACACGAATAAATCAATGGTTGAGGATTTTATCTACACGGCATTAACTCTCCATGCGGTCAAGATGCCTCCTATTTCTTAGAGTATGTTGGGCACTATTTATATTTAAAATATTTTCTTTATAAGCATTTTTAGAAAAATCATCTATCATATGTTTCTCTAAAATATATTATAAGTCAACATTATAAATGATTTTTCAAACTTTTATAAATATTTATTAAAATTTATCAAACACTTAGAGTTTGTTTGATAATTATTTTTAAAAACAGTTCTAAAAAATAATTTTTAAGAACCATTTTTGAAAAATATTCTCTAATGTTTTGTAAAATAAAATTTGTTTTGAAAGGTAAAATGTTTTTGACATGTTTTTAATATTTTTAAATATATTTTAAAAATAATTTTTATATCTAATATTTTATTTTAAGTCATTCTACATATTTATATAATTATTTTTTTAAATAGTTTTCGATGAACAAGTGAATATTTTTTTATTCTAAAAAATAAAAAATTATCTTAAAAAATAATTACTAAACATACCCCTAATTTAAAAAAAAATAAAAATAAAAAAATAAAAAAAAAAACCATTTTTTAGAATAAAAAAGTTTCCTAAAATCACTGCCAAACTAGCTTGTACTAAACTTTGGGATGCTTTATATCTCTTAATCATATATAATATCTTTTAATAAACCTCAGGATGTCATCTTCCGAGTAACTTTATAACTCTCCATGAAAACCAAACCTTACGATGCTGACGCCAAAAGTAGCACCGACTAATACAGGGCATCATTCAACCAACCATAGGAATGGAAGCTAGGAGCGTGAGCATTCACCCTAACCAGCTGGGCAATGGGCTTAATTCCATGTGATCTATGACAACTCTCAAAAAGGGTAGGAATTAGAATAAAGACAAAGATACAACTTAGTTGAATCCATTTAGTCATGTTTTCTATTTATGACTTTGTTATTTGCAAGCGCACTAGTTAAAAAGGGTCGATCCATGTTCATTGAAATAATTCATTTCAATTGGAATTCAGATGGAGAGACGTATCTTAAATTTTCAATTGAAGATGAACATCATGGCAAATACAAAAACCTACCAACGGTTCAAATACACTGGATGAAGCTCATTCGGCTTAAGAACCCAAAGCTGATCAACTTCTTCCAGGAACAAAAAAAATATGCAGAAAAGAACCAAGCATGCTCTGGGCAAGTGCTGGCGCCTCTAGAGAACATTCATAGACACAAATCCATCCATCTTCAAATGCATCCTGCACAAAATGAAACTACATTAGTATGGAATTTTGTGTTATCCCTAGAAGGATTCATGATTATTCGCAAGAAAATTGGTCAAGATTCAATACAAAATATTGAGCGACATTTTTGTAGTGACACCCACAATATGACTCCCATTGCTTCATGCCTACTCACTGAGGCAGAAACATCGTGAAAAACTCAAATAATTTATTCATGAATACTGTAAGGTAGGGGGAAAAGATCAAGCTTTCCTGGTAATACATAAGAGAGGCATTGCCACCATTTTGGTGCTCACACATCATAGAAAGTCGAACAATTGGAGCACCTCATTTTAAGATCATATCGAATGGGACTTCAGAAAATTGGAGTACCCTGTGTATGAGAAAACTATGTTGCTAAAGTAGGAAGAATGAGAGACAATTACTATTGCTTCTTTCTTTTAACTACACTAATCTATTGCTCATCTCTTGCAACTAATCTTGTCATAACCACCTAATGTAATCAGACACAATTACAAATAAACACCTTCCTTTGTACTTGTTCAATTGTGTCATATTCTTCTGAAAAACTTTTTCTGCCATCATACAGCATCAGAGCCCTTTTGACCAATGTCCTGACAAAGGAAACAGCTCCCTCCCCTCCCACAATCTGGGTCCTTCTTTCCTACTTAATTGAGCAAAGAGTCTCCCCCTAAATTGGTAGGAATATGGCCCCTTCTCAAATCACATAGTGTGGGTTTAGCTCAGCTTATTTGGTTGCATTCCCTTCCACAAAACTGAGGTAAATGGCCTCCACGTCAAATTCTCCAGGCAAAATTCCCTTTCATCTAATTGGCAATGCAGGAAGGTGTGCTTCTTGGTTTGCTCCAATTCAAGGCCCTACTCAAATTCCTTGAGGGCATACAACCTTGCTGCGACAATGCCTAATTAAGTTGACAGCAAGGCTTGAGGCATCCAACATGGACATGGTTGCAACTTGGTGGAGTGGATCCTCCCACCATAGGGTAATTAGGAACTGTTGAGAAACTTGGTCTGGTGGATAGAGCTGGGCACTCATGCGAAATGAAGGGAATCTGAAAATTGAGAGGGAACAGATCTCACTAATATTTAAGGAACATGTGTCAGCATCCTCATGTGATATTTCTTGTCAAAAGCCAACCTCCTGCCATGGTAGACCTTGATTCTCCAACTAACCATGTCTTGGAGACCTTCCACTGATTGGCTTTATACCCATTAGCTAAGCAATCCCTTGAATTCCTATATAAGAAACCAAAGGCCAAAGCAAGATAAGAACTACTTACCTTTCAAGCTCTTGCCTCAGAATTCACTAAATTCCTAATTCCTCCATTCAGAGTTCCAATGTTTTGGATCTACTACCTCAATATCCAACTCCCTGTTACCTCATGCTACTCAGCTCTCCTCTCAAGCCTGGATGATTCACAGGTGCATGGCCAACCTCCTCCAAATAAGAACCTCTTATAAACAATCTATCAACATGAAAGGTTCAATCCCCAACCTTCTGTTTTCTGTTGTTCTTTCTTTTCCCCCATTTCCAGCAATCAGTCAATAAGGTTCTAGATTGGGATTTATTTCCATCCCTACGCTAATGGATTGATTGTCTAGAAAGGAATAAGAAAAGTAATTTCATTTTGAATTGTAAGTAGAATGGTCCACCAATTAAACAACACATTCTAGTACGATTTTTAAGCCACAACTTGTGTGGCTTTACAAATATGAAATTTTGTCTTAGTTTTACAACACCTCATACCTCTAATGTTGCGATCAATTAACACTAGTTCTAGCCATTTGGAAGCAGATTAAAAGCATAATACCTACATTAAAGCTCATAGGTCTCAAAGGCCACAAGTGAAGGCACTGACTAGTTTTTCTAAACGGAGAAAGACATTTTACTTTGTCCTTGAGGTAGGTAGCTCAACCTTTTTCTTATCTGAGCACCAAACTGAGTATACTTCCAGTAAGTTACTTGACTAAAAATTACACATGTGCCAGATAGAATATATGGAAGTCACTCGTTTAATCGTTGATATTCAATAAGTAACAATATCTAATGATTAATAAAATTTTAAGTAATCAACTTGTCTTGATAGTGGATGAGCAAAATTCTTCCGTAATATTTAATCATTAAAAAGGAATCTATACAGAAAGAGTAATGTACAAATCCATACACACCCAAATAGAAAAGGGAAACATGGAGATGTAGACACTGGCCACACATACACACTTATCTACAGGTACATATATATACACACAGCAACAGAAAATAATGTCTACAAATAACAACTATTGGTCACTAAAATTTTCAACAGATTAAATTAGAACTTTTTGTGCTATTTCACCAATCTAAATTTGCCGGCCCCATGGCTTATTCGTTTCATCTCTTTTCTGTTTGAGTGATGGATTTGCAGTAGCATCTCATTTATTACATAATCTGCTTTTTGTGCATGAAGTTATATACTTCTGAAAAATTCTTTTCTGATGAAAGTATAAGTAAAAAAAGTTTTAACATTTTACTAACTGTATTAACAAATAAAACCTGCATCTCAAACAATTATTAATTATTAGATGATAAATGATACCTGGACATAACATGGAAAGTAAGAAACTGTTGGATCTCCATCTTTTTGTTAACAAAAAAATACAGCATTCAACAAAGCAGACAACAATTTCCCCTTTTCAATCCAATGATAAATAAATCCAACTTATATATATATATCTGACAAAATAATTATTTAAAACACCACTATCAGTACGGAAATCACTTACCTGCAAATAGAGGATGAAAACACATGCTTCAAGCATAATGCTACTCTTTATGGTCATCAGCTCCTCAAGCTCAAAAATGAAAGAAAAAAATTTGTTTTAGATTGACAACCACAATGCCATTCACTCAGAGCTTCAAAAACAATCAGCTAGCTTCTGGCCTAGGAAGACTTCAACATCAGCATAGAAGAACAAAGATTGCCGTTCAAGAGCAGAACAGCCTAGAAAACAAGTAAGCATGGCAACCTTGCACTGTGTCAAGCAAAGGAGCTGTTTGGCATGCTTCCTCAAATGTACGGTTCATCCATTTCTTTGACATATCTTCAGCAGCAATAGCAATATCATGCTGTAATTTAGCTGCACCAAGGGGTCCAATTAAGTTCAGCCTTGTTGCAGCAGAAATAACATCTCTCATCGTTATAAACATATAAGCCCTCTGAGAGATTCCAGCATCCAAGCCAAGAAGTCCACATACAAGCCCAAAAATAGGAGCATGATGGAAAGCAACAGTCCCAGAGCCCAGAGAGTTACTTCTCATCATTTTAAGAGATGGCACTTCTGAAAACACGGTTGCAGATACCCTCATAAGTGCCGATCCTTGAGCAATTGAGGCCTTCCGAGCCACTTCATTTGTAAGTGTTGCATCCAACATTCTGTCAAGTTTATGCCATGTTTCTAAGTTTGGAGACATGTTTGATGAATACACAAATGGAAGTAATAAGCTCCCCGTATTCTCCAACACATGAGTACATAAGTTTGAAGATCTTCAGGCCCAGAGATCATGTGGGCCTGGAATGCTGCCTCAAGACCACACGAATGGGCAAAGCCACCAGTAGGGAGAATGGAATCAAGCAGTTGCCACTGGTTCCACTGCAGTAGAGCATTTGTAGAAGCAGGCCCATGGCTCCCTTTGTTTATCTCCATAGGAACCTCAGTAAAAAATGCAAGTACTCTAGCATGGACAAAGAATAGGGAAATGCACATATTTTGAAGAGTAAGAAATCATGGTAACAAAATGGGACAAGAGATCAGACTGAGTGGAGAAAATTTAGTAGCAGATTGCAGCAAACTTTGACCCAGCATCATATACCATGGTTATAAAATATTTTGAACAGTGAGAAACCAAGGTAGCAAAATGGGGCAACAAATCAGACTGAGTGATGAACATTCTAGCATCACATTGCAGCAAACTTTGACCCTATAACATATACCATTTTCCTCTGGCAATTTTCTAAATACCTGAATGTGCAGAACATCACAAAACATAACATATAATAATAATTTTAGCACAAAACTCAAAACAAGCCCCTTGTAGATCACTAGAGTGCTGGTCTCACGGCCAGGAGTTTATATTAATGCTCTTTTATATAACCAGAAAACAAAAACAAAAACCCCATCAATGCTGCAAGGGAGGTACCATTGGTCCATGCATCATGCATGGAACATAATTAAGTCTGAATCGCAGAATTTTAAACAAGATGTCATGTTGGCCCTCTCTGTAATGTGAGGCAAAATGAAATTCACAAAATATACTCATTTTGGCCTTTGAGCAATACCAAATTATTCCACTTTCATGGGTAGATGCTTAAAATGCTCATTCAGGAGGCTTCTAGACTTCCCTAGAATGGCAACTTGCCACCCCAATTCCATAAACAATGCAATGTAAAGGAAAAGGAAGGCCCTTGAAGAGCAGCCACACACCAAAGAAACAAAAAAAAAAAATTGACAATGGAAAAGAAAAGAAAAGTTGGAACATACAATAGGCAGCATGTTTGGACATGACATGGCTTGAAGCTAGATGTGGGCACATCAAGCTTCCACAAGCCATATAGTGTTCTACAAAATAATACCAGCAGTGCAACCAATGGATCCATGGACATTGTCCAGCAAACATCTGATTCCAATTGGTAGAGTTATGGTGGAACTTTGACACAATTAATACACATATATCCAATCCACATTCCAAATATGATTCCATTATAGTATGAATATGATCATGTCTAGCAAGCAAACAACCCAGTTTCCAGCTTAAAAGGACTTTAGGCCATGTTTGGTTCCCAGAAAATATGAGGAAAAATTAGAGGGAAAGAAATTGACGAAGAAAAATAGAAGGAAATGAAAGTGAAAAAATAAAAAATAAATAATAGATTTAAAACTAATAAATTATTTTTATAGGCTACTTTAAACTCATTTCACTTATTCCCCTTATTTAAAATCTTTTATGTAAAAATTAAATAATTTAAAATTACATAAGTTTCAAACTAATTTAGATTATATTTCATTTTCTTTGTATTTTCTAAAACCCCCTTATTTTAAACCTCCTATGTAAAAATTAAATGATTTGAAACATAAGTTTCTAACTAATTTTGATAATACTTTATTTTCTTTGTATTTTCTAAAACCAAAAGAAATTATTTCCTGCAACAGTTTTTTTTTTCTTTTCTCAGTACTTTCCGGGAATCAAACTAGCCTTACATAACTAAGAGTTCTTCATACTCCAGAGGATCAAAAAGGGGAAAAAAATAAATCTCCCAAGCCTTTGTCATATACCCCCTAACAACCCAAAAACCCCTCACTCTCCTCACTGAAACAAGCACCCATCAAAGGGAAATTCACAGGGATATGAAGACACCCAACATTAAATTATACCCCCAAATACCACCCATCAAAAATTCAATTCAAAAAGTGCATTCAATTCGGCACAACACACAACCGAACTCCCATATTCCAACAAGTTAAAATCAACTAGAAAGCACGAGATAGAAATTGTGGAGGATGAGTTCTCACCTCAAGCCCCTCCGCAGAGTGAAAAGTCAGATCAGTCGCTGCACAATCCGCCGATCACGGAGGTTTGCTGTACCGGAGAAATTCAAACGAGGAAATGTCCTTCGTACTGGAAAAGGCCCTATGAAAAATTTTGATAAAAGAAAAAAGCAATTAAAAATATTTTAAAGCCGCCTTTGACATCTCTTTTTTGAAAAATAGTTTTTTTAAAACAGTTTTTCAAAATTATTATCTAATATTTTATAAAATAAAATTTTGTTATGAAACCTTTATCCTATTTTTAATAGTTTTTAATATATTTTTAAAATGACTTTTATACCCCATACTTTATTTTTAATCATTTTACATATTTATATAATTATTTTTCAAAACATTCTAATAAAATAAATAAAAATAATATAAAATAATTAAAAAATATATTTTTAAAAACAAAAAATAATTTTTTCTTTAAAAAAAAAAAATTATTCTCAACCACACAGATCAGAATACATGTATATCACAACTCTTTAACTTTAAACTTATTACTAATTTAATTTTATTATGTCATTATATTTATTTTTTGAAAAAAATAATTATTCTCTCTAATACATTATTATATTAAGTTAATGTTCAAATTTAATATAATTAAACATGTCATTATATTAATTTAAAATAATTGTATTGTAAGGAGACTATTGCTAATTTTCATTCATAAACCAATTTTTCATTTTAAGAAATGAAATTTCTTAATTAAATATACCTCTAAATTATAGTTAATATTAAGACTATGTTTAATTTATTAAAATTTGAGAGAAAATGTAGAAGAAATAAAATAAAGAAGGAAAATGGAGTGAAAAAAAAACAAAGTAAAATAAAAATATATTCAAAATTAATAAAATATTTTTAATTATTATTTCAAACTAATTTCACTCGTTTCAACTTACCCGTAAAAAGATTAAATTAAAAATATTTTATTTTTTTATTCAACTTAATAACAAATTCATTTTAATTATATTAGAAGATATCGATAAATTACTTTTAATTTAATAAAAAAATTAAATTTATATTAATTAATATTAATAAGTTACTTTTAATTAAATAAAATAAATAAATTATTTAATTTTTTCTATTTAATCAAAGACCAAACACTACTAAGCACTTTTCGATAACCAACGGTAACCTAAGAGTTGAAGGAAGAAATATTTCATTCCCTTCTTCGTAAATAAAATGAACACGTCATTAATTTATCAATTCAAATATACTTTCCCCATTTTCTGGATTATTTGGACAGATCTAGTCAGGCCAGGCCGAGTAAAACCTGGCCCAGTACCATATTCATTAACGTGCCAATGTTGGGCCTAGTTTGTCCCATGGCCCCAAGCCCATTCGTGAGAGATAAGTGAGTATTTGAATTGGACGAGGGGTTTGCTTATGATGAAGTAAAAGAGAAAGGATAAGAGAGAGAGGGGGGTAAGTAGGTCATTTTAAAATGTTGAGTGCGATTACATAAAAATATAGAAAAATTAAAAAATAAATAAATAGTGGTGAGGAGATAATCAACTCAAATATTCGACGATAGAATTAGAGCCACGTGTATTAGGTAGAATTAGAACAGCAATCTTCCAGCTATTATATCACGTGCCGCCCCCAATCCCACCGACACCACTCTCAAAAACAACATGGCCTGAGAATGCCTTGCCTGTTTTTGCTCTGATGCTGAACCGGTGCGCTACACACTTCCGATGGACACGTGTCCGAATTACCTTCTCACTGTCCACATCACAGTGGCCCCAACAGCTGACAAAACTGAATCAAATCCGGCGGTCCACAACAACAACTTCAAGATCTCTTATGCGGGACCTCCATGGTCCAGATCAGTGTGTTCTACCGACAGGTTAAAGGGCAAAAACATGTGAGTGGTACTCTATATTTTCCTCCTCACCAAAATTCTACGGTTCCCCAGCCTTTGTAACATGCTTCGACAAATTAGACATGACATTTGGAGAAAATTACGAAACCACCATTATCATTCATGCCAAGTCAAATTTCATAGGACTAAACTTTATCTAATCATCCGAACATGATAATGAAATCTGTTACTTTTCTTAAATAGTAGGAATCATGGACCAAGAGGGAAAAAAAACTAAAGGTGAGATATGATTGGGTGGCCTGTTGGCTCATCACAAGGCAAGTTTTATTCCACTAGGGCAACAAAGAGAGAAGGGAAGCAACTCAAGTTCAGATATCTTGAAGAGAAATATTGGAATCATTACCATACCTCTTTTTCTTTTCCTTTATTTTAAATTCTTTTTTTCGTTAGAAAAAAACACACATTTTAAGATCCATACCTAAAATCATCTTATTTCTTAAAAGTACTAATAAAAAAAAAATTATATTAATAAAAAATATTTTCTCACATTTGATTGTATTGCAAAAAATACGAGAAAAACCAAATATAATTATAATTAGATTTTATATTGAATAGTTAAAATAAGTGATATGAGTTCAAACCAAAATGTATAAATAATTTATTGACTTTAAATATGTTTTTTATTTTTTTTCTAATTTTTCTCTTGATTTTATTTCTCTTACATTTTTTCTTAAATTTTTCGGAAACCAAACATAACCTATAATTTATTGGTATAAGAAATACATTAATATTAACCAATTTTATAGTAACACAAATAAATTATATGAATAAGTAATAGTTTTAACCAAGACTTCTAGTTAGGATTAGAGTCTGTTTAGCAATGACTATGATTAAAACCCTTTTATACCTAATGTTTTTATTGATAATTTTTTTTAAAAATAATTATTTATTAATGTTTGGACATAAATAAAAAAACTTAAGTAGCATTTATTTATAATTTATTATATAAAAAAATAATTTTTAAATAATTATCAGGTAATTGATGATCTAAAAATCACTTCAAATGATTTAGAACTTGTTTGATAGTAATTTAAAAAATGTTTTTAATTTTTTTAATACTTAAAAAATTTTAGTATAAAAAAATTATAGACGATTTTCTAAAACCACCAACTACCATTAATATTTCATACGAGTTTGGTTTTAGTTTTCGGATTCGATGCTTCAAAATTCATTAATATTTCAATAATTTGTACTACTTAATTGCACCAATTGGCAGGCAATAACAAAAAGTTGAAGCTTCAGCAGCCTTGTGCTACATTTCAGTTGAGTTTGACCATGATGCTTGCTTGTATCTGAAGGTACATCCACATGATGCTTCACGTGAAAGGCACATGCCATGCACCGGTTGTAAACCAAAGTGGCCAACACATTAACACATGCCAGCCTTACCTTAGAAAAAACAATTATATCCACATCAAATTGTTTAAAAAGAATTTCAAAATTTTGCACTCAAATTATTGTTTTTTTCTTTTAATTCGAAAACAAGTGGAGAATACGTGGAGGGAAAAATGGCTCATGAAATTTCCTTTTAAAAGGCAATATTATAGATTTTTTTTTTATATTGATATTTTCTCAAATATTATTTCATGAGATAAAACTTATGAAATGAAGGAGTAAAAAAGTTTTAATACTTATATATTTTATAATCATTTGTAAAATTAAATAATTAATTAATTAATTATTTCTAAAATATGAAAGGGTGTTTTTATCAAATTAGATATCAAAAAAAAAAAAAAAAAAAAAAGGAGAATATGTTTGATAATTAGAAAATAGGGTATTTTTAGAAAATATTTTTTAATTATTTTCACTTGTTTTCTAGTAGTTATTTTAAAAATCATTATACAAACATATAAATAATTAAAAATAAATTATTAGATCTCAAAATTATTTTAAAAAATATTTCACACTCCCAAATAAACTTTTATTTTATAAAATATTAAAAAATATTTTTCAAAAACTGTTTTTTCAAATCTAATTAAAAAAAAAAAAAAATCCCTTATCAAACAACGCTAATACATATAATTAGTATAAAATTTTAAAATGAAACTAGTGATAGGTTAATTAAGAACATTCTACCGATTTCTTTATAAAATTGAAGTATATGTATAGAAAAAATATCATCAATAAGATCAAACTATATGTATAATTTAGTCTCATTATTTTACACTCGAGTCTCATTTACTTATATTATATAATTTTTATTTATTTATTTTTATCTTGTTTGTATCATAGTCTCGTATACTTATAGTTTTATTTAACATTCGAGATCTATTATGTACTCTTAAATACTCAAGTATAAAGTTTGATATAATATTAATTTGACATTTTAGTTTTCGATACTTTGTTCCTATTATTTTGTAACTTAATCCCATTAAGATGTATCTAATCATGTGCATTACTTTTTAAGTGTTTTACTTTGTAACTTCACCAAACGGGGATTCCTTAGATTTAGTTTTGGTTGTTATAAGTAAATGAAGTTACTCTGACGGGCCAAAAGTACAAATCGAAGGCAACTTTATGAATGTGCGGTAATGAGTGGAGCCATGTGGCGAATCTCTCCATACAAATATCCGCCAGTTGCAAAAATGAATTCGCTATTAAGAATGGTTAAGTACACGTCCCAATTAAATACATCTGCTTAATAATTGGGAGAAAGAGCATTTTGGTAATTCCAAGTAAAAGCAAGGGGTGATGTATAGAAAAGCTGGGAGCACAGCATCTCAATATTCCAAATCAAGCGTCTCTGGCTGTGTGCTGCGCTGTGCTCTGCTCTGCTCTGCTCAAAACTCCCAGAAGAACTGGGAATGGAACAGAGAATGTTGAGATCAGGCTCTGCGTTTCTTCTTCTTCTTCTTCTCCTTCTTGTATTTGTCTCTTTTTCAGGATATGTAGAAGCTTACAAGAACTACACAGTGGGTGACTCCTTGGGATGGTACGATAACCTCCACGAGCCTAGTGTCAATTACCAGAAATGGGTTGCTGGCAAGAACTTCAGCTTGGGTGATTTCCTCAGTAAGTTCTCCTCCAATACCCTCATCACTAATCCACTTTCTCTTTCCTCAATCCATTTCAGGAATTTCTATTATTACATGCTTTTATTGGGATGCTTCTTCCTTTTCAGCAAGAATCCAACCTTGCCTAATTGCTGAATTTTTACTGAATTTAGACTTTCTATTTATTTTTTTATTTTTTATTTTAAAAAACTCTTAATTCTTTCGATCTGAATTTGCCTCAATTCCACTGATTTTCCTAAATATTGTTGCAAATTTCTTGATGATAAAATAAATTTCCTGTAATTTATTTTTATTTTTATTTATTTTTTAATGTTAATGCAGTTTTCAACACCGACAATAACCATTCAGTGGTCCAAACCTACAATTTCACGACCTACAAGCATTGCGATTACGAGAACGCCCTAGAAAACGACACAAACCAGTGGTCGGCCACCGATCCCTCCGCCACCAACCCCGTGGCGGTGACGGTGGCGGTCCCCCTGATGAAGGAGGGAATGACCTATTTCTTTTCCAGTGACTACGACGGTTGGCAATGCAAGCATGGGCAGCACTTCAAGCTGAATGTGAGTCATGGGCAAGGCCTGCCTCCCAGCCTTAAAGACCCAGCAGATGAGGCCCCTGGTCCTGTGGCCCCTGATTCTGGAGATGAAGGAGACTCCGCCCCTGACACTGTGGTTCCGGCCAACTTCAATGACCCCAAACAGGAAAATGATACTGACGGCACATCAGGGTCTGCCCCTTTGCTGCCATTGTCCTTACACCTGTTGGATTACAAATTCAGTGGAATTTTGGCTTTGTTAGGTGTTGTTTGTATTTTTTGATGATTTTTTTTTTTTTGTGATTTATTTGTTTATATTCATGGCTTGTATCTTAGTAATTTTTTCTGGGTTTGGTGTTACAGAGCTAATAATATGATATATATTTTTATATATGTAAATGAGTATTTTCGTTGAGCAGTCAATTAGTGGCAGTGTCCTTTTGTGGGCATAATTCAAACTCAACAAACTGGAATCATTGACAAAATGTAGCCATAAATGAGTTGGTTGGGGTTGTAATCAATTAATGATAGTCAGTGGCATAATGCATTCACTGAATATACAAATTGGATCATGATCTTTTGTAGCTTCGTTGTGAGGCCTGTTTTAGAGAGGTTTTTTTTTTTTTTTTTTTTTTTTTTGTCTTACTTTTAGATATTTTATTTGAATATTAAGTTCGGAATGGATTGGTGTGGTTCCTCTATGCTTAAGACATCATAATATCGAACCATGAACAAAGAAATATATAAGAGAAAAACATATTAGCCGATAATTGTGAGGTCCCAATAAAAGTTAAATAAATTTAATTTCTATAGAAATATGAACATATTAGCTTCTTTAATGTTCATGTACATTGTCATGGTGCTATCAAAAAATTTTAAATTATAAGGTCACTACAAAGAAAGATGAATCATCAAGCAACTGTCAATAAAAGACTTTAATACTGGTCTCTTGAGGATAAGTCATTATGCCCATATATATTAAACAAAATTC
Source organism: Vitis rotundifolia (assembly GCA_030254885.1). Lineage (NCBI taxonomy): Eukaryota > Viridiplantae > Streptophyta > Magnoliopsida > Vitales > Vitaceae > Vitis > Vitis rotundifolia. The sequence goes on from CM058156.1 coordinate 10,642,068, forward strand.
AAATACAAATAAAATTTATTATACTCATTATCTATCTATAAAATCAAAATGACATGATCCTACTGTACAAACTCTTCTCGATTTAAGTCTCACCTAGAAATTTTTTTACTATTACAAAGTTTATTTGACATGGTTGTAGGATTAATTTCTAATAACCATAACACAAGATATAACACATTAACACAATATTGAAAAATAAATGAATAAAAAAAGTTTTCATAATAGACGAATAAAAAGAAGTCTTTTTCAAGAAGTTTGTTGCACATGATCTCCTTTGTAGAAATTGACCTCTCCAAATAGTTTGAGTGATGACATATTGAAACATGAATTATTGCATATGCAACATACATAGCTAGCTACACAAGTTACAACTCATCTTCTAAACATTGGTCACTCCTCATTACAAGTCTATATGATAGAAAAAGTAATCATTCAAATTGTTTTATTATATAACCAAGTACAATTGTAAAAGTACAATTAAACTACAAAACCATTCTATTTATCCATTATAAGTCTTTCGGTATATTCTCTATGGTATGAATGCTAAAAATGGAACTTAACTAAAAAGGACTTATATATATATATATATATATATATATATATATATATATATATATATATATATATATATATATATTGTGTTAAGGTAGTTAAGTCAACCAGAGAAGTTCATCAAGTTGTTAGGATTAGTTAACTTTGAAATTAGTTAGAAGTTTGAAACATGTAAAAAAGCTATTTAAGACAGAAGTTTAATATGTATTTTTTGAAGTCTTAATAAAAAAAAACTCAATTAGATTCTTTTATGTCTATGTTTTCTCCTCTAATATGGTATCAAAGCCATTGATGCCAACAGTGAAAAGTCGTTCAACTTCTACCACCATGCGAGCTACCTCTTCTTCTTCTTCATCCAAATTATTTCCAATTTCATTCACACATTCTATCTCTTTGAAACTTGATATGAGTAATTTCTTGATTTAGTGGCAACAAGTTCTTGTTGCAATTAAGAGTTACAAATTGCAAAAATTCATTCATGATGTGAATGCTACTCTAGTAAAATTTTGTAGCAATGTTGATGAAGCTTCAAGGAAAGTAAACCTAGATTTTCTTAACTAGGAGCAACAAGATTAGTTGTTGGTTTCTTGCTTACTTTCATCTATGTTTGAGGATGTAATAATGTGTATAGTGGGATGTGAAATTGCACTCTAGATCTAGGAAAAGCTGAAGATTTATTTTGTCTCACAAACAAAGGTAAAGGTAACTCAATTCAAAACTCAACTTCAAAGTGCTAAGAAAGGTTCGTTGTCAATGGATGAGTATTTATTAAAGACAAAGAATTTTGTTAATTCACTTGCATTAGTTAGCCATTTTGTTTCCACATTTGATTATATTAGATACTTGAATGGGATCTTATAAGAAGAAGTCTTCATGGAACAACTAGAGGAATTTTTAGGCCCAAGGTGTTTCTTATAGTAATAGAACTTAGAAATGTTTTTAGTGCTTTATAGGAAGAGCATTGGAGGATTGCATTGACAGATGAATTCTTTAGCTCTTTTTGAAATCAAACTTGGTCTTTGGTCACCCTTTCACTTAATAGAAGAGAAATAGGTTGTAAATGAGTGTTTAAATTGAAAGAGAATCCAAATGGATCAATTGAAAAGTATAAAGTGAGGTTGGCTACAAAAGGGTTTACATCAAAAAGTTTGGATTTTACTTTAATGAGACATTTAGCCTTATGGTTGAACCTACTACAATTAGAATTGTGTCAACTTTAGCATTATCACACAAATAGCTTGTAAATCAACTTGATGTGAATAATGCATTCTTAAGTGGGGTCTTACAAGAAGAGGTCTTCATGGAACAACTAAAGGGATTTGTTGATCCTTTTTCACCTTATTTGGTTTGTAGATTACATAAAGCGCTATATGGTTTGAATTAGGCTCCTTTTGCTTAATTAGGTAAGTTGAAAACAACTTCAGTTTCATTTGGTTTTTTAGCTCAACAAGGTCAGACCAATCATTAATCATTCAAATTATGTCATTTCACTTTTATTCTTATATACATGGATGATATTTTAGTAACTGGTAGTAGCCAAAGTGAAGTTGTTGTTCTTATTACAGCTCCGAATACAACTTTTGCTTTGAAGGATTTAGAGAGATTAACTACTTCTTGGGTATATAGGTTAAGAATATAACAAAAGGAATTCACTTATCACAAATCAAATACATTTCAAATTTGTTGACTAGAACTAAGATGCTTAATGTCAAGAGTCTTAACACTCTTAAGACAAGTGGGCTAAAACTTTCTATTGTTGAAAGTCATCCCGTCCATGATGTGCAACTATTTAGGTTTGTGGTTGGTGCACTTCAATATGCGACAGTCACTCGACCAGAAATTGCATACAATGTGAATAAGGTGTGCCAATTTATGTATAATCCATTAGAAACCCATTTGGAAGTTTTTTGAGTAGATTCTTAGATACTTGAAAGGGACTTTAGAAAATGGATTACATATGAGGAAATGACTTATTCTTAATATGATGAAGTTTATGATGTTGATTTGGCATAAGACTCACATGATAGGTGATCTACATTAGGATATTATGTTTGTCTTGGTTCAAATATAATCTCTTGATACTCTAAGAAGCAACACACAATCTCTACTAATCTTTCCCTTCTAATATTGGTTAAAATCAATGAAATGTTTGATCATACAACTAATACACATTAAGTGTCATTACATCCCACACCTTTAACAATCATTTTCTTATCACCTATGATAGGTTTATTCTACAAACTTGACTTCCTTTATTTTATTTTATTTTTTTACACCATTTTACCACTTTGGTGTTAAGGTGTGAACTTCTTTTTAGAGAAATAATGACCATCATAGATTTAAAAAGTTATTGTATACCAAATTTAAATCACATCCTAGTATATGATCTTATTCTTAATCGATTACATTCATTTACGAGAATGATTCCAATCCAATTGGATAAGACTAATGATTATTCACAAAAAACTCACTATTCTTAAATCATTTATATTGAACTTAGAGGAGGATATGGTCTTTTAGTGGGTATATATATATTCTTATTCTATAGATTAAAGGACTATTATATTTTAATTACATAAAAACTACATACAATAACATGTTAAACATAAAATTAAAAACATTTAAGTAAATTTATAATTGTGAAACACTTATAACTATGTTTTTTCATGAAATATGAACACTATTTTAGAAATAAAGTATAAAATTTAATTCTAAATATTTCAACTTGTACACCTTTTACCCAAGAAGGAAAAGAGATTTTTTGATAATAGATTTGTTCTTTCCCTAAATTTATCCTTTTAGTGTTTCTTTATCTAGAAACACTCTTCTCAATGTTTCAATTTTTCACAAACGCTTGTTTACAAAAGCTTATAGAAATAAAGTTATGAAAGAATTCTAAACTATGTTTTTCATTGATCTAAGTCGTTTATTTATAGGAGTTGGCCACATCTCTTTATAGGAGTTGGAAAAACCAAAATTAAATATAATATTTAATTTTTTACGGGACTAACAAAAGTTTTTATAAATAACTTTGAGGTGTTTTACAATTATCCGTACATACTTATGATAAAATTGAAATTGGTAAATTATTTTTATATTTTATTTTAAACTTGTTTAATTTATTTTAACTCTTCCATGTAAAGACTAAATAATTTGAAAAAAAAAATATTTTTAATTAATTTAATTATATTTGGATTTTTTATATCAATTAAACTAAATATAAGAAAATTATTTTTTTAACATTTTTTTCTCTTTAATAATTTCCTGTAACCAAATACATATATTTGGTACATGCAATGGTACGTGTTAACCATAACATTGGGTATAAAACGCGTATTTCTTCTCCATTCTGTACCATACTGTATTGGGAAGATGGGCTGGGCTGAGGATGCTTGGATTGACCTTTAGCCCGGCCCAACAAAGCAAGGCCGCCCAGTGGTGCCGTACACAGTGGGCATATATAAACCATTTCTTACCTTCTTCCTCGGTTTCAACTTTCAAGCGCTCCCTCCTCTGTTTGTCTTGGCGGAAAAGAAAAGAAAAGAAAAGAGAAGAAAGGAAAAGAGAACAATGGCGGAGCCATCATCAGCTCCGGCAAAATCCGATGCAGAGATAGAAGAAATTCTGGATCGGATGCTGACTCGATTGGCTCTCTGTGACGATCCCAAACTCGAAGCATTGCTCTCTAAGCTTCTCCCTTACTCAATCGCTTCTCTCTCTTCTCAATCCTTAGCCGTGCGGAAGAAGGTATGCTCTCTCCCTTTTTCCTCTGTTTGGTGGCTGAAAAAGCAGAGGAAAAGAAAAGGAAATGAAACAAATGGAAAGTCTCTGAAGTTTGAAAATTTTGATTGTTGGTGTAATCACGAAGGAAAATTAATTATGAATTGCAATAAGAGGGCAGATAAGAAAAATGAAAAACGGCTATATAAGAAATATTCACTGTCTTTGGTCCGGTAATTGCTGTGGACCTAGTGAGCGGTGTCCACTTGTTGGAGATGATCCAGCTTCTTGATAACATTTTGATGATATGTTGCAAGAAATGAAGAATGAAGAGAATTGTTGAGAGGATTGCTGTGAAGGAAATGATAAAATTTATTGCTGACTGTAAATTGTCAAAAGCTATACATTTTTTATTTCTTTGCTCCGTGGCAGTCTTTCTTTTTCCTTTTTCTTTTTTTCTTTTTTTGTTTTCTTGTATCTTTGTAGTTTGGAAAGTGATACAGAATTAGATTAAAGAACATGGACACTAGCACACTTACACAAAATTACCAATGGGCGGAAAAGAAGAGTCAACAGAAAAAATTAATGCCTTGCCAACCGGGGCCCTTACTCTAGCCCATTAAAACCAATTAATCCTAGATCAATCAAAAAACATTTTTTGGAAGAACTCCTTCACAACCTAGCTGGATCTTGTTCCCAAAAGATTTTACCATTGTATTTAATCCAAATACCCTCAGAATAGATAAATAGGGTTGATATATTATCCGCACAAAAGCGCCTACCCACACATTTATCGTGCCAACCTCAAATAAACTCTAATGGTTCTTGGTAATACCCTATGCAATATGGACAAAGAAAGCAATAGGCTTCAAAGCATTTGAGCCTTAACTAAGTGGATTGGGATCCTTACTATCCCTACACAAGTAGCTCCTATTTACCATATGCCACCCTCTCTTCATGAGCTGGTCAATTGTAAGTATCTTTTCTTGAACTTCTTCTCTCGCAAAAAAGTAGGTCCTTAAGAGACACTTGTGAGTTCCAGGCCTCATGAAATTGCATTGATATCTCATAAGATAAGGAAAAGTAGACGAACTTAACAGTAAAAGTCCATCCTTTGTGCTCTCCATGCTAACCTATTCACAACAACCCCTTGTGATGTTAGTGCGCGAATATGCTAAAAGAACACCCATTCTCCTAATACAGGAATATGCCAAAATATCCAATGACCCCAATACTCTTGCTCCTTGTACGTCATCTACCTTCAACTTCTTTGAACTTGCATGCTATTACTCGCTTTCAAAGAAACTCTTGTTCATACATAAACCTCCACAAACATTTTCCAAGTAAAGCTTTGTTCAAAATGCATAGACTTCTTGCACTTAACCTTCCACCTCTTTTATCCTTACAAATTTTAGTTCTCCTTACTAGATGGTGCCTTTTTTTGAAAGATGAATTCCCTATAAGAAACTCCCTTTGAATCTTTTATGGACAAATTTCAACTACCATAAGAATGACAAAGAAGAACATGTAATAAATCAACAAACCGCTAAGAAACCCCCTTGCATGGCCCTAGTGATAAAGCAACTGAGAGCTTCTATAACCACTGTAAACAAGTAGGGAGAGGGTCCGCTACCTCTTTCCTTAGAGCTATGGAGAAAACCTATCAAGGCTCTATTTACTAGTAAAAAAACCTAAGTGTGTACATGCAAAATGTGTTCTTAACTTGAACATTTATGCTCAAAACTTGTTTAATACCAAAATCAATAGCAAGAAATTCCAATTGACATGATTATAAGCCTTCCTAATATCTAGCTCACAAGCAATTCATCTCCTTTAGGCCAGTAATTAAGGCTACGTTGAGGACTTGTTTGCCTTTTACAAATGAATTCTCAATTTTTGAAACCACCTTGCCAATGACCTTTTTAATTTATTTGAGAAAACTTTGGCTGGGAGTTTGTTAAGACTCTGAACCAAATGGATATGCTGGAAAGTTCTTGATATCCACCTTCTTGACCCCCCTCCCCTAAACATTTTCTAGCAACCAGTAGGTTTAACACCAAAAAAGTGTTGTTAAAGCTTATCTCAAACCTTATTTGATGGAATTCCTTTAGGAAAAAATTACCTCTTTCCTCATAAGAAATCAACAACTTTGCTTTAAAGCCATCAAGAACCCATTTGAACTTGGGGTGACAATGGTCGAAAAGTTTCATTAAAGCTTCTTTATTCCTTGTTTCGGGAAATTACTTTAGGAATTCATTACCTCTTTCCTCACAACAAGCCACCAACTTTTCTTGAAAGCTAGCAAGAATGCTTTCGAACTTGTGGTTTTGTTGTCACTCAAATTGGCTAAGGTAGTTAAAACTTCCTCCTTCCTAAAAGAACATGTTAAGACCTATTAAGTCAACAAATTTTCTAAAAGCTTAAGCTATTAGGTTGTAGGTCAACAATATAGATCAAGCTTATTTAATTATTTTGGGATAAAGTTTTGATTTCTTACCTCATTGGCGACCGTCTTTGGGACATACACGTGTTCAATAAATTGGGAGAAATAATATGTGATGAGGTTTGAATTCATGACCTCCCAACAACCTAGACTCTAATACTATGTTAAGCTATCTACTTTTCTAAAAGTTTAAGTGATTAAGTTATGGATCAATAATGTATTTCAAACTTAATTAATTTGGGCTCAAATCTTAACAAGACTTGTTTGCGGTTGAAATCATCGTGAATTGGACACCTTCAATGCTAGGTTTCCTAACTTGAGTGTTTGGATACAACATTTGGAAGAAATTAGAAAGCTCTATCATGATCTCATCTTCCTCATACAAATATTTCCCATTAACCTTAAGTTGCTTATGTTGCTCATAACATGGGCATATGCCATTTAATGGAAAATTTTCATATTTCTGTATATTTCATATTTCTGTATCCTTCCTTAAATCATAAGACCATTGACTTTTTGATTAGGTTTCTTCCATGTTGCTTGTTAAATGGATATAGGAAGGAAATAAATTATATTATTGGAAAGTTTAAATTCAAATTAGTATTTTCATTAATTGAACCACTTAGGAATGGAAAATGATATAGGGATTATAGAGATTTGAAGAATTTTTGTTAGTTGAATTACCTAGGAATTAGTATTTAATGAATTGCAGGTTTTGATCTTGTGAATATAAAAGCAACTCTTTCGATTATAAAGAATAGAGAAGGATCAATTGTCCTTAAAGAAAAAATAATAAGAACTATAGACAAAATAAAATCAATGGAGCCCATAAGGATATGAGCCTAAACCTTATAAGCACTAAAAGAAAACATATGAACACTGAGGATAGTAGGAAAGAAATTTCCAACACGTCTTTATCAAAAAATCTTCTCTCTTAGCTATTTTTTTATTTTTTATTTTTTATTTATTTATTGGTCAAGAACAAGAGTTATATATATTAATGTTAAAGCAAACATGAGGAGGATGAAGAGTCCTCCCCACAATTACAAAAAACTGATCAAAATATGATTGAACTCCTCCACCATACAAGGAGTCTATATAAAAGATTTAGACTACAATACACATACAAGGATGTCATCTCCTCTTAAAAACCCTGATCAAAATATGATCGAACTCCTCCACTATATAAGTAGTCTATATAAAATGTCTAGACTACAACACAATATACAAAGATGTCATGAAGCCTAGAAAAAGGATTAGAAGTGAAGTAAATCCCATAACCCCTCTACCATCCTCCACTTATCCTAAAAAAATCTAACATTTCTCTTTCGCCATACAATCTAAACCAAAGCGAGATAAACAATTTGCCAAAGAGTCTTGCCTCTAATGGAGCTAACCAAACCCTTATATGAAAAGATCATGATATCACATAGACTTTTGGGTGGAACCCAATCAATCTTGAGTCATCTAAGTAGGTAGTGTCAAAGCCCTAAAGTTATCAGACAATGTAGAAAGAGATGGTCAATAGGCTCTCCACTCTCCTTACATAAAACACACTAATTAGGCATAAGGGATTTGAAAGGTCTTCTCAATTGTAGAATGTCATTGATATTTGTCTTCTTATGTGCCACTAACCAAGCAAAGACTTTGGCTTTAGATTTCCATATAAATAAAGAACAATCTCTACTATATTAGAAAAAGCAATGAAAAATGATTTGACTGGGAATAATCCCTAAGAGGACCATGCCTTTGCATTTGAAGCAGATGGAGACAAGTGCATATGAGTGAGGGTTGATAAAGTCTTTCAAGGTCCTCAATCTTCGAATATATAAGGTAGTGACAAAAGTTAAAATTCCATGAGAAAGAAGAAGAGTGACCAAGAATATCTGAAATGGCGAGATTTTTAACCATCGCAATTCTATAAAGACTTGAAAATTGTGAATACAAATGTTGACCCCCCCTCTCTAAAAAAAAAATCCTCCCAAAAATGAATTCTCACCATGTCACTCACCACAAAATGAGTGTAACTTGAAAAAACCTAAAAGACTTGTGCAATGGCCTTTTAGGGACGTCAATGTGACCGTCTGCCTATAATTATGGCTTTCTGTCCATCAGGATGTGTCCTATAACTGCTCTAAATAACTTGATGCCAAACCTCCAGATCTCTAAAGCCATTTCTCTAAGAAAAGACGATTCCTCAGAGAGATTAACTCAAATCCCAGTCCTCCAGACTCCTTAAGCTTATACACTAGGTTTCAACTAATGAGATAATCTTTTTTTACCCTCCTTAACTCTCGATCAAAGAAAATCTCTTTTCAATATCTCAATCTTAGATGCCATTAATATTGGAATCTTGAAAAGAGATAAGAAATAGTTAGAGATATGGGACAGACATGATTGAATTAGAGTTATTCTACCTTTTAAAGGCAAAACGACCTTTTCCCATCCATCTAGTGTCCTCGAGACCTTGTCAATCATTGGATCCTAAAACGCAACTACCTTTGGATTTCCTTGTAATGGAAGACTTAAGTAAGTTAAAGGTCAACCTGAGACTTTGCATTCTAGTCTTGATGCTAACTTGGCAATCAAATCCCGACTTATGTTAATTCCAGATAGAGTGCTCTTTTCTAAATTGATCTTTAGCTTTCAAATGTTCCTAAAAACCAATAGGATTAGTTTGAAGTTTTGTAGATCTTCCATAGAAGCTTTAGAGAAAAGGAGGTATGCAAATTGTAAATGAGATGCTCTAATCCCTTTCCTACCTACTAGGAATCGCTCTAAAAGACCACTCTCAACATCATCCTATTTAATACATCAACTGCTATAGTAAAAAGGAATGGGGAAGGAGGATCTCCTTATCTTAAACCTTTGGTTGCTTTGACCCTTCCTTTGGCATTTCCATTCACCAAGATTGCAAAACTTGCGAAGGACAAGCAACCCTCATCTATGACCTCCATCTTGTACTAGACCTTTTTTTCTTCAGTACATGATCTAGAAAACCCTAATCCACATGATCATATGCCTTCTTAAAATCTACTTTGAAGACCACCCCATCTCTTCTTGAACGCCTTTTCTCATTCACAACTTGATTGGCAATTAGAATTGCATCCAAAATTTATCTGCCTTCAACAAAAGCTCCCTTGGAGATGTATATGGTTTTGTGGAGGACTTAGGCCTTGGATATGATCTTATACTAACTTGTGACTAGGCTTATAAGTTTGAAATCCAAAATTTTGTGGTTTATCTCTTTTTTGGAATAAAGGCAATGAAAGTTGCATTAATGCTTTAGTTGATAACCTCATTATTATGGAACTTCTAGAACACTCTCAGTAGATCCTTCTTAATCACATCCCAACACTCTTGGAACAATGCAATGGAAAAACCATTAGGCCTAAGGCCTTTTCTTTATCTAATTGGAAAACGACATTGTGGACCTCCTCTTCTAAAAAAGGACCATCCAACCAAATAACATTTTTTGTTGCAATGGGAGAGTGATCCAAACCTTCTATTTGCCTAGAAACACAAGGGGTAAGGGAGTATGATTTTCCAAAAAAATGGACTATCTCCTTGGAAATGTTTTTATTATTCTCCATAATTTCTCTCTCTTTAGACACCAATGATGTTATGAATTTTCTATTTTGTCTGCTATTTGCCACCTATGGAAAAATTTAGAGTTGCAATCCCCTTCTTTTGTCCATCGAACCTTACATTTTGGTCTTCCTTTAACAATAACTCCACAAGCTCCTTAAGGCCCTCAAAATTGATTGCTTTAGAGCTGCTCACTAGCATAAATGGTAACACTGTTTGTAAAGGTTTTGTGATGTAGTTTCAGTGATGGCTTTGCAAAGGGGAAGTTGCTGGTTTGGAGTTGACTCGAAATCTTCTGAGATTTCAATGGAGCAAGTTTTCCACTTGGATTAGGTTTGGTGAGAGGGGGCTAGCTCAATTGTTGAAAGGGGTAAAGGCCTGTTGTGAAGGGCAGTATGGAAATTCCTTCTTCATGGGGTGGAATGGAGGTGGTAGGGGCTACAAGCTGGTTCTTTGTAGCAAGTAGCAACAAGGTAGGGAGATTCTTGTTGTGCTCTATGTTGTCTTCGGAGAAGAAAAGTTTCTTCTTAGTCTTTCTTGAAGGAAGGGATGGTTTGAGGGGATGGAAGACCCCTGCCTCAAAATTGAGGGAATGAAGGACCCTTACCTCAAAATTGAGGGAAATTGGTGTTGTTCTTGAGTTTAGGAAGGTAGAGTCATCCAAGGAGGTTATTTGTCTTTTGGTCGACAATGGTGGAGGAGAAGCTCCTCTAAAGGGTAAGTTCTTTGTAGAAGTGGCGAGTAGAGGAAAAAAGGTGTTAGGGAAGAAAGTATGGGTTTAGGGTGAGTTGGAGGAGGCGTTGAGAAATTTAGAGCTCCTAAAAAAGTGCTTGGTGGGGAGATGTTGAGAGGGGGGGAGGGTGCGATTCAGACCGAATAAGAGATTTGAGTTCTTTGAAAGATTGGGTTAGGCATTCTTAGAGGGTGAAAGGTTATCTTCATATCTTCTTGTTGGGGATCTTTTATTTTTTTTGAGTTTGATAATGTTTTTGAAGAAGAAAGGGTTTGGTTGTTGGGTAATTGTCATTTTGAGGGGAAAGAGCTATAGTTGGATTAGTAGAGGATTAATGTATGTTGTCTTAGGGTTGAGGATTGTATCAAAGAGGTTTGGATAAGAGTGATAGGATTACCTTTGCATTTATGAGGAGAAGAATTTTTCAAGAAGCTCGACGATGCATCAATGCTTGCAGAGGTTTTTTAGTAGTTGATAAGGAGACGAGGGAGAAGCAGATCCTGCAGTAGGCGAGGATTCTTGTGAAATCCAATGGGAAAGAGGGTCAAAGAATGTTGCATGTAGTGGTTGGGGTAGAAGTCTTTGACATCCAACTATGATGGGAGATTACACCATGGTTTTTGACAGTGGTCTCTAAGGGGATGGGCAAAGCTCTAAAGGTTGGGGATAAGGGCGAGGATCTCTCACACGCGGGTGGGAGAGTGGAAAGTGAAGAAGAGAAGCATGCAAACGAGGGTTTACAGGTGTTGTTTGATAGGCCAACCCTCCTTGCACATGGAACGACGAGTTTGCACTTTATGGGCATGACGGTTGTAGTGTTGTGGCTATGGTGGGAAAGGTGCCATAAAAGAGCCTTGATATGGTTATTGGGATGATGGACCTTTTATCTAAAGTTAAGGAGGGGGACTCGTGTGAAGAGTCTAGCCTTATACCAACCCAGGTTCTCAAATTTAAAGGAGGCCCAAGCATGACAAGCCATCATCCTAAATGGTTTGCAAAAAGTTTTCTGTTGGGCCAAAGCTATTAAGTTGAGGCCTAGTCTTAATAAAATCTCTGGTGGGCAGGCTAAGATTGGTTCTAGGGCTTTCATTAGAGCCATCTGAGAGAAAGGGCTTTAACACTCTCAAATCTTAGGAGAGAGAGAGAGAGAGAGCATCAAGGAGATTTGCGTAGTTCCACTATATGGGAGTGGTTTCAGAGTTTAGAGGAGTGGTCTTTAGGAGCTAATGATGCTTTATTGGTCGAAGCAACTGGGTTCGAAGGTAAGAGAGACCTTTCTTTAAAGGGAGAGTTGCTCCCTTCTTCTTCATCTTTGGTTACAAAGGCTAGGCAGTTAGATGATGGATTTAGGGTTCTAAACCAACTCGTGGTTGAAGGTTGTGGATGAGATAAGATTGTGCAGATGAAAGAGAGGCATCTTGGTAGGGCTTTGGGAGAAGGAGGTCGTTCGCTTAAGATGATGTTGAAGGATGGTTCTTTACTGGAGTTTCCATAGAACTCTGAGGTAGGTTCTTTGTGCAAAGATATTGTTACCCGTTGTAGGGAGTTAGACTCTTCCAAGATAAAGTCAAGTAGTTGCTCCATAGGGGAAGTGTTTTTATTGGAGAATCTTCTTGATAAGTTGACTAGGTTTAGTAGCTTTTTGGGAATGCCAATGATGGGTTTCGAAAATGAGATCATTTCCCTACTGAGGAAGATGCACGCAAGGAAAGGGAATGAAGGCAAAGCGTCAGGGGGGAAAATGAAGCCAAAAGTGTCGTCTCATTTCAACGGGGAAATTCAGAAGTTAGAGTGCTCGATTCATTACAATAGGTCGCCCTTGGTAGCTAGGGCTAAAGGGAGGAGCATTGTTAACCAAGCTTTATTTCAGTAAGGTGTTCAAGTTGAGTTAGTAAGTGGGCTGGTTTGAGAATGACATGGAAAATTGTTTCTATAGGGTGTTAGGTGTTGGGTTTGGTTGTTTTTTTGTGTTCTTTTTATTCTTTTGCTGTGGTGCAACTTTGTATACTTCGTGTGTACATTGATGCGCCCTTTGGGCTTTTGATATATTCTCACTTCTACCTATAAAAAAAAATGTTTGTTAGACTGTTCTTTTTCTTCTCCTCTAGATCTTAAAAGGACATCTTATTCCAATATTCTAGCTTTGATTTAACGAATTGTAGCTTCTTCATGAGCTTATGATCTTCCCATCCCTTAACCTAACACTCGCTTCACTAAAAACTGAATCTTTCTTGGAAATTAGGGTGGAACAATCACATGTTCCTAAACCTAAATGGGACTAAACCCCACTTAAATGGAATGCTGTCTAGGACGATCGGACAATGATCAAAGGTCAATCTAGGGAGTACATCTTGGAGGCTTTGAAGAAACTTTTGCTCCCACTCATTTGTATATAGAAATATATCCAACCTCTTGTAAATAGGCATTTCTTGCATATTTGACCAAGTGAAAGATGCATTTCTATGAGGAGGGTCGATTAATTCTATTTTCCTTTTGAATTCTTCAAAATCCCTCATGCTAGGAGTTATTTTAGAGACTCCCAAATTTTCAAAGATTGAACACCCCCTCCCAACACACCATTTTAGAAAAGTTAGGCCAAAAAGATCTTATTAGCTCCATTTAAAAGTCCTTCCTTAGATTAGACTTATTGGGATCATAAACTAAGCCTAATGTTCCCTCTTCATCTGAGTTCAATTGAATTGTTATTGGAAAGGATCCAAGTACCACCTTTGAACAACTAAACTTTTATGAGGCCTAGATGATCCTAACCCCTCTTAATGGCCTAAATGCCGAGAGGACAACTCACTCCTTATTTCTAGCTTTACACACATTACTCACAAATCTCCTATCCCATGAGTCTCATTGTTTCTTGAAGCATCACAATATCTGGGTTATCATGACAAAGAAAACCATGACCCAGAAATCTCCTGAAGCATCACATTACACATGAATCTCCTATCCTGTGCTTGTCTTAAATGAGTTTTGTAGTCTTAGTTAATGGAAGTGCCAAAGGTTGGGTTAAGGCTACTAGAGGATTAAGACAAGGAGACCCTATTTCTCTTTTCTTTTTTACCATTATAGCAGATGTCCTTAGCAAGATGATGAACAAAGCGAAGAAGAGGGGTCTACTTGAGGGTTTTATAGTTGGTAGGGGTAGGACTAAAGTGTCTCTTTTACAATTTGTAGATGACACCATTTTCTTCTTTAAAGCTTCTCCTAAAATTCTACAAAACCTTAAGCTAATTCTTTTTGTTTTTAAGCAATTATCAGGGTTGAATATAAATTTAGAGAAAAGTACTTTGTTCGGGATTAATGTAAGCCAAGAGTTGACTTCTAGTTTAGCATCGATTCTTGAATGTACAGTTTCGAAGTGGCCATTGTCTTATTTGGGTCTTGTTTGTTTCACATCCTTAGCTATTTCCTTTCTCTTTTCTAGGTCTTAACATCAATAGCCTTAAAGATTGAGAAAATACAAAGGGATTTTCTGTGGTCTGGGATTAGCGAGGGGAATAAAGATCATCTTATCAGTTGAGATTTAGTGTGTAAACCAAAAGAGTTTGGAGGACTGGGGATAGGGAAGATGTCCTTGAGAAATTGTGCTTTCTTAGGGAAGTGGTGTTGGAGGTTCCTTGGGGAAAGTTGTGGTCTATGACATCATGTGATTTCAAGCGTTTATGGGATACATACTAATGGATGGGATGCCAATATTGTGGTTAGATGGTCACATAAATGTCCTTGGAAGACTATTGTTAAAGTCTTTTAGGATTTTTCCCCATACACTTGTTTTGTGGTAGGGAATGGAAAGAGAATCCGATTCTAGGAAGATTTATGGTGGGGAAATCAACCTTTGTGCTCACAATTTGCAGGTCTTTATAAAGTTATTTTAGTAAGAAACCTTACCATCTCAAGCATCCTTAGAATCTTAATTTCTAACGTTATCTCACTAGTTTAGAAATTGAACTTCTTGAAAGATTCATGTCTTCACTTAATTCAATGCACTTGTCTTCTTCTACCACGAACTTAAGAGCTTGGTCGTTATCCTCCATTGGTTCATTCTTAGTAATATCTATTTTCATGGTCTTGACCAAGCCTTCTAATCCAATTTTGTTCCTTTCGGCTAATTTTGTTCCTTCTGGCAAATTTTGTTTGGAAATCAAAAGGCCTATCAAAAGTCAAGACCTTTGCGTGGTTTGTGTAGAAGATAAATACCAATGACATGCTACAGGTGAGAAGACCTTACAAATTTCTTAGTCCTCATTGGTGCATTTTATGTAACAGAAGTAGAGAATCAATTGATCATCTTTTTCTACATTGCCCAATGAAGTTAGGGCTTTGGCATAATCTCTTCATGTAGCTAATTTGGATTGGGTTCCACTAAGGAGTATTGGAGATATGATGATGATTAGAGGCAAGACTCTTTGGCATATCACATGCATCATTATATTGTGGGTTGTGTGGTAAAAGAGAAATGTTAAGATTTTTGAGGAAAAGTGCAGAACGGAAGGGATGTTATGGGATTTTATTCATTTCTACTCTTCTTTTTGAGCTTCTTGTATTGTCACTTTTAGAGGAATTCCACTTAATGTTAATCTACTTAATTGGCTTTTGGTTTGTAATTCGAAAAGGGTGGATAATGTTTGAGAGAGTTTGATTATGGTTTTTAAGATATTTTGTACATGCTTTTATCAATATTTCTCCTTGTATAATGGAGGAGATACTCTTAACTTGATTAGGTTTTGTACTTTGTGGGAAGGACCTTTCATCCTTCTCTTCAACTTTATTATTATTAATATATATTTTGTTTCTAATAAAAAAAAAAATGGCAAAGAAAATCCTTAATAATCCTTCTTTTCTTCCTAGAACCTAAACCTTTAATAGTCCAACTAATGATCTCCATATGATACTTTGAAGGGCCCAAAAACCTCAAAATTGTAACCTAGGAATCACTTAAAACTTTGGAAGCAGATCTGAACTTCCTCCTAAAATAGATCTTACCTAAATAATGTGCCCTACTATATGCCTTTCGGACATTATTCTTACTATGTTTAACCATCTTAATGTTCATAGCTTCCAAAGCAGATTGAATCTTGGCCATTTTATTAGGTGAAAGACTCTCTATATGAAAGCCTTATATTGAGGAGGGGAGTGGTTAGAATTGCTACCGTGTTAGTTGCTCTTGGAATCTTAGAAAAATAAAGGCAAGTAGTGCAATAATGTAAGGATTCTTGTGATCTCCACCTTTGAATATGTGAGAAGGATGAGTTGTCTTTCAAAAAGAGTACGCAAAAGAGACAATAGAAATATTATTGCAAAAACCAAGGACTTCAAACAAAAGGCTAAGACTGTAATTCGAGGGAGGCATCTCTTATGAAGACTATTAACTACGAAGCACCTTGCTTGGTCAATTGATATGTGGTAATCCTAATTAGGGTAATTGATATGTACACCTTGAGGCTTGCCTCAAGGCAAGGATCTATGAATTAGCCTTGAGGTTATAACCTTAGTTAGGGTAATTGAGGCTTAAGCCTTACTATGTCAAGGCTTACACCTTTGAGGCTATAGCCTTAAGGCTGTTAAGGACTAGGCCTCAAATATCTAGTGGGTTTTTTTGCCTTTGTGGGCTTTTGATGTATAAATTTTATAAGAGGTTTAAACTCAATATTAACTCAATATTCAATGAGTTTTAATGGGCTCTATCATATATGCTTTTATGGGCTTTTGATATAGATTTCATGAGTTTTACATTAGGTCTCGACTTTGGTTATATATATATATTGTAAGTGGTTTAAGCCTCAATATTCAATGAGTTTTAATGAGTTCTATCATCTATGCTTTTATGGGCTTTTGATATAGCTTTCATGAGTTTTACATTAGGTCTCGACTTTGGTTATATATATATATTGTAAGTGGTTTAAGCCTTAATATTCAATGAGTTTTAATGGGTTCTATCATCTATGCTTTTATGGGCTTTTGATGTAGATTTCTTGAGTTTCACATTAGGTCTCGACTTTAGTTAAAACTTCTATGAAATAAGGGTTGAGTTAACTTCCAATCCATATTTTAAATAGAAGGGAAAATGAGAGATTAAGAAAAAGAATAGGGGAATTGTTGACCATCCAAGTGGTTGATCTCATAGATAATCATTATTTTATTATTGATAGATAAGAAAATAACACTGCAATTGGTGGACGAAGAAAAAGAATGGGTGGGTATTATCACTGGTGGGAAGGCTGATATGATTATATTCTTTGGAGGATCCTACTAGTGATAGTGGCAGTAATGTTGAAAATTATGCGATGAAAGCATGAGAGAGAGCTAAATTCTATAGGAGAGAAAAAATAAATTAAATTAGAAACTATTAACAATGACGAATAATTAATTATTTTTGATAAGAAACAACAATGTGATATATTGAATTTGGAATTAAGAAGTATAATAGAAGGATGAGGGACGAATAATTAATTATTGTTATGATCTTATTCCAATTCTTAAACAGCGATGGGAGAGAGTGAGCGAGAGTGCGACGGTGACGAGGGAGAAGATAGTGTGGTGATTTGAAGAAGAAGGAAGGGGAGCAGTTTCGTAGTGGAGTCCAAGGTGTTCGAGATCGCGTTAGAAGAGAGAAAAGGAAAACCCCAAGTATTCATCGTGGAGAATAAGAGAAGGGTCTCGTCCTGGGTCCGACTGGGACCGGAGAGCCTAGGGATCTTCTTGGAGGGTCTAAGTCACTGTATTAAGGACGAGAAGGAAGGAAAATGGGAAAGAGGATGGAAGGAAAATGGGAGATCTTACTCCGTGCTGTGAGGTGTGAACAAAGTGGGGTGCTTTCTCCGGTTAGGGGTTGTTGACTCGGAGAGGAAGCGGTACAACATTTTTCATTCCAAAAGGCAGAGGAGAAAAAGGGGGATGGTTGTCTATGGCGGAAAAATTACAACAAATGGGAAGATCTATCGGCAGAAAAGAAAATAAGCAGGAAAAAAGGGCTGTGGGCAAACTTGCTTTGGAGAGATTGTACGCGGAAGTGGTGAAGAGACTGAGATGTAGGGATAGAAACTCAGTCAAAGTGAAGGTAAGAGGGGAGGAAACACACAGAAACCTGCGAAAATTGGAACATTGTATCGTTGGGAGTTGGAACCCTAGGTCAGTAGGAGGAGAGGATTTGGAGAAACTGGGGAGGCTATTGGCAAACTCTTGGGGGCTGAAAGGCAAACTAGGGCTGGCAAGATTGGAGAAGAATAGGGTTTTCTTGGAGTTTGAAGTTTTGGATGAAGTCAAACGCGTTCTCTCCTCAGGGAAGCGTTCGATGGGAGGGCTCCATTTAGGGCTAGAGCACTGGAGCCCTAGGATCGATTGTTGGGAAGACGAAGAGATAAGGAATGAAGCTTGGGTTAAAATTGTTGGGCTCCCAATCTCGCTGTGGGACCCGACCATTTTGAGAAGAGTGGGGAAAGAGTGTGGGGGTTTCATTGCAATCGACCCTTAGACGGAGAAGTTGGAGGAGCTTTAGTGGGCTCAGATTTTGGTAAAGGCGAACGGAGAATTCTTGCCGAGTATGCTGGAGATCGGAGTTGAGGAGGACGTTTACTCCCTTTCTCTTTGGTGGGAGCTCAGACCGTCCTTGAGGAAGGCCATGGTGGACAATCGTGAAACGACCGGACAAAAAAGTGGTGAGGTTAGGGGTGATGACTCTTCATGTGTTGGTTTGCGTGTGGAGGAAGAGTCGGAAACCGCGCGGCTTGAGGCATTGTTTCTTTCAGCTGAAGGGATGGGTGTGCAGGAGAGTGGGTTGGGCCGAGAGGTGACCGTAAACTGGGCCCAAGGATCGGCGACCCGGGCTTCCCTCGATGCGTTGGTGCTTGGACCTCCATCGTCAGGCCCGACCTTGGGCTCAAAAGATTCGAAGAGGGCTGGTGGGCCTTTCATGTAAGGTCCATCAATGGGCCTAAAGTTAAAAGGAGCGGTGGCTGACGTTGCTGGGCCAGAGGTTGGGCCGTCGACCAAGTGGTGGGCTGCAGATGTGGACTGCCCAACGTCGGCTAGGTTAGCTGGTATGGATGGGGCCAGCCCAGTTACATTCACAGCCCAGGTCGTAGACAGAGGCCCTCATGAGAAGGCCTGTCTCCTGGACTGCAAAGTAGCTAGAAGTGAGAGCTTCTCAGAGGCAGAGCCTCTCGTTCCCTAGGAGATAGAGGACTTGAGGAAGCAACAATCGAAAATTAGTCGCTCAGCGATAGACCGGGCTCTTGTAGAGGAAGCCTTGAGGTATGGGTCTATTCTATTTACGAGGGGAAAAATGGTCTATGGGTCTTCTCATCTTACTTCTTTTTCTTTTGATTGGGCTCCGGAGGGGGAGTTTTACGATCATTTTGGGGTTTTAAGGGAGGAAATTCGGATTGAGAATCAATGCGTTTGATAGTTGAAGACGGGTCTGATGAGGATGGTAATGGCTGCTGGGACTTGGTAGAAATTAATAGTGTCAGTAATAAGGTTAAGGGTGTGGAGGGGGGCTCAGTTATGTCGAGTCCCAAGATGTTAGGAATGAGAAGGAGGATAAATGGGAGGAAAGTAGCCTGGCAAAGTTCAGCCACTTTTTGGGTTTCTCAACAGAGGGCTTGGAAAAGGAAATTCTGAGTTTCTTGATCAAAATCAGAAAGAGACAGTAGAGGATTCATAGCAAAGAGCTTTTGGAGAAGTCAAAATTCGAAAGAGAGTTAACAAGGTTGGAGTGCTCAGTTAATTATGAGGGGAGGAATAAGCAGAAAGGCCCCTCACAGGGCAAAGAGTGTCAGATTGTAGTAGCCCAATGAAGCTAAAGGTGTTGAGTTAGAATGTGAGGGGAGCTAATGATAGCTCCAAAAGGACAATTATCAAGACTCTCATAAGGAATCAGAAGGTTGATTTAATATGTATTCAAGAGATAAAAATTCAACCAATGTCGAAGGGTGTGGTGAGAAGCTTAGGTTCGGGGAGATTCTTAGATTGGAGGGCTATAGATACAAATGGGGCTGCGGGAGGTATCTTGATTTACTGAGACAAAAGGTCTCTAGAAATTTTGGATTTGAGGAGGGCCAATTCTCCTTATCCTGCGGGTTTAGGAATGTGGAAGATGGGGCTATCTGAGTGTTCACGGGAGTTTATGGTCCGTTCACCAAAGAGGAAAGGGAATGCTTGTGGGAAGAAATTGGGGCGATTAGAGGAATTTGGGAAGAACCTTGGTGCTTAGGGGGTGATTTTAATATCACCCTCTTCCAAAGTGAAAGGAGCAGACAAGGGAGAACAACTTCAGCGATGAGGAGATTTGCTTAGATTATCAATGACTTAGGGCTGGTGGATCTTCCATTGCAAGGGGGAGTGTTTACTTGGAGTGGGGGTCTTAACAACCAGTGCTGGGCTAGACTGGATAGGTTTCTAGTGTCTCCTAGCTGGTTAGATCAGTTCAGTGGTGTCCTCCAAAGCAGGCTGCCTCGGCCTGTCTCTGATTATTTCCCTGTCCTTCTAGAGGGTGGCGGGCTAAGAAGAGGACCCTCTCCTTTTAGGTTCGAAAACATGTGGCTTAAGATTGAGGGCTTTAAAGATCTTATTCGAAGTTGGTGGCGGGAGATTGAGGTTAGGGGCAGTGCTAGCTTCAGATTGGCTGCAAAGATGAAGGGGATCAAACAGAAATTAAAAGTGTGGAATAGAGAGGTGTTAGGGAGGCTAGAATGCAATAAAGCTTCAGCTCTGCAGCAAGTGGAATTCTGGGACCGGGTGGAAAGTGAGAGAAGCCTGACAGTGGAGTAAACAGAATTAAAAAAGGAAGCAAAAGAAAGCTATAAAAAGTGGGTGCTTCTGGAAGAAGTTCACTGGAGACAACTCTAAAGGGAGATTTGGGTAAGGGAAGGGGACGGGCTTTTTCCATTGTATGACAAATGCCCATCGTAGAAATAACTCCCTGGATAGAATTAAGACTAATGGGGTGTGGCTTTCAGAGGAGCAGGAAGTGAGGGAAGGGGTTGCTAATGTCTACCAACAGATGTTTTCAGAAGATGCGGGTTGGAAGGCGGATATTGGGATGCTACAATTAGATTAAATAGCCAGCAAGAACCGGAGAATCTGGAGATTCCTTTTTCTGAGGCTAAGGTTCATTCAGCTCTGATGGAGATGAATGAGGACAAAGCCCCTGGGTTGGTTGGCTTTATTGTGGCCTTTTGGCAAAGCTGTTGGGACTTTGCTATAGAGGAGATATTGGAAATGTTTAAGGAGTTCCATGAGCATAATTCTTTTCTCAAGAGCCTCAATAACACTTTCTTGGTTCTGATTCCTAAGAAAAGTGGGGCTGAGGACCTTGGGGACTTTAAACCCATTAGCCTATTGGGGGAGCTGTATAAATTGTTGGCTAAAGTGCTAGCTAATAGGTTCAAGAAAGTGATAGGAAAAGTGGTCTCCCTAGCCTAGAATGCCTTTGTGATGGGAAGACAGATTCTTGATGCTTCCTTAATTGCAAATGAGGTGATAGACTCGTAGCAGAAAAGAAAAGAGAAATGGCTCATCTGCAAATTGGATATTGAGAAAGCATATGAGAGCATTAACTGGTAGTTTTTGTTGAAGGCCTTACAAAAAATGGGATTTGGATCAAAGTGGTTGGGTTGGATGTGGAGCTGTTTATCTTCAGCCAAATTTTTAGTCTTGGTTAATGGGGTACTAGCTGGCTTCTTCCCAAGTACTAAGGAGCTTCGCCAAGGAGACCCCCTATCTCCTTACCTCTTTGTTATGGGAATGGAAGTGCTGGATGCTCTTATTAGGAGGGCTGTTGATGGGGGATTCCTTTCAGGGTGTAATATACGGGGAGGTAGAAGGCCCTCTCTGAACATCTCCCATTTATTCTTTACTGATGATACAATTGTGTTTTGTGAGGCTAATAAAGAGAACCTAACTCACTTAAGTTGGATCTTTTTTTGGTTTGAAGCTGCATCAGGTCTAAGGATTAATTTGGCTAAAAGTGAAATCATCCCAATTGGTGAGGTGGATGAGATTGATGAGTTTGCAGTGGAGTTAGGGTGCAGGGTGAGCTCCTTGCCTTCCCAATATTTGAGTCTGCCCTTAAGGGCTCCTAACAAGGCTCTTTCTGTGTGGGATGGGGTGGAAGAGAGAGTGAGGAGGAGACTTGCGCTTTGGAACAGCAGTATATATCCAAAGGTGGGAGAATCACTCTCATAAAGAGCACATTGGCTAGCATGCCAATCTATCAAATTTCTCTTTTCCGGATGCCTAAGATCGTTGCTAGAAGGTTAGAAAAAGTGAAAAGAGATTTTCTTTGGGGAGGGGGAAACTTGGAGAGGAAAGCTCATCTAATTAATTGGGAGGTGGTTTGTGTGGATAAGGATAAGAGTGGGTTAGGCTTAAGGAAGCTAGCCCTTTTGAACAAAGCCTTGCTTGGTAAATGGATATGGAGGTTTGCTTGCGATAAAGACAATCTTTGGAAACAAGTGATCATGGCGAAATACGGGTAAGAGGTTCTTGGGTGGAGGACAAAGAAAGCTAATGGGGCGTTCGGAGTAGGGGTTTGGAAGGAGATCTTGAAGGAAACTGATTGGTGTTGGGATAATTTGGTGCTCATAGCTGGGAAGGGTACCAAAATCAGATTCTGGATTGATGTATGATGCACTGGTACAACGCTGTCCCAAAGTTTCCCTCATCTCTTTGCCATGGCTGCTCATAGGAATGCTACGGTGGAGGAGATGTGGGACCAAAATTTTGGACAAGGACGTTGGAATCTAAATTTTTTTAGGGACTTTAATGATTGAGAGTTGAATATGGTAGGGGACTTGCTCCATGTCTTGAGGGGTCACAGGCCTTCTTTGCAGGAAGACTCAGTTTTTTGAAGGGAGGAAGAAATGGATAGTTCAGGGTCAAGGAAGCGTACAACTTGTTGGCCAACCCCAATGACACCGCTTTTCTAACAAGTTGTATTTGGGTGGATAGAGTTCCAACCAAAGTTGCGTTCTTTGCTTGGGAGGCTACGTGGGGGAAGGTGCTTACTCTTGATAGGCTCCAGAAAAGAGGGTGGCAGCTCCTTAATTGTTGTTTTTTGTGTGGTTGTGAAGAAGAAATTGCAAATCATATTCTTATACACTGTATAGTGGTTAAAGTCTTGTGGGATATCGTCCTTGGGTTAGTAAGGTGTTCGGTGGGTCTTTCCAGAAATTGTAAAGGAGGTCTTAACTAATTGGAGGGACCCTTTTGTAGAGAAGAAAAGGAAAAAGATATGGAAATTCATCCCGTTGTGTATTTTTTGGACGGTTTGGAAGGAGAGGAATAGATTAGCCTTAGGGGGGGTGTGTTAGATATTCAGAAACTCAAGAATTTTTTTGTTTGTAATTTATGGAATTGGGCTAGATTGTATATTGGAGAGGAGTCTCTCTCCCTTATAGGCTTTTTGGAGTGGTTAGCTTCCACTTAAGGGGTGGTGAGGCTCTTTTGACTTTCTTTTTGTTTGTGAGGCCTTAGCTGCCTTGTATACCCCCTGTATGCTATGTGGCTTTTTGCCTCTGTTTTAATATATTTCTGGTTTACTTATCAAAAAAAAAAAAATTATTGTTATGAAGTTTTATGTATTTTTTTTATTCAATTTTCTTCTAACTTTAAGATCATTTTTCTCATTTTTTCACGATTTTTTATTTAATTATTTGTTTAAATTAAGGCTTACACCTTTTCTCATTTGGGCAGAACACCTCAGGACTGCCTCGAGCCTTTTAAAACATTGATTGCATGTGTATCTCGTATCTTTCATCTTCCCTCTTGGATGAAATGTTTTAGCCAGTGATACCCTCAGAATTTTCTCAGTGAGTTTATTTTTTAAAGCTTAGTTTCTCGTATCACGACTCCTTTTGCTGTTGCTAATTTCATGTAGAATTCAAAAGCTCCATCTAAGGTTAAGGCTTTTGCATAACTTGTGACTAACAAGAAGGTTGATACCAACAATTTGCTTTAGTTGATGGGGCCTGACTAAGCTCTCAACTCGGACCAATGTGTTATGTGTTTGGAGAGTAGTGAATAAGCTGATTACCTCTTTCTTCATTGCTCCACAACATTGGGACTTTAACATAGATTATTCTGCATTGTCTTGATTAACTAGGTGCCTACTAGAGGTATAGTGGAGATATTGGTAATCTCTTTTACGGAGATTTTTTTAGTTAGACAAAAGAGAGTTTTTTGGTGAGTGTCTATCGTATCTTTGATATGGTTTTTATGCTGGGAGAGAAATGCATAATATTTGAGGATATATTGAGATCCATGAATGCTATTTGGGAATTGATTACTTTGTGTCCTCCCTTGGGCCTTAGTTACTTAGCCTTTTGTTGGGATTCCTTTGAATCTTCTATTGTTAGATTGGAAGAATGTTTGCTAATCAAAGAGATGAGATGGGAAGACTATGGTTGATTAGTTACCCTTTAGTAGGTTCAGTAAAGTTAAACTTTGATGGTGTTCTTTGAACAATCTTGGACGATTAGATATAGGAGGTGTGATTAGAGATTATTTAGGTACACTAATGAGAGCTTACTTTAAACTTACAGGAGTGGTTTCAGCATTAAGGGGGATATAGTAGCATTATTGGGGGGTTTGCTGCCGGTTAAAGCTTTGGCCCTATCTAACCTAACTGTAGAGAGAGCTTATGTGCTATTGTAATATCTTGGGTGTCTAATAGAGAGAGAGAGAGGCTCATGAAAGTTCTTCAACGACTAGATCGTAAAAGATTCTAGATGTTGCTAGTGAGGTGGGATGCTCATTTTCTTTGGTCCTTGTTCAGCTAATCAAGCTGCCAACTTGTCAACCAAGCAAGGAGTAAAGGACTTGGTTTTCTTTGTTAGAGAACTTCTCCCTAGAGTGTATTAAGTTTCAACAGTTTTCTGCCTTCGTCTGTGCTAATGGTTTTAGTTTTTCTGGAGCAGTATACGTGTTTGATTTCTGATGAGCAATTGTATATTTTTAAAAGATTGTTTGTCTGTGTTTGCATTTACCTTTTAATGAATGAATATGTTTGTTGTTGATGATAAAAAACAAGTGGGGCTAGTGGGTTACCTTGTTTTCCGCTTGTGTGCGCGCGAATTGTTTCCCTTATGCTTCACATATCAATTCTGCACTTACTTTTCCTTATGCTGCACATATCTATCTTTGCTGATTGCATTGTGTTTTCCAGTTTCTGCATGTGGGACTATAGTGGAATTTTTAACCGTTGAATCATTAAATTCCCATATTACTAATTTACCCTGGTCACTTATAGGTTATTGAGATCTTGGGCCATGTGAACAAGCGAGTAAAGCACCAACCAGAGATTGGTTTGCCTTTGCCAGACTTATGGAAAATGTATGTGGAAGATAATGCTGCTCCAATGGTTAAGAACTTTTGCATTGTTTATATTGAGATGGCGTTTGATCGCATTCATTTGGAGGTTTGTTTGGCTTTCTCTGGTATTTGAAATCTCATTTTAAAGCATTCATTTATTTTTCTTAATTTGGAATAGCTAGCTATGTACCTTAGGGGCAGTTAAGAAATTGACATTGATACCTTATTCTTCTATAATAGGAAAAGGAAAATATGGCACCTGTTCTGGTAGCTTGTATTTCTAAAGTCCCTTCTCAGCACCAAGAGATAATTCTAAGAATTGCTGCAAAGGTATTTTTACATTTTAACACCTTAAGCTATTCTTGAATCCATGAAAGGTTCTTTGAACTGTTCAATTCTTTCAGAAAATGTGTTGAATGATCTAGGTTTTAGTTATTTTTGTTGTATTTGGCTCTCCTGTCTCTTTTCATTTTTTGTATATTGATATACTATGAACCTTGCAATAGAGGAGGTTAACATCCTTTGTGGAAAACTCCAAGAGGTCTAGCTCCTCTCTTAGAAAATCTGTGGACTACATTATTGGCTGATCTAGGCTCTAAGAGAATGAGGAGATGATGTTCCTAGGCAAAGATTTAATCCTCCTCTTCCGGCAACAAAGCTTCAAAAGGCCTTTACTTTCTGATTGAACTGAGGAATTATTGATTGTGGGATTCCCTTTCACAAGAAGGTTCTTGGTGCTTGAGCTTGAAGCTAAAATCAGATCCTGAAAGAGTGCTAAGAGCTATAGTTTAATGCCCATCCTGACTCACCCCTGTAGTCTTTTCTGACACTCCTATTGCTTAACTGACATGGTCAAAGCTTATGGGTTTAGGGAAGATTGCTAATCACACTTTGACACTTTGATTTGGATGTGTGGTGATAGAGAAATGCTAGAATCTTTGAGGATAAATGAAGTAAAATATGTTATGAGATTTATCTCACTTCTTTTCTTCTTTTTAGGCCTCTTGTATCGATGATTGTAAAAACATTCCTCTAAATATCATTCAACTCTATTGGCATTCGGTATATACACCACCAATAGGGCTGGACCAACAATAGGAGGAGCTACTTCTCTTCTGATTTAAAAAGGTGATGCTTTGTAGAAGACCTAATAATTCTTTGGATACTAATGAAGGAAAAATGTAAAATCTACCCCAAATATCATAATAAAACCCTTGTTATCTTCCAAAGATCCGAATGCTAATATTTTAGTCATATTACCTTGGTTTGTGCAAAGAAAGTTATTTGCCATGGTCCCTCTATCCCTCTCCATTTGGCTGAAGCCCTCAAGGGAAGTAATTGGCAAATTATAGACACCCTCAGGGGTTACCTATAGAAGACCTATCCGAGAAGAAAGGTGCAACCATAGCTCAAGATAAATAAGGATGGTTAATCAATGAATGTCAACATTTTCTGCACTTTTGTTCATGGTTCAAAGTCGTAGTCTCGGTCATTGACTCGAGAGGTCTTGAGGCACATTGGTCTTGATATTTTAGATCGATATCGTTTTATAAGCAAAATATGTACAATTAAATATACTTTTTATAAAATTTTAAGTTTAATTATATTTAATATTATACAAATAACTAAAAGTATGCTTATCAGTTTTTAATATTAAAAATTCTTTTCTTTAATAACTTCATGTCAAATTTAATTAATTATAAAATTTTTAAAATTGTCTATCACCATTTGATTTAATGTTGGTATAGGTAATCATTAATTTTTTTAGTAATATGTTATCTAACAAAATTTAATTTATACACCTTATTTAATTGTATTAAAAAAGTTAATAACTTATCTTAAATATAATTACATTAAATTTAAAAAATTATATTTACATTTCTATTGATCTCACTATATTCATTACCCATTGTGTAAATATCACTATATTCATTACCCATTGTATAAATACCCAAATACTCATTGGGTAAACCATTGTAGTTGGGGAGGCATCTGGAAATGTGGGGTGGGGCAAAAGGCTACTCATGGAATTGATCATCAACAAAATTGGCAGAGAACATAGCTAGGGATAGCTAGGAGTTCAATTCTTCTTAGTGACTAGCTTTTGGTTTCTAATCATCAACCATTTCTTGGTTTCAGGTGATTGGTGAATGTCATTCAAGTAGAATTGATGATGAAGTTGCTGCAAAATATAGATTAATTAGTGGATCTCAGGACAGTGCGATATTTCTTGAATTTTGCCTTCATACAATTTTGTATCAACCACCAGCTCAAGGGTCTGGAATCCAGCTTTCTATGGAGCAGTAAATTGATCTTTGAACAATCCTTTTGTTGTACCTTAATTTTTTGTAATAGCTTACTCTTCCTTTGCAGTGGAGGATGTCCAGCTGGACTTTCAATTGCTCAAAGCAACCGTGTTACTGGAAAGCATCCATTGAAAAGTGATGATCTTTTAATGAGAAAGGTGATTGTAGGCACACCTTTAACATATCTTACTCTGGGGATTTTTCATGGTTTTTCCAATCTGTAATGCTTACTCTGTAACAATCACCATAAAGTTTATTTTACTCAGTGTCAAGGAGCCAAAACAACTCAGGAGTTGTACTTTGTTTCTTTAATTTTCTGTCTTCAGTTAGGGATCCTTAATGTTGTTGAGAATATGGAGCTGGCTTCTGAGCTTGTTTATCCTCTCTATTTGGTTGCTTGTGCAGACTGGTACATTTTAATTTCCCTTTGTATTAACTTTCAAACTGAGCTACTTTCCTTTTTTCCATTTCATATCGTATTTTTGTTCTGTAGACCTGATATGTTGCTTAATCATTGTTATGTTCAAGGCAAGAGCCTGTTGTTAAGAGAGGAGAGGAGCTTCTGAAGAAGAAGGCTTCTGGTGCTAATTTAGATGACACAAGCCTTATAAACAGACTATTTTTACTATTTAATGGTATGGAATGTGTACTTATTTTGTTTTGACTGAAAAGATACTTTATTTTTATTATTTCTTGTTATTTTTTTTGTTTAGCATATTCCTTGTGTTTTCCTTTTCTTTTCTGTTTTAATTAATATCAGATATCCCTTGTCATAGTGTTCAGTTTCAGGCATCAGGTGCATTTAGGATATTTTAATTATAAATCTTATAGGAAGTGATGGGTGACTCCTAATTGGTGATAATTTATCTTTATTTACATGAAGTTAATGAACTTTTCAGCTCTGTATAAATGGTGGGAGAAAATGTATACTTCTGATAACCTACTTGTTGAAGTGAAATGTTTGAGCATAAACTTGGGTGTGACTATCTTTTTCTTTTATTTTTTTGAATTGGAAACAGGAATTCATGAGTTGTAAATCAAAGGCACAAAAGGATGAGGACCCTTTAAGGTCAAGGCACTAAAAAGGAGTTATAACTCAGGGATGCATGAAATCCCCCACAGCCTCTAGCAGTTAGGCACCTGCTTAGCCAACTTATTTGTTATCTACTTGGCTGATGAGAAATGGAAGTCTAAAAACCCAACTCTCTAGATCATCCAGTGATTTTGCAGAATTGATCATTCAATTTCTAAGGCTTGCTTCTCTTGTGAGACACATGAAATAATTGTGCCCAGGTCCCTTTCCATAAAGAAATTATTGGTGCCCAGATGCATTGTCTGAGGCAAGTCTTCTCACAAGGCTAGAATCTTTGCATCTATAGTTTGTCTGACCTGAGTAGGCTTGGAAAAGCCTCTAACTACTCTGCACTAGTGGTCCTGAAAGAACCAACTATCTCTATTTATTCTAGGTTTCCCAAGGAGCATCCATCTGAGTTACACAAGGCAACTTATCGGAAGGGGTTTCTGCTTTGCACTCTCCTCCTTACTCTCTTAATATAGAAACAAAGTGCTCTTCAAGTTGACATTATAGCACTCATTGGATACAAGGAAAACATGAGAAACTGATTTGGAAAGATAGGAAAGGAAGTACATTACATTGCAGAATCACTTTGCAAGCCTCCATTTGTCCCTTGGCATTCCTTTCTAGCCAAATCACCTATCTAATAGCAAGTATAGGTACTTGCCAGAGAACCGTGGCCTCAGAGTGTATTCTAAAACTCATAGAATCAATGACTATCATATTAGTCACATTTCTAGGAATGGTCCAAGATCCTAGCAAGCTCAAATAACATGTTCCAGAATCCCAAAGTTATGGTACAATGAAGGAATATTTAATTGACTGTTTCACGACAATCTGGACAAATCATACAATGCTCAGAGATGAGGGCTTTAAAAGTTTCGTTTAAGTAAAACATTTCCTTCTTGTTTTCTTGTGGTTCACAAGTCAGGCGAAAGCAGAAACTTTAGGTGGTCATTTGGGATTTCCAAATAAATTTGTTAGAAGGAAAATAATTGCATCACCAATCATGAAAAAAGTATCTCAAGGAGAATAGACCTAATGCTATCAAAGATCACATTCTCTCATCAGGAAAAGACATTGAACCAATAGAGGTCATCAGTCTACTGTTATATGCCTATCAGTAAATAAATAAATAAATAAATCTCTTGGTCAAATACATTAAAGACAAAAGATGAAGATTGGTCTAGAATGAAAGAGGTGGAGAATCTTTGAACTTCACAACCAGAGAGAGGCTGGGATACTGGAATTAAAGTGGCCAATCTCCCTACCACAGGTTTTCCCAAAAATGAATATTTGAACTATCACCAACTGAAAAGTGAATGTACTGAGAGAAATCAGTGAAGCCTGGGGAAACTGCTTTATATAGATGGTTGAATGGCTATCAAATCATAATGCTGGCATCCCATCCATTGGGACCAATCATATACTTTTTTAATAATCCTGTGCCATAAAGAGTCATTCCCTCTTAAAAATCTGCCGAATCACTTCCCAAGCCCAATCTCCCTTCATACTTTGACCTACACGTGTGACTTTGATCTACCTTCCTTGATACTCGACGTTTGGAAGTCTTGTTTGATTCTCTCAATCCTAGATGTGGCCTTGATAGGGATCCTGAAAACTGATAAATATTTATGAATATGAGCTGAACTAGATTGTACAAGTGTAATTTTTCTTTGTGATGCTTTTAAAGGTTTGAAGCCAAACAAGGATGCTTGTAAAGGTCAGAAATTCTTTTGCTTGTCATCTGTTGTGATCTTTCACATGGTCAGACATGAGTTTGGGTTCTCATACCATTGGTTGATGTTTGAAGACTAGCTGCATTTTCTGGTGGTTGTGGAAGGGCTAGCTGCCACAATACTTGGTGATTTGAGGCCTATTATGTGCGTCTGCCATGCTTAGTTATGGTTAGCCTTATATATTAATTTGTTGCTACTTGCATGCTTCATAAACTCTCAATAGTTGTTTCGGTTGTTCCCTGTTCCACCGAGCCCTTGAACTTGGAAGTGCCAATTTGATTTATAGTAGGTCTTTGGTAAAGCATCTGAACTTTTGTAGTGATATGCTATGCTAGTGTTGATATGTCTTCATTTGGTGCATCTTGTGCTCTAAACAACAAGAAACTAAGAGAGAATTGTTTGAGTGAAAAATGTTATTTCATTGATTATGAGAATGATATACACGTACACTACTTATGGGCTATACAAGGCATTACAATAGGAACAAAATAATATTAAAGAAATAGAATAATTATACAACCAACTTTCCTAATTTACAGAGTTGACTACGCCTATATTTAAACATAAACCCTAGAGATCAACAATAAATCTTAACTGAATATTCTCATTTCCAATAATCCCTAGAGATCAACAATAAATCTCAGTCGAATATTCTCCTTTTCGACACTCCCCCTCAAACTGGTTTGAAGATATCTTCCATAGCCAGCTTGCCTATTAATTTCTTAATTGTTTTTTAGACAGTCCTTTTGTAAGAACATCTGCAATCTGTTCATCAATTGGTGTATAAGCTATACAAATTTGTTCGTTCTCTACTTTCTCCTTGATGATGTGCTTGTCTACCTCAACATGCTTGGTTCTGTCATTAAGAACAGGATTATGTGCTATTGAGATTTCTATTTTGTTATCACAATATGCCTTTATCGAAGAGGGACTTGAGACCTTCAATTCGTCTAAGATTCTCTTAACCCACATCACCTCACAAATTCCATGGGCAACTGATCTAAATTTGGCCTCAACACTACTTCTAGCCACTACAGCTTCTAGCCACCACATTTTGCATTTTACTATGTCAAGTAACAAGGTTTTCTCCAACAAAAGTACAGTAGCCAAAGGTTGACCTTCTATCAGTTTTACTCCCATCTTAATCTACATCTATATATACTTCAATTTGTAGGTGACTATGCTTTTCAAACAATAAACCCTTCCTTGGTGATCCCTTTAAGTTCTGTACACCACCTCAAAGTGTTTTGGACCTGGTGAGTGCATAAATTGGCTTTCCATGCTCACTTTAAAAGCTATATTTGGGCGGGTATGCGACAAATAAATCAGTCTACCAGCCAGCTTCTGAAATTGTTCCTTATTCTTCACATCTTCAGGTTTAGCAGATTGGAGCTTCAAATTAGGTTCAATTGGTGTCTTTGCTGCCTTGCAACCGAGTATACCTGTTTTTCCAAGAAGATCCAACACATATTTTCGTTGAGAAACACAAATGCCCTTTTTTACAATTGGCAAACTCCATCCAAGAAAATACTCTATGGATCCCAAGTCCTTGATTTCAAAGTCATCAACAAGAACTCTCTTGAGTCTTTTGAGCTCAACATGATCATCACCTGTTAATATTATATCATCAACAAAAACAATCAAAATAATAATCTTTCGTTCTTTTGAGTGCTTATAGAACATAGTGTGATTTGCCTGACTTTGTGTATATCCGTGACCCTTTACAACTTTCCCATATTGCTCAAACCATGCTTTGGGAGATTGTTTGAAGCCATATAAGGATTTTTTTTTTAGTCTACACACTTTCCTTTCACCAAGATGTTTTTCAAAGCCCACTGGTAGGCTCATAAAGACTTCCTCTTCCAAATCTCCGTTTAAGAATGTGTTTTTAACATCTAGTTGGTGTAAGGGTTGGTCAAGACTAATGGCTAAGGATAGCAAGACACGGATTGAATTAATCTTTGCGACTGGAGCAAAAGTCTCTTGGTAATCAATATCATGTGTTTGTCTAAATCCTTTTGCCTCTAAACGCACCTTGTACCTTTCTACACTTCAATTAGCTCTACACTTAACCGTAAACACCCATTTGCATCCTACCGTTTTCTTCTCCCTTAGTAAGTTAACTATCTCCCAAGTCCCATTTTTTTTTGAAAGCATTCATCTCTTCTTGAATTGCTAATTTCCAATTTGTATTATCTAAGGCTTCCTAAATGGTTCTTGAGATAAACAGGTGAGAGATTTTTGAGGTAAAAGCTTTATGAGAATTAGAAAGCTTGTGGTAAGACGCATATTTAGCAATGGAATGTTTTGTATAGATTCGATCTCCCTTTCTAAGTGCTATGGGTACATCAAGATAAAAAACAGTAGGGGTGGAATTTGACAAAGAAGGATTAAAGTTACAAGGTTTTCAGTAGGCTTCGAAGGAGGGGTGAATCCAGAGGAGACTTCAGAGATCGTGAGAGGCTAGGATTTCAATTTGAGAGGAAAAAAAATGTGGAGTTTACCGAGGAATAAGTCTTGGTAATTTTTTCTAAATTCAAAAAAGAGTAAGAAATAAAGTTCCTGTTTTGATACCATCTAAACAACAAGAAACTAGGAGAGAATTGTTTGAGTGAAAGATGGTATTTCATTGATTATGAGAATGATATACATGTACACTACTTATAGGGCATAGAAGACACGAAAAAAGGAACAAAATAATTATACAATCAACTTTCCTAATTTAAAGAGTTGACTAGGCCTATATTGAAACATAAAATACCGCTAAGTAATCCCTAGAGATCAGCAATAAATTTCAGCCGAATATTCTCCTTTCCAATAATTCCTAGAGATCAACAATAAATCTCAGCTGAATATTCTCCTTTTCGTCATGTACCTTAACTTTTCTATTTGGAGAAGCTGAGTGTGTGTGGACCACATTTTTTCACGTGCGTCCCCACTCAATGGCAAGACTCATTTTTATTGATGAAAAATACGTTTTGGAAAAGTTGGAGTCGCCACTTATTTTATTTTATTTTAAAAGGGAAAATAAAATAAGAAAAAAAAAACCCTAAAGAAGTGACTCCATAGTTTTGGAAAAGCAAGTCTTGAAAAACCTGAGTCTTGGTCCGGGGATCAGGTTACTTATTGGGAACAAAATCATAGGTGAGAAAACACTCTTCCCTGCCTTAATCCAAAAAGTTAGCAGCAAGAGAGAACCCTGAAATATTCCTACTGATGTACGAGTATTCCATACACCCATTATCAAACCTCTTTTCTCCTTTGCTTAAGTGGTACAGCTTCCATACTAATAAGAAGAGGAACAACATGTCCCCATTTCATGTTGTGCAGGTCTACAACAAACGACCTCGAAGGCCTCTAGCTCAGGAATTGCTACTTCTTTTTTGACTGTTAACTTCCTCCTTCTAGCGGCTGTGACTACTGATGACTGAACAAAAAATTTCATTGATCAACGCAGTTACAGACCAAGGAACTAGCCTAGGTTCTTCATCACCATGTCCTAGTCCACTATATTCCGCTGTGGCAATAATTCTATGAAGATTGAAATTCCCCAATGATACACATTCCCTTCCTCACAAATCCACCATGCTCACAACATACCATCTATGCAGAAACAGAAACAAACCCGGATATCCAAAATACTTAATATGGCTTCTCCCAAATAGAAGACCAGAGACTCTCAACCAAACCCAAAATTCATGCAAGAGAATCAAACCCACATGGGAAACATCCTCCTCAGTACAACAGCCACGGTTTTAGAATGAATCCTGATTTGGGTACTAGTCCATAACTCTCTCTGTCACCCAAGCCTTGACCAAGTGCATTGCCCTCCATCCCTTCCTTTTCATCCCTTTGCTTTGCCTTTCCGAGATAATCCCAAACTTCATCCCTTTTAAACCTTTCATTCATCCCTATAAAAATTGAATTCTTCAGTGAACTGCACAGTAGACTTCTGAGACTGTTGAGCAGAGGCTGGCAATGGCAACAATGGTGCTTGAAGTGCTGGAGTAGACATTGTGCTCAAAGTTTTAGGAGATGTTGATGTTGGAGCAACCTTATCCATCTGATCAGGGTATACTTTCTGTGAGGAAGAAAGCATGGATGACATGGGCTGTGCTAATTGATCAGGAGTTAATAAAGTTGGTGGTGGAGTCAGAAGGGGGCCAGAGGTGAAACCCCCAATTGTGGATGCAGAATGATGTAGGGGATGGATAGGAGGCACCGATACCAGATCAGAAACTATTTTACCAGTAATTGGAGCTTCAGTGGTGTTAATGTCTTGATAAGATGAAGGAAATGAAGACATGTTTATTATATTTGAATTTACAGGTGCAGAGTATGATGGCAGAGTTGCCTTTACGGGCAAGAAGGACATTGTATCGGAAGAAGTAGAAAACTGTTCCTGAGTAAGAGAAGATGAAAATTTTGAAAGTGCAGAATTCAACAGGATAAGTGAAGGCACAGAATTAGATGGTGTAAGTGAGGGTGCAGAATCAGATGCTAAATGTGAAGGGGCAGGAGCAATGCATTCCAATGTATTTGTCAAGCTCACAGATGGAGATGCCTGAATTCCAGGAGCCTGCAACTCATTCGGCAATGCTGAGGGAAATGACGTTGTGGATGTTGCCTGAGGAGAAGGCTGCTGTGGAGCGTGAGAGGTACTGATTGATGTTTTATTATATCCTTGCCAATACATTGACATGGTGTGAGATGGCACACCAGCAATTTGAGTGGTTTGCGGTTGGCCCAATTGAGACTGCTTTCAAACTCTCACTGCAAAAAGAGAAGATCGAAGATGATGACAACAATGTGAATCGTTCTATGGTTGCGGCAGCGAATGGGGATTGGACATGCAGATTTGGGCACAGTGACTTGAGGTTTCTTGCGAATCTGTAGCAAGCTTAACCAGATCATTCTTGAAGGCAACTTCTCATGTCAGTTTCCACCCCCTGAAGTCAAGCTACAAAGCTTTGTCTGGTCTATGAAATTTGCCCCACATAAACAGGAAATACCACAAATTCAGCAGTGTCTTTGAGCCCACTGACAGTTTCTATCACGGAGATACAAGTTCTAAGCAATCACCCACTTTATAAGTGATCGAAGCATAAGCAGGAATATTGTCTTGCATAGTTTCCTTTCAACAAACTCCTTTCTTCAAACAAGCCATGCATTCCAGAATGTACAGCTCTCCTCTTTCTGAAGTACAGAACATGCCTAAGATCTACTTCTGGGGGCGAAAGATTTTCATAATCTGCATAGGACTGTGCTCCATTGCTTACAGAAACATCATTGAATCTCACCCTCCCAGAAAAGCACATAAGCAGTAGCGGATTTGATGTTCTCTTCATTTAGCTGTTATGTGGCCATCATCAAAATTGTACCACTTGTCTTCATCTAGAAGTTTTCTATGTGCAGTGCAGTACTTCGTCTTTTGTGACCAAACCAATTCGATAATAAGTCTTGAATCTAGGCTGGTCATTTCACACAAAGGACCAGTTTAAAAATTGTAATAGAGACTGTTAGCATTCTGTTCATTGGGCAAGGGGTCATACTCTGTGCCAAGGTGATTCAGAAGACTGTTATTGGAAAATAACCTTCATAAATTCCTGGATTAAATTGAGGCTTCTTAACGAATTATTCTCTCGCAGGTTTGTAGTGCTCAGGCATACGATAGAACTGGTCAGACAGGGCATGAAACTGAGTTCCATCTCCTTTATTCTTGTAACAATTTGCGAAGTTTCTGAATCAATGCTGTCCCACCATGCTTCGAAAACTCGAGATTTCTTTGAACTTTGTTCAATATAACCTGAGGATTTGTTGACGAGAAATACATCATAGAGCCATGATACCAGAACTCACGGGACACCATTCTGTTCAAAACAAAGTACTGAATCTGGCAGTCATGGGAAGTTCTTTAATTTCCATTCTGAAGTCTCATACTGATCTGAAATGTTTTCGGGAATTAGGAACGACATCTCGAGAAAGCCACTCACGACTGCTTCAATGTCAGAATCAATTTCTGGTTATTATAAGGACGTTTCTGAATTGATTTCTATTGGATGAAACACAGGGTCTTCCTCAAGGATGCTTGTTGTCCTTGCTAAATTGTTGTGCGTCTCCAAATGGACAATGAAGTATCTCAGCCTTTAACAGTAGGTTGTTTGCAGTGACCATTGTTAAATATCTTCAAGCAAGTAAAATCGAAACCAGATTTTATACCTGTACCATAAACCGGTAGGTACTCTACCACACAACTGAACCCAGCAAACCCTAGTTAAGACATCAACACTGTATCCTGACATTCCAATTTTTTTACTCCCCTAGACAGTCTCAATTCTCCCATTCCAAGAATTCCAGAAATTGCCGCCTAACGAAGAAAGGGTACCCGAAAAAAGAAACAAGAAAAAGAAAAAAAAGAAACGAACACAAGAAAAAAGGAACTCCAGAAAACAGAGTAGAGACAGGAAAAGAGTGAATAACCAAGCCAAGCACATTCCATTGTTTGGTCTATGGGCTTGAAAAACAGGTGGGGATGTCAGAGAAAAAGAGAGTGATTCTTGGATATCAATATCGGTGACAATCCCATAAATCAACCATTAACAGTAGAGACTAAAAAAGACTGAAGTAAAATCCAAAACGGAGCATGCACATATTTAAGCACATTCAGCAGGAGAAACAACCAGCCCTAAATGTCCAAAACAATCAACAAGATAACACCGGGATTTGCAAAAAAAAGATCTAGAATCATATAGAGATAAGAAGATGCGAATTTCATGTAGCCGTACCTGGAAGAACCTGCCTTTGAGAAGTATTCCTCGGCTTCAAGTGAGATCGGTTCTCTTTCTCCAAAAACCCCCCAAAGACTGGCGGACACGAGTTCTTTTTCTTCTCACTGAAAGCAATAAAAAATTCTTCCTTTCTCCCCCTATTCTCAATGTGTGCTGCCTTTGAAAAAACCTCCTTTTTTTTTTTTTTTTTTTTTCCAATCTTTATTTATTTATATTTTATTTTATATATATCCATATATCCAAAAGGAAACTTTCCTTTCTCCCACCAAAAAATCTGCCACTTTCCTTTCTCGAAAATTATGGTGAGCCTCCTTCCCAATAGATGGCAGGCTCGTTTCCTCATGCCCAAAAAGCCAAGAAATATAATTTAGAAAACTTATAATAAAATAAAATAAAATGAAAATAATAAAGAAAGCCATACAAGCCACACAAGTCATGTAGGCCATGCAATCATGCAAGTCATATAAAAAGTGAGTCTAAAAGTGCCTAAGTGACCTAGAGGGAACTAAGGTAGTGGGCTTAATGTGGTGCCTAATGAGTCAAGAATGCCTAAGTGGGCCTAAGGTGGTGCCTAATTTGGTACTTAATGTGGTACTTAATGGGCAAAGTGTGCCTAAAAGCTATCCTAAAAAGGAAGGAAAAGCCTAAGTCTAAATTAGGGCTGCTAAGAGTCACAATGGGGTTAGATAAATCCCTCAACCAAAGTCTCCAAGGTGGCTAAAAAAAGGTAAGTAGTATGAATAATAATGGGCCACCAAGGAACTACTGTGGAGCACTGAAAGTGAACTTAAAGACATGTGCTAAATTGGCAAAATGGAGGGTCTACAGTGTGTAATATTGACTCTGAATCATCAGTATTCTGTTCACTACTGTTAGGTTAGAAGGTTCAAACTACCTGATGGAATCATCAAAGAAATTATCTCTTGACGTGAAGGGGGGAGTTTGGGTATGCAAATGGGTCACAGAAGAGTCTGGAAGTTTTTCAATTCATGTTAGGAGAAATGGAAATCTGGTTGTTTGATTGAGATGTCTTAGTTAATCTTATTTATGCAGTTTGTGATTACCAGTACATTTATTTTTGTAAGGACTGCTAAAGAGGTCTAGGATGCAGTATGAAGGTCTGAGAGTGGGTGTGGTAGCATGGAAGTGAAATTTAGAGTTTACTGTACCCTTGCAGACTCTTCCAGGAAGGGTAAAGAACCGTCCCTAATGCCTCTAAATAAGTATCTGATACTTCTATAGCTGGAAATCTTTCAAATCCAAAACATGCTCAACAGTCTCTAATTAAGGAGCAAAGGAATAGACATCCTGTAGTGAATAATTGTCGCATATGCCCATGAATCACAGAAAGATTATCTGAGTATCACAATGCTATATGCTAGTTTGCTTAGGCAGGAATTTGTTGTTGAGGAGTTCATTTATTTGCTATTAACAATTTTAGCTCTTGGCTATTTTAGTTAATCTCTTGGTTATTAGTCATTCAGTTTTTGCATTGGTTTGACAGAAGCCCACATTGGGGGATTGTTTCCTTTTTTTACTCCACTCCTACACATTTTTAGTTCATAATTGGTTTTATTTGCAGGGACTGCTGGTACTGAGAATATTGCTCCAGAATCTAAGGTAAATCCTGGGAATTCTGGTTTAAGAGGAAGACTGATGTCTATCTTCTGCCGGTCAATTACAGCAGCCAATAGTTTTCCATCAACTTTACAATGCATTTTTGGCTGCATATATGGTAAGCAGCATTTTCTTTTCTACAGCAAAAAGTTTAGACTTTTGTTTGTAGAGTAAAAAATTTGACTAAATATTGGTGGTTCACTATGATTCTTAGGATTTTTTATCATGCTATATCACTTTATCTATTGACATTGGATTACAGATAATCTGTTTAGAGAGAACAACTGAAGTCTCCAAATATGATATAAAATTGTGTTCTATATTTGTTAAGCTACTAACTTTCCCAAAAGCTTAAGTTGTTATGATGTAAAAATGTGCCTTTTCCCTGGCGAATTTCATTTGAAAGTCGAAAATCCTCTCAATTGGTGGGTGACTGATAGAAAAGTAAATATAAATAATCTACTTTAGCTTAGGAGGCCTTATCAAGTCATTAGCATGATCATTGTGTTTTGTGCTTGAGGAGTAGGGAACTTTTTGGCCACCTCTTTCTCCAATGTTCCCTTGTTGTAGAGTTATCATAGTCTCTTTTTTAAAAGTGGTAACCTAGTTAGTTCATGGAGGTGTTTCTAATATGATGCTCATGTCTTTTTTGGGGGTTTTTAGAAATCCTTAGATGCATGGCTCTATGAGGAGGGAGCCATCCTAGCAATCTTGTGGGTTATTCGTTGAGAAAGAGATGATAAGGTTTTTCAAGATAGGAGGACATCGTCATGTGAATTGTGAGAAAATATGTTTTTTCATATGTCTCTTTGGATGTTCGTTACAAAGGAGTTCTTAGGAGTTCCCCTTAGCACCTTTTTGAGAGGTCAGACTTCTATATGCTTCCTAGGTAGTCAGTGGTGGATATAGATGTTGAGTTGGTTCCTTTGCCAGCTGGTGTTCTGAAGCTTAAATTTGATGCATGTTATGTGGGAAATCCAGGTGAGATGGTTATGGAAGGAATATAGATGAGATTATTTGAGTTTTTTTCAAAGAGTAGGGGTAGATCTAGCTTTTGAGTTTGGAGTTCTTGCTTTTTGTGAGGGTCTCAAGTTGTAAGAGGGCTGGGGAGTGATCAATCTAAGGGTGTGTTTGGTATGCCGGAATACGAATGAGAATGGAGGTAAATCACAATACCATGTAAAAGAGAAGAATCAAAATATGATAAGAGTGAGTTTGGTTTCCATGAGAATAGATCTTTGGTTCCCATTTCAATTTCTGATAAGTAATTCAAATGTAGTAATGAATGAAAAATGGATTGAATTTCCCATTCTCACTTCCTATTCAATCATTCTAACTTAAACGAGTTTGACTTGTGGTTTTAGGTATGCTACTTTTGTTGTTTATTTTCTATTTTTTAAAGTTAACTTTACTCTTTTTCTTTTATTAGAACAAAAACGTATTAACAAAAAATATGAGATTACATGAGAAGAATGAGAAATCTTTTCTTAAATTACAAAACCTGATAAAAATTAGAGGAAAAGAAGTATGCTCATATAAACATCAACATGACTCAAAATTGCTATTTTAACCCCTTGTGATCTACATATCAAAATCCAATAAAGTTAAATAACGTTGAGAGGAATGCCATTGAAAGTTATAGTAGCAGATGCCTAAAAAAATCAATAGAAATGGATTAGATCCCATATCATCTATGAAGTTCTCCACTTGTCTTCAAAGATCCTCACATTTCTTTCTCGCCATACTATCCAAGTCAATGTAAGACAAGCTATTTGCCATAGAATTGTGACTTCAATAGTGCTCTTTAAAGCCGTAAAGGAAATGTTCAACCTGTCACTGATACATCTTGGAGGAACCTAATCTAATCTGGCTAGTTTGAATAACTTGTCTCGTATCTCCAAAGTTCTTAGACAATGTAAAAGAAGGTGATCTATTGATCCTCCATTGCACATACACAAAGTGCAACAATCTGGACTAAGAGTTTTGAAAGATCTTCTCACCTTAAGTAAGTCATTGGTATTAACCTGCTTATTGGCCACTAACCAAGCAAATGCCTTGACCTTCAATGGGGCTTTTGATTTCATATGAATTTTGATGGAGAGAAGAAAATTGGAATTAATTGATTAGATAAGGAAAAAGAAAGATTTGTTCAAAACTAAGCCGGAAGATGTTAATGACCCAACTCTCACATCTAGGGAAGATAGTGATAAGTTTTTCACCATTGAGAATAAACATGAGACTTTCAAGATCTTTTATCGTCAAATTGATGTGGTTTCGCCTGAAGTTAAAGTTCCAAGTTAAAGGGGAAGAGAGTATAAGGATAGACGAAATGAGAGAAATTTTAATTGATGTAACTCTATAAAGAATAGAAAGTTGAGAACCTAAAGGTTGATCCCCTCACCATAAGTCTTCTCAAAAATGGATCTTTGTCCATTATTCACTAAAAAATGGGTATGACTAGAGAAATCTTGGAAAGCCTAAGCAATGGATTTAAAGGTCAACAATGCTACCATTTTACTAAAATGTTTGTGTCCAAACCTTTCGGATTTGTCCCATGGATGCTCAAGATAACCTTGTGCTAAAGAATTGTACTCTCCATAGGAAACCTCCAAAGCAAGTTCCCTAAGAGGGCCCTATTCCTCTAAGATGTTCCCTTGAAACCCAACCCTTCTTCTTCCTTAAGCTTACACACTTGGATCCAACTAAATGGATGATCTCTCTTTCCCTCCCTAAATCCCGACCAAAGAAAATCCGTTTGCATTTTCTCAATCCTTGTTGCCATTGAGGATGAGATCTTGTACAATGAAAGAAAATAACTAGGGATGAACAACGAACAAGATTGAATTAGAGTTATTCTTCTACTTAAAGACAAAAATGTTTTTTTTTTTTTCCACCCATCCAATCTCCTTGAAATTCTGTCTATGACGGGATTCCGAACGATGCTAGCCTTAGGATTCCCCCTTAATGGAAGACCCAAATAGGTTAAAGGCCATTTAGAAACTTTACATTCTAACATGGAAACCAATCTAGAAATTTGATCCTGACTCATATTGATTCCCAACAACGTGCTGTTGTGTAAATTAATCTTCAGTCCTGAAATGGGCCCAAAAATCATTAGGATAATATTACAATTTGCAACTCTTTTGCCTTGACATTAGGAAAAAAAGATAGTGTGTTTTGCAAGCTAAAAATGTTACACCATAGTTTTACTCCTCCCTGGACCCTGTGAGGAACCTTTCCAGAGTGCCACTTTCCTTTGCTCTTATTTGCAGTCTGCTTAAAACGTTTGTTGCAATGGTAAAAAGAAGAGGAGAAAGAGGATCTCATTGCTTTAAACAATCCCTTGGCATTTCCATTCATTAAGACTACGAAACTGGTTGAGGACAAACATCCTCTCATCCATGATCTCCATTTAGTACTTGTCTAGTGGATGGTCCAAAAATTACACAATTTTTTTTTTCTTGTTTTTTTTTTTCAAATTCCACAAATCATCAAAGAAGTGTCTTATCCCAATCAATGGGGGTCGGGTTAATGGTGTAGCTGACTTGATTTTTTTTTTTTTTTTTATAAATATAGTTTTTATGTTGGTATAAGATATGTCATTTCCACGTTTTGTGTTGGGAAAGTAGTTTCAAATTTGTATTGTGATGCTTGTTAATAAAAAGAAAATTTTTGTTTGTGATAGGAAGTGGTACCACCTCAAGATTGAAGCAGATGGGAATGGAATTTACGGTGTGGGTTTTCAAACATGTAAGGACCTTAGAATTTGTTTCATTTCAATTTTTATTTATTTTTATTTTTAATACTTAGCAAACTGATAACTTGCACATGAGAAAACAATGAATGAATATTGATTTTGATTTCACAAAAAACTAATTAATTATTTGCATCAACACATCAGCAAGTTAGCAGA
The DNA here is from genome assembly GCA_030254885.1 of Vitis rotundifolia. Taxonomy (NCBI): domain Eukaryota; kingdom Viridiplantae; phylum Streptophyta; class Magnoliopsida; order Vitales; family Vitaceae; genus Vitis; species Vitis rotundifolia. The sequence goes on from CM058156.1 coordinate 10,684,864, forward strand.
CACAAATTACCATATCTTTTGAAAATCTTCTTTTTATTCCTTTAAAATGACATAAAATTGATCATCACTGTAATGGAAACCACTTAGACCAGAAAACTAAGTAATTAATTATTTGTATCAACACATCAGAAAGTTAGCAAACAAAAATTACGATATCTATTGAATATCTTCTCTTTATGCCTTTAAAATGACATAAAATTGATTATCACTGTAATGGAAGCCATTTAGGCCATAAAAACCTTTAAAGAAATCTGTATGAAGTCCTAGGATTGCTTTTTGCACTCCATTTGTGAAGCTTTTCAGATGCTACCTATCGAAGGAAAACAAACTATAAAAAAGGCCATAAGAGGATTAAATGATGATTCTTCCTCCAGGTCAAAATTATTGGCACAAAACCTCTGTTATATATGCAGAATGCAAAGGCTCCAGCTTTATGAGTTCCCCCACTATGTGCAAATAGATGATTTTCATGCTCCTTTAATATGAAAAAAATATTATTAATAGAAGAACAGAAAATAAAAGAAGGATGCTAGATTGTTAAAGGAGAAAGAACAAAAACAAAAAACAGTGATTACAAAGAAATATGACTCATCCTTTCCTTGACTCAGATGCATGATCTGCATGTCTGGCTATATATCTTAATAAAAGACATGAAAATTCTATTTAGAGCCATTATCCAATTAAACACTTAAACTTAGGAGGAGCTAGTGAAATGTTGATCACCTTTTCCAGGAGAGGTTTTGTTGGGTAGAGGCATTTTGTCCTTGTAATGACCTCTCAAACAGGAATTGGGACTGTCGAATATTATATTGGCTATTTTCATTTCTTTACCTTTTTTCTGTTATTCTTCCTCATCCCTGACTCCTAGAATCCTACTGCCTCATGTGCAACAGTTATAGTAATGTCATCCAAAAATAACACAGCATGCACAACACGTGTCATGGTAATGCCCTCCAAAAATATGACTTGGAAGGATGCATTCGGTCCCACAACGAAGCTTTATGCTTATGTTCTGGGTGCCTCCTTGTGGGGAATCTTTGGATGGCATTACCATGCACAACATATGTCATGGTAATGCCCTCCAAAAATATGACTTGGAAGGATGCATTTGGTCCCACAACGGAGCTGTATGCTGTCAACTTGGCCTCTATACACTGTGATATTGACCACCATACAAAATAATTAACTGTCTTGCCTATATGTTTTGGGTTTTGCTGTATGTTCTGGGTGTCTCCTTGTGGGGAATCTTTGTATGCAATTTTTGCAAAATATTTCTCTTTTGTTGGAAGGAGCTTCATATGTTCTTGTATGAGGTCCAAAAGCTGTTCCATTTTGCAGCAAAAAGTAGTTCCTGATACTGTGTGCAAGGTTTTGATCCCTAATGTCTGCACCATTGTTCTTTTCTATAGTTAGGATAGTGGATTTTTGTTTTTCCAGTTTAAAGGTGTTGCAGTACTTTCGTTATCTCATTTCCTTTAATATGGTTTTTGGTTGGTTATCTGTATTGTTTTTGCTCTTCTTTTCTTTTTTCCATACTTTTTTTTTTTTTTTTTTTTTTTTTTTTTTTTTTTTCTGTTGATTCTACACTTGAGTTAGTTGATTTCCTTTCATGGACAATAGAGAATCCGATCACCCATTGAAGCTGTTGGGGATCCTTTCCTTGAAAGTTTCATTTGCAAGGTAGAGCAGGCCTATATCATGATGAAGATCAATAAAATGGTTGTCTTGATTGGCAATTGTCAACTGTCATTCCCTTTCCCGTCCATGTGTGGCCATGGTGATTTGGTTGAATGGTACCCCCAAGTTAAACATCATTTTCCACAATTGTGCTAGGGAACTCCAAGGAGAAGGATAGTGGTAGTGCCCTGAAATTAGATTTTCTATCAGCATATCTTGATGATATGAATGATTCTCTTGTTATCATGGTATCCCCTTGGTAGTAGAGATATTCCATGGAAAATTTTTGCTCAAGATTTTGGATTGATTTCTAAGTATCAGATATTTTTAGATGATGTGAAGCCACCGTATGATACCTTTGTTCTGAGATGATGCTATCCAGATACATCCAAGAAGCTCCATAAATATCAGGCAAGCCCTTCAATGTGGTTGAAGTGCCAAGTAGAGTTCTTTCATTCTTCTTTGGAGGAAATTCTTTTCATCCTTGGCTATCAATATTCAGGAATTAGTAGTGGCAACCAACTCTAAGTAGGCTAGGCTGGATTGGGATCTTTTTGAGGTTGGGGTTCATATGGAGGTTCTTGTCTTTGGAGGAATATTTCCATTTTTACTTTATTTTACAAAATTGGGTTGGGTTTCTTGTCCATATTGTGTGATGTTGGAGGTTTTGGTTTGACCTTTCATGTCAGCACTTATTTTTGTGTCAATTGTTTGGTAGATTTTTACCATGTTTTAAAACTAATGATTTGGTCTATATTGTCTATCTCAGATTCAAAAATAATGTTATTTTTTACATTGCTGTAAGCCTTCAGGATTGGAATTCCATTCTCCAGAAAACATCTTGCTTCTGTGGTGTAAGCATAGAGGATTTCAGTGTTAGGAGGTTAGAGACAGATGACTGTTTTGCAAGTTCTAGATCTCCATGGTCAGATCATTTCAAGGTGTCTGATGGAGGGATTTGTCGTGGAAAATGTTATTTGAAGACCCTGTTGTATTTATGTTGTAGAAAATGTGATTGGAATCATTAAAATTAATGATTTGTTAGCAGGAAGCAGATGATCCTAATTGATGTCTGGTATTCCTGGATTTTGGAGTGTTTTTATGTGCTATTTTTTGTTTTCATAGTTCCTTCTCTTGTTATGCCTCTTCCTGAACAAGCTGTTATGAAAGGAGGATGGAAAACGAGAGGCCCTGAAAGATAAAAGGTGGTTGTGCATGTCAAAGGACAGCAAAGCTGTCCACACTCTGTCCACACTTCTTTCCTTGTTGGAAAGTCAATCTTCCTAAATCTCCCATATTAAGAATAGATGATCTGTATATGTTAGTTTTCCTATTGTAATCAATCTGTATATGTTAGTCTTCCTATTGTAATTCTTGACTTATAGAGAATATGGTAGCTAATTCCTGACTTGCAGGAAATAGATCACAAACCTCCTTGTATAAATACATACTTCAGCATCAATAATATTCATTCAGTCTTTCACACAATATTTTGACAGTGCATTGTTGAGAGCATTCATGTTATAAATATTAGCAATAAATGGAGAATATCATTTCTTGCAATTATACTTTGTAAATTAAAAGATGCCTATACATTGTTGGATCAAATAGGTTTAAAGTCATATCAATGAATATGAATTGTCATATTGTTACCGCTGCTTTTGTAGAGTTGTTCTTATATAAAAAAATTGAGAAGAACATTTTCCCTTGTTTTACTGATAGATAACTTTTGAATTTAACTGTTACTATTATTTAAGTTTATCAATTGATTTAAAAAATTTGATGCATGAGTTATAATTTTAGATTAATAATTTACTTTAGAATGGGGTTAATACTAAGGTAGCAAAGGCTAGAGATGGGTGGGACACAAACCACTATCCTGTATAGCTATTGTTTGCTTTGAATCTATTTGTCCTCACAGCTTTAGAGGGCATCTACACATTCTAGTGGAGCCATCGTTCGTGAGTGCTAAGAACTCCTCTCCCAGGCGAATCGAATCTCCCTGTACTTCCAGAAAGGTTTGAATTTGATGCCATAGGTCAGAACCTGCTGTCCTATATAGATATTGTCAATGTGAGGCCTACTTTAAAACACGTTTAAGCATGCTAGAGAAGTCACCTCTTATGAGTGCCAAAAATTTCTTTCCTCACCCCTAGGCGAATAGAGATCCCACTTGACTTTTTTAACCCTGGGTGCACAAGGTTCTCTTGGTAGTGAAGTCCATGAAATCCTAGGACAATGCTAAGATAGTCCCCTAGTTAGTGGTTTCTGTTGGCAAAAGAGGCTTAGGAGGAGGGAGTGGTGGGTTTGGGGTTGTTGCTGGAGAGCTGTAATGAGTATGGTGCAAGACTTTTGTTCAATTCTCTAGGAGGAATCTGATGTGCTGTGGTTGGAATCTGTTGACTGAATTGTTCTCCTCTCTAGCAGATGAAATAATCAAGGGTAGAATTATAATGGTAAACAACATCCTCATTGAATTCTTTTTTACCTTTTATCATCCTTGAGGACTTCAGCCATTTTTTGAAGCAGGAATCAGGCTGCAGGGATCTCTACTAAAATTTTGCCCTCATTATATGTCCTAGATGCCTATTGATAAGATGTACTTGATGGGTGTCTCCAACAAAGAAAAACAGGACAAAGTCCTATTTAGACTCACATTAGATATACATGTCAATCTGGCCTAGGTGATAGAATGAGAAAAGGAGATCATTTAGCTGTGTGCCTATTTCCTAAGATCTCAGGTTTAGAATCTGATACTTAAATAAACAACAGTACGGGACATTTGTCCTGCATCCATGTAATAAAGGTTACAAATCACATGTTCCAGTAACTTTCAAGAATATCAGGCACTGACTGGTCTTAGGTACTGACAAGTTAGCTTCTATGCTGCCTCAAATATCATTATGTTTGCTTGGAGAGCTTTCTTATCAGTTGCAAATAGAAGTTTAAAGAAAACAAAAGGAAATGTAGCTTTATTTTTGTATCTTGTTGTCTCATCTTTAGATTTTATTTTTATTTTTATTTCTTATTTTTTGCTTTTGAACCTCTTATTCTCTTTTTCTTATATCACTTTTTATTTCTTGATGTAGGCAAGAATAGATCAGTTAAAGCTTATGGGCCCTGTCATCCTGAATGGAATTTTGAAGTCCTTAGATGGCTATTCAACTTCAGATTCAGGTTTGCTCTTAATGGAATCTATGCTCTTTGAATCTTGTTCCTGTATTCAATAATGTCTTGCTGCTAGTGGTTGGAATCTATATAAATCTATATTTATCCAAATAGCTATTTCATGCAGATGCTATTGCTAGGGAAACCAAAACCTTTGCCTTTCAAGCAATTGGTTTGCTTGCACAGCGAATGCCTCAACTTTTCAGGCATTTTCCTCCTTAAACTGTGTTACATTTGCTTAATCTTTTTTACTTTGCTTTTATTTTTAGTTATTTTGTTTTTTTAAATGGATAATCTGAGGGCCATTGCCTCCTCTCTTAGAGATAAGATCGACATGGCTATTCGGATTTTTAGTGCATTGAAATCAGAGGCTCAGTTTCTTCGCCCAGTTATTCAAGAAGCAACCATTGCCCTTGCTTTTGCATACAAGGTAACTCAATATTTCAACTCTCTTGCGGTTAGATAGGGTGTTCATTTCCTTCCTCTCATGTAATGCCAACTTATTGGCAAGGAAGGAAAACTTCTTATTTTCTTGTGTAAAACAAATAGTGCATCTCCATCAATATTGGTTGCAAATCATAAAAGTATTTTGACCATGAATTTTGTTGAAAAATGTGACTTTTTTAGGAGCTATTTTCTAGGATAATTAGTGGTGATGAGTCTGTCTGGTAGACCTACAAATCATGGATAGTTATCTCCTATTTTAAATTAGTTTCCTCTTCCAAGTAGGATTACTGTTGTAATAAAGTCTACTTTTATATGTTTGTAAAGTCTATATATATTCCAGATCAGTTGTATTCATTTTTTTTTTTCTGTATCAATAAAAATTAAGTTTTTCCCCAATCTGCTTTCATGGGTTTAGTGTTGCCTCTGATCCTTGTGTCTATCATTTGTTTTTTTCTTCTCTCTCTCTCTCTCTCTCTCTCTCTCTCTCTCTCTCTATCTTTTATCTTTTTTTTTTCTTTTTTTTTTTTTTTAAAAAAAACTTTCTATGTAATTATGTTGGGAGTTACTAGAGAAGAGATGTCCATAAACAATTGTGAATAGCATTAGTGGTTGATTCAACAAGCTGAATATGAAAACCCATCACTTTTGATTACAAACCATAAGCTAAATGGGCAGAATTATTTATGGTGGTCACAATCCAATGAAGATGTTTGTTCATGGGAAAGGGAAGTTTGAATATCTCATCAGTTCCACAAAGCCACCCAAATAGGAGGATGAGATGACCTTTCACATGTGGGAAGTAGAAAACTCCATGGTTATAGCATCAATGTTTTAGAAGGTTGAGGGTGATCTTGAGGTGTTTTGCCTAAATGAGGCAAGCTTAAGCCTTGAGGTGGAACAAGGTTTAAGCCTCAATTTAAAATAATAATAATAATAATACAAAGAAAAAATCTTAAAAATCAGAAAAATACTAATAAAATCATGTGAAAGTTAAATAATAAGAAAACCATACAATGTATAATAATCAAATTAATTGTATGTCATTTTCAATAGCTTCTAATTTAGTTTTTTTTTTTTTTTCTCTTCTAAAATTATCCTACTCTCTCATGCATTTATCAAATAAGTGATCCTCTAATGAATCATAATTATATCCAATTGCTTTATTATTCTCTCCATCAATGTTAATTCCAACCCATTTTTCTTCTTTATCCATTAATTACAGTGATCCTTTTTCCTTTATCCATCAATAATAAGAAAATGATTATATTTAAGCTTGGTTACTATAGTGACCAAGGATTCTTTTATTTCTTTTTCTCAATCTCTTCCTTTCATTTCCATTTAAAGAGTTAATTGGTAGTCAAGTAAGCCCTTATTTTTTAAAAGATTTAATCCTAATGTTGGATGCAAGATAAAACTTATAAATCTATACCAAAACCCCATATAAGCACAAGTCATTATGACCAATGAATATTGAGGTTTAAACATTTTAACAAATGTATACAAAAAGCCCATAAGGGGGCTCTAAACCCATTAAAACCTTTTGAATATTAGAGGCTTAAGCCTTAATAGCCTTGAGGCTATAACCTCAAGGCTATAAGCCTCAATTAGGTGAAGCTTAAGCATTGATTATCCTTTATTAAGGCTATAGCCTCAAGGCTAATTTGCATGGCCTTGCCTTGAGGAGGCGGGCCTCAAGGCGTAAGCCTCAATAGCCTTTTAAAACACTGTATAGCATGATTGGTCATTTCAATGAAACTTGATATTGGCCAAACATACTTTTCTTCTCAATGGAAAAATAGATGTGGGATGCCATGGATTCAAATGGAGAAAACTTGGCTCAAAATTTTGGGATAAGAACTCAAATTTGTGAAATGAAATAGGGCAGCCAAAGCGTGACCTAATATTACAGTTTGTGAAGGTGTCTATGGGAGGAACCAAACCAGTACTATGTTGTTGAATGGTATTACACCAATGATAGTGCTCGGTATAAGAAGATGCTTGAAAAATATAGGGCTTAGATTAGATGAAGCTAAGAGGGGAGTTATTGGCAAGGGCTCTCTTTCCTCCTATTCGTGGAGTGTTTGCTATATTAGGAGGGAAGAGAGCAAGAGGAATGTGATGATTGGAGGACAACAAGTCAACTAATCAACAGAAAACTCTGCTTTGATTTATGGAACACCTAAGCATGCCTTGACAAATGGATAGAAGGCTTTCAAGAAGGGAGAACAGAGGAGTGACAAAGTTTGGTGCAACTATTGCGGCCAGCCAAGGCATACTAGAGAGACATGTTGGAAGCTTCATGGCAAGCTTGCAAATTAGAAGAACACAAAATTTTGCAACAAGAACAATCATACTTTCCTAGAAGGACAAGATTATGTAGTGAACTAGTGTTCTTCTTAATCCATTAAGGATGAATTCATGTTGTAACATCGTAGATTCAAGCACCCTAAGGATGAAATCATGTTGTAACATTGTAGATTAGAGCACCTTAGTTTTCCTTATTTGGCAAAAGTTGTTTCCTTTGTTATTCAAAAATAAGTCTTTCTTTGTATCAATGCAAAAGTTGTGAATTATCAAAACATCAAAGAGCTCATTTTCCATTATAGCCTCATGAAACTAGACCATTTGTTCTTGTGCATATAGATATTTTGCGCCCTTAACATGTGACTAAAATTTCGAGAACTAGATGGTTAACAATTTTTATTAATGATCACACGTCTTTATTGGCCCTATTTGCTTAAAAGAAAAATCTAAGGTGAAAGAAGCTTCAGAAATTTCCATTCCATGGTAAAAAACCAATTTGGAATACTTCTAAGAACAGATAATGGGAATGATTAATTTTCAAATATCTTGGGGAATTTTTTGTTAGAAAATGGAGTAGTTCACCAATCATCATGTGTCTATATACCATAACAGAATGGTATTGCTAAGAGAAAAAGCTAACATTTATTGGAAGTTGAACGCTCATTAATGTTCACCACTTGGGAAGCAGTTCTCTTAACTTCCTATTTTATAAATTGCATGCCTACACGCATTCTGAACTTTCAAACTCCTTTGAGTACATTCATATAAATTTATCCTTAAACTAAACTCTTTACCTCTCTCCCACTCAAAGTCTTTGGTTATGTAGTCTTTGTTCATATGTATGATCACCTTAGAAGCAAATTAGACCCAAAGGTTGTCAAATGTGATTCCCTGTGATTTTCACCTACTCAAAGAGGGTATAAGTGCTATGATTCTATATCTAAAAAGTTGTTTGTCATTGTTGATGTCTCATTCTTTAAAAACAAGCCTTTCTTTCCCCAAACATCTCTTCAAGGGGGGGAATTCTAGGGAAGATCAATTTTGGGAAAATCTTTCTATGCCTATTGTTCAAACCTCGAGTGTCTAACATGAATTGCCACTAAGGGTGACAAAGTTTGATACGATTCACTAACATGACTCAAATCTAACACATTTTTCATGGGTTTGGTTTCAACATTATCATGTTTGGTTCATATTATGAGTATCGTTGTGTTTGGATCATATTCGTGTCAACTTGAATAACCTATTTAGTAAATAAGTTGTTTTTGGGTCAATTTGCATAACACGAATTTGACCTAAATTGACCTATTTAATAATTATGTTGATTAACTTGATCATGACTATAACCTATTTAACCCACATTTGACTCATTTAAAATTTGATATTGAATAAATAGGTCAATTAAGTTATAAACATATTAGTTTAAGAAGTTAATCATATTGATTCAAACAAGACCTAACTTGATTTGATTATAAATAAATCCTAATTACTAAAGGGGTTATACAATGTGTTACCTATATAATAATTCTGTCATATATGAGTTCATGCTTTTAAACCAATCATTATTTATGTCGTGTGTGGGTTAGCTATTTAATGGAGTGCCTGAGTTTTGACATGACACAAACATGACCCACCAACATGAATTGCAACCTCTAGTTGCCACCTTCATCTCCCAATTCTTTAGTGCCACAAACTACAATTGAAAGACAGGTTGTAGATGAATTCCAACACCTTGAGCTTCATGTCTATTCTAGGCAACTTAATAAAGAAGGACAGAACATGATCATCCTCTATGAGTGCACAATCATTACTCAAATCCAAATGCTACAAAATAGAAGTTATAAGTACCTCTATCACTTGATAAATTGTTGAATGAATATTCTTATATATCTTAAGGGTATTTATACAGAGTACATAAGACTGTTTTAAGATAGCTAATTACACAAAATAATTGATAACTATACAGAATAAATCATAACCACACAATCGGTTGTACACGTACATCACACTGTACGCATAGTTGTACACAACTGACTCTCTCTTTCTAGTTGGTGCATAGATATCACACAGGCCCAACTTTGATAATGATGCATAGAATGGACACTAGCAACAACATGAGTCATCATATCCACCAACTGATCTGCACTCTTGATGTAAGGAACCTTTATCATGCCAAAATCTAGGCTATCCTTGATGTAGTTCCTGTTAAGTTTAATATGCTTAGTTCCATCATGTTGTGCTGGATTATTTGCAATCTCAATAGTTATTGTGTTATCACAAAAGAGCACCATAGGTTTCTTAAAACCAAACCTAAGCTCGCTTAAGAGAATTCTTAGCCAAGTTCTGTAGTTGCATGATGGAGCACACGGTATTCAACTTCGGCACTAGATAATGAGACCACATTTTATTTCTTACTCTAAATCACCAAATTTCCTCCTACAAATGACACATACCTTGAGGTAGACTTTCTATCCAATCTAGATTTGACAAAGTTAACCCTTAATATCTAGAGTTCGTGTCTAGAGAACATAATGCCTTTGCCTAGAGAGGACCTTATATAGGCTGGGATTTGATTTACTGCATTCATGTGTTGGTCACTCGGATTATGTATGAATTGACTTACAACACTAATTGCATATGACAAGTCAGGTTTAGCGTGGGTCAAATAGATTAATTTTCCCACTAGTCTTTGACATCTTTCTTTGCTCGTAGGAATCTAATTCCGAGCAAATGAAAAGGCCATGATTTATCTCAATGGGAGTATCTATAGGTTCACAAGTGGAGTTACCAATTTCATCTAAGAGATCTAATGTATGCTTCTGTTGTGAGAGGAAGAGTCGTTGCTTGGACCAAGACATCTCAATACCCAAGAAATATTTTAGAGCACCTAAGTCCTTCATTTCAAATTCCTTGGCCAAATAGCTCCAGAGCTTCTCTATTTTTGTAGAGTTACTACTTATAACAATCATGTTATCAACGTAAACAATAAGCAAAGTAAGTCATCACCATCTTTCTTATAAAACAAAGTGTGATTTGTCATCGCTTGTTTAAAACCATACTCCTTCATTGAGTAGCTCAACCTACCAAACCATGCTCTTGGCGACTGCTTCAATCTATACCCTTTTGAGCTTCCGTACCTTGCCTTCTTTTGGTGTAAACCTCGGAGGGGGTTCCATTATGTACCTTCTCTAATAGATCACCATAGAGAAAGACATTCTTTACATCAAACTGTCTTAGTAATTGGTCCAGATTGACCACAAGAGAGAGTATGACTAACAATGTTCATCTTGGCTATATGTGCAAAGGTCCCTTGATAGGTCAATTCTGTAAGTCTGGGTGTATTCCTTAGCAACTAGTTTAACTTTATACTTGTCAATTGTCCCATTTGAATTGTCCTTTACTGAAAACACCCACTTACATCCCACTGTTTTCTTTTCCTGAGGGAGCTCAACCATCTCCTGAGTAGAGTTCTTCTGGAGAGCCTTTATTTCTTCTATCATGGCAAACTTCCACTTAGGATCTTCAAGGGCTTTTTAAAAACGACTAGGAATAGAGATAGAGGATAACTGAAAAGCAAAAGCAAGGTGAGTCTTAGATAGGCGATGATAAGAGATAAAATAAAAAAATGGGATAAACAACATTAGAGGATGATTTTGAGAAATTCAACCTATTAGGCTCTTTACAATCACAAAAAGGATATTTCCTACCTTGTTCACCATCTTATGGATTCAAGGTAGTTGTTTCAAAAGTTAAAGGTAAAGGAACATGTACCTTAGGATTAGTTTCGGAAGAGTCATCCGATGGCATGGTAGCATCATCAAGAGGAGTATTGAAGCCTAGAGGGGGTATGACTATAGCATCTTTGTTCTTACTTGTATAACCCTATTGAAATAATCGAGTTGGTCTTCCATCCTTTCTTTTCTCAGATGCAAACTCAATCGCCACAGGGTTGGGAGTATCAAAAGACTCCCCCTTTCCCAAATAAGTTGAATCTTCCCCCTGACTTGAAATCCATAACCTTTTCTCTTTTAACCATAACCATAACATGTCCTTTTCCTTACCACTAATCTTTGCCTGAAAAGGAACTAGAGATACATTCCTAGAAAAAATAAGACTCCCTTTCACAAAATTAAACATCCATAGAGACATAATATTTACTAGTAGGATGAAAATATTTATAGCCCTTTTGGGAATTATAGTAACCAACAAATACACATTTAAGAGCACGAGGATCAAACTTATCCCTTTGATGAGTGTATATGAGCATAACATATAGAAGAAAAAACTTTAGGATAAAGATTCAAGCAAAGGGAATAGTGTGAAACCATGATAACATTCTCAAAGGAGTTTGATAATCAATGGCACGAATAGGCATTCATTTGATGAGAGAGACAATAGTCATGACAACCTCAACCCAAAAACATTTTAGAACATGCATAGCAAAGCATAAAGACTGAGCTACCTCTAGAATTCGACGGTTTTTATGCTCTTCTATGTCGTTCTATTGTGGTGTGTATGTACACGTTGTCTGGTGGAAGATTCCATTTTCTTTGAATAAATTAGCAAAAGACTAATTCACAAACTCATGACCATTGTCAGAGTGAAAAACCTTAACCTGAGTATTAAATTGTGTGGCAATCATTTTGGAAATTTGAGAAATAACATGTAGAACATCATTCATAGACTTAAAACAAATATACCTAACTCACTTTAGTACAGTCATCAATAAAAGACACAGTACTTATGATTTGAAGCAGAAGGAGTAGAGAAAGGACCCTAAACATCTGTAAAAACAAGGGTAAAAGGAATTGGATTTTTATTGAGACTTATTTTGAAAGACACATGATGATTTTTAACATAAATGCATTGTTCACACCTTAAACTAAAAATTGAAATATTTCGAAACAATTGAGGAAATAAGCGTTCCGAATAAGAAAAAGATGGGTGACCTAATTGACAATGCCATAAAAGAATCTTTTCTCTATCAAACATCTCTCTTGTTACTTGAAAAACACAGTTAGAGTCATATTGTAACTCCTTTGCCCCTTTCAAGTAGTAAAGACCTCCCTTTTCCCTACCAATACCAATTGTCATCTTCATAAGATTGTCCTGAAACACATAGTAAGTAGAATGAAAGGTTACAAAATAATTAAGATGTTTGATAATCTTGCTAATAGAAAGAAGACTATTAAAGAGACTAGGCGCAAGTAAGATGAAGGACATGGAGAGTGTGAGAAAAGTGAGACATTCTCAGCTCCTGAAATTAGCATAGGAGTCCCATTAGAAACTTGAACAGACTTAACAAGTGAGGGCATTAGAGAGTTAAGCAAGTAAGAATGAGTAATCATATGATCAGTGGTCCTTGAATCAATAACCCAAGTGTTGGTGGTAGAAATAAAGGCCAAATCAGAATTAACTTCTTGAGAAGATAATTGAGAGACTTGAGAAGCAGAAGCTGGAGGAGTAACGTTGGTAGGAGCAACCCTAAGCTGATTTCTTGTTCTTCATCTCAGCTTGTTTACGATTCTACCACTCTAGATAACCATCCCTCTTCCACCAAACATCTATCTATGTTTGGTGCTATTGCATTGTGTGCAAAAGCGAGAAAAAGAGTCGGTAGAAGGAGTAAAAGGTGTTGGTCGTATGTTATTCTTATGGACAGCCATTGCAGAAACCTCGAGTGATCTTCTGTTCCCATGGTGACTTGCCTCTACGCTTCATGACAGACTAGTGAATAGGCTTCCTTTAGACTTGGTAAAAGAGAGGTGGCCAAAACACAATCACTAACTTGATCCAAATTGCGATCAAGACCTATAAGAAATATATAAGCTCGATCCTCAACAATATGCTTCCTTTGTTTCTCAATATTGGCTACACATGTCATATCATTGGGTGTTTGATAATCAAGCTCCATGAATATCAAGTTTAACTCATTGCAGTATTTTGCAAGAGTGTTGTCACCTTGGCGTGATTGAAATGATTTCTTCATCAATTCATATGCTTGATAAGAGTAAGAGACATCAAGATAGCTCCTTTTGACTGTATCCCATACCTCCTTAGCCTTTCTAAATTGTACAGAGTGTAACATCAGTCGGTTAGTCATGGAATTGATGAGCTAAGACTTTACTAAAGCATCTTCGGCCTCCCCTTCATCATAGTTTGGATCATCCTTTGCAGGTGTAACCTTCCTTCCTATGATATATTCCTTCTTTTTTTTGCCAATAATATGCATTTTCAAAATTTGAGACCAAATACGATAATTAGTACCATCCAACTTAATAGAAATTGTTGGAGAGGTAGTGTCATGATTGGTCACCATGGATGACTTTTTGCTATTAGAAATACTCATATTTGTTTTTTGCAAACATGATATGGTAACAAAGAGGGTGAAAAAGAATGGAAGAAGTGTTAGCTAGGCAGTAGCGGGAATTCTCTGCTTTCTCTTTGATACCAACTTAATAAATTGTTGAATGAATATTCTTATATATCCCAAGGGTATTTATATGGAGTTCACAAGGCTATTTTAAGATAGCCAACTATAAAAAATAATCGACAACTATACAGAATAAATCACGACTACATAATTGGTTGTACACAACTGTACATCACAGTTGTACACACAATTGTATATTGCTGACTCTATCCATTATAGTGCATTCATCCTTGAAAAAATAAATGACCTTGATGTGCCTATAGCTCTTGGAAAAGGAGCTAGGCCATGTACTTTTCATTGCATTTCAAAGTTTGTCTTACTACAAGTTGTCATCTTCTTATTGAGCCTTTACTTCTAACATTTCTAGTGTAAGAATTCCTAAAGTTGTATGGAAGACTTTAAAGATGCCAATATGGAGAGAGGCAGTTTGAAAGGAGATGAGGGTACTTGAAAAAAATAACGCTTGGTAATTAATGGAACTACCAAAAGGGAAGACTCTTGTTACATGTAAGTGGGTATTTACTATCAAATGCAAGGTTGATGGAACAATAGATAGATACACAAAAAGATTTGTTGTAAAAAGGTATACTCAGACTTAAAAGATTGATTATCAAGAAAATTTTGCTCCAATTATTTTGATGAAACAATTAAAGTGTTACTTTAACAGCTTACTTAGGATGGTGACTCCATCAACTAGATGTCAAGAATGCATTCCTCAATGAACAACTCGAAGAGGAATTGTACATGCAACTATTACTAGGTTTTGAGGAGCTTTATGTAAGACAAAAAGTGTGTAGACTTAGGAGATTGTTATATGGCCTAAGACAATCACCTACATGGTTTGATGGATTTTCAAAGTCCATTTGAAGTTTGGGATATTCGCAAAGCTAAGCTGACCACATTATTTTCTCTAAGTACTCAGTTGAGGGTAAGATCACTATCCTTATTGGTGAATAATTTGCTTGCCTTTCATTCCAATAAAGGAGTAGTTGATTGACATATTCAACAATAGACTACCTACACCAACATTTAAGTCTTTAACTAACAAGTTGTATTTAATTGATATCTCCAAACCAACTTGAGAGGGAGTGCAAAAATGTCATTCTGTTTTAGGAGATATTTTCTAGGAGAATTCTTTTTTCAAAGTTCTTTCACTAAAATCCTCTAAACGATTTTCAAAAATTGTTTTTCTAGGTAATTTGGAGTTTGGGTTTTTAAATGAATAGTATGCTTTTAAGTGAACTATTTTAGTTTTATTTCTCATAAATATTTTGAAGTATTCAAAAATGAGGATTAAATTATTGTTAATGTCTCTCTTTTGTTCTCTATTCTCTCTCTTTTCTCCCTTTTCTCCCTTTTACACATCAAAACGTCAACAATCTCCTTCAAGTTCCATTTAAACGCAACCTAGTTAATCCTTTGTATCTTTACCCATCTAGAATATTAGTTTTTTGAATGAGAAGGAAAAGGATAACATAGATTAAGGAACAACCATTGTTGCATTTGCATAGGATTATTTTGAGTGTAGATTTTTTTTTTTTTTTTTTTTTGGGTGGAGAAAACCATTAAAAAAAAAAAGAGAAAAAAATTTAAATACATTCACAACCTTTTTTCCTTCTTCGTGAAATGTGTTTGACCTTTTTCTATGTATTTTTCACATAAGCGCAATTTGAAATGATTTGCAAACAATATTAAATGATTTTAACCTTAATGTAAATCCTAACTCAATATTTAATATGTTTGAAAAAGATGTATGTTGGAGAGCAATTTTCTTTGAGATTGTTGCAATGATGTTGGAAGTTCAAAATTGCCCTGTAGGAAGGAGGAAGTGTTTTGGTTACATGTGATCTAGGACAAGCATACTAGCTAGGAAGGAATGCTATCAGAGTGTAGATATGACTTTTGTTCTGGAAAGTCAGAATGAAAGTGAAAGTTGTCTAGTTGTATTTATGGAGGGAAAAGGTGGTTGAAAATGTAAATCTACTTGCAGCAGAGCCATTAACCTTATATAAGTTCTAAAGAGTCCTTCCTAATGGAGTTGAAGAATTTCATGCTTAGCTCATCAATTGTGTTTTCTTGGATGTCTTTGGGTTTAGAGGCCCTTGGATATTCACTCATTGAATGGATTGGTTATTAGGTTTGACCATGGACATGAACTCCTTCTTTAGACATCGACATGGGTTTGATGATTAGGGAGTTAGGGGGGCTTCGCCTAACATTGAATCTCAACTTTTGTTGTTGAGAACACCACTATTGTCCTCAATAGACCTAGAAAGGGGTGTGGTGAAATGGTCTCTTAAAATATGGGATCATTTAAGTACGTTTAAGATATAGATTGAATCCCTATTGTTCAATGGGAAATTATATTTACATCCACCAAGTTTATCTTTGCATCTGCCCTATTTACACATCTATTAAAAATAATAATTTTATTAGCACATCCACCTATAATTTTTAAAATACCTAAAACACTTTTCTCATTCTTCTCTCCCACACTCATCATCTTCTTCTTCCTTTCTCTTTCAACTTATTTTTTCTCAACCACAAGCCTTAAGAGAAAATCATCTTCTCTAAAGTTCATTTGATAATAGCAAAGTATTCGAAGAATGTTCATATTCAATTCTTATTTTTTATTTATTTTTTTATTTTTTACATTTTGTTTGAATCTATATAACATACCACATGAATATCTTTTAGGGCTTATTTTTTATGTAATTTTTAATGAAAAAACTTGTTGGAAAAATAGTTGAAAAACAATTAGGGAAAATTTAGAAATTATTTAGAAGTGAGAAATCATGAAAAAGTACAACATAAATGTAAAAAAAACTTACCTGTGGTGTTCAGATCTGGAAGGCCAAATGCCATGGAAAGGTTGGAACTTGGAACTCCGGACAATGGGCAAATGTCCGAAACTAAAAGGCTAGGCACTACAGAAATGTCCAGACGTATAAGGCCAGGTAGAGTACAATTGTTTAGCAAATAAGTTGTTCGGAGGTACAATTCCAAGCACTTATAAGAGTGCTTGGATGTACAATTCTAAACATTTTGAGTATGTTTGAAAGTATAGTGCAAACACCATTCACAACACCTTCTTCCAACTCTAAAATGTGAAAGGAAATGCAAAAAATATCATTAAAGCCATATCTCTACACTTGTACCATCATTGGAGATGATTATTTGTTTATCCATTGGTGAGAACTACAACTTTTTTTGATAAATTTTATTAGGGTTATAAAAAAATTAGAAGAAAAGAAGTGAAGGAAGAAGGAGAGGGTAGTTTAGGGATTTCATCAAGGGGTATTTTCATTCTAAACAAAATCATTAAAAGGGTGGATGCAAAGATCAATTTGGTGGATACAAATATAATTTCCCTTGTTTGAAGCCTATTTAGGCAATCAATCTCAACTCCAGGAAAGTAAGTAGACATAAAGTATGAGATATAGTTGGAACATCCTAAACAACCTATTTAAGGAAAAACCAAGTTACAAACTGTCCAAAAGCTATCCATTGTTTGGTCTTTCTCTTTCTCAACCTAAAAGAACATAGAAAAGAGAAGGAAACTCAAACTAACCCAGCCACTGGAGCTCCACTTGAATACAAGGATTGACGTCATTTGCTCTTTGAATGAATAATTTCTGTAACTCAAGTATCTTCATCTGTTTCAAGCGACTCAAAAGCTTGCCTTCTCAATGTGCCCTTCATTTTTCTCCCAAAACCTTTCTCCACATTCTCTGACAAAGATCTTCTGCAGATTCAAGAGCACAATTAGGTGCTCTTGGCTCCATTTTGTCATTCTCAACCATGTTTCTCCTTAGACATCTTCCTTCATTTTGAATGTTTTCCTTTGGGTTGCACAAAATCTTTATTCCAAGCTCATCTTCTCACAGGTTGTGAAGAAGAATTTCCTGCATCCAAACAGATTCATATCTTAAATAGACCATTAAGCTACAATTTCTTATCAATTCTAGATTACATTGAGTGAGAATATTGTCTATGCCAAGATTTTGATGGCTGGTAATCAGAAACACAGAAAGCTTAAAATTTTGCAGTAAGTGCTGACCAATAGGCAAATGAGCAAGTGGGTTGCTTGAAGAAATGGAACTTCTAGGAATTTGTGAGCTAACTTTCTTGTACCTGCTGCTGTATGTTTGCTGCTTTTAATGTCTGGTTGATGTTCTGACTTCATCTTATTTTTAAACCCCTTTTTCATCTAGTAAGCCTCTTGAGCTGCTGCACCATTCTTGGTATGAATCATTTAAAAGCTAAACTCAAAGAAATTAGTGAGTTTATTCCCTGGTAATATTTGTGTTATGCCATGGAAATTTTATGTTTGTTACCAACTACATACTTATGCATATTTCTTGGCTGGAAATTCTGACCTTGTTATGAAATTCCATTCTTGACGGGAGGAACAATTAAGCACATGCATGTGGTAGAGGAGTTTAGGGATAAGAAAGTTGCATAACTTTTTTTTCATTGAAGATGTTCTCATGTTAATTATTGGATGAATAAGAAGGGGTTGGCTGATAAATTTTGTTGGACTTACAAGAGACAATGATGTTGGACTCTATAGGATGCAATTGTCTCTGTCATGACAAGTAATCTATCATTGTAGTTTGTATCATTTGCATTCTCACATTCAACTGTGGAAGTTGTTCAGCTTGAGTACTAATTCTGTTGACTCTCTCCCTTGTTGACCTCAATTTGTTCACCTTCAACAATCATTATTGTTATTGTTATTGTTATCTAGATTGGTTGGGGGTTACAAATAGTTTTAGGCTTCTGAAGAGGATATTGCTTCTCTAGCCAATTTAAGGTCCATGCCTTTATTCTCTATCACAAGTTCATAATATGATCCTTAAGTTTGATACTTACACTGGCATAATTTTGCTCAATTCTAAAAATTCAACACTTTATTAACTTATGCACTTGGCCTATGGTTCAATATGCAGCTGGTCTTAAAAGGTTTTATAGAGTTGAGTTTCATAATTACTTCTATTTTATTGGTTTCTTATCTGAGCACCAGGGTGCACCAACAACTGTTTTAAAGGATTTGGAAGTGCTCCTGCTAACGAATTCTCAAGTGGTACTATACTTTTTCT
The DNA here is from genome assembly GCA_030254885.1 of Vitis rotundifolia. Classification (NCBI taxonomy): domain Eukaryota; kingdom Viridiplantae; phylum Streptophyta; class Magnoliopsida; order Vitales; family Vitaceae; genus Vitis; species Vitis rotundifolia. The sequence continues at coordinate 10,703,995 of CM058156.1, forward strand.
ATTTTCTTTCATTATGTTTCTAATGTTTGACCTGTTTTTATTATGTTATTTATTGATGGGACTTTTACTAACTTGTTTACACTAGCTTTTGTTCCTGCCCTTCCTGCCTTGAACTGATGCTCATTTGTTTGCTTCTTTTTGCTCAAAAGGAACAAAGTGAGGTCCGTTTTTGTGCTGTGAGATGGGCAACATCTTTATTTGATTTGCAACATTGCCCGAGCCGATTCATTTGTATGCTTGGGGCAGCAGATTCTAAGTTGGATATAAGGTAGCTTAACTTTAACTACTCTTTATTTAATAGAGTACATCTATTTTTTATCTTGCTGAAACTTTTATATTTGGATTTTATCATTGATGGATCTTTGTGATTATGTTTGTTTGTATGGCTCAAATTGGTACGTGCTTGAGCCATTCTTGGAATACTGCTGTTTCATTTAGGTCCCTTTTTTGGTTAGGATATATCTTTTGTCAATTTAAAACTAATTCCATGCTTTAATTCTGCCTTGTACCATTTTATTATTCTACTTTCTTTTTGTTTTGGTGAGTTCTTAGGGTTATTTGAAATCATATTAAGATGAAGTGGTTCCATTTCATTTTGTTTTGGAATTCTTGGTGAATTTATTTTGTTTCCATCAGTTAATCTAGTGTTAAAAGTCACTTGCAGAAATTTTAAAATTTGAGGTGGTAAAAATTTATTGATACCTTTTTTTTTTTTAACAGTTTCTAAAATCATTACTTTTTCAATTTATGTCTCTAAGAGTTCTGCTATCTTATATAAAAATTACTACCATTTTCTGATTTTAAAAATAGAAAACATGAATACACGGCCACTAGGTGTTTGTTTTTTTTAATGATCAATTAAGTACCAGAAATTTTAAAAAATAATGCATATATTTGTTGCATACTATCATTTTCATGATAAGGTGGTGATTGCATTTTATATCACTTATTCATTCTGGAGAATTTAGAAATCAAATCTTATTGAAAGAAAGGAATAGGAAAATCAGAGGTATGAATAGTTTTCTATTAAAGTCATATAGAAAGAAAATGGTTCTGAAACATTATAAATGGTTTTTCTTTTTTTTTTTTTACTTATTATTTTTTAGAAAACTTTGATAATGTATGCAATGCTAAAGGAAAAGTCAGATTTGTTTATACCATTATGATATGTTTCTGAGGAAATTCTGGGCTACATTTTCCATTAGGTTGCATTGGGATTTCCTAAACACCAATTGCTAACTCCCCCAGGCTCTTTTATCTTTAATTTCTTTTCTTGTAAAGGAATAAAATTAGATAATTTGAATAGGTTTTGATTCTTAAGCAGTGTATGTGGTTGTTTTCCTCTATTTTCTCAAACTTTGGTGTTGTATGCAATGCTAAGGAAAAATCAGATTTGGTTATTACAAGTGTAAGTGTTTTTTTGTTACTGTGTTTTCACTCTATTATTTGAAGTACCATTATGCAATCTGTGCGGAAATTCTTGGTTGCACTTTCTCTGAGGCTTTATTGGGGTTTCTTAAACACAAATTGAGGTTTTCATTTTTGTAGGGAAATGGCACTTGAAGGCCTGTTTCCTGTTAAAGATCAAGGACAAACTATGAGCGAAAGTGTTGACCTTAAGTATCCAAGAATGGGAGACATACTAGATTACATTCTTATGCAGCAGCCAAAGTTGTTAGATTCTGCAGAAATAAGAGAAGAAAAGCTTCTTTTTCCATCAAAAATGTACTTGTCTATGATTAGGTTTCTGTTAAAGTGCTTTGAGGCAGATGTGGAGCAAAGCAGTTCTATGGAGAGAACATCTGAATATTGGTCATCAATGGAAAAACTGTGTTTGCTGCTAGAACATGCTATGGCATTTGAAGGCTCTGTTGAGTTACATGCCAGTGCCTCCAAGGCATTGATTACAGTTGGATCTCGTTCTCGAGAGGTTACCTCCTTTGGACTATTATGCTTTTTTATGCACTATCCATGTTTTTCTTTTTGACATAATCTTTTCTCTACATAGATGGTAGCATCACGCTATTCTATGAAAATATCATGGGTAAAGCAATTATTAAGCCACTTGGACTGGGATACTCGTCAATCTGCTGCACGCTTACTTGGAATAGTTTCCAGTGCTCTTCCTATCTCTGGGTCGTCTGCACTTATCTCTGAACTAGTTTCCTCAATTAGTGGAACACATAGGTTAAGGTTTGTGACTTTTTTTCTCTGCAATCAGTGTCTTCTACAATGACAATTTTTTTTTTAAAGTTGTGTTAATTTTCTAGTTCATGTTTCTGACTGGGGTTGACTTAAACATATCCTTTAGGTTTGAAGCACAGCATGGAGCTTTATGCGCAATAGGATATGTCACTGCAGATTGTATGTCCCGAACACCTGCTGTAAGTTTTAGTTATCCTTTATTGTAGGTTGGTGATTTCATTCATCCAATCTGTGTTGGTTTGGCATATAAGCCAAAGGGTTTAACAACTACTTGGCATTCATGTTTGCAAAATATTTTTCTTCTATCTCAGTCTATACTTGCATTATCCTGTATCAAAACATTGCATGTACTTTTGTGCTGGATTGAACTTTGTACATCATGTTAGAGTGCATGATATACATTGTGGGCTCAAATCCTACAAGCTTAAGCTTTTAGGAAAATTGGTAGTTCAACATGGTATTAGAGCCTTGTTTGGTGGGATGTTAAGTGTTCGAACTTCACCACTTCATGTTTATTTGCCCAATTTATTAAGTCCACGTGTTAGCTCAAAAAATGGAGACTACACATGAGGGGTGTTTGAGTGCATAATATACATTGTGAGCCCAAATCCAACAAGCTTAAGCTTTTAGGAAAATTGGTAGTTCAACACATCATTACATTGGCTGTGTTCTTGTGCTGGATTGAAATTTTGTAATGTTGCTTACTATTTATGTCTCCACAATCTCTTTAATCTTTGATTTGCCTCTTCCTCTGTGATTCGCTCCTGATGAGTTAGCAGAATTCTTATCATACAATTTATTCTCTTTGGTACTTTTGAGGATATTGTGCTGATTCAATTGATAAGATTATGTTAATTCCTACTGTAAATGAGACTTAACTGTAGATATTTTTGTAATGTACTCCTAGTAATCAGAATATAATTAGAATAGGCTGGATGCTAGCTGTTTTTCCTTATTTAATTCTACTCAGTCAAACTATTTTGTATTATTTAAAGTATTGTACTCATTCAGAACAGTGAGAGAGAAATTTTCCAAAGCTCTTTGCAGCTTTTCTTCATGGTATTAGGGCCCATCTAGGGAATTTTTTTCACTACTTTTTTTTTTTTTCCAGTCTTCTTTTCAAATGTCTGAAACAACTTTTGAGTTATCTAGTAATTCAATAGGGCAATTTTCAATCTCTAATGATAGCTCTAGAATTCAGATTACCTCCCATAAACTCCATAAACACAACTTCCTGCAATGGTCTCAATCTATGAAGTTTTTTATTGAGGCCTGGGATGCAGAGAACTCAATGGCCATGTCTTGGATTATAAACTCAATAGAGCTCAATGTCAATCAATGTTACATATTCTTTTGCACAGCTAAAAAGATACAAGCAGTGGCACTTACTCTGATCAACGATGACTCTTAGTTATATGATTTGAGAAATAAAGTTCGTGAGAGTAAACAAGGAGAAAGAAATGTGATTGCCTATTGTAATGCCCTTAATTGACTCTAGCAAGAGTCAAATATCTATTAGGGCTATTATTGGAGATGTCCAGAATATGGTGTGAATTTCAAGCGGATACCTGAAAAGGAGAGGGTATTTAATTTTTTGGCAAGTCTAAATCTGGAACTCGATCAAGTTCGTAGTCAAATTCTTAGGGAAAAATCAATACCATCTATTTAAGAAGTATATAATGAGATTATAGCAAAGATTTGTTCTTGGTACCTCTACAATGTACCTTATGAGAATATCTCATTCTTTTAAGGAGTCTTTGTTTAGGGAAGACAAATTCTAGATGTCATTTTAGTGGTAAATGAATAGTAGATGCGAAGCAGAGATTCAAGTTGGTCCTTTAAAGTAGATTGTGAAAATGCTTTTGACTATGTTGATCTTGGTTTCTTAGGTCATATGTCCTTTGAAGATAAGGTTTTGGGTCTAGGGAGAAATTTGTTTGTTGATTTTGTAGTACTCATCTGTAAGATCCTAGATTACTTGGGTGGGGGGGGAAGTTCTCAACAATTACAAGTGGTAAGTCCATAATATGTAGACACATTTTAAAGCAATGAGTGCTAGTGGGCCTATTGGAGTGCATGATGTACATTGTGGGCCCAAATCCTAAAAGCTTAAACTTTGAGGAAAATTAGTTGTTCAACATGGTATTAGAGCCTCGTTTGGCGGGAGGTCACATGTTCAAACGTCATCACATATTTATTTCCAAAAGAGGCTATTTTATTTTTCTAATTTATTAAGCCCTGTGTAAGTCCAAAGGAGGTCACACATGAGGAAAGGTATTAGAGTACATGATATACATTGTGAGCCAAAATCCTACAAACTTAAGCTTGTAGGAAATTTGGTTATTCAATAAGGCCCAAGAGCCCAATATCCAAACAAGATGGTACTTATCAAAAAATAAAAAATATATCCATACAAGATGGTGGATTGTGAAATAGATTTGTTGTTAAAGTGGTTTTTGAGTTAAGCTGGAACTCTTTGTTAGTTTTCGTAGTTTCCATGGTAGGAGTTCAGGTTGAATTAGTTGTCTACTCTCTCTCTCTCTCTCTCTATCTATCTGTGCGTGTGTACCTTGTTAGTAGTTCAGGTTGAATTAGTTGTCTACTTTATATATATATATGTATGTAATAGTGTTCTTATTAGGGTGGTTTTCTATTTTTTGGTTTCCTTCAGCTGATGCATCAGCAATCTAAGACAAATGGGAATTGGAGATATCTTTTAGGGTAATTTGTGCAATTTGGTTAGATCATTTACAAGCCTTCCAGGCTGGATTAACCATTGAAGCTGAGATTTTATCTTTATTGAAAAGACTGATAGAGGCAACATCCACAGGCACCATTGATTTGCACAGAAGGGGATTAGCGGTTGTTCTGTCTTCAGTTTCTAAGGTTAAGAGAGGACCATGGAGGTTGGACTCAGGGATCCACAAGCTTATAGATATGATAAGGGTATTAGGTTGCTCTTCAGCTGGATTCCTATATTGACTAATCAGACAGTTGATTAGTTAGTCAAGTTTGACAGGGGATTTCATGCCTCCTTGATACATTTTTACTAATGGGTCTTCCTGCATAATTTTTGCAACCCTAGCTGTCTGTGTTATTGCAAATTTCTGTCTTGTTTATCTTTTAATTGGCATGAGGGACTGCCCACCTTCCTGTACCTAGCTATTTCCTTAATGACGTGTTTATTTCTTATTAAAAGAAAAATTACACTTGGAATCCAATACTTGGCAATTATTGTATCACCCAGTAGTTAGTAACACTTCATATTCTTTTACTGTCCATGCCCATGCAGTTCTGCTTTTTTTATAAAGAATGAAACATTTCTTTGGATTTTGAAATTTGCTTCTGCTCTTGTTTTTTTTAATTATTTTTGTGTAAAAAGGAATTTTTTTTATTAGTCCCAGAATTCTCTTTTCTTTAAAAAAATATGTATCGGATAATTATATTTGTTGTATTTCAGATCCCAGAGACACTGCTTCAAAGTACACTTAAATGCCTAATTGATATTTTTAATTCTGAGACTTCAACATTGGCTTCCATTGTGATGCAATCACTGGGTCATATTGGACTTCGTAGTCCATTACCTCTGCTTGTTCAAGATTCGGGTTCAGGTTATTTTGTTATAACCTTTCTGGAAGCTTATATATTGCTTAATCTTTATGCATTTTATGATTTCGCACTAAGAATAATGAATTGCAGTGCATTGTGTACAATGCAGTTTCCATTTTGACCGTTATACAAGAGAAGTTGAGGAAGCTACTCTCTGGTGATGATCCTAAAGCAGTACAGAAAATTGTAATCTCTCTAGGGCATATCTGCTTTAAGGAAACATCACCATCACATCTAAATATTGCCTTAGATCTGATTTTCAGTCTTTCCCGATCAAAGGTGACTATGCCATTTCCTGTTCATTAAATTTTAGTAGAGAAACTTTTGCACGACACTTTCTCCAGGTTTAAATGATACATATGAATGGAAGGGCCTCTCATATCTGTAGTTTTGGAGTTGTTCAGGTTGAAGATACCCTGTTTGCTGCTGGGGAGGCTTTATCCTTTTTGTGGGGCAGTGTTCCTGTGACAGCTGATATTATTCTCAAAACTAACTATATATCACTTTCGATGACTTCAGACTTTCTTACAAGAGATGTATCATCATCTCTATCAAGTTACAGCTCTAATGAAGAAACTGAAGCCAATGAAAATTGCCGTGTTATGGTTAGAGATGCAATTACTAGAAAGCTTTTTGATGTCCTTTTGTACAGTAGCAGAAAAGATGAGCGCTGTGCCGGAACTGTCTGGCTACTATCACTAACAATGTATTGTGGCCATCATCCAACCATCCAAAAGATGCTTCCAGAAATCCAGGTTTGTCCTTCATGCTAGTATGGTCACAAGGCAAAAACTCTGCCAATTGTTTCACACACATAGAAACACACACAGACATAAAGAAGCAACGGTGGAAGCAAAAAAGATGGGATGTGTGGATTTAGAAGATTTTAGATATGTTGAAAGGAGTGGTTGTTCTTTCATTGGTTTCCTAAGTTCACGAACAAGGTAGCAGATCAGTTGGCTGAGAAAGGAGTATTGTTATGGGAGGCATTTCAGGAACTTTCTTCTGCTTTAGTGTTTATATAAGTCTCTGATGTATTGCTAGTATTCTTAGTACTATAGAGTGTCCTATTTTGTCTCTTTGCTTGTAAATCTTTTCTTACACTTGCCTTGTAAGGGTGTTCTTGCTTCATGCATCTCCCCTTTTTTTCCTTTTATGGTTAATGAAATATTTGTTCTTATTGGGAAAAAAGAAAAAAGAAAAAAGACATTAATGTATTTTCTATAATGGTAATTTTCATGATAAGTATTTCCATGGTTTCCTGGAATCAGTTGTGAGGTCATGGAACTCATCAAATTGTTCCAAAAGTTCCATGAACTGCATATTTATGTGCGATTCAGAGGTTCTTCGTAGATTTCCTGATGTTACCAATGTTTTTAGTCCTAGTTAGTACATAGCACAAGCATTATGAATAAGAGAATTAACTTATGTTTGTTCCTTTTCTTTCCCATGAGTGCAGGAAGCTTTTTCACACCTTTTTGGTGAACAGAATGAACTTACACAAGAGCTAGCATCCCAAGGCATCAGTATTGTTTATGAACTTGGTGATGCAACAATGAAGAGTAATTTAGTAAATGCACTCGTTGGCACCCTGACTGGTTCAGGGAAGAGAAAAAGAGCAATCAAGGTGTTTTCTCTTTCTAAAAATGCATCCTACTTTTTGTTCAACTTTTATTTCCACTTTGCTTTCTCTTCTGTGAAGAAATTTCAGGGTTTTTGTTATGCAGCTGGTAGAGGACTCTGAAGTCTTCCAAGATGGGGCTATTGGTGAAAGTCTCGGTGGAGGGAAACTGAACACTTATAAGGAGCTCTGTAGCTTAGCCAATGAGATGGGGCAGCCAGACTTAATTTATAAATTTATGGATCTGGCTAATTATCAGGCTTCTCTAAATTCCAAGAGGGGTGCTGCTTTTGGGTTTTCTAAGATTGCCAAACAAGCAGGGGATGCTCTTCAGCCACATTTACGTCTATTGGTTCCAAGACTTATTCGTTACCAGTATGATCCCGATAAAAATGTGCAGGTTGATATCCATGAAAGCTTTGAACTATAAAAATATTCATAAGGCTCTTCAAGCACAAAATCTTTCCAACTTTCATATAAATCTGATTAACTGAAGGCAGGTTTTGATAAGCCATTCTGAATTGTGTATGCCACCACAGATTTTGTTAAGCCTTTTTCTTTTCTATTTTGTTTGAATACTTTGACAAATTATAGAAAGTGTATTTATTCATCATTGATTTTTTAGCATATTTAACACTGCCTTTGCTCATTGCTGTTGGTTAATGCTGTATCTGTAGGATGCCATGGCCCACATCTGGAAGTCACTAGTGGCAGACTCAAAGAAAACCATTGATGAATACTTGGACCTTATTATTAGTGATCTATTGACACAATGCGGATCCAGGCTCTGGCATTCCCGCGAGGCTTCCTGTCTTGCCCTTGCAGATATTATCCAAGGACGCAAATTTAACCAGGTTTGAAGCAATTGCAAATCATATCTTGTAATTTCATCTGTCCATATTTTTGTAAATTAATTGTTATTATTTGTTAGTAAACTGGAAAGTGCAATGCATAAATCCTTACCTTCAGTTCTTTTAACAGTGGAGAGCCAACATTTCCAACTTTTTTGAAGCACCATTCAGCAGTACAACTCAATTTCAGTTTCCCTTTACTCGTCATATAATTCATCAATATATATTTTTAGACGTGTAGTTATTCAGAGATCTTTTAAGCTTGTAGTCCTTTATTTCATAGCTTTGGTCACCACAACTTACTTGAACTACCATGCTTTGATTGATTCTATTACTGGAAAATGCAAGGGATAGTTCATCATAGTGGTTTGCAGTTCTTAAGATTTTATTGTTGAATTAGGCTTTGACTATCTTATCTGAAGACCAATTAGCGTCCAATGAGGGTAGGGCTAAACCTTTTATGACATTCTATATCACACCCTATGGGCCTATTCTAAAAACTATTATTTGTGTGACCTACCCCCGAGCATAAGAGTAGCATTCTCTCCCCTAAAATGATAGTCTTGTGACTTGAACCCATGACCCTTGGCTTTGATATCAATTCTTAGATTGTGCTTTGACCATCTTATCTGAAAGCCAATTGGAGTCTAGTGAAGGTAGGCTAGGGGCAGCATTGATCGATTCTTTTATGACACTTGACATCACATGCACAAGCCTGTTCTAAGAGTCATTGTTTGAGTGACCCATCCTTAGGCTTAAAAGCAACATTGTTGCACCCTAACAATAATGTTTGATGTGTGGTGTGCAGTTGGAAGGAAGAGTCCTTTTCCTTTTTATGTTGTGCACTATAGCTTTTAGTTGATGGCAGCACCCTTTTCTCCTTGCTGGTATGGATAGGGTAGTCCCTTGGTAGACCAGCTCCATAATGGAAATTCATATGTCTCAGCTTTCTGAAGGGATGAGAGTGGAAAGGTTTATGGTTTGACTACACTAATTATGTTCAAGGTGCTTCAGAGGCACATAGATCAAGGAGCATTTTTAGGAGCAGAGCCTCAAGTGGGTTATAGAATAGGATGATACCATGATCATTTACTTGTTTTTTCATTTCAGTGTCCAAAAAGTTTGATGATGTCCCTAGTGCCCTTAGCCAACTAGATTTCAATTGCTCTTATAGTGATAGCTATGCAAAGGATATTGAAATAGAGCCCACTCTGGTAAGAAAAATTAATCAGCTCCAGCAGATGCTATTTGGGAAACCTGTTCATCAGTTGGTGTAAGAATTGGAAGGGATTGTGGGGGCAGGATCACTTTTACCTTCTCCATGCCTACTAGATTCAGATATACAATTTAAGGGAATTTATAGATGTGTAGTGGAGGAAGATGGATATGGTTACTTCTTCATTGAGAGAGATTCATAGCCTCTTAGAGATATGGGTATCTGATGAAGGAAATCTAGTAGCTTCTCACTCTGGAGGTGAAAACTTAGTGGCTTTCCAAGAGAGAGCAGCATTGGAGCAGACCTCCCCGATAAATATTTTGAGGATTTAAAAGGAGATATTGAACCTACTTAGCTCCCATCTTTCTTCCTTGTTGAGTAGTTGGTGACGTCTCATTTTCCCTTTTGTAGGGGGGTGTGGGTTCTGGATGATTCTTTGTGTATTATGGCTCAATTTTTCTGCTGATTTCCTGTGTAAGAAGGATGCCACATTCATCATCCTTATCTGTAATTCCTTTATCCTTCCCTAATATTTTCATTAACTAGAACAAAACTATTTAATGTTTAATTACAGACTATACTGATAAATTTCAAGAAATTTGAAAAACTTTTGCCAAGACTTTCTTAGAGGCTAGAATATATTGTTCTCTTAACAAAAGAAAAAAAAAAAAAAAGCAAAACAAAACGTTAGAAAAGCTGTTTTTTTTTTTTCCAAAATTAATCATGTTTTGTTAGTGGAAACAATAAACTAAACCACAGGATCTTTTCTTTTCCATACAGCAAAGCTTCTGCTGAAGTATTATCAAGGAACATCATTCTTTTGGCAGCCCTTTTGTAGAAAAGGGAAAAAAAAAATGTTGTACATTAATTAAATAAGGAAGGGAAACATGCTTACTTTTATAGAAAATCTACAACAAATCAAACTAAATCTACAACTGTACACCCATATTTCTAAGAACAAAATAAATTTATAATATATAACTTATCCCTAAAAACAGCAACAGCTTATTCCTAAAAAATAGGTAACAACCTGATTATCCCTAAAAAGTAGGTAACAACCAGATCAGAAAAATTCTGATATGATTGAGATTCTCAACACTCCCCCTCAAGCTGGCTTGAAGATGTCATTCATGGCCAGCCTGCTTACTAAATCATCAAACTGCTTCTTTGGCAATCCCTTAGCAAGTATATCTGCAACTTGTTCAACCGTAGGTATATAGGGCATAACAATTAGTCCATTTTCCAATTTCTCCTTGATAAAATGTTTATCAACCTTGACATGTTTAGTTCTATCATAGAGTACTGGATTATGTGCAATGGAAATGGCAGCTTTATTATCATAAAAGACCTTCATAGGTAAAGGGCTAGCAGCCTTAAGTTCTTCAAGTAATTGTTTAATCCGCAAAACTTTACAAATGCCATGGGCTACGGCTCTAAACTCAACTTTAACACTACTTCTAGCCACAACATTCTACTTTTTACTTTGCCGAGTCACAAGATTGCCTCCAACAAAAGTACAATACCCCAAAGTTGATCTCCTATCAATTACACTTCATGCCCAATCTACATCAATAAACACATCCACTTGGAGATGTCCTCGATTCTCATATAGAAGTCCTTTTCCTGGAGTCCCCTTTAAGTACCTTAAAATTTTGTACATTGCATCAAAGTGTCCTTGATTTGGCGAGTGCATGAATTGACTCACCATGCTTACCGCAAAATCAATATCGGGATGAGTATGAGAGAGATAAATAAGTCTCCCAACTAGGTGTTGATATTTCTCTTTGTCAATCACCTCTATTAAACTTGTCAGTTGGAGTTTCAAATTCGGTTCTATAGGAGTTTTTGTAGCCTTTCATCCAAGTAAACCCATTTCACTTAATAAGTCAAGCATATATTTTCTTTGAGAAATGAAAATACCTTTCTTGGATCTAGCAAACTCCATACCAAGAAAGTATCTCAGGGGACCCAAATCTTTATCTCAAATTCACCAGTTAAAGCTTTCTTCAATCTCTCAAGTTCTAGATTGTTATCATCAATTAGAATAATGTCATCCACATAAACTATCAACACAACAATCTTTCCTTCTCTTGAGTGTTTATAAAACATTGTATAGTCAATTTGACTTTGAATATATCCTTGAAGCTTGATTACTTTTCCAAATCTCTCAAACCAAACCCTAGGAGACTACTTAAGACCATACAAGGACTTCTTTAATCTGCAAACCTTTTTTTTTTCTAGCTTTTCTTCGAAACCCGATAGTAAATCCATAAACACTTCTTCCTCCAAATTGTCATTTAAGAAAGCATTTTTCACATCTAATTGGTGTAAAGGCCAATTCAAATGTACTGTAAGAGAAAGTAAAATCTGAATGGAATTGATCTTTGCAACAGGTGCAAAGGTCTCTTAGTAGTCAATTCCATAGGTTTGTGTGAAACCTTTGGCTACTAACCTTGCTTTATATCTTTCAATGCTATCATCGGGTTTACACTTGATTGTGAAAACCCACTTGCATCCCACTGTCTTCTTTTCCTTAGGTAAATCAACAATTTCCCATGTTCTATTTGTCAAAAGAGCATTCATTTCTTCTTGAACTGTTGATCTCCACTTCGAGTGTCCTAGTGTTTCCTATATAGTTCTAGGAATGACTAAGTGAGATATTTGAAGTGAAAGCTCTATATTTTCCTAAGAGTCTTTGATAAGACAGATATTTGGCAATGGGATATTTGGTACAATTCCTAACTCTTTTTCGGATTGCAATAGGGATATCAAGATAAAAAAATAGGTAAAGGAGTGGAGTCCATAGGAAGATTACCTGGATTTTGAGAACTAGGAGTTGATGATTGACCATGCTCAAGATTGACTTGATTATTCTTAGTATTAGAATTAAACCTGTGTTTAGTATAAACACGAAGCTCAGTGGACATAGGTTGTAGAGTTTCTCTCCTTATTTGTGATGCAATTTTATTTGGCATAGATAAATCAGTATTTTCCCCTTTTTCACCAATTAAAGCATCTATTTTTTTATTTATTTCAGGAAGAAAAATACTAGGTCTTGGTTGTTCTTATTGCAAAAACCGATCTTCATTAGAGCTCTCCCCCTGAAGCGTAGTTTTGTTATAAAATGGAATATTTTCAATAAAGTTAACATCCATACTAACATGAATTTTCCTAGTGGTAGGATTAAAACACTTATACCCTTTTTTATTAGGAGCATAACCTAGAAAAATACATTTTTTGGTTCTTGGGTCAAATTTGGATCGAAGATGAGTTGGCACATGGACGAACTCTGTACAACCAAAAATTTTTAAGGGTAAATCTAAGGTGAGGCATGTGTTTGGAAAAGTATTCTTAAGAGTTTGTAAAGGTGTTGCACAATTTAGAACCCTTGTAGGCATTCTATTAATCAAATAACAACTTGTTAAAATTGCATCTCCCCAAAAGTGTGTAGGAACATTCATATGAAACATAAGAGCTCTACCTACTTCAAGTAAATGTCTGTTTTTACGTTTTACAATTCCATTTTATTGAGGAGTGTCCCTACAAGTTGATTGATGTAAAATACCTTTCTCTAGCAAAAAATCATCTAAACAATCATTATAAAGTTCTGTTTCATTGTCACTTCGAAGAATACTTATTTTGGTCTAAAATTGGTTTTCAACCATAGAATAAAAATCTTGAAAGAGTTTTGCAACCTCAGACTTAGAGTTCATTAGATAAAGCCAACATAGGTGTGTGTGATCATCAATAAACGTCACAAACCATTTTTTACCAGTTTAAGTAGTAATCCTAGAAAGACCCCAAACATCACTATATATCAAATAAAAAGGCTTTGAGACACAATACGGTTTTATTTTATAAGAATTACGATAGCTTTTGGCCAAAAAAACAAGTTTCACAATCAAAAGAAATACAATCCAATCCTTAAAATAAACCTAGAAACAAATGTTTTAAATAAAAAAAACTAGGATGTCCTAATTTGTTATGCCATAGCATTATTTGATCATGCACATGGATTGAACAAACACTACTAATAAAACCCTAAGCTTGTTTATTCTCAAACTGGTTGTCATCAAAATAGTAGAGATTGTCTATGAATCTAACACTGCCAATCATCATTCTCGAGTTCAAATCCTGGAATTCACAAAGAGAGGCACAAAAAACAACACGACAATTAGAATCCTTAGATAAATGACTTACGGGTAAGAGATTACAAAAGAGTTTTGGGACATGTAAAACGAATTGTAAAACAATCTTATTAGACAAACAAATAGAGCCTTGCACAACAATAGAAGATAAGCTTCCTTCTGCAATACGCACTTTTTTATTTCTAGAACAAGGTGTATACAAAATAAACAAATGAGATAAATTAGTCATGTGGTCAGAGACACCTAAATCTATGATCCAATGTGCAGATAATGAAAGAGAATATGCACACGAAAGACTACCTAACTAAGCTAGAGATGCTATAGGAGTACCAGGAGTCGGCGGAGCAGGTTTTAGCAACTGTAGCAGTTGGTCTAATTGTTCTTTGCTCGATGATGGTGTCTCGACAGCATGTTCTTTAGCAGGGAAACAATTAGGGTCACCTTGCTTATTAGTCTTCCATTCAATGGGCTTCCAATCAACTAGCTTCCCATGTAATTTCTAATAGGTTTGAAGTGTGGTGTGGTTTATTACAATGATCACACCAAACTCTTGGTTTGTCATCTGGACGACGTTGGTTATTATGATTGTGAGAAGCCGTTGTTGTAATGCCCAATAAGGTTGAGTTTTCCACAAGTCCAAAGAGCTTCTTCCCAAGTATAACATTCCTCCGGCTTTCCTCATGACGCACTTTAGAGAACACTTCACCTAGAGAAGGGAGAGGTTGCCGACCAATAATTCTACCCCGAACTTCATCAAACTCAACATTAAGCCCAGTTAAAAATTTGAATATTTGTGAACTTTCTACCATCTTCTTAAAATAGTTACAATCATCCGTATTTTTCCACTCATAGTCATTGAATAAGACAAGATCCTGCCATAAACCCCTAAGCACACTAAAATATTTGGTATCCGAATTCTCACTTTGACAAATATCGCCCAGTTTGAGTTGTAACTCATAGATTTAGGACTGATTCTCAAGGTCTGAATGCATCTAAATGATGTTGTCCCAAAGAGCTTTGGCAATAGGATAACACATATAATTTGATCTAATATCCTTCTCCATGGAATTTACCAGTCATGCCATGATCATGGAGTTTTTTGCATCCCAAGTGGCATAGCTAAGGTCCATCTTCGCTAGTTCTTTGGTGTCACCAATCAAATAACCAATTTTGTCTCGGCCCCTAATATTCATCAGAATAGATTGTGACCATCTGAGAAAATTGTTCTCATTAAGGTGGATAGCAGTGATCTGGACAAAGTAGGAATGAGAATTGGATGTGGGTAATTTTGAGGAATTGGAACCAACAATAATGGAAGGAGTAGATTCGGAAACTTCTGACATGATAAAGAGATAGCAATAAAAACGAAAAAGGAAAAAGAACAGAACTAGAAAGAATGAGAGAAAAAAGAAAGGGAATAGCCAATTAACTTGGCTTTGATACCATGTAGGAAAGGGAAAAAAAATGTTGCATATTAATTAAATAAGGAAGAGAAACATGTTTCCTTTTATAGAAAAGTTACAACAAATCAAACTAAATCTACAACTGTACACCCAAATTTATAGGAACAAAATAAATTTAAAATATACAACTTATCCCTAAAAAATAGGTAAGAACCTAATTATCCCGAAAAATAGGTAACAACCAAATCAGAAAAATTCTGATATGATTAAGATTCTCAACACCTTTACTGGGTCCACCCTAAAACCCCTTTAAATTTCAGAAGTTCCCATTACTTGCTTATGTAAAGCACCAAAGTACATGCTTGTACCTAAAGAACCAATCTAATGGAGAAATATTATTGAATTTCAATAATTACAAGAAAAATGACCAAACTGATACTAAGATAGCTATTCGAGAGGCTATCACTCTCCCACCAGATTCATCGAACAACCAGCCTTAACTATTCCATCTTTTTCCTATTTAAGCTATTGCAACTTGTACCAAGATTGTTACCCAGCCTATACTAAGACTGTTACAACTAACTGCCAATTGGTAGTACACTTTTCTTCCCTTTTCTGGCATACACATAACGTATAAGAGGCTTATCATTACCCCACTCAATGTAAGACACCTTGTCCTCAAGGTGGAAATTAGGAAAGTGCTCCGTAATTGTGTTGGTTGATTCCCATGAAGCTTCAAATCGAGGAAGTTCTTTCCACTGGATAAGTATTTCAATAACAGGAGGATTGTTATTGGGAGACTGGCGAATATCTAAGACCTGATCAGGCTCTACATACCACTCCAAATTGTCAGCAAGAATAGGGGAAAGTGGCTGACATAAATCAGCTTAACCAAGAGCTTGCTTAAACTGTGAAACATGAAACGCTGGATGAACAGTTGCCGAAGAAGGAAGCTCTAACTTGTATGCCATTGAACCAATTTGCTACACCACCTTGTAAAGGCCAAAATACCGTGGGGAAAGCTTCTCATTGGGTCGCTTGGCAAAGGAATGAAGACGGTAAGAACGAAGTTTGAGATAGACAAAATCTCTAACTTCAAATCAAACTGCACGACGATGGGCATCTACAGATGACTTCATTTTGGATTGGGCACAATAGAGATGGTCCTTCAGTTCATTTAAAATTAGATCATGCTCTTGCAATAATTGGTCCACTGCCATAACAGAGGTGGAATCCAATCCATAACGTAGCAACAGTGGGCGGGTCTCGCCCGTAAACCACTCGAAATGGTGTCATATTAGTGGTGGAGTGGAATGTGGTATTATACCAATACTCCACCCACAGAAGCCATGTAGACTAACATCTAGGCTTGTCATATGAAAAGCATCAAAGGCATGTCTCCACACAACAATTGACTACTTCCTTTTGTTCATCCGTTTGGGGATGATATGCGGTACTATGACAGATAGAAGTACCCTACAACTGGAATAGCTCTATCCAGAATTGACTAAGAAATACTTTGTCATGATCACTAATAATGGAAGGGGGAATTCCATGCAATTTGACAACATCACGAACAAAGACAACAACCACTGTTTGACCTGTGAAAGGATGCTTGAGCAGTGAGAAGTGAGCATATTTGCTCAATCAATCCACAACAACTAAAATGGAGTTATAACCCTCGGACTTAAGAAGCCCCCCAATAAAGTCCATCGTCACATCATCCCATATTTTTTCTAGAATAGGCAGTGGTTGTAGTAATCCAACAAGTGACAAAGTCAGGACCTTATTTTGTTGGCATACCAGACACTTTCCCACCAACTCTTTGATGTCATTCTTCATGACAACCTAAAAAAAATCTCATGTGAGCCGTTTGTAAGTCTTCAAGAACCCGGAATGACCTCCAACCACACTAGCATGGCCCTCTTGAAGAAGTGTCAGAATGAGGGGTGAGGCCTTGGGAAGAACTAGGCGCCCCTTGTAGAGAAGAAGGCCATGGTCCAAAGAATACTAAGGATAAGCATTTGGATCAGCCAACAGCCTCTGCCGAATCTTAGCAAGGTGTGGGTCAGCTTCAACTTGTGAATTGATCAATGAAGTGTCTAAGCGACTGGGAACCATGAGGGCAACTAACTCCATAGAAATGGGGATGCGAGATAGGGCATCAACTACTTTATTCTCCAATCTAGGCCAAAATTGAATTTCAAAATCGTACCCAAACAACTTTGCAACCCACTTTTGGTACAACTCATTCACCACTCTTTGCTCTAGTAGAAACTTCACACTACTTTCGTCCATTCGCACAACAAAGTGGCGACCAAGCAAGTAGTGATGCCACTTCTAAACTGCTAAGACAATAGCCATTGACTCTCTTTCATATATGGACTTTTGTCACTCTCTTGTTGAGAAGACTTGGCTAAAATAAGCCACTAGTCTTTGAGTTTGCATCAAAACGACACTCAAACCATACCCCGAGGCATCAGTCTCCACAATGAAGAGCTAACTGAAATCGGGCAAAGCCAAAATAGGAATTGTTGCCATAGTTGTTTTCAATTTTTGGAAGGCAGCCTCAGCCTCTGGGTTCCAATTAAAAGCATCCTTTTTGAGTTATTGAGTAAGGGGCCAAAAAATAGCTCCATATCCCTTAACAAATCAATGGTAGTACCCAGTCAATCCAAGAAATCCTTGCAATTCTTTAGGGGATTTGGGTGTGGGCCACTCTACCATGGCTGAAATCTTGTTGGGGTCAGTAGCAACCCCCTTGGCAGAAACTAAATGACCCAAGTATTCAAGCTGCGGTTTAGCAAAGGGACACTTCTTCCCATTGGCGTGCAGCTGGTGGTTAGCCAGAATGGACAACACACTTTGCAAATGATCACAATGCTCCTTCAAGTCCTTGTTGTAAACCAATATGTCATCAAAAAATACAAGCACGAATTTCCGAAGGTGTGGCCAAAATATACGATTCATTAATGACTGGAAGGTCGTTGGTGCATTGGTTAACCCAAAAGGCATCACCAACAACTCTTAGTGACCTTCATGGGTGCGAAATGTTGTTTTGTGGATATCTTGTTGTCAAACTTGAATCTAGTGGTAGCCCGATTTGAGGTCTAGTTTGGAAAAAATGGTTGCGCCATGAAGTTTGTCGAGTAACTAATCGATCACCGAAATGGGGAATCGATTCGAAGCTGTAACTTTGTTAAGAGAACGGTAATCTATACAAAACCTCCATCCTCCATCTTTCTTTTTAACCAACAACATTGGACTAGAAAATGGACTTAAGCTAGACCGAACAATTCCTGCCTCAAGCGTCTCTTGCACCAATCTCTCTATTTCATTCTTTAGAATATGTAGATACTGATAGGGACGGACATTAATCGGAGACGCTCCCAGAATCAATTGAATGGCATGGTCAATATCACGACTTGGTGGTAACCCCATCATCAGCCCAAAAACTCGATAATGTTGAGCTAACACTTCTTTGACTGTTTTCGAGACCTCATGTACTCCTTCACTCATATCTGAAGTGGTGGAAGTCTGACAAAGTTCCGCCCATACCCCTTGGCCATGGTGCTGCAATGCTTTAACCATTGCCTTAAGAGACACCTCAATCCAACTAAGGGTCGGGTCTCCCTTTAACAATATCACCGCCTTTCCCATTTTGATCTTCATTGTTAGCATCTTCCAGTTTACTTTCACGTCTCCTAAAGTCCCCAACCAAGGCATTCCCAGAATTACATCAATGTTGCCTAATTCAAGTGGAAGAAAATCTTCCACTACAGTGAGCCCCTACATCGAAATACAAACTCCCCTACAAATGCCCTTCCCTTTCATGGATATCCCAATTCCCATCATCACCCCGTAACTAGTTGTTGTAGTTAATGGAAGTGCTAATTGTTGAACCAAATGAAAGGATAAAAAATTGTGGGTAGCCCCACTGTCCACAAGGATGATTACCTCTTTTGACCCGATTGTCCCTTTGATCTTCATAGTTCCCAACGTGTTTAAACCAACCAGAGAATTTAGAGATAATTCCACAGCATCTTTCAGCTCGGTGGATGAAGATTCCACTGTTGCTCTCCCATCAAACTGATTATCCTCTTGCCTTTCATCTTCGTGCACCAATAAAACCCTTAATTCTTTCTTACAGCAATGACCAGGTGAGAACTTCCCATCACACTTAAAACAGAGCCCCTTCTCTCTATGGGCTTGAAGCTTCGATTCCGTTAGCCTCTTTATTGGAATCTCGCATCGTTGGTTTATTGTCTTCTCGCTAACAGCCACTGCCCTAGTCTAAAAATTTTCCCCAATTTTCCAATCACCTCGATTTGCAAATGACAACGTTTTGGTGCTCTTTGGGTCCCTTGGTTCATGGGCCTCCCACAGGGTTAAATTTCTATCTTTGACCCATTGGGCCATTTCCATCAAGTGGCCCATCCCATATGGTTGCAGAAGACGTATCTCAACTCGGATCTCAGGAAGCAACCCATTCACAAACATGCTTTCCATTACCTCCTCAGAAATCCTTTTCAAGGGAGCCGCTAGAATCTCGAATTCTCGCCAGTATGTTGCCACTATCCCTTTTTGTCGCACTGCAAGAAACTCCTCACAAAGGCTCCCTTCTTGAGTCGGACGAAAGCGAAGCAACAGCCGCCTCTTCAAATTTCCCAACTCCCAAACGCCTCTCTCGAATCAGCCCACTGGTACCAAGAGAGTGCGTCCCCATCAAGACTCATCACGGCAGCAACTAATTTCTCCTCTTTCATGAGTCCGTTCATCGCGAAGTATCGATCAGCTCGGAAGATCCAACCGTCCAAGTTTTCTCCCATAAATACGAGCATCTCCAAATGCCGTCTGCCATGCCATTCCCCGTTTCCTCCTCGCCTTGTCTCATCCGCCACTATGCAACCCCCACTGGTTTCCCCAACTCTAGGGATCCATTTTGCATGGTCTTCTCATTGAGCAACAGCCGCCTTGACCCGCCCCAGTGACAACACCGTCACCGCCTTCTATGTCTCTTCCAGCAACTGTAGAACTCGCATTACATTCTGGGCAAGGTCCATCACTGTCCTTTCCATTACCGGTAAGCGCTGCATCTCCTCTCTGATTTCTCCAACTTCCTTCTCTAGAGAATCCACCCGGCCATCATTCTTTTTTTGAGCCATTTGGATCGATGCTCTAATACCAAATTGATAGGTATCTAATGGAGAAATATTATTGAATTCCAAGAATTACAAGAAAAAGGACCAAACTGATACTAAGATAGCTATTCAAGAGGCTATCACTCTCCCACCAGATTCACAGAACAACCAGCCCTAACTAATTCCATCTTTTTCCTATTTAAGCTATTCCAGCCTGTACCAAGATTGTTACCCAGCCTATACTAAGACTATTACAACTAACTGCCAGTTGGCAGTACACTTCTCTTCCCTTCTGATTATATGCAATATGTATAAATATGTTTTGTTCAACAGTTATATAGGTAAGAAAAACCTTTAATAGTTTAGTGTACCTTACATACTTTACGGTTAGATAATGAACGTATTTTTATGATTGAGGTATTGATTATAAAGTCAAAGTACTACAAGAAGCAAATAAGAAATCTGAAAGCTGGAATTAGGATTCTGAATAATTCATTTTCGTTGATTTGATTGAATTACAACCTATTTATACAAGTTGTACAGTAAGGGGAAAAAGGGTAATAGGCTAAGGAAATAAAAATAAATTCCTACAATTACTGTTAACTTTCCTTATCTTGCTATAAATATACAGATCTGATTTGATTTTCTATTCAAATTCCATGATTTTAGTCCATAATCAAAGCAGAAGAAATATTCCATGCTTTCCAATAGTATCTATAGAAACTTGCATTATAAGAAACCTTGCATGTCCTTATATTATGTCTTAACATATCATATATGGCCATTGTTCCCCACTAACATGTCTGATTTCACAGGAATTCTCTATACAATAGTCTAAGTTTTGAGTGTGTTGATATTCTTTTTTTCCCTCATATTTCTTGAATTTTCTTTTTTTAATTTGAATATTTTCCATGATTTTCCACATTTACTAAGATACTACAATTGATTTTTTCTTTTTTTTCCTCTTCTCCTCCCCACCCCCCCTCCCTTCTTTCTATTTTGGTACACTTTCTTCTTATTTTTCAGATGTATGATATAATACATTTTCTTCTAAACAGTCACTTTAGAAATGCTCAAGGATTATTTTCACCACTTACAATATATATGTCATTTTCCAGTCTCATGGTTTGATGATTCTGTTTGATATTAATGGAAAATACATTTCTACCACTTATCCTCACCACATATGGATTTTATGCAGTACAGACGATATGAATAGTGCTGATCCATCACTATCAATATCACATACAAGACCTCTATATTTCTATATCCTTAGCAATAACACTGTAATACGAACTGATATTTAATGGTTGCCTGATTCCTCTTTTTTATGGCTTACATGACACTCACATGGTCCCGTTCTCATATCAGTTTCTCTGAAGTATCTTACAGTGTGATCAGATTAGCAGTTTCATATCACTCATATGGTTTAGGTGTATTCCTGTTATATAGGTTGGAAAGAACTTGAAAGAAATATGGATAGCTGCATTTCGTGCTATGGATGACATAAAGGAGACTGTCCGAAATTCTGGGGACAAGTTATGCCGTGCTGTAGCTTCACTCACAACAAGGCTATGTGATGTTTCACTTACTGGAACATCAGATGCGAAACAAGCAATGGATATTGTTCTGCCATTTCTGCTAGCTGAAGGCATACTGAGTAAAGTTGACAATATCAGTAAGGCATCTATTGCCATGGTCATGAAGCTTGCAAAGGTTAATTCTACTTTACAATGCTATATACTGGTTTTGAGTCTTTTGACAAATAACATCTGGCTTCCAATAATATTTTTCTGGTTTCTAATAGAACAGAGAAAACATTATTTGGCTGACTATATTTAAGGCTTTTTGGAATAAAATAAAATAGTTGTGGTTTCAATGTTACAGATTTCCTGAATTTAATTAATTGAGCCATGTGACAGTAAAAAGTTAAATTGTGTAACCTTTTAAAGGATGAAACATTTTTTTTAAAAAAAGTTTAATTGTGTAATATATTCTCTAGTTGATTGGTTTCATCTATGCATGATATAGTCATAGTTTTAAAAGACGAGAACATAAAGCCTTTTGTCCTTCCGTTGCACTATGCACAAGCCTTGAAGCATCAGGTACAAAAGTCTTAGTACCACCCTTTTTTTTGCCCATTGATCAATTAAGTTTTAAAAAATATTTAATTGATGAAAATTTTTATGATTTCAAAGCTAAATGCCACAAAGAAAACTCATTCAATTACTGATCGATATTGGATTATATACATTTTGCGTACAAGTAGTAGATCTTGAGTATTGAAATGAACATATAATGAGAGCCCCATACTGCAAAATGTGAGCCTTTTGTCACAGTCTTATACAATTTTTAAACACCCATATGACGGACAACTTCATGTCTTCTTGAGTTGCTAAGTCAGCTTGTCCCAACCAAATGCTAGACAATGCCCTGGTGTGTGAAAGCTAATAAAGAGCAAGCAAGGGAATACTTGGAAACATGAAATCTACAAGTGTATTACCAAGGAAGCTTTATAAAATGTTAGATCTTAAATGCCTAAGCGCTCTCAACTCCAAGGTACCTTGGCCAAAGGAGGCCTCCACCTATTTGTAGGCATCTATAGAGAATGCTAGAACCTTGAGGTCTCTTGAGACCCTCCAAAACCTTCAACACTAGCCCTAATACAGTACTATGTCTTTCTCAATAAAATGCTAAAGTATTCTAGATACTCCCAGTCTTTACATAGTCCCATAGTCTTCCACACTGTTCTGGAGTCTCCAACTCAACGCTTGAGAGATCCACACATCTTTTGAGAATTGCACACTTCTGGGAAAACTACTAGAGCATTTCAGTGTTCTCCTGAAAGCTTAAGTAAAGGTTCTGAGCAGTCTTATTAGCAATTTCTTGAGCAGATTGTGACTGTCTCTAAAACCTTTTGGCCCCATCATCTTTTGTGCAAAGCAAGACTAGTAGGTTGTCAAGCCTCAAAGTTCTGCAAAGTGTATGGTTCAAAAGCCTTTTGTAACCATGATTTTACTAGATTTTAAAGCTTATGGGTGCCATTATAAATGCCAGGGATGTTTGTAACATATGGAAACTCATTGTTTCTTGAAATAGAAGTCTTAACAAATATTTCTGAAGGTAGAAAGAATTGAATTGAATTCTATTTTGATCAACCAGGTTACAGAGCTTAATATACACACCTACCCTCCTAGAGTAAAATGGAAATAAATTATACAAGGGAAGTGTTACAAAGACAATCCATACAATTACTCTAAACTGTTGACCTATTCTAAAATATATACAATCATTAATTGCTTCTAATTTAAATCATTTAGACTTAAAATAGAAACTAGAATCAGGAAATCAGCCACATTTTCTGACAGTTTCTTTAGCAATAGACACAAAACTCATGGTTTCTTTTAGAAATATGCACACAAAACAATGATTAAAAATGCTGAACAAAATAATCCTATCATTTCTGTCGTATGCATCTTCTGATTTTTGTAAATAATGAATTTGAATGCATGGAAATTTCAAGTCATATTTTAGCAATGATTATGCATCATAGAAAACAAATCACAACCTATTGATATGCTATGCAAGGATTGCTGAATGTACAGAATGCCTTAAATGGAAATGTCACCAGGTATGTTGAAAAAAAAAATGCAGATATAGTGATGCATATACTGGTACTGGATTGATGCTAAATAAGTATCTGACTTCACAGAAGTTCTTGCAAAAATATATCAATTTCATAGTATTAGAAATATTTATGAAAGGTATCAATCAACAAAGAGAACTCATGATACTGTTAAAAGGAACATACATAGCAAGAATGTTGTGTTTCATAGTAAAATTAGGGAATTGATCTTTAATACTTATTATGAGAAACTCTTTGTATTGTCGGCATTGAAAGGTTGATCTACATTTATACTGCAGTTTAGCAAACTAGAAAAGCGATATGTAGAGAAAAAAGAAAGTAAAGATATACAGCTGTACTGTAAAAAGAGAGTAATGTTGTTGATGCAAAAATTGAATAGTTTAGAACCCAAATGAGAAAAGATGGATGATATAATTGTTTGATGTACAAGTTAGTTTTGAATGTACTGTCAATGTTGACACAGCAAGAATCAATCACCCTTTGGAAATGCATGAGATATCATGTATTGCAGAATTAACCAAATGATGACAATTATAACAAAGCCGTGCAATAGAAAATAAAAATGGAAATAAAATGTTATCAATGATATAAGTATGTTTTCAATATGCTCAGACATAAAAGAGTATGTATATTGATATACTGCAGATGTAGACAAACTATCTACACTATTATATAAAACCTACTCTTTTTATAGGTTACTATGCAGAGAAAGCCAGCCCATTAGATTCCATAAAGACCCTGATTTCTTTGTCCATTCTGGGAAATTAAACATATAAGAGAATTCTTAAAATGGGTGCAAGGAAAGAACCACATCAAAGTGAGAAAAAAAATCAAATGTTGTCACATTTTAATTTCTAGTAAGTTTCATCATAAATGAAAGCAGGACATGTGAAACCCTAGATTTATTTTATTTATTTATTTATTTATTTGTTTGTTTGTTTTGATAATGTGGCAACCCACCGTTTCACTTTGCAAAACTCAGGAAAGCCATATAAACATGACCCCTCTATCAAGATTCATATATTAGGCAACTTTGGGACTCAAACTTGGGAGGGCTTTCTATTTGAGCTACTTGTGGGAACACAAGGGTTCAGAGAACGAATATCATAAAGAATGAAAAAATGTATGAATAAAAAATTTAAAGAAAACCTGATTATTTCCTAATAGAAGCTTGATTACCCTTAGGAGGTTGTGATATGACTAAAAGCTTTTAGGGCTACATACGGTCTCATACTGTAGATGTTCTTTTCCTAATAAGTCATCCTTTACCATAAAAAAATCTGAAGACATGCACAGAGTATGCAATGGTTCTATAAATTAGATCTTTCCTTTCTCCCACATCTTCTTATGTATATTAGGGTGCCTAGACAATTTGTAAGAAAAACCATGAAATTACCATTTATGTTCTCCTCTACAATTAACTAAAAATAAGTACTCAAATTGGAAATGATTCAAAAAATGATGCTTAATATAAATACATCAATCAATAGTGCCTTATCCTAACTGCACAAGATCTCAATGCTTCATTTTTATCTATGGTTTGTAAAGACTAATTTGTAGTTGAAAGTGGAAGGGTTCAAAGAACTTATTAGAAATTGGTAGGTGGGCTATAATGTTAGGGATTCATTTAGCCCCATCTTAGCAATCAAACTAAAAGAGTTGAAGAAAGATCTAAGAATTTAGAATAAAGAGGTATTTGGGAATGTCACAACCAATAAAATTGCAGCTCTAAATCAGATTGCCTTCTGCATTGTCAAGGAAAGGGAAGTTGCTCTTCCATTAGAGGAGCCGAGGCTAGGAGGGAGGCAGTGTTTAAATTTTTTAAGTGGGCAGCAATGGAAGAAGTCTCTTGGGCAGAAATCAAGAAAACTTTTTCTAAAAAAGGGAGATAAAAATATAAATTTCTTCTATGTGATGGCCAATGCTCATACGAGAAGAAACCATTTGGCTAAAATGCAAATGAATGGAGAAATGTTATTGGAAAAAACAAATATTAAAGAGGAGCTTTGAACAAAGAAGATTATGTTAGGATAGAGCCCTTAAAAACATGACATGACTAACAATAAACCGATTTTACTATTATTTATATTATGATTCCAGTTTTCTCTTTCATTATCCCATTTTTGCATTGTGTATGATGAGCATTCAAGCTTGCGTCACTTGTATTGTACATGACTTGAGTGCATTAAGAAATGCTCAGAAGATCCAAATCATGAGTTCCTTTCATGTTGATAAGTATCTCATAGCAAGTTCATAAACTTAAGCAATCCATTTGAGACTATAGTGCACCACCTCCTTATTGAAGGGATGACTTGTCTTAGTCATCAAGATAGGTTTCCCATGGTGAGTGCATTAATGTATATGGTTACACATTGGAAAAGACTTACAATGAGTCATAACATGAACTATTAGGTAATCATGACTTCACTAAGCTACTATGTTGTATGATCCTATAACTTTGAAAGAATATTGAGTTAGTGTTAAGGTCTCCAATGGCTTTGACTTACAGGTGAGATCCTTAGGTGATCATATATTACTTATAAATTGAGTTACTATTGATTAAGGCAAGTGGCAATGGGTATTCTCAAGATAGGCACCATGATATCTCATGGGTTTGAACCAATGTATCCTCTTACGTGATCATAAAAAAATGTGATCTTGAAATATGTGACCGCATTAATTCCTTAAGTAAAATTTGACATATGCTCCTAAAGAGGTAGAGTATGTCAATTAATCACATAATAAGAGGATTTGAGATTCAATGATTATAAAAGTAATCTTGACAGGTTGATAGCATTCACTTTGGTAGATTGTGGATTTTAATTCATAGAGAGCTTGAATGCAATCATTAGTAGGTCAATGACTTGAGTTTTCTATCTCGATCTAATATTATAAGATATTAGAGTGCAGTTAACTCTTTTTAGTTGTATGTTGAGTCAACTTTAAAATTGGATTTTGAGATAGTCAATATTTTCCTATGGGTCTCAATGGTCCTTACTCAAGCTCATACTCTTTGGTGGTACATTATTGAGGGATAGTTGGGTTCTTTATTCTTATGTGTGCATAAGGGCGTTTTAGTAATTACGCAAAGTTGCATAAGAGTTTATGAATGGTCTTTCTAGATTGTGTTTATTAATTAATCGGAATCCAATAAAGCTAACTAATTAATTAATTAATTAATTGTATTTTGAATAGGGCAAAAAAAATGAGGTTTTATCACAAGTTTTGCAGTTAATGAAAGAGAAGGTCTAGGTATGAAGGTATTCTATTTGTTGTTTGTTGATGATTCTTTTATCCTTTATGATGCCAGTCAAGAAAATATGGAGCACTTGAGCTGGTCTTGCAGGTGGTTTTAAGGCAATCCTAGCTTTAAAAATCAATTTGGAGAAAAGTGAATTTATCCTAATTGGAGGGTAGCAAATGTTGAGGAGCTAATTGGTGTTTTGGGCTATCAGGTGGGTACCCTTCTCATTGTTAATATGGGTCTATTGTTGGGAGCAACATTCAGATTGTCTTGAATTTGGGATGTGGTGGAGGAAAGATTTTAGAAATGACTGGCTTTGTGAAAGAGACAATGTCTATGAAATTGAGGAGTGCTAACTCTAATAAAAAATACTCTATGTAGCTTCTCAATATACTTTATGTCCTTATTTGTTATCCACAGAAGGTGATCTTGAAATTGGTAAAGATCCTAAGGGATTTCATTTGGGGGAGAGATGCCCTTGAGAATAAACCACATTTGGTGAATTGGTTGACAATTTGTATGGACAAGAGAAATGAAAGCTTAGGTATTAGAAGTCTTTCCATTCTTGACAAGGCATTTTTCAACAAATGGCGTTTGAGGTTTGCTACTGACAGATTCCTTTAGAAAGCAGGTGGTTACAAGGAAGTATGGGGAGGAGGTGAGCAGATGGTGCTCAAGAGGGTGGAGGAAGGTTATAGGGTGGGTTTATGGAAGGCAATTAAAAACGGGTGGGGGATTGTTTGCAATGGAAGGGGTTTTAAGGCGGGCAATAGGCAAATGGTGAAATTTTAGAAGGATAGGTAGTGTGGTAGCTTACCATAGGAAGAGTCTCCTGAGTTGTCTTCCATAGTCATTGCCAAAGATGCATGGGTAATTGAGGTGTGGGAGCAAGGGATGAGGGTTGTTGAAATCCTCATTTCTCAAAACAAATCCATAACTGAGAGTTTGAGGAGGTGGAGACTTTCTGTAGGAGACTACATGGTTAGGGAAGTAGAGGATAAAATGTTGTGGCTAAGTTAAAAGTGTGACAATTTTGCAATTAAATCTCTGTACCCCTCTTTGTCTAATAAAAGATTTGAGGTTTTTCCTTCAAACGCAATTTGTAATCCTTAGGTTCCATTGAGGATTGAGCTTTTTTCTTGGAAGCTGAACAGGGAAGGATCTTGAAGTTGAACCAACTCAAAAGGAGGGGATGAAATATGTTGAATGGCTGTTATTTCTATAAAGAAGTTGATCACATCCTTCTTCATTGTGCGATGACTATTATCTTGTGGTAACTCATTTCTACTTTACTTGTGGTAAAGTGGGTGACACATTCCTCAGATAGAAGCATCTTTTTGAGTTAACATGGATCTTTTGTTGGGAAAAAGAGGAAAAAATATTAGAGTGGCTCCTTTGTGCTTATTTTGAACCATTTGAAAGGAAATGAATAGGAGCGCTTTTGAATACATTGAAAAAGTGGATCAAGCAATCAAACAAGCCTTTGTGTGTAATTTTTTAAAGTGGCTTAGAGTGGATATAGGAGATTCTTCAATGTTCATGGCAGACTTCATTGATTGATTGAGTCATAAGTAGGGAGAGGTAATTTTTTTTTTTTTTTTTTTTTCTCTCTCCACTTTGTCTGGCCTTTTGGTGCCTTTTTATTTCCCATGTATGCTTTCACATGCCCTTTTGTTAGGTGCTTTTAATATATTTTCTTTTTGCCTATCAAAAAAAAAAGAAAGGCATTGGGTAAGTGTTCATACAGAATGAATTTCTTATAAAGTTTGTGCTTAATGTATGTGAACATGGGCATATTCATTAGGTTCTCTGTAGCTTATTATGTTAATCATCTACTTGTCTTTCTGATTATATTAATCATGTATTTCTCTTTCTTGTGTTTGGGAATTGTAAAATATATTTTTTCTAATTTATGTAGTGTTGTAAAACTATGTTTATTCTTTTACCAATATACCAAGCTGTTTTGCCTGATTTGCAGGGTGCGGGCATTGCAATACGTCCACATTTATCTGATTTAGTTTGTTGCATGCTAGAAAGTTTATCAAGTCTTGAAGACCAAGGGCTCAATTATGTTGAGGTGTGGCAGATATTATTTGTTTCTTAACTATTTTCTATATTAGGAATGTGCCTGCATTTTAAAGTGTGTTTCTTAACATTATAGATGGCATCTTGTGCTTAATTAGCGTCCACTTTTTTTAAGGTCTTATCAGTTGATCTTTGATCTGATGAAGAATTTCTTATATCAATTTTTTATGCATTAGTCCTGTTTATTCATTTATTTTTATTTTCATTTAGTTGCATGCAGCAAATGTTGGAATAAAAACAGAAAAGCTTGAAAGTTTGCGAATTTCAATTGCAAGAAGCTCACCAATGTGGGAAACTCTTGACATTTGTATAGCAGTTGTGGATACTCAATCATTAGATCTGTTGGTTCCTCGTCTTGCTCAACTTGTTCGATCTGGAGTAGGCCTCAACACTAGGTATATGGCAAATTCCTAAGCAATTTAATAATTCAATAGTTATTCAGATCTTGAATGTTTTCTTTTCTAATTTGCAAATTCTGTTGATATTCTTGGAGTGGGCAGAGTATTTAGATGTTTTCTCTGTTATTGACCACCTATAAAGTAAGTAGTTACAACTTAAAGTTATGAGAATTCTATCCCAAAATAAAAATGGTGTTTGTTTAGGAAACATTTTCATCTTGGGAAGAGCATACAAAAAATACTTGTAAAACAGTTGGAATGTCATTTTTCTGTCCCAGGCTCCTTGCAGGAAAAAGTAAATAAGATGTGTGGTCTATTCAGTGTTGTTCCATCTGCCAATATCAATTATTTCCAAAGATTTGACATTGTTAATTATCTCCCAAGTTGGCTAGTTATGTGAACCAAGCTAACTTCATAAACTGTTCATCATTTGAAATTTTTTGTTGGTTTTGATCAACCTACTTAGAATGTCCAAAAGCACCATGTGTGCGCTCTAAAGTTTTATGGAAATGGTTTATGTTATGGTCCTAATAGTAAACCAATCAAAACTCTTCCTACTTTCTTCTAATCTGTTCTCCTGGATGTTCCAGGGAATACTTGCAAGTGTGGACATCACCTATAAAATTTGGCAAAGGACAATGCTTCCTTCTAATTATTCTATCAGCTTACCCAGCATATAAGCCTCCCATCTGGATCATTTGTACAACAAATGAACTATACCGCCCAAGTCAGCCTAAGAGATAATCACAGTTTAGTCCTCTTTTGTAGGGATATCAATAGCAACCAATGCATTAGCCTCTCTAATGCCTTCCAACAGTGCTAGGATCTCCACCTCCATTGTCAAATCATGGCCAATCGGTTTTGAAAAAGGAGAACTAATGTTGCCTCACTGGTCTTTAATAATCTCCCCGACACCTGGGTCAAAGAGCACCCAACAAAAGGATGGTATGAATTCCTTGTCCCCCTGCTATTCCTCTCAGGCCACTTTTGTCTTCTCTGTTGAGCTCTGCTTACTTCCATGATCCCGTCGCTGGAAATCCTGATGAAGAGTTGTTTGTTGATGGCTCTCCTAGTATCCCTGATGCTGGTTGTGTCACTACTCTCAGTTCAGCTTCCAGCATTGATGAGGTGGCTGTGTCTCTTCAAGGGCACCCTTCTAAAGATCTTAGTACTTTTTCCCTGAATGGCTCATCTCCTCACATCACATCCCTTGTGCAGAAGTCCTGAATTCCCAAAGTCCAAGGGAATGCATATTATTGGAGGAAATACAGATATACTAAAATTAAAATCTATGATAGCCAGGTAGAGCAATAGAGGATATTCCAAACATCAAGTTCATTTATGCCAAAAATGTTTTTCAGATCAATGTCAACACTACTCATCTCAATAGTTTTGGTTACACCAGGCTGTATGATTTCTGTTTGGCCCCTCTCTTAGTTAGGACCCCCCATAGGAGGGAACCCCAAAGCTCCCCACTTTTTGAACCAGTTTTGGATAGAATTTCTGGAGGACTAGATGGATTGAAAGGAGCTTATTTATCCTCAGATTGGATAATTACTTCAATACAATCTTATCTTGCCCATGTCTACAGATTCTTTCTCTCAGCATTCAAGGTCCAAGGCAAGGTAGCAGTATGGATTAAGAGAACCCAGAAGGATTTCCTTCCATCCAGTTTTGGGAAGGATAGGAGAGATCATCTGATAGGATGGAACCAGATTTGTGAACTAAAAGATGAAGGTGGTTGGCTATTGTTAAGCTGTAAATAGAATAGGAGAATTATTTTCCTATTTTATTGTTTCCTATTTCTGTAAATAGATAGTTTTATTAGTTTCCTATTTTTGTAAATAGATAGTTTTATGATTTAGGAATAAGTTAGTTTAGGAATAAATTAGTTTCCTATTATGTCTCTTGTTTCCTTTTTTCTTCTCTTGTAATCTCCTATATAAACTGTGTGTATAGTCAATCTAATAGATAGAAATTATTATTTTTCATCCCATATTTCGTGTCATGGTATCAGAGCTATAGGTTTTTAAGACTTGGGCATCATTCTGGCCTTCATCGCCATTTTTCTGGCCTTCATAGCTAGATTTTTTTATTATTCACGTGTTCTTTTACCAGCCTTCATTGTTGTTGGTTTTTTTGTTTCGCGATCTGCCTTAATTTTAAGAGATCAGGTTTTTTTTTTCGTGGAAGATGTCAGAAAATTCAGGTACACTTTCACTCCCTTTTTGCATAAATGCCTCACACAGGGTTTATGATGACTCTTGGATAATAGACTCCGGTGCCATAGACCATATGACCTCCAAATCTCAACTTTTCCATACCTATACCCCAAGCCCAAGTAACAAGAAAATTACAGTGGTCAATGGCTCTTTAGCTACTGTTGCAGGTTTCGGAGACATATACATCACACCTACCCTTATTCTTAAAAATGTCCTCCATGTACCAAAATTGTCGGCCAACCTTGTTTCCATTCAAAAGCTTACCCATGATCTTAAATGTTTTGCTATTTTTTTCCTTTCTTATTGTGTTCTTCAAGAACAAGGCTCGGGGAGGAGGATTGGACTTGCTAAGGAAAGGAACGGTCTTTACCACCTTGAATCATCTCAGAAAACTAGTAATAATTTGTCATTGTCTTTTCTCAGTTCCTCAAATAAAGATACCATTTGGTTGTATCACCTACGTCTAGGTCATCCATCTTTTAGGGTTTTAAAGGTCATGTTTCCTCATTTGTTCCAAGGATTAGATATTTCTGAGTTTCATTGCGAAACTTGTGAATTGTCAAAACATACTCGTGTATCTTTTCCTATTAGCAATAAAAGAAGTTTTCATCCTTTTCATTTGATTCATAGTGACATATGGGGTCCTTCGACTATTCCTAATGTTTTTGGGGCTCGTTGGTTTGTATCCTTAATTGATGATTGTACTCGGGTTACATGGATCTTTCTTCTTAAACAAAAATCTGATGTTAGCATTGTTATACCTAATTTCCACTCAATGGTTCAAAATCAATTTGGGGTTAAAATAAAAAACTTTAGGACAGACAATGCTAGAGATTACTTCAACCAGACTTTGTCACCCTATTTGCAATCACAGGGCATTCTCCATGATTCATCATGTGTTAACACACCTCAACCAAATGGGGTAGCTAAGAGGAAAAATGGGCATTTACTAACACAACCCGAGCCTTACTCTTTCAAGGGAATGTTCCTAAGTCCTATTGGGGGGAAACTGTTCTTACTGCCACATACATGATAAATAGAATTCCCTCACGAGTGTTAGACAACAAAAGCCCCGTAGAGATACTTAAGAGTTTCTATCCACACTTTAGAACCTCAAATGGGCTCATTCCTAGGGTATTTGGGTGCACTGCATTTGTTCATGTCCACAGCCAACATAGAGACAAGTTAGACCCCTGAGCCATAAAATGTGTCTTCCTTGGTTACTCATTTACTTAAAAATGATACAAGTGTTACAATCCCCCAACCAGAAAATTTTACATCTCTGCAAATGTCACATTCACAAAAAATAAACCTTTTTTTCCCAAGTCCTCTCTTCAAGGGGAGATTTCAATGATGGAAGACAGTCCTTATGAGTCCTTTGAACCTCTTGACCTTCCTCATGTCTCAACCCATGGTGATGAAGAACCTGAGTCATTCAAACCTCAGTCATCCAAGTCAATCACACCTGAGTCACCCAATTTTACCACTAAACCCGTGTCACCCCCTGTTCTAGCCAGTGTCACTCGCAATTTTCCACAGGTTCCTAAGGTGTATTCAAGGGAAAAGGCCATTCCTGAACAAAAGCAGGTCTAAGAATCCAACTCAGACCCTGGGAATGAAATCACGGTAAGATCAGACCCACCTTTACATACACAACCTAGTGAAACTTCCACTGACTCAATAGACAACCTAGACCTAGACCTTCCCATTGCTGTCAGAAAAGGCACCAGAGAATGCACTAACCGACCACTCTATCCACTATCACATTATGTGTCTCTTAAGCACCTATCACCAGCCCACAAGAATTTTATTGTGAGTCTAAACATCACTATCATCCCTAGCACTGTTTCTGAGGCATTGACAAAAAGGGAATGGAAGGATGCTATGAGAGAGGAGATGAGTGCATTAGAAAAGAATAAAACATGGGAGATTGTTGAAAGACCGAAAGGGAAAAACATTGTTGATTGCAAATGGATTTTCACACTAAAATATAAGGTTGATGGATCTCTTAAGAGACATAAAGCAAGATTGGTAGCCAAAGGGTACACTCAAACTTATGGAGTTGATTATCAGGAGACTTTTGCTCTAGTTGCAAAAATGAATACTATAAGAATCCTGTTGTCACTGGCTACCCACTACAATTGGCAACTCCTACAGTATGATGTTAAGAATGCATTTCTTCATGGTGATTTAGATGAAGAGATTTACATGAACATCCCACCGGGATTTGAGGGAAACACAAGTAACAAGGTGTACAAGCTGAAAAAGGCCTTTTATGGGCTAAAACAATCTCCTAGGGCTTGGTTTGGGAGATTTGCAAAAGTCATGAAAGAGTCTGGGTACAAACAAAGCCAAGGTGACCACACTCTCTTCATTAAGCACTCGGCTGCCAGGGGAGTAACTGCTCTTCTAGTCTATGTTGATGATATCATAGTGATTGGAAATAATGAGAGAGAAAAGCATGAATTGAAGCAGAGATTAACAACAGAGTTTGAGATAAAGGAACTAGGGAAACTGAAGTACTTCCCTGGGATTGAGGTGACATATTCCACACAAGGGATCTTCATCTCTCAACAAAAGTATGTGACTGATTTATTGACAGAAACAAGGAAGATTGGGTGTAAACCAGTCTCTACCCCAATGGATCCAAACCATAAGTTGGGAGAAGTTAAAGAAGAACCAGTGGTGGATAAAAGAATGCACCAGAGGTTAGTTGGTAAGCTCATATACCTTGCTCAGACTCGGCCAGACATCGCCTACTCGGTGAGCGTGATCAGTCAATTCATGCATGATCCAAGAGAACCTCATCTTCAAGTTGCTTACAGGGTGCTGCATTACTTGAAAGGCAACCCCGGGAAAGGAATTTTGTTCAAGAAAAACAATACTCTTGCTCTAGAAGCATACACCGACGCTAACTATGCAGGTTCCTTAGTGGATCGAAGATCAACTACAGGGTATTGTACTTTTCTTGGAGGTAATCTGGTAACATGGAGAAATAAAAAGCAGAATGTGGTAGCAAAGTCATTTGCAGAATCAGAGTTTAGGGTCATTGCTCAAGGGTTGTGTGAACTACTTTGGCTCAAGATTATTCTAAATGATTTGAGAATCAAGTGGGATGGTCCTATGAAGCTCTATTGTGACAACAAGTCAGCTATCAATATTGCTCATAACCCTATACAACACGATAGGACAAAACATATTGAGATTGATAGGCATTTCATCAAAGAAAAATTGGAGGAAAGAGTGGTGTGTATGTCCTATGTTCCATCAGAGCATCAATTAGTTGATATCCTAACAAAAGGGCTGAACAGTTCAATGTTTCATGATCTTGTATTCAAGCTAGGAATGGAAGACATTTATTCCTCAGCTTGAGGGGGAGTGTTGAGCTGTAAATAGAATAGGAGAATTATTTTCCTATTTTATATGTTTTCTATTTCTGTAAATAGATAGTTTTATTAGTTTCCTATTTTTGTAAATAGATAGTTTTATGATTTAGGAATAAGTTAGTTTATGAATAAGTTAGTTTCCTATTATGTCTCTTGTTTCCTTTTTTCTTCTCTTGTAATCTCCTATATAAATTGTGTGTATAGTCAATCTAATAGATAGAAATTATTATTTTTCATCCTATATTTCGTGTCAACTATCAGTATGGTCAACTTGAGCTATTTTATAATAAGTGGTTGTGGAGATTTCTAGGAACACAGATGCTCTTTTACAGAGTGTTAATAAAAGTATCCAAGGGCCAAACTTTAATGATTAGGATGTGAACACTTAGATTAGGTGGTCACACCATTGCCTGTGGAATGCTATTGTACAAGTCTTTCTTGATTTTGTTTTTCATTGTAAGAAGGCACAAAGATCTTTTTCTAGGAAGATCTTTGTTGGGAAGTCCAACTTTTGCACTGTAACTCTTAATCTCTATTTGCTTTTCTGGTGTGAGGATGTTACCAACTGCCTGATTTCAGATCCTTATGCACCATCTAAATCATGGAATTTCAATTTGTCCTCTGTTTGGACCATGGAATCAACGAACTTTCTTTTTGTTGCTATCTCTATTTCAGAAGCACCTAGAGCCAACATTTCCTGACATTCGAGTATGGTTGCTTATCTTTTTGGGTTCTTTTTCTCCCCTGTTCTTTCTTTTTTGGATCTTTGTAAATCTGAGCTTCCAGAATCTTTTCACCCATCTAGACTCATCTGTAAAGCCAAAACTTTGCCTATAGTGAGGCTTTTTATTGGCCTGTGGTAAATAAAAGGTCAATTCTATGTTACTACAACTAGGAAGGCCTTTCGGGGCTTTTGAGTCCTAAGGATGTATTATGTGTTTTGAAAGTGGTGAAATAATTTGTCGTCTATTCTTTCACTGTCCAGTAGGGACATGACATAAATAAAAATTGAATAATACTAAGGACACTTCTTTGCTAAATCAATTGTTTCATCTCTAAATGCCCTCCCATACAAGTAGGTTTTATGTAATTTCTCTGTCAATTTACCATACAAAGCAATTGGCCCATACAGGCACATCTTATTTAACTTTGTGCCTCTACTATCATTATACTTTACAAAGTAATCTAATCTTTTATCTTCCTACGGTCTCTCTCTCTCTCTCTCTCTCTCTCTCTCTCTCAAATCCATGCTTTTAGCAAACTCATCTCTTCAAGGTTAATGGAGATTTTCATTAACACTAATGCAAGTCTGTCATGATCTTCAAAGAAAGAAAAAAAGAAACTTGTTTTTATGCGTTTCTAAAAAAAATCAATGTTGTGTCTGAAGCGAGAGTCATATCTGAGATGGATCCCATACCCACAACTATATTTTTTCATATCAACATGAGTACCTTATGAGATAAAAGAGTCCTTCTATCAAGGACTTGAGATTAGGGATCAATCCAATCCTTCTACACAGAACCTTTCAGTATCCTTGTTCCTATACAATTGCTAGAAATTTCAGGATCTCTCTCAATCACTCCCACCACCAAACCAAAAAAAAAAAAAAAAAAAAACCATGACAAATATCGCCATCTACCACTGCCTCAAAAGACTTAGTGAGATTCTCTTTGATGAACCTTTTCTTTTTCTAACTACTATCCACTCGTTCAAACAATTTGGAATATGATCTCGTTAAATATCTTTTATGAAATTTTTTGATCTCCTGCTCACTTCTTGGAGTGATCTCATCAAGCTCTGTTTTTTATTAAATCTAGTACTTCTGAAATCTTCTTCCAACTAATGAAGACCTCAAATGGCATTGATATTCTCAATGTCCTTCAAAGATTTCAATTTCCTCATGTGAAGATCACCAAAAACATAAGGGCCTATTTGGGAACGTTTTCAAAAACAGCTCTCAAAAAATAGTGTTTGTTTGGGAACCTTTTTCAAAACAGTTTTCTATTCTTTAAAATAGAAAACAGTTTTTTAGACTCAAAAACACGTTTAGTAATTTTTTTGATAGAAAACAGTTTTCTAAAAACTTTTTTTGCAAACAGGATGTTTTTTGATGATATATTTTAATTGTTTTCACTTGTTTTCTAAGGTTGTTTAATAAAATAATTGTACAAATCTAGAGAATGATTGAAAATAAAGCATTACAAATAAAAGTTATTTTTAAAAAATATTTGAAAACCTAAAAGGCATATTGAGAATATTCCAAGTTCCCAAACTGATTATTGTTCCAAAAAACATCAGAGACTATTTCAAAAGCTATTGTAAAAAATGATGGGTTTGTTTGGGAATATTTTTCCAGCCAACTCTCAAAAAAATAGTTTTTGGGAACAATTTAAAAACCAATTCTCTTAAATTTTCTAGAATAAAAGTCTATTTGAGAACTTGGAATACTCTCAAAAAATGCTTTGTTTTCAATCATTTTTCATATTTATATAATTATTTTTTTAAATAACTCATAGAAAACAAGTTAAAATAATAGAAAACAATTAATATACATTCTCAAAAAACACCCTGTTTTTACAAGTTTTCAAAAAATTATCAAATGTGTTTTCTAGTCTGGAAAACAATTCTTTATTTTTAAGAATAGAAAACTATTTTTAAAAATAGCTCCCAAACAGGCTCTAAGGTTTCCAATCCCTAAGGTTACCTTTTAGAAGCCTTAGTTTTTGCATATACCTATGTCCTCCCAAGAACACAATTAAGTTGGAACCACTTGTTCTCAAATTGGAATAGAACCAGTGCTAATTAGACAGGATTGGACTCTCAACTACTAGGATATCCCAAACAGTGCTAGGTAAAACTTCATGAAGAATGTCATGAAAGATGCATCCCATGTGGGCGAGGTAAACAAGAATATACCCAATGTTTGATATTCAAAACATGTCCTAAAATAGAAATGAATTGGCCTGAGTTGAAAGAGATTAGAATCCACCATTGTTAGGTTGTGGTCCAAAACAAGTCCTAGGTTAAATTTCCGAGAATGTTAGGAAAGATGTATTCCCATCATGAGGTGAACAAGAATGTTGAACAACCAATTTTCCTAAAAGCTTAAGCTTGTAGGATTTGGGTTCACAATGCATATCATGCACTCTAAACACCCTCCCTCATGTGTAACCTCCATTTTGGGCTTACATGTGGGCTTAATAAATTGGGTAAATAAACATGTTATGGTAGGTTTGAACACATGACATCCCACCAAACAAGGCTCTGATACCATATTGAACAACCAATTTTCCTAAAAGCTTAAGCTTGTAGGATTTGGGTTCACAATGCATATCATGCACTCTTAGCAAAGAATATATGTACTGTTCTATATTATATACAAGGGATTCTTTACATATTGGACCAAGTAAAAGACCCATTTTTGAGCAGCAACCTACAATATCTAATGAAAACATAAAAGTTCCTTTTACTACAGTTAATCAAAGCACCCTAGTATGTGGTTGCTTCAGTCAAAAACGCAATGAATGCATAACTTATGGCTGCAAGAGTTACAAATCAATTAGACCTTGCAACCATTGAAATTGTTTCCTGCTAGGATTCTCCAGTTCTGTCTTTCTTTTTTCAGAACATCCAAGTTTATATTTATTTTTTTTTTATCAGAAACGAAGAAAAATATATTGATAGAAGAAAAGATACAAGAAAAATGAGAAATACAAAAGAAACCAAGGGAACATCCAAGTTTATATTGTTCAATTAAATGATGAAATTATTTGAATGATACTGTAGATTCCTTTTTGTTAAATCATCCAAAGCATCAGTAATCTAGAGATAGACACCTGACTGACATGGATATGAAATCACCTGTACCATTGACATTAACAACCCATAGAGCTCAAATGTTTACAGCCCATGCCATCTAAGATGCATTATAGTTTTATTACGAAAAAAGTTGAAAGAAATCATCCAAATATGCAATTATTACTTTTAAAAACATGTAATAGGATGTAATTAGGGATTCAAAAAGTGGTTATGGTTTCTTTTGAGTAGTATCTTCATGCATCCAGCATGAGCAATTTCAGAAATTGAAGTGATCTTGTTAATGTGGATGAGTGTTAATGAGCTCAACCAGTACTGATATCTTCTTTACTCTTACTACTACTGTAACAGGGTTGGTGTAGCTAGCTTTATTTCCTTATTAATTCAGAAAGTTGGCAGTGATATCAAACCATTTACAAGCATGCTATTGAAGCTCGTGTTTCCAGTGGTTAAGGAAGAAAAAAGCGGGTCAGTGAAACGTTACTTTGCAAGTGCTTGTGCAGTTGTGTTGAAGTATGCAGATCCTTCTCAAGCACAAAAGTTAATCGAAGAGACTGCAGCTTTGCATGCTGGTGACAGGAATGCCCAAATTTCATGTGCAATTTTATTGAAGGCCTATTGCTCTGTGGCTGCAGATATAATGAGTGGATATCATGCTATAATTGTTCCAGTTATTTTTGTCTCAAGGTTGGAGCCAAAACTTTGTTTCCTCTCTGCTATTTTGACATAGGATTGTTTTATCTATAAAAATTAAAAATTAAAAAAATAAATAAATACTAAAAATAAAAAACATTACGATCTTTATAAGGCCTAAGGTTATGTTAGTACGATTATCATAAATTTTGACATCTTATAGTTTGTTACATAAATTGCATTTGGCCTGATGATATATACAGCATTTTTACAAAGTTAGAAATTGCCTCATGTGCTTTCAACAAAATAGTATAAATATTAAAGACAGAAAAAGAAAAATGTTCCAATATATATGGAAATCATGGAGGAACCACCCCAAATTCATTTTTAACTTAATTCTTTAATGAAGAGAAAGTCCCCAACTTCTTTCAGAATTTAAATTTTCTATGAAGAGCTAAGAAGTGTTTTAAATTTTAAGTATGAGATATGTTACAAGAACTTGGGAGCATGTGTGCATATGGGCCCATTTATCAGAGATGTGTAACCTCATAGCTCAAGACTGGAGCATGATTGGGTTGTTAAGGTGTTTGGCTTTTCTTTTTCTCTGCCCTTGACAGTAGAATGAAGTGCCCATGTAATACAGTCTGGTCATGGTAGAGGATGAGATGGCTGAAAGTGTTTGGATTCTAGCATTGCGATCAGATTCTTATTTCATTTTAGCACTCAGATGGATTTTAATAGCTCAATCAAGTGACCTATGATGATAATTGAACTGATATCTGTACTATTCATACTTCCTCTCTTCATCAAGACAAAGATTAGCAATTATATTGCATCCTTCCTCAGCTGTTTCCATACTAGGGTTGTTTATAGTTTACACAGTTTCCAAATTTCTGCTGAATATACCAATTACAATTGGAATGATGTTCTACTTATTAGTTGTTACCTTATTCATCA
Source organism: Vitis rotundifolia (assembly GCA_030254885.1). Taxonomy (NCBI): domain Eukaryota; kingdom Viridiplantae; phylum Streptophyta; class Magnoliopsida; order Vitales; family Vitaceae; genus Vitis; species Vitis rotundifolia. Next base: position 10,744,576 of record CM058156.1, read on the forward strand.
ACTTTTCTTTTCTATTTGTTCAGGCTAAGTAGACAAATATTTCTGATGATCTTCTATTACATTAAATGGCAAATTATATAAAATGGCATTTCATGTTATTAACTATAAATGTAGTAAAAGAAAAACTTTGCTAGTCCATTTTTGGATGCAGGACCTACTTGCTTCCAATACACAGGCACACACACAAGCACCCTTGTCTGCTAGTGTTCTTGCAATTGCAAAGTCATTCAGTTCCATTCAGTTGGATACTATTTGTTCCAAGCCATCCATCTGTTATATTTATTCCAGCTAGAGAGAGTTGTAAGATATCTAGGTAAATCCATGCACTTGGATTGAAACATAATCATGCTGCTGTTTATGTATAGTATTTAGAACCTCCTCAGAGAGCTTGTGTACAATTATCCATGTTTCTCTTTACCGTGTCTATTTTTCTCTTCTCACTTTCACTTCCTTCTCGAATGCCAACCCAGTGACAATTATGTATAAACTCCATTGAAATTCTAAGTCATTGAGCACTCCACAAGCATGAAGATGCTTTAGATTCAAGTTACTACGTTTCGCTTTTCTAAAATTTCCACTGGAAATTTGCTTTTGTCATGATGAAATATAAAGTAACAGCATTTTACATGTTATATTTGAACTTTTTCCCCTGTTTAGCAATAATTAATTAAAAAAACCCCATTATTATCTGCAATTTCATTGAAAACTAAGGTCAACATGATTAAAAGAGAAAAAAACAATGTCAGGGGTAGAGGGTTGACTTTGAAAGCTTTCTCCTGTCATTGATCATCAAAAAAACGTGTATTCATGCTCATGTTTTGTCATACCATAAGTGGGTTTACTGAGGTATTTCCATACACCTGGATTAGTTCCCTTAGCTATGTTATAAGTTTTGTGCCAAGTAGTGATCGAATTATTCTTGGCTCAAAGATAAAATTTATGCATCTTTTGGTAATTTTGTTCTAACCATTCTGACATTTAGCTTTCAACTTCTTTACAACTATTCCATCCATTTTCTTTTTAACTACTCTTTCTTCTACCATCCTCTATTATCAAGGATATAATTTGGTGAATAAAATTTACTTTCTCAATATATCTCCATTCAATGGAATATTTGATGCATGATTCTTGAGTTCTGCATCCTCAATCCTGAAACTGAAATTGTTTATGTAACTGAAACTATATATTATGATTCTTATGCAGATTTGAGGATGACAAGCATGTTTCCAGTATATTTGAGGAGTTGTGGGAAGAAAACACCAGTGGTGAACAGGTCACCCTTCAATTATATGTGCAAGAGATTGTTTCTCTTATTTGTGAGGGCATGGCATCATCATCCTGGGCAAGTAAAAGAAAGGTATCCTTATGTTCTTTTTCTCCTTCCAAGTAATTGTATGTCCCTAGAAATAGAAATTTGACCAATTCTTTATGTTAATCATATTCTTGAGATTTCTTTGTCTTTGCTGATATTTTTTCTTTGATTATTTGTACATGTGCAGTCAGCCCTGGCAATTAGTAAGCTTTGTGAAATTCTGGGTGAAAGCCTGTCCTCTTGTCATCCTGTTCTGCTCAAATCTCTTATGAAAGAAATTCCTGGTCGATTATGGGAGGTAGGAATATCCCATTCATTAGCCTCCATAAGAGAAATATACAATTTAAAGTAAAAAACATAAAAATAAAAATGCTAAATAAGGAAAGGCATTTTACCTTAGTGCCCTGTCAGTGATGCACTGGATTATATTATAGATGTATGATTAGGTTCTTAAATGTATTACAAAATGATGAGGTTCCTATAGTTTTTGTTGTCAAACTTTCAAATTAATAATTATTAATGGGTGGCAGGGAAAGGATGCTATTTTATATGCAATTGGTGCTCTGTGTAAGTCTTGCCATAAAGCAATGTCTGCCGAAGATCCTACCACTTCCAATGCCATTTTGAGTGCAGTATCTTCAGCATGCACAAAGAAAGTCAAGAAGTACTGTGAAGCAGCTTTTTCCTGTCTAGAACAGGTATGTATATTGCTTCTTCCAAAGTATCCCTCACATGATTTTTGATAAGTAACTTTTCCCCTTGTTGGAAATTGAACTGGAAACCTCCCAAATCCCTACCCAACCCCTTGCCACTCAGCCAGGCCTCAGGGACTATCTAATGATCCTTTTTTGAACATCAAGTTCTTCCCACTGTTCAACATCCAGAATTTCTAACTTCTTCTAGTGTCTCCAATTATCATGTTAGATAAACAATTAAATACTGGACAAAGTTCAAAAAATTCTTTTGAAGAAGTATTTAGGGTTTCATATGAATCTCAAAAAGAAAATGCAACCAGAAGGAACATGCCAATAGTAGCTTGAGAAAGGAATTCATTCTAAGTTATTATCATCATTTTCTATTCCTTCCCCCATTCTTTCTGAACCCGAATGGAGCCTAACAGTTTCTAAGAATGGAAAAGAACACATTTTAAACGTTTCTTACAAAATTTGAAAAACGGCCCTTCTCTGATCTCTTACAATCAGGGAGAAAAAAGAAACACCAATCTGGATGAATTATGGCCAACTGCTTCTGGTGTGGATTCTGAGTTCTGAAAGATAAGATATTGCACTGTCCAAGGAGATATCTTCTGGGCACCTGAACTCTGTTATTACTTGTCCTATTCTGCCAGTGGTAGAAATTTTGACTTCTAATGTATCAAGAGACACCATATCTAGATAGAAATTTGCCCAAAATGCTAGTTGCAAACTGAAAATGGTCTAGCAGAAGATCCATTTCAAGGTGTTTGCTTAGCTCTTGAACCAAGTTAGAAGTATGCACCCATCTATATTTGAGGTGATCAATGGTCAAAAATTGAGCTAGTGTGTTGTCCAACCACAGAAGGAAATTTTGGGAATAACTACTGAATTCCAAACACTTGTGGCTGGAATAGGCCTTGTTGTCATTTGGAAAGCTTATCATAGATTTCCAAACAAACTTGGCTGGAACAGGCCTTGTTGTCATTTGGCAAACTTACCAAAGAAACATAGGTATGCCACTTCTTGCTTCATACCATCAACACATTTCTATGTTTCTTACCTTTAGAAGGTCCTGTCATGTTCTATTATATTTTCTAGTACTTATTGATGGTTTTTTTGGTTTTCAAACTCAATGATTTTATTTAGTCAGCAAAATTTACAATGGAAAAGTTGGATGAATCTATTCAGTTAGTTTCAGAGCAATAAAGTTAGTCATTTTGCAGTTCAATTGAAAACAACAAAAAGTTGGTCTATGTGTTTTGATCACAAGAATCAAGGAAAAGAAGAATGAGGAGTTAGAAGAAGAGAAGAGATGGGAAAGAATGAAAGAGCATAGGATTTCTCTCTCCTTGATAGATATATCAGGAAGATGTTAGGCTCTCCAGTTCTTTTACCACCTTTTTAACTGGTCAATTTGTGGATGATGTGATCACTTGATATTGCAGAGATGTGATATTGCCACATCAGTATATGAGACTGCCACATCATAATCTTTTGTCATTATTCAGCAATGAGCATGACCAAACTTCATGTTTATGCTGATGCATCTACAAATTTAGAGAAACACCACCTGATCAGCTATTTTAAAAGAGAGAGAGAGAGAGAGAGAGAGAGAGAGAGAGAAGAAGAAGAAAAGAAATGCACACTAACAAACATGCCCTAGCCTAATGTCCCCCAAGGCTGCTGCAAAGACATTTCAATTGCCTGGCTTGCATGAAATGGTATATCATATTAGTCACACCTTTGTTCTGCAGCTTAACATTAGGAAGTTAACGTCTGAATTCAGAAGCAGTGCACAAATAAGATCAGCAATTGTTGTCACCTTAATAAAGTTGCCATCTACTTTAATATCCTTTGCCCTATCATGATAAACTGGATCGCGTGCAATGCTGAAAATGCAGAAAAAAATTTAATCTGAAGTCCAACTTTTGCTGTTTCATTCTGTGTTAATTCCCTACTTTCACATGTTTTTCAGGTTATAAATGCCTTTGGAAACCCAGAATTCTTTAATATTTTATTCCCATTATTGTTGGAGATGTGTAATACAGCCACTCCCACAAAGTCGGGGAAATCACCTTTGGGAACTGATGCTAAAGCAGGTAAGTACAAACCTCTTGTTTTTCATTGGATCTCCATTTAGCTGTTAAACAAAATTTGAATATGAGCATTGCCTTGTATAATTTTAGAATATGTTCTCATGTATTGGCAACATGAATTTAAATCTTCCCACATATTTAAGAGGTAAAAAGAAGAGAAAGTAACTAGACTCCTTCGTAGTTTTGCAACTAAATATCAAATCAAGTTAAATTTTCTCTCTAGCAATCTTTAGCATTCATGGATTGAAAAGGGAATCTTTCTCCGAACTGCCTACTCTCTTCCCAAAACTACCAGAAGTTACTCATCCCTGCCCTCTATTAAAGAAGGGCCCCATTGCCATCACTCTTAGTTAGAAAAGCTCTTGATGTAGAGCTTGTCCATAGTGATTCATGCATATCTGATTTTATGACCAGAAATTGTTTCTTGATTTCCATTTCAAATTGTTCGAACAAGTAAAATTTGTACATGCTTCACCAGGCGGCGAGGTAAATTTCTTTATTCACAGCTATTCTTCCAGAATCCTGAAGGACATGATTACAGCCTCCTGAGTAATGATAATACGAATTTTGCAGCATGGTTCATCAGTGCTAGTATCCTGTTGAACAACCATCCCATAAGATATATTCAAGCATAACTAGGAACCCCATTTCTGACAGTCAGATATTCCAACAAACCATAAGTTTGTTGTAGCTTGCAAAGTGTTTCATTGACCATTGCTTTTAATATGTTTTGGTGTTAATAAAACCAATAGCCTTTCTATGCTACTCTCCAGGCCCACTTCTGTTATATTAGTTATTTTGTGCAACTAGATAGAAGGAACATCCCTGGTGTATGTATACCAAAAGATATATCAGATTAGATACTTTAAAAAGGTAGCTATCACAGATTTAATGTCATATGTACCTTACAAGGTGTGACCTAGATGAGGTTTTCCCAATGAATATGCCTTGCAGTGCCCCTATCAATTCCATGAGATGATATGAAGTTTCTTTCTCTTGAATTTAAAGCACCTTTTGATTGTTTAAGACACTCATTTGAGATCAGAGGACCAAGACTTTCAGAAGCAGAAGTCCTTCTCTCCTCTTTCCTGATGCATGTAATTGCAATTGTCATCAAACTTGACTTATTCCTTTTTCGTCTTGTGATGGATGTTTATCATGCATAGTACTTAATTATGGATGCTTTAGTAGTTCTAATTCCATTATTATTTATCCATCCATTGTTTCACATTGTTCTGAAATAAATTGGGCCGCTGTTGACTTTTGAGCGATTTGCTGCTGTTTCTTCTTTATTTGTATTTTTTTTTAATGGAAGACAATTGAAGTTCATATTTCCTGTATGTGACCTCATATTGCTACCCAGTTAAATATGGATGCTTTTGTAGTTATAATTCCAATTTTTTCTATGTTTCCCCTGCTTCCATTAATTTGTAATTTTGACATTAAAGCTATTTGGATGTGCTAGCGGTCTAAGCATATATACTTGCTTGTGTGCAGAATCAGATGAAGGGGAAGATATTTCTGCGCCACATGATAAGATTCTGGGCTGCATGACATCTTGCATTCATGTAGCATGTGTAAATGATATTCTTGAACAGAAGGAGAATTTGATACATGTGTTCTTATTTTCCTTGTCTCCTGGGTTTCCATGGACAGGTATCACCTTAACATTTTTGTTTTTCCCCCCTTTTTTTGGCCAGTTGCAGATTATTCAGTTTGATTTTGTTAGACAACCAATTTCCCTAAAAGCTTAAGCTTGTAAGATTTGGGTCCACAATGTATATAATGCTTTTTAACACCCTCCCTCATGTGTGGCCCCATACCCACACATGAGAAACCCATAGGGCCGTAGGCAAACAACCACAATTGGCCTCTTTTGGGCTCAGTAAATTGGGGAAATAAATTTACGGTGAGACTCGAACACATGACCTCCCCCCAAACAAAGCTCTTATACCATGTTAGATAGCCAATGTTTCTAGAAGCTTAAACTTGTAGGATTTTGGTCTACAATGTATATCATATGCTCTTTTAATAGATTTTATTTTTTCTACCAGTGTTTCTTTACTAAATTGGGGAAATAAATTTACGGTGAGACTCGAAGACATGACCTCCCCCCAAACAAAGCTCTAATACCATGTTAGACAGCCAATTTTTCTAGAAACTTAAACTTGTAGGATTTTGGTCTACAATGTATATCATATGCTCTTTTAATAGATTTGATTTTTTCTACCAGTGTTACTTTGCTAAATGAATTATTTTGGGCAGTCAAAATGTCAGCATTTTCATCAATCAAGGAACTCTGTTCAAGGCTCCACAAGATTGTGGATGAGTCAGAAGAAACCTCCCTAGATGTTGGGGTGACTTCTTTAATTTATGAGGTATTTTACTGCATCCATTTCATTTGTCTTCCATCTTCAAAAATAATTGTTTGCCTGGACTCTGACTTATCATTCTTCTACCTTCAGTTGTTTCACTCTGTGTCACCTAAAGTAGTTGAATGTATAAGCACAGTGAAGATTGCCCAGGTATGCTATTTGGTTTCTTTCTTTGGTTGATTCCTTTAGTGCCTTAAGCTTCACGTATCTGTCTTTGAATCTCATAATGTAAAGTATACCTATGAATCAAGTGCGTCAATAGTTATACAATTTCTTCTCTTGGTATGCACTTTTGAAGGTTGAACAATTTAAGTAACCAAGTCTAAGATAATTGATCATTTTGTTTGTATCAAATTTCTTACTATTAAATTATGAGTACCTGAATGAATTCCAACCTACGCTAACATCTTAATGTGAACCCAAAATCCATAAGTTATGTGAAAAAAGCCCAAAACTCATTAAAACACTTTGTTTGAGGCTTAATGCATCAACACCCTTGAGGTTTAAGCCTAAGGCTGTATACCTCAAAAAGTAGTGTGTGCCTCAAACACCTTTTAGAACACTGTTTATAATCCCACGTGTGAAATGGCATGGTCAATGTTTTACTTAAATACTATTTTCCTGAATTTAGCATATATTTTCTTTGTTATCTAATTTAATTTCTTGAAAATTTTCTGAGAACATGCTGGCGAAAATATTATTGCTCTAAGTCTCTTGCTGCTTTGACCATCTAGTATAAAGGATTTTGACTTTCAATCTTTTTGGTTCCAATCTCATTTATTTTCTTTTCCTCGTGATTTGTACCCAAAATAGGTTCACATCACTGCTTCAGAGTGCCTCTTGGAAATGATTGAGCAGTACAAAAATCTCCCATCAGTGCAGTGGACAGATGGAGGGTTTAAGGATGAGCTTCTTCACCTCTATGAGATGGAAAAGAATGAGCAGGCCAAGTCGTTGTTAAAAGCTTGTATTGACGGCCTTAAAGGCCTGGAAAAAGAAAATGCCTAAACAGCCTGAGCTCATGTAAAAGCATGAAGCTGATGAAGGCGTTGCTGCTCATAAGCAGAACTGATTCAGCCAGTTCATGCCATTTGCAACATGATACCAATTATTCACAGATGAGAAGACCGCCAACAGAAAACAGGGGACACTAGAGAAAATCGCAAATGGTTGAAACTCAAATTCGCCGAATCAAACTGATTATTGGCATAATTCACAAAATGAGATCCTAACCCTTTTATTTGCTGAGATCTGAGATTTAAAGCGGAGTCATCCAATGCAAGCCCTTTTTTCCTTTGAAATTTACTGGGCATGACATTGGATGCGAAAGGTTAGATGTGAGCACTGAGGGCAGGAAATAATTCATCAGGTATATGATACAACCCCTGAAGGCTCTATCAGCAACTTATCTTTTACAGGAAATATATATGATCCAAAAGAGGTCCACTTTTATTGGTTATTGGTCTTTTCGTTTATATCCCTATTGAGTTAAATTCTCTTGTTGATTCTCTTTTACTTATCTCTCGTGAATGGATGACTTGGCTGTACGAACCATACGTGGACATTGGAACGGCTGTCATGTCTAGATCTTGCTATGAACAGTTGCACATCTGCTGATAATTTGTTTTCCTATAATATTAGTCACCTTCAATGTAATACCAGAGATATAGAAGATGTGAGGAAGAATGTGCGAGAGAGGGGAGAGTTTGAGAGAGAGAGAGTGAAGAGTGACGGGGGGAGCATGTGAAAGAGAGAGAGAAAGAGAAGGAGAGGAGAGTATTGTTAGACAGTGAAAGAGAAGAAGACTGTGAGGGGAACGAGAGGGTGACCATTTGATGCCATAACTAAGGCCATGAGGTCCACAACCAAGAAAGCCATCTTGAACTGGTACTTGTCAAACTCCAAAGCAACATCTTGAACTAGAAAGCCATAGTGTTTGGGTTGTATTCTATTGCTCTTCGTCAAACTCCTTCACATCCTTATAAAATTTCTAAAAATGGAAAAATAAAAAAATAAAAAGAGATGTTGCTTTGGAGTAATGGAGAAACAAGACTGACAATACAAGTGAATAAGGAAGTGGTTTTTTTTTTCATTTTTCTACTATTTTTCACATTTTTTGTGTTGATTTAGGAGAGCATTCGTTGAACGATATCCAAATCCAAATCTCCAAGCCCGAACACCTATCATTTGGTTTAGCAATGGAAATATGTATGTCATACGGAGTGTCCAACACAAAATATCTAGACATACTAAGACATTCTTTAAGATGTCTAAATATGATATGAAGAGCATTCAGAGCTCTAGGAACAACAGCCACTCTTCATAGTATTGAATTTGTATCCTTGAGCAACTTACTTTTTATTTTTTGACATTTATTTTAGCTTTTTTAGCTTTAACTTTCTTATACTTTTTTTATGCAAGATGATACAACAAATATAGAAGCTCCAATACTTATAAACTACACGAGTATCTTCATATTAACTAATATAATTCGTCATAGTATAAAAGCATTAATCGAATGGTGCAAGAGGCTAGTAGGAGAAATGGAATGGTGATTGTAAATAGATGAATTGATATGGTAGGGAATTTGTGGGCAAAAGCCTAGAATCGTTTGATATTGTAAAAGAAGTGGGTTATATATGAATTCATCGAGAGATATGAAGGATGAGAGTAGAAATAGAAGGAAAGGAATGTTGATAAGAACTAAGAAATGTGGTTATCCATTCTCTTAAGAGTGTGAAGCTACCCGAAAGATAATGATTGAATGTTGGTTGTCAAATGCATAAAACATAATCATAGTGGAGCATAACATCGCTAGGGGCATTCTTTTGTTGGTCATTTAATTCAAAAACAAATTAGCATCCTAGTTGACACATGTAATAGTAATGTAAAGCCAAAAGAAATTTTGATATAGTTTAAAGCAAAGAAGATAATTTAAATTATAGGTCCTCGAGGAGCATATATTGTTAGCCCAAGGTTTCCCTACAGCATATTTTGATTATTATAAAGCAACTTAAAGTGTCAAACTATTTCATAGCAACTTTAAAATTTTCAAATCATTAAAAGTTTGATTTTAGCAAAGAAATCAAGATCATGCACCATGGAGGATTCACCAAGCTTAATTAAAGACAAATGTTAAAAACAAACTTTTAAGATCTTAAAGTTGTAGGGTCAAGGTGCAGTAACTAAGAATTTATGAAAATGTTATTTTAAAAGTACATAACAATTCAACGGTTGATCCAAAACCATCCAATTAATACTTCAAATTGACTTAAATCCTTCAAAAATTAGAGGACGAAAAATTGATTTCAAACCAATGCAACCACGTCTTAAAAGATTTTCTAGAAATCTCTAAGTTGCTATAGTCGATTTCCCTAACTTTTTGTGCTTAAAATGACAACTTTTACCATTTTTTGGAATATGGGGTGAATCAATCGATGCGTTTGAGGTTATGTTCGAGAAGACTTTTAGGAAGTGGCAAACAACTAAGCAACAATTGAGTTTTTACCTCAATTTGCTCAAAGCTCAACTAGACATAGTCCTAAGTCTAACAGTCACTTGTAAATGTACTACAATACCAAACAACTACTTCCTTGGTCCTCCTCAAGTCTAGGTACTATAATGATGGAAATCTTTAAATTGGAGGCTAGAATTCTCTCTTTGGACAGAAGGGAGAGAGTAGCAAAAGTCTAAAGCCCTAACCCCTAAAGAGTTATTTATAAGCTTCCTATTGGGCTTAAGTGACTTAAGCCCACTTTGGACTTGGATCACTTAATCTAATCCAAAAAAATTATTAATTGATTAATTAACTTAATATGACTCCAATTAATTAACACAATCTAAAGCTACCGTTCACTAATTCCTATGCAACCTTGTGTATTTACCAAAATATTTTTATGCACATAATCAGTAAACTAAGAACTAATCGAACCCTCATAAACCATGTTATCAAGGTATATGAGTTCAAATGAGAACTCAACATCCCACTAAAAAGAGTAAACTATACTCTAGTACCCTACATATATTACAATGAGACACTAAGTGCTTGAGTTCTTGACTTGTTATCCACTATATACAATCTTCTCAGGAACTGATATTCATAATCTAACAATGTAAAAGTTATCAATTTCTCAAGATTACTTCTACTATCCTTAAGTTATAAATTGTCTTATTATGCGATCAAATAATATATTTTAGATCACGAAAAACATATGGCAAATTCCACTAAAACATATGTATATTACAACGAGGCACTAACTACTCAAGTCCTTAACCTACTATCCACAATATATATCCTCCTCATGAACTAGTGTCTATAATCTAATAAAGTGAAAGTTATCAGCCTCTCAAGATTACTTCTATCATCCTTAAGTTATAGATCTTCTTATTATGTATTCAAATGATATGTTCTAACTCAAGAAGAGCATATGTCAAATTTCACTAAATGAATTACTATGGTGTTACAAATTTCATGATTACACATCCTTATGGTCACCCAAGTGGATACACTATCTAAAAGTCCATGAGATATCATGGTGTCTCTATTGAAAATACATGTTGTTACCAACTTCCATTAATACTGACTCAATCTATAAGGAAATTTGATCACTATAGGATCTTACCCATAGGTCAAAGCTACTATAAATTCGACACAAACTCAATCTCCTTTCAAGGTTAAGAGACAATACAATATAGCAACTTAGTGAACTCATGGCTTTTAATCCAACTTAAACTAAGGAAACTTATTCAATGGTCATCGCTAACCACTTTTGGTCCCAAATCTTTAGGATTGCTTTTTTCCAATAAATGTTGGTTACATTTCTTTGTGTTATTTGTACTAGTAACCAATTTATGGATGAGTGCTCTTGGAGTAGTCGGTCTGGCTCTAAACTAACATGTCTATAACTTCGTTTCCCAAGAAATCCATGTAGTGGAGGATCTTGAATTTGAGATTTTCTACACCAAAAATATTCTCTTAAACGAAGGTATTCATGCTTGGATGGCAACTCAAGATTAGCCTTATGAAAACCTTATATTCTCTAAGGAGGTTCTACCTTGTGGAAAGGCTCTTCTTACATCATGACTCACTATAGGTCCTATCGAATGTGTAACTGTATATACTAGTGCACTAACCATGGGAACCTCATGGTGATGATCAAGACCAACCATTCTTCCAATTAGGAAGTGGTAAACTACAACCTTAAATGGATTACCTAGATAAGTCTTTATACTATGAATAAATCATTTATTTGCAAAAAAACTCATGATTTGGATCTTTTGTGCAACTCCTAATGCACCCAAATTGTGTACAATGCAAGAGATATTAGGCCAAAATGCTCATAAAGTATAATGCATATAATAAGAATAAATAAAAGTAAAATTGAAATATCATTAAATAAATAATAAATTTCAAATTTGTTATATTATGTCATGATTTTAAGGGTTTTATCTTAAGAATCTCTCATTAGTCCTCAGAGCATTAAATTATTAAAGCATACTAGATATACATCTAACACCTATTTTATCTTTATGACCATCAAAGACTATCCTTGTCAATGCCATGGTGAAGGGATCCGTCAAGTTCTCCATATATCTTGTTCACTGTCATGTCACTCTTTTGAACTATTTCAACACTTTAGAACATAAGCATAGAATTCCTCATTTTGCTAAAATACTTGAGCATGTGCTTGACAAACTATCTAGTATTTTTTACTTGGATTTAACTAATATTTATACACCATACCTACAAGAAAGCAAATATATGTTTAGCACATAACATTGCATACACATATCTCAAGATTCAATAGAGGTTCCTTCTTCTCATTCTCTCAATTCTTTTATTTTCTCTATTATATTTTTTATTACATTTATAACACAAATTTAGTTTTAACCATTCATGTCAAAATGAAACGACTAATAGAAAACAAATTAAATCTTTTAGACTATAAATGTATTACCTTAAAAAAAAAAAATTATATATGTAAAAAAGTAAATATAAACAATATAATGATTTTGAAAATAAGTGCAACTAAATAAATCTCTGATAAAACTTAATACTTAATGACTTAAGATGATTTAAATTAACGTATACTTAAGAGGATGACTAGTACATTAACTTAATGACGTTATATGACATAATAATTTAATTTGAATCGATAAATAGAGCAAAAATGTTTGATAAATTAACTTAATACTCAATTTAAAGTTAAAAATAACTTAATTAATAAGTTAAAATAGTTCATTAACTTATTCCTAATTTGCAGTCTCTTTGTCATATTTGTCCATATCTAGTGAGAGTTTTTTTTTTCCATCCACGACTCCACATCCACAATTTTTTTTTTATTATAATAAATATTTTATAGTTATTTTGTAATTCTACAATATTTTTAAAATTAATATTTAATAAATAAATTTATCATCTAAGATTAATGAAAGTAAATATTAATTAAAATTAATGAGGTAAGTATTAGATAAAGTTAATGAGTGTAGATATTTTAAAAAAAATTTGAGTTAATTCGACCAAACAACTATAATCAATTTTTTTGCTCATTAAACTAAAAAAGTTATCTATTAACCATTCAATGGTTGGACTAATGGTTGAATTGTGATCAAATTGTGATGTCAACAAATATTATAAATATATAATATATATGTTATTTAAATTAAAATAAATTATAAGAAAACAAAATTATATATAAATAATTAAAATTTTAAAATATTTCATCGAATGTTACCATATTGAATCATAATAAGATATATTAATAATTTTATTTTATTAAAATAATAAAATTATAATATTTAATTATTAAAAAGATATATCATGTATCAAAAGATGAAATAAAATTTTATTATTTTATTAATTTGTGTTTTATATTTTTATTAGCACTTTATTAATATTGTATTTTCTTGTTTTGAATACATGCATAAAAATTTAATAAATTTATTATAGATAATTAATATTACCCTCAAAAGCAATTTGGGCTAGTGGCTTGAATCTTTTGGAGAAAGCACAAGCCCAAAGCTTCCACCTACATGAGGATTTTTTCCAATTACTAAAATCAATTTGAATAATTGAGTAATAAATATTAAATTTTAGGAAACATCCTTATATTAACTTATCAAATTGATTTATCAAACACTCGGGGTTTGAAAAAACTTAATAATTTTATGTTAAATTATACTTATGTTATTAATTTATATTAAATTGTATAATTATTTATAAAAATTTATTTTTATTTGTAATTTACTGTACTAAATTACTTTACTAAATATATTAATAACTAAAATTAAATTATTAAATTGATTTATCAAACATCCAACAAACATTTAGTTATTCAGATAAAAAGAATGTTAAAAGTATCAAAAATGAATGTTAGAATTTCTTTTTTGAAAAAATAAGATTCTATTATATACTTATTTTGAAATTAAGATAAAAAGATTAATAAAAAAATTAAATCTTGTGAAATATAAATGTAATATGATAAAAAATATTTTATGTACATACAAAGAAAATAGATTATTTTTAAAATTAATTAATTATAAAATTAACATATTAATGGGTATATACTAATATAAATTTTTAAAAATAAATTATTTTTCAATTTCTTGAGTGAAACTGATCAAGCATGGATTGAATTTGGGCAGTTTTCATCGTGAACAAACTGGGTTAGTGGTAAAATTATCTAGATTTATGACAAAAATTAGACCGGTTGCAGCCCAGTGGTCAATAAATTGGGCCGGTCCAGGCGCAGCCCACACGTAGGCCCAAAAGGCACTGATCGTTCCTTCACCAAGTTCAAACTTCAACGTACCAATCACATTTTTAATTTTATAGTTAAGAAAAAATATATTAATACGCTTGCTAAAAAAATATTTTAAAAATTAATTTTTAAGAACCATTTTTAGTGTTTTTAAAAATAAAATTGTGTTTGAAAATTGAATTTTAAAAAAGAGTTTTTGGTCTTAAAAAAAAAAAATATATATTTGATTGAGTTGATAATTTTTTTTTAAATAAGTAAAATAAATAATAATAAACATATTTAAATTTTATTTTTTTAATCTAATGTTTTCCTCATCATTCTTCTATACTTACGAAAAAGATATAAATTAAAAAAGAAAATAAAAAAAAATGATGGATTTGAATAAAAATTCAATTATATTTTTAGTTTTTATTTTATTTTAAATTTGGATTCTATTTTTTATTTTATTTTAATAATAATAAATAAGAGGATTATATATTTTAATAATAAATGGTTAAATATCATACTAAATAAGAATTAATAATAAGGTGATTCCTTTTATAAATGGTTAGATTTTTTAATAAAAAAATAAAATGTTATAATTCGAATTTATAACTTTTGTTAGGATGCTAAATTGATAGTAGAAATATTAAATATAAATATTTAAATATAATATTGATAATTATGTAAAATTAATAATATTTTATTATTTTAAATATCAATAAAAAATATTATTAATTCAAAAAATTTTGATTTATAAGGATATATTTATTTGAATTTTTTTTTAATTATTTATTCTATTTTCTATCAATCTTGTCTCTCCAATATCCTTTACAAATATTCTAATTTTAAAATAAAAATAATAAATATATTTTAAACATAAAAATAATTTTACAATTAAATTAATTTATAAAATCTTTTCAACATGTTTATTTATTTTTTAAATAATTTAAATATATATATATATATATATATATATATATATATATATATATATATTTTATCAACTTAATATTTTAAATATAAATAATTTTAGATAAAAAAAATTTATATCCATTTTTAAATTAATTTTAATAATTTTTAAATTTGTATGCATTTTTTAATATAAAAATGGTTTTTTTAAAATAAATTTTTATGCATTTTTTTTATTTTATTTTAATAAAAAATAGTTTTTTTTCAAAAAACCCTTTACCCCTGCATCTCCAACTTATTCTTCTTCTTCTTCTTCTTCTTCTTCTTCCATCTCTCTCGCGATCTCTCCCTCTCATAACTGTTGTGCACAGAATCCACACTCCTCTCTTTCTTTTTCTTCTCATCACCTCCATTTCCCCACTCCTCTTATCTCTCTCTCACACACACACATATTTACCCACCTTCGTTGCCCCAGGTGATTGCAGCGTTGCCCCCATCACCAACACTGCCGTCGATTAATTTTCTTAGAAAAAAAAAAAAAATTGAGTCCAAGGTACACGAAAACAATCCATCTTCCCTTCTGAAAAGGCTGCGTCTTGGTCGATGGCTGAGTCCAAGGTACTTTCCTATCTCTATTATCAGTTCATTCAATCGACTTCTACGTCGATACAAGCGAAATGATGAGAAAATGAAAGAAAGTTTTGAATCCTAAAATTTTCATATCTAGGGTTCGAGGATACAGAAATTTGCACTTTACCTAAGACTCTTTGGCTTAATTGATCTGGGTTTTTTTTTGGTTGTGGATTTTTGACCGCAAAGAAAGTAAGAGAGGTAACATAGTAAGCAAAATGTGGGTTTCTTTTATTTTTCTTTCATTTTCTTGGTAACCAAACAGAGGGTTGGGTTTCACTCTGAGTGCTTTATGAGTTATGCTATTGCTGGAAGCTTCAATTCTAGGGTTTGAACAGCCGTGGAACTATTGCCAGTTTGGATTACAGGCCGAAAATTTTGTTACATTAACAGTCTTTTCTATTTGGGAATGTTTTCTTGTATGAAAAATAGATTTAGTTTATATACAGGGAAAATATGAAGGAAGTTATTAAAATATTGAAATGTAAAATTTTCACCAACAATGATTTAAATCATAAAGTTTTCACCGGCCACTTTACTGAAAGTTCACACTGCTGAGGGGCCTTCTAGTTTTTTCCTTTATGGAAGCAAAACATGAAAAATAAGATGTTTTCTTTTATTGCTCTATTTTCTTGGAAACCAAATAGAGGGCTTTGGTTTCTCTTTGAATGCTTTTAACCAGACAATGCTACTGTTGAAAATTTTGAATTCTAGGATTTAATTCTGGACTAAAGCTCAAGGTAGAATTTTTATACAATTAATTATCTAGGAACA
The DNA here is from genome assembly GCA_030254885.1 of Vitis rotundifolia. Classification (NCBI taxonomy): domain Eukaryota; kingdom Viridiplantae; phylum Streptophyta; class Magnoliopsida; order Vitales; family Vitaceae; genus Vitis; species Vitis rotundifolia. Next base: position 10,761,109 of record CM058156.1, read on the forward strand.
TTATCTTTTAAGTTTATATATATAAAAAAAGTATGGCTTGAATAATTGTTCACTAATTTTACCAGGGAAGCATAAATGGTACCCACCATGGTAGGAATGATTCCCAATGTAAATGAAAAATAAAAAAAAACCTCTTATGCTAAAAAATGCAAAATAAATAAAATGAATTTAATTTTATCAATTATAATTGATAAATAATAAAAAGGTTAATTTGTTAATGATTGTTATGATAGAGTAACAAAGATGTGAAATATAAGGGAAAATAAGTGATATAATGGGGTATTTTGGGAAGAAATATCTATTTACACATAGAGTTTGATATAGGTATGTGTATATATATATATTCTATTCTTTTATTGTGCTTTTACTTTGAAATACTTAAATTGGAACTGATGTCTTGGATTTTACTTTATTTTATTTTTTGTGAATAATAAAAAAAGTATTATTATTGCTGCAGTCGGATATTAGGAAGTGGTTTATGAAAAAACATGACAAGGACAATGGCATTCCGTCGAAGCCTGCAAAACCTGAGCCTAAAGCTTCGCAATCAGGGAAACCTTCTCCAGCTACTGTGCAGCAGGAGAAACCTGTGAGTGCATTATAGTTTTTGTGTCTGTGCTCTTCTGAAAATTCTGGATGTTATTTTGATGTCTAATTGGTTGTTTACAAAATGGTAAAAGAAAAGAAAATTTGGTTTAGATCAGGGCCTGACACCACAAGTCACAGTTCTATCTAATCACCTAAAAAAATTTGATTTTTGATACTCTCCTTTGATGCAAGGGAAAATGCATGTAAGCATGTTTTTATACACTCTCAGTTGGTTCCAGAATTTTAAAAAATGTCCTATGGATATTCTTAATCTTTTTCCAAATTTTTGGGAGATATTTCCGGAAATGGAAAAAGGAAATGACTTCACAAAAAAATTATTTCCATACTTATTGCCTCCTTTTTTTTAAACAAAAAAAATCAAAAATCAAAACAAACATTATAAATGAAAAACATTATTTGGAGAGTTAAGATGGTTTTTTCCATGGTCATAATTTTAAAAGGTGCAAGGTGCACCTAAGGCGCAAAAGTATCCTATAGCTTTGGCACAAGGCACAACACAAAGCGCATGCCTAAGTGAAGTAAAACCTGACCTAGTATGCATATCTATTTTATAAAATATGATCCAAAACCCAATTCAGTCAATAAAAAATTTAAGATTTCAAATATTTAAAAGAAACATTCAACAAAAAAAGTAATAAAATTATATAAATTTTAATATACAATTAGAAATTTCAAGAATAAAAGTGTTTAAAAATATAAAGTAAAGTAGACAATGCATGCCTCTTCAACAAGGCACATGTCTTGGCAAGCAAGGCGCTATAGCTAGGGAGTGGTTGTGCCTTGTGCCTAGGTGTGCTTTAAGCGCGCCTTTTAAAACTATGTTCATGGTAAACTGTAGAAAGAATCCTAAAAATTAAGTAAAAGTTGAAAATGAAAAACTTAAAACTTCATACTCATTTATGTCTAATTTTGCATAACAAGCTATGCATCTATCTTTTTCTTTCATCTATCAAGAATAAACTGAAGTAAGGTAAGGTTTATGTTGTTATTATCATTGTTATCATCGTCATAATTTGGGGTAAAAATCAGGTGCATGGAGGCCAAGAAAGTTCTTGCAGAAGGAAGACTAGCAAGTATTTTCAAAAGCCTAAAGATGAGAAGGAAATGGAAGAACTCCCAGCTAAAAGAAAGACCCAGAAGGGTACTGAGGAATCATTGAAAACCCCACCTTCCAAAAAAATTCGCAAAGTTGTCGATGATGATGATGATGATGATGACTTTGTTTTGCATAAAAGTGATGATGAGAAAGTTGATAAGGATACCGAACCTCCTATTAAATCTGGTGGAAGGGGTCGTGGTGGAAGAGGTGCATTGGTAACACCAGCTGGTGGAAGAGGCAGAGGTGGTGGACGCGGTGGATTTATGAATTTTGGAGAAAGGAAGGATCCTCCACACAAAGGAGAAAAGGTATAAATCAGTTGGTAACATCTGGATTACTTAAATAAAATGATCTTTCTTCTCATTATGTTGACATTGAAACTCATCTTGTTTGTCAGGAAGTCCCTGAAGGTGCTTCTGATTGTTTGGCTGGTTTGACATTTGTAATTAGTGGAACCCTTGACAGGTATTTTTCTTCTCACTATAGGGTCCCTGTTCTCTTGCTTATTATGCCAGGAGTTACATATGAAAATTCCATGGCTAGTATGTTATTCTTCTTGGTTCTTTTGATCACATCTTGCTGTCAAGATTACGTTTAAGTGATCATTGAGATTATTTTATCAAGTGCCATGAGGCCGGTGTAAACTTTTTTAGGTTGCCAACTTATTTAGCATTGTATTTTGTTAATTACAAGATGTCAGCTTGGTAGTTTATTTTGAATTTTGGTCATCCTTCCAGTTTGGAAAGGGAAGAAGCAGAGGATCTGATCAAGCGCCATGGTGGTCGTGTTACTGGATCTATTAGCAAAAAAACAGTCTGTTCCTACCTCAATGTTGTCGTTGCTTGGGTTCCACATAATACTTTCGTCATCTGATTGACATTGTTTTTATTTGCAGAATTTTCTTTTATGTGATGAAGATATTGGGGGCCGGAAGTCTGCTAAGGCCAAAGAGCTGGGGTTTGTCTTTTTTCAGAGTCTTCTAAATTCTTGTTTCTTATTTCTCTTAAATTATATCTTATAAGATATTTCCTCAAATAGCACTGCCTTTCTTACCGAGGATGGACTGTTTGATATGATCCGTGCATCAAATCATGCAAAAGCACCTGCAAGAGGGGAACCAAAAAAGTCTTTGGATAAGGTTGTGTTGGCAACACCAAAGAAAAGTCCTCAGAAAGTGGAAAAGAAAGGTATGCCCCATATAACACCATATTTTGTTGTTTCATTTTCAAATTATGTCTTAGAAATATTGTTTTTTCTTCTTTTCTTTTATTGTTGTTTTTTTTAATATGTCGGTGGTTTTGTTTATGTGTTTGTTATTCATGGTTTCATTTATGTGTGTGCATTCATGGGTATGTGCATGCTGAAGTATGGATCGCCCCACAATGATTAGGATGTGATTCATTGGCTCTCTACAAATTTTTGCAAATGCACACTAGCTAGCAAAAACCCAAACCCACTTATTGTGTACTTACTCCACTTTTGAGTATGGATCAACCCACAATGATGAGGATGTGATTCATTGGCTCTACACAATTTTTGCAAATGCAGTACCAGCCAGAAAAATCCCAAACCTGCTTCATGGGTGCTTCTCCACTTTTGAACATTCCCTTCATTATAATGATCCTTCTGAAAAAATGCTAATGCTTTTTCATTTTTCGAAAGTTTCTATATCTTTTAGGATGGCACAACCATCCAAACTTTGAATTTTGGTTGCCAAGATAAACCATATCAATGCCCCCACTTGTGGTGATCCAATGTCTTCAACATGCATTAATTTTTTATTTTTTATTTTTTATTCCTAATGTAATCAGCTCCATTGCCCTTCAAAATTTTCTTTTGAACTGTGTTTTGGTTGTTTCAGTGGATCAAGTGGTCAACTCTTCAGGAAAACGCACGGTTTTGGCAGCTACTACTCCTAAGCATATAGATCAAACTATTGGACATGCTTCATTGACATGGACTGAAAAATATAAGCCAAAGGTTCCAAATGATATCATTGGAAATCAGTCACTGGTATGTTGTTAATCCTCATATTTTGCACCTTGCAGACCCAGTTAAACTTTTGTCCTTTTGCATATATAATATGGAGAAATGTTGTATGTAACCTTTGCTGGGTAATGATATGCAGGTTAAACAGCTTCATGAATGGTTGGCACATTGGAATGAGCAATTTCTTCATACTGGCACTAAGGGAAAAGGGAAAAAACAGAATGATTCTGGTGCTAAAAAAGCTGTACTGTTAAGTGGAACACCTGGTATAGGAAAGACTACATCAGCAAAGTTGGTTAGTCAGATGCTGGGTTTCCAGGCAATTGAGGTGGCAAACTAATTGATTTTAAGCATAAAAGCGTTTTGATGAATGATTGCCTAATTTTATCTCCTAATACCATGATCTTACACTAACTATTTTATCATCCCATTAATGTCATTCAGGTAAATGCCAGTGATAATCGTGGAAAGGCTGATGCCAAAATTGATAAAGGAATTGGTGGAAGCAATGCAAATTCTATAAAGGAACTCGTCAGTAATGAAGCTTTGGGTGCTAACATGGATAGGTTGGTCTGGCTTTCAGAAAATTTCTTAATCAAATGCATTGAAATGTATTTGTCCTTTTTTTCTCTGAAATTAATTGTAGATTGTGATTTTCAGGTCAAAGCATCCAAAGACTGTGCTGATTATGGATGAGGTTGATGGGATGTCTGCTGGAGATAGAGGGGGAGTGGCTGATCTTATTGCTAGCATCAAGATTTCCAGAATTCCCATCATCTGCATCTGTAATGATCGCTACAGTCAGAAACTAAAAAGTCTAGTGAACTACTGTTTGCTTCTCAGCTTCCGAAAACCTACAAAACAACAGGTGTCTTCTTTTTTTTTTTTGTAATATGTATATATTTTTTTCAAATATCAATTCTAAATTGTAGTTTCCTTTGGTGCTTATAACCATATTCTTGAATGTGTATTCAATTCAGTTTCTTGCTGCAAAGCTTCTTTCGTATGGTCTCTTGGGCTCATGCTATAACCTGGTTCTTAGTCTACATGGAGGACTAAAGCTTTGATGAGAGGTGTTAGGTGAAAAGCAATTTGTTCTAGGATTTCCTTTGAGGGTTGGAGATCAAATAGGAACTAGAAAATGCGCTGAGTTTCAATCCAAATCTAGCTCTTTCTATATAAGTCATGAGAATTTGTTTGTAGATGACAATCACTGAAATTGCTTTTGATAGAAATGAGCCTGCTATTAGATGCTTCTGAGCAATTTAATATTGTGGAGCTCTAAAACACACGCTCAATTAACTTCCTTGAAAAGCTTTTCCTACCAATTGTTCATCTCTATGGGGATAACTATGCGTGAAGGGGGCTTTCTCAAGAGATGTCTGATCTAGTGAATAGTATTGTTTTTGGTATCTTCCCTTTTAAATTTTTTAAATGCTTTAATGCATTTTCCCGATATCCTAGCCTCCATAAGTCCTTTTAAACTATCGGTTCTTTTGTACATGAAAATAAGAGATGGTTTTTCCTTTTATTGTTCAAAGTGTTTTATGTGCAGAGCTAAAGAGAAAAATATTTTCTTTGTCTTTTCCATGCATAGTAATTTCAGAGTTCACAATCCTATTTATTCACAGCACTTACTATATAGAATTTTATGCCCACTGGGAATTTAGCATAAGGATTGACTTAAAAAATAGGAACTGCTATATTTAAAAATTATAGGAGATAATTTCAAAAATCTCTACTAATCTGCTGCTCCTATCCTGTTGCACCAATCGCCTCATTACTGCACCAATCTGCCAACATGTTTCTAAGTGCAAATTCCTCTTTTGGTATTGTTTTGTTTTTTCAGGGAGCATTTTGGATAGTCATATTTTGGTGTTATTGCTTGATCCTTAATTGCAAAAAACTTATACATCTGGGGAGGAAGCATGAAGCTCCCTCTCCTAAGCATGGATTATACAATTCTTTGGACATAGATCATGCACCCTCCCCTGAGCTTAGATTATATTGTTGCTTGGACATAGATTATTGGTTGCCTTAAGAATCAAGGTTCCTTTAATGGTAGAGCTACTCCTCTTATCCATATAGGCTTTGTCAGTCCATGGTTTGATCAAAGTTCTGAAATTTAATTGCAAGTGTTTAGCCTAGTTTATTATGTGTGATATGTGTATTTTTCTCCCTTAGTTTGTTATCTGTGTATGTGAATGTATATATATATATATATGCATGCATGCTTGCTGCATGCCTCAATCTTTTACACCTAGGACCAGCACTCCTTTTATCAATCTTCTGATATGTGGACAAGTACTCTCCTTATCCTTCCCAACTTTGTGATTCTGTGGTATGATCAATGTTTTGAAATTTGATCACTAGTTTTTAGTTCTTTACTTAGTTTATTTTGATCATTTGGTGAAATTTGGGCATTCTGTTAAACTGGTGAGCAGGTTGGTTTTTCATTGGCCTCTGAAATTGGTACAGAGTTCATTTATTTTTATGGAAAAAAGAAATCCTTACCATTGAAAATCTTTAATACTATGCAAGATTAATGCAAATTATGGAATAACTAACATTAGGTTTTGGTATATGATAGATGGCAAAGAGGTTATTGCAAGTTGCAAATGCAGAAGGCGTTCAAGTCAATGAGGTATATTCACTATTAAATGCTTTAGCTTTAACATTTTTGGTTAGTCTTTGTTAGTAACTGTGCTTGTACATGTTGCTTCTACTTAGATTGCATGTCTCTTTCTTATTAGATTATATATCCTTTGGAAATGATATAATTCCATTTCTTTTCCTTCCTTGGCTTTTTTATTTTATTTTATTTTATTTTAATGCTCTAATCCTCATTTACAATGAATTATAAAAGTTGGAATCTTCAGCAAAATGATTAGGTTTGGCGAACGGATCTCGGTGGGAAAGATCAAAGGCAAGGTGAGTGTTAAGGTGGTGGAAAGGAGTCATGGTTTTTTCCCCCTTGATTAGGTTTGATAAAATGGCCTTGCTTTTTTGTTGAAAAGGGCAGAGGTTTGCTATGATGACATCAATTGGAAGATCTAGGGGTAGATTGGAGGGAAGGAGGAAGGGATTTCGTGTTGGAAATGCGAAGCAATAGCAGGGAGGTTCTTGCAGTATTATATTGTTTCGCTAAAATCATGGGTAGTGTTCCATTAGTGCTTGAAGGGGAACATTCATTTGGTGTTGCTGGGTGGTTCCCTTGTTTTGTTTAATTTAAAAAAGTTGATGCTGAGAACGTGCTAGGTTTGAGAAAATATGAGGTGAGGTTTCTGCATCTGGAGAGATGGTCTCTAAAAGAAGGTTGCTTTAGGCATGGTGCTTGCGCTAAAAAAGTTTGAGTTTGTAAGGTTGCTTATCCACTTTGGGGAAAGGATTTTTTCACAAAGGTTGGGGACTCTTGTGGGGGATTTATGGTTGTGGACGAAGACACAACTCTTCCTTGCAATTTGTAGGGGGTTAAGATCATGGTGAACTCTCATGGGACAAGGGATCCAGAAACCTTTCATGCATGTAGTGGTGGGGGTTTCGAGTTTCTCCATTCTGTTTTGGTGGGAAATTTTGTTGTGGGTGATTTTGGTTGAACCTAAGAGCAATTGCAGAGGGTGGGAAGACTAATAATTAGTGGGGTCTCCACATGCTAGAAGGAGAGTGGGAATTGCCAACAAGTCTCTTGAAAAGGAGGAGATTACGTTGTGGATTTGGGGCTATAGCCTTTTGTAGATTAGGGGCTAGGCCTGGCTTTTCGAGAGCAAGTAGGTGGGGAGTGGGCCAACTTATGTGCGAAGCAAGGAAATGATTGCACAGGAGGGCCTTATGGATCTTGGCATCATCCCTTTTAAGAGAATGGGTAAGGACAACCTGAAGGAGTTGGGTTCATTAGCCTGCCTTTTTTTTCCATGTGAGGCTTAAGACAACTTGTTGGGCTTTAATAAATTGTGCTAGAGGCATTTAGAAGATGAAGACCCCTTCAATGGGTCAACCCTGGTCTGGTTACTTAAAGCCACTTGTTGTTCATCTGTTTCCCAACTTAAAGTGGGTCGGGCTTCAGTTGATTTGAGCAAGCCTAATGCCTCTCTTAAAGGGAAAGAGAAGGTGGGCTAAAGTAACTGTATTTAGATCTCTCCTTTTGGTGGAGAGAGAGGAGCAAGTGGCTACTATGATGCTCTCACTGATGTTCCTTGTGCGGGCACAATTTCAAGGCTTAAAGGGTTGGGTATCTGGAGCAATGAAGCCCTTCTAGCCGAAGTTGCTTGTTACAAAGGTATGTCTTGCTGTTGCTGTTGTGGTGTCACAATTTCAAGTGCTAGTTATTTGATGATGTTATTAGGTGGGAAATTTGCATCAGCCAAGGCAAGGTCTTCCACTGTTCTCATGGGAGTTGAAAATTGGCCGTTGATGATGGTGCTTTAATATGACATATTTGAGTGTTGCCAGAAAATGTGTTGAGGGGATCACCGAGTAAGGAGGCTGTGGAGAAGCCAGGGGAGATGGATGGTCAGAAGAGTCTCTAAGTAGTTGGCCAATGGAGGAAATTTACCCATCCAAATGTCTGTTTTGCAAACTGACGACTTTTAATAGTTTCATTAGGATGCCAATGGAGGGCTTTGAGAAGGAGGTAATTTCCCTTTTAAGTGAGATGGAGGCTGAGATTGGGTGTAGTGCTTTGTCTCTGGAGATTTGCTTTTGAGTGTTGGTGCTGAGGGAGGTGAGGAATGCTATGGGGTGGGGTTGTGGAAAGCTATTAGAAACTGTTAGGAAGTTTTTAGAAGTGGAACTTACCTAGTTGTGGGTAATAGCTGAAAAATAAAATTCTGGAAAGACAAATGGTGCTGTGAAAGTTCTTTTGAAGAGTCTTTGTTGGTGCTATTTTCTTTAGCCATTAATAAAGACTCTTGGATAGAAGAAATGTGGGAATAGGTTGGGGAGGAGGGGGGTTGGTGGAGTCCCTGCTTTCATAGATAGTTCCACGATTGGGAAGGAATTAGGAGTAGATTTTCTTTGATGACTGCAATCAATTTCAGTTAGAAGAGATTATGAGGCTAGATTGGGTTAGAAGGAAACCAAGACCAGCAAGTTCTTAGTTAAATCCTTCTATGTTTCCGTGGCTTAGAGAAGAAGTGAACCTTTCCCTGCAAGCATAGCATGGAACCTGTGGGTGCTAAACAGGGTGATTTTATTTACTTGGGAAGCTATTTGGGGAAGAATTTTAACTCTTGATCAGCTTAGAGGGAGATGTTGGATATTCCACCTAGATGCTACATGTGTAAGGGGGATGAAGAGTCCAACCATCACTTGCTTTTCCATTGTCCCAAAGTGGTAACCCTATGGTGTTTGGTTTTCTCTTTGTTCGGATGGCTTGGGTGACGTATTCTTCTGTTAGAGGCAATCTTCAAAGTTGGTATTGTTCTTTTGTAGGGATGAAGAGGAAGAAAGCTTGGAGGGCCGCTCCTTTGTGCCTGTTTTGGATGTTATGGGGGGAACAAAATAGGGGGTCTTTTGAAGGAGTTGAATAGTCAGATCAAGCAATCAAATCTTCATTTATGTGTATCTTTTTAGAGTCGTCTGTAGTGTACATATATGATTATTCTATGTCTATGATAGACTTTGTGGATTGGTTGAGCATGAAGTAAGGAGAGGGAGATTGTTTTGTGTTCTTTCTTCTTCCTTTTTGTTTGTTTGTTTTTGGCTCTGATTGTATATATTATGTGTACCTTGTTTTGCCTAATGAGACACAATATAATGCATGAAATACAAATGGTCTACATAGACTTCAGTATGCCCTCTAATTTCTCACTTTTTTTTCCCTCTTAAAGTTGATTGTGACCATTTTTTAGCATTTTTGTTAATCTATTATGTTTTTTTGAATTTGTGATGTTCTTGGGAAAATTGTGTACTTTTCTATATAGGTGTTCTGTCTACTGTATGTTCTTTTAGGAGTTTTAAATAAATGATTTTCTCATTATCCATCCATTTCATATCTCTATGTTCTTACACAGAGGCACTCATTTATTTTGAATGGTGTGCAAGGTGACCTCTTCTGGTTGTCCCTTTTTTCAATCATGACCAGTAACCATCCTCTGAGTTTGCTATCTGTTTTCCATAGATTGCCCTTGAGGAACTTGCAGAAAGAGTTAATGGAGATATGCGCATGGCACTAAACCAGTTGCAGTACATGAGCCTCTCCATGTCAGTCATTAAATATGATGATGTAAGGCAGCGGCTTCTGAGCAGTGCAAAAGATGAAGATATTTCACCATTCGTGGCTGTTGATAAGTACGAATAATTTCACTGCTGTTTCAACACAATGCTGTTCCATATTTCTTTACATGCTTTATGCTTTCCCATAGAATACCACTGATGGTATTTGTTTGCTAGACAGTATGCTAGACAGGGTAGGTAGAAACAGAACTAGGGTATCCCATTTGCAATTTGCAGATGATACCATTTTCTTTTCTAACACTAGGGAGGAAGAATTGCAGACTCTCAAGAGTCTTTTGTTAGTGTTTGGGCATATTTTTGGGCTTAAGGTCAACCTCGACAAGAGTAATCTTTATGGCATCAATCTTGATCAGAGTCATCTTTCTAGATTGGCTGAGTTGCTTGATTGCAAGGCTATTGGTTGGCCCATACTATATCTGGGTCTTCCTTTGGGAGGGATTCCCAAGGCGAGTGGCTTTTGGGATCCAGTGGTTGAGAGAATCTCAAGAAGATTAGATGGGTGGCAAAAAACTTACTTATCTTTTGGAGGAAGGATAACTCTTATCCAATCTTGCCTCACCCACATGCCCTGTTACTTCCTTTCCTTGTTTAAGATACCCGCTTCGGTAGCTGCAAAAATTGAAAGGTTGCAAAAGGATTTTTTATGGTCAGGGGTTGGGGAAGGCAAAAGAGATCATTTAGTTAGCTGGGATGTAGTGTGTAATCCGAAGGCAAAAGAGGTTTTGGGTTTTGGGAAGATTTCAGTAAGGAATATTGCTCTGTTAGGGAAATGGTTGTGGAGGTACCCCAGAGAGGGTTCAGCTCTATGGCATCAGGTCATCTTAAGCATTTATGGATCACACTCTAATGGTTGGGATGCTAACACTTTAGTCAGATGGTCACATCGTTGTCCTTGGAAGGCTATTGCATAAGTCTTTCAGGAATTTTCCATGTTAACTCGGTTTGTGGTAGGAAATGGGGATAGAATTCGGTTCTGGGAAGATCTGTAGTGGGAGGACTAACCTTTGGGATCCCAATATCCAAGACTATTTAGAGTAGTCTTGGATAAAAATATTCTTATTTCTTCGATGCTCAGTTCTTCTCGTTCTTTCTCTTGGAACTTTAATTTCCGCCGTAACCTTTTAGATCCTGAGATAGAAGACTTAGAAACCCTCATGCGGTCACTTGATGGTTTGCATCTATCACCTTCGGTTTCAGATGCTAGATTTTGGCCTTTATCTTCCTCAGGGATTTTTTTCAGTCAAATCTTTCTTTCTAGCCTTATCCCAATTTTCTGGCTCTCCTTAGGTTTTTTCTTCTAAGTTTGTATGGAAATCTCAAGTCCCTTTCAAAGTGAGGTCCTTCGTCTGGTTAGTGACACACAAGAAGGTAAATTCTAATTACATGCTACAACTGAGAAGACCCTATAAAGCCCTTAGTCCTGATATTTGTGTTCTGTGCATGAAGCATGGGGAATCAATAGATCACCTTTTCCTATATTGCTCCTTGACGACGGGGTTATGGCATAGATTATTTCAGTTAGCCAAGATGGATTGGGTCCCCCCGAGGAGCATCTTTGACATGATGTCCATCAACTTTAATGGTTTTGGAGCCTCCAAGAGGGGGTGAGTCTTGTGGCAAGTTGCAAGCATCGCTATAATTTGGGTTGTGTGGCGGGAAAGAAACACAAGGATTTTTGAGGATAAAGCAAGGAATTCAGAGTATTTATGGGATTCTATTGTTTTCCTTGCTTCTCTTTGGGACTTTTGTTCTAAGGCCTTTAAGGGGACTCCTCTTAATGTGTTACAACTTGACTAGTTAGCGGTGTGTACTCCTTAAGGTGTGGTACAATTTAGAGTGTTCGTTTGCTTTATTGTGTACTTTCTTGTGTTTGTATTCTTGTAGTTCAGTTTCTTTGGTGGGAGGATTTCTCATCCGCCTATTGTACTTCTTTTTTCTATCAATATATATCTTTGTCGTTTCCTATCAAAAAAAAAAAAAAAAGTATGCTTTCTCATAGAGTACCAGTGTATGGTATTTGATTGCTTGACAGATTTTACTTTGTTACAATAAGAGTTTCCTTCATTACAGTAATTATCAATTATGTTAATTGAACCAAAAATTCAGCCACTATAGGGGTGAGTGGAGCCCTTTAGAGTTTATTCATGATCAGGAAGGAAAGGAAATAAAGAATCAGTTGAGCTATTCAACTGTATTTTGGTAATTCTGCAGTTTTGGGATGTCTAAATTCAAAGTTCTGGTGATTAATTATTTAATCCTACTTAGAATTTGCAAAGCCCATTTCTTTGCTGGAATTTCTTATCATAAGAAGATTCTATACATTTAAACTTTCTGCTTTACAGGTGTTCCATTCTCTCTCTCTCACTCACTCTTTATTTTTTTAAATTTACTTATATATATATACCGAAGTCTATAAAATCTAACCCTTATGATGATATACATTTTTGTGATTGTATAGTATACAGCTTAATGTAACCAATTTTGCATCAGTTTCCTATTTAGAATTTGCAAAGCCCATTTCTTTACTGGAATTTCTTATCATAAGATCCTATACATTTAAACTTTCTGCTTTACAGGTGTTCCATTTTCTCTCTCTCTCTCACTCTTTATTTTTTAAATTTACTTATATATATATATATATATATATATATATATACTGAAATCTATAAAATCTAACCCTTATGATGGTATACATTTTTGTGATTGTATAGTATACAGCTTAATGTAACTGATTTTGTATCAGTCTGTAGCTTATTTCTTTAATATAAAGTGAAAGCTTATGTGATAGGAGTCTCATCTTTAATAAATTTGAATACCCTCAGGATTTTAAAGTTTCTAATTATACCTAAAGGATACTTTCTAAATACCTTATCGTTCTGCTTGTAGGCTGTTTGGTTTTAATGGGGGAAAGCTGAGAATGGATGAGCGGATTGACCTCAGCATGAGTGACCCTGATCTAGTTCCACTTCTTATTCAGGTTCTTTCCCAGCTTGTGCAAAAATATGTTAGGTTGGCATCACTTAAATTCAGCAAAGAAAATTTAAAATCCTGCAGTTTGATCATTGTTTATTTATTTATTTACATCTATTTTTAGTTTGTATTTGGGGTGGGATGCAGGGTCGTTTATTTTATACTGCTGTTCCCTCCCCCACCCCTCTTTTTTTTCAATTTCAAAATCTAGCAAGAAGTGATTTTGCTACAGTTTAAATTGTTCTGCTATGTTGTTAGACTTGACCAGCATTATCCTGTTCGGTGATTTTGGCCAGATGTCACACTTTGTCTTTATCATTAAATAATTGAAAATATAAATAGTTACGTCTGTAAATGCTTTTGAGGTGGTTTTGTCATGAAGTACCACTTTAGAACCTCAAAGATGGAGTTTACCAACTTCATTGCCCCCTCTTTTTTTTCTTGTAGGCTTTAGGCAATATGGTCTTTGAGAAAGTTGCATGCTGATTCTAGCTGCTTAGTAATAATCTGGAGCTTGAATTGTTCCTTTTTCTTAATTCATTAGTGTGTGTGTGTGTATTAATTTGTAAGGGAAAAAACAATTTCTTTATGCCCTTGTGTTCTTTTTCTGCCTTTAAATATTCAATGTTTTCCAAATTCATTGCCAAGTTCATGTCTGATGTCCATGATTCACATCTGGACTGGTGTTTTGCCACTGCAAGCAACGATAAAAATTTCCCTGCAAATCGGAGAAAATTTGGGCTGAAAAAACAGGTTTCTGCGAGACCCGAAACAGAAGGTGGTATATAGACAGTCATCAACAATTTTCCCCAAAAAGAGCGCCAATTTCTGATTTTTGTGGCAATTTTCTCAGCATCAGTGATATTTTGCCAATTTATCACTGATTTTTCTGGATATGTTGGTGATCCATTGTGGATTTTTCTCAAAGCTTGGCCCCTTCACAATTGTTTTTAAATTTAATAGTGTAAGGTGTAAGGTGGGGGCCTGAACTGAGCCTCCTAAGTCTAGGGTTTTACCCACCAAGCCACTTTTATTTGTGTATTAATCAATGGACATAAACTAATACATTTAGTTTTTTTTTTTTTTTTTTTTTTGATAAACGGTGGATGTCCAGCCAGCTTACGCGCACCTCGACTAATCCCACGGGGCCCTGAAGTTAACGACCGGGTAAACCTCCAAGTGGCCTTGAGGGGACTCAATTGTGACCATAATGAGAGCAAACCCAAGGCAGACCAACTGAGACTACCCCTCAGGGATACATTTGAGTTTACCTCCTATTAAGAACTTACCTTAAAAACTAAATATTAAAAATAAAAAAAAAAATCTTAATTATATTATTTTAAATTCCTTAAATTGTGTGGATAATTTGTCAAACAAGTTTTTTTTAATATATTTATAAGTAAAGCAATAAAGTTTTAACGAACTTAAAAACATTTAAACAAAAAAATAAGCATATGTAGATTATCATTTAATATTTTTATATGTTTATTAAGTTTTCATTTTGTTATTTGATCATATATATGTTATGTATGTATGGTGTGCTTGTAAGTACTGTTTTCCTTAAAGGAAAAAAACCTCAATGTATGTTATTGCTTGTTTTGTCATTTCTTAGAATTTTTTGCCCAATATATTCCTATGTGTTTATTTGATTAAATACCAACTAAATGAAGACAATTTTTCAGAATTTCTGTCCCTGATATTTTCATAAAATATAACTACTGATATTTTGCAAAATCCTGATATTTTCATGCCTTGACTGTAAGTTGCTTTAATTTCTTTAGTTTCTTTTGCATAAACTTCTTACATGATTGTTATGAATTCTATGTGTAATGATCTATACATAGAACAGTCTTCATGTGGCTTCCATTCTGACACCTAGTAAATTTTTTAGACACTATTACCCTGTATCTGTAGCAGTGTGGCATAACTAGGGGCCTTTGTGGAAAGTGTTACATGGAGGTACAATTATTTGATGTTATAATATTTTATTTGTCAAGAATTGATTTCCTCCTTAATTTCGAAGCCAAGAGCTTTTGTTAATAGGGGAGTGCCATCCATAATTGAGGTTGTTAGGGATTTTCTTCGCTTAGTCTTTTGGGATCAGTTTCACCTGTTGTGGTTTCATTATGTATTTGTCTTGATTGTGTTTCTTGGTCTTTTTGTTCTTTGTTGCCCCTTCATTTCTTGAAGGACTGAACTCATCTCTGTTTTATTTTTCCATTTATTTTTAGAAGACCTACATGTATCATATGTGATGAAGGACATGCTTAATGATTCATGGAAATTTAATGGGAAGGCCCGGAAGGGAATAAACTTCCCAAAGGTGAACAATAAGGAGAGAGAAAAATGAGAATTGTTTGACTTTGGTATGTGGTGGATTTTATTTTATTTGATCTTACGTAAGGCATAGCCACCTACATTGAAACATGGTGATGGAAGAATTTTCCCATGGTGCAAACTAAGTGATTGATGCCAAAAGTGGGGAACCTAAGGTGAGCTTAATTACAAATATAGATGAGTTGAAAATTCTTGAAAAAAATTAAAACTAATTTTTTATTGTTAATTTTTATTGCAGAAAAACTATATCAATTATAGGCCAACTTTGGCTGTTAAGGATGACAATGGGTGAAACGGATGAGCTTGCTGCCCTCGTCTGCTGATTTCTATTGGCGATGGGGATATAATTAATGTACAGATTTCGAAATATCTACAGTGTCAACTCACTCAAGCTGGGTCCTTTGCATCTTGAAACTCCGTATGTTTTCTTGGATTTGGCTTTGAAGAAGTGTTAAGGCCTGTTAGAAGCAGAAAAACGAGAACAGTTTTCTATTTCCAAAACAGGAAAAGGAAAATGATAGAAACAATGTTTGGTAAAACAGAAGAGTGAAAATGATAAAGACATGAGATTTCCTAAAAATGGCTCAATTTTATAAAAAAAAGTAAGATATTCTATTTTCTGCATTTCCAAAATGCAAGCTCTTAAAGAAAATGAAAATGATCCAAAAATGAAAAGTATATTGTTATATTGAAAAAGCCATTTTCCTTTTTCACTACAAATTCTAGGTTCCAAATTCTCTGGTTGCCTTATTTGCCTTTTTTGTTATTTTGTTTGTAATCTGTTTGTCTTCAGCGCTGCACTCTGCATGGGCAAGGGAACACTTTGAACAGTATATAGATGTCCATGGTGATGGACATGTGACTTGAATTGCCTCACATGCTCTCCTTTTTCCTTAGGGAAAACTATTGTTTTTTCCATTTGGCTATCATTAGTGATTTAATATTGATTTTTAGCATCCATGGTACTCACTCTTTTAAGATAATGAATTTTAGTTGCTCACTGTTTCCTTATTTATTTATTTTAAATTAACTGCAAAACCATACTTATGTTTGTCTTTAAAAGGATTGCTATCATTTATGGATTTAGTATGTTTTGTTGATGGGAACAAATGTGCCTATGGATCCAGTAGCATACAATTTAGTGCGTTAAGAAAAAAGAAAATGGTTTTAACCATGGTTAATCCACAGTAAATGTGACAGCAAATGAACCATAGTTTCTAGCTTCAAAAAGGATGAAACTAGGCAAGTGCTTTTTGTGTTGGTCTCATCAGTGAGCTTATCTTTATGTCATAAATGGGTTTGAAGACAAATATTGCAACTGGGATTTTCTTTGGTCTGGTGGGGGAAGGAAGAAAGATCACTAATCAGAGGGATTTGTTAGTAGACAAAGGAGTTGTGAGGTTTGGTTTTGGAAAGACTTCTCCTGATAATATTTGCTCCCCCCCCTCTAGGGAAAATGACTTTGGAGGTTCCTTTAGAGAAAGAGTGTCTTTGCATAAAGTTATTGCGAGTATATAATGGGAAAAACACATCCTAATGGATGGGACGCCAACATGGTGTTAGAGTGTCACATAACAGATGTCCTTGGAAGCTATTGTTCCTTCAAGTTTTCCAGGTTTTTTCCCCCTTTTTATCACTTAGTGGTGGGCATGGGAGAGAATTTGTTTTTGGGAAGATCTTTGGTGGGGTAACCAAATTTTGTGCTCTCAATTTTGCTGATTTTTATAGAGTTAATTCTGTGAAAAAACGCTTACTATCTCAAATGCCCTTGGCAATTCCTTCCATTGTCTGAAATTTTAATTTTCCCGCAATCTTATTTGATTCAGAAAATTGATTTCCTTTAGAGATAAGATCCTCCCTTAGTCCAGTACAATTCTCTCCTTCTTTGGCAGATTCAAGAGCGTGGTCTTTGGCATCGTTAGACTTGTTTTCAGTGAAATCTTTTTAGAGTTGATCTTGTCAAAAGTCTCATCCTATCTGTTCCTTCCCCAAGTTTTGTGGAGTTCAAAAGCCCCCTCAAAGTAAGGCCCTCGCTTGGTTAGTAGCACATGAAGGTAAACACCAATGACAATGCAATGAGGAAGACCCTACAACTCCTTTGTCCGCAATGGTGCTTTCTTTGGCAAAGAAATGGAGCGTCGATCGACCTCCTTTTTCTTCGTTTTCTCCTCCCCGGTTACCATTGACTTTGGTCACAAGTTGTTAAGCTAGTTGGTTGGTTTGGGTTCCTCCAAGGAGTTTTGAAGGACATGTTGGTTATTGCTTTTAAAGGCTTGGGGAACTCATTAAGATCAAAACACATTGCAAATTGCTTCCTTACTTAGTTAAGGATGGTGTGGCAAGAGAGAAACAATAGGAATCTTTGAGAAAGGGGATAAAGGAAAGATGATATGGGATTTGATTATTTCTATTCCTCTCTATGTGCTTCTTTACTGCAAGCTTTTAAGGAGTTCCTCTAATGTTTTACAACTCACTGGACTATAATACGGTTTTGTGCTTCAAAAGTTTTGAAATGTTGGGGTTTCTCTTTGTTTTTAGTTTTCATTGGGTTGGGTGTTTTCCTTGTGTTCAGTTTGTGGGGAAGGACCCTCTCATCCTTCCCATTGTTTTCTTCCTCTTCTTTTGTATATCTACTTTCTCTGTATCTTTTCATTAATAATATATTTTCTTCGTTTCGCTAAATAAATAAAAAGACAAATATTGTAGTGGATGTTTTAATGCAATAATGAGTTCTTTTTGGGATATCTTTTCACAAATTCTTTCTAGTTGTAAATAAAGTATATTGACTGTTGCAATTGTTTCTGGAAATGAATAGTTTCAATCGAAAATTTTAAGCATTGCTTCTCTCTCTCCTCCACTGAATTTTTTTTTTCTTAAAACAACTTCTTTTCATTAAATTAACTTCTGTTTTCATCTAGGTAAGAAACTATTTAGAGCACTGTGGTTGGATCCATTGCTTCTTGAGTCACCATTCATTGGATGTTATACATCAGATATCAGCCACTTGAATTTTATTTTTTTTGAGGCTGACTTTATTTTAAAGGTTGGATGAGAAATTGTATTCTTTGGAAACCAGAATCATTTTGTCAAAGAAAGTGAATATTGACTATGTTGGGCTCTTATTTCTTACAATAATTGTATGGGCTGGCTTCAATTTGCAGGGAGAACGCAATTTAATAATTTTGGTTGGCTGGCTGGGAAAAAACTCAACAATGGAAAAAATACGAAGACTTTTTGGAGGTCTGCATGTTTCATCTCTTGCTTCTTCTCGTGAATCTAATACTGGAAGGCAATGTTTCTCTTCAATATTTAAGCTTCTCAGTTAACATAACCTAACACACATTATATCCAGATCACTAATGCAGATATTTAATTCTAAAACACCTGAGCATTACTTATATTCATGATGTCTTTGCTAATGATTTGGGTTTCAATTATGATGCAAAAATAGTTGAACAGAAACTGCTTAGTTATCATTGACTAGGATGATATTTTTACAAGCGAAAAAGTTTTAAATTAGACACTACAGTAAGAACTTAAGTGGATCCAAGTTGTCTGGATCTGATTCTTCTGAGTGAAGAAGCGCTTAGGTGTATGTGTCAAGTTTGAAGGCTATATATGTTCTATATGGATAAAAGTGTTTAAACATGGAAGCTCCCGTTGAAAGTCTTGCTTGATGGCCTACTGCCTATTATAAACAAACAAAAAATCAATTAAAAATTAACATAATTAACAGTCATTGGAAAATATAAAATGTATCATAATGACGCTTTGTGCCAAGGAAAAGGGAACGGAGACTTCTTTTGGCGTTGTAGTGAACTAAGATCTTTTTTTTTAATGTCCAAGTTCTATGAGGATGATGGACACTTTAAAATTTCCTTTTTCTTTTTTTTAAATATTGCTTGTTCTTCTTAAAGCACCATGAATTCAGTTTCTAAACATAAAATGGGAGAGAGTGAGCAGCATTTCCTTGGGTGGGATTAAGGTGGTTTTTTTTATGGTTGCCATGAACTTCCTTCAAACATTTTGAGAGAAAGGCAGTGGGATTGTAGTATTAGGTTCAGTAATGGGAGTTACTCTGCCCTTGGTTGGCTAAAGCTGAACATAAATGGTAGTTCAAGAGGGAACACAGGAAAAGAAGGTCCTGGAGGTTTGATTAAGAATTGTCAGTGGTTTAACTATAGGATCTTACCTGGTGTACAACGTCTATTGCATACCCGTTGGCAATTTTAGGTAACCAAAAAGTTGGTAGGGAAGCATATGGCTCAAGATTGTGGAAAGCATTACAAGGTGGGACTGATTTTTTTGTTGAGGTCAAGAATTTGCCCATTGGCAATGGTGTCAGGTCAAATTTTTGGCAAGATCCTTGAATGGTAGAAATCCTTTAAAACGATATTTTCTGGGGTTATTCAATCTGGTAATCCATAAAGAGACTTGGCCAGCAAGTATTGGCACAGCTTTGTTGGAATCCTAGGTTTAGAAGGAATTTTTTTGGATTGGGAGTGGCTTTTGTGATTCCTTGTTGCACTATTAAGCCCTTCTTTTGTTTCAAGCTGCTTTGGGGGACAAGTTAGTTTTGAAATACTCAAGACTCAATCTCCGTCAGATTTTATACTTTCCTCTGCTTGCCAAAATCGTCCATATTCCCTTCTAAGTTGATTTTGAAAATTCCAGAGTGCCCTCCAGTGAGTGTATTTAGTTTGTGTCTGTAAAAGGGGGAGTGTGGGAAAGGGGAAGCGAACCAGCATGAGAGAAAATTCTGACTATGGACCAATTCAAGAGGAGAGGCTGGATTATAGTTGATTATTGCTGGCTTGCACTCAAGATCCTTGAGGTCTGCTACCCACGGTCCTCACCATTTTCTTTCTGGCTATGATACTTCAGTGTCTTCTTTGTTTGGTGTTCCCTAGGTGCTTCTTGTCTGTTGGAGATTTTCTTATTTTAATTGGCCATGGTGCCTTTGTGGAGCTACAGTTGATTCCTTTATATCTATTTAGATAACTTGGAAAGAGTGTGATAGTAGAAACTTTTGAAGGAGTGGAATAATCAGCTTGTGTGAAAGTTGTGCTATCCTAAGATATGTTTTGGTGACTAACGGGGGATTAGGTTCCTTCTAATTTATCCTTTTTTAGATTTTGTTGATAGGTAATGGGGGGTTTGTTAGCTAGACAGAGGTATAGGTTTTGTCCTCTTTGAATGTGTTGCATGTACATAATATATGTACATGGGTGGTTACTGACACGTAATCTCTGTTTTAAGAATATACTAAAACCTAAGATACATGACAACTCATTAAGACAAACTAGGATCACCATGCTATGAGTATCCGATTGTCCCGTCCTTGGGATCAACATTAATGTCATCCTTTGGGACCAATACGAGTGGACGATCTAAACAATTATTTAAAATATCTAACGACTAGGTAATTAAAAGGAATGCTCCAGAGAAGTTTTCACAATTTAGTGTTAAATCATGAAGAAAAAAACAGTTTTCTGATGTAGGGTTTTATGATCAAAGTTTATTTGAGATCGAATTAAACTAAGATCAATTCACATCCAAAACTTGAATTTTTAGCTGGAAAATAAATCTCTTAAACCAAATTAAATATCTTAGTTTAATTTCATGTTTACGCATCATAGCCAAGATCCATCTTGTAATGTGCCTGTTGGACTTTTTCACAATGGATCAAATAAAGTTAACTAGTGATTAGGGTGTTCATGAGGCATCACTAGTACCCTCGGAATTATCTATTTTACCTAATCTAGCCGAACTACATAGGGGATTGCTCCAACCCATTAAACATAAAAACATAGACAAAATCAATCAAAGTTTTTAATTGTCTATGACTACACTTGTGGAATCTCTTGACCTTTATTCTACCTTTCTGGACCCAGAAAAAGAAAGTAGAAGAAAAAGCTAGTGCTTTATTGAAAACTAAAGAAAAAAAAAGAAATCTCCTATGTATATTCCAATATACATTGATGTCTCTAATAGCAATACCGTGTGCACACTCGTATAAACCTTATTTCTAATTGGTAGTATTCCTAAAATTATACAAAACTAATGAAAAGTCATGGAAGCAACTCTCGGAGCACACAAATCAAAATGGTCTCCAAATCTGTTGGAAAAACAAAGTGAAATGCTCTTGATATCAAATTTTGATAGCACAAAGTGAACTGCAGGTTTGTATTGAAATTGTATCAGAATTTCAAACAAAACCAATATCAGTACAAAGTTTGCTGTATATTAAAAATTGGCGATCAGAATAATGGATGAAAAATTGATATGCACAGTTAAAGATACTGTCAGAAATCGATACCAACTTTGGCATAAAAATTGGTAGAAGTCCGAATATGAGCTTATACCAACATAGGTGCTATTTGAATGGATTTCAATATGGAACTCATTTCAACGCGAAATCTTATAGCCTCACTGAAACGACCACAAGTAACTCTGGTATAAAAAATTTCTGTGACATGTAATTTCAATATGAATGATCAGGCTCCCAAAAAGCACACGTTCATTACACTAACAGATCTCAAAATTCCCTCATTGGCCCTTTCTTCTCACTTTGGAATTATGAAATACCACCAGAAGACACTTTTCACATTGAAATTCTATCTAAATTACAAAGTAGACAATGCTTCTTCATTTCTTCTCCCTCCTTCATCCAGGCCTTTAACCAACTAATCTCCCACTGCTGCTTGGCTTTTCATCTTAACCTTGGTTCATATGCTACCTTAAACTCGCCCAAATCACTTTCTTTTTTTTTTCTCTTTTTTGTTTGCATTCTTCACCTAGATATAAACATTAGGTCCTCAATGGTACTTAGCAAACATCCAAGTTTTAAAATATATGGATTAACACACCAAAAGTGTGCATAAGAAAGACAAACATTTTTTTCCTCCTCTAACTTTGGTTGTTCCCCTCCACTAATGGTCATAATATCTTCTAAATCCTTTCCATGATATAACCATAATAGATTAGGTGGGTGGCACCCTGTTTATTGTACAAAGATCTGGATGAAGACCCAGAAGTTTGAGAAAAGTGTCTAAAGTGTGGGTAAAGAAGGGTGAAGGAGTAGAAGGATGGCATACTTGAATCTTTCCTTTGTAAACTGGTACTCAAAACCACGAGACACCGAAAGATTATTTAGTATTTATAAGACAATCACAATGATTTTTTATTTATTTTAATGAAGTGTTTCCATAACGATGATGTCATTAGAGGTCGATGAAACCCTTCCCAATTTTAGGTTTTATGGAGTGTTGAGCCAACCTGTAGGTTAGCCTTTTTTTCTTGAATGGGAACTAAGAAATCAGTTCTTACAAAGGGGCACTTGATTCTATGGATTCTCTAAACAAGGCATTTTATGCAGTGGGAGTCTGAGTTGTCTGTATTTGCTATCTTTGGTTGTCATGGATCTAACCTTTCCAATGTTTTGTAATGTTCAAGGGTTGGCATATGCCAAGAGGTTCAACCAGATGTCTCTCTATTCTTTCCTACCTGGCAAGATTGCTAATCATTCCTGTGGCTTTAAATAGGGGGGGGCCTGGGGGGGTGCATGGGGAACTTGCAATTGATTAACCTTACTCTAATTCTGAAAAACGGTTGACTGATCCACTACCATGCTGCCTAAGGTTGGAAAATGTTGTTGACTAATCATATGCAAACTTGGAATAGTTCAAAGCCAAATATTATTGAACATGCTTCTTTTTTTTTTTCTAAGTTTACCATCTCCTAGGATTGACGCTGTTTCATAAAGTTGTGGAGTTTCATGGATTTGATACTCATAAGTCAGGAGGACTTTGATACTATGTGGAGTTAACTAAATTTCAGGTATCCTTAACTAATTTATTGCAGCTATTTATATGAGAAACTGCTCTCAAATGAAATATGCATCAGGGGCACCCAAGTCCGCTGGAGGGATACAGCCAGCTGTCAATGGCAGCTGTAAACAAAGCTTACAATAAAGGAAGTAGCTCCGCTTGGGTGCGTGGCAGCTGATTTATTCCACACTTCCTGGAATCAAAAATGCCCCCAAGAAGCGAATTGCTGCAATTCTAGAGCCAGTAGATGATGAATTGGCAAGAGAGAATGGTGTTGCATTGCGGAAAGTGAAGAAGAAAACTCTTCAGACACAGATGACAAGTGAATTTTCTCTCCTGAGCACCACCAAATACTTAAACTGCTATCGTCTTTATGTTTGGTTCATGCAAGTTGATATGGAATTAAAATTACAAGGGATCACCAAAGCATTTAAATTTGGGCATTGGTATTTTCAGATAACTTTAACAAACATTTCATCTTGCATTTTCCAAATTATGTAAAAATTGGAATTTTGTGACATCTGATATATTTTTTTCTTCTTTTAATTCATAACTACAAAAAGAATATCTTACATTGATGTAGAAATTGCATGTACTTCCAGTTAATCTGACTCACATGTCCACTCGCTATCAAACATTTATCTTGAGACTTAGGAAGGATGTTCACTTTTTAATTAGTAGATTAATTTCATGTTCTAATAAACACTCTACACCGGAATACTTAAGTTGCCAACAAAAATGGATACATATTCAGGATCCCTATATCATTTCCAATTATCAAGGTACATGCTGTTTTCTGACTCCTTGTATTACTTTTTTGTTGTGGCTTGTGGTTGAAGACACCTGCTAATGGCGATAAGAAGCCTGCAGTGGATTCTCCAGAATCTCAACTCTAAAGTGGGGGGGGGGGGCATTCCCTAATATCCTCATGAATATTGATAACTACTGAAGTATGAACATCTATTGTTGCACGACTGTTGGTTTCTCTCACAAACACGCTTAATATTTTGTAGGAATTAGTAGAACTAGAACTTAAAGGTGCTGGGATTTCTATTTCCAAGCAAACACCAGCAGGCAGAGAAGAGAGGAGGTTCTGCATCCACTAGAGAAGAAAGGGGTCAGAGCTCAGGGCTGCTGGTGGCCAAGAAAAGAGGTAGAGGAGTTAGGGATGAAGCGCACGAGTAAAGTTTTGTCCAGTTCTTTAGAACATTGCAACATAGTGTTCACACCATCACAGTATATGATTTTGGGCAACGTGGGGGGAGGGTTTGCAGCAGATTGTGGAATGCTTCTGCTATTATTTTGTGGCACTCTGAGCCTGCTATTTTAGGATGGTGTGAACTTTTGGACCAATCTTTTTGAGTATATTATGAATCTTAAATGAGTATCATTTTGGCGCATATTATGAATCTTAATTTTGGTTCTAAATTTGCAACATAATTCTCTTGCCTTTTAAAACAAAAGTCAAGAAACCAGCAACGTATGCTTGCACCTGATAAAAAAATTTAGGAGAGAAAGGGGGCGAAAGGTTTTCTTAGGTCAAGTTAAAATACTTGATTAAGATAATTAGTACGGGATAAAAAAAGAATGTGATAGTTCTTAACGCGCCATCCGTATTGAAAATAGGATGTTTTTGAGAATATAAGAGTAATGTTGTTCATGGGTATTTCTTGTGGAGTGTCAAGAGGAAACAATTGAAACTATGTAGAAATAGTTTAAGAATTTGTCTATTAAAAGTTGACACTGATGTGATTACGAATGGTATTTGGAGGTACTTCTAATGAGGCAAGACAACTTCTTCAATCTCGAGATGGAGAGCTTTGATAACGGAGCAGAGTCTGGTCAAGGGCCTCAGGAGAGTGACGGTTACAAAGGAATCTATAATGTAGGATTTCAAATTCGTTAGTTCAAACAATATTTAACACTGACGAGGGTATTGCCAGAGGATTATGGCGGAGAGTGGAGACTACAGTTTTTCATTTTTTCCCATAATCTTAAGGGGAAGAAGGTGATGGGTGGCCACTAGCCGACATGGAGACTTGCTATTGCTATTGGTGCTTAGGGTATCTCGTCGGAGCAATTGGTGCCTATACCTAGGAGAACTTGCTTATTCTATCCAAACCAGAGTATATGTTAATAGAAAGTGAAGTATTTATAACCCTACACATAACATGAACATTAAAAGGTTCGCATAATTAAGATGGCACTAATTCCAACGTTTTTGACTCTACGTCCATTAGTAGTAAAACTCATCTTGGGTTTTTTACTTTCATATAAATTTATAAGATTACAATTGGTTGAAGGGGTTTTTTTGAAGTGTTCAATGTCCTAGACATCTAGTATTTCAATCCTGAATTTGGATTAACAGAGCGAACGTAGATTACCAAATGATTTGTGCTAGGTTCTCTCTCTCGTTTTTGTAAAAATACGACTCTTCTCATTACTTGGTAAAAGTGTAATGAAGCTAACACTGGACGATGGCCTATTCACCATATCATACGGATTTTTTGGAATTAAAGATGATAAGAATGATAAATTGTGAATTAAATCTTTTTAAATATAAATATAAGATTATAAAATTTTGTAATATGGACAAATAGATATAAATAAGATGAAAATGAAGGGTAATGGTCCATAGATAAAATGAGATCAATTTAATACAATATTAATTAAATTAATAATTAATTAAAAATGGAGCTATATATGGGTTTTTAAAAAAAATAAATTAGTTATCAAATTTGATAAAATTCAAACCCAACAAATTGAGCATGGGGGATCGAAAATCTTCAAAGTTAAGTGAGATAAATTGAAATGAGTTAGGCTTTCATTTGATCAAACTACCAAGATATTAAGGAATCAGTCCACTACGGCCCAATTGTTTAAAATGGCCATCTCAGGCTCAGCCCATTATCACGTATGCCCCTATCTCTGGTTTACACTTTACACACGTGCAATTTATCATCCCTACTCCAAGCGTTTCCGGTTGGTCACCATCTTTAAGGTGCCCCGCCACACAAGAGACTTCAATCAATCATCCCGTCCCTTTCTAAAACGGTGCGATTCGGTCGATTTCTGATTCGAGGTACTGTTTCTAGTCTCTAATCCAAATTCAATCATAGACTTTGTACCCTGAGAGTCAATCGTTTGGATGCTGAGAATACAATGAGAAAACGAAAAATGAAAATTTTGAATGATAAAATTTTCACCATCTAGGGTTCGAGATACAGAAAATTGCACATTACCTAAAACCCCATGTGACTCCCAGGCTTAGTTGATCTGAGTCTTCTTTTTTTTAATTTAAATTTAATTTAATTTTTACATTTATTATTATTTGTTTGTTTTAGATTTTTAGCAGTTAGGAAAGTGAAAGATAACGTAGTAATCAGAATGTGGTTTTGAATTTATTTTTGAGGGTTGGATTTCACTCTGAGAGCTTTATAAGTTGGAATGTTATCGATGGAGGGTTTGAATACTAGGGTTTTCTTCTCTTTGAACAATTCAGAATGAAATTTTGTAGATTACCGGTCTTTGTTTATTGAGAATGTTTTTCTGGTAATAAAAATAGTTAGTTTAGATAGCGTAAAAATGGAACCAAAAAAAAAAAAACCTAAATTTTTATTAGACCTTTTCTGTAACGGTGATTCTGGGATACAGAAAAGTGCCACTTTACTTACCATTCACAACTGCTGAGGGATTTTTTCTTTTTTTATTTTTTATTTTTTGGAAGCAAAAGAGAGAATAACATAGATGAAAATGTTGTTTACTGTTAATTGCTCTATTTTTTCTTGGAAACAAAATATAAGGCTAGGGTTTCTCTTTGAGGCTGTTTAACCTCTCCATCTGGGAACAATATCTTGTGCTTACCATATAAAAATGATGTTGGCTTTGAATAATTTTTACTAAATTTGACCAGAAACTAATGGTACCCCGACCATCTGCCAATGAATCCCAAGTAAGTGGAACTTTTGAAGAAAAGGACGAGCACCAAAAAGAATTAAAAGCTTTTTATCTTAAAAAAAGAAAGAAAGAACTTTAGAGTGCAAAAACAGTGAAATGAATTAATTTTAGTGGTTGAATTGAATATAATAAACAGATAAATTACTATGATTATTATAGTTAAATAATAAAGACGTGAAATAAGAAGGGGAAAATAATTGATCCTTAGGGGTGCTTTGGGAGGAAAAAAAGTCTACAAAATTTTTGGTAAAAATATGATAGGTATAGATAGAATTGCTTGCTCATTTTTTGTATTTTTTTGTTATTTATTTAATTTTTGAGTTTGTTTTTTGTTGGATTTTATGATTTTATTATGATAGATCAGAAGAAACAGGGGCATGAGTATATGCTTTACGGCCAATGGTTACTTACCACTGCATGTATCTTGTTTGTTGAAAGATTGTAATTATTTTCCTTAGAAATCTGTTGATATGATGAATATATTGCAAGTAAGATTTTTTGAATGCGGTCTAGGTTTATTGACAACTATACTTAGAATTATTTTCTTTTTAATTTATATTTATTTTATACCTTTGGTTTTGCAGTTTTAATTGGGGTTGTGCAGTGGAGTAAAAAATAATTGCTAAGAAAAAAGCAAGTTGCTAAAGAAGGGAGCATGGAGGAGTCCAAAATGACATAGGGAGATTATGAAAGAAATCGAGTTTTGGGTATTAACTTATCAATTAATTACTGCCTATTGTTATTGTTAAAGACTTATCAATCGTATTTTCTTGGGAAGTTTGATGTTTCATTTTGATGTCATATATATTAAAAGTTCAACCCAAGAGTTCTCAGCAATATAAATTGGGGGATGTGATCCAAAGCCTGTAGAGAAACAACAAATTGCTTTTGTGATCTATAATGCTCCATACTTTGTATGAAATTATGGTTGGGAAAATCTTAGACACAATTTATTTTTTAGAAAAAAAAGAGAAGAAGAAAATAGATGCTAAAAGAATTACAGGCTCTCTACACTAAAAAAATTTACCATGAAAAAAAAAATTCACTGGCTAGCTGAAACACAAATGTTTCCCTCCCTCTTTTCCTGTGCACATATTCTCTAGTTTGACAGCTGTTCATTTTATGTATCTTTTGATCAATTAGGGAGAGTTAAAAACCATAACATATCTAACACTCGAGAAGGGTTCCTACCTTGTAAGTTAGTTGTAAGGAAACATGTCACTGTTAAAACTATGTTACAATGGTTTGAGGTACTGGCATTAGGTTGTGTATGTGTCTCGGTGCCGGATCATTGCATCCCCAAAATTTTAACACAAGGAATAGCTTAAAAGGATCCAACGATGGCCCAATCTACTTGGATATTAATTAAGAAAAGATAAATTAGCGACGCTGGTCAACAAAAGCGATGTGCAATGAGAAAAATAAAAGTTATCTTTAATAACACTTGTTAATTGTATTTAAAAATATATCGTGTTATAACTTTTCCCTGATATTGTAATAAGATCTAGCGTTATATTACAACTAATTGTACATTAAGAACCTATTTTGTTAGTTATTTTATTTAATAAGAGTTGGGAAAAATATTTAAGAAAATATTATAACCACAAATATTAGTAAACTTTGACCAGTTTAAAACTTAAAAAATTTATATTGATTTCATATAAAAATGATGTTTGATAAAACATATTCATGAAATTTTTTATATTAATTATTATAATTTTATCTCTAGTTTTTTTTTTTTTTTGATATCTTAATTTTAATAATTTATCATTAAATTTTTTGTGCTATTAATCATTTTATTACTTAAATTACATGATATTAAATTATAAAGATTAATCTTAAACTTTGTCTTTTATGAATTTTAAAAACAAAGAAAGAGATAAAGCAGTTCTTAAGGTAACAAGAGTAAAAATATTTCAAAAAGTATTTTCTTTTATCCAATTTATTTATCACATTATCTTATATAATTTTTTTAAAAAAGAAAGAGAAAAGATGAACTAATTGTGTGTGATGCAATATAAGTAAATGAAAAAACTTAAAGAAAAAAATAAAGCAATACTGAGTAAACAACTTATCCAAGCAATATATGTTATTTGACATGCACCGTATTGTATCATGTCAACATGAACCCATATCGTTCATGTCAACATGCACTCATATCATATCAATTTGACACACTCATATAATATCATGTCACACACACTAATATTGTATCATGTCGACATCACCCATATCTTATCATGTCAAACACAAATAAAAAAAATATGTCGCATCATCTTCAACATGAACGATATTGTATCATCTCAATATGAAACAAGTTGTAATTATGTCAACATGGGTATTATTGGCTAATTAATGTATACGTGTACCACAACTATACACCTTTTTCCACAAAATCTAATTAAAGCTTAACAAAAATCTAATACTTGTGGCAACTTGCTAAATTTTAGACAGTACAAAATAATAAAGTGGGTGGTTGTTTCCCTACTTGCAAGGGCTAAAAAATTCTTTCACAAAATTAACCATCTTTTTTCCAGTTATTAGTTTTTTTAATGCAAAGTATAATGGTTTGTAAACCTCCTCCAATTATCTCTCCCTTTAGTGGATTTTATTGGCCCCAAGCTCAAATATAACAAAGTATACAACAAGAAAGAATCATAAATAGATGCAAAAACAATAAAAACCGGAATTTAAAGGATTATAAAGCAATGAGTTTAGAGTTTTTGAGAAAGGCTATCTATTAGTATTATATACTGTGAGTTGTTATAGTGGTTTGGGTTCCTTTAAGCTAATTATTAATTGCATTAGAAAATTGAGTGAAATCCTTAAGGCCCTTCCTTTTTTCTGAGAGTTGAAGTAAATGTCACATGGTAAGGTAGGGCAGAGAAACTATGGCGTGGCGGTATGTGAGGTTGCATGCAAGAAATTGTAGGATCTACTGTTTGTTATCCATGTCCCAGACATGGTTTTGCGTTCCCATCAATGAGATTGTTTGCATTAAGCAAGAACTCCAATCAGATTCAAAACCTAAAAGGCTTTCATTTCATGGATCAAAGCAAACTGGGATCAAGAAAGGCAAAATACTGACCCTTCTCAAGTTTTTTTTAATAATTATAGAAGTTGGATCAAACTGGAATTTTTGTAAATAACTGACCCAAGGTTTAGAATTAATTCAAAACCACGGTCAGTTCTAGTAATCAGCAATCATTAGATTTCAGGTGGGTTCTTGATGTGGGATTTTTCTGTTGGACTTAAAGGGGAAAATGAAGCCTAGGGTCTGTTAGTTTTGTTAAAGTTCTGCTCTTAATTGTAAAAGAAAAGCGATAGATTTTGGGAAGACCGGAAGATGTTTGGAATTGGATTATTGTATGTGGTATGGGGCGATGGAGGAAACTGAGAACCCAAGAAAGAACGAAAATAGGGTGTTCAACAGAAAAAAATATTTAGTAAGACAGTTTGTGTGATTCTCGCTAGTATGTTGAAGAGTTTTTGACCAAGGAAATTTTTTTTTTTTATTTGATGGTAAAAGGATATTATGTAAAAAAAATAAAGTATACACGAAACAAACGTAAAGCCAAAAGGGGTGAATACACAAAAATAAGCAACCCACCCTATGTGGAACTTAACCATTCACAAAATCAACATTATATAGAACTATCCTCAATGTATAATCTATTCCAATTCTAAAATACTAAAAAAGGAACTTTTAATTGTTTGGTCCAAACCTATTCAAAATTTCAAAGTTTTCCTATCTCTTCCTCCAAATGGACCACAAAAGGCAATATAAAGGAGCTATTTTCCCAAACTTTTTTTCCTTTTTTTGCCAACTAGGAGCTGCCCCAACTCAAAAGCATCTCTCTCTCACAGAATAGTGCATCACCCAATATACTTCAAAAAGAGCAAAATCAGCTTCCACCACATGTGAACTTTCAGATAGTGCAGGAGAATAATATCACTTGTTTCTTCTTTCTTTTGCTTGCACATACAGCAATCTGTTAGGCATCCTTTATCCCACCCTTGCTAACTATCCTAGTCCAACATCTTAGCCCAAGTTGCTCTCAACAACAAAGCCTAGCTCTTACAGGAGCCCACGAGTTCCAAACTATTAACTATATGGCTTCATTCGCCTACTTTCCAAGGAGGAGCAGAAGGACTTAATAAAAAAATCATCGTTTTTGTCCTCCAACAAAAGCAAACATCATCATACCCAAAGAGATGAGTGATTATGCAACCGTCCCCAAAAAAAGGCATCTGTTCCTCCAACCCCCATCATTGAATTAACTGTGTATTAAACCTCAGACCCCAACTACCCCCCATCCCAACATCAACACCCTAGGAGATTTAGATCTTTACCAATGGAATTGGAGAGTGTTTGCTTCACTGGTAGCAATCTGGCCTTTCCTAAAACATCCACAGTGCCTAAAACTGTCTCAGGACTAGAAATTTAGGTTCGTGGAAATTCAAGTGGCAATTCCTTCCTCTTCTTATTTTTGGATGATGGGTGTCTTATATGATTCCATCCGGTCCCTATTCTATAGTATGTTTTTGTCTCTGTCAACAACCAAGCGAGCTTATGTCCTTATTGTCCCAATTATTGGGAGAAACTTCCTTGCATGGAACAAAAAACAGAAAGTATGATAATTTGCTGAACTTCAAAAGAAAACAGTTACAAATACAAGTGTTGTTGGCCATAAAAAAAAAGGATTCAGTTCTACATTCTAGTTTCGGCAAAAAATAAAAAATACAAAAAACAAGAAAGGACACTGAAATTTGATTGCAGAATTTGCATTAGGCAAGAGAACAAGACATGGTTTTTGATTCCTCTCATTCTCTATGGTGGGTTTAGAGACTTTTTGTCTATTCAGCATGGTTGTTCCAATGATTCTGAACTGAGGACTACTTTCCGTTGCATAGATTCTTCACAGATAAAAGCTCCCTCTGTAGGACTTTGTATAATGGCATAGCTAAATTTACGAGCAACATTGATGTTCTTGTTGTTCTATGGTTATGTGGGGGTTATTGATTCCAATCAGAATTGTTTATAGATAATTTTTCTCATAAAGTTATTTGCCAATAAGTTTGCAAGGGTAGTATTGACTTATTTATCTGTTCTTTTGAGACTCCTCTTAAGTATGATTTCTCTCATATAAGTTTTATTTTCTGTTGGGCATCCTTTAGTTATGACTCTAAAACACATGTTCCCTAATTGTCACCAAGAGAGTCTTCCCCTGCAAATTCATTTCACATGGGAAATATCAAAATTGTTTTCAACACTCAATCTTAGATTAATATCTTGAATCAAATGCTTAACTCGAGAACTAGCCAACCACAGACACAATCAAGTGTGGGAGTGCCTTTTATTTACTTCTTCATATCCCTATCCAAAAATTTAATATTATCCTGTATTTATACATTGTCAACTTGCATTATTGTTAAACTTAAGTATTACAATAGATCACTAGTTCTTTAGTATGGTTTATATATTGATGTTTTTTTCCCCCAAAAATCTGTGATACTGCAAATTGGTTTTTTGGATAAATGAAGTAGTTTGCTAAAAGTTGTTCAAAAGTCGTACTCTAAATCTCAACTCGTGTGGAAGTCTGAAAGTGTTTGCAGAAATTCCTTTCACTATTTTATCTGAGCTTGGATTAACATTTCACAAAGTTTTTCAGAAATTCTTTTTTCACTGATTTCTAGTGATTGGCTTAGAACTGTTGTGCCATTGTGGGAAGAGCTTCCATCTCCTGTAAGTGCCCTCCCGTCCTATTGGTTGTCATTCTAGAGTCAAGCTTTTTAGTTTTATGGATGCACAAT
The DNA here is from genome assembly GCA_030254885.1 of Vitis rotundifolia. NCBI lineage: Eukaryota > Viridiplantae > Streptophyta > Magnoliopsida > Vitales > Vitaceae > Vitis > Vitis rotundifolia. Next base: position 10,793,947 of record CM058156.1, read on the forward strand.
GGTAATTCAGGCCACATGCATTGAGAGCATTTTAGAGACAACAGGGAAAGTGTTGAATTGGGTCTCACCAAACTGTCTGGTTGCAGCATGGTTCATTGAGGTGGATTGCTATTGTTATTGTAGAAAAGAGAGGCCGCCTTAAGGGGTGTATGATCTCAATTGTCAAAGACACGTCTATTGTTATCTCATGGCTTCCACATGGAGCAGAGGCTTGTGAGGTATGATCTTTTGATTTTTTGATCCTTCTTTGTCAATGGGAATGTAGTATCCACCATGTGTGCGCCCTGACCCGCACTCATCAGAGGCTGACAGTCTGTGAAAGGGGACGCTCTTTGGTGTCCTTGGGTTGTGTTCTTTGATGAAGGACTACCTCCTTCTTTGTATTCCTTTATTTCTTATAGCTACTACCAGTTTACTATCAAACGCAAGCAAAAAGAATAAAAGCTAAAATCCGACAAAAATGGATGTGGTTCCACCCCGTTGTAAAATCATAGTATTGTGCATGCCTACCACCAGCTGGTAGCGAGTTCCTTCTAGCAGGGTTTGGATTCCTTCTGTTTATTGATGAAATTTTGACAATCTCTAAACCTGTAAATTGGGAAAACTATTATGAGATTCAATAATTGAATATTCTGTAGAAAGTGAACAATTGAGAGTTGAGATTACATCAATTGTCGTCATAATCTACCTAGAAAGATTCCATGACACAAAGTAATTAGATTGGAGATGATTGCACACAATTCATCGAGTTTAAATTTGCAGCTAGAAATGGAACATCCTAATTGAAATATGATGATGCAGGTGAGCCCCTAGAACACAAAGAAAAGTTGTTAGTATTCAATTAGGTTGAAATGGGCTTCATGGTTTAGAAAGTGAAAAGTTGGATATATTTGATAAAAACCTATTATAACAAAAAGATAGAACAGCCATCTAGGGAAGGTTGAGCATCTCAACCTTAATAGAATAAATAGAATCCCACTTTTTTTTTTATCTAGGTTGTGAAATCTTACCAGAAGAATGCATGTATCTATAGCCTACAAGTATAGAGTGTACCAAAATAGTAAATGTTCTCCTAGAGGGTGGGGTCTGGCTTTAGTTTCACTTCTCAGCCAGAATTGCATTGAAGTTTCTCATAATTCACCCACCTTCTTTAGCAGTTGTGGTGTTTTCTTGGGCAGTGGCTGGCTTTCTGTGGCATGTTCTGGTGGGGTGGAGTTGTGTATGTGGTCTTTGGAAAGCAGATGCAGACACTGAGAAGAAGTGTGGTTTGGGCATCATTTCACACAGTTTCATTGGTATTTAACGGAAATTCATCTAGACATGGCAGATTTTTCCTTGGTTTTCAATAAATGAATTATAATAACTCATGGTGCTCCCTGAACCCTTGAGTTGACATGGTAACAAATCTGATTAGATGACTTGTTTTAAAATTGTATATCTCGGTTCTCATATGTACAATTCTGATAGTTTTGATTGCAAATCTAATTGAATTTTGAGTTGATATATTTCTAAGTAGTTTGCTCAAAGAAAATTAGTTCCTATTCAAACTTGACAGTTTTTTTTCTTCTGAAATGAGAAACATTATAAGATGTATCATCGTGTTCATATTTTTCCATGGATTGTTCTGTACCTTTGATTTCAGTCCATTCCATTGCATAGTTTCTTTATGCAAGTTTCGTGAGTCAATCTCACTTAAAATTTAATTCCATTTCAGGCCTCCTCACGAATGACCTGGAAGAAAGAAAGAGTTGGAAATAAAAGATAGGTTCTTTAGGTGGTAAAGGTGAAACATTTTTATCTGTATTTATTTCTTTATTATGTTAAAACTGTAACTTATATATGTAATTGATTAAAGTTTCTGAATGTACTAGCCTCCTAAGAAGCAGAGACTGTCCATTAATTAGCACGATCACAAATGAAGAACCAAAGAGAAGAACAGAAAATGTTACAGAGGTGATTGATGTTTTGTTCTGCTTTTTCTAGTGATATCACATCTGAACCATTTTGCAAAACTTGTACTAACTATTTTTGTTCTAGAGTTGATTCTTGGACGAATTTGAACGGATGCTTGGTAGTGGAACTAAAAAGAGCAGTGGAGAGGCTCATGCCTGAGGACAGAGTGCTGAAAATCAAGTGAAGGTCATATCAGAATGGTGTATAAGATGTGAGCAGTTGCTACATTCTGGTCCATCTATAAACAACGAAAGCAGTAGGCACTATACAGTAAAGGAAATAAGATAAGGTGGTGGAAAGAACAAACGAAGTAAGAAGGCGGTGTTATAAAGCTCCACTGAGCTGATCTGAGATCAGAAACACCTTGTTCTTTAGTAGACAGATGGAAATCAATTTTGTTTCTATTTAATATCATTTTTTTAAAAAATTTAGAAAAAATGTGTTGTGTTTTAACTCCTGTACGAGGAAGATGTGTTAATTTAAAAGTTTTAAGAATGGACAGTGAGTGGCTCGTCAAGTCTTCGAGACTCTTGCATGACTTGCATTTAATTAGTTGAAAGAGATATTATTCAAAGATAAAAATAAGATATTAACCCTTTCCCCACAGAATTTCTACAACACGCTAAAATTTGTCCAATTAGAACCATTTGTTGGGGGAGTGTCTGATTACGTGGTGCCTTGCTGTGTTCTTCATTCTTAATCATGCAAAACCCTATGAAATTCTCACTCTTTTGTATGCCCAAGCCAAACATATGCCAACAATTTATGTAGTCTAAAACTAAATAGGAGCAGAAATTGAGCTAAATTTGGAACTGTGCCTACCCAATAATACAGAAGACAACTGCCTTGGGACGTTGAAGGATGACCTCTTTTCATACATAATACTTAGGTTTATTGCTCCCATCTTAGGTGGAGGACATCCATTGAACGTGTTTTGGTAGCATGGTGCTTCAAATGCCTTTATGCCTACCAATTAGCAAGACTTGAAAACCCAATTTGAGTTTGCTGGACCATGATGTGGCTTAGACCTTCCCCAACTTTAGCCATACATAAGGTTCAAAGATTTTGGTTTGATGGCTAAAGGTGGCGGCCAATTGAACAAGATTGACAAAAATTTTATGGTGCTTGTTGTAGGTGAAAATTGAGAGAAGAAGACCACATATCTAACAAACAAAAAATTCAAACATATAATTGTATCCTACCATGGCCGCTATCCATTGAAAAATTCAACTTCACATACATCCTTCAACGAAACAAAAAACAATGCAAGGAAGAACAAAACAATGAAATTCTGCTATTTTCTTATTATCATTATTATTACACTACCGATTATCTTATATTTGAGAGGGTCATAAAGATGTTTCTTAACCCATTTATTCTTGACAATTAAAAATAAAATATGGGGTCCAAACACAATGTGGTAGGCTGTCCGGTAGCGAGAAGATAAGGTGATATATTTTCAAACCTTTTAAGGAAATCAGTTATCTCATGGTCATGAGAGGCAACAAAAACATGACTTTAACGACCTACAAAATCTTCGCGGTCCGCCCCTATTTTTGGTTTGCCACCATCCCTCCCTCCCATCCTATTTGATTGACTCATTAAATCTATGGGAATGGATTGATTCATTCCCTCTATTCCTTCTTGAGATCATGATGTTGGGAAAATGAGCTGTTTATACAATCTCATTGGTTCATCGCTGCTATAGGTTTGGTGAGCGAGTTCATCATCAACAACAACATCATTTGAACAAAAGGGTTTGACCAAGTAGGCTCAATTAATTAAAAAAAAAAAATCACCATCACTCTCCCACTTTTGTTGCTCTTATTGTCCAAATTTGCCGAGGTTGGTTTAGGACAACTAAGGAACTCAAGCTATCTAAAGAAGCTTTGATTTCCTTTAAATCTTGGGTTACTTGGGCATTCAAAATATTTTGGCTAGCTAATCATAAAAGTTTTCTAAGTTGCTTCCAGATATTGGTAATCCTAAAAAATGGTTTGGTGATCATTATTAGGCAAATTTCTTGCGCATTGGGAGAGACAGGTTCACCCTCCCAATTAAGGCCAAGATTACCGTTCCATCTTTCGGCATTTTCAGCCATATATTCAAAGAAATCAAGTGCTTCATTCGATTCCATGTTATAAAGTTGGCCTCCATAATTCAAGTCTAAAAATTGGTGTGTTTCAGGTGATAAACCTTCTAAGAAAAGTGAAAAAACATGCCAATCTTCCAACCTAAGATGTGGATGGGCACACAATAAATCCTTATACTTTCCTCAACATTGGTAAAAGTGTCCACGCTCAAATTCTTTGGAATTCATCAATTGGTCCATGATAGAAAATGGCTTGTACAAAGGAATCATTTATGGGTATTGAAACAAAGGTTAAAAAAACATAGTATTGAAAGAGTACTTTACTGATCACGAGGTTGTAATGGAGAATCATAGCCTACTCAAACTCCCACAAAATGATTCTTCAATAGGTTGCAAGCGGCACAGAAAAAATGCTTGCATCAAGTCCCCATGGGAAAAACTTTGGATTTGTAGTGCCCAATGAATATTAAGGTGTCAAATCCAATGGAGTGATTGAAACGAGTTCAAGAAGGAGATAGAAAGGAAGTTTTGGGTTTGTTATTGAATTTGGAGGGGAATGGAGTTAGAAAAATGAGCATCAAAGTGAGAAAATAGCTAAAATTATGAGTTGGCTTAAGGTGTCCTCTACATTCATGGGCAACAACCTATCATCTCAAGTGCAAGGCCATAAAATTCAACACATTCCCTCGTCAAATTCCAGCCCAACTAAGATTTTACTTCCTTTCATTTTCAAATCAATCTACACAATGTGGGGGTCGAATGTACTATTTCTTACTTGATCATCAATACCTCAAACTCAAGGTGTTCCAGTAGCTCGAGGGTCAAGAATGCAGTAACTAGAGTCTATTTTAAGGTGCTAACTACGTGAGTTAGAGCCTACGGCCGGCGAGATGAGCAGGCTAAATCAGCAAGTATCACCAACGATTGAGTTCCTCAAATATATTGAAAACAATAAGAACCAAGTAACCAACCTTTTCCTCACCTTAGCTTGGAAATTTAGCCACTCATGATGGCAACACAAATTGAGACTTGAAAACGAAAACTAAAATGGAAATTGAAATGCTCGTGAATGGAAACAAAGGTTTACAACTACACTACTTCCTCTTGAAGAGGATGACACAATTAAGCTACATCTCTTCCTCCTTACTTCTACATGTTTAACTTGTCCCTAGGTAAGCTATTTATAAGATGTGCAATCCTAGGCAAGAGTGGTTCAAGGTGGGTTTTTTGAGCCTTCAATTGTTGTCCTCTGCTACAACCTTTGGTTGTCCTTTCCTTCATGATGATTGGCTGCAATGCTTCCTCATTTCCAGGTCGCAAAGGCCACATGCATGGCTTTGCTTAGCTGTCACAGATGCCAGAGTGGATCCGTTTGTTAAAATATTATTAGATATCTAATACTAAAATAAAAAAATAAAAAAATGGCTCTTTAAGGTTTTAAAGTCACGGTTTTTAATACGGGAGAATTGTGTTTTAGGTCAGCTGGGGCCCAAAAATTAACATTTGGTCCATATAACTTAGGATATAAGATGTTAAAAGATCAATATATCCTTTAAATTTTTATATATTACATTTTAAGGATATAAAATAGTGATGGACTAAAATAGCCAATGACCTTTCACATAAGCTTTTTTTGTCTTTATGTGCACTATTCATGCAATCATAATAATTCTATTTTAACAATTTGGATTTTTCATTGTTTTTTATTTTTTATTATAAATAATTGAAAATTAGCATTATTTTCTATTTTAAATTATAAATAAAGAAAAATTAGGTTCAAAAACTATTTTAAAAAATACTTTCTAAAAAAATGGTAATATGATTTATATTTTTTATATTTTCTTTTTGAAAAAACATTTAATTAAAAAATGAAAACTATTTTTAAAAATAAAAATTGAAAACCTTGTTTAGTAATATTTTTTATATGAAAATAACAAAAAGAATTAAATTTCATTCATTGATTATCCATTTTTATTTTTTTCCATTAGTTATTTTAATAAAAAAATTAAAAAATATATATAGTATGTTTACAATTAAACAAAGAAATTGATCAATTATGTGTTTTTTGTGGGACTATCTTTTACATGAAAAATAATTAAATAACTAAATTATATATATTTATTACTCTTTTTAATTTTATTTTCCTTATTTATTTTTTGTCTAATAGAAAATTTTAATATATTCATAATTAACAAAGTAATAAATCAATTGTGCACATTTTAATCTATTAAAATAAATTACTTTCTAATTTAAATAAATAAAATGAAATAAGTAAATAAATTTGGGGTATATGGAATTTAAGTCACTATACAAGGTATTTACACTAAATGTACATGATAAATATACTAACTAAACAAAGGTGTACAACACTATTATTTGCGAAGGATTTTAAGTGATTTTGAAAAACTTGTTTATTTATTTCCCCTAACCGAGAATAAATGATATTCCTTACACACATTAGTTAAGCATACATTCATCTCATACACTTTATCTAACTTGTATATGATCATTTGAATACGTACCTCACTTATGATGATTGTAAAACAAAATTATACAACAATTTTTTTCTTTTTTAAAACCAAACCAATGCAAACATGGTTAACCGACCTGTTGTCAGATATTCATGAGACGATGTATAAAATTTGAGTTATTATATAAGAGTATTACACTAACTGTACAAGACAAATTTACTAATTGTACAAGGGTGTACAAGATTACTTTTTGTTAAAGATTTCAAGTGATTTTGAAAAATATTCCCATTTTTTCCCACTCAAAGATTTTTTTTCCCTACTCAAATTCTCTCACTCAAGAATTGTTTCGAATTTTATTTTTAAATTTCATCATCAAGATTTTATAATTGTATATTTTGTTTTTGTAGTTTTAGCAATGTTCTTTCTTTCCACTATTTTTCTTTTTTTTTTTTTAGGAAATTTTTTCCAAATGAATCTATATTTAAAATTATAATCGTATTTATCAAATTTTTTACTAAAATTATCTTTAATTCTTTAATATATTTATACTTATTTATTTAAAAAATGAAAAACTTATTTTTTTTTTTTGTAAACATGTTCTATTTCCTTTCAAGTAAAAAATTAGATAAGTTTGAAAATCAATAAAAAAAATTAAATACCACTTTCAATAATTTTTAGATAAAATTTTATATAATATATTTTATTTGAAATTTAATTTCTAAAGTTTCACTAAAAAATTGTGTTGACAAATTTCTTGTTGTGAGTCAAAATGTTTTGCATTAGTCTATCTAGATAGAAAAAATTATTAATATAATATTAGAACTTCATATCTTAGTTATTTTTTTCAATAAATTTATCTTTTTAAAAATTTTAAAATAAAAACATTAAAACTTAAAAAGCTAAAAGATATATATATAATAAAGTGAAGTGATAAGTCAATTTTTAAAATTTTTAAAATATGGTTAATGTAGAAAATATAAAAAATAATTTAAAATAAGAGAAAAATATAAATGAAAGGGTAATATAAATTTAAAATAAAAAATGAAAACTAAACTAAAAGATAAATACAAAAAGGTAAAAAATATTTGGATGAAAAATCCCAACATTTTTATCATACAAGCAAAAAGATTCAATATCTTTAAAAATGAAAAACAAAAAAACATTATTGCTTTTTATTTGACATAAAATAGAAATATAGATTGGAAGAAAAAGAAAAAAAAAAACAGTTAGAAATGAGTAATACTTAATAGGGAATAGAAAAAAGAAAAAAAAAACACAAAAAAATTGAAATTCACACTCATTTGTGCCTATGTAAGGGTTAAGGGTATTTTAGGGATTAATGAAGGACAATATCCTTCATTTTAATTTTCATACTTTGTTTGAGTATTGGGCTTAAATATACATGATATATGGACCAAATGTTAATTTTTAGGCCCAAAACACAATTCTCCCTTTTAATCTTAAAGATGACACTATATCCTTTCCAAGTGCAAAGAAATATTATTATTTGTACCATACATAACTACCTTCCAAGATAAATAGTTAATGATGTTTTACTTTTTTTTTTGTTTTTTTGAAGAATTTGATAATAATGATTTAGTACTTAATTGAAATTACCCATGACAACAACGAACATTTGACATCTACATAAGTTAGAGAGGTTAGAAAACAATCTAATAAGATTCATATGCTCAATTTGCACGAGGAAATTGCAGATGAATTAGTTGATGGTTGAGTTTGATTTTTTTTTTTTTTAACTATTTCAATTATTTAGGTTTTTTGTAATAGATATTTTTAGTCAATAGTCTTTTAATGTATTAGTTTATGCTGATGGTTTTGCTCTAAAGATTACTAGTTGGAGACCACTTTACTAACGAGAAGTCTTATATTGATATGTTTGAGTTGAAGCCATAAAATTTGAAGGTTATCTAAGTATATCTAGAGTTTGAAATTATAATAAAATAATAACATTATAAAATTCATAATTTAGTCATAACTTAAGTGCCCTAGGTAATTTTAGATTTTTTTTTAAATTATTATAAAAAAAAATTGTTTTCCTAGTTTTGGATAAAAAGGTTTGAAACTTTATTTTTGGGTAAAAAAAAAAAAAAGACATATTTGTTTGAGTTTTCATATGCTTCAAATATATCAAAGGCAAAATCTCTGTTTTTCTTCCAACATGATATTAATATACGTACATTAGACTTCAAAAAATCTTCATACCTTCATGTTATAAAATCAGAACAACATTATTCTATCAATCTCAAATCTTCAAATACAATTATCAATCCTCTCACAAAATCAATCCATAAAAAAAATAACATCGAAACTTAATGCTTGATGAGTGCAAGGAGAGAAAATATCATAAGGGAGATCATAGAGGAGACGACCAACAATCAATACTAGAGAGAGAAGAGAAGAACATGGATCCAATGTTAACAAGTGTTAGTGAGGTATTTTGCACCAAAACTATAGCAACTATAGAGAAGTTATTAAGTATAACTACAAAGACGAGAACATGAGTTTATATATAAGTAGTGTCAAAAGTGGGGAATGCATCAGTGTCAAGTGGAGGAATGTATAAGCATTGAACCGATGTCAAAAGGGGATGAATGAGAGAGTGGATCAAGAGAGGATGATAGAAGGGATTGGTCAAGAAATGTATCAGTGTTAAAAGAGGATGAATGGGAGAATGAATGGGTTAGGGAATGTATTAGTTTCATGGAGAGACAATATAAATATTAAAAGGAAATATATATCATATTTGTATTTTTTTTTTTTTTTTTTTTTTTTTTTTGTAAGAAGTCAAAGAAATTAATATTTATCTAAATATTATTTCTGGCTAAAATACTTATCAATTTTTTGGGGAGGAAAATTTTTATCATCCTAGGGAAAAATGATCTAACTCATTTTTTAGATTGTATGTTTTCATTTTTTGAAATAAAAAAATTAACATCTATTATTTCTTCCTGAAATTTTGGTAATAATATTTAAATTTTCAAAAAAAAAAAATTTAATTGAATTATTATAATTATTTTTAACGAGAAATATTATCTACATCCATTTTCAGGTGGTCCTTATATTAATTAAATAAAATAAAATAATGATAGGTTGTAAAAGAAGTGGAGGGTTACATTTGGAATTTAAGGCGGTTTCCTCCCTTAATCAAATGACCATGAATGAATAAATACAGAATAAAAGCAAAAAACCTTGGTCTGTGAGGAAGAGAGCAGCCATGGACGAGGACGAATTTCATCGGATTCTCGAGCTCTTCCCGATCGTCAGATCTCGCGACTATCACGTAATACCCTCTCTCTTTATTCTACTTTAATACCCATTTGCTTCTTTTGCTTTTTCTGCTGTTTGTTTTGTCGGAAAATTGTTTTCTTTCCCGAGAAAATAAATGGAAAAGATTAAATTTTCTGGGCTGTAAGTGAAATTTATTTAATTTTATTGATATGGGTTTTGTGAATTGGAGGTGTGTTTTTGTTAGAGTGGTGGTTTTATGGTGGGTTTTGTGTAATCGTTCGAGCTAGTTTTTCTTTCCTCTCATTTCTGCCAATAACCCCATATTGATTCATAGTCGAATAACAGCTATAAACCGATAGAGTAATGTTTCTGTATTCCTTTGATGATGTTAATTGCGGATTTTGATGAAAAGAAGGTAAGCTAGATTTGCCTGAAAGGTTCTTTTTCCCCTGTTTTTTATTTGAAAAAAAATTAATGTATAAAAGTCCTTGGTTTTTTTTTTTTTTTTTTTTTGAAAAAAAATATATATATTAATGCAATGCTGCTGAATTTGTAAGAGAAGCAGTATGGGAAGCAGCACCATAGGGCTCAGTTTGGTTGCCAAAATGATACCCTTTTCTGTTGGATATAAGAAATGAAAGTGAAATAAAACATATGCCGGAAGGCATTTATAAGTAAGACAGCATTTTCTAGAAATGAGTGAGTTTTAGAAGACACTTACACATTGTTTTCCCATGTTTTCAAAAAATTTAAAAAAGAAAAAAGAAAAAAAAAAGTCACTTAGTGATTGAAACCTAGCCAAATGACAGTGGCCACTGTTTTCACTTCAAAAAATGAGATTATTTCTTAAAATTTCTGCTACTGAACAGTATTACTACTTTTGGCTTGCACCAAGAATGTTTATTTGAGCTTAAACAAATTTTCCGACAAGATTAACTGCATAAATGTCTTTAACTTGTTACATGATTTCAAAGAGGCTACCAAAATGTGGTTAGTAGAAACATTTTTTTTTTTTTTTTTTGGATAGACAGCAAAATCATGTATTAAGAAGCTCCTAAAAAGTGGGGGTGTGCACTACATATACATGTAGTATACACAAAACATCCAAATTATGCATCAAACAACGTTAGCTTGCAAAACTAGGGCAAGGCTAACCACAATACAGAGCATCTAAGAAATTCAATATAGAGGATTCTCCAACTCTAAAGAATCCTGAGACCATTCTAAAAGTGACCGAATGAAGAAATCCTTTAATCTTTGATTTGATTGTTCTTTGTGTTCAAAAGTCCTTCGGTTGCAATCTTTCCAAATACATCAAAATAAGCAAATCGAAGTCAAGCGCTAAACAACGCTTCTCTTCTTATTTAGCCCCTTAAATTTCCGTTCTATGAGTAGATTTCTCACTAATGTCGAAAACACCCAAACCAAGCCAAATACTACTAATAAAAAGGTCCAAAGTTCTCTAGTCTTGTCACAATGAATCAAAATGTGATCAGCTGATTCTTTATTATCTTTACAAAGGCTACATCTATTGACCATTTTCCATTCCCTTTTCATTAAAGTATTTACAGTTAAAATCTTTTCTCAAATAGCTTTCCAAACAAAAAACATGTTCTAGGAGGAGCATAGGATCCCTATATCTCTTTGCTTGGAAAAACTAAGTTATTCTCAGCCCTTAGGGAAGTGTAATATGACTTGACATTGAAACTTCCCCTCCTATCATCTTTTCAAATTAAAGTGTCCTCTCACTCTTGCACTTTTAACGGGCGAAGTAGCTCTAAAAAAAGGGTCACCTCCTCTATCTCCCAGTCTTGAAAGGGTCTTCTAAATTGAACCTCCCATCACTCCCCTTTGCCTCCTCTTTCCCATAAGTCTACAACTGTAGCATTTTTTGTGGGATGCTATCTTGAAAAGAGTAGAGTATATATCTTTCAACTTAAACTCCCTCACCCACCTATTCCACCAAAATCTTGTATTTCTACTATTACCTATTTAGGTCAAAATTCTGACATTGAACTCTTCCCACTCTTTTCTAATGTCTTTCCAAAGGCTCATCCCAAAAGAGTCCCTCACCCCTCTAGTAGTCCCCCCCCTCCATCTCCCCAAAATTTCCAAAAATGATCTTCCTCGACAAGCTCTCTTGCTCAAAAGAAAACTTCCATAATTATTTGCCTAGTAGGGCTTGATTGAGACCCTCCAAAAATGATCTTGGCATTTTTTTTGCAGCATTTACATAGCTTACACCTGTTTTTACTAGGGAAGACCTTTCCAAACTTCCTGACCTGGAGTTCCTTTCTCCCCCAAACTTGATGTCAACACCATCTAAGGTTATCTCTCTTAACTGCTGAGTTATGTCCCAAAATATCCCATCCTAGAAGGTCAAAACCCTTTGGAATGATAATGAAATATCTTTTGTCGTCTTAAGAGAGAATAGATACCAAGAGATAATGCCAGATTTGTTTTAATGCATTTCTATCTTAAACATTCTGCCACGGTCTTTCAGCTCACTCTTGAAGAGCTTTTCCCCTCTCCAGTTATGCCATGAATCCAAGGACTTTAAAAGCCAGTCCAACACTCCTCTACTCACTTTGATCCATCTCTGATAACCTTTACCTTTTTCCACTATCTACACCTCTCTCCACCCCTTGACCTGTCCAGCTCTAAGCTCAAAGGACTTGGAATCAATAAGGTCCAACCTTGAGTTTTCTACACCTCTTGGATCCGTCTCCTTTCTCTCTATATTCCTCATTACTTCTAGACATGCAACACCAGCTAGCTACCTATGTCTAGTATTCATTGACACAAACACAAATACCTTTTTTTTTTTTTTTTTTTGATGAATTTGATACAAACACAAACACACGCAACCACAAACATATCTAGGTATACCTCAGGTTAATGATGGTAGTAGATGTGTTGATATAGGTGGAAAAAAAAAAGAAATTAATAGGTTTGAAATGCAAAACAGCTCTACTGTGAGCTCTTCAAGACTAGACTACACATCACAAAACACCTTTTTCTTTTGGAGAAAAAGGACACAGTTCTTATACATGTCTACATTGGCAGAAACATTTAAACAAACTCATTGCCTCATTAAAAGAGAAAAGAGTAGACTTGCCATAATGTTTCTTGGAACTGAATTTCCAATGAGGTTGGTTGCACAAATGCCCTTACTTTTGTCTAAACTATGTTCAAGCTAATGAGTCTGTTGGAGAAAATTTTCAAAGAATTTCTTGTTTTCTGAGCAATAAAAACCTAAGATGATCTCTTGATGAAGGCTTTTTTGGCCATTGCCCAATAGAGGAGAATCTGAACCTGTGATGCCACCATACGTGCAAAGTGGCAATGTAAAAAAACTTTCACAAATTAAAGGTTGATTGTGGATGAGAGCTGCAGAATATACGATATAGTTCAATTCAAACCCTATTTTAATTTGTAACTGGGTCCGGTACACAGGGTAATTTGATGGCACATATGCTTGAACAGTTTCTGAACTTATTCTTAGCCATGTATATACTTGGTCACTAAGAATCATGGGTCTCTCTAACTTCCCGACAAAGAAAAAAAGTACTATAACAAAGTCATGCTGCATTAGGTTTATATTTTAAGACTAGTTTTTGCATCAATTGTGTTTCAAGTTGTGATAAAAATAAAAAATACTTAACAATATCATGGATTGGAGTTGGCGTTTCTATCCTCAATAGGGCCTTCTTGTGCAAATGGAGTTGGCGTTTTGCGGTTGAAAGGGATTCCTATTGGAAGCTTATAATTAGTACAAAGTTTGGGGTTGAAAGAGGAGGGTGGAGTACATGCGGGGTTAGGGAGAGCTATGGGGTGGGGCTTTGGAAGGAAATTAGTAAGGAAGGGTTGTTGTTGCTCAATAATGTTACTTTCTCGGTGGGAGATGGCAAAAGGGTGAGGTTTTGGAAAGATACTTGGTGTGGGAACATTTCCCTTTGCGAGGCCTTTCCATCCTTGTTTGATTTAGCGGTTTCTAAAGATGCGTGGGTAGCGGACTGTTGGGATTCAATGGGGGAAGAGGGAGGGTGGACTCTCCGTTTCCTTAGACCTTTCAATGACTGGGAGGTGGAGGAGGTGGAGAGATTCCTTTTGACCATTCAAGGAAAGAGGCTGAATGCTGATGTGGAGGATAGGATGGTGTGGAAAGAGACAAAAAATGGGATTTTCACGGTAAAGTCTAGTTATAATTCTCTTGACCATAGTTGTGCAGTCCCGTTTCCGTGGAGCATTATCTAGAGTTCGTATGTTCCTACTAAGGTGGGTTTTTTTGCTTGGGAAGCTTCATGGGAGAAGGTCCTTACTCAAGATCAGCTCAATAGAAGGGGCTGGAGTTTGGCTAACAGATGTTCCTTGTGTTGTGCTGAAGAGGAGACAATAAATCACATCCTTGTTCATTGCTCTAAGGTGAAGGTTTTGTGGGATCTCGTGTTCTCTTTATTTGGGGTTAATTGGGTCCTTCCGTCTATGGTTAGAGACACTCTTTTAGGTTGACTTGCTTCTTTTAAGGACAAGAAGCATAGAAAGGTTTGGCGGGCAACTCTTCTTTGCTTATTTTGGACGGTTTGGAAAGAAAGAAATAGGATAGTCTTTGATAACGAGGTCCTGTCAGTTCAAAGATTGAAAAATTCTTTTGTTTGTAATCTTTTTTTATGGGCTAAATCTTCTATAGGTGTAGGCCCCTTAACTTTGTGGACTGGTTGGGTTCTTGTTGAGGGCCGGTTAGTTCTTGTTCCTTTTGTTTCCTATTTTTTTTAGGTGACGCTTGTATACTCCCTGTATGCTCTGGGTCGCCTTTCAAGCACCCTTTTTCTAATATATCCTTGTGCGTTTATCTATCAAAAAAAAAAAAAATCATGGATTGGACTTCTATGTTGGGGTTGATTTTTTTTTTTTTTTGGAAATTGAGATATGAAAATATTTAAATTATTCAAAATTGGCACTTGATTTTGATTTTTATTTAAAAATATTGCGGAAAACTTAAAATCTCTATGGATCTTTTCTGTGATACAATTCAATAGTGCAGTTCTCTTACCACTCACTGTTCAAGTTTGAAGTATATTGTCCAAATTTGGAAAGCTTATATCTGCGCTAACTTTTGTTTCCAACTCACTTTTCACAAGTTCAGGTGGACGTGGAATCATCAAGACAATCAACTTCCCAGTCATCACAAGATGGGGCGGTATCATTGCAATTGTTTTATACGATTTTCTGTTGATTTCTATCTATTGGATGCTAGATTGGCTGTTGCAAATAGAAATGTGGAAGTTG
Organism: Vitis rotundifolia; assembly: GCA_030254885.1. Taxonomy (NCBI): domain Eukaryota; kingdom Viridiplantae; phylum Streptophyta; class Magnoliopsida; order Vitales; family Vitaceae; genus Vitis; species Vitis rotundifolia. The sequence goes on from CM058156.1 coordinate 10,809,001, forward strand.
ATTTTTCTGACATTCAGTCTTATCACAACAGTTGAAGGGGCAAAATTCTTTGGATGAAGGGAATGGAAGGGAAATTGAGATTCAAGGAATTAACTTACATGGTATGTCATCCACTCATGAAGTTCATTTGTATAATTTATCTGTTGGCTAAACATGATCTATTTTTCAAGTTGATAACTTGATATTGTGAGATTTCAAAATCCATTTTAGTTGGAAATTAATTATTTGATTTGGGTAGTCTATTGGAGCCTACCTAATAGCTTATAAAGCGCTAAAAATACCAAAAAAATACAAAAATAAAAAACCAGTGTCTGCCCATTTGTTATGTTTGGTATTTTGCACAAATGAACACAATTCAATAGGAAAAGGGTTGACTTAATGGAACACTGATTTAAGAAGATGCTTAGTGCTTGAGGCTTTTAAATCTAAAAAATGTCACACTTAGATGACATTTTTGCTCTTTGTTTTTTCGATTTTACAAATTCCGTAGATCCTCAGCACTATAAAATCAACTGCTTGGTTTCCAGCTCATTGAAAGTTAGCCAGTCATTGACTGTTCATACTTCATAGTTTTTTATATTTAGTAGTTGTTGGATGTAATAGAAAATTTCTTACTTATTGCATGTAGAAGTAGAGTTTAACCCATTTTTCTATAAAATGATATGCATCAATGACGTTGTTTTAGAGGCTTTAAGCACTTTCAACAGATTGTATGGAGGTTTCTTCTGTTCTAAAAGTTTGTTGGATCCAGCTGCTTTTTCTGAGCTGTATAGCTATGGTTAAAATGTTACCAATTGACTCTTGGGACTTGACTCTAATTTTAGTCCCCTATTATTATAAAAATATATTTTCCTTGATTTTCTTTTGGAGCTTTAGCAGTTGCATGCATCTAAAGTTTTTTTTCTTAGTTTATTTATTTATTTTTGTCTCCTATCAGGACTTGACTTGGAACCTCCTACAAACCCATCCCAACCCTTTATCACTTGAGCCAAGCTTCAAGGACTGAGTTTCTATTAATAATTTTTCTTGCACTTGAAAGCCTATGTGAAAATCAGAAAGAAATGGAGATTGCTAAGCGGCTTATTGAACTTTGTTGTAGGTCTATTTTTAGCTTATAGTTCAGCTGGCGTACAAATTAAATTAATCTTTATTTATGTGGGTGTGTTTTGCAGATGCATTTTGGGAGAAACTAAAGGTGGCTGCAGAGAGGAAGGTGTGTTTTTTGTTATATTTTGTGTACTTTGAACCACTGACAACATTCAATTCTATGGTCATGATTAAGATAGCAAATACACATTATTGCATAAGGGCTTTCTTTTGGTAGGCTATGTTTATGCTATGCCTCATTTTTGTTGTTCTTTAAAACTTTTATGATGTGCTTGGATGTCTCATTAAACAAAAATCACTGAAGTATGTTGTACATTAACATACGAAATCAACTCACATTGTTATTCATGTAGCATTATTTTGAATTTCCATGGCATGTTGTCTTTCAATTTTTCTTTCCGTATTGAATTTCTTGATCACTCCATTATCTGTGTAGGCTCCATCTTTGGATGGATTTTTCGACTTGAAATATATGAAAAAGACATTGAATTGCTTCATTTTATTGGATAACCTACTGTGCTTATTCTCTACATGAATTTCTATATATATTCTAAGAATATCAAGGTTGGGTGGGATGCATGTACCTTAGTTTGTGTTTAAGCTTCAAACGTTTCAATGTTACCCTCGTATCATAAAGATTAGGTTATATATGGCCATTAGGTTTCGGGGGTTAAGGTGCCTAATTATTGTACTTGACAAGAGCATCTCCCTTACCTTTTGAGATATCAAGGTTTTGGGGAAGAATGAAATTTTTTAATATTACCTTATAATGTAAATTGCCTGTCATAGTGAAACTCAAATTTCTCTAACTCATTGTTGATGAAATCCAATATCCTATCTAGTAATGATTGTTTGATGCTATATTTTCTTGTGTTCTAGATGGAATTTGGGAAGTACAAAGGGTCTTATCAAAATTGGCTATACTCTATGTAGTAATCATTAAGTTCTGGATGTCACCATCTGTAAATTTGTTTCTTCGTATGATTTAAATACCACCGTGATCCATTCCCTATTTGAAATGCTTTGACCTTAAGCCTACAAATGTTTGTTTCTTTCTAGAGACAAACTCAAATCCTGTGGAAAAATGGAACTCTATGATCAAAGAGTTACATTTCAGTTCTCCTATTTCAACTCCTTTCTTGAGTGCAACCTACATGAAAAATAAATCAATACAATAAAAAAACAAACCTGTGCATATGCTGCTCTTGACCAAAAAAGAGAATGAGAAACTATTTTTTTCATTGATATATTGGCTGAGAAATACAGAAAAATGCCATATTATGTTATAAGTCTTAAGTTCATGCTATCTGTTACTTTACTGCTGGGAAGAGAATCTCCTCCCATGTATGTGTGCATGCACGTGTTGAAAAATGTTAAGTTCATGACATATTATGCCATAAATCATGAGTTCATGTGTTGGACTGAAAAGTGCAGAAAATTGCAATATTATGTCATAAATCTTAAGTTCATGCTACCTATCACTTTACTGCTGGGAATATAATCCCCTCCTCTGTGTGTGTGCACGTGTCTGAGTGTTTCTGTGCTTGTGTGTTTCTAATGGAGAAATCAAACATACTACATTCCTTTTTTTCCTTTCAAAATTTTAATGTGATGTGAGTTTGAAAAATGATGTATTTTGAACTCAAGTCCAAGAAAAATTCATATGCAGGAAAGGGATTGGTCTCCCTCTTTTTGTGTTTTGGCAGTTCAAGTACATTCTAACTTATAGTGCTTATACTTATAAAATTGGTTTATGATTTTTCTTTTTTCTCTCTCTTTTTTTTTTTTTTCTTTTCTCTCTCTCCCCTTTTTTTTGCATTAAACATGTCTTTAACCTTTAGTCACACTGAATCATTGTTGTCATGTGCTTTTATTTCATTTGGTACAAGATATATGATATGTTCTGCATATAAAACTTTATGCATTGTCGATGTGCAAATTAATTGTATCTTTTGGAAAACATACAAAATATTTGATGGGTGATACATCTTCAAAATTGACAGTTGTTGCTTATTCATAATAACAATCAATCTTTGACTTCTTTTATTTCTAAAGGTGTATTTGAAATGTACTCTTTTATTAGGTTTGTTTGAAAGGTAATTCAACATTAATAAAAAGCATTTAAAGACTATTTCACCATGTATTGCTTGGAATTTGATGCCATTTATATACATTCTTTACATTATAAGAAGCCCAATCACAATAGTTTCTTTTAACAAGAAAAAGGTACATTGCATGGAAGGTGAGATTTTATTAACTTTGAATTTTGAAACTTAATTGGTTTACTAGCACATCCTGATATATTTGATAAAGTGTATAATACTTGTGCATAGTTGAACTTGTGAAACTCCTTTTCTTTTTTCCTTTTTTCTGTTCTAGTTTTTCAATGTGGACAATTGGAAACTCATAACTTTTTTTTAATAGTACTTCTAGACTTTGAGCCTGGGAGCTAAAGGCTTAACAGAACAGAACTATACTAGTGGGGCACACCTCAATAAATTATCATATTTTGGAAGTATATTTGTTGGTTGTATGGCGTCCTTTGTATCCTTCTTGTGGACTTTGGTGCGCTTTTACGAAGTGCTTTTTACTAATACATATATTTTGTAATAAAAAAAATGAGAGTATGTGTTTTATAAATGATTCCTGCTTTTCGCAACCCTTACTCATGAATATAATTAATTAGAAACTGTAATTTTCAATCTCCTTTGTCATGTTAATGAATGCTTGTTCTTTATTTGAGTTTCCAAGTATTGATATGGTTGCATATATTTTTCTGTTTATTTCAATTCATATTAAAAATTTATGGTGTTGCTCAGGGTCAATGATACATAGAAAATGAGAAATTGCTACTTTTTTTGGTAGATCATTTGACAAGTATGCATATCACTACAGTAAAAATTGATTAATGAAACTTCTTAAGTTTCATTCACATTTGCTTGCACTAATTATCCATGCGGTTTCTGTATGCTATTTATTTCTATTGTGCATTTTGTTTGCATTTAAATAAGTCTTTTTTAATGATCCCTTACATTCTTCATCTATTTTCCACGTTTCTGTAAAATTTTGGACAGTTTTCACTTTTCATAATGCCTCTTATCTTTTTCATGTTTATTTTAACAAATCTTCTACAAAATTAATTCTTGAACTGTGGGTCCGTTCCTCACATTTTAACAAGTGCTAATAATATCATGTTGTAGAATGGGAATCATAAAACATGAACATGCCTAATAATTTTGATGCCTGCTTGAACACTGAATTCTACCTCTCCACAAACAAAGTCCACTCGAACAGTTGAACCTTTGGCTCTAGACTTAAGCATTTCATATAATTTTTATTTAATCTTTATCAAAATCAAACTTACAAGCGATAATGTCAGAGTGTCATATTATTCTATATATAACCTGCACAAGTTTTTTTAGCTATTGCTTGGAATTTCAGGTTGAGTTCTTCCATCTACTATATTTCGTTGACTTTACTAGGGAATGAAAGATCTTTTTGTTGAAGAGCACTATTATGCTGTATGGTTGTTACTTTAGGATTAGAGAGATAGGTGGTTTTACCACAATTTGCTTTTTCCATGGGGATGAAGGGTGAAATTTGAAGAGCAAAGAGATTGATTTGGCTGCTCGGAAATTCCTTTTTGTGAAGAGATTTCACTATTTTTGTTGTTGGGTATTGATTATTTTTATCATCAGAGGATTGATTCAGTAAAGCAAACAAAGGTGTCGTAATAAAAATATTTTTTGATAGGTTGGTGTCATTATAAAAAATTATGATAAAACTACACATCATCAACATGTTTATTAGTTGATATTGTACTACATTTGTTCTTTATTAATAAAAGTTGGTAGTATTAATACTACTTTGGCCTATCAAAAATATAAATTAATACTTCTTTGCATTATGATATATATTCTAAAAATCATGTGTTGTATTGTTTTTTTTCCTACATCCTATTAAATGCTCCATCTTCTGAAAGAGGCTTGTTCCTTTTTTGGTATTTCTCTTCCCTATGTTTTACTTGAAAGAAGTTTCTGATTTTTCTATAGAATTTATATGGACTTCTATGCTTTAGAATCAGTTCGTCTTTCTTCCCTCCCTTTTCCTTTGATGGCATCCACTTCCTAGGGTAGAGCATTGATTAGAATATAATCTACAATGTGTGCCATCTATTCTCATTAAGCTGTGACTACTTGCATGCAGATCATTATGTACGCGACTTATAGGGTCTAGGTCATTGCATGACTTCCTTTCCCATATTAAACCTTTCCATTAATGTTTCTTTTACCAATGAGTTAGTAGTTACATGGATTATTTCAATTCAGCATTTTCCATTCCTAGCTGGCCTGACTATGATCACCTAACCGCAATCTCAAATGAAAAAGTCCCATCACTTTTTTCTGAAGAATGAACATGGCCTGGATCTCAAATGATGTTTCATTGTAGTCATTTCTTGAATTGAGGAATTGTTTTGCATATTTGGAAAATGAAGGGAACAATGGTCTACATTTTTTGTTGGAATTTGTGATTTGGGTTAAAATGGTTGTTAAAAATTCCTGAAATTACTTCTGTTTGAGAGGACAACAAAGTAAAGAATAACACATAAAAATAAAACAAGGGAAAACTAACTATCGGTGCTTGTATCTATTATAGGTGGGGCCGGTGGAGGCGGAGAGATTCTGCAAGGCTTTTCAACAAGTTCATAGGAAACTTGTATGCTTCTTGTAGTAACCTGCAAATTGTATAAGAATAGTCTGTTTTCCTTTTATTGATGTGTAGTGGTAATCTCTGATTTGTTTATTTCCAGGTGTATGAAGAACTGAGCCTAGAAGCTGCTCAGAACTTTGTAAACTCATCGAGAAGTTCAAAAGAATAGATCCCTTCCATGTTTTCTGGATTTTCTTGTTTGTGTAATAGCATTGTGTACTTAATACTTATAGGTTACTTTGAAATACAGGCAAGGTAATTAAATTTTAAGGGCAATGATCGTTGAACTTGATGCTTTTAAAAGGTGCCTTTGGATGTTTTTCTCAGGGTCTTTGTGGTACTTGGAAATGAATCCGTATTTTATCTTTTCATGCTATTAAATTTCAGGCATTCAAGATACATGTTAGTTGGATGATGAATATATATTTTGTCAAAAAAGAATATTTATGTGGGTGGCTTCCATTTTGTGCAAAGACCCCATCCAAGAGGTCTTGATTGATGAGCAAGTGTTGTGGAAGAGAAATGGACCAACCACTCATGGCTTACCTATAAGAAAAAGGGTCATTCAAGGGTGACACCCCTTCAGTTGATGGCTGAACGATGATGGGAAAGAGCAACAGTACAAGCTTGAGGCAGATAGAACTTGGAGGTTTCTTTTATGATTTACACATTATCACAGATGTGGGTGGTTTGGTGAATATTTGAATTAAGGAATTTTCTGCCATGCATCCACCAATATCTGGGTGGCTAAACCCAAGTGGTTTTTAGTAAGGGACACAACATAAGGGGATGTAGGGCCAGATCTAGTAGCAGCAAGAATGATGAAAGGCATTTGAATATGGAGAAATCAAGAGATGGGCGAACAATTTTGGTGTTTATCCAAGTTTTTTTGACCCAATAACCAAACAAGATTGAAGGGAATTTGAACTCAAGTCTTGTGCCAAGGCATCTGATAGATGATAATCTGTTATATAGTTCACCCAAAAATTTGAAAATTGGATAGAACACGATAAGATCTAGATTTCTCCTATACTGGATGGATATAATAATATGGACTGAAAATGCTGTGCAAATTTCAATACCCAAAAATTGAGGCCAGTCGCATTACACAGGCAGTTACATGACCAACTTCTCATCTCTAAATCATGCCTGTGGGTACGGCTCAAACCCTATGATGCTTCCTTACCTGTGAGGGAGACAAATATTTTGGTTTTTCTGGTTTGAACAAATCAACTGTGATGGATTTGTTTGATCTATCCCACAACATTTTCATAATTTGCTCCCTCTAGTTTAAGAGGAAAAGAAGCAAACATATTCAAATACTGCAACAATCCAACCCAAACATTTGTAAGATCTAACACAATTTTCCCCCATATTCTTCCCAGCCAAAGTGAAAATAGCAATGATAATGATAACAGGGACGCTTTCTTGCTCGCTCTCCTAGTTAAAGAAAATCCAAGCTGCAAAAATTTTCCATTATGCAAAATATTATTATGTTAAAAGAAAGGAAAAATCCCCAGCTTGCAAAATTTTCCATTGTGCAAGACACTTTAAATTCCTGGTCTTGTTCCCTCAAGGATAGAAAAGCAATGTGTCATTCAATCCAAATCTTTTATCGCAATACAACAAGGGTAGTCAATCAGAACAACCCATAACCTAAGTCTTTTGCATGCCTAGAGCTATCTCATATAGAATAGGATCTCTTTCTTTATCTTGATCGGAGAGCCACACCATACATCAGTCATGAAGAGTTCCCAATATATCATCATCTCTAAATAGATGATACCTGCAACAATACACACAAACAGAAGGAAGCAGTGTCAGTAACAGAATATTCATAAACCCATCAGTCTTACATGGCATGAGCTACAAACAACGAAACTTAATGCAAAATAACAAGAAAGCACCTGCAAAATACTAACTGCTAAAGGGTGCTTTGGTAGCAAAACTGAAAAGGAAAGGCTAGCTCTTGTATTTACCACTGGAATGATTTCTAATGGCTCAATTTAGAGTGTTAAGGGGAAATGAGCAAATGGAGGTTGAAGCATTTAAACCAGATACCCCATCAAGCTCCAAAATGGCCTGGTTCTATTTGTCTCAGTAAGCACACTATAAAATTGCTTGGATTTGATTGGCAAGATCGGTATCTATAATTTCTAATTTCAACAGGTGCATTAGTGCATTTTATGATTAGTAACATAAAGTATGTACCTCCAGTGACAGAGATGTCATCTCTTCCTTAAACCCCCCACCCCGCCATATACATATAGAGAGAGGTCATTGGGACATGGTCATCTTCTTAAAAAGTGGCCTCCCACAAAATAAAGGAAGAAATTTTCATCTATTCATATTCTGTGTGATAATCTCATGATCTTCTTCTCCCTAATATCAAATGAAGCCATAATAAGTCAGTACTATCCCCTATCTTAAGATTCTTAACTAATTACCTACAATTCCCAAAGAACCTCCACATATAATCAATCTGCCAAAGAAGTTGGAAGTCTGCAGCTTTTTCTCTTGCATTTTGTCAGCAGAGGTCACCTATTTTTAGTTTAGGGATTTGCAAATTGACTTCTGCATTTTCTATAGTTTTAAACCTTAATTTTGATATATTAATTTTACATTTAAAAAATCAGCATCTAAAAAATCAGCACCACCTTTAGTCCTTCCTGTGCAGTGAAATTAACACTTTGGATTCATTTCCTCCACAAGGATTAATCACAATAAAGTATTCCACCAAGTTTCCCCATCACAAATTCAAAAGTAGACAATAGAAATCACATTACTAGAACCAAACAACAATAGCAGATGAATAATGTAAAAAAAAATCTGCAAATCAACAACATGAGCAGCCCAATCAAAATGTGAATAAATATATGCCATTTGACTGGTAATTCTCATGTTAAATAGACTTTACTGCTATTCAAAAACTTAAAAACCAAGTTAAAGATAGAAGAATAGGAAGCTACACGCACTCTTTATCACCCAGCTTCACTTGATTTCCTCCATATTCAGGCAAAAGAACAGTGTCTCCTTCCTTTACACTAAGTGGAATAAGCTTTCCATCTCGGTCACGGGCTCCAGGACCCACCGCAACCACTTTTCCAGAGTTAAGCTGAATCATTAAGCACCAAGCATTTCAAACCAAAAATTAATAAAAGTAAACAATTACTTATTTAAATTCGTAATTTAGAAAATAAATGATAATTAAATAAGAAAAGTTGACAAGGAAAAGAAACAGATGGATGATCTAGCCCCAATATTTAGACAGAAACACATATAAATGAAAAATTTTCAAAGCTGTAGTCTGGGAGCAAGCTTACCACATGATGAGGGAACTGGCAAGAAAGAACACAATGCAGAATAGAATATGCCTAATAGGGAAATGCCAAAAAGAATCATTGACCAAAGTGGTCAAACATATCAGATCTTCTACCAAATGATTAAAAACCGGGAAATATCAGAGATATTTCCACCATATATCATGCATTGGACAGCTCTGACACGAAATCAGTGGAGAAATGTTGTCCAACAGTTTTTTGTTTTTTTCATCATTTTTCACTATTTTTTTTTCCTATTTTCGATTTTTTCATCATTTTTCAAATTTCATTTAACTCATTATCAATTGTTAAAAAATAAAATATAAAAATAATTAAATTCAAAATAAATATAAATTTATAATATAACTATAAGTATTTTTACTAAAATACAATTATACTTATATCATCATTTTTTCATATGGTTTATTATTTTAGTATAAAATATATTTTCAAGTTCTATATATTATTGTTAAACATATATTTTAATATGCATATTATTTTTCTTCATCAAACCAACTTCAATGTGTATTATTATTTGTTTTACCCTTTTTTTGGAGTTTTTTTTTTTTCAATATTTATGTACGTTTCATAAATTTTGGTCTTACCAAATATTTTTTGTCCAAATCTCTGTCTAATATTTCTATAAAATCTAACTACCAATATTTCTGTAATTTCCAATATTTTAATCCTTGGTTTACCAAAAACAGCAAATGGTAGAACCGCAAAATTCTAGTTCAATGCTCCAACTTCCAACCGAAAAGTACCAAAATTGAAAAAAAATACAAAGGCAAAAACATAGTTTTAAAAGATGCAAGGTGCACCTAAGGCACAACGCAAGATGTGAAGTGAAATACTACTTATGATGCATGTCAATTTTATAAAATAAGATATAAAATCCAATCCATTCAACAAAAAATTTAAGATTCTAAATATTTAAAAGAAACGTTCAACAAAAAAGTAATAAAATTATATAAATTTAAATATATAGTAAAAACTTTCAAGAATAAAAGTGTTTTAAAAAGGAGAAGTAGACTAGGTGCACTTCTCCAACAAGGCACCCTAGGCACACAAGGCCCTATAACTTGGGAGTGGTTGTGCCTTGAGCCTAGAAGTGCTTTAAGCATGCCTTTCACAACTATGGGTGAAAAATGAATTGATGCTTCATTTAGAAACTAAGAAAATGCTGCAAAAGAGAAGAAACAAGAATCTTAACTTTGGCTTCTCATTGTTAAATTTTCTTTCTTTTTTCCTCCATTTTTTTTAATGGCAACAAAACAGGCGGTGTAAAAAGGGGGTGCAAAATGACTCAAATAATAAGCTATGGTGAAGCCATTATGGTTCTTTTATGAATGTGAGTCAAGGTAGATTACCCACATAACATATACCAGCAAATCACTGAAAGGACACAAAATGATTACAACCCAATATAAAGTACTCCAATCAAAACAAAACCCGTATTGACAAGCAATAAAAGAGTCTTCTTCAACTAACAGTCACCGAAAGAAATCTGTAAGAGATAGAGAGGTCATGCTACTTTCTTATAGATTAAAAAAAAAAGGCACAATAAACGAAAATGATCAAAGCCCTGATGAGATATTCCAAGCAGTCTATATCAAGTTGAGTCAAACAATAAACAGTTACGGACGGGACAGAGAAACCACGATGTTCATTTATGCCCCATTTGGTGCTGGGAAAAGGAAGAACAATAAAATAAAATAACTAAAAAAACATAAAGCCTGAGGCTCGAACTTCCTTTTTCTTCTCTTTTCTTTTCCTAAGTTTTCTCAGCAACCAAGAACCGATTTATCTAAGAAACAACACGAGACAAAAGGGCGAATCCCCATAAGAAATATTCCACTCAGAGCCATAATTGTAATACGAAAAATCAGTAGGAACTTTCACTCTGTTCGGTACATTCAAACTGATGGAAAAGAAAATAAGACAAAAAAAAAAAAAAAAAATCGAACTTTGTCGATTTGGGTTCATAAAAATTGAAAACCCACCAAGCCCAGACCCTTGACTGAGATACAAAATGATATCCAAGTTCAGTTCGGCAGGGTGCTTAGATTTCTGAGTCCCACACAACTAAATGCCAATTTGTTTGATTTACATTTAGTTCCTCAGTAACCAAACAAAAAAGTAACAAATGGGAATTGAAATCACCTGGGCGGTTTTCTCAGGAAGCAAGATTCCAGCATTGGTTTTGGATGGAGGAACGATTTTCTCCACCAAAATGCGATTCAGAGTTGGGATCAGACGCTTTGCCATGGGAGAGAAATGCCAAATCTAGAGCCTTCTTCTTTTGCAAAGAAATGCCAAATCTAGAGCCTTCTTCTTTTGCTTGTGGGCGTCAAGCGTGATGAAATGAAGAGTAGGGTTTAAGGTGGGTTTATCATTTGTGACATGATGAATTTACAAGATTGGACATTGAGACAGCATTATGGGCCTGAAATTACGAAGAGCTGGACTGGCCTAAAAGCCCAATTCGAGCCCTGTACTCATCTTGAATGGGCTGTTTGCTTGGTTCCAGCTATTTCTGTTGTTTATTTAAAAATAATAATACAGGTTTTTGTTTGTTTGTTTTTTTTTTTTCTTTTTTTTCTTTGCTTTTTTTTTTTGAATTCTTACAAGTAGTTTTTCTTGTGCATGATCAACAATGTTTGTATCCAGCTAGCCTTCTTTTAGCATGGATAACAAATACACTTACAATAAGGAGTGTCTGGATGGTTTTTTGGAGCACACCTCTCCGAAGCTTAAGTTAGGCAAAGGAAATTTGGTGCAAAAGGTCACTGGGTCTAATTGTGCACCTTAGTTATAATGATCGATGAATATTTATCCTTACCTAACGGTAACATTCCCTCTATGCTTTGACTGTGCCTTAATTATCTTTATGTCAATAATTGGTCAGCTCGTAAGCTTAGTTCTAATGATTAATGGATATTTATTCTTGCTCAACAGTAACGTTCCTTCTATGCTTTGATTGTGACCTTAATTGTCTTTATGCCAATAATTGGTTTGATTGTGCCTTGATTGTCTTTAAGCCAATAATTGGTTGGCTCATAACGGTTTTTGAACCTTAAAGTCTAGCGTTTATGCTTAGTAACGATTGTGACATTCAATGTACTTAATGTTTTTTTATATTTAGTGCTTGACAGGCAATAATGAATGGTACCTTGACAGTTTTTATCCATCCATATCCTTATATACACAGACAAAGATATATGCGCAAAACAAGAGTCATGCTAGACGAAGGTGAGCATCCCATAGTTTTGATGTGTAATTTAATTTAATAAATGTAATTTAATGATTTTATTTAAGAGATGATAAATTAGCAAAGTTTTATGGCTTAAAATACTTTTAATTTTAATTATTAATAAAATTAATGAGACATTTCATATGATCAGAGTTATTATACTTCTACTTTGCATTAGATTTTGATATTTATATTATATTTTGATAAACAAAATATAAAATATTAACTTTGCATTTTTTAATTGTCTTGACTTATATTTTATCGTCAATTTTTTTTAGTGTTTCTTGTAGTTTAGGTAACTAAGAAATTATAAGTTTCAATTAAGAACATTGAAACTAATAAATTAAATTATATATATTTTTAGATTTAGATTAAAAAATATGATTATGAATAATAAATTCCAATACAATAATTTATTATAAATTATGACTTTTTGTAACTATAAATTATAATTTAATTTTAAAATCTATTAAATATTTTATGAGATCAAAACAAACAAAACAAAACTTAATAATTAAAACTAGCTTAATATATAATTTTAAACTAATGACGAAACAAAATAAATAATTTTGGACCCAACAAAATAAATAATAGATAAACTTGTACATTTCAGTTGTAATAAAAATTTACTTACAATGATTCTTACAAAGAACTTTGAGAGATCGAACTAGGATCTTTAATACATGACACAAAAGAAAAGATAAAATATAAGTATAAAGAGTTTACAAGGAAATCTTTCATCTTTTCACCCATCCTTTGTCAATTTGGGTTTTCTTGTATAGATGAAGAGGCTAGTTTTGTCCTCAACTTGGGCGTTCTTTATAAATGGACCATTTCAAGTCTATCTTGTGTATGTTGCAGACCACTCGCTTTTCGTCTTTTTGTTAGTCAAGTAAGAGAATATTGGAGATTGTCCTCTCCCATCTTGTGAATTTGTCTTCAATTTGAATTATTTTAATTATCTATATTTATTTTGTTAAATTTGTCTTCAACTTGCATTATTGAACTACATCTCATTTTATGAAGAAAACAATCAGTCTTGCTATCAAATCATATTAGATAAAGAAATCTTTAGCTATTTGGAAAAGGCGGTTTTATATTATTGATAATTTGAGTTATCTTATCCCATTGCAATCGTCTTCATTTTCTAAAATAAATTTGGAAGTTAGGCATTCGGATTCATTTGAGTAGCTTCCCATTTTTAAAAGAGTTTTTTGCAAATATTTTTTGAGTTCCTTTTTTCTCATCAAGGAAGGAATATTGTGAAGTGATGGAGTTGAAGATGAAGGACCGATTGAAATACTTGGGGGGCTTGAGTTAGTCTTGAATGGGGAGCAAGTTAACTTTAAACTCCATTGATGCAAGTCTATTCAATGCAAAAGTATTAACTATACAATTTTTGTTTGTCTTGACTTATATTTGATCCATTTTTAGTTTTTCTTATAATTTACATAACCTATAAATTATAAATTTTAATTAAGAAGATTGAAACTAATATATTATAATAATATATTTTATAAATTTAAAAATTATAGATTTATATACAAAATATAATAATAAATTAAAATTTTCCATATAATAATTAATTTTAAATTATGACTTTTTATAGCTATAAATTATAATTTAATTTTGAAATTTATTAAATAAAATTTAAGTTTAAAATAAAATAAAATATATGAGCCAAAGGTTGTGCTTGAGGCTCAATTCAATGCCCACAAGCCAAGCTTCTAGGCCCTAGATATAAGAGTGGGGTCCATCTCAGTCTTACTTAAATCCCCTCTCCTTTGGCTAGCTTGGAAGTTGGGATTTTGAAAAAAAAAAAAATACAATAATTTTAAAAAATATTTTTATAAAAATTATGGTAATTCAAAAAATATTTCCAAATCTACACTTGAGGAAATCCAATTTGAAATTATCTTTTAAAGTGATAACTTTCAATTGATGAGATAAAAAGTGTCATAGATTCGAAAATAGTTTCAAAATTGTCATAATTTATTTTTTATTTTCTTAAAAGATATTTTTGTCAAAATCCCCTTAAAAGTTGGGCACCCCAAAATTATGCTCTTATTAGTGAATCATATGCATAAATAATAATTGAATGCATCATATTAATTATTGAATTCTAGTCAAAAAGTGATTAAGAGGCTGTGAATATTTTTAGATTGTTATAAAACGAAAAATAAATTAACGAAGTAGAAGCTGTAAAAGGAAATTGAGAGGTGAGAATGAGAGAATGAAAGAGAGAACTTAAGAATACTTCTTTTCTCGGGATATCACTTATACAAGGTAGAAGGAGCCTTTTATAATAGGTTTCACACAAATGACTTATATTACTCATCTATAAGATGAGTTAATGGAAGTTCATAATGAACTTTTTAATTTTAAACTTTAATTCCTTAATTAGTATGGTAGTCATTCACAGCTGTATTTACAACATAGATTACTTAATTTAAATTTATTTGTCTTATTTAATTAAGTACCCAAAGAAGCTTAAAATGTTCCTCCACCAAGTGATTGTTCTCCAATGACTCCAATGACTGCAATTATAGCTACAAGTACCACTTTAACAACTAGTAGAGTCTCTCTTCCTAAGAAAGTGAAAATTGATGTCATTAGTACCAAATAATTATAAAAAATGAAATGACAATAAATGAACATTACTATGTCATTTGTAATCATTACAAGGATGCATAAAATAAAAAAATGTTGATTAATGGCAACAATATTGACTAGAAACAAAGAATGAATGATGGGAAAGTGCAATAGGAGGGTTTTACTTTTGATCAAGACGTTTAAGGCAAAAACTTGCTCATGCAATTATATATCATACATGACTCTCCTCTTTCCATTGTTAACTGTATCAACCTTAGGGATTTATTTAGAGTTTATGGTGAATTAGAAGTGACATAATGAGTATCTCTGCGAGGTTGAGAAGAAAAAAAAAAAAAAAAAAAAAAACTCTTAAATTCTATTTAGCAAGTGTTTCCAAAAATAGTTTTCGTCAAATTTTTTTGAAAATTATTCTTTCATGTTTCATAGAATGGAAGTTTATTTAAGAATTTAAAATGTTTTTAATGTTTTTAAATGTGTTTTAAAAATAATTTTTATTCATATTATTTTATTTTTAATCATTTTTTATATTTATAAAATTATTTTTAAGATAATTGTCATAAAATAAATGAAAATAATTAAAATATTTTCTTTAAAAACACCACGTTTTATGTTTTTTTAAGAACATGAAACTATTCTTTATTTTTTTATTATCAAATATGTTTTTCTATTTTTTATTTTATTTTAAAGAACAAAAAATTATTTTAAAAAATAATTATCAAATCAAGCTGACAACCAAATTAGTGTGGATATGTGGACATCTCATCAAAAGAAAGGTTACATGCAAGCACAATATATTTTATTGATGAGTTTTTATCATTATAATATTGGATTATGAGATTAATATTGTTTGTTTGAGTTATTCTTCCTTTTGTGTGGTATTTTATCTTTTAATGATAATATTGCATTTATTTTATACTTTATATATATATATATATATATATATATATATATATATATATATATATATGTTTGTTTATGTGCCTCATTCAATGGATAATTGTTCAAGTGATCATGAGATGATTGATAATCTTTTAGAGAAATTATCCATTAATAGTTCACTTTTGTTTGATGAAAAATGACTCCATATAATTTGATGTGTTGCACATATGTTGAGTAAAAGGATGGTTCGAATGTTATAGGGATAGAAATTGAAATTTTTTTCTCAAGAGTGTTGTTATTTGGTTGGTAGCACCATCAAGAGTTGAAAACTTTGAAGAAGTAACTTCACGATTCTGAATTCTATTTACTTTTTTATTATGAAATATGAAGAAATTTTACATACTTTATGCTTGTCAATAAAAAAAAAAATAATACTAATAAAGATGTATTCTCGTAGTTGAAGTCATTGGAAAAATACTACAAATGTGTGCTATTAGAATGGATATATAGGATATATATGGCCAAAAAAATATGTAAGAAAATAGAGTTGCTTTTTCATGCATGGGAGTTTTTATTTATTTATTTATTTATTGCAAATTCATTTTTTTAAATTCAAATTCGTGAAATTAGAGAGGTTTTGCATGGTTGGCTTACCTCTTTCATCGATGTTATAAGAACGATGACATTGATTATGTTGGAAATATTTGATTGTATTAGTACATGTCATCCAATAATGACAAACTAACCTAATATGATCTAATCCATTTACCAAAATCAAGGCGGGATAGGATGAGATAGAGTTGCAAATGCATTTAGATGCCTCACCCTCCCACATGTTAATTTTGAGGATGAGATCTTTCCTATGATGTAGGTTAGGATTGGGATAAGAATAACCTCTTTTAAACCCATCATGTTGACATTTCTAAGTGAGAGTTTTCATTTTCTTTGTCTTAAATGTCTGTAAGTGTTTAGTAAATCTCAATGATTTAATATGATTTAATGAATTATGTTTTTAAGTATAATCAATAAAATAATTTGATATTATAACTTAAAGTTAAAAATAACTTAGAATAATGAATCAAGATAATTAACTTTTTCTAAATCTCAAGTATCATTTACCTTAATAGCTTATTCTCTTTTCCATTATTTATCTTTTACAACATTATTACTTAATATCAATGAAGGTAATTTGTCAATTGGTAGTTCAGAAAAAATTTTAAGTGGTTTTAGCAAACAATCTTTAAAGTAAAAATTATGTAATATGTTTTAATTCAATAATTTAAGTATAATTTAATTTTAAATCATTTTAATTTAGTACAAATACCCAATGATCTTTAACTTATCATTACAATTAAAATACTTATAACTTATTCAATGATAATCCTCTTAGCTTTAATTAATTGACTTGGAGTACTATAATAATGTGATTTAATTAACGAAAAAGGTGTTTAGTAAATTAATTTAATAAATTAATATGATTTGGTAATTTATTTTAAGTTGTTAAATATATCAAATATATTTGGTAAAAAAAATTAAAAATTTCAAAATCTCAAATACTTTGCTTATCTCTTTTTCTCTTTTTCCTTTCTTGTAACTTTATTACTAATTATCAATGGGAGTGAATTCATCAATTAGTTTAGAAAACATTTTAAGTTGGTTTTAACAAACAATTTGAATATTTAGATTATATTTGGTTGTTAGAACATTTGAAAGAAAGACAGTGAAGAGGAAATATATAAAAAGAAAAAAGGCTTGAAAAATTTATAATTTTTTCTCTTGTTTGTTGTTTATGAAAAAGTGGAGGGAAAGAAAATTAAACTGTAGAGAACTGCATTTTCCCAAACTTTCCTCACATGTATACGGGGGAAAATGGGGATTTTTGGTATTTTATTTTTTATTTTACTTGGTATTTTTTTTTATAATTTTTTACGCATCTAAGAAAATTATTTTTCTTAACATATTTTTTTCCTTAACACTCTTTAGAAATTAAACATAATCTTAAAAATATTATAGGTAATAAGTTTTATGTTAAATCATTAAATATTAAGTTTTATTAAGCACCATATTATCAACTTATTATTATTATTATTATTATTATAATAGTTTCTCATCCCAAGTAAACATGAGAGAATAAGCAAGTAGGCTTTATTCCATTAACACCAATAAACCCTATTGAGGGCAATAATTCTTGACGGATTTGCAAATTCGATTAAAAAATAACATGAAATTTTTTTTTAAAAAATAAGTATTTGATAAAATTTTAAAAATATTTTTAAAAATATAAAAAATCATTTGTAGTATTAAAAAATTATTTTTAGTGTTTTATAAAAAAAATAAATATTTGATAAAATTTTAAAAATACTTTTAAAAATATAAAAAATCATTTATAGTATTAAAAAATTATTTTTAGTGTTTTACGGAGAAACAGTTGATTGATAATTCTCCTAAAAACACTTTTTGAAAAATACTTTTATTAAAAATACTTCGAATAAAAACATTATCAAACACAGTCTAAATGGTTATATGTGTTATGTCTATAACACATCTATGATGTCGGGTATAAAAAAATTACAATTACTAAACTAGTCTAATTTAGATTGAGTAAGATTTATGATTTTTTTTTCATATGATACAAAGAATTTAATGCTAGACAGCCCAATTCACTCGTAGTACTACCCTAGTCTTGATCGGGGCCCTAGTAACAGTGAACATATGGTCACGGGCAGTGTAGCCCACATGGGACTGAGCATGATATGATTTTCACTGCATTTTCCCTCGGTCAATTCTGCTATCTGCGCAGGGACCAATTCCCACAGCCGCAAGGAAACACTTTGTGCACAGATAACAAACGTCATGTTCCAAAAAAGAAAGGAAATCAAGATGAAGAAATACTGGTTTTGCAGAATAGCAAATTCCTATGTTCCATAACTCAATCTCAGTCATGTGAAAGAAACGAATATATATCACAAACAAACGGAAGGGAAATAAAAAAATTAAATAAATTAAACCATATCTTGTACAAGGTGAAGATACCAATGCTATGGATATCAACATATTCACCAGAAGCTATAATCACTATGAAGCATGCATTAAAACTAGCATCCATAAGATTAGAAGAACGAAATTTAGAACTCATCAAACCCTAAACCAATTAACATCTTCCTTTTGGAAGTCGAATAAAAGTGTTCTTTGTTATATAAAGGCTTTTGTGAATGGGAAAAATAATAAATATTTATTTGTAAACACATTTTTTTTAATAATGTTTGTGGTAGTGTTTTATATAACAATATATATAATAAGAGTTGATTTATAAATTTTATTAATATGGTGTTTGTTTTTTTCTTTTTTTTTTAGTTTTTATTTGAAATAATTTGTTTATTATTTTTAGATTTTAAATTGTTTGTTTTTTAATTTTTTGTAATTTATTACTTAATTTTTAAAATTTTTGACTGAATGAAAAAAGTCACAATTTTAACCCCCTCAAAACGTGATTGCAACACCTCGACCCTAACCCTCACCACATCCTCGTGTATCTCATTTGTACATGGGTTCCATAGCCATGACCAAAACTTTCTCAAAGTAATTTCTTTCTCATTTTCTTTCTCCATTTAGGTTTATCAAGGTAAGAGTTTTTTTTTTCTTTTTTTTTTTCTTTAATTTAAAATTTTCTAATTTTATAAATTATTTTTTTTTTTTACACTTTCAAATATTAGAAAACACTTGCAATTCTTCCAAAATCATTTACAAACCAGCATTTATTATGACATGTCCAAACTCCTATTTCAAAATGTTCACATGATTTTAAATATTTCCATAAAAATTATTATTATTTAATTTTTTATATATAGCATTGCCTTCTAAAAAAAAATTGTTCATCAACAAGAAGGAATAAAAATAAGACCTGCATGATAAAGTAATTAATAATGGAGACTGGCAATGAATAACAAGAAGGTGAATATATATGACATTTAAAAGTAGAAAAAATGCTAGAAAAAACCTTTTGAGAGATTCTTGGTAGGCATAAAAGCCCCCAAAAAGGAAGCATACATTAGATTTACAAAAGGTGGAATCTGATCTTTAGTAGCTAGAGTTCTCGTGAGGTTTAAAGTACTTAAAAATCAGCAATAACATTGGAACTGTAGGTTATATATGGACTCCAATATTTTATGTGTCATATATTCTCGTGCTCTACCTTTTTTAATCATGATATATTTGTTTACTAGTTCCAATCATTCGTCTCATCAATTATCTCTAACTTGAAGTTGCCCGGAAGCTTCCAAGCTCCCCCACCCTTATTCCATATAAATAATGTGCCCTGCCTTGTCTCCATCCTTATCAGAAATCACTCACTAGCACTCTTGAGAAAAATGGCCACAGCATCAGAGCTCATGAGCAACCAAGAAGAAGCTCATCCACTGCCCATCACACCTGAAGAAGTGGATCCAAAGGCAGTCTTCAAGGCTGGCTTACTACCCATTCTGGTCACTGTTTCCGGGACTCTCAATCCTCTACTCATAAGCGCTGCTGCTACTGCCCAGGAGTTCCATGCTGATATTCTCTCCGACGCCTTTCATTTGACTACCTTTGTGTGCTTGGTTATTGGGGTTCTGCAGATTCTCCTCTCCACCGTCCTCCATGAAGTTCCCGGGCTGATATCGGTGGCCAAGCGCTTGACTCGCCTCGGTTTCATCTCGGTGAGGATCACGTTAGGGTTTGGCTCGTCTTTGGTGATGCTGGAGGCTTGTTCTGCTTGGTCTATGCTCTTCTTGTTTTTCTTCTTTCTCTGTAACACATATAAAGGTTTATGTACGCTGGCATACAAATCTGTGGAATAAGAAATTAGTTAATGCTGTTTTTTATTCTAAATTTGCTTATTTTAGCTTCATTATTCAAGAGTTTGAGCTTAATTTGTACTCGAAATCTGAGCTTATTATGGCACTTATCAAAGATCTAATTAACTAGAAGTCTCTCCATCCTCCAGCCTCCATCCTCCATCCTCCATCCTCCATCTGTTGATCTATGAACAGTTGAAATT
Organism: Vitis rotundifolia; assembly: GCA_030254885.1. Classification (NCBI taxonomy): domain Eukaryota; kingdom Viridiplantae; phylum Streptophyta; class Magnoliopsida; order Vitales; family Vitaceae; genus Vitis; species Vitis rotundifolia. The sequence continues at coordinate 10,829,918 of CM058156.1, forward strand.
TGCACGTTTTTTTTTCCTATGTTTGTGAACTGTTCTTTTTGATAGGACTTCCTTTTATGTTCACAAAAATTGAATCATAAATAAAAGTATGTGGACAAAAATATCAATATATCACAGTACTGAAATTGACATGAAATCCAGTTAATTTAGCAAATCATTTGAGTGGTTCTAACTTCATCTCAGTTAGCAAAAGTCCAACCTGGCGCGAAAGGCTATTTTGATACATTCCTTCTTTTTCCAGGGAATTGTGTGGTTACTATATGTTTTCATCTCTACAAATTATATCACCACCCACCTCGTTTCTCTTCTCATCCATCATTTTTATTTTTAAAATGAATATGAAGAATGTCATTTTGCCCTCAACTTCTTAATTTGCATCCTTTACACCCATCTAATTTATCAAACCCTAAGACCCTTCCCCTATTCTCCTCTCCTTCCCTTCTCCTCTCCATTCTTTTTATTCTTCTTTAATTTAATATAAGGAAAAAGATGTATGATGATGTGTAAATGTATGGTTATAAACATACGATATCATTTGGCATGTAGTGTACTTTATCTAATGACACAATATGAAGTACTAATGAGAGACACATCTAGAAGTGACATTATTGTGGCTATTGGTTAGGGTTAGAGTTTATAGGATGGGGGTGTAAGAAGTTAAAAATGATAAAAAGCAAAAATTCCCCATTCATATACATTTCAAAATCTAAAATGTAAAATATAAAACATAACTAGTGCAACCAGTTATATCTTAATAACTTAAAACTTGTGTAGATGCATGGCCATGGACACTATAGTGACCGGGGGTTAGGGTTAGCACTTATAGGAAGGGTGGGTGTAACTAGGTGAGGCCATACATCTAAATAATAGTGGCGAGGTATTAAATATACACATTTTTTTCTTTCTTTACATCCAATTTCTTCTTTTCAATTGTAGTAAGTGTGAAGATAGAAAATATGAATGCATTTTTATAACATTTTTAATTAATTTTTCATTATTTTCAAAGAAAAAGTTACACATTGTTAGAAAAGTAACGAAATAAAAAAGAGAAGAAAATGACAAAAAGAATGAAAAGAAAGAACATCAATGATATATATGTCTACTTGAATCTCAGGATGTCTTTTTCTAGGATTACAAAATTATACTAATTGGTATTTCATTTAATAAGAAAAAAAATAAAGTTTAAATGAGAAAAGAAATAAAACAGTAAATGTGACCATAAATGCGGCAAAAAGAAGAGTCCAACATGTAGTTATAACAACTCTTAAGAATAAATTTATAATATTCCCTTTGATACACCACACTAAAAGAATATGTCAATTTCAACATTGGTAGTAAAAAATCTGTCAAAAAAACCCAGCGAAAGGAAAAGAGTGTAATAGTCTTATAGATGTTAGAGTTGTCTTGAACTTTTAAGACAACCTTGTTAAAAACCTTGTTATAAAAATCTAGTGGGATAAACCCTAAATGAAGGAAAAAAGAGTATAATATGTTAACATCTTTTGCATACGTCTCCTTATAAGTTTAATTCTCCTCATATTAACATGAGGATGATTTCACCAAAAAAAAAAAAAAAATAAAGCAAAAAAAGATGTTAAGGTTGATAGATTTCAATCCTAGAATGAATAGATTTCAATTTTATGTTCAAGCTTCTTAAATGTTGAGATTGATAATGTCTTTATGAATAAATCTACTAAGTTATCACTTGAACGTTTTTATTGAATATTAATTTCACTACTCTTATAATGTTCATGTCTATAAAAGAATTCTAGCAAATATGTTTGGTTTTGTTTTGTTTCTTTAATATAACTATCTTTTATTTGTGTAATGCATACATAATTTTTTCATATAATCTTATTGAGTTGCATATGATCTGGAATAGTCATATGGTTCTTGAATACACCGAATCAAAGATTTTTTCCATGTACAACCACTACATCAATTACAAGTTTGTCTAAATGATTTGATGAAGATGTAGTTATTATTGTTTTCTTGACAAATGTCTATGAAATAATATTACCACTACAAGTAAGCAGATACCTTATTTATGATCAAGTTTTATACGGGTTGAAAGGTATCTTATACCAACAAACTTTATATCTTGAAGTCTTTGGACTATAGGTCAAATTACTTTTTTTTATTATTAATGACTAACTTTGCTTGCATTACTTCTTTTTATTTCGATTAATCATTTTTGTGTCAACATTCTTCCACACTTCATGCGTTGAGATCCTCATTATTTGTTAGGATGTCAAAGGAGACTTGAAAAAAGAAGATATTGTTGATGACAATATCATTTTGATCTCATTTTTCTCTTGTATCCACATAATTTATTGAGATCTTTCTAATTTCATGTACTCATACTTTTTCATGGGGCTATTCATTTAATTTATACCTTTTCAAGGGGGTACTAGTTCAATATGTAGCTTTGCAAAAACTATCTATTTCATTTGTATCTCATTGAGGGTATAGGTTCATCAATTTAGACCGATCAGTCATTTTTATAGCCTCTTTGAAATTGCAAAGATTTTTATGCGTTTTTCCTTGTGTTATTTCCTTTCGGAGAATTACATCTTTTGAGCCAATGGGTTCACTATGCTTCAATCATACCTTGGATTAATTTGTTGTTATAATAGTCACATGTCATATTGGGACATTATATTTTACTTCAACAATTTTACCATGCTTCAAGCATGTATATGATATGTTGGTTAATTACCTTACAAGGACATCAATCTCTTTTGAGTTATTTATAGTCTATAAATGTGGTTTTGTCTCTTTCTTTATATCTATAAATGAATTTGGTAATTGATTTTCAATCTTTTTACAGATAGACGACCTTTTAAACTTTTTGCCCAAATTGGCTTATGCAATAATCATAATGAGATAACTATGATGCATTCCAAGAAATTTATTTTGTTTTTGTACATTAGATTTTATTTTATGAAAACGATGATGATGAAGGAAAATAAATGTTATTGTATGATCTAAAGGGATGTTTGATTTTCTTCTTTGATTGCTTCTCCAAGATTCATCGTATCAAAATGTATTTTAGTATCAAAAATTAAAGATAAATATTTTTTTACTAAAATATCAAATGTCACAAATTTAAGTTTTATGAGATTCAACATTGTCAAAGAACTCTTTATAATATTGTTAAAAAAAATCACAAAAAATTCAAAACCATATTATGAAAAACAATATTATTAAATTTATACTATTTGTTACATGCAATAAATAATATTAATAAAAATGCATGCTTTAATATAAAATAAAATTTGCATAATTTTTAAATTAATAGCATTAGTATAACTTCTAATTGTACTCAATACAAAATTGTGTCTCTATAACTTTTCGCTATAAGAAAATTTAACATAATTTTTATATAACTTATTAATTACATGATATTTGTGCATAGCTTTTAGTTATGGTAAAGTAAAATATATACTTTGCTTATATATAAATATGCAAAATTTACTATATGTTTATAAACATGATTTAAGGTTCAAAGAATCACCTTTGGAACAACTTGTACTGATAATGCGTTACAAAAGTGATGAGAAAAAGAGACAGAGGAGAAACGAAGGGAGAAAATGAGAAGAAAGAATTTCTCTTGATGGAAAGGAATGAGTAAGACAAAATACATTAATGGGTTTAAGGCTGAAATTGTAGGGCTAATGGACCAGGCCTAGGTCACTTCCAGCCTGGCCCACTCTACACATACACTTCAGTAGATCCCGACCCAACTTCAGCTAGATAACGAGGCCATTCCCAACCCAATTAATTTTAAATTCGGCTTAGGAAACCAAAATTTTTTTAGTGGATGTTGAAAAATTGTGTTTTTAGTGCTTTAGATTATAAGATATTTATGTAGTGCCACAAAAAAATATGTTCATGTGAGAGTTTGTTGGTTCGGGCCAATACGAGTCTTGAAAAATCGAATTTGGGCTCAAAACTAAACCCAGTTGGGTTTCAATGGTAGGCTAGCGTTGGACTGGGTTAGCCCAGAGTTTCTCCTATAGCAAAAACTGACATAGGGAGGCTCATGATTTGTAGTTTTGTACATTTACATGGGTAAGTGATCGTATTCATACATGATGTTCCATAAGCCCCAACCCAAGTTTAGACGATATTTCAAGGCCCATTCCCCACACAACTAATTTTTCTTGAGTTTAGAAAACCAAAATCTATTAACGGGCCTTCAAAAAAATTACCCAATACAATGAAGCCTTGAGCCTGGCATGTGGTCAGCCCAAGTGCAGCCCCCACAAGTTGGCCCCATAATTTTCAACTTGGTAATTGTATTTTTATATGGTTTTATGCTTCTTGGGAGATAGCTTTTATGAAGCCAGTTAAACTAATGGCTGTAGCAATCTTCAGCCGTGAATCTTAAAGTACCTTTGGGAAGATAACTCCCCTAATAATCATTGTTTAAAAAATTTATTTTTGCAGTAAGGTTTAATTTCAAACCTAAGGCCAAAATTTCGGTATAGGATTGAATGATGAGACCAAGATGTATGGAGTTAGGCAAGTCGTTATTCTGGTATGATATGTTTTCAGAAGTTTGACGCTCATTCCGGGTCAAACGACAAAAAGCCCACAATGGAATGAAGGTTATCATCTGCCCAAGGTTTTCAAATCCTTTACAAAAGTCCTTGTTTTGAATGATGAGAACCAACCCAGTTCAAAATCCTGCAAAACTTCATTGATAATTAAGCTATAATCTGTACGTAATATAAAAAATGAGGAAAAAAAATTGTTAATATTAATGGGTGGCCCATGGCTCAATTATCCCCAGCACCTTATCTTATGAGTCACATGCACGTGACATAATTAAAATTTGAGAGTCAAAAAGACAGCAGTCAAAAAAGTGGATGTTTGTGATCATGTTTGCATGGTTTTGTGTAATCAAGGTGACGCCGTGTAATGAGACATGACATGCGAACTCTTGACCTGGTCGTGTCCACTTGATCCTGTCTGCGGGGATCCATCACCTGCCCTGCTTTCCTCCTTTTCAACTGGTCAACATATTATACATATATTATGCATGGAAAGGTCAATAATGCTACATCCTAAGCATTGATTCCTCTTTATGAAGATGCAATCAAACTTGATAATGCCTACTCAAAAACACATACGATCCATTGCCAACGCCTCTATATAAGCCAACCATTGAATCCATCATCTCCACACAAACCTTCAGTGAAAGCCCTAAGATAGCTACCAAACTTACCCGGTCATTTCATTACATCCATTGTTCATTACTCAAAGCCTGCAACCATGGCTTTTGTAGCTCTTGTACTCCTGTCCCTCCTTACTCCTCTCGTCTCTGTTTACTCCTCCGATGATGTAAAACCATGGTGCAGCCAGACACCCTACCCTCAACCTTGTGAATACTTTCTGAGCCATAAGCCTGATCACTCTCCCATCAAACAAAAGTCCGATTTTCTCAACATATCAATGCAACTTGCTTTGGAGCGTGCCATGATTGCTCATGGTGACACCTTTTCCCTAGGCTCCAAGTGTCGGAATGAGCAAGAAAAGGCCGCATGGAATGATTGTCTAGAGCTCTACGAGCACACCATTCTTAAGCTCAATAAAACTCTTGATCCCAACACTAGGTGCACCCAAGCTGATGCTCAAACATGGCTCAGCACTGCTCTTACCAACCTCCAAACATGCCAAGACGGGTTCATCGACCTTGGTGTATCAGACTATGTTTTGCCCTTAATGTCCAACAATGTTTCCAAGTTGATTAGCAACACTCTATCCATCAACAAAGTTCCATATGCTGAGCCTAGTTACAAAGGCGGTTACCCAACTTGGGTGAAGCCTGGTGACCGAAAGCTTTTGCAGTCTTCTTCTCTGGCTTCGCAGGCGAATATTGTGGTGTCCAAAGATGGTTCAGGGGATTACACAACAATAGGAGCAGCAATCACTGCAGCATCGAAGCGATCAGGAAGTGGAAGGTATGTGATATATGTGAAGGCAGGGACATATAGTGAGAATGTTCAGATTGGAAGCGGTCTGAAGAATATAATGTTGTTGGGTGATGGGATTGGAAAGACCATTGTCACTGGAAGTAAGAGTGTGGGGGGAGGCTCTACTACATTCAATTCAGCTACAGTTGGTAAGTGTCTATCCTCTAAGCTCTTACATTGATGTTATTCCGTTTCCTACATACAATTGAGAATTTGAGAGATTGATTGAATTGTATCTTCATATTAAGGGCCAATATAAGCATTAAGTTAATTGCTAAGACATGTGATTGTGCTTTTGAATTTCAGCTGTGGTTGGCGACGGCTTCATAGCTCGTGGCATGACATTCCGTAACACTGCTGGAGCATCCAACCACCAGGCAGTGGCTCTACGATCTGGGTCGGACCTCTCAGTTTATTACCAATGTAGCTTTGAAGGGTACCAAGACACTCTCTACACCTACTCTGAGCGACAATTTTATAGAGAATGCGATATTTATGGTACTGTGGATTTCATTTTCGGAAATGCTGCAGTTGTGTTTCAAAATTGCAATATTTACGCACGTAATCCTCCCAACAAGATCAACACAGTAACTGCCCAAGGTAGGACTGACCCTAACCAAAACACTGGAATTTCCATACACGACTGTAAGGTTACAGCCGCTTCAGATCTAAAGGCAGTGCAAAGCTCGGTCAAGACATACCTTGGGAGGCCATGGAAAGAATATTCTCGGACCGTCTTCCTAAAGACCTACCTTGATAGCCTAATAAACTCGGCTGGTTGGATGGAATGGAGCGGTGACTTTGCCCTAAAAACCCTATATTATGGAGAGTACATGAACACAGGCCCTGGGTCATCCACATCTGGTAGGGTAGATTGGGCTGGCTATCATGTGATTACTAGCTCAACTGAAGCAGCAAAGTTCACTGTAGGTAACTTCATCTCCGGCAATTCCTGGTTACCATCTACCAACGTTCCTTTTACTTCTGGCCTTTGAATGATCCAATTAGTGCGACATGATGTTCTATCATCTTCCTACAGATATGTTTATAAATCTAGAAGGACAAATAAATCGGAGGGGGGTGGCAATAATCCCTAAAAGTCTAAATACTTGGCTTGTCATCTAATACCTACAATTGTTTCGTTGTACCTTGTTACAAATAGTATGTTATGATTCTTTATTGATTGCTGTAAAATAATGATATCAAATGAAATCATTTTCTTTTTATGAGTCGAAGATTATTCTTTGAAACCTTGTCATTCTAGTGATTAGCAATTGTTAACTACTCCATCAGATGATTTGCCCATAATTTCTTCTTATGGACTTATACATCATATGTATATACATATATATTACAATCCAAAATGATGAGAAGTCTTTTTTGTAAATACTAGGACAAAAGAAGTGAAATCACGAGGAGCAAAGAAACAAGAATATATAAGGGAAATAAATGTTACAGAAGTGATTTACATTGTTGATGTTTAATTCGTTTTCAATTTTTTGTTTTTAAAAATCGAAAGTCTTATATAAAATGTACGAATTCTTATAAAAAAGTAGGTAGATACCTTCTGTACTCGAAAATAATTTCTTTCTAATTTTTAAAAATTTTAAAAAGTAAAAATTTTTTATTTACTCAAAAATTTTTAAATTTTGAAAAGAGTTTTAAGAACCCAAAAAATAGAAAGTATATTCAAAAGTCGCCTTATTTTATTAATTTCATTTATAATTAAATAGATAACAAGGAGAACATGGACCATTAACTCTCACCCTACTAAAACAAAGGCCCTACACATTCAACACTCCTCAATGCTGAAATCTAACCATACCTAATATATCCATGAAATCCATAAACTTCTCCCAAGACAAAAGATTTTGTAAATACATCTAGAAGTTGCTCATGGAGCTATAATATATGATATCTTGATAATTTTCTATGGCCACTAACTCTCTGTGTCTCGTGCACCAATGAAATATCATGATTTGAGCTCTTTTTACATTCTTTCACATCGTCTAACTTTTCTTAACCTAACACCATGACAAGTTGTAGAAGTTGTTGCAGTATACTTGGCCTCTATACAGTTGACAGTTGTTTAAAATATACCTTATCGCACAACTAGACATGATCTTCATTTCAGCTTGCCCTTACAACAAGAGGAATTGTGTTTTGGGCCCAACTTGACCAAAGATTCATATATCATACATATTTAAGCCCAAGATTCAAATAAAATGTAAAAATTAAATTGAAAGATATTATCCTTCATTAATCCCTAAAGTACCCCTAATCCCTACACTGGTACATAGTGAGAGTAAATTTTATTTTTTTTCCCTTTTCTATTCCCAATTAAGTATTACTCATTTTTAACTTTTTGTTTTTTTTTTTTTTTTTTTTTTTTTTTTTTTAAGATATTGAATCTTTTTACTCTTATTATAAACAAGGATAAAATTTTTTCATATAAAATTTAATAGATAATCAATGAATGAAATTTAATTCTTTTTATTATTTTCATGTAAAAAATAGTACTAAACAAGGTTTTCAATTTTTATTTTTAAAAATAGTTTTCATTTTTTAATTAATTTTTTTTCAAAAAGAAAATATAAAAAATATAAATCATATTACCATTTTTTTAGAAAGTATTTTTTAAAATAGTTTGTGAATGTAATTTTTCCTTATTTATAATTTAAAATAGAAAATAATGCTGATTATCAATTATTTATAAAAAAAAGTTTTAAAAAACAATGAAAAATCCAAATGGTTAAAATAGAATTATTATGGTTGCATGAATAGTGGTGTAATAAAGACTAAAAAAGCTTATGTGAAAGGTTAATGAGTATTTTGGTTTTTTGACATCCTATATCCTTTCCATCAATTATGTAAGTTATATGGACCAAATCTTAATTTTTGGACCCAACTGGACCCAAAACACAATTATCCCTAAAAATTTGAGCGTCAAAAGGACATAAGTCTTGAAGAAAGTTGATGTTTGTGATCATGTTTTGCATGGTTCTTGAAATTAAGGTGGTGCCATCTTTTGATTATTCATGAGACCAATACTGAGTTCAGGCCTTGGAAAACCAAAATTTAATTAATGACAGCTGTTTATGATTATAGTTCAATTTAATTAATGAGATTAATGCTTAATTACTCCATTAATTACGGTGACAGCAAAAAGCTAATTATGCAACTCATGAATTGATATTAAAATTAATATTAAAAGAAAGTTTTTAATATTTTAACTCTTTAATTAAGATTACGTGCCCATTTCCATGCCCATGCAGTTAATTAAAATTCAAAGCCCCAGGTTGATAGTGCTTTTTATTTATACTTTAAAATTAATTTTGTAGGTTAGGCATGGAACTGGGCTCTTTCCCAAAGGTAACATGAATCTGAACCAAATGAACAAATGGGTACGTAGATCCATGCCAACCCTTGACCTGCTGGTTGTGTCGTCCACTTGATATTGTCTGCTGGCCCACACTACAAGAAGGTGAGGATGAAAGCGTTCCATGCATGATCTGCCCTGGTTTCCTCCTTTTCAACTGGTCAACATATATACATATATTCTGCATGAAAAGGTCAATAACGCTAGCTACATCCTAAACATTAATTCGTCCCTCTGTATGAAGATATAATCAAACTTGATATTGCCTGCTCAAAAACACATATCCCCATTGCTACTGCCTCTATATAGAGCAACCATTGAACCCTTCATCCCCACACAAATCTTCGTCACCTAAGCTAGCTACCAAACTCACCCGGCCATTTCATTACATTCATTGCTCATTACTCAGAGCCTACAGCCATGGCTTTTGTAGCTCTTGTACTCCTGTCCCTCCTTCTTACTCCTCTCGTCTCTGTTCACTCCTCCGATGATGTAAAATCATGGTGCAGCCAGACACCCTACCCTCAACCTTGTGAATACTTTCTGAGCCATAAGCCCGATCACTCCCCTATCAAACAGAAGTCCGATTTTCTCAACATATCAATGCAACTTGCTTTGGAACGTGCCATGATTGCTCATGGTGACACCTTTTCCCTAGGCTCCAAGTGTTGGAATGAGCGAGAAAAGGCTGCATGGAATGATTGTCTCGAGCTCTATGACCACACCATTCTTAAGCTCAACAAAACTCTTGATCCCAACACTAGGTGCACCCAAGCTGATGCTCAAACATGGCTCAGCACTGCTCTTACCAACCTCCAAACATGCCAAGACGGGTTCATCGAGCTTGGTGTGTCAGACCACTTTTTGCCCTTAATGTCCAACAATGTTTCCAAGTTGATTAGCAACACTTTATCCATCAACAAAGTTCCATAATCTGTGCCTAGTTACAAAGGGGGTTACCCAACTTGGGTGAAGCCTGGTGACCGAAAGCTCTTGCAGTCTTCTTCTCTGGCTTCGCAGGCGAATATTGTGGTGTCCAAAGATGGCTCACATGATTACACAACAATAGGAGCAGCAATCACTGCAGCATCGAAGCGATCAGGAAGTGGAAGGTATGTGATCTATGTGAAGGCAGGGACATATAGCGAGAATGTTCAAATTGGAAGCGGTTTGAAGAATATAATGTTGCTGGGTGATGGGATTGGAAAGACCATAGTCACTGGAAGTAAGAGTGTGGGGGGAGGCTGTACTACATACAATTCAGCTACAGTTGGTAAGTGTCTCTGTCTATTCTCTAAGCTCTTACAATGATGTTACTCCTTGTCTTACAATTAAGGGCCACATACAAGCATTTTGTTAATTGCTAAGACATGTGATTGTGCTTTTGAATTTCAGCTGTGGTTGGCGACGGCTTCATCATTGCTCGTGACATGATATTCCGTAACACTGCTGGAGCATCCAACGACCAGGCTGTGGCTCTACGATCCTGGTCCGACCTCTCAGTGTATTACCAATGTAGCTTTGAAGGGTACCAAGACACTCTCTACGCCTACTCTGAGCGACAATTCTATAGAGAATGCGACATATATGGGACTGTGGATTTCATTTTTGGAAATGCTGCAGTTGTGTTTCAAAATTGCAATATTTACGCACGTAACCCTCCCAACAAGATCAACACAGTAACTGCCCAAGGTAGGACTGACCCTAACCAAAACATTGGAATTTCCATACACAATTGTAAGGTTACAGCAGCTTCGGATCTAAAGCCAGTCCAAAGCTCGGTCAAGACATACCTTGGAAGGCCATGGAAAGAATATTCTCGGACTGTCTTCCTAAAGACCTACCTTGATAGCCTAATAAACTCGGCTGGTTGGATGGAATGGAGCGGTGACTTTGCCCTAAAAACCCTATATTATGGAGAGTACATGAACACAGGCCCTGGGTCATCCACATCTAGTAGGGAAAATTGGGCTGGTTATCATGTGATAACTAGCTCAACTGAAGCAGCAAAGTTCACTGTTGGTAACTTCATCTCCGACAATTCCTGGTTACCATCTACCAAGGTTCCTTTCACTTCTGGCCTTTGAATCGGTCCAATTAATGGTACATGATATTCTATTATCTTCCTGTAGAGATGGTTCTAGATCTAGCTAACTTGAATTCCTTGTAGAAGAAAAGATAAATTGGTGGGGGATGGCAGTGATCTCTAAAATCTAGCTACAATTATTTCATTGTATCTTACTACAAATTGTGTGTTACGATTCTTTATTCATTGTTGTAAAGAATGAAATTGAATGAAATTATATTCTTTTTGTGAGTCACTAATCTTCTTTGAAATCTTTTGATTCTAATTATTAGCACCTGTTAACTGCTCCAATGATTTGCCCGTAATTGCAACATAACTCCTTGATCGTTTGTATTCCAAAATGATAAGAAGTCTTCTTGTTTCGTAATTTTACAACTGCTAGAATGAAAGACGTGAAATCACAAGGAGCAAGAAAAACAAGGATATAAGGGCGAGAAGTATTGCAATAGTGAATATTATATAGTTCATATTTGGATATATTTCAGTTTTTAAAATTTTTAAAAGTAGAAAATCTTAAATAAAATAAAGTAATTCTTATATAAAAAAAAACACTTTTTACATATTTAAAAATTTTAAAGAAATAAAAAAATTTCACTTTCTATGATTTTTTTTTTTTTTTTTTTTTAAATTTTGAAAAAACTTTTAACAATGCAAGGTAAATTCTTTCCTTTTATGTAAAAGTTTGCTTTGTATATATAGAAGTTTTATTTTTAAAAACAAAAATTAGATTTCTATTTTTTAAAAAAGAAAAGTAGATTTTTTAAAAAATAAAATAAAAATAGGAAGTATATTCCAATGCCACTTTATTTTATTAATTTGATTTGCAGTTAAATAGATAACAATGAGAGCATGGACAGATGGACCGGTCACTACCCCCCTCCCAAACCAAAACAAAGGACCTACATATTCAACACTCCTCCTTAATGTCTAAATTGTACCATACCTACCATATCCATGAAATCCACAACTTTTTTCCCATAACAAAAGACTTTGCAAATATGTCTAGCCATAATATTATGATATCTTGATGCTTTCTTTGGCCACGAACTCTATGTGTTTAGTGCATCAATGAAATACCAAGTTCTTTTTCATTGCAATTGTGGACTAATGGTCGCTTCACAAAGACCAAAGTTGAAAACATAGAGCTTTAGATTGTTAGTGTTAGTGTACTGAATACAATATGAGCTAGATCATCAGCTTCCAAGAAGATCTTTTACGTACTCCTCTTCCTTCACAATGCTGTTTCTCTTCTAGCCCAAGAAAGTAACTTATCAAGGTAATATCAGTCATCTCAGATTCATTAATCATCATAATTTTGAAATTCTCACTACGGTATCCAAAAAATTAGAAAAAAAAAACATAAAAATAAAATATAAAATAAAATGTGATCTCATATTTATGCATCCAAAAAATAGGGTTATCCTCACTTTCATTCGAATGATTTGATTCTTTCCCTGCAGATGCAGAATCGCTAGCTCCAAGTCACATGCATAATTTATTTTTCTTTTTTTAAGCTAAGGCAATTAGAAAAATATGCCTTTAATTTCCCACAATAAGTAAAGCATGCATTCAACTTGATTTGATTTAGATAAGTTATTTTCTTTGCTTTTATTTCTAGAGTTTTATGTAGATTTTAAATTTCTTAGCAAACATGGATATTTCAGAATGACTAAGAATAAGTCCACTCTCATTTTCGAACTCAACCTTTTCTTTTCAAGAAGTTGTTAGAGCTGGCTTTTTATATCTCTTTGATAGGGAAGATTCATCTCATAGGTTTGTGGGAACCTTCTAACTCATCTACTCTTAATGTATCCATGTCTTACTTTCTTTTATGAGTGTAAGTTTAGGCCTAAATCTCTCAAGGAAAAATTTCAATAGCCTCCTAACTACCTTAGAATTAAGATTTTTTTCACCAAAATTAAAATAAGAATTCACAATGTCAATCAATTCAATATAGAATTCAGAAAATGTCCCTTCTTCATTCATTATGATGCTTTTTAATTGGACAATCAACATTTTTTGTTTAGACAACATCACAGTAGAAGTGCCTTCATAAGTTATATTCAAAATATCTCAAGCTTCTTTTGGATGTTTACATATTACTATCCTTTTAAATTCATAAGACCCACACCATTGAAAATACCTTAAAGAGTCGTTGGATTGACTTCACTTTCTTTATTGTCAAACTTATATGATCATTCTTTGATTGTTTAGGTAGAATATGCACAATTTTTTTTACATATTTTTTTTTAATATGGATTCTCTAATAAGTAAATCAATTAATTAGAGATTTTTTTTTAAAAAAAAAAAACCAATACAAAATGACACTTCGATCTACATAGGTGCTTAGAAAATTTGTAGATGCAAAAAAAACGATAGATGAGTTGACTATAGAAATAATTCATTAAATATGAAAAAAAAAAAAAAGACATGTAGGTTTACTTAATTTAGGCATATCTATTCCTCTTATACCTATCAGTAGCTATTAGTTTTTTTTTTTTCACTTCCACATGCATCACCTCATGCTCCAAAGTAAATCACCTCAACATTGTGCCAAGGCAAGTGGTTCAATGCATGTTGCGTTTCTACTAAAATATTTCTAAGAAGGTTCCTAAAAGATGTAAGATGTTGAGTTAAGAGTATTAAGGAAGAGCAATGGCTACCAATTCATGCGCACACTTTTTAGTCTAGAAAACAAGGTCTTTATATCAAAAAACCTAGAAGGATACGTGGACTAGGTTTTTTGAAAGCAATTTTACCAAAATGTCTAATGAAAATATAAAAATCAGACTAATTGTCTTGATGATTCAATAATTTCTATTCAAATATTATTATAATCTAAATTAATATACAAAAATTGATTCATAGATCAAAATTTCAATGAACTGTATCATGATTTAAACCATCTTATAATTTGTCCATACTTAAAAACCTTTAATTGTAACACCATAATATCTAAAAATAATATTGTAAAAATATAACCAAATATATTTAGAACAATATTTGAACATAATGTATCCTCAAAATTATTTGTGGATAATAAAAAATTATCACTTTGATAAGAGTACCATATGTGGAAACATTTAATATTTAATAATAACAATTACTTTTATGTAACTCAAAATTTTGGAATCATGGAAAAACGTGACTTGAAAAATTGACATATAAAATCAAATAAGTTATTTGTATGACCAAGTTACATATTTCACGTATATTCAAAATAAATAAATAAATAAATAATATATAAAATCAAGATTTTCAAAGATGTTTTTAGAAAATTCAATCGTAAATCAAACATATACTTGGTACATATTTGTACCATTTTTGATATATTTCAAATATATCAAAACAAAATCTTCATTTTTCATCCAACATGGTATTAAAATATATACACTAGACTTAAGAAAATCTTCATACCTTCATGTTATAAAATCATAACAATATTATTCTATCAATCTCAAATTTCCAAAATTTTTTAATTATTTCAACATGGATATTCATGTACAAAATCTTATGAAATTTCACACATACACACACACACACATATAATTTTTTAATTATTTCAACATGGATATTCATGTACAAAATCTTATGAAATTTCACACATACACACACACACACATATATATATATATATACTCCAACTTATTCTCATGATTATAATATTAAAAATGAAATATTTCTATATTCTAATAAATATCTCCAATATAGAGATAAGGAAAAACAAATATTTTAATATGTATCTAAAAGATATTATATATCAAGAATTTGTATTGTATATATCTCTTAGAAACAAAGATTAAGTCAAACTTTTCATTCCTAAAATATATCAAACTCTTGATTAAGTCAAAAAACCAACCCTCAATATCTCAGATAATGATGAGGAAGGGATTGAGAGTCAAGAACCAACTTCTTTGACAAAAATACAGCATGCTGTCGAGCTAACAAATGGGTGTGATGCTGAGAAAGAAAATAATGAATAAACTGAGAGTCCCAGGGTTAAGTAACAATTTCTGGTGATAAGGAAGGTCTAATTGCTTGAAGCCAGTCAAGTTCAGGAGTAGCAGCAAATTTTGATATTCGTATAATAAAACTTTGCAAATAGAAAGCTAAACCCAAAACACACTTTTCCCTAATTTTAAGTCTAAGCCATATCTTTTTAATATTAATTTTGAAAGTTAGTTAATCTGGTTTAGGTAACACCTAGGAGGCCAATAGGTGTTTAAGCTTTTTAAGCCAAAAATTAAATATTTTCAATTATTTAACTATATCTTTTTAATTTAGGGAAGCCCAAAGAATAATCAACATAAGAGAGACAATATTTTTTATATGAAAAACCACTCATACCATGAGCAAATGTAAAAACCACGGAGACCTTTAATCACCAATACACTATTCAAAAGTACAATACATAGGTATACATGGTGGATGCTATCCCTAAATCTCACTCTCCTACACCTACACTGAGCTTCATTTTTGCAACGTACTACTACATGTACTCTTAATAGATCTTATTTGAGCACTTAAAGGGATGTAGATTTTCTTCTCAACCTAGAGAATATGACGACAAATGTCTTAAGAGTTTGAAACTCAAAAAAGGTTAATAAGGTTTTTGGTTTACTATTCACATCAAACCAAAAACCTTTTTAGGCAAGGTATTTATAATATACAAATACCTAGTAATTCAAATTATGAATTCCACAATAAATTCAATTACAATTGTAAAATTAATCAAATTATAATTTTTAAAATTAATCAAATTATACAAAAATGAAATCCTACCACCAAACTTGACTGCCTTATAAGTTTTTAAAATCATTTTAAGAACATTTTTGCTCAATTTAAAAAACCTTCAATCCATTGCAAGTCTTATATAAATCTTATGAACTTTTCTCAAACCTTTTTATACTTACATGTATCATTCTAATTAATCACGCAACGACCTTAAATCTTCAATGATGAGTAAGATAAATAATATAAAAAAGTCCTATAACAAAATAAATGGAACAAAACTGTCAACTTAAATTATATAGTCTAAGGTACTAATAAATTAATTTTCCTTACACTAATATAATTAAATGATTTAATAGCTTAGACTAAATGATCAAATTGATGAACTTCTGAGAGAAAAAGATAACAGCCGGACTCTATTAAGTGGTTTCACTCCATTCGATCGTTTTTAATATTGCACTTCTAACTATTACTTCACTTAATTAAGGAGATATTTTTGCTACCTAATTCCTAATCTAGAAAAAGAAACAAGGAGAAAACCAATTTGAGTCCTTGAATGCATGATGAAGGTGATCATCTATCCATAGGGTTTTCAAATTTTCCTTCCTTTGAATATCGATAAGACCGAATTCCCATCTCTACCATCTTTTGCTTGCAAATAAAGATGAATTCTCTTTGGATGCAAAATACAAATTTAATCACCATTCTCAACGTTTTGGTGGGCCTCCTCTCCAGCTAGAGCTTCAGAATATAAATATTAAAATGGAACTCACAGGGTTCCTTCTTATTAGACACATGCACGTGACATTATTAACATTTGATAGTCAAAAGGACTGAGGCGGAGAAAGCGGATGTTTGAGATCATTCTTTGGCATGGTTTTCTAAAATCAAGGTAAAGCCGCGTTTTTATATCCCAGCTGGATGATGATGATGCCGCCAACTGATTTATGTACATATACCTACTTAACAATCAGTGACAGAAAAAGGCTAATCTAAGCCATTCATCTTTCGGTTCCCATAACTATTATCTTAAGGGAAAAGTTAATTGATATTCATGATGTTAAAAGAGATTATTTCTAGGAGAATTTGATATTTTTTAACTCTTGCAATACATACCCATTCCCATGCCCATGCGCCTGCTGATTTTTATTTTCCCAAATATTCATTAATTAAGGTAAAATGAATCTGAACCAAGTGAAAATGGCCACATCTCTGTAGATGCAGGCCAACTCTTGACCAGCTGGTCCTGTCCACTTGATGCTCTCTGCTGACCCCACACTAGAAGAACATGAGGATGAAGGCGTTCCATGCATGACCTGCCCCGGTTTCCTCCTTTTAGTCTAGTCAACAAATATACATGTATTATTATGGAAAGGTCAATAATGCTACAGCCAAAACATTTTCCACGATATAGGAAGATACAATCAAACTTGATATTGTCTACTCGAAAACACAATGCCTGGCCTTCATTACCAACGCCCCTATATAAACCAATCATTGAAGCAATCATCTCCACACAAATCTTGATCAAAAGCTCTAAGCTACCAAATTCATCCCATTTTCTTACTTCCAATTAAGCTTGCAGCCATGGTTTTTGTAGCTCTTGTACTCGTGTCCCTCCTTCTTACTCCTCTCGTCTCTGGTTACTCCTCCCATGATGTAAAATCATGGTGCAGCCAGACACCCTACCCTCAACCTTGTGAGTACTTTCTGAGCCATAAGCCTGATCACTCCCCGATTAAACAGAAGTCCGATTTTCTCAATATATCAATGCAAGTTGCTTTGGAACAAGCCATGACTGCTCATGGTAACATATTTTCGCTAGGCTCAAAGTGCCGGAATGAGAAAGAAAAGGCTGCATGGAATGATTGTCTCGAGCTCTATGACCACACCATTCTTAAGCTCAACAAAACTCTCGATCCCAACACTAGGTGTACCCAAGTTGACGCTCAAACATGGCTCAGCACTGCTCTTACCAACCTCCAAACATGCCAAGACGGGTTCATCGAGCTCGGTGTGTCAGACCACTTTTTGCCCTTAATATCCAACAATGTTTCTAAGTTGATTAGCAACACTCTATCCATCAACAAAGTTCCATATTCTGAGCCTAGTTACAAAGGGGGTTACCCAACTTGGGTGAAACCCGGTGACCGAAAGCTTTTGCAGTCTTCTTCTCTGGCTTCGCAGGCGAATATTGTGGTGTCAAAAGATGGCTCAGGGGATTACACAACAATCGGAGCAGCAATCACTGCAGCATCCAAGCGATCAGGAAGTAGAAGGTATGTGATATATGTGAAGGCAGGGACATACAGTGAGAATGTTCAGATTGGAAGCGGTCTGGAGAATATAACGCTGTTGGGTGATGGTATTGGAAAGACCATTGTCACTGGAAGTAAGAGTGTGGGGGGAGGCTCTACTACATACAATTCAGCTACAGTTGGTAAGTGTCTATTTCTGAGCTCTTACATTGGTGTTACTCCTTGTCTTATATACAATTAATAATTTGAGAAATTGATTTGAATGTATACTTTATATTAAGGGCCACATATGAGCATTATATGAATTGCTAAGACATGTGATTGTGGTTTTGAATTTCAGCTGTGGTTGGAGATGGCTTCATAGCTCGCGGCATGACAATCCGTAACACTGCTGGAGCGTCCAACCACCAGGCAGTGGCTCTACGATCCGGGTCTGACCTCTCAGCGTATTACCAATGTAGCTTCGAAGGCTACCAGGACACACTCTACGTCTACTCTGACAGACAATTCTATAGAGAATGCGATATCTATGGGACTGTGGATTTCATATTTGGAAATGCTGCAGTTGTGTTTCAAAAGTGCAATATTTATGCACGTAACCCTCCCAACAAGGTCAACACAGTAACTGCCCAAGGTAGGACTGACCCTAACCAAAACACTGGAATTTCCATACACGACTGTGAGGTTACAGCTGCTTCAGATCTAAAGCCAGTCCAAAGCTCGGTCAAGACATACCTCGGAAGGCCATGGAAAGAATATTCTCGGACCGTATTCCTAAAGACCTACCTTGATAGCCTAATAAACTCGGCTGGTTGGTTGGAATGGAGCGGTGACTTTGCCCTAAACACACTGTATTATGGAGAGTACATGAATACTGGCCCCGGGTCATCCACATCTGGTAGGGTAAATTGGACTGGCTATCATGTGATTACTAGCTCAACTGAAGCAGCGAAGTTCACTGTTGGTAACTTCATCTCCGGCAATTCCTGGTTACCATCTACCAACGTTCCTTTCACTTCTGGCCTTTGAATATATCCAATTAATAGCACATGATATTCTATCATCGTACTATAGAAATGGTTCTAAATCTAGCAAATTTGAATTCCTTGTAGAAGAAAAAATAAATTGGTAGGATGGCAATGATCTGTAAAAGTCTAAACACTGCAATTGTTTCATTGTATCTTATTACAAATAGTGTGTTATTATTCTTTATCGATTGTTGTAAGAATGATACTGAATAAAATTATTCTCTTTTTGTGAGTCACTATTTCTTCTTTGAAATCTTGTCATTTAGTGATTAGGAGTTGTTAACTAGTCCAATGATCGATTTGCTACCATAATTTCTTCTTTGACTTGTATATCGATCCTATCTCTGGTACTATCTAAAATGGCAACAAGTCTACTCATTCCCTCTTTTTGCAGCTGCTAGGGTGAAAGAAGTGAAATCACAAGGAGCAAAAACAATAAAAATAAAAAATAAAAACAAGCAAAAAAGCAAGAAGTATTACAAATTTCTGACATCACTGTCCCCCTTCAGAATTTTCAAGAATAATATTTATACCATTTGAAAATCAATCAATAAATCCAACATAATGTGAAATTGAAACACCCATCTGAAACAGCCATGTGAAAGTCTTTACAGCCCTATCAATTATTTGATAAAAAAAACCTGCAATGCTGGATCGAAAATTCAATACTGAAGCAGCTATCACACAGAATATTGACTGAAATGGGTGATGTAGACCCAGAAAATGCCCAGCTCATTCAAAGAATCGGATGGGTGAAGGTGGAAAAGGTGTGCCTGAGGAGCCGGGGCCGTGAAGAATTCCTCCTTTTGGATGGTCCATTTCAGTGGCGGACAAAAGTAGTCCGCAAATGGCTGCCCTCTTTATTCTTTAATACCTTCTTTTTTTTAACACATAAAAAGGAAAATTATAATAATTTTTAATATTTTTTATTTATAAATTATATTTATTTTAATGTAATTGAATTTTTGAACAATAAAAAAATCTAAAAATAATAATAAAAAGTCTACCCCATTTATTTATTTATTGAAAGGG
Source organism: Vitis rotundifolia (assembly GCA_030254885.1). Lineage (NCBI taxonomy): Eukaryota > Viridiplantae > Streptophyta > Magnoliopsida > Vitales > Vitaceae > Vitis > Vitis rotundifolia. The sequence goes on from CM058156.1 coordinate 10,850,413, forward strand.
AATGGGAATAAGTTTAAATAATAGGAATAGGTGTCATACCTGATCTTCATGGAATTGAACTACAAGTTTTTCTTCAATATTTTTGCTCTAATTGTGCGGCATGTTGATTTGCAGCTAAGGTCCATAAACCTCCATTATTGGTTGCTTAACACTAAGAACCTGAAAAACATGATAAAAAGCTTGAGAAAATGTGAGGAGACTTGAAATTGAAGGATAGCTTAAATGAGCTAATGGAGCTTAGATGCACATCAAAGTAATACAAAATGTCAATGAATACAAGGATTAATGGGAGCATTAACTCTTGAGAGTTCATCAAAGAAAAAGGTATATTATGGTGTGCCACAATTTTGAATTTCATGCACCAATGGATTCTCTCCCAACTCATCATCTTCAACACACTATCATCATCAAGTTTGTGGCCTTTTTTAGAAGGCACATGAACATAGGAAACGCAACCAAAAATGTTAAAATAGGTTACCTTAGGTTTCATTATTCTATGGTTCAAAAGGAGTATGGTGGTGCTTTGGTAATGTAGGAATCCTATTAAAAATGTAAGTTGCATTCATTTGAATTGACACTTCATCATAGAAGAAGATCCTTTTCTTTCAAACATACTTTTAGCTATCTCTAAAAGATTTCTATTGGACTCTTCCCTACCCTATTTTGCTGAAGAATGTAGCTTCCTCAACTACCTCTAAATGTTAAATTCTTCATAAAATTTTTCAAACTCAATGGAATCAAACTTAAACAACTTGTTTGCAAAATCTTCAAGGGAAAATCCATTGTGCTTTTCAGGTGCTTTTGAAAGTGGTGGAATATGTTCATTCTACTAAAATCTTTCACGAAGAGAACAAAGTCTATCATATTTATTAAAAGACATTGGTCCACAAATATTCACATGCACCAATTCAATAGGTCTTGCAACACTTTGCACCTTCCTTTTTGGAAAAAGCATGCATATGCACCAAATTTTCTTCTGACAAAAGTTCCAAACCCATGTCTATGATGCCCAAACTTCCAACATTTTGATGCCCGTGTCTATGATGCCACAACTAATTATCACTAAATAATGGGACATTGCATGCATATGTTCACAAATGAGTTAAATGGAAATTTTTGTTTTTGACCATTGGAACTTTAATAATTGCTTTTGGGTTTTCGTTTGAAAAACCAAACATATATGCTAAATCTTCAAAAAAATGAGAGTAACCTTCTAATAAAATCCGCTCCACACTCAACAAACTTGTACTCGAATCAAGAATGTACATAACATCTACAACCTATTTCACTTTATTTTACCATCACAGTACACACCTTTTCCACTTCTGCCTCCTCTACCATGAAAAAAAATGTTCACCATGTCTATTTTTGTTGGCAATACTCATCGGTGTTTCCATTTGTTTGTTTGTTTTTTTTTTTTTTTTCCTTATTTTAAAAAAAATTGCAGTTTAGTCTAAAATGTATTCTCTTTTTCTTTTTCAGAAAAATGTTATATGAATCCTATAATACTTGGTTTCTTAATGACACATCAGATTCAGAAATCAAAAATGTTTTCATAAAATTGTTAGTCAAATGATTAAAAAGAATGGTGAAGATCCATGTATGTTAATATTAAATTGGAAGAGATTTTGGGAAAGTTGATCAAAAGTTAATAGTTTGAAATTTTTGTCAAGTTAGTTGTAAAGAGTAAGACTTTCAAAAATTAAATTTAAATTTAGAGAAAAAGTTAAACATCAAATAATCGAGATTGGATTTTCAAAATTTGAATATTAAGTATATTGTGAGAATTAATTTAATTATTATTCGGTAATTATCAAAGAATTGTAGTGAGAAAAACTTGGTAAAAATTTGCACTATATCAAATTGTTATAGTGGATTATTAAAAAGAAAATGAATTTAATTTTATAATGAATCAATTTAATTTTTATAAATGAAATTAAACCTTATAGAATTACAAAACATTAAACAAATTTGAATTGAAATTAAATTAAGATTAAATTATGACATGAATTTAGAAAAATATATAGAAGGCGAATTTAGTAAATTTAACTTTTGAAAGTTTGATTCAATTGAGGAATTTGAAAAGTGAAGTAAATTAAATAAAAGTTATAACAAAGGGTTGAAAATTTTATTATTACAAATTGAATGACTAAATAATTGATGAAATTAAGTTCCAGAATAATGCTTAAATTTTTATTGGTAAATAAATATTGGTATAATTAATGGGTTAAAGGTTATTATGAATTTCAATTTCTAGTATGTCGAAGAATTATTTTATGTTTTAGACATTTTATGAAATTGATTTTTTTTAATAGTTAATGGAATCATGTCCTAAGTAAATTTCTGAGTAAAAATACTTTAGGTAATTAAAGTTAAATTATATTTTTTTTGAAGAAGATGCTTATAATAAATTTAATTAAGAAAACAATGATATTTTTTGTAAGGCAAAATGGGGAGGAGTTAAAAAGGAAAGAGGGAAAATAATAAAAGAAAAAAAAGGGCAGATGTAGGGAGATCAATTAAGACCGGAAGAAAAAGGGGTTTCAACTTGGGATGTTAGTGGACCTACCAAACGACCTTTATTTCGTATAAAATTTTAGAATGATACTCTATTCAACATGAAAAACATTCCTATAGAGTCGGATTTTAGTTTCAATGGTTAGATTTTCAGATTTTGGGTTGGGTGATTTAACCCTAAAACTTTTATTTAATTTCTTTTCTTGAAAAAAAAAATCATATATTTGGTTGTTGGAAGACGAATACATGATATTTGGGTTATTCCTTATGCTATATGGAATATGATTACTATTAGGGTTAATTTCTTTTGTGATTTATGGATTATTTATGGAGTTCTTTTTTTTGTTCTTTTTTTTTTTTTTTTTTTTTTTTTTTTTTTTTTTTTTTTTTTTTTTTTAGGTTTGTGGTGATTTAAGCAAAGAAAAATGGTTGTGTTGATTATTGGGAGTTATTAGCATGTTTGAAGTAAATAAAATTTATATGATTATGGTTAGGTTGCTTTTTGATGATATAGGGGTTACTTTGGATTCTTTTATTTTTCTTTTATATTTGAGATGATTTAATAGAAGAAAAATTGTTGTGTTGGTTATTAAAAATTATTGAGCTAATTGGAAATAAATAAAATTTATATATTTATGGTTTAAATTATGTTTATGTTGATATATGAATTATTGAGAATTTTATTTTATATTTGTGGTGATTTAATTGAAGAGAAATTGTTGTAGTGATTGTTGAAATTATTGAATATGTTTGGAGTAAATTAAATTATGTTATAGAAATTTGTGTATTCTAATAGATGAGTTGATTGCACTTCATATGCATCATGATTGTGTGAAGGAAAAGAAGAAATGAATAAATTGTTGTGTGAAATGGAAACAAGAATGAAAAAACCCCAAATAGGGCACAAATGAAAATAAAAGAAAAATAAGAAATTGAAGGATCCCAAAGAGGGCAAATTAAGAAGGGAATGATATCCCTAGGGTAAAAGAACCAAAAATTTATCTCGGGAAGAGTCCAAATGGGAAGTGTATTTAGGTACGAACTCGTATCCTTCAATGATAGTCCGAGAACAACAATGCATTACTTGATTGCATGTAAGCATTTGCATCATGTTTGCATTTGGAAGAAGCATTGTATTATTAATTAATTGATGTCAATTGTATGTTTGAATATATTATTCAAGACTAAAATGACATTTATTTTGTAATTTTAGAATTGTTTGATATGCTATACATAGATTGAATAAGAAAAATGATAATTTTGATTGGTCTAAATTTATATAGTTAAGATTTCACTTAATATATTTTGGCATATAAATGTGTTCTATTAACCTAAAATTTCTAACCCATTTTGGTATGAAATACTGAGCAATGTGGAAATGCTCATCCCTTTATTTTTAAAAATTTTTAGATACAGATATAGTTTCTGATGAACTACAAGAAGATTAGGAAGTGTTCTAAAAAGCCTCGGAAAGTAAAAGAACCATAATAATGATTGTTTTTAATTTATATTATCTCTTTAGCATGTACTAATTTGGGTTATATGAACTTTTATAACTTAAATTATATTTTGTTAGTTTGTAAAACATATTTACAAATAATTTTTACTTAGATATTATTGTAAATATTTGGGTTATCACCTTGGGTGGTAAGATAATTGATGGATTTCTTATACTTGTGAATAGGTGATGGTTTTGAAAAAAAAAAAAAAAAAAGAGGAAAGAATATATATGTATATATATAGCTTAATAAAATTTATTTGGGATTAGATGTTGATTTATTCCAAAAATAAATAAATAAATATAGTTATTAGGATTGACAATCAATGTAGATAAATGTAACCCTTAAGGTCAAACCTTTGATCTAGGATTACGAGTCGAATTCTCGATTGCCTAGAATTTGGATGTGGCACATCCACATTTTTTCTCTTCATGATATCCACTTCTCATTGTTTATTTTTGAATAAGGTGGATGTAAAAGAGAACAAATGAATGAGTTTAGCATCTCTCTCAATTTTTTAATAGCTTTTCAGCCTATCTTCATGAGAGTACTGAGACTAATTAAGTAATCCAAGAATGGTTAGTACACTAAAAATCTTTGGACTCTATGCTACCATCACTTTATCACATTTCTTAGTTAAGCTTCTCAAAGTCTTTCAACCATTTTTTTCATGGCCAATTGCTTACTATATTTTCATACATCTTTGGTTCAAACTTTTCCAACAAATTTCAAAACTAAATATACATAGATTCAATAGCATTCATTAGTGAGGTTGAAAACTTTCTATAAAGAATTTAAAGTTTGATAGTAAGTACCTTAGCAGTGTCATCACACCCTTTTTTCTAATGTGTCCTAAACTTCTTTTGACTTTGTTTCTATGTAAATTTGAGGAAATATAGCTTTATCAACTACTGCTTGTTGAATGAGCAACTATGCCTCAACATATTTCTTTCCTACATCATTAAGAGTCATCTAAAATTTCTTTTTCTACAAAACCTTTGTCTATTAGCTCCCATAGATCTTAGGAGATAAAGAGATTCCTCATTTTCATGCTCCAAATTAACGTTTCACCCACATCCTTGAAAAGTGAAATGATAGGGAGGATTAGGATAAGACTACCCTTGCTTCCAACTTGATCAACTTGGATCTAATACCAAAAGACAATCCAAAAAGAGAAAATTCTTCTCTAGGAGAAGAGAAGTAAAATTAAGAGTAATAATAAGTATAAAAAATTAAGGAAGGTGAAGGAAGAATATTGGAAAAGTGTATTACTTATTTTATAAATTTGATATGCAATTAAATAGGTAAGCAAACCTAACCAAACTAATGTAGAAAAGCAACTTGTAAATCACTAACATAAACACATCATGAACAAGGACCATTCACTAATTTAACATTATACTTATAATGTCACCGATAAGATATGATTCCATTTCAGCATTAATCTTAACAATTTTCTCTTTGTACATTCTACCTAATTTGTATTCCCTTTATTTCCTATTTATAATCTACTCCATTACATCAAGTTTTGGATGTATACAAAAAAAGCTAATAGAAAATATTTATGTATGCTTGATTGGGCTCAAGTATGTGCTCCATTGGCATATAAACAATAAGATTTACACAATATAAAAAGCTCAAATCACTTAACTCAAATTGATGCTAATACCCTAGTTATGCATCTAACATATATTTTGAGTGTAATTTCAAGTTTAAGGAAGGAAAATGCATGCAAGTTGCAAGATTCATTTTCAACTGAGCAAGAGGAAGGGAGATCAAATATAACTAAAGAGAGACTTGGGACTTAAAAAGCATAAGAAAATCCAAATAAAAGCAAAATTAGCAAGTGATGAGCATGAAAGATGGGTAATGGATGTTATGAAGTGAGATAGAGGGTAGAAACCATGAAGGAAGATGTTTGAAGCAAATATAATCAAGTTCAAAATGAAGGAACTCAAAATCTGATAGTAGCATATACCCTAAATTTAAGGTGAATTATGGAGTAATTCCCATGATCATTTTAGGGAAAGTCATATATGATTTTGAAGCTTGAAAACTAACGAATTCAATACTTCAAAAAATGCATAAATTGGAGTAAAAATTTAAAGACAATTGTGCAAAATAGATAAAAACTAAGTTCGAAATTCCCACTCAATTTTGAACCCAACATTGCAATCTCAAACTTAGCAGCATATGGAGAGCAAGGCCACTTATGAGTTTGAAATGCATTTTGAACTTACCCTAAATTATGAACTCAAGGGTTGTGAAGGTTGTCCAAGTTTTGTTTCAATTTGAAATCACTTCCAAAGGTTTCACCACGTTTCGCTAACTTGATATGATCTGGAGGTGTTAACATGAAAGGTGAAGAATTCAAAGGAGGAGTAATAAGAATACAACAAGGTTTTGAATGATTTTCTTTTTATTTTTGAGTTTGAATTGGTAGAAATAAATCTATATTAGCTCACCCTAGATAAGGTACAAAGATTCTCATCAAGGCACTAGTGATTTTTTAAAAGACCTTAATCACTAGTTAACTCAATTTGATCTTATTGTTAATAAATCTACAAGATGTATATAGACTTTTGATCGAATACAATTGAAAACTAAAATTAACCATTATATTTAACTAGTTTAGGAGATCTTTTTTTTAAAAGTAACAAATCAAGTTTCAAATGCAGTTGGTCTTAAGATTCAATTTGATCTTGAATGGACCTTGATCTTAAACCCTAGATTTTTCAATGTTTTCTCTCTAAGGATTTGAAAATAGACTGTGAAACCCTTTGTGGCATTTTCTTTTATTTCATTCATTTCATTAAATATTTTAAGAAATTCTTATTCATTTTTTTTTATTTAAATTAAGTTTTTCTTTAGTTTAAGGAAACAATTAATCTTTTGAACCTAAAACAACTGAACACTTTAGTGTCAATTCTAGAGGATGACAACCCAAAATAATACAAAGTTATAATAACTCTATTTCTAGTTTTTTTTTTTAGCTAGGATTGTCATGTATTTAGGCTATTTTTTTCTTAGTTGTTGATTGTAACATAGATTTGTGATTAATGCTTGAACCTTTATCTTCTAACCTGACATTTTTTTCTTGGTATCAAACCACAAGGAATAGTCCTATGACCATGGTTTCTTCATCAAATACCTCCTGACAGCTTCCTCCACTATAAGAAAATGAACCATCCTTGATGTAAATCATAACTAAGATATCAAGCACTTGATATCAACAATAAACAACTACCATGGTTTCTTATTTCATTGTGTTATAGTTTTCTTTGTTGACTATAGGTCTTAAATTTAGGTGGAGTGTTTTTGGTTGTTCTATGGAATCACTCATTCTATTGGGTCTAAAATCATTTGTTTAGGGGAAAATTTCATTCAGGATCTTAAGGTCAACCTATGTTTATTGTTTGAAAGGATCTTGTGAGTTACCTAACCAATTATTATTTTCCTAAAAGGATTGAGTGATATCAAAACAGTTGATTTTTATTAAAATGTTTCTCCTTCTATCAGTTATCCCTTGAATCACCTTAATTCTTTATCAAAACTTAATAACAAAGTAAAGAAGTGATCTGATATGCCAAAAGTACATAAGGTTGAATGTTGTATCCTTGTTTGGGAAATCTTTATATGTTTGGCTTTTATGTGAACTTACATTGGAGGTAAGCCATGAAAATCAAGCCACTTCATTTATATTTTGAAATTTCATCTTTTATTCTTTCAAAAAACTAATTTATCAAAGTGAAAAAGACTACCTTAGTCATATTATAATTTTGTATCTTTAAACCAAGAGCAAAAGTCAACACTCGCAACAATGGGGATTACTATTTTTGGAATATTCTATCTTGTGCTTAAAAGGTAATTTTTAGTTGTTAAGAATTATAAACTCCACTTTAAAAAAATTTAAAAAAGAAAAAGAAAAAGGAATGATGTTATATAGGGGGACTTGAACTAGTAGTTAAATGAATCATATTAATTATACGGTAAGTTGGTTGATTAGGCAATATATAGTATCTTTCGTTTTATCTTTTCATTATCATATCAGTTAAGTTACAACAAGTATGTCCCATTAGGTTTAATTTAAAAATTCTCCGAGTGGGAGCACCTATGGGCAGTCTCAATTGAGTTAGCTTAATTAATGGTATTTTCATATAAATAAGGAAGCCCAAAGGAACCCCCATCCTCAGCATTTTTTTCAAATTTTGTTAAGTCAAATTTTAGCTCAAGTTCAGTTAGATTTTCCTCTATTTTGCACAAAATTCTCATTCATCTTCCAAACCTTTTCATTTCCCCTACATCCTAAGGTCACCTCCCTGAGGTTCAACACTGGGCTTACCAGGATTTTAAAAATACAACCAACTTCCTATACTTAGGGAACCACATTTTAAGATACACGTTTGGGAGCAAAAACACAAGTTTTTCGACTATTCATGATGTTGATTAGAGATTTGTTGATTTAGCATGATTGGTTCGGACTATTTGTAGGGCTTGTAAACTCTGGTTGATGGTGTTAAGAGAGTTCACTAATCATTGTTGGCCAGATTAATTAGCTAGATCTTTGTGGTCCGTTAGGGTTTGCCTTTAGTTGTTGAAATTCTACATGAGCCTTAATAAGAGATTGTCATTGTCCAACTAAGCATTCCCAAAACTCTCAAGAAATGAATCTGTATTCAAGGTAGTTTGAGGTGGTTACTCTTATCCTCTAAAGAAATTGAGATGTCTACCAAAGAGAACAACGTGCTAAGTCACCAATGTAAAAACAAAGTACAAGAATTGGCCAGTGCAAGTTTCTTGAGAGAAGGTAGTGTGTAGTTCGAGTAAACCTTTATATTTGATTTTCATATTTAATAGAATCAATAAAACCATGCTTCTTACATTTGCAGGTTTTTTTTGTGAGATTATGTAGATGATTTTTTATGTAAATCGCTAATATTATGATATAATTGAATTTTTATTCATATCCCTAGATATTTTGAATTGATCAAAAAAGTAAAAAATAAAATTTATTTAAAATTTTAATTTTAGGCTTAAAACTCAACACCATTAACCCTATATATAGATACATAGTTTCACAAACCAAGTTATAGACTTTCAAATCAAATCCAGGGAATCAGAAGATGAAAGCTTCTCAAATCACAATGTGAGAATTATCTTATTAAAACTCAAAGAAGATTAGTGACTCACAAAAAGAATGTAATTTCATTCAATATCATTCTTTACAACAATGAATAAAGAATCATAACTCACAATTTGTAGTAAGATACAATGAAACAAATGTAGCTATTAGACGACCCAATGAAACCAACTGTTTAGGCTTTTAGGGATCATTACCATCCCCCACCAATTTGATTTCCCTCCTACGAGGAATTCAAATTAGCTAGATTTAGCACCATTTCTATAGAAGGATGATAGAATATCATGTGCTATTAATTGGATCTATTCAAAGGCCAGAAGTGAAAGGAACGTTGGTAGATGGTAACCAGGAATTGCCGGAGATGAAGTTACCAACCGTGAACTTTGCTGCTTCAGTTGAGCTAGTAATCACATGATAGCCAGCCCATTTTACCCTACCAGATGTGGATGACCCGGGGCCTGTATTCATGTACTCTCCATAATACAGTGTGTTTAGGGCAAAGTCAGCGCTCCATTCCAACCAACCAGCCGAGTTTATAAGGCTATCAAGGTAGGTCTTTAGGAAGACGGTCCGAGAATATTCTTTCCATGGCCTTCCAAGGTATGTCCTGACCGAGCTTTGGACTGGCTTTAGATCGGAAGCAGCTGTAACCTTACAGTCGTGTATGGAAATTCCGGTGTTTTGGTTAGGGTCAGTCCTGCCTTGGGCAGTTACTGTGTTGATCTTGTTGGGAGGGTTACGGGCATAAATGTTGCAATTTTGAAACACAACTGCAGCATTTCCAAATATGAAATCCACAGTCCCATATATATCGCATTCTCTATAGAATTGTCGCTCAGAGTAAGTGTAGAGAGTATCTTGGTACCCTTCAAAGCCACATTGGTAATACACTGAGAGGTCAGACCCGGATCGTAGAGCCACTGCCTGGTGGTTGGATGCTCCAGCGGTGTTACGGAATGTCATGCCACGAGCTATGAAGCCATCTCCAACCACAGCTGAAATTCAAAACCACAATCACATGTCTTAGCGATTCATATAATGCTTATATGTGGCCCTTAATATGAAGTACATAATTCAAATCAATCTCTCAAATTCTTATTTGTATGTAAGACAAGGAATAACATCAATGTAAGAGCTTAGAGAATAGACACTTACCAACAGTAGCTGATTTGAATGTAGTAGACCCTCCCCCCACACTCTTACTTCCGGTGACTACGGTCTTTCCAATTCCATCACCCAGCAACATTATATTTTTCAAACCGCTTCCAATTTGAACATTCTCACTATATGTCCCTGCCTTCACATATATCACATACCTTCCACTTCCTGATCGCTTGGATGCTGCAGTGATTGCTGCTCCGATTGTCGCGTAATCCCCTGAGCCATCTTTTGACACCACAATATTCGCCTGCGAAGCCAGAGAAGAAGACTGCAAAAGCTTTCGGTCACCAGGTTTCACCCAAGTTGGGTAACCCCCTTTGTAACTAGGCTCGGCATATGGAACTTTGTTGATGGATAGAGTGTTACTAATCAACTTGGAAACATTGTTGGACATTGAGGGCAAAAGGTGGTCTGACACACCAAGCTCGATGAACCCGTCTTGGCATGTTTGGAGGTTGGTAAGAGCAGAGCTGAGCCATGTTTGAGCATCAACTTGGGTGCACCTAGTGTTGGGATCAAGGGTTTTATTGAGCTTAAGAATGGTATGCTCGTAGAGCTCAAGACAATCATTCCATGCAGCCTTTTCTCGCTCATTCCGACACTTGGAGCCTAGGGAAAGGGTGTCACCATGAGCAATTATGGCACGTTCTAAAGCAAGTTGCAATGATAAGTTGAGAAAATCGGACTTTTGTTTGATGAGGGAGTGATCAGTCTTATGGCTCAAAAAGTATTCACAAGGTTGAGGGTTGGGTGTCTGGCCGCACCATGATTTTACATCATCGGAGGAGTAAACAGAGACCAGAGGAGTAAGAAGGAGGGACAGGAGTACAAGAGCTATAAAAGCCATGGCTACAGGCTTTGAGTAATGAACAGTGCATGTAATGAGATGGGGTGAGTTGGGTAGGTAGCTTAGGGCTTTTGATGAAGGTTTGTGTGGGGATGATGGCTTCAATGGTTGCTTTATATAGAGGCAGTAGCAATGGGGATATGTGTTTTGAGCAGGCAATATCAAGTTTGATTATATCTTCATACAGAGGGAGCCATGTTTAGGATGCAGCATTATTGACCATTACATGCAGAATATATGTATATGTGTTGACCAGTTGAAAAGGAGGAAACCAGGGCAGGTCATGCATGGAACGCTTTCATCCTCACCTTCTTGTAGTGTGGGCCAGCAAGCAATATCAAGTGGAGGATACAACGAGCTGGTCAAAGGATTGGCATGGATCTACGTGCCCATTGTTTCATTTGCTTCAGATTCATGCTACCTAAATGAATATTTGGAAATATAAAAATCAGCATTCATGTATGTAATACTTTTGAAATCAATGCTCCATTATTACAGAGCCTACTTTTCTGAATATCACTTTTCAAGATCCAAAACATTATCCTCTATAGAGTTTAATCGTGGTCAACAGCAACGCGTTTTCATGCCTAACCTGGCTAGAAAATTAAATTTAAAGTAGTAGTATGAAAGACGGCGTCACCTTAATTTCAGAAAACCATGCATACAAAACACGACGACAAACACCAATTTTCTTCAGTACTTGTGTCCTTTTGACTCTCAAATTTTTATTATTATGTCACGTGCATGTGACCTGGCCCCAGACATATACAAGACGTGACCCCCTTTGGCTAACATTAATTAAATCCTTCAAAAGACTTGAGAGGAAAAGTATAACGCTTTAGGAATCTGTGTTCTACGTTCATTTGCAAGGAAGATGTTAGACATCACATTATAAGTCGTATATTATTTAAATTTGCAGGATTTTGACATGGGTTCGGTCTCATCATTCAAAGCCTTCATTGCATTGGACCCAGAAAATGTTGGCATATTCATTTGTGACATCATTATTAGTATACTTTTTAAATTTATTTCCTTTATTTTAAAAATTATTTTGTGATTCATGAGATTAACTTTTATTTATATTGAATTCTGGTTCTTCTAGATTAAGAATTGGTGGTCATAATAATACTCAAGGACTCAAGTAGCACCAGTAATTTTATTAATTATTTTTAAATTTTTTTAATTGAATTTTTTATTCATTTAGTTTGTTGCTTTATTATCATAATTTAGTCTTTTATTCCTTTTTGCTATTTAATAATTTTTTTTTTTTTACTGATGTAAAAAATTTACTTAAACCATTTATAAAATTTAATTGTTCAAGATGATCCAAAATTAGTGGAAAATTCTATTGAAAGAATTAAAAAGGCTTTTCTAATTAATATTCATTCATTTTTTAACATTCTAATTCTTACTTTCAACCAACTAGTGATGATGACTGCAACATTAGAGATTTTTTGAAATGTTCCAATGATGTAACATCATTTTTGTTCTCAAATTTATGTGTCAATATTCAACATTTTTAGTAATTATTAATACAAAAATAGTAAGTATTAATAAATATTGGAGTAAGTTTCCTTTAATTTTTATTATTAATAAATAATAAAATCTGTTAGTCCCAATTCGGATAAATGTACTAAATTAATAACTTTGTTAAATTCATAAAATAATAATATTTTAGAAATTTATAAGCCTAAAGAAGTATAAATTAATAATTAATAAAGTACATAACATATATATTCAACATCTTAGTTTATGTGCAGTCATAGACATTAGAATAAATACAGTAAATAGAATTTATAAAATAGTATTAAGTAATTTTTTATAACTTCTAAGTGTAATTACACATTTGAAACCTCTTTTATTTAAGAATCTTTTTATCTTTTAACTATTTTTAATTTTTGGAATTCCTTACGTTTCTATATATTAAGTTTTCACCATATTCATTGTTTTTATATTTATAAATCATACATGTACAAGAATGAGTAATATAAATATAATAGTCTTTATAAATTCATAAATATTCATTTATCAATAGATTAATAAATTATTCATTTATCTATAAATTAATAAGCTCATTAAGATAATAATTTCTCTAGATTCCAAGTATTATTTTATAAGAGCTTATGCAGGAGAATTAGGGCCACTACTATATGAAGAATATAAAATTTTAATAATAAAGAATCTACCAAATATTCTTTTATAGGAAGCTCTTAATCCCAATCAACTTCCCTTAAGACCATCTTTGGTACACAAGAGTGAGGAATCAAAATGGGCATCACATTCCTTTTTTCATCCATTCTCATGTTTATATAATTAATTCCTTTAATACAAGTTATTTTTAAATAAACTTTTCAGAAAATAAAATGTCAAAAACTTGTTTGAATAAGTTGTTTTTAAAACTAGTTTTTTATTTTGATTTTGTAGAAAAATTATATATTGAATTTATATAATATAAACTAAATTTAATTCATTTCTTATTAAAAATAAAAAAAAATTAATTACAAATAAATATTTTTTAATAAAATATGAATATTAATATTATAATAAAATTATAAATTATATTTTTTTATAAATATTATAAAAATATGGATATTAACATTCTCATAAAAGTATAATTGATTTATTTTGTTAAAAATAAATAATAATAATAAAAAAAAATAATCTAAAATTAATAATTCCTAATACTATTTTATTTTAATTTTTTTTAAGTATAAATGAACTAAGTTTTTTCATTACATGCATATATCTAGTACTCAATTATGAATAGAGTATTGCAAAATTTTTTATTTAATTTGCAATTAATTAATCAATTTTTTGAATTCCAAACTATTTTTAAAAATTATTTTAAATTATATAATTTGAGAGTTTTTTTGAAATGAAAATACATAACTATTTTAAATTATATGAATAATATTATTGTCAATTTATTTATTTTTCTATTTTTATTCTCATTGTTACATAACATTCAAATGAAAACAAATAATCATTAATCTAACCTTACATTCCTAGTGTATCCAAATACAAAAATTCAAATCACCAAATTCATTCTTACTAAACAAAAAATAAAAATAGAAACAAAATACACATTCTCATTATGATTTCCATGTACCAAACATGGTTTGAAAGTAAGCCTCATTCTTGAAAGTTTGACAAAAGAAAGAAATCAACTTTTAACTCTCCTCAGAATTATAATATTATGTTGAAACTTCTTTTTTAATAAGAATGTTGATAATGTTTTCCATATTTTAATAAGAAATTGTTAAACTATCAATTTTTATAAAAGCTTAACTTGATAGAATTTGGGTTCATATTAATGTATATTATGCTCTTTAACAAAATTATGATCCACGACTTACTAGGCTAATTATATCAATGCTACAAGCTCTCATGCATGTGTACAACCAATTGGGAGAAAGCAATGTTAAGTACTCAAGAAAATAAGGTGAAAGAAGTATTAGTAGACATGGAAATAATCCAACTTAATAATGATGAGAATGATTATAATAATGTATGAAAATAATGTTTTTATAATCGGAGCAATCATTAAAATCAGAAAAGTTATCAATTTACAATTTATTAGTTGAACCGATGATCAAATTGGTGATGTAATAAATATATAATTTATATATTATAAAAATTAAAAATATTATATAAATTTTATAAATATATAAAAAATAAAAATAAAAAATATTTATTTTTTTCATCTTTAATATTATCAAATTAATATATAGATGTATTAATATTTTATTTTATATATATATATATATCTTATTATTGAAAATTTATATATCCTATTATTTACTTATATTATTTACATTTTTATTATTATAAAAATATTTGAAAAGAAGTTTGTTATATAATTTGTTGTTGTTTATATATGTGCATAAAGCAAAGACGACATAGTGGCGTTTTTTGTTGTTGTCTATTGTTGTTTATATTGAACTTTATAATTTAAAAATTCTCCAAGTAAGAGCACAGTTGAGTTAGCTTAATTAACGATATTTTTCTAGAAATCAGGAACCCCTATCCTCAGCATTTTTTTCAAATTTTGTTGAGTCGAAATTTACCTCAAGTTCCCATAGTTTTTCCTTTGTTTTGCACAAAATTCTCATTCATCTTCCAAGTCTTTCCATTTCTCCAACATCCTAAGGTCACCTCCTTGAGGTTCATCACTCGGCTAACCAAGATTTTAAAAATACAACAAAGTCGCTATACTTGGGGAACCACATTTTAAGATACACGTACATTTGGGAGCAAAAAAATAGGTTTTTCGACTATGAACGATGTTGATTAGAGATTTGTTGATTAGCATGTTTGGTTTGACTATTTGTATGACTTGTAAACTCTATTTGATAGTACTGGAGAGTTCATTAATCATTGTTAGTCAAATTAATTAGCTAGATCTTTGTGGTCCATTAGGGTTTGCCTTCATAGGTTGAAAATTAACTACTACAAAAATAATTTCTGGTGTCACTTTTAAAATAATGACACCATAGGTCCATAAAGGTAACACATCATATAAAAATTTTCAACTAGGATAGATGATGTTAATTTTAGATTTATAGTGTTATTTTTCGAAACATAACATCATATAAATATAATTTTTAAATATTATAACTCAATGAACCCACTTTGAGAGTAATGATAATATATAAAAAGCTCATTATTTCCACATACCCACAATCCAAAAAAATCTCATTCCATAACCCGAACCATAATTTTCTTCTACCTCTTCTCACACTCATAGTTAATACACAATCGCTTTTCTCTGCTTCGTGGACTCTCATGTAATTCAAAATCTCTTAAATCTATCATTTTCATTTTTTTAATTAATGTCAAAAATCTTTATTAGTACAACAAATTTATATTCATTCATTTGGTATATTTGTAATGTGGATTGTGTAAATAGTGTTTTTTTATTGAGTTGTAGGAAAGTAAAAACTAGATTTAACATCTCACCGAATCTTTTGTTTCATTGTTAAACCCATAAACCACAAAAATGAATGAAAATAAGAAAAATGAATGATTTTAAATTCTCTTTTCATCTTGTAAGAAATTTTATTTGATGGGACTTTTTATTTGTTTCCTAGGAATATTATAGTACATTGTGATAAGGATATTAATTGGTGATATTTAAAAAATAATTTTTGAGAAAATTATTTTCAATATTGTTGTCTCCTACAAAAGGAAAAATGAAATAGTACTTTTCATATCATATTGGAGTTGGTTTGGAATGTTGAAACTAACAATGAGAAATTAATTTTATTTTTTATTTATTAATGGTTAATGGATTGTTTTTTAAAATGTCAATAAGAATGAAAATTTTTATGATTATAGAAATGGTTCATCTCTCATCTTATTTTATTCATATTTTTTCTTTTCTTTTCTTATGTTGACTAAACTTTAGAGTAATTTGAGGTTGATGATGAAATTTCTCTTTCAAGGTTAGGAATTTTTTATAAAATCCTTTCATTACAAAATTTTTTTCCATTCCTTCCATAAAACTCACCATTTTATTTAAAAGAAGAAGATGTTTGATAATTTTCTTTTAATCTTCTATGAAATTTCCATTTATCAAATTGTTTGTTTATTTTCTAAAAATATTATAGTATATTGTGATGAAGATATTGGTCGGTGATATTTGGAAAATAATTTTAAGAAAATTATTCTCAATATTGTCACCATATCATGTGTACGAAAATATTTGGAGTCGGTTTGGAAGGCTGAAATTAACAATAGAAATTAATTTTATTTTTTATTTATTAATGTAATTGAATTTTTTTTAAATTAAAAAAAATTGAATGAAAATTTTATGATTATAAAAATAAAATCTTATATTTTGATTTTTTTTTTCTATTTTTTTTTTTACATGTATTATGGTTCATCTCTCCTCTCATTCATTTTATTCATATTCCTATATTTGATTTATAATCTAAGGAAAGCAAAAAGAATTATTTGATTTTTTTTAAGATTTTGTTTCAATCCAATAGAATTTTCTATGAAAACAAAAGTACGTAATTGAATTTGTTAGTAGGTTTGATTGCGTTTTTGTAATAATAAATTGATCATTTGATAAATAATATTGAGATCCAACTAGAAGGATTAAATTCTAAAAATATGTTTTATTTTTACCTTCTTTTCTTATTGTTTTTATATACATTAACCAAACTTTGGAGTAATTTAAGATTGATGATGAAATTTTCCTTTCAAGGTTAAGAAATTTGTATTAAATCCTTTTATTACAAAAAAAATTTCAATTCCTTTCATAAAACTCTTCCTTTCTTTCTCTTCATTTTTTTTTTTTTTAAAAAAAAAGATGTTTGATAATTTATTAATCTAAAGAATATTAAAAGTAAAATATATATATATATATATATATATATTGAATATCTTTTCCTTTGATGTTTTTATTTATTTTTTTTTATTTGAACATATTTTTCATATTCAAATTTTTTATTAATTATTTTAATTAGAAAAAAGCAATATCAATTGGAGTTGTGGCTGAAAAATCAATAATTTTTATGAAAGGTTCTTTAATTTTTTCTCATACTAATTTTTCTCTTAACATTTTTTAACAATAAATTAGGTTTTTTTTTACTTATATACACAATTTTCATGCTTGTTATTATATTATGTCCTATTGTTAGAAAAATTAGGCTAATCCAATCTAAGGTAATCACCCTAGAGGTGAATAGGGTAATGAGCTTTTTTGCAAATTCAAACTATGTGAATGTAAGAGACAATTATATGCAAGTATATAATAAAACAATATAAAGACAATTGCATATAAAGTAAAAGAGCAGAGAAGAGATAATGCAAACACAAGATTTTATAGTGGTTCGACGCAACCTGGCCTACATCCACTCTCCTTTAGCTTCAATCCCAAGCTTGGGGTTCCACTAATTCAAGGCTTTCAAACCAAGCCTTCAAGCAATACAATTGGATTATGGTTTCAATCCACCCTCTTGAACTTTTGGCTCCAAGCACCCTTTACACTTCTCAAGAGATACCCCACTCTTGAACAACCTCTCAAGTAATACCACACACTTGAGAATTTCTAAGTAATACCTCACACTTAGATTCTTCCTCTCAAAGATTTACAAATAAATGATCTCACAAAATCTTAGTACAAAAACTTTAACCTTAAATGATATAAGAA
Organism: Vitis rotundifolia; assembly: GCA_030254885.1. Classification (NCBI taxonomy): domain Eukaryota; kingdom Viridiplantae; phylum Streptophyta; class Magnoliopsida; order Vitales; family Vitaceae; genus Vitis; species Vitis rotundifolia. The sequence goes on from CM058156.1 coordinate 10,868,736, forward strand.
AATTAGGATTGAAAGGTGCACTAATGATATGCAAGTTTTAAAACAATGGTGCACTCAAAAATACTCTCCCAAGGTTCAAATATATTCAAGAAATATTTAGGAAAGTTAAGCTCATGAAACAATAAAGATTGTAGCTTTTTTATAGAAGAAAAAAGTCAAACTAGTTGTTGAGGGTTCAACCGGTCGAGCGGGGGTCGACCGGTTGACTAGTCGTTAGCATTTAATGTTTGATAGGTGATCGTTGGACCTCAACCGCCCCTTAACCGGACTTCGACTGGTTGAGGCTCACCTCGACCGGTTAAGGTTCAACTTTGACCGGTTGAACAACTGTTCTGGAAAAGAAATAAAGTTTTTTGCACCCTCGACCGGTTGAGTTGGGGGTCGACCTGCTCCTCGACTGGTTGAGCTGGGGATCGACTTGCTCCTAGACTGGTTCAACCGGTTGAGCCGTTTTTGGCTCAACAATCATTCTTTTCAACTTAAAACCTTTTAAACAAGTTTGAAAAACATTTGACACAAGCTGGTTTTAGTTGAAAACATAAAATCATCCAATTTTAAAGGATTTAAAACAAAATAACTCTTGGATAATTTTGGTGCATAAGTAAAAAACATAATGTATGAAAATCCTAGTACACCAACAACCTTACAAAGAGATCTTATGAATCCTGGGTCTTGAAAAACACTTCTCTTTGAGGTCTTCTTCTTCTTCATGATTTCTCTTTGGCTTGATTTGTCTTTGTGATTACCACTTCGGAAATTGTCTTGCCTAAATACACTTGAAATATAATCATTAATTCTAAAAATATTTTGTTACTAAGATTTTATTTTATATAATTTAGGTGAAATTTAATGGACATTGTTATTTCACAAAATGAACATTCAAAAAATATTGAAATTAAGAAAATCCTTCCAATAAATAAAAATTATATATAAAAAGAATTAGATATTAAAAATGATTTTTAAAAGCATAATGAATTATAAAAAATAAATTAAAAAAGTGCAAATTTTAAGTGGAAGATTAATATTTTCTAAAATTTTAGATTTTTATTTTTATTTTTTAGTTTTGTTTTATTTTTTATTTTCTAGAATTGTTTTTATTTGAGTTCATATATGATTACTTTGTTATAAAATTCATTAAAAGGATAATTGTTGATTTTACAGTTATTGCATTAAAGGTTTTACTTATTTAATGAATTGTACAGAGTTTTATACTTCCAATTATTGTGATATTGATATTATCCTCATTTGATTTTAGTTTGATGATAAAAAAAAACATATTCTCAAGTAGAATTCGATGAAGTTATAGTAGAATTGGCTAATTTTGTATTATAACTAATCATAAATCATATTAATTTATCATGATCATGCATGGTGGGTCCCTTAGCTACCACATGAATTTTCCATTGGTATTGTATAGCATTACTTATTCTTTAAAAACTATTTTTATATCAAAATGGGAAAAATAAAAAAATAAAACATTAGTACTTACATTTGTTTATTTTTTATAACATCAATTAATCTTTATTTTCAATAAGAACTTTAAAACTCATTAAACTATGAAATACAGGTGTATACTTTTGGGAGGATGGTATGGAGAATAAAAAAAAAGAAGAGGCAACAAGATTTGGGTCTTTAGATGTGACTCTTATGTCATACGTTGTAGGACATAAACATTACTTTAATTTATATTGAGAATTTTGGATTTTTGGGTGCAACTTTTGCGTCATTTTATGATTAGTTGGTTTTATGCATATGAAATGCAAGTATACATAAATGTTAGGATGTTTAACATTTCTAAATCATGTTTTAATGTGTATTCACTTTTCTTTTTAGTTTTGGTAGATTTGATGTATTTAATGTACTATCTTTTTGTGAATATTTGATATACAAATATTATTGGATAATGTAATGTATTACAGATTAATCCATAAACATTATAAAAATGTAAGTTAAATATGATATGATTATTATATTTATGAACAAAATATACATAGGTTGATCTTATTTGTTAATAAATATTACAAAAATCTACAGGTTAATCAACAAAAAAATAATTATATCTTCCACAGTCATTTACAATAATATGACATCATAACTCAATGATGATGCATTTAATAGGACACCTTATATATCTCACACAGATCCATATCAAATTAAGTATCAAAATTAAGTAACACTTCCAAATACATTATCAATTGATACCATTTATGGTGTTAGTGGATAAGACGACGCTCTACATTGAGGCTTAATATGATATTATCATTGTCCTACTAGGCATTCCCAGAACTCTCATTAAATGAATTTGTATTCAAGGTAGTTAGAGGTGGTTACTCATATCCTCTCAAGAAATTGAGATGTCTACTAAGGAGCACAAGGTGCTAAGTCACCATTGTAAAAACACAGTACAGGTATTGGTCAGTGCAAGTTTCTAGGGAGAAGGTAGTGTGTAGTTCGAGTTAACCTATACATTTGATTTTCATATTTAATGGATTCTTTATGCAATCAATAAAATCATGGTTTTTAAATTTGTAGGTTTTTTGTGAGATTATGCAGATGATTTTTCATGCAAATCACTAATATTATGATATAATTGAATTTTTATTCATATCCCTAGATATTTTGAATTGATCAAAAAAGTAAAAAATAAAATTTATTTGAATTTTGAATTTTAGGCTTAATACTCAACACCATTAACCCTATAAATAGATACATAGTTTCACAAACCAAGATAAAGACTTTCAAATCAAATCCAGGGAATCAGAAGATGAAAGTTTCTCAAATCACAATGTGAGAATTATCTTATTAAAACTCAAAGAAGATTAGTGACTCACAAAAAGAATGTAATTTCATTCAATATCATTCTTTACAACACTGAATAAAGAATCATAACTCACAATTTGTAGTAGGGTACAATGAAACAAATGTAGCTATTAGACGACACAATGAAAACAAGTGTTTAGGCTTTTAGGGATCATTACCATCCCCCACCAATTTGATTTTCCTCCTACGAGGAATTCAAATTAGCTAGATTTGCACCATTTCTATAGAAGGATGACAGAATATCATGTGCTATTAATTGGATCTATTCAAAGGCCAGAAGTGAAAGGAACGTTGGTAGATGGTAACCAGGAATTGCCGGAGATGAAGTTACCAACCGTGAACTTTGCTGCTTCAGATGAGCTAGTAATCACATGATAGCCAGCCCATTTCACCCTACCAGATGTGGATGACCCGGGGCCTGTATTCATGTACTCTCCATAATACAGTGTGTTTAGGGCAAAGTCACCGCTCCATTCCAACCAACCAGCCGAGTTTATAAGGCTATCAAGGTAGGTCTTTAGGAAGACGGTCCGAGAATATTCTTTCCATGGCCTTCCAAGGTATGTCTTGACCGAGCTTTGGACTGGCTTTAGATCGGAAGCAGCTGTAACCTTACAGTCGTGTATGGAAATTCCAGTGTTTTGGTTAGGGTCAGTCCTGCCTTGGGCAGTTACTGTGTTGATCTTGTTGGGAGGGTTACGGGCATAAATGTTGCAATTTTGAAATACAACTGCAGCATTTCCAAATATGAAATCCACAGTCCCATATATATCGCATTCTCTATAGAATTGTCGCCCAGAGTAAGTGTAGAGAGTATCTTGGTACCCTTCAAAGCCACATTGGTAATACACTGAGAGGTCAGACCCGGATCGTAGAGCCACTGCCTGGTGGTTGGATGCTCCAGCGGTGTTACGGAATGTCATGCCACGAGCTATGAAGCCATCTCCAACCACAGCTGAAATTCAAAACCACAATCACATGTCTTAGCCATTAACATAATGCTTATATGCACCCTTAATACGAAGTACACAATTCAAATCAATCTCTCAAATTCTTAATTGTATGTAAGGCAAGGAATAACATCAATGTAAGAGCTTAGAGAATTGACACTTACCAACTGTAGCTGACTTGAATGTAGTAGACCCTCCCCCCACACTCTTACTTCCGGTGACTATGGTCTTTCCAATTCCATCACCCAGCAACATTATATTCTTCAAACCGCTTCCAATTTGAACATTCTCACTGTATGTCCCTGCCTTCGCATATATCACATACCTTCCACTTCCTGATCGCTTGGATGCTGCAGTGATTGCTGCTCCGATTGTCGCGTAATCCCCTGAGCCATCTTTTGACACTACAATATTCGCCTGCGAAGCCAGAGAAGAAGACTGCAAAAGCTTCCGGTCACCAGGTTTCACCCAAGTTGGGTAACCGCCTTTGTAACTAGGCTCGGCATATGGAACTTTGTTGATGGATAGAGTGTTACTAATCAACTTGGAAACATTGTTGGACATTGAGGGCAAAAGGTGGTCTGACACACCAAGCTCGATGAACCCGTCTTGGCATGTTTGGAGGTTGGTAAGAGCAGTGCTGAGCCATGTTTGAGCATCAACTTGGGTGCACCTAGTGTTGGGATCAAGGGTTTTATTGAGCTTAAGAATGGTATGCTCGTAGAGCTCAAGGCAATCATTCCATGCAGCCTTTTCTCGCTCATTCCGACACTTGGAGCCTAGGGAAAGGGTGTCACCATGAGCAATTATGGCACGTTCTAAAGCAAGTTGCAATGATAAGTTGAGAAAATCGGACTTTTGTTTGATGAGGGAGTGATCAGTCTTATGGCTCAAAAAGTATTCACAAGGTTGAGGGTTGGGTGTCTGGCCGCACCATGATTTTACATCATCGGAGGAGTAAACAGAGACGAGAGGAGTAAGAAGGAGGGACAGGAGTACAAGAGCTATAAAAGCCATGGCTACAGGCTTTGAGTAATGAACAATGGATGTAATGAAATGGGGTGAGTTTGGTAGGTAGCTTAGGGCTTTTGATGAAGGTTTGTGTGGGGATGATGGCTTCAATGGTTGCTTTATATAGAGGCAGTAGCAATGGGGATATGTGTTTTTGAGCAGGCAATATCAAGTTGGATTATATCTTCATACAGAGGGAGCCATGTTTAGGATGCAGCATTATTGACCTTTTCATGCAGAATATATGTATATATGTTGACCAGTTGAAAAGGAGGAAACCAGGGCAGGTCATGCATGGAACGCTTTCATCCTCACCTTCTTGTAGTGTGGGCCAGCAGACAATATCAAGCGGACGATACAACCAGCTGGTCAAAGGATTGGCATGGATCTACCGGCCCATTGTTTCATTTGGTTCAGATTCATGTTACCTTAATGAATATTTGGAAATATAAAAATCAGCATTCATGTATGTAATACTTTTGAAATCAATGCTCCACTGTTACAAAGCCTACTTTTCTGAATATCACTTTTCAAGAGCCAAAACATTATCCTATAGAGTTCAATCATGGTCAACAGCAACGCGTTTTCAGCTAAACTTTTGAGGGAGCCAGTTCCATGCCTAACCTGGCTAGAAAATTAAATTTAAAGTAGTAGTATGAAAGACGGCGTCACCTTAATTTCAGAAAACCATGCATGCAAAACACGATGACAAACACCAATTTTCTTCAGTACTAGTGTCCTTTTGACTATTGAGCCATCCAGACGTGACCCCCTTTGGCTAACAATTAAATCCTTCAAAAGACTTGAGAGGAAAAGTATAACGCTTTAGGAATCTGTGTTCTACTTTCATTTGCAAGGAAGATGTTAGACATCACATTATAAGTCGTATATTATTTAAATTTGCAGGATTTTGACATGGGTTCGGTCTCATCATTCAAAACCTTCGTTCCATTGGACCCAGAAATTTAATATGTAAAATATTGGACATTAGTTATCACTTACCAAAGACAATATGATGATTGCGATATTAAAAGGTATTTTGAAATGTTGTAATGATGTAACATCATTTTTTTTTTCTCAAATTTATGTGTCGATATGTTAATTAATTACTTATCAATCATATAACATATTCAATATTTTTTAGTAATTATTAGTACAAAAATAGTAAGTATTAATAAATATTGGAGTTAGTTTCCTTTAGTTTTCAGTATTAATAAATAATAAAATTTGCTGATCCCAATACCGATAAATGTGCTAACTTAATAACTTCTTTAAATTCATAAAGTAATAATATTTTTAGAAATTCATAAGCCCAAAGTATAAATTAATAATTAATAAAGTTCATAATATATATATATATTCAACATTTTTATTAATTATGTATGTAATGAGAAACATACTAGTATAATACAAAAATAATAAGTATTAATAAACATCAGAGTAAGTTCCATTTAATTTTTAGTTTATTTACTATCATAGACATTAGAATATAAATATGGTAAAACACCGATAAATTAAAATTTAATAAATTAATAGCCTTGATTAAATAATAAAATGTGTTGATCCCAATTCAGGTCAATGTACTAAATTAATAACTTTATTTAATGCATAACATAACATTTTTAAAAATTCTTAGGCCCAAAGAAATATAAATTAATCATTAATGAAGTACATAATACATATATAAACAAAATTTCATAATATTAGCAACTAGAACTTTATAATATTATATTAAACAATTTTTCATAACTTCTATTTTTCTCGATTCACTTCTTTTAGACTTGAAACCTCTTCTAGCTAGGGTATTAAGTTTTAACATTTTTTGTAGGAATCTTTTTATCTTTTAACCATTTTTTAATTTTTGAAATTTCTTAGGTTTCCATGTATTAAATTTTTACCACATTCATTGTTTTTATATTTATAAATCACATACGTACAAGAATGTATAATAGAAATATAATACCTTTATAAATTCATAAATATTTATTCATTAATAGATTAATAAGCTATTCGCTTACCAATAAATTATTCATTTATCCATAAATCAATAATTTCATTAAGAAAATAATTTCTCTTGATTCCAAGTATTATTCTATAAGGGTTTTAATAGGAGTATTAGGACCACTCTTAAACGAAGAATATAATAATTTATTAATAATGAATCTACCAATATTTTTTTTTGTACAAAGCTTTTAATCTCAATCAACTTCCTTTAAGACCATGTTTGATATGCAAGAACAAAGAATCAAAATAGGCATTTCATTCTTTTTTCATTCATTCTCATATTTTGATAATTTAAATGATGATGAAAATGAAATAAAAAAATTATTCCACCTAAAATGAAATATCATTTTTAAGGAATTTCAATTCATCTCTAATAAGAGGTATTTTAATTCCCTTAGTATAAGTTGTTTTTAAATAAACTTCTCAAGAAATAAAAAGCCAAAAACTTGTTTCGATAAGTTGTTTTTAAAATTAATTTTTTATTTTGATTTTGGAGAAAAATTATATATTGAATTTATGTAATATAAACTAAATTTAATTTAAACCTTATTAAAAATATAAAAATAATTTTTAATTGCAAATAAATTAAAAAATAAATATTTTTAATAAAATATGAATATTAATATTATAATAAAATTATAAATTATATTTTTTATAAATATTATAAAATATGGATATTAACATCCTCATAAAAGCATAATTGATTTATTTTATTAACAATAAATAATAATAATTTAAAATTAATACTTGCTATTTTAATTTTTTAAGATATAAATGAACCAAGTTTTCTCATTACATATATACATTTAGTACTCAATTATGAATAGAGTATTCTAAAAAAAATTATTTAATTTGTAAGCAATTAATCAATTTTTTGAATTCCAAACTATTTTTAAAAATTATTTTAAATTATGTAGTTTGAGAGTTCTTTTGAAATGAAAAGAAAAAACTATTTTAAACTATATGTACAATATTACTATTAATTTATTTCTTTTTCTATTTTCATTCTCATTATTACTTAACATTCAAATTAAAACAAATAATTATTTCAACCTTACATTCCTAGTGCATCCAAATACAAAAGTTCAAATCATCAAATCCATTCATATTCAAGGAAAAATTGAAATGGAAACAAAATATTCATTCTCATCCTTCATTCTCATATACCAAACATGTCTTGAAGGTAAGCCTCGTTCTTGAAAGTTTGACAAAAGAAAGAAATCAACTTTTAGCTCTCTTCAAAATTACAATGTTACCTTGAAACTTCTCTTTTAATAAGAATGCTGATAATATTTTTCATATTTTATTACAGTGGAAAGCTTAACAAAATAGGTTATTTATGTTTTCCATTATGGAAATTGATTTATTATTAATTTATGTTTCTACTATTGCATTATAAATAAGTTTTAGTGTTTGTAGAAATTGTTAAAACTACCAATTTTCCTAAAAACTTAAGTTTGTAGAATTTAGGTTCATAGTGTATTTGTCATGTTTTTTAACAAAAATGTGATCAACAACTTAATAGGCTAATTCTATTGATGCTACAAGCTCTCATGTATGTGTACAACCAATTGGGAGAATGCAATAGCAAGTACTCAATCGATGAATGCGAAAGAAGTATTAGTAGATATGGAAATAATGATAATGAAATTGATGATAATAATGTATGAAAATTAATTTTTTCAAAATCAGATCGGTTATTGAATCGAAAAAGTTATCGATCATTGAATCAGAAAAGTTACTGATTCATAGTTTAATGGTCAAACCGTTGGTTGAACCATGGTCAAACTAGTGATGCTATAAATATGTAATTTATGTATTATTAAATTAAAATTATTATATAAATTTTTTAAAATATATAAAGAAATTAAAAATCAATAATATTTATTTTTGTCATCTTTAATATATATATATATTAATATTTTAATATTTTACCGAATAAAATATATATAATATTTAAATGTGAAGATATTTATTGAAAGTTATTTAATTTTACCTATATATATTAGAAGTTATATATCCTATTATTTACTTATATTATTTACATTTTTATTATTATAAATTTTTTGAAAAGAAGCTTATTATATAATTTATTGTTGTTTATATATGTGCATAAAGCATACATGATATAGTGGTGTTTTTCATTGTTCTTTATGTTGTTTATACTGAACTTCATCAATTTTTCTCGGTCCTCCCTCCTATCAACCCCACATCAGAAATAGATAAGGAAATGGCTTTATATTGGCCATTCGCCCTTAACTTGATGGCCCAGGCCATAGCCCATTTTCACTCAAAGGCTAATGGCCTATTTTGCCCAATTAAAAATTTGGTCCGGTTCACCGAGTCAGCGGTTCCGACTCAATGGGCCACCTGGATGGGATCAGGCTACGGTTCAATCTCCGACCCACCTAGGTTTCAAAACATTAATGAGAATATATAATTTGTACTTTAATTTAATATGTATATGTATAATTAACAATTTATTTGAGATGTATGATATAGTAACAAAATTATAAATTGACGAGGTATTTAGAATAATCAAAGTTGTTAGACTTCTTGATTTGTATTACAATTCAATTTCTTAATTTATCTTAAAGTTTTCATTAAGAACTTATTCAACCTTATGAATTATATTTCATAACTTATAAAAACTATAATTTATAAGTTATAGTTTCAATACAATAATTTATTAAAACTGATATTTATAAAGTTATAAACTATTATCAATTACATATTACAAATAGTAAACCGCTCTTACATTTAATTGAGCTTTCATCTTGTCAAGCTCACCCCATTCTTGGTTAAGTTTTGAAATAGTCATTCCATTTTCAATTTTTGTTGAAACGTATGGATCATTTTGAATGACATCGATTCTAAATATTATAATCAATAGATTTTAAATGTCATCTTTGTTTTCCAATAAGAGCAATCAGTTTTCACGAAGAATTGAGGTCTATTAATTAAGAACCTTCAAGTTTGATAAATTAATCTTATCCTTTAGCCGTTAAACCTTAACAAAGAGGTTTAACTATGATACCAAATATGAAAAATAATTAATCCAACTTAAAGTAATCACTTAGGAAGGGAGTGAATTACATGATAGTCAATATTGTAAGATTTTTAAATTAATGAATATAAATGGTAATAACACAAGATAATAAGCAATTAAATTAAAACAAAATAAATAGAGAGAGGGGAAAGAGAATCACAAACTCAAGTTTATAGTGGTTCCACACTTCAATACAATTCTTCAACTTGTACAAATAGATTATGGTTCTAATCAACTCTTTACAAATCTTTCAAAAATGACAAACCTCAATTGAACAACACTCTCAAATATGTGAAAGAAGTAATTAAAAGCAATTCAATCCTAGAGAATAATAGTAGCTCACAAGATAAAATGGAAGCTAGGATTGGCTTAAAACTCAATTAAAGAATTAGTAGGTGTAGAAATGAATGCACTCAAGAACTTTTAACGAGAATTTTGATAGTTTAGCAATTGAATACTCAAAGTCTCATATCCATGCATATTTTGAAAGTCATATTTATAGTTGTCAAGTTCGAAAACCCCATAAACCATAACTTAGGCTTGACCAGTGAAGCAATCGGCTTGATTAGTTGACTAGTTGTTGAGTATTGAATATTCTGATAGGTGATCGTAGGATCTAAGAGCTCGAATTGATCAAATAAGTGGTTCGATTGGTCCTCAACTGGTCAAGGTTTTTACATGGACTTGTTAGACAACCTTTTGGACCTTCTATGTACCGAAGACACTCCTCAACTCGTCAAGTGTAACCAATGTTTGAAAATTTTTTTTTTTTTTTTGGTCAAAATATCAGGGAAATATCGGATATTGATGGTGGCCAAAACGAAATCACCGATAATCAGTCAAGATAAAAATCAAGAAAAAAATTCGCTAAGATATTGGCTGTAAGGAGATATATCAGCGAAAAAATTGAGCATGAGGCGACGCGCTCGTCAGGCAAGGGCAGTGGCAAAAAATCATCAATTTTTTAAAAATTCATCAATAAATTGCCAATTTTTTTTGAAAGTTTTCTTTTAAAAAAAAAAAAAACAAATTATCTTTTATTTCAAATTTATGTTATCATTTTATTTTATATTATCGTTTTATTTTTAACTACTTTTCATATTTATCTTATTAATCCTATTTTAAAAAATTACTATCACTTCACTCTTAAATTTTTTATTTATCCTTTTAATTTTATTTAATTGTAAATGTTTTTATTTTAAAATATTAAAAATATAATTTTTCTCAAAATTTGCTACAATATTAAAAAAAAAATTAATGAAGTCCTAATATTTTATAAATTAAAATTAATTTGATAAGATAAAATATTAATAATTTTAATTATTTAAATAAATTAATTTTAATAGAAAAAATTGTCACCACATATTTGTAATAAAATTTTAGGAAATAAATCTCAAATAAAATATTTTATATAAATCAATTTAATTTTTTTTTATTTAAAATGTAATAAAACATGTTTTAATAAAAGTATTTTTAAAATTTTAAAATAAATGAATATAAATATATTAAAGGAATTTAAGTTTTTTTTTTATAAAAATTTGATAAATATTATCTTTAATCGGACTTATATTAACTATACTTATAAAATAACTTTAATATTATGTTTTTGCTTATTTTATTTTATTTTTTTGGAGTTTTTTCAAGTATTCCCATAAATTTTGAATAATTTTCGTTTAATCGTTATTTTTGTCAAAATATCAACCGATATTTCCGATACATTCGTAAAATTCAAGTACTGATATATCTGTGTTTACCAATATTTCAAACCTTGAGTTTAACTAGTTTCTCTATGCCTCAATCGATTGCACTAATTGCAAAATTTAGAACCTAATTAAGGTCGATAAACCTCTGAAAAGCTTCCAACACAATTCAAAAGCCTCGGAACTTATTTTTGTCATTTTTGAATGGATTTAAGCTTAAGTGTATATATATATGTGTGTATGTGTGTGTGTGTGTGTAATCATTCAATTTTAAGAACATAGATTCAATTTGAACCATGTAAAAGTTCATTTTTAAATACACTAACTGTATTAATGATTTGATTTAACCATGGTGCATCAAAAAACAATCTTACAAAGATTGGTCTTCAACATCACCAAATCTTAATTCAATCAACATCATCCATTGATTGGTACTTGATTTTGTCTTAATTTCTTGAAAACCTAAATAATGAACCATTAGCACATTAACCTCATTTTATTATCATCAAAACTTGATTAAAAAAACCTTGGGCTAACAAATCCATAGTTTTAAAAACCCTACCGAACTGACTGGTCACGGTTCCAATTCAGTCCAATCAATTGGCCTGAAGAGAGGTTGAACCGGAATAGAATTAGTTGAACTGATGGTCCGACTAGCAAACCAAACAGTTTAATTATTATTATTATTATTATTTCAATGTCAAAACGACACCGTTTTAATGCTTCTCCCATTTTCAACCTTCAACCCACCCCTCTTGTAGTGTGAAGTCGTCGTCGTCATGCATTCCTCCCCTCCCTTCCCCTCCCCTCTCCTCTCCTCTCTCTTTCCCAACCTATCATAAATTTCCCCCCATGTAAACCCCACTAGGCAGTGGCAGTAGTTGGAAGGTGAAATTTATTTTTATGTTTTATATTTAATGTGTTATTTTTTTATTGTAATTTTGATTTATTTCTAATTTGAAACCAATTTTCTAATTTTCAAATAAAATTTTAATTTTTAAATAATTTATAAATTATATATTTACTTATTTATAACATCATCGGTTCAACTGTCAGTCCTACTAGTGAATTGTGAACCAATAACTTTTCTGGTTCAATGAGCAATCTGATTCTGAAAACATTGAACAAATCTCAAAGAGGTTCGACATTTTATATAAGATTACTATCATTTTCTAGTTTTAAAAACAAAAAATAAGAAACTAAGGGCCCCATTTGGTCATGTTTTCTTAAACTTGTTTTTAAAAATTGTTTTTAAATTAAAGAACAAAAAATAGTTTTCTAATGTTTTATAAAAATAAGGGTATTTGGCAAATTGTTTTTAAAAACAATTTTTAAAAATAAAAAAATAAAAGAACTATTTGGATTAATTGTTTTAATTTTTTTATTGTTTTTTTGGTTTTGTAAAAACATTGAAAATTCAATTTATATAGTATAAATTAAATTTAATTCAAGTCTTATTAAAAATGAAAATAGTTTTTGCAATTACAAATAAATTAAAAAACAAATAGTTTTTAGTAAAACATAAATAATTTAAAATCATATATTATATTTTTTTATTAAAAAAATATACTATTTTAGTATTTATTAAAAACATATGGATATTAACATTTTTGTAAATATTTTTGGTTAAAAATGAATAATAATAATTTTTAACAATATTTTATTTAAAATGAATAATAAATAAAGTTTAACTTTTTTTAATATGTAAATGAATCAAGGTTTTCATTTCATGTACATATTTAATTCTAAATTACAAATATAATATTTTAAAATATTTTTATTTAATCTGTAATTAATTAGATCGATTTTTTGAATTCAAAATTATTCTTAAAAAACTTTAAATTCATTAAAGAACTTAAATTATTAATTATGTCATACTTAATTTATAATTTATTTACCTAAATTCAAAAAATATATAAGAGAAAAAGTAAGTCATTTCTCATAATAAATCAATTTTGATCTCCTTTTTTTTTTTTTTGAATGATTGATCTATTTTCTAAGTCTCACATTATTTTTAAAAATTGTTAAACCCACAAATAAATTCAATACAAAGTGTCATGCTCATTTTTATGGTGAGAAAATTTATAAAATATAATTATATACAAAAAATAATAATAGAGTTATTATGAACCAATTTTTATCCATAAATTCATGAAATTAATAAATTTATTATTTGAGTTTTAAATTATTTTTAATAATTACTAAACTTGTTAGTGAATCTAATATAGTAAGTTTTATTTAATTTGGAGCTTATTTGCTTAGTGAAAAAAAAAAAAAAAGGGAATAGTAATTTTATGTAGAAGAGAAATAATTTTTGTTCATAAATAGAGTTATTTTAAATCAATATTTATTCATAAATTTATGGTATTAATTGAATCATTATTTGAGTTTTAAATTATTTTTAAAAATTATCAGACTCGTTGATGAATCAAATCCATTGAGTTTTGTTTAATTTAAATCAGAAAAAATTGATTTTATATATAAGAGAAACAATATAGCATTTCTAGACCAATTTTAGTCCATAATTTCTAATATTAATTGATTTACCTTTTAAGTTTTAAATTATTTTTAAAAATTATTAAACTTATTAATAAATTCAACTCATTAAGTCTTACTTAATTTAAAATTTATTTGTCTAATAAAAATTTTTTGTAAACTATATTAATTAAATCGACTTTTAAGTTTTAAAATTAATAAATTTTATGTAAAACTCAGTTTAATTTGAAATTTATTTTCTTAATAAAAAAATTTTAAAAATTAAAAGAAATTCAAAAAAAACATATGTAATTTAAAGAAATATCAAATTTAAGAAATTCAAAAAAATATATGTAATTTAAAGAAATATCAAATTTAAAGATTTTCTATAATGATATCATATTCAATTTTTTTTTTAATATTTTCTTTTTATTTAAAAAAAACTAATAAAAACAACTTTTACTTATTTTTTTAAAACTTTTCTCTAGTTCACTTTATCTTCAAAAATTATTTCCAAAGAACAATATTTAAATAGTATTAGAAATTTTTAAAAAACTGTTTTTAAATCACAAAGCAAATAGCCTCTTAAGTTTTAGAATTTTGGAATATTTTAACCCTTATCTCATTTTATTCCATTTAGAAAAAAAAAAAAGAAAAAAAGAACAACCCTTAGTATAGGCCATCTAGTGAAAGAGTATCTTAAGCCTAATGTATGAGCTGGGCCTAGGTCTCAGCCCAATCCATACACTCTTTAGTTCAGTTCAAAAAGGCCATGTAGAATTAAAAACAAACAATAACAATAACAAAAGATTTCTTAAAAGAGAAAATACCTCCCTATCCTCCACACCCCATACCAAAAAATAAATAAATAAATAAATAAATAAAAATTACTTAAATAATAAAAATTTTCAAATGGGTGAACAATAAATTCTATAGTATAAAAATATTCAAATAAGGCCAAATAAAATCTTGTTTATACAACCATTCCCATATTTATTACTAGGGTTGAAAATTTTGGGCCCCCGGCCGGAAGCCCAGCACGAGCCTACCCAAAAATTTAGCAGCAAGCCCAGCCTAAGGCCCTAAACCCAGATAAGTCCAAGTTGGCCCAGAGCATTAAAACTCAAAAAAAATCAGAAATGTTGTACATGAATGAGAAAAAAAAAAAAAACCCATAAAAATAATAATAGAGATAGGAAACAAATTTATAAACGTTACACAGAGGATAAGATTTTTTATTTCAAGTGTTAAAAAAGAAAAATTAAAAAAAATTAAATCAAATTAATTTAATTTAATTATATAAAAAATGTAAACAAGTAAGAATTCCAAAAGCATAGTCCGGTTTTAAAAACATTGAAAAAAAAAAAAAAAAAACATTATTACCCATTGTTAAAAAAACTTGGCATGTTTTTTTTTTTTTTTTTTTTTAGTGAAGCATTTTCTTGGAGAGTGAAAGTGAAAGAAAATACTAATGCATATAGGGTTAATTTGCAACATTCTACATTTGATGATGAGTCTCATATCCATCATAGAATTGAAAAAATTCACAAGTAAATATGACTAAGGAAGAAAATCACAGCTTAATCTTTATGTATTTTATTCATTGATTTACAACTACCAAAAGTCAAAAAAAGAAAAGAAAAGAAAAGAAAAACACCAGCCAAACACAAGAAGTCATTACACCAACAACTCCATTAATATAATATATATATATATATATAAAATTTTCTTTCTATTAATTCTCAGGAAAAAAAAAAAAAAAAAACCCTCAGATACCAAAACTTTTTATATGCAATTTGTAATTTGCTTGAAACATTCCTATGGACACTACATCAAAGCTCGACCACCAAATATGATAAAATGCAGTAAAAAAAAGCTTATAAGAAAGAGAAATCAATCAGGCCTTGGTTTCTCTACTTTTATCTGTTGTGTAAAGGATTAGGACCTGTGTAAATTTTCCTCTTTTCATCACCAAAAACTGCATCACCATCTTTTTGATTACCAGTAAAAGGAGCAGATTCAACATGAGTGAGCTCAGAGGCAGCAGACCCACCTCTGAAACTTCCAAATCTGGGTGCTGCTGCTGCTGCTGCTGCTGCAGACCCATGATCTGCAGAAGAGGATGAAGCTTGTGACAGTAGCAACAGCATCAGGAGGAAGAAGCAGCAACACTCTTTTCTCATATTCCTCATCAGACCCAGATGCTTCTTGCAGCTAAATGCACTGATCATGACATGGAATCTTCTTCTTCTTCTTCTTCTTCTGCTTTCTTCTTCTGAGCCCAATACCCTAGAACAATATATACTCTCATATAAGAACAAGGCAACTTTTTTCTCTTTGGATCTGCCTCAAAAAGGGTCTCCAAAAAAGGGAGTGGAGAAAGGTGGAAGAAAGGAGAGCTGAGAGAGTGAAAAGATCTGAAAACTTTCTAGTTTTGTGCAGGTTGCTTTGGGATGTTTTTGGAGCTTACACCTTGGAGTGTGAGCTTTGAAAAAGAGGAGAGGGAGAGAGAGGAGGAGGAAATGGGGAGTGTCAATGAAGGAAGAGAGTCAAAACGCATAGGGGTTGATGCCTGATTGAAAATAAATTTGGTGCAGCGGCTGAGGCCATTTCGGTACTGACTTCAGAAAAACCCCATTTTCTTTCTTTGTTTTTTCTACTTTCTTGGCAAGGTAATAAACCCCTCATCCTCGTCCTATGTTCTATCAAAGAGTAGAGAGAGAGAGAGAGAGAGAGAGAGAGAGAGAGAAGAAGGGTCCAGTGTGAATATGTAAATATGAGGAGGGTGAGGTGGAATGGGATCAATCATTCCTTAGATTTTTCCTTTGTTTTTTGCTTGGAGCGTCTCTCACAAGCACCTCAGTGTCTTTGAGTGCTCATCATGATGTCATATGTCTTGTAAACACACTTCTTTTAATTAAATATTTATTATAAGTTTTTCTATTAACAGCCCTTCACTAATATCATGAAATATTAAAAATTACCCTAAATTGCATTCTCGAGTACAGATGGTCATACAACAGTGTGCGAGTATAATTTCTTCTAAAATTTTTTTTTTTTTTTTAAGATTTCTTGGTTGTTTGTGTGATTTAAAAACAATTTTTTATTTTTAAAAATAAAAAATTATTTTTAAAATTTTTGTTCATAGTAATCGAGAATGAAATAAATAATAATTTTTAGAAAAATTACTTTTATCTATTTTTAAAAAATAAAAAAATATATAGATTCATTTGATCATAAATTTTAAATTAAAAAATAAAAAAAAAATTTAAAAACAAATTTTAGAAAACATGATTAAAGTCCTTCAAACCCTTATTTTTAAATTAAATAAGAGTTTTTGTTTGTATTTACATAATTTTATTTAAAACATATACTTCAATAGAAAGTTTAATAAAAAATTAAGAAAAATATTTTGGCCAGTAAAATTTTCTATTTATTAATTATATATAGAAAGTTTTCATTCTTGATTTGATAAAACCTTTTTAGTACCAAAGTCTTTAACTTCTAACCTCATCTCTTAATTAAAGATTAAAATTAAAAGGTTATTTTAAATTAAAAGGTTAAAATTAAAAGATTGTTTTAAGGGAACCCATAGGATTTACCTCTAAGACAATAATATTTTACCTCAAAGACAATAATATTTCACCTTATGTTTGTTCCATTAAACCATTTTGTGAAATATACAATTAATTAATTATATCATATTAAGATTTATGAACATATTTTCATATTAAAATGGGTAAGAAAAACAAGGCAAACGTATTCATGAGAGGTTTCTTCTTTTTCTTTTTTCTTCTCATTACATCGATGTTACCTTTAGTTACAAAAAAGTATTAAGAAAAAAATAAAGATTAAAAATATGTTTTATTTTTAGAAAATATTAAAGAAAAAAACATTAAGAAAAATTATTTTCTTATGTTACGTTTTAACATAAAAAATATAAAAAAATAAATAAATAAATAATTTTAATTGAAATTAGTTAAAAATTTGTATATTTTTAAGTTATTTAATATTTATATAAAAAATAAAAAAATAAAATGAGTTTGAGATAACATATAAAATAATTTATTAATTTTATATTTATTTTTTTATTTTCTTTTACTTTTTCTTTTTATTTTCTTTTCTTTACATTTTCTCTCATATTTTTTTAGAATCAAATATAACATAAAAAAAATAATTTTTAAAGAAAGTCAAATACAATTAAAATTAATATAAAAACTTATAAAATTTTAAATTATTTTAATTTTATTAAAAAAAAATAAATAAAATAAATTTGAAGTATATATAAAAAGTGATTTATTAACTTCAATTTATTTATTTTTCTTTTTCTTGAAGATTCCAAAAGCTGTGAAAACATGGCCCAATGGAAATGGCAAAATGCTGGCCACTAAAAGCAATTTAGTATGCTGCTTGCAAAAGTGTCCTTTCAAAAACCCTACATAAATCTTTGGCCAAAGTATGAGGTGCATGTTACACAATGCATGTCAAGTAGCTTCATCAGCAAAACAAACAAAAGACTCAAACCCACAAGCATATTCCCAATTCAATACAATTTGTAAGAAAAAAAAAAGTATGCAAAAAGTAGTGTAGGCATGCATGGTATCTTTAGAAGTAATTGATGAGGTGTTGGTATCTCTTAAATGTTTTACTTGTCAAGCCACTTTTGTGCCAGTTATTTCTCAGAACCACCATTCAAATTTAATCATTTCCTTTTAAGAAAAGCATTGCTTTGAGATTATTTTAATTGAACACATTTTTGATACCAATGTTTTGTTAGGGTTCCACTTTTAGTATTGAAAACAGTGAACATAATTTTTAATTAAGCAACTGAATTTGCAGAAGAGGGGGGAGTGTGGTGGGGGGCAATGGTCAAGTCAAACCATGGATATTTTTAAAATAATTTTCATTGTATTTATTTGATGCATTTTCCAATATTTTTATCAATGATCTCAAATCATATCTATGAAGATTACAGTGTAGAAAGGGCTATTGGGATTTGAACCTGTATTTAATTTCTCTAGCTATTGAAGGGTTGGAAAGTTGGAAGAGTGGTAGGGAAGGGATGAATGTATAAACCCTAAAAATATTAAATAATATATGTTTAAAATCAATTTTTAAATATTTTTTAATTTTGAAAATAGAAATATAATATCCTCTTTATACTACAAAATGACTCGTTTAAAAATAAAAGAGATTTAAGGTTATAATTTTCTCTTCAATTAAATTATTGAGTCAAGATGATATTATAAAAGAGTTGTCAAAGGTCGGGTTTTTAAATTTTAAAAGTCTATTTATTTAGTAAAAACTTTTATTATACACAAGGAAAATACAACTACCCAAAACCCTATACTAGATAAGACTTAAAGAGTGTCCTGCAGTTCCAAAATGTGTCGAGGTAGTGGAGGATTGACCCCAAAAGGTTGTGGATGATTAAAAAAAATTGAATATTTAAAAATTAAAAATCAAAAAGAGATAGAAGAAGAAGTAAACTATAAAGAAATGGTGGGGTATGGTTAGTGGACAATGTGCTTCTTTTAACTAGAACCTATACTTTTTAGTACAAAATTTTCTCTAAATCTTAAGTTTAATCAATAGCAAATCAATTCAAAATGGTCAAAGAGGTAGGATTTGACAGGTGGTGGGCCAAGAGGAGGATATGAGGAGTGACCCTTTTCCTAGAAAACATGATGTTGTCTTTCTTTCACTTTTCTAATAATATTCATAAGCAAGGAAATTAAGGTCATACATCAAAGTCATGGCTCATCATCATGACTTGATAAAAAACTTGGCTACAATTTATTGAAAATCTTCCTTTTAGATTGCTCCACTTCTTTTCACCATTTGCTTTTATTTGTCCAGCATGGTTTTTGTAGTTAGTAGCTTCTCAAACTTAGAACTTAGAAAACTAAAAGAAATATGGTTGTCTCAAACCAATCAATTGAAAATTAAGGATTTGCCTTTTGCCAGTTGTTTGAACCAACACACAAGGCAAAATTGTTTCTTTTCTCCTACTTTCTTAACATGGCGTAAAGAAATTAATCGTCAATTAGGGTTGGGACAAAATTGAGTTTAGAGTGAAAACAAGGGAGTATCATTATGAGGAAACAAGGGTGAGGGATTATGAGATTTTTTTTCCGTCAAGGAAAACATCATAACATATATATATATTAGATTTTTTTTAAGGAAAAATTAGACCTACCCTCTATGAGATTATGAGATTTTTGATAATACTCGAAACTCTCTTCTATTTTATAAAACTATAATTATCTTTCCTATCAATGTTTGTTGTTTAACAAATTATACTTACCTCTTCTATTAATGTTTGTCACTTAACTTCCATTAGTAATCTCATAATGTCGAAAATACCCTCACTAAAGAAACATGAAAAACATTGCATTTTTACTAAAATGATGATATCAAAACAAAAATATCAAGTCATTGAACACCCAAGATTCAATTGAAAGTAAGATATTTTTTTCCTAATTAGATTACAAAATCAAAGCACTTGGAAGGAAGTGATAGAAAAAACAAAGGTTTTCCTTGAGATTTAACACTTGGACTTTGAAATGTTTACATTACAAAAGCATACTTAGTGTAACAAGTGAAATGTAGTCCCAATGAGTGTAATGACCAAAAACAAATTATTTTGTGGGTTTGATTGCATGTGAAATGGAGCACGTACACATATTCTTCCATAGCCTAGAGAACATCCATGTTGTTGATGGTGTTGACTATGTAGGCATTCATTTAATTGGATGGGATTTTAGAGCATGAGTTGCATTAGTTAATTGTTTGGAAAACAATCCTTGGATCTAGATTAAAGGGCACATACAATTAAGATCCCAAATGCAACCAAAGATGCCTAATTTTTAAAATAATATTCTAGGGTGTTTTTATAAACATAGCTTTGGCTTTGGATGTTCTCAAATCCTTTTTGGTAATTTGTAAAACCCTTTTTTGGATCTTGGCAACAAAGAAGTAAGGGCTTCTATTTAAAAGGAGCGGTGGCTAGGGTTTTTTTCCAAAACTAAGTGGAAGACAATAGTGTATCTAACTCTAAACCCTAAAATGGTTTATATGGCCTTACAATTGAGCTTAAGTGACTAGGGTCTATCTCATGGGTTGAGGTCACTTAATCTAACCCAATGGATCCTTTTTAATTAACAAACCTAGAAGGCTTGAATTAATTAAATACCCAAAAATTAAAACTCTTAAGTCATTTAATTATAAGTCTTTATAAAACCTTGTGCTTATACAAAAGCACTTTTATACACACTTATAATCAAATACTAAAAACTCTTCAAATAATGTTCACCAAAGAGTATGAACTTGAACAAAAACCACCGATATCCATAGAAAAATTCTAGTTTCCTCATAATCTAATTATGAAGTTAACATTCTACTAAAAAAAATCAATTGTACTCTAATATCCTATGATGCTAGATTGAACTAGGAAACTTGAGTCTTTGACCCACTATCTATTGCATGCAAGTTTTTATGAATCGATGTCCATAATTCGACAAGATAGTAACTATCAGCTTTTCAAGATTACATCTCGATCCTTGAGTCTCAAATCCTCCTATATCATGATCAATTAACATGCTTTAGTACACAAAAAACATATGGCAAATTCTATTATGACCATTGACTACATGATCATATAATCCTTAGGATCGCTTAAGGGGACATACTATCTCAAACCTATAAGATATCATGATACGCCTCTATTGGGAATGTCTATTGTCATTTGCCTAAACCATCAATCACTCAATCATAGGGAATATATGATCACCTTAGGATCCTACTCGTAGATCAAAGTAATTGATGACCTTAACACTAGGACAATGTTCTCTCAAGGTTGAGAACCTATGCAATATAGTAGCTTGGAGAAGTCATGATAACCATAGTCATTATTCATGACTCTCTATAAGTCCTATTCAATTTGTACCCATAACCACTAGTGCATTCATTATGGGAAGATCATCTTGATGACCAAGATAAGTCATCCTACTAACTAAGAAGTAGTGCGCTATGGCCTCAGATGGATTGTCTAAGTCTATGAATCAGTTGTAAACTAACTCACCAACTTGTTAGATTTAAAGTTTTTTATATGCTTTTTTTTTTTTTTTTTTGCTTTTGTTGTTGAAATCTAAATATTGCTAGGATAGATTTTGCTTGCACCTATTATCTAGGGGTTGTACCAACAATTGGTATTAGAGCCCTATGATAAAAAAAATCATGCTAGATCTCTAAGATGTGTTAACTTTATTTTTTAGGGTTGTTAGATTTATCATATGACCCAAAAATGATGAATGCATGGATTATATGTTTTTACTTTTTCAGTTGATTGGTTTATGAATGTTTGTTAGATTACTTTTCTCTTTCTTGAATTGGGTTGTGAGTGTAGGTTTTGATTTTTACAATATAAAATATTTTCATTTATTTTAGATAGGTTGTAAACTCATTTTGATGAGCATAGGGTTTTTATCCTTTGGTAAAAATCTATATTGTAATCCATCTATGCTTACCTAAGAGAGGAGAATAAGAGCTTCCAACGGTTCAAATGCATTCATGAAGGCAAACCATCCAACAAAGGGTAAGTTTTTCAGTGAAAAAACGGTCGGAATTCATGGAGGAATCAAGCTCAACTTGAACAAGTAGAAAAGCTTTAGCATCGGGATTAGGGCTCAAGTGGTTCTAGGGCTTAATTACTATTGGCAATTGAGCAATAGCAAATTAGGGTCTTTTATAACATTTTATGGGTTTTTTTTTTTTTTTTCATATAACCCTATATTTTGGTTGCAAGGATATTTTGGTAATTTTGATATATTTGAAATTTTCATATTTTATTACCAAAATCTATGACAAAATCCCTAAAGGTCATGAGAATATTTTTTATTTTCGTATTTGTGTTTTTTTTTAATATATTTAATTATATATTTGGCATGTTTGTAATAAAAAAAATGGGTAAATCTTAATAAGATATAAATTTTCATAATCTTTGCAAAATAAAGTACCTATTTAAATTTGAAAATGCAAAGGATAAGAAAAAAAATATTATAGAATGATTTTATGAAAAAAGACCATGAGCTATTCTTTCCTTTTTCAAAAAAAAATTAATTCTTAAAGATTTTATTTTTAAAATCTTTTCAAATTATTGAGATAGAATAAAAAATTTCCTTTTGGAAAGAAGCTCTTATATTCTTTATTTTTATAAAAATAGATATTTTCCTCTTATTTTCACAAAATTATAATTTAGGAGAATAAGTATAATTTTGAAAAATTCATGATAACTAATTTATTCTTTAAGAAGGTTATCAAAATGGTTTTCGAAAGTTAGTAATATAATGAGAATAATATTCTTTGAAAATAAGTTCCAAAATAGAATGTTTACTAAATTGGACATAACGTAGGGAAAATGAGATTTTATTTGAAAACAATTTTTAAAAAAAAAAAAATTGAGAGCTTATTTTTTAAAATAAATTTCTCTTATGGAAATTTCAAGATTTTTTAAGGATTCTTTTCTCCTTTTACATTAAGGTTCCAATTTAGGAAATAAATGTTTTTGGAAAATTTTCATGGGGGATATTTTATCCATTAAAGAATTACTAAAATGAAAAACTCTTATTTTATTAAAAATATTAAATAAAAAAAGGTTTTAGCAAAGCTCACAACCTCCGATATCAAGTTCATCTTAATTTTGAACCATCACCACTCCAATAGTCAATTAGACCCAAGGAATTAAGGGATATAGACTTTTAAGACCAAACATGTTTATAGTGCAAGAAACCACCCCAATAATGGAGTTTTTCACTTGATAACATTAATGTCAAGTATTATAGTCATATACTTGGTGTGAAGTGTTTGAATCATCTACTATGGTCCCACTTGCATAGTTTAAGGACTAAACATAAAAAGTATGTTCATCTTGCCTTGAGATTAAATCAGGTGGGAAGATCAAAATGAGAAGGTCTCAACCTAATAATAAGATCACGACTTATCCAACATAAACTTGATTCTTATGATACTAAGATATCTAGCAAAAGGATATTTGTCCTAAAAGCTTTACTTTATTTGTTAAATAAATATATATGCTTTATGGTGAATGCTCAATAATTAATGCATGTTTAATTTTCTATTCCAACAATCATGTTTTACAATCCTATCACTCTCCTTTTCACAAAAAATAAATTAACACCACCTAACTATGTGGATTGGAAAAAAAAAAAATTGAACATAATTTTCACATCAAATAAGCTAAAACGCGTAACTTAGGATTTGCTTCAAATAACCCTAATAAACAATCTATATAGGAAGAAAGAGATGCATATCATAGATGACATAAGGTGGATCAGAAGGTCAAGTGTATCATACTTAGATATTTTGATAATGTGCTACAACAACACATTAGCTTGTAAGAGATGTTTGGTATCAAAGGCAAGTCATTAGATGGGCTACCTTAAAGACTATTATGAACACAAGGAGATTAGAAGGAACTCGTATTAGAGATCATATAGGATGTATGATCGAACTTTTTAATGAGATAGAGATCCTTGGAACTAAGATTGACATGAAAACTAAAGCTGATATGATCTTAGAGACCTTGTTGGATTCCTTCATGTAGTTTAACCTCAACTATTCTATGTATAAGTTGCTAATGAACTTGTTAGAACTTATAAAGGAACACCAAATGGCTAAGAGGATTCTCAAAGATCAAAAAAGAATTCATATGGTGATCAACTATTCTTTAGGTTCTTCTACCAAGAAGAAGAAGAATAATCATAATTGAAACACCAAGCAAATGAAAAAGTTCAAGGGTAAAATTAAGAAAAGCAAGGGGAAGGGCAAGTACTTCTTTTGTAGAAAGTAAGGTCACTAGAAAAATAAGTCCCCTAAATTCCTAAAGAAAAAAATAAGGTACACATCATTCACTTTTAGTTGAATCTTGTTTAAAGGTGGATTCCATAAATTCTAGTTGGATAGAATTTGAGGTCACTAACCATATTTATAATTCTTTACAAAGGTTTCAACTAAGAAGAAACTTGAATGATGGAAATTTACCTAACTCTAGCTTCTGATGTTAGGATATTTGTGCAAGCAATGGGAGATGTTACCCTTATCTTAGAGAATAATAATCTCCTAAAACTCAAAAATTATCTTTATATTCTTTAGAAAAAAATCAATTTCAATTTCTAGTCTATGCAAATTGAATTATTCAATATTTTTCAATAAACAAGTTGTTGTTAAAAGGAATGATTGATATATGTGCTAAAGATCATTGGTTGACAACCCTTATTATGTGACTTCATTATCAATATTGTCTAGCAATGAGAATAATCATATCTCACTAAAAAATAATTTTTAAAAAAAAAACAAAATAAAACCTATCACTAATCGGACATACTTTTAGCACTTATGTTTAGGTCATATTAATCTAAATGGAATTCCAATATTGATTAAGTCTTGAACATTACACTCTTTGATTCTATAGGATCTTCTAGTCTGCAAATCTTGAATGGAAGGTAAAATGCCCAATAGGTCATTTGCAGCTAAAAGATATAGAATAAATGAATGTTTGGAGTTAGTGTATATTGATGTGTGTGGACGTTTTAATATCTACACACTAGGAGGTTATAAGTACTTTCTCACCTTTACAAATGATTACATTAGGTTTGGATATATTCACCTAATATATAGAAAATTCGATATTTTGGATAAATTCATTGAATTTAAAGAGAACCAAAAAACCAATTAGATAAACATATTAAGGTACTTTGATCTAATTAAGGTGGTGAGTATTTGTCCAGTCAGTTCAATTTTTTCCTTGAGAAACATAGGATTATATGTCCAATTAGTTCAATTCTCACAAACTATCATATTTTGAAAAATATTATATTAAGAAGTTGAAATTTTTTAAAACATCTTACTTAGGCTAAAACCTCTTTGCTCTTTCTTGAAGAATCTCATACCAAACAAGCAAAATGGCGTGTAAGAAGAGTTTTTAAGTGTTATATATTATTGCTCATAAAATTTGTTGTTAATTGAATAGCTTAATGGAAAGAAAAGCAAACTCAAATATCCCCTAGCACCTCTCAAAAACCTATCAAGATGCAACTTAGAGTATCAACCCCACCTCTCAAGATTACTTGTCCTTTGTCTTACTTTCTTTTTAAAGCTTTTTTGCAGGAGGCCATGCATGTAGACAACTAAAGCTTCAAATTTGTAGAGGAAGCAACCTCCCACACACCCTTCTGAATCTCTGAAAAGGAAAATGTTGTTTTAGGGTCAAATATGAGAAGAAATGATGAGTTACACCCACCAGTTGGCTAAACATGTTTGACTGACACACAGAAAAATGATCAGACAATGTCTTTTATGAGTACACGAGGCATCATTAAGGCAAAGAAGAAAACAAATTGGTGGCCAAGCAAATGAAACAATTGCCTTTTCTTCTCTCTTTCTTTTTATTTAGTGTTGTTATTATTATTATTTTCTTCTTTTTCTTTTCCTGCTGGTCAAAGACATGGTCCTATATCATCATTGGGATCTCAACTGCTTCCATCTACTTGTGCCACCGCCACCCAGGAGGCCAGGACTCCACCCTCTCTTTCCCTTACACCTTCAAGGATGATCTCAATTTCCCTTTCTTTTTCCTTAATTTTTTTTTTTTAATTTTGGAGTCTATTGCCTAGCATGAATAATGATGTGAAGCAAGGCAAGTTATGAAATGACAATATACTCATAATAATGGCATGAAAATGAAAGGTAATGTTAGGTAGGTGAGTTAAACTCAGGGAACACGTTGGGGAATGGATTTGGACATGTGAGTTGTCAATTTTTTTAAATTTCTCTCTCCTCTTCTACAGTACCACCCACATCCCAACATTTATCATTCTTCTTTCAACCACTTCTCTCATTTTTCTCACTTTTCTTCTTTTCTTTTCCTTTTCTTAAATTCTTGTTATTTTTAATGATTAGTCCTTTGATATATTCGCATCATCTCAAGCCAAGCCCACCATGCCCCTTAGCTCGGATTGTAAGACTCAATGCCATTTTTCCTCCATCTTTTAAGTTACTAAGTAAATAATTATTCAATAATATATTCATATATGTCAAGCCCATTTCAATTTTAGCTTACCTTTGAAAATAGAGTTTTGACCCAAAAACAACCCTTTTATGAGAAAAAAAAATTAAATTTAATCACTTTATCAAATCTATGTTTAAAATAATTTTTTTATTATCACATAAAAGTCATATCATTATTTTTTTAATTTAATAAATTAAAACTTCAATTAGAAAATGAAACTTCAATTGCTAATTGGAACTTCATTTTTTAACTTGAAATCTTAATTGACAATTATGATTTCATTTTCGAATTGAAGTCTCAATTACGAATGAAGTTTCATTTTTAAGAAAGGATGATGTGGTATTCAAATGATCGAAAGGAGGCTACATTGAATATAAGTTTTAAAAGAACTTAAAAGGTATATGTTTGTGGTCAAACGAGCCATCTTGACCCAAAATTCTCAAAAATAAATAAATAATAAGATGTGAACTCCGTCAATCAGATCAAACTTCAAATTTAAATACTACACCTAAAAATAAAAGATAGGATGAAATTAGTTTTATGATCAACATATATTAAACCTATTTCAATTTTAACGTAAAACTTGGTAAATAAACATTCTCGTAATCTTTTATTAACAAAGTTTTAATAATGTATTTTCAATTTACCTATAAGTTTAAGCTATTAGATAATTATTAATTTCCTTACAAACTTAAAACTTATTGAGTGATGAATGAAAGAAGTATATCAAGCTTATTGAATCTTGGATCTAATAATACTAACTCCATCCATTTGAATGGCTAAGTAAGTAAGGTAGCTCTCTTGGTTGATTCAATCACCATTTTTATTATTATTTTTGTCTACTTATATGTTTATTATTTAGCCATGTGATAATTAAAAATAGTAATAATAAAAATAATGATGGGGGCAAGTGGCAACCAACTACAATAAAGGGTTCATTCTATATACTTATTTAGTATTCGATTAAAAATATAATATTACAATATTATCCTTTAATGATTGTGTTCCATTCATATATTTTTAATATTTTTATTAAAATATTCAAAATTAAAAAATGGAAGTGTTATGATATTTCATCAATATTTAATTATCCTTCTTAAGAAATATTATATGGAATTTTAAATATAACACAAATATACTATTCGTGATAAACTTTAGGAAGGAATCAAAATACTCATATATGTAGACTTTATTTCATAATACCCATATTAGTGCACATTCTCTTATTGCTCAATATTTTCCATATCACACTAATATTTTGTTAAAAAAAAAAAATCAAATTTAATGAGTGTCATTTACTCTTCTATTATTTGTTAAAGTTTTATCTAATTTTTTATTTTTTAATCAATTTTCATAATTTTATTTTTTTAAAAATTCATATATCCATATTTTTTTAAATCTATATTTTTCTAAAATCAAATCATCGATAGTATCAATATTTTCATCATTACTTACCAAAATAAAAACTCAGGACAAGTTTTAAAAGCCCATTTGGCAACTATTTTTTAGAATAATTTTATATTCTCTATTTTCCTATTGTTCTCTAAAATAAAAAATAAGGAAAACACATTTGATAATAAAAAACTATTTTTTGTTTTTTGCTTTTAAGAATAGAAAATATGATATTTTAAAAAAATATTTTTTAGTTATTTTTAGTTGTTTTTATTTGTTTTGTGATGATTGTTTTAAAAAATAATAATACAAACATTTAGAATGATAAAAAAAAAGTAAAGGCTTAGACATAAAAATCATTCTTAAAACATATTTAAAATATTTTTAAAACATTTCAAGTTTTCAAACAAATTTTTATTTTATAAAATATTATAAATAAATTTTTAAAAACTATTTTTCAAAAATAATTATCAAACATACCTTAACTTCCTTCACAAAAGTAACAATCGTTTTAACTTTCTTCATGATTTAAAAATTATTTCAAATCACAAGACTCTAAGATTGTATGCCAGCAGAAAAGACTATCAGATTCCATGCCACCAGAACATAGGGCTAAAACAACAGAATTTACACAGTAATTGTAATTGATCATCTCTTGAGAGACAGATCCCCGAAACAGTGGAATACTTGTTCATTTATATGAACCCACCTGGTCCTCAACCTTATTTTATTAGAGGACAAAATCCATTACAGGAATCATGGCCTACCCCTTACAACTGCTCCAACATCCTACACTTTCTCTATTCACTGCAATTGGCAGCTTCTATTTTCAGATTGAGACTTACACACATATCTCAACACACCCATTTCATCTTTGCTTCCAAAAGTAATGGTTACGCCAACAATGGCTCTCTGTTTGTTTTATTCCTATAATATGGGTATAGATATATAGATATATAATGCAATATACAGATTAGAAACGCCATGTGACAATCATATCATCCTCTTCCAAGCTTGGAAGTACATAGAATAGATCATATGCCTTCAATGTCCCTAAATCTTAGAGGCATCAACATTCACGCGGCTCAAGGCTATGGCTGTCTTGGAACCAGAAGGGCGGCCCAAATGGTTGCTGATGAAATCCCCAACTAACATGAGCTTTCCCAGATCAACATTAGTTTTCACGCCAAGGCCATTAAGCATGTAAACAACATCCTCAGTGGCCACGTTCCCTGAAGCTCCCTTGGCATATGGGCATCCTCCAAGACCAGCAACAGAGCAATCTATGGTGCTAATCCCCATCTGTGGACAAAAAAATCCAAAGGACAATGAAATGAAGAAAGCCCTAATATATCTGCAATTACATTTCTTGGTTACATATATGGTGTTTGAAATTCTACTTAAGCATTACAGTAATCAGCACAAGCACTCTGCAATCACCCTTTTTGGCTGTTCTTGTAGTAGGAAATTAAACCCGCCATGTTACAGCCACTTTGCAGGGTTTAGCTATCACCCCAGTAGTAAAGGGGTGGTCCAGCCCCAAATACACTGGAGGCGTTCTGTTGGTGCTTATACTGGAAAGGCAGATTCCATAGGAACTCTTTCCAGGAAAACATAGAATCGGGTTGATTTTTGAGAAAGTTAAAGCAAACTAGGTGAAACCAATCCAGTTCCGATTTAACCACTTCATGCATGAGTCATGGCCACATCACAGGTCATTCTTAAAAACGTATTCCTTGTTAAAGGAAAATCAGGCATTAACAAGATTTTTCCTGTTTTCTTTAACAATTTCAAGAAGGTTGCATACCTGGAGCGATAGTAAAATATTTGGAAGAGACTGCCCATAAGTGTCATGGAAGTGGACAGCAAGCTTCTCAACAGGAACAACAGCCATTACAGCTTCAAGCATAGGAACAATAGCGCCTAATACATAAATAAATGAAGATTATAAATGATGATTTCTCTTTCTTAATTCTACTGCATTTAACTAATTATTGACACAAACTATTAGATACATTAAGCTATTCAGAGAGGAACATAAACTATGTTACACACTACAATACAAGCATCAAGGATGGATATACTTCTAGGTGTCAGATCCGTCAAACCTCCAAAACTTTAGGACACTGAGAACATCAAATTTTTTAACTTTTCCCTCTTTAAAGACACTAAGCTAAAATGAGCTGTCTATGTAACTTTAGCTTGTTTTAGCATTTGTACTTCACTTATTTTGAAGTATCCATAGAACATATCAAAATCTTTTAGCTGATTATGCAAGCTACCAAATGTCGTTAAATAATTAAGGATGTATTGCTCTCCTTTTCTTCAACATGCCTGTTCAATATGTGTCTGAGAAGAAACATATTAAAGCACATCAAATACGTATATCTATCCCATGTCATGTCCAGCAAAGGTGCTTCCTCAGTTCGAACAGAAAAAAGGATACACATGCCTATTTGAAGACAATAAAATAGGCTGAAAAGACAACACAGTTGCAGAACCTAAGAATAGTATTGCATAAACAAAAGCATGAAGAGGAAATAAAACTATTGTTATCATCATAATTACAGACAAGCAACAAAGAGTTGTACTTATGTAAGAAGTTTACAAAGCAGGCCTTTGGGGCAAAGAAAAGGCAAAGAAAAATTGTTAGTTCAAATTGAAGTTCCATAAGCAGACAAAAGTTATTATTTTTCCATACATCCTAATCAAACAACATAAATGAATAAGAAAATAAAAGGCAGTTGAGGACATTACCAGGCGTAGCAACCCCAATTGTATCACCAAGGGAGATTTCAAAGCAACCCATATCATAAAGTTCTTTGGCCACATATGCAACTTTTGAGGGAGAAATAGCTCCTTCCGCCGGACACCCAACGACACATGACACATACCTATCGAAATGTAATGCCAACTTCAATTCAGTAACAGAAACAGAAACATATTATTGCTTTTCATTGGAAGCATTCAAACATGAGTTAATAAATGGAGTAAGGGTTTCAATAAAAGCAAGAAATCCAAATCAGGAAGAAAACCGAGCAACGGAGATAAGCATATTAAATAAATCAATTTAGAACACATGAACTAATTTCAAGCGAAGGCACTTGTCAATGATAAACCAATCCAGGTGCTGAATTTCCAAAGCATGACAAGGAATAAAACCATGATTGATTTCGAACATCAACAATGAAGTTATTCAACAAATACAAAGTTTAAACATGGTGTTCAGTTCATCATCAAACCATCTCCTAGAAAATGGCTTATATAAGATCAGGGAGAAGAAATTGAAGATATTCTGTTAATCCTATACCATACTAAAAGGGAAAACAGTTTGTATTAGACCACAAACTATTATCTTTCTTTCTTCTTTTCAATATGAGATCTATGGTCAAGACAAATAATTGTGCCCTATTTTCAGAATTGTCTTTCCAATACTTGACTGCATGACATGGGGAACTTAAAATTAAACAATGGAAAAATATCAGGAACCAAATAAGAAAAATAAGAGCATTCACTGCATAGTACTGAACATAGTATAAAAGGTCCAAATGAGACTATAGAGTTTGAGTGTAATTATAGGATTTTTAATTAGATATTTCTCAGTATAAAGAGGCTGGATTTCAAATGACTACCACACAAACCAGACAAACAGTAAAACAGTGTCATTTAATGTCCTACAGGTATGGCTTGTCCAATCTTTAACAATCTGCTGGCAAAATGCATATGTTGGCTGTTCAAAACTATCTTGACTTGGATATCACTCTGCAATTTGAAACATAAAAAGGCTCCTTCATTTTACATGCAGCTCCAAAGAAGCAATGTTAAGGCTTTGTTAAGTCAAGCTATGTTTTTTCCTTGGTAAGTATGAGAATAAGTGGATGAAGGGAAGAAGTGGGCCATTGATGCTGCCTATAGATGACAAATACACATCAGAGCCATTGATTCAATTTGTGCCTGTAGCACTCACCCTACCAAAAATCAAGTTAGCAAATTCCTGTAGTGAGATATATTGGGAACAGAAGTGCCCAAAAGAATGGCCCTGATCATTTTTTGACTGAGTGGGCCCTAGTACAACCTGTCTGACTGAAGGGCCATAAATGGTATGAGCTGCAATCAGCAAAGGCCTTAATCCCAACTAACTGGGGTTGGCTGAATGAATTCTCCTTTTTCACCATACACCTCTGCCCAGAGCCAAACCTCAACTGGATTACTGAGAATCAGGTTCTTCCTCTGCCCATACTCATGTCCTGCTAGCTCTGACACCTTCAAATTGAATCAAATTACTCCTTCATTGGTGTAAACTCATGGGGTCAGCATTGCACATTGTCAAACCATCTTAGACAACTTTCTCTCATCTTGTCCTTTATTAAGGCCACCTCTACTTTCTTATTAAGGCAAATCATAGCCATTATACAAGTGAGATTGTGGTCCAAAACTCACCCCAGTAACAAGTCAGCTTAGCAAATTGCTGCAGTCAAACTGATTGGGTACAAAAAGGCCCAAACTGATGGCACTGATGCATTTTTCAAGTGAAGACACTCAAGGTTGAGCTGCCACAAGTCTAATTGATGGGCCCATATACAACTTGTCATGACAAAAAAGTGAAGCCAGCCAATACCACAATGGCCCCCTTTTAATAATATCTCATGGAAAACTGAATTAATAATAATATAAAACAGTCAAACATTGTATCTTTGATCTTTTATTGGGATAAGTTTCAGGACATGCAATTACATAATGAATCTTTAATACTACCTGTGATTATAGAGATTACTAGTAATATGCAAGCTTTCTAACTTGCTTTTTAATTTAATTCATCTTTCTAGGATATTCTGTGCTATGCCCACAAGCAGTTGTGAAAAAATAAATGAAAACATACAATAACACGATAGATCCTCACTCAAAATAATCTACTAGATAAAATTAAGCTGGTATTAGGTGTAAACATGTAAGTAAGAACCAATCTCTTAAAGATGACACTAGTAAGGAACACTGATGGACTTCTATAAATTGGCAGGAATTTGAGCGATAATTAAGGACCAGACGAGAAACATGAGAGGAAACATGTATAACCCCTGCCTACCTACCAGCATTCCAGTGCCCCATTAGATGGAGGCCAAACACCAAACAAATCAATTTTCTATTAAACTTCTTCCACAAAATATTGAAGTTTATCATTTTTTTTTTATATTCAAACCAAGATGGTACATCTTTTAGATAATCTATTAAATCCCTCTGAGCAAATTGCATTATATCACAAAAGTAGGAAAAAAACAGACTAGATCTAAAATGTAATGTCACCTATAACTTAGTCAATAGAAGTCAAAACATGGAGCTTTTTCAGGTAATCTGAAGAGAGAGGAAGGGAGTAAGAGTTTCAATATGCATAAAGATTAGGCATACCCACGGACAGGAATTGAGAGTTTTTTAGCAGCAAGGGAAACAGCGCGATAGCGAGTGAGACTCTCTTCAATACTACAATTGATGTTTGACTTTGAAAAGGACTCAGAAGCTGAAGCAAAGATGGCAACTTCCTTAGCACCAGCTGCAATAGCTGCTTCAAATCCCTACAAGTAGTTGATATGAGAAATTCCCTTTCACATAAAGACAGAATTGCTTTGAACTCATGGTTTTTCCCCTTTTTCTGGAAACAATTACTCACTTTTAAATTAGGTGTCAGCACAGGCAATCTAGCACCCTCCAAATTCCGAACTGCTTCCATTACATCCTTTGCATCTGCTAACTATAACAAGATAAAGAAGGAATAAATTGTATACCATTCAATTCAAGAGTCTGTAAGACACCAATAGAATCCAACATCTAGAAAATACATAAGCATAAAATGGAAGCTTCAATTTTCAGAATATCGTCATGAGGTTAGTTTGAGAATCAAATTTAACCCAACACCCATGCACATTTGTGCACAACAAATGCATAGAGACAGAGATATGTCTCTTATTGTATAACTGATAACCCAAGCTAGAGTAATAAATAAAAACTAGTAAAATGGAAGAACTAGTACCAAACTAGAACAATCACTCTATAATAATAATAACCAGTAAAATGGAAGGACCAGCACCAAACTAGTAGAATCATCATAAAAGAATGATTACCAAGACTAATTATTATGTCAAGTAAAATGGAAGGACCAGTACCAAACTACTAGAATCACCATAAAAGAATAACAAGCAGAGACTAATTATTATGTCAAGACCCAAAAATCTCAACACAAGCTACAACCAATTTTATTAGGACATCAATGTGCTGTGGGCAATAAAGCTTCCCTAACCATATGTTTTTGCTGGCCCTTTTTCTATCAAAGAGGAGATTAGTATTTAAACTGTGTGGTTCCTCTAATTTCAGTTCCAGTATAATTTGAGCTTACCACCATAGAACAGTCATAAAGTTTTTCTCCAGAACTTTCCCATGAAAATTCTCAGACTTGTTACAACCATTAAATACCACCTATTATGTTCCGTGCTCTAGCGATTATAGTTCATTGATTCAGCATACACCCTTTCCTCACTTTTCAATGATAAAGCATAGTCAACTAGAAAACGATTTCTTGTGCAGGAAAACAAGAAATTGCTTTTCCATTCAACATTTCAGACATAGTGAAACATTGATCTTACACCTTGATCATAAGGAAGAAAATTCCTAATAGGGTAGTTCAGCATGAAATCTTACCATGGGTACACAACATAATTGATGTTTCCACAGTATTACTCTTACTGCTTTCCAAGCTGACATACTCATTTCTCAAGGGTAATTTTCTACTTCCCTTATGATTGTACACTATTAGTTTGTTTTGCCCTGTGCTTTTTTATCCATGAGCTAATTTGCATATTCATATGGTATTATTTTTCTTTTAATGAACCACCACACAGAGGATATTGGGGAATTATGCACTGTTATACTAACTCTGCAACATCTGGCCATCTTGGAATGCTAATCTGCTGCATTAGCTGTTTATTGACTGGGTACTTCAACTTGGAGCAATCCAAGTGAGATGAGGGAGGTTTTATTGTTAATACCCTCCCATTCTGATGGCCTTCCAGAGCCCAACTCCAAAACCATCTACACTGTTAATATCTTATGCGATTTATATTTGTGAAAAATAAAAATTAGTAGACCATACTTTCCAATACTATATAAATAGAAAATCCACAATTACGAAGAAGAATGAAAGACCCTTCAGGTAAATAGAAAGAAAGAAAAATGAAACTAACAGAAAGTCATGGCTTCCAACAATAATTCCCCATCCTAGGAATACAAACCCAAGGCAAAGGCATGTAAATTTAAGAAGTCAACATAAAACGCACAATGCTGAATTTATAATCAGTAAAACTGGTGCCTTGCAGAACTAAAAAGAAATAGCATCCAAATTACCTGAGGTACCCATTTTGGTGACACAAAACTTGTAGCCTCAACAACAGGCAATCCACAAGAAACTAGCCTATGGATTAGTTCCACTTTTACAGCTGTAGGTACAATATTCTTCTCATTTTGCAATCCATCCCTTGGACCAACTTCCACTATCTTCACAAACTTTGGTATACCTCCTAAAAACTGCTCGTATCAAAGTACAAAAATAAAATATAAAATAAAAAAAAATCAGATGAAACAACTCCAGTAACACAAAGATTGTAAAATGCAAAATTATATTATTAACAAGCCAATAAATCACGACATGAAACTTAGAGCTAAATGCAACTTAAACAATGGGCTAAATGAAACCCAACCTTCCATTGGTCAGCTCTAAGAAATAACATGTCAAAGAATCTTATTCACCAAACCAAGGTTCCAAATACTAATCCTACAACTCAAGACAAATAACAATATGTATATATATATATATATATAGCTCTATTCCATTAATGAATTACCTTATTTGTCATGCCCCTTGCACCTTTGTTATTGCATTGGAAGCCATATTGGTGATCTGAAGAGTACCATGAATCACAACTGCTTCCATACACCATGCAACTCCTGCCCTGGCTTGAAGTCCTTCGTTTCAAGGAGTCTCCTTGTGATGTTTCTCTTGTTTGTCTTTTCCATTGGAATGCCTCTCTTGTATAGCCTTCATAATCTTCACTGCAAATAAACAAGGATTCATAGTGATGTAAGATAAAGTAGGAATGACACTTTAGGAAGTAGAATAAAATTAAAAAAGAAAAAAAAAATCAATGCCCTAAAACCCAAAAAAGCAACAGACACAGATCTGTGAAGAGACCCTTACTTGCAATTACTGGATGAGCTGCAATTCCTCCCTTCAATCCAGCAGCTTCCCATCCCCATATCCTCTGCTCTGGGCCTGCAAGCATTAGAGGAGAACCTCTGGAGATCAATGGTACTCAGGCTTGACAACTTGTCAAGACCAAGCGGCTCTTCCAAACTTGACATCGTGGCAGAAGATACAGGGGAAACTGGAAAAAATACACAACATAAGTAAGTGTCCTCCGTGGCCACTTATCTAAGATCTCAGTTATTAGCATAAGATTAACAGCAGTGCATCTCATCTCAAGAAATGATAATAACAAACATTTTCAAGAATTAAAGCACCCAATTCCAATATGATAAAATAAGTTTAACATATTGAACTCAACTATACATTTTAAAGGTGATAAATTCATTAACACAAGTTCTACAAGAAGGTTCTTTTAAAAGATAAGAAAATATTAGGAATGCGATCATAGTCCATTGTATTTTTCCTCAGAGCTTTAACTAAAGTTTGTTTTTCCTGATGTTTTTGTGTTGGCCTTCAAGTTGAATTGTCAGTATAGCATGCATTGATCATTTTTTTTAAACTTAAGAGTCAATCTGAATATTGTGAAGCAAATTTATGAAAGTAACTCATTTTTGATGACCATCATGCTACTATTACTTGTTAGTACAGATAGCATGTTCCTTTAGCTAATAATACCCAACATACAGAAAAAAAAAAAAATGATTTAAGAAGACCCTCAAAGCAATTATGACTTCTATGAATAATAAAGCGTGGTTACCCTCCTTTTTTTCTTTTTTTCTTTTTTTCTTTTTTTATCTTTTATTCTATTATGATTATTATTATTATTTTGATAGGCAAAAGAGAAAACATATATTAAAAGCGCCTACAGGGAGGCGTAGCATAGTACACACAAAGAAACAAAAAACCCTTCTCCTCACTTTTAAGCTCAACCAATCTACAAAATCTAATATAAACATTGTGTGGTCCACTATATATACACTAACCCAATTTACAAAAGTATACAGAAAATCGGATTTGTTTGCTTGGTCAAACTGCTCAACATCATTAAAAGTCCTTTTGTTCCTTTCCTTCCAAAGAATCCACAAGTACAAGGGAGCAGCACCCTCCATGTTCTTTTCTGTTTTTCCCCACGAAAGAGCCATGTCCACACAAGAACTAAAGAATGCATAACCCACTTCAAACCAAAAAGAGAAAAAATCAGGTGTCACACCATTCTTGCTTTGGAACAATGTAGAAGCGAGTGATATATCATTTCCTCTTCACCGTTGCACAAGTAACACCTATTCGAGAGCGTCTAACCCCTTCTTTTGAGCTGGTTAAGAATTAAAATTCAATCCCAAGATGCTTCCAAGCAAAGAAACTTGCCTTCATTTGTGCCCAAGTCCTCCACACGATATCTAACTGAAAACTTACACCTCTTGGATTCATCACAACTCGGTTTATCCTCCACAAGATATCTAACTGAAAACTTACACCTCTTGGATTCATGACAACTCGGTTTGTCCTCCACTTCCTTTTTAATTGTCAACGATTGTAATTTCCAAGAGAAGTATGGTTACTCTCATATTTGATTAACTCATATGCACTGATTACCCCCAACAAATCAATGAACACAAGTGAGGAAAAATCAAAATCCAAAGAAGTACCAATGAAGTAACCTCCCAAACTTGTCCTAGACGGCCAACACAAATGCCATTGAGAATGGCAAACTCAATGAAAAGATTTCAGAAAATAATAGCATCACTATTTATGTATATAAACTGATAAACCAAAAATTCAAAATTCTTATTGCCACAATGCATTGTATGTTCATCTCAATAAGGAGAATAAATATACATATCAAGCACAGTTCCAAGACAAAAGGCAGAGTATGTTTCAGTTGCATTGTTGCAGAAGCCCAACTAGGCATTTTACACTCCAATGTAATGCATCCATCAATGCTCCAGAACAGTTGAGTACATATTTTAAGCAAGAATGAGACATATAATAGTAATTAAAGCTCCAACCAAATCAGAAAATACCAAAACTCGAATCAGTTGGGTATCGTTTGTTTTTCAAGGGTACTTTTCCCATTTTCTGGAACTCAAACAAAAAACGAAATTTTCGGAACTTCCAAGACACAAACCAAGCAATGCCGCAATTGAACATAACCCCAAGTCCCAACAACCCAAATCAATCATCAACACAATCACAACTCAAACACTCCACCTAACACCAAAAAAAGAAATACCGTTTCGGTCGTACGGAGAAAACCCAGATGAAAAGACAAGAAAAGTTCCAAACTTGAAAGTCCCCTTGTTTATTGTCCTTTCCTGAGTTTTCTCGGCAACCAAACAGGGGAAAAGAAAGAGAAAAAGACAGAGAAAGAGAAAGAGAAAGAAACCTGGAAAGGAAGAAAGGCGGAGGACGGAAGGTAGGGTTTCTTGGAGAAGAAGGAAAGAGAAAAAGAAACCCTAGGAATGGAATTGAGGGGCGTAAGGGGTTAGCTGAAGAAGGGAAGAGGGGAGGAGAAGGTAAACAAAACGTGACGGAGTTAAAGAGAATAGGAAGGGTGTTTGTTGACGAACCCTTATTATTACAAATCTCTCCCTCAGGGGAATGGTGGGAAAATGGTGGTAGGTAGTTTTCAGTTGGAAGTTGGCACCTCCCTTCCTCTTATAATTTAACACTTTTTTTCTATTTCATATACTTTGAAAAATAAAATAAAATAAAATAATTTCATATAAGCTTAGAATTTAAGAAAAATATTTTGGTAAAATCAAGAAAATGTTTATTATGCTAAGAACTAAAAATATTGTAAGTTGATAAAATAATTTAATGGCAAAAGAGATTGAAATGACAAGGAAAGGAGAGATTTACAAAGGGGGTATGGTATGATTCTTAGGAATTTGTGAAAAGTTTCCCCAAGGTTAAGCTTCTTCAGGAGAAAAAAATATATATATATATTAATTTTTAAAAAATTGTTTTATCTACCCACTATCAGCGGCGGCGCAAGTATTGGGTTGGGAGGAAAATTAGGAAACAGTCCACACATGGGATTTCTTTTTAAAAGGCAAAGTTGAAAAAATCAAAGGAGTTTTGGGCGAAATAGTCTTTTTATGAAATAAATAAATAAATAAATTTAACCATTTTACCAAATTTATATTCGGTTTTTTCATTACTATTTAAACGTCATGTCATTATTTTAATTTTTTTAATTTAAGTCGATTACCAATTAAGGTTTCATTTTTTTATTAAAACTTTAATTGATAATTGGACTTTATTTGGGAATCGTAATTTCAATTGTCAATTAAAGTTTCATTTTTATGAGAGAATGATGTGGCACTCACATGGTAGGAAAGGGATCACATTAAATATAAGTTTTAAAAGCAACCTAAATGTAAATTTTTATAGTTAAATGGGCAATTTTGACCCAAAATTCCAAAACATGACCCATTTTAGTAAAATAATAATAATTTATTAAGAATAAATTGATTAAGTATAGTATAAAAAATATTTGATATCTTTGATTTATCTTTTATTTATTGTGAGAAACAAAATTTTTGAAGGATGTTTTAGTAAAAACAATTAATGAAAATTAATGATATTTATAATTTTTATTAAAACTATAGTATTTTAAAATATTTTTTTATTAATTTCTTTTTTAGGATTGTTGAAATGAATTAGTATCTTTTACATTTTTGTTTTAACATAATTTTTTATAAGATGGTAAAAAAAGTTACCAAATTTTTTTAGCATTTAATTTATTTCTAATTCATATATGACAAATATATACAATTTATATGCTTTTATTTTTTTATTTTCTAGCAACATTTATCATTATAATTTTATATTTGGTAACACTTGAAGAGGAAGATGACCATTTTGATTGAGATAATATTGGTAGCATGACATGGAGTTTACATGATAATGATTGCAATTACGAGCATAGGTATGTTGATCCCTTCCCACGATCTCTTCATGGATGAAAAACTCCAACACCCATGCGTTAATTTGAAATCCACTTTTGTACCCAATTTGGAACATCTAGAACTTTTGCATCAGAGTATAATTAAATATATGATAGTGATAATAAGTTGAACTTGAATCCATCCCATGATGTGGAGGAAACTACCTATAAGTCATGGCAAAAGAAGGATGAACATTAGTATTATTAAAATGACTCATTTTGTTGAGTTCCTCTACTCACAAACTCAAGATTAGTAAAAAGAGACTTCTTGTCTTTGTTATCCTTTGTCGTCTTCATCTTATGGTTAGCCAACTCTTAGAGAGCTATGGTTTTCATCCTGTAGTGTATGTGCGTGCAATTAGTTTTATCAAGGAATGGCCTCCATGAATATTGGCTTTAGTCATATTATCCTACATCCCCTTTATCATTGTTATTATTATCACTATCTCCATTATTATCTTTAAGTAGCATAACCAAAACCAAAAGCACCATTAACACTACTTTACCGAACACCTTTAGTGTGTAACACAAGGAGGTGGTCTTAGTGGTTGCAATAGCTATTCAAGTGAAAACTTCATCTCTCTATTGTGATTGTCACTCCAAACAACTTTTCAACATCAATATCAAATTCATGAACATGTGTGGCAATTTATGGATTAGGGTTTCCCATCACCATCAAATAAGTATTTAACCCATTGGAACAATCCATCATTCTTTAACTCGTCAAAACAATTGGTCCTTCTTTTCTTCTCCTTTCTTGATTGAAATCTCTAAGAAATATAAGAAAGTTATTTCTACACCTTTATCATTTTCAATCTTCATATCTCCAAACTTTTATTACAATTTATAATAACAAAAAACTAATTGTTGAAGCTTTAGGTAAGCAAGATGATTTGTTTTGTGTGGACCAAAGTCAATTTGCTCTTATTCCTATTATAGACTAAAGATAATGTAGTTTATAACAGATAGCTAACTTCCTTAACGTATGAGCATTGTTCCCATACACGAATCGTCATTCAATTGTAAACAAATAAATGATATAAATACATGTCTAAATACATAAATAATAATCAAAGTGCTTTGATTTTAGCATTGTACTTTTCCCACTCATAACAAATTATTATCGATAACCATGCATTTCTATCTTAGAAGTAATTGTAGCTTGATCACCTAATCCTCTTTTCTTTTTTTTTCAACTAAAAAAAATATGAAAAAAATGTTAGAATTGTTACAAACATAGTCAATAAGTAATATTTATCTTGCTAATACTTAATAGTTGTTATATACCTATAATTATCCACTTATTGTCTTTTGCATATCATGTTTTTGAAGTGAGGGAACGATACTTTTGTAGAGATATACTCTTATAAATAAAGAATTTACTTATCAATTACCCCATGATTTTTTTGATAGAACCCCCTTTGAACATATCTTTTTGTCTTGTACCATTTGATTTGTAGGGTAATGGTGCAATTAACATTATTGGATTCAAGACTCAAATACTTTATGCTTTATTGTATATGTGTTAGTACATCACTAAAATGTACCATGAGATAGTTTCATATCTTACACTTAGCTTCCAATAAAGGCATATTGTTATTACCTTTCTTATTTAATAGCCTTAAATGCTCCAAGAACAACTCAATAG
Source organism: Vitis rotundifolia (assembly GCA_030254885.1). NCBI lineage: Eukaryota > Viridiplantae > Streptophyta > Magnoliopsida > Vitales > Vitaceae > Vitis > Vitis rotundifolia. The sequence continues at coordinate 10,911,069 of CM058156.1, forward strand.
ACTTTTTACTTGTGAGAGAGCATATTAGCAGTTACATATAGACATCATCATCATTGATTTGTCTTTGACTTCCCTTTGTTATACTATATAATTCGACTTGAATTTCTTCCATTTGTGCAACTTGTTTTATTTTTGCCTTAATCTTTTGGATGAATCGATGTCTTTTTAGCTTTGTGTTTGAATGCGGATCTATGTGTGATAGAAGATGCTTAAATCAAGTGATGACTCCGATTTGGATAATATAACCACAAAAGAAAAAAAAAAAAGAAAAAATATTTTTGTCCCCCTTCACTACAATGCCATTTTCCATGCAAAATTGTGTGGTATACCGTATACCACTCCCACTTTTACTACCTATTGTTTATGAGTTGTAAATTTACAAAAATAAATTGAAGTATTAAACTACAATTGAAATTATAAAATTATATATACATATATAAAGACAAACCATACACAATTAAAATAAAAAATAGAATAAATTAAATTAAATTAATATCTAAAATTAAACTAATTCAACAATTACTTTGAAGTAAATAAATTGTGAATTTGTATATATGAATAATAAACCATATATAATTAAATTAATTTAAATCAAATATAAGACTAATATCTAATTTGAAATAATTAAATAATTACTTTCAAGTAAACAAATTTTACTTTTATTGACAAACATCCTAACAGAGTGGGCATTGAAGGTGCATGAAGTATATTTTATATGAAGAGTGGAACACGAGGAAAAAAATTTGAAATCCATTAAAATTTGAATTTAGTCTTCTTTCAAATTTATTTGATTTTAGAAAATTTAAGGGAAAATGTGAATAAAAAAAATAGAAAGGAAAAGTAAAAAAATAATAATAATAATAAGTGAAGGAAAATAAAAAATAAAATTAAAGTCAATAAATTATTTTTATTTATTATTTTATATTTATTTTATTTATTTTAATTCATCACAATAAATATTAAATAATTTTAAAATGTATAATTTTTTTACTAATTTTAATTATATTTAAAAAATTTATAAGATAATTAAGTATAAGAAAATTATTTTATAAAGAATTTAAAGATATATAGATAATAAAATTATTTTATTATTTAACATTTCCCTGTGACTAAGTCAAAAGATAATTTATGATGAAGTGACCAAAAACTTAAAATTTGAGTCAAAGAAAGCACACGCCATGAATTTGAATTTGAATTTGAATTTGAATTCAAACCGACAAGGCGACTGGTGGCGGTTGGTTTGTTTTAACTTTTTGCACTTGTTTTGGAGGCAGACAGAATTTCTCAAGTTTGTTTATTTTTTAAAATATTTGGACTCACACATAAATCACCTCGAACACCTTCCTCAGAAAGTGTCGGCGGACTACGGATATTTTTTTCCAACCACATACAAAATTTTTGTATAAAATTGGATAATAGACCAAATATATACATGGAGTGAGTTTATATTTTAAAGTTGTGAGAATTCGTTGGTTTTATATTAATAAATTTGACCTTAAATTAGATCAATTGTTTCGATATCAAATTAGAGTATTAAATAAATCATATATAAAAAATAAAAAATAAAATAAAAAAATATAAGATTTTAACTTGGTTCAACTATATCCATATATATATATATATATATATGGAGTGCATCAACACTCAATAATTCACTAATTAAAATAAATAAATAAAATTATAATAGTAAAACTTTTGAAAAATTACCTCTCAATTTGATTGCTCTCTTTTAAAAACAAAATCTTAAATATAAAAGAGTTAAATATATAATAAGGACAAACTCGTTAATCATTACATAAAAAAAAATAAAAATTTTTATGAGGCAATACTCTATTCAACCTCATAAGCTGAATGGGCAACTCGATCCCTACGAGTTTAATGAAGAGCTCAATTCGATCTTAATATCTCGTATGAAACATAACAAAACTTATTCAAATTTCACAGTTCAATATAAAATTTATTAGATGTTAATTTTTATACTTCTAATATAAAATAAAAAAATTATTTTAAATAACACTTTTTAAAAAAAAAAAAAAAGGTGTTTGCCAAAATTTAAAAGAGAATTTTAAAATTTTTATAAATAAAAAGGCAATGATGGGTGATTGTCCCAAAGTGCTTCTTAAGACAGCAGTACAAATAATTTTTAAAACTTTTAAAAATTATTAATAAAATTTGGTCAAACATCTCATATTTTAAAAACCTGGCTAGGATTTGAATGTATGATATATTATTATTATTATTATTATTGATGGTTATATTTTAAAATTTAAAATATAATTCATGGGAGTAGGTGAGATTTGGGGCTGAAGAAGGATGTGGTTGTCATATAATTTTCTGGGACGGTAATGTGTGGCCTGAGTTTGAGGGCCCACATTTTAAAATGTGGTTGTTCTAGCGTCACACGGAACAATTCGCATCGCTGATTTCCCCAGTGCATGTAGCGAGACGTCCAAGCAACGCGGACCGCGCAGCTCTCACCTCAACCCCCCACGTGTCTTTCTTTCAGTGGCTGTGATTGAATATCTAGTGAGCTGTGACAGTAACTGCTCGTCTGCACCTTCTGGTGAGCCAGAGCCACCCACCAAAATAAAAAATTTGATAACATCTCGTTTTGTAAGGATGTGGTTGGAAATTTGAACATTTTTTTTTTTAAAAAAAAAAGCTAATTTGAAATATTTTTATATTTTAAAATATGTTTTAAAAATAATTTTGATGTATAATATTTTATTTTTAATCTTGTATAATTATTTTTTAAAACGTCTAATATTCTTTATATTTATATAATTAAATTTTATAACAACCTTATAAAAACAATTAAAAACTCTAAAATTACCCTAAACATTAGGACTTTTTTAAAACGATTTTTTGTTGTCCTTAAAAAAAAACAAAAAGACCCTAAAAAAAACAAAGATAAAAAAGGAAAAAATCGTTAGAGAATCAGTAAACAGTTGGGTTGTGGTATTATTGCACGATGTTAGGGTTGAACTACTTAGTCAATTTGTGGGGTTAAACTTTCCTTGCTTATTCATTCTTACTTACCTTTTCTATACCCAAATAATTTCTTTCTTATAATCTTACTTACCTTTATATGTATGCTTTCCTAGAAAGCTTTGGACTTATAGGCCTATCTTCATCATCCTTGCTATTATTACCTTATCAAACCGTTGTATTAAATTTCATTATTTTCACTTTTTCATACTTTTCTTTGCTTTTGTTATTGTTTGCTTCATTTTATTTATTTTATCTTTTTTCTTACTTGAATCGATGATTCTTCACATCTTGGTACATAGAGGACAATCATATTACCCAATTTACTCCATCCTTTGACATTGATTTGAAGATTTTAGCTCGAGAGGTTATCTCTTGCATATGGTTTCATGTCTTCATGTCTTCATCAGTGATGAGAGGGGGCTTTATTTTTTGGAAAATGTGCTCGCAATTGAGAGGATTTTTTTTTTAGATCTTCATTATTGCAATTCTTCTTATTCTTTTTTATTGATGGATTGTTGAGTATTGATGTACTTTATGGACATAAAGATCACATTGATCATCGAACCACATTAAAATATTGTCTTTATCTTTGTTTTCTACTTATATATATATATATATATATATATATATGTATATGCGTGGTTAACAAAAAAAAAAAAAAAACAATTTTTTGTTCTTAAAAATTAAAAAATAAAATATTTCCAAAGAACATTTAATTGATTCACCCTTGTTTACTTTTGATAATTTTAAAAAATAATTGTAAAAATATGAGGAATCATTATAAATAAAACACCACATACAAAAAAATGGTTTTCAAAATCTCTTCTTAGAAATTGTTTTTCAAAACTACTTTCGAAAATACTTTTAAAATGTAACCTTATTTTTTGTTTTTAAGAATATAAGAGCTTGTTTTGTTGCTATTTTTGAAAACTGTTCTGAAAAACAATTTTTGAGAACGGTTTTTAAGAACAGTTTTTTTGTTTTTAGAAAAAAAAAATTGTGTTTGGGACTGAATTCTAGAAAACAGTTTTTGTTCTCAAAAACAAAAAAAATATGTTTGGTTGAGTTAATAAAAAAGTTTTTTAAAATAAGTAAAACAAAAAACATGTTTGAAATTTTTTTTTTTTAATTAATAAAGTGTTTTCTTCCATTAACTTGATATTCTAAATATACAAATAATTTTCATATGCACAATTCATTTAAATTAAAAAATATATATATTCCATTTTAAAATTTTTATACCAGCTATAATTTTCTTAAACAAATGATGACTTTGTTACCATATGTAAGTATATTAAGTTTAATAATTTAAGGAAGAAGAAAGGGTTTACGAGTAAAGGAAGAGAAAACCTTTATGGAAACACAAAAAACAGCTAATAAAACACAATAAGGAAGAGAAAACACGAAAAACAATCTATTATTTGAACAGTAAAAAAACAACGAAAACATCTTTTTATTATTATCAAAAAAGTGATTTTTAAGAACACAAAAAAACAAAAACACACCCCCTCCACCAAACAAGTTTTTTGTGTTTTTTATTTTCAAAAACAAAAAAGATTCTTGAAAATAGGAACCAAACAGGCCCTAAAATTTTCTAATTACTAAACATGTTTTTTTTTTTTCTCTAATTCTCAAAAACATTTTTTGTTTTTTGGTTTTTAAGAATAATTATTTTTAAGAAGATTTACTTTGAGCTTTTCCATATATTATTATTTTGTTTTAATTTTTATAATATCAAAAAACAATTTCCAAAAACAGTCTTTTAGAACACAATAAGAAAAGTAGTTTTAAAATTGGATCTGAACTTCATAATAAATTACAAGTTATATATGTTATTTATATTAAATCAACAAAAAAATTAAATAAATATTGCAAAATTAAAATCAAAGTCTAACACTATAGCTAACATTATAATATCATATTTTGTAGATAGATTATGCGGAATGAATTTTAAAAAACGATTAAAAACAACTCTAAAAACACCATCATTGACATGTGTCTCGTTTTTATTTCCAGAAACTGATTTTTGAAGAAAAAAAAAATAGAAGTCACCACTTGTTTTTATTTATTTTTAAAGGCAAAGCAAAATAAGAAATAAAACATCTTTTTTTTAAGAAAAAATATGTTTAGAAAAACTGAGTCCACATCCGAGTAAAGAATTATAACAATTAATTAATTAATCATGAATAAAAAAAAAATAAAAAAAAGTTAAAAATATATACAACAAGATAATATGAAAAACAAAAATATACAACACAAATGTTAGGAAAATTACACCATTTGATTTATTAGATTGATAAAAAAGAATTCATTTATTTTAAAAACTACAACATTTATAAGAAATTTCAAAAATAATTTATTTATATTAAAAAAAATTCAACTTATTTATTTACAAAAAGGTGTTTTTACACATTTACAACAAAAGATTAATTTGATTTTTTTTCACATTCCAATTTATTTTCAACATGACTTTTTCTTATTTTTATTAAAAGAATGAATGTAATTTCTTTTTTTTTTTTTAAGGTTTCAATTTGATTTTATTCACAAGAAAAAAAAAATTATTTACTTTTGTAGGGAAAATGATGATTTTTACTTACAAAAGAAATTTCCAATCCAATTTTTATTAAAAAGAGATTTTTACAAATTATTTTAAAAAAATACTTTTACAATCCAATTTTATTAAAAAATTATACTTAGAAAAATGATTTTATAGTTTTTATTGAAAAAGTGATTTTGTAATTTTTATTTAAAAAACCCAAAGCACTACAACAATCAATGAAATATGAGGCCCAAAGGTATCATGACACCAAACCCAATCCAATAACAAGCAGGCCCAAGTAAAAAGTATATAAGGCATGAATTACACATCTCAACAAACCAAAATCCAATTATGCAAGCCCAAGGCCCAAACAAAAATATAACGAAAGCCCACATCAAATAATACGCTCCAACTTGATTTTTGTTTACAAAAAGGTAATACAACAAAGAAAAAAAAATCAATTTTTAATCAAGAAAAATTCACTTTTTTTAAAAAAAAAGGATTATAATACCTTTTTGTAAGAAAATTTGTAAAAATCTTTTTAGTAAATAAAAAAGGATAATTGAATATCATTTGTAAACAAATTTGTAGAAATTATTTTCTAAATAAAAATTAAAAAAATCATTCTTTAAAATTTAATCAAAATACTTTCTTTATAATAATAAAAAGAAAATTTAACAAATTTAATGTGGTGTTTGTTTTTTTAGCTTTTTACTGTGAAAGTAATTTGTTTTCAGAATTTAGATTATTTGTTTTTTTACTTTTTTTATGACTTATTATAAACTTTTTACTAAATAAAAAAAATCAAAATATGTAACTTTGTTTAAATAGAAAAAATATCATATTAGTTTTTTTATTTTTTAATATTTAATAGAAATAAAATACTATAAAAACAAACAACCTAATATTTAACACTATTAAGCATTAAGGTTCTATTTAGAATCAAGTAAAAAAACAAACACCACCTAACTCTATGTCTAATGTTGAAAAAATCCAACAAATTCGTAAACAAATTATAAAGAAAAATAATAACGAAAAAAATGAAATAAAAGTTTAAAATTGGCAAGCCAAAAACGAAAGGAGAAATCATAATTTTAACAAATTTCCCATATCGAGATTTAAAGGGTCCTACTTTATCATGCCACATATCATAAGATTCAATCAAATAAGAAGATAATATATTATTATTGTTTTTTGAACATAAATATCCAATACGAAAAGGCCCTAATCACAATCATCCTTCCTTAAAAAACTCAAATCCTAGGTGCATTATTATTAAATATTTGACGGCCCTCTAATAGATAAAGACCCTGGTAACAATACCCTTTCCCAATACAAATGTTATTTTTCATGAGAAAAATCTTGTCAAAATCGAACAAAACCCTAATACCTGTTTTTCCTAATGATGAGACTGACATTAAATTGCGACGCATGTTTGGAACATAAAGAACATCATTCAGGACAAGGATGTTGTTTGAGGCAAGTTTAAGAATGACTTGCCCTTTACTAATCACAGGCAAGGGCCTGTGATCTCCCACCAGTATCATTTGATGCTCACCTGCTTCCATTGGAGTAGTGTAGTTGAATGCTCTTATATTGCAACATACATGTTCAGAAGCTCCGGAATCAATTATCCAATCGTTTAGATAAGTCATCATGTCCATGCTACAAGAGAATGAGACTTAGAATCCATTTAGCAGTATTTTTAGAAAACACTTATAGCTTAAAAACATTTTCAAAAAAAAGAGAACGAATAACAACTTGTTAAATATCGCCTTTATTTTTATACTAAAATTAACTTAATAACAAATCTTAGAAATAAGTATGGAAGTATGAGAATAGACGAGAAAATGTACGAGATCTCTATTTCTATTCCTCATGTGTAGGTACTTAACATGGCCTTGATTGAATTCTTTTTCTTCAAAATTTAGTTGCAAACACTTAATCGAAAAATATTTTATCTTAAAAAATTATTAAATTTGATGCAATAAAAATATGTTAATTTTTTTAATTAATTTTAAAATTTTCTTATATTTTAGATAGGAGTTATTATTACCTTCTGTTCTCAAAGACAGAACAGGCTTCAAAATTGACATAAAAATTTTTGACTTACTGTTTTGTACGACATAAAAATTCAATGCCTTAAAACCCAAAAATGCAACAGACAGAGATCTGTGAAGAGACCCTTACTTGCAATTATTGGATGGGCTGCAATTTCCCCCGTCAATCCTGCGGCTTCCCATCCCCATATCCTCTACTCCGGAGCTGCAAGCAGGACAGGTGAACCCATGGGGATCAATGCTACTCAGGCTCGGCAACCCGTCAAGACCAAACGGCTCTTCCAAACTTGACATCGTGGCAGAAGATACAAGGGAAACTGGAAAAAATACACAAGATAAGTCAGTCTCCTCCGTGACTGCTTATCTAAGATGTCAGTCATTGACAACAATGACTTGATCATATTTCTTATCCTTATTTTATTATTATTATTTGGTGATGACTAAACTAAGGATATTACAGTGGCAAACTCAATGAGAAGATTTCAGAAAATAATGACATCACTGTATATAAAGAGATATAAACCAAAGATTAAAAAATCTCATTGCCAGAATGCATTGGATGTTCATAGCAATAAGGGGCATAAATATGCTTAGAAGCACAGTTTCAAGACCAAAAGTAGAGAATGTTTCAGTTGCATTGTTGCGTAACTAGGAATTCTATGCTCCAACGCATCCATCAATGCTCCCAAATAGTTCAGTGAAGAAAACAAGTACACATTCTAAGCAACTATGAAAAGATACAATAGAAATTAAAGCTTCAACCAAATCAGGAATACAAAAACTCTACCAACTGTGCCACAATTGAACACAACCCAAATCAATCATCAAACAAACATCAACACGATCACAACTCAAACACTCCATCTAACATCAAAAAAGGAAACACCGTTTCGGTTGTACAGAGAAACCCAGATGAAAAAACAAGAAAAGTTCCAAACTTGAACTCCCCTTGTTTGTTGTCTTTTTACTGAGTTTTCTTGGCAACCAGGGGAAAAGAAAGAGAGAGAGAAAGAGAAAGAAACCTGAAAAGGAAGAAAGGTGGAGGACGGAAGGTAGGGTTTCTTGGAGAATTTATTGGCGTAAGGGGTTGGCTGAGGAGGAAGGGGAGAGGGGAGGAAAATTTTGAAAAAAAGGAAAAAAATCAATTTTAAAAAGATTGTTTTGCCAACCCGCCATAAGTGGCGGCGCCAGTACAGGCCTAAGAGGATAATTAGGAAACAATCTACACATTGTGGGATTTCTTTTTAAGAATAACCAAAAAAAAGTGTTTATTTGAAATCCTTTTTACATCTGATATGGAACACCATATAACTTTTGCATAAGAGTAAGGATAAAAATATGGTAATTATGAATATAATTGATATTTTAATTTTACAGATATATAAAATATAGATATATTGAAGGATATTTTGACATAAAATATCGATTATCTAAAATTGATTAAAACTTATAAAAATGTAAAAAAAAAAGAAAAAAGATATTTAAAATTTATTTTGTTTAAAAAAGTTGATATATGTATAATATAATTTATCATATTTCATAATAATATTATATATGCTGATAAAAAAATATAAACTTCATAAATATACAATTATTATTAAATTATATCAAATATAATTCGATAATAATGTTGTGATATTTAATTATACTTTGTCTAATTTAAAAATATATTTAATATTAAAATTATAATTCATTTAATATATGTATAATTTTTAATATTTAATTAATATATTAATGATATTAAAAATACTATGGAGAAAATTATCATGATAATTTTTATATTTTTGGTAATCAATTAAATAATTTTTTTATTTAATTATAAAATAATTATAATGAATTTATTCATTAAAATATTATTTTAATATTATATTTATATGATGAGTTTAGGTTATATATGTTTGGTGCGGAATATATTATAAGAGGCAAGCTTGGCCCGGTGGTTAGCCCAGATTTGAGTCTTTTAGTTATGGTTTGACTTGATTTTTTACGGCACTGTTCAAGCAAAATATTGCGAAAAATTATCCAAAAATCGATAAAATGATGATAAATTTTGAGATATCGACGAAATTCTCGATAAAGTGATGAAATATCAAAGTACCTATGTTTCCCTCCCACATATCACGATAAATTGTCTTCTCCCTTAATAATATTATGTCTACCCAATTCTTCTAATACTATGGTTTCATCCCACATGCATGCAGAAAATGTTTTTATCCTCACCAAGAAATAGAATGAATATTGACTTTAGTTGAATAATGCTCTCCCTATCCTCTTGGGGTAACATAACCAAAAAGTAGAAGCACTAGTAACACTACTTTGGACAATACTCATGAGTCAACACTAAGCTTTTTCAACATCAACATCAAAGTCATGTCATGAACATATGTGCCAATTTATATTATTATTATTTAGGAAGTTGAAAATAATATTAGGGTAATATTATTAACAAGAGAAATTAATCAAAATCTCTAATATTAAATAAAATATTTTTAGAATTATCAAATTTATATCTTTATATAAATAATCAACAATAAATATTGTGTATGAAATTATGTTAGATAAGGAGTAAATTGTTCAAGATTTTGAGTACATCTTTAAGGTAAAAAAAAATTAATGTAGATTTTGTAAAAGAAAATAACTTTTTTTTATATTGTATTTTGAAATGTGTAAAAATGGTATTTTTATTTCTATGTATGGATCAAATATATATTTTGAATGAAAAATATGTTTGAATATTTTTTTTGTTTATAAAAAATGAAAATTATGAAGATATGATATTTTGTTTTATAAGTTTGAATTAATGAAATGAAGTGTTTGATTCTGATTTTTATGGTCCTAATCAACGAGTTATAATTGTTGACATTCTACTGTCAACGGATTATAATTGTTGACATACTCATTTGTGAAGTCTTACTTAATTGGACACCATTTGTTATTTGATAACCAAAGTAAAGATATTTTGAATGTATTTGATTTGGTTTTAATGTGAAATTATTTTGAAATAGATGTGAGAAAGTTTTGTTGAAAAGTTTTGAATATATTAGCATGTCTAACTCATAAGTTTTTATGAAAATGAATATATGTTATATCTTCTATTTCTAATTATAATTAAAAATATTTGATTTATGAAGCCATATTAATGCTTTTTTATTGAACTTTAAGCTCATGCCTCTTCGTTGATAATTTTTCAAGTACTCTCTTTGGGGCGAGGAGTGAAGGCTAGACTGATGAATTTTTCTTTATTAGAATTTTGGTTCAAATTTTATTTTGTACATGGTTTAAATGTTAAAATTTAATTCTCGTGTAAATTATTTCAATATTGAGTTATTTGGACAATAATACTTGGATTAATGTGTTAGTTTTTAAAGTTTAAAATTAAAAATTATAAAATTTATTTATTTTATTACTCTGAATAGGAATATAAAAATTACAATTTTCATTGAGCCATCAAATTTAAGATGTAAAATTATCGTTATATCCTTAAAGTGGGTTTTGGGGGTAGGGGTATATTCTTTATTTGTTTGTTGGACAAGGGAAGAAGGAAAATTTCAACTCTATTTGGTTTTTTATTGAACAAAATTGTAAGAAAAAGATGTCCTCAAAATTTGGGGAAAATTCATGCAACCAACAAATTGGTGAGAAACTCTGGGAGAAGACTGGATGAAATTTTTTCTGGGTTCAAATTTGTATTTTATTTTATTTTTGCCACTTTTTTTTTTCCCTTGTGCTTCGCATTCATTTCCTTCACAGTTTCCAGAGGACCAAACAGCCAGTAATTATCGTTAAGATCACTATTGGGTATACAATAATTTAAAGTAACCGTAAGCCAATGACCTATTGTTATTGTTGCGGTCATTTTATTGGTACAGAACTATCTAAAGGAAACTGTTAATCAGGGTCCTTTCTGTTGTATGAGTTTCATACATTGACATCAATTGGGAAAATGCATGGTTGTTCAATATTTCTCCTTATTCAAGTTGTCTCATGAATGGATGTTTGCAGATATGGGGTTATATTGGGTCTAGGGCTTTGGGTACTAAAATTTCAAAATTAGTTGGGATGTTGGTTGGTTTAGTGATAGTTGAAATGTTCAAATTTTTTCATAATGGATGTTTGTAGAATTCAATGGGAATTGTTTTTGTTTAGAGATTGAGGTTTCGGGTTTTGGGTTTAAGGTATTATATATTGGGTATTTGTTTTTAATTTTTCGATAATGTTTTTGAAAACTATAGAGAGAACATCAATATACTTGTTTACTGAAATTTAACAAACCTTTTTTTTTTTTTTCTATTTTTCTTTTATTAAGATAAATAGAAGAAAGGATGAAAAATAAATGTCTAAGGTTGAGGCTAATATATTTTTAAAATATTGTGAAATTGAAATCAAAATTTAACACTATGTCTAATTTTTTAAATCTCATATTTTGTAGAAAAATTGTGAGGATTAAGTCTTTATTTTTAATTTAAAGCAAGTAAAGTTTGTTTCAATTCAAAGTGCTTATATATTTTCTCCCATTAAAAATTAAAACTCCCTCAAGAAATTTAATGATTTAAAAACAAAAATAAAAATCATAATTTTAATAAATTTTCTCATTATTTGAGGTATCATACAAACATGATGAATATTGAGATTTAAAGGGTCCTACTTTATCATGCCATATCACAATAATCAATCAATCAAATAAGAAGATAATAAATTATTAAATATTCAATACAAAAAAAGACCCTAATTACAATCACCCTTTCCTCAAAAACTCAAATAATCTTAGGTATATTTGTAAACCCCAAAATTTGTCTCGTACCCATTCTCATTTATTTTATATTTATTTCACGACACTCTAATAGGTAAATGCCCTCATAACAATACCCTTTCCCCATAAAAATGTTATTTTTTATAAGAAAAATCTGGTCAAACATGAACAAAACCTTAATACCTATTTTTCCTAATGAAGAAACTGATATTACATGGGGACTTACGTTTGGAATATAAAGAACATCATTCAGGACAAGGATGTTGTTGGAGGGAAGTTTAAGAATGACCTGCCCTTTACCCATCGCAGACAAGGGACGCAAATCTCCCACCAGTACTTCTGCCTTCATACCTTTCTCCATAGGAGTATAGTAGTTGAATGCTCTTATATCCCCACATATATGTACCGAAGCTCCAGAATCAACCATCCAATTCACCATCTTCATGCAATAAGAGTATCTACTAGAAAAGAGAAAAAGTGGGTTGAATCTAAAGGCATGGCTCATGCTTGTTTTTATAATGCCTTTATTGGAGTTGAACTGGAATTTAATTATAATCCTACTTTGTCTCAAATTTGAAGTTGAATTTGCATAATATTCTTCTTATAAAGAAACCTTTTATTTTGTCATTTTATCACTTCAAAAACCTTACCTTATTTTATTTTTACAATAATGTTAATATCACTGCATTTGGAATTATCTCATTTTGCTATATTTATAAAAGTATCATCTTACTATTATGTTTTTAATTTTTTTTAAATATTAAATATTAGTAACAAAGACCCAGATAATAATCTCATTAATCCTATTTAAAAATTTAAAATCTGTGTTAATTTTAATCATCTCATAATTTTTAAGAGAATCAAATTTTAAAATAATGTTTTTTTTTTTTTAATATTTTGATAGATCAATAATTTCAATCAATTAAAATGATATTTTTTTTTACAAAAATAAATTATTTTAGTAATATTTAATTATGTTTTTAATATTTTCTATTCAAAATTTGAAATTTTGGATGAAAAAGGCTTGCTTCTGTTATTATATAGTTTAGTATTTCAGATGAAAATATTAATTTTTATTCTTTTATATATATATAAAAGAATAAAAATTTAATATATTTTTTAATAATGATAATAATGTTCTGAGAAATATGTTCTTAGAATAGTCATGTATGGAAAGCAAATATCCCCCTCTTTTTTTTTACTTTTTAAGAACACGAAATCGATTAATTTTTTAATTAAAAAAATATGTTTGATAATTAGAAAAGATATTTGAAAATCATAAAATAAAAAAGAATACTTAACAAACAAACCTTAAGAGTCCATTTAGTAGAAATTTTGAAAAAAACAAAAGAAAAACGAAAAACTAAATGTGTTTTTGCTTTCTTATAAAAATGATGGATTAGATAAATTTTTTAAAATCATTTTTAAAAATTTGAAAAATCATAATTTAAAATCACTTTTTATGATATAATATATTAAATCAAAACACCACATCTAATCATTAAAAGATTGTTCTTTTTGTTACAGATAAAGAAAAGAAATAATAATGTTTTTGCTGAAACAAGTAAAAGGAGAACTGACTAAATATGATCGTCTATCTTATTCAACCCATATATAGGCTTATATATAACAAATAAAAGCAAGAAAATAGGCACTACATATCGTGCCAAAACTAACACCTACAAACTAGGAAAATAATAAACTAACTTGTTGAACACAACAAGTTCCCAAAAGACTAGGACAAAAGCTAGCAAACAACTTTTTCTCAACACTTTTAAAAGTGTTTATAATGGAAATATTATTAATAAAAACACTCTCATTACTCCAAAATGGACTATATATATATATATATTTTAAATTTAATTGCTCAAGAAATTATTGTTAGAATGTAAAGTTTGAATAAATTTTATTATGTGTCGAATTGTATTGCTTTGCCTGTCCCTTTTATGTTTAAGGTTCCAATTTTTGCATATATTGCTAGGTCAAACTGCCCCAGATTTGCTTGTTCTTCTTATGTTTAGGGTTTCATGTCCCTATCATATATTTAATCAGTTCCAATTTTTTTTATAAAGTGTAGAAGCAATTGAGAGTTTTTTTTTAGAACTTTACCATTGTAACTCTTCTCATTCTTTTTAATTAGTAATTGTTGAGTGTTGTGCACTCCATGGACATAAGGCTCACATTGATCCTCAAACCACATTAAAAATCTTTTTTTATTTTTATTTTTTATTTTACTTTCTATTTATGTGTGCATGATTTGGTTAACAATTATTATCTACATACTAGTAGTTTAAATATTTAAAAATGATTGTTTTTCAATCTTTCAAGTTTCCACTGTTTCTTAAAACTCTAAATTTTAGGATTCAAATCTTTCTTAAAACTCAAAAATTTTAGGCTAAGTTTGTTGAATTCAATTCACGTGTAAGGTATTTTTACCTAAAATTAACAAACTTTTTTCTATTTTCAATTTTTCTTTTTTTTAAACCATAAAATGAACAAATTTTCTTTTATATATATATTTTTAAAACAAATATTAAAATCGTTTTTATAACATAGGACCAAGCCCTAAGACTCCATTTGAATAATAAAAGGATTTGAGAGAAATTGGACCAAAAGTAAAATATTAGTTTAAAATTGGAATGTGATTAAAAGCTATTTAATAAAGAGAAAAATAGAAAAGGATGAAAAATAAATGTCTAAGGTTGAGGCTAATATATTTTTTAAAAATATTGTGAAATTGAAATCAAAATTTAACACTATGTTTAACTTTTTAAATCTCATATTTTCTTGAAAAAATTGGGAGGATTAAGTTGTAAAGCACGAGAAGATCTAGAATTTTATTTTTAATTTAAAGCAAGTAAGGTTTGTTTCAATTTAACATGTTGTCATATTTTCTCTTGTTAAAAATCGAAATTCCACCAAGAAATTTAACGCTATGTTTGGTTCCCAGAAAATTTGAGGGAAAATGTGAGGGAAATAAAATAGAGAGGAAAAGTGAAAGGAAAGAAAAAATGAAGAAAAATAAAAAATAGATTCAAAATTAATAAATTATTTTTACATGTTTCTTCAAACTCATTTAACTTAATTTCCTTTATTATATAAAGATTAAATAATTTTAAAATGTATAAATTTTTAATTAATTTTCTTTAAAAAAATTTATAGTGAAACCAAACATGAGAAAACAATTTTTCTTTCTTATACATTTTTTTTCCTTGGTACTTTCTGAGAATCAAACATAACCTAAATGAAAAAAAAACAAAAAGAGAGATCATAATTTTAATAAATTTTAAATATTGAGATTTAAAGGGTCCTACTTGATCAAATATGAAATAGACTCTAATTACAATAGCCCTTCCCTCCCCTCAAAACTCAAATAAGCCTAGGTATATTCCTAGTAAATACTTCACGACACTCTAATATATAAACACCCTCGTAACAATACCCTTTTCCCATAAAAATGTTATTTTTTATGAGAAAAGTCTTGTCAAAGTCAAACAAAACCCTGATACCTGCTTTTCCTAATAAGTAAACTGATATTAGATTGCGGCCTATGTTTGGAACATAGAAAACATCATTCAGGATAAGGATGTTGCTCGAGGTAAGTTTAAGAATGACTTGCCCTTTACCAACCACAGGCAAGGGTGTTGAATCTCCCACCAGTACTGCTCCATTCTTACCTTTCTCCATAGGAGTATAGTAGTTGAATGCTCTTATATTGCCGCATACATGCATAGAAGCTCCAGAATCAACTATCCAATCATCTCGAGAAGTCCTCATCTTCACGCTATGAGAGTATCTACCAAAGAAAAGAAGGAAGATATGAGTAAGAAAAGAGAAAAAATGTGTTGAATGTAGAGGTATAGTTCATGCCCATTTTTATAGGCCCTTTCTTCGTGTTGAACAAGAATTTAATTGTAATCCTACTCCATCTCAAATTTGAAGCTGAATTTGCAAAATATTCTTCTTGTAAAGAAACCTTTTTTTTTTTTCTTTTTTTTTTTTTTCATTTTATCACGTCAAAAACTTTATCTTATTTTATTTACATTATCCTTAGCACTATTAATTTTAAAAATAATTATAGAGTTTAATATTTGAAGATGTTTGATCAAAATGGGGCACTTGGCATTCCTAGACATATAATATATCATGGACTTCTTATTGTAATCTTAATAAAATCAAAATTTTTAGTACTATGAAGATTAATTGATTTTTTAATGAAATAATATGTTAATAAAAAACATCTATATGACCCTCTTTCCTATTGAGAAGAGACTATTGACTTGAAAGGAAAATATGTTTTAAAAAAAAAAATAATTATTAGTATTTAACAAGTAGCATATAAAATTAAATATTAATTTAAAAATGTTTTTTAAAGTAAATTTTGATGTTAGAAAACAAGTAAAAATAATTAAATTAAAATAAAATAAAATATAATTTTTAAGAATAGAAAATCGAGGCTATTTATTAATTGTTCTCCAAAATGGACATATGACAATTAGAAAATAGAAGATTGTTTTTAAGAAGAGTTAACAAATCAGACCCTAATAAGAGTTCATTTAATTGTAATTTTGAAAAACGTTGAATCTAGTTTGATATTTTTATAAAAATGATGTATGTGATAATTTTTTTAAATATTAAAAATTACTATCCAAAATTACTTTTTCATTATATAATATACTAAAAGGATACTATCAAAACACATTTTTTAGTTTATATCCTACCAACATATGATTCTTTTTACAATGGATGCATTATAAATAAAAATATATTAATCACTTTCAAAACGGACTCTTTTTACAAGTTTTTAAAAAAATATCTAGTTACTTGAAAAATTGTTATCTGTTAAGATATGTGGAGCCTAATTTAGTAGTAAGGTTATTTTGGGGATTTTACATACTTACCCTAACCAACTTTGAAAGTGCGTTTTTTTTAAAACGTAGAGGCTGGAGCGTCACGGACCCCGTGTTTGCTTTTGTGAAAAAACCCGGGGATGGACCTCTGGAGCCCGCACCCAAGCCCGCACCCATCTCAAAATCAGAGTAAAACCCTTGAGGATTGAGCCAACAGAAGCCTAAATAAAACCCTGAAACCCTAAAAGGATGGAGAGGGAAGGAGGAGGAGAAGATGATATTGTGTGCTTGGATGAGTCCTTTTTCATCAATGACAAGTAATTATGTCTTTCCTTCTCTGCCTAGCAGACTATCCCTCTCTCTCTCTCTCAACATTGTTTGTTGAAATTGTTGGCTGTTTCATATATGCAGTTACCAGCTCACCAAATTCACATTTGGGTCTCAAGTTCTTGAGCTCTTTTGTCTCCACGCTGCTTCAAGTGAGTTTCAACCCAAAGCCATACCCATACATGCTTCCTATAACTGCCTGTGATGTTGAATTCTCTGATGAATTTTTTATTTATTTATTTATTTATTATTATTATTATAATTTGAACTTTGTTTTATTTTTGGATTTGCAATGTGTGTTTTGGAAAATAAATTGAAGCTGTGTTTGGTTGTGGAACTGGAATTGGATTTGGAATTGATTTAGAATTTGTATTCTGTGGGGGTTCTGAAATCTTGGTTTGACTGTAGATTTGTCTTTGTGGGTTTGGGTTAGAATCTTTTGGTATGTAAAGCAATAAACAGTTCAATTTCAATTTTTCGAGGCCCCAATTGTTTACAACCAAACATGAACTAGGACGATATAAAAAATAAAGTTGCAATATTATTTAAAAAATCACAAAAATAATTGTGATGTATGGTTGGCTCTCAAATGGGTTAAATTTACAGGCAACTTGCAAGATATTCGTGTGGTTTTATATTTCTAACCAAAGTTTATGATGTTTGCAATTTCGTATTTGCTACCAGAAATTTTTGTTTTCATTCCATATGGTTTTTTGTCGCAAAGAGTGATAGTGATTTAATCTAGTACCAAAGTCGATATAAGTCAAAGAACTGAGGAAGAGAGAATTTCCATGAACAAGAACACATTTTATCTCAGGCTCCCGTGGAGTAAAGTGGCTGGGCATTCAGCATTCTCGATATCTGAAATAAAAGTTTGGATGGTTCACATGTTTAATTACAATTATATGCCTCATTTTTCACTATATTCTTGATTGGAAGCATGCTATTCATTCTCCCTTCTTATGGGAAAAAAAATCTGGAGTATTTGATGACAGGATAACCAACTATGATTGACAGTTGGAAAGCATGCGCTTGTTATGGGTGATGGTGTTGTCATTGTCGTTGTTTTTTTTTTTTTTTAACTTTTTTTTGATTTGTGTTTGTGAACTCTCTGGAATTGAATTTCCATACATCCTGGGAGTTGAATACTTTGTGTTAGCTTTTAGTAACTTTAAGGCTGTTACAATATGCACATTGTAAACTAACAATTTGTGGGGACAGCTGATTTTGATTTGACGGGACAATTGGTATGGCCTGGTGCCATGTTGTTGAATGATTATCTTTCAAA
The DNA here is from genome assembly GCA_030254885.1 of Vitis rotundifolia. Lineage (NCBI taxonomy): Eukaryota > Viridiplantae > Streptophyta > Magnoliopsida > Vitales > Vitaceae > Vitis > Vitis rotundifolia. The sequence goes on from CM058156.1 coordinate 10,929,874, forward strand.
GAATGCTGAGATGCTCCAAGGATGTTCTGTTATTGAGTTAGGCTCTGGTGTTGGTAAGTGAATATCTCCTTGCTTTTTCTTGTGTACTTTTGGGTCTTGTTGATCATTTTTTGTCAATAAAACACTTGCATGAAAAGGAAGCAGCAGAGTCAAAGCACACAAAAAGTATTCAAGGCTATCTGCTATAGGAATCAAGTGCTTCAACAATACATCTCACACCAAATATCAAGAAAATAACCCATAAGAACTTCCTAATGTCAGCTGATCTCTCTGGACTTGCTTTTTGAGAGTTCTTTCCTTTATAGTCGTTGTATCTAACTTCTTACAAACATAACAAGGGGAGCAATATAAAGTAGTTCTCAAATCAAACTAGACAGGTTGGAGCCCCTGGAAGTACCAACTTGCCAAAGATCTTGAACATTTATTTATTTATTTTTTAATTTAGTTATATATATATATATATATATATATATATATATTAATTTCTTTCTTTCACTTTGTTGCATCCTATGATGGATGGTTCCTTCCTCCATAAGAAAATTTGAAGTTGGTGTCTATTCTAAAATTTCTTTTGTTCTCTGTTTTGGGCGTTTCTTTTTTTGGGTTTTTTGTTTTGATAACAGGGAATCCGCCATGACAGTAAGGCATCTGTCTCAACTATTTGTGAAGAAAAACATGAGTGATATGGGCCCCTTCATATACCCTACACTAAAATACAGGAGAGGCTCAAACTCAGGGTCTGCTGGTTCATTGCCATAGGTCACTACCACTAAGCTACACACTCAGGGACTGAAATTCCATTTTGTTGTGGACAACTCTGTTGGGTAGGATTCTTGTAGTGGATTAGACAAATTATAAAGGCCCTTGTTTTTGTTGACAGATGATTTATTTGTCTCAAAAGTGCAACATTGGTTGACCATCCCTTCATTAATTGTTGGGGTGCCTTTGGTCTTTGGTCTAGTGTGCACCCATGGTTAACATTTGTTGTACTGTTACAAATTAATTGGATGAATTTTATTTTCATCAGTGTTTTAGATATATCTTGGGCAAAGAACGAAGATTTTGTGGGGTCTCTCTTTCTATCATGGTTTATAAGCAATTTGGAGGTAGAGAAATGACACTGTTCAATTGGACACTTTTTAATACTTTTTCTTATTGGACCGAATTCGACTGTCTTTATCTGGTGGGACTGTTGAAGGCCTTGTGGTTGTCTATGAATGTCAAGTGTGCCACTACAAATTTTTGTTACGTTGCCCTTGTACTTTTGTTTCATGGTGGAGACTACTTGCTCCATTTCTACATTCCCCTCCAACAAGAAAAAAAAGAGCCAAAAAAAAAAAAAATTCTTTTCCTTTTCCATTCATGGACGAGGGACATTATAGGTAGCCCTTGATCATTACACCTGAAAGTTTGTTTTCCTGACTCTTTGACTTGCTTTGCTTATATAACGGAGTATGCTTTATTAGAATATGTGAAGTCTATGTCCCTCTATCCATAATCTTTTTACAAACATTTTGTGATCCAATATATCTCTTTTGTGTATAATTTCAGTTCTTGATGCCATAAAGTGATTGTCTCCTTTTGAAACACAGGTGTTACTGGAATTCTCTGCAGCAGATTTTGCCGTGAAGTTGTGTTGACCGACCATAATGAGGAAGTCCTCAAGGCAAGGACACGACAATTCATTTCAATGCTGGAACATCTGGTGAGTTCTATCTTTGTCTTGTTGTAACTTAACTCTTTATATCATCTTTCATTTTCAGATCCTGAACAAAAATATAGAGCTCCATACGTCTTCTGAGAATCGTAATTGCACTGGTAAGAAACAAACTCAAAAAGGTGCATCTATATTTGGATAAGCTGATGTCTTTGATTTGACCTCTTGTATGCAGGACTGGTAGCCAAAAAGCTAGAATGGGGAAGTTCTGCCCAGATCAAACAAATTTTAGACGAACATTCGGGGGGTTTTGACCTCGTTCTTGGAGCAGACATATATATCCTAATCAACACTTCCATTTTGAAATTTTCAACTGAGCTCTTCTATATATATATATATGTACACTATGTGTGTGTGAATTACTATTATGCTATATGCCATTCAGCTCGAAAAAGGTTCATACGAGCTTGGAATTATATTATGTTAAGATGCATGGAAATTAAAAATTACATTATTGGATTAGCAGGTGGCATGCCAGTCTTATCACCTATGTTAATTTATGGTAGACTGAAGTTTTGTTTATAATTCAAACATTTAGGCCTGAGTTTGAGTGCTGGTTTGTTTAGTAATATTGTAACTGTGTCAAATGACTTGCACTAAATCATTTTATTTATATTCAAATTTGATAACTTTCAAATAGTTCTTGTTTGGTACCTCCTTCCTCTTTGACAATATTGAAAAATCCTTAACAGTTTGTAAGCTTTCAGCAGTCTAGCATTCCCTTACTTTTTGATACTGTGGCACAGCTCCTACATGTTAGAAGAGGACAATGCAAATTCATTCTCGCCTATGTATCACGAGCTAAGATGTAAGTAACCCAATAAAATATTTAATTTTCTGCACAATTTGTCTTGAGGCTTTGTGGAATTGTTTTGCTTTAGACAATAGTACTAACTTTAATAAGACATCTTCTGAACATAAGCTAACAGTGTAATGCTTTGTTATCAGTAATCTATTCTATTAGGAACCCTGATATATATATGTATACATATGCAAAATTATTAATTAAAATTTTCTTATCTTTTTTAATAGATAAAGTGGCTAATTCATTTAATCTTTTCTTGTAACATAGTTGTTTAAAAATAGGATTTTTCGGTCTTAATCTTGAAAACTCCTCAGCAGAAGTAAATTCCACTGGTATTGTCAATAATATTTTGTAACATCTATTTGGCTCATTGCCTGGAGAAATATGTCATCTCTGTAATGAACCTCAGCACTGATAATCCACATCAGTTCATCCAACAGGAGAACCTAGAGCAATATACATTTATAATTGAAATGAAATGAATATATACACCCAGGAATGTAAAAGGTGGTCAAAAGACAAAAGAAAAAAAAATGCAGATAAACAGAGAAACCAAAAGATAGTGTTTCTAAAACTTCGATCCTTCTTGTATAAAATATTGCTTTTCTTGAGCATTTTTCTTTGGTTTTTTGTCCTGTTCCAACAGTTCACTTAAACATGGATTTGCCTTTGTTGAGGACTCTGTTCATGGTGAGCCATGGTGGCATGCTAACTTTTTAGATGTTGCAATTTTGGGCTTTTTTAATGAATGGGTTTTTAATGAATGGGTGTTTCTAAGATTGAAATCTCTGTCCTTGTGAACTGGAGTCTCTTCTCTGCCTCCTGCTAGCAGGTCCCCTTCTATTTTTGTTGGTGTTTTTTTCTACATTTTCTGACTCTGAACAGGATAAGAAATAAGGCTGCTAAAAACCACCTCAATCTCATCAGTTTCCCATTTGTTGTTTCCCTGTTTATTATCTTCCTTGAATCTGAGTAAATTTGACTGGCATACTGTGGGAGCATTTCCTCTTTTCACTAAGTGTAACAAAGCAAACAATACACAGATGGAGGGAGCTTGTTGGAATGAATGATAACTCTTGTTTGTAATTATACTGCTTTGTATGTGCAGCTTGGATGCAATGGTTACAAATGAAGCTATTAGTCATGGGATGCAGATAAGTGAGGTAGTTGGGACCCGAACTATAGTGGGAAATCTTGAGGGAGTTATATATGAGATCACTCTTCAGTAGGAGCATCAGAATGTTAAAAACTTTTAAGCTTAATGTCTACATTGAAGGTTGATGGATCTTGATGCTGATCAGCAAGCAATGGAGATCTATCCTACCCTTCGAAGAAAGAAATTTCTAAGTTCCAACTCAAACTCTGCATGATGAGGGTTTCTTGGATTTATACTGCAAGAATCACATGTTTATCTTCTTCCTCTTTTTTTTTTTTTTGTTCAATAAGAATTCCATTTATAAGTTTGATTGCTTTTTAACTTGAAAGTAGGGGCTGTTATCTGATACAAATTCCATGATTTTCAGCAAGTACAAATCTTATTGTACATAGCAGGATAATATGTCAAAATTGAGATAATATGTTACAAGAGTCCATTTAAGAGTGATTCTTGGAGGATTAGAAATCTTTTGAACGTTTGAAAGCATTTTCTTTACAAAAGGTAGGTATTTGTTGAAGTTTTAAAAATTTTAAAAATCACTTAAAGAGATTTTTGGATTTACACCTGTTGATAATTCTACCAAAAATCACTTTTTTTTTTTCTTTTTTTTTGGATTAAATACATTTTACCTTCTCAACCTTTGGCGTATTTTTTACTTTGCCCCCTCATATTTAAAACTTAACACTTTGCTTGTAAAAGTTATTAAAGAATAAAATTTAACTCCCTAATTACAAAACTTTTATAAAATTATTAAAGGTATTACTCTATTTTGCACTTTGATTTGAATAATGATTTGAATTTGGTTAGAATTAACTTTAAAGCGGTAGTCTTGAAGTGAATTTTCAAATCTCTTTAAGGTATGACAACTACCAGTTTTGATTTTTTATTTTAAAGAGATATTTGCATTTTTGCTAATGATTTTCTCATGCAACTACTAAGTGTGGTAGCTTTGAACTTAAAGAATAAGTATTTGTTGTTTTTTTATTTTATTTTATTTTATTAAACCTTATTTTTTAACCTAACATGTTATTTATTGACTTTTTAATAAGTTTGGAAGGTAAAATACTGATCATTAACAAACTTAAGGAGTAAAGTGTCAAGTTTTAAATCTAAAGGGACAAAATGTAAAACACGTCAAAGGTTAAGAGGATAAAGTGTATTTAACTAGAATGTTTCATTATTAAAAATATTTTCAGAGTTAGAAACACATTTTAATACTTGGAAGCGTTTCCTTGTAAAAATTAAACTGAGGGATTTAAAAATAACTGTTAAGTGCTTCCTGAAAAATCATTTGATAAGCGATTCTTGGAAATTTTGATTTTAGAGAACATTTTAATCAAAATCACTGCAGGCTTTCAAGCATTAAAGTTTATCATCCAGATGTTGTATTAGTGCTTACCCTCTCATCCTGTTTATATGGTTGGATGACCCATCAAACTCAATCTAGCAATCTGAGCTCCAAGCATCCAAATAACAAGAACAATAGGTATAAAATTTTTGGTCAGCACAGGAATGGATGATTTTTCAAGACAAGATATATCTTTCATTAGCAAATTCCCTAGTAAGCTAGATTACAATGAACTCATACATAATAGGAACTTCCAGCCCACAAGAATACTTTAAATGACTTCAGTCTTCTTTAATCTGATACAACAATTGAGGTTCTTGAAAGGATGGAATCTTTCGTTCTGGGTCATCCACCGTTCCTTCACATTCCATCATACTTCCAAAGACGATGAACACCCCAGCAGCAATTAAAAGGCTGGATATGGCAAAATAGAGTTGGATCCTGGGGCAATTTGCTAGTTGTAAGGTATCGATTCGAATTGTTCTGAGATGCATGGAAAATCTGACTTCATTTTCAGTCCTTTGCCATAAGCAGCGATCAGTAGAGCTTCAGCTCGGCCTGCAAGTCTCAGAAATTCCAGGGTATAATGTCAATGAAACTTGAGTGAAAAGCATTAAGAAGATACTTCTTCACTGAACTGATGAACTGAGTTGGCATAGAGAATTCATACTGAGTGAAATTATTCCAATTGGATTTCAATGGGCAATGAACAAAAATAAGTAAATAAAATCCATCACCAAGAATGGAGAAATAACCAAACATCAATTACATCATCAAATCACGAGACAGTTTTCAGACCCAGAAGAAACAGCATAAGCTGTTGAATGGGGCGAGGACCAACTTCACTGGCAATCAGAAGAGTAAAACATCAGTTTTTGGTCGCAGGGGTGAGCTACAATAAATGTAGAGGAGTGGGATCGTTTAGGATGATAACATGGAGATGGAGGATTGGGCTAAGACACAGATGCAATCCCTTAAATCTGGAATGCTTTAAATTGTTTGTGTCATCTTTTCAAAGAAGTTAAAACCGCTGTAAGGTGTAAGGAAGAGAGGGGGTTGTTTTGAAATCTGGAAATCAACCTGTTAGTAGGTTTCAGAGGATTGGGGGAACAAAGCTGCAGTCAGCTATTGTCTTCAAAGCATGTCTTTGAAATAATTTAAAAGACAAGTTTAGGAATCTGTCTTGAGGTGAAACACTGCATTTCTTTTATTGGTCCAGCATACACGCCCTTCAGGCCTACTCAAGTGACAGAGTTGGGGTGAGGATGTATATAGAATAACCAATCATATACTGAACTCATTAAGTGTTGATTCACATGAGAGTAGTTAATAGGTAATTTTACTTAGAAGTTGTGGTAAGGAGTTCATGCTACTGTTTGCTCTTTACAGAGGAAGGCTCCAGGGTGATACCTCCTCAATAATTAAGGATGAAGTCACTGGTCAATCATTATAAGTATTATGCAGCAGATCAAGTGTGCCAAAGCCATCCATAATCAATATCTACATTGATGTATGAATTCTACAACGGTGTCCATAATCATGGGCCAATCCATAATGCAAAGTGGGAAGGCTGGGAACCAAGTCAATGTGAAATATGTTGTAAACCAACTTTGAACTGTCCCATAGGAAAGGACAGAACAAGATGAATTTCATGGGCCAACATTATAAGAAAGAATGGAGCAGGTGTACACCTATACACAAACAGTCTTTAACTCATCAGCATGTTGTACAAGAGAAGCCAAGTTGTGGAATACAACAGGCTATTTTTTCTATTATTGGGAGAAAAAGACTACAGCAAAAGCAATCATGGAATTACCAAAAAAAGGTGGGGGGGGGGGGGGGGGGGGGGGGGCGCCGGCGGAAATGTGAGGCCTACAACTTCATGGATTCAGTATGTCTAGGCGCAGCCATATAGATCATTAAGTTTCCATATTACTGTTGGATCACAAGCAAATTTGCACTACAACATGGTGTGATATTATACACCATTGGAATTGAATCTATTGATTGAAATCTATTTTCATATCAGAATATCTGAATTCTTTTAAGATTTATTGCATGGTTGGTAATATCCAATTTAATTTTTCTTTCCATATTCACTCAATCCTGTTATTTAAACCGATCTTGGGTATCATCAAGGCTGTTCCAGTCTTGCTTTTCAACATGATACCAAAAATTTGGGTAAGACCTGTCATCGGTGTTAGATTTACAAGGTGGATTATCGATTTCAGGGTATTTCTCTATTTCCTCATTTTTGAGGCTGTGTTTTATAGTAAAGAGTCAGTTCAGTCCAATCCTGCATTGACTCGATCTTTTGTCTTCCTTTGTCTCCTTGCTGTGGTTTTGACAGAGAGAACCTTTCCACACGCAATGAATATTTGATCTTAAGCCTATCTATTTCTTTCACAATTTGCGTAGCCATTGATTGAAACTATGAGTTTTCTTGTATCATTATCACTGTTCTTTTCCTGTTCCTAAATCCATAGTTGATCATCTTGTCTGATATGACTTTGAAATCTATTATCAACAACTTCCAAATCCAATGTCAATGTGTTTCTTGCTGTCAATCTGGTTTAGATTCTTTAAAATTTCATAATGGTCCAACTTCATTTGCAGTGGTAGAATAATTGTATAACTCATCAAAAGTTCTGTAATCAGGCGATACATTTTAATCAAGAGATCTTCACCATTCATGATTTGAACCACCACAACTGAACTGGGGCCATGATAAAATCTTGAATCTAAACCAAATGTATGGCAACAAAACTAAAATGACAACAGATTGAAGAGATGCTAATCACAGTCAAGGTGACTAGCCATGCATAGGGAACAGAAAGATGGTAGAAGACAGCTGCATATTTCCAACCAATTGCAATTTAAAGAAAACAAATAGACAGACAAATGAGACCAAGTATTTGTTACTTTTGCAAAAGGGTTCTGACTGTTAAACATAACAGAAAAAGTTGTGGATAAAAAATTGAGTACAGAGTTGGAGTGGAATTGGCTCTTATCATAAAACATAGGCAACAATAAAACAAATAGAGAATAAGACCATATAATAAATTGGCATCCATGGCATGCCATCTGCTCCCTGACAAAATGTGGAAGGATCTAATCTAAAGCTCCAGTACCAAGTTGCCATTTCCACATTATTTGTCCATCTCTAACAACTTGAGCTTTTGGGAGAAGCGGAATTTTAACATAAGAGTTATGCCTCCCAGAGGTAACAGATTCAAATTCTCTCTCTCTCTTTCTCAATTAACTATCGTGCCTGCTGTTTTTCCTTTTAACATATGTTTGCTTGCCTCCATATGAGGGGGGGCAGAATGTTAGCTTGATGCTTACTATCAGTCCATCTCTAACAGCATAAACTTTTAGCAGAAATGGTTGTTAACAAATAGCTCTCATTTAATGCAACTTCAGATGCATAAGGCATAGGCAAGTTCTTACATGTCTAAGTCCCTACTTGACTTGGGGAGATTTTTTACCTAAATAGCATATGATGATAAAAGAGCAAACTTTATGTAGTGAAGGAGACAGAATGGGTACCGTGATCTTTCTTCCTTTTTAATAGAGAACTCATAGATGGAAATATTGTGGATGCCACCCTCCGGCTATCATCCTGTGAAAATGCAACACCTATAATCAATTAAAAGATGCTAATATAATTATAATAAACTTGGGAAAAAAATGGTCCTATGAGAGCCTTGGGCAAAGATAGGTAAAATCCAGAAGGTAGTGGTTGAAGTCAAGTATTGAGGCAAAAAGAAATTCAAAAGGTCCATGTGAGTACATGGTTGAATTTTATGTAAAAGAATAAATAAACAAAATACGGAATTTGTATGTGTTTCATATTATTTTAGTTGCTTTTTAAAAACAAAAAACAAAATTCAAACCATATCTTTGCTCCCTGTCTTGCTATTTAACAGAAATCAAGGGAAACACAGCTCAAGCCCTTGGGATATGTTTGGTTCTCGGAAAATGTGAGGGAAAACAAGGGGAAAAATAGAGGAAAACCTGGAAAAGTAAGAGGAAAGAAAAAGTATAGGAAAACAAAAAGTACATTTAAAGACAATAAATTATTTTTCTATACTACTTCATACTCATTTCACTTATTTTAACATTTTTGTTTTATATAAATTTGAAAATGTATAAGTTTTTTACTAATTTTAATTATATTTGAATTTTTTTTATACTTTCCATAGTATAGACAAATATGAGAAAACCATTTTCTACAGCATCTTTTTTCTTTTCTTAATGCTTTTTGGGAACCAAACATAACTTTAAAGTTTCATACATAAAAACATGCACAGTATCTCAATAGAGAAACCGAAGAAACATAACTCATTATGTTTCAGATCATACTTATATAGTTTCAGGTTGCCTCCATTCTATTCACATCCATAGGTAGCAATACTGATGATACCAATACTTAAAATCATATTTTGTTGGTCCAAATTTCTTCAAGTGGTTTTTTTCAAGTCTGAAAAAAATCATTTTTGCTGTGTTGAACTCTTATTTGATGCGACTAATTCAGATTAGATGGAATGTCAAAACAAAAGGAGTAAGTGTATGAACTTATGATCAAACAGACCTTACTTGTGCCGTTTCCAGACAGTTTAAACTCATTCTTCCATAAGGAAGATGGTACCGGAACAACAGAAAATCCTGAGGCAACTAAGATACCAATCCATAATCCATACCCAAATCCGCCACTCCACCACCCCTTCACCGTAGAAGAAAATGTTCAGCATGAATTATGATAAAATTGTAACAATAAATATAGGTGAACTAAAGATGTTATCTCCACATTGTAAGGAAGATTGGCAGCAGCAGTTTTGGTGGAAATCAGAAAATAATTACAGAAATAAACAAATAAAGGACTCAACACTATAAATATGCATCCATGAAATAGACACCACAATTAGCATAAAACCCTTTTGCAAATAATTGAGATATTTACATTGTTAGCTAGCTTAATGTCACAAGATGCTTCAAATGACCCTCCCCATGGGCTTATATAGGAGGAAGGAAGCTTCTGGAGACTCCTGAAGCCATCTACACTAAGCCATTGGTGAGAAGAGTGTGGAAGGTTCTATAAATGTCTAGAGAAGTCCACACATCTCTACATTATGGTGGAAGGCATGAGAGGAGTCCAAGGCTTTCTAGAGAATTCTAGAGATCTCTTGTATATTCTTGTATATAGGGTTGTACATAGATTAGTGTAGGGAGTTCTAGAATATTCTTGATTTGTAAGGAACCCTCCAAGGTTCTAGAGAGTTCCATTGGTGCCGATAAATAGGTGAGACCCTCATTTGGCCAAGGCACCACCCAAAACCACTTCCTAACCAAGCAAGTAAGCTCTCAAAGCACTTGTAAAGGCTTCCTTGAGTAATAAAAGCTTCCATTCTTTAAAGAGTTGCCTACTACGCCTTCTAAGCTTCCGAGTCATGAGCACCTTAGCTTAACGAGCTAAGCATTGGGAGTCAGGCTGACTTAGCAAGATCAAGTGCCTTGACTTGTCTAAGTACCGCACAAGCTTAGAAAACGACTAAGTCCGTGACATTAAGCTTCCAAATTGTCATGTAGAACAAAATCAGTAAATTATTTAGCACAACAACCTAGAGTCAAACTGTGGTCAGCTCTGTACAGAATTCTGAAATGCAAATGCACATCATAACTCCCAACTGAATTGAAATAAATGAAACCAATTTAGAAACCAAAACCCCTCTCAAAAGAACTCCAAAATCAACCTCAAGCAGCAATGCCATTTCCCTCATATTTTAATCTCATCCATGACTCTCATCATGAAATCTAACAATTTGAATCTTCTTCTTGCAGATTAGTAATCAAACAATTTGGATCTTCTTGTTGTGAAGATCAGTACTGATTTATCCCCATCTTATTGAGAATAACGTGTCAGTCTAACAAGAGAGAGAAGATGGACTAAAGCAGCAGATGGCTAATGTGCTGTATCATAGGTCAAACAAGTGGGGGACTTTGGAGACTATTTGGTAATTCATTTATCTCTATTCCTCTTTCTGGGCCTCCATTCCTGCAGCTTTTGAGGGTACTCCTCTCAGTGTTCTACAGTATGATTGGAACTCAACTCAGTATGCAAGAAAATAAGGTTAGACAAATAGTTACCTTCAATACGGATTCTGCTTCCAGCGGGTTTATTTAAGGTAAATTTTGGTGGTTGTGCTTTAGATAATCCATGTTAGTTGGGAATTGGAGGTGTGATCAAAGATGGTGGTGTTTTAAGCATTTTTCAAGACCAAGAAGAAAGGATTTCAAAATCAAGGCAGAGATTTTAGACCTCGAGATTTTAGCTTTGTTATCAGATTTATTGCAAGCCAAGGCTTTTTATCTTTCTAACTAATGGGTCATAGATAATTCTACTAGTATGATATCTTGGGTGTCCAACTTGGGGAGAGGTCCTTGGAAGTATGACAGGTTTAGATATATATTTTTTTTTGATAGGTAAAGAAAAATTTCATATAAAAAGAGACGCCAAAAATGCGACTCAAAGTATACAATACCTATACACCCACCGCCAAAAAGGCCAAAAAAACCCAGCTAGCCCAGAAGACAACCTTAATTAGAGTCCAACCAATCAATAAAATTAACTATAGTTAGAGGGCAATCAACTATAAACAACTTAACCTTTGACCAAATGGAAAGAACAAAAGAGTATTTCAGTTTTTGGATAGACAACACATCATTCTTGAAGGCCAATCTATTTCTCGCCTTCCAAACTATCCAAAAAATGTGAAGAGGAGCAGCTCTCCACACCTTCCTGCGCTTTTTGCCCACAAAAGAACCATGCCAGCTAAGGAGAGTTTCTCTAACTAAAGAAGGCAGCACCCAAGACACCCCAAATAAAATAAAGCTATTCAATCTCTGAACAGGTTTAGATATTAGCAACTTAGACTATTCAATCTCTTAGTCTCCACATGTTAGCAAATCATGTTTTCGCCCCGTTAGCAAAACGTGGAGCCAAGCAATGAGATTCATTTGTCAGGAATTTGTTTACCCCCTTGAGAGGTTTAGAGTTTCTCTAACTTAGTACATGTTCTTGCAGCATTCTTGAGATGCATAGTGATCTCCTATTTCTTTTCAAAAAGTTCATTCTCCTTTTGCTCTTTTATCAACTTTTATATGTATTGGAGAATTTCTTGTTATTATTTGTACTTGAAAATTCATATCAATGAATTACAAGAGCTTGCCCTTAGAGAAAGCAGGAATACAGGGCCGGGTTGTGTTCTAGTTTCACTTCTCATTTTCTTGGGCTCCCACACCACTATGTCCTCAGAATCTACAGAGAGGGAATGATCTTGCAACCTCCCAAAGAAGTTGTTTACTTCCTCCAACTCCTAATTATTCAACTATCTAATAAACCTAGGATTCCAATTACCACCATCCCAAACATCAACAACCCAAGAATCCTTAGAGGGAGCTATAGAAAAAAGATCTAGGAAAGCATCCCTCAAAGGCAATTGCTTGCAACATCTATCCTTCTAGAACTTCACCATGTTCCCAAAACCAACCCTGAAGCATGTTTTAACTTTGAAAGCCTCTCAACCATTTTTGATTGCCTTTCAAACCCCCACTCCATACCTCTCTCTCACTTCACTCGTTCAACTATAGTTTCAGATGTCTCATTTTTTATCATTTCATGACTACTCTATATATGTGGTCTAATACTTTGTCAAGCCTTGGACAACAATAATATTAGTTTATCGAGGCCAATAAGTTTCAAATGTCTCATTTTTTACCATTTCAACTAACTGTTGCGTAAGGTTTTTGATAAAGGATAAATTTATCATGCTTTTAATTCTTTTAAGAGTTAAAGTGTAATTTTTAATTGAATTCTGTTTTCCCAAAGATAGTTAGAAAGCTTCTTTTGGCTTGGAGACTTCAGGGCATATGGATAATAGGAGGAAGATTTGATGGATAGCTTCTCTTTGTTTGTTTTGGTGCATTTAGAGAAAGCACAATGACTTTGGTTTCAATGAGAGGGGGCTTTCCTATTAACATCTAAAGGAGGACTTCAATTTAACCCTTATGGAAAGGTCTAAAATTCCATAGGGGATGATGCATTGTTCTTTATTGGACTTCATTGATTAGTTAAAATGGGGATAGTAAGCTTTAAGTCTCCTTGAGTGTGCTTCATTTATTTGGGTCAGTTAGTTTTTCATTGTGGTGCCTTTTGTATACTATCTATGTGTATATGCTGCATCTCCTCTTTGGTTAGGTGCTTTTCTACAAATATCTTTTTGTCTATTAAAAAAAAAAAAAAAAAAATTGGAAGCAACAATGGTTGCAATTGACAAAAAGCAAACTCTTTTTAGCACTTTGACCATCTCATACAATATTTAAGGAAGCCAATAGATCAAATTTTGAAGATAATATATATGGAGGTGAGTAAGAATCCCCTATTGTTTACTAAACAAAGACAGATACGAGCTTTTGAACAATGAAGTAGAACATGATCATTCGTTTCTTCTTCTTCTTTGCACATATAGTATCTATTAGGCATCTTCCAACCCCTCTTTCTGAGTTGATCATGGGTCAAATCTTTGCCTAATTTTCCTCCCAAGCAAAGAAGCTAACTCTAATAAGAGCCCAAGAGTTCCAAACTGTACCACAAGGGAAAGGTTCCCCTCCCCTACTAGCTAAGGAGGAGTAGAATGACTTAACTAAAAAAACACCATTCTTTTTGCTTTATTTGGCGTACAGTGGGTAATGCAAACATGATAAATTAGCACAATGAGAAGTCAAATTAATTTGAAAATACAACTTGATTCATGCTAACCTGTTTCCCATCTTGAGGATAAGGAATTGACTGCTCTACGTATGCTATAGTTCCTGAAGTAACAAAGTTTAAGTCAGTATGGAAACTTTTTAATAAGGGAGATTGGAGAATAAATTAAAACAATTATTTATGAATATCATCCGCAATCATAACAAAAAGAATAAGAATAAAAAACAGAACAGTACAGATTAGCTTGATGAAAGTGTGTGTGTGTGAGAGAGAGAGAGAGATACAGAGAGAGAGAGAGAGCCATATCAACCGAACTAACAAAAGTGAAGCTTTAACAAAAAGAAAACCAAGAATAATAATAGAATTCCTAGCCTAATCCTAGGGAACAAAAGCCAAACACTGTTGCCTTAGAGCTAGTGTGAGATAAAATATAGATCAATATCCTTATTTAATCAAATATCACATATTGAGCACTACCAATAGACCCAATTTTATAGAAAAACAAGTGACTAGGTTGCAAAATCAAAGAAAGGAAAATACAAGAGAGAGGATCATAGAGTTTTATAAGTTTCCTTAAACTTGAGGTCAGTCCATGGGTCGCACCCACTCCATGCTCTCAGTGGAAAGAAAATGAATACAAAACAGTAGTCCTTAGGCAATCAACCATCTATACCCTCCAAATTACTTGGAGGGTTAGTGTAGAACAAAAGGAAAAATGCCTAATATAACACCTCAAGGTTGAATAAACATTCTGTGATCTTTAGACCAAGTATTCACCATTCATCCCCAAACCCACTAATTTTGACAATAAATCTACAAATGAAACTTTCCCACTCCAACTGCTTCTGTTGTCCATACTCTTCCAAAGAGTGGAGACAACTCCCTTAAGCTTCAATACCAAGTATTAGCCCCCTCAAAAAAATCCATCTAATTTCTTCCTCCCATATGCATCGAGCATCACACCAAGGGTGATAAAGCGCAAAGAAGGAAAAGAAACAAAAATCCACAAAAGAATTCTAAAAATAATATTGATTTTACAAAATAATATCAATTTTTTTTTATCCAGTGCTGGTTGTTATGGGGTAGTCAACACCTTGAGGTTTGGGTTCCCATGAAGAGTCCTAAGGGCTTGGCCATCGAAGATTCCTCGGTTATCAAAAAGAAAAATTAATAAATAAAAAATCAATAGCAATCTCCCAAATGAGAACACTAAGCATATATAATGCAAACTCCTCATTCAACCAAAACTCTTGACCCAATAAAGATACTATACGTACATTGCATTCTCCTACTTAATAAAAAGAATTCACACCGAATATTCCTTACAATTCACTACATTAAAAGACTTAGGACACTAACAACAATTATTAAAAGTTCAATGAAGTACAAAAACAAAAAATAAAAATAAAAATAAAAATTGAAACTCTAGACCTAAGTTAAGTTTATTTGTTGGCGCATGGATCCCAATAAATAAATAAATAAATAAACAAATAAATGAATGGAAAGAAAAACAACAACAACAATAACAACAAGCAAAGTGGCTCCTTTCTTAGCCAACCTATCAACTTCTTAACCATCTGATCCAGGCTTCCAAAAGGAATAGCAAACCAATCCCCCATCAAGATTCACAATGTTCCATGCAATGAGTATATCTCCAAAACCTTCTATAATAACTAGTCACCTAAAATAAAACTATCATTGAGTCCCCCACTAGTAGAAATCCCAAAGCAATTCTTACAAGTTTTCTTTCTCTTTTGTTCCACATGAATAATATGACTATGGATTAACTTCAGTTTCCATTAGAACAATATGAATGGTCCTTATTTCCTCTTCCACCATGACCTCTACTATGTTCAAAAATAGTGAAAATCTAGGGACTCTTGATAAAAATTGGTATAGCACAGAAGAATGAAAAGAAAAGGTAGAATTCTGCAAGAGAACTAAAAAACAATTAATTTTATTGAATGAATAATAATCCCCCAATAATAACACCAACATACATATGGTATTCATTCCTAATTTAACCTAAACTACTAACCCAACAAGGGAACATATAGATATATACATCGTACTCCCAATTAATAAAAATGACTAATACCTCATAATCCTATACATTCACATTATGTTAAAGAAAAAAAAATTATATGACTAATCAAAAAGATTTCAGACGCTAGTAGCAATCTAAGAAAACAAACAACATGAAACTCTAGATCTAAGTTAAGTTGATTTATGGGCCCATTTTATTTCCTCCATCACAGAGACTGTCCAAACTTCTTTCCTCTTGTCCAGCACAGGTTTCCCTTGCCAACAACTTATTCTCTCTTCTAGAGAACCCATCTAACCTGAAACAGAACGAAGCCAGCAGTCCTAGGCCATCACACAATGTTATTGAACGCCCTCATAAGGCAAAGACATGGTTTTGTAAATGAGAGCATCATGTATACACCATTCATTTAGGATATCCACTTAGAGAAAGTAATTAGCTGAGGACACCCACGATGACTTATTTGGACAAAGTTTCTGTTCAAGGCACCACCATCAATTTTGAATGCACATTTTCCAGAGCTCCCTCCACAATAACTTCTGCAATTCTCCCACATCCAATTTGCTTGTTGCAGACAAATCCTGATCTTGATTTCCAAAAGAGAAGTAACTTGATTTACTTATTAATATAGAAGGTACTATGGCCTTGCAACCCAGAGACAACAGCTCAACAGACCATTTGTGGATGTAAGATTAAGTCCTGCAGGACTCTTTAACCTTAAGCTATAACAGCAATCCAATGAGGATCGGTGTGTTATTGCCTGGTCTATAAAATACAAGCAAGTAATGTGAAATGTTAATATAATATTTAATTCCACACTTTCTAGGCTGTGGAGATGGAAGGAGAGCATATAATAGCTCCACCCCTGAATGCTACAGTGTTTCAATTAGTCCATTGACTGCTAAGATTTTTTGTTATGATCAAACTTAAAATCATTAAAATTTAAAAGGACATTCAAGTGAACTTCAGTAGTCTTGTCTAGTGAACCAATCCATACAATGTGAAAAATTTTTGTAGGCTTCCTAGAATGCTAATATTGAAGCCCAAAAATATAATAATAATAATGATAATGATGATGGTGATGATGATAGTACTAATAGTAATAATAATAATCAATTAAATATTCAAATGATGAAGAAACCATATCATACCAATTGGAGCATCAAAACCCCGAAGCAATTGAACTATAGATTTGGCATCTAAACGTTTTCGAACTCTTTTGCCAACAAGAATTTGCAAGTGAGGAGAATCAAATACCTGTAAGATGGGGGAAAACATTGCCAATTTAGTGGGTAAAATAAATTTATAATGCAAAAAACCAACAAACTAATAACATAATGAAGGACTTGATTCCCATGAAACTATGGCTTCAAGCTGCAGCATTATTGAACATAAAATTATATCATCGATATATCCTACTCATTGTAATGGGTTAGGTGTCAATACAAGGATCAACAAGGAATCCTTCACAAAAGAAAAGGAAAAAAAAAGAAAGAAAAAGAATAACAAAGGATCACACTCAAGAAAAGAATCCAACCCCTCCCCATAAATAACTAGATCATGGATGTAATGATTGCATCTACTGGTGATTGAACTGTAGAACCAATCTAAAGGGATGTCCATCCTTAAAGAAAGCCCCTCAACCTTTTCCAGGGGATAAAATAGCCTCCAAGATCCTGACGTATGAACCAAGGTCAGTTGATCAACTTAGTTTCCTCAACTAGAATCTCTCTTAGGCATCAAGTAAAGCAAAACAGAAAAGTTTAATCTCCTACGCAATTTTGATCCTGGTTTATGGAGGAGTACCATCAGACTCAACTTTAACCACCCCATAACTTCAACTTGTCCTCAAAGTCATGGGAAGTGAACCAGATATATGGCCATGTAAAAGGAACTGGCTCTCACTCGATAAGATTAAACTCTAAAACATTGGAGCATGATCCAATGTAGGAGTAGGTGAAGTCTCATAGACATTGCATTTCTAAATTGAGAGGGAGGGGGGGCACAATCCTTAAAGCAAGAATCAAAGCTCCTCATACTTTTCATGATCCTGGATCCTCCTAATTTTTATTCAACAACCTAACTATTAAATGCTCCAGCCACACTGAGTTGGGAAAAAAATCCATATAAACTATTACCATCATCCCACAACACCAATCTCAATCTAGGATTATCAGACCCATTAATAAAATATTCTTATCATTTCCTACCATTTGATCCTAAATTTTTCATCATTTTCTTAGTTTCTGAGTTCTTCTAGTGTTTCCCCCTGAAGCACAAATTTCAATAATAAAGTCTGCTTCCAAGGAAAATTGAACTATACTAAAACCCAAATTCATAAAATCTGGCCAGTTCCAACAATCACTCGCTCTTCTTGAGGGTCTGAATTTTGCCTTCTTTGGGTTTATTAGCAGTCATCGATTCATATTGTATATTGTTCTTGTGCAAAGAATATCTCATCCTTCTTTGTTTGTACTTTATTTTCTTTTAATTAATTCCAAGGTTCTAGGGATTCAAAACATGCCAGTAGTTTAACAATCAAGGTGGCTGCCTACCAGTACATGTTTGTGAAAGTTAAGCAAGATATTGCCTAGGCTAACAATGCTGCGTATGTAACCAAGCAAAAGGGAGCTCTGGAGTTAGGAGGGCGACAGTAAGGATTCTTCCTATCAAACCAAAGAGAGAAAGGCTCAACGCCCAACTCAGGTTACTAGCATTTGTAAATTGTAATCAACCAGTGTGCATTTACGGACTTCAAAATAATTGAAAGAGATAATTTGTTATGAAGCAAAGCAATTTTCAGAATAGGCCATCCTCAAAGCCATCAATTCCTTTGTTGCATGAACTTCCAATGGATTGACAATCTCAGAAAATAATCACCAGTTTTAAAATCTAGAAACTTTAGATCTTCAGAGTTACAAAAGTTAAAGAATATTAGAACCTTTCCCACAAAAATGTGTACACTCTTAATGAAGAACTTCACCACCACCATTTTTTGCATGATTTTTAAAATAGTGTTAAAGCTAAAATAGAAAATTAAAAAGGGTGTCACTCAAAAACTAACACAGCGCAAAACTCATCATTTTCCAAGAAAAAAGGAAAAGGAAAATGAAACAGGGTAAACCACTACCTGAGCAGAACACCCAGAATCACCGGTTTTCAAGAGCGCTAAGGCTCCAGAAATATCTGGGTCGATCCCAATAACACATTGGGTACCGGCATTGCTCTCAGCCGAGTCCATTCGAATTCCTGGCCGCTCATTCTCATCTCGAAAGGGGCAAGAGAGAGAAGCAAGCCAGTTTTCTCTGTACTGAGTATCAGAAACCCTAACCCTAGCCTTACCACTGCTCCTCAAAACAGTATTGATGGAACTTGGGGCAGGAATTGGATCATGGGTGTTGGTTGAATTGAGGGAAGTTGCACAGAAAACCCTAAATTTAGGAGCAGAGAGGGCAAGCTTTGGTGTGATTTTAGAGATAGGATTCATGAAACAGGGTGAGGATGAGAGGCTGTGTGGGTGGATTTGGAGTGCGTCCATCAAAGGAGTTTCTGCTACTGCCACTCACTCAGCCTCACAGCTTTAGGAGGGAAAGAAAAGAGGTCTGTCTTTTTTATATAAATATTAAAAATATATATATATATATATATTGTGATTTCCTACATCGAATATGAGAGAAAGTTCCTGAGCTATATATATGTAGAAACGTAGATGCGTTTTAAAGCCATGGGTCCAAAACGAACAATATCTACATGGTTGGGAGCGGGCCATTACAAATGGTATCAGAGTCGATCCCCGACCTCGGTGTAGGGGTTTGTTTGGCCTCGTAGGAGGTGTTTGTCTGTTTGACCTTGCAATCCCAAGAAACACAACATTCTCGTTGTGTTTGCATGGGGGAGGGTGTTTGTGATGTCTCACATCGAATAGGGGAGAAAGTTCCTAACGCTATATATGTAGAGACTCTTCTTAATCAAGTAGACACGTTTTAAAACCATGAGGCCCCTTTCGGTCCAAAGTGGACAATATTTACATCGGCTTTTAAAGCCATGAGGGCCCCTTTGGGTCTAAAGTGGACAATATCTACACGGTTGGGAGCAGGTCGTTACACAATATATATATGAGTTATGATAAATAAAATTTATATATATATATATATATGGGTTATGATAAATAAAAAATTAAAAAAAAAAAACCTAACATCTATTACAATGATCAATTATAAAATCATGTTTAATGCAATTATTTTGTTTTGGGAATTTTTTCATGAAGTAGAAAAAGAAATTACAATTTATTTATTTTTGTAATATAAAATGATAAACCCAAGGGGTAAAGATAAAAGTTAAATTTAAAATAAACTAAAAAATTTTAAAAAATAATTTAGTGATATAATTTATAAATTAAGGAAAAGTAAATTTAATTTATTTTAACTTCAAATTATTTATTGAAAAAATTGGATGAATATTTGAAGTGTGAAAAACAATATAATTGGTTTATAAAGTGAAAAAAAAAGGGAAATAGAAATAAATTCTTTAAAATATATATTAATTTAAAAATATATTAGTTGTGTACTAATTATTAATTAAGAAATATATGAATAAATTATTTTTTAGCGTTTAAATTGAATTATATATGAATAAATCAATTGAACACCATAAAGCCATATGAAGTCCCAAAATTATTTTATAAATTCAAAAAAGTGGAGAATGGGAAGGGTACGAAGAATGTGAGGATTCCTCACATTCTTCGTACCATTTCTATTTTTTAATTTGAAGTTTGATATTTTCAGGCATCATTTGAACACTCACTAAGTGTAATGAACCTATTTAAACAATATCAAAGTCATATGAAGTTCAATTTTTTTTTTTAAATTCAAATAAGTGGAGAATGGGTTATCACATTCTTCGTATCCTTTCTAATTTTTAAGTATATTTGGAGTTTGATTTTTCTAGGTATCATTTGAACACCCACTAAGTGTAATGAACTTATTTAAACAATATCAAAGTCATATGAAGTCCCAAAAAAATTTTAAAACATCAAAGAAGTGAAAAATGGGGAGGATACAAAAAATGTGAAGATTCCTCACATTCTTCATACTCTTTCTAATTTTTAAGTATATTTGGAGTTTGATTTTTTCAGGCATAATTTGAACACTCAGTAAGTATATTGAACCCATTTAAACAATATCCAAACTATATGAAGTCCCAAAATTATTTTAAAAATTCCAAGAAGTGGAGAATAGAGAGGTACAAATAATGTGAGGATTCCTTACATTCTTCGTAGCCTTTCTAATTTTTAAGTATATTTGGAGTTTAATATTTTCTGGCATCATTTGAACACCCACTAAGTGTAATGAACCTATTTAAACAATATCAAAGTCATATGAAGTCCAATTTTTTTTTTTTTTTTTTAAAAATCAAATAAGTAGAGAATGAAGAGGGTACAAAGAATATGAGGATTCCTCATATTCTTCACACCCTTTCTAATTTTTAAGTATTTTTGGAGTTTGATATTTTCGCAAATCATTTGAACACCCACTAAGTGTAATGAACTTACTTAAACAATATCAAAGTCATATGAAGTCCCAAAATTTTTTTAAAACATCAAAGAAGTGGAGAATGAGGAGGGTATGAAGAATGTGAGGATTCCTCACATTCTTCATACTCTTTCTAATTTTTTAGTATTTTTGGAGTGAGATATTTCTGCGCATCATTTGAACACCCACTAAGTGTAATGAACCTACTTAAACAATATCAAAGTCATATGAAGTCCTAAAAAACTTTTAAAACATCAAAGAGGTGGAGAATGGGGAGGGTACGAAGAATGTGAAGATTCCTCACATTCTTCATCCCCTTTCTAATTTTTAAGTATATTTGGAGTTTGATTTTTAAATACCCACTAAGTGTAATGAACCTATTTAAATAATATCCAAACCATATGAAGTCTCAAAAAGTTTTTAAAATCATCAAAGAAGTGGATAATGGAGAGAAGGAAGAAATTGGCTTAGCATCAAATAGTCGACCACTTAAATTCAACCAGTTGAACCATTTTCTCTACTGTCAGACACTGGTGCCAAAAAAATTATAATCGCTTCATTGGAAGGTCGATTGGTAAACCAATATGCTTTTGATGTAATTTTGGATTTTGAGTCGGTGATTCTTAAATTAAAATGGTATTGCCCGATTATGACATAGATTGCCTAAACAATACCACTACAAATTTCAACGCATTGCTAATCATATCAACGCTCCTCAGGTATATAACTATAACTACCAAATTGAGGTATATAACTACCTTCCTCAAATTTCAAGGGCTTGAATTTCAAGCCTAACTGACATTATTATAACTACTCTCCTTAGATAGTTTACAAAATGATTCAAGACAAGCACACTAAAAGACATTATTATAAAACAAATTAAGAAAGATGATACTATCTATAATTGACGTTATCTAAGAAATCCATAGTTAAGGTTGTAAAAAAGCCATATGAAAATCATCTTGGTTTTCAGTAAGCCACAATCAAAATCAATTAGTATCGTTTAAATTGAAAAAGCTAATCTCACTTCAATGTTTCATTTGTATGAAAGAAGTCCAAAGTAAGTGGATTTCAAAGGATGCCATAATTTGTAAGTAAAAAACACCTAGAAGCCAAATAACCAAAATCAAATCGAACTTTGCAACTTCCATTGGCCTACTTTGCCCACAAAAAGAAGTTCAAACTGTGTTTTAAGATTACTGAACAAGTTGGCAATAGCTTGCCAATATGTTCTAAAATTCATTTAAGAGCAACATTATATACCGAGTACACTCAATTAACATAATTAAACATTCTTCAGGACAAATCATTCTAAATATAGAAATTGTTACCTTAATAGCAAAATCAACAGTGAGAATAAAAAATCTCATCCTAAAATGAGTAAATCAAGTTTCTATTTATAGGCCAAGGTCAAGTGAACACTTACATCATCTAAGAGGTCTTCCAGAGGCTTCTTCATCAAGAAATTTGGAAAATAATGCAATTTCGCATGAGTTCTAACAATTTCGCACAATTGTGCAAAGTGGAAAACGCATCAGTAGCAATTTCGCCTTCTTGGAGCATTTCGCATGACTGTGCGAAATCAGTTTTCAGTTTTCCCTTTAAGCTACAACCAAATTCCTCTCTGGTCTATTTCGCATGTTCATGCGAAATTGAAAAACATAGTTTTTCAACTCCTTTTTGCCATTTCTTCCATTTCTTTCTCTTGATTCCACTTCAACCACCTCCAAATCCTAGTCCAAACCAATTGAATTACTTCTTTCATTGTGCATTTGGATCATCATCAACTTTATTTGTTTTCTTCAATTTGATTCATCTTTTTTGTCACCAATTTATCCAAATCATACCTTGAAATGACTCCAAAACTTCATAAAACTTGTTAGTAACTCTTGCAAGGGCAACAACACGTTAATTGAGTGTTTTAGGCATAATTACTACTCAAAAGACGTGAAACTCATGAGAATTGTTATCTAAAATATGCTCTTTTTAAGTAGTAATCAGTGGCACTAATGGGAACAGTAGAAGAGTTGGTGGCACTAGTGAGGGTACTGGAGGAGATGGTAGCACTGGGGGCGGTTATGTTAGTCAAGTAGATCCCGGCATGTCATGGGCACAAGAAGGTGAAAATTACTATGCCACACAAAATATAGATTATGGATATTGACCAGGTATATGGGAACAACGAAAGCATTTGGAAATATTAACTACATTTCCCAGCGATGACGATTATTCTAGTGGGCATGATTATCATAGATCAAATTATCACCGTATTGATGAGCACTTATAGAATTTGGGTATAGGATCAAGGCTGTATTTCAAAGGGGTAAATGATAGATTATATCACAACTTTAGAGACCATGATAGCTCTTTCTATACTTTTAGTAGAAATGATTTTGATCGATTTCCCATGATGCATCCAGAGGGATATTCCAATACTGGAACACGAGCTAGTGATTCCTATGGATATGATCAATCTTCTAGTAGTAGTAGCATTGCTTATCGAGGTTTTGGATACTATCAATATGGTGTTGATCTCGAACAGCCTTCGAAACCATATTTTCCTAATTATGGATCATCAAGTCAGTCATCTCAGCCAACATATTTGAGTTATGAACAACTCTTTCAACCATATCCTCACTACGAGAATTACCATCCCCATTTGTATACTCATTGTAAGACTGATGATGATCATTTTGAACCCCTTCGTCATTCAACATGGAATTGATTATTGTATTGTATGTTTGTTAGTAAAAATGTTATTATATTTGAAATAAAATAATTTTTTTTATTAGCATTATCATAAATAACTTTGAGCAGATACTTTTATAACTATTTAAATAATGTTAAATGTGAGACAATTTTATTTTATTAATTTTTTGAGCTTATTTAATTGTATATATTTTTCTAATGATTTACATAATATTTTTATAATTTTTTGAATTTTCTAATTAGCTTATTTTACGTATCGTCCGATACTAAGCCGATATACCGAGACCGATACGCCTCGAAACCCTCCGAGTTAGTGACCGATACCACAACTTTGAACCATGATTGAAAGTTTTCAACCATTTACCCCCTCTCATTACTTCCAACCATGCCTCATTAGCAAGGAAAGTGCATACTCTTTACTCATTCCAGAAGTAGGAAAAGACTCAAAGAGTTCAACAAGAGGTTTTTACACAACATTCAACCCAAATCTCACACCTAGAAATTTTAGCTTATCTGCATATAAAGTAATCTGGTTCATATAGAAGTCCTAGTCTATAATAGAAAATCTCTCAAGAACAGTCTTCACCATCCCAAAAATAGTTTTTTCAACTTCATTAGGAAGAATGCATTGATTTGGTGAATTAAAACTTCATCAAATGCTTTCAATAAACTTTGTCGGTATATCTAAATCCTTGGTTCTCAGAAACCGGATCCAGACAAGTAGCAAAAACCCTTGTTCACTTGTCAATATTGATAATGCCACTTTCAACACCATATTTGCTAGTATGTTTAACCCATTTCCTAAAGGAGAACATGGGTTACGACTCTCTAAGATGGATGAAGTACAGATCAAGGAAATAAAATAACCTAAATGAACCTAAGGCTACTTTTGATATCTTGTGAGGCTGCTTAAAACCATAATCCAAGAGGATATTTGGTGCCGTAAGTCCAAAAAGGTTGATTGAATCCATAGTTCAATTAGAAAGTTTGAGGGTTTGGGCTAGAAGCCTTGCCATTGGAACCCTTACTTAGTTAGGAGCTTGAAGGAAGTGGTCATAGACAAAGTTATGCTGAATTACTATAAAAACTAGTGTTTGCAATTTTTTTTTCCTACTCTCTTTATTTTATATGCAAATTATTATTCCATTTTATTTATTATATGATTGCATATAATTGTCATTGCATTTTCTAAGTTTCAATTTGAAAAAAACGACTATTACTCTGTTCACCCTCCCTTTAGTGTGATTACTTTACATTTGGTAGAACTAAAATCTTAAACAATTGAGTTAATTTTAAGGTCTTCAATGACTTTAACCTATGAATGAAACCCTAAGATGATCTTATATTCCATACGAATTGGGTCATTGTCGATTAAGATGGGTAACAATAAGTATTCTTAATAGAAGCATCATAATATCTCATAGGATTGAGATAGTGTATCCCTTTAGGTGATAGTTGTGACCATGAAATCTATAGTACCATAGTAATTCTTTAAGTGAGATTTGACATATATTCTTTATGAATTGAAGTATATTAGTTGATAATAAAATATGAGGACTTAAGATTCAAGGATGGTAGAGGTAATATTGAGAGGTTAATAGCTTTCATCTTGTTAGATTATGAATATCCATTCATGGAGACCCTACATCTAGTGGATAATAGGTCATAAACCTAAAAAAATTGATTAAATTAGATTTAATATTTTTTTCATCTCAATGTAATATCATAGGTTATTGGAGTGTAGTTGACTTTCTTTAGTGGAAAGTTAAATCATTGTCAGAATTCGATTTTGAAGAAATTACTATTTTCTTATGAGTGCTAGTAGTCCTTGCTCAAGTTGAAAGTCTTTATTAATACAAAGATTTGAGGGAAATTGAAGTTTCAATCTTATGTTTGCATAAGGATATTTTGGTAAAACATAAGTTTACATAAGAACTTATGATTATTTATTTTAAGTTTTTCTAGATTTGGTTAATTAATTAATTAAAACATATTAAAGCTACTTGATTAATTAGGATTTAATAGACTACATTAAGTAACCCAAACTTAAGTTGGGTCAAAGTCACTTAAACCTAAACATGAGTTTATATAAAACCCTTAGGTTTTAGAGTTGAATACTTTAAGACTCGTGGTCTTCCAAAAACTTTAGCCTCCCTTTCTCTCTACCCTTATGGTGTGTATCCATTCTACAAATGTACCAAGGATCGATGATATAGCCATCAAGTGGAAGACACCTAGTTTTTGAGATCCCTATATCAATTATAATAGGATTTAGAAATATCTAAATCTAAAGATAATGTTTTTAGCACCTAGATCTTAAGCCTTTGAATTTTTTTTTTTTTTTGCTTCCACTTATGTTTAGATCTTATAGCCCTAGGATCTTAGATATATGCACTTGTGATCCAATCCCAATAATTCCATCATCGATTACACCTTTAATAGCAAGTATATATACACACATATACCTTTGCCATATGCTTTTATTATTACTCAATTGAGATATCTAAGCTCATGTACCTAAAATTTTAGGCTCTCACATGGAGATATAGGTTTATATCCCCTATTAATTCTAAAAAGAATACTCATGAGGCATTGTTTAAGGTCTTTCACCTTAGGGTATTTACTCTTCCTCCTCTAGAGACTTTAATCCAGAAACCGTTCCCCCATATTACTTTACAAGGTGACCTAACTTGGTGCCTTTCCTCCATTCTTTGTAGTACCTCAGGCACCTTTCCATATTGCTCATGCTGCAAACCAAGGTTACTTCCAAACTTAGCAATGTATATTTCAATAGAGAATATATCTTAATCATGAGTACATGTTTGACATTCCATATATATACACACTTAGAATTCTATTAAAAATCATTAAAACATTTTAACTACTCTTACAGCATGTACACAATTAAAAAAAAAAAAAAAATCCATTGACAAAACTTATTTCAATCCAAAAAAATCATCCAAGGTTTAAATTTCATAATAGCAACTCCTTTATCTACTGTGGAAGTTTATTTTTCTTTAGCTTTTGGTTTTTTACTATGACTAAGTCAAGTCAAACTATATAATACAGTAACTACACATTGCAATTAACCAAAAGAGATTGCAAATTATGTCATCTCCTCTCTGTAGCCTGGGTTTGGGGTGTGATCAGTACAATCCATTGGAGAGGTTATCTTATTTAGAAAAAAATAACATAAGTGGCTGCATGTGTGGAACCATAAACTTGCCTTCTTTTATGGGTGCTAAATCTCTTCAATTTTTGGCACAAAAATTCCACTCAAATGCACTCTACTTGCTGCTGAGACTGTCACAAGTTGAATAGTGATTAACCCATGATTGATTGATTCTCTTTTGAAGCACACAAATCCAATCCGTGACTTAACCAATTCACATGAAACCTTGCTTGAATTGCATCACTCTTTCTGCTCAATTCTTTAACATGGATACTTTATCTATGCCTTGAAAACAAAGCTTATCTCTCTTTATTCATTTGTTGGCATGAACTTTGAAAACTACAAGGTTCAGTATCTTGCACAGTGGTATATGCCATGGATGTTGAAGCAAAAAAGACAAATGTTTGGTCATATATATTATTCAGAAACCTCCAAGGTTAGGTATTGTTTCAATAAACTATAGAGCATATAATAGCTGTAATCACTATGATGTCGTGCCTTTAAGTTTGTAAAGCTGTTTAGGCATTGAAGGAAAGGGACATAAAACGAGATCTTTTCCATATCCCATGTTTAAGCTTTTGAAGATTGTTTTGGAACCTGCTGAGGACCCAGTTCTTATATATATGACCAAGTTTTTCCTTTAATTCAGGAGGAAAAAGGGTCTGCACTAATCTCCCTTCCACGATATCGAGCTTTTTTAAGAGAAACGCTAATCCACTTAGTTCTGTCAGCAGGCTAAACCACGGAAATGGTGGCATCCCCACTCCCAAATGATACTCCCTATGTGAGTGCACCCACCAGTCCAACTAAATGCAGCCTCAACAATGTGTACTTCTACAGTGTGCCAACTAGCCCCACAAGAGGGGTATCTGAAGCTCCTTCCAGTTGTGATTCTGGGCCAAGAACACCAAAGACACATGAAGATGTCAGCTGCAACTTTGGTGCCTTTGAATTTGAAACGAGTCAATATTTTGATCTTGATGACTTTGAGTTTGAGAAGAGTCAGAATTTTGAGTACCTGTTGGATCATGATCAAGAGCAGCAGCAAGAGTGTGGGGATTCTCAGCCTGCTATGGCTTTTGCAGATGAACTCTTCTGTAATGGACAAGTGCTGCCATTGAAGCTTCCACCTCGCCTTCAAAATGTTGATGGCAATAAGAGTGGTAACCTGAGCCCAACGGCTTCTTCCCCCAGGTCCCCAAGTTCGGTACTTAGGCTTACCTTTTTGCGTAGGACTTTGTGGAACGATGACTATGATCCTTTCACGGCAGCTTTGAAGAATGTTAAGGCAGAACAGAAAGATTTAGCCTGTGGAAGCCATCATAGACGGGCTCGATCTCTTTCACCGTTGAGGGCCATCACTCCCCAGAGGTCTAGTGATTCAATAGGATTGAACCCCCAAGCATCAATGCCAAACTTGGGACCAAATCCAAATCAGTACATGAAGAACAATGGATCAGCTTATGCAAGTTGGCTCCAATTCCGAAACAAACCAATGGGGAGCAGTAAACCAGCCCAACAAGGTGGGAAAGGCCCAAATACACCTGCCAAGACCAAAGGGTTGGCTACTGCAAGAAAGGTGAGGAACCTTAAAATGGGACAGGAAAGGCTTGATGGTCTTACAGAGCTTGCAGGCCCCACAGGGAAGACAGTACAGAGGCAAGAAAGTGAAGGGTCTTGTACAGTGGAAACCAGAAGGCAGAGGATCAAAGCATTTCTATCCAGGAGCGCCTCTATGGGTGGGGAAAGCAGCAAGGAGAAGCCCAGAAATCAAATTGAAACACTGTGGAAGCCGCCTCAGACTTCAAGGGGATGGAGCTTTAGAAAGTCTATTGCAGCAGTTCATTCCTGTGGGAAGAGAAGGGTGTATCAAGAGATGAAGACAATTATCCAATACAGGCCAAGGTTGTTTCTATGCTTTGGTTTTGGAATTAGATGTCCAAGGAACATCAACTGAGCTGAACTGATGGAGACTTTGCTTCTACATTTTTCTTGAAGATTCATATTTTTTATTATTATAAATACAACCAGGTGGTCTCATTGACAGCAATGTGGTCCTGTTGGTCACATAAAGATGGGTTTGTCAGAGGGTTGTCTCTGAAATGTGGTTCATGTAGTCCCCCTATCAAATTCAAGTGCATTTTAATTAAATTCATCTTTTGCCAATGGTGGTGAAGGTTGGACCATCTGGCAGCTGATAGAACAGGGAAAGAACAGAGAATAGAAGATTAAAAACAGCAACTAACCAAAAATTATATATCATGGTAAACATGGTACAACAGATTTGCAGTTAGGAGGCTGGCAATTTGCATGGAGCGGAGCCTAATGAAATAGCCGAGAATTCTCCTAAAATCCATGAAAAAATATGAAACAGAAAAGGAGAAAAAGAAAAGAAAATGACCTCCACATTCATGCAAATGAAATAGAAGCCCATTTTCTGCTCCTAAAAGCTGCTTTTACAACTGAAAAACTGAAGTTTCTCACTAGTCAGAAGAAAATTAGGCTTCTATGCCTGAACCATGGTGAGCAGTTGAAAGCCCTTTGATGCATAAGCCTATTCCAAGACTTCGGCCGGCCAAAGCTGTTTCCACACAGAAATCTCATCATTTCTGCAGAGTTTTCTGATTCCTCCATAGAACCCATCTGCTTCATTTCCTTCTTCCCGATGGTCTTTTCTGTTGATGGACGTGCGTCTCCACCGTGAACCTGGTGTATATTGATTGAACTCCAGCACTACAGTCTCTGCTACCACAAAGTCATTTGACAGGTAAATATGTTATTCTTAACTCTGCTAGATTCCATGGAATATCCACTAAATAATCGAAATATAAGGACATTTCTTTCAACAGCACCATAGATGGGGGGCAACTAACCCAAGATTATGAAGTAAAAGATAAAAAATGGGGGTTGCAGAGGGGCTCTCCTATAATTTTTCTAGACAGTCTAAAATTGTACCATGTGTAGTAACTGGGCACTTGAACAACTTCTTCATTATTGAATTTAGTGGCACAACCCCGCCTTTGCTCTAGGGTTATTATGTAAGGGGTCATCAGAAGAAACTGGGCCAAATTTTGGAAAGGCATCTGAAGTTCTATGCATAAATAGGCACATCAACATATTCCACTGCAGTGTGGCATTTGGAAAGAAATGTCAACAATTGACAAAAATTTAAAGAAAGGTACACGAGGCACAAAATCAAGTGTCTTGAAGGGAAATTTCCATGTGAAAAACAAGTAAACATGGGTCCCTAAGATCCAGTAAAGATTAAGTTTATAGAAATCTGCTAGGTGAACTTTGTCCATTGGAATTCAAAGAAATCTAACGCCCGCTTTATCCTGTCAAGTTGAGAAACGTAATGAAAAGAAGCCAACAGGGTAATGGAAATTCCAAGTGAGGCAACTTGACTGGTGGGTCAAGCTGGCATTGATGATTGAGTTATAAATAATGGTACTCTGTTTGGTTGGAGAGAAGACAGAATAAAGAAATAAAAATTTCCAGCCCAAATTGCTGGAAGATTTCAACTTGGCAACCAAACAGAACCTAAACCTAAAGGAAACGTAGGTTCTTTCAGAATGGTTGGCCATATGCATTCCACTGAGACAGAAGTTATGACACTGTTGGAGGAAATTATGACATACTGACAAGCAAAAAAGATATGTCTAGGGACCAATCAAATAGCACAAAAGGTGACCACATACAGAAAGATGAGAATCAAGGAAGGGACCTACAAAAACCAGGGCCTGATTTTTTAGCAAAGCTACATGCATTCCAACCATATTTTCAACGATTTAATGCGTCTTGTAATTAATCACTACCCCCCCCTAAAAAACAGAAAAAGGTCTCTCTCTACTCACTTTATTATACAAAGAGATGGGAACATAAGTTTGATCTCCTAACTTCATCTATCTAGTTGTTCCCTTCCTTTCTCTCTCTCTTTTTTTCCCCTTATTTTTCTTCATGTTTTTGGAAGTTGGAGGAGCAAAAAGTCCTACTTGCAGGAAGAAAAAAAAAAAAAACCCACATCAACTCACCACTATTATGACAGCGGCAATAAGATTCATTCCCATCACATGATTCCAAGTGTCCTACAACACCATACCACCAACCTGCAATATCATAGCACCTCATATCAAGCAGTGAATCAACCTGCAATATAATTCATTTGTTTTTATATTGAAAGACTAAAGAAATTTGTTTGAGGTGTGCATGAAAGCAAATTCATGGAAGAGTTATTTTTAGTACAAAGAAAGTTGTTTGTTGTTAAAAGAAACAGTAATCACTCAATCTTGTCAACAGAAAGGATACTGTAATGATATTTGGGCAATTTACTTGGAAAGCACTGTTGGCTTGATTCTTCTCTAAAAAAAAAAAATTAGGTGCCACCAACTTTTTTGCTTAAGTCAATAATGTCATGATAAAGGTTGAACCAGTCTTCTTCCATTAAATTTCCTTGAGGTTTAAGTGCGCCTACCCCTAACCCACCTCCCACCAACCCGGATTAAAGATAACAAACAGAAAATAAAGGAAAAACAGGGAAGTGTCTGGAAAGAAAACAAACAAGCTTATACCCAGTAGTGATCGAGCAACAAAAATTTGATAAACAGTAAAGAGTCTGGAACTGATGTAAGGGGATGTAAGGGTATAGAGTGAAGAACAAACCATAAGGGAATTCCTTGTTTCTTCTCCACTGAATCTCAATGTGATCACCAGGGTGTAATTCATTCAAACAGTCAGACATATGAAGATCATGTGGAGGAGTTTCGACAGGGGGTGCTCTTAGCCTGTCCCAAGACACTCCATTCTCTATGGCAACCGTCCTCCTTCCATGTGGGGGATACCTGCAATACAGAAATCATCTCAGGTTTAAGCCACCCACCATCCTTAATTTCTTACCTAATTCATGATTGAAAGAGTAATACTATTTGAAGAGTGGGCCACTTGAAGGTCATTTCTCCATTTACCTGGCCTGGAAGGTATCAGTGTGGGAATCATAGCTAAGCTCTGCATCATAGCATGATAACATAAACCCAACATGGCCACTCTGCTAAACAGCAAAAACACTTCCATTATGAAAAGAAAAACCCAGAGAGCAAAAGAATAAACAGAAGTGGCTTCGTTTAGGTTGTAGACATGAGCCTTAAGGAAGTGGGAGATTGAAGTTGAAAGAAAGACAATTTATAGCTGGAAACAAGCAGTTCAGTCCATACCTCACGATTGTAAACCTGAGCAGGGAACCAAAACCTGCCAGTCTCAAGAGCAAGATACCAAGACATGATAGAATCCACTGGAACTGAGCTCCTCTGAGGGGTACTATTGCTTAATCTTGATCTAATCCAAGAAAGAGGCCGGAAGCGAGATAGCAACCTCATCAAGCCATTTGGCTTGCCTTGCTCAAGGGTGTCTGAATCCTTCCTAGAGGCCATATGCCATTGCCACTCTCGGTAAGCGGCTCGGCCTAAAATTCTACCCCATTTCTCCTTCATGTGTCTTTTCCAAAAGTAGTCACTTACGCACCTGTCCCTCAAAGAACTGCAGACACCCCCCAAACTGCAAAGCCCTTCAGGTGGAAGCCTCTCAAGAATGCATTCCAATACCAATTCAGGCAAGTCCAGTAACCCCATCTCCAAGCCCACCTCAACATTCTCTACTTTGAGGAGGGGGGTCTTTTCCGTGAAGGACATTTTTGAAGGAATTCCCCAGAAGCCACCAAAAAGGCTATTCTTAATGGACCTGTAAATGGTAAAGAAGGATAACTCTTTCCAGAACCAAAGGGATGATGACAGTCTGATCTCACTCACCCATGAAGGAAGTGGTCTAATAGAAAAAGAGTGGGAAAGGAGGAAGAAGGAGAAGCAGGTGATCAAGAAGAAAAGCATCAGAAAAGGAGAATTCTGTGATGGGTCAGATACTTAGCTCAATATGAAGGACTAGAAACAACCCAAAGATGGATCAAATTGTGGAAAAGGAATGGTCTAAATAAGTAGCACCCCACTTGTATTCTCTCCTTCTCGCCTTATAAAAAAGAGGATGAAAGAGGATCTCCAACACCTTTCAAAACTCGGGTTTTTATTGGTTCGCGAAGCCCACCAAACCCAGCAGTGGGCCTCCCTCCTATACGCTTAATCTAATGGGAAAAGAGAGGTATCTCTTTACAGATTACGTCGCAAATCCGTGGAAGCACCAAAACCAGCTGTCACACATATACAGAGGGGTGTAACTGTGGGATTTAGTGAGTGTGTTTGCCTGAAAGGATCCAGGAAGGCAATCAAGATGGTGGGGGTTTCAGATCTAATATGCAGTATTCTGACACATGGAAATTCCTAGAAAAGTTTGAAGATGAGTCTAGATACAAAGACCCATATCTCCAAATCTTTGAATTTGTATAGAACAAACACAAATCGTTGGAGATATTAAAAAAAAAAAAAAACAATCAGAAAAAAAAAAAAAACAAGAAATGAGAACAACAGATCTGGGTGTGGGTGGTTGGGTATGAAGCACAATTAGGTGACCCAACCAACCTCTGAAGATCTGTTTAAAAAAAGTAGACAAACAATTTATTCAAAAGAAAAGGAGATGGTGATCTTTGGGTTGGTGAAGGGAAGAGATTGGGATTGATTGAAGATGAAGAAGAAGATGATGATGATCATGATGAAGAACTTGAAGGTAGGTCCCTCACACACCTCAGTTCATCAGATTCTTCTTCATCAAAAATCTCATCAATTCATCCGCCACCCACACACAACACACCCCTCTCCCTATCTCTCTATTCCTCTGTTCCTCTCTCTCTCTCTCTCTTCTTTATTGGGTAAAATAACAAACAGTTAGTGGGCAAATAAGAGGAAAGAGAGAAAACATTGGGTGAATGGGCAGTTACACTTTAAAGCCATTTTTGGATGGTATTTTTTGTTTTTGTTTTTATCATTTTTCTGTGGATGACAAAAGCATTAAACAAGACCTCAAAACACTTTCCAACCATACAACACAGCTGATAGCAAATGAACCTTTCTTGCTAGTGGCTGGTAGTTCAAGTCTCTGCTTTTCATTGCATTGATTGTCACTGGTCATATTAATCGTTGACGCTATACTAGACCATCCAATTAATCACCACAAACTCATAAATTTTAAACCTCAAATTATAACATCTTTTTATCTTATAGGATATATGGGTTGATCTGGTCATTTTTTTGTTTGTAGGAAATTGGAGTATTTGATTTTTCTTCATCTACTATGATTGAGTAATTTTGTTTTTTGTGGGTAACGAATATAAGACGTGTATGTACAATAAAAATGACCAAATAAAGTTGTTGAAAGGGAAAGGACAGGAGTTACGATATCTTCAAGTTGGATGATCGACCAAAGATGGCACCATTGAAGCCACAGAATATAGTGAGAGATTTTCTATGAAGACTTCAAAGATAGAAATGATGTACACAAGAAGACAAGGTAAATTTAAGGCTACAGCATGCAACTTATGAGAGACTAGTAGGTCTAATCAAAGCTATTCAATTTAAAATTAGAGAGGAAACAAGATAATAAAGAAGAGACATTAGTAGACATGACAAAAACAATATACTAAGCCAAATACGTATATTAATACGTATAAAGAAATGTAGTAGCAATTAGAGTCAATAAGGATTATTTATTCGTTTGCTTCTATTTTTAGCCTTACCACCTATTTGATTAGTTGGTAGGTTGACAAGTGTTTTAGGACAACTAATTTTCTTGGCAGTAAGCTTTGACTTAATATGTTATTTTTGTTTTTTCATATGCACATGTGTTTATTAA
The DNA here is from genome assembly GCA_030254885.1 of Vitis rotundifolia. Lineage (NCBI taxonomy): Eukaryota > Viridiplantae > Streptophyta > Magnoliopsida > Vitales > Vitaceae > Vitis > Vitis rotundifolia. Next base: position 10,964,908 of record CM058156.1, read on the forward strand.
TCTTTAGCTAAGAAATTGATAAATAATCTTATTGTAAAGGGACACATGACAAATCTAGGGAGATCAATTCAAAATAACTAGACATAGTACATTAAAAAGAAGAAAATGGAAAATTTAAAGGGACACATGTCAAAAAGAAGAAAAAAGAAAGAAAAAGAAAGAAGAAAGAAGAAAAAAAAAAAGGAGAAAAAAGAAAAGGAAAAAGAAAGAAAAAGAAAGAAGAAAAAAAGAAGAAAGAACAAAAAGAAAGAAGAAAGAAGTTGGATTTTTTTTACTAAATTTTGAATCCATGTGTTCATTGAGACAAATATTAAAATTATGTTATGTTCAATTGTTCAATTGAAGTTCATTAAATTTGATTATATTATTTTTATTTGAAGATCTCGTTAACCTCTTACTTAAAAGAGGATTGAGAGATTTTTTTCCTTTTTTTTTTTAATGTTTGGAGATGAATTTTGGAAGTTCTTGAAGTAAATATTTTTGGATGGATGTAATTACCACTCAAAAATACTTTTATTTTATAATAAATTGACGTTTTGACTATGTACTTTGGGTAAAAGTCACCTTTTTAGCACAATAGGCATATAAGTTTATAATTTTGTACTAAACATCATAATGAGTTTAAGGAAGGTGAAAAAGAAATAAATGAGTTGAAAGGAATTGGTGGGTGGTGAGGAGTGGTGGTGTTGTGTATCTCATACAATATAGGTAACCAAAATGTGTAATGAAATGAAAGGAAATGAGAACTGATATATATTACTAATATTGATAAACTAAAAGAAGAATTGAAAGGTGATACATGAATTTGTAGTTGAAGTTGGTTAAAGAGATTGTAAAGAGTGAATTCAAGCTTGTACAGAAGAGAAATTGAGTTGTGCAAGGAAACTAGTTTTTCAGGAATATTCATTATGAGTATAATAGTATAATAAAATTTTGAGATTAATAAAAAAATCAAGTGTAGTCACAATTGAAACTAAGATGGAAAGATAAACAAGTTATAATAGCTTTTGTGTGGTTCGGACACTCAATTCTAACTATGGAAGAAGCCTTGAAGTTTGAACGAGTCCTTCAACCACACTAGTTGCAAGTCCTCATTTCAAATAGATGTAAGAGGTTTTCCAAGAAATCATGTAAAGTATTCTAGAGGATTACATGAAATTCAAACAATTACAAATAAGTCTGAACAAATTATTCAAAGTTTACTATTAAAATTCATCAACTTTGAATGAACTTTCACTAAACTTGAATGAACATTTCCAATTGGAGATTGATTGCTTTGAACAAATTATTTGAACTTCTTTGAAGCTTAGTATAATTTCAAATGGGGTTTCCTAGTTTAAACAAGTCATGTGAATGCATCTAAGAGTTGTTTAGTTTTGTATAATTTTGAATGTCTACTGGTTTTCAAGTATAAATAGGTTATGCGAATGCATCTAAAAGTTGCTCCATATTTGAAAAAAATATTCGAAGTGTTATTATACTTCAAATAAGTCATATCAACTTCAATTTTAGTGTCATTTTTTTTAGAAGATTTGAATATATGAAATTTTCTATTGACATCGCATTCTTGGAAACTAGGCAATTAGTTGTTGAAATGTCAATGTTGATGTGACATTCTTGAACATTTAAACAATCAATTATTGAATCTTAAATGTCATTAGGTAGAAATTGGATATAAATAGGGATTCTTGCTACTCATATGAACCTTTTAAACTTTTGTATTTTAAATTTTAGTCATTAAGAACTTTTGTAAAAGTTTATTTTTCTTTCTATATTTTCCATCATTTTCTTGCATGGATTGTGTGATGAATTCTTCATTTATGAGTGCCTGAGCTTTTCAATCCCAAAGATTGATTTAGTAATTGAAATTTATGGTGAAGGAAGATCATTCACAGCTAAAATGATGTTAGAATAACTTGACTTGTTTATTACATAGGTAATATAATACAACTTGTTTAACCCATTAATGAATGGGTTAAGTTGAATTGTATATGAATTATCACAACGTTAACATAATTAGAACTCGTTAACACAATTCTAACACATTAAATTTGTGAATACAATTGTAAATTTTAAAATTTGAATTTGTAAACATATTATTTGAAGATACTTTTTAGTTGTTTTAACTTTCAAGTTTAAAATTTTTAAATCATAATTAATTTAATTATAATATGTTTGTAATATAGAAAGTAAATTAAAATTTTAATTTTATATTTATTTATTATCTTGTTTGATATTTTAACTATAAAACATTTTAAATCTTAATAATGAAATACATAGAATTTTACTTTATTCAATTTGATATTTATAATATAAAATTCAATAGGGTTGTCAACACTATTGAAAATTTCTTTCAAAAATTTTATAGCAATCTTTTTCTCTAGAAATGACAAGTATTGTAAGAATGCAAAACACATGTAGTTGACACACTTTATCCTTAAGGAGAAGGTTTTGAAACAAAGAGCGTGAATAGAACTCATTAACATAGAACTGAACATTGTAGATCCACTAGCAAAAGAATTACCACCAAATATATTTAATAAACATGTGAGATGAATGAGTGTTGGATGAAATTATTAAATAATGACTTGTAGATTTGTATAATGATTTATTGTATGAAATTCTTCACTAAATACAATAAAACCTCGATAAATAAATATTTGATAAATTAATTACTTTTGCTTGAATAATAAAATATTCTAGTCTCAACTCAGGTGAGTGTACTAAATTAATAACCTTAAAAAGCATAAAATAATAATATTTTTAGAAATATTTAAGGAGCCAAAGAAATATAAATCAATAATTGATGAAGTATTTATATATAACATGCAAAAATTTAATATAGCAAATAGAACTTCATAATATTGTACTAAGTAACTTTTTATAACTTCTATGTTTCTCAGTTCATTTTTGAATCATCACATACCTAAAACATTTTTATCATTTAGAGCATTAAGTTTTAATATCACATCTTTTTTCTTTTTTTTATGAGTCTTTTTATTTTTAAAAACTAATAACCATCTTTTAGTTTTTAGAGTTTCTTAAAGTTTCTATATATTAACTTTCTACCACGACCATTATTTTTAGATTTATAAGTCATACATATACAAGTAATGTACAATAAAAACTTAATGCTCTTCATAAATTAATAAATTATTTATTTATCGATAAATCAATAACCCCATTAAAATAATAATTTCTCTTGATCTTGAGAGTATTATTTTATCGGGGTTTTATAAGATTCAAACTGTGTCACATGATTGCTTAACAAATAAATTATCAAAGACAATTTAAAAAAAAAAAAAAAACACACACACACACACAAAAGAAAGAAAAAAAATAAGAGCATTTATTTCTAACCTTACAAGACTTATGTCATATTAAAGTCACATTAAAATCCTCTTCATAATTTTATATCTTAATACAAATTAATAAATTAAAAGAAATAAATTGTCTATAATTATACTAAAAGTGTCTTTTAAAAATACATTATTGACTTCTAAAATTATTTTTCAAAAGACAATTTGATTGCAAATTAAAAATTGTTTTTGCAATGAAATCATTTATTGGGAAAAAAAATTTCACTTTATTTCACTTTGAATAAATAACTTTAGTATCATTATAGTATATAAATTTGTACTAAAAGACGGTCTCCATATATAAAATGATTTTTAAGAAGATGATTTTTTCATATAAAATTATATTTTTAAAACGTTAATTTTATTCATTTATCCGATGTTTAAGATAAACACACCTAATCATCATAAATTTGATATTTCATCGAATGCATCTTATTTATTATTTTCAATTATTTTTTTTTAAAAAAAATACAAAAGCATTTTGATAAAATTTCAATTTCACGTTGACTAAGTTTATTCAGTTCAAAGTTAAGGAAGTCGAGTGAAATTTACTCTATTTTCAACATATTTTATGAAGTGCTGTTTTCGAAAAATAATATTATTTAAATAATAAAAAAATCCTGAAACTTTCCTTGCATGGAGAGATCAATGCCTCCCACCATCGCGTATTCTTGAAGTGGAGAAGTCACTTGTCTTGTGGAGGTTATTCAAAGTTTAATCCCAAATATTTTAATTGAAGGTTTTCCTTCTTTTCATTTTTTTTTTATGAGGTGCTGCCCACTGTACTCATCTCATTGTTTATCTCACTTCCCAACACTTTGTCCCAAGATTCCAGGAACACGGTTAGCTTTATGCTGAAAAGGACTAGACCATACCAATTTTCTATACCATGTATTTGGTCCCTGTAAAATTTCATACCCTTCTATTTTTGGGCACTTGTATCCCAAAAGTGGTGCTCAAATTTATTTATTTTTTTCCATATTCAAAGAATTTTGTGGATAATGAAAGTTAACTCTACTACTTTACTTTGACTTTTAAGATTTTTCCTTTAAAAAAAAAATAGAGATGAATTGTATAATACCAATAATATTTTCCACATTTGTTTGCAATTTATTGATATATTTTGGAAAGTAGAACCTCCCCCACATGCCTCATTGTGGCAAAAGCCAATGAGGGTCATTGTCATACTACATTAAGATAGTCTAGTGAATTGAGGGAATGGATATGGTTATATGGTTTTATGGTTCAATTTATTATAAAAATTATAATTTTTGTTTTTTTCAAGAAGTTTTGTTACGTTGGAAAGTGCAAAAATGTTGTTTCATTCAAGTTACGAGTTTGAGAAAAAAAAAAATTCTTTAGATTATATTTGATTTCCAAAAAGTATTAAGAAAATAAAAAAAATGTTAAAAAAAATAATTTTTTCGTATTTGATTTTACTATAAAAATACAAGAGAAACTTAAATATAATTAAAATTAATAACAGACTTATATATTTTTAAATTATTTAATTTTTATACAAAAAAAAGTTAAATAAATAAAATGAATTTGAAGTAATATATAAAAATAATTTATTAACTTTAAATCTATTTTTTTTTTCACTTTTTTTTTCTCTCCACTTTTTCTTTTTATTTTCTTTTTTCTGCATTTTCCTTCAAACTTTTCAAAAATCAAACATAATCTTAAAGATCGGTATAATATTAAATATTATTAAAGATTATATATTCATGGTTGAGCAAATTAATTTTTAGATGAGATAGATGAAAATTCAATATTTTAAATACTAATTTAGAATGTTATTTTCAACATGATTAATTAAATTTCTCAATATTATTTTGTGCTCATTAATATTGTCATGGAACTACACCTCAATAATGAATTTCATAATGTCTAAAACACTCCCATATTATAAAATTTGGCAACCAAAACCACTTCCATATAAATAATTAATGTCCATTTAGGCTTCCTTTTTTTTTTTTTTTTAATTGCTTGGTGCCTATCCATATCAAACTAAAGCTCACATTGGGCACTAGTTCTCAAAGTGGACAACAATTTTGGGCTGTCCTCCACTATTTAGGGCACTAAAGTTAAAGTTCAAAAGTTAAAATCACCCAGCAATAACTAAATTTGGAATTACTTGTCCAAATTGAAGAATACACATCCATTGAATCCTTTTCTTTTCTTTTTTTTAAGCTTTTTATCTTTAATATTTTTATGGAAATGGGTAGAAGCCAAATTTGATGTATATTAATTATCAAATGTTCAATCCTGTTTGATAATTATTTTCAAAAATAATTTTTTGTTCTTTAAAACAAAAAAAACACCATAATTTATTTAACATCTAGAAAGTTTTTTTTTTAAATAGAAAAATAGATTATTTTTAGAAAATATCTTTTAGTTATTTTTACTTAATTTTTTAAAAAATTGTTTTAAAAAATAATTATATAAATATATAGGATGATTAAAAATAAAATATTAGATATAAAAATAATTTTTAAAACTTATTTTAAAATATTAAAAATAGGTTAAAAATATTTTATATTTTTTAATATATTTTTATTTTATAAAACATTATAAAATAATTTTTAAAAATCACTAACCTAATATGACCTAGTGTGTAGTCACTTTCAAAGGGCATAGGAAGTTTGTAATTCACTCTTTGTCTCTATCTCTCTGTATATATTCCATAACACATGTGCCAACACTCTAGGAACAAGAGGCATTTTGCTTTAGGCTGAAAAGGACTTCACTACCAACTATCCAAAAATCCCTATAAATTTCACAGTGCTCCAATTATTTGAGCAGTAGAATATCATAAACCTAGCTAGAATTGTGGTGGGATACAAAAAAAAAGCTAACCTTCCACTATATTCAAAATAAAACAAAATAATATAATATTATAATAATAAAATCCTATCACCAATCTACAATTATTGGTAGTTATTTTTCTTCAGTCCAATGATATGCCACCTTTGCCTCATCTCATGATTTCACTAATTTAAAAATGCAATAATTTCTACATGAGTGACAAATTCAATAAATTAATATACATCTAGAATACCTAGCATATACAAAAATGTAAAGGTAAATCATATCATAAATGTGTGTGGATGGGTGGCTACAAATTTGTCCTCTACCAAGATTTTATTTTATTTTATTTTTTACTACAAATTATTAAAATTTTATGAGATCCTGTGGAGATCTTTAGGGCACTTTAAAGAAGGTGGTGGGTTGGATAAGAATCTAAAGAAGAGTACAAATCTCATTAAATAAGGGCACAATTATTGAGGTCACACATATGGGTGTTAGGTGATGGTGTGCTGTCCACATTAGTAAATGGGATATCAGACTATGTGTTAAAGTTAAGGTTGTAACTCATGGGCTTGTCTAGATCTAAGGTCACTTTTATTCTATCCTCTTGAATTGACTTGCCCAACTCACCAAACCATCTAAATTCAATAGAAAATTCACATATTTTTTATACTAGGAAATTTAGGTATTAAATGGAGTGCCTTTGGAATTGCTATAGATAGAAAAATTAATATTAAATAAATTGTGACAAATATTAAATAAAGTTTATATTAAGGTTGATCTAGTCTTCATATACACATGTCCTACATCTTTTTTAAGTTTGATGAAGTGGGTCTAAGTTTTATTTGTCCAAAGCTTAAATGTTAAATATATAAGGATGGTATTAACTTTTCAAGCATTTATTAAGCATCCTTTGGACTTGAAAATTGATTACAAATTAATAAATTTCTTGAAGTTGGTAAGAAATTTAAAAATCTTAAAAAAAAATTCAAAAAGCTAAAATGATTTTAAAAAGAGATTGAATTATTATAAATATAAAAAATTTAATGACATGTTTTGTTAGAGTTGCTCATATGTCAATATAATATACATGAAATTTGATATTGATAATTTATTTATGAGTTAATTTGACTCACTTTCCTCCTTTAAAGTTTAGTCAAAAACTTTTTTTTTATCTTTATTATTGATTAATTTTATGAGTTAGGTATGTTAATATAATACACATAAAATTGGATACTAATAATTTATTTATGAGTTAGTTTTACTGGCCTCCCCTTAAATTAGGGTTTAAAAATTCGTAAAAACTTTTTTTTGATTAGTTTTATAAATTACTTATGTTAATATCATACACATAAAATTGGATATTAACAATTTATTTATGAGTTAGTTTTACTAGCCTCTCCTTGAATTAGGGTTTAACATTTCGTCAAAAACTTTTTTTTTTAATCTTTTTTATCCATTAATTCTATTCATCTCTTTTTTATTCAAAATAGGAGAAATTTTTGACAAAATTTTAAATTAAAGGGAATGAAATGTATTTAGCTCAAATCTTTAAAAAAGTGAATTAAATTAGCTATTTCTTTATTTGACACAAGGAATTATACCCACAAATATATATGTGTATATATATATATGTTTGAAATCTTATCCTCTACATCTTTATGATAGTAAAAAGCTTCTAAATTTTGAATTTTTTCTTTTCTTTTTTTGGGTTCATTGGGATATAGTAAAATGAATACAAAAGTAGTAATAGTTCATTTGAAAGGGTAAAAATAGAAATGATGATCCTATGCAATATTCCATCTCAATTATTGAATGTTCGTTATGATTTGAAAAGAAGAAATCACATCTGATGAGACAAGAAAGATGGAAGAGAATATCATAGAACTAGGTTTGGCAATTTGGAAGTGGCATGTGTAATAACTGCAGAATTAGGTAACATCCCCTTAGTAATGTAAAGACAAAAAATTTTTGACATCCATCTTTCATAGAGTCCTCATCCCAACTTTTTTTGTTTAGCTTTTATCCTTTGATTTGATATTCCTCAGCATAATTTCAAAAGATAATGATAGGTTTAGGAAAAATCCTTCTTTTCTTTTTTTTTCTCCTTGCAAATTGTGCTTGTTGTGATTTTGTTTTGAAAAATTAAGGTTCTTTTTCCTTTGTAAATCTTATCCAAGCAACTTTTAAAAAAAGTAGTTCAATGAATCTAGTATCATCATGCTAATATTATTGAATAGTATGGTGGGAAATATTTAAGTTTTCTCCCATTTGTTTCTATTTTTTTGCTTTTAAAATAAATGATTTCCACAAAAAGTAAAACATTTTCTAAAAAAATTATTTTATATCTTTAAAAATCGTTTTCAAAAATTTTAAATTTGAAGTAGCAATTTTTTAAAAAAAAAAATTAATTATTTTTTAAAATTATTATTTTTGCAATATAACAAATCTCTAATTAATACTATTTTTTTTTTTTTAAAAAAAACATAAAGCAGGAAGTATGTTCAATCCTACAGAAGCTTATAAATGTAAGTATTAAAAATGTTAAAAACACTTCTTAAAATTATTATCAAACGAAATCTAAGTCTTTTTATACATGATCTTTCAATTAAATTATATTTTTAACATTTTTTATGTAACAATCCACTCCTAATCGTGTAGAATATTATCCATTATGAGTCCAAAATACGTTTACAAGGTTAAGAATAGTCCATACTTATATAGCGGTAAAAACTTTCTCTCCTATATAATGTGAAACATCATAAACCCTCTCATGTAACTTGTTGTGTCTCATGAGATTACAGGGTCAAACAGATAAACACCTCTTATGAGGTCAAAGATACCCTTACATAAGGAGTTGTAATATACCATTTTATAATGATTTGTATCTAATCATATGAATATTATCTACTTTGCTTTCAAAAGGTCTTTCACAGTTTTAAAACATATTTATAAGGTTAAGATGAGCTTATACTTATATAACATAAAAAAATTTTCCTCCTGTTTAATATGAGATATCACATTTCAAGATTTGAATAGAGTTTAAACCTTATTCCAATAATAAAAGAGTAAGGAAAGGACTAAGATAATATTTTTATTATGTTTTTTAATACTATGAAAAATTCAAAGATGTATAAATTATTTAAAAATTATCAATACATTTCATTTTCTTTCTAATAAATCAAACATAAAAATCTAATTTTTTTTTTCCTTCTTCATTTTCCTTTTTGAATACTTTTCATAATCCAAATACAAAAAAGGAACTTTCTCTATTCAAGTCCTCAAGTTTCACCTTGCACATTAAAGAGGTGCAATGAAAGCCCATGTAACTCCAATTTTAGATGAAACTATAATTGAGAAAGTGCCCATCAACATACCCAAACTAACCAAAAAAAAAAAAAAATGTTGTCCACAATGCCATTGCCATAGGGCCAACTAAAATTAAAAGCTGAAACATGTGATTTTTAGGTCATCTAACAACCATAAGAGAGAGGGGAGAAACCTAAACTAACTCCATCCACCTTTCTTGTACACTTTCCTAATCTTAATTAATTTCGGGTTTACATCTGCGTAACATAAGATTATTTGTTAAACATTGCCCTTTTCGAGCTAAAAGCCTAAACCAATAATAAAGTATGATATTTAGATTAGCATAAAAAGAATAATAATTGGCAATAAAGAGTGTTGAGTGATGTGTTGATTGGAGAAGGCAACAAAATGAAGAAGAAATAGGGGGATAAGACTAGACAAAATGGACCCCGAAAGGTGGCAAAATGAAAAGCAACATTATATTGGTCGGTATAGTGGGGAGATAGGTGGATGTGTGAAAACAATAGTGATGAAAAATGTCCCCACCTATGTGCTAGAAATCACTACCAACACTTAAAGAATGGCAACATTTTGCATTGGAGAGCTAAAGGAATTAGATTTCTTTTTTGGGGTGATGGACCGACGAATTCGTCACGCACACTTGTCCATGGTTCGGGTTGCCACGTAGCATGATTGCATTGGGGAATCCTATCTAAATGCATATGCTTTGTTCAACCAAAAAGAAGAGGTGATTTGATTCTCATCTCTCATGTGGGCACATCCTATCTCTCTCTCTCTCTCTCTCTCTCTCTCTCTCTCTCTCTCTCTATATCTATATATATATATATATATATTTGGGGGGGAGACCCTCCATGGATTATGGAACAAATTAGATTACAAAGATGTCTTCATTTTGATAATAAGATGAGGTCATTTACAGGCATTGAGCATATTCCCTAAGCCATTTCCATGAGGCTATCCACTCTTTTCAAAGATTGTCTCCTAAAGTCCAAGCACCCCTCCCCCATCACTCCCATCATCTTTTCAATCACTTTGCCTCACTGAAAACCCAGTTAGTATTTTGATAATTTTGGTTAAGTTTTTGGCATTTTGAGTTAGGTTTCTGAGATGTATCATACAAAGTGGGTCCTTTTTTTATTTTTATTTTTCAAAAAATAAAATAAAATTCTCATTTATTCTAGAGTTTTGGTTTGGGCTTTTTCCAGAAAAGGGTTAAAACCCAATACTTGTAATACCTTACCCATAGCCTGCTAAGGTGCTCCAGACAGACTTTTGCATTGGGCTAGGTTTAGTGGACCCAGGACTAACTCCAGCCCAAATTTTAACAGGGCTAACTGGGCTTAGACTAATTTGAAGGCCCAATTTGCTGTTGTGTTATTTTTAAAATTTAGGATATGAAAAGCCTTCAAGGCCCAAATTTAGGAGATAAAGGCATGTTACAGTGACATTTTTTATTAATTATTCACTAGCATGCATCACTTAATTAATTAAATAGGAGAGGTGGCAATTACATGGAAGCCAGGATTGAAGCAACCTGTGTCCAATCCATGGTTCAAGTTGACATGGGTAAGTTGTGAACATTAGAGTTAGACTTGCATTGAAAAATTAGTAACTCAAAAAGATATTAGGTTTAATACGGGTTGAAGGTATATATAACCTATTGAAATTTAAACCTGTGTATTATTATTTTTAATTGTATTATTTATTATTTATTTAAACTATGAAAAATATAAAAATGATAATTAAAAAACTCCGATTTATATCGTTTTTTAATTATATTAAATTAATAAAATTATCATTTTATTTAATTATTAAAATATTTTTAAATATTATAACTTAAGTTTAGAAATCCTTTATATTAAATTACTATATAATAATACATTTTATGGCTTTGAGACATGTTTTAGTTTTTAAAATCTTATTTTATAATATGGCTTCTATTTTTTTATAGCTTTGAAATAAGTAGTTTATTTATTATGAGATTCCATTATAGGCATTTAATTTGATAACTCATAAAAACCATGGGAACCTGAGTTATTGGTGCGCTTAACATGAGTTAAGCATTCTCAACCTGATTTTGGGTTGGGTTTGACGTGGATTAGACATTTAATAGGTAGGTTTGGCGTGGAGTAGCCTTCAAACCTACCTAACCCGCCTAAGTTTCAGCCTAAGAGAAATTGCTTTGAGAAATTACAACGATGATATAGAAGTGCACCCTTATGTACATAGATCCTATGTACAAGATATCTTTTGAACTCTCTAAAATACTCTACATATTTCCCATTTCTTCCATACTAGTATAGGGATACGTGGATGTCTTTGAGCTGCTCTAGAATCTCCCACACTCCTCTTCTAGTTGATGACTTAGCTCAAGAAACTTCTTGCTCCTTCATATAAGCTTAAGAGAGGGTCATTTTATGTAGGTTGTGACTAGGAATGGCAATGGGGCGGGTTTGGGACAAGTCATTCCCATCCCATTCCTACACTCGATTATATAGTTATTTCCTATCCTCAACACAAACCCATGTCGGAGCAAGTTGATTGGTTCTCATCCTTGTTAACAAAAAAATTAATAACTTCATCCTCGTCCTGTCCCGAATGTTCATTGAGCCTTAACCTTAACTGGTGATGAGCAGATCTCATACCCAAATGCACTTTCCTTTCACTAATTATGATAATATACAAATATAAAAAAATAATATCAAAGTTGAAATTAACACCACAACAATCGATAATTTAAAAATCATTTGAACCATTTACAAGAGAACAGAATGAAAAATGAACCAATTGGGAAAATGGGTCAATATCAGCCATGGATGTGAATCCCTCTTCAAGTCAATCTTTAAACCAAGACTTCATCAAATCCACTACTTCAAAGGCTTTTGCGTTTCTTTTGTGTTGTGCTCTCGAACAAAGACTTCAAGGTGATGCTCTAGATGATTGTGTTGCACATAGTTAGGGCAAGGAGATCGAAGCCTATGACTAGTTTGATGTCATGAAAGAGGAGTTTTGGGCTATGAGGCTAAACCAAGAACAACATGGAATTGATTTAAGAGTATTTTAGTTGGTGTGAGGGAGGAAGAAAAAGTAGTATTGATCCTGGAGATAGGGTTTCAAGTAGTGTATCAGAGGAAGAAGAAAAAGAAGCGGCTGTCAAAATTAGGGCAAATGGGAAGAATGAAAGACCACTATATCAAAAAAAGAAGAAAAAGAAGGAGCGACTGTTAGAATTAGGGCAAATGGGAAATAATGAAGTATATATATACGAAAAGTTTTTTGACATTTTACTAGTAGTTGAAGGATAATTTTGTAAATTTATATTCGGGTTTTTAAAATATTCTCATACCCAACTTATACCCGTTTATTAAATTTCACACTCATCCCAATAGGGGTGGGGCGGGTTACCCGATTAGCCTAGAAAATTGCCATCCCTACTTGTGACACTTGGACTTGTAAGATAAAGCCCTCCAATGTGATTCATCATTAGCTTAAAATTAACTAACTCATGCATGGGTAGAGATAGTGATGGCAAGGAATGTATTCTACAATATCATTAATGTTTATTAAAAGACTAATTCTAGGGGTATGTTTGGTTATCGGAAAATGCTAAGGAAAGGAAAAAAAATCATGTGGAAAATTATTTTCTTTAGTTTGGATGACATGGAAAATATGATGGAAAAAAATATAAAGGAAAATATCATAATATTTTCCCTACTATTTTCCTTAAAAAATAATGAGGAAAATAAGAGAAAAAGAGAAGGGAAAAGGGGGGGAAATTTTATCGGGCTCTTGTTTTCGCCTCTAACTTCCTTTTCATCGGTGGCTATGGCTTCTCACCGTCGTCGACCCTTTCAACGGCCACCACTATCACTCCGACCACCTTCCAATGCCTCTGAAAACCTACCATTTTCAGGCACTTGAGTTCCCATGGATGAAGTGCATTCTTCAAATCAAGTTCCCATGGATGAAATGAATTCTTCAAATCCAATGAATGTATTCGAATCCATGTCTTCAGATCAGGTATGAATTGAACTCCAATCCACCTCATCCTGTGAAAACCCCGAACCCAAGGTAATCGTTCTCTCTTGGGTTCTCTGTTTGGGTTTCTAGGTTGCTTTCGCCTTTCCTATTTCTTAAATTTCGCTAGAATTTTTCTTGAACATATTACCTATCACATATCAAACATTTGATATCATCTCTGTGCTTCCATTTGATTTCAAAAACAAGAATTGATTGAAAAAATGGGGATATTACATGTTTGAAGAATTGCCTTTAAGAAACAGTGTCTACATATATGCATGACTTGGTTGGGGGAATGGGTCTGCATTTGTATATTGCATATATGTATGCTGTTACTACCTCTAAGTGCTTGGTTATTATTTTGAATCATTGTTGGTGGCATCAATTTTTGGACGGTTTAACATTGGATTGTTAGAAGTATCAGTTTCTACTCTCTTGATTAGAAATGTTACCATAAAAACAAAATTAAGATGCCTGTTGCATTACAGACTGAGTGGATTAAATAATAAAACGAATTGAAAATAGTCAATAAATTTGGTAGCGGGCTGAGATGGGACCCTTCCATATATCTTCAAATGTGAAGTTAATCACATGACACTAAATGAGAAACTTGACTAGAAGTTGCCATTCATCTGTATTATTGTTATTTTACTGAAATAAAGACAAGTTATTCTCTTGATTGTGAAAACTATTTTTGCACTACTGTTTTATTGTCTAAAGCTTTTGATAAATGCTTAAATATGTTGTATTCTGTCAATTTCAATTGTCTTCTATTGTCAAGCCTTTCTAGTATCTAGGGATAAACCTGTCCTGTCTTTTGGTTTGAGGGGGGCTTGAAGGTGGGATATGCTGTAATTGGGGTTGTGTTTTCAAATGGGAAGTGGGGATTGTGATTTGTTTGAGTGGGAGAAAAGGGGATGGTTGTTGTTTTCGGGTTTATTTGTGTTGTGGCTACTGCCGTACTACCATCATCCCCTCCTAAACAGATGGTGATCAACTTTAGCAAGGGTAGCTTGAAACATCACCCTGCAATGTGACACACTAATTAAGAAAGAAAACAGGTTCGGCTTACCAGGATCTAAAAAGGTTTTTATGAGAGATTTTTATACCTTGCTTAATTTTCTAGTGTTTTAACGCCATCAATATATATCTCTGAGACATGAGAGATTTTATGTCAATCCTCCCCTATTGTTTTCTTGCATCTTTCAGTCAATTGAGGGCATTCTCTAATCACAAGTCTATCAAAGGATGTGAGGTTGCACACTGGCAATGCTTGCAACTTTGGTAATTTTCCAAGCATCAAAACTCGTAGATTCCTGAGCCCTAGAATGCGGTCTTCCCCATTTCCATCCACTGAATTGAGCCTTTCGCAATCGAAAATCATGAGATGCTCTAATGAGGGCAGTTCTTTCATGCTAGGTGCCAAAGTCTCCAAACTCCTACAACCGCCAATAGCCAATGACCAAAGGGCAGTGAGGCTTTGCGTCCCTTGATGCAGAAATTCTAGATTTTCACATTCGTAAATCCTTAAAACACGAAGAGATTCTAGGCGTCCTATCCCTGTCAAAGCCCTTTGTTTCGTGGTGATGCATAAATTCCTCAAACTGATGAGGTTCCCAAACTCCTTGGGCAGATTCTCGAATCCCTCACATTTGAAAAGCGACAACCTTTGCAGATGAAACAACTTGCATATTGAATTTGGAAGTTTCTTTATCCTCTCATTCCAGCTGAGGTTGAAAAGTCAGAGATGCTTTAGATTACTGATAGAATTTGGCAATGTGTCAAAGTTCGAATACGATAAATCTAGCATCTTAATGCATTTGAACTTTGACATGCAGATTTTGTGAATGAGAGATTGGATTTCCAAGTTCTATCAAGCTCCTAAAGAGAGGGATAAATTAGTACTGGTTCCCTTAAAGGGAGGGCCTGGTAGGAGCAGCTACAAGTTTTTTCAGTAAAGAAAGGGTAAGCCCAAATTCAAAAATTGGAGAAAAATGAAAAAGAAGATGAAAGAAAAGTTATTCTGTTTAATTACATTCAAGTCATGCACCCAAGGTATCTAACTACTGAATTTCTGTTACCTAAGATCAAGGAATGACTTGTTGGAGATGGATGATTTTCAAAATAAAAGAGAATTATTATATATTATTTTCAAATTTATGTTTCTGTTACTTTCTTAAAGAAACCTTTTGTTGATTTTGACAATCTCCTTTTATTTTTGTAACCGTTTTTGGTTGATGGCATAGAGATCACAGTAAATAATTGCAATTTTCTGGCCATTTTTCTGGTCTATTCTTCTGTTTCGTGAAATTGAAAATTTGGTAATAAAAACCTTTGAAAACTTGAAGTTGCAGAAAAGGTAAATTCGTGGAAGTTTGTGACTGAAATGTGATGGATTAAATTTCAGCCTGTGTGGGCTGCAATGGAAATTTCAGTGGCTAAATGTAACTAGTGGTGTGTATCACTGAATACAGTTAGAGGGAGGGTTGAATGAGACTGATATCTTTCTACCAATCTATTTCAAGAGTTCAATTTTTGTTTCCCTAAAAAAATTTTATTATTCAACAAATTGATAACCATTTAATACAAATTATTAATTTTATTTTCCTTTCATTTTTCCTTTACTTTTTTTCATGGTTAACCAAATAAAAGAAAATGATTTTTTTTTTCCCTTGAATTTTCCATGGATAACCAAACAAGTGAAAAAATTTAGGGCATGTTTGATTGCTGTTTTTGAAAATAGTTTTTTATAACAGTTTCTAAGAACAGTTTTTTGTGTTTTTAGAAAAAAAAAAATTGTGCTCAGAAACTGAATTTTGAAAAACAGTTTTTGTTCTCAAAAACAAAAAAAACATGTTTGATTGAGTTAATAAAAAAGTTTTTTAAAATAAGTAAAACAAAAAACATGTTTGAAAGTATTTTTTTGTTTAATTAATAAAGTGTTTTCTTCTATTAACTTGATATTCTAAATATATAAATAATTTTTATATGTACAATTCATTTAAATTTAAAAATATATATATTCCATTTTAAAATTTTTACCCCAGTTATAATTTTCTTAAACAAATGATGACTTTGTTACCATATGTAAGTATATTAATTTCAATAATTTAAGGAAGAAAAAAGGGTTTACAGGTGAGGGTGTGGTGGTTGGGTAGAGCTCACCTTTATGGAAACACAAAAAACAACTAATGAAACATAAAAAGAAGGAAAAGAAAACAAGAAAAACAATATATTCTTTGATTAATAAAAAAACAATGAAAACATCTTTTTATTGTTATAAAAAAAGTGATTTTTGATAACACAGAAAACACAAAAAATAAAAACACACCCCCCCTCCACCAAACAAGTTTTTTGTGTTTTTTGTTTTCAAGAACATAAAACAGTTCTTGAAAACATGAACCAAACAGACCCTTATATTCATTTCTTTAATTTTTTCATTCCTTTCATTTTTCCTTCCAATTTTCTTTCTCTCGCATTTTCCGAGAACCAAACAAAGGCTAGATATACAACACTTTTCCTAAATGTGAGGTTGTAGACTCAAAAAAGAAAAGACCTGATCTTTGGAAAAAAATATCAGGTTCCCTAACATTAAAGTCCTAAAATAAAAGTAAAAACTAAAATAACCCAAAGATTCTTAAAATGAAATACTAATAAGAGTAGATGCTAGGTTATTGGAGAAGTGTGTTATTCAAAACAAGAAGTTGTCAAATATCTCCTTCGCTGGACGAAGCGAATCGGAAGACGATGTATTTGACCTTTTTCTGAATTGTTGCTTGTATCAGAGTTGGGTTCAGCCGCTGAAACGGTTCAGAACTTATCCACTATGTTGGGCTGGGCATTTTTAATCCGACCCATGAGCCCATGTTCTATGGCGGGAATTCTTGGCGCCATTACGGCGAAAACCCCTTCCCACGCGGGTGTTGTTATGCAGAGACCCGCTCTCCCCTCTTTCAAAACCTTAGATTGTCAAATTTTCTGTAACTACCCATCTCGTAACCCTTCTCTCAATCGATTGCTAAGAATGGCCCAGCACGATCCACAGTGCAAAAGCCCTGAGATCGAAGAGCCGGCACCGAAGATTCAGAAGCTTCACCAAAATGGCGTCTCTCGAGTTTCCCAATGCCCCCTCTCTCTTCTGAGAGTGAAGAAGCTTTCAGAAAAGGCTGTTTTGCCTTCAAGGGCTTCTCCTCTCTCCGCTGGTTACGATCTCTCCAGGTAAATTTACTTGCTCTGTTTTGTTTTATTTGTTGTCTGAGATCTTGTCAGAATATTGGAGAAGGAAGTTTGTTTCATGATTTTTTTTTTTAAATGTTACGTGTAGTGCAACGGAGACCAAGGTACCGGCAAGGGGAAAAGCTCTGGTTCCAACAGATTTAAGCATTGGAATACCGGAGGGAACATATGCCCGCATTGGTATGTTTGTTTTTCTGCTTTTGTTGTTGTTGTCTGTCGTTCTGTTTGGCTGGTGAGAAAATCTAGGGGAAAAAGAGAGAGCGTGAGTCAAAGCTTTTTATACTTTTTCATCCATGTGTTTTCCAACATAAGAAACCAAAATAGAAAAGGGAAAAAACACTCTAGTTTCCCTGTCTCTAAGGAAGCGCACGGTGAAAAAATGCATGACCTCTTTTTTTGTCCCTCACATTTTCATCATGATTATCGCAACAAATCAGACCAATACGGAAATTGGTTTTAGTTCTTGATCGTATATCTCTCATTTTATACTCAGTATTCAGTATTCTAAAAATAGGCGATATCTTTGTTTTGTTTTGTTTTGTTTTCTGTAGCTCCGCGGTCGGGTCTAGCATGGAAACACTCCATTGATGTTGGGGCCGGTGTGATTGATGCTGACTACAGAGGATCTGTTGGGGTCATCTTATTCAATCACTCCGATGTTGATTTTGAAGTGAAAGTAGGTGATAGAATTGCTCAACTGATAATCGAGAAGATTATAACTCCTGAAGTTATGGAGGTCGAGGACTTGGATTGTACAGAGAGGGGTGTAGGAGGGTTCGGATCTACCGGTGTCTGAAACTCCTACGCATATGGGTGGGCGTGTGTTGTAGTTTTCTTTATCCTTTTATTGTGGGGTTGGGAGTAGGCTGGTGGGACAAGCTGGTTGAGTAATTGTGTCGAACAGGTGGTGGGCTAGCCTTTTGCTCTGTATGACTGTTCCCTGTGGGCTCTACTATTTTGGCAAAACTAATGGAAGTAGACAATTATTACTGTAGTTCAGTGGTTCATATTTTGCATGATTTGAACATAATGCAGGTGGTCTAAATTCTAATGTTGGTGGAGAGTGTGTCCGCGCTTACTGCTAACCATTTGATAGCATTTGCATCATTTCAATGGCACGCCGTACCCGCATATTGGGCCTATCTTTTTTTTTTGATACGAATTGATGCTGGAAACTGGTCTAGCCTTGGCATTTGCTTTACCTATAGTGTTTTTGATAAGGGTTATACCCTACTAGTTAAGTTTTCAAAGGGATAATGGTGAATCGTGGATACTAGAATTTGATATCAAATATGTGAATCACAGAATTATTTGGTAGTGATGCAGAGTTTTGATACGTGCAATGCAAAAGTCTCGTTTTTGAAAATGAAATTTACACTACTCAAGTAATAGCAAGTAATTTGTAATTGGTAGTGACTAGTCTAACCGTCATTTTGATGCATGGTAAATGAACTTCCCCTTCAATGGGTTTGTTCAAGCTGAATAAAGGAGCAATGTGTGATCATTTGGGTTTAGC
The DNA here is from genome assembly GCA_030254885.1 of Vitis rotundifolia. Lineage (NCBI taxonomy): Eukaryota > Viridiplantae > Streptophyta > Magnoliopsida > Vitales > Vitaceae > Vitis > Vitis rotundifolia. Next base: position 10,984,180 of record CM058156.1, read on the forward strand.
TATCCCTAATGGCAGATCTGTGGGCCTCTGAAGGTTCATAGCTAGCCATAGTAACGAAGATGGGAGTTATGATACCTCCATTGTCAACTATTCTTTGGATTAGGCCACAGGTTGCGAGGTGGTAATACGGCCTCATTCTTTGCATCTCTTTTAAGTTTTAACCCATCAATATGGTTGCCATATTAACACGTCCTTGAGATGCTTAAATCATCCAGATTCCAGACAGGCAGCCTCAAAATATAACCAAAAACAGGAAGTTACATTGTCTGAAGAATAAAGGCTTGGATTGAACTTTTCTGGAAACTAAAGTAGAGAGGTTTATAAGCACCTTATTCTTCACTTCACAGGAGGCATGCATTTACAAATCAGTTCCATTCACTCTCCCAAGAAATTGAAGAAATTAAATGTCACAATCATCAAAACAAGCTGAATACTCCACTAAGAACCAATGAATCGATCATAGATCTTGAACCAATGAAAATGCAAGCCCCATGTGTCAAGTTTTCAAATTTAAAGCTTATAAAGGCTCTCTCAAATTCTAGATCTTTGCTACAGTCAAATGCAGACAAGTGCGAAATTATGAACCATGCACAGATATCATAAAACAAGCATGAGATCGCATAAGATTCCAGATGGGAACGAATCCATCACTTAATTGATCCTACCCAACATTAGGAACATCCAATTTTAAGAAATGAATGCATTGTTTTGCAGACTTTCCAAAAGAGCATTGTGAATTTGATGGTCCAAGTCTTTTCTATTGGTTCATCATGGCCTTCTGAAGTGTTCCAGCCAGGCTGGTACAACTCTATGTGCATGGCTTTGTGCCCAAATGCTTTGCCATACCTCCAGATATCTCTTTAACAAAGCAGTAGTGCTGTAGTTGAAATCCTTCAACTGGTTTTCCCTTCGTTCGAGCTGCATTAAGTTGCTTTCGGACTTGGGATGCCAATGACTGCATTTTTCATAGAGCAAATGGTGTATTCAAGGGGGGTGGGGGGGATAATTAATAAAAAGTTGCCACAAATTTTAAAACTGAATCTACAAAAATTAGCTGAAAAAGAAAGAGTTGAGCATGGTGCAACCTCATGATTACGAAGTAAAGACATACAAGACGTTTTTCAAGGTAATAGTGTAATACATACCTTCCCTAACTCGACTCCCCACTGGTCAAAAGAATTGATACCCCATACAAAACCTTGCACAGCAATTCTATGTTCATAGATTGCCAACAACTGAAGATGCGCAAGAAAAATTAATGGGATCAGGCCACAGAAGCAGATTATGTAAAATATTTAGTGAAAAAAAGAAACTAACAAGCACAACATGCTCTGTAATCAGAAATTACGTCCTGCTGTGACCTTAACAAATAATGAAGGAAATAATAGACACACTTGCATGTGGAAGAAATATGCATAAGGCAAGCCAGGCCATGTGAGAAAGACAGCAAAATCCACAAAGAAAATACTATCAGTTCAGCAACACAAGAGTGCAGAATAAAAAAAATGTGCCATCTTTATTTATTTTAGTAAGAGAATGGCTACACAATCCTGTGAAAACTTTCTTTCATGATAAGTGATTTTTAAAGAGATATCTGTAAGAGAGAATAAATCCTACCTTTCCATAAGCAAGGGCATCTGGCTGTGCAAAGAAGTTAGACATGAGCTTATCGTGGTTACTCACCACTTCACCTGAAAATCAAATTCAATCAAGAATTATGAAATGCAAAGTAGGAACACAATAACTTAAACATCAGATCATCAGAAATATCCACTTCATGGAGTTAAGTACCTTTCAGGTACACAGGTTGATGACTCTTTACAACGCCAATAAAATCACAAGGAATAACACGGCCCTGAAAGTTCCATGAAGATGAGTTACAATGTTGGAACATGAATTCAAGCCGTATTTTTGTCGTATAAACAGTCACAACTGCAACCCAACACTCAACTTCTACCAGGATTCACAAAGTAACCAATTTTTGCTTTGGATGTACTTTAGAAAGTGAAAGCTGCATTATGCACCAGGGTTACAAACACAACTGAAATTGGCAGTCCCAGAGCAGCTTCAAGGATACACAGTTAACTACTTTACTCAATACAACAGAAAAGCAAATTACCTGGTGAATTAGTTGGTAAAAGCTGTGCTGACCATTTGTTCCTGGCTCACCAAAATCAATTTCACCAGCCTCAAATGGAAGTGGCACACCATCAATTGAGACACCCTTTCCATTACTCTCCATGCTAACCTAAATCCAAAATAAGTTTGCATGATGAGAAGACACTTCTAAGATTAAAAACTCGAGCAGGAGGCCATGGCACACACCTGTTGGATATGTGGGGCAAACTTCTCCAGGGCTTGGGAGTATGGTAAGATTGCCTGAAGGCATATTAGAGGTCTCAGGATTATAGAAAAGCTAGTGAACTGGCATCATTAGAGCACACATAACTACTGGCAGTTTAAAAACAGTATAAAAAAGATTATCGTTACTCACTCTTGCAGGATGTCCAAGAAATGAAACGTTCCATACACTCACCAAACCTAAAAGTACCTGAAGCACAGATGTGATATAATTGAATAGGTCATATATATATTGAACAAAATCTAAGCCATAAGATCATCATGATAATCTACCAGACCATAGTGGAACATGTGGCTCAAAACAGGGCCATGAAACCTGGTATTCAATGGATCCACATGGGAGACCCAGACAAACAGCCAATGCACGAAAGTGAAAAAAAAAAAAAAAAAGCACACGATGGGCCTAGTCATCATCTCTGATAAGGTTCCTTGTGTGCATTGGTCTGTTTCTGAACCCATGCCAGTGTAATAACTTAGAAATAGGTAAAAGCCATGGGTGGATCATCTTCTGGCATATCCAGCATGTAACATTAATTACAACTTCTAGAGATCATGTTCTTGGGACACGTACAGGTATGTTCTTCTCAAATAGTGCTGAATAGAAATGTTGATCAATGCTTGAAGCTCCCTTCAGGAACCTTAAAGTAAGAAAAATACAATATATTATGCTATCATGGAAAAAAGTTATGCCAAAATAGAATGATGAATGATGGTCAGCAAAATCACATGATATTTTAATTAAAGAGATAAACTTGGAAATGGGAGGTATGCACATTTCTCTATTCCATCTAGCGTGATATTTCTAATGTAATTGGATTCACTAACTAGTCTATTGCTATGAAATTAAAATTTTTGAAAGAGCATGTTTGTGACATTTATCTTTACTATATTCAAGTCTATTGTATAAAGTGCTTTGAAAGAGCATGTTGTAATATTTACCTTGATTATGTTCAAGTTTATTGTATAAAGCACATGCAGAGGCTTGTTTAAAAGATTTTTGCCTAAAACAATAATTTTTCATAGGCTTATGAAGTAATCTCCCCACTAGTGGGAATTATAGACTTACCCACTTAGCCAAACCCTATTTATTTTAAAAAGGTTACTTTTTTTTTCTTTTTCTTTTTTTTTCTTTTTTTTAATCATTTCATTTAATACTTTAGAATGTGGAAGAAATATTTGATTTTGACTTCCCAAATTCTTTGAATTGATCCATTTAAAAACATAGGGATTTATGTATTAGTCATATTCACTTTATATATATATATTTTCTTCAAGTGAGTCAATGTAATAATTATTATTCTTAATCTTTGTAAACTTAATATTCTCACATTTTATTATATAACTTTTTTATACATGACATCATATGTATTATGTAGGTCATTAAATTCTACTTTTTGTTTTATCGTTGGAAACTTTATTTTCATGTTTAGGTTCAACTGATGTTGTCATAGATAGAGGCTAAAAAAAATGCAACAAAGTTAGGACTATAATAACTTTTATTAGAATCATTTGATTCATTACCATAGATCTTAGAATCACTTAAAAGTTACTTGCATAGCCTCTTTGTTCTCTTTAGTGCTAGCGCAATTAGAAGGAATATACCCCTTTCCACGTCAATTAAAGCATTCTACTTGATTTGATTTAGATGGGCTCTTTTCTTTTGCTTTTATTCTTGACAACATTCCTTTTACCTTTCTTTGAGTTTTTTTTTTAAGTTCTATATAAATCTTAAGTTTCTTAGCAAACATGTATATTTCAAACTAAGTAAGAATTGGTTCTTGTGTTCAAACTAAAAACATGTATATTTTTAGGGCTAACTCTTTATATCACTTTCACAAAGAGTCATCACATAGGTTTGTAGGGAACCTATTAACTCATCCACTCTCGGTGCATAAACATTCTTACTTTCTTCTATGATAGTTATTTAGACTTAAACCCTCAATGAGAGATCTTAATATTTTCCTAACTAATTAAACTTTGAAAGAGATATCTCAATATTTTTCTAACTACCTTAAAGTAAAAAAAATAAAAATAAAAAAATAAATCACTTGAGTTAGAACAAGAATTCACAATATCAATTAATTCAGTATAGAACTTAGAAAAATTTTCATCTTCATTCATTCTTATGCTTCAAATTAAGTCGTCAATATTATAGGCCCCCTTCACGTATTCACATGTTGCTATTCTTTTGAATGCATCATGACTCACATTAAGTCGTCTATCTTATCCCATTCTTGATTGGACTTAGTTTTACCGGTTGATCTCCCATTCTTGTCCACAAATATGGTAGGTTACTACCCATATTCCACCATGTTCCAAACACCCTCTCCTTGCATTTTAAGGAAAAATTTTGGTCTGGATTTTTAAAGGGTACGTAGTTATTATCATAAATAAATGAAAGACTTATGACAAATGATTCAACTCTCTGTAGTATCATAATTCAAGAATCAAATAGTATGAATTGAAAACAATTAATTTTAAAATTATAACTTCATCAACTAAAAGTTTGATCTTATTATGGATTATCTAAAGGGGGAGTGAATAAATAGTCTAAGCAATATATATTTAATTTTTATATATGATTCTCTACTTTGGAAGTACTCATTCAAAAGTATCATCTATCAATTTGCGCTTGCACTTTTCTTTCACATTCGTAAGAAAACACCTTGTATTCCTTAGTAGATTGGAGCACTTTAACATCGTGTTGAGGTAAGTGATTTGATGCACTACAACTTTTTTTTAACTATAAGGACTTTCAAAAGGTTGTTAAAAGAGCTTGAGAGTTAGATGGGTAGGGCAGAATAATGACTATCGATCAGATCATATGCATAGTTCTTAGTCTATAATGCTAGGTTTTTATGTCAAAATCCAAACTAGATATTCGGAAAAAGTTTTTCAAAGTTAGTTTACTAAAAAGTTCACTAAGCTTAAAAACCAATTGCGAGAGTTAACTTTCACCATAATCAAATGCCCTTTACAAGACATTTGAACCTTGATCCATGTTTTTCAAAATCACTTTTTTTTTTTTCCTTCAAATTTCCATTTCTTTTACTTACCATAGCCATTTATCACACCTTAATTCTTCCAATAGATACATAACTCAAATGAATTTTACTCTCAAGCCACTTAAGGTCCCCTATAATTGGTAAGACCCTCAAAAGACTTTCCAAAAGAAGAAAAAAAAAGAAAGAAAAAACCAAACATAGCCTAATAAAATTCTGCCTAATTTCCTCGCGGCTTACAAGATGCTCAGGAATACTATAAATTCTTTATCCAAAACCAACAACTCAAAAGCCCAAGTCTAATGGGCTTGGCTGATGCAACTTTGTTCCACTGATTGAAAATCTTCTTCCTCCACTTCTCCCCTAGAAAAAGATCTTTTATCCAAATTTAGTTTAGTTCTCCTTTCTGTTCCAATAACCACATTTGAACTCATCTTGCTGGATTTTGGTTACAAAATTGACAAGTTTTCTTCTTTTTTCAGCTTGCATATATACTACTATATTTTCTGTAGTCAATGCCAAAATGAAAGCATTATGCTAAAATTCATCAAACAATAACATGCAAAACTTTATCCAAAAAAAAAAAAAAAACATCAACAATTTGTGTGTCTAGAGTAGACTTTTTTCGGTGAGACCTCAATATTTTCTTAACTAACTTAGAGTCCATCTTTTTTTTATTTATTTTTATTTTTTTTATTTAAATCATTCAAATTAAAACAAGAATTCACGATATCACTCAATTCAATATAAAACTCATAAAATGTTTCATCTTCATTCATTCTTATACTTTCAAATTGAGTAGTCAATATTTGTAGTTTAGACAACTTTATATTAATGAGTTACATCGAATTGAACGTATTATAGGCCTCTTTTGTATATTCATATGTTGCTATTCTTTTGAATTCATTAAAACTCACACCATTGAGAATACAATGATTAAAGAGTTTTAAGATTGACTTTACTACCATCACAAATAGGGGAGTTTATTACCCATATTCTACTATATTCTAAACACCCTCTTCTTGTACCTTTAGGAAAACTTTCATCATGAATTTTCAATGGTGGTAATTATTCCAATAAAAAAAATGGAGGACAATTGATGGAAGATGTAATTCTTTGTGGTTCCATAATTCACAAATCAAATAGTAGGAATTGAAAAAAATTAATTCAAAAATTTTAACTTGATCTATCAACTAAAAGTTGGATATTCATTATAGACTACCTAAAGAGAGGGCAAATGAGTAATCAAAGTAGTATGCATACCAATATTATATGTGATTCTCTAATTTGGATATATTATTCCAAACAATCATATACTGGTCAATACTTACACTTTTATTCATATTTGTGATGCAACATCTTATATTCCGTAATGAATCACCCTAACATTGTGTTCAGGCAATCCATTTGATGTGGACAACTTTTGACCAAAAGGATTTTCAAAAAGATTCTTAGAAGAGCTTGAGGGTTAGTGTTATGGTAGAAAAATGGCTATGAGATCATGTATATGGTTCTTAGTCTATAATTCTAAGTTTTTATATCGAAAACTAATTAGATATTTAAGTAGGTTTTCATAAAATAATTTTACCACCGCTAAAAAAGGAAAAAACAAACTTAAAAACCAATCGGAAGAGCTCATTTTCCACTACAGGAGACATTTGAACCCTATAGTGTGGACATTTAAAGGTCTATTAAGAGGATGTTCGAATGCCTTCTATAGGGCATTCAAATGCCCCTTACAAGACATTTGAACATCTACTCACTTTTTAAAATTTTCTTCTATATTTCCATTTTTTCTTGGAATTTCCATTTCTTGTACTTACAATAGTCATTTATTATATCTTAATACATCCAACATATATGTATCTCCTATGAATTTAACTCTCAAGCCACTTGAAGTCACCTACAATTGATAAGATCCTCAAAATATATGATTTGTTAGATTTAGTAAAAAAAAAAAAAAAAAAGGAAGAATAAAACTATCAACTTAATCTAATACATTAACATAAATTTCAACTAAATTAAATTAAAACTTTCCAAAAGAAAAAAAAAAAAAAAAAAAAAGGAAAGAAAAAACCAAATATAAGGCTAATAAAATTCAGGCTAATTTCCTCACAGCTTATAAGATGCTGAGGAATGGTTTAAATTCTTTATCCAAAACCAACAACTCAAAAGCCCAAGTCCAATGGGCTTGGCTGATGCAACTTTGTTCCACCAATTGAAAATCTTCATGCATCCACTTCTCCCCAACAAAAATATCTTTTATCCAAGTTTAGTTTAGTTCAGTTCTCCTTTCACTTCCAATAACCACATTTGAACTCAGCCTGCTGGATTTTGGTTACAAAATTGCCAATTTTTCTTCTTTTTCAGCATCCATATATACCACTATATTTTGTGTAATCAATACTACTATGAAAAGCCTTAAGCTAAAATTCATGAAACAACAACATGCAAAACTTTATCCTACATATATATATATGCATACTCTACTCTAGACACACAATTTTTAACCTTTGTAAACAATTTCAATGAACTGAGGTTTCCAAAGAAAATAAAATCAAAAAGAAAAAGAAACTAAAATAAAGTTGAATTTTAGCAATTCCTTTTGTTTATTAATTACTCTTAGGTCTTGTTCAATCTTCATTGAATAGAAATAAGTTTGGTGATTCCAAATTTTATATTTGGATGTATATAGGAATATAAGGTTAAGGTTAGAATGATTATTTGTTTCCAGTAAAAAAAATTAGAGATTAAATAAAAAATTTTAAAAAATCATGTCCCTAATTGAATACTAAAAGTATGTATGTAATGAAAATTTTGACTCATTTACACCTTAAAAAAATTAAACTTTATTTGTTTTTAAATTCATTTAAAATAAAATAGTATTAACAATTATTAATTTTAAATTATTATTATTTATTTTTAATAATATAAATTAATTATGCTTTAATAAGATGTTAATATCCATATTTTTATAATACTTATAAAAAATATAATTTATGATTTTATTATAATATTACTATTCATATCTTATTAAAAAAAATTTACTTTTTTAATTTATTCATAATTATAAAAATATTTTTATTTTTAATAAGACTTGAATTAAATTAAGTTTATATTATATAAATGAAATTTATAATTTTTTTTATTTACAAAATCTTAATAAAAAATTTTCTAAAACTAATTTATCCAAAAATGTTTTTAATTTTTAAATTTTTGAAAAATGTTTTTAAAAATAACTTATATTAAAAAATCAAAATTCTCCTAAGGGATGAATTAAAATCTCACTTAAGTAAAATTTTATTTTCTTTGAAATCTTTTTCTCTTTTATTTTTATCCTCATCTAAATTATCCAAACATAAAAATAAATATAAAAGCAAATAAAATATGGAATCCTAGTTCTCATTCCCATGTACCAAATATGACTTTTCGAGCTTGATCAGAGGGTATAATAAGAAGAATTAATACATGGAATAGAAATATAGTCATACAGGTATATGGGTGTGGAAAAAGGGGTAAGAGAAGATGGGAGAGAAAATCGAGGCATGACAAAGAAACGCATTAAATTACAATCCCGAAGCAATCTTTACCATTATCTACTCTTTTCCCCCCCTCTTTTCTTTCTTTTCCGACTGTTTATTCTTTTTCAATCTCATCTTTTCTTCTTTTCAGGGAAAACAAAAAAGAAAATCCCTAGATTCCACATCATGGAAACTTCAAACCCCAAAGTTCGAAATGACTGCCCCATACTCCATTACCCTTCTCCATCATCTTCATTCCTTGAGAGTTTAATCCAAATATACTTCAAAATTGCATTTAACATTTAAGAATTCCTTCAAACATGACTAATGTATTTTCAATAAATGTGGGGAAAAATCCTTTGAAAACAATAAGATTGGATTAAATTAAAAAAATTGCATTAAACTTTAGTAGAACTCACGTTTATAAAATACAAATTTCAAACAGTAATTTAAAAATAATTAATATTTCATATATTTATTTTATCAAATACACTATTTTTTTATAATATAAATACTATTTTTTATTATCTTAAATATTATTTTTAACTAACAAATATATATATGAAACTTGAATTAGTGGGTCCTATTTTATAATTTTTTTTTATATAATTAGGTGGAAATACATTTTTTTTCAAAATAAATTAAAATGATGTGAATTAGTGGGTCCTATTTTATAATTTTTGTTATATAATTAGGTGGAAACACATTTTTTTTCAAAATAAATTAAAATGATGTGAATTAGTGGGTCCTATTTTATAATTATTTTTATATAATTAGGTGGAAACACATTTTTTTTTCAAAATAAATTAAAATGATGAGCTACCTTAAGTGGTGGAAATTTAATATCTTTGTCATGTTTTGCAGTTTATTGTTTGGTAAGGTGATTCAAGTAGTTTAAAAATTGGATTCTTAAGAAAGAAAGAAAGAAATGGCATGATTTTTCTTTATGAATTTTGGTTTGTGCTTTTCTATATGTAGGTAGAGAGATAGAGACAGAGAAAACATTCTGAAGTGCGCGAGAAGAGTGGGTCACTGGAATTCTCAATGAATGGAAGCCCAGTTCAGACCGATAGCGACCTAAAACAAGTAAAAGAAAAGCAAGAATCTTTCTGCTTGTTTTTGGCGGATGCCTCTGTGATTTGCCAGTAATGTTCATAAGAGAGAGAGAGAGAGAGAGAGAGAGAGAGAGAGAGAGAGAGAGACGGGGGGAGGGGGGGGGGGTGTTTATAATAATAATAATCATCCTTGTGTTGTGCCCAAAGAGAGAGAGATAAGAAGACAAAATTCATCTCTGTGAACTTTGTATAATAATGAACAAACGCTCAGATTCAGATTTCTTATTACACCACTTCTTGATTCAAGTATTTTTTTTTTTTGGACTTGTTCCAAGCTTCTTCAAATAGTCATTCAAATGAAGACCAAGAAATTTACTGACTCCCATTTTCCTTGGGAACATTTTCCAGCTGTTTATCTATTTATAAAATGAAAATGATCGACTGATGATGAAGTAAAATCATACAAATTCATCACTTTGATTAATGAAAATTCAAATTGTGTACAAATATAGGTTATAATTAAGCATCATAGTCCCTTCAAAATCCACATTACATCTATTAATAATTTGGAGAGAGCATACTGAACTGTAGTTGAGAAGAGTTAATATGATGATTAGTCAAGATCCAAATGCAACTGAACTCTTCCTAGCTTGTTTCTGGAAATATATATTCAACTAATGGAGAGTTCCAAGATCTTGTTCCTGATCACAATCTAGATCATGAAGTAGGTAAACTTCAACTGAGCTTCAGCCCTGATGATTTACATGGCTTCTCTCCTAATAAATCTTCATCCACGAAAACTATTACAGCCTAGTATTGAAGCTAGCTGACCATCATGATCAGTAAGGACATTGCAGTTCTTCAGGATCAAACTTTTCCGGGTGCAATCTCTTCTTGCCACTTAGTGGAACCCCAAAGAGCTTGAAGGAGCCATTGTTGGTTTGCTGATCATCAGTTAAAGTACTGATGGAGCAGTTACCGGCCGAATAGCGATGTTTCGGGGTTTGCATGCCTGAAACATTTGGAGACTGAATTGAGGAACCCAATTCTATGAGCTTAGGAGCTGCATTTGATTTGGGTCTTTGGTCATAGGGTGCTACTGGTTTTACATGGTTTTGGATGAAGAAGATAATGTCATTGTATAGAGTCTTCATGTGAGCTAGTTCGGATAAAAGCATGAAGTTTTTTCTCCTCAGACGGTGGTTATCTTGGGTGAGAGCTGTTAGAACATCAGAACTTGCTTTGGGGGATGGTAATGGGGAATCAATCCAGACACTGTTTTCAAGCTCTGGTTGGAGAAATTGGGGTGGTTGGTGATGGTCATGGTAGGGTTGGTGATGGTGATGAGGGGTTTTTCTTCTGTGGATTTCAGACAACATGTGCTTCCCTCCTTTTCTGAAGTACTCATTTGCAAACTCCCATCTATCTGCAACTATCTTCTTGAAACCCTGTAAATGTAATGGGAGAAATAAATTAAGAAAAACATTCTTATACTATGGATATATAGTTATATACTATACTAATGAAAATATTCATTAGACCAGTTGGATCATCCACTTTCATGGAATATATGTTCATTTTCTAGGGCTCATCACATGATGTTCCTAGGGTTTATTTCCAAGAAAGTATTTTAAAGTAAAATAAATAAACCCTTTTGGTTTCCAAACAATATAAAGAAACACAGAGTCCAAGTGAAGATCTCAGTACTGTTTAACACAAAAGTGAAGATCTCATACAACACACATTTCTCAATAAGAGAAGCACAGATTTGAAAGACCCCCAATGAAGTGAAAATGAAACACAGTGCTTGAATCACGAGAGAGAGAGAGAGAGAGGGTCAATGATGGATTCTCACATAGGTATTGAGCTGCCTAACAAAGCTGGAGAAGTTGTTGTGCTTGAAGTAGTTGGGGAGGAGATCCCTGGCAAACTCAGGGGGTCTCCAAACAACAAAGGTGGTTTCATCTTCACCCCAGGACACGATGTGGTCTGTGTGAGGATCATCAACTAGCTGGTATGTCTTTGTGAGGAATGGTGCTGGAACTGCCTTTTGTGATTCCACAGAGAACACCATTTCTTCACACTTGTCCACTGTGAAAGCCATTATCACCAAGCAAGCTTGTGTTCTTCCTACCTACAATACCACCTCCTTCTACTACTATTTACATAAAAACATCTCCGCCATTCACTCCTTACTACTCCAGTATCTTTAAAGCTACCATCTCTCTCTCTCTCTCTCTCTCTCTCTCTCTCTCTCTCTCTCTCTCTCTCTCTCCCTCTCTCTCTCTTTCTCTCTCTCTCTCTCCCTCTCTCTCTCTCTCATTATAATTTTCTAACTTTAAGAAACAGAAAACATATGACCATGTCACTAAATTAATAAAAGTTATCATCTGCAAACCATTTCTCTTTCTCTCTCTTCCCCACAGATGCACTGTTTCTCTAACTTTAAGAAGCATACGACCCAGCCAGTAAATTATTGATGAATTTTTCTAGGTTTACTATATATAATAAGATCCAGTGAGTTCTTAATTACTTATTGATTGTTCCATTGGCAGGAAAGCAGTGGCATCACTTGAGGGTGAGTAGGTGCATCTTGTGGCATGGCACCACTTCACTTTTTTAACTCTCTCTTCTTTTAATATTTAAATTAATTTGTTTGAAATTGTTAATGGTATTGATAAGGGCACTGCCAAATTTCCATTTGATGACAATTCTGCACCCTTTGGCACTACCCTTTTTGTCTTGTACAGTAAAAGGATAATTTTAACTTTCACTGTCCTTATTGATGAAAACTTTTGGTGGAAATGGAGTGCCCAGATCATTGGGCTTGATGATTAAAGTTCTGTCTAGTTTGGTTCATGATCATAATGATCTATCATATATATAGCTAGATATAGATCCCATTCATAGGCAAATTTTTTCTAGAACAATAATGTGGGAACATAGACTCTTTTATATTTTTGTCCTCATTTTAACCATAGGAGGCAAAATCTATATTCTTATCTAGCTAGAACTGAAATTTGGAAGTTTATACCTTCGATAGGAGAAGTGATATAATCTTTCATCCTCACAGCTGCATATCTTTGGTTGTACAGCACTGGTAAGTATGATAATTTTTCATATATCAATAGGCACATTTTATTATGTTCAATGCCCATTTCTGAATTGTTTTTATTGATTAACATGGCTTTTTTTATAGGTTAATGCAAGTTCAGTGGTTTAAAAGAGTCGTATAGTTAACTATTAAGAAAAAAACCTAAGGTGCAAAATTTTACATCTCAATGTTAAAAATGTATGGTAAAATATAATGATATTCAATAACAAGATTAAGATACAAAGTAATGAGATTAAAATATAAAATATGTGACCAAATTTGGTGCAAAATAATAAAATCATAATACATATATAAGACAACTTGATTGATCATATTTTTTAATATATTCCGATTTGATACTATTACAAATCTTAACTACTATTATTTATGTTAGAGTAATGTTACTCCTACCATTGCACCATAATCCTTCACCATATTTCTGTTTTTTTTTTTTTTTTTTCATCCCATCAGTGTTATTTTTGAATGAAAAAAAAAAACCAAAAAAAAAAAAAGGTTTTTTTGTTTTTTTGAAAAATTTATTATGTACATATCATAATTCTCCATTTTTCCTTTTAAAAAAAAACCCCTTTTATCATTTTCTTTATATTTTGGAACAAAATTTTTGGGACAAATTTTTTCCTTCCTACCTTCTTAATGATGTACTTTCTATTTGTTTTCCTTTTCTCTAAGAAAAAGTTGGCAAAGGTACGAATTAAAGTGAAGGTTAGACATAAGAGTAGGTTCACTGCATTTCTCTTTCCTTATGCAAAACATAATACAAAGTGCATAATCTTAGGAACATTCCCAACCCTTTTCATTTATTTCTTTGTAAATTCCAAGGTATGCCCGTGACTCAGATGATGTAGAAAGAAGAAAGAGGTTAAGTCAGTGGGTGTGAGGAATAAAATATTTATCCTCTACTTTAAAAAAACACATATAACCTTTGGAAGAGACAAGTCATTTTCTATTTCCATTCTGGCCAAAGGAGAAGAGATTTCAAGGCTAGGTCCACAGGACAGAAAAAGAAAAAAAGAAGAAAAAATTTTAAAAATAAAAAGAACAATCCATTGGATTCCTTTTTGGAGGGCCTCATTCTCTTATGCCTATGATTCATCTAAATTATGAAGACAATTGCAAAGTACAATCTCAATGTCATTATTGACATGTTCAATGGACTCTAAGTAGAAAATAGAAATTGAAAATTTTTTTTATGTTGGAAAAATTATTAAAAAAAAATATTGCATGATGATTTATGTGACATGGGATTTATTTTATTTTAAAATAAATTTGGAAGAACTTCTTGGCATTTAAGTTCTTTTTCTTTGAATATAAGATTAGAGGTGCTATTAAGTTTTTCTTAATTGGGTAAATTATAAAAATTATTCTTGTAATTTTATTTGAATTTGAATTTTAATTGTAGGGACTTTTTTAAAAAAATAAAAATTTTAATATTGAATTATGTATAAATTTGTAATAGACCCTTTTGGTAGGTTTTTCAACAAAAATGGATGGGAGACATTCATATGATAAGCACATAAATAAATCAAATAAATTAAAACTTATCATATAAAAGCTTATATCAATATTTATTTTCTTTTCATATGTGTATTACTTTTGCTCAATAATTACATATTAATTGGGATGATAAATGACTTAAGATAATTTTGTTTGAGGAATTAAAGGAAGGAGGATTGAAATCTTAAAAGTAAATTTGATATCCCACCATCTCATATTCTTACTTAATTGTTGACAAATTTCAAGCTATATTAGGTTCCTGAAAATTTTGACAAAAAAATGTAAAAGAAAGAAAATAGTGAGGAAAAGTATAGTAATAGCAAAAGTGAAAAAAAATAAAAAATAAGTTTAAATATTATTTTTATATGTTTTTTCAAACCTATCTCATTTATTTCTATCTATTATAACAAGATTAAATAATTTTAAAATAATTAATTTTAATTATATTTTATTTAATTTAAAAATACTTAAATTTTTAACTAATTTTAATTATATTTGATTTTTCTTTTATATAATAGTGAAACTAAATATGATTTTTGCTAAATCATATAATTGAATTGATACTATAATTTTCATTAGGAATAATTTTCCACTAAACATACTAGCTTAGTTTATTTTGAATCCATTAGGAATAATTTTTCCCATTAAATAGTCTTTTTAAAAAATAAATTAGTAAAAGTAATAAGAAATTGAAAAAGCAACTGTCTCTTTTTTTGTTAGTATTTTATTTTCTTATTAATATGAGGAAGTGTAAATATAGGATTAAGATTTTGATTTTAATTTTCCAAAGGAAAGTAAATGTTGTCAAATCTCTAGGAATTTGGACTCCCTGCAGATTAAATGAATATAAATTTATAATTTCCTTTCATTTAAGTCATAGAAAATTCTTCAAAAACTTCAATTTTATGTATTTATTCAAATTAAGATTAGTTTTAAATAATCTAAATATAAAATAATAATTGTATATTATCATCCAAAGAAAAAATGTCTCCTAATCTTGGATGATAAATTCTCTAGGTTGTTTGTTTATTAGAAATAAAGATCCTTAACGTAGAAGCCAATTTATTGAATTGGATTTGAAAATTAAACATTTTGCCTGAAATAAATTTTTCCTTTAATAATCCAACTAAATCATTCTTTAATATTGAAGTTTGTCTATCCTACCTAATGTGCCTTTTTTTTTATTATTATTTTTTTTTATCTTTTGATAATGATTAAGAAGCAAAGAGGCCTTAAAATTTCAAAGGTCCAATAAGAAGGAAGACTTAAGAAAGGGCAAAAATTCCAAAAAGGTTTTTAAAGAAAACGATGAGGGAATTTTTAGGGATAAAAAGATAAAATGTTTTAATTATGGTGGATTGAGACATATTTCTTCTAATTGTCCAAGTTCCAAGGACATTAAGAAATCTATGCAAGCCACTTGGACTGACGCATACTCCATTGAGATTAACTCCACAATTTTTAAGGATTACAAGTATGAGCAGAATGATTATTTAACTTTTGTTGCATCTGATTATATGCATGATTCTGAGATTGAATGTGAATTTACTAATGAACAAAATGTTTAATTTCTTGAAAATATTGTTGTTGAATATCAATGTTTGATTGAGAAATTCATGAAAGTTAATGATATTTTTTTATTCACACAAATCTGAGATTAATATGCTTTGTAAAGAAAAGGCTAATCACATTGAGAAAATTCAATTTCTTAAAACTAAGTATCAATTTATCCTTGAGAGAAACTGTTAGGATAATAAGTTTAATACATTGTTTGTTGACAATTTTGTTCCAATATATTCTAACTTATGAAACTTTTAAGATAACAACTTACTCTCCACTAAACATTCAAGGTTACAATCGGCTCAATAGAAAAGTCACAAGTAAGTCTAAAAATATTTGTTTAGTGGTAAGTTTTGGTGATTAAAAGGTTAAAGTAGATTGATAATTTTTTTTAGAAATAAAAATGCTTAAATTAATGTTTTGGAAAAACAAGGGATACTTGAGTGATGGAAACAACACTCAAGTGTTGGAATTGCTCAAGGTTCGAGGCACTTGAGCGGTGGGTAAGTGCACTTAAGCAGTCATCCCAAATCTGCCAGAATATTACAGATTTATTTTTTTGGAAATTCATAAGTATTCTTTTTGGAAATTTTAAAATATTGATCTCCGCCTGTAGGTTTATATAAACCCTCATTTAACCCATTTAGGGTTGGACATTTTAAGAGAGATTCAACCTAACCTGCCATATTATTCTCAATCTCTTAATAAAGATTTAATTTTGAATCTTGGGTTGTTAGAAGACATGCATCCCTTCAACAAAGCTGAGGAGAATTTATTGAAGTAATTGGAGATTGTTGCATCATGAACGTCAAATTATAGGTTCTAGAGAGTAAGTCTTAGGGGTAAGATGTCAAGTACTTATGTGTGATTTGATCTCAAATAGTGGGTTCTAGATTAAAAGTCTTAAATCCCATAGTTTTTTATCTCTACAATTAGTGTATGGGTTTTTCACATAAAAATTCTTATCTCTTGCTTAATTGTTTTATTACTTTTATATTTGATTATCCATGTTATCTCCTAGAATTAAACTGGGTTAATATAATTCAACTCTTGTATTATAATATTTAAAAAAATTACTCATTCACCCCCCTTTAGGTGTTATCCTATTGGACAAATGGTTTTTCAGAAACGATATTCTAACTCATATATGTCAAGGTATATCTTTCAAGGCAAGTTATTTTTCATATAAGTCATTTATGTCAATGTTAAGAAAAGTTTAAAGCTAATTTGGTATATACATATGTAAAAGTCATCTCTATTTCTACCAAATGATAGAATCTTATTAGTATAACATATGCCAATGTTTCTTTCTCTTCTTAGGATTGGATTCAATATATGTCATCATTATTTGATCTTATGTTAAGGTTAACTTGGTCTTCTATTAAGGTTGCTCTAACAAATATCAAGGTTAGGTGTAGTATATATGATAATTAACCCCACATATGTCAAGGATCTTAGGTACAAATGTCAAGATTGAATTTTATGCATATCATAATTACCTCACATATGTCAATGTCGAGCATGAGCCATTTGTCAAGGTTAGCTACAAAATAATTTAATACAATTTTTAATTTTGATTGGAAAATGAACCTATTACCATAGGAAACATGCTTCAAATTAAATATAGTACTTGTTTAATTGTGATAATAATAATCAATTCTTAGAATAATGTAAAGAAACTATTATTCAAGCAAAAAAAATATTATATATACATTTGAATATTAAAAACTCAACTCCATAAAATCAAATTGTTATATCATGTCAATGTTTTAAGAGTTCCATCATGTTACTCATTCTTTAAATACACGATCATGATACTATATGTAAAAAACCCATTGTAGTGTATACATCTATCGGCTTTGATGACAATATTTGTCATCTTAATGAAGTAAACAAGAACAATGAGAAGTAAAGATAAGTTTTATCATTTTACTAGTATAATGACCCACACTCAACTATAGATATTGTCCGATTTAGGCCTAAAGAAGTCTTCACAACTTTAAAACAAGTCTACAAAGTTAAGAGGAGTTATATTTATATAGTGTCAAAAACTTTATTCTCTATTCAATGTGGAATATTACAATCACCCCTCCCCCTCCCATACAGATACAACGTTATTGACATTAAATAAGTATAAACTCATCTTAACCTTATAGACATGTTTTAAAGTCGTGAAGGCCTCTTAGGCCCAAAATAGACAATATCTACACGATTAGGAGCAAGTTGTTACAAATGGTATTAAAGTCGATCCCCAACTTCGGTGTAGGGTTTACTTGATCCCGCAATCCTATGGAATAAAATGAGGATGTTGTGTTTATATAGGGAGATGGGAGGGTGTGATTGTGATATCTCACATCAAACAAGAGAGAAAGTTCCTGACATTATATAAGTATGAGTTTTTCTTAATCACATGGATGCATTTTAAAGCCGTAAAGGTCCCTTAGGTTCAAAACAAACAATATCTACATAATAGGGCAGGAGTTATTACAATTAATAACTTTTTTTTGCTATAACTATTCTTATCAAACCGCAATGGAAGACCTTTAGAGAATATTATCTAAAAAAATTTCTCTAAGAGGGTGTTTGGTAAATCAACTAAATGACTTAATTTAACTTAATAATTTAATTTAAGTTATTAAGT
The DNA here is from genome assembly GCA_030254885.1 of Vitis rotundifolia. NCBI lineage: Eukaryota > Viridiplantae > Streptophyta > Magnoliopsida > Vitales > Vitaceae > Vitis > Vitis rotundifolia. Next base: position 11,002,929 of record CM058156.1, read on the forward strand.
AGATTAAATATGTTTGATTAAATAACTTAATATCATAACTTAAAGTCAAAAATAACTTTAATTATTAAGTCAAAATAATTAACTTATTCTTAATCTCAACTTTTTTAACCTTATTTGCCCATGTTAGCTAGAATATATTTAAGAATTATGATTTCACATCCATGATTCTTTTTTATAATAAATATTTTATGATTATTTTATATATTTGCAATACTTTAAATATGAATGTTTTATAAATAAATTTATTACTTAAAATTAATGAAAACAAATGTGAGTTAAAATTGATGATGATAATTATTAATTAAAATTAGTAAGGGTAAATATATCAATTTAATGATTTAGAATAAATTTTAAATTAACTTTACCAAATAACCTTAATATTTAAAATAAAAAATAATAATTAAACTTAATTCAACCATTTAAGAACAATTTAACTTAAATTCAATTTAAGTTATTAACTGATAAGTATTAAGTTTTATCAAAAACCCACTAACTCTCATAATTATATTATTATCAAAAACCCACTAACTCTCATAGTTATATTATAGTAAGGGGAAAATATGAACATATTCACAACAACTCTTATATATTTATATAAATATATTCCCTCCCAAGATTTTACAAGTGCAAAATCCTCTTAAACTCACATGCAATGCTTCTAGAAAGCTTGAACTTCAATATCTTAAACTAATTTTATATGCCCTCCTAAGATTCTGCAAGTGAAAATCCTCTTAAACTCACATGCAATGCTTCTAGAAAGCTTGAACTTCAACATCTTAAACCAAAGACAAATGGATAACTTTCAATTGCAAAGTTTGCAATACAATACTATTTTCACATATTTACAAGGACTTAAAGTCCTCGATTTATAGGTTAAAAGAGAGAGCATGAAGCATGAGATTTGTTGGGATTTATTTTCTATTGGAAAAGGTCAAGAAGCATGCTTATTCTTAATAAGAAACATTTACTTCTAAAATTCAAAATTGGTATACATGAATTCTACAATAAGATGCATTAGCCTCCTTTTTAATCTATTTTAGTCTTATAAGAAAATTTGTAAATCTTGGAATAATATTCATGAAGCAATACTAAAAGTTATGAGAACCTCTTTCAAGATTCATTTATTCCGATAATAATAGGACTCATGAGTTAACATTAAGAAACAAGGATTAAAATTTTGAGATTTGTCAGTGATATTTTGAGTATTTGACCATCCCAACACATCAATGTGCACAAATATCTCATTTTCGGAAATTTCATACTTTTCTTCCATTTTTCACTAATTTATTAATGATATACTAATATCATACCAACATTTCAATTTTATCAACAATTATTTTAGTGCCACATCACTTCATTTTTTAACTGACTATTGGTTTATCTTTTAGTCTACAATTGCAATTATGTGTATCAATAAACTAAAATTCTATCCAAAAGAGTAGGGAAATATTTAGGGAACTCTCTTTGCATAGTTATATTACATATTAGTCCTTCTATCAATATTCTACATAAGCTAACATGGTTGGACTACCCTTGGCATCATTAATACCCTTAATTAGCTTATAGGTATGTCTCTTTATCATAATGAAGACAAATTTCCAAATTGTACTAACCTATGTTCATAGGAGACATGAATCAATTATTCTCCTCTACATGCAATAGAAAAGTGATGGATTCTTTATTAGATGTCTACAAATCTTCATGATAGTTAATATGAACCAACATTTGTACATAGCCTTTTTTTATTAGACATCACCAATTGGTAATGTCAAAATCACAATAATCATACATAAGCCTTATTCAATATTTGTCATCTTATAAATACCCACAATGTTTAATAGGAAAAGGGTCTTCTATTTTAGTGGTTAGACATGTCACTCTATCACATTTACCAACTAACAACCAATTACAGTATACTTTCTAATTCATACTTATAGGTTGCATGAATATAATTTAGGTAATAAGGAATTTAGGCAATCTTAGCTCATTGTAAACTAGTCAGTTTACATTCATATGATTCCTATAGAAAGTAACATATCGACAAAACATGTTATGTTAACATGCTATTAATAATCATAATAAATTTGCATAAAGTAATAAAACTAATTTTTTTTTATATAAATAATATGCTTATTAGCTTTGCAAGATAATACAGTTCTATCACTTGTCATTTTCTTGATTGATAATTAAATGTATTATTAAGACCTAGGAGGCGGAGCTAAATGAATCCAAAGAGTTGGAGAAGACAAGCTTCCCTTATAAGTAGGCATGAGTTGGTTGAGCTATGAGTAAATTCTCTAGGGCCCATAAAAAGAGAGAAAGGGAAAAGCTGACATTACACCCATAAAATTGAAGCTGTGAGATGGTAACAATTATAATCCAAATTGATATCAATAATCTAAATTGGAATTTTTGATCCACCATTTGAATAATATCTTTACTTTTTAAGTTGCAGATCCACTTTATTTCTATAATTAATTGATATATCTATATCCTTGAGGATAAATATCAAATTCTGCCTTAATGGAATTACCATAATCATGGATTAAACTTGATCATTAATCTCAAGAGATTGCTCAAGATTATATAATTATCTCAAATACTGAGATATCATGGTATTTATGTTAAAGATAGATTTTACTACATATTGAAATAAATAATCATTCACATCAGCGATAATGTATGATTACTTTATGAACTCACTCATACGCACTCTCGAAAAAATTAGTAATTCAATAAGATTTTAATGATCTTCCAAGATTAAGAATACATGTAACATATACTTTAAAAAAAATATCAATGTTTTCATAATTGGATCAGTCATCAAAGTGGAAAAGTTATCAACTGATCGGACCAACGATTGAATCGATGTCGTCATAAATATATATTTTCTATACTATTAAAATTAAAAAATAATTATAAAAATAAAAATAATAAATTCTACCAAGTCATCATATATCATATTTCTAATACAATATTAAATGTTATGCCTTCATAATATAAATCAATACAATACTTTTATCAAACCATTATTATCCTATATTCACAAATGAGCAATAAACTAATAATGGTAAAATTATTTGAAAATCAGAAAATTAGTTTCAAATCATAAATTTAGATTAAAATCAGAATTTTAATTTAAAATTAGAAATTTTAAAATCAGAAATTTATTTATTTAAAATATGAGGACACAATATGTTCAAAAATTTATTTAACATCATAATGTTCATTAATTTAGATTAAAATTACAAATTTTAAAAATCATAAAGTTAAAAAAAATTACAAATATAAAATTAAGATAAATAAGGAAGTAAGGTAATTGAATAAAAAGAAATAAAGAAAATCTAAAGATGGACTTATGGCCGTTGGGATGGCATCCTCATCAACCGACGATGTTGCGTTGGCTGGGCTAGAAGTAGGAGTTTGAAGGGAGCAGCATGCGGGCTGGACAGAGGGGGAACATGCTAGAAGAAGAAAGGGAAGGCCTTGTTTTGGAACGCGGACAACAAAAAGAAAAAAACCCTTTTGAATCGTTTGGTTCATCAAAAACTGACCAGGTCAGCCGATACACCTGTTTGATCGTCAGTTTCGACGGTTCGAAACCGATTCAAAGGATGACTAGTTCAAATGGGTGAACCGGACCAAAAGGTGACAAGCCAATGGTCAGATCAATCGGACCGACCAATCCAATCCAATTTTTAAAACATTGAAAAATACATATAAAGGTAATTGTATTGATGACATACATCTCTATAGGTCTAATTGAATATGTAACATATATACACTGACATAAATCTATCATAGAATTCAATTCCAATTATCAAGATGAGTCATTTCACTACGTGAAAGATGCTCATCATGAATACCTTATCAAACCATGAACATCACATGGTTAAAATCTTTTATATACCCAAATCATATTCAATGTATGATCATACCGAATGAAAACAGGTTAAAGCATCCATAAAGATACATGCAAATTAAATTATATTGATACAAAAAGTCTTCCTTGCTAGGAGTAATTCGCAATACATGTAACTTCAACTTGACTAAGAGAATGGTCCAACCCTGGACATTCGCACTACCTTTGAGACAATAAGTCTTAGGTAAAATAAAAATAAAATAATATTTACAAGAAACATTACATGTGCCACCACTGAACCTCAAAATGCATAAAAAATTGATTTACCTTGACTGTACCCCTCCACCTGATTTCTGATTTTGGTTAAATCATGAAAATTCACATGCAAAAGATCCAAATATACTTTTTAACTCATTGTGAAATGATACAGCTACTCCTCACAGAAATGGATCTGCATCTTGGATTCTTGCATCATTACATCGCATGGCATTTGTCTCTTTTAACACAGCTCTCACTAGAATAATAGTATGACTGAAATATAAAAATGATAAAGATCATACTGTATAGTGAAAGTGAGTTTGAAGATGCTTGAGAATACCAAAGAGGGGTCAGAAGATAGCCATAATGTTATATATATATATTATGAGTCTTTTCAATTTTATTGAAAAAGCTAAAGGCCAAAAGATACTTGGGAGATTGTTGGGTTCAAAGACAAAATATGCTTTGGAGAGGAACATCTTCTTTCTTTTCACCCTAGGAAAGACAACAATATGGGTCAGCCTCTCTGCAAAGCAATAGAAAATTCATTGATTCTTGTGTACTTAAAAGGAGTTGGAAAGAGCAATTTGATATATGCTTTTCTTGTGTGCATGTGCATCAAGTCTAAACTATGCCTTTCACATATTTTACATGCATATACCTAGCTTCATTACTGTGTATAGATTGAGTTACAGCAACTATGCTTTGTCTCTTCAATAATTCAGGCCGTATCTTCTATGAAGAAAATGCAGCTTAATTTCTTTACTTTTTGTCTCCTATTCATTTCTCAATTATGCTGTCTAGGCATGTGAAGTAGTGGGTTGAGTCTTTTGATGACCCCAGGCCAGTAGGCTAATAAGCAATTGGCAGCTCACTCCATTGGATTTGGCTGGTTCATATCTTGTTGTCTGTTTGTATGGAAAAGGATAATACAACTGGAGGTGGGACTTCAACTTTTGTGAAGACTTCTGTGAAAAAAATGCATGATTGCTAGACTTTGAATTTCATTTGTTTTGGGCAGGAGGGTTCAATGAAATTGGCAATGCAGAAGACCATTTCCTTTGTTGAATATCAGTGTGTTTCTGGCAATTGTAACAACTGGTGGCTTCAATCTCTAAGCTTAATTGTCTGTTGTATATCATAGTAACTATTGGTAAAGGTCTGAACAATTATAGCATATGGATGCTTTCTGTTATCTGAGAATATTTTATCATTGAAAACAGAAGATAAAAGATATATAATTCAAGAACCAGTTTCTTTATTCATTGCTACTAACGAAATATCAAAGCATGTTGATGAATTCTTGATAATAATTTACAACACTATCAAATGGAAAGATAAACAATGAGCAAGCTTTGGAATGGATGTAGGTCTTGAAAATGGTTGAAGAGAACTCAGCAGCTATTCTGTTAGCACCACTGTGGCTACCACAGGAGTGCATGCCCCATCCAATGGTCGATGAGACTCTTTTATTACATCTCTATTGTCAACTGAAGTCGAAGTCTTGAGTAGTTGGAAGATGTTTAGTATAACCTCTTCAATCAGCCACAACATTATCATGCTGGATACCGATCAAGTTGGAGACTGACACCTACAGAAGAAAACTTACATGAGAAGCATGTCAAAAAGATATATTGTGTCCTCACCATTATAGGAAGATCATCTATGAACAATGTAAAAATATCATCCAAATCTAATTTCATCTGAATGTTTTGGCTATACATATGTGTCAATGCCAAAATTCTTGGTTGAATGATTTTTTTTGCTTCAGCTGGAGCTTTTAGGACAGTGTAAGGTTTTGGGTGATCTGTAAAAACGGCAAGCTAGAAGCTTGTTGGAGCTTATTGCTACTTTACTAAATTCAAGTAGAGGCTACAAGAAATGTGAAGATACCTTGTACTCTTGCCTTTTCACATTCTGTCTTGTTTTCCAAATCAGTAAGCTGCTTAGAAGGCCTACTTCTCGCCCACCTGCCTTTTCTCTGTTTCTTCAGTAACTGGAGTTTGGAGAACTTTAAAGCATTTTGGTAATTCAACCATTCATTCTTTTGCTCCCGTTAATCATTTCCTTGTATAGATGTTACAATTTTAATCTACCAATAATCCCCACACGAGCATACTCCATCAACAAAGTGGTGAAACCTATAATTATCCCTCATTATGATGTCTCTCTTTTCCACCTTGGATATAAACTTTGTTGCAGAGTGGCAGTCTCCACACACCCTCAAGTTTTTTATTATTCTCAAAGGGGTTCCAGCAGGTGTGCTAATCAAGCCAAAAGCTAGAGCAATCTTTTCGCTATGCCCACACAGGCTGAACTCCTTTTCATCTTCATCAACATCCTGCAACACAAAGTTCGTGTCAGGGACATACCCGATTTCTTTTATATCAAAATACAAGCTTTCCATCTTTGCTGATATTTGCTCCATCAATGGATGTGAAGTATCCCCAACAACGAAGCTATGCAATTTTCTCTTCACTTCAATCCAACTGCAACCTGGAGGTTTTGTCACTCCTCGCTCCTTCATCAAACAGCGTATTTTAGCTGCATCCTCCCATCTTCCTGCTGCAGAGTAAATATTGGCCATGAGCACATAGTTCCCAGAACTTTGGGGCTCTAGTTCAAACAGATACCCGGCAGCATATTCTGCAAGATCGGGGTTGCAATGGATCCTACAAGCACCCAATAAAGACCCCCAGACTGCTGCATTGGGCTCAAAAGGCATCTTCTCAATGAACTCCAATGTTTCATTGAATTGACCTGCTCTTGATAGTAGATCAACCATACAAGCATATTGCTCCATAGCAGGGTCCATAGCATACTCGGTTTTCATCATTTTAAAATACTTCCATCCTTCCTCTATTAATCCTGAGTGACTACAAGCTGATAAAAGATTTGTGAAGGTAATATGATTTGGCTTTAGTCCCATAGTTCTGAAGTACTGGAAAAGATTTACAGCATCCATCCCAAAGCCATGCATTCCATAGACTGAGATCATCACATTCCAAGAGACAAGATCTCTCTGAGGCATTAAATCAAATATTCTTCGACTTTTTTGGATGGATCCACAGCGTCCATACATGTCAATAAGGGAGTTCAATATAAAATTACATGTATCAAGCCCACACCTGATAATAAACTGGTGGATCTCTTTGCCTTGGCGCAAGGCAGCTAACTTTGAACAAGCTGGGAGGGCTGAAACCATTGTCACTGTGTTCACTTCCACATTACTTAAATTCATTTCTCTTAACAAGTCTAAAGCATTAACACTTCTCCCACTTTGTGCACAGGCAGAAATAATTGAATTCCATACAACTACATCTCTTGTAGAAAGTTCACTGAACACAGAACAGGCAACTTCCAGAGAATCACATCCTGAGTACATTGATATAAGAGCACTCCCAACACCTGTTGACAGTTCAATATGATTCCGAAGAACATAACCATGAATCTCCTTCCCTAGCTTCAAATTTCTTACTTGGCCACAAGCAGCTAGAGCTCCTGATATAGTTGTTGTGTTGGGATCCATACCCATACTGTGCATCCTCTGAAAGAATTCAAGAGCTGACTTCCCATCCCCATACTGTGTAAACCCAGTAACTAATCCATTCCATGTAATAATGTCAGGTTCAATGCCTTGGAACTTCATCTCACTAAAAAGTTCAATGGCTTCTTCATGACAACCTCTAAGGGCATAACCAGCCAGCATCGCGTTCCATGAGACCAAATCCGTTTGTTTGATCATACCAAATTTTCTACGTGCAACCTCCACAGATCGGCATTTAGCATAGTAGTCGACCAATGAGTTACCTACCAATAAATCTGAATCCAACTCTTCCACCTTTATACAATAGCCATGGATCTCTCTGCCATGTCTAAGCAAAGACAAGTTGGTGCATGCTGAAACAGCACTTGCAATGGTAATCGAGTTTGGTTTTACTCCTTCAAGAACCATTTTCCTGAAAACATTCAGTGCTTCAAAATCATAACCATTCTGCTCACTTCCTGCTATTAATGCAGTCCAGGAAACCACATTAGGTTTGAAATCTTTCAAATCACCCATCTCAAGAAAATATTTGGAAGCCTCCTCAAATTGCCCACTCTGAGCATAACCAGAAATGATTGCATTCCATGTTACTTGGTCAGGCTTCACACCTGAAAGCTTCATGTCACTGATACACTTCAAAGCTTCCTTGAACTCACCTTTTGATGTATAGCCTGAAACCATTATGTTCCACATAAAAACATCCTTAAATTCAATCTCTTCAAAGAACCGCCTTGCAATATCCATTCTCCCACATTTTATAAACATATCAAGGATAGACCCTTTAACACAGGAATTCCCCTCAAATCCTATACTCAACATGTAATCATAAACATCTTTCCCAACCCGATAATTCTTCAACTCCGAGCATGCTTTGAAAACCTTAGGAAAGACAAAATGATCAGGCCGAACTCCTTCATCGACCATCAAATAAAACAACTTAATTGTCTCTTCATAATCCCCCAATCCACAGTACATTTCCATTATAGCTGTCCAACTAAAAACATTTCTGTCAGACATTTTATCAAACATCCTGCGTGCATCCTCCACACATCCAGTCTGACAGTAAACCTCCAAGAGCCGACTACCAAGAAATTCACACACGTCAACACCATTAACAACCAACTGAGCATGAACTTGAAAACCCAGTCGCAAATTATAGAGTTTTCGACATTTCTGAAGAATTGAAGCATAGGTTTCAATACACTCATCTGGGTTGGTTAAATCCATTGAACTCAAGAGCATAGCAGCATTGTTTAACAGCCCATTTCTATGAACTGAACCACCTCCACTGAAACCAGTAATCCTCTGACGGGCATTGGTCAGTTTTCGTAAATTTTGAGACTTTGTATTGGTTGAAGCTACTATGCAACAGTTTCTGGTTGGAAGAGTGTGTAATGGAGGGGTTCCTTTGGGTTGTATTGCAAAATTGGAATTGAGGGCAAATGGGTTTGTGAGAATCTCCATTGTCAGCTCTGGCATGATGAAGAATTCATGGCAGATTTTATTGATTTATATCAAATGGTTGAGATTATTGAATGATTGTTGTAAATAGTTGGAAATGAAATTATTGGAATGCTTATAATATCATCCACAAATAAAACTAAATGTATATAGAATTATTTATTAAATATCATTTAGAATGAAAAAATATATATATAAAATGTCTATGCTATTTTTTTAAATAAACTTATCTTAAAATTTATTTTTTAACATATTAATTTGAAAAAATAAATTCTTAATAAAATAAAAAATAAGAAAATAAATTATATCTTATTTTTAAAAATAATTAGTATAATTTAATTTTAAGATAAATTTCAAAATTAATAGAAACATATTTTTTAAAAATATATATATTTAATTTGTATAAAATGATATTTATTGGTATACCAAATTCATGTTTTTATTGGTTAATTGAATTGTAAATGGTAAAAGATAATATAATCTTTTTAGAGAAAATTGGGATAGCAAGTTTCTTTTTTATTTTTTATCATAATTTTGAGAATATGTTACATATAATCGCATTATAAAGAAATTAAGAGATTCCTTCAATGTTTTCATAATCGATCCCATGATTGAACCAAAAAAGTCATTGATTTACAATTCAGTGGTCAGATCGTGGTAATGATCAAATCGTAATGTCATAAATATATAATTTATTTTATTATTAAAAATAAAATTAATTTAAAAAATTAAAAATATGCATAATTAACATTTTTAATAATATTTTATTTTTTAAATGTGATATGAAAATTATATTATAAAGATAAATATAAATATATTAATATATTAAATAAAATATGTTAATATTTAAATATGAAAATATATTTAAGATGAAAAAAATTTATAAAATTTAAGTTTATTTATGTATTTTATTATTTTAAAATTTTAAAATTATTCTATTATTTAATTAGAGTATGTTCATGCTTATTATTAATAATTATTATAAAAATAAACTTAAAAGTAAATAAATAAATATTTATATTTGTTTAAATATTTTACATGATAAAACATTACCGTGTTGTATAATAAAGGGTAGTATAGCAGGATGGCATCATCTTTTTATCGACATGCACCTTGGATCAAGAAATGGTTTTAACCTATTTTTAATATTTTTTAAATATATTTTTAAAATAATTTTTTATATTTATTATTTTATTTTTAATTATTTTATATGTTGGTATAATTATTTTTTAAAATAACACTAAGAAATTTTAATTCTTAAAAACAAAAAACGTAAAATAGTTTTTAATTATCAAGCATGTTTTTTTAGTTTTTTTGTTTTAAAGAACATAAAATTATTTTTGAAAATAATTGTTAAACAAGCCTTAATTTCTCTTTTTAAAATTAAGGTTAAAAGAGGGATTTTGCATATTGGAGTAAGAGATAGAAAGAAGTAGAGTTCACTTGCAGAGTCCACTTCCTATGACACCAAAAAGGGTATTTTGGGAAGAATACATAAACTTGTAAATATTTTCAGATTTATAAAGATAAAGTTGATATGTCATAATTAATGAATATTTCTTTATATCCACTGTTCAACAAAATATCCGTTACGGAAGGATTAGAAAAGGAAACGCGCCAGCCAAAAAGTTCATGGGCCATCAATATAAGATATTAATAGAATTAATTTTGAGTTTTCACCCAAAATAGTAGATTAAAAAAAAAAAATCATAAAATAAACTTGTTTCCAAAATAATGTCTAATCTAATGGATTTATAGCAAATAAGTTGTCATGTCATAAAACCGTAGTTGATGACTACAATTTTGCTTTTCGAAAATGGTTCGAAACCATAGTAACCAACTATTGTTTTAATTTTAAATTCAAGGCCGCAGTTGGTGACTACGGTTTTAACTTTTTTTTAAAATGGTCAAAACAGTAATTACCAACTGCAACTTTAACTTTAATTTTATATATATATATATATATATATATATATATATATATATATATATATATATATATATGTATTATTTTATTTGAAATATTTTAACTTTAATTTTGTTAAATAAAAATATTATATTATTTTGATTTTAAATAATCTCATCTCATTATTTAAAAAATAATAATATATAAAATTAAATAATTGATATTTTTAATTTGATATAAAAAAATATTTTTTAAAAATTTTATTACAATAATAGGCATTATATTTAATATAAATATAATTAGTTAATTATATATTAAATATAAATAAAATATAATAAATTATATTTATTTAAAACAAATAAATTCTGAAAGCCATTTAGAAAAAAACAAATAATATAAATTATTATATTATTTAATAATTTTTTTATATATTATATGTAAGTGGTAAATAATATCACATATATATAAGTTAAATTTAACTTTAAAATATATCATATTTTAATTTAAGTTCATAATATCATATCATATATAATAATTTATTAAATAAAAATATGATAAATTTTAAACTTATATATAATTCTCTTTTGAAGTCATCTGACAAGAAAAGAAAACTCTCTCCTTATGCAAATTTCAAGAACCAAGGCTCCAATTGTCTCAACACGTGGTGACAGATTTCAAATTTTTCTCAAGCATGAAGACTCAAATTTGACTCAAGTCCGATTTTTCATCTATAAATAGAGTTATAATCTTCATTAGATAGAGCTTTCCGCTTGTGGTGGTCCTTATTCAGAAAATTATTTAAATTGATTAAGGACAAGATTTTTAATTTGATATAAAAAATATTTTAAAAATTTTTTATTAAAATAATAGCCATTATATTTAATATAAATATAATTAGTTAATTATATATTAAATATAAATAAGATATAATAAATTATATTTATTTAAAACAAATAAATTATGAAAGCTATTTAGAAAAAAACAAATAATATAAAATGTTATAATATTTAATAATTTTTTATGTATTATATGTAAGTGGTATATAATATCTTTAAATTTAATTTTAAAATATATCATATTTTAATTTAAATTCATAATATCATATCATATATAATAATTTATTAAATGAAAATATGATAAATTTTAAACTTTAATTAAACTTATATATAATTCTCTTTTGAAGCCACCTAACAAGGAAAAAAAAACTCTTCTCCTTTTGCAGATTTCAAGAACCAAGGCTCCAACTGTTTCAACACGTGGTGACGGATTTCAAAATTTTCTCAAACATGAAGACTCAAATTCAACTCAAATCCAATTTTTCATCTATAAATAGAGTTGCAACCCTCTTCATCAGGCATAACTCTCCACTTGTGGTGGTCCCTGTTCAGGGAATTATTTGAATTGATTAAGGACAAGATTTTTAATTTGATATAAAAAATTTTATTAAAATAATAGACATTATATTTAATATAAATATGATTAGTTAATTATATATTAAATATAGATAAAATATAATAAATTATATTTATTTAAAACAAATAATATAATTTATTATATTATTTAATAATTTTTTATGTATTATATGTAAGTGGTATATAATATCACATATATATAAGTTAAATTTAACTTAAAAATATATCATATTTTAATTTAAGTTCATAATATCATATCATATATAATAATTTATTTATATATTTAAATAAAAATATGATAAATTTTAAATTTAAATTAAACTTTCATATATATATATATATACATCACTTGCATGTAATATATATAAAATTATTAATTAATATAATAATTTATATTATTTGTTTTTCTCTTCTGAATCATAGTCATCAATTATTCTCTTAAACTTTTAAAATTAAAACCACAATTCATAACTACAGCCTCTAGCCGTTTTAAGAAAATAAAATTGTAGGCATCTTATGATTTGATGACATGACAACTTATGTGCTGTACAGAAACATTAATTTGTAACCAAGTTTATTTTATAGAATTTCTTTCTTTGTTTTGTTTTTTTTTTTTATCAAAACTCACTAATTTTAAAATTTGAGCCTCAAGAAGTTTCTTACAAGTTTGAACAACCTCGAAGATTAGTCCACGTGTCCAAAATGTAGTACAATTAATGAAGAGCAGAATTGGGAAGTACAAAGATTTGTACTGTTTCAACTCAAAAACTCAAATCATGTGTTTCTAACGAGTACGTACTCCATTTGAAAATTGTGATGTGATAAATATGCAGTACGCTTGACCCCATTGTACTTTGTTAAGTTGCCTTATATAACACCCGATCACCACCTCCGGCTTTGAGGGAGAAGCTGGAAGAAGAATCTGTGCTGTGCTGTGCTGTGCTGTGGAGGTGTCCTACAGGAGTGACCTGAGAATCACATGCCCGCATCACCCATCCTTGCTCTTGCTCTCATGTGTTCTCAGGTCGCCCCTGCTGGACTCCCCTCCACCGCTAGATTGGATTACTTTTTCAGTTTCATGGTTTGGATATGATCTTGGGCCTGAACGACGCCGTTTTAATCAGAGACCATGGTGTTCCAATGTGGAGATAGAGGAAAAAAGAGGTATTGTTATTTATTTATCTGTTTATTTATAATATTAAAAATTTTAACCCCTATATAAAGCTCAAAATATGCCACGTGTAGGGTCCAAACGTTTCCTTCAAAAAATAATATTAAAATAAATATTTTCATATTTGATTTTACTGGAAAAGATAATAAATAAAAAATAATATAATTAAAATCAATTGTGATATGCACATGCCCTGCCTCACAATTACATTATAAGCCACCAGATGATTGTTATCGGTCTACAAATTGGACCCCACCAGAAGAATGTCCCTGTAACTAAGGTTTAAAATATCTTATATATCACCTATATATCAAACTAAGGTTTAAAATATCAGACATACCACCTATATATCTTCGATATATATGTATCCAATATTTGTAGATCTCGATACAAAATTCAAAAAAATATGTCCATCAAACGATATTTCCTTATGTTTGACCATATTTAATTTTTTTTTTTTTTTTTCGCGTTTCAATCTATATTTTCAAATATTTTACTGATATTTCATTAATTTTTATTATTATTAAATAAATTAATTCTAATTATTTTATTTAACATTTGATTTATTTTATTATCGAAAATATAAAAACATAATTTTCTTAATAGGCCTTTTTTTTTATATAATCTATATATTTATTAAATATAAAAATATAAATATTAAAACATATATTATCATTTATATGATATCATTAAATATATTTAAATTAAAATAAATCATAATTTTAATATTAAATATATTTTAAAATTAAACACTTTATAATGATATTATTGTAAAATAATATATAATGCAACTTAATAATAAATAAACACTTATAAAATATATAATTTTTATCGACATAAAAAATATTATTATCAAATCTTACAAATAATATATATCAATTTTTTATATAAAAAAAATAATTTTAAAATATCTAATTTTACTTCTTATATAATTTTCTTTAAATTTTTTTTTTTTAATATTTTCAAAATTTTTATTAATTTTTTTGTTATTAATATTTTGTATCAAAATACTGATATAAATACGGATATTTTCATAGTTACCTATCACCACCAAACAATAATCTCTCAGTTCAGTGTTTGAAAGATGTAACCTATTCTGCAAGAAACCCAGATAGAATTATATACAGAGAAAACATAACTACAAAGAAGAAAGAGAGATCCTTCATAGATATAGGTGTAGAAGAGGATGAGGAGAGAGGAGAGAGGAGAGAGGAGGAAGACAAAGAAAGAACACCCAAAAATTGATTCCCAGAAACAATACACATCTACCACTATAATTCAAGCCAAATATGGAGAATCTCGGGAGAAACTCCCCAAAAAAGGGTAATTGGTGAGAGGCCTTTCACCATCTTATCAGCCCCCTGGTTCAAATCAATGGGTATATATCTCCATAACCTCCTTTTCCTGAGACACCCAAGAAAGCTTTGTCAATAAATTGTGTCTCATCCACCATAAGGTTAGGAACACCTTGTGATTTCACCTCTTTTCAGGCCTTCCACTAAGGTTCCAATCAAAACTCTTTCGTTGTTTGGAAGATGAAAATACAACAATGAAGTAAACAAATAAAAATAATACATCAGCAATCAAAGGAAACAACAAAAGGAGCAATGAGAAGTCAGAACTGAAAAGCAGACCTCACCTACAGGTTGTGGGCCGATGTTGTTCTCCTTTTAAGTTTGGTTCATCCAAAATTCCATTCCCACATCGAAAAATTATGAAGCCAGCAATGTCTTCATATCTATCAGCTTTCCCACCAAAGCTTGTCTCTTCGGAGACATCCGATAAAATTGGAACGATACAGAGAAGATTAGCATGGCCCCTGCGCAAGGATGACACGCACAAATCGAGAAATGGTCCAAATTTTTTTGTCTTTTTCTCCCCCAAGAGCTTCTTGCACCCAACTCATTTCCATCCATTGCATCTTCCCCTCTCCCCTTTCCTCTTTCCCCTTTCCCTCAATCATCTGTCTCACCATACAGTTTTCACTTTTCAGATATATTCTTTAATACTAGCCTCTTGAATGCAACATTTAATATAAACTTTTTCTTGCTTGACAACTTATAGCATGAGCCATGTGAGTTACAGTAGCACTGAAAACCATCAGATAATACCAGTAATTTGACCTGCACCAGAATAACCGATACTACTTCCCAATAGCACCCTTGGACAACACCCACTTCTCTGACCAAAAGAATAAAAACTTGTTCTGAGCTAATATATAGCTAAAGCATAAGGGTTTATCAATTTATGCTGCTTGTTGATCATAACATGGTTGAGTTTGTTTCCTATCAATAAATACAACCAGCAACCCCATCACTGCAAGGAGGTCCCCCATGTTACCGACTATGCCATGGGAGACAATCAATTTTTTGAGCTTTCAACTATGATAAAAATTTACATTATAGAGCACTTTCAACTATGAACAAATTACATTACAGAGCCTATCTCTGCTTCAGAACCAGCCATTTCTCTGAAACATGAACTGAACTATGGTCAATCAAAGCCTTAGCCAGTTGCCAGGAAAAAAGAATAGTACATCTTAGAAAAAAAAAGAGGGAAAAGAAGGATTCAATCTCCAATCATAGCCAACTTGGTCTTGACTCATGCAAGTCCAGTTCAATTGAAAGTTTTGAGGTCGCAGGTTTAAACCAGTTTAACGACATTTGGAAAAACAAACCCGACCTATAAAAACTTTGGGTCTTACACTTGCCTGAGAGGCAAAAAGAAAATGGACATCGTGTTGTCCTTTGTGGCAACTATAAATCTAGAAGGGAAGAAAGGGACCACATTCAAATATAAGCAGAAGTATATTCAAGTCATTTCCTTGAATGATGTGTTTGACCATCCAAACAAAGCTCATGGATTGACTGCTACAAGGTTATGAATTGTGAACAATATGATAACGGGATGGCTGAAAGCAAACTCCCTTTATGTGATTTTGTTGTTAGGCAAGAAGTCATCAACCAATAATCTGTCAAGATTTGAGTGTCTGAAAGATGGAATCATTCTTTTATCAGCAGCACGAATATAATTAGTAATCCCGAAAAGAGAAAATGTAATGATAAAGAAGGATGAGAGAACCATCAAAGAAAAAGAAATACAAGATAGGAAGAGAAGGTAAAAAAACAGAGAACAAATGCCCAACATGCAACCCAGAAACAATACTGCAGCATAGAATAACCCAAGTAAAATCTGGAGAAACTCAAGGATAGTTAAGTCCCTAAAAAGGGCAACTGATGAGATTACCTTGACCACCTTTATCAGCCTCTGGTTTTCCAAGCAAAGGAACAGCCCACATTGTAACCAACGGGCATATCCCCGTTACCTTCTCCTACCCCAAGACACCAAATAAAGCATAGTTGTTAAATCTTTCTCCAACAGAATATTATTATCTCACCTCTTTCAGGCTTCTATTACGGCTTAGTTCAAATGCAGACCAAAACTCTTATTTCCCAAAGCAACATAATTCTAACTATGTAGGCATAAGAATTACCATCTCTCTTTCAAACAAGCATCAATTAAATAATTCCTTTTTTTCCTTAAAATATGGAAAATTTGCAGTTAATCACAAATTGTCCCACAGTGGAAACTACCCATGAATTCCTTTGCTATACTATATACAGAGTACAGCAAATGAACCCAAACCCATATTACTTCTGCAGGTGGATACTGTATTTCCATTTCAGTTTTGCATACCATGGTCATCCACATTGCAACTTTCTAAATTTGTTAAGACTGGCCAAAGAGTAAGAGCTCAACCTCAGAACTTCAGCTAAGGAACTGTATGAAGTATGAACATAGGAGTTATGGTGAAACATTGTTAATTTGAAAACCAAAGGCTAGTTAGTGAAAGTTGAACCTACTCAGCATATCTCATGCTTCTATAACTGGAGATAAGGTGTTCAAAGTTATATTATTGTGATTTTTCTCTTTTTTTTTGGTCGAGTTTTGTGGTCCAATCCATTTCATGGAATGAAAATCTCTTACCAAGAGATTATTCAGAAAACATAAACACAATACTCTGAAACCATAAAATTAATCCGACGCTACATGACATCAAACTAATCAATAGATATCCAAAATGTAATACCCTAAACACTAAACAAAAACAATTCCCACTGAATTCTGCAAGCATCCATTGTGAAAAGACTTGAACAAGGAAAGTAACATTTCAACCAAAACTAACCCAACTAATACAGGAATTTTAGTACCCAAAGCCCAAAACCAAATGCATCTTAAACCCATACCTCCAAACATCCATTCATGTGAAAACTTGAAACAACCCTCCATTTTACCACCTAATGTCAATGCATGAAACTCGTATAAAGAAAGGTCTCTGACTAACAGTTTCCTGTAGAGTTTTCTGTACCAATAAAACAACAACAACAGGTCATAGGTTAACAGTTTAAATAATTGTATGCCCAAAACAATGATCATAACATTAATTACAGGTCGTTTGGTTTTCTGGAAACTGTGACAGAAATAAAAGTGATGGAAATTGGAACCCAATAAATTTTTCATTCCCTCTCAGCCCTCCCAACTTTTCTTATCAATTTTTTGGTCGCATAAATTTTCCCCAAATTTTGACAATATGTTCTTCCAATTTTGTTGAGTAAAAAACCAAATGGAGTTGGATGTTTTCCTTTGATTGTCTATGAGATGAAAATATAAGTATAACAAACAAATGAAGAAGTAAAGGAACAGAACATATCCACAACCAAATAAAGAAACAAGAAAAGCAACCCTCACTTTCAGGTTGTGGACCCCCATAAAGGCGGTGCAGGTTGAGTGAAACGGCATCGTTTTGGGCAGCCAGGGGTCTTGACATCCCCATTCCCATCCCACATCGAAACTTTAAGACCAGATATGTTTCCTCATATATTGAAACTCCACTGTTAAAGCTTGTCTCTTCGGAGACATCCGATAAAATTGGAACGATACAGAGAAGATTAGCATGGCCCCTGCGCAAGGATGACACGCACAAATCGAGAAATGGTCCAAATTTTTTTTTTCCTTCCCCACCAAACAAGACCTTTCTCAAGGTAAAAGTAACACAATGTCCTTCTCCTGCATTCCTGCAAAAGTTGAACCTATTCACATAATTCCTGTTTCTATAACTGGCGATTGAATTCTGGAAGGTGGTTTTGTGCTATAATCCATCTCATGGAATGAAAATCTCTTAGTAAAGAGACTATTTGGAAAACAGAAACACAAATACTCTGAGACCATAAAATTAATCCTAAGCCAAATGACACCAAACTAACCTACCCATACCCAATATGTAATACCATAAGCCCTAAACCAAAACAATTCCCATTGAATTCTGCAAACATCCATTTTGAAAAGATTTGAACAAGGAAAATAACATTTCAACCATCACTAAACCAACCAATGCTCCAACTTATTCTGAAATTTACTACCCAAAGCCCTAGACACAATGCATCTTAACCCCATATCTGCAAACATCCATTCATGAGAAAACTTGAATAAGGAAAAATATTAAACAACCATGCAGTATACCAATTGATGTCAGTGTAAGAAACTCATATAAAGATAGAACCCTGATTAACAGTTTCCTTTAGATAATTCTGTACCAATAAAATTACTGTAACAATAACAATAGGTCATTGCTTAACAGTTTAGTTTAATAATTGTATACCCAAAACAGTGATCATAACAATAATTACAGGTTGTTTGGTTCTCAGGAAACTGTGAAGGAAATGAAAGCAAAGCACAAGGGGAAAAATTGTGGCAAAAATAAAATAAAATACAAATTTGAACCCAGTAAAATTTTCATCCACTCTTCTCCCAGATTTTCTCACCAATTTGTTGGTTCCATAAATTTTCCCCAAATTTTGAGGATATCTTTTTCTTCCAATTTTGCTCAATAAAAAACCAAATAGAATTGAAATTTTCCTTTTATTCATTGTCCAATAAACAAATAAAGAAACAAGAAAAGCAATGAGAAGTGAACAGAGACCCTCACTTTCAGGCTGTGGACCCCCATGAACTCCCTCGGGCGGTACAGGTCATGTGAAACGATAATGTTTTGGGCATCCCGTACCCACTGTCCCACATCGAAACTTTACTAATAAACTGGTGTCTGCATGTTGTCCAGCTCACCCACATTAGCTCGTCTCGTCTCTTTGGAATAAAATTGGAATGATACAGAGAAGATTAGCATGGCCTGCGCAAGGATGACACGCACAAAATGAGAAATGGTCCAAATTTTTTTCTCATTTTCTCCCATGTTTTTTTCCATTCCAGACCATTCTCTGTCAAACATATGAACACACTATGGCCTCAGCAACTTGCCCCTGCAAAATCAATTGTACTTGCTGGGAAAGAAAGGACCAAATCCCCAACCATACCCTACTTGGTGCTGGCTCAAACAACCTCAAATTCAATTGAGAACCTTGAGATGGCAGGTCTAAGCATATGTCACAAATTAGAACAAGGAGCATGCACCATAAAGGTTATGAACCCAGAACTAGATGATCAAGAGATAGTTGACAAGGAACTCCCTCTCTATATGATTTTGTTACTTAAGCAAGAACCCATCAACCAACTATTATCCATCATATTTTTGTGTGTGAACAAGGTAATATGTCTTTGATCAGAAACATGAATAGAGTTATTTATAGAGAAAAGGAAACTATAAAGAAGGATTGAGAAATCATAGAAATCCATAACCCTTTCATATCCTAAGACACACTAAAGCATAATCATTTATTAGCTTCAACACCATCAATCTCACTGATTCATCTTCGACTCTGAAACCTAAACTAAATCAAAGTTCAACCCAAACCAACCGATATCCCAAATCAAAGTTCAAAATATAAGTATAACAAAGAATTAAAGAAATAAACGAACACAACGTATCCACGACCAAACAAAGAAACAAGAGAAGCAACCCTTACCTTAAGATTGTGGACCCCCATGAACTCCATCAGGCGGTGCAGGTCATGTGAAACGACAACGTTTTGGGCATCCCATACCCAACATCCCACATCACTTCTCGCATCCCACATCGAAGCTTCACGAATAAATTAGTGTCTTCATATTATCCAGCTCTTCTACTTCAGCTCGTCTCTTCGGATACATCCGATAAAATTGGAACGATACAGAGAAGATTAGCATGGCCCCTGCGCAAGGATGACACGCACAAATCGAGAAATGGTCCAAATTTTTTTTTTCCTTTCCCCACCAAACAAGACCCCATAATCTGACGAAAAACGACGTCGTTCTCTCACCTGTCTTCACCAGCGACACCCATCGCCATGTCAAACACTGGACTGTAACATTTTTGGTCCAGGTAAAACGACGTCGTTACTATCACTTTATGCCATGGTAGCGGACGCTCTGGTAACTGTTTTTCAAAACAGTTTTGAAAAACAAGTTGAGTTTTGTAAATCTCATATATTTTTAACTTATTGTTAAATATGTTTTAAAAATAATTTTTATATATGATATTATTTTTAAATCTTCTCAAAATAATTATTTTTTAAAATAATCTTTAAAAGATAAATAAAAATAACTAAAAAAAATTATTTAAAAATACTCTATTTTCTATTTTTAAAAACAAAAAATAATTTTTAGTTGTCAAACTTATTTTTTTAGAAAATAATTTAATAATGAATAATGTCAAATAGTGTTATTTGTCCACCAATGTGACTTTCAAAATAACGTGGAGAAAGAGAAAAAAAAAAAAGAATTTATTTATTTGACAAGGAAAAGAAAATTTTTCTTTCCGTAGACTTCAAGAACCAAAGCTCCAGCTGTTTCAACACTTTGTGGCAGATTTTAAAAAAAATTTCAAGGATGGAAGTCTCAAGTCCGACTCAAGTCTAATTTCTTCATCTATAAATAGAGAAGTGATCTTCATCACCAGGCAAAGTTGGAAATCTTGAGAACTTGAGAGCTCAAGATTGCAAGCTTCTAAAATTCCCTCTCTTGCTTTTGTAATCTTCTCTTTCAACAAATCTAGCCCTTTGTATTCATCTCTTTGTAATCATCCCTTTGCGGTCAACAAACCTATAATCAATAACTCTCTATAATCAAGGTATATTTTCAATAAAAGTTATTTTTAGATTCAAATATCTCTGTTTTTATGTTCAAATTTCTATAATAAATTAGACAGAATTAGATAATAATTATTTCTAATTTTCAATTTTGGCATACTAAAGATAAACTCTTTAGATATCTTATTTATGCTTCGAAAGTTATACTAAATTTTGTATTTTATCTACACAGAGTAAGAACGGATTAAGTTTGGGAAATTCACTCTTATAGTGTTTCCTAAAAGTAATGTCATTTTGAATTCATACAAATATAGAAAGTTTAGACATATCACAAAAATGCATTTTAGACAACTTCTGGAATGCAAAAAGTGATATTCAAAAGTTGGAAGCTTTAAATGTCTTGTCTTTTCATTTTAAATAGTTAAATGATAATTTAGACAGTTTTCCTAACCCTTCAAGTTCTGATATCCATTGCATCCCAATGGATACAGATCTTGAAAGTTTCAATTGTAGGAAAAGTGTAGAAGAATCTAAAGCTACATTTTCAAAATCTTTTCAAAATAAATTTTCAACACTTTACGAGGAAAGCCTAGAATTTCAAAAATCAAGATTTTCATTTTTTCAGGCAAAAGAATTTGAATCTCCCTCAAGGCTTTAGACAGATAATAAATGAATATTTGAAAGTTGGACTAAATTTTATTTGAATAGTACCATCTATATGTTGTATAATTTTTTAAGGAGTTGTTAAAGGTTTAATTGGTTTTGGATAGATTAAATCTTTTAACTCTCATTGACCTCCTTGAGTAATTTCATTCCACTTTAATTTTTTAGGAACAAAGGTTTGGGTATTGATGAGATTATATTGTAATAATAATGTTTCATCTTTAATAGATTGACACACAACTCTAGGATTTAATTGAGTTGTCATGACTTTATAATATATCCTATAAATTATTGTTATGGTTTGGGCTTCTTCTACAAAATTCATATTTTTGGTTTTAATGTTTAAAGTTAAACTTGAAAAAATACTTGGATCATTTATATTTATAGAAAATTTTGGAAAACAATTAAAATAAACGGGACCATTTGCATGGTTTGAATCATTCATGCTAAGTATAGAATTAGTAAATTTTGTGAACCTAGCATCTCTTAGATAGACAAACACAAGAATATCTAAACCTAAATGAAACAAATGTTTTATTGCAATTTGAACTAATTCTATATGAATATAATTAAATTTCTTTGTATGATAATTAATAGTGTTTTGACTTAATAATTGAAGACTTTCTAAATTTTGATTAAAAGAAATAGTTTTTTCTTCGGTTTTAATTGAATAATTTTGATTAAATTCGAAATTTCCTTATTGATATATTGTATTAATTTTCATGTGTGGAATTGAGGTAATTGATTTTCTATTTGTATTATCTTTATCTTGACTATTAACAATATTTTGAGTAAGTGAAGTGTGTGCAGAATTATTTGATGAAGATGTAGAACTATCATTAGAACTAAGAGATTTGGAAGAATTAGATCTACTTAATTTTCTTATAATATTACTCATTGTCATAGAAAATAATTACAATTTTGTCCTTAATTAATTCAAATCATTTCCTAAACAGGGACCATCATAAGTGGATTAAATATTATTTAAAAATACTATATTTTATATTTTTAAAAACAAAAAATAATTTTATGGTTGTCAAACTTGTTTTTTTAGAGAATAAAAAATTATTATTCAAAACAATTATCAAGTAAGACTTATATCTTATTTATTTTCTCATCTATTCTTATATTTAGATCCCTCAAATGGTGATGAAAATAGAATAAAATAATTCCATGGAAAATGAAAATTTATTTTTATAAGTGGAATTTCAATTCACCTTTAAGCAAAGGTACTTTGATTCTTTTAGTTATTTAAAAAAAAAAACCTTTTCAAAAAATAAAAATTTTAAAACTTGTTTTTAAAAATAATTTTTCATTTTATTCTATAGGTAAATTATAAATTAAATTTATATAATATAAATTTAATTTAAGTCTTATTAAAAATAAAATAATTTTTGAATTATAAATAAGTTAAAAATAAATAATTTTTAATAAAATCATAAATTATTTTTTATATATAAATATTATAAAAATCTGGATATTAACATCATCCTAAAAACGTAATTGATTTATTTTTTAAAAAATAAATAATAATAACTTAAAATTAATTACTAATACTATTTTATTTTAAATGAATTTGAAAAAAAATAATTTTTTCAGGTATAAATGATATAAAATTTTCATTGCATATATATATATATAGTACTTAATTATAAAAAGAATGTAGTATTCTAATTCTTTATTTAATTTATAAATAATTAATCAATTTTTTGAATTTTAAATTATTCTTAAAAATTATAAATTTTTTTAAAGAATTTAAAACATTAATTATTTATTATTTAGTTTACAATCTATTTAGAAAACATAGTTATATGTATATGAAAAATAGTAAATTATGACTCATAATATATTAATTTTAGTTTATTATTTTTTTATAATATATATATTTTAAGTCTGATTATTCAAAATGAATTTAGGTACA
This sequence comes from Vitis rotundifolia, assembly GCA_030254885.1. Classification (NCBI taxonomy): domain Eukaryota; kingdom Viridiplantae; phylum Streptophyta; class Magnoliopsida; order Vitales; family Vitaceae; genus Vitis; species Vitis rotundifolia. The sequence goes on from CM058156.1 coordinate 11,027,151, forward strand.
TAAATTTTTTAGTGTTAATTTGATTGATTTTGAGTTCCATAACTTTTTAATACTCATTGAATTGATTTTTTAATTTTAAAATTAATAAATTTTTTGTATTAAGCATTGCTTAATTTAGAATCTATTTGTTTAATAAAAAAATTTTAGAGAATTTAAAAAGAAATTTAGAAAAACACATATGATTTAAAGGAAAAATCATTTTTTAAGATTTTTTTTTTTTTTTTTTTTTTCGGGTATTTGTATTGGGTGGTAGAAAGAAAATAAAGAAATATTTTGTATTATATTTTATTTGTTTTTTGTGGTTTTTTTTTATTTCTCTATATTTTCTTTTTCTTTTTACAAAGTGATATAAACAACTTCTCTTTATACTCTTTTCTCTATTTCACTCTATTTTAAAAATTATTTCTATAAAATAACAACCAAACATTTCTATAAATTTTTGTTAAATATTTAAAAATAATAATAATAAAGCATTGTTTTTAAATTACACAGTGAAATAAACTTTTATTATTTAGCAAAAAAATTTCAAAGATATTCTTTAAATGAAAAAAAAAAATTATTTTAAGCTATTTGTATTTTGAGAGATTTTTTAAATGAAAACAAAAAAATAAATAGCACCTCTCAACCAAAAGAACAAGGTCCTCCTCTACCAAATCCTCTATGTATCCATGGAACAAATGAATAAAAACTCAATTACTCATTGAAAAATTTCAACATCTTCAGAGATGGAATTGTTTTCCTTTCTTAATGCCCTTCCTTTTATCATATTCCAAAGGGCATGCAAAATAACATTAGAAATTACAAGTAGTATGAGGGATGAATCCAAACTATCAGGGGAGCAGATCCATCAAAGAGGGGGAAGAGAGAAGAGAAGAGGATGGCAGAGGCTGTTGTTAAAGGATTAGTGATCTAGTTCCAAAAAGCAATTTTCTTGAAAGGGGTGCAGAGCCCAGTTGAGAGAGTGGTGGGTGAGCTGAAGCGGGTGCAGTATTTTCTGAACGATGCACAGGCAAGGCAAAACGGAGATGAGAGAGTGGGGAACTGGGTTTCTAAAATTCAGAATGCTGCATATATATATATATAAAGAAAGATATGATAGACATGATAAACACTTCATCTTCAAGCACTAGACAGATAGATCTCAATAAGGGTGGGAAGTGCGAAGGAAATTGAAGGCATCCAGATAAGGATCGATCCAGGACATCTCCTAAAAGTAGGGTAAGCTATGGAATCAGTAATACTGAATAAGGTACCCAACAGCTAGCGGCTAGCGCAAATCAGAGGCCGCAAAAGCTCAGACAATCATCTCCTCTTGTAGGTTTAGCATTAGCAATTGTTGTGTTGGGAGGCCTGCTGTCCCGGCAAAGAAGGGAGTAGATGCCATGCTCAAAGCTATATCGAGTTTTGCCTCCTCCCTTGGAGATCTTGAATTCTTTTATTTCAGTCTCTTCCCAGATGAACATGTATCTCTGTAAGAAAACTATATTGCATCTTTTGTGGGTTGCAGAGGGATTCATTCCCCAACAAGGACAACATGCATGTCTCCATATGATCAAACAATTGATTATAAGCCTAGCTGACTCATCATCTGTTACAAACTATGGTCCTTTCTGCTCCATTGCATTTTCCCCTTTCCCCTTATGAGCCATGTGAGTTCCACTAGCACTGTAAACCATCAGAGACTCACTACCAGTAATATGACCTGCACCAGAATAGATAACACCTATGGACACCTCCCACTTCTCTAACAAAGACCTTGTTCTGAGCCGGCATATAGCTAAGGATAAAATAAGGGTTTATCAATTTATGGTACTTGTTCATCATAGCATGGTTGAGTTTGTTGGCTACCAACATGTACAACCAGCACTCCCATCACTGCAATGATGTGCCCCATATTACAGTCTACATCATGGGAGAGAATCAATTTTTTGAGCTTTCAACCATGAACAAAAATTACATTACAGAGCCTATCTCTGCTTCAGAACAAGCCATTTCTCTGAAACTATGGTCAATCAAGTGCCTTAGCCACTTGCCCAGCAAAATGAATTGTATATCTTTAGAAAAAAGAAAAAAAAGGATCAAATCCCTAATCATACCCACCTTGGAATTGGCTCATTCAAGCTCGATTCAATTGAGAGCCTTGAGATGTTGCAGGTCTAAAGCAGTTTAACAACATTGGAAAAAAAAACCTGACCCAAAACTTTGGGGCTTACATATGTCTGAGAGGCAACAAGAAGATGGACATGGTGTTGTCCTTTATAGCAAACATAGGGTCTCATTAAAAATCTAAAAATGAATTTGAAAGGGAAGAAAGCGAGCACAATCAAATATAAGCAAAAGTATCTTCAAGTCATTTACTTGAATGATGTGCATGACCATCCAAACAAAGCTCATGGATTGACTGCTACAAGGTTGTGAACCTTGGAACTATATAATCATGACTCATCAGATGGTTGAAAGCAAACTCCCTCTCTATGAGATGTTGTAGTTAAGCAAGAAGTCATGAATCAATACTCTGTCAGAAGTGTGTGTCTGAAAGATGTAATCTTTGTTTTATCAGCAACAAAAATATAAATTACAAATAGAGATAATGTAATTATAAAGAAGGATAAGAGAACCTTCAAAGAAATAGAAATACAAGATAGGAACAGAAGGTAAAGAAACAGATAACAAATGCCCCACATGCAACCCAGAAACAATACCGCAGCCTAGAATAACAGAAGTAAAATCTGGAGAAACTCAAAGATGAATAGTCCCTAAGAAAAGGCAACTGATGAGATTCCATGGACCACCACATGAGCCTGGTTTTCTTAGCAAAGGAGCAACCAATATTGCAACCAATGGGCATATCCCCATAACCCTCTCCCTACCCTAAGACACCCCATAAACTATAGTTGTTAAATCTTTCTCCAACAAAATGTTAGGGAGACCTTCTATTAAGACTTACCTCAAATGCAGACCAAAACTCTTATTTCCCAAAGCAAGATAATTCTAACTATGTGGGCATAAGAATTCAAAATCATGTTGATACCATTTCTCTTTCAAAGTTCTCTAAGAAAATGCTTCATCTACATATATAAAGTTTTTTCTTTGCGACACTAACCTCAGACATGAAGAGGGCATTTTCATTGGCATTTCTTCCTAAGGATGGAATAGCACAGTGCTTATCCAACAACCTCAAATGCCGGCAAGATTGAGTTTTGCGTATGAGAAGTGTAAGCAAACTAACAAGTGAATGATATCTGTGAGAACCAAAATCTGTGAGAACCAAAAAAGCAAGAAATTAAGACCCCAAAAAGAGAAGGAAATAATCAACTGGCTTAAGTACACAAAAAGGTGAAGCATATTGAATTGAAAAAAAAAAAAAATTGATTAGGACAACAATTTGACAGATATAGCAAAAACTTAAATGAAACACTATGATGCCTTCAGAGTTTTTGTCAAAACCACAATAATTGTCAAGACAGTTACTAGTGCTCGCTCAGTTCTTCAACCACAAAAGTAAATAATGAATACACAGGGAGGAACTCAATGAGTAGCAGCCGGAGTCGGAGGAAAGGAAAAATGGCTATGATGGGTAGGATGGAGAGAGAGAGAGAGAGAAGAGAAATAGGGAAAGAAGGAAACAAGTGAAGGGAGAAAGTCGACCGAAGAAGAGGGGGACGGAGTGGCCCACAGCAACGTCGCCAGCAATGGGTCGATGGTGATGGGTGTGCGGGTTAGCAGTTGGAAGAGAAGGAAGAAATTAAATTAGTATTATAAAAGTCACGCGAGATAGTGGAGCCATGATAATTGAGCAAAAGCAAAAGTCATCTAATTGCGCAAAAGTCTAGTTTTAGCAAATCTGCCAGTCAATAAGCATATTTGCTTACGCAAATGCCTGCAGGTGCCTATTTATGTCCCACACATAGGCATACCTTGAGCAGGGCGATCGCCTTCTCTCTCCGTCTACTGTGCCCTAGCTGCGTCTTCTCTCTCTGAAAATACTGTTATCCTCGTCATCTGATATGGTCAAGTAATTATCTCTATTGTCAAGTACAAGTACATATGGCTGCTATTTAGGTCGCATGGGCGTCAATCATTGCTTCTTGGAAGATTGATTCTCCACTCACACGAGATCGTATCACGATACGAATCATGATCTTCGCGGTATTAGTATATTGTATGACAGTTACCATTCAGGAAAGGTTCAACCTTCAACATCTCGCTATCGCTAGTTTGGACTACATTAAGTTATTGAGTGGAGCCATTGCTGTAACTTCAATGTTTTTGCTCAGTCCACCAGTATTCTGGCTGTTCCTTTTCGTTTGGGTGGTGATGATCGTAGCAAACGAGGACTAAAACTTATGGAGAAAGTTTTCATTTTTTTTTTTTGTGATTCAGACTTGTGATTCTGTTTGGTTACCAAGAAAGTGTGGGAAAGTTGAAAAAAAATAAAGTTTTCATTTCTTTTTTACAATGAAACCGAGTAGACTAAAAATTATGGAGAAAGTTTTCATTTTTTTTGTGGTTCGGCTTGTTGTGATTCTGTTCGGTTGCCAAGAAAGTGTGGAAAAGTTGAAAATTTTGTTTTTGTTTTTTTATCGGCCGACTCCGACGCAATATTCGTCACCGATTATGTGTCCCATTTTTTTTTTTTTTTATAAAAAAACATAAGATGCTATTTGGTAATCTGATCATGATTTGCGGGGATCGTCCTGGCTCAAAAATCGTGGATTGAGGGTTCGTGAAATTTAAATCCAATGGCACAAAAGCAAAGAGACCCCTAGAACAGATCCAGAAAGCACAGGGAGCAAAAAAAAAAAAAACCTTTTTTTTTGGTTTTTGTTGGGGGTTCTGCAAGGATTTTCTCGGAAATCAAACGAGGATGAATTTTCCCGGAAATCGAATGGGGGATGGATTTTCTTGGGAATCAAATGGGAACCATTGGAACTACCCATGACACCAAACGAACCAACCGATACCCAATATGTAATACCCTAAACCCTAAACCCTAAACCAAAACAATTCCCATTGAATTCTGCAAACATCCATTTTGAAAAGATTTGAACAAGGAAAATAACATTTCAACTATCACCAAACCAACCAATACCCCAACTAATTCTGAAATTTTAGTGCCCAAAGCCCTAGACACAATAACCCCATCTCTGCAAACATATTACACAACCATGCATTTTACCAATTGATGTCAGTGTATGAAAATCATATAAAAGAAAGGACCCTGATTAACAGTTTCCTTTAGATAGTATTATACCTTTGTGGCAGAGTCGTTTAGGATCCTATATTGTTGAAAATGATTCCAAAATAAAAAATTAAACAGTCAAAGGTTCCCTTAAATAAGCTTGTTATATTGTTGAAAATATTTGCAAAAATTATGGACCATAAATTTAGGGTTGCAAAACAAGACAAAGGAAAATGAAATTGGGTTGGGCATGCCATTGAAAGAATTGAAGGCATATAAATGTTGCTTAAAGTCAGCTTTTCCACTGTCTTCAGTCTTCACCCTGGGAATGATCAATTTTTTGTGTTCCAACTCCAGAGAAAAGTTACATTCCAGACGCTACTCTCTGGTTTCAGAACCAGCCATTAAACAAACATGAACTCAACCGTGGATATTTAAGAAGAAAAAGAGCCACATAGGTTACTTCACACCATCTATCCTCCTAAGAAGAAGTTTGGTTACAAACCCCATATACGAATTATGCTAATGTGCCTTTGATGATCCACATCTCAAGCCTCTTTATAAATCTATATAATAAAGCTCAGAGTAAGGGCACACAAGAATTTAAATCTAAACAGGCTCATCTTCAATTCATTTGCTCAAGCAATGGAATTATATCATTGTTCCAAACCCCCTGAAGACAACGACTGACAAATATGACCATTCTGACTGTTCAAACGAGCTCATGCAACCACATCAAAATCAATAGGAACAAGGTTATGAAGCACAGATTAGATGCAAGGTTATGAAGCACAAACTAGATGATCATATGCCTCTATGTGATGTTCTAGCTAAGCAAGATAAAGACATCCAAACAAAGGAGCGACCCGCATTCTATTAAGATTTGTTTCAAATGCAGATAAAAACTTCCACTTCCCAAAGTAAGATAATTCTAAGTATCAAGTCATAAGAATTCAAAATCATGTTCACACCATTTCTCTTTCAAGCAAGCATCAAGCAAATAATTCTTTTTTTTCCCCCTTGAGGTATGAAGCATTTGCAATTAATCACAAATTGCCTCACAATGGAACTACTCATGAATTCCTTCCAACCATGTAAGTTCATACAATATGGTATATGGAATATGATGATTGAAGGTCCTAAGTTCTAACCAAAGAATTATTGTTGCATGCATTACTAAGCATATGAGAGACTCATCTCAACCTTCAAATTTATATCTATAGGAATTTCTTTAGCATTTTTGTTTCTTTTCAGTTGATTACCACCGGAAAATAAAATTTTGATCCAGCTGCCACGCTGATGATAAAGGTCTAGGCAAAACCGAAGTTTCTAAGGTTGTGTGCACACCTTTGAGCAACAGAAGTGACACACCATGTTCTTATATTTTGTTTTGGACACCCATTTTCTAGTGTACCACATGTCATTACTTGCTAAATAGCTACTTTAATATGTTTCACTAAGTCTCTTCTATCAACTGAAAATAAATAAAAACAACATGAACTTGCAAAACCTATTTAAGAGTGAGAGCTCATCCTAAAAGCTTTAGCTGAGAGAAAGTGTTGAAGTAGCATTTCTAGTGAAACATTATTATTGAACACCAATAACTACTTTAAGTTTCTTGCTCTAACTAATTCCTACCAATGATGCAAGTCATTTATGAAGAGATTGATCGAAAGCTGAAACACAAATCACTCCCAAACTATGAAATTAAAACCTAAATTAAACCTGATAAAATGAAACAATATCCCAACTAACAACAAAAATGCAGACAATATTAAAAAATAAACCACCTTACCAGCTGATGTTTTGACCAATACGATTTCACCACATGCAATATCTCCATAATATCAAACAATTGATTATAAGCCCAGCTGCAACAAATATTTTTAATTGATGATAGAAAAAATAGTAAGGATTTGAAGTAAGCCTAGCTGCAACAAATATTTTTAATTGATGATAGAAAAAATAGTAAGGATATGAAGCAGGAGCAACTTCCAAAAATACATTCAAGGACCTTAACAAATGATTCATTGAACCATACATAGAATCAAACCCACCAGTGGAGAACCGGACATCGACCATACACCTTGAAAATCACTTCTTCCTGCCACTTAAACAAGAAGTCAACAAGCCCATAACCTCATCATGCACACAAAACTTGTTATCCTATGATCAACTTCAGAAGATTCCAGCTTGGTGTCCTTTTACCAAGAAGAATTTTGGTCCCTACTAAGTCACAACTCTACCCTGCATTTCCTGCCCTTGCAAGGTATTGGCCAATCATGGCAAGCAATAAAACCTGTCAATCCTAATCATCTAGTAGAATACCATCAAACCCTCTTACCACTCTGAAAATATTACTATCTACAAATTACTTAAAATCATGGCAGGGTAAAGATGAAATCAAAACCCAACTTGTCGAAAGTATATGCACCTAGAAAAATACAAACTAGCAACACATTTCATAGAATTTATAGATTTAACAATAAAAATGCGGCCCTGCTCAATGAAAAGCCAAAAATCCATGAACCCAAAAACTCAGAATCCATTACACAAACCCGTTTTTCCCTTTCACCTAAATCTAAGGCTATACACCTCCATTAGACCATGCCCCTTAACTCATGCTATCTTTTGGCATTACTCGTCCCTGTCAGTAGCCCCTCTCATTGCTATAAAGTTTCCTTTTTTATGGTTTGCTTCGTAAAACACACACTACTCCAAGTCTCCAAGCATGAAGCACATAGTAAAAAGAAATTGAACCAACAAGCAATTAACCCAAAACATTCTACATAACATTCTACATTTTACTATACTATCAGGCACTTCGACATACAAGCAATCGAATCCATAAATCCATCCCCGTCCACAAATATAACGGCTTTAATTGACAATTTAGCATACAAATTCCAATTGTGGACAAATCCAAAGCTCCATGAAATTCAGAATCCTCACAGGCTACTTATCTTTGTTAAGCGAGACGCCGTACTTCTCCTGCATCTTGGCGAGCTCGTCCTCCTTCTTCTTCTGATCGAACTTCTTGCTCATCTTGGCCTGCTGATAGTAGAGAACGATGAGGTACCGATTGGCGACGTTGAAGCCAGAGAGATGATCGACGGCGGTCTTGGCGTCATAGATGTCCTCGTAGACAACGAACGCGGTGCCGCGAGTGTCCTTGTTGGTTCCGATTCGGATCTGGCGGATGGCACCGTACTTGCCGAAGATGTCGTACATTTCCTCACTTGAGATGTTGAATGGCAGGTTGCGGACGTAGAGGACTCGGTTCACCTCCGGCGGCAGCCGCGTGTTGCCTTTTCGAAGAGAGATGGTCGCCATGGCGGCTGTTCCTGGCGGTAGCAGTGGTTATGGCAATGGCGGTGGTTTCCGGTTTGGGTTTTGCCCTAGATTTTGCGATGAGAACAAATTCTTCCCTTCAGAAAGAATTTTATTAACCAAACACTCTAATTCGAAGACGTCTTGCTTTTCTAATTATTTTTAAAATTTTCATAGCAAATATACTTTCATTTTTTTAACTTTCTAATTAATAAATTTTCTCAATAAGTATGATGTGAGGTCCACTTCCATATAAAAATATTCAATTTTAAAAAAAATTTATTCTCTTTTAAGGTTTTTCCTTTTTATTTTTTCTCTTAACAAATTTTTTCCAAGTTATTTTTTTTTTATTAATTGTTTCATGTCTCTTCACTCCCTCGATTTTTTTATAATTATTTTAAAAAAAAATTAAACCTCAAAGTCAATTCCATAACTTTTTTCAAAAAAATATCCTAAAAATCAATTTTTGACAATCGTTTTATTAAATTATTCTATAATATTTAACATTGATAATAGGAAATGTTTTTAATCTATCTATTATTTAAAAAACAAACTTTTTTTATATAAATTTTTAAACACTAAAAATATTTTTTAAAATCATTATCAAATGACTTTTATAAAAAAAAATTTACAAAATTTAGAAATTATTTAGTATTTCTAGTATATAAAAACAACTCTTTTGATATTTTTAAGTATTAAAAAGATTAAAAATATTTTTTAAAATCCTGTCAAACGAAATTTTAGAAAGTATTTTTAAAAAATTAATAAATGATTTATAGTGTTTCTTAAAAAAAAAGTATTTAATAAGTAATTTTTTTCAAAAATATTTTAAGGGAAAACTTCAATAAAAAACGCTTCAAATAGAAGCTCTCCCAAATGCGCAAACACGAGCTAAGAGCATGTTGGGAGTGATCCTATTGAAAAGATTTTATCAATAGTACTACTATTATAAACACCACTAAAGATAATCCTTGGTGTTTAAATATATGTTTTAGAAAAAATTAATAGTGTTTTTTATAATGTACTACATATTAAAAAAAATCAATTCTTGGAAGTATTTTTTAACTTGTGGGCAAAATCAATTTCAAAAGGATTCTAAAATTGTATTTGGTTGTATTTCCATTTTCATAAAATTGGTTTCAAAAAAGATGTAAGAGTGTGTTTGACAATTATTATAGAAAATGACTTGAAAGATAAAATTTTTGAAATGTTATAAAGATTGAAAATATTTATTAAAATCACTGTCAAATGTACATTAAAAGTGCATTCAACAGTGACTTTAGAAACTGTTTTTATTTTTTTAACACTTAAAATTTTTTATCTTTCAAGTATAAAAAAATTAGAAACACTTTTTAAAATTATTATCAAACGCACTCTAAAATCTCGTTTGATAGTGATTTTAAATAGCATTTTAAAATTTTTTAATATTTAAAATTTTTTATCATTTAAGTGTTAAATAAATTAAAAATATTTTTTAAAATCATTATTAAAGTAATTTTTAGAAGTGTTTATAGTATTTCAAATACTTTAAAATTTTTACCTTTTAAGTATTAAAAATATTTTCTAAAATCACTATTCTAAGTTTCATTTAATAAAAACTCACTCTAAGAATAAAAGCCTCGTTAGTTCCTACTCTTAGGTGGTGTTTGTTTTATTGACTTTTTGCTGAAAGTAATTTATTTTCAGAATTTGGATTGTTTGTTTTTTACTTTTTTATGACTTATTACAAAATTTTTACTAATTAGAAAAAGTCAAATTATGTAGTCTTTTCTAAATAAAAAAAATAACATATTAATTTTTTTTTACTTTTTAATACTTAATAGAAATAAAATACTACAAAAACAAACAATCTAATATTTAACACTATTAAACATTAAGGTTTTATTTAGAATTAAGTAAAAAAACAAACACCGTCTTACTCTCAACCATAGTCCATGGTACCAAGCACCTTAAAGAAAATGAATAGCAAGTCGGCTGCCAGTTGCCACTCTAATATATCAAAACTACCTATATTGCTTGTGACGAATGCAAGAATGTCTACACAACTCATCCAAGAACAAGATTATCTCTGTATCGCCCCTGATATTGAGATAGAAGTTTAGAAGGTGGACACCATGGAAGGGAAGTGTTTTAAAAAAAGCTGGATAATAAGTGTGTATAATAAATATACAAATAAAATAAAGTAGAAATTGGAACTCACAAATAAGGTTATTCAATACTCAAGTTTGACTTTATGTCCTTAAGATAAATTTATGTCATTTAGGTTATTACAGTTTATTAACAACTGTCTTCCAGTTTATAACGATCACTTTCTTGTGATAATAACACTTCAAATCACAAGAAACAACTAATCACTCGATAATTTGTACTTTCTTGTAAATAAAATATTTGGTAAAAAGGAAAAATGACTAGATTGAATGACAAAAAAGGAAAAAGAGGGGAGAGAATTGATGAATTAATGAAAATGTCATGAGAGATCCTATTTATAGATTTAATGAGTCTTTAAAAGAGATGTGTCTTTAAAAGAGACGTGTCTTTAAAATACTAGACACATCCTTTGAAGGATCGTATCTTAAGACACCAAATACAAACATTTGGAAAAGATTGTATATTTTAAAATCAAGACACGTCCTTTAAAACAAGTTATGTCTATTAAAAAAAGATTTATCCTAATTTCCATTCACTTACATAAAAATTCCAACAATCTCATCACATGTCTTCTGGCTTATTCATCTTAAACAAAACAACCCAATCTAACCAGTTACAACTTACCAAGCACAGCTCTCAACCTGAAAATCCCTTACATTTACATTACTTTCTTACTCTTCTTCTCTTTAAGAATCGAGGCTCAAGGCTCGAGTATTCTAATGTTTTCTTGTCAAGTAAAAATACTAGTATTCTGAACAAGAAGAAATAGTTTCATGGGACTACAAAAGAAACTAACAAAAGGGAAAAAAAGAGGGTACACCCAGTAGTAGTATCTCACACCAGCCAGGATAAAGGCCTTGGTGTTTTATTATCAATCCAGAGAAGATAACTGCTTTTCACCATTGGTAATTTGCAAGACATTGATTAACTCGAAGAACAAGAGAGTCAAAGCCAATGCGAGCTAAACCAACTTGAATAAGAACATAATCTCAGAGATGAGCTATTTCAATGGAAAAGTTCTTAAAGTGGCTAAAGACAAGGATGGTAGTTGAGCTATTGTTTTGTGTCACTGGAAAATCCACTTTAGCTTAATCTCCAATCAATTAATACTAAGCGCTGAAATTGATGGATGTAATGAGGGTTATATATTATTATCCTGAGCCCAGATGACCAGCCACCCAGCTGGATAGAGATGCAGACAAACAAAATTTGCAGAGGGTTGTTGTCCAGATGGTGCAGAAGGAGAACTGGATCACCATGTGGTTCACAGATTGGGATTTAATTTGCAAACAACAGGACACAACAGGACTCCATGGAAGTAACCAATTTCCTATCTCTAATCTCCAAAAAAGGCAAGTTAAATGATTAAAAATAATCTATCAACAACTAAAAGAAACAAGAAGGAAAGCATTGAGAAGTGAGTAGGAAATTTCACTTTCAGGTTGTAGGCCCCCATGAAGGGGATCGGAATTCCATTTGGTTCATCCTATATCCCACATCGAAAGATTATGAAAACAACAGCATCTTTACATGTAGGAGGTCTCTCATTCAAATTTGTCTCTTCCAGGACATCTAATATAATTGGATGGGTGACATAGAGAAGATTGGCATAACGCCTGCCCTATTTGGGTTAAAGGGCGAGGTCGATTGTAAATTTGTACGTGTGCCATCAGCTCCCATGGTCCCACGTAAAACAACGTCGTTCCTCTGTAATCGGTGATCAACGGCTGGTCAAAGTTCAAAATTGAGATTTTTTTTCCGCTGCTGCTGGGGGGATTCGAACCCCAACAAAAGGTTAGGCATGGGTCCCACGCTCCACTAGGGCAGTCAAGAAATATATATAAAAGTTAGGATATAAATAAAATATTAAAAAAAACACTTTCAATAACAAATTAATTATAACTATTTTATAATTAAATAAAAAAATTTCATTTAATTGATTAATAAAAATATATCATAATTTTATTCATAGTGTTTTTAATATGATTAATATATTAAAAATTTATACATTTATCATCATTTATTTTATAATATATCATAATTTTAATATTAAATAAATTTTAAAATTAAACATATTATAATCACATATCACAATATTATCATTAAATAATATTTTATATAATTTAATAATCAATATACACTTATCAATTTTTTATTTTTTATTAACATGTACAATATTTTATATATATATATATATATATATATATATATATATATATATATATATATATATATATATATATATATCAATTTATTCAAAAAAATAACTTTAAAATATCTATTATGCTTTTAATTTCATTTCTAATAATTTTACTTTATATTTTTATAAGTTTTGATTAATTTTAGGTTTACTATTATAATCAAATATCACAATATAATCATCCAATAATATTTTATATAATTTAATAATCAATATACACTTATCAAATTTATATATTTTTATTGACACGTACAATATATATATATATATATATATATATATATATATATTAATTTATTCAACAAAATAACTTTAAAATATCTATTATACTTTTAATTTCATTTCTAAAAATTTTATTTTATATTTTTATAAGTTTTGGTCAATTTTAGGTCTACCAATATTTTATGTCAAAATATATTTATGATATATCCGTAAAATCGAAATACCGATATATTCGTGATTATCGATATTTTCATCATTGGGTCTAAAGGCCATGTTGATTGTAAATTTGTACTTTTTTCGAGATTTTAAATTTAACCCTTTAAAAAAAATGAGATTTTAAATTCGTACAATATTTTATATCTATTATATAAAAAATGGTTCTCAAAAACTGCTTTAAAAAATGATTTTAAAAATAATTTTGATATATATAGTGTTTTATTTTTTATTATTTTATATATTTATATAATTATTTTTTAAAACAATCCTAAAAAAAATAAGTGAAAATAATTAAAAAATATTTTTAGAAAACAAAAAATAGTTTCTAGGTGTGAAACATGTTTTTTTGTTATTGGTAATATAAAATTGTTTTTAAAAGCAATTGTTCAACAAGTTTTAGGTAATTATTTTTTAGAATAATTTTATATTTTCGAGAATAAACTAACAGAAAATCAAGTTAAGTTATTAATTATTTTAAAATTGGTTTTTGAGAATTATTTTGAAAATAAAATGATTTTTTTTTTTATATATTTCTAATTATTTTGAGATTATTTTAAAAAATAATTATATAAATATGATAAAAGATTAAAAATAAAACACTATATTATACATAAAAATGAATTTTAAAAATTTAAAAATGAATTAAAAAATTTCAAATTTTATATAGATTTTTATTATGAAAATATAGAAAATTATGTTTTAAGAAATATTTTCGATAACTTTCCCAAACAAAAAATTAATTTTATTTTTTCAAAAGCAGAAAATTGGTGAAATTTTGCAATTGACCATAAAAAATAAGTTATAAAACTACCGTTAAGATTTGTATGGGTTTGAGCAGTAAAAATCTGGTGGAGGTTTCGTCAGGGACCACAGAAAGGCGGTCCATAGAAAGCGCGAGTACGATAAAATCAGGGGGCGAGTAGAAACAACAGGACGCACCTGTATCAGTAACAGATCAAGATGGCGGGGGGTCCAGTGTTGGTCTCTCTCCCCGGTGATAATTTATACCTTACTTTCAATTTGGGTGAGTTTCTATATTTGTTTTGGAACCAAACCTCACCTACTTTCGCAGGAGCATTTTCATTTCTCATACATTTTCTCTCTCCCCAAACATTCCATGTAAGCAACAACCGCACCCACCCCCCTCATGAAAGTTTTGCCCAAGTACTTCCCTTTTTTGATAACCCATTTCGGGTTTTTTCTGGGTATGATTTTTTTTTTTTTTTTGTTTTTTCTAATGCCTTGATTTTCGTCAGGAATTTGGAGGGAGATCTGATGTGCCCTGCCTTTGATTACAGCTGCATTCAAGATCATGATGCCCCTTGAGCATAAAGGTTTGACCTTGCAATCACTTGAATCCTTTGATCTCTGCTTTTGGGATAATTCAGTTGATTTTTTTGTGTGTTCCTTTTGTTGGTTTTGATGTTGGGACCTGAAATGGGTTGTTGGTTTTGATTGTTTGTAAATTTCTGGTGTTTTTGGTGTGTTTGGAGGTGTGTTTATGGATTTTAATGTGTCAATTGGTTTGTTTTTGATGTGTGTGGTATTATACTGTGAGCACTGTTTGATTCGACTTCAGGTTAGCCTAATGGAGGGATTTTGAAAATGCTGGGATGGGACTTTGTGGGTTTTATTATGTGCATTTCACTTGAAATGCAGCAACTTCCAGAAAGTCAAGTGATGGTTAAAACTTAAAACACCAATGTCAGTGGAAAAGATAAAATGTGTTAACTTGCTTTGTTGATTATCGTATCCAATTCTTTAGGTTAATGAACATATGTTTCCAGTTGGTTCAAATTTTAAATGGAAGTATAACAAGTGGTCTTCCTCATTAAAAGTTTCCCAACCCGAATTTTGTGCTCAGAAAAGAGGAAAAAAAAAACCATGGTTGATGGGATTGCAATAAGAGTTTGGTTGGGCTTGCAGTAAGAGTTTAGTTGGTTGATGGGACTGCAAGAGTTCTCTAGTTGATTTTTCTTGGTGACATGGTGTTCTTAGAAATGAAGCTAGAAGGGAAATGAATGAAAAATTGGAATTCTGGGTTGCTCTTGAAGCTAACAGTTTCAAAAACAAAATACCAAGGTGATTATTTGGGATTAAGTTTTGGTACGGGCATGGCTTGAGTGAGAATGGTGGTTAAGATTGGTGATTCGGAGATAACCTAATAACCAGTTTTTGTGGTCTTACTTCACTGTCATTTCCACTGGACCGATAAGCTCACATATTGCATAATGCACTGGATAAAGCAATGGTTCTGCATGCTTCTAGAAATGCTTAGCCAAGTCACATGTTAATTGTATATAAGAACTTTTGAACTAATCTACTGACTAATCTCATAAAATTTGATAGCATTTTCCACTGCATCCACATGACATGAGCTGGTTGCTCAGCCCTTTTAAGCTCCACTCTCAGAGTGACCAGTCTCTCGACAAAGAGTGTTTTTCATTGTAGATTCTCCATAACCCTGGATTCTAGTGAAGCTAAATGTTAAGAGGTAGGCAGACAAGAATGTTTAGTTGCTATAGTTAGAGAATACGTTTTCTCTTATTTTAGTTGTGGATTGAGTGGAGATGAAAAGTTTTTGATGTAATTTCTTCTAGGATCCATGAGGCTTGTTAAATCCTGTTTCCTTTCCTTATTTTTAGGGCCATCAAGATTGATTCAATTTGCTAGATTTGTCAGTGAAGTACACCTGCAGCCTGCTAACCGACCTGCTGCAAACACTGACTACCTTTTACCCAGATAACTTCCTTTTAGGAAAGCAAAAAGATGCTTGGTCCAGCAGCAGTACCAACATTACCCTTTTCTTTTGCAGGAAACAGAAATGTTATTAGAATAATAAAATAGAAAAACGTACAAGAAAGATGAGAATTATCTCTAGCGGAACATAGAAAAAAGAAAGCCAAAGAAATCAGCTCCTAAATACAAGACAGAAGCCACTACCTCTAAGGCTTGATCACTCCAAAGCACAATGCCCAGTGGACCATGATCGATAGACTCAAGGGGAGAGAAAGTTCCTAACAAACACTATGAAGGAGGAGTCTCCCCCTTGAGAAGTCTCTTTCCTTTGGGGTTTAGGGGCATCCTAAAATAAAAATGGAAATCTACCACAGCCACTGATTATGTCTTGAGGGACCTCTCCTACCTTGTGACACCTGGGCTAGAACAATCACTGAATCCTTCTCTACTAAAAAATTAGTAATATGTAATGAAATTGCCTTTTTTGGAGGTCTTCAACCAGAGCTAAAATAATCAGCCTTAAAGATATAGAAAATTCTCTATCAATCTTGCTCCTAAAAAGGCCTTAATACCCATCTGACTTGGATTACCTAACGAGCACCCATTACCATTCGCTATTGAGCTTGAGGCATTCATTAGTTGGAAAACCCATATGGCCCTGATAACAACATCTCACAAATGAGGTAGGTAGTTCAATCCCCAATCAGACCATATGATGCCAATGACAACAACAATGGGCTTCTTATCAACTGCCATCCATAGAAAAGTAAAATGATGAATTCTATCATCACTTATCTCACACTCTCAACCCTGCAATTGAAAAGACTTATTTTTCATTTTCTTTACAGAATAGGTGATTCGATTTATTAAAAAAAAAAAAAAATACAATATAAGGGTATATGCAATGATATTTATGTCTTTCACTTGATAGTGCATCACCTTAAGGGTGCATTTGATAGACTATCATTGGGGTCTAGAAATGTATGCTCAATTCCAATTCTTGGTTAGATGGGAATATGATTTTTTTTGAACATGTAAAGAATAAAATGGCAGGAATAATTTCTCATTTCCCTTTTTCTATACAACAGTATCATGAATGAAATCAGAAAAGGAAAATATTTTCAGTAATCCCTTTGTCAATATTTCTTCCACTTTGTTGATAACCAAACAAAAAACCTTCACTTTCTTAACCGAAAGAATTTAAAAAGGGCCATTTTTTCTCTTCTTTTCTGTCACCCTCTTGGCAATAAAAGGAAAGTTTTTCACATTTTCATAAATCAAGATAATGCAAAGCATGAATTTGGAAAATTATCATTTTTGTTTGTTTCTTCCACTTTTCGACAGCCACACATAAAATCTCTACTTTCTCATTATCCAAATCTGCATAAAATAATTGCAGTTTTGGAAGGATGTCTTGTCCTTCATTGTACTTACTAATTGATTTCTATGAGTTTTTTGTTTCTGAGAAAAAGAAAAGAAAATCTACATAAATTATGCAATTGAAAAAAGAAAAACAATTTTTTTTTTCTTCCATTGCTTCTTTTATGATCAAGCACAGACTACTTGCTTTTTCATCAACCTAAAAGAATAAAATATCAAATTAGAAATAATTTTCTCTTTGCTTGTTCTACTTTCTTTTTCAAGTGAATAGAAAATCATCATTTCAACAAAAATAATGTTAAAACATGAAATCGAATTTAACTGAAAATTTTGGTTTTTTATTCCAATTTCTTGGATAGCTTGTTTTGTGTGTATTTTCCTTTTCATTCTCAATTGGAGGAGGGAATGCAAGTAACTTGGGTGTGTGAAGGAATGGAATCAGAGAGCTGGCATCAAGGTTCAAAGTTTCTGTCAAATTCGATACTTCTGAGCTTAAGTGTAATTGGAACAGCCATTACTGAGACGAGAGCGAAACTTGATACAAGATTTGCCCACTGCAGCAATGGATTAGCTAGTCATGACCATACTGGATGGGTCATGGTTGGTACATTTGAGTCATGACTGACTTGCACCATGTCTAGCCCATACATGTTCCAAAGCCATATTGGCTCCTATCTTATAGATAAAGTTGTATGCGAGGAAGGATGACAGATTCTTTCATAAAATGCAAAAACTAAGTGGACATTGTAAGAGAAATATAGATACGATAAACCTCAATACAAGAATAACCCAAAAAGGTCATTGGGGGAAATAAATCCCCCAAATTACAGGAGGGATGCTGCTCCTCTCTTGATGAAACAATCAACCTCTTGATTTACCTTTCTATGTCTGTAAAAGAAGAAGCATCTTGAAACTCTAGAGAGGTGCACTATTCCTTAAAGCTCATGAGCTCATCTCCAATATCTTCTCCTACCATTGTATCCCAGGAGATCATTAATGTCAAATCTCCTGCCAACAAAGTAGAGATTCTCAAATTACTGACTTATTTTAGACCCTCTATTAAGGCTAGGATTTCTGCCTGAAAAGCCAAACCAATTTGTTTCACTTTGAAAAGGCCCTTGTATGACCTGGATTTTCCCAAGGATATGATCAAAGTAAGTTCAGGGACCCCTTAAATTGGGGGAATCCTGAAAATAGCAGGTAGTTCTTCAATTTGGTGACAAAATGCTGACAGGTGCATCTTTGAACCCCTTGTAGGCAATAGCCCTAAGGATTGTGAGGAAGTTGATAAGCTGGCCTTTCAAGAGTGAGTCTTATGTGAAGAGTTTGGTTTTGTTTTACTCTAGAGCTTGGGGGGCTGCATGAAGAACTTGCACCATACCAAGGAGGAACCAACCAGGTCTTGTGCAGAAAAGAGTCCTTTTGAAGAGTTCATGGCTGAAATCCTTACAGTGTTTTGGATCTTGTGCCTTATCTCCTCAAAAGAGAGTTGGTGTGAAGGCTGAGAACATAATTGATCATATTTGTGCTGTTCTGAGGATGGGAAGAACTGCATTGAGGTTAGCAACAACAAATATAATGTTTTTGTTGATGAACATAGAAGAAGAGTGGTGTTTGATACTGGTGTTTTTCCTGGTCTGTGATGACAAAAGATAGAATTCCACCTGGTACATATAACAAGTTGACGTGTTTGACATGAGTGATTTTGTTTGGGTCATGATGATAAAAGTTACACCTCCACTCGATAACATAACAAGTTAAGCCTAAGGAAGATTTGTTGTTCTGAGATTCTGAAAGGATTAATTATGGTGCTTATCATCGAAGTTGCCACATCATATTTGCATTTCTGATGTATTCACTGTCCAATATCTTATCCCCTATTGAAGAGACTTTCTTGATGCTACTAATGTAAATTGGAAGGTGAGTGCCATGTTGGCAGCATAAAATGCAATATCAGCTACACTAATTGATGCATGTGGTTTTTCAATTCACATTATGGATTAAGTTTTATTCACTTTGAAAGTTTTGGTTTTTAGAAGTCCATTTGAGTTATTTAGTTAGAGTTTTCTTAAAATTAGGTAATCATAGTTTTAGTTTGAGCCCTATTAGGAGAATTTTGAGTCTTATGAAGAGAAGTTTGATTGTTAATTGTCCTTTTTTTGCCTCTTATTAACTTTTTATTTAGTGCTCAAATTATCGACATAAGTACATCTCATCCACTGATCTTGATATATTCTGGAGCTCCTCTCTGTTCAGATCACCTATACATATTGATAGACAATGAAAGACGTATATATATGGCAAAAGAAAAGAGTACACCAGAGTAGTATACAACAGGAACAAAAAAGCAAAGCCACATAAGAGAGAACATGAAAAACAACTCTTCCTTTAGAGCTCCTATATCATAGCAAGAGCAGCTCAATTCCGTAATGCTCTCCCTTTAGAGCTCCTCTCAGAACCGCAAAATAGGATCACCTACAAGTGTGCAATGTCTCTCAATGCTACCAATGCAACTCAGCTAAAAACTTTTACAATATCTTCAAAGCAAGGGGAGAATGACAGAAAAGATGATCAGCATATGGGAAAAAGATATAGCATTGTTCCATATCAAAGATTGTGAAACCACATTTGTCTGAAGCTGCTATTGGAAAATTATTTTTGTGTTGTGGAGATTATTAAGAGAAAGGATAGTCAAAGGCAACATGCATTATGACTTTAGGAGTCTTCTTCCTCTGGATGAGGTGGCTGATTTATTATCTGTATATTCATCTTTATCAAAATATTTAATATTTTGATTAGTAAAAGATAACTTTGTTTGCATGGCAGATGGTAATATACAAAGCACCTATGAAAATTATGTTGGAATGCATATGCTGACACTTGGGGGAGAGGGGGCAATAACTGAACTAATGCAACATTTTTCATTGTTGCAATAACCCTTTCCATTTCTAAATAAGATTTTCTTAAATCAAAGAAGAAAAGATGCTGTCACCCACAATCGCCCCTAGACTCACTACAACTACTGGCGTCCATTCTAGGGACACCACTGCCACCACTTAGACAGTTGGACCTAACATTGTTGCATTACCATCATCATTGTCACTGTCACCTGCAAAAACTTCCCTCTATATATTTTAAATTTTTCCAGAAAGCATCACGTGCACTGCATGAATAATATGTCATGTGTGTATTGTAGTAGCCTTCTATGTATATGTAGGCTTTATTAATTTATTTATTTTTTATAATATTTACATATTCAATATTTACACTATTTTATGCTAGCATAGATCTGCAATTTCATCTTTGGCTTTTACTGTGGTTTTATCTCTGTATTTTTCTTTGGTTTTCTCAGTTCTGTTCTTGGTTTCTAGTTTTTAATAATCAGCATTAGCTGAAACTTACAAATGGCTTCCAAATTGGGATTTTAAATTTTCTAGTGTGCATGCATGTAGAGTCTGTGCACATGCATGCATGTCTTTTGCTTCTATTGCCATGGTTCAAGTGTTGAGATATATAGTTGGATGGATCCTTTCAAATAGAAACAAAAATCCTTTTAATGAAGCTTACATGACTTTAAATATTGTTTATGCACCTAGCATGCAATTTTCTGATCTGGAAATGAATCGATACTATTTTATTTACATCATGTCCAATATAGATGTTTATTGCTTACCTGCAGCCTTTTCATTGCAGAAAAAATGCAAAAGGCTTGGGAGGCATCCATGAGATGCCTCCAGAGTAAGGCATTCCCTTACAAACCTCAATTTAATGTGAGTTTTGTGGAAGGGGTGCCAGGGGTTAAAGATGAAGTTCATACTGATTCTCGAGGTGGTATCATTGAAGGAGACTGCTCATCAAGTATAGAGTCTTTTGCACCTCCTAATGAAGGCTACTATGGGCCAATGCATCTACAAGATTATTATCAACGGTCAACTTCCCATCCATACATTCAAAAGGCACACCACAACCAATTTCATATGGTTGAAAGCCATTTTTATCCCATGAATCACAACTCCTGCTTTCCTATGGATAATCAGCCTCACTATGTGCCCTTTGTGCCCTTGAAGATGATATCTCAAAGTCATCCACAAGATTTCCATTTCCAAGAATTTCAGTATTTTGTGGTAATTGACTTTGAGGCAACCTGTGATAAAGAGAAGAATCCTCATCCACAAGAGATTATCGAGTTCCCATCAGTACTAGTGAACAGTATGACTGGTCAACTGGAAGATTCTTTTCAAATATATGTGCGGCCTACATGCAATCATCTTCTAAGTGATTTTTGCAAAGAGCTTACTGGTATCCAGCAAATTCAGGTATGTTTAGAATGTGAGTGCCATTCTTTCAATTTTGTTTTTTCATTTGAAATGATGATGTCTCATTCTGCATGTGCTTAAACAAGCGTTGCTTGCATACGCTTTACTCCTTTTATTCAATCAGCAGGCCAGCCATGGAGTTCAGAAGATGTGCACCTTTACTTCACTGTGTTATTGCGTCTCAATGTTGTTGCTGATTGAGTACCTGCTGTATTGCTATACTAGGGACATTTCAGCAAATTCTTCCTGTTCTTGACTAGATGGTGCTTTAGTTCCTTATTTTTATTGTTCAATTTGGTGGCTGAATTCGGAGGTCTAAAATTTTGTTAACATGTTAGCTGATGCCCAATGATACTCAACTGTATATAGTTTTATTCTTCCATACTTAGCACTCTGTAGCAATGAAAGTAAGATGCCTCTTCCATAACACGAGTGATGAGTTTTTTTGTCTTTCTTTTTGCCTTTTTCTTATTTTTTTTATTTTTTTATTTTATTTTTTTGGTTTGTGTCAAAAACATATATTAAAAAGATGATAGATGATGATGGAGGATATGCTCTTTTTTTTTTTTTTTTTTTTTTTTTTTGCTCTTGCTGTAAACAATGAAACTATTTACCCATTGGTGGTTTTCACAACCATCAAATCACCAAAATTTCTAACTTTTATTTTGGGCCAGTTCTCTCCAATGTGCCTCTCTCAGCAGCATTACCGGAGCCATAAAATGTGAAATTGGACTCAGTATTGATCTTGTTAATAAGCTTTTTGACTTGGGGACTAACAAGACTTTGCTTTTTTTTTTCTTTACTGGACAAGTCCCTTTATAATAAGGCTTATTAGTAGTCCTTAGTGTGACAGTGTCCACAACAGCTAGATTTTTCAGAACTAGTGAATATCTATGAAATTGATGTAAGTAGCATACTCAATGTGCAATGTATCTCAATAGGGACAGGAAGCAAGGTATGAAAATGATAGGCTGGGAGTAAGAGAGCATGAAATAGAACAGAAAAATGATTCCTTTGAGACTAGACATGAGGAGAATGAAGAAGATGAAAAAAAAAAAGAAAAAGGAAGCTGAAAGGGAGAGAGCACTTGAAAGAGAAACTTGAAACATTGTGAAACTAACATGAATAGATTAAACACTCTTTTAAAACTACTAAAACACAATTGCTGAGGGAGATATGGTACTAACTCTGTTGAGCATAACAGCAGTTTGGGAAGCAAAGAGATGTGGTAGAGAGAGAGAAAGAGAGAGCTGGAGTTTGTAGTTGAAAGGAAACGAGTTTAAGGAAGTTGTAGAAAGCTGGGATCAAGCAAGCTAAAAGAGTCATTTCCTTGCAAAAAGGAAAAGTAGAAGCTCTCTCTGAAATGATGGTCAACTAATGGAAATTAATTCCCCGATAAAATCTTTAGACAACATGAGAAGTTGTTCCTATTTTAGAAACCACACTGGAGGTCCTCACAATTACGGAGAATTCCAAGGTAACTATTGGACTCTTAATTTTAATAAATTTGTATAATTCAAATTGAGTTCCTTTTTCAGTTAACTTGAGGCATTGGATTTTCTTGTATTCTGACATTATAATCCATTATTTCATCACCAGATTGGCTCTTATTGATTCATATAAATATAAAGCTTCCCAGTTATCTTAATATACACAATGCCTTCAGGTGGACAATGGTGTTCTCCTAAGCGAAGCTCTACTCATGCATGATAAATGGCTTGAACAGAAGGGGATTAAGCACACCAACTTTGCTGTGGTGACATGGTCAGACTGGGATTGTCGGGTGATGTTGGAATCTGAGTGCCGATTCAAGAGGATCCGAAAGCCACCGTATTTCAACAGGCAAGATTAATCTCCTTTGATGAGTGTTTGTTTGGATTTCCTTAGGAAATGGGATTATTTCATTGTGCTTTATATCACATTTCAAAAGTCAAGTTGATGGTTTGAAATTGAACCATTACGTAATCGGTAAGATGCTTATGATCTAGAAGTGATTTCATTTCTCCTTGTCCTAATTTTTCCTCAATTGAAGGTTACCAAAAAATGACTACCCTTTTGTGGAGGAAAACAAATGTGGCTCATTTTGAATAGTATGGAAATGTAATGATTAAATCTTCATTGTACTTGAGAAAATGTGTTGGTCGTAAGAATATTAATGTGGGATCGTTTTCTTCTAGAATGTTTTGTTGGAAACAAGAAAAATCAAAGATAGGCATATTATTCTTGCACTTGTTACTCTTGCTCCTTACTGGGGAAGTACTCATGTTTCACATGACATTTAAATACAAAATAGTAATTAATTTATATGATTCTATAATGTTAGGCTATATTAACTCTCCCTAAAAGTTTAAGTTGTTAGGGTTTAGGCCCACAATGTATACTAGGCTAACAACCTCACACATATGTGGCCCCACCTGTATTGGAGAGACAAATTAGCAACAATAGTTGTAGATAAATAGATGCAGACAATAGTGATGGGGAAGAATGTTTAGGTATGATGTTCTCCCCTTTATTCTCAGGCATGATTTTAAATTCTTGGGTTTTGGTGAGGGTGGGCTTTATCATGTGGGAAGCTACCTGTGGGAGGATATTAATGTTGGACCAGCTTAAAAGGAGAGAGTAGTGAATTCTGAATAGATGCTATTTATAAGAAGAAGAAGAAATAGTTGATCATATCCTCCTGCATTGCACAAAAGCAGTTATGTTGTGGTAGCTTGTCTATGCTTTCTTGGCATTGAATGGGTGATTCACTTCACAATAAGAAAGCCCCTTTTGGGCATATATCTTTTGTTGGGAGGAAGGGGATGAAAGCCTGGAAAGCTCCTTCTGTTTATTTTAGACCATTTGGAAAGAAAGAAATATGAGAGCTTTTAAAAATATTGAAATAGGGGACCAAGCTATCAAGCAATCCTGCATGTATATTTTTTAGGAGTGGGTTAGAGTGTACATAGGTGATAGCTCTTTTGAATTGGTGTCAGGCTTGAAAATAGCTCTTTGTCCATTTTTAACTTCATTGATAGCTCTAAGTGATGTCCTTTGTATACAACGTGTATACTTTTGTGCACTATTTTGTTAGGCACTTTTAATATAATTTTCTTTACTTGTCAAAAAAGAAAAAAAAAGGGGAAACTAGCGATAAGAGAGACTTGAAGTTGAGACCTTTAGCTCTGATATAATGCCAAAGAAGAAAGAAAAAAGAGAGAAAATAAAAAAAGAATGAGGAAAAGTAAAGTCATAAAAAACCATGAGTGGTGTCACAAATTTATGGTTACAGGTCTTAATTCAAAATGACTATAGTATCTTTCATAAGTATGCTAAGATGCATAATGAACAAAACGCTAATAATACTCTCCCTCAAATTGAGGCACATATAAATATTGGACCTAGCTGGGAACATGAGTAAAACTTCTTTTTCCTGAAGCTTTAGTACAAGTAAAGGTATCTCTAACCTGATCTTTTGATTTGACATAAGGAATTATAAGCTTCTTGTTCACCGTAACTTTTCTGATGAAGTGACAATCAACTTCAATATATTTGTCCTCTCATGGAACATAGGATTATTAGCAATATGTAATTATGTATAGTAGCTTGATTGTCACAATGCATCATCACCTTTGGTTTGTCAATAAGAAATCCCAATTCTTGTAAGAAGTTCTTAAATGATTTAAGTTCACAATTAATGTGAGCCATAGCTCTATATTTAGCTTTAGCCCTTAACCTTGCTATAACACTTTCTCTTTCTCTTGCTTTTCCAGGTCATTAGATTACCACAAACATAAGTACAATAATCAGTAATAGATCCTCTTTCAGTGGAAAAGCCCACCCAATCTGCATCAGAATATCTCTCTGACACAAATTTGTGTTGAAGGATTTTTTCTATAGATAATCCCCATATCAACTATGCATTTTAAACATTGAGGGTTCTACAAACAACTTCCTAATGAACATTCTTTGGAGTTCCCATGAATTGATTCATGACATTAATAGCGACTGTAATATCTTGTCTAGTGACAGGCAAGCATATTAGTTTCTCAACTAGGCTACTGTATTTCTTTCTATCACTAAATTCAAAGCTGTCATCTGCATCAAATCTGATATTTTGCTCTATAGAGCAAGCTTAGTTCCCAGCATTTTAGTTTCAGTCAGTTTAACACATTCCCATTGTGATAACATTACTCCTTAGTCCTTCCTCACCATAAGCTTCTTCTTATGAGGAAGGTAGCATAGTAATCCAAGATCTTTGGGTTGAAAGTTCATTCTTACTTATGCACCAATATGTACTTTTAACTGCCTTAGACACACATGGATCAATTCAATTCATTTTATTGAGATAATTTGTAAATTCATAGGATCAGGAGATAGAGATCCACTCTGTGCCTTACTGGGGGAAACAGTAGGAAGAGGCAAGCAGCAACCAGGAGGTAGAAGACTACAGAAGCTATGAGGTAGTAGACAGTAGAACATAGTCACTTGACAGAATTATCATTTCCTATAGTAGCAGAAAATAAAGCTATATAGGCCACAGACCAAAAAGGAGATTTCTAGATCAGCATATGGTTCACAGTATAGGACTCCAATGGTAGGTAGTAGTAAGTCATAGACCAAAAGCAAGGCAAATTGCATGTTTCTAATCCATAAACACAGCAGACTTCTATCATCAATAACCAATAGAAACAGCTAGTGGCAAACAAAAAGTTGCAGAAAATAGATCTGAATATGAGAATTGGAGAGGAAACAGAAAATAGGAACAAATCTACATAGGCAACCAGATCTGATTTTCTGGAAAAAATAAAATAAAATTGCAAGATTCAAAGTGATTTGAGTCTTTCAGTAGATTAGAGTGGTTGCTACATGGTGTGTAGGGCTTAGGGTGACTTGCTGCAGGATAGTTAGGGTTTAAACAGAGTTGCAGCATGGTTGCTGTTAGGTAGTTAACACCTTTTATGCCTTTTCTTATCCCCAAACAGGATTTTGTAACTACCTGACAAGCTGGAAAAAGGGGTCTGCTGCCTAATAAAGCCCTAGAAAGTAATAGACACTAGCTCTGTCATTCTCTTGAACTGCTTGCAACAACTAATAAAACAAATTGCAACTTAAAATGACAATCATATTCGCATCTTACATGTGTATTACTTTCTCTCTCTCTCTCTCTCTCTCTCTTATTTTCCTTTTTCCACTTGTGGTATATGAAAACATGTCAGAAAATTATTATCCAAAATGACGTTCTATGCCATTTGACACATTTTAATGCTCCACCTTGTTCACATTTAAGAATGGTCCTTGATAGGAAAATGCTACTTTTAATGTCTCTTTTACCATCTTTTCTTTTTTACCAGACTTTACAGTTGATGTGCCATCACCACAGCAGGTTGTTATTTGCCTGAATGTGCTGAAGTGTTAATATTTTGCACTTATGTAATGTTGTCACATTCATGGTCATCTCAGCTGGTAAACGAGGTCATTAAACTAGTGCTAGTACATCTTCCTTCTTAATGCATACATATCATACACCAAAAGAAAAATTTGTGATGGATTTTTCTCTCTATTTCATCTTTTTTCAGGTGGATTAACTTGAAGGTTCCATTCCATGAGGTATTTGGCAACATCAGGTGCAACCTAAAAGAAGCTGTCCAGCGGGCTGGGCTACTGTGGGAAGGCCGTGCTCATTGTGGTTTGGATGATGCTAAGAACACTGCTCGTTTACTTGCCCATATCATGCATCGTGGATTTAGGTTCAGTATAACCAACTCACTGATTTGGCAATCTACTGAGCGCCCATTGATAAGGCAGCAGTTCCTTGATTGCCAATATGGCCCCATCCAGCATCCCCACAAATTGAAGCACCCACTAGGGCCCTTTATGCGGTTTCATCCAATCCCAGTAGAGCCTGAAAAAGACCTAGGAACATATTGTTTCTGTGGGGTGAGGAGCAGCAGGCAGATGCTTCACAAGCCAGGTCCAATGCATGGAAGTTTCTTCTTTGGATGTGGAAATTGGACTGCAGCTAGGGGTGCACTTTGCTCATATTTTGAATGGGCTACTTAGTGACTTGAGTGAAAGGATATCTATCCTTACCTGTGAAAGCAAAAATGAAAATTAAAAAAAGAAAAAAAAGGGGGAAAAAAAAAAGGGAAAGAAAGAAAAAAAGAAAAAAAGCAAGAAATGAATGACTAGAGAGGGAAGGTCTCCTATGAACGCAATGCTGGTGTTCGCTCCTACGTGAGGTTGCTGCTTCTTACATTTGATACTGTAGCCTCCAAAGGGGTGTCTGTTCATAGAATCTTTGAGAAGTCTAATAGGAAGAGGGATCTCTAACTTGTAAAGCTGACTTCTGGTTGGCAGAAAAGCGGGAGGATATGGAGTAGGAAATGCTTACATAGGAGAATGGTTTTCACCATGCCAGGACATGGTTTTAAACTTATTAAATAATCTTGTTAAATAGGTATAATGTGTTTTATCTATGGTTTTAGTGGGAATGAGCTGCCATTGATTGCGCTCCTTTTCCCCTTCAAGTTTCTATTCTGTGTTTCTATTGTTTCTGGATGCCATCTCTAGGGGATGATCTTCATTCATGTCATCCACCTACCTTCACTAGCACACCCCCCATCAGTAGTTTACAGCTATAGTTAAGTTGGCTACCACCAAAATTTAGGTAAACATTTGCTTCATGGATATTGTCTGATTCATTCATTCATTCATTCATTCATTTGTTCAGTGTTTTGGGTTAGGGTGATTCCCAATTTAGAGCTATGTTGATGCATGTTCACACCAAGATTGAATTAACCAGCTTTTGAAGCTTCTGCTTACATTTGCCTCAGAACTCAAATCTGCTGGCTACCTTTTTATTGATGTGATGAAATCTCACAGTTTTTGCATTGTGTTGTTTTTGTACTTGGATTCATAGATGATGATGATGATGAATATTATCCCTTCCCTTTATTTTTTTCTTTGAAATTTCATGCTTTCTGGATTTCATTCATTGGGCTTTCTTTTGATTGAATTTAGATTGAATGACATTTTTATAACTGCAGTGCAGTGTTATGTACTTTGTGAATGAATTATCATTTGATTTTCAACTCCCAACCTTTGGCGACTACGAAGGTATTTAGTAAAATTTAATACTTATTTTTTAATTATTTAAATTGATTTTAAGTTAAATTATATTTAAGTTGTTGATTTAAAATTTATTATTTAATTCTTAGTTTTAAGTATTAAGGTTCTTCGATAAAATTAACTTTAAAAATTTATTTTGAATTATTAAATTGACATATTTATCGTCATAAATTATAATTAAGATAAATGAGGTTGAGTAACAATAGAATTTGTGGGGTAATGAAAGGGATTGTGGAGATAATTATGACAAATGAAAATAAAAATGTGAACTTGAAAATAAGTCAATTGTTTTTATTTATTATTTAAAGATATATATATATTTACTTTAAATCATATTATTAAATTATTTTATCAAACATATTTAATGATTTAAATTAAGTTATTAAGTCACTTTAAGTTACTAAGAATCGTTTGGCAGTGATTTTAGGAAGTGTTTTTAAATTTTTTATCATTTAAGTGTTGGATAAACTAAAAACATTTTTTAGAATTACTACCAAACGTAACTTAAGTTGGTTCCTACCACCCACGAATGAGTGGTAGATGATCATTAGAGAAGGCTAATATGATGGAGGTGGTGTAATTTTTTATTAGAGTTCTTGCAGCTCTCTCACTTTCTTTGGGCTTAGAACTTACTATTTTTGAATGTTTTATTTATTTCTTTTTCATTAGAAAGATTTATTAATTGCATATGATGTTGCCCTATTTGCTTCTTATTGTAACACCTATCTAGCAATTGTGGTTTATTTATTATTCCTGTTTTTTTTTTTTTTTTTTTTCACTAATTTAATATTTTCAATTTTTTTTAAGAAAAATAAAAAATAATTTCGATAATAAAATTATATAAAAGTATGGATCCATAATATAAAAGTAACACAAATATTATAATAATAATATTTGTGAGACAAATAATAATAATAATAATAATAATAATAACAAGAACAATAATAATAATAATGTGTGGACCCTTTTTGGACCGGGTGAGTTGGGGATTTCATTTGGAGGAGTGGGAGATGGCCTCTGCAGAGAAGTGGGCTGCATGGGACGTGTGGCAAAAGACACTATCACTTTGCCGTGGTGGTGGTTGAGGATGGAGACATTTTTGCTGAACAGTGAGCAGTGGAATTGGTAGAGGGTTGGAAGGGAAGCAAGAGCAGGGAGTTTTTGGAAGAAAGGAGAGTGAGCTGGGCGGGGAAACGGGGTAGGTACCAGCTAGGGGGGGGGGGGGGGGGGGGGGGGGGGGTGGTGGGGGGTGGGAAAGGGAGTTCAGGGGGAGAAAAATGGAGAGATTGAGGCAATCCGTGAGTAGAGAGAAGAAAACCAGAAAAGAAAGGAAGAATGGGTACTAGAAGGAGAGCATTGTGAAGTTCAACAAGTTTGTTGCTTAGAGGATTTCTCAGGTGAGTTTGCTGGGTATTTTCTTGTTCATCTTCATTTTCTATGCCCTTTATCTTCTTCTTTTGCTGCTTGAGGTTTTGGCTTGCTCATTTGATTATGGATAACAGAGGTTACACATGAGTTTTACTGATTTATGGCTTGTTCATATGCTCATTATTATTGTTGTGTTCATTGCCATTTTTAGTATTATTTGAACTCAGTGAAGCTCTGTCTCATTTTGCCTTATTTGGAGATATTGGTTGCCTTTCCTTTTTTGTTTGAATCCGCTAGTATTTCTCCCAATAATCTAAGCTTATTGAAAGAGCACGAGATGTGGTTTTTCTTGATTTATATATAGTTTGTTTGTTCTTCTTGATTTTCTCTGGTTCTCTTCTGTTCTTCCTCTATAGTTTTTTTTTTTTGTATGCACTTGAGCTCGGGGAGGGAGAGTTGTTTGAAGAGAATCCATTTTTGAGCGAGATAGTGAGCTGAGAATGTGGGAAGGCTGAAACAGAGCTAGTGGGAGAGTACGTGAAAATAAGTAGAAGGAGTAA
Organism: Vitis rotundifolia; assembly: GCA_030254885.1. Classification (NCBI taxonomy): domain Eukaryota; kingdom Viridiplantae; phylum Streptophyta; class Magnoliopsida; order Vitales; family Vitaceae; genus Vitis; species Vitis rotundifolia. Next base: position 11,057,925 of record CM058156.1, read on the forward strand.
TGAGTAGACAACCCAAAATATCTTGTTGGAGAGAAGACTTCCAGTTTCAACTCTCATTTCAAAATATTGGAGGTTCTGAGATGTGGCAACAAATATATCGGGTTTCAAATGACTTCCAAATTTGATGTGTTGGATGCTCGATATGAAGGAAATTGAATTGCTATATCTGAGCAGCACAATCAATATGCTGTTTTGACTAGAAAAACCCCCCGTTACATAGTTGCAAGGCGGCATCCTTGGTTCTAACAGAGTGCCCATGCACAAGGCCTCATTCTCATCTTGCATTAGTATGTCACATGTTAAGATGGGAAGAATTATCGTTACTTTGGTGGAAGTCATTAGATTTTGAATTATCATTTGAAGGGTCTCTATCATGTGAAAGTCCGAATAAGCAGGATTTCCAATACATGATGCCTTCTGTCTAGTGGCCAAGCGTCTTCCGACATTGGTGCTCCATTGGTTGCAACTCTTTTCTCTCATTTGAAGTTACTAATGCCAAATCATTTGGGTGTAACAACAGTAACAACTAGAATGTATCGTATGAGTAGGTATGGTACTGATACTAGTGTTCAAGCTAATGCCAGTGGAGGACTTGGTTGTGAACCTTGGCTGGGGTGATGACACAGAAGAAGTAGCTAAGGACTATGATGCTTCTAATGGACAAATTGTCAGATCATGGGGAAGTAGCTGATGATAATGAGGCATGGAAATGGTAAATTCAGTAGGCTGCTGGTGCCGCCTATGAGAGTGAATTTTCAGGTGGTTATATGCACGGTACAGGGTATATTGGATCTGAGCCCACTGACCCTAGCATGGTGGTTGATATGTGTAAGGGAGTTTAGTCCCTTAATGAAATCAAGGATTCTGTTGTTGCTGGGTTCAAGTGTGCATCAAAAGAAGATGCATCAGCTAAAGAAAACATGGGGGATATTCTCTTCGAAGTCTGTAATGTGGTTTTTCATGCTGGTGAAATTCACATAGGAAATGGTCAAATCAATGATTGTGAAATTAGTGGATTGTAAAATGGATTAAATGAATCAGATTGGGACTATAAGCCACTACGTTGAGTCTATGTTTGGATAGTAGCAATGCAGTCCCACCTTTGCATCTCGGATCCTCCACGCGTGCATGATAATGCATGGCCACATTTCCATACCCACTACCTTCCACCCATTCACCAAATTCATACCATATCCACCACCTACAACTCCACTCATCGTCTAACCCACCAAACCCACTTCTCTCACTACCTTCTGCATTCATTCCACCACTCAAACCCATATTCAAACTGTAGGTTGTTCCGAAACCCCATTCATCTGATTATTTAACATGTCAGCCACATCCCGGGACCTCATTTTTGACCTCATAATTCCTCTATTGGTCGGAGAACATCCACAATGGTAGCTTCATATTAGTTCAGGGTTCATAGGCTTCCTCAGAAAGTTCAAGTTTCACAAGTTTTTTTTTTTTAAAACCGTGTCTGAAGTGCTTCAAGCTGAGAAAACCCATGGAGAAAACAAATTGATTTCCCTCGCTGACGTTGAGTCCACTAAAAGCAGTTTTCGCACCCGAAAGCTTAGTCAGAAGTTTCAATAGCAAATCCACAAAGCTTCAAGGAACTATATCTGTCATCCAAAGAAAAATCTTTTACGGGTAACACTTTGGGGACTTCTTTGCTCATTCTAATTTTAACCGTAGAACCAGTGAGAGTTTGCTTGGCTGCCTCCAGCATGCCGAGTCACAGTCCCATGCGAACCATTTTCAACCTTGATTACATTGCATGAATCTAGCCTGAAGGAAGGTTCGATCACCAGGATTTGTTGGAATGAGGTGGCGGCAAAAGAGTTTATTCCCCGGCTCATAGAGATAAGGTTTGGGTAGCCTTATAATTCCATTTGTTTGGCTGTATTCAGTTCACAAGGTGAAGCATGAACTGTGTATGTTTCCCATCCCGTAATTTGATAAAGCTTTAAGGTTGCTTGATGTGTTTGTGCCTCTAGCTATGTAGGATGGAGTCTGTATAACATCCATGTTCATGTTAGTACATGCAGCCAGTCTTTCCTATACTCATTGGAGGCCACAAATGTGAAGGAAAATGTGTTTGTTTCTCTTCAAATTTATGAATGGTAGTTTTTTTATTCATCCTTTCATTCGTTCATGTACAGAGTATATATAGAGGATAATCATCATTCTAAAAATGATATAAGGAAAGAACAACTAATATCCTAATATCTCAACATTCTTAATATCTAAACATTCCTAATATCTCAACAGTTTTTGGACCAAATGTTAATGGGAAAAGTCAGTGGGCACGAGTATCTATTTTTGCTTGGGCATGCCAATTTCTGTGATTGAGCTTGCTAGATTTGTTTTGGGCATGAAAAGAGCAAATGCTGAAGAGTTTTAACATCTAGAAACCTGATCACGTTATACTATTCCTGCCAGAGAGTCTAATAATGCATATGGGAAGCACCATGAGACTAGGATTCCGAAGAACATTACTCCAGCCTCCTAACTCTATATCTTCAAGACTCTATCATAATTCTAGGTATGTGAGCGAACCATCAGAACTTGAGTGAAGTTCAGAGGATTCGAAGACCTTATCTGGTACTCACTTTCAGCACCCATGCATGGCCACCTTTGACAAACAACTCCCCAGGCCATGTGTCATCCGATTATTCATCTTTTGATGTTAAAAATTTAATTCTCAAATAATTCTAAAAAATTTCAATTTTTAAATTTAATTTTTAAAACTTCAATTTTCAAATAATTTTCCAAAATTCCAAATTTTAAATTTAATTTAAAAAAAAATTTCATTCTCAAATAATTCTTCAATATTTCAATTTTCAAAACTTCAATTTTCAAATAATTTTCCAAAATTCCAATTTTTAAATTTAATTTTAAAAAATTTCATTCTCAAATAATTTTTCAAAATTCTAATTTTCAAATCTAATTTTCAAAACTTCCACTTTCAAATAATTTTTCAAAATTTCAATTTTCAAATTTAATTTTCAAAACTTCCATTTTCAAAATTCAAAATTTCAAATTTAATTTTAAAAAAATTTCATTCTCAAATAATTTTTCAAAATTCCAATTTTCAAATTTAATTTTCAAGATTTCAATTTTCAAAACTTTAGTTTTTTTTTTTTTTTTTTTAAATAATTTTAATTCTATTCCAGTTTTCAAATATTTTTAATTCTACAACTTTCCATCCTTCATTAGGGTTTTAGGTCATAAAAAATCTCGAATTTAATAAACTTGCTGCCATTCTCCTTCTGGCATGCATTTTTACAAATTTTCTTTGATTTTCAATTTTTTTTTTCGTTCGTTTTTTCTCTTTTTTAATATATATAAAAATGAATAAATTTTCATAATTCCAAAATAATGGAATTTATGATAATTAATTCATGATAAAATAATTTGGGCTTTGGTGGGGGCCCTACATATGAGTTTTCTCTTTTGATTGTCAACTGCTATACTTAATGAATATTGTCTGATCTTTGTCTTACTCTTTGACATGCATGTGCTAATTTTATCATTATGAACTAACCTTATTTCCATAATAGCATGTTCTTATTTGTTGTTAAGGTATGCTTCCACTCTTACTTCATTTATTTATTTGTTCTTATACTCAATTTGTTTTATTATTTGATCATTTCATTGATATCCATTGATTTTCTTATCAATTGTCACACTTGTCTCACCTTATTTAGTAGATACCTGTTTTTAGGGACTTAAAAGGGTGTTATGGTCTTTTACCATACCTTCCGGTTTTCCATATACGGTCTTTTTCAAATAAGAAGTTGCACTTAGGGTTTTCTTTTTTATTTTGTTTTTTCTTTAAACATAAAACAAAAATAAGTAGTGACTCCAAGTTTTTTCTAAAAATCATATTTTTCACCAAATAAATAAAAAGCGAGTCATGTTGTTGAGTGAAAATGCATTGTACGAAATGTGGGGTCCACATAATGGTATATTATGGATTATTGTGGTAGAAATATTTTATTTTAATTATAACCATATTAAAACAACACTATGTTAAAATTAAAACTATAGGCTAAAAGAATTAAAAAGAATAGTGAAATAGGGATATATATATATATATATATATATGAGTTATTTTTTTATTTTTATTTTATAAGAAGTTATAAGTTCAATTTATGTCAATATTAAATTTAATTTAACTTGTATCTTAACAAAAAAATAAAAGATATACCAATGAATTAAGATTATATAGTTTTTATTAAAATAGGAATATTAATATCATAATAAAAGCTTAAATTACATTTTTTTTTTGGTTAAAAAAATGATAATAATTAAAGGTATAAATTGTATAAATTTATTTTTATAAAGGTATAAACTGTATTTTTTTGTTAAAAGTAAATAATAATAATTAATAAAATGATAATAATTAAAAATATTTTAATTAAAACCAATTATAAAAACCAGATCTATCCAAGTCTTTTTAAATTCGTAAATAGGCTTTTTTTTTTTCTACATATTTATTAAACTAATTTTGATATGAAAATTTTAAATATTAATTAGATTATTTTTTGGGTTTTATTAAACTTATTAAAGAATTTAACTCATTAAAAGTGTATTTGGTGGTGGTTTTCATAAGTGTTTCTAGTATTTTTAATTATTGAAAAATAAAAATTTTCAAGTGTTAGAAAGATAAAAAATATTTTTTAGAATTATTATCAAACGTAATCTAAGTCTTATTTAGTTTGAAATTTATTTATGAGAAAATTTATATATATAAATGATAGTTATTTTGGAACAATTGTAGTATATGAATTTCTAACATTAATTAGATTAGTATTTTGAGTTCTAAAGACCCATCAAGCCTAATCTTTGCCTCTTCCCTCCCTTTCATTTTCTCAAACCCACAAAACCAATAGAGATGTTGTTGAGGTATTAGGTTTATTTGAAAATTTTGTTTCAATTTTTACTAATTAGGATGCAACATACTTTCCTTGGTTTTATACACTTTCAATTAAACTTCTGAAGTAATTCATAGTTTACTTCATACTGGTTTAGCATCAATGTTATTTAAGGTATGTATGTATTTGAGACTAGTAAAGTTTATGTAACAATTATAATATGGTTTTTGGATATGAATTGAGTAGAAAATGCACAAAAATGAAGTTAAGATTGCATTTTTATAGGGAATTGTGATCCGGCATTTTCACATGCGTTCTCATGATGAGACTCGTTTTTTGTTTATGAAAAACCAATATTATAAATAATGGAGTCACCACTTATTTTCATTATTTTTTTTATAGGGGAAAAAAAACCCTACAAAAATGACTCATGAAAGAAAGGATAGGCCAGTGAAAAACAAGTTGGGTTCAAAAGTCAAGTTACTTATTAAGAAAGTACGACGAAGTACTGTAACACCCTTCTAAGCCCTAAAAGCTAGGTCTCTACTGAGTAAGTTGAGATAATTGTGAGGATTAACTGATTAATTCATGGATAGCATGAACTAAATAAACACATCGACACAATTCACCAATTTAATAAAGAAAGGTGTACCTGATTTGCATTCCAAATGCTTTCAGAAAATGCAAAAGTTAAATAACAAGTAATAACATCACATTGTTATCTAAGTAGTCACATATTCCATAAGAAGTTGAATTTAATGTCATATAATCTCAACATAACCAACAAACGCTGTTAGATAATGTTCAATCACAAACTTTAATTTAAATAAATGGTGAAGAAGAGGTTTGCGTATCTGGTTTAGCGTCTTAAAGCCTTTTCATATAAATGAGATTAATTCACAAATAATAGTAATGAATTCGAAAAGAAATCATAAACTAAACTTATATATAGTCAATGTCAAATTTACTCACTAGTGGGTTTCTTTGGAGGAAAAAAAAAATCAGCAAATGATCAAAACAAGGGATTCTACAAAATAAATCTAAAATAAATATTTAGAAGCTAAGTTTTATTATGAAAATTTTCAGAAAATATCTTCTATATGTCTAGTTTGTCATCAAAGTGATCAAATTAATCAACTAACTCTCATTTAGTACCAAATTTCATAGGTCCATAGGGCGTCTTTTTAAAGTATTCAACAATTGATTTTTTTAATTAACTTTGAGATGTCCTAAAATCATAAAAAAAAATCTGTACAACTAGCCTAATATGTCTATTTTGAATGAAAAATAATCACAAGGAAGTATTACATTCATAACATATTTAAAAATGAGTAAACATCTTTCAGCTTAAGGAGAGCATTGGTGCAGTAGGTTCAAGAAGAAAAAAATTGTATCTCTCATTTCAGAAATTGTTTCTTAATATTTTGTGTCAAAAATTAGATTTAGGAAGTCTAGATTAAGAGAAAAATATTTAATGAATTTGAAGAAATTGTTTAGTAATTTAATTTTGCAAAACAAGACCGAGTGTCGAAAATAAAGTGAAAGTTGAACCTTCTGAAAGGTTGATTTACATCTTCTGATTGGGAAATATAATATTCTAAAATTAAATTCAAAGAGTCTATAATATCATGAAATAATTAGAAATTTTTTAAAGAGTTTCTAAATGTTGAGATTATAATTTATAAGTTCAAATATGTAGTGACCTGTTAATGGTGTCAATAGAAAACCTTATTTTTGGAAAATTTTGTATGTAAGGATTTATTAAATCCCATTTTAATTTACATGAATTCATTCATAAAGAATCCATTAGTTGGAACTATGAATTTTAATTCATGTGTATTTAAAACCAAAATTCATTTTTAAAACTTTTTAAAGTTGCATACCGAATAAAATTGGCAACATTATTATTTTTTTTTAAGAAATTGAAATTTCAAACTTAAAAAAGGCTAAGATGAATTTTAAATATAATTTCAAGGATTGTTTTTGTTGTGAATGAGGTATAAAAAACAATTTTTAAAAAGAAAAACAATTCATATATATTTTTAAACTTGGATCACCAAAAAAATATTGTAAGTATATACATGTGTGAATTATTTGAAAAAATTAAGATAAATAAGATTTTCATGAATCAAAATCAAGAAAGTTTATTCAAAGTCAATTGTCATATGATTATCCAATGACTTATTTGGATGAAAAGAAATTTAAAAAAATTAACTTAATCTCAATCATAATTCATCAAACAATTCACATTTAATCACTTAATCTCCTAAATATCAAATTCTAATAACACTCATGTGTGGCCCGAATTGTCCACACCCAACCTAAACTAGCATGTATTCAAAAAATTATAAAATGAGAAAGGACCTAAATAAAGAAGAAACCATAAAATATAAATTAATGATAAAAAAAAAACTTATATCAAACTAAAGTACAAACTAAACATAAAATACTCATTCTATCGTTATACAAATAAAACATTGATTCTCTCAATATCCTTCGTATTATTAATTCAAATTTCATGTGAGCATTAATAGTAAGATCATTGAAATTTTTTTATTCTAACGGATCACACTTTATTACCTTTAGCATACATTTTCATTAATGAAATTCAATCTTTCTATTATATTTTCTATTGAATTCCAATATTTATAAATAAAAAAAAGAACGTCACAGTACCTCATTTTCTATTAGATTTCAACACCTATTTCCATAAAATATTCAATCTCTACATCTCATTTTCCATCACATTTCAACATGCATTTCCATATAAAAACTTCAATCAATATATTCAATTTCTATTGAATTCTAACATGTCTTTTTCATAAAATAGAATAATAACAAAAAATAAAATAAACATCCACTGCGTTTTATTCATACACAACCACATTAAATCTCTATTTACTTTAAATAAATATAAAAAACAAGCCATTATCATGATCACAACTGGCTATATTGATTTAATCCATATGTCTTATTGAAGAAAATTCCCAATCAAAGACCATTAACAATGATTCTCCAAAAACTAGCTGAGCATATGCATGATCCGCTACACTGATTTTTAATTCTTTCATTTGGAACTTAAATCTTTAAAGAACCTTATGGAAAAAGTGATTGGATGCTATAAGACATTCACATATTGATTTCAAATTAAAAGAATTAAGGATAACTAACCTGTATGCTAATTATGGAGATGGAGAAAAACTGACGCGCATAAAATCGATCTGGAGATGAAGATGATGGTGATGAAAGATTTTGGAGAAGTCCCAAAATGACCAATGATACTCTGCTAGTCTGATCCAAGTTTGCCAATGGAGGTGTATGATCGGTGATCTTTCTAGCTGCAGACAAAATGAGGATGAAGAAATGGTGAACAAAGATTTGGAATGATAAAAAGAAATCTCCTGTGACGTTGAAAAGAATAGTGATGCAAGTGTGATCTCTTGTTCCCTAAAAAAATGGATATCTAAGGGAAAATGGCGGTTCCATATTTGAATATGAAGATCTTGAAACTCCAAAAATGAATGCTCGATGGTCCTGTCTCAATATCTGTAGATTGCAATGGCCGTGATGAAAATTTCCGGAGTGAACTCTATAAATGTACCAGCAAACTCTCAACAGTGGTGAGCCATTCCGGCAGTGACGAACTCCATTGGCGCGCCAACAAGCTTTCAACAGTGGTGAGCTATTCCGGCAATGAAGTACTCCAAAGACGCACCAGAAAGCTCTCAAAAGGAAAAAGAAACCCAGAAGTCTCTCTATATCGATGAAGAACTCTCCTCTCTCAGCCCTCGAAGCCTCTGGAACAGCCACCGTTATTCCTTCTCGGTGTGATCTCTCTCTTCCCGTAATAGAAAAAGATTCTTCTTCTGGAGACTTCTCCTCAAAAACCGCCTCACCGAATGTATGGCAGTTAGAAAAAGTGATTGGCAAGCTCCTTTGCATGGCCTAAGGTGATGCTCCCTCAGGTGCAGGGGTTCTAGTTTTTAACCGGTCCGTTTCGAATCCAAGGCACTGCAAGTTTTTAGTGAGTCTATGTGAAGCTAATGTTGGAATTTTTATGTGTGAACTTACATAATTAATTTGATAATGCCATAAATTAGTGTTATTTTATTTTTGCATTATGATTCATAATGAAACTGAACATATATTGTTGCTCGATTTTTTATGGGCTCACCCTAATTCACTTGACTGACCTATTAAGTCAAGTGGTGGTCCAAATAATGTGTGTGATATATATATATATATATAAAGGAAAAGGAAGCTCTCTATCTCGCTGCTCCTTCTTCCTTTGGTTGAAAGAGAGTACGCACATTCTCGTCTTGGACTGAATCTTGGGTGTAGAAGGGAAGAGCTCATTGAACCTGAATTCTGCCACTATCACGGACTTGGAGCAGCTTTCTGAATACCAGAGGAGGAAGAAATGACCTTTTATGGAATTAACCAAGATGAACGTTTTAATTTTTGAGATTCAATGCATGTTTAAATGTTTACATGTGATCCTATACTGTTTAAATTTTCTTCGGCTAACTCACCAACTCTTCGTGTAGGCATAGAAGTTATACCAGCCCAAATTTTACGGCTCATGAAAGTGCTAGTTGGCAGGGGTGATATTCCTGGAAGTGGAGGTGTGGTTTCTTGGTGGGACCATGGGAGGGGTTGAGCTTTCTTGGGCCGGTTTGGAGGTGAGGATGATGGTGGTGGAAAGGTGGGAATGGGTTGGGGTGGGGGTGACGGTGTGGCCATTAGCGGTGGTGGTGAGTAGGAGCGTAGGTGGGAAGGTGGGAATGGGGGTGACGGTGTGGCCATTAGCGGTGGTGGTGAGCAGTGGCGTAGGTGGGAAGGTAGTTGATTGACGAAGGAAAAAAAAAAAAGGGTATCTTGTTGATGGTTTATGCATGCTTTTAAAGTGTGCTTTTCGGCAGCTGGGAATGGAGCTGTTGCATGGGATAGTATGGATTAATGTAGCTACCGAAGGCTAGGGTCAACTAGGTGTATGGTTTTTATTGAAGTGTATCAAATTGTCTAACATGTATAGAATTAGTTATCAAAACTTATAAATGACATATTTGTTATAAAAGTAATTATATGTTTATTTTTAAAAGAAATAATCTATATTATTTTACATTTGAAGTGTGATGATACTTGTAGAAACTTGAATTTATTTTTATTTTTATTATTATTTTTATAATAATGAAAATTTTATTATTATTATTATTTATTTATTTGTTTTTGGTTCATGAACTATTTAAAAGAAAATTATTTTGGCATGTCCGTTACCTAAAAGGAACAACTTATTTTATCTTATATTTTTAAGACGTTGATTTAATATTTATAAAGAACTCTAAGTTTCGTTTCAATTTATGGTTGATGATAATTTTAATCAATCAGAGAATCATAAACCACAAAAAATAGAAGTTCATGTGATCACATCAAAATTTCATGGTTTGTTCTCCAAGAAGCTCCAGATGAAGAATTAGAGACTACAAATTGATGAATTATAATGATTTGCTTGGGTAGTAGCCTATATGTGTTGTGGCAAAATGAGGGGTCTATAGGAATGTTCGAACACCTAACAAGGAGCGTTCAAACACAATACCCAAATTCTCCTTGTAGGGTTGGATGCTAATTGTATATTTTGCCCAATTTTGTTTTGATTTTATGTTTTTAGGGGTAATTTGGTAAAATTAAAGGTTTAAATATATTTGAAAATTAGACTAAAGTTTTCTTAAGTGTAAAAGAATCACTTTGTTGGAATTTTGCAACCTTTGTGAAAATAGTCATTCAATAAATTTGTGTCTTCATTTCTTGAAGCTTTCAAGATCATGCTTGAAAGTATCATTTAACTATAACAAATGTTTGTGATTCACTTTATGTAAAGAGTTTTGAGAGATCCATTCACGAGTACAATGGAGTATTGTATTGAAAATGTGGAAAAAGAGTATAAGTGCTAACACTATAAGACCTTAGGGGAGTAGTCCGGTCAAATAAAATCGTGTGTACTATTTTATCATATTTAATGGATTATTAAACAATTGATTGACCATATGTGGTTTTCTACATTAATGTTAAGTAGTTTTTCACATTATATCCTATATTTATTCATGTGATTAAATTTTCTTTTATATGAGGATTCATTAATTCTTACTCAATATTGATATAACTAATAAATAAAACTAAAAAGGTTAAATACATTAATTTCTTAGGATATCTATTCATCCCTTCTAGGTAGTTTCATATCAAGATATTAAATTCTTTTAGATGCTCTAACCAACCTCCTTAGGTGACCAGCATGGGTGAACTCCAAGATTGACACCAACAACAACCATTGATTGTTCTTTTTTCCATTTGAAATTTTAGAACCCTTTCTCTCACATGGATAACTCTATTTCTTCCTCTAGGTTCTTGATTGTTTGAACCCTTGCTTTTGTAATAAAAGCAATAGTACCAACATTCAAAACACCTAAAGAGGGAAATACAATTACCTAAGAGAGATTTTTAAAATCCAAAAAGGAGAAAAAACAATAAATGATCTTTGTTGGTGTCTGATCTTAGAGTTCACCAATAGTAGCCACCTATGAAGCTCAGCTAGTGCATAACTATGGGTTAGTGGGTTTGAGAAAATGAGAAGAGGGAGAAGAGGTGGAGGTTAGGGTTCGTGAGTTTAAGAAATGAGAGGGAGGGAGAAGAGTTAGAGATTAAGGTTTGTGGGTTCACAAAATTGAGAGGAAAGGAGATTCAGGTTTCATGGGGGCTTTATGGGATTTTTGTTTTTTTTTTTTTTAAGGACATGTGACAAATACCCACTTGGTAGAAGAAGCTTCCACTTGGCTAAGATAGATGCACAAGTGAAAGACTTGGGTAAAGGGAGTATGAAATGGGAACCCATAGACACATCAAGCATGCATTGAAAACTTATACAATCGTTTACATTTTGACATATTTCACTCATGCACTCTATTTTATTTTTTCTACTTTGGTATATAAATATGGATTAGTATCATAGAGGCATATACATACCAAGTAAAAACTTCTTATGGTCCCCCACAAAAGGGGATATTAATTTAGTGGTTTGCAAAATGTTGAGAATTCTATGGTAAAATTTTTTCATGTGGAACCCCACTTTTTGAAAAGATGAATTTACTCTACCAATAGTTTAGTAGATGATATTAAATTCTAATTTTATTCACTTCCCCAATATTTAAGTTAAATATATCTAACTATTATTAGCTTGAAATTTTATGAAATATATTCATTCCCATTATTTATTATTTTCACTTTCCTTTCATTTTGATTTAAAATATAAAAGATATTTGATAAAATTTTAAATTCATGATACTAAAGTTTATTTAACTCAAACAGTAGGATAGATGAGTGAAATTCGTTCATTTACATTTTATATATTTCCTCGTCTTTTTAAAAGACAACTTGAGTATTATTAAACTCCTTTTAAGATTTTTATAGAACTTGTTTGACTTATCTTTTGAAGGTAAAAATTAGATTTTTTTTTCATATATATATTTTTTATGAGTTTCTTTTTGGACATTTTTTTTATATTATATTTTTTTATGATTTTTTTTTTAATAAAGATTTGTAACTTAAACTTAATAACAATACTTATTTTAATTTCTTTTTTTAAATACTATTTTTTTTTTCTTTTATGGCATTTTTTTACTGAAAAGGTAAAAGTTATGTTTAAACTCAAAAAGTTTGAGAGAAAATGTAAGAAAAAATAAAATAAAAAAAGTAGAAAGAAAGAAAAGTTAAAAAAAAAAAAAAAAAAAAATTAAAGTTAATAAATTATTTTTATATTTTGTTCCATATTTTTTTTTTCACATATTTAAATATTTTATATAAAAATTTAAAAATATATAATTTTTTTAATAATTTTAGTTATAATTGACTTTTTTTTTTTTTTTTAGAGTAAAATCAAATATAAGAAAATAATTTTACTAAACATTATTTTTTTTCTAGTATTTTAGGAGAATAAACATAATTTTAGAGTTAAATTAAAATAATGATTTTAGGAAAATGAAAAAAAACTAATATTATTTAGATTGAATAAATTTTAGAAAGAGAATATAACTTTCCAACAATTTTATTTTTTATTTAGAATGGATTATTTAATTTAATATTATTTTCATTTAACGAAAAACGACAGTTAAACGGCGTCGTTGTTTGCTAACTGAAAGATGGTGGTAGGAAAATCATTGGAGAGGACCCGAACCTACTAAATTACTAACTGGACCTCGGTGATTGGATTTGATATTACTTTAGTAGAAATTCAAATAAAGAAACTTCAACGTCCACGGCCTCCTGTTCCGTCTTCTTCCATCTCAACTCCATTTTGTTATCTGCTGCCAACCCTAAGCCATGGATTCACTGCTCGCGTATCAGCTCCTTCGCATCCTATCCCTCACTCTTCTTCTCTCATCGTTCTCTCGTATCTCTCAATCAAGTGAGGTAATTAAAAATTCTTTCTCATATGATTTCTTTGCTTAGTCTCCGTTTGCTTTCCAACAAAATTTAAGGAAAGTTTAACGACAGAGTGGGTTTTGAATCTTTTGTGTTTCTTTTGTCTGTGAGAAAATGGAAACATCCACTTCACTGAGCTTACTCGATTCAGTGATTTTTTTTCCTATTAATTTTATATTGTTGAAGGAGAAGTATGGTTGTATTGGGCTCTGTTTGGGTACCAGGAGACAGAGAGGAAAAGGAACTTTGAAGAATCTCAAACTTTGAAGAATTTAATGGTTCTATTGGGCTCTGTTGGTTAAATCATGTGGATGTGGTTGTGTTAAGTTTCATACTTTGAAGAATCGAATATTGAAGCTTTTTTCTTTGTTCTTTTTTTGGATATTTTATTGCATCCAAACTGAGGATTAGGGTTAATACTGAATTAGGATGGGTTTGTTTACAGTTTTGTGATGCTGGAACTGGATTTGGTGATTCTGGATGTGTAGTCTCGTCGAAGTCTGCATCAAAGCTGTTAATCAAGGGAGGAACTGTTGTGAATGCTCATCATCAGGAGATTGCTGATGTTTATGTAGAGGATGGGATCATTGTTGCTGTGAAGCCTAATATTAAGGTAATTCATAAAGTAATTTATTTAATCCATTGTCTGTTGTGTTTCATTTGTTGAATTTGATTCAAAAATGTTAAATGAGTTGCTCAGAGAGGGCTAATTAGCTCTAGCATGAAACTTGATTGGATTGCCATGATGAGGGGCTTTTATGTACTGGATTTGACATTTTAAGATTCTTTAGAAAATTCAAATTTCATGGGAGAATGGTGGGGTAGAATGGTTGTTGTGGACAATGTGGAGCCTAGTCATTCAAGTTGTCAAAAAATCTTGGATTATTCCAAAAATTTTCAGAAACTATCACTGTCCTTATCAAAGGAAAGGTCCATTCTAGCAATCTAAAAAACAAACATGTGGAGCAGAGACCGACACATCCTTTCATTTTTTTTTTTTTTTTTAATTATTATTATTCGTGCATATCCCAAATGTAAAAAATACTTCCCAATAGAAATTATTTGTAAAATTCCTAAATTACTCTATTTAATTATTGAATGATACACACATGCCTTTTATTTTCTCAACATGCATATATTTTCCTAGTTGCAAATTCATTCTCAGATTCTCTCCATGCTATTCCTGATGTTTGCTTCAGCTAGCTCCCAAATTCTGAACCATTTGAATGCCAAAAGTTCTTGAATTCCCAATTGTCATTCTGGTCATTGATTTATTTGATGGTTTGGTAAAGCTGTTAAGCATGATTCTATTTTTAAAATCAGAAAATATTACTAACTTTTATATAAGATAAAAGAACTCTTAGAGGCTTACATTGAAAAAGTAATGGTTTAAAAACAATTTAAAAAAATTGAGGTATCAAAAAAATTTTATTGCCTCAAATTTAAAATTTTTTAAAAGTGATTTTTAAAGACATAAGATAAATATACTTTTTATACAAGAGGCTCTACTTTTTATATAAAATTTATTACTATTTTCTGATTTTAAAAACAAAAAACAGGAAGTGTAACTAAACAGACTTTTAACTGTTGTGACAGTAGAATATGGTATAAGGAACTTATGATTTTTGAATAAGCTGAATCTGATGTTGATAGATGAAGGAGTTTATTTTATTTTCCTCCATGTGAATGAATGATTAAATGGAAAATGGGAATTTTTTTGTTAAAATTTATATAAACAGCTATTAGTTTCAAGAAGTTGATCTTTGTCCAAGGATAAAACACAACTGCTTCAAGAGGTCATCCAAATTATGAATGCTTCACCTACTTTTCTCGTTCAAAGTGAGCATACTTCTGATATATAATATATGTATGCGTTCATGTATATTATACAACTTATAAAAGTTTTGTTATTAGGTGCAGACCTATTTAAATAAATAACTAGTATTTTCTTTTTGAATAAACTATAGTTCATTGAGAATAACAAGAGAGAAATCAGAAAACTAGCAAGATATACTACTGAAAGCCAAACTGGATTTACAGAACAGAAAAGATCAAGAAAGGAATAGCTAGATAGGGAGCATGAAGTTGTTATCCACCAGAATAAAGTTCTAAGAAATGTTTTGTTTAACTTCAAAATGAGATCTATTTTTAAATATTTTTCTATTTCTATTCTCTAAGAAATCTCCCTATTTGTACAGCAAGGGCACTGATCATTGGATAGTCCTGGTGAATCGGTGATCATATTTTGAAGCCTTATTTTACAACATTGGTCCTTCACAGGTCACCACATCATCAAGCAAAAATCAGAATAGAGAAAGCATGAAAACCCAATGCTCTCTAGCAATCAACTAGTGAAGAAAATGATGACTGATAGATCAAGTACCTAATCTACAAATGCAATGCTGGCTTGAAATATGCTGCAATCAAAATGTTAAATCTCTTTGCCAAATAGAGAAAGAACTATGCTTTGGATGGAGCCAACAGGCACCAAGATTTTTATCTGGAGCTCTTATCAATAAAATGTTTTAACTGTGAATTTACCAATATGACTCATTGGCTCCATCATCAATCCTATTTTTCCCTCTAAGCTCAAATTCTAACACCATTTCTAAGTTCAATCACGAAATGCTTCATGAAACTAGGCTACTACATCTTCTCTGCCAATCACACTACACAATCCTTGATGCAATCCTCTTTATTCACCACAATTCCAAATAGCTTTAGGAATTTCTTCACATGAGGGGTCTTCTACACCACTTCCAAGTTCAATCATGAAAATGCCTTACAAAACTTGGCTAGTGCAGCTCCTCCTCCAATTAAAGCAAACAATCCTCCATATGTGCCTCCTTATTCAATGCAATGCTAAACAATCTTAGGGATTGTTTGACAAAAGTAGTCTTCTATGCTAGGTGTACGTCTACTCTGTAAGCAACCACTTTGAAATTCTTGTCAACCCCCTTCTACAGTAGCTTTTCAAAGTTCATTTAATGATGTCTAACTTACACAAATTGACCCTCAGTTCAGAAAATGATATTTGAATTCATACCTATTCCAGCCTATGGGATTCTTTTTTAATTTCTTGAAGAAAGCACAATTGGGGACATGAATCTGGAGAGAGTACATACATAGTTTGTAAGCTTCTTCATCAAAGTTACCCTCACTCATTTAGAAGAGCAAATCCTCTTCCAGCCACTTAGTCTTCTTTTTTCCCCTTTTATTCAGTGCCTTAGAAACTGCTCATACCTTAAATACTGATTGTTGATATATGTTCAAATGGCTGCTGTAATGTGCTGTATTTCCATAGTAGTTTGAACAATATGGAACCTAACATACATTCATGAACTTTTACCTGTTCAAGTTTCTTCTAGCCCTTTAATTTTTTATCTCAGCATGCTGGTTTCTCTTGATGTTTCTTTCTTTTCTTTATGCTTTCTAATGTGCATCTTTATATTTTATTGCCATATGTAGGTAGGTGATGATGTTACTGTGCTTGATGCCACTGGAAAGTTTGTCATGCCAGGTGAATTTTCACTACCATGGTCATATGATATTTTGTGCTCAGTTTTAAATTCTAAATCTAAGGAGCCATGCAAGATGAAAGCCTCATGCACATTTGAAAGCCTAACTTGTGAACAAGGCTCAAAGTATTGACCGAATCCAATCTGACTCAGCTGAGTCATATCTAGAAGAGCCAATTGTGAAGACACTATTGATTATTGAGATCTGATACAAGATTTTGTAATATAGCAAAGAATCAACTGGTCCAACTGACTCATGGTTGAGTCATGATTGGTACAACCAAGTTATGCTTGGTACAACTGAGTTATGGCTGAGTTGTGACCAATAAGGTCGAGTCATGACTAAGTTGCACCACGGTCTCAAGCTCTTAGTATTGATATTGATATGGAATGTGGAGACTGATCTGCCTTGGGGACTTTCCAAGTCAATGATGGATACTGTGACTCTGAACCATTCTTCTAATGCTCAACCGTAAACTCATAAGCATATCTGAGCGGTTTGACTCCTCTTTGTTCTTCACTCTTCAGATGAAACCAAAAAACCTAAATAAAAAGGGAGAAGGAACCAGAGAGCACTCTAGAAGAGGAGGAAATGTATTCCAAGGAGCGATCATCTCTTTCATGCCTTCATGCTGTGCTCATTTTTTCCATATAAGCAATTGAACACTCATTCAGCATGATAAATCTTTTAGCTATCATGATGCACTTATTGGGCATATTTTGAGGTATACCAGAGGAACATACAGTAATGTGATAAGAATCCATTGGTTGACCCAGCTGCTGGTGATATTATTCAAGTTTTTAGAAGGAAGACTGTAAATCAGTCTTTTTTCCTTGCTATTGATAAGAGTAAAATGCATTTCCTGTTTAATTTCTTTTAGTTTTTTACTTGTGAAATCTATGAAAACTCATTAATCAGTAAGCTACATGACATATTAAATTCGAGAGCTTAAAATTGAAGTCCTATGTTCTGAAGTTTTTAGTTTTAGGTCATTTTAATTTAATCTGGAAGTGCAGTTCACCCAATGATTTGACTCCAAGGCATAGGTGTTTGAATCACAAGACTATTGCCTGCGCCAATATGCCTTTGATATTCCTTTTATTTTGACTGGACTGTTAGTATCATATTGAAGCAACATTTATGCCTTGACCAATCCAAGATCTTACAGAGTTCCTGATCTTCATCACTCAGCCTGCCATAGCTTCACATAGTTTTGAGTTTCCTAATCAATCATAGGTTTTGGAATCTAAATGGCACTGATAAACTATTCATTTCCTTCTCTATCTATTTTGAACATAATACATAAATACAGCAGAAAGAATTATCATGCTGTAACCTGCACTTAGTGACTTGGTTCTTTAATTTGTATGCTTGCCAGATCCTGCAAATTTACATTATTAGCGTTATGATTTTCCATGATTTCTGACTAGGAACACAACCCAAAGTTCCAATCGTTCCTCACATGTTATGCCTATAAAATGTTGGTCCCTTGTCTCATCCATCGTGTCCATGTGTTCCGCTTTCTTTTCAGACTGGGTTCCTCTCTTCCCCCATTTTCCTTAACAGGGCCTTGGATGCATGCCATGGGGTTTTTGAAATCTATAGGTAGTAATAAGGAGCACATGATTGTATATCAACTGTAGGTGCAAAAAGCACTAACTATACATCCATCCTAGGCCTTGTAGGTGGATTCAACAGGGTGTAATGTGGTGCGGGGAGCCAAACCCTTTAATACTGCACTTATTATAATTAAAACCTGGCTTGTTGGTTTGCCATTTTTTCCACTGTAGACTTATTAAGTTTAATTAGCATGTCCATGTCCATGTCCATTTCCATCTCTAAGAACTACATATATTTGATCCATATATATTGCAACATTAAATTTTAATGTTTACAGGTGGAATTGATCCTCACACACACCTAGCAATGGAGTTTATGGGTACTGAGACCATTGATGACTTTTTCAGTGGTCAAGCTGCTGCACTAGCAGGTGGAACAACAATGCATATTGACTTTGTCATACCAGTCAAGGGCAGCTTATCAAAGGGTTTTGAAGCCTATAAAGAAAAAGCGAAAAAATCTTGTATGGATTATGGTTTTCATATGGCAATCACAAAATGGGATGAAAATGTTTCAAGGGAGATGGAAATCATGGTTAAGGAGAAAGGTTAGCTGTTTTTTTCAAGTTTATTATAATAACTCTACATAGATTATGACTTGATCTACATTGGCAAATGTAAACCCATTTGGATTCTTCTCTAAATCTGTATGAAATCCTTACTTGTCTTCTTTTCAACTTACAGGCATCAACTCTTTTAAGTTTTTCATGGCCTACAAGGGGGCTCTCATGATCAATGATGAGCTTCTACTTGAGGGATTAAAAAAATGCAAGTCTCTTGGTGCTTTGGCCATGGTACATGCTGAAAATGGAGATGCTGTATTTGAAGGGCAGAAAAGAATGATAGAACTAGGCATTACTGGTCCAGAGGGACATGCACTTTCAAGGCCGCCCGTGGTAATTCCTTAAAGATGTCCATTTTTTCTTTGACCCTGTATTGCCCTCTGGTGTTGCACTTATAGTATTTTACATCATTAAACCTATTTTTGAACTTTTGCAATGGGGAATCCATGATCAGCTAGTACCCTGGATGAGTATCCTGACCATTGAAAGCTCTCCTTCGTTCAAACTTTTCATTTTACCATATTATTTTGTTGTACCATGTATGGTTGAATTTTTGCAATGAATAATAACCTAGATTTGGAGTTCTTAGGATCTCTCTCTCTCTCTCTCTCTCTCTCTCTCTCTCTCTCTTTCTATCTCTCCTTTTAATTTTGTCTTTAAATTTTTGTAATTTTTGTTTTTTTGTTTTTGATGAATCTTGAAAGATTTACTAAACCAAAAACAATGAGGAGAGAAATACAACCATGGGCATTCATTTACTTTCTCTCTTTTCATTCTTTTGCTTCTCTACCATATTTCAGACACGTGCTGTAGGACAGAGTATTCTGGTGGGAGACGCATGTCAAAGAGATGGTAAAGAATGTAACATATTAACATAACTTTTCCCTTGACAAGTTTACTTGCAATGGCTTTCGGGGAGCTAGTGTTTACTAAAATCATTGTATAGTAAGGATATTCTTTTAGTAGTTAATACTTACTCATTTCAGTAAACCATATAAGATTATACCTCAGTGAATCACTCTTTATTCTGTTGTTCTTCTAATTGTCTGACAGTTCTTTCCATTTATTTCCAGGATGTCATGCTTTTTTATAATCTGTCTTTTTTTTGGCCCTTACACAGCTAGAAGGAGAGGCAACTGCTAGAGCTATTCGGTTGGCCAGTTTTGTTAACACGCCTCTCTATGTAGTTCATGTGATGAGCATTGATGCGATGGAAGAAATAGCTAAAGCTCGAAAATCAGGTTTTTTTAACTCTTATATTTACATTACCTGTTTGTTGTGTTAAATTTACACCACCATGGAGCAAAATCTCATGTTGTTCTTATAATTTTATATAATTCTATCTTAAAGACACAACCTTCTTTTATTTTATTTTTGGTTTTTTAGCAATAACTTTTTGGTTCATCGATATTTTGATATTATATTTGTCAGAAAATTGGAAGTAGTAACAAGTTAACTCCAATACTGTTTATGTGGCTGAGTGAGAGAGAGAATGTCTGAAAAGGTCCTGATCTTTATCGAGAAAGGTCCGGGCTTCCCCTATCTTTAACAAATGGTTCCCAACCACTTGAAAATTCCAACTTTATCCTTTATTTTATTTTTGGCTATTTTAGTTTATATATCTATCTATCTATCTATCTATCTATCTATCTATATATAAATTTCAATGGAAGGAATATCTTACAGTGTTAAATTTCTCAATAGAAAGTCTTGTAGTAGGGTAAATATCTTGTTAGTTGGAAGTCCTATAAACATATGGTTTACTTAGGATTTGAGGACTGGTTTTTTCTTAGTATTCAGTAACCACAATTGTTTTAGCCTTCTCTTTTTTTATTCTCCATATTGTTTCTTGACTATGAATCTTGTGTTATCCCAAAGCATGCAATCATGTTTCCTAGGCAGAGAGGATGCCTTGTGATGGCTGTTCTAATGGATCCCAATTCAACTAACCAATTTGAGGCAAACCAACTGAGAAGACAATATGACTTGTTAAGTTGGTATTTAGCTCAACTTGAAATCTTGATGCAAGAAAGGGGTCTTTTGAAACCGATATCTTTGTGGAATGTTTTTTTCTTCACTAGTCTTGTCATAGAGCAACATCATAATGCTCAAAAATGGGAATTGAAATTTAAGTTTGAGATTTCATGAAGAATACATTGATTGGTTAAGAGTACTGTATAGTGGACTTTTAACCATTGAGAAATCTCAGATGAGGTCCAAAGCCCATAATCTTTTGGGTCTATGTCAGAAGCCTATCAAAGAGTCTTGGTAGATGAAAGATTACAAAGCAGAATCATGCAAGATCAGGCCTTAATTCTGCTAGATTTCCAAACAATGCAGCAATATGTGCATGAAGAGCAGACAAAAAATGCATGAAATACCAGGAGACATGTTAGCACATCCAGAAACAAGCCAAACAGAACCCTGTCAGCAGCCCAAAATTGTGGTTAGGAGCCCAGATTTTGAAGTTGTGTGTGTGTGTGTGTTATTTGAAGAAGAGAA
This sequence comes from Vitis rotundifolia, assembly GCA_030254885.1. Taxonomy (NCBI): domain Eukaryota; kingdom Viridiplantae; phylum Streptophyta; class Magnoliopsida; order Vitales; family Vitaceae; genus Vitis; species Vitis rotundifolia. The sequence continues at coordinate 11,079,483 of CM058156.1, forward strand.
ATGGATTATAGCACATATTATAAAGAAGATCATGTGGGAGGTGGCTGTCATAAATCATCCTAGTGGCTTTTAAGTTATCATGGAAACCATTGTTATTTGAAGAAGAGAAATGGTTATAGGACATATTATAAAGAAGATCATGTTAGGTAATGGACCGGTGATGTATAACAAGACAACCCAAGCTAAAGTTCTAATACCTTATCTCATTGGTAGCCATTTTTGGGCTTGCATATGGGGCTCAATAAGTGAAGAAAGTGAACAGGCATTGAGGTTTGAGTTTATGACCTCCTGACAACCAAGACTTTGATACCATGTTAAACTACCAATTCGACCCCAAAATCTAAATTGATAAATAATGGACCAAAAATATATATCAAGACAAATTGAGCTAAAGCCTTGGTGATGCTTGTGAGGAAAACAGCGAAAATGTCTTACTTGGTAAAGGGTTGACTCTCCAGGTGTATGCAAAACCTTGTTATTTCTAGAACAACAAAAGAAAGATAACTAGTCTCAAATCAGTATGTTTTATAGTACTTTCACCATCAGCAGGTTGATGTGCAGGATGATTATTGGATGCAGTTGTGAGAATGGGGTCTCACAAGAAGCTTAAGATCAAAACTCGAAAACATTCTAGGCCCTTTAAAGAATTGGTTTTGTACAGTGTTATCAAAGGCGATCGCCTGGGTTGCTTAGGCCATTAGGCCAGATAAAAGGCGCCTTTTGAAGACCTATGCAAGGCGACTTCAAAGAGGCAACGCCTAGGCAATCGCCTTGGGATAAGGCATAAGGCATAGAGGCGGTTGCATTGACCATGAATTAAGATTAAACATACTTAGATTATAATTTCATTCAATCTAACATTGGTTTAAACATAGTATAAGATAAAATATCAATCATAGAGATAATAAGATGGAGGGTTATCAATCTAGTCTTGATGGAACTAATGACAATTTTAATTTCAATAATGACTATGATGATGATGCCTAAAGCTTCTCTAGAATGTTCAATCTCTTATTTTGTTTTTTATTTTGCTTTTTAGATGTTTGAAAATTTAGAATATACATTTAGATAGGATGAATATCTTTAAACGATATGATGTTTTTTATAATATGGGGTACAATATTTAACACTTTCAATAATGATTACTATTTTGTTAATTTTATGAGACATCGTGAGTGATGAAAAATTAATAGTGTTGATTGTTGAAGACAACACTTATATTGGTTGAATATCGAATAGGTGAATATATGTATATTTTTTATTGCCTTACTATAGTTAGGCTATTGCCTTGTTTTTCGCCTTTCGCCTTAGGCTAAAAGGAGTCTTATCGCCTTGATATCGCCTTTTTCTTTTGACAACACTGGTTTTGTAAACATGAGGTAGATCCCAATTGTCGATCCTAGGTGAAAGACTCTGGATGATTGGTTGACTCCCATTGCTGGGGAAAATCCAGATAGATTCAGATGAAGCTGCAGCCTGTATTGGAATGAAAGGAAAGTAAGCTGCTTCATCTCCATCTGCCTATTCTCTTTTATTTTCCTTTGTTGCCACTTTAAAACATGGTATAAATTGGAGCAATGAATGAGGTACTGATGACCAGACAAGGCAGATTCTTGTACTGCCAGAGACACTTCGCAGGTTGGTGTTATCAGATCTGGATGACCTCAAAGCAGTAGCTTATGTTTTAGTTCATTGTCTATTAGTGCCTATTTTTAGTTCCTTTATCTATTAGTACTCCATATATCAATAAGCTTTGGTTTGATGTACTGGCTATGGATGGATGTTATCTATTATTTGAGAGGCCATGTATGATAACTGGTTATACATGATGGTTGAGAAAGGACATTAACTTTCAGTAAGAATGAACAGAAAAATATCTTAGTGCCATCTAAAGAGGAAATTAAGCCTAAATCTGTGAAAAGGGTGGATACTAATTTATGAGTGTGAAGGCTGGGAATGTGGTTGATAAGTCTGTGTTATTGATGAGGGAGTTGCGAAATGCATTGAGGTTAATAACATCTAGTATAATGCTTCTACTGATAAATGCAAAAGAAAGCTGGTTTTTGATGTTGGACTCTTTGTTTGGGCCATGATGATAAAAGATTGAACTCCAACTGGTATATATAAGAGAGTTTCGAAAGGTGCAAAAGTTTCGTAAGCCTTAGGCACAAGGTGTAAATATACAAGACCTAGTTCTAAAAGGTGCAAAAGTCTGTAAGTCTTTGAGGAATTTGTCTAGCCTCCAGAAAATTCCAACTTTATCTTCTCTCTCTCTCTCTCTCTCTCTCATATATATATGTATATATATTGCTAATTAGGATTAAATCTAGTTTTATTTATTTTTTCAATGGATCTCTTTAGATATCCAGAAGGTAATTTTATAGAATCTCTTAGAAGAAAGTCTTGTAGTAGTTAACACTCATTAGTAGGAAGTTCTAGAAATAGTCTTGATTAAGATTGGGAATTGGTTTTTTAGTGTTAATACTTCCCTTGAAGTCTTGTGTTGTTGGATTGAGTGACAAAGATATTCTTTGCTTGTAGGCAGCATCTTTTGGGCACCTTTAGGTGATATCTGAAGTGAACTTCTGATGCAACTATTATCTGATCTAATAATTTTGAGTCTTAAGCAGGAGTAGCCATTCACTTTTCTTTTGAACTGCAGGACAGAGAGTTATTGGAGAGCCAGTAGTTTCTGGGTTAGTCCTTGATGATTCTGGGCTCTGGGATCCTGACTTCATCAACGCAGCAAAGCAAGATCTCATACTCCTTCCATTTTCTTCTTCTCTTCACTTTCTATCACATTTTTTAACCTTTGTCAACATTATGATCTTTTCATGTTTCAGGTATGTAATGAGTCCCCCTATTAGAGCATTGGGACATGACAAGGCCCTTCAAGCTGCTCTTTCAACTGGAAATCTGCAGGTTTTTTCTCTTGTTATGGGAAAGATGGTTATAAGATTATTTACCCACACCAAAGATAAAAACTTTCTAAGTGGGACCTACAGTCACATCAAAGAACCATCCAAGTACCATCTGCTCTCACAATTTAAAAAGTCAAGTTTTGGAAAAGGCTGGTGATGTTTTCTTTGGATAAAAGTGCTACACTGTGTTGTATTAAACAAAGTAAGAATTTATAAAAAAGAAAGAAAGATGAGAAATCTTCAAAAAGAAAAGAAAATGTTAAAGATTGCACAAAACTAAACTAAAAAAGTCCTTGCAATATAAAGCCTTTGCCTTCTCACCCTTACAGAAATAGTCTCAAATAAAAGCCTCAGGGGACATGAAATTCCCAATAAAATGAATTAAAGGTGAGGCTCCTTTCCTTGCCAGCCTATTGGCTTCCTGACTAGTGTATCTAGGCTTCAGAAGAAGGAGCAATCCAATCCTCTATTCAGTTTCACAATCCTTTACATAAATGACTGTATCTCCAGAGCCCTGGATGACTTTTAATCACCTAAGACAAAACTCTTTCTGTATCCAATGGATGTTTCTTGGCAATTCAGGTGAGATGGGCATTGGAGGACTCATTTGGGATTGTACTAGTGAGATTATTTGAGCTTTTTCAAAGAGAGCCAAGTTTAGCTAGCTATTGAAGTGGAAATAAATACTCTATTTGAGGGTCTCAAAATTCGACCTTAGTTCTTATTAACTAAACATCAACTTCCATATTGTCTTCTGTGCAAAGACTTCTAAATAAAATTGGTTAATAAACTATGATATATGTGCAAAACATATTTTCTACATTGAGGATAATGTTGATCCTAAAGCATAATCTTGATATTGTTACTTAAAGTGATCTTTGAATTTTCTTTCCCATGATGCGTTTCCATTTTGCAGCTTGTAGGGACTGATCATTGTGCCTTCAATTCCACACAGAAAGCTTTTGGAATTGATGATTTCCGAAAAATTCCTAATGGTGTCAATGGTAATACAAGTTATCATTACCACTGATATCTGGGAAGTCAATTATTATTTTCCTAGTTATTAAGTTGGTCTCATTTTTCCGTTCTAATTTTTATATTTGTACACATTGCAATCCTGGGAACAATTAGGTATTGAGGAGAGGATGCATCTGGTTTGGGACACAATGGTGGTAAGTTCCCTGGATTTGTTGTTTGATACTTCAAAACTAATAGCTCAAATTGGAATGATAAATTCCCTAAATAGCCTTTTTTTTTTTTTTCTGCTTCTCAAACTCTATTTATCTTCCAGGAGTCTGGCCAAATCTCAGTCACTGATTATGTTCGGATAACAAGCACTGAATGGTATGCTTTCAAAGTGATCATTTATGTAGAGGTTCCCTAAACCGAAAAATGCATAAGATAGTGTGTTTTACAATTTAATCTCAGTTTACCTATCAAACCATATGGAAAAGTGAGTTTAACTTTTACATTATTTTTTCAGTGCTAGAATCTTCAACATGTATCCAAGGAAAGGAGCAATACTTGCTGGATCTGATGCAGACATAATCATATTAAACCCAAATTCAAGCTTCCAAATAACTGCAAGGTCCCATCACTCTAGATCAGACACAAATGTCTATGAAGGAAGGAAAGGGAAGGTAATTTGGTTAAATATTCTGATTAGCAAATTCTAAGTTCATATATACTTTTAATTTCATTTGATACACCAATAGAAAATTTATACTCCATCTTTTGTGGTGGAAATGTTGAGTGATGTTCAACAAAAGAGTGACTTAACATTTGGTCACAGGAATTTTACCACTTTAGAACTAGAAGTGAAGTTGCGGACGAAACCTAAAAATGGGAGGCCATTTTGATTCTCCTGGATCACTTGGTCATAGGGATGAAGAAATTGATTACAGTGCTCATATATTTAGAACAAAATGGATGAAGTGGAGAAGTGCCTCTAGGGTGTTTCTTAATCATAAATTGTCTAGCAAATTAAGGAGAAAACTTTGTGAGATGAGTGTAAGACAAGCCATGCTTTCCATAAAGAATAATGGGAAATTACAAAACATGCATATGGATATTTCTATTACATGTTTACTAGGTTTTGAAAAAAAAAAATGTTATGTTCTTTCTCATTATGTTTGTATGTATAAGATAAACATTGATATTCATATTGCACATATATTAGGGTTTGAAAAAGAATGTTATGATTTTCTCAGGGAAAGGTTGAGGTGACGATTGCTGGAGGAAAAATTGTTTGGGAAAATGATGAACTGAAGGCAGTTCCTGGATCTGGAAAGTACATAGAAATGCAACCTTTTAGTTATCTTTTCAATGGAATTGACAAGGCAGATGCTAAATACCTTTCTTCCCTCCAAGCCCCAGTACAAAGATCCAAAGCTGCAAGTTGAATCACTGGTATAATACTACTACTTTGGCCTTTTGGCTACTTACATTAAAGTTAAAAACACAAACAAATAATGTTCTGGAGGATCTGCGCATCCCGGTTTGTAAAATCTATATGAATTAATCCTAGTACTACTGTCCTTTACCATCAAGAAATGATCTGATGATCATTTTCTTTTCCCCTTTCCTAAGCAATAAATGCAAAACAAATTCAGAGGTTATAAGCTTAAAAAAAATTCACATCAGGTCACTCTAAATGATTACAGAAGCTTTTGATTCATTCTGAAAATGTCTTATATAAATTTTAGGCACACAATATAAGTCTCACAATTCAGTGTGGTAGCATGAAAGGATCGAAAATACAGAGAGAAGACAGACTTTTGAAGACATATCAAGGCCTAATACAACAATTAATGTAGGTCAGGAGCTTCCTCTTCCTCTGCATGTAAATAAATTTAAAAAGCAATGAGAACAATGAATACTCCATATAGTTGCATTGCATATTTAGAGTGTGTTTGACACTGAAACACGTGTCTAACCTTTATAACATTTGAATGATAAAAATTTTCAAGTGTTAAGAGAGGTGAGAAATACTTCCAAGAATCACTGCCAAACGGGTTCTTAGTTATAATCTAGAAAACTGGTTGATACTCAAGCCAGTGATGATCCATGTGCATTGACTGAGGGGATATGGACCAAAACAGGATTGAGTATTGTATTTTGCTTTAACTTCTTCTACTATATGATACATATTCAAAAGAGTGATTAATTACATTGACGACACAAATGATGATAGTTAGGAAAAAGATAAATGGAGTCTTACCATGACTGATTCTTCTTGTTGTTGATGAGGATATCGCCGTTGAGGAGTGAACTCCTGTTGGTTTCCTAGACTGTTGTTTATGTCAGCCTTCTGCTGCTTCTTATTAGCTCTAGCCTGAGAAAAAATCATGGAATAATTGGTAGCTCCTCCAGTCTTTTGGTCCCACCCTCCAAATTGTGGAACTGACATCCAAGCATTCTTCTGGAAATGGCGGATAATAGGTTAGATATTTGAATCAAGTTAGGGTTAAATCTTCTGTGCAGAAAATGCTTTATCACTTGAACAGGGGAAGTTCTACATATAACTGTCATACTCAAGCTTGTATTGGTTAACATCCCCTCAGCCAATGCACATTAACCAATGCAAGCTCGGGTATTGCTGGAGTCTTATAGTGTGAGAATAGTTTTCCGACAAATAATCAATCAAACCTTAAAGTTTAAGCTGTTAAATAATGAGTTACAGAAAGATTAAAAATAATGGCTTATAAACCAAACATGATGATGAGTCACTTTCCTGAAAATATCATAGGAATTTAGTATTTGCTAAGATGTATTCTGAAAAATAAAAAAGATGGAGCTACCTCCTTCCGTTTCTCCATGATGGCTTGAAGAGAGAGGAGGGTGGGAACAGAGAGGCTTAGAATCAAATTATGAGAATGTGAATATCCAATGCTATATAGTTGTCCATATTTAAGGAATTTAAGGGGGTTTTGACATATGGCTGCATATAAGTCAGTCATGTTTCAATGTGTTCTTGCCCTTCAACCATTCACCAGGCTGTCTCTGAGACACAGAGCCCTGATTTACGGTGTTTGGTTACAGAGAAAATGCTTAAAATTAGATTAAATTAGTTATAGAAAAAAATGAAGATATAAATAAAAGCCTCCAAATATAGTGTATTTGAAGGAAATAATAGATGGTTGAAAAGGATGAGGTGCTGCTTCAGAATACCAATGTTGCTCTTTAAAAATTGTGACTTTGGCTTTAGCTTTATGATTAGTTAAACAAAAACACAAAAAACCCTCTGAAACAAGGTGTTAATATCATTGAGGATAAATATGACAATTTAATGGTCTAGAAAAAGTTTTGAGTTGATTTTATGAAACAACTTTGATACTTATAGTAAAATTAAGTAGTAAGTTTTAAGTCAATAACTTAAAAGTGATTTAACTTAAAGTCATTCTAATGATGCACTAATAAATTGACAGAAGTCAAGAAGAGGTTGATCGGTTTGAAGGTATAGATTTGGATATTTTCAACCTCCCTTGGAAGGATGCATAGAATTTCCAACATGTAGTCGGAACAAAAAACTTCACAAAAAAAAAAATCTCCTAGGAAAATATCTTTAGGGACATGTCTAAATAATCATCTAAATAGTCAAACAATTTATTAAAGCTCTAATGTTGCCAAAGACATTCAAAAGGTCCAAAAGAAGATAAAATTTCAAGAGATGCATAAACCAATTTTTTTTTAGGGAGAATTATCCTTAGGGTAGGTTGGGAAAAAATATGATCAAAAAGGGTGGGTAAAATTGATAATTCTTTTGAAGGGTATGGTAAAATTATGATAATTCTTCCAAAGTCCTTATTTTGTTTAAATGTCAAGACTACCCTTAATAAGTGAAAAACAACAACAAAGAAAAAAAGAAAAGAGGAAAAAGGTCCAGCACTTCAAATTATGATCTAAACCCGTTTACACAAATCTTGTTTTTTGTGTGAATCTAGCAAGAAATCCATTAAAGACAAGTTTTTTTTTTTTTAAATGCCAAAAAAATAAAAATACGTCAGTTTATGCAAAAAATAAATAAATAATTTAAAAATTGGATTGAAGGAACGAAAAGTTGATAGTTGTAACCATGTAAATCTAAGATATTGGATCTGAAATATTGAAGGAGGTTTTGAGAAAGAAATTACATTTTTTGTGTAAAATGTTATTTAAATTTATTATTTTGAATTTTTTTATATTATTTTGGTCATATTGAAGATGTGTTTTTATTTTTAATTTATTTTCCGAGGGAGTTGTTTGATATGATTATTATTGATTTCCATTGAAAATGTTTGCATTTTAGTTTTGTTGTTGAGACTTGTTTGACATGGCAGAAGAAAATTTTTTCTCAGTTGTTTCATGCTTGTTTGGAACCACTTTGTTTGGGTATTTATGAACATATTTGGATTTTCATTGAAAACTGAAAATTATAATCAATTGAGACATATTTTATATAATAAAGAATAATATTTATTGTATATTAGACATGTAGGTATGCCAAAAAACCCACAACTACCTAGTTTTATAGAAAATTTCAAAATTTCAAAATTTTACCTTATCATAATATATCGTAATGTTATTGTATTTATATTGTAATTGTAGTGTATTTTTATTGTATATTTATATTTTTATATAAAAAAATTAATTTTTTTTTATACATCATTGGATTACCATCAATAACTTCATGTATTGAAATTATAATAGTGTATTTTTATAATTTTGGCTTGCAAAGATGCTTTAGGATAGGAATACAACATAATAGCCTAGAAATGCTAGTTCAATAAAAAAACGAATTCAATATTTTGTTATTTTGATATATTGTAATGTTAATATTTTTTTCATTATAATTATATTGTATTTGTATTGTACTTATACTTTATAATTATCAGAAAAGAAGATGTACTTCTCAATTAGTAAATGGACTTGAGAAATTCAGGGTAAATTGGTCTAATAAAAATATTAGGCCTTTATAAGAATTATCAAATCTATCCAACATTTTCAGTAATTTTTTTTCCTAGCCTACCGTTAAGGGTAATTCTCCCTTTTTTTTTAACTAATCCAAAAATGTGATAAAATCATGAAAAAAAATCATACAATATTCTCAAAATGTCTAATTTACAAGAAAAATTATGGCAAGGTAAGTATACATACAAATCAATTTCAAAATCAAGCAAACAACCCCTTTATTCAGAATTTGGTCAGTGCAGTCGCTATAGCAAGGGAAAAATGTTTATCTCAATTGGGAAAACATTTTTTAAATATTTTATTTGTCTAAAATAAACTTCAAGAAGTTTAAAAAATTAAAATTAAGTAAAAATATCAAAACAATTTTACAAAGCCATTTAGCAATTTAAAAAGACAAAAAGACATTTCAGGTGTCTGGGTGAAAACTAACCCACCAAAATATGATTTGACATCTCTTGTTTGAAAATTACTAAAGTCAAGTTTAAAGAGTCTACAATACCATAAAATCATAGAATAAATTTAGGAGCATCCTAAGTTAGTCAAATCAAATTTTTGTTTCATAGGTGTAGTGAATCAAGCAAGTTGGCTATGGAAGAGGGAAAAAAAAAAAAAAAGTTTATGTAGGGGTCTCGCCAAACCCCCACTTCATATATATAAATCTAGTTTATGCATTCTCAACTTTGCATGAATATTGATAAACTCATCAAAACTAAGAATTATCCCATTTATTTGGGACCATAAATTTGGATTCATGTTATATTCAACCAAAATTTTATCGAAGATAAAATGAAAATGCAAACTGAATGAAATCTAATTGCAAATCTTTAGAAAAAGATTTTTGGACCTTAAGAACTCTAATTGAAATTTTGAAAGGGATTTTAATATTAATCTTTTGAGATAAAGAATTATTTTTAAAAGAGAAAATATTTGCAAATAACAAAACATAAGAATCAAACCAAGTAAACCAGAGGAGTGGATGAACTACAGAGTTAATTTTTTTTACAATTAACAAAGACTAAAGATGGTGAGAGTAGAGACCAATATTCATTATTTTTCAATGGCTCTAAAAGTCAAATTAAAATATTGATCACTAAGCAACGAATTTTTAGATCAAACAAACAAACAAGACATCAATAAAATATTAACAAAGATCAATTAAACACATAAACTAAGATAAATAATCAAGAACTAATATAAGATAAACCAAATGCATATACATGTGATTATAATAATATGAATTTAGTAATGCAAGCACACAAAATTCGAAAAAATGCATGAACTAAGTAAGATGAATCAAGAACTAAAATTACCTAATTTAAAGCTTGAATATAATAACACGAGGATAAACTAAATAATGAAAATTCTAAAAGCACAAACTAGAATTGAATCAAACAAGAACTAAGATTAACAAACTTAAAACATGAATACCATTATATGAGATCAACTAAACTAATTAATTAAAATTCGTAAGAACACATAAAACAAATAGGATGGATTAGAAAATAGAAAAAAGACTATTTTAAAACATGAATAAAATAATGTGAGTTCAATCAAGCAAATAAACTAGAATTCGAAAAATACATGAACTACATAGGATCAATCAAAACTCTAAAATAAAAAATAAAAAATAAAAAATAAGATAAAACTTAAATAATGAATATAATAACTTGAGTTCAATCAAACTAATAAACTAAAATTCTAAAAACATAAGCTAAAATAGGATCAATCAAGAACTAAAATTAACAATTTTTAAATAAGGATAAAATAGCATGGAATCAATCACATTATCCAACTAAAAGTTAAAAAAAAAAAAAAAAAACCACATAAACTAATAAGATGAATCAAGAATTAATAATTAACAATTTCAAAACAAGAATAAAATAGCATGGAATCAATCACATTAATCAACTAAAAATTTAAAAAAAAAACCACTTAAACTAATAAGGTGAATCACAAATTAAAAATTAAAATTTTTGAAACAAGAATAAAATAGCCTGGAATTAATCACACAAACCAGTTAATTTTTATTTTTTTTTTAAAAAAACACATAAACTAATAAAATGAATCAAGAATTAAAAAAATTAACAATTTTAAAACAATGATAAAATAGCATGAAATCAATTACATTAATCAACTAAAATTTTGAAAACCACTTGAACTAAATAGATTTGATTAAGAACTAAGAACTAATGATTTTTTTTATTAAAAAAAAAACAATGTATAAACTAAAGTGGTGTTTGTTTTTTTTGCTTAATTCTAAATAGAACTTCTATTTAACTTAATGCTAAATAATACTTAATATTAAGTATTAAGTTGTTTGTTTTTTTAATATTTTATTTTTATTAAGTATTAAGCGATTTGTTTTTTTATATACTAAAAATTAATATTTTAATATTTTAATATATTAAAAAAATATAATTTAACATATTTCTAAAAAGTTTAAAATAATAAAATTGTTATAATAAATAATTTATCATTATCATTCTTACAAAAAATAATTAATATGTTTATTTTTTATATAATTAAAATAAAATATATTAAGACTATGACCCTAGATTGTCTTGTTTAAGGAAGAAAGGGTGATAAAATATCACTTCAGCTTTGGGGTTTTTGTGCAACAAAAGGTGTTATTTTCCATTATAGAAATGTGAACTGAATTTGGTCTGTTTTGAAATTTCATTTCATATAAATTTATTCAATGATAATCACTTTGCAATTAGCCAACAGGGAACCAAAAGATGAACAAAAAAGAAGATTTGAAGACCCAAAAAAACTGTGATGGGACCCATTTGCCAGAAGGGCCAAGAAAAAAGAGCCCCCTCCAGTGCTCCTGTGCGTCAACAAGCCCACCTACATAAACCCCTCTACCCCCCTCCATAACTTGGCCATCACTCTCCTTTGCATAATTCTCTCTTTCAGGCATTTTCACAAACACTTCACCGCAAACAAAACGTTTTCTTCCTTTTTTTTAATAACTCTAACATGGCCAGACCTCAGCAGCGATATCGAGGCGTCCGACAGAGGCATTGGGGCAGTTGGGTCTCTGAAATTCGCCACCCACTTCTGTAAGTTCACACACATGAACATGTACATGTTTCGGTTTCGGTTTTGTTCACGTTTCGGTGTTCACTTCCAAGTTGCTAATTGAAATCAGGTTTGTGCAGGAAGACTAGAATTTGGCTGGGCACATTCGAAACGGCGGAGGACGCTTCTCGGGCCTATGACGAGGCGGCGAGGCTCATGTGAGGTCCGAGGGCGAGAACCAACTTCGCTTACAATCCGAACGCCTCCCAGTCATCGTCTTCCAAGTTTCAGCTACTTTTAACTGCCTTTTCTATTTAGAACACTGGCTTTTTCTATTTAAAAAAAGGGTAAATATTTTGACTTTTTTTATTCATTAAAAAAATTTTAAAATTCAGTAATAAATCATCAAAAATTAGAAAAATAAACAATATAAATTTTGAAAGAAAATTATTTTCAGTAAAAAAAAAAAAAAAAAAACGCCGCCTACAGGATTAACATGTGATTACAAAAATAAAAAGATAAATAAAAAAAATAAAAAAAATAAAAATCGAAACAAATTACTCAAGAAAACTTACCTTCAATCATGTAAAAGATACTGCTGATCAATGGTGCGTGCTGTCCAAAAAAGGTGCAGCCTGGTGCGTTTTTCTTTTTCTCTCCAATGGTGCGTGCCCCTCTTTTTTTTTAAAAAAAAATGATGCATGGTCCCACGTCTCAAAGTGGCAGCCTCAGTGGTGGGACTGTAGGAGAGTTTCTTTGTTCGATAGTGTGTCAGTGCTCTTTCCTACTGGATGCATGATACGCATGCGTCTTTGAAGATGAGGGCGTGGCCCCTCTTAAAGAAATCTGTGGTCCCCTCAATGGATGCGACCTATTGGAGAGCCCCCTCTTATAGTGTGTGTCACCTCTCTCCTGTGTGTGTTGCTGAAAGAAGTCGCCTATGGATGCAGCCCACTAAAAAATCTCGTGTGAAATCTCCTCCCATTTCCACAGCCTATGCGTCATCCCAAAAAATCTAGTGGTCCTACTATATGTGAGTGACAACCTTCTTGTATGCGTCAGAGGGTTTTCTCCTCATGGAATGGTGTACGACTACTGCCTAATATGCAGCCGTGGTGCTTGTCCCTCTTTGGAAAGGTGCAACCCCCAATCTCTAGAAAATCTTCAATGATATACATATATGTTAAAAGTACATGAAACATGTTAAAAGTACATGAAACTCTTTACTACCAAGGGATGACTACAAGCCAATAGAAAAGGAAACTCTTAGTACTATATATATATATATTGGGGACAAAATGGAGGGTTTACAACTATCTTTTTAATTTTGATGCAGCTCTTTAGCTTTTTATCCTATGTGATGGATTTTACACGCTTGAAATCCTTTTTTATAGGAATTTAATTCCTTGAAAACCCTCTCTAAGGCCTCTTTGGACACTACAAATCTTGAATTCTAATAAATACTTTTATATTTTTTTCTTTCAGCAAGCACCCCTTATAATTTTCCTTGACTTTTAAGAATTTTCTTAATTTTTAATAAATATGAATATTCCGACAATAATGGAATTCATCTAAATTTCTATGATGATTTTCCATGATCATTAGAAAAATGAGATTTGTAGAATTAATTCATACAAAAATAAATTGGGCATTGATGAGGGCCCAACATATGTGATATATTCTTCTAATTATTGATTTTAGGTACCATACTTGTTGAATATTGTTTGATTTCGCTTTGCTTAGTGACAAATGTGAAAAATTTATATTTATTATTATGCACTAACCTATTTTCCATAAAACGCACAACTTGTAATTCAAGTGCATTTCTTTCATCTTTTATTCATTTGATTATTTTCCGATACATACTTTAGCCCTAGTATATCATGATCGTTGCTTGGTATCCATTGATTAATTAACCAATTATCATGTTTGTCTTAACTTGATTAGCAAAGACCTAATTATAGGGCTTAAAGGGTTGTTACGGTTTATCACCGTACCTTCTCAATAAGTAACCTAATCCCTGAACCCATATTAGGTTATTCTCCACTTTCTTTTTATTTTATGAATCACACTTAAATTTTCTTTCTTATTTTGATTTTCCTTTTAAAAATAAATAAATAAAAGTGGCAACTCTAGAACTTTTCAAAAATCAATTTTTCACTTTTCGAGTCTCGCCATAACAAACATGAAAAATGTGGATCCACACATAGTATTGATTTTATTATTTTAAATGCATAGAAAATTTTGTGAATTATATTTTTACTATATTTAATGAAATAATTTAAATGAGATAGAAGAGTTTTCCATATGTATATATTCATTATTACAAAAGTAATTTGATATAAATTATTTCATTTAAGTCATTTATAAATAATATATAAGATGACATAATATACCAATAATTTAATTAAGAATATATGATATTAATCAATAAATATTATTTATGATAGATATATCAAGTATATTATCTAATAATATTTTGTTACATTAATAGATAAATAAAAATTTATAATGATAATTTTAAAAATGTAGAATACCAATATTTTTTAATGTTTGAAATTGTATTTTCATTTTAGTTTTTTCTTTCTTGAAAAGACGTTTAATTAAGAAAGTAAAAATTGTTTTTTTAAAAATAAATTCATAAAGTCTTGTTTCGTTTTAAACTTTCATTAATGTAAAAATTTGTGAAAAAAATATAAGTAAATTATATAATTTATATCTTATGTTATGAAATATATTACTATAATGAATAATATTGTTTTTTTTATAATATACATAATGTAATAGTAATAATCTATATTATATTGTTATATATTATTATATTATAAATTATATCTTATATACCTTAATATCATATTAAGGTTATTTTGTACTATATTTTAAATTTTAAATCACTTCAGTAAAATTTTCTAATATATTTATAATAAATTAAACAACTAAATTATTTTAATATAAAAATATATTCTCTGATAAAAAATATTTTTAATGTTTTCAAATATATATATATGAGATAATATTTTATTTATATTATTTTGTTCCGGATCTCAAAAGTCTTTAATTTATATGCTATTATTATGTCATTTGATTTCTACCTTTTTAAAAAACCGTTTTTTTTTTTTTTCCTTTGAAGTTTTCTAGAAAATGAAAAGGAAAAATATCATTCAAACATATCTTGAGAGATGATCTTTGTTTTCTTTGAAAATGAACAAATCTTAAGTTTTAATAATTAATATTGATTTACAACTCTTTAAAGACACGTTTATAATTAGTAGTTATGAAAATTTGAATTTTGATGGAATAATTTAAATTAAATTTTAATTTTCTATAATAAAAGGTAATTTGTTTTAAAATTTACTTAAAGTAAATAATTTTTAGATGTTTTAGAATTAATTAAAATAATATATAAAATGATATAAATAATTATTTTATGTGATTATACCATAAGTCATTTAAAATTTTAAAATTATTCATTTATTAAGTAGTTCAAATTTTAAAATCTAATAAAATTCTAAGAATGAATCCAATATTATTTTTTATCCTTCCACAGCATGAATGTAATCAAAGTGAAATCCAATAAATCCTAAGAATAAATACAATCCATTCTTTAATTCTTCCACAACATCAATTTGACGTAAATGAAATGTAATAATTTCTAAAAATGACATGATCTTTAATCATTTCACAACATCACTCCAATCAAAACTCAATGCAATATTGTTTCACGGAGAGCATCTAATCAAGGATAAAAACATTGGTAATTTCAGATATATCGATATTTTGATTTTATGGATATATCGACGGATATTTTGGAAAAAAATATCAATAGGCCTAAAATTGATCAAAATTTATAAAAATATAAGAAAAACTTTATAAAAATGTAATTAGAAGTATAATAGATATTTTAAAGTTGTTTTATTAAAGAATTTGATATATATATATATAATCTGATTTATCATATTTGATAATAATATCGTATGCATCGGTAAAAATATGAATTTTATAAGTGTACATTTATTATTAAATTATATCAAATATTATTATATTTTATTATAATATGTCTAATTTTAAAATATATATTAATATTACAATTATGATCCATTTAGTTCAATTATGTTAAATGATACAAAATAAATTATGACATATGTACAATTTTTTAATATTTAATTAATATATTAATGATATTAAAAACACTATGAAGAAAATTATCATGATAATTTTTATATTTTTGGTAATCAATTAAAAGAAATTTTTGTATTTAATTATAAAATAAATATAATTAATTTGCTCTCTAAAATATTTTTTAAATATTTTCTTTATATTACGACTTTGAATATATATCTTTAGTGCCCCTTATAAAACATGGTTAAGCTTGCCTTGGTGGTTAGTAGCCTAGATTTTAAACTTTTTGTTTGGGGTTCGAATCCCCTTAATAACAGAAAGTGGAATTTTGAGGAGCATTGTAGGAGCACATGCTAGCGCATTTGAACGTATTGTAGCGGGTTTGAATGCAATTTCCCCAAATTTTGCTAGCATATTTGAACGTACTATAGCGAGTTTGACCATAATTTCCCCAAAATTTCGTCAATACACAATATATCGTTATATATCTCGATTTTTTCTTCCATGCATCTAACATGCCCTTCATGAGAGGAAAACAAAACCCTTAACACCTTCGTGAAAGAAGACTAGAAAAATATGGAACTAGAAAACCCTTAACATCTTAACAAGAATTAGAAATTCTTAATGCCTTAATTAAAGAAAAACAAAGAATATAAACAACCCTTAATCCATAAAAAAACTCTTAATATGAATAAGAGAAAAATATGGAATCTATTTTTCAGATTGTTTATTTAGGTGAATAAAGAATTTAAGGAAATAAAATTCTTAGTTATTAAGGATTTTTTATGGATAAGTGTTAATTAAGAGGTTGAAAGCATGTTTTTTTGGATAGGAGTCAATAGAATGTTTTTTATGGATACAAATATTTTTGAAAATGGTCTATTTTCATCATTTTTTCCTCATGAGTGTGAATTGAAAAGATGTGTATTGAAAGGATGATGGAACTTGCTTTGATTTTAGTGGAATTTTTAAAAGGTAGGGGAATATACTACTTTCAACTAAAAGTTATAACAATGTGAATGGTAGGAACTTAAAACATCACCAGAGTGTGGAATGAGAGGTGGTTCTTTTTTTTTATTTTTTTATTTTTTAACTTATATAATAATAAATTTTTCTGCAAGAGTTTTTTGAGGGACAAAAACTTATGACTAAAAAACCATTATTACGATGAGTTAATTAAAATAGAATTAATTTAGAAAATATAAATAAAATTGCATGAATTATTATCATGAGTTAACTTAATAAGAATTAATAGACATAAAGTTTTGAATGCAGTGAATTTGGAATGGTAGATATTATTGATGATAAGATTTTTTTAATAATAAAAATATTATTATGGTATGAAAAATAGGACAAAATTGACCTTATGATAAGATTTTTTAATAATAAAAAATAATTATGATATAAAAATAGGACAAAATTGACCTTTCTTTATGTTGCTGGTTAAATGGGTAATAGGGATAATCAAGTAATTACATATGGTGGCTAACTACTCCCACCAGCCAGCCCAAAAGCTAAGAAAAATCTCCATCCTCCATTCACGGCCCCCTTTTCTTTCCCCTATTTTTGCCTTTTTTGGTTAGAAAATTCAAGAAGAATGTCCTGTCAGTCCACCAGATCTCCCTTTGATTTTCTCTTTACCTTCTTCTGTTCCTTCTAGTTGACAGAATCCCCTTACTTTCCTTTGTTTCTCTCTTTAAAAAATTCTGATTTTCCCTAAAAAAAATTGATTTTTCTCTTTAAATATTTTGATTTTCCTCCTCAAAATTCTGATTTGCCTTTCTAAAATTTCAGATCTTCCCAACCCAAATTAAATTCCGATTTCCCTCCGAAAAAATCTGGATTTTCTTTTCCAAGAAAGTCAAATTTTTTTTTTCAAAATTTGAAAGGGTAATCATGCATGGCCATGTGAGGAGAGAATAAAAAGTAAAATAGATACGTGGGTCCACATCACAATAATAAAAACAAAATTAATTAATCCCCAACTAACACTAGATACGTGTGTGTGTGTGGAATTTAGGGAGTTAAATAATGAATGCAACATTCTCATTCGACATTTATGAACAACCAAATGTTGACACGAAAAACTAATGAAATTAATATGTCGGGAAATTTAATTTATAAGAAAAAAATTAAGTTTTGATTCACTAAGTTAAAAGAATATAAAAAAAAGAACTTTGAATTATAAATTAGTTTTATTTTTATTCATTTAAAAATAATTTAAAATATACATACTTTCTCATAACTCAAATAATTATTTATTAAAATAACATTTTTACTTGTTAGGTTAATAACACCAGTTAATAATTTTTTCTTATAATGAGAATTAATTTGAGATTAATAAAATAAAAAAAATTTTAAATTTAAAAATACAATTAAAACTAAAAAAACTTTAAAATTTAAAATATAAAAATAAAATATTAACTTTTATTAGTTAAAACATGCTGGTAGAAAATAAAATACCAAGAAATAGTTGAAAATACAATGAGAATCAATATTTTATTTTTAAAATTTTAATTTTTTTTTTTTTTGTTTTAATTGCATTTACTTTTTATGTATTTTAGTTTTAATTGTATTTTTAATTTTTAAAATTTTTTATGCTATTATTGATTTTAAATAATAAATTTTTTATTCAATTTTATTAGAAAATAAGAAGATGGGGTTTATATAATATAGAATATAAAATTATTATTAATTAAAGGATAAAAAGAGATTTTATTTATCATTTGAGGATTTGAATAATTTTTTCACAATGATTTGCATCTTATAATAAAAAATTTATAATATAGTTATTTATACGACACTTTTATCAAATTAAATTGATCAATTAATTTTGGATTATTTTATTCAATATTATCAAGTAAAATGGTATTTAAAAAATAATTATTTGAGTTATCAAAAAATACATGTATTTTAAAATATTTTTAAATTGATGAAAATAAAATTGATTTATAAAAATTAAAGTTTTTTTTATTTTTTTAAATTAGTGAATAAAAATCCTTTTTTTTTTTTTTTTTTTAATTTATAATGTACCCATGGGATTTTATAACATAAACAAATTTTTTGTGAAAGAGGAAAAAAAATCAACCTTTCAATTTCGAATTATTATTATTATTATTATTATTATTATTATCCAATTTGGCTGATTCTGTAATTACTTGGCATCATTACTATTCTGTAATTAGTTAAGAGTAGGAGTTGAAGGTTAGTTGGAATGCACGTTTATGGAAACAAATCTATCCGATTAGTTGGTTGGTTCTTATTATTTTTATTATTTTCAATATAGACCCATAAAATAAATAGGAGCCAGTAGCCGTACCCTTTTGTCTGGGGACCATCCTCCCAAATTATTAAAGGTGATATGAGATTAAGATAGGTCACTTCTCCGACGCCTGGCTCTCCACAAGCAGACTCAGTACTCCAGAAATTAACTGGTACCTGGACACGTGACTACCAAACCTTCGCTCACCCACCGTACCCATGGCCTCATGCCTTATATATTTCCACAAACCTAGCTCAATTTTCATAGCCACCTTCACTATCCTACACTCACTAAGCCATGGCCATAGATACAAGCCTCTTGCTTGAGCTTGCTGCAGCAACTCTACTCTTCTTCATCACCCGCTTCTTCATTCGTTCTCTCCTTCCCAAACCTTCCCGGAAGCTCCCCCCTGGCCCCAAAGGGTGGCCGCTAGTCGGCGCTCTTCCTCTTCTAGGTAACATGCCTCATGTTGCATTAGCAAAGATGGCCAAAAGATACGGGCCTGTCATGTTCTTGAAAATGGGCACTAACAGCATGGTGGTGGCCTCAACTCCCGAGGCGGCTCGGGCTTTCCTTAAAACGCTAGACATTAATTTCTCTAACCGCCCGCCTAATGCCGGTGCAACACTCTTGGCCTATCAGGCCCAAGACATGGTTTTTGCAGATTATGGGGGAAGGTGGAAGCTACTGAGAAAGCTAAGCAACTTACACATGCTTGGTGGGAAGGCTCTTGACGACTGGTCTCAGGTCCGAGCTGTTGAGCTAGGCCACATGCTTCGAGCCATGCTTGAGTTGAGCCAGCGAGCGGAGCCGGTGGTGGTGCCGGAGATGTTAACTTTTTCCATGGCCAACATGATAGGACAAGTGATTCTAAGCCGTCGGGTGTTTGAAACAAAAGGTTCGGAGTCAAATGAGTTCAAGGACATGGTAGTGGAGCTCATGACCAGTGCTGGGTACTTCAATATTGGTGATTTTATTCCGTCCATCGCATGGTTGGACATCCAAGGGATCCAGCGCGGGATGAAGCATTTACATAGGAAGTTCGACCAGTTATTAACAAAGATGATGGAGGAGCACACGGCGTCAGCCCATGAGCGGAAGGGAAACCCAGATTTTCTGGACGTAATCATGGCAAACCGAGAAAATTTTACAGGGGAGAAGCTCACCATTACCAACGTTAAAGCACTCCTCCTGGTATGCATAGTTAAAGCTCATCTTTAATTTTGTTTCCCCATATTTTCTTTCCCTGAAACAGCACTTTTATTGCTTTTATATATATACGTTTTTATCAGGTAGCCATTTTAGGGGCACATCACTGTTCTTTAAATTGCAATAAGCAGTGGCTGCCTCTAATAATTTTAACAGCCAATATTCTTTATTTAGATTTTTTTTCCTTTTTCACTTGCTTGGTTGTTTTCATATGCTCAGCTGCATGGCACAGGAAAATTGTGAAAAATGATTGGTTCTTTGATCAGACCTTCTGCAGTACAAAAACACACTTCTGTCTATTTTATAAAATCAAGGACATTTATGGTCTACATGATTTTTCAACCAGCTTCCTTGAACTTGAACTTTTGCTAGGGCTAATGGAAAAAATGATGGATCTCGATTTTCAATAGCGTTTGATTACATAAATTTCAAGTATGTGAACATATTTTTGTTTCCTTGGCTAGAATTTATTTACTGCAGGAACAGACACTTCATCGAGCGTAATCGAGTGGTCTCTGGCTGAGATGTTGAAAAACCCGAGCATTCTCAAGCGTGCTCACGAAGAAATGGATCGAGTGATTGGAAGGAGCCGGCGGCTAGTGGAGTCTGACTTGCCAAAACTTCCATACCTACAAGCCATATGCAAGGAAAGCTTCCGGAAGCACCCATCCACCCCATTGAACCTTCCTCGTGTCTCAACCCAGGCATGTGAAGTGAACGGCTACTACATCCCAGAGAACACTAGACTTAGCGTGAACATATGGGCAATTGGGCGAGACCCTGATGTCTGGGAAAGCCCGGAAGAATTCAGGCCAGAAAGGTTTTTAAGTGGAAGAAATGCAAAAATTGATCCTCGTGGAAATGATTTTGAGTTGATCCCGTTTGGGGCTGGACGAAGGATTTGTGCTGGCACTAGAATGGGAATAGTGCTGGTTGAGTACATTTTAGGGACGTTGGTACATTCATTTGACTGGAAAATGCCAGATGGAGTTGAGATCAACATGGACGAAGCTTTCGGGCTCGCACTGCAGAAGTCAGTTTCTCTTTCGGCCATGGTGACACCAAGGCTTCACCAGAGTGCGTATGCAGTCTGAGCTCAAACCGCTCAGACCAAAACCCAGGCCTCGCTGTTATATGGCATGGATGCAGTTATGAAGAAAATAATTTCGGATGTTGTTTTAGTTTCCTGTGGCTTAGTATAAGATGTATTAGCTCGAAGATGGTAGTTTCATTCTACCACCAAGCCATATGCATCTATGCATAATCTATTAATTTAGCCTGGATTTGGTTATAGTTTTTGTCTTTTTGTCTTCCAAATCAGTAAATAGTAGTAACCTTCATATAAAATATAACTCATAAAAAATTTTGCATTGAGAAAGTGATAGTGTATTCAAATGTACACTTGATAATATTTTTCTGAAATTTTTGAAGGATGGATAAGAAATAAACAAAAATAAAATCTAATTATCCTATCATTTTAAAGCTAATTCTATCATGGGAATTCATGAATTTTTATGGTTCATAGTATACCTATGTCAAAAAACACCGTTAGAGACGACAACCTCCTACCTTGTTTACACAAATTAATTCTCATTTTGGTGCTATTTTTTTTAAATAAAAAAAAAAATTAAAGAGACTAGTGTGAGAATTTTCCATCCTCGCTTGACCCACCTCTTTTAATTTCTTTTTAAAATTTAATTTTTTTAAAAATGTTAAATTACATTAAAAATAAATATATTTTATAAATAAAGAAAATATTATAATGCTTTATAACTTATTTTAAATAGAAGACCGGGGTATTTTTGTCCAATGTGGTGATTCTTTTTGTTTGATTGATTATATTTGGATCCTTCAAATATCCCTACACAACTACTTACATTAAAAAAATTTAGGACAAAAATGGCCTTCAGCGTTAAAGTTAGCATTGTGTGGAACCAAGCTTGGACATCCTTAAGGGAATTTAAAAATATTAACCTCCTTAAGAACTATATTTCGGAGATACCTTGGATGTCCAGTCTTGCCCGTCTGGACACCATGAAATTGTTTTTTCATTTTATATCATATCCTTCACTGAATTCAACAACCTAACACTTTAATTATAAACTATTTCTATTTCTATTTCTATTTCTTTTTGTTAGGAAGTTGTCATGCATGATTAGATTAGTTGCGTTGGAGTCCAGCAACTAGGGATGGCAATGGGGCGGATTTTTTCGGGTACCCGCCCCGCCCCTAATGGGACGAGGTTAAATTTTAATAAACGGGTTTGGGACGGGTTTGGGAATGGTTTAAAAAACCCGGGCCAGGTTCGGGGTGGGTTCGGGCATTGCCTTTTAATGTTTCTTTTATTCACTCTTCCACCGTTCTGGGTATGGTAGCTTCTTGTCACCGAAAACCAAAGAGCACTAGCTCTTCTCCACTTCCAAGACTCACCGGAGAGAACACGAAGAGAAGAACCGGAAGGGGAAGTTGGCCCAGAGATCGTCGTCGTTCCACTCCGGTATTTCGATCACTATGGCCCTACAAGTGGAGCTTCGCCGTCCGAAGACCTTGCCGGACCTGCTCTCAGGTAGGAGTGTCTCTGGACTGTCGCCGAAGGGAGGGCCACGGTTGACCAAGTTGCTGCTTAATGTCACCATTCAGAGGAGTTTAGGGCCAGTCTAGGTTGTGATGTCGCCGGATTCAGCAGTCGGAGATCTGATTGCGGCGGCACAATGCCCATAGATTCATAAATCTTCTCAGGTTTTTTTTTTTTATAAGTAAACTTCTCTTTTCTAATCCATCTCCTTCTCTGATTTCGTTTAATCGGATCCGCACTTTCTCTTTTTTTTTTTTTTTGGTTAAATGCATTGATGAGAGAGATCTATTTTGATTAAAATCCCTCTATTTTTGTGTATTTGTTATTTGTTGAATTCTCGAAGGTCACTCAAAATCCAAGTATTTAAGAGAGTTTGGACTATGAGTTTGACGATTGCTATGAGATTTACCTAAATTTGCTTTCAATTGTTTCAAGATTTTGATCGCTACCATCTGGGCTTTATTCTGACATTGACATAACTCGATTGAATCTATCATTTTTGTCTAGATTTTGGTTTTTGGATTGGTGGGTCTCAAAATGGTCACTGTGAATCTGGGAATGCTCCAACACATACTGGACCATGTATATGGGGCATTCATGCACAAAACAAAGATAAGTCCCCCATTCATGCACTGCGGCAGTACGCGAAGGAGGGGCGGTGATTGGCGTTACCGACCACGGATCCCACCGGTTTCGATCTTCATTATTCGCGATTGAAAAAAAAAAAAAGTTAAACGGAGCGGGGCGGGGCGGGTATGAGAATTTATCATACCCGCCCCGCCCCGTTTAATTTTTTAAATGAGACGAGGATGGGATTTGTTTTGAATAAACGGGGCGGAGTTGGGATGAGGGCGACCCATCCTGAACCCGCCCCATTGCCATTCCTACCAGCAACAAAGATATAGTTTAGGGCCTTGATCAGAGCCATTTCCATCTTTTCACTTCTTGTGCATGAGTTGGCCTGCAGAATGGGATTGGCTTAGATGATCGTTAGTCTAATGCTTCCTTTTCAACATCATAATTCAGCGCAAACCAAGTTGAATATTCAACAACAAATAAGTACAGAAAAATAAAGGAAGAAAAAATCCCACTGTATCTCCATAAAGTAATGCCATATTTTTCTTCAGGCTTACCTTCTAGATTTTTGTTGGAGCTCTGAGCCCGTGATCCATTAGATGACCTTAAAGTTTTAATTAATGAAAGATTATTTGATTAAAAAGGTGATTGAAAATTCAATTTTAGAAATCTAATCCTTCCTTATATTTTGATCTCGTTTTGATAAAAATGTTATTATTATTATTATTTTGATTTTGTAAAAATAATTTTTTTTTTTTTAAATGTATTGTAAATATTTAAAATAGTTAAAAATATTTAAATAAAAAATCCATAATTTTTCAAACAAAAATATGGAAGTGATAAATTTACGAATATGGCGAATGTTTAATCCTTTTAACCAATTATTTCATTAATGAAGTGGGTATAATGATGAACGCAGACTTGGTTTTGCTAGGGCATGCAGAGGTTTTGCAAGAGAGAGAGAGATCATTTCTCGACTCTGAGAAATCAATCTCCTTTTGGCCCGGTGGCGGACTCCAAGTAAAGCCTTGAAGGAGCCTTGCTAACAGCATCACTGCTACTGCAGACCCGAATGCGATCCCTGCGCACCCACGCCTTCCAGTACTGAAGGAAATGATGCGAAGGTTTGGCTCATTCAACTCCACTGCTTGAACTGTACTAGCATTCAGATGCCGCTCTGGATTGAAATTTAGCGATTCCTCCCAGATTCTAGGGTTCCGGCCAAGCCCCAGACGGCTCAGAAGGACATGACTGCCTCTGGGGATAAAGTAGCCAGCAACACTAGTCGGATTCCTGAACTAGTGTATCCTTTCCAATTACTCCAATTTCTTCACTGCTTTGCTCAAAACCCCTGGTTGATTGACCATTGCCTACTCAATTGCATTTGATGGACTATCCACGCCTGCAAGCATCAACTCCTGCAAATTATGGAAGGATCATAATCTGATGATTGATCAAGTTATTTGCTGGCTAGGAAATGATCAACATGTAGATCAAAATGTAAGCACAAATTACTTATCTTACTGTGCATTGGGCTTTGATCTTAGCCAGAGACAGCAGTGGCTCCCAAATTTATCCCTCACTGAAATGAAAGCGTCAAGCATGTCCTCAGCCTCCTTTTCGCCATTCTATTTCTTATTTTTATTTTCTTTTCATTTTTACCCTCTTCAGGTCTTTTCATTTTCATTTCCATTTCCATTTCACAATACCATTCTTTAATTTTTCCTTTTCTTCGTATAATCATAATGCATATGAAGTGCAAACGAATCATATTTTAACATTCATAATTTTCCTAGACATAATTTTATTTACTCCCATTATATTTAATAATTTCCAACAATCCACACAACGATTTTTCTTCACTTTCTGTGATTATAAATTATATATAACTTATGATTTTTCATCTCACGAAAAATACCACCGTGTATTCGTAATTTAATTTACTACAAGTTTACTCTTCAAAAAGTATAATTTGATTATTATTACATGAAACATTTTTTTTTTTACTCTGAAATTCACTTAAAATATAATATAATTAACTATTAACAATATTTAATTCCATAAAAAATAAAAAACATTAAATAATTTTTTGGCAATCAAAAAGTTGAAATTTGTAATAACCATTAACCCATTAATTTTACCAATATTTATTTACCAACAAAAATTTAAATAATATTCTAAAATTTAATTCCATAATTTAATTAGTCATTCAACTTATAAAAATCAAATTCTCAACCCTTTGATATAACTTATATTTAATTTACTTCATTTTTCAAATTATTCAATATCATCAAAATTTCAAAAGTTAAATTCACTAAATTTACATTTAATTAATTTATCATTTTTTATATTTTTTTTCTAAATTCACATATCATAATTTAATCTTAATTTAGTTTTGTTTTATGTTTTCTAATTCTATGAGGTATAATTCCAATTATAAAAATTAAATTCAATTTCTTTTTAATTATCCATTATAACAATTTGATATAATATAAATTTTTATCAAGTTTTTCTTATTACGATTTTTTTATAATTATCCAATAATAATTAAATTAAATCTCATAATATACTTAATATTCAAAATTTCAAAACTTAATCTTAATTATTTGATGATTAATTTTTTTCTCTAAATCTAAATTTAATTTATGAAATTTCCACTCCTTATATCTCATGTGACAAAATTTTCAAATTATTGACTTTTGATCGATTTTTCCAAAATTTCTTTTAATTAAATACTAACACATGATCTTCATCACTCTT
Source organism: Vitis rotundifolia (assembly GCA_030254885.1). Taxonomy (NCBI): domain Eukaryota; kingdom Viridiplantae; phylum Streptophyta; class Magnoliopsida; order Vitales; family Vitaceae; genus Vitis; species Vitis rotundifolia. Next base: position 11,105,878 of record CM058156.1, read on the forward strand.
ATTGATCTTTTGACCCACAAATTTATGAAAGACTTTATACTTCAAGAATCTGCAAAAACCCGAGTATTACAATTTCTCAGGTTGATAACTGTCGTGGTTAAGAAGTCACCACTTGAATACTCAGTCGCCATTGTAATGGGCCTGGATGCAAATAGTACATCATGTTTCTTCAAAAGTTCTCTGCTAATCTCTGGGGAAGTCACGGGGACGAGATGAAGTATTGCCCAATTGAATACATGCAATTTCAGTGTTCATTTATTTCATAAAGCCATGTATCCACCGGAAAGTTGGCTTCTTGTTGAGTAAATGAGGTAGATTTCGCACTAGTGGCCATGGAGCTGGGCCTGGAGGAAGCTGTATTGGCTTGCTGTTGGTACTTGTTTTGGATTTTAATTTAGTGAAGATGAGAAAGATAGATGTGATGAAGAGCAGCAGCAAGAGGAAGTTGAGATGAGAAAACACATCGTCTATGGTAGCAGAAGAAAACAGGGTTGAGTTGCTGCTGCTACTCTCTGCAACAAAACCATTTACACGTCTTTTATAGCAAAACCATGCTTGTCCTGTCTTGGTCTGGATGCACATTTTTAATATTGGGGAAATCAAGCAACCAAGCATCACACACAAGAAAAAATGGGAAATTTTTTTGGTTATGTATGGTTGCATGATTTCCCTTTTAAGATTTTATCTTATAAAATTTTTTTCTAGAAGGTTCAAATAAGTTTGATGAATATTGTTTATTTTAGTAATTTGATGAAGATTTCTTATTTTAGTAATTTTAATTTTATGGGGTACTTAAAACATTAGGAGTTCACAAAAAGCAACATTTATAGCTACCTATCTAAAAAGCTTGACCTGATCATTGAAATCCAAAATATAAAGTGAGAGCACACTTTTTAAAGCAATTTTCAAAATAGTTTTTAAAAACACATTTTTGATATTTTTAAAATAAAAATCTCAAAAATAACTTGTTTATATAGTGTTTTACAAATACTTGATCTTTATAAGATAACCCTAATAATAGATTTATGAACATTTAACACAACAATTATATATATATATACTTAGAATTATAATATTTTAACTACATAGGAAATCATGAGTTCTTCCACCATTTATTATAATAATAAGTTTATTTAATTTTTTATTATATCTGATGCTATATATATATATATCTAAATATTCAAATACAATTTAAAGATTTTAATTAACCATCTATTAGCAACAAAGCAATCTCCTAATCTCATTCATGATATTAGGATAATTTAGTATTTCCTTTTATAAAACACTAGCATATAAATCAACACAAATCATATTAAGGGTGTGTTTGGTATTGATTTTAGAAAACGTTTCTAGTATTTCTAATACTTGAAAGATAAAATTTTTTAAATTTTAGAAAGATTATAAGCGCTTTTTATAATGACTATCAAATACATGCTAAATATTACTTTTGAATACTTATATTTTTAAATAACTTTTAAAACTTTTAAGGCAAGTCTCTACTATTTATATAAATCCCCTATTATTTTTAAATTTTAGAAACAAAAAATAAAGAAAGGAACTCCTTTTAAACATCACCTTATTATTTCCTATTATAAAATAACACAAATCAAATAAATTATTTAAAAATAAATAAATATAAAATCAAAGTTGAAGAGAAAAAACTCTTGTGCATTAAAAAAAAAAAAATCAAAATAAATAAAACATCATCAAATAAATGTAAAAATAAAATAATATTATGAAAAAACAAGAATAGGCAATAAGAAAATCAGAACACAGATTTATGTGAAAACCCTAGATGGGAAAAACCATGAATAGAGGAGAAGAAAATCCATTATATTAAAAATTTGGTACAAAAGAGGAGAAAATCAAGCGAATATTGTATAGGCATAATCATCATGACCCTAAATCTTGTACATAATCGCATGTGTATGGTGTATGTGATAATATTTGTGATAATAAAAATATTGTTGCATAAAATTAATAACTGTGGGGTGTAATATTTGTAATAATATTCTTTACAAAAAAAATATTTTTTCTTTACTTTATTCACTTTGATCACAACTTGAAAGACAACAATAAAAATATTTTCTTAATTTTTGAAAATTAATTGAGGACGTAGAGCAGTTTGTTATTGAGTGAATTTGTTGAATGGTGAAGAATACGAGTATAGTAGTTTTGCAATTTTTCAAACTTGTTGGCATATTTTGTGAAGTCTTTTTCTCTTTGTAAAGCCCTATATCCTATGTGAAGTTATTTTTTTCAGTATTCTCTTCAGAAGGAATTTACTATTAGTTATATAGGTAAGATTAGGGAATTAAATTTGGAATTTTTAAGATTTGGTTGCTTAATTCAAAGAATTTGGTTTAAGAGAAATTTGCCAACAAAATAATATTTATTTTTAATTCTATGATGACTTTAATTATTTGATATAATTTTATTTTGAAAGACTTGATGTGGGGGACTCATCACTTATTGAGTCCAATTTTTGTTGCACCCAAATTTTTATTAGCTAAGAAACCATAATTTTAAAGACCAATTCAGTGGTAACTGAATCCACTAAAATCTTTTATGTGTACAAATGCCCTCACTTCAAGGTGCAACATGTACATGTATTGTTATGTGTATGGGATGAGTCTTGAAGCTAGTTTTCATTCTTCTTTGATTTTTTTTTTCTTCAAATAAATAAATAAAACATTATCAAATAAATGTAAAAATAAAATTTATGTATCGGTTAATTGGAAAGGAGAGCTTTAAGGGCATGTTCATTGAAAAGTTGAATATAGAAAACTAAAGAATTTAATTAAAATGGAAATGAAAGAGAATGTATAGAATCAAAATCAAGATCAGAAATTTCATTAAAGTCCTTACAAAAATATTAAAAAACAAAATCGAGTTGAACGTGATTATCATTATGCCCCTATATAAACATATAAAAAAAATCTAATTAATATTATTTTAAAAAAATAATTCTTATGTTTATTTCATATTTTGAAATGGTTTTTGAATGCACAAATTATATAAAGTTTTGTAAAGTGAGCAAACTATTGGAAAAATAATATGCGAACAAAAATTTTATATTAAAATAACCGTAGGATATAATCTTTGTGATAATATTCTTTAAAAAAAAAAAAAAATTCTCTGATTCATTCATTTTGATCAAAATTTGAAAGACGACAATAATAGTGTTTTCTTAATTTTTGAAAATTAATCAAGGGCTTAGAATGCTTTGTTATGGAGTGAATTCATTAAATGGTGGAGAATGTGTACATAGTAGTTTTGTGATTTTTCAGGATATTTTGTGAAATTTTTTTCTTGTTGTAAAGCCCCATTTTCTAAAGTTATTTTTCTAATATTCTCCGTTGAAGGAATTTACCGTTAGTTATATAGGTGAAATTAGGGAATTAAGTTTGGAATTCTTAAGATTTGGTTACTTATTTTTAATTCTATCATGACATTAATTATTTGATTTAATTTTATTTTAAAAGAGTTGATGTGGAGGACTTCATCACTTGTTGAGGCCAAATTTTGTTGCACCCAAATTTTTATGAGTTAAGAAATCATAATTTTGAAAACCAATTTATGGTAAGTTATTCTACTAATTTTTTTTTTCTTTTTTTCTTTTTTGTACAAATGCCCTCACTTTAAAGTGCAACGTGCACATGCATTGTTGTATGAGATGAGTTTTGAAGCACCCACATTAGATTTTAACAGTAGTAGATTTCTGAAAATTAGCAATACCATGCCTTTGAATCCTAGATGCTATAAATCCTCACATTGACCTTTTTCTAGTCTTTCGTCCTCTTGGATTTTTCCCAGTACATGATACATGTTTTTTTTTTTTTTCTTAATAAAAATTCCTATGGTTGTGTGAAGTTTTTTTATTTTTAAAAATAAAAGGTTAAAAATGTATTCAAATTTCAAAAGTCCCCCTCACGGGTTGTTTGTGTTTTGGAGCCTTAAAGTAACTTTGTTATAATAAGTAAAACTAAATTTATTTTTGATAATTTTGAATAATTAAAATAGGCTTTGTTTTACCCATTTTATTTTTCCTTTGTTCATCAAAAAAATTAGATCTAAATTTATTTATGAATTTAACTTAATTTGGAGAAGAAATTAATCTAAAATAAATAGATAAAATTTAAAATAAATTCACAAAATTTCAAAATTAAAATTAAAATTCTACCATATACAATCATCATATTTGCCTCATAATTCATTCAATTCTTAGATGAATTTAATTTCAGAAGCTTTTGTGGATGATTAATTTAAAAAAAAAATGAAAATAAGCAACATTAAAAATCGTAAATTTTGATTAAAATTAAAATTATTACAAAATTCTAAATTCAACTTCTTACTATACATCAAAATCAAAATAAACCAACAATCATGGATTCCAATAAACCTTTTTTTTTTTTTAATTATCACTCTAAAACATAATTCATATTCTTCTAAATATCCATTGAAAACAACAATTCCAAATTTCCAATTAATTTTGAAAAATAAAAGGTAAGATTTTATGCTTTTTTTCCCACATCAAAATCAAAAAATTAATAAATTAATTTCAATAATTAAAAATATATTTTAAATATAAAGCCATATACCCAAAGATAAATCCATAAAAACAACTACTAATGTACTAAGGTTGTATTCATATTTAAGTCAAACTCATATATAAACAAAAGTTCGTGTAACAAAATTGAGACATTCCTGTGGACCCCGCATTTTGCTTGATGCATTCCCACTCGATAACGCAACTCGTTTTTCATTTATTTGATAAAAATATGATTTTTAGAAAAGACTTGGAGTCGTCACTTATTTTTATTTTATTTTTAAAGGGAAAAACAAAATAAGAAAGAAAAACTCTAAGTATGACTCCTTATTTAGAAAAGCAGGTCTATGAAAAACCGAGTCGGTCCAGGGGTCAGGTTACTTATTGGAAAGGTACGATAAAAAGACTGAAAGCACCCCTCTAAGTCCCTAAAAACGAGTTTTTACTAAATAAGGTGAAAAAAGTATGATAATTAATTAGGAAATTAATGGATACTAAAATAATCATGGGTCAAAAGCAAGTCATAATAATGAATAAATAAACAAAGTGAGAATGAGAGAGTACCTTGGCTACAGGTAATAAAGCGCTATCATGGAAACAAGGTTAGCTTAAGTATAAAATTATCACTTGCATATAAAAAAACAAGACAAAGATCAAACAATATTCATTAAGCATAGTAGTTGGCCACCAAAATCTAATTATCTTGCATGAATTAGTTTCACAAATCTCATTATTTTGAAATTATGAAAAATTCATTTTTACGTATTTAAAAAAATTATTTGAAAATCGAAGAAAATTTGTACAAGTGCATACCAAAATGAGAATAGTAGCAGACTTATTAAAATCAAGATTTTTGACAACTTAAAACTCTAATAAAGGATTAAAAAGTTGTAGAATTAAAAAATATTTGAAAAACTAAAGTGAAATTAAAACTATTTGAAAGAAAATTAGAATTTTGAAATTTATTTGAAAATTAGAGTTTCGACAATTAAATCTAAGAATTAGAATTTTGGAAATTAAATATGAAGGAAATTGGAATTTTGAAAATTATTTGAAAATTAGAGTTTTAAAAATTAAATTTAGGAATTGGAGTTTTAGAAATTAAATTTGAAGATGACATTTAAAAATAAATAAATTTGGAAATTGGAATTTTGGAAATTTTATTTTGAGAATGAAATTTTAAAAATTAAATTTGGAAAATGGAATTTTTGGAAAATTTATTTGAAGAAGGCATTTTAAAAATTAAATTTGGAATTTTAGAATTTTTGGAAAATTTATTTGAAGAAGGCATTTTAAAAATTAAAATTGGACTTTTAGAATTTTTGGAAAATTTATTTGAAGATGGTATTTTAAAATTTAAAATTTGAAATTGGAATTTTTGGAAAATTTATTTGAATATGACATTTTAAAAATTAAATTTAGAATTTTAGAATTTTTGGAAAATTTATTTAAAAATGGCATTTTAAAAATTAAATTTGGAAATTGGAATTTTTGAAAAATTTATTTGAATATGACATTTTAAAAATTAAATTTGGAATTTTAGAATTTTTGGAAAATTTATTTAAAAAAGGCATTTTAAAAATTAAATTTGGAAATTGGAATTTTTGAAAAATTTATTTGAAGATGACATTTTAAAAATTAAATTTGGAATTTTGGAATTTTGAAATTTTGGAAAATTTGAAAGATGGTATTTTAAATATTAAATTTGAACTTTTCGAATTTTGAAAAATTTGGAAAATTTTGAGAATGGTAGTTTTGGAAAATTATTCGAAAAATGTAATTTCGAAAAATTAAATTTAAAAATTGGAACTTTGGAAAATTATTTCGAGAATTTTTGAAAATTTGAAAAATTGGAGTTTTGGAAATTTATTTAAAAATGGAAGTTTGAAAAAAATTATATTTAAAAAAAAATAGGAATTTTGAAGAATTGAACTTTAATATCAAAATATGAAGAAATATATATATATATATATATATATATATATATATATATATATATATATATATATATCAGTTGTGGTGATCAACTATTGGCTGCTGCTTCTCCACGTGTTCAACCTTATTCTCAACTTCATTGTGTTGTTTCCGGTACAATGGCAACAAACCCATTTCCCATTTACTTCAGGCACCTCTTCTTGTTCGATATTTCCTTTGTGGAGGCCACACTCCTTGGCCTTGGAGTCCTCCTCCCACCAATTCCTTTCCCTCACGTGCTAGTCAGGCAAAACCAGTCGAGTGCATGGCTCACACCCAATTGATACATATCCTCGTGAGTGCAAACTGTTAACAGGCACATTCATGGCCCTGTGGAAGTTCCAAATGTCCATGCTGTCCATATTTGCCACTGGGTTCCACTTCACTAGGCTGCCAACCCCATTATCCGTCCCTTCAAATCTTAACTCAGACCAGCACTTACCCTCCTTAGATGTCAAATCTTATCGATCCACCATCACTTGCTGGGATGGAGATTTTCTTGGTTTCCAACTGCTACACTGACCAGAAGCTGGGTAAATTTCTTTACTCAGAAAATTCTTCATTTGGAACCTGCTAGAAAAGCATTTGGCCCGCGATGCTCAACCCCATTTCTCACTTCTCATCCAGTGTAAGATACATTTTTCCGTTCACTTTCATCAGCATTGACAACAAGATAGAAAGGACGACCATCGGATACTTTTGGCACGAAGGATCATTTGATGCCAGATGGAAGATCGGCACCACCACGTCCACGGAGACCAAATTTCTTTATTTCATTTACTATTCAATCAGAACCCTTGAGTACTATGTCTTTGGTCCTGTACCAGCCGCCCCTTTTCATGGCACTTTTAAGAAATGAGTCATGCAACCCATAAAGATTGGTGAAGATGCAGTCCTCATCCTTCAGGCCACCAAAAATGATACCCAACACTCCAAAAATACTAGAAACAGATAAGAAAGTTAAAAAAAAAAGAAACAGAGCATGCGCAAACAGAAATAACATAGTTAAATCTGGATCCATTCCATAAATGTCAGTGGGCCGGATATAGGTGGAATCAAAAGGGAGCGAGAGCATGACCTTCAAAAATCAGAATCAGTGATGGATCCATATTCAAATCATTCCAGAACAGAGAAATGCACAATTTGTTTACAAACAAAGCTAAAACAACCATATTAGAATCAACAAAAAAAATGCATAAAAATCGGTGTTAGATTTCACAAATATGCATAATATCAAATGTCCACCTTCTAGCACGAAGATGAACCCATAACCAGCAGGAAATGAAATAGAACAAACCGAAATGGGAAATGCAAAGCATGCTAAAATCATACCTGGACCAAAACGACAAGCCCTTCCTCTACTCAATTCTGAACGCCTTTTTCTCCCCTCCCCTTGAAAGCCTTCCTAGATCCCCTTTTTACTAGTTCGTTTTTCTTCTCCACCAAGTTTCTACCAGCTCCCCTGCTCACCTCACGGAAGATGTGTTGGGTTTTTACTCATGTGGAAAGCCTAAATTTAAAGCCCAAAATTTAAGGCCTCTTAGGCCTTTATATAGAAGGGCTAGAAGAAGATTCTCTTCTTCTTCTTCTTCTAATTTTTTGCAGCCACCAAAGGTAGGAGAAAAGAGAGAGAAAGAGAGAATCACCATTTTTAAAGTTAGAGAGAAAAATTCAGTTTTTTTTCTTTACTGCCCAGATTTCATCAAAGGTCCGATCCCGCTTCGTCTGTGGGCCGATCGACCTGAAATTTGGAGGAGATGTTTGTGACTCATTGATCTTCAATCTAAACGGTGAAGATCGGATTTGGAGATCCGGACGGTCGTCTTTCAGTCTGAGAACAGAGCCTCCATTTTGATGAGTTTTCTATCCGGACAGTTTTGATCATGAACTCTGATCAAGGTTAATCTGTGGTTCAATTGAACCGATTTTTGGAGAGAATGTTCAGAACTCATTGATCTTCGTTTTGAACAGTGGAGATTGGATTTGAAGTTTGGAAAAGTTATTTTTTCAGTCTGAGAACAGTGGTGTGTTTGGTGAGATCTCTCCATTTTTTTTATGCAAAATTGTTGAAATTGCCAATATCAATTTGTCTTGAGATATGGTTGATGTATGCCTCTAGTTTTAGTTAGAGAGAATTGTGTAACCCATTAATTATATTAGTGGATTTTTTAAGTGGCTTAAGGGTTCCGTGGTTTTTACTTCTCATATTGGAGAAGGTTTTCCACGCTAAAATTATTGGTGTTCATATACTTGTCGATTAGGTGTCTTCTTACTACTCTATTTGATTGATTCCTATTAAGTTCTCACAAGAGGGGATAAAACCTTATTGTGTATTATTTGTATTTATCCCATCAGATGTCACCACCTTTTTCTTTTTTTTTTTTTTAAAAAAAGGTTTTTCTTTTCATTTTTACTTTTTAAATTTTCTAGAAAATAAAAAGGAAAAATATCATTCAAACATATTTTGAGAGGTAATCTTTGTTTTCTTGGAAAATGAACAAACCTTAACTTTTAATAATTAATAATGATTATCAAGAAGACCGAGGAGGCCTTGGGGAGAAGGCACTAATTCTATCCTCCTATAACTCTTTAAATATATGTTTACAATTAGTAATTATGAAAATTTGAATTTTGGTGGAATAATTTTAATTTTTTTTATAATAAAAGGTAATTTGTTTTAAAACTTATTTAACGTAAATAAATTTTAAATATTTTAGAATTAATTAAATAACATATAAATATATAAAATGACATAAATAACACTCAATACAATTATCTCATGTGACTATACCATAAATCATTAAAAATTTTAAATTTATTTATTTATTAAATGATTCAAATTCTAAAATCTAATACAATTCTAAGAAGGAATACAATACTATTTTTTATCCTTCCATAACATCAATCTAATCAAAATGAAATCTGATAAATCCTAAGAATGAATACAATACTATGAACCTACATTTTTCATGTGCGTCTCCATTCAACAATGAAACTCATTTTTTTAATTTGGTGAAAATTTAATTTTTAGAAAAAGAACTTGGAATCATTACTTATTTTGGTTTTTTTTATTTAAGGAAAAACAAAATAAAAAAGAAAATCTTGTGTGACTTCTTATTTGGAAAAGACATGCCTACAAAAACCAAATTTAGATTTATGGTTAGGTTACCTATTAGGAAAGTATAATGGTGAGCTGTAAAAGATAAGGTACAATGGTGAGCTATAACACCTCTCTAAGCCCTTATACGTACGGTCTCTACTAAACAAATTAAAGGAATTGTGGTAATTAATTAATTAGTCATTGATACAAAGAAAAAGAATTGCACAAATGAGTACGTAAAAATCATGATAAAAAAAAATCAAATTGTAAGAATATATAAATTGAATAACAAGAGAATTATGCAAAATGATTTATTGAACTAAATAAAAAAATATATTAAAAAATTAGTTTTCAAGAAATTTCAAAGGATTTTATTAAAAACGATTTTGAATTAATGATTTTAATTTATTTATTTATAAAAAAAAGGTCAATTTATTTTCTTCAAGTGTTTTGATTTAATTTAATTTATATTTATTTTTAAAAAAGTTATTTACACTCATAGTTGTTAAAAGAATTATTAACAAATTTCAATTTGATAATAAAAATGATTTTTACTTACTTTACTAGAAAAGAATGAATTTTAACAATTTTATTTACAAAAGTATTTCAATTTAAGAAAAGTGACTTATACAAATTATTAAAAAAAAGATAACTTTATTTGTAAAAGAATTTTTAATTAAAAAGAAAAAAAATTAAATCATCTATTTCTAAAAATGACTTTTAATCCCATTTTAATTAAGGAAAAAAAATTATTTAAAAAAATATATATTTTGGACAATTTTATTAAAAACTAATATTTGGGACAGCTTTATTTACAAAACAATTTATGGACAATTTTTATTAAATAAAGAAATTTTTGGATAATTATTATTAAAAACAATTTTTCAAATTCTATTAAAAACAAATTTTTTTAATTTTTCTAAAACATTTTTGTGAATTTTTATTAATAAAAAACTTTCTTTTATTAACAAGAATATTTTATAAGCTATTATTTTATTAAAACAGGTTTATTGAATTATTCCTCTTATTCAAACAAAATTTCTTATTTGCTTAATATCCAATTTTGTACACAATAAGTAAATATATACAAACAAATATTTATAAAAATCAATGAAATAAAACCAAATAGAAGTGAAAAATAAAACATGTATTCAAATAAGCTTACAACAAGCTTAATGTTTTCCTACGGCTTTTCAAGTCTCACTTTCTTCCATGAAATTCTATACTACACGTACCACAAATTCGTACTTAGCCAACAAAATTGCAAAATAGGCTCATACAAAAACAAAAATAGTCCAAATGTAAATATCTAAAAATGTATAAAGTTCACAATAGATATTCAAGCCTAAATTAAAATTTCAAATTAGTGCAACAAATTTCATCAATCAAAATGGGCTCAAATTATCAAATATAATCCAACAAAAATATCTCACATATCATTGGCCATAATTTAAAATTTTCAAATTAATAGTCAAAATATAAGCTTAATTAATCAAACCCAAATAAATTAAAATAAATGCCTAAACTTAATATCCAATTTATACTAATCCCAATTTTCAATCAAAACCAAACACAATTTAATAAATAAATAACTAAATAAATTAAGCAAACTCAAAACACCCAAACCATTACTGCTGCATAAATCAAACAATAATAAATATAATGACAACAATAATAATAATAAAAATAAAATAAAAATAAAAATTTTAACTCACGTTGGAGCCAATTTAAGTGTCGTGGGAAAGAAAAAAAAAGGGAGAAAAGTGGGACATGATCGCCGGCGACTGGCCGGTGGTCCTGTCGGTGGTAGTGAGGATTGATGGGTTTTTGGGAATAAAAAAAAATAAAATGAAGAAAAAAAAGAGGAGTAATAAAAAAATTGGAGAAATGAGAGGAAGGTGGGAGAAGAGGGGAGAGAAAGAATGAAGAAAATAGGGGAAAAAAAATGGAGCCGGCTGGAGGAGGAAGTGGCAGTGTGTGTGAGCTAAAGTGAAGGATGGAAGAAGAAATGGGGAAGAAGGGGGAAAAAAATCCGCACCCCTAAATGAAGAGGTGGGTAGCTTAAAAAATAAGAAAAAATAAAATAAAATAAAAAATGGGGAGGAAATGAGAGGGGGCAGTGGTCTTGAGAATGGATGGGAGAGAGAGAGAGAGAGAGAGAGAGAGAGAGAGAATGGGTGAGGTTGTGGGAAAAGGTATGGGAGAGAGAGGAGAGAGATAAAAGAAAAATAATAATAATAATAGTAATAATAATAAAATAATAAAAACTAAATGATAGGTGAGATAAAAATATAATATGTAATTGGTATTTAATTTTAAGAGTAAAATTAATCTAAAAATTAATATAAAAATAAAATTTAGATAAATTTTAAGATTTATAAATATATTCTTTAATCTTTTCACAACATCAATTTGATCTAAATAAAATTCAATAAATTCTAAAAATGATACAATCTTTAATCATTCTACAACATCAATCTAATCAAAACTCAATGCAATATTTCTTCATAAAGAGCGTTGAAAAATTCCTTTTATGGGAGGAAAACAAAACCCTTAACACACCTTTATGAGAGGAAAACAGGAAAATATAAAACTAAAAACTCTTAATGTCTTCATGAGAATAAAAAATCCTTGACACATTAACAAGAGGAAAACAAAGAATTTGAAGGGTCCTTAATCCATCAAAAGCTCTTAATATGAACGAGGGAAAAACATAACATTTATTTTTCAGATCGTCTATATGACTATATAGGTGAATAAAGAATTTAAAGAGAGAATTTTTAGTTATTATGGATTTTTTGCAGATGTCTATTGAGAGTTTAAGAACTTTTATGGATAAGTGTTAATTAAGAGACTGAAAGGGTACTTAGGATTTTTTCCCTATTTGTAATTATTGTGCAAAGACATGTGGTGGTTACCAGCCACCCCAAAAGGTGGGAAAAATCTCCATCCTCCATTCATGGCTCCCTTATCTTATCCCCTCCAACCCATATTCAACAACTATCATTCAATGTCCTTCAGTCCACCAGATCTGGATCCCTTTGATTTTCGTCTTATTTTCTGTTTCCTCCTTTCCCTTTTTCTAGTTTCTTCCTTCAAAATCCATCCGTCATCTCTCTCACAAATTTTCTGTCCCACCTTCTTCTCCTCCTCCCAATATTCCTTTCTATATATATATATTTTCTGTCTTTCCTTTGTTTCTCTCTTCAAAATATTCTGATTTTCCCCTTAGAAATTTGATTTTTCTCTTCAAATATTTTGATTTTCCCACTCAAAATTCCGATTTCCCCCATATTTTCCTGGATTTTCTTTTCCAATTTGGCTTAAAGATAGTCATATTTTTTTTTCCCAAAAGATATTATGTGTCTTTTGAAACATTCAAAGGGTGATCATGCATGGCCTATGCAATGGACAGAGTTAAAAAGTATGGTTGGTAAGTTGGGAGACAGGACGGGATGGGAGAATTAAAGTTAAAAATCAATAAAATAATATTAGAATAAAATACAGAAAAGAAATAGTGAGTAAAAACAACACTTGTACATCACAATAATGAAAACAAAATTGATTGATCACGACCTAACATTAGGAGATTATAAGATAACAAACGTAGGGAAGGTTAGATTTCTTGACACCAAACAAACGTAGGGAAGTTCATAAAGGAAAAATAAGTTTTGCCTCACTAATTTAAAACAATATATTAAAAGATCTCCAAATTTTATATATCAATTTTATTTTTATTTATTTAAAAATATTTTAAAATACATATATTTTTTTATAATTCAAATAGTTATTCCTCAAGTGATAATTTTACTTGTTATATTAATAACATGGGTTAATAATTTTTTATTGTGAGAAACCGATTTGATATTAATAAAATAAGAAATTTTAAAAACTAAAAATATAATTAAAATTAAAAATATGAAAATAAAATATTAATTTTTCATTTAGTAAAACATCCCAATGAAAAATATAGGTACAAAAAAAGAGTTGAAATACAATAGGAGTTAATATTTTTGTTTTAAAATTTTAAGTTTATGCATTTTAGTTGTAATTGTATTTTTAATTTTATTATTGATGTAAACTAATAAAATTTTTGTTCAAGAATTCGAAACCCATTTTTTATATTTTATAATATATCTATGGGATTTTATAATATAAGCAAATTTTTTTAGAAAGAAGAAAAATCAACTTTTCAATTTCCCTTAATTATTATTATTATTATTATTATTATCCAATTTGGCTGATTATGAAATTAGTTGGTATCGTTACTATATCCATTTGTCCTTAAACCTTCATTAGAATAGTATTAGGAGTTGAACGTCATTTGGAGTACAGGCTTATGGAAACAAATCTATCGATTAGTAGGTTCTTGTTATTTTTTTTATTATTTTCAATATAGACCCCATAAAATAAATAGGAGGTGGGTAGCCGGACTGTAGGCCATCCTCCCAACTCATTAAAGGTGATGTGAGATTAAGATAGTGACGTAATTGTTGGGTCACTTTCCGACACCTGGCCCTCCACAAGCAAACCCAGTGCTCCAGAAATTAACTGGTACGTGGACGCGTGACTACCAAACCTTTGCTTACCTACCATACCCATGGCCTCATGCCCCATATATTTCCACAAACCTAGCTCAATTTTCATAGCCACCTTCACTATCCTACACTCACTAAGCCATGGCCATAGATACAAGCCTCTTGCTTGAGCTTGCTGCGGCAACTCTACTCTTCTTCATCACCCGCTTCTTCATTCGTTCTCTCCTTCCCAAACCTTCCCGGAAGCTCCCTCCTGGCCCCAAAGGGTGGCCGCTCGTTGGCGCTCTTCCTCTTCTAGGTAACATGCCTCATGTTGCATTAGCAAAGATGGCCAAAAGATACGGGCCTGTCATGTTCTTGAAAATGGGCACCAACAGCATGGTGGTGGCCTCAACTCCCGAGGCGGCTCGGGCTTTCCTTAAAACGCTAGACATTAATTTCTCTAACCGCCCGCCTAATGCCGGTGCCACACTCTTGGCCTATCATGCCCAAGACATGGTTTTTGCGGATTATGGGGCAAGGTGGAAGCTACTGAGAAAGCTAAGCAACTTACACATGCTTGGTGGGAAGGCTCTTGACGACTGGTCTCAGGTCCGAGCTGTTGAGCTAGGCCACATGCTTCGAGCCATGCTTGAGTTGAGCCAGCGAGGGGAGCCGGTGGTGGTGCCGGAGATGTTAACTTTTTCCATGGCCAACATGATAGGACAAGTGATTCTAAGCCGTCGGGTGTTTGAAACAAAAGGGTCGGAGTCAAATGAGTTCAAGGACATGGTGGTGGAGCTCATGACCAGTGCTGGGTACTTCAATATTGGCGATTTTATTCCGTCCATCGCATGGCTGGACATCCAAGGGATCCAGCGCGGGATGAAGCATTTACATAAGAAGTTCGACCGGTTATTAACAAAGATGATGGAGGAGCACACGGCGTCAGCCCATGAGCGGAAGGGAAACCCAGATTTTCTGGACGTAATCATGGCAAACCAAGAAAATTCTTCAGGGGAGAAGCTCACTATTACCAACATTAAAGCACTCCTCCTGGTATGCATAGTTAAAGCTCGTCTTTAATTTTGTTTTCCGATATTTTCTTTCCGAAAACAGCACTTTTATTGCTTTTATATATGTACGTTTTTATCAGGTGGGCCATTTTAGGGGCACATCACTGTTCTTTATTTTTTTACCTTTTTTTTCTTTTTCCACTTCCATGGTTGTTTTCATATGCTCAGCTGCATGGCACAGGAAAATTGTGAAATATGATTGGTTCTCTGATCACACCTTCTGCACCAAAACACACTTCTCTCTATTTTATAAAATCAATAACATTTATGGTTTACATGATTTTTCGAACTTGAACTTTTGCTAGGGCTAATGCAAGAAATGATGGATCTCAATTTTCAATTGCGTTTGATTACATAAATTTCAAGTATGTGAACATATTTTTGTTTCCTTGGCTAGAATTTATTTACTGCAGGAACAGACACTTCATCGAGCGTAATCGAGTGGTCTCTGGCTGAGATGTTGAAAAACCCGAGTATCCTCAAGCGTGCTCACGAAGAAATGGATCAAGTGATTGGAAGGAGCCGGCGGCTCGTGGAGTCTGACTTGCCAAAACTTCCATACCTTCAAGCCATATGCAAGGAAAGCTTCCGGAAGCACCCATCCACCCCATTGAACCTTCCTCGTGTCTCAACCCAAGCATGTGAAGTGAACGGCTACTACATCCCAGAGAACACTAGACTTAGCGTGAACATATGGGCAATCGGGCGAGACCCTGATGTCTGGGAAAGCCCGGAAGAATTCAGGCCAGAAAGATTTTTAAGTGGAAGAAATGCAAAAATTGATCCTCGTGGAAATGATTTTGAGTTGATCCCGTTTGGGGCTGGACGAAGGATTTGTGCTGGCACTAGAATGGGAATAGTGCTAGTTGAGTACATTTTGGGGACGTTGGTACACTCATTTGACTGGAAAATGCCGGATGGAGTTGAGATCAACATGGACGAAGCTTTCGGGCTTGCTCTGCAGAAGGCAGTTTCTCTTTCGGCTATGGTGACACCAAGGCTTCACCAGAGTGCGTATGCAGTCTGAACTCAAGCTGTTCAGACCAAAACCCAGGCCTAGCTACTATATGGCATGGATGCCTTTTCCGATTGTTTTAGTTTCCTTTGGGTTAGTATAACTGTATAAGATGTATTAGCTCAAAGATTGGGAGTTTCATTCTACCACCAAGCCATATGCCTATCCGTGATCAATAAATTCTATAAATTTAGCTTCGGTTTGGTTATAGTTTCTATTTTTCTTTTGTCTTCGTAATCAGTAAATAATAGCAACCTTTATATAAAATATAGTAACTTTTAAAATATTTTGCATTGAAAAAATAATAGTTTTAAAACCTGTTTAAAAAAATTAAGATACATTCAAAAATTTTAATATATCAAATTTAAAAATTTAAAAAAATAATTTTAAAGATATAAAAAAAAAATTCATATTTTTTGTAAAAGAGTTTTACTTTTTGTATAGAATTTATTACGGTTTTGTATTTTAAAAGCAGAATACGGGAAATGTATCCAAATATACACTTAGTAATATTTTATTGAAATTTTTGAAGGATAGATAAGAAATAAACAAAAATTAAAATCTAATTGCACTATTATTTTGAAGGCTAATTCTATAATGGGTATTCATCAATTTTTAAGTTAATTATGCTTATGGTCTATAATAAATAAGAAGAGGAAATTTTGGTATTTAATTAAATTTTAAAAACATAATATATCATATTATATGTATGCTAAAAAACCAGTAGAGGTGACAACTAGGCAGAGTTGAGATGAGATGGGTCACTCCCATCCCGTCCCCATCTTGGTTACACAATTTAATTCTCATGTGCTAATAAAAAAATTAAACGGGAGGGAAAGGGTGTGAGAATTTTCCATATCCACTTGGTCCACCCTATTTAATTTCTTTTTAAAATTTAATTTTAAAAAATGTTTAATTACATTAAAAATAAATATATTTTATAAATAAAAAATACTATAATATTTTATAACTTCTTTTATTAAAAATAAATTTTAAATCAAAGAAAGGGGTATTTTTGTTCTATGGGAATTTATTTTTTTCTTCTATTCGAGGCACTATAAGAAAAAGGGAGAATTGTGTTTTGGGCCCAGTTGAGCCCAAAAATTAAGATATGGTCCATATAAGTTCTATATTTAAGCCCAACACCCAATGAAAGAATAGAAATTGAGAGTAAGGATATTGTCTTTAAAAAATCCCTAAAATACCCTTAACCATTAAATGAAAAAAATAACAAATCACCTCACCTTTCTCATTCTCTTTTTGACTCTTTTGCCCTTCTCTCACCTATTTAATAGTGGAACCAACTTGAATCATTTTTCTTTATCAAATATGAAAGATGGTTAAAAATTATTATTACCAAATGTATTTTTAAAGTGAATAACTTTTAAATACCTCATCAAATATTATTCTTTTTTTCAAACTTACATAATATATATAATAAATATTTTTTAAATATATTGAAAACTTACATAATATATAATAAATATTATTCTTTATTTCAAACTTATATTATTTCTCATATATATTAAATAATTTTTAAACACCTCATAAAATATTAATATTATTTGTTTGTTCTAACTTGTAAATTAAATATCATCAAACATTATATTTTTTCAAATTTATAGAACATATAATAAATACTTTTTAAATACCTCATAAAATATTATTAATTTTTTTTTTTCTAACTTGCAAATTAAACACATGGTGTTTATTATTTTTTCATAAATAATGTAAACACTCATATGCACATATATATATATATATATATATATAATATTAATCAAGAAGACAATATTTCTAAGACTAATTTACCAACCTTCCAATAATTTTGAAAGTGTAAAAAGGTAATTGGCCGAATTAAGGTCTTCAAAATATTCAAAATTTCTCAATTCCAAAATTACCTAATTGCTCTCCACACTAATCCTAAGTATTTTTCAATAAAGATTTAAATATTTAAAACCATTAAAATAAATACTTTCTTATTAAAGCAATTTTTTCAAAGTAATAAGATAAAAATCATGAAATCTTCAAAACTATAATTACAACAAATATTTTTAACTTTAAAACTAATTTCATAATTTAAGTTAATGATTTTAAAAAATAAAAATGTTATAAAAATAATTTTTTTTTATTTTTAATTCCATTTAAATATGATTTTTTTAATCTCTATTGATAACAATGAAATTATATTTATAAAGGCAAAATAGTAAAAATATATATTTCATTTAGTTTACTTATAATGAACAATTCAAACATGATTGATTTTAATTTTATTTTCTATGTGTTAATTTTTGTAGGGAACGTCTTAATGACATAATTTGGTAAAAAAAGAAAAAAAAAACTATCAATAATCATCTTAATGTCAAATTCAAGTTGTTTAAAAATCGTAGAAAACCTATTAGAACCCTTGTACACTCTTGTACATTTAGCACATTTCTCTTATACAGTTAGTGTAATATCCTTGTATAGTTAGTGTAATACCCTTTTACAATGACACAAATTTCATATCTCTTCTAATTTATATGTCCATGTAGGTGTATTAATCATATTTTCAATAGTTTGGTTGAGAAAATGGTGGATGACTTGGGTCAATTTTTTTCCCCAAATATCATTATTGGGAAAAATATTGGAATTTTCATGTGAGAGTTAAATAAAGTGTATAACATAGGTGTACAATCATTATGTGACAAGGAAAATAAAAAGGTAGTTTAGAATCAATTAAAATCATTCACAAAGGGTAATTTTGTACACCTTTGTACAATTAGTACATTTCCCTTGTACAGTTAGTGTAATACTCTTGTATAATGACACAAATTTTATATCCCTCCTAAGTTATGTGTCCACGTAGGAGTGTTTAACCATATTTCCAATGATTTAGTTGAGAAGATGGTAGATGATTTAAGGTCAAATTTTTTTTTCTCCAAATATTATTATTGGGAAAAATATTGGAATTTTCATGCGGGAATTAAATAAAGTGCATAACATATGTGTACAATTCGTGAGTGATAAAAAAAATAAATGAATGACTCATAATCGATTATAATATTTCACAAATGGTAGCCTTGTACACATTTGTACACTTAGTACATTTTCCTTGTACAGTTAGTGTAATACAATTGTACAGTGACGCAATAAATTAATAAATAAAATTTATTATTTTTTTATTTTCATATAAAAAAAATAGTACTAAACAAAGTTTTCAATTTTCATTTTAAAAAATAGTTTTCATTTTTTAATTAAAAATATTTTCAAAAAGAGACAATATAGAAAATAAAAATTATTTTTAAAAATAAAAAATAAAAACTAATTTTTTTTTTTAAAACCAAACTCAAATATAATATATATAATTTTTAACTACTTGTTTTCATCTAAAATAAGTAAATATACCTTTCAACCCTTTTATATAAGAAAAATTCAATTTCTACTTATGCATTAATATAATCCACTTCTAAAGTTAGGTCATATAAAAATATTTTAATTGAGTACTTAAAATAAAAACTTTCCATCCATCCTCTTTCTTTCTTTTTCTTTTTCTTTTTCTTATTTTAATAAATTTTCAATTAATTCAAATCATTAAGGAACAAATTTGTAATATTTCATATAATTTATTACTAAAAGTCATGTTCAAAAAGTTATTAAAATAAGGAAGAAAGAAGATTAAAAAAAAATTAAACTTTTTATTTTATAAGAGTAAAAAAAAAACTTTAAAATACTTTTTAATATAAAAAAATTAAAATATTGAATATATTTATTTTAAATAGTATTTTAATCATTAAATTATTTACTTCTAAAATGTAAAAGATAAAAATAAATGTAAAAGATGATTTTTATTTATTTAAATTAATATTTTTTTAGAAATTATTTTCCAAAATAGTCTTTGAATCATTAATATAATTTTTGTTTATTTATAATTTAAAAATAAAAAAATAATGTTGAATTTTCAATTATTTATAAAAGAGTTTTAAAAAATAATGAAAAATCCAAAAATTGTTAAATAAGAAAGAATAGTGGCATGTGAAGGGTGGTAGAATAAAGACAAAAATGAGTCAAGTGGGTATTTTTGTCTATTCCTATCTCATATCCTTGTAGTCAATTATGGGTTTTTGAAGGACTCTTTATTAATTATCAAAGCCAAATGGGTCTAAAGCCCAATTCTCCCTAAGAAAAAAGGCCAACAATTCATAACACTTCTGCGTCATTTTCCAACTTGTCATAATATTTGGATGTGTTCCATTATTGAAGCCGAATGTATGGGTAAGCATTTTTTTTCACCACCTTGAAGAGCTTTAAGGCCACACCTATCATCCAAAAGCCCCCCGACACTAATGGACCCAACCTTTTATATATTTATACACTACTCTTATCCAACATACTTCCAAATTGAATAGTTGGTGAAATCAAGTAAACTTGTCACGCCCCAAAACTCATTCTAAGGGCATGACGGTCATTTCACATCTCAAACCTAAAGGCCCAAAGTGGAAATAACATAATATTTATCTTGTAACTGAAAATTACCAATTACCAATTTCCTATTTAAATAACTCCAAATTCAAATAATTTAAACATGAATTAAATTTTAACATCTAAACAATATCAAAAATAAAGTTTGAACCTAAATCCTAACAAGAAAAAATTCCCTAGCCTAACCATCACTCCTCGTCTGAACTGAGAGTACCTAAAAAATTATTAATGAATGGGCATGAGCTTAAAGCTCAATAAGGAACATCAATACAGTTTCATGGATCAAATGTTTTCAATCATGCTTGCAAATAGGAGATATAATATATATTTATTTTTATAAAAACTTTTGAGTTCAAAATACTAATACATTCAAACTTTTCAACAAAACTTTCTCATATCCATTTCAAAACAATTTCTCATCAAAACCAAATCGAATACATTCAAAATATCTTTATTCTGGTTATTAAATAACAAATGGTGCCCAATTAAGTGAGACTTAACAAATGAGTGGCTAGTTTCAAATTTATTCCATTTAAGGTAAACAAAACCAAATGTCAACAATTATAATCCGTTGACTAGGGCCATAAGGTCAACTATTATAACCCGCTGATTAAAGTTGAAAATATCAACAATTATAACCCGTTGACTAAGGCCATATAATCTAGAGTCAAACACTTCATTCATTAATTCAAACTTACAAAACAAAATATTATATCTTCTCAATTTTTTGCTTTTCATAAATAAACAAAGAAAATTCTCAAAAATATTTCCCATACAAAACACATATTTAGTCCATGCGAAAAGATAAAAATAATATTTTTACACATTTCAAAATACAATATAAAAATTTTTTTTTTAAAAAAAAAAAATTATTTTTTTTAATAAAAATTTGCATTAATTTCCTTTATTTTGAAGAAGCACTCAAAATCTTGAAGTATTTAATTCTGAAAAATTTCCTCCTCACCTAACATAATATCATACACAATATTGATTATTGATTATTGATTATTTATCTAAATATATAAATTTGAAAATCCTAAAAATATTTTATTTAGTATTAGGGATCCTAATTAATTTTTCATACTAATATTATTACTACTCAATATTATTTTTCAACTTACTAAACAATAATAAATTGATTTAGTGAGTTTCCAGATTATTGTAAAATTTATTTTCTTTCCTAATATACTTAAATTAAATTAAAACCTATAAAGGAAACTATTATTATTATTATTATTATTATAACACTTTTTTTTTCTTATTTTGTTTCTTGCTTCCTAGATGTCTACACGCATTTTTTTTTTTTTATTTCTTTTAAATCCTCTACTACACGACACACATCTACATTTTATTAATTATTATTTTTTTTCACCGTTTCATAAAATCACGCTATTCTTATTTTATTTGTTTATTATTTTTTTCTAGATCTATTCATTTGAGTAATCAAAATCTGTTGATCTCTATTAATAAATCAAACTATATTCATAAATTTTTAATCTTTTTGACTTATAAATCAATTAAACGAACTCTAATCAAAATTGAGATATTCCAAAGAATATCTAAAGTATTCAAAACTAATTAACAAATATAAAATATTAATTTAAGGATTAAAAATTTTACCTGAAAAATTGATCTTTAAACCCTAAACCTCCAAATCTTCAGTCCTATGCTCTCTGATCTTTCTGATCTCTATGTAAAAGGGTTTTCTGAATAGAGAATGTAGGAAAAATCTAATTTATATCTAGAGGTTTTAAATACGAAAAGACCTTTTTACCTTTATTAAATTAATTTAATTAATTAATAATTTCTAAATTATGATTTTACCCTTAAATTGGGTTTAAGGCATTACAAAACCCAACAATGTCCATCCATTCCCATGTCTTCACACTATTTCTCCTTATAGTCTTAATATTATTTGGATCCATTGCCATCACAAGTCATGCATTCTCAATTAAAGAAGCAACTGTCTATGACTTCCAAGGCCAGCCTGGTCAGGCAAGTTATGATCCAAAGCTCAATTTTTCTAACAATAGTTAGCTTATATTTTGGTTCTCATCCCCTCAATAAAGACATGAATAGATATACCCAATTATTTTCAATCAAATTCTTAGAAGGGGAAAATCTTTTCTGTGGGTGAAGAGCTTGTGTCTTGGAAATTTCTATTACTTATCCTAAGAAGTTTGTGTGTGATTGTCAAGAAAAGAGAAGTTACCGTTTCATCTCTATAGCATATTAAAATGTAGAAAATTGAATTCATTAATTTTCAATTTTTTCTCTTTCTACTTAGGGTAAGTGTCCTTGGGAACTTGAACATGCAAAAAAGATAAAAATAAAAATTTAGAATATTATGAACATGTATGTGAATTTGCACTACGATACTATACACCAAAAAAAGATAAAAAGCTTAGACATGTTTGCTAAAGGACAAAAATTTCTCTAGGTTCACAAATGATCTAGTCTCTACAAACAATAATGTTGGTCAAAACATAGGTCTGATGACTGCAATGTTAATTACTCCGAAATTACTCAGTGATGACAATTGGTTTCCAAATTTAGGAGCAACAAATCATGTTACAAATGACCTTAGCAATCTGAATTTTGGTTTTGAGTATCATGGCAAAAATAAGATCCAAATGGGTAATGGTGCAGGTTTGATGATTGCTCATTCTAGTTTTTCCTCACTTTGTTCTTCTGATTCACCTAGAGGTTTTTCATTGTCTAACCTGCTACATGTTCCTCAAATTACTTGCAATCTCATCAATGTCAATCAATTTGCTAGAGAAAATAATGTATTCTTTAAGTTTCATCCATCTATTTGCATTGTGAAGGATCTAGCGATAGGAACACCTCTGCTCAAAGGGAGACTACATGAAGGGCTATATCGGTTCAACTTGTTCAAGGCTCAACCATCTTCATCAACTAGTTCACATCAATTTTCCCCCTTAGCTCCAAGGATCACCAAGTCTTGTCTTTTAAATCTAGTAGAATAAGAGGTTGTGGTCCAGATTTTCCTATCCTTTCTATTTTCAATCAAAATGATGATAATGTTAAGTCATCTACTATTTTGAGTTTGCAGCATAGGAAATTAGGACACCCAACTCTCTTTACTAACAAACAAGTCCTATCAAATTGTAATTTGAAGTTTTCAATGAATGAGAAGGATTATTTTTGTTTTGCCTGTCAACTTGGCAAAAGTTATAAATTGTCTTTCTCGAATTCCTTGACTATAAATATTGATCCATTACATTTAATAAAATTTGATTTTTGGGGTGTTGCTTTAATGACATCTAGGAATGGGTTTAGATATTACATTAGTTTTGTTGATGTGCATTCAAGGTACACTTGGATCTACTTCTTAAAATCCAAATTTGAAGTCACTCAACCTTTCTACATTTTAAGGCTCAAGTTGAACTTCTCTTTAATAGAAAGATCAAAATTCTTCAAACTGATTGGGATGGTGAATTTAGATCACTAACTTCACTTCTGCAATCAATTAGAGTCACTCATAGATTATCTTGTCCATATACTTCAGAACAAAATGATATTGTAGAAAGGAAACATAGGCACATCGTAGAGACATGTTTAACCCTTTTAGCTCAATCTTCTTTATCTTTGAAATTTTGGGATGATGCCTTTGCAACTATTGTTTACTTTATCAACAAGTTGCCAACATCAGTTTTTCATGGACAGTCATCCTTGGAGAGGTTTTTTTTTTTTTTTTGCTCTAGACTTGATTACTCCTTAAAAGTATTTGGTTGTTAATGTTTTCCATACTTGAGACCATATAATTTTCATAAAATGCATTTTCGTTCAGTTCCCTATACATTTTTTGGATACAGTCATAAGCACAAAGGATATAGGTGTTTAAATCAGAGTAATAGGATCTACATATCTAGGCATGTTACATTTGATGAAAACATGTTTCCTTTTGCTTTAACAATTGTTCCTAAATGTTCTATAGTCTCTAATCATGTTAATACCAGCTCATAGCTCCCATTGTTGACCTTAGTTCATCCTACATTCCATCTTAATACTCTTCACACTAAGTTTGATCATATTTCCCCTTGTTCTTTGAAAGAACTTGATCCCTCTACTACTTAGAAGACACAAACAAACCTAGGAGCTAGTAACAATTTTACCTTAGTTCAGCCAAAACCATTGGAAACTCAACAACCTACCATAGCACCATAAGGGAATATCCACCTAATGAGGACTAGGTTTAAAGCAGTGATTTATAAACCTAAAGTGCTACTAACAACTGATCTTTCTACCATTGAACCAACTACAATGCAGGAAGCTTGTTAAAGTCCCCCATGAAAAGCTATTATGCAAGAAAAATATGATGCTTTGATTGCTAATGGCACATGGTCTTTAGTTCCTCAACCTTCAGACAAGAAAATTGTTGGGTGTAAGTGGATTTTCAAACTTAAGAGGCATCCAAATGGTTCTATTGCTCGTTACAATGCACGACTAGTTGCAAAGGGATATCATCAAAGGCCTGGTTTTGACTTCACAGAGACTTTCAACCCAGTAATTAAACCAAGCATTGTTTGGGCAGTTTTGACACTAGTTCTTGCTCAAAATTGGGAGATTTGCCAACTAGATGTGAACAATGCATTTCTTAATGGTATTCTTCATGAAACAGTTCTGATGGAGCAACCCCCAGTTTTGAGAAATCTACAATTTGTGTTACATTAGTATGCAAGCTTCACAAAGCCCTTTATGGATTAAGGCAAGCTCCTCGAGCTTGGTTTGATAAACTCAAGGATTCTCTCTTGTAGGTTGATTTTGTGAGTTCTAAAGCTGATCAATTATTGTTTCTTCAGTTTACTTCTACCTTATGTAGTTATCTTTTGGTCTACGTTGATGATATCATTATCATCGGAAATAATTCACTTGCAATTCCCACATTGATCTCCATACTCAATCAAAATTTTTCACTCAAGGACCTTAGCATTCTCCATTATTTTTTAGACGTTGAAGTTCAACATACTAAAAATGAAGGAATGTTGCTCTCACAAGAGAAGTATCTCACTGATATTTTAAGAAAAGCCAAGATGGTTACAACAAAGGCCTTTTCAATACCTATGGTTGAAGGTTTGAGACTCTCAGCATATCAAGGTGAACCTATTTCAGATCCCAAGCTTTATCAGAGTATTGTGGGAGTTTTACAATATGCTACTATTATCATACCTGAAATCTCCTATAGTGTGAATAAAGTATCTTAGTTTATGCACAATAAATTGAATTCTCACTAGCAAGTTGTTAAATGAATACTTCGATATCTTAATAGTACTCTTCATCATGGTCTTTATTTTTCCAAACCTTCACATTTGTTTCTTAAAGGTTTTTCTGATGCAGATTGGGCATATGATCCCACTGATAGGAAATCACCCTTAGGCTATTGCATATTTCTTGGACAAAACCTAGTCACTTGGAGGTCCAAGAAACAACACACCATTTCTCATTCTGGCATTGAAGTAGAGTACCGAAGCCTAGCAAATGCTACTATTGAAATGGTGTGGCTGCAGGGATTACTGAAAGAACTACGAGTTCCACAACCTCAAACCAATCATTTGGTGTGATAATCTTAGCATTGTATCTTTAAGTTCTAATCCAATTCAGCACTCTTAGATGAAACACATTGAGTTTGATCTTTATTTTGTTTGTGACAAAGTTTTGGAGAAAACCTTGGTAGTTCAACATGTTTCAGCCTATGATCAAACAACAGATATCTTCACAAAGCCTTTTTCATCATCCTCATTCTGCAGACTTCATATCAAGCTAAATGTCATCTCTCCCTCTACACTTAGCTTGTGGGGGAGTATTAAAAAGCATTTTGAAACTTCTAGAAAGATTCTTGTGTCACGTGGCATTGGATAATAGTCTGGGTTGTTAGGGTTGGTTTCTTCTTGTTGTATAAAATTCTTAGTTCCTGCTTTTAATAAAATAAGAGACTAAAAGAGAGGTATTCTCTACCCATTTTTATCCTTTGTTTTTATCCTCTGTTTCTTTTCTGTATTTCTCTCATACCTTTATATAAAATACAACTCTCAAAAAATTTTGCACTGAGAAAGTAATAGTGTATTTGAATGTACACTTGATAATATTTTACTAAAATTTTTGAAAGATGGATAAGAAATAAACAAAAATAAAAATCTGATTACCTTATCATTTTAAGGCTAATTCTATCATGGGCATTCATGAATTTTTAAGGTAATTATGTTTACGGTTTTTAGTAAATAAGTAAAGGAAACTTTGGTGTTTAATTAATTAAAAAACAAATAATAATATATCATAGTATATTTATGTCAAAGAACACTGTTAGAGATGACAACCAAGTGAGTTGTTGGTCCATCTATCCCTGCCTTGTTTATACAAATTAATTCTTATTTCGGTGCTATTAAAAAAAAATTAAAGAGACAAGTGTGAGATTTTCTCATACTCTTCTGATCCGACCCTTATCTACCAGCACATACACTTTTTTTATATGTCCTTAAAGCAACACTCCCTTATGCTCGATAGTGGATCCCTCGAAATCCTTATCAAAGTTTTGCGATGAGATCTTTGACATTTGTAGTCAAAAGTTACTCTCAAGAAAGATCTTGCAAGTTTGAGAGTTAGATAATCAAGGATTTTTTGAATGACTATGCTCTCTTAGAGTTCATAAAAGCCCACTCACACCTTTTAAATAAAATATCTCAATTTATATTTATGAAACTCTTTTTAAAATTATGGAAAGTTTCCTAATTCTAAAATATTCCAAAGTTCCTTTTTAGAATCAAATATCAATTTAGAGATAATCACAATTTTAAAACTTACTAAAAATATTCCAAAAATTCTTTTGAAAATAAAAGAGGAATTTAGAGATAAACATAATTTTAAAACTTATTACAAACAAAATTTATAATTTATAATTTACAATTTTGTCCACAATTTCTTTATTTCAGAAAATTTGTGTGTACACGTACATTATAAGCAAGGCATATATTTTTTTCCATGATATTTTTCAAAATTTTCAATATTCTAACATCTTTGAATAATTAATGATAACAAGTTGCGGATTTTTTATATATATATAATTTAGATACAAAAGTGATCATACACAGCTATGAGAATCATAATAATTAGAGTAAAATAATAAAAAAATTAAATTATTATTAAAAGTTAAAAGTTGTAATTCTAATATATACCTTCACAATTAAATAACAAAAGGATATATATAATGAAAATAAGACAAATAAATGCATTAATAAAGTCTAAAAAAAATATTTTACTTAGATTAAAATAAAAGACAATTAAAAAAGTCAAACAAACCTCACCATTAAAATTGGATTTGGCTGTTAAGAAATCAAAAGAGAAAATAAGAAAACTTGGATTTCACTCCTCACCCACAGTTTCTCTGAAAGTAAGCCGCCTTAATATTTTTAAAAATATAAAATGAAACTAAAAATAAATTAATAAATAATATTAAAAAACACAGGGCAAAATAAATTTCTCGATAAAAA
Source organism: Vitis rotundifolia (assembly GCA_030254885.1). Taxonomy (NCBI): domain Eukaryota; kingdom Viridiplantae; phylum Streptophyta; class Magnoliopsida; order Vitales; family Vitaceae; genus Vitis; species Vitis rotundifolia. The sequence continues at coordinate 11,134,078 of CM058156.1, forward strand.
AGAACTAAAAATTTTAAAACAACAATAAGGTAGAGAGAAGAAACCACTCATTAAAAAAAAAAAGGGAAACAAAAAACATAACAAAATAATTATCATCACAATATTAGTAACATGCAACTAAAAAATCAAACTAAATGTTTACATAAGTGTGGACTCGCATTTTTCATGTGTGTCGCTACTCGATAGGGCAACTTGCTTTTTGTTATGAAATTTTGATTTTTTGAAAAAGAATTAGAGTAGTAACTTATTTTAGTTTTTTTTTTTTTTTTTTTTTTTTTTTTTTTTTTTTTTTTATAAAAAAAAACCCTATGTGACCTCATTTGAAAAAGATATATTTGTAAAAACTGAGTCCAAATTCAAATATCAAGTTACCTATTGGGAAGGTACGGTGGTGAGTCGTAACATCTCTCTAAACCCGTATGCATATGGTCTTTACTAAACAAATGGAGGGAACTGTAATAATTAATTAATTAATCATGATACCAGGATTAAAGACACGAATTAATATAAAAAAAATGACGATAAAATCAAATTACAAGAATGTATAAGGTAAATGACATGAAAATTATACAAATCAATTCATTAAACTAAATAAAAAATTTTCAAAAATTAGTTTTTCAAGAAATTTCAAAAAAGTTTATTAAAAACAGTTTTGAATTAATGATTTTAATTTATTTATTTGCGAAAAAGAGTCAATTTATTTTCAATAAGTGATTTGATTTAATTTCATTTGTTTTCAATTTTCAAGAAAGTTATGCACACTCATTTTATCAAAAGAATTTATTACAAAATTTCAATTTGACAATAAAAAATATAATTTTACAACTATTTCAATTTAATTTTATTTACAAAGAAATTAATTTCTTTACAAACTTTGTTCATGAAAATATTTTCAAGCTAATTTTATTAAGAAAATGATTTCTACAAATTTAATTTACAAAAAAGACTCTCATCCTACTCTCATTGAAAAGATAATTAAAACCTCAATTTACAAAAATTACTTTTAATCCATCTTATCAAAGAAAAAGAGTTTCATTTGAAAAAAAAAACATTTTTTTGGATAATTTTATTTAAAAAACAATTTTTATTAAACAAATAAATTTTCGAATAGTTGTTACTAAAAACAAAATTTTGAATTGTTCCTCTTATTTTTTTTTTAAAAAATCTAGTTTGTTCGATATTCAATTTTGCAAACACTTAATAAATATATACAAATGAATATTTACAACAACCAATAGAAATAAAACCAAATAGAAGTAGAAAATAAAACGTGCACCCCAACAAGCCTATAAAGCTACAACAAGTTTAATGTCCTTCATGTGCCTCCTTTTCCTTCATGAAATTCAACTCTCCATGTGTCACAAATCCATAATCAGCCAACAAAATACTAATGCAGGTAGTAGGATTAGTCTGCAAAGCAAAAATGACCCAAATGTAAATATCCAGAAATGTACAAAGCCCAAAAACAAATATTCAAGCTCAAATTCAATAAGCCCAAAAGCAAACTTCAAATTGGTCTAACAAATTTCACCAATAAAAATGAACCTAAATTAACAAATATAATCCAATAGAAATATCTCACATGCTATAAGCCCTATTCCAAAACTTCCAAATTAATGGTCAATATACAAACATAATCATCCACGCCTAAAATATGATAAACCAAGATAAATTTAATTTGGCCTAAATTCAATATCCAATAATCCAAACCTAATTTAATAAGCAAACCCAAATCAACAACCAGAATCAACACAAATTTAATATGTAAAGCCCAAAAGTAACAAAAATATACCTCAATATCATCTCATGCCCAAATTAAATAATTCAAATGAGCAAAGCCCAATTCAAATATCAAGCAATTTAACAAATTTCACTAACAACAAATGAGTCCAAACTCCATACTAATTAACAAACCCAAAATATGACAAATCAAAATAAATTCAATTAGGCCTAAATTTATTATCCCATAATCTAAGTATAATTTAATAAGCAAACCTAAATCCATAACCAAAATCAAACCAATATGTAAAACCCAAATGCAATAAGGAAAAAAGTTCAATAAATTTAATTAAGTCCAACTAGATATTCAATATACATACCCAAATCTCAAAATATAAGGCCCAAACACAAGGTCCACAAACAAATATAAATACACAAACCCAATTTCAACAATAATTACCATTAAAATCAAAGAAAAAGAAAAGAAAAAAACTTACATAATTTCAAATCTTTGGAAAAAGAAGAGAGTGGTAGTGGAGATGCTTGGGGATGAAAGAAAGGAAAATGAAAATAAAATAAAATAAAATAAAAAATAAAAAAAGGAAAATGAGTGAGGTGAGAATGAGAGAGAAAGTGAGGGAAATGGAAGAAAGTGAAAATGCTTGGGGATGAAAGAAAGGAAAATGAAAATAAAAAAATAAAAAATAAAAAATAAAGGAAAATGAATGAGGTGAGAATGAGAGAAAAAATGAGGGAAATGGAAGAATGAAAAAGAGGGAGGAGAGGTCGATAGAAATGGTGATGGTGTCACATCACCGATAGAGAGGACAGTGACAGCCGATAGTAGGAGGTTGGTGGGATTTTGGGAAAGAAAAAAGAAGAAAATGGAAAATAAAAAAAATAAAAAAAAGGAAAGAAACCATTCATTATATATATATTCAAAATTATGACTACATCGTGAATATGCAATCAATTTGTATTTTTATTTCAAAATTTAAATATTGATTTAATCTTGTAATTCAATGAGAATTTTCATTTGTTAGGATAAGAGTAAAAGTTAAATGGTTTTATGGCATAGAATAAATGGATGTTACACAAATAAATTTAATATTAATAATTATAATAAATAATAAGGGAAAGTTATGTCCAAATAATAAGAAAAATTTGATGGCCAAATTATAAATAAAATAGTGAAAGTTGAATGGTTTTATGCTCTTAAAAAAAATAAAAAAATTAATGGGGGGATTTTAAGAAGAAAATGTTGTAAAACTCCATATACTTTTATATATAGTAATAGATGGGAAAGTATATGAAAATGATGTTTGTTTCCTAGTTTTCATAATTTAATATATTTATTCAATATTAGGCATCTTCAAATTATATTCACTTATATAAAAGTTGAAATTGAGATATCCACAACTTTTTATGGTCATCTAGATTTTTATCTACAATGAAATATATTCGAATAACTCTATATATCAAATTATTTAATGTTTGAAAATTAATTTTTAATAATGAGTAATCATTCATACTATATTTTCAAAATTTTGTCATTCTTATTAACATGTCTTTTGTAATACGAATTTTAAAACTTCATTTTATTGATTAGTAATAATTATTTTTGTATAGGGAAATTGAGTCACGGGCTAAAAGAAATAAGACTTCAAAAGGTAATTAATGATCATGGAGATTTGATTTTATTATTTTAAATACGCAAAAAAATTGAAATATTTTTTTTTTATCATATTTAGTGAAATAATTTAAATTAGATGGGAGAGTTTTATATATATATATATATTCATTATTTAGAAAAGTGGGTTTTGACTCACTAATTTGAAAAAATATAGAAAAAGAAACTTCAACTTTTATAAATTAGTTTTATCTTCGTTCATTTAAAAATATTTTAAAATACATGCAATTTTTCATAAGTTCAATAATTATTTTTTGAAATACCCTTTTACTTGATAATATTAAATAAAATTTATCAAATGTTGTAAAATAAAAGAATAAGGAGAAAAAAAGACAAGAGAATAAACAAAGATATTCAAAGAAAAGTATAATAGAATGTAGGAAGAGAACGATATGAATTTTCATTAGAGCTATCTTTCTTTTATAGGGAGTTACAAAGTGATATACATCAATATGAATGATCCACAAGTTCCCATAATCCGATAAATTCTCATATTTTATAACACTCCCCCTGGGATGATCATAAGAATATGACTTATTAAAACCTTACTAGGCAAAACCCTAGTGAAGGAAAAAGAGTATAATATTCTTTTGGATTACTACAATTGCCTCATTAAAAACCCTGCTAGTAAAACCTAATGAGACAAAACTTGGACGAAGGAAAAAAAAGTGCAGTGTAGTGATATTCTTATCAATTAGCTTCCCTTCATGTTGACATGATTATATTTTCTCTAATAGCATAGCATAGAGTTCTTTGAGTCGGCGTATTCCAATGAGCTTCTTGAGTATTACTGTTGATAATGCCTTTGTGAATAGATCTACTAAATTGTCACTTGATCTTATTCGTTGAATAACAATTTCATTACTTTTTTAGAGTTAATGAAAGTAAAAGACTTAAGTGATATATGATTAATTCTATCACCCTTAATGCATCATTCTTTAATCTGTGCAATGCATGCAACATTATTAACTTGGTAGCATTACCTTTGATGGAGGGTAGTCTGCATATTTCCATTATTTACTTGATCGATTTCCACGATTGTGTTGTACCACCATATATAAATACATACCTCATTTGAAATTGAGCTTTGTGGGGATTTGAAAGATAGTAAACATCTATACATTCAAGCAATTAAGATTCTAATCCTTCGGAATAATATAGACCCATGTTATTGTAGTACATGATTGGCTGGCTTTATTCCAATGTCTTTAAGTTGGTATAGAACTATATCTCTTAAGTAAATTAACAAGGAGTGCAATATTTGGTCATGTATAATTTGCAAGACTCATTAATACACCACTAACACTATAATATGGTACTTTTGGACTAAGTAATTCTTTATTATCTTTTTAAGGATAAAAGAGGTCATTTTTCACTTCAAGTGAATGAACTATCATCAGAGAACTTAATAGATGTGATTTATCCATATAAAAGTGCTTCAAGACTTTCTTTGTATATGTTGACTAATAAACTAATATTTTGTTTGAAAACTACTTGATCTTTAGGTCGAGGAAAATTTTTTGCTTTCCAAGATCGTTCATTTCAAATTTACTTTTCAAATAGTCGACTACTTTTGTAAGCTCTTCAAGAGTTCCAACAAAATTCAATGTTCCACATATACTATAAATAGTTGCAAATATTCAACATAATGAATATGCATAGACAAAGAAGGTAACACATACATACTTCTCAATTCAAATATTCATTGAAGTCATCGTACTGCATATGTTTGGATTGTTTAATCGATACAAGGATCTTTGTAGCTTAATTGAGTATATGCTACAATGTTTTGAATTAGTTGCTTCAGGCATTTGAAATCCTTCATGGATTTTCATATATATATGCCATTATCTAAAGATCCATGTAAATATGCAGTAACGACATCCATGAGACGCAAATCCAGTCTTTTTAAGACTGTTAAACAAATTAGATATCTATGGTTGCGTTCATCATAGGAGAATATGTTTCCTCATAGTCAATACTAGGTTTCTACGAGAAACCTTGAACTATGAGTTACGTTTTATATCTCGTGATTTCATTTATATCTAACAAGTTTAACAATTTCAAGTGTCTACACTATAGGTCCGAATACTTCCCATTTTTCTAATGAGTCTAATTTTTTAGGGATGTATTCTTTCCATTTTGGCCAATATTTTCAATATTGACATTCATTCATAATTTCTACTTTGGGCTCCTCATAATTTCTTATGATGTCAATAGTTATTTGGAAAGAAAATATGTTGTCAATGACAAGAGTATTTCAATCCCATTTTTCTCCGTATATAAGTAAATAATTGAGATCTCATCAATATCAAGTACTTGTACCTTTTTAGGAACTTATTGTAAAACATATGCCTCTCATAGGGCTACTTGTTTAAATTGTGCCTCTTTAGGGGCTGCTTGAAACTGATCAGTCATTTTAATAACTCACTTTATATGCAACTTCTTCAAGAGTGCCACACTTCATATATCTTTTCTTGTGTTTTCCTCTTCTAGGGAATGTGTTTGCCTTTTCAGGGTCTACCATACTTCAAGCATGCCTTAGACTCATTATTTAATTGCCCTTTAGGGATATCAACTCATTATTTAATCGTCCTTCAGGGACATCAACTCATTATTTAATTGTCCTTCAGGGACATCAATTCGTACTAGAATATTCTAGGTCAATGAAAATGATTTTGTTACTTTCTTTGCATCAATGAAAGCATTTGGTATTTGATTTGTAAGTTATTGCAAATAAATAATTTTTTGAACTTACAGTTCACATTGATTAGTACAAGAATCAAGATAAATCAAAGTCAATGCATTCCAAATAATTTCACGCAGTTCTTCTGGAACTGGCTCTTCTCCCCTTAACAACGAGAAAATTGTCTCATTAAAATGATAATCTGCACAACATGTCATTCTACCTTTTAAGTGTATAGGTAAACTAGTCACTAAATAAAAACTTCTGGGTTTATAATGTACATCCATACGACCTTTTACCCCAAGTAACCAAATTGGTGTTACAAAATTCTTCTGGATCTAGCATCATATAAAGCATCATTTACATGGAATCAAATACTTCTAGTGACATAGTATAAGCTATTCTGGAGCCTTTAATCATGTTTCTATCACCTGATATAGTATTAACATTGTCTGTCATCAATGTTGTGCAATTAATGAGACAAGAGTTTCATCAAAATAACAAGTCATAAAGACATTACCTTTATAGAGTTGAAGAAATATTATCAATGGAGAAAGAGTTAAAATCAATGGAAAAATATTAGTCATCGATGATGACTTAATAAGTTGTGTAAAAGCAATGAGAGCATATATAACACAATAAAACAAATATAAAAATAATAATTTAGAGTTATATATTTCTTAAATATCTCACATATTTGATTTTGTAAGTGTGGAACAATTTAGACATGAAATAATTAGGAAGTATTTCAATAATCAAACTAATTGTAGTAATAGATCAATAATTTTATTCAAAATATTATTATGATCTAAATCAATATGCAAAAATTAATTCATAAATCAAAATTTCAAGAAAAACATATCATGATTTAAAGCATCTTGTTGTCTCAAAACTTTAATTGAAATACTACAAATCCATTTGAACATATATCTAAAAATATAACATAATATATTGAGAATAATATTTGAACTTATTGTAATTTCAAAATTATTTTTAGATAATAAAATTATTGCATTAATAAAAATACCATATGTGACAACATGCAATAATATATATTATTTTATATAACTCAAAATTTTTCAATCATAAAAACATGCTATAAAGAAAATTGAGATGCAAAATCAATTTATTAATCATATGACTAAGTCATATATTTCACATGTATCCAAAAAATCTTAAGTTTCTAAATCAAAAGATTATTGTGTATTTAACAACTAGAACAAAAAAAAAAAGTATTCCAAACTATCACCTCTAATACAAAAATATCATACTGTCATGCAATTCAAAATTCCACATCTATATGTAAATTTTTCTACTAATGACAGTATAACTTCTAATAATAGAAATTTATAAAAACTATCAAACACTTACCTATTTGTATAACTTGATGTACAAAATATTAATCTTTCGATAATATGTAAATATTATCTATATGCTTATCATCATAACTTTAGGTTATAATATATTTTCATTATAACTTTGGGTATATAAATTTCATAAAGTTGTACAAAATTGTTACTTAACAATTTTGTTCTCTACAGCTTCTAGCTATAAGAAAGTACATATTAACAACTTTGGTGTAACCTTTGATTAACACAAAGAATATTAATTTTCTTATTTTCATAACTTCGGGTTATAAATAATAATATTGATATAACTTTTGGTTATATAACAAAATTTAAAAAAATTATATACTTCTAGGTACATGGTTGTACATTGACAATTTTGTTTTGTATAACTAGAAAAATAAGTGAATACGAAATAAAAATTAAAAGCCAATATTTTTCATAACTTTGAGTTATGATTATTTTGTCAAAATAAGAAAATATACAAATTTGTACATAGTTTCAGACTATGAACTGTTTTTTTTATGTAAATTTGTGTGTAACTTCAGGTTATGAAATATTCATTGTGTAGATTTATTCATAGCTTCAAGTTATGAACTTTCAATATATAGATTTATACATAACTTCAAGCTATGAACATTTGTTTATTTATTTATTTTATACTTTCTGACTATATAATATTGTTTGGTATAACTTCTAATTATACCATATAATTAAAAATAAATAATTAGGGATCATATACATGACTTCTACTCATATATTTATAATTTTGTAATTTTTCCCATAATTTCTAGTTATAAGGATTGCACATATTTTTCATAACTTCTGGTTATGAATTTATCCCATAATTTATAATTTATCCCATAATTTCTAGTTATAAGGATTGTACATATTTATGCATTCAAATTAAATAAGTGAAAATAGAGAGTCAAAGGGTGATAAAGTAGAAAATTATGATATAAGTTTATCACATACCTTTTTGTGAGAAAGAAGAGAGAAGAGTCTTTCTATTTCTTTGAAGAGAAAAACGTCTTTCTATTTCTCTAAATAGAGAAAAAAAAATTTTTCTTTTGTAGAGACTATTCGTGTTGATAACATGTTGTAAAATAAAAGAATAAGGAAAAGAAAAGACAAAGAATAAACAAATATATTCAAAGAAAAGTAGAATAGAATGTAGGAAGAGAACGATATGAATTTTGATTAGAGGTATTTCCTTTTTATAGGGAGTTACAAAAAGATATACATCAATATGGATGATCATTCAAAGTTCTCATAATCTGATAAATTCTCATATTTTATAACATCAAATAATTAATTTATTATTTTAATTTGATAAAAGTATCTTACAAATAAATATATTATTATTTTTTATTATATAATATGATATACAAATCATTTTAAAAAGATTCTTTAGCAACCTCAAGTGATGAATAAAATCTTTTTAATTCCCTAATTAATATAATTCTCATTAACAATAAAATAAGAAATTTTAAAATTTTAAAATACAATTAAAAGTAAAATATTTAAAAATTAAATACAATTAAAACAATAAAAAATAAAAAATAAAAAATAAAATAAAATATTGACTTTCATTATATTTCCAACTTTTTCTTGAATCTATATATTTTTTTTTTTACTGATGTGACTTAGCGAAATGAAAGTTAATATTTTATTTTTATATTTTTAGTTTTAAAATTTGTGGAAAAAATATAAGTAAAATTTTATATAATTTATATGTCATGTTCATATTATTTCTTTTATGATATCCATGATATGATATTAAGTAATAATAATAATCTATATTACATTATTATATATTATTATATTATATTAAGTTATTTTTTACTATATTTTTAATTTTAAATCACTTTAATAAAACTTTCTAATATATTTAATTATAATCACTTAATCAACTAAATTATTTTAATATAAAAATATATTCTTTAGTAAATAATATTTATGGTTTCAAATATATATGAGATAATATTTACATTACTTTGTAAGATCTCACAAGGTCTTTTATATGCTTTTATCATGTTATTGATTTCTAATTTAAAAAAAAAAAATGCTTTTATCATGTTATTGATTTCTACTTTTTAAAAAAGGTTTTTCTTTTCCTTTTTATTTTAAATTTTTTTTTTCAAGAAAATGAAAAGGAAAAACATTATTCAAGCATATTTTGAGAGCTGATCTTTGTTTTCTTTGGAAATGAACAAACCTTAACTTTTAATAATTAATAATGATTTATAACTCTTTAAAGATACATTTATAATTGCTAATTATGAAAATTTGAATTTTAAAAGAACAATTTCAATTTTTTATAATAAAAGGTAATTTGTTTTAAAATTTATTTAAAATAAATAATTTTTAAATATTTTAGAATTAATTAAAATAACATATAAATAAATAAAATGACTTAAATAACTCTCAAGACAATTATTTCATGTGATTATACCATAAATCATTTAAAATTTTAAAATTATTTATTTATTAAATAGTTCAAATTCTAAAATCCAATACAATTCTAAGAATGAATACAATACCATTTTTTTATTATCTTTCCACAACATCAATCTAATCAAAATGAAATCCAATAAATCCTAAGAATGAATGCAATACTTTCTTTAATCCTCCCACAATATCAATCTGATCTAAATGAAATGTAATAAATTTTAAAAATGATATAATCTTTAATCCTTCCACAACATCCATCCGATCAAAATTCAATACAATATTGCTTCATGGAGAGCATCTAAAATTCCCTTCATGAAAGGAAAAAAAAAAACCCTTAACACACCTTCATGAAAGGAAAATAAGAAAACATAGAACTAGAAACCCTTCACATCTTCTAAGAGGAAAACAAAAAATTTGAACAATCCTTAATCCATCAAAAGCTCTTAATATGAATGAGGAAAAAATATAAAGTCTATTTTTCACATTGCCTATATAGGTGAATAAAGAATTTAAGGAGATAGAATTTTTAGTTATTAAGGATTTTCTTATAGATGGTGATTGAGAGTTTAAGAATTTTTATGAATAAGTGTCAATTGAGAGTTGAAAGGCTTAATTACTAAGGAATTTTTTTGGGTAGGAGTCAATTGAAAAGGTATTGGACAAAGAAAAGTGTGAATTGAAAAGATTTGTATTGAAAGTTGATTGTAGTAGAGTTTCCAAAATGTAATACAATAAGGAGAGTTAACTTGATTGTGTGTGCCTAATTGTGTGCTTAGTGCTTACCTAATTATATATATATATATATATAGATATCCCGCTGCCACCTGCCCAAAAGGTAAGAAAAATATCCATCCTCCATTCACAGCCCCCTTCTCTTTTCACATTCAATCTTTGTGAACTATTCTTCAGTCACCCCTCTTTGACTCTCTTTTGATTCATGGAAGCCATGTTTCCTTTCCCAGTTTTTGTTTTTTTCCTCCAGCCTTTTACTCTCTATTAGAAAATTCAACAACTTTTCGTAAACAATCTTAGAATGTCCTTTCAGTCCACCAGATCTCCCTTCGATTTTCTTCTTATTTTCTGATTCCACCTTTTCCTTTTTCTAGTTTCTTCCTTCAAAATCCATCCGTCATCCCTCTCACAATTTTCTCTTACCTTCTTCTCTTCCTTCCGGTTTCCCTTTTTATTTTATTTTTTCATGTAGACAGAATTCCCTTACTTTCCTTTGTTTCTCTCTTTAAAAAAAAATCTGATTTTCCTCCTCAAAATTCTGATTTGCCTTTCTAAGAATTCAGATATTCCCAACCCAAATTAAATTTCGATTCCCCCCTTAAAATTGTGGATTTCATTTTTCTTTCCCAATTTGGCTTAAAGATAGTCATATTTTTGTTCCCAAAAGACAGTACGTGCAATGTTTTTATAAATTTATTTAGAATCATAATGCTTTTTGCTTTCATTAATTTAAATTAAAATCATACAATTTAAATATCAAAAAGTTAAAAAATAAAAAATATAATGATGAAAATAAAGTAAATAAAACTTAAAAATATAAAGAAAATGCAAGAGAATATGCAATTCACTGATGTCATCATTATAGATATCGGAATCTGCTGGCATCCCCGTCGGCAGACGATGTTGACATCGATGTCGGAGATGGTTGCAACCTCATATGGAGGTGTAGCAACAGAGCTAGAGAAGGGCGACAGACTAGGGCTCCAATGTGCAAGGGGAAAAGGGGAACTATACTAGGCAAAATGGGTGAGTACCATTATAGCCGTTGGAATCTCCTGGCATCAAAGGCATCCCCGTCGGCTGGCAGCATTGACGCCGACGATGGTTACAGTTGCAACAACAAAGTTGGAGAAGGGAAGGGAGGCAGGTTCGGGCTTCAGTGTTTGAGGGGGAAGAGGGGAGCTATTCTAGGCAAAACGATGTCATTTCAATGACTAACACATCAGAACGATGTCGTTTTGAGGAAGCCTACGAACTGTTCAGTTTGTAAAAAACCGATCCATTCAGCCAGTTCATCGGTCTGACTTTCAGTTCCGATGGTCCATAGCTGGTTCAAAGCCCCCCCAGTTCAACTAGTTGAACCAGATCTAAATGGTGACCGACTAGCGGTCAGACCGATGATGTGTGTCTTTTAAAAATTCGAAAGCATTATCATCCATGGCCCATGTGAGGAGAGAATTAAAAGCAAATAATATTAGAACAAAATAAAGAAAAGAAACAGTGAGTAAAAACAACAATTATGCATGGGTCGACTGACCACATCATAATAATGAAACAAAATTGATTGATCACCAGCGAACACCACGAGATTATAAGATAAGGATGCAATCATTTCACACCTCAAATCTAAAAAATTAAATTTCCTATTTAGAGTAGTAAACTAAATAAATTTTATAATCCCCAATTCTCAATTTTAAAAATTAATACATCAATCAAAGTATTATTGTTCAAATAACTTCAAATTCAAATAATTAAAATAAGAATTAAATTTTAATATCTAAATAATGTTTAAAATAAAGTTTGAACCAAAATTCTAATAAAGAAAAATTCCCTAGCCTAGCCATTATTCATCGCTCGAACTTAAAATACCTGAAAAATTATCAACGAACTGGCATAATCTTAAAACTTAATAAGGAATATCAATACAGTTTCATGGATAAAATATTTTCAATCATACTTGCAAATAAGAGGTATAACATATACTTATTTTTCATAAAAATTTTTGAGTTTAAAATACTAATACATTTAAACTTTTCAACAAAACTTTCTCATATCCATTTCAAAACAATTTATCATCAAAACCAAATCGAATACATTCAAAATATATTTATTTTGATTATCGTGTTACAAATGGTGTCTAATTAGGTGGGACTTCACAATTGAGTAACTAGTTTCAAATTTGTTCCATGTAAGGTGAATAAAACCAAATGTCAATAATTATAATCCGTTGACTAAGACCATAAGGTCAACTATTATAACCCGTTGACTAGGGGTCATATAATATCAATTATTATAACCCGTTAACTAGGGTCATATAATTTAGAGTCAAACACTTTATTTCATTAATTCAAACTTACAAAACAAAATATCATATCTCATCAATTTTTCATTTTTTATAAACAAAGAAAATTATTAAATATACTTTCCATACAAAACACATTTGATCCATGTGTAAAGATAAAAATAATATTTTTACACATTTCAAAATACAATATAAAAAGGAAATTATTTTCTTTTATAAAAATTTGTATTAATTTCCCAAACCTTGAAGAAATGCTCAAAAACCTGAATTATTTACTTTGACGAATTTACTCATCACCTAACATAATATCATACACAATTATCTAAAGGTAAAAAATTTGAAAATCCTAAAAATATTTTATTTAGTATTAGGGATCCTAATTAATTTTTCATGCTAATATTATTACTACCCTATATTATTTTCAACTTCTTAAACAAGAATAATATAATTTAATGAATTTCCAAATTTTTTATAAACTCATATATCTTTCAAATCTTATTTTAACCATTTATTTCTTTTGTATACTTGAACTAAATTAAAATTTTTATTAAAAACAATTACTATTATTATTACTATATTTTTTTATGCCCCGTAGCATCCAAACAACTCTACTATACGTCACTTACAAACATTCAAATAACATAATTCTTACTATTATTATTATTATTATTAATCCTAATGTCCCCTCTTACTTAACAAAATACCTCATGTACTTTTAACAACTCCAACCACCCCACCAATTTTACTCAGTATTATTATTTTAATTTATTCCACTACCACCTTTTGTCTCTCAGGGTTACATATTAATTTTTTTTTTTTGTCATTCCAACACAATGCCTCAAATCCAAAATCTAGAAACATACAATTCTTCTTCTTATTATTTTCTAATCCCTTAAGCCACATATAATCATATATTTATTTACTTATTTAATTTTTAAAATTTCATCGTTTAGATCTATTCATCTAAAAAAAATTTCGAATTTCCCTATTTTCATCAAGGAAACAACCTATATTTATAATTTCAATTTTTTTATCTCAAAATAAATGAACTAAACTAACCCTAATTTAAATTAATTTTTTAAAAGAATATCTAATATGTTCAGAACTAACTAACAAATATAATGTATTAATTTTAGGTTAGAATCTTACCTGAAAAAAATCTAAACTTCAAACTCTAAACCTTCAAACCTTTATCCCTACTTTATACCAATGATTATTCATTGTAAAAGGACTCTTTTACCTTTAATGAGTTTAATTAATTAATTACTTAATTAATTAATAATTAACTATTTTATCCCTAAAGTTTATTTTGAGGTGTTACAATCAAAATGATTGAAATCACTTCAAGAGTAAAAATTAGGAACATGCTAGGAATAATTGAATAAATAAAATCTCCTTAGAATTAAAAATTAAGGACGTGATTATGATGATTAAAATCACTTGAAAAACTAAACTATGAATATAATTGTGATGATTAAAATCACTTGAGAACTAAAACTAAAGATTCAATAATTGAAATCAACTGAAAAATAAATTAGGAATGTTTGTCGCAATTAATGAAATATATATATATATATATACATATGAAATTTAAGGAGTTAAACATGGAATTTAATGCATGGAACATTTGCATTGAAATATTATGTACAACCAAATGTTGAAATGAAAAACTAATGAAATTAATAGGATTCTCTTTCCATGGTTAGATTTCTCATCCCACCAAACAAATGTAGGGAAATTTAATTTATAAAGGGAAAGTGAGTTTTGACTCGTCAATTTAAAAATATTTAAAAATATATATATTTTTTCATAACACAAATAATTATTTTTTGAAATGATATTTTTACTTGTTATGTTAATAACACAAACTTTTTTAGTGTGAGAGCTAATTTGAGATTAATAAAATAAAAATTTTTAAAAATTTAAAATACAATAAAAACTAAAAATACTTTAAAATTAAAAATATAAAAATAAAATATTAATTTTCATCTAGTTAAAACACATTGGTAAAAAATAAAGATATTGAGAAAGCACTGAAAATGCAATGAGAGTCAATATTTTATTTTTTAAATTTTAAGTTTTTCTTTTTGTTTTAATTGTATTTAATTTTTTTTATTGTATTTTTAATTTTTAAAATTTCTTATTTTATTATTATCCAATTTGGCTTATTGTGTAATTAGTTGGTATCATTACTATACCCATTTGTCCCTAACCCTTCATTAGAATAGTATTAGGAGTTGAATGTTATCTGGAATACAATCTCATGGAAACAAATCTATCTGATTAGTTAGTTCTTGTTATTTTTATTATTTTCAATATAGACCCCATAAAATAAATAGGAGGTGGGTAGCATGGAGATACGAGATTAAGAATGAGTTTGAGAGTGATTTTAGAAAGTATTTATAACATTTTTAATATTTGAATGATAAAAATTTTTAAGTATTAAAAATATTAAAAACACTTCCTAAAATTACTACAAAATGAAATCTTAAAAGGATAACAAAATTGTTGGCCACTTCTACTACCATGGTCACCTGGCTCTCCACAAGCACACCCAGTGCTCCAGAAATTAACTGGTACCTGGACACCTGGCTAACAAACCTTCGCTCACCTACCATAACCATGGCCCCATGCCTTATATATTTCCGCAAACCTAGCTCAATTTTCATAGCCACCTTCAGTACCATCCTATACTCACTAAGCCACGGCCATGGATACAAGCCTCTTGCTTGAGCTTGCTGCAGCAACTCTACTCTTCTTCATCACTCGCTTCTTCATTCGTTCTCTCCTTCCCAAACCTTCCCGGAAGCTCCCTCCTGGCCCCAAAGGGTGGCCGCTCCACGGCGCTCTTCCTCTTCTAGGTAACATGCGTCATGTTGCATTAGCTAAGATGCCCAAAAGATACGGGCCTTTCATGTTCTTGAAAATGGGCACTAACAGCATGGTGGTGGCCTCAACTCCCGAGGCGGCTCGGGCTTTCCCTAAAACCCTAGGCATTAATGTGATATTAAGAAATAATAATATCTATATTACATTGTTATATATTATTTTACTATAAATTATATCTTATAATATTATATTACGTTATTTTTTACTATATATATTTTTATTTTAAATCACTTCAATAAAATTTTCTAATATATTTATAATAAATTAATCAATTAAATTATTTTAATAAAACCATATATTCTCTAATAAATAGTATTTATAAGGTATATATAATATTCTCTAATAATCATTATTAATAATTAATAATGATTTATAACTCTTTAAAGATACCTTTATAATTAGTAATTATGAAAATTTGAATTTTGATGGAATAATTTAAATTAAATTTAAATTTTTTTATAATAAAGGTAATTTGTTTTAAAATTTATTTAAAGTAAATATTTTTTAAATATTTTAGAATTAATTAAAATAACATAAAAATATATAAAATGGCATAAATAACTCTCAATACAATTATCTCATGTGATTATACCATAAATCATTTAAAAATTAAAAATTATATATTTATTAAATAGTTCAAATCATAAAATCCAAAACGAATACAATACTATTTTTTTTTTCCTTTTATAACATGAATCTAATCAAAATGAAATCCAATAAATTCTAAGAATGAATACAATACATTCTTTAATCCTTCCACAACATCAATCTTATCTAAATGAAACGCAATAGATTCTAAAAATGATACAATCTTTAATCCTTCCACAACATCAATTCGATCAAAACTTAATGTAATATTATTTCATGGAGAGCATCTAAAATTCCCTTCATTAGAGGAAAATAGGAAAACATAGAACCAGAAACCCCTAACATCTTCATAGGAATAAAAATTCCTTAACACCTTGACAAGAGGAAAACAAAGAATCTAAACAACCCTTAATCCATCAAAAACTCTTAATCTAAATGAAGGAAAAACATAGAATTTATTTTTCAGATTATATATATAGGTGAATAAAGAATTTAAGGAGATAGAATTCTTAGTCATTAAGGATTTTTTATAGACGACTATTGAGAGTTTAAGAATTTTTATGGATAAATGTTAATTAAGAGATTGAAGGCCTACTAAGGAGTTTTTCTAGATAGGGGTGAATTGAAAATGTATTGGATAGAGACAAGTGTGAATTGAAAAGATGTGTATTAAAAGGGCAAAAGAACTTGCTTTAATTTGAGTGAAACTTTCAAAAGGCAATATAATAAGGGAAATAAACTAATTTAATCTAAAACAAGTTCTAACAATATGAATGATAGGAACTTAAAACACCAATATAACAGAGTATGGAATGAGAGGTTTGTTTACTTTTTTTTTTGTTTTTTGTTTTTTGTTTTTTTTTTTACACTTGTACAATAATAAATTGTTTTGAAAGAGGTTTTTTAGATACAAAAAGTTATGACTAAAAAAACATTATTACGAAGAGTTAACTAAAATAGAATTAATTTAGAAAATACCAATGAAATTGCATGAATTATTATCATGAGATAACTAAATAAAAATTAATAGAAATAAAGTTGAATGAAGTGAATTTGGAATGACATATAATATTGATGATAAGATTTATTATTAGTAAAAACATTATTAGGGTATGAAAAATAGGACAAAATTGACATTATGATAAGATTTTTTTTAATAATAAAAACATTATTATGGTATGAAAAATAGGACAAAATTGACCTTATGATAATATTTTTTTTTTAATAATAAAAACATTATTATGGCATGAAAAATAGGACAAAATTGGCCTATCTTTATTGAACTGGTTAAATGGATAAATGGGATATGTGGTGTACAGGTTACCAGCCACCTGAAAAGGTAGGAAAAATCTCCATCATCCATTCACGGCTCCCTTATCTTTTCCCCTGGCCTCCAACCAAAATTCAATAACTTTTGGTAAATCAATCTTAGAATGTCCTTCAGTCCACCAGATCTGGATCCCATTTTCTGTCTTATCTTCTTCTCTTCCTTCCAGTTTCCCTTTCTATGTATATATTTTGTGTCTTTCCTTTGTTTCTCTCTTCAAAATATTCTGATTTTCCCCTTCAAATATTTTGATTTTCCTCCTCAAAATTCTCATCTTCCCTCCCCAAAATTCCGATTCCGCCCCATAAAATTCTGGATTTTCTTTTTCAATTTGGCTTAAAGATAGTAATATTTTTTTTCCCAAAAGAGGAATATTTTTTTCCCAAAAGAGCAAATATTGAAAGGGTAATCATGCATGCCCCATGTGAGGAGAGAATTAAAAGTAAGGTACATAAGTAGGAAGACAGAAACTATTGAAAGGGTAATCACGCATCGCCCATGTGAGGAGAGAATTAAAAGTAAGGTACATAAGTAGGAAGACAGGATGGGAAGAGAGAATAAAAGTAAGGTACCAACTTCTCAAAGGTGATACGAGATTAAGATATTAACAAAATTGTCACTTCACGAGGTTTATTCCTTAAGCAAACCTTGTGCTCCAGAAAGTATCTGGTACCTGAACACGTGTGGAGAAAACCCAGTGCTCCAGAAATTGACTGGTACTGGACACGTGAATAACAAACCTTGGCTCACCTACCACCCATGGCCTCAACAAGCAAACCCAGTGCTCCAGAAATTAACTGATACATGGACACGTGAATAACAAACCTTCGCTCACCTACCATAACCATGGCTTCATGCCTTATATATTTCCACAAACCTAGCTCAATTTTCATAGCCACCTTCACTGTTCTATACTCACTAAGCCATGGCCATAGATACAAGCCTCTTGCTTGAGCTTGCTGCAGCAACTCTACTCTTCTTCATCACCCGCTTCTTCATTCGTTCTCTCCTTCCCAAACCTTCCCGGAAGCTCCCTCCTGGCCCCAAAGGGTGGCCGCTCATCGGCGCTCTTCCTCTTCTAGGTAACATGCCTCATGTTGCATTAGCAAAGATGGCCAAAAGATACGGGCCTGTCATGTTCTTGAAAATGGGCACCAACAGCATGGTGGTGGCCTCAACTCCCGAGGCGGCTCGGGCTTTCCTTAAAACGCTAGACATTAATTTCTCTAACCGCCCGCCTAATGCCGGTGCCACACTCTTGGCCTATCATGCCCAAGACATGGTTTTTGCGGATTATGGGGCAAGGTGGAAGCTACTGAGAAAGCTAAGCAACTTACACATGCTTGGTGGGAAGGCTCTTGACGACTGGTCTCAGGTCCGAGCTGTTGAGCTAGGCCACATGCTTCGAGCCATGCTTGAGTTGAGCCAGCGAGCGGAGCCGGTGGTGGTGCCGGAGATGTTAACTTTTTCCATGGCCAACATGATAGGGCAAGTGATTCTAAGCCGCCGGGTGTTTGAAACAAAAGGGTCGGAGTCAAATGAGTTCAAGGACATGGTGGTGGAGCTCATGACCAGTGCTGGGTACTTCAATATAGGCGATTTTATTCCGTCCATCGCATGGCTGGACATCCAAGGGATCGAGCGCGGGATGAAGCATTTACATAGGAAGTTCGACCGGTTATTAACAAAGATGATGGAGGAGCACACGGCGTCAGCCCATGAGCGGAAGGGAAACCCAGATTTTCTGGACGTAATCATGGCAAACCAAGAAAATTCTGCAGGGGAGAAGCTCACTATTACCAACATTAAAGCACTCCTCCTGGTATGCATAGTTAAAGCTCGTCTTTAATTTTGTTTTCCGATATTTTCTTTCCGGAAACAGAACTTTTATTGCTTTTATATATGTATGTCTTTATCAGGTAGCCATTTTTTTTCTTTTTCCACTTGCATGGTTGTTTTCATATGCTCAGCTGCATGGCACAGGAAAATTGTGAAAAATGATTGGTTCTCTGATCAGAGCTTCTGCACCAAAACACACTTCTCTCTATTTTATAAAATCAAGAACATTTATGGTTTACATGATTTTTCGAACTTGAACTTTTGCTAGGGCTAATGCAAAAAATGATGGATCTCAATTTTCAATTACGTTTGATTACATAAATTTCAAGTATGTCACCATATTTTTGTTTCCTTGGCTAGAATTTATTTACTGCAGGAACAGACACTTCATCGAGCGTAATCGAGTGGTCTCTGGCTGAGATGTTGAAAAACCCGAGCATCCTCAAGCGTGCTCACGAAGAAATGGATCAAGTGATTGGAAGGAGCCGGCGGCTCGTGGAGTCTGACTTACCAAAACTTCCATACCTACAAGCCATATGCAAGGAAAGCTTCCGGAAGCACCCATCCACCCCATTGAACCTTCCTCGTGTCTCAACCCAGGCATGTGAAGTGAACGGCTACTACATCCCACAGAACACTAGACTTAGCGTGAACATATGGGCAATCGGGCGAGACCCTGAAGTCTGGGAAAGCCCGGAAGAATTCAGGCCAGAAAGATTTTTAAGTGGAAGAAATGCAAAAATTGATCCTCGTGGAAATGATTTTGAGTTGATCCCGTTTGGGGCTGGACGAAGGATTTGTGCTGGCACTAGAATGGGAATAGTGCTAGTTGAGTACATTTTGGGGACGTTGGTACACTCATTTGACTGGAAAATGCCGGATGGAGTTGAGATCAACATGGACGAAGCTTTCGGGCTTGCTCTGCAGAAGGCAGTTTCTCTTTCGGCTATGGTGACACCAAGGCTTCACCAGAGTGCATATGCAGTCTGAGCTCAAGCTGTTCAGACCAAAACCCAGGCCTAGCTACTATATGGCATGGATGCCTTTTCCAATTGTTTTAGTTTCCTTTGGCTTAGTATAACTGTATAAGACGTATTAGCTCGAAGATGGGAGTTTCATTCTACCACCAAGCCATATGCCTATCCGTGATCTATAAATTTACCCCCGGTTTGGTTACAGTTTCGATTTTTCTTTTGTCTTCGTAATCAGTAAATAATAGTAACCTTTATATAAAAGTTAGTAACTCTTAAAAATTTTTGCATTGAAAACCACTATGAGATTCCAAGACTTGTGGAGGGGAATCGTGTAGAGGGAATGAAAATTTTAGCTAAATATATGGGCTGTGT
This sequence comes from Vitis rotundifolia, assembly GCA_030254885.1. Taxonomy (NCBI): domain Eukaryota; kingdom Viridiplantae; phylum Streptophyta; class Magnoliopsida; order Vitales; family Vitaceae; genus Vitis; species Vitis rotundifolia. The sequence goes on from CM058156.1 coordinate 11,154,996, forward strand.
AACATAATGGGGTTTTCGAGAAGTGATGAGGATAAAAAAAATTTATATATATCAATGATTCCTTTCAGAAGAGCCAAGGATGCAAAAAATGACGCTTAAAATAAGCGCCAAGATTTTTTAACCTTTACCGTTCCATGACGCTTGTAGAGCGCCATAGTAAAGGAGCGTCAACATCTAGGCATTATAAGCTCAATAAAGACGCTTTTCTAATAGCGTCAAGAAAGGAAACGTCATTGTTTTGTTTTTTTAGTAGTAGTGAGTGATTATATTTGCATCCTTCAAATATCTTTACACATCTACTTAAATTTTAAAAAAATTCAGGACAAAAAGGGCCTTCTCCTTTAAAGTTAGCATTATGTGGATCTATACTCCAACATCCTTAAGGGAATCTAAAATATTCTAAACATCCTTAAAGGTGTCCATAGCTAAAATTTTGAACACCCTTAAAAGGGTGAAAAACTATATTTTGGACATACATTCGATGTCCAATCTTTCTTTCAAGTTTGAATGCCAGGAAATTATTTTTTTCATCTATTTTTTTTTTATTTCTCCTTGTTTTTTAAAAAGTTTTCACTTCTAAATTATTCTTAATTCTTTTTATCTTTACAACAATATTTGTCAAAATTTGTATTACAAATCATAAGCCCTAAAAATATATTCATTAACTTATATTTATCTCATCATTAGAAAAAAAATTGGTTCTTGTTGGACTTGAGCCTTGAGTGAAGGCTGAAGTTTGACACAGCATCCAGGCCTTGCAAAATTAAAGACTAATAAAACTTGGTAACAAAATTTAGAGGAGAATGAAGTAAATAACTTAATTAATTTATAGCTTTCTCCATTATTTTTCATTTTGATATCATCTCCTTCACTGATTTCAACAAGCTAACATATTATAAACTATTTCTATATCTCTTCTGTAAGGAAGCTCACATGCATGATTAAATAGTTGTATTGGAGTTCCCCAACAAAAGACAACTCAGTTAAGGGCTTGATCAGAGCCATCTCCATCTTGTCACATTTTTTTGTCTTGTGAGTTGGACTACAGAATGGGATTGGCTTAGATCATCGGATCACCTACGGTGTTATGATTGTCTAATGTTTCCTTTTCAACATCATAATTCAATGCAATCCAAGTTAAATGGCCGTATAATGACCAGATTGATCCTTGTTGAACATATATACTAAGCTACGGGTTAAAGGTTATTATGAATCTGAGCTTCTTGTATGTTGAAGAATTATTTTATGTTTAAGACATTTTATAACATTGATTTTTATTTTTATTTTTTATTCTTTTTAATAGTTAATGGAATCATGTCCTAAATGAATTTCAAAGTAAAAATGCATTAGGTAATTAAATTCAAATTATATTTTTTGAAAATTAGACTTGTTGTAAATTTAATGAAGAATACAGTGGTATTTTTCGTAAGGTAGAAAATCACAAGTTGAGTATAATTTATAATTGTGGAATGTGAATTAAAAAAATAGTATTTTAATTTTTTTTTATAAAAAATGTGTGTGGAATTTCAAATTTGTTTAATAATATTAATAATATATGGAAGGAAGGGAGAACAGAATAGGGGCGTCTGCAGAGGGGAAAGTGTCGCTAGCCTTCAACCGATCGTTTGATGGCCAAACAACTTTCATTTTGCGTGAGATTTTAGAAGAACACTCTATTCAACACAAGAAACATTTGTACATAGTTGGATTTTAATTTCAACAGTTAGATTTCCCAATTTGAGGTAGGGTGGTTTAATCCTAAAACTTTGATTTAATATTTTAATTTGGAAAAAATTTATATATTGTGTTGTTGGGAAATAATAGATATTATTTGTATTATTTGAAGTGCAATTATGATTATTGATAATTTTATTTTATGATTTATAAATTTTTTTTGGAATAATGATAATATTTGAAATGATTTAAATATAGAAAAATAGTTGTATTGAGTGTTAGGAATTATATATTAAGATTGTTGATAATAAATAAAATTAGAGTATAAATTGTGCTTCATTGATATTTTGATTGTTGAGAATTTTCTTTGATATTTGGGATGAGATAATTGAAGAAAAATGTTATGTTGGTTGTTGGAAATTATTAAGCATGTTAGGAATAAATAAAATTTATGTGGCTAAGGTTTAATCTATGTTTCGATGAGATATGAATTATTTGTAAATTTTTTTTGATGTTTGTAGTGATTAAAGTGAAGAAAAATCGTTGTGTTGATTATTGGAAATTATAAAACATAATTAGAGTAAATGTAATTATGTTTTGGAAATTTGTGGATGCTAAAATATGAGTTGATTGTACTTCATATGCATCATGGTTGTGTGAAGAAAAAGAAAAATTGAAGAAATGGTTGTATGAAATGGAAATGAGAATGAAAAGACCCCAAAGAGGGCAAAAATGAAAAGAAAGAAAAATGAGAAACAAGACCCCAGAAAGGGCGAATTAAGAAGGGAGTGAGATCCGTAAGGTAAAAAAACCCAAAAGTTTACTGCAGAAAGACTTAGATAAAATGTTTGGGTTGTTTATTTTATGGTTGGATGTTTTATTTTGTGTATCCTTGAACGTTAGTGATACCAATTAACTCATTTGGGTGTAAGGCACCCTATTGAGTAATGTGGAAATGCTTACCCCTTCTTTCTTGAAACTTTTTAAATGTAAATATTACTCCTAAGGACTAGCAGATAGAGCAGGGAGAGCTTCAAAATGCCCCAAGAGATTTTAGAGCAGCTTAAAGGGCTTTAGTATAGTTGTTATGTTTGTTTATTTTGGAACATGTACGAGTGGACTGTTAAACTATATATTTTGTATTTAGACTTTATTTTGTTTAAACTTGCTCAAACTGTGGACTTTTATTATAGACTTGGATTATGACCTTAATGATTTTTACTTTCTCATGTTGCTTTTGAGTACTAGTTTCTATATTGATGAATTGGAACTTTAGTTGGAGGAAGTTTGGTTGTGATTTATTATTAGAAAAAACAAAAAAATTTACGATGTTTTGGCTGACTACCAACTTGGACTAGGAGAAACCCTTAAGGTCAAACCTTTGACTTAAGGTTATAAGTTGAATTCTACATTACCCAGAATTCGGGGTGTGACATCTCCACTCCTAGTTTAGCTTACTTGGTCACGTTCAATGGTTCCTCAGATTTCAACCAAAGACCAAGCAACAAAGTTTACAACATGAACTCATCCGCATTATCTGGAAATGGAATACACCACAACTATGGAAACTCATCTCAATAAGGAAAAGGAAGATTTGGCAAAGGTTCTTGGAGAAACAAGTTCAAATCTAGCATCTCCCGTCTTCAACACAACTTGTTGGCATCTCACCAAAATAGTGTCCAATGCTCAGTTCCTTAGCATGAGAGACAAACTCAATGTCACTCTAACTCACCCTAAGTTTGAGGGGGCTGTTATTTTAGTAATTTGATGAATATTTTTTATTTTAGTAACTTTAATTTTATAGGGTACTCAAAACATTTCCAAGTTCACAAAAGCAACATTTTGTAGCCATCTATCCAAAAAGCTCAATCTAATCATTGACATTCAAAATATAAAGTGAAAGAACATTTTTTTAAAACAATTTTCAAAATAATTGGTTTATGTTGACTTATGCTAGTGTTTTATGAAAAAAAATACTAAATTATTGTAATATCATAAATAGTATTTATCTCAATAATTTGAGTCATTACACTCTCAACAAGAGAAGAATATATCCAACTCATAAGCATATTGTTTTGGCACCTTTAGAGAATAAGTTTAGAATTTGTTGTAATGCCATCTTCACACATCAGAGATAGACATGGATGAAGACCCTCAATGAAGAACTCAAGGCCATTTACAATAATAACATTGAGTGGTTGCATTTTTCACAAAAGATAGTTTGATCTATCTCATTGTATAGTTAGGACTTGGTTCATGATGGAAGTGGAAGTGCATGGTAATTTTGAGAAATTGAAGACAAGGTTCCGATCAAGATTGAGGATGAAACCATTGCCACCATTGTTGAAGAGGTAAAAGTTTCAACAAAGGGCATGGTTAACCATTGTAGCTATGGTACCAAGTAAAATAAAAGTAGAGTGGTTTTGGAAAATACAATGAAATAGAGTGAGTTTGATTTTTTATTTTTTTATTTTTTAATAAAATAAAATGTTGGAAAAAAGAAGTAAATAAAGGAAGATATATTAAGAGTCTCTTTGGCACTACTTTTAGTGAAAGTGTTTTTTAACACTTTTATAAAAACGCTTTTATGAGAGTTTGAAAAAGTGATTATAATAGTATTTTTAATAATATATTGCATAAGTATAAAAATACTTTTAATAACAAATAAATTACTAAAAATGACATTTATCACAAAAAAAAAATATAATAAACCAAAAACTTTTATTACAAAAAAAAAAAATGTAAACATTTAATTGTTGAAAAAACTCAAAAATTATTTTTTTAAAAGGGAAGTGAAAGAGGAAGAGGAGTGTAAGAAGAAAACAAAGAGTTAAAGGGAAATGGAGAATAGCGAGAAAATGTGTTTTAGGAATATATAAAAAAATTTGAAGTGTTTTTTTTTTAAAAAAAGAAACACCTCTCAAGTACTTATCTAAAAATACTTCAATTGTTTTTTAAAATTTTCGTAAGTGTTTTTCAAAATATTGTCAAACACTTTTTTTTTTTTTTTAAAAAAAAAGCATTTAAGTGTTTTTAGGGCTAAAATCACTTTTAAAAAGCATTGCCAAACGGGCTCTAAATTCATATTTCCTTGAATTTATATTTTTTATTTTCTCTTTATTAATTTTCATTTATTTCAAATATAAAATATATTTTAAAAAGTTAATTTTATTTACCTTCCTTAAGATTTTTGTTAGATACACTTAATTATCATTTATTTGAAATTTCATTAAATATCTTTATTATCTTTTCCATTTCTTAATTGTCAAGTACTCGAAAAAATCAATCTCATTATCATCCTTACTTCTTGAACCTTGACTTAAAACTCCAACTTCACATAGCATATGGTATAAATTAAGAAATTAAGACTTATTAAAAGTAGTAATGTTGTTTTAAAATGTTAACAAAAATTAGAGGAGAATGAACTAAAATATACTGAATTTAAAATCAAGCTAACATATCATAAACCATTTGAAAGCTCACGTAATTAAATAGCTTTCTTGTAGTCTGACAAAGGAAAGAAATTACTTGAAAAGAATGGCAACATCGAACCGCATCTAATGACCTATAATCACATGATTTCCACACTTAGTGCATCCATTGCCAAGAAAGATGTCGATCATATCACCTTTTGTAATAATTCAATGCCTCTTTTTGTAAAGCCATATCATAAATATAATAAAATTAAAAGACAAATTAATCAATCAAATAATAAAAATTTGAAATTTACATGGCAGTAGGTGAGGGAATTGTTCAGTTAAGAATGAAGAGAGACCACACTCGGGGAAATATTATTGAGGGCATAGATGTTGACTTTCCATATTCACACCTAATTAAAAAGGTGATTAAGAAAATAAACAAAAACAACCCAAAAAGAGTGAAAGGTACATTGTTAGGAAAGATTGTTCAAAATGATCTCAAGTTATGAAAATGAACTCTTTCATTAAGATGACCTTTTTGAATAATTTTATCCTTCCTTTTTTTTTTTTTTTTTTTTTGCCTTCAAAATTATAATCTTTCCTTTATTTATGTTATTTTATTTACTTTATCATTTTTTTCTAATTTTTTATTTATTTCTTCTACTTACTTTTTCTCTTCTATGAAGTCTCATTATAACTTCATCTTTAACTTAATCTCTCTCTTACCCCATAATTTCATCTTTAGTTTAGTCATGTCTTATGAAGCAAATTGTATTTCCCTCCCTAGCTTACTTTTTAAGTTGTTAGCAATCCCACTATCCCGCGATGATTCTTTCTCGTAGTCCATTTTTATTTTCATTCAAGGTGTTCATTAAAACCACACAAAGGCTAAATTTAAATTATAAGAGTTAATTTCAATTACATTCCCTCAAGTTTTAGCTTAGATACACCTTACTTCAACTGGTTTGAAATTGTATCAATTATCTCTTTTATTTTAAGTGAAAGGGGAGGTGAGTAAAATTAATAAATGAAAAGATAGGAGATGTATTTGATGAAATTTCAAATCAATGAACGAAAGTGTATTTAGTTGAAATATCATGGAAAGTAAATTAAATTGACTTTATAAAAAACTTAACTAAGATTAAATTCTTGTTAAGTTTCGTCACTTAATCTATCATGAGATTAAGTTCAAAATCATAATAGTGATGAGATCTCAAACTTCGTATCTTAACACAGTCAATTGAACTTATCTTGATGAGTTTGAAGTCTCAAAATTGTTTTGAGATCCCTAGCTAGAAATAATTGCTAAGGCCCTTAATTTTTTTATTAAAATGTCTGTGAGCTTGATTGAGATCAATTTGGATTACTTTTAGAGATTCTAGAGGAATTTAGAAGAATATATAAAGGGAAAAACTAAGGGAAGATGAAAAGTGCTAGTTAAAGCAGCCTTCTATTGCACCAGAAGAAGTGGGCGCACCCTTCTACTATGCCAAAAGGACTTGACGCATCAGTATAAGTACGCTAGGAAGCAAAATAAAGCAACAAGCCCGCCCTTGACTTGAGAGTTGGAGAACCCTCTCCCAGACTTAAGTGGCGCACCTTTTAAGTGCGCCAAGGAAAAAGAAAGAGTTGTGGCTCAACCCCATCAAGGATTGATAGGCATACCCTGTCCACTAAAGATTAAATGTGTTAGCACATCTCTTATCTCCCTCCATGAACAAATGGTCCATTTAATTATACATACACTGTAAGCATTGGGCTGCCTATCCGATGGTGTAACTCAAAAGCTGTGGCACGCTTGGTCAACGTATGAGAAGCATCCTCTTGCATCCAACAATCTTGCATGGGTGGGGCACACCCAACCTAAGTGTTCTCGAAGTTTGGATGGTGTTGGAGCTGTTCTTTCCAAACTTCCAGCTTCTTCTTGTCTCACGTTCACCTGCAATGCAAGGTTTACCCGGTGAAGCCCCGGGCAGACCCCTCCGATGGTTAAGTCAGTTGGAGTGTGATAAGTCAAGTTTTTTTAATTTTTCTTCTTAGCTGTGTTCTTATACATCTCTTCACTTACCGCCGGGACCGGAGATAATGGGGGCATTTTCACCACATCAGTACCACTTTGCCACCTTCTCATGGCAGCAACCTTTTGGGCTAACCTCTCCCACCATTTTTGGCGGCTAACCCCCTCAACCCTTTCACATAACTTACCATATTTCTTTCTGGGCCAGACACGCTGTCTAGTGCTCCAAATTCAGCTCTTAATTTTAAATGCTTGGGCCCAGGCCCATTGCTACAAATCTGTGAGGGGTTCACAGATTGGCTACCACCATTCCTTCTACTGCAACCTTATTCATCAGGATGTGAACCAATCATGAAAAAAAGGGAAGCAATTTAGAAAAAGGAATGGGGCCTTACAAGATATTTGGTGGAGAATTTGTTCTGCTACCATCTCTGAAAGGATTAAAGGTTGATTAATTTCAGGCTGGCAACCAGTAGCATTCTAGAAATAGAGAAGGGGAATTTGAGGAAGAGTCATCATAGTTAGAGCAGGGGATATATAGAAGATTCCTTTTTTTTATCCCTTGGAGGAGTGTTTTTAGTTTTTCTTCTTGAAATACTCTGCAGGTACAAAACTGTATGAGCTTTTTGTTCATGGAGTTCTATGGGATACTTCGAAAATGAATGAAATTCAATTTTGAAAGAAGTCTTTTGTTTCTTTTCTTGAGTAATATTTTTATCTTAAGTTTAATTTCCCTCACATGTTCCATCCATGAAGCACTAATTTACTTTACTGTTGTGGGTTGAAAGGGGTTGTATCCCTTGCAACTCAATTTAGTCCTCAGTGGTTTCGAAGGGTAGTGGATAGGGAGGTGAAGTTCATGATTGTAGCAAATGCATGCATGTTGCAGCATTGTGAGAGCCCTAAGCTAAGCAACTCCATGAGCATGTTTGAACTTTATATATTTAGCTTCCACTTCCCTTTTGAGGTTGAAAATATTAGGTGTTACGAAAAAATGAAAATAGGTAATAAAAAATGCCAACACATAAGTTTACGTGAAAAGTCCTAGACAAAAAAATCAGGAATAAAGAAGAAGAAAATTCATTATGTTAAAACTTGGTACAAAAATGGAAAGAATCAGACAACTATTGTATAATCCTAAATCTTATACACCATCGCATAAATATATATATATATATATATATATATATATATATATATATATATATATATATATCCGATGGTGTATAGGATGTGTATATGAGTGAAAATAAATTAAGCAGGTCCATATCACGGGGGCAAGTCCCCGCACCCCCAACAAGATCAATAGTGGGTTAAAACATAATTTTTCTTCACCACATATCATATCACGAACTTTCAACTCAAACCAAAAAATAATTTGGGTTAATTAGCTCTAACATTAAAAAAATATTAAAATAAATATTTGTATAGTGGTTATGAGAGTAACTTTAAACATTAAAATTCTCATTCAAGCTTTTTCAAATGAAATATATTAATATTAAGTTTCATTTAAATAATCTATTCTTCCAATGATATAACGATGAGTTGAAATTTAGACTTATTCAATTTGTTAATGTCAAACATTCAAATCTAAAATACATATAACAAAAGATCATGGGAATTTATAATATAAGCAATTTTTATGCAAAGAGCCAGATTGTAAAGAATAGAATACTCTTTTCAAAAGAGATCCAAATCAAGTCGTTGTTTTTAATGAATAAATAAATAAAAAATTTGTTTCATTTGGAAGATGGTGTTAAAGAGCGACTGAATCAAATAAATTGCTCAACCGGCAAAGCTGAGCTGGTCAACTTGACTTGCTTATATATACGTAATTGGGGAAAAAATGTCAGATGAGGGGGCGGATGTAGATGGAAGAAAGAAGTACGTATATAATAACAATTGGAGGAGGCTTGACGTTGTCTGTGAGAGCAACTGATAATGACAACTCATGCAGTATTTTTTTCATTCTCATCCATCTTCACGGGACTTTGTCCCTGCCTAATATGACAAATATTATATTTTTAAATTGAAAATATGTATTACAAAATAGAAATGGGATGATGCACATGGCCTGACCCTGTACGTTATTAATTTGTTTTTGTTTGTCTGCTTATATGTATAAAGCCATATGATATTGATTTGTTTCTGTTTTCATTTATTTGTTTTTGCTTTTGTTTATATATACTAAGTAAATCAACATGTGCTATGCACCTGCACGTGAAAGTATACATGGGTGAGGTCATAGTTTAAACTTTTTTTCAATATTAAGTGTGGATATCGAAATATCATTATCTAGCATTTTATCTAATGATTATTTTAATTAAATTGCTTAGATTAAAATATATTTGGTAACTTTAGATATCAAATTATTTAATATTTGAGAATTAATTTTAATTATTATTATTTAATAATTAATTAAAATAATAATTAGTTTTGATTCATATTATATATTAAATTATATCATTCATAATTGATTGGGAAATTCAATTGGTTTATCATCATTTATGTGGAGTGGGGTAGAAGACTTGAAAATGTTTAAATTAGAATCTCATGTAAGTAGAATAGGTTAAAACAAATAACAAAATGTCCTATAGGTAGAGTGGCTTAAAATAAATAACACTTGGTACTAACGGATTATGAAGATTTTATTTTATTATTTTAAATAAATCAAACTTTTATTAATTATTTTTTTTATCATATTAAATTAATTTAAATTAGATTTAAGAGTTTTTTTTTTATGTATATTTATTATTTAAAAACGTGATTTGTGAGAAGTTATTTCCTTTGAAACATTTATAAATAATTTAAACTAATTAAAATAATATATAAAATGACATAATATACCAATTAAGAATATGATATTATTCATAATATCTATAATGGACTTATCATATCAAATAAATTATCCAATTTTTATTATATTTAATAGATAAATTGAAGTTTTTATGGTAAATTTAGATATGTTTGATATCAATAATATTATAATGTTTAAAAATTAATTTTAATTACTAAGTTGTGTTTGGTTTAAAAACCATTTTTTAGTTTTTATTTTCTATTTTCATTTTAGTTTTCAATTTATATGTTTTCTTTTCTTAAAAATATCTTTGATTAAGAAAAGTAAAAATAGTATTTTAAAAAAGTAAACGGATAAAATCTTGTTTGATTTTAAGCTTTCGTGAATGTAAGAACTTGTGAAAAAAGTAAGCATTGTTGTTAGTACTCTAAATATTAATTAAATATGACTAAGTTGCATTGACAAGGTTACGATGGGCAAGTAATATGGAAGGGTCAATGGTCTTATTTTGAAATGAATAAGCCTTATTTTGTTACTGTCAATGCAGCTTTTCCATAGTTCCCCACGAAATGAATAAGCCTTATTTTGAAATAAGAGTTAGCTAGGCAGCCGCGCAGCGGCGTAACCAACTATGTTGGTCGAGGATGTTCCCTTAGTCCGGAAGCCATCCTCCAAAATTATTAAAGGCGATGAGATTAAGATGCCAACTAAACTGTCCCTTCACGAGCTTGATTCCTTAAACACATGTCAGCTGATCAGTAGATGATGTCTATATCACTTCTCCTGCCATCGTCACCCAGTGCTCCAGAAATTTACTAGTATCTGGACGCGTGAATAACCACCTTCGCTGATCACCTACCATTCCCATGGCCTCATGCCTTATATATTTCCACAAACCTAGCTCAATTTTCATAGCCACCTTCACTGTCCTATACTCACCAAGCCATGGCCATAGATACAAGCCTCTTGCCTGAGCTTGCTGCAGCAACTCTTCTCTTCTTCATCACCCGCTTCTTCATTCGTTCTCTCTTTCCCAAACCTTCCCGGAAGCTCCCTCCTGGCCCCAGAGGGTGGCCGCTCCTCGGCGCTCTTCCTCTTCTAGGTAACATGCCTCATGTTGCACTAGCAAAGATGGCCAAAAGATACGGACCTGTCATGTTCTTGAAAATGGGCACTAACAGCATGGTGGTGGCCTCAACTCCGGAGGCAGCTCGGGCTTTCCTTAAAACCCTAGACATTAATTTCTCGAACCGCCCGCCTAATGCCGGTGCAACACACTTGGCTTATGATGCCCAAGACATGGTTTTTGCGGGTTATGGGCCAAGGTGGAAGCTACTGAGAAAGCTAAGCAACTTACACATGCTTGGTGGGAAGGCTCTTGAGGACTGGTCTCAGGTCCGAACTGTTGAGCTAGGTCACATGGTTCGAGCCATGCTTGAGTTGAGCCAGCGAGAGGAGCCGGTGGTGGTGCCGGAGATGTTAACTTTTTCCATGGCCAACATGATAGGGCAAGTGATACTAAGCCGCCGGGTGTTTGAAACAAAAGGGTCGGAGTCAAATGAGTTCAAGGACATGGTGGTGGAGCTCATGACCAGTGCTGGGTACTTCAATATTGGCGATTTTATTCCGTCCATTGCATGGATGGACATCCAAGGGATCGAGCGCGGGATGAAGGATTTACATAAGAAGTTCGACAAGTTATTGACAAGTATGATAGAGGAGCACACGGCATCAGCCCATGAGCGCAAGGGAAACCCAGATTTTTTGGACGTACTCATGGGCCATCAAGGAAATTCTATAGGGGAGAAGCTCACCCTTACCAACATTAAGGCGCTCCTCCTGGTACGTATAGTTAGAACTCATCTCTACTTTTATTTAAAAATAACTTTTGTAAGTTATGATTTTTTATTCCATATTTATCTTTTTGTAAAATAAAGATTTTTAGTTTTAAATAAATTTATACTAAAATGTTTCCCTTTTTTTTTTGGAATCAATATTTTTATTATTAGTTCCTTCATGTTAAGAAATTAAAATTAAATTTCCTTTAAAATAAAATCTTTTTATTTTTATTTTTATTTTTATTTATTTAATGCAATAAAATTAGAATTTGAAATAAACTCTATCTAATTTATTTATAAGTACTATTTTTTTTAATAAAGAGTTAATGAAAAAACTGAAAAATCAAGATTATATTTTTTTAAGTGACATTGATAAATAAAATAAAAATGGTTATGAAGAAAACTAATTAAAGAATTTATAATTTTTTTTCTTATTATTTACTATTTAAAATAAATGATGGTTAAAAAATAATTATTACATTTTTATAAAATAAAAAAATGACTATTTTTTTTTTTAATAATTTTAACACTCACATGCGAAATTATATTATTAAATAAAGATTTAATCACTTCGTCTAAACATTATATTTTTATTTCCATAAAATATTATATAAAACTTTTAAATTTTCAAAGATGTCCTGATAATTTAAAATTTTAATTTATAGGAGATTTTCTTAGGTTAATTTGGCTTTTATTTAGCGTTTTGTTGTCTCTTCATTTGACAGCATGTAACGATATTTTTGCTACCTTTGCTAGAATTTATTTACCGCAGGGACAGATACTTCATCGAGCATAATCGAGTGGTCTCTGGCTGAGATGTTGAAAAACCCGAGCATCCTCAAGCGTGCTCAGGAAGAAATGGATCATGTGATTGGAAGGAACCGCCGGCTCGTGGAGTCTGACTTGCCAAAACTTCCATACCTACAAGCCATATGCAAGGAAAGCTTCCGGAAGCACCCATCAACCCCATTGAACCTTCCTCGTGTCTCAACCCAGGCATGTGAAGTGAACGGCTACTACATCCCGGAGAACACTAGACTCAGCGTGAACATATGGGCAATTGGGCGAGACCCTGATGTCTGGGAAAACCCGGAAGAATTCAGGCCAGAAAGATTTTTAAGTGGAAGAAATGCAAAAATTGATCCTCGTGGAAATGATTTTGAGTTGATCCCGTTTGGGGCTGGACGAAGGATTTGCGCTGGCACTAGAATGGGAATAGTGCTGGTTGAGTACATTTTAGGGACGTTGGTACACTCATTTGACTGGAAAATGCCAGATGGAGTTGAGATCAACATGGACGAAGCTTTCGGGCTTGCACTGCAGAAGGCAGTTTCTCTTTCGGCTATGGTGACACCAAGGCTCCACCAGAGTGCGTATGGGGTTTGACCTCAAATCGTTGAGACCAAAACCCAGGCCTAGCTAGCTACCGTATGGCGTGGATGCAGTTTATCAATAAAACCCTTTCTGATTTTATTTTAATTTCCTTTGGCTTTGTAAGATGTATACGCTCAAAGATGGTAGGTTCATTCTACCACCATGCAAGCATTCATCTATCAATAATCTACTAATTTAACGTCCGATTGCGTATATGTTACGTTTCGTGTTTTTAAAATTAGAAAATCATTGGTAACAGATTTAAGTTGACGAAAGCCATGTTGTTGAGGCTGCTCATAGGTTCTGATACCAATGCACAGCCACATTCAGGATTCCTACAAGACTAGCTACCATAACCACCACCTGCTGACACATAAACACCTTTAACTCTACTTCATCCAGACCCCCATCCCCACCCCCACCAATATTAAAGCTATCCCCAGTACTATACAATTCCTTTTCACCACATTCAGTATTAAACTTTTAACTTGAAATATGAAAATTTTCTGAATTTTTTTAAAATTCTTTAGTTTCTAAATTGTATTTTTTTTTTTAAATTACAATTTCTAAATTAATCACTTAGTCAAGAAATGATCTCTCTCTAACAAAACCTTTGCATGCCCTAGCAAAACCACGTCTGCATTCATCATTATATGCACTTCATTAGAACTTTGGGCTAAATTTCATGTAAACCTTAGTCTAGTGAAATGAAGCCCTTTGTCAGTCATTAGTTGTTGGGGTCTTAGATTCACTAGAATAAGTTCTAAACATGTGCCCAACAAGCTTGCAAAAGTTGAATATGTTCTATGTTCTCCATGTTTTTATGTTAGTGCTTAAGTGGTTCTTCTTTGTTTCCAAGTTTAAGTATGATTGCCTTTTGTTGCAAGTCGGATTAATAAAATTAGTAGATCATTTTTACATACTTCTAGCCTTTGTCCTTGTTTTTACTTCTCTCCCCCTAGTAGTTGGAGAGAAGAACTAATAAATGATCATTATTATAAATCTTTGAAAACAAAGGCTCAATCAAATTAAAAAATATAAAATCTAATTTCTTATAACCTAACAAAAATTAACCAAACAATTTACACACATGCCTTAAATTTTAACATAAATGAGGTTAAACTTGCATTATTCATCACTATAGGCATATTATTTGTATAAACATAGATGGAAGGCATATTTTCTGATCCTACTTAAGTTCATATACCATGCTATTTATTTATTAACAAGGTAATTAAGAACGTCTGTTACATTTTTTGAGTTTTCCAAAGCTGTTTTAAGGTAAGAGTATGCAACTGGCCAATGATTCAAGCATTGACCTCTATAGTGCTTGGATAACCTTGGGTTCATTTTGAGGATCTTCATTTGGAACTTTTAAGTTTGATTATCTTTTGTTGCAACTCGGGCAACTTGGATTCAATAGATCATTTTTTCTATACTTATATAGCCTTTACCTTTAGGCAATGGGGCAATTTTTTTGGGTACTTGCCCCCGCCCCTAATGGGATGACTTTGAAATTTAAATAAACGGGTTTGAAGTTAGTTTGATTATTTTTTTTTAAACCCTGGGCGAGTTTAAGTATTGTCTTGTTTCATCCCATCTTGCCTTACTCCAATTATAAATAAAATTAATTTAATTTAATTTTTATTGTCCTATTTTTAATATGTAATAATAATAATCATCATCATCATCATCATCATCTTTATTATAATATTTTTTTTAATAAAATAAGTTATAAAAAATTATAATATTTTAATTATTTATAAAATATATTTATTTTAATATAATTAAAAAAATTAAATATTTTAAAAAAATTTTAAAAAGTTAAATATGGTGGAACGAGAGCCAATTTAATTTGTGTAATAGGAAGAGGATAAAAATTATTTTGAATAAAAGCAAGAGAGTTAGAATGAAAACAACCTATCCCAAATTCACCTGGTTGTCATCCCCATTTACTATTGTTTTAATTTATTTATTTTTACTTTAGCGTTGTTCCTTGTAATTTTTACTTCTCTCCTCTAGTAAATCAGATTATCACCTAATATACATTATAACAAAGTTGATCAAACTACACAAATAATAGTGGTCTTATTCAAATCTAGCCTTCCATGCATCCCACCTTTTTTTAAGTAGCTATGATAAGGTACGTACACGTCACACAAACATCATATCATGTGGCGGAAACAATAAAAATATTAATTAAAAAGATAAAAATAAAAAGCATAAAATGAAGAGCAATACATCGGGCTTCGTAATTATTATAATGCAAAATGTACGGACACTCTTAATTGCAACCACTGTCACATTCTTTAATTATTAGAAAACAATTGATATTCTTTCTTAGTAACATGAATAAGCAATCCAACTTGATTCCTAGTATTAAAATTTTTTAAGTATAAAAAACTATACAGGTGTTAAACCTGGGACAGCACAAAACCTAATACAATTATGATATCAATCCAACCTCAGCCAAGCGAATACTACTAGCGCATTCTGGTGCACTAGTAGCATTGTTTAAAATACAACTAAGCTTCATTCCTAAGTGCACGAACCAATGATCATTTAAAAACAAAGTGAATTAAGATTCAGACGGTGGAAACATAAAATAATTAGAGTAGGACAGCGTGGGCTCTATTGTAGTTGACTTTTGACTTATGAGCAAAACGGTCAATTAAGCTTCTTTATATGAACCCAGATTTGATGCTTTTAGCTTTTAGATTAGTTTTCATGTTTTACCATCTTATCAAAGTAATTTTATTTCTTGGTTGAAAAGCACAATATATATATATATATATATCTATATTAATGATGAAATTTCTGATATGAAAAAAAAAAAATTAGGAATATTATTTCCATAAATATAGATGGAACTCATATTATTACTTATCAATGTAATTAACATTATTTGTTGCATTTTACAAATTTTCTCTAAAGTTGTTTTAAGGTAGAACATGCAACTAGTCAATGATTTAAACACTGACCTCTATGATACTTGGACTAAATATATCTATAACCTTGGGTTCATTTTTACTTATTTAGGTGAGGAAGGAGATGTTTGGTAAAACTTAATACTTATTATTTAATGACTGAAGTTGAATTTAAGTTAAATTATATTTAATTTGTTAATTTAAAATTTATTACTTAATTCTTATTTTAAATATTAAGGTTATTTGATAAAATTAATTTAAAACTTATTATAAATTATTATTTAATATATTTATTCTTATAAATTATAATTAAGACAAAGGTTGAGTAATAAAGGAGGTTGTGGAATAGTAAAGGAGATTGTGGAAGTAATTAGAGCAAATGAAGGTAAAAAGATAAAATAAAGATACAAACTTAAGAATAAGTTAATTGTTTTTACTTATTACTTAAAGTTTGTTGGTGTTGTGCCAACTAGATGCAAGCCCGTCTAGCTTCACTAGAGTCAAGCAGATTGCTTCAATGTACAAAAGGATATCCGGATAGATGGTCCGGGCATACCCCTCCGAAGCTTAAGTCAAAATCTAACAAGACTGAATCCAACTTTTTGAATGGCTATGTATATGTACCTTTTTCATGCTTCTAAAGGAGTTATTATAGAACATATGGTGTCATCAACGCCACGTTGATGACGCATTCATGTTTTTCTTGCGCTGTGAATACTATGTCTTAATAAGGTAGTCAATGTCATTATCTTAATGCATATTACATTCATACCAAATAAGAGTTGTTGATTGGCGTCATTTGTTGTCTGTCGTGCAAGAATCTCGGACCATGTCGTTGACTATGCATTTACGTTTGTTAATGTCACTTATTGCGCGTAACGATTGAGGGACATTGATTTTTGGGTGTAAATGTTGTCTTAATTATCGCTTAAGCATTAGTTGCGGTTAATCATCCGCTTAATGCTTGGAATTTTCAACTAGCTTGGTTTGTCCATTTGGAAGTCCCTAGTTGACTTGCTCTGTCCATTCCATCTAGCATTGGGAAAGAAGGAAATTTGTCTTTCTGCTTGTGCCAAGCGAAGCTTGTCTTGGTCCAAACAGATTGCTCTTAGACGGATTATCCATTTACCTTGGATGGCCAAGGGGTCTTAAGCATACGAAGAACACATGGAGGAAAGCTTCCTACAATGCCCTCTAATATGTCTGCCTCTATCCGACCAGGTTGCTGGCAGGCTAAAGTAAAACAAATTGTCTACTTTTTCAATTTTTTAGGCGTCAAGGGATGTGTGTCATTTGGTACTTTAATGATGGGTCACATCGACCGAGGCCAACTGTCAGGCAGCGTGTTCCTTCACTAATCTTAGTAAGCGCTCCCAGGCGGTGTGTCTCTTGATCTACCTAGGTTTTCATTCCTTATAAATAGCGAGGCTCCACCAATTTGATTCACCTTTTAATTTCCCTCTACATAGTGTTATCTCGCCTGCACTGTCTTTCGTTATTACTGTGCTTACCGTCGATTGCGTCTTTTCACCTCCATCGTTGTTGACGACTGGTCTACTACTAGAGGATTTTTTTCTTCACCTAAAAGCACTTTGGTCTTAGCTTTGGTAAGTTTTCTACTATCGATTTGTTTCTTTTCTGTGTTTATTTTTGCTTTTTCAATTGTATTAGTGTTGTTTGTTTGGAGAGAAAATAGACATATCAATGTCCAAATTTGGGGCTTTTTAGATTCTTTGTTTGCTTCTACATCATCATTTTATTTGTGTTATTGTCTCACGCTTTTGCTATCATTACAATGGTGCGATGTGTGTGATTCTTTGTCTGCCATTGGCGAAGAAGCTTGTTTTACAAGTTTCTATAATCGAATCTGTCTAGACTCAGATTGTAGTTCGTTTAGGTTTATATATATGTCGCTAAGGCAACACCGAACGATGGATGGGCTAGGTGATTAGTTTTGACAACTGCGTTGATCCGTGTAGGTTTCCACATGGCCTAAATATGTTTAGTCTAATGGACAGAGAAGGAGTTACTTTTACAAGTGGAATGCCTCAACAAGGTAGACGGAAAAATGCTAGAGCCGGACATCCTAGGCCAGATCGCCCAATCGGTGAGCTGTCCAATTGGGAATTCTGGGCTTATTTTCGTATTCCGGACACCATCCCGATTTAACTATTAGACAGCGAAGCTTTTTCATTAGTTGACCTCTCGAATAACATGATATACTTTACCAAGGAGCAGTTTGTTGTAGGGTTCTGTCTTCCTCTTCCTTTCCTTCTTAAACAGTTTCTTCACTTCACACAAATTCCTCCTACCTTTCTTAATCCGAACATCGTTCGGATACTGATAGGGTGTAGTGTATTAGACATGCTTTTCTAGTTAGATCTCTCCCTATTGGAAGTCTTGTTCATCTACATTGTCTAGATGAGCCTAAAGAAGAGATTCAACTTATCTGCCTACATCCCTTCTCCCCAGTTCGTGACCAATCTTCTAGACTCGAGCAAAGGCTACGCTAAGGGGCATGTTTTGGTGTCCGACCCCTGGAGCAGTTTGTTTGAGGGTCCAGACAGAGTTTTTGCTCCATAGCGTTTGTTGTAGATTCCAAGTAAACTATGTTTTTACCATTTTTGTCTTATCTTACTATTATTCTATCCTTGTTGCTAACCTACTCACGATCTTTATGTTCGTCAAATGCAGATGATGAGAGGTAAGGATGTCTTGTAGAGTGAGTGGAGAAGGATTCATTTACCCGTCTAAACAAGTTGTTCGAGATTGACGCTGCTGAACAAGCTTATAACGTTCTTCTATCAGACAAAAACCTCTAGGCCTTGATTAAAAATCCAAAGCCTTTCATCATCCCGGTGTTTCCTCGTCTAACTCCTCCATCTCTAGTGCTCGACAAACATTTCATGTTAAAAAATCTACTTTTCTACGAAGTTGCTCATTTGACGGATTCTAAAGCATGTAGACTTGTTTAGAGGAACGTGAGAAGAAACACTAAAAGGGAACACTGAGGCAAGCTTCAACTGCTAGCCGTCCAACTTCCAAATCCATTGTCCGTCCTTCTACCCAAAAGAAAAAGCCCGCGATTCGTCTCGTCTAAAAAGCGAGAACTCCATTTCTTGCCTTGTTGTCTTTATCGTCTTTTCCATCATCTTTCTCCTCTTCCAATGACGAGATAGAAGTAGGGTAGAGTCGACTGGTGGCCCTAATTATTTACGGGAAAGAAGAAGAAGATGAGATGGCTACCAATTTGAGGGTCGAATTCTATAAGAGGCAACATAAGCGTTTATCCAAGTCTATCGTTATCGACACCTCTTCTTCAAAGAAAACTTGTCGGACACCTGGTCCGGACTTTCCATCCAAATCAATACCATCAACTCCTATTGCAGTCGTTGCCTCGAGCCCAGATGAAAAACCTTCCTCTATTGGCGATATTCCCTATTACGAGATGAAGAAGCCCTTTGTCTTCTTGGAAAACATCAATGAGGAATCATTTAAGTGTCTGAACCATTCTCCTCTCCATCCAAAGCTAGCCTACGTTCCCAACTGGGAGGAAATGTTTGAGCTTTTGAGCCATATTCTCTTCTTCACCGAAAGGGAGCCTCTCGTGCACGACATGGGGGTGCTCTTTCAGGCTACACAACAGATTTTGGTTGAGGTGGATTAAGACCCTAACCGGTCCTTCATAGCGCAACTTCCTCATAATACTCTGGATACTACCCTTGCCCGCATCATGCAGATGAAAGACTATACTGCATTTGAGACAACGGAAGTAATAGATTGTCCTTTATTTTTCCATTTGA
Source organism: Vitis rotundifolia (assembly GCA_030254885.1). NCBI lineage: Eukaryota > Viridiplantae > Streptophyta > Magnoliopsida > Vitales > Vitaceae > Vitis > Vitis rotundifolia. The sequence goes on from CM058156.1 coordinate 11,174,845, forward strand.
GAATTTTCTCATTTTTTTCTTTAATCTCTTGTTTCATAATGTCTTTGTTGCCCTCAGGTGATCCCCGGAGTTCGTAACCTCATGCAGCAGCAAGCACACCTCTTCCAACGATTGCAAGCAGTCGAAACCATGAGGGCATACATTACCCATAACATGGACAAAAATGAGGAGCTCTTAATTGGCTTGGAGATAGCAAGGAGAGAGGCTGTTGCTATCCAGAAACTAGCTGAGTAGGGCGCCTATCTACTGAGGAAGGCCAAGGAGAAGAAAGAAGCATCCCAAGCCGAGGCTTCGTTGGTTGGCTGAGGAGAAGGCAACTATGGCGGCCAAAAAGGAGAAGATTGAAGAAGAGATTGTTTGGCTGAGATGAGAGCCACAAGACCTCCAGGCAAGGTTTGTCGCTTAGAAAAAGGATCTGGAAGCTGATTACCAAAAGCAGGTTGATGACATATTCTTCTATAACTATCGGTGTTGTATGAAGAAGCATGAAATTTCTAATGATACTTTTAGCTTCCCTTCTAATGATAGGAAGAATGAGTTTTTGGGCAGCCTTGCCCAAGAGACGAGTCTGTTCGAGGAAAAGGACATGCTCCAGGAAACGAACCTTTCACTAAAAATGGCTCCCATGGTGAGTGAACTTGACATTTTTTTTTTTTATCGGATATGACTTGGAATTCTATGTCTGTACGAACAATGCATGCTCTTTTGAGTCTTTTTATTGAACATGAATGCACTGATTAATTTTTCTTCAAGTGTGCTCTCTTTTAGCCGTTTATTTTTGCTACACTGTTTCCAGAAGCAACTTTTATTGATAATATTGCTTTAAGTTAGTTACGTTCCAAGGGCGGAACAGGGACATGTCGTTTAGTGATTGGAGATGGTATGCCCCTAAGTCTTTTGTCTTAATTACAACATAAGGTCCTTTCCAATTAGCTTGTAGCTTTTCGACTCCCACTTCAACCATGTTTTCAAAGACTCTTTCGATGACCAAAGATCCTGGCAAAAAAAAATCGTGGTCATGCTTTTTTGTTGTACTAAGCGATTGTCATTTGATAGTAAGAAGTTATTTCGATAATTACAATTTCTCATTTTTCGTTAACCCAATCTAGTTGTCTTATGAGTTATTCATCGTTGTCCATTTGATCTTCCACATCTATTTTGGCAGCAAGCATGCCAATTTTGATTGGAATGATGGCTTCCATCCCATAAGCAAGGGCAAATGAAGTAGTTCCTATTGGTCATCTAGATGTTGTCCAGTAGGCCCATAAAACTTCGAGCAATTCGTGTACCTATTTTCCTTTTGCTCATTCCAATCTTTTCTTCAAAGCATTCAATAGGGTTTTGTTTGTTGCCTCTACATGTCCTTTCCTTTACGGATAACGAGGTGTTAAGTATAAGTTCTTGATGTTTAGCTCTGAGCAAAATGTTCGGAAGATGGTGTTGTCAAATTGGGGCCTATTATACATGACAATTGCTCATGGAATTCCAAATTGGCATACGGTGTTTTTCCAAATAAATTTGGAGATTTCTTTGTCTTTGATATTGGCATAGACTTCTGCCTCCACTCACTTGTTGAAGTAGTCGATTGCAACGAGCATAAACTTCTTTTGTGACCGGGTTGAGGGTTTTCGAATATACACAAGGAGTGGGAACCTGTTATTGACATTGGTCGCACTTTTTAACATAGCTTTTAACATCCCGTTTCATGGTGGGCCAATAGTATCCTTGTGTGTAGGTGTGGTAGAGTTCGTCCGCTTAGGTGATTGTCGCATACGTCCTCATGGAGTTCAGTTAGGGCATTCTTGGCTTCTGGTTTGCTCAAACACTTTAAGTATTGGCCTCCAAATGATTGTTTATAAAATTGATCATTAATTAAAGTGAAACATGTTTATATGTAGAGTTTATATGCTTGCTTTCCATCTTCTAGTACATCTCATGTCTGGAGATATTTAATGATGTTGAACATCCATCCTGAGTTTATTTGATCGATATTGCACACTAACTTGAGAGTGATGGAAGGCGCGACTTTGAGGTAGATGGGCAACATTATCGTTCTATTTATAGGGAGGGTGGTAGCTACCTCGACTAGTGTGTCGGCCTTTCCGTTTTCCTCCCACGACATCCGTTTGATGATCCATTTGTCTAGCTTTTTCAGGCGTTCTTCCACCAGGGCAAGGTATCGCGTCATACGTTCATCATTTGCTTCAAACTCTCGTTGAATCTACCCTACAATTAGCTGAGAGTTGTTCCTTATTTCCAACTTGGTTGCGGCTAACATTAGGGTAAGATTTAGCTCAGCTAGCACAACTTCATATTCTGCCTCGTTGTTGAAAGTCGATAAGCTGAGGCGAATAGCTTGTTCCATTAGTTCCTCAATTGGAGATTGCAGGACCAAACCCACTTCGGATTCAAACACCCTGGACGCTCTATCTACATGAAGTACTCACCGTTGCTCTTTAGGGTAGTCGGTCAAATGTGTTTGTTTTTTAGGGAGTTCAGCTATAAAGTCGGCCATAATTTGCCCTTTTAAGGATAACCATGATCAGTACTTAATCTCATACTCACTCTACTTGATTACCTATTTCAATATCCTTCCGGATAAGTCCGGTTTGTGCAAGGTGACTCGAAGCGGCTGCTTTGTAAGTACGGTCACTTGATAAGCTTGGAAGTAGGGTGAAGCTTTCAAACAACACTCTTTAATGCTAGAGTAGTTTGCTTTACTTGAGAATAACATGTCTCAACATCCACCATTGCTTTGCTCATATAATAAATGAGTTTTTGCTTTTTGTCTCATATATGTCAAAACAGGATGACACTAACCATATAATCAGATACGACTAGATACATGTAGTGTTCTTTACTGGATTTGGGACTGCTTAGAATAGGTGGTTCAGTGAGGTAGCGCTTGATTGCCTCAAAAGCCTACTTACATTCGTCTGTCCAATCGAACGTGTTTTCCCCCTTAAGTGTGAAGAAGAAATGTCACAACTTATCTTTGAAACAAGTTATGAAATGTCCCAAAGTTGTGAGATGACTTGTGAGGCGCTGTAATTTCTTTTTACTACTTGGAGTGGGCATTTCAAGGATGACCTTCACTTGAGCTGGATTAACTTCAATTCTCCTTTGGGTTACCATAAACCCTAAAAATTTCCATGTACTAATGTCGAAGGCACTTTTAGTTGAATTGAGCTTCATATTGTATGCCCGCATCAAACGGAATGCTTCTTCCAGGTGTTGGACGTGCTTAGCTCGGGTTTCGTTATTTACGAGAATGTCATCAATGTAGACTTCCATAGTTCGGTTGATTAGGGACTTGAAGATTTTTGTCATTAGCCTCTAGTAGGTAGCGCCAACATTCTTGAGTCCAAACCGTGGTGTGACAATACTGACCTTGTAGTGTGACAAAGGTTGTTTTCTCCTTATCTAGTTGGAACATAGGAATCTGGTGGTATATGAAAAGATGTGTAGAAAGGAGAGCATCCCATGCCCAACAATGGCATCGCCAATTTTTTTCCATCTAGGGTAAGGAAAAACTATCATTTGGGCAAACATCATTCAAGTTGGTGTAGTCAACGTAGACTCGCCACCTTCCCTCTTTATTTGCAACTACTACCACATTAGCCAACCAATTCAGATATTTAACTTCTCTAATAAATCCAACTACCTATAGCTTGTCAAGTTCCATCTGGATGATTTTTTGACAGTCTGAATGAAAACATCGGACTTTCTGTCAGATAGGTCACAATATGGGTGAAATGTTGAGCTTGTGGGAGGCCACAACTGGATGGATTCTCGACAAGTCCGAGTGAGCTTAGGCAAAGATGTCTTTATAGCGCAAAAGCATATTCCCTAGCAGTTCCAGTTCATCTTACGCACGTAAGGAACTGGTGTAGGTGATTTGATTTGTGCCAAGTGAAAGGAGTAGTGGTTGGAGCGGATCATCTGCGGATGGGTCTTTCTCCATCAAGCTTAGTAATTGTTATTGTTCCCTTGCATTTGATGGCTCAAGGTGCGCCTCCTCGTCGATCGAATGTTCGGACTTTAGTGCCACATGATAACATTCTCGTGTGGCTAGTTGGCTGCCAAAGAGATCAACTTGTCTTACTTTCGTGAGATAGTTTACCATTTAATGGTACGTAGAAGGAATGACTTTCATTTTGTGAAGTCATGCATGTCCCATAATGGCATTATATGGAGATAGATCGTTGATCACCAAAAATCGAACGCTCAATGTGATCGGGCTGGCTTGGACGGGCAACACAATATCGCCTAGAGAAGTTGTTGTAACTCCATTGAATCCAGATATCAAACGTCTTAAATTCTCTAGGGTAGATGGCTAAGTAGCCCATTTGCCTGTAGGTTGACATTTGCAAAAGATCATTTGAATTGCCCGGATCAACTAGGATTCTTCACACGTCGAATCTGTCCACTCCTAGCATTAGGATCAAGGTGTCTTCATGTTGTTGCAACACCTAATTAACATCTATAGGAGATAAGGTGATTGTGTCGTCAACTGGACGCACACTTCTTTCTACGAAGGTGCATTAGACAAAGCTAATTCATTCTTTTACAAAAGTTGTGTGAAGCAACCTTCGCCTTTGCCACCTAGAGTTGTGTTTATCATCTATTGGACCTCTATGTATATAATTAATGACAACCCTAAGGGCTTCTGGAGATGCAGGGGCTTGGGTGGTTGCCTCTAGTGTCGCCTCTCTTTATCCGTTTGTTGTGCGGATGTACTGCTTAAGGTGTCTTGCCCTAATGAGTTTCTCCACCAAGTAATGCAGACTCTTGCATTGTTCAATGGTGTAGCCATGACCCTTATGATAAGAGCATCTTTTGTTCCGATCCCGTCTATTTGAATCTATCTTGATTGCCTCTGGCCATCTAAAGTCCAATAGGTCACAGATTTGCAAGAGAAGTTTCTCATAGGAGATATTTAGGGCAGGGAGTGAGTCTTTGTTACTATAGTTGTTGGTTGTCTTGTCTTTTACTACCCTGCCTTGTTTGGTTAGAAGACTTAGAACTTTTCTTGCCTTATCATTCTTGGTCGGTTGATTAGTGACTAAGACTTGTTGAGAGGTCGCTCAAACATCATCTTCGAGCATAGAATAATTGTTCGCCCACCTAAATAGGTCATCCTTTGTTATGAGCAGCCTTTTTGCAAGAGACTCGAAAAATGGAGTGTTTAGCCTGATGTTTCGCTTAAAAATCTACCGAATGATGTCCATATTGTAAGATTCAACTTGAAGCACTGTTTGTTTGAATCGCTTCATGAAATCTCTTAGCGTTTCATTTTCCTGCAACTTGATGTTCTGTAAAGTGCTTATGTTTTGCTTTTAGCGAGTGGAATATAGATGGTGGCCTACAAAAGCTTTTGAGACGTCCTAGAACATGTTCACGGAATTCTACGGGGGGTAGTGGAACCAAGAGAGAGCTTGGCCACGTAGGCTGGCTGGAAAGACTTTGCACATTAGTGTTTCGTTTCCTATGTCGAGGGTCATGAGCTACCTGAAGTGCATGATGTGGTCAAACAGGTCGCTCGTTCCATCGTGCATTGTGAATTTGGGCACCCTGAAACCTTTAGGTGGTTCATAGCTAATGATATGGGGGTCGAACGACATGAAGAGCATGTCATCCAACTATCGGTTGATAGAGTTAGGTGAGGCTCGCATTGTTGGCACTTCCGCCTTCGGCTGGCTCACCTAGACGTGCCTGCAGAGTTTCTAACATGCACGGTTGCACCTCCATGTCTAGTACTTGAGTTCTTAGTCGAGCTCGCATCGCGTCAGACAAATGCGACCCTTTGTTGTGCCTTCTTTTCCTTGATGTCTAGGTGGATTAGGGGCCTTTGTCAAACTACATTTGACGAGCTGGCGAAGGCTCCTCCTCTGATTATCTCGAGTAGCTGTCGAAAAAGAACTCTGTGTCCTCGAGGAAAAATGCTTCAATAGTTCGTCGTGAGGTTGTTTGTTGGCTTTGAGTGTGCTGACTTTAAGAGGGGCTCACTGTTGACATTTGAGCTCGCAACTCTTCGTTCTCTTCTCTTAGTCATTCCGTTTGGCGGGACAGAGTTTGCATTTGCCACTCATTTTCTCGTTGGTGTCTCTCCATCCTTTTGCACCAGGCAAAATAGTCTTCATCACTCATAGCTAATGATTGGTTTTTGGATGGTGTTAACATCCTTAGTCAGTTCCCACTGATGACGCCAATGTTGGTGTTATGCCAACTAGATGTAGGCCCGTCTAGTTTCACCAGAGTCAAACGGATTGTTTCCCTGCACAAAAGGATGTCCAAACAGGTGGTCCGAGCACGCCCATCCAAAGCTTTAGTCAGAATCTAGCAAAAATGAATCCAACTTTTTGAATAGCTATGTATGCGTACTTTTTTCATGCTTTTGGAGGGGTTTTTATAGAACATATGACATTATCATCGCAGCGTTGATTGTGCATTCATGTCTTTCTTGCGCTGATGATTGTCATCATGGCGGATACTATGCCTTAATAAGGTAGTCAACGCCATTATCTTAGTGTGGATTGGGCAATCATACCAAATAAGAGTTGCTAATTAGCGTCATTTGTTGTCATTGTGCAAGAATCCCAAACCATGTTGTTGATTGTGCATTTACGCTTGTCAATGTCACTGATTAAACGTAACAACTAAGAGACATTGATTTTTGGGTGTAAATATTGTCTTGATTGTCACTTAGGCATTGATGGCGGTTAATCATTCACTTAATGCCTGGAATTTCTAACTAGCTTGGTTTGTCCGTTTTGAAGTCCCAAGTCGGCTTGGTCTGTCCATTCCATCTGACATTGGGGAAGAAGAAAATATGTATTTCCTTTTGTGCCAGACAGAGCTTGTGATGAATTGCTCCCAGATGGATTATCTATTTACATTAGATAGCCAAAGGGTCTTGAGCTTGTGAAAGACATGTGGAGGGAAGTTTCCCATTAAGTTTTTTTTTTTTTTTTTTCACTTTTAAATCATATTATTAAGTTATTTTATCAAACATATATATTTAATTTACTTAATGACTTAAGTTATTAAGTCACTTTAAATTATTAAGTTGGTTCACCAAACACCCACTAAAAGTAGGAAGATGAGTTGTAAGAATTAAGTTATAAATTGTGAAGCAATAATTGAAACACATGGTTACACGATCTCTAGAGATTCAAGAAAATCAAGGAAAGAAGACAATAATTGAAAAATGAAAAATTGAATATATATATATATAAAAGACAAAAAAAAGAGGAGCTTTTTTATCCTATAAAAGGAGGTCTCTACCCCCTATACTATTCATCCAAAAAATAGAGACTTTCATTCTTTTATAAGCTTTTATGTTCTCTCCTCTTAATTGAGAGAGAGGTTGTAATTTTGTCTTCATATAGTTGATATATATTTGTTTGGCTTCGTAGAGGTTTCCCATTTAATAAAAAGGGTTTTCCCATGTAAGTATTTTTGCCTATTATTTTATTTATTATTATATTTTTCTTTTTATTGTTCTATTTTCAAATTAGTGTTGCGGGTATCATTTCATAACGATATATATATATATAGATAAATAAATAAATAGACATAGATAGAGTCCAATAGATAGAAAATCTCTCAAAATTTTCCTTTTTATAGAAATGCAAGCTAGTGAAACAAAAAGGATAAATGTTAACAATATATCATATTATTACAACTTAAAGTGACTTAATAACTTATTAGTTAAGCAGTTTTATAAAACTCCTTAACCCGATAAACTTTCAATAACTTATTAGTTAAGGAGTTTTATATAATAAAGCATGTCTGATCACAAAAACATTGATGAGGTTCATAATCAATAGATTTTCCTTTGTCAATTATTGCAAATGCATATATCTAGAATTTATGCACCATTTCCAAATTCACTCCATATGTTACCTGGGTGATGTTTTTGTTTTTTGAACCACAGAGCGAAGAAATGAAACAAAGATTTAGTTTAAACTCCGGGCTACAATTGATCTTAGCTTACTATATATGTTCATTACTAAGAATCAATCTGAGTCATTAGATGGCCATTTTAAAATGTTAAAGAATCAATAATCAATATGACAGGTAATGGAAACAAAGCTAAATGAAACCAAGGTAAGATGTAGAATGAAACCAAATGATATCTAATTTATGAAGAGTTTCAAGGAAAAATTACTTCAAAGTAAGGGCTTGTTTGAAATTATGGTGTAGAACAATTTTTTATTGTTCATAGCAAAAAAATAGGAAAATATATTTCGTAATAAAAATTAAAAACAGTTTTCTATTATTAAAAATAGAAAATAAAATATTTTTAAATAAAATATTTTAGTTATTTTAAATTATTTTTATTTATTTTCTAAGAACGGTTTTGAAAAATAACTATATAACTACAAAAAATGAATAATAATAAAACATCACATATAAAAGTTGTTTTTAAAACATATTTAAAAATATAAGAAACAAGTTAAGAACATTTTAAATTAATAAATAGTTTTTTATTTTACAAAGTATAAAAACAATTTTTAAAACCTATGTTGAACTATCAACAAATGAGGACAAAGAATAAGGATTGCATGTTAAACTCCATACATTTGTTTGTTTTCCTTTAAGTTTTATATTCGGTTGGGGTGGATGTTTTATTTATTGACTTTTTTATTCTACTATTATTACACTTGGCATGAGATTTTTATTAGTGACACTCCGTAATTGGAAACATCATGGGGATTTTTTATGAAGTATGCTAATTTTAAAAATAAAATTTTCAAATATACCGTATTGAAAAGTAATTCTAATTTTTTTTGGCACTTTGTGCCATGTTGACTTTTTATGTAAAAAAAAATGTCGAATATATCTCTTCAAAAAAGACATTCCACAATTTCACAAAATTAAATTTATATAAAAAAAATATATTTTATATAAATTCAATTTTTTTAACATATAAGACTAATAAAAAAAATTGTGAAAATGTGTTTTTTTACCTTTCATATAAATTCAATTTTGTGGAATTGTGAAAGTTGATTTTTGAATAAACATTGTTAATATAAATTCAATTTTTTTTCATTTTATGACTAATATGAAAATAAGAAAATTGTTGAAGATATTTATTCAAGAAACACTTTAGTATAAATTTGATTTTGTGAAATTCTAAAAGATGTCTTTTGAAAAGATATTTTTAGTATAAATTTAATTTTTTTGACGTGTATGATTAATAACAAAAAAATTATTTAAAGGTATTTTTTATAGAGACATCTTTATTATAAATTTAATTTTGTGAATTTATGAAAGGTGACTTTTAAAAAAATAACTTTAGTGTAAATTCGATTTTTTTTTTAATGTGTGTTATACAAAAATGGTGAAATTGTTGTGGGAGTTATAAAAAACCCAACATCTAAGCCTGTGATTCATAACTTATAAAAAATTTAAAATGGTACATAATATATTTCCCTCTTGAAATCATGAAGGGACGCCCGAGTATCGAGTATTATGTTATATTTGGTCACTGGAAAATATTAGGTTAAGAAAAAAAAAGTTGAAATATAATGAATTTGAAGTCACATAAAAATAAATGAATGACTTTCAATTAATATTTTATTTTTCTTCTACATGTTTTTTTTTTTTTTTTTTTTTTTTTTTACAGTTTTTATAATGTTTTAAAAAGCAAATATAGGATTAGATAAGTGAATAGGTATTTACAAGGTGTCTATCTAGATGCACTTTCTCACTTTTATTTTCAAAAATAAAAAATAATTAATATTTTTATTTATATAAATGTAGTAACAATCCCGACTAAAAATATTTAAATCATACTTGATTGGTTTCCTATAACATATAATATGAGATATAAATGAGATAATATACCTTGTCTCATATTAAAATAAATATATTATAAGATAAGTGGTGAAATAACTTATTTTATTTAATTTTTAAATTTTATATAATTAAGATATAATAATTCCATGTTAAGACACAAAATATGTATATATTATGGATCATATAACTAATTGTTGTATTAAATGTTGATACGTCCATGGTTAGGGTCCATCTTCTTGACACTAACAAGTATTTATATAATAAATGTACAAAAGTTATTTTTAAGACTTACGTTCTTAGAAAATATCATAAACCTATTTCTAGAAGAAAAAAAATGGACATTCTAGAGAGATCTTTAATAGGATAAAGTCTTAAACCTATGCAACCGAATCCAAGAAAGTACATGCATGGCTTTGCTATAAAAGACAAGTACATGGCAAATCTAAAGGACCAACTTAATTATTGCTGTAGACAAGATTTAGCAATATGGATAGTAGCAACAATTCAACCCTGTTTTCTTCCATTCTCTACCTTTCCCCAGCTAATGCTGCTACCATAGTTAATATATTGTCTCATCTCAACTTTCTCTTGTTTCTCTTCATCATATCCGTATTTCCCATCTTCACCCAATTCAAATCCAAAACCATTACCAAGAGCAAGCCAATGCTACTTCCTCCAGGCCCAGCTCCATGGCCACTAGTTCGAAATCTACCTCATTTAACAAGAAGCCAACTTTCCGTTGGATACATGCCTTTATGAAAGAAATGAACACTGAAATTGCATGTATTCAATTGGGCAATATTCATGTCATCCCCGTGACTTCCCCAGAGATTAGCAGAGAATTTTTGAAGAAACATGATGCAGTATTTGCATCCAGGCCCATTACAATGGCGACTGAGTATTCAAGTGGTGGCTTCTTGACCACAGCAGTGGTGCCATGGGGAGACCAGTGGAAGAAGATGAGAAGGGTTCTCGCTTCTGATGTGATTAATCCATCAACATTTAGGTGGCTACATGACAAGAGAGTGGAAGAAGCGGACAATCTTGTTCGATGCATTTATAACCAGTGTAAGATCTCTACTAGCAATAACTGCCTTGGCCTCAACCTGAGAAATACAGTCCGTCAATACAGCGGAAATGCCATCCGGAAGATGATCCTAAACACAAGATACTTTGGCCAAGGAAAGAAAGATGGAGGCCCTGGAGTTGAAGAGGAACAGCATGTTGAATCCCTCTTTACTGTACTTGCTCATCTATATGTATTCTCTTTATCTGATTACTTCCCATGGCTGAGATTGCTGGACTTAGATGGCCATGAAAAGACTGTAAGGGAGGCTATGAACACCATTAAAAAGTACCATGATCCGATCGTGGACCAAAGAGTAGAACAATGGAGGAATGGCGAAAAGGAGGCTGAGGACCTGCTTGACTTTTTCATTTCAGTTAAGGATTCAAATGGGGAGCCACTACTGTCTGTGGCTGAGATCAAAGCCCAGTGCACTGTAAGATAATTAATCTGTGCTTACATTTTGAGCTACATTGCATGTTGATCGTTTCCTAGCCAGCAAATAACTTGATCAATCATCAATTTATAATCCTTCCATAATTTGCATGAGTTGATGCTTGCAGGCGTGTATAGTCCATCAAATGCAATTGAGTGGCCAATGGCAGAAATGATCAATCAACCTGAGGTTTTGAGCAAATCAGTGGAAGAAATAGATAGAGTGGTTGGGAAGGAGAGACTGGTTCAGGAATCCGACTTTCAGCAGCTAAACTATGTAAAGGCCTGCATAAGGGAAGCTCTCTGGCTTCACCCAATTGCACTATTTAATCTTCCCCCTGTATCCAATTCCGATGCCACTCTTGCTGGCTGCTTTATCCCCAAAGGCAGTCATGTCCTTCTGAGCCGTCTCGGGCTTGGCCGGAACCCTAGAATCTGTCAAGAACCACTAAATTTCAATCCAGAGCGCCATCTGAGTGCTAGTACGGTTCAAGCAGTGGCGAGCCAAACCTTCGCTTCATTTCCTTCAGAACTGGAAGGCGTGGGTGCGCAGGGATTGCATTCGGGTCTGCAATAGCAGTGATGCTGTTAGCAAGGCTCCTTCAGGCTTTACTTGGAGTCCGCCACCGGGCCAAGAGGAGATTGATCTCTCAAGAGTCAAGAAATGATGTCTCTCTTGCAAAACCTCTGCATGCCCTAGCAAAACCACGTCTGCGTTCATCATTATACGCACTTCATCAGAACTTCATGCTAGATTTCATATCGTTCTTAAGACTAATGGTGAAATCGAGCCCTTGGTCAGTTATCAGTTGTTGGAGTCCTAGATTGACTTGAATAAATTTTAGACATGTGCCCGATCAGCTTGCAAAAGATGAATATGTTATATGTTCTCCATGTGTTTATGTTAGTGCTAGCTTTAGTGGTTCTTCTCAGTTTCCAAGTGTGTTTAAGTTTTGTTCCAAGTCGGATTAATAAAATTAGTACATCATTTTTGCATCCTTTAGCCTTTGTCCTTGCTTTTGTCTATTTATTTTCATGTCATGTTGCTCCTCTTGATTTTACTTCTCTCCCCCAAATAGTTGGAGAGAAGAAAGTACTTTTTTCATAATATCCAAGTTGATCAAATGACAAATAATATTGGCCTCTTATTCTATTCAGGCACGTACCTAAACATCATGTGCAGCTGTTATGAAGAGCAATCTATTATACTTCCCTATGTACACATAGATTTGAGGCTTTTAGCTTTTAGGTTGGTTTTCTAGTTTTACTTAGTTGAAAAACACAACAAAAAATATATCAATAATGGGACATGAATATTTCATGAGGACTTCTGAAATTTCTTATAACCTAACAAAAAATTAACCAAACAAAATTTGTACGCATGCTTGAAATTTCAACATAAATGAGGTTCAACTGGCATCATTCATCCCTATGAGGCATATTATTTCTATAAAGATAGATGGAACCCGTATTTTCGATCCTACTTAAGTTTATATACCATGTTATTTATTTATTAACAATGAAATTGAGATCATGTGTTTCATTTTTTGAGTTTTCCAAAGCTGTTTCAAGGTATGTAGAGCATGCAACTGGCCAATGATTCAAGCATTGACCTCTATAGTGCTTGGGTACGTAACCTTGGGTTCATTTAAGGTCACTGGAAATGTTTAAGCTTGATTACCTTCTCTTGCAACTCGGATTCAGTATATCATTTTTGTCATACCTATAGCCTTTATCCTTAGAGATGAAAATAGGGTAAAGTTTTTTTGGGTAGGTGTCCTACTCGAGCCCTAATAAGATGAGTTTAAAATTTAAATAAATAAATTAAAGACGAATTTAAGATATTTCTAAAACCTAAGACAGTTTTGGGTATTGCCTTGTCTCATCTTACCCCGATTATATATAAAATTAATTTTCAAACTTAATTTAATTTAATTTAATTTTTATTTTCCTATTTTTAATATATAATAATAATGATAATAATAATAAATACTTTTCAATAAGATAAATTATTAAAAATTATAATATTTTAACTATTTACAAAATATATTTATTTTAATGTAATTAAATTTTTTTAAATAATTTAAAAAAATTTAAAATTTCAAAAAAAAAAAAAGTTAAACAGTTTCCATACTTACCCTACCCATTTGATTTTTTAAATAGGATGAAAATGTGAATTATTTTGAATAAATAGAATAGGGTTGCGATTGGAGTGACCCATCTCAAACCTATCCCATTGTAATCCCTATTTACCCTTGTTATAATTTTTTTATTTCTACCTTAACATTCTACCTTGTGATTTTACTTCACTCCTAGTAGTTGGAGAGAAGAACAAATGTTCCTTAAACTAGATTATCATCTAATATATATTATAGCCAAGTTGAAGAAATTTTTATAATGCAAAATTTAAGGACAATCTTAATTGCAACCATTGCACGTTCTTCATTAGAAAATATTAGATATTCTTTCTTAGTAACATGAATATGCAATCAAACTCGATTCCTAGTATTAAAATTTTGAGGTACTATAAAAGTATACAGGTGTTAAACCTAGGATGGCACAAAACCTAATGCAGTTATAATATCAATCCAACCTCAACCAGGCAGAATGCAATGCACTAGTAGCATTATTTAAAATACAACTTGTAAAATAATTAAGCTTCATTTCTAATTAAGTGCATGAACCAATGATAATTCAAAAACAAACTGAATTAAGCTTCAGATGGTGGGTGGGAACATAAAATAATTAGAGTAGGACCACATCAGCCCTATTGTAGTTGAAACAAATCAACTATTCTCTCAACTAAAAATAGTTAAAGTATAGCAAGTTGCTAAACAATTAAGGGTAGTTACTAACAACAGTAGGTTAGAAAGAAGTGTATAAAAGTCATGTAATACAGTTACTTCAAGCATAGTGAATACAGAAAACTAGTGATTCATTTTTCTTCTTTTGAAGGTGTACATGCTGGACATTTTGCCTAGCTTAGCCTTCTTTCATGGAATGATCAGAGCCCATTTTGGCGTTCTTGAAAATTTCTTGAGATCCAAGAATATTGTCATCTGCGGAAAGATATTAGGTCATGAAAATGTAGCAATCTTTAACATAGTCATATGAACAACAAGCTGGAGTTAGACTTGTATCATCTTCAAACAGTAGCAATATTCCTCAAATGCAAGTACTCAATCATACACTCCCCATTAAACTAGAGAGGAACAACTACATTTTATGGCATACACAATGGAAAATGTAGTATTTGCAATGGTTTTGAAGACCACATTGATGGTTTAAAGACATGCTCATCGAAAGAAATAAATTCTGATGAGATAAATCTAGACTTCATTTCGTGGAGGCATTTGGATCGAATGATCCTGGATCCACTCCACTCTTACTCCCGAAATCATGGGACAAATAGTCAGATACTAGACCTCACATGCAACATGGATTGCAAAAGAGAAAATATTTTCAACTTCGTCAAAAGCTTGGATAATGCAACTTCGTTTAGAATTCCAAATAGTAAGAAAGGGTTCTTTATCAATGATGGAGAATATTCTTAAAATAAAGAATATCTCAGATAACTTAGCAACCATTGGAGAACCTATAAATGAAAGAGATCAAATTCTTCAACTACTTGGAGGACTTTGTGCAATATATAATTCCATATTAGCCTCTTTGACAACACGTGAAGATAACATTTCTTTTCACTGGATTCATGGCATTCTCCTCACCCATGAGCAAAGACTCTGCTTCCAGAATACAATTTCACCTGAAACTGATATCATCTCTGCAAATATGGCAACTACTCATCACCAAAATAACAATAACAAAAGAATCAATACCATAGCCAATTTTTCTCAAAATAAGAACAGTTTTGCACAAAGGTCTGGAAGACCTCCTCCTGCATTTGGTAACCACAGTCCAGGAAGCCACAACAACCCAACTAACCATCCTTAATGCCAACTATGCGGGAAATATGGCCACATTGTGATCAAGTGTTACCACAAATTTAATATTAACTTCCAAGGGTCTCATAGTTCAGATAGTCCTCCAACAAACAACAAACTCAGCAACAATAGCAACATGCACATGCAAGCCATGTTTGCATCTTCAACTCCAGAAGATAATGAAGCATGGTTTTTTGATACAGGGCCACTCACCATCTCAGTCAAGATGTTAATACTCTCTTCGATGTTCAGCCATACCGAGGAACTGATCAAGTAACTATTGGGAATGGTAAGAAAATCTCAATCCTACATACTGGTTTAAAGATCCTTCCATCAACCTTCAAGAATTTTCATTTATAGAAAGTACTTCATGTTTCTCATATTACAGCTAACCTTATTAGTGTTTCAAAATTCTGCACTAATAATAACACTTTCTTTGAATTTTATCCCCAATATTTTCTTGTGAAAGATCGGGTTACCAAGAAAGTGCTTCTTCAAGGTCATCTTAAGAATGGTTTGTATAAATTCCCTTCAACATTTGTTAATCCACCTGTTGGGAACCCTGGATTACTTCATTTTCATGCCCTAGATCGTGTAGGATGTATGCAAATCTATTCTAAGTTCTCTAAATCTATCACAACGGATAAACAGGTTTTCAAAAACCAATATTGATACCATAAAAAACATATATGTAGGGAAAAAGTGTTTATACTTTTGATCTGGATGTTCTCGGATCAATTTCAATTGATGTAGATAGCTCTAAAGTCGTAATTGATCTCATAAACACCATGATCTTCCACCCAATGAGTCTTCCTTGTGTCTAGGCACTAAGATAGTGGAGATCTCAAGGGTGGAGGCTAGGGTTCTCTTTTTAGACTGAATGGGAAAATAACAAGACTTGGAAACTCTAACCTCTAAAGGGGCATTTATAAGTTTCCTCACTTAAGCTCACTATGGGCTTGAGTCACTTAATCTAGCTTAAAAAAATTGTTAATTGATTAATTAACCATACAAAGCCTACTTTAATCAATTAGCCCAGTCCAAAGATATCACTCACTTATCCATGTGCAACCTTGCGTAATTACCAAAACACTCTTATGCATAAAAGTGCACTAAAAACTCATCTAACCCTTATAAGTTGTGTCAACAAGGAATATGAGTTTAAAGTGGAGACCATTGGGACCTATAGGAGTACTGAATTCCTCATAATCAAATTCTAAAATTGACTCAACATCCCATTATAGAAAATCAACTGCACTCTAGTACCTTATGTATATTATAACGAGACACTAAGTGCTCAAGTTCGTGACCTACTATCTACTACATACAGACTCTCTATAAACTGGTGTTTATAATCTAACAAGGTAGTGTTATCACCAATCAAGATTACCTCTCAAATCCTTGAGTTACAGATATCACTTATTATGTGATCAAATGACATATTCTAACTCCAAGGAGCATATGTCAAATTCCACTAAAGGAATTACTATAGCCAGAGATTTCATGATCACATGTCTTTTAGATCACTCAAGGGGACACATTGTCTCAATCCCATGAGATATTATGGCGTCTTTATTGAGAATATCTATTGCCGTCAACCTCCATCAACAGTGACCCAATCCATAAGGATATATGACCATTTTAGGGTCTCACCCATAGGTCAAAGCTTCTGGTTGATTTTGGCACAGACTCAATATTTTCTGAAGGTTGAGAATTCATACAGTATAGTAGCTTGGTGAATCATGATAATTGATAGTCTTGCGTCAGAATTCACCGTAGATCCTATCCAGTGTGCATCACATACACTAATACACTCACCATGGGAAATTCATCCCGACGATCAAAACAAGCCATCCCTCCAATTAGGAGGTGATGCACTATAGTCTTTACTGGATTGCCCAAATCCATGAACCAATTGTGGACATCTTATCTACTTAGAAGGAACTCATGACTTGTATTTTCTGTGCAACTCCTAATGCACTCAAGTCATGTACAATGTAAGAGATATGGGTTGAACGTTCAAATCAATGCCAATACACCAAAGGGATAGCAAGAGAATAGTTAAATCTAACTTTATTACATCATGTCTTGCTTTTAGAGGCTCAATCCCAACACCACCAACTATTCCTCACTTTTGGACCAAAAACTTCAAGCACCCACTGCACTTTGGCACTTTAAACTCGGTCATCCATTTGCTACTACCTTGACAAAAGCCCTTACTTCGTGTAATATTGCTCATCAAATTCATAAACAAGATATTTGTTCAACTTGTCAACTAGCAAAGAGTCACAAATTACCTTTTGTTTTGTCTAAATCTCAAGCACTTCAGCCTTTATCCTTAATTCATATAGATTTATGGGGTTCAACCCCTTGTCCATCCACAACAGGTGCACGATACTTCCTTGTGTTGTTGGATGACTTTTCTAGCTCATCTTGCTCCTAATTCGGTGTTCCATTCCAAGTTCAAACATATAGAACTTGATCTACACTTCATCCAAGATAAAGTTCTTCGAAAAAAGTTCAACATTCACTGCATTCCTTCGTATGATCAGTTAGCTAACGTTTTCACTAAACACTTGCCCAACTCCTAGTTTTGACCTTCCGGGACAACCTTTCAATTACTCCCTAACCTATGAGCTTAAGGGGGGATGATAGCCAAACAAACAAACAATCAATTGATCTCTTAAACAAATCAACTGTTCTCTCAACTAAAAATAGTTAGAATTTAACAAGTCATTGTAACAACCAAGGGTAGTTACTAACAACAATAGGTTAGAAAGAAGTGTATAAAAGTCATGTAATATAGTTACTTCAAGCATAATGAATACAGAAAATTGGTGATTCACTTTTCTCTCTTTAAATGTGTATGTGTTGGACATCTTGACCAGCTCAGTCTTCTTTCACATATGCTACCAAGGTGATTTTTTGTTTTTTGAACCATAGAACTAAGAAATGAAACAAAGATTTAGTTTAAACTTTAGGCTACAGTTGATCTTAGCTTACTATATATGTTCATTACCAAGGATCAATCTGGGTCATTAGATGGCCATTTTAAAATGTTAAAGAATCAAGAATCAATATGACAAGTAATGGAAACCAAAGCTAAAAGAAACCAGGGTAAGATGTGGAATGAAATCAAAGGATAGCTAATTTATGAAGAGTTTCAAGAGAAAATGAATTCAAAGTAAAGCCTTGTTTGAAACTATTGTGTAGAACAATTTTTTATTCTCCATTGAAAAAAAAAAAGGAAACTATGTTTGATAATAATTAAAAAATAGAAAACAGTTTTTTATTATTAAAAATATAAAATAAGATATTTTCAAATAATATATTTTAATTACTTTCAATTATTTTCACTTATTTTTTAATGATTGTTTTAAAAAATAATTATATATTTACAAAGAATGAATAACAATAAAACACTACATATAAAAGTTATTTTTAAAACATATTTAAAAACATAAGAAATAGGTTATGAATATTTTGAATTAGCAAATTGGGGGTTTTTTTTTTTTTTACAAAGCATCAAAAACAATTTTCAAAACCTATGTTGAACAATCAATAAATTGGGGCAACATGCGGAGAAGCGATTTAAATAAGACCTTTCATCAAACTAAGTTTTAATACCATATTAAACTATCAATTTTTCTAAAAGTTTAAACTTGTAAGATTTTGGTTCAATATGCATATGATACCCTTAAATAATTAATCATTTAGAGATTTTAAAAAAGTGTTACACAAAATTTAATGGATTATTGGTGCAGATTGAGATCCAACAAAAATCTAAGAATGAATATTTCTAATGTTGATCATGACTTTTAAAAAAATGCAATTTACAATATATTTTAGGTTAGAGGAAGGCTTGAAGGACTTTGCTCCAGTTGGTCTGACTTATTTTAAGTAAGCTAAGCTCATTATAAGAAGAGCTTTAGCTTAAGTGTGAGTAAAAATAGAACATCAAACCTTTTTAATTGGCTAAAAAAATTTCAACCTTTAATTTTGTTAATTAATGATTTTTTTTTCTTTACCTCTAAAACCATTATTATATATATATAACTAATATTATTTACAAATTATAAATTTATAAATATTTAAATTAAGAATATAATTTTTATGCTCAAATATAAGGTATAACAAATAAGTTGGAAAAAGAATAATATCATCCATAAAGTAAATACTATTAAGCACTACTTAATTTTAATTTTTATTTAGAATTAAGTAAAAAAACAAACACCACTTGAGTGAGTATTTGGTAATAATTTAATTTAAGTTATTAAGTAAATTAAATATATTTAGTAAAATAATTTAATAATATGACCTAAAGTTAAAAACAACTTTAAGTAATAGGCAAAAATAATTAATTTATTCTTAAATTTTTATTTTTATTTTACATCTTCACAAACTCCATTGTTTCTTGACATCCTTTGTCCTACTTATAATATATTAAAATAAATATGTCAATTTAATGATTTAGAATTAGTTTTAAGTTAACAACCTCAATATTTAAAGGAAAAAAAAGTAATAAGTTTTAAAGGAAGTCCATTTTTGAGGATGTGAGGGAGGTCTTTTTTAAGCGGTTGAGTCTCGAGTGAGGATAAGTTATCTTTAATTGAAACTTGTAATAATCTATTTTTAACAAATTCTTTATTTAACCATGATTTTTTTGGCCAATTTCAATATAATAAGATCTATGGTTGATATTGATTACTTACATACGAACCAAGAATGGTTTTGATAACTAGTTCATCATGGTACATGGTTTAAAGAAATAATTTATAAATGCTCTTATTGTTCTATGCATTTACTTATTATTATGTTAACATTTGAATCAAATACTATAACTAATGTTTTTGATTTGTTCATATTGTCTAGCATATTGATATTGCTTTGTATTTTTAAGTGGGAAATAGAAAAGCCACAAGCCTCTTCACCAAATTTCACCACAACATAACTGTAGACCCCGCACTTTACTCGATGCATTCCCACTCAATGGCGCAACTCGCTTGTTATTTATTTTGTGAAAATTTGATTTTTTTTTAAAAAAGACTTGGAGTTGTCACTTATTTTTATTTCATTTTTGAAGGGAAAAACAAAATAAGAAAGAAAAACCCTAAGTGTAACTCTTGAAGGAAAAACAAGTCTGTGAAAAACTAAGTCTGAGTCCAAGGCTCAGGTTACCTATTGGGAAGGTACGGTGGTGAGTTGTAGTACCCCTCTAAGCCCGTATACATACGGTCTCTACTAAACAAATTAAGGAAATTATAGCAATTAACTAATTAAGCAAATGAGTATGTACAAGTCATAGTGAAAATCAATAGATACAAAAATAATGATGAAATCTAATTACAAAAATACACAAAATAAATAATAAAAGAATTATGTAAAATGATTTATTGAACTAAAAAAAAAAATTAAAAAAATAGTTTTCAAGAAATTTCAAAGGATTTTATAAAAAATGATTTTGAATTAATGATTTCAATTTATTTATTTAATAAAAAAAGTCAATTTATTTTCTCAATTTCAATTGTATTCAATTTTCAAAAAAGTTATTTACACATATTGTATCAAAAGAATTTATTACAAAATTTCGATTTGGCAACAAAAATTATTTTTACTTGCTTTTACTAAAAAAAAAAAAAATGAATTTTTATAATTTTATTTACAAAAGTATTTCAACTTATTTTCATTCAAGAAAAGTGACTTATACAAATTATTAAAAACAATATACTTTTATTTGCAAAAGAATTTTTAATTGAAAATTATTTTTTGGGACAACTTTCTTTACAAAACAATTTTTGGACAATTTTTATTAAACAAAGAAATTTTTGGACAATTATTATGAAAAAAAAATTTCAAATTCTATTAAAAACAACTTTTTTGGATTTTTCTAAAAGCATTTTTCTTGAATTTTTATTAATAAAAAAACTTTATTTTATTAAGAAGAATATTTAAAATTATTATTTTATTAAAATATATTTACTGAATTCTTCCTCTCATTTAAAAAAAATTTCTACTTTGTTCGATGTTCAATTCTGTACACACTCAATAAATATATACAAACGAATATTTACAATAACTAATAAAAATAAAATAAAATAAAAGTGAGAAATAAAATATATATCCAAATAAACTCACAACAAGTTTAATGTCTTCCTATACCTTTTTCAATATCACTTTCTTCCATAAAATTCCATGCTCCACGTGTCATAAATTCATACTCAACCAACAGAATTGCAAAATAGGCTCATGCAAAAACAAAAATAGCACAAATTCAAACTTCAAATTAGTCCAATAAATTTCACCAATTAAAAATGGGTCCAAATTAACAAATATAACCCAATAAAAATATCTCACATATCATAGACCTTAATCTAAGGTTTCCAAATCAATAGACAAAATATAAGTTCAATTAATCAAACCCAAAACATGATAAATTAAAAGAAATCTCATTAGACCTAAATTTAATATTCCATAATCCAAGCCCAATTTAATTTGCAAACCTAAATTCACAACCAAAATAAACTCAATTTAATGTGCAAACCTACATCCAAAATATACCACAATATTATATCATGTCCAAATTAAATAATTTAAATCCATCCAACAAATTTCATTAACAACAAATGAACCCAAACTTAATATTAATTCACCAAAGTTTAAAATATGACAAATCAAAATAAATATAATTGAGCCTAAATTTAATATTTCATACTTTAAGTCCAATTTAAAACCAAACCAAATTTAATATATAGAGCGCACATGTAATAAATAAAAAAAACCAATAAATTTAATTAAGCCCAACTAGATATCCAATATGCATACCCAAATCTCAAAGCTCAAATATATGGCCCACAAACAAACAGAAATGCATAAACCCATACCCAAATCTCAAAACCCAAACATATGACCCACAAACAAACATAAATGCATAAACCCATACTCAAATCTCAAAGCCCAAACATAAGGCCCACAAACAAACACACAAGCCCAATTTCAACAACAATCACTATTAAAATCAAAATAAGAAAAAAAAAATAGTAATAATAATAATAATAATAACAATAATAATAATAATAATAATAATAATAGAAAATGGGTGTGATGGGAAAGTAGGGAATGAGAGAAAATGGGAGTGGGGGTCACCGGCTGGCAAGGGGTGGCAATGGTTCGTCGACGACGACTAGTTGGTGATCTAATAATAAAGAAAATAAAAATAAAGTGAAAAAAAATGGAGAATGAGAGGAAGAAGATGAGACAAAAGGGGAGAAGGAAGGGTTCGGGTCTCTCTGGAAGTCGGGTATGGTGGAGGAAGAGAAAGAAAAAAAAATGGAGGGAAAAATATTGGAAGAAAAATGGGTAGGAGAAGAAAAAAAAAAGGGGGGGGGGGGGGGGGGGGGGGGGGAAGAAATGGGTGTTCTCGGCTGTCTAGAATGGGTGTTGGGGGAGGAAGAAAAAAAAATTGGGGCTATGAGGGTGGCGGTCGTGAGTGGCAGTGTGTGAAGGGCTGTGAGGAGGAAAAAAAATGGAAGAGAGAATGGGGCTGGCCGTGTGTGGGAGTTGGGGGAAGAGAAGAAAAAAAGAAAAATGGAAGAGAGGAAATGAGATATGCCCGACTTTTGTGTAGGTATTTGGGTAGAGAAAAAAAATGGAGAAAAAATGGGGGGCCGACCATGGGAAGAAGAAGAGAAAGAGAGGAAGAAAATGAAGAATGGAGAAGAAAGTGGAGAAAAAATGAGGAGCTCGACGTGAGAGTTGGAAGAGAGAGAAAAGAGTAGAAGAATGGGGAAGAAGAAGAATAAGGGGGGGGACAACCATTCTTGGGAAATGGGGGGAAAGAAAAACTAAAAAAAAAAAAAGAAAACTGAGAAGAGAGAGGAGAGAAAAAAGGAGAGAGGAGAGAGAAAAGAAAAAAAAAAGAAATAAAAATAAAGTATAATATAATATAATAATAACAATAATAATAATAATAATAATAAATAAAAGTAATAGTAATAAGATAAAATAAAATGATATATAAAATAATAAAAACTAATAATTAAATGGTGAGTGGACTAAAAAAAAATCATATGTAATTGAGATTTAAAATCTAAGAACAAAATTGAGCTCAAAATTAATGTAAAAATAAAATTATGAAAATTTTCGGGGTGTACAAATATGCCTTTCTACGGTAGAGTTCACGAGTAAAGTGAGTGTATACACAAACGAAACGAAATGAACTTTGCCAAAGAACAAGAAAAACCACAAAATTTGTCCCAATATGACATGGGCTCTCTTAAACCAAAACAAGAACAAAGAGGGTCTAAAACCCTACAAAAATGAAATGACAAGAATGGAAACTCCTAAGGTGCCCCTTAAGTTACACTATGGATCTAGACTACCCCTGAAAAGTCTCCAAAAGTGACTCAAAAATTGATATCGAAGTCGAGTAACAGTCAAACCACCAAAGAGCATAGGAACGAGCACAATGGGAAAAACCATACATGCATCATACGAGGACACAAGGCGTAGAGTGTCTAACAATACATAGAAAAATCTAGGTTTTTGAATGTAAGTATTAAAAAAATAAAATTAAAGCATAAGTAAACGAGATCAAGTTGTAAGACAACAAGGGTCATTTAAAAAATATCTATAACATAAATTATTGAATTCTTTAAAATATTTTAAAAGTTTTTGCTACAAAATGATTAAAATTATTGAAATTTTCTAATGATTTTTCTTTTTCTTTTTTTAATTCTTTTGAAAATTTCCTTAATATTTTTGATAATTTTTTTTATATAAAATAAAAAAATAAAAAAAAAATTTAAGTGCTCTTAGTACCATGATTGTTTAATTTGATACATTTTCATAATTAATATTTAAAATTATTTAATTTTTTAATAATAATATAAAATACCATTAATTACCTTACAATTTTTGAATAATGAATATGAAATAATATTTTTCCTCTATGCCACCTAGCAAAAGTCTCTAGCTCCGCCATTGTCACCTTGGCTGCTTCGCCAGTGGTCTTTAATGTTCATAAATCTATAATTAGGCTTATTTTGTTAACACCGACAAGTAACCTTAATTGTTTATGAAGGGTAGTAGTACAATTAGAAAGTGTAGAGATTAAGGGACTGTTTGGTTGCTGTTTTCAAGAACTGTTTTCTGTTTTTGAAAACAAAAAACACTATAAATATGTTTGGAAAAGGGGGTGTGTTTTTATTTTTTGTGTTTTTCATGTTCTCAAAAACTACTTTTTTTAGAACAATAAAAAGATATTTTTATTATTTTTTCATTCTTCAAACAATAGATTGTTTTTTGTGTTTTTTTTTTTTTTTTTCGTAGTTGTTTTTTGTGTTTCCACAAAGGTAAGCTCCACCCAACCACCACACCCCCACCTGCAAACCCTTTCTTCTTCCTTAAATTATTGAAACTAATATACTTATATATGGTTACAAAGTCATCATTTGTTTAAGAAAATTATAACTAGTATAAAAATTTTAAAATGGAATAATTTTTTTTTAATTTAAATGAATTATGCATATAAAAATTATTTATATATTTATAATATCAAGTTAATGGAAGAAAATACTTTATTAATTAAAAAAATAATAATAACTTTCCTACATATTTTGTATTCTACTTATTCTAAAAAACTTTTTATTAACTCAACCAAACATGTTTTTTTTTTTTTTTTTTTTACACAAAAATTGTTTTCCAAAATTTAGTTCTTAAACACAATTTTTTGTTTTCTAAAAATACCAAAAAATGTTATCAAAAACTATTTTGGCAAGTTTTGAATTTTGGTGATTAGATTGAGGTTATAGCATCATGGGTAGTAATTAGATATCTGATGTCGCTTTTATGAACCTGGACACATTTTACGTACCCGATTAAAATTACTAAAGAAATATTCATCAAACTTATTTGGACTATGCGTAAGGATTTTAAATAGGATAAAATCAGAAACATGTGCGTCCAGGTCAAAGAAAGCACATGCATGGCTAGGCTATAAAAGACGTGCGCGTAAATGGCGAACGACAAGGACCAACTTAATATTGCTGCAAAGAAGATTTAGCAATATGGGTGGTAGCAGCAAGTCAATTCTTCAATTCTCTTCCTTTCCCCAGCTAATGCAGCTGCCATAGACGATGTGTTGTCTCATCTCACCTTCCTCTTGATGCTCTTCATCATATCCGTCATTCTCATCTCCACCAAATTCAAATCCAAAACCAGTACCAACAGCAAGTCAATGTTGCTTCCTCCAGGGCCAGCTCCATGGCCACTAGTCCAAAATCTACCTCATGTACTCAACAACAAGCCCACTTTCCGCTGGATACATGGCTTTATGAAAGAAATGAACACTGAAATCGCGTGTATTCAGTTGGGCGATGTTCATGTCATCCCGGTGACTTACCCAGAATCAGCAGAGAATTTTTGAAGAAACATGACGCAGTATTTGCATCCAGGCCCATTACAATGGCGACTGAGTATTCAAGTGGTGGCTTCTTGACCACAGCAGTGGTGCCATGGGGAGACCAGTGGAAGAAGATGAGAAGGGTCCTAGCTTCTCATGTGATTAATCCATCAACATTCAGGTGGCTACTGACAAGAGACTGGAAGAAGCCGACAATCTTGTCTGATACGTTTATAACCAGTGTAAGATCTGTACTGGCAATAACTGTCTTGGCTTAGTTATCAACCTCAGAAATACAGTCCGTCAATATAGCGGAAACGCCATCAGGAAGATGATTCTCAACACAAGATACTTTGGTGAAGGAAAGAAAGATGGAGGCCCTGGAGTTGAAGAGAAACAACATGTTGAGTCACTCTTTACCGTACTTGCTCATCTATATGCGTTCTCTTTATCTGATTTCTTCCTTTGGCTTAAAGTGCTGGACTTAGATGGCCATGAGAAGACTATAAGGGAGGCTATGAACAAATTTAACAAGTATCATGATCCGATCGTGGACCAAAGAGTAGAACAATGGAGGAATGGCGAAAAGAAGGAGCCTGAGGACCTGCTTGACGTTTTCATTTCAGTTAAGGATTCAAATGGGGAGCCACTGCTGTCTGTGGCTGAGATCAAAGCCCAATGCACAGTAAGATTGTTAGAAAATTTTCTTCTAATGTCCCACATGACACGTGTATGGCTTTAGTCTTTTATTAAAATGGAGTTATCTGATCTAATCACTAAAATATTGGTTATACAATTAGAGAAGTGGTTTCCTATTTTTAACTCCTTACTTTGATGGGAAGTGGAGTGGCGGTTACTAAATCGTTGGCAGTTACCAAAAGGAAATGAGTCCTCTCTCTACCCATTTAAGTAGCATTATACAGTTTCCATCATTTGTGTGTGGAATGTAATTTTCATTTAAGAGAAAGGGCTAAGAGAGAGAAACCTATCTCCTTAAGAATTCTACATTTTTAGATCAAGAATTAACTGAAGAAATTGCTATGGATTCCGGTATGTTATTTATGTTTGTGAAAATCATGATAGTCAAGATCTTGGAATTTATAAAGCATTAAGTTTATGTTTAATCTAATTTACATGTGGTATCAGAGCACGGTTAAGACTTTCACGATTTTCCATTATGATCGATTTGTTGGAATCAATTATTTGGGGAAGATTTCATTTGGATTTGCTTGGTTATATTTGATAAGATTTAGTTTTGAATTTTTTTTTTTTTTTTTTTTGCTGCGACTATTAAAGTTTTATACAAAATAAATTAAATCTCCTTTTTTATTTACATTATTTATTACTTATTATTCAGTGACTAACTAATTCCTAGATGAGTGAGATTTTATTTTGCTGGGTGATTCGTATATGATGCTATGATGGTTTGACCATTTCCATGAGAATTTCTAGTGATATTGTTGGCTACTTTAATTTATTGAACAAATCACATATTTTTCGTGCATTTTCTTTTCCGCGTGATGCTACATGCTTATCTTTTAGTTAATTGATAATATTACCCATAATTTGTTCTACAGTATAGAACACAGTGCACGAAATGTGTATCATATACAAATCTGATTCATGTCTATATTTTATAAGTGACATTTCTTGTATTGATAAGTTATAATTATTTTCTATAGTTTATATGAACATGAAATTGTCACATATATGAAACTGTTTAAATGATGATGTGATGTGATTGATAATATATTGTTTTGCAAAGCGATTATTTCAACTTGAAATCCTATTTTATGAAATAGTTTGGTGATCAGCAAAGTGAACCAACTAGAAAGTCATAGGTTTTAAGTTGTATTTTGGATCTTAATACTCATATCCCAAGTGTTAAGAAAATAGCTTTGCAAATTTTTGAATAGGTATTTATATGTATCTTTGATCATGAGAATAGTTTGGCTTGGCCCAAAGGTGCACCACTTTTCTTGTGGTTAATATACTGAGGTAAAATAATTAATGTGTATCCTTAATTGAGAGTTGGAATCAGATACCCAAAGGTAACAGACTTATCGGATTATGGATACATTATTAATTATTTTTTAATAGGTGAAAGGGAATCACCATAATAGTCAAAAGTTTAATTTTGTATGTTGTAATTTTCATCCAAAGATGTGTTACAGTAGTATTATTTATTATTTATTATTTAAATCAAAGCATTAATGTGTGAGCATGTATTTAATTGCAGTTTCAGTTCCTATTTCGCTTCATTCGCATGCTTCATCTGTTCTGATCCTTAATGGAACAAATTTCTCAGACTGGTCTGAGCAAGTCCAGTTTCACCTAGGTGTGCTAGATCTTGATTTGGCACTTCGGACTGAGAAACCGCTTGCTATTACTGAGGAAATTAGCGCGGAAGAAAAAACTTTAAGTCATTCTTGGGAAAGATCGAACAGATTGAGCATTATGTTTATGCGAATGAGTATATCGAACAATATTAAGTCAACACTTCCTAAACGTGACACTACTAAGGAATTTTTTAAGACTATGGAAAAATGTTTTCATTCAACTGACAAGTCTCTTGCTGGGACATTAATGGCTGAACTTACCACCATGAAGTTTGATGGTACTCGTGGAATGCATGAGCACATCCTTGAGATGTCAAATCTAGCTGCTAAACTGAAGGCTCTTAGGATGAATGTGGATGAGTCTTTTCTTATTCAATTTATTTTGAACTCCTTGCCTCTTCAGTATGGGCCATTTCAAATTCGTTACAACACCATTAAGGACAAGTGAAATGTAAATGAATTGGCCAGTATGCTTGTTCAAGAAGAGACAAGACTTAAGCAACAAGGACATCATTCAATTCACCTTATAAGTAAAGGAGCCAGTAAGAAATGGAAGAAACCTAAGAGGGGTAAAAAGGCAAAACCACCTAAGATCAATGGGCCACCTCAAGGAATAAAGGCTCATGAAAAGGGACAAAACAGTATCAAGTGTCGTTTCTATAAGAAGTTTGGGCATGTTCAAAGAGATTGCCACAAACGTAGGGCATGGTTTGAGAAGAAAGGTAAGTCTTTAGCTTACGTATGTTTCGAATCAAATCTTACTGAAGTTCCTTCTAATACTTGGTAGATTGACTCAGGTTCCACTATTCATGTTTCTAATTCGATGCAGGGCTTCCTTACAATCCAGACTTTAAACCAAAATAAAAGTTCCATAGTTGTGGGAAATGGAGTCAAAGTTCCAGTGGTTACTACCGGGACATTTCATTTATTTCTAGACATTGATTGTTATTTAGATTTGTTTCAGACTCTTTATGTTCCTTCTATTTCTCGTAATTTGGTTTCTATGTCTAAACTCGACCTTGAAGGTTATTCTTTTTCATTTTGTAATAGAAGATTCAGTTTCTTTAAAAATTCTTCTTTTGTTGGTTCTGGTAGTTTATGTGATGGTTTGTATAAATTGAATCTTAATAGTCGTTTTGCTGAAAGCCTTCTAACCTTGCATCATAATGTTGGAACTAAACGTAACCTAATTAATGAAAGTTCTTCTTACTTGTGGCATAGACGTTTGGGTCATATATCCAAATAAAGAATGAAAAGATTAGTGAAAGATGGGATTTTACCTAACCTAGATTTTACTGATCTCGATGTATGTGTGGATTGTATTAAAGGAAAACAAACCAAACATACAAAGAAGAGTGCTACAAGAAGTGGAGAACTTCTTGAAATCGTCCATACGGACATTTGTGGGCCGTTTGACTCGCCATCTTTTGGTAAAGAAAAATATTTTATCACCATCATTGATGATTTTTCATGTTATTGTTATATCTATTTATTGCATTAAAAATCTCAAGCAGTAGATGCTCTAGAGGTGTACATTGTTGAGGTTGAAAGGCAATTAGATAAAAAGGTGAAAATTATCAGATCAGATAGAGGTGGTGAATATTATGGTAGATATGATGGATTGGGTCAACGCCCTGGCCCATTTACTAAACTCCTAGAAAAGCATGGTATATGTGCACAATACACTATGCCAGGTATGCCTCAATAGAATGGAGTGGCTGAAAGGCGTAATCGTACATTGATGGATATGGTTAGGAGTATGTTAAGTAATTCCTCTTTACCCATTTCATTATGGATGGAAGCCCTTAAGACTGCTGTTTATTTATTGAATAGAGTTCCTACTAAAACAATTCCAAAGACTCCTTTTGAATTGTGGACAAAAAGGAAACCAAGTTTAAGGCACTTGCATGTTTGGGGTTGCCCAGCGGAGGCTAGGATTTATAATCCACATGAAAAGAAATTGGATTTCAAAACCATTAGTGGTTACTTTATTGGCTATCCAATGAAATCCAAAGGGCATAGGTTTTATTGTCCTAATCATAGTACAAAAATTGTTGAAATGGGTAATGCCAGATTCATTGAGAATAATGAAATCTGTGGGAGTGATCAATTACAAAAAACAAATATTCAAGAAGTTAGGGTGCAAGTCCCACTACCCATAACTTTGAAAGAAATTGTTGTTTCTATAATTGTCAAATCATTTGACATTATTGAACAACAAATTAATAATCAATCACTCTCCAATGAGATTATCACTAATGAACCTATTATGGAAGGACCACAACAATCAACATTAAGAAGGTCTCAAAGAGAACGTAGACCTGCTATTTCTAATGATTATGTGGTTTATTTACAAGAATCTGATTATGATATTGGGACAAGTAAAGACCCGGTTTCATTTTCACAAGTCATTGGCTGTAGTGATTCTAATAAATGGATTGATGCCATGAATGATGAGTTGAAATCAATGGATCAAAACAAATTCTGGGAACTTGTCGAATTGCCTGAAAGATATAAAGCAGTTGGTTGTAAATGGGTCTTTAAGACCAAACGCGACTCAAAAGGCAATATCGAACGACATAAAGCCAGACTTGTGGCTAAAGGTTTCACTTAGAAAGGGGGTATTGATTATAAGGAGACCTTCTCTCCTGTATCCAAGAAAGACTCACTTATTCTCAGATATAGTTCAGCTCATAAGGAATATATGTGTCTTCATCCTTCTGGTCGAGTATTCATTTCATGAAATGTAATCTTTAATGAGTTAGAGTTTCCCTATATGGAGTTATTTTCATCTCTAGCAAATGTTTCATCTTCCCAAACCACACACATACTTCCAAGTTTGTCTTCAACTATGCATATAGGTACAACAATTTCAGTTAGTGATGTGCATCAATCACCCATTATGACTAGTCTTTAGGTAATCAAAGTCGATAATCATTCACAACTACATGACCAATAAGAAAAGCACGTGACACATTCTGGTTCAACCACCACTACATCTCCGCAATCTAACCAACCTTCATAGCCTACTATCATTCAATCCCGCCAATAACCAATCCCTACGTTTGAACCAAATCCTTTCACTCATCCCATGGTGACACAAAGCAAAGCTGGAATATACAAGCCTAAGTTATTTAATGTCCTCAAGCATCCACTTATTGTATTTTCTATTCCTGCCAAGCCTTTCTCAATTAAACAAACCCTTAGTGATCCCAATTGGAAGAAAGCCAGGGATGCAGAATTTCAAGCTCTTAAGAATAATCATACTTGGGATTTAGTTACATATCAGTCCAAGTATAATTTTGTTGGGAATAAATGGGTCTTCAAGCTAAAATACAATTATGATGGTTCACTAAAAGTATAAAGCTTGCTTGGTAGAAAAAAGATTTCATCAAACTTTTGGAGTGGATTGCTTTGAGACCTACAGTCTAATTATTAAAACTTCTACCATTCGAGTAGTTCTGGCTTTGGCTATGCAACAAGGATGGGATATTCATCAATTAGATGTAAATAATGTCTTCTTAAATGGGCATTTACAAGAGGATGTGTATATGAGTCAGCCTAAAGGATTTGTTGATTCTACAAAGCCTCACTTTGTATGCAAGTTATGAAAAACGCCTTATGGGTTGAAGCTGGCGTTGAGGTCCTGGTTTGATAGACTCAAGCAAGCACTCTTAGATTGGGGTTTTATTAGCTCACGATTTGATGTATCTTTGTTTATGTATAAATCAGAATATACCTTACTGATTTTACTGGTTTACATTGATGACATCTTGATTACTGGTAACAATTCTGTAGCTGTATCAAAATTAGTAAGTAACTTGAATTGCAACTTTGCTCTTAAAGACCTTGGCTTCTTACATTTCTTCCTTGGAGTAAAAGCTTTTTGAGATACTACTAGGTTGTATCTAACTTAAACCAAATACATTGTTGACTTGCTGAAACGAACAAAAATGGATGGAGCTAAACCTTTACCATCCCCTGCTATCTTAGAAAAAATCTTATCAAAGAGAAATAGAAATTTTATGGTAGAACCTTCACTCTACAGAAGTACTATTGGGGCATTACAATATTTCACAATGACATGTCCAAATATCTTATATATGGTCAGTAAGTTGAGTCAATTCTTACAAAATCCTATTGATGTTCACTGGAAAGCTTGTAAAAGAGTACTTCATTATTTGAAATGGACCATTACTCATGATGGGCTGAAACAGTTGGACTTTGTAGGCTTCTCTAATGTTGATTGGGCAAGTTGTCCAGATGACAGACGATCTACCAATGGCTATTGTGTTTTTTTTTTTTTTGGAGGAAATCTTATATCTAAGAGTTCTAAGAAATAGAGTGTGGTAGCACGGTCAAGTACTGAGTCAAAATATCGTGCATTGGCTCTTGTTGCTGTAGAGTTAACTTCGATGTATTCTTTACTAAGAGAATTAGGAGTTGAACTCAAATTCTTACTAGTAGTTTGGTGTGACAATCAAAGAGCAACTTCACTAGCAGCTAATCTTGTATACCATGCTCGAAGAAAGCATATTGAGATTGATGTGCATTTTATGCGAGACAAAGTTCTGCAAAAGACATTAGAAATCCACTTTGTTCCTTCAATAGACTAAGTTGTTGATGTTTTCACCAAACCTTTGTCAACAGCTATATTTTTATAATTGAAGAACAAACTCAAAGTGGATGAATCTCCTTTTTGTTTGAGGGGGCGTGTAAAGACAGAAATGACAACTACCACGTCATGTCTTTCTCTTAACCAAGTTTGTTATAGATTTGGTTAAATTAGAAAATCTCTAGAACCTCCTAGAACTATTGTTCCCTTCTCTCTAGATTCTCTCTGCACTCATTTTAAAAGGACTTGTAAGAAACAAAAAATAGAGACAAGAGAGCCATGTAATTTTTTGGATTCTTTTAATAGATTTTTTTCCCTTTAAACACAAATCTCATTGTTTGAAGATCATTTATAGGGCATGCAAAGGTTTTGCAAGAGAAAGATCATTTCTTGACTGTGAGAGATCAATCTCCTTTTAGCTCGGTGGGAGACTCCAAGTAAAGCCTTGAAGGAGTCATGCTAACAACATCACTTCTATTGCAGACCCCAATATGATCCCTACGCATCCACACCTTCCAGTATTGAAGGAAATAAAGTGAAGGTTTGGTTTGTTCAACTCCACTGCTTGAACTGTACTAGCATTGAGATGCTGCTCTGGATTGAAATTTAGCGGTTCTTCCTAGATTCTAGGGTTTCGGCCAAGCCCTAGATGACTTAGAAGGACATGAATGCCTTTGGGGATAAAGTAGCCAACAATAGTGGCATTAGAACTGGATACATGAGGAAGATTAAATGGTGTAATTGGGTCAAGCCGGAAAGCTTTCCTAATACAGGCTTTTACATAGTTTAGCTATTGAAAGTCGAATTCTTGAATTAGTCTCTCATTTCCAACCATTCTATCTATTTCTTCCACTACTTTGCTCAAAACCCCAAGTTGATTAATCATTTCTACCGTTGCCCACTCAATTGCATTTGATGGACTATCCATGCCTACAAACATCAACTCTTGCAAATTATGAAAAGATCATAGTTTGATGATTGATCAAGTTATTTGTTGCTGGCTAGGAAATGATTAACATGCAATGTACCTTAAAATGTAAGCACAAATTAATTATCTTACTGTGCATTGGGCTTTGATCTCAACCATAGATAGCAATGGCTCCCTATTTGTACCCTTAATCGAAATGAAAACGTCAAGTATGTCCTTGTTAGAGTAAATTAGTTAGCTTCAGTCTAGTAACAACTAGCTTCAGTTCAGTAACAACTAAAATACCTTACCTGTAATGCATTATATCTCATTCTGTTAAAACAACCCACTTAGATCAGTTGCAAATCTTGAAAACTAAACTACTTAAGGATATGAGAATGTAATAAGCAACTTACTGAGAAACTAAAATTCTTCAATTGCCTTCATTAGTTTTTTCTTTTCCTGATTTTCTTATTTCTTAACATTGTATATATCAGATCAGGTTTTATCCTAAACCATGGAAACCTTCTCAGCAACCTCCATGGACAAGGCTGCAAGAACCATCAATCTTCTTCCAATTTCTTTTCTTCATCCAATCTCGGCCAAGTTAGACAATAAATACCTTTTAGTATGGCGAAAACAAGTACTAACTACGTTATGAGGTCATAAACTTCAACCCTAAGTTTCAAGATTGGAAACAACAAGACCAACTCATCATGTCATGGATCTATATTAGATGCTCTTCTAACACATATGGTAAACTGTGATACTTCAGCTTAGGTATAGAGGACTCTTGAACAACATTTTGCCACTGAAGTATGAGCCAAAATAACTCACTTCAAGACTCAATTTCACAACACAAAGAAATGTGACTTATCCATAAGTGACTACCTTCTCAAGATCAGAAACATTGTTGATCACCTTGCACTAGTTGGCCATAATCTTTCTGATAAAGACCATATAGATGCAATCTTTGAAGGATTACATCAAGAATATGGAACCTTCATCATCTCAGTAAGCTCAAGAATTGACCCATATATAGTTGAAGAGATTGAAGCACTCTTTCTTGCCTAAGAAGCTCATCTTGAGAAAAACATCAAGATTCATGAATTCTCCAATGATACTTGGGTTTTTAATGACACGTCAAATTCAGGTATCAGAAAAGTTTTCACAAAATTGTTAATCAAATGGAAAAAAAAAATGGCGAAGATCCACATGTTAATTGGGAGAGATTTTAGAAAAGTTGGTTAAAAGTGAATAGTTTAAAAATCTTGCCACGTCATATGTAAAGAGTAGGAATTTAAAAAATTATCAAATAATTGAGATCATGTTTTGAAATTTTGAATACTAAGTATATTGTGAGAATTAATTTAATTATTATTGGATAATTATCAGAGAATCATGGAGAAAAACTTGGTAAAAAATTATATTATATTGAATTGTTATAATGAATAATTAAAAAGAAACTGAATTTAATTCTATAACGAATCAATTTAACTCTTATACTTGGAATTAAACCTTATAAAATTATAAAACATCAAATATAATTGAATTGAAATTAAGTTAAGATTAAATTATGATATTTGAATTTAGGAAAATGTATAAAAGGGTAAATTAATTAAATGCGAATTTAACTTTTATTGAGGAATTTGACAAATGAAATAAATTAAATGAAAGTTATACTAAGGGTTGATAATTTGATTATTATAAATTGAATGACTAAATAATTGATGGAATTAAGTTTTAGAATATTGCTTAAATTTTTGTTGGTAAATAAATATTGGTAAAATTAACGGGTCAAAGATTATTATGAATCTCAGCTTCTTGTATGTTAAAGAATTATTTTATGTTTAAGACATTTTATAAAATTGATTTTTATTTTTATTTTTTATTCTTTTTAATAGTTAATGGAATCATGTCCTAAATGAATTTCAAAGTAAAAATACATTAGGTAATTAAATTCAAATTATATTTTTTGAAGAGCAGACTTGTAGTAAATTTAATGAAGAATACAGTTGTATTTTTTGTAAGGCAGAAAATTATAAGTTGAGTATAATTTATAATTGTGGAATGTGAAATAAAAAATAGTATTTAAAAAAAAAAAAAGTGTGATATTTCAAATTTGTTTAATAATAATAATAATATATGGAAGAAAGGGAGAACATAATAGGGGTGTCCTTAGAGGGGAAAGTGCCGCTGCCTTTGACCGATCGTTTGATGGCCAAACGACTTTCATTTTGTGTGAGATTTTAGAAGAAGATTCTATTCAACATGAGGAACATTCATACGTAGTCGGATTTCGATTTCAACTGTTAGATTTTCTAATTTGAGGTAGGGTGGTTCAACCATAAAACTTTGATTTAATATTTTACTTTGGAAAAAAATTATATATTGTGTTGTTAGGAGATAATAGATGTTATTTGTATTATTTGAAGTGTGATTATGATTATTGATAATTTTATTTTGTGATTTACAGATTTTTTTGGAATAATGATAATATTTGAAATGATTTAAATATAGAAAAATAATTGTATTAAGTGTTAGGAATTATATATTGAGATTGTTGAGAATAAATAAAATTAGAGTATAAATTGTGTTTCATTGATATTTGGATTATTGAGATTTTCTTTGATATTTGGGATGAGATAATTGAAGAAAAATTGTTATATTGGTTGTTGGAAATTATTAAGCATGTTGGGAATAAATAGAATTTATGTGGCTAAGGTTTAGCCTATGTTTCGATGATATACGAATTATTTGTGAGTTTTCTTTGATGTTTGTAGTGATTAAAGTGAAGAAAAATCGTTGTGTGGATTATTGGAAATTATAAAACATAATTGGAGTAAATGTAATTATGTCTTGGAAATTTGTGGATGCTAAAATATGAGTTGATTGCACTTCATATGCATTATGGTTGTGTGAAAAAAAAAGAAAAATTGAAGAAATGGAAATGAGAATGAAAAGACCCCAAAGAGGGCAAATTAAGAAGGGAATGAGATCCCTAGGGTGAAAGACCCAAAAGTTTACTTCGAGTAGACTCCGATAAAATGTTTGGGTTGTTTATTTTATGGTTAGATGTTTATTTTGTGTATCCTTGAACCTTAGTGATACCAATTAACTCATTTGGGTGTAAGACACCCTATTTAGTAATGTGAAAAATGTTTACCCCTTCTTTCTTGAAACTTTTAAAGGCAAATATTACTCTTGAGGACTAGCAGATAGAGCAGGGAAAGCTTCAAAATGCCCTAAGAGATTTTAGAGCAACTTAAAGAGCTTTAGCATAGTTGTTATGTTTGTTTATTTTGGAACATGTACTGGTGGAGTGTTAAACTATATATTTTGTACTTGGACTTTATTTTGTTTAAACTTGCTCAAACTATGGACTTTTATTATAGACTTGGATTATAGACTTTAATGATTTTTACTTTCTCATGTTGCTTTTGAGTACTAGTTTCTATATTGATGAATTGGAACTTTAGTTAGAGGAAGTTTTATTGTGATTTATTTCTAGAAACAAAAAATTCAGGGTGTTTTGATTGATTGCCAACTTGGATTAGGAGAAACCGTTAAGGTTAAACCTTTGACCTAGGGTCATAAGTTGAATTATGGGTTGCCCAGAATCTAGGGCGTGACATCTCCACTCCTAGTTTAGCTTACTTGATCACGTTCAATGGTCCCTCAAATTTCAACCAAAGACCTAGCAACAAAGTTTACAACATGAACTCATTGGCATTCTCTAGAAATGGTATACACCACAACTGTGGAAACTCATCTCAATGAGGAAAAGAAAGATTTGGCAAAGGTTCTTGGAGAAACAAGTTCAAATCTAAAATTTCCAGTCTTCAACACAACTTTTTGGCATCTCACCAAAGCAATGCCCAGTGCTCAATTCCTTAGCATAAGAGAGAAACTCAATGTCACTCTAACTCACCTTGAGTTTGAGGGGGCTGTTATTCTAGTAATTTGATGAATATTTTTTATTTTAGTAACTTTAATTTTATGGGGTACTCAAAACATTTCCAAGTTCACAAAAGCAACATTTTATAGCCATCTATCTAAAAAGCTCAATCTAATCATTGACATTCAAAATATAAAGTGAAAGAACATTTTTTAAAACAATTTTCAAAATAATTGGTTTATGTTGACTTATGCTAGTGTTTTATGAAAGAAAACACTAAATTATTGTAATATCATAAACAATATTTATCTCAATAATTTGAGTCATTACACTCTCAACTAGAGAAGAATATATCCAACTCATAAGCAGATTGTTTTGGTACCTCTAGAGAATAAGTTTATAATTTGTTGTAATGCCATTTTCACATATTAGAGATGGATATGGATGAAAACCCTCAATGAAGAACTCAAGGCCATTTATAATCATAACATTGAGTAGTTGCATTTTTCACAAAAGATAGTTTGATCTGTCTCATCGTATAGTTAGGACTTGGTTCTGTAATGGAAGTGGTAGTGCATGGTAATTTTGAGAAATTGAAGACGAGGATCCGATCAAGATTGAGGGGACGAAACCATTGCCACCATTGTTGAAGAGGTAAAAGTTTCAACAGAGGGCATGGTTGACCATTGCAGCTATGATACCATGTAAAATAAAAGTAGAGTGGTTTTGGAAAATACAATGAGAGTTTGATTTTTGATTTTTGATTTTATTTTTTAATAAAATAAAATGTTGGAAAAGAGAAGTAAATAAAGGAAGATTTAATAGTTTGTTTGGTATTGCTTCTAGTGAAAGTATTTTTATTGTAAGTGTTTTTTTCTACAACACTTTTGTAAAAAACACTCTTATGAGATTTTGAAAAAGTTATTCTAATAGTGTTTTTAATAATACATTGCATAAGTACAAAAACACTTTTAATAATAATAAATTATTAAAAAAGACGTTTATTACAAAAAGAAAATATTATAATAAACCAAAAACTTTTATTACAAATATATGTATAAACATTTAATTATTAAAAAAAACTCAAAAATTATTTTTATGAAAGGGAAATGAAAAAAAAAAAAAAAAAAAGTAAGAAGAAAGCAGAGAGTTAAAGGGAAATGGAGGATAGCAAAAATGTATTTTAGAAATATATAAAAAAATTTGAAGTGTTTTTTTTAAAGAAACACCTCTCAAGTGCTTCTCTAAAAAATATTTCATTTTTAAAATATTGTCAAACACCTATTTTTTTTATTTTAAAATAACATTTAAGTATTTTTAGGGCTAAAAACACTTTTAAAAAGCATTGCCAAATGGGCTCTAAATTCATATTTCCTTGAATTTATTTTTTTTATTTTCTCTCTATTAATTTTCCTTTATTTCAAACACAATATATATTTTAAAATATTAATTTTATTTATCTTCCCTAAGATTTTTATTAGATACACTTAATTATCATTTATTTAAAATTTCATTAAATATCTTTCTTATCCTTTCCATTTCTTAAATGTCATGTACTCGGAAAAATCAATCTCATCTTATGACCTATTATCACATGATTTCCAGACTTAGTGCATCCATTGCCAAGAAAGATGTCGATCATATCACCTTTTGTAAAGCCATATCATAAATACAATAAAATAAGCCATATCATAAATATAATAAAATTAAAAGACAAATTAATCAATCAAAGAA
Source organism: Vitis rotundifolia (assembly GCA_030254885.1). Lineage (NCBI taxonomy): Eukaryota > Viridiplantae > Streptophyta > Magnoliopsida > Vitales > Vitaceae > Vitis > Vitis rotundifolia. The sequence goes on from CM058156.1 coordinate 11,213,986, forward strand.
TCAAAATTTGAAATTTACACGGCATAGATGTTGACTTTCCATATTCACACCTAATTAAAAAGGTGATTAAGAAAATAAACAAAAACAGCCCAAAAAGAGTGAAAAATATATTGTTAGGAGAGACTGTTCAAAATGATTCCAAGTTATAAAAATGAACTCTTTCATTAAGATGACCTTTTTGAATACTTTTATCCTTTTTTTTTTTTTTTTTTTGCCTTCAAAATTATAATCTTTCCTTTATTTATGTTATTTTATTTACTTTATCATTTTTTCTAATTTTTCATTTATTTCTTCTACTTACTTTTTCTCTTCTATGAAATCTCATTATAACTTCATCTTTAACTTAATCTCTCTCTTACCCCATAATTTCATCTTTAGTTTAGTCATGTCTTATGAAGCAAATTGTATTTCCCTCCCTAGTTTACTCTTTAAGTTGTTAGCAATCCCACTATCCCGCGATGATTCTTTCTCATAGTCCATTTTTATTTTCTTAAAACTACGCAAAGGCTAAATTTAAATTATAAGAGTTAATTTCAATTATAGTCCCTCAAGTTTTGGCTTAGATACACCTTACTTCAACTGGTTTGAAATTTCATCAATTATCCCCTTTATTTTAAGTGAAAAAGGGAGGTGAGTAAAATTAATAAATGAAAATATGGGGGATGTATTTGATGAAATTTCAAATCAATTGACAAAAGTGTATTTAGTTGAAATATGAGGAAAAGTGTATTAAATTAATCCTATAAAAAACTTAATTGATATTAAATTCTTGTTAAATATCCTCACTTAATCTATCATGAGATTAAGTTCAAAATCATAATAGTGATGAGATATCAAACTTCATATCTTAACACAGTCAATTAAACTTATCTTGATGAGTTTGAAGTCTCAAAATTGTTTTGAGATCCCTAGCTAGAAATAATTGCTAAGGCCCTTAATTTTGTTATTAAAATGTCCGTGAGCTTGATTGAGATCAATTTGGATTACTTTTAGAGATTCTAGAGGAATTTAGAAGAATATATAAAAAGAAAAACTTAGGGAAGATGAAAAGTGCTAGTTAGAGCAGCCTTCTATTGCACCGGAAGAAGTGGGCGCACCCTTCTACTATGCCAAAAGGACTTGACGTATCTGTATTAGTACGCTAGGAAGGAAAATAAAGCAACAAGCCCGCCTTTGACTTGAGAGTTGGAGAACCCTCTCCCAGACTTAAGTGGCGCACCTTTTAAGCGCGCCAAGGAAAAGAAAGAGTTGTGGCTCAACCCCATCAAGGATTGATAGACATACTCTTGCCACTAAAGATTAAATGTGTTAGCACATCTCTTATCTCCCTCCATGAACAAATGGTGCATTTAATTATACATACACCGTAAGCATTGGGCTGCCTATCCGATGGTGCAATTCAAAAGCTGTGGCACGCTTGGTCAACGTATGAGAAGCATCCTCTTGCATCCAACAATCTTGCATGGGTGGGGCACACCCAACCTAAGTGTTCTCGAAGTTTGGATGGTGTTGGAGCTGTTCTTTCCAAACTTCCAGCTTCTTCTTGTCTCACGTTCACCTGCAATGCAAGGTTTACCCGGTGAAGCCCCGGGCAGACCCCTCCGATGGTTAAGTCAGTTGGAGTGTGATAAGTGAAGTTCTTTTTAATTTTTCTTCTTAGCTGTGTTCTTATACATCTCTTCACTTACCGCCGGGACCGGAGATAATGGGGGCATTTTCACCACATCACTACCCACTTTGCCACCTTCTCATGGCAGCAACCTTTTGGGCTAACCGCTCCCACCATTTTTGGCGGCTAACCCCCTCAACACCTTTCACATAACTTACCATATTTCTTTCTGGGCCAGACACGCTGTCTAGTGCTCCAAATTCAGCTCTTAATTTTAAATGCTTGGGCCCAGGCCCATTGCTACAAATCTGTGAGGGGTTTACAGATTGGCTACCACCATACCTTCTACCGCAACCTCATTCATCAGGATGTGAACCAATCATGAAAAAAAGGGAAGTAATTTAGAAAAGGGAATGGGGCCTTACAAGATATTTGGTGGAGAATTTGTTCTGCTACCATCTCTGAAAGGATTAAAGGTTGACTAATTTTAGGCTGGCAACCAGTAGTATTCTAGAAATAGAGAAGGGGAATTTGAGGAAGAGTCATCGTAGTTAGAAGATACCTTTTTTTTATCCCTTGGAGGAATGTTTTTAGTTTTTCTTCTTGAAATACTTTGCAGGTACAAAACTGTATGAGCTTTTTGGTTCATGGAGTTCTATGGGATACTTCGAAAATGAATGAAATTCAATTTCGAAAGAAGTCTTTTGTTTCTATGCTTGAGTAATTTTTTTTATCTTAAGTTTAATTTCCCTTACATGTTCCATCCATGAAGCACTAATTTACTTTACTGTTGTGGGTTGAAAGGGGTTGTATCCCTTGCAACCCAATTTAGCCCTCAATGGTTTCAAAGGGTAGTGGATAGGGAGGTGAAGTTCATGATTGTAGCAAATGCATGCATGTTGTAGCATTGTGAGAGCCCTAAGCTAAGCAACTCCATGAGAATGTTTGAACTTTATATATTTAGCTTCCACTTCCCTTTGAGGTTGAAAATACTAAAAACTGAAAATAGGTAATAAAAAAATTACGAACACATAGATTTACGTGAAAAATCTTAAACAAAAAAATTAGGGATAAAGAAAAAAAAAATCACTATATTAAAATTTGGTACAAAAACAGAAAGGATCAAATAGCTATTGTATAATTCTAAATCTTATATATATATATATATATATGCGATGATGTATAGGATGTGTATATGAGAGAAAATAAATTAAGCGGGTCCATATCACGGGGGCATGTCCCCGCTCCCCCAACAAGATTAATAGTGGGTTAAAGCATAATTTTTCTTCACCATATATATCATATCACGAATTTTCAAGTGAAACCAAAAATCAATTCGGGTCATCAAGCTCTAACATTAAAAAAAAAAATATAAACAAATATTTGTATAATGGTTATGAGAGTAACTTTAAACATTAAAATTCTCATTCAAGTTTTATCAAATGAAATATATTAATATTAAGTTTCATTTGAATAATCTATTCTTCCGCTGATATAACGATGAGTTGAAATTTAGACTTATTCAATTTGTTTAGGTCAAATATTCACATCGAAAATACATATAACAAAAGATCATGGGAATTTATAATATAAGCAATTTTTATGCAAAGAGCCAAATTGTAAAGAATAGAATACTATTTTCAAAAGAGATCCAAATCAAGTCGTTGTTTTTAATAAATAAAAAAATAAAAATGTTTCATTTGGAAGATGGTGTTAAAGAGCGACTGAATCAAATAAATTCCTTAATCGGCAAAGCTGAGATGGTGAACTTGACTTTGTCTATCTTCACGGGACTCTGTCCCTGCCTAATATAGCAAATATTATATTTTTATATTGAAAATGTGTATAAATAAAAAATTAGAAATGGGATGTTGCATATGGCCTGACCTGTACGTACGTTATTAATTTGTTTTTGTTTATCTGCTTATATGTATAAAGCCATATGATATTGAATTGTTTCTGTTTTCATTTATTTGTTTTTGCTTTTGTTTATATCGAAATATCATTATCTAGCATTTTATCCATTTATTATTTTAATTAAATTGTTTAGATTAAAATGTATTTTGGTAACTTTAGATATCAAATTTTTTAATATTTGAGAATTAATTTTAATTATTATTTTTAATAATTACTAATGATTCGTATTATATTATTTAAATTATATCATTATTTAATGTTTAGCAAACAATTTTAATTATTTTTTTTAATAATTAGTTAAAATAATAATTAGTTTTGATTCATATTATATTATTAAATTATATCATTCATAATTGATTGGGAAATTCAATCGGTTTATCATTATTTATATGGAGTGGGGTAGAAAACTTGAAAATGTTTAAATTAGAATCTCATGTAAGTAGAATAGTTAAAACAAATAACAAAATGTCCTATAGGTAGAGTGGCTTAAAATAAATAAGCCTTGGTAATAACATATTATGAAGATTTCATTTTATTATTTTAAGTAAATCAAACTTTTATTAATTATTTTTTTGTCATATTAAATTAATTTAAATTAGATTTAAGAGTGTTTTTTATGTATAATTATTATTTAAAAACGAGATTTGTGACAAGCTATCTCCTTTGAAACATTTATAAATAATTTAAACTAATTAAAATAATATATAAAATGACATAATATACCAATTAAGAATATGATATTAATCATAATATTTATAATGGACATATTATATGAAATAAATTATCCAATTTTTATTATATTAATAGATAAATTGAAGTTTTTATGGTAATTTTAGATATGTTTGATATCAATAATATTATAATGTTTAAAAATTAATTTTAATTACTAAGTTGTGTTTGGTTTAAAAACCATTTTTTAGTTTTCATTTTCTATTTTCATTTTAGTTTTCAATTTATGTTTTTTCTTTTCTTAAAAATATCTTTGATTAAGAAAAGTAAAAATAGTATTTTAAAAAAGTAAACGGATAAAATCTTGTTTGATTTTAAGCTTTCGTGAATATAAAAACTTGTGAAATAGTATTTTAATTAAATATGACTAAGTTGCGTTGAGAAGGTTACGATGGGCAAGTAACATGGAAGGGTCAATGGTCTTATTTTGAAATGAATAAGCCTTATTTTGTTACTTTCAATGCAGCTTTTCCATAGTTCCCCACGAAATGAATGTCTTATTTTGAAATAGGAGTTAGCTAGGCAGCCGACTTATTTTGAAATGAATAAGTCGAGGATGTTCTCTGAGTCCGGAAGCCATCCTCCAAATTCACGAGCTTGATTCCTTAAACACATGTCAGCTGATCAGTGGATGATGTCTATATCACTTCTCCTGCTATCGTCGCCCAGTGCTCCAGAAATTAATTGGTATCTGGACGCGTGAATAACAACCTTCGCTGATTACCTACCATTCCCATGGCCTCATGCCTTATATATTTCCACAAACCTAGCTCAATTTTCATAGCCATCTTCCCTGTCCTATACTCACTAAGCCATGGCCATAGATACAAGCCTCTTGCCTGAGCTTGCTGCAGCAACTCTTCTCTTCTTCATCACCCGCTTCTTCATTCGTTCTCTCTTTCCCAAACCTTCCCGGAAGCTCCCTCCTGGCCCCAGAGGGTGGCCGCTCCTCGGCGCTCTTCCTCTTCTAGGTAACATGCCTCATGTTGCACTAGCAAAGATGGCCAAAAGATACGGACCTGTAATGTTCTTGAAAATGGGCACTAACAGCATGGTAGTGGCCTCAACTCCGGAGGCAGCTCGGGCTTTCCTTAAAACCCTAGACATTAATTTCTTGAACCGCCCGCCTAATGCCGGTGCAACACACTTGGCCTATGATGCCCAAGACATGGTTTTTGCGGATTATGGGCCAAGGTGGAAGCTACTGAGAAAGCTAAGCAACTTACACATGTTTGGTGGGAAGGCTCTTGAGGACTCGTCTCAGGTCCGAACTGTTGAGCTAGGTCACATGCTTCGAGCCATGCTTGAGTTGAGCCAGCGAGAGGAGCCGGTGGTGGTGCCGGAGATGTTAACTTTTTCCATAGCCAACATTATAGGGCAAGTGATACTAAGCCGCCGGGTGTTTGAAACAAAAGGGTCGGAGTCAAATGAGTTCAAGGACATGGTGGTGGAGCTCATGACCAGTTCTGGGCACTTCAATATTGGCGATTTTATTCCGTCCATTGCATGGATGGACATCCAAGGGATCGAGCGCGGGATGAAGGATTTACATAAGAAGTTCGACAAGTTATTGACAAGGATGATAGAGGAGCACACGGCATCAGCCCATGAGCGCAAGGGAAACCCAGATTTTTTGGACGTACTCATGGGCCATCAAGGAAATTCTATAGGGGAGAAGCTCACCCTTACCAACATTAAGGCGCTCCTCCTGGTACGTATAGTTAGAACTCATCTCTAATTTTATTTAAAAATAACTTTTGTAAGTTATGATTTTTCATTCCATATTTATCTTTTTGTAAAATAAAGATTTTTAGTTTTAAATAAATTTATACTAAAATGTTTCCTTTCTTTCTTTTTTTTTTTTTTGGAATCAATTATTTTTATTATTAGTTCCTTCATGTTAAGAAATTAAAATTAAATTTCCTTTAAAATAAAATCTTTTTATTTTCATTTTTTTTATTTAATGCAATAAAATTAGAATTTGAAATAAACTCTATCTAATTTATTTCTAAGTATTAATTTTTTTTTAATAAATAGTTAATGAAAAAACTGAAAAATCAAGATTATATTTTTTTAAATGACATTGATAAATAAAAATAAAAATGGTTATGAAGAAAACTAATTAAAGAATTTATAATTTTTTTTCTTATTATTTACTATTTAAAATAAATGATGGTTAAAAAATAATTATTACATTTTTATAAAATAAAAAATGATAATAGTTTTTTTTAACAATTTTAACCCTCACATGCGAAATTATATTATTAAATAAAGATTTAATCACTTCGTCTAAACATTATATTTTTATTTCCATAAAATATTATATAAAACTTTTAATTTTCAAAGATGTCCTGATAATATAAAAATTTAATTTATAGGAGATTTTCTTAGGTTAATTTGGCTTGTATTTAGCATTTTGTTGTCTCTTCATTTGACAGCACGATATTGTTGCTACCTTTGCTAGGATTTATTTTCCGCAGGGACAGATACTTCATCGATCATAATCGAGTGGTCTCTGGCTGAGATGTTAAAAAACCCGAGCATCCTCAAGCGTGTTCAGGAAGAAATGGATCATGTGATTGGAAGGAACCGCCGGCTCGTGGAGTCTGACTTGCCAAAACTTCCATACCTACAAGCCATATGCAAGGAAAGCTTCCGGAAGCACCCATCAACCCCATTGAACCTTCCTCGTGTCTCAACCCAGGCATGTGAAGTGAACGGCTACTACATCCCGGAGAACACAAGACTCAGCGTGAACATATGGGCAATTGGGCGAGACCCTGATGTTTGGGAAAACCCGGAAGAATTCAGGCCAGAAAGATTTTTAAGTGGAAGAAATGCTAAAATTGATCCTCGTGGAAATGATTTTGAGTTGATCCCGTTTGGGGCTGGACGAAGGATTTGCGCTGGCACTAGAATGGGAATGGTGCTGGTTGAGTACATTTTAGGGACGTTGGTACACTCATTTGACTGGAAAATGCCAGATGGGGTTGAGATCAACATGGACGAAGCTTTCGGGCTTGCACTGCAGAAGGCTGTTTCTCTTTCGGCTATGGTGACACCAAGGCTCCACCAGAGTGCGTATGAGGTTTGACCTCAAATCGTTGAGACCAAAACCCAGGCCTAGCTAGCTACCGTATGGCGTGGATGCAGTTTATCAATAAAACCCTTTCTGATTTTGTTTTAATTTCCTTTGGCTTTGTAAGATGCATACGCTCAAAGGTGGTAGGTTCATTCTACCACCATGCAAGCATTCATCTATCAACAATCTACTAATTTAACGTCCGATTGCGTATATGTTACGTTTTGTGTTTTTAAAATTAGAAAATCATGGTGAATTATTATTTTTTTTTTCTTTTCCCTCACGCGCCGTCTTCTTAACTCCACTTTTCATGTTAAAAATTTCATTTTTTTGAAAATTCTGTTATCCAATAATTCTTCTAAAATCCCAAAGTTTCAAATTTCTTCATTTATGCATTCATTTCATTTTATTTTATTTATCTATTTATTTATTTATTATTTTATTTAAGAATATATATATACACGTACCCCTGTCGAAATAATCTTGTAAAATTTGATTTTTTAAATTAGTTTATGAAACTTCAGATCTTAAGTTCAATTTTCCAAAACCCCAATATTTTAAATTTATTTCTTCAAAATTTAATTCTCGAAGTAATTTTCTAAAACTTTGACTTTAAATTTAATTTTCAAAAATTCAAATTTTTAATTTTAATCTTCCAAAAATTTCACAACTACGAATTTAATTTTTAAACTGTCACCTTCAAATAAATTTTTGAAACTCCATCTCTTTTTAAATCAAGTCTTCAAAAATTCCATCTTTAAATAATTCTTCAAAATTTCGATTTCCAAATTTAATTCCCAATTTTCGAAATTCCAATCTTCCAATTTCTAATTTTTTAAAATTCTAATTTTCACATTTATTTATTTAATTATTATTATTATTATTATTATTATTTTATTTATTTTTGAAAAAAAAATTCCATTTTCAAATAATTTCCAAGATTCTAATTTTCGTAGTTCCAAATTCTCAAATAATTTTGAACATTCCAATTTCTTTTAAATTTAATTTCTAAATTTCCAATTCTTAAATTTAATTCCTAAAACTCCAATTTTCAAATAATTCTCGAGACTCCAATTTTCAAATAAATTTCAAAAATCCAGTTTTCTCTCGAACGGTTTTAATTCCACTTTGGTTTTCAAATAATCTTCTGTTTCTCTTGATTTTATATAAGCATGAAGGCAATTTTCATAATTCCAACATAATGGAATTTGTGAGATTAATTCATGCAAGATTGATTGGGTTTTGGTGGGACCCAACATATGTGATTCTCTAATTGATTGATTAATTGCTATGCTTGATTGGTTTGCCTCACTCTATGACATGCATATGATTATTCTGTATTTGTGCATTAACCTTATCCCTTATGATAGCGCTCAGCTTGTGACTAAAGTATGTCTCGTACCCAATTGTGTTTATTGATTTATTTGTTATCATGCGTGTCTTGCTTTCACACATTTGATCACTAATCAGTATCCATATTTAATCTATCAATCGTCATGCTTGTTTCATCTTATTAGTAGAGACTCGTTTTTAGGGACTTAGAGGGGTGTTACGACTCACCACCGTACCTTCCCAATAAGTAACCTGACCCCCGGACCCGACTCGGTTTTTCACAGACCTACTTTTCCAAATAAGGAGTCACACTTAAGGTTTTTCTTTCTTATTTTGTTTACTCTTTTAAAAATAAAAACAAAAACAAGTGGCGAATCCAAGCCATTTTCTAAGAAATAATCATTTTTCAAATAAAAAACGAGTTCGTCATCAAGTGGAAGCGCATGAACCAAAATACGGGGTCCACAGTGCCCTTGTTATCATTCCCATTTACTATTGTCCTAATTTATTTATTTTTACTTTAACGTTGTTCCTTGTAATTTTTACTTCTCTCCTCTAGTAAATTAGATTATCACATAATATACATTATAACCAAGTTGATCAAACCACAAATAATAGTGGTCTTATTCAAATCTAGCCTACCATGCATCCCAACTTTTTTTTAAGTAGCTATGATAAGGTACGTACACCTTACACAAACATCATATCCTGTGGCGGAAACAATAAAAATATTAATTAATAAAACAAAAATAAAAAGCATAAAATGAAGAGCAATACATCTGGCTTTGTAATTTTTATAATGCAAAATGTACGGACATTCGTAATTGCAACCACTGTCACATTCTTTATTAGAAAACAATTGATATTCTTTCTTAGTAACATGAATAAGCAACCCAACTTGATTCCTAGAATTAAAAATTTTTAAGTATAAAAAACTATACAGGTGTTAAACCTAGGACAGCACAAAACCTAATACAATTATGATATCAATCCAACCTCAACCAACCGAATGCTACTAGCGCATTCTGGTGCACTAGTAGCATTGTTTAAAATACAACTAAGCTTCATTCCTAAGTGCATGAACCAATGATCATTTAAAAACAAAGTGAATTAAGATTCAGATGGTGGAAACATAAAATAATTAGAGCAGGACAACGTGGGCTCCATTGTAGTTGACTTTTGACTTATGGGCAAAACGGTCAATTAAGCTTCTTTATATGAACCTAGATTTGATGCTCTTAGCTTTTAGATTAGTTTTCATGTTTTACCATCTTATCAAAATAATTTTATTTCTTGGTTGAAAAGCACAAAATATATATATATATATATATATATATATATCAATGATGAAATTTCTGATATGGGAAAAAAAAATTAGGAATATTATTTCCGCAAATATAGATGGAACTCATATTATCACTTATCAATGTAATTAAGATTATTTGTTGCATTTTACAAATTTTCTCTAAAGTTGTTTTAAGGTAGAGCATGCAACTAGTCAATGATTTAAACACTGACCTCTACTTGGACTAAATATATCTATAATTTTGGGTTCATTTTGACTTATTTATGTGAGGAAGAGCGTGTTTGGTAAAACTTAATACTTATTATTTAATGACTTAAGTTGAATTTAAGTTAAATTATACTTAAGTTGTTAATTTAAAATTTATTACTTAATTCTTATTTTAAATGTTAAGGTTATTTGATAAAATTAACTTAAAACTTATTATAAATTATTATTTAATATATTTATTATCATAAATTATAATTAAGACAAAGGTTGAGTAATAAATGAGGTTGTGGAATAGTAAACGAGATTGTGGAAGTAATTAAAGCAAATAAGGGTAAAAAGATAAAATGAAAATATAAACTTAAGAATAAGTTAATTGTTTTTACTTATTATTTAAAGTTTGTTGGTGTTGTGTCAATTGGATGCAGACCCATCTAGCTTCACTAGAGTCAAATAGATTGCTTCCTTACACAAAAAGATGTCCGGATAGGTGGTCCGGGCATGCCCCTTCGAAGCTTAAGTCAAAATCTAACAATAGTGAATCCAACTTTTTGAATGGCTATGTACGCGTACCTTTTTCATGTTGTTGAAGGGGTTTTTATAGAACATATGGTAACATCGTCGCAGTGTTGATTGTGCATTCATGTATTTCTTACGTCAATGATTGTTGTCGTGGCAGATACTATGTCTTAATAAGGTAATTAATGTCATTATCTTAACGCAGATTAGGCAATCATACCAAATAAGAGCTGCCGATTGGTGCCATTTATTGTCTGTCATGCAAGAATCTCGGACCATGTCGTTGACTATGCATTTACGTTTGTCAATGTCATTGATTGCGCGTGACAACTGAGGGACATTGATTTTTGGGTGTAAATACTGTCTTAATTGTCGCTTAGGCATTGGTGGTGGTTAATTATCCGCTCAATGCTTGGAATTTTCAATTGGGTTGGTTTGTCCGTCTAAAAGTCCCTAGTCAGTTTGCTCTGTCCATTTTGTCTAGCATTGGGGAAGAAAGAAATTTGTCTTTCCTCTTGCACCAAACAAAGCTTGTCTTGGTCCAAATGGATTGCTCCTAAATGGATTATCTATTTACCTTGGACGACCAAAGGGTCTTGAGCCTATGAAGGACACATGGAGGGAAGCTTCCCACAATGCCCCCTAATCTGTCTACCTCTATCCGACCGGGTTACTGAAGGGCTAAAGCAGAACGGATTGTCTGGTTTTTCAATTTTTTGGGCGTCAAGGGATGTGTGTCATTTGGTACTTTATTGATGGGTCACATTGACCGAGGCCAACTGTCAGGCAGTGTGTTCCTTCACTAATCTTAGTAAGCGCTCCTAGGCGGCGTGTCTCCTGGTCTGCCTAGGTTTTTGTTCCCCATAAATAGCGAGGTTCCACCCATTTGATTCACCTTTTAATTTTCCTCTACATAGTGTTCTCTCGCCTATGTTGCTCTTTTGTCATTACTATGCTTACCGTCGATTGCGTCTTTTCGCTTCCATCATCGTTGACAACTGGTCTACTACTAGAGGATTTTTTTCCTAACCTAAAAGCGTTTTGGTCTTGACTTCGATAAGTTTTCTATTGTCGATTTGTTTTTTTATTGTGTTTGTTTTTGTTATTTCAATTGTATTAGTGTTGTTTGTTTAAAGAGAAAATTGACATATCAATGTCCATGTTTGGGGCTTTTTAGATTCCTTACTTGCTTCTACATCATCATTGTATTTGTGTTATTGTCTCACACTTTCGCTACCATCACGATGGTGCGATGTGTGTGATTCTTCATCTGCCATTGGTGAAGGAGCTTGTTCTACAAGTTTCTACAGCCAAATTTATCTAGACTCAGATTGTAGTCCGTTTAGGTTTATATATGTCGTTGAGGCAATGCTGAACAACAGATGGACCGGGTGATTAGTTTTGACAATTGCGTTGATCCACGTAGGTTTCCACATGACCCAAATCCATTTAGTCTAATGGATAGAGGAGGAGTTATCTCTACAAGTGGAAAGCCTCAACAAGGCATACCAAAAAATGCTAGATTCGGGCATCCTAGGTCAGATCTCCTAGTTGGTGAATTGTTTGAGCGGGAGTTCTGGGCTTATTTTCATATTCCGGACACTATCCCGATTAAGGTATTGATGGCGAAGCTTTTTCGTCAATCGACCTCCCGAATAACATGATATACTTTACTAAGAAGTAGTTTGCTGCAGGGCTCTGTCTTCATCTTCCTTCTATTCTTAAACAATTTCTTCATTTCACACAAATTCCTCTTACCTTCCTTTATTCAAACGTCGTTCGGATATTGATAGGGTGTATTGTGTTAGACATGTTTTTCTAGTTAGATCTCTCCCTATTGGAAGTCTTGTTCATCTACATTGTCAAGATGAGTCTAAAGGAGAGGTTCAACTTATCTGCCCACATCTCCTCTCTAGTTTGTGACCAATCTTTCGGACTCTAGCAAAGGGGCATGTTTTGGTGTCCGGCCCTTGGAGCGGTTCGTTTGACGACCTAGACAAAGTTTTTGCTCTGCAGCGTTCGTTGGATATTCCAAGTAAACTATGCTTTTACCATTTTCGTCTTGTCCTGCTATTATTCTATCCTTGTTGCTAACCTACTCACAATCTTTATATTCGTTTAATGCAGGTAAAGAGAGACAAGGATGTTTTGTAGAGTGGGTGGAGAAGGCTTTATCTGTTTGGTGAAGTAGAGTCTGCATCTGCCGCTTATTTTCTCATTGGCATCTCTCCATCCTTTCGTACCAAGCAAAATAGTCTTCGTCACTCATAGATAATAATTGGTTTCTGGATGGTGTTGACATCCTTAGTCGGTTCCCACATATGACGCCAATGTTGGTGTTGTTCCAACTAGATATAAGCCCATCTAGTTTCACCAGAGTCAAACGAATTGCTTCCTTGCACAAAAGGATGTCAAGATAAGTGGTCCAGGCACGCCCCTCCAAAGCTTAAGTCAGAATCTAGCGAGAGTGAATCCAATTTTTTGAATAGCTATGTACGCGTACCTTTTTCATGCTTTTGGAGGGGTTTTTTTTATAGAAGATATAGCACCATCGTCGCAGCGTTGATTGTACATTCATGTATTTCTTGCGCTGATGATTGTCATCATGGCGAATACTATGCCTTAATAAGGTAGTCAACACCATTATCTTAGCGCAGATTAGGCAATCATACCAAATAAGAGCTGCTCATTGGCATCATTTGTTGTCTGTTATGCAAGAATCTCGAATCATGTCATTGACCATGCATTTATGTTTCTCAATGTCACTAATTGTGAGTAACGATGGAGGGACATTGATTTTTAGGTGTAAATGTTGTCTTGATTGTTGTTTAGGCATTGATGGCGGTTAATCATTCACTTAATGCCTGGAATTTCCGACTGGCTTGGTTTGTCCGTCTAGAAGTCCCTAGTTGGTTTGGTTTGTCAATTCCATCTGGCATTGGGGAAAAAGAAATTTATATTTCATCTTATGCTAGATGAAGTTTGTGATGGATTGCTCCCAGATGGATTATCCGTTTACCTTGGATAGTCAAAGGGTTTTGAGCCTGTGAAAGATACGTGGAGGGAAGTTTCCCACAAAGTTTTTTTTTTTTTTTTTTTTTTTTTTTTTTCACTTTAAATCATATTATTAAGTTATTTTATCAAACATATATATTTAATTTACTTAATGACTTAAGTTATTAAGTCACTTTAAATTATTAAGTTGGTTTATCAAATACCCACTAAAAGTAGGAAGATAAGTTGTAAGAATTAAGTTATAAATTGTGAAGCAATAATTGAAATACATGGTTACACGATCTCTAGAGATTCAAGAAAATCAAGTCAAACAAGGCAAAAAAAAAAAAAAAAACAATTATTGAAAAATGAAAAATTGAATATATATATATATATATATATATATATATATCTAACATCGGAAAAAGACAAAAGAAAAAAAAGGCTTCCTTGTCCTATAAAAGGAGGTCTCTACTCCCTATACTATTCATCCAAAAAATAAAGACTTTCATTCTTTTATAAGCTTTTATGTTCTCACCTCTTAATTGAGAGAGAGGTTGTAATTTTGTCTTCATATAAGATTTTTGTTTTTTTTTTTGGCCTCGTAGAGGTTTCCCTTTTAATTATAAGGGTTTTCTCACGGAAGTATTTTTGCCTATTATTTTAATTACTGTTCTATTTTTTATTTATTATTCTATTTTCAAATTAGTGTTGCGGGTATCATTTCATAACTTATATATATAGATAAATAAATAAATAGACATAGATAGAGTCCAATAGATGGGAAATCTCTCAAAATTTTCCTTTTTATAAAAATGCAAGCTAGTGAAATGAAAAGGATAAATGTTAACAATATATCATATTATTACAACTTAAAGTGACTTAGTAACTTATCAGTTAAACAGTTTTATAAAACTCCTTAACCTGATAAACTTTCAATAACTTATCAGTTAAGGAGTTTTATAAAATAAGGCATGTCTAGATCACAAAAACATTGATGAGGTTCATAATCAATAGATTTTCGTTTGTCAATTATTGCAAATGCATATATCTAGAATTTATGCACCATTTCCAAATTCACTCCGTATGTTTCCTGGGTGATGTTTTTGTTTTTTGAACCACAGAGCTAAGAAATGAAACAAAGATTTAGTTTAAACTCTTGGCTACAATTGATCTTAGCTTACTATATAAGTTCATTACTAAGGATCAATCTGAGTCATTAGATGGCCATTTTAAAATGTTAAAGAATCAATAATCAATATGACAGGTAATGGAAACCAAAGCTAAAAGAAACCAAGGTAAGATGTAGAATGAAACCAAATGACAGCTAATTTATGAAGAGTTTCAAGGAAAAATGACTTCAAAGTAAGGGTTTGTTTGAAACTATCGTGTAGAACAGTTTTTTATTCTTTATAGCAAAAAAATAGGAAAATATGTTTCATGATAAAAAAATAAAAAATAATTTTCTATTATTAAAAAAAGAAGTGTTTTTAAATAATATATTTTAATTATTTTAAATTGTTTTTATTTATTTTATAAGAACGATTTTAAAATATAACTATACAACTATAAAAAAATGAATAATAATAAAATACCACATAGAAAAGTTATTGATAAAACACATTTAAAAATATAAGAAATAAGTTAAGAACATTTTAAATTAATAAATAGTTTTTTATTTTACAAAGCATCAAAAAACAATTTTTAAAACTATGTTGAACTATCAACAAATGAGGACAAAGAATAAGGATTGGATGTTAAACTCAATAAATTTGTTTGTTTTCCTTTAAGTTTTATATTCCGTTGGTGTGGATGTTTTATTTATCGACTTTTTTATTCTACTATTATTACACTTGGCATGAGATTTTTATTAGCGACACTCCATAATTGGAAACATCATGGGGATTTTTTATGAAGTATGCTAATTTTAAAAATAAAATTTTCAAATATACCATATTGAAAAGTAATTCTAATTTTTTTGGCACTTTGTGTTATGTTGACTTTTTTACATTAAAAAAAAATGTGGAAAATGTCTCTTCAAGAAACACCTTCCACAATTTCATAAAATTGAATTTATACGAAAAAATATCTTTTATATAAATTTAATTTTATAAAATTGTAGATGGTGTTTTCAAAAGATACCTTTAATATAAATTCAATTTTTTAAACATATAAGACTAATAAAAAAATTATGAAAATGTGTTTTTTTTACCTTTTATATAAATTCAATTTGGTGGAATTGTGGGAGTTGATTTTTGAATAAACATATTTAATATGAATTCAATTTTTTCATTGTATGACTAATATGAAAATAAGAAAATTGTAGAAGATATTTATTCAAGAAACTTTTTTAGTATAAATTTGATTTTGTGGAATTATAAAAGATGTCTCTTGAAGATACATATTTAGCATAAATTCAATTTTTTTAATATGTATGATTAATAAAAAAAAATTATGTAAAGGTATTTTTTAAAGAGATACCTTTATTATAAATTCAATTTTGTGAATTTATGAAAGGTGACTTTTAAAAAGATAACTTTAGTGTAAATTCAATTTTTTTAATGTGTCATTATACAAAAATTGTGAAATTGCAGTGGGAGTTATAAAAAACCCAACATCTAGGCTGTGATTCATGACTTATAAAAAATTTAGAATAGTACATAATATATTTCCCTCTTGAAATCATCAAGGGACGCCCGAGTATTGAGTATCATGTTATATTTGGTCACAAGAAAATATTAGGTTAAGAAAAAAAAAAGTTGAAACATAATGAATTTGAAGTCACATACAAATAATTGAATATCTTTCAATTAATATTTTATTTTTCTTCTACATGTTTTTTTTTTTTTTTTAATGTTTTAAAAAGAAAATATGGGATTAGATAAATGAATAGGTATTTACAAGGTGGCTGTCTAGATACACTTTCTCGCTTTTATTTTATTTATTTTTAAATAATAATATTTTTATTTATATAAATGTAGTAAAAATCCCAACTAAAAATCTTTAAATCATACTTGATTTGTTTCCTATAACATATAATATGAGATATAAACGAGATAATATACCTTGTCTCGTATTAAAATAAATATATTATAAGATAAGTGGTGAAATAACTTATTTTATTTAATTTTTAAATTTTATATGATTGAGATATAATAATTCCATGTTAAGACACAAAATATGTATATATATATTATGTATCATATAACTAGTTTTTGTATTAAATATTTAAATGTTGATATATCTATAGTTAGGGTCCATCTTCTTAACACTAACAAGTATTTGTCTAATAAATGTACAAAAGTTATTTTTAAGACTTGCGTTCTTAGAAAATATCATAAACCTATTTCTAGAAGAAAAAAAAAAATGGACATTCTAGAGAGATCTTTAATAGGATAAAGTCTTAAACCTATGCATCCGAATCCTAGAAAGTACATGCATGGCTTTGATATAAAAGACAAGTAAATGGCAAATCTAAAGGACCAACTTAATATTGCTGTAGACAAGATTTAGCAATATGGATAGTAGCAACAATTCAACCCTGTTTTCTCCCATTCTCTACCTTTCCCCAGCTAATGCTGCTACCATAGTTAATATGTTGTCTCATTTCAACTTCCTCTTGTTTCTCTTCATCATATCCGTCTTTCCCATCTTCACCAAATTCAAATCCAAAACCATTACCAAGAGCAAGCCAATTCTACTTCCTCCAGGCCCAGCTCCATGGCCACTGGTTCGAAATCTACCCCATTTAACAAGAAGCCAACTTTCCGTTGGATACATGGCTTTATGAAAGAAATGAACACTGAAATTGCATGTATTCAATTGGGCAATATTCATGTCATCCCCGTGACTTCCCAAGAAATTAGCAGAGAATTTTTGAAGAAACATGATGCAGTCTTTGCATCCAGGCCCATTACAATGGCGACTGAGTATTCAAGTGGTGGCTTCTTGACTACAGCAGTGGTGCCATAGGGAGACCAGTGGAAGAAGATGAGAAGAGTTCTCGCTTCTGATATGATTAATCCATCAACATTTAGGTTGCTACATGACAATAGAGTGGAAGAAGCGGACAATATTGTTCGATGCATTTATAACCAGTGTAAGATCTCTACTAGCAATAACTGCCTTGGCTCAGTTATCAACCTGAGAAATACAGTCCGTCAATACAGCGGAAATGCCATCCGGAAGATGATCCTCAACACAAGATACTTTGGCCAAGGAAAGAAAGATGGAGGCCCGGGAGCAGCATGTTGAATCCCTCTTTACTGTACTTGCTCATCTATATGTATTCTCTTTATCTGATTACTCCCCATGGCTGAGAGTGCTGGACTTAGATGGCCATGAAAAGACTGTAAGGGAGGCTATGAACACCATTAACAAGTACCATGATCCGATCGTGGACCAAAGAGTAGAACAATTGAGGAATGGCGAAAAGGAGGCTGAGGACCTGCTTGACTTTCTCATTTCAGTTAAGGATTCAAATGGGGAGCCACTACTGTCTGTGGCTGAGATCAAAGCCCAGTGCACTGTAAGATAATTAATCTGTGCTTACATTTTGAGCTACATTGCATGTTGATCATTTCCTAGCCAGAAAATAACTTGATCAATCATCAATTTATAATCCTTCCATAATTTGCAGGAGTTGATGCTTGCAGGCGTGTATAGTCCATCAAATGCAATTGAGTGGGCACTGGCAGAAATGATCAATCAACCTGAGGTTTTGAGCAAAGCAGTGGAAGAAATAGATAGCGTGGTTGGGAAGGAGAGACTGGTTCAGGAATCCGACTTTCAGCAGCTAAACCATGTAAAGGCCTGCATAAGGGAAGCTCTCCGGCTTCACCCAATTGCACTATTTAATCTTCCCCATGCATCCAATTCCGATGCCACTGTTGCTGGCTACTTTATCCCCAAAGGCAGTCATGTCCTTCTGAGCCGTCTCGGGCTTGGCCGGAACCCTAGAATCTGGGAAGGACCACTAAATTTCAATCCAGAGCGCCATCTGAGTGCTAGTACGGTTCAAGCAGTGGAGTTGAACGAGCCAAACCTTCGCTTCATTTCCTTCAGAACTGGAAGGCGTGGGTGCGCAGGGACTGCATTCGGGTCTGCAATAGCAGTGATGCTGTTAGCAATGCTCCTTCGAGGCTTTACTTGGAGTCCGCCACCGGGCCAAGAGGAGATTGATCTCTCAAGAGTCAAGAAATGATCTCTCTATTGCAAAACCTCTGCATGCCCTAGCAAAACCACGTCTGCGTTCATCATTATACACACTTCATCAGAACTTCATGCTAAATTTCATGTCGTTCTTAAGACTAATGGTGAAATCGAGCCCTTGGTCAGTTATCAGTTGTTGGAGTCCTAGATTGACTTGAATAAATTTTAGACATGTGCCCGACCAGCTTGCAAAAGATGAATATGTTATATGTTCTCCACGTGTTTATGTTAGTGCTAGCTTTAGTGGTTCTTCTCAGTCTCCAAGTGTCTTTAAGTTTTGTTCCAAGTAGGATTAATAAAATTAGTAGATCATTTTTACATCCTTCTAGCCTTTCTCCTTGCTTTTATCTATTTATTTTCATGTCATGTTGCTCCTTTTGATTTTACTTCTCTCCCCCAAATAGTTGGAGATAAGAACTAAGTACTTCTTTCATAATAGCCAAGTTGATCAAATGACAAGTAATATTGGCCTCTTATTCCATTCAGGCACGTACCTATACATCATGTGTAGGTGTAATGAAGAGCAATCTATTATACTTCCCTATATGCACATAGATTTGAGACTTTTAGCTTTTAGGTTGGTTTTCTAGTTTTACTTAGTGGAAAAACACAACAAAAAATATATCAATAATGGGACATGAATATTTCATGAGGACTTCTGAAATTTCTTATAACCTAACAAAAAATTAACTAAACAAAATTTGTACGCATGCCTGAAATTTCAACATAAATGAGGTTCAACTGGCATCATTCATCCCTACAAGGCATATTATTTCTATAAAGATAGATGGAACGCGTATTTTCGATCCTACTTAAGTTTATATACCATGTTATTTATTTATTAACAATGTAATTAAGATTATGTGTTACATTTTTTGAGTTTTCCAAAGCTGTTTCAAGGTATGAAGAGCATGCAACTGGCCAATGATTCAAGCATTGACCTCTATAGTGCTTGGGTACGTAACCTTGGGTTCATTTAAGGATCTTCACTTGAAATGTTTAAGCTTGATTACCTTCTCTTGCAACTCGGATTCAGTATATCATTTTTGTCATACTTATAGCCTTTACCCTTAGAGATGAAAATGGAGTAAGTTTTTTTGGGTAGGTTTCCTACTCGACCCCTAATAGGACGAGTTTGAAATTTAAATAAACAAATTAAAGATGAATTTAAGATATTTTTAAAACCTAAGATAGTTTTAGGTATTGCCTTGTCTCATCTTCCCCCGATTATATATAAAATTAATTTTCAAACTTAATTTAATTTAATTTTTCTTTTTCCTATTTTTAATATATAATAATAATAATAAATACTTTTCAATAAGATAAATTATTAAAAATTATAATATTTTAACTATTTACAAAATATATTTATTTTAATGTAATTAAAATTTTTTAAATAGTTTTAAAAAATTAAAATTTTAAAAAAAAGTTAAACGTTTCCCATAGCTACCCTACCCTGTTTGATTTTTTAAATAGGACGAAAATGTGAATTATTTTAAATAAATGGGATAGAATTGGGATTGAAGTGACCTGTCTCAAACCTTCCCCGTTATAATCCCTATTTATCCTCGTTTTAATTTTTTTTTTTATTTTTACCTTGTGATTTGACTTCACTCCTAGTAGTTGGAGAGAAGAACAAGTTTTCCTTAAACTAGATTATCATCTAATATATATTATAGCCAAGTTGAAGAAATTTTTATAATGCAAAATTTAAGGACAATCTTAATTGCAACCATTGCACATTCTTTATTAGAAAATATTAGATATTCTTTCTTGGTAACATGAATATGCAATCGAACTTGATTCCTAGTATTAAAATTTTCAGGTACTATAAAAAATATACAGGTGTTAAACCTAGGATGGCACAAAACCTAATGCAGTTATAATATCAATCCAACCTCAACCAGGCAGAATGCAATGCATGAACCAATGATCATTCAAAAACAAAATGAATTAAGCTTCAGATGGTGGGAACATAAAATAATTAGAGTAGGACCACACCGGCCCTATTGTAGCTGACTTTTAACTTATGGGCAAAACGGTCAATTAAATTTCTTTATATGAACCAAGATTTGAAGCATTTAGCTTTTAGATTAGTTTTCTTGTAACGTTTTACCATCTTATCAAAGTAATTTTATTTCCTAGTTGAAAAACACAACAAATATATATATACATATTGTTTTCCTTTGCCAATTATTGCAAATGCATATATCTAGAATTTATGCACCATTTCCAAATTCACTCCCTATTGATAGCCAAACAAACAAACAGTCAATTGATCTCTCAAACAAATCAACTATTCTCTCAACTAAAAATAGTTAATAGCAAGTTGCTAAACAACAGTAGGTAAGAAAGAAGTGTACGTATAAAAGTCATGTAATACAGTTACTTCAAGCATGGTGACTACAGAAAACTAGTGATTCATTTGTCTTTCTTTGAAGGTGTACCTGCTGGACATTTTGACTAGCTTAGCCTTCTTTTCATGGAATGATCAGAGCCCATTTTGGCGTTCTTGAAAATTTCTTGAGATCCAAGAATATCGTCATCTGCGGAAAGATATTAGGTCATGAAAATGTAGCAATCTTTAACTTAGTCATATGAACAAGAAGCTAGAGTAAGACTTGTATCATCTTCAAACAGTAGCAATATTCCTCAAATGCAGGTACTCAATCATACACTCCCCATTAAACTAGAGAGGAACAACTACATTTTATGGCATACACAATGGAAAATGTAGTATTTGTAATGGTTTTGAAGACCACATTGATGGTTTAAAGAAATAAATTCTGATGAGATAAATCTAGACTTTATTTCGTGGAGGCATTTGGATCGAATGATCTTGAGTTGGATCCACTCCACTCTTACTCCCGAAATCGTGGGACAAATAGTCAGATACTAGACCTCACATGCAACATGGATTCCATAAGAGAAAATATTTTCAACTTCGTCAAAAGCTTGGATAATGCAACTTCGTTTAGAATTTCAAATAAAAAGAAAGGGTTCTTTATCAATGATGGAGTATATTCTTAAAATAAAGAATATCTCAGATAACTTAGCAACCCTTGGAGATCGAACCAACAAATGAAAGAGATCAAATTCTTCAATTACTTGGAGAACTTTGTGCAATATATAATTCCATATTAGCCTCTTTGACAACACGTACGTGAAGATAACATTTCTTTTCACTCAATTCATAGCATTCTCCTCACCCATGAGCAAAGATTGTGCTTCCAGAATACAATATCACCTGAAACTGATATCGTCTCTGCAAATAAGGCAACTACTCATCACCAAAATAACAATAACAAAAGAATCAATACCATAGCCAATTTTTCTCAAAATAAGAACAGTTTTGCACAAAGGTCAGGAAGACCTCCTTCTGCATTTGGTAACCATAGTCCAGGAAGCCACAACAACCCAACTAACCATCCTTA
Organism: Vitis rotundifolia; assembly: GCA_030254885.1. NCBI lineage: Eukaryota > Viridiplantae > Streptophyta > Magnoliopsida > Vitales > Vitaceae > Vitis > Vitis rotundifolia. The sequence goes on from CM058156.1 coordinate 11,236,323, forward strand.
ATGCCAACTATGCGGGAAATATGGCCACATTGTGATCAAGTGTTACCACAAATTTAATATTAACTTCTAGGGGTTTCATAGTTCAGATAGTCCTCCAACAAACAACAAACTCAGCAACATGCACATGCAAGCCATGTTTGCATATTCAACTCCAGAAGATAATGAAGCATGGTTTTTTGATACAGGGCCACTCATCATCTCAGTCAAGATGTTAATACTCTCTTCAATGTTCAGCCATACCGAAGAACTGATCAAATAACTATTGGGAATGGTAAGAAAATCGCAATCCTACATATTGGTTCAAACATCCTTCCATCAACCTTCAAGAATTTTCATTTACAGAAAGTACTTCATGTTTCTCATATTACAGCTAACCTTATTAGCGTTTCAAAATTCTGCACTGATAATAACACTTTCTTTGAATTTTATCCCTGATATTTTCTTGTCAAAGATCAGGTTACCAAGAAAGTGCTTCTTCAAGGTCATCTTAAGAATGGTTTGTATAAATTTCCTTCAACATTTGTCAGTCCACCTGTTGGGAACCCTAGATTACTTCATTCTCATGCCCTGGATCATGTAGGATGCATACAAATTTATTCTAAGTTCTTTAAATCTATTGTAGTGGATAAATAGGTATTCAAAATCCAATATTGATACCATAGAAAACATATATGTAGAGAAAAAGTGTTCATACCTTTGATCCAGATGTTCTAGAATCAATTTCAATTGATGTACATAACTCTAAAGTCATAATTGATCTCGTAAACACCATGATCTTCCGCCCAATGACTCTTCCTTGTGTCTAGGTACTAAGATGGTGGAGATCTCAAGGGTAGAGGCTAAGGTTCTTTCTCTAGACTGGAGGGGAGAATAACAAGACTTGGAAACCCTAACCCCTAAAGGGGTATTTATTGACTTCCTCACTTAAGCTCACCATGAGCTTGGGTCACTTAATATAGCCTAAAATTTTTTTTAATTGATTAATTAACCATACAAAGCCTAATTTAATCAATTAGCCTAGTCCAAAGATACCACTCACTTATCCTTGTGCAACCTTGCATAATTACCAAAACACCCTTATACATAAAAGTGAACTAAAAACTCATTCAACCCTCATAAGTCATGCCAACAAGGAATATGAGTTCAGAGTGGAGACCCTTGGGACCCATAAGAGTATCGACTCCATCATGATCAAATTCTGAAATTGATTCAACATCCCACTATAGAGAATTAACTGCACTTTAGTACCTTATGTATATTACAACAAGACACCAAGTGCTCAAATCCGTGACCTACCATCCACTACATGTAAACTCTCCATGAACTGGTGTCCACAATCTAACAAGGTAGCGTTATCACCTATCAAGATTACCTCTTAAATCCTTGAGTTACAGATATCACTTATTATGTGATCAAATGACATACTCTAACTCCAAGGAGCATATGTCAAATTCCACTAAAGGAATTATTGTAGCAATGGATTTCATGATCATATGTTTTTTGGATCACCCAAGGGGACACATTGTCTCAATCCTATGAGATATTATGGTATTTTTATTAAGAATACCTATTACCACCAACCTCCATAACAGTAACCCAATCCATAAGAATATATGACCATTTTAAGGTCTCACCCATAGGTCAAAACTTTCGGTTGATTTTGGCATAGGCTCAATATATTCTCAAGGTTGAAAGTCCATGCAATATAGTAGCTTGATGAATCATGATAATTAATAGTCCTGCATCAGAATTCACCGTAGATCATGTCTAGTGTGCATCACATACACTAGTACACTCACCATGGGAAACCCATCTCAACGCTCAAGACAAGTCATCCCTCCAATTAGGAAGTGGTGCACTATAATCTCTACTGGATTGCTCAAATCCATGAAGCAATTGTGGACAACTTATCTACTTACAAGGAACTCATAACTTGTATCTTCTATACAGCTCCTAATGCACTCAAGTCATGTACAATGTAAGACATGGGTTGAATGTTCAAATCAATATCAATACACCAAAGGGATAACAAGGGAATAGTTAAGTCTAACTTTATTACATCATGTCTTATTTTTAAAAGCTCAATCCCAACACCACCAACTGCTCCTCACTTTTGGACCAAAAACTTCAAGCACCTCCATTGCACTTTGGCACTCTGGACTCGGTCATCCATTTGCTACTACCTTGACAAAAGCCCTTACTTCTTGTAATATTGCTCATCAAAGTCATAAACAAGATATTTGTTCAACTTGTCAACTAGCAAAGAGTCACAAATTACCTTTTGTTTTGTCTAAATCTCGAGCACTTCAGCCTTTATCCTTAATTAACTCATATAGATTTATGGGGTTCAGCCCCTTGTCCATCCACAACAGGTGCACGGTACTTCCTTGTGTTATTGGATGACTTTTCTAGCTCATCTTGCTGCCAATTCGGTGTTCCATTCCAAGTCCAAACATATAGAACTTGATCTACACTTCATCCAAGATAAAGTTCTTCAAAAAGAGCTCAACATTCATTGCATTCCTTCTTATGATCAGTTAGCTAACGTTTTCACTAAACACTTGCCCAGCTCCTAGTTCTGACCTTCCAGGACAAGTTTTCAATTACTCCCCAACCTATGAGCTTAAGGGGCATGATAGCCAAACAAACAAAGAATCGACTGATCTCTCAAACAAATCAACTGTTCTCTCAACTAAAAATAGATAGAATTTAACAAGTCATTGTAACAACCAAGGGTAGTTACTAACAGCAGTAGGTTAGAAAGAAGTGTTTAAAAGTCATGTAATATAGTTACTTCAAGCATAATGAATACAGAAAATTGGTGATTCATTTTTCTCTCTTTAAACGAGTATATGCTGGACATCTTGACCAGCTCAGTCTTCTTTCACATATGCTACCTGGGTGATTTTTTGTTTTTTGAACCATAGAGCTAAGAAATGAAACAAAGATTTAGTTTAAACTTTAGGCTACAATTAACTTAGCTTACTATATATGTTCATTACCAAGGATCAATCTGGGTCATTAGATGGACGTTTTAAAATGTTAAAGAATCAGTAATCAAGATGACAGGTAATTGGAACCAAAGCTAAAAGAAACCAAGGTAAGATGTGGAATGAAACTAAAGGATAGCTAATTTATGAAGAGTTTCAAGAATAAATGACTTCAAAGTAAGGCCTTGTTTGAAACTATTGTGTAGAACAATTTTGTATTCTCCATTGAAAAAAGGAAAAAGAAAAATATGTTTGATAATAATTAAAAAATAGAAAACAGTTTTTTTTTTTTTTTTGTTAAAAATATAAAATAAAATATTTTCAAATAATATATTTTAGTTATTTTCACTTATTTTTTAATGATTGTTTTAAAAAATAATTATATAATTACGAAGAATGAATAACAACAAAACACTACATATAAAAGTTATTTTTCAAACATATTTAAAAACATAAAAAATAGGTTATGAATATTTTAAATTAGCAAATTGGGTTTTATTTTACAAAGCATCAAAAACAATTTTCAAAACCTATGTTGAACTATCAATAAATTGGGACAACATGCGGAGAAGCGATTCAAATATAAGACCTTTCGTCAAACTAAGTTCTAATACCATATTAAACTATCAATTTTTAAAAAAAATTAAATTTATAAGATTTTGGATCAATATGCATATCATACCCTAAAATAATTTGGAGATTCTAAGAAGTATTACACGAAATTTAATGGATTAGTGGTGCAGATTGAGATCCAACAAAAATCTAAAAAATAAAATAAAAGATACGGGGCATTACTCTATAGAGAAAAACGGGGCACCTTCTATCTGATCGACGATGTTCACGGACCTTATTTGTTTGTTGTTGAATGCTTGATTTGTGTTGAATTATGATGAAAGAAAACATTAAACTATAAGATGATCCAAGCCAATCCCATTCAGGCCAATTCACCTGACAATTAAAACAAGGTGAGAAGATGGAGATGACTCCCATCATACCCTTATCATATTATTTTTTCTTTTCAGATATTTGTCTTTTCTTGGCGGACTCCAAGAAAGCTATCTGATCATGTGAGCTCTCTAATAAAAAAGAAATAGGAATAGTTTATAGTATCTTAGTTTGTTGAAATCAGTGAAAGAGATGATATAAACGATAGGGACAACATACTCCATTCTCCTCTAACTTTTGTTAACATTTTGAATAAAAGCAGAATGTTACCAAGTTTTATAAATCTTTAATGTCTTCATTCATCTCATACCCTTGGAAGGCCTGGATGCTGTGTCAAACTCCAGCCTTCACTCAAAACCCAAGGAGGCTAGTTCTAAAATTCATCAAGGATCACCCCATTCGGACAAGAATGAATAGTTCTAATGTTGATCATGACTTAAAAAAAAAAAAAAAAAAATGCAATTTACAATATATTTTATGTTAGGGGAAGGCTTGAAGGACTTTGCTCAAGTTGGTCTGACTTATTTTAAGTAAGCTAAGCTCATTATAAGAAGAAGAGCTTTAGCTTAAGTTTGAGTAAAAATAGAACATCAAATCTTTTTAATTGGCTAAAAAAATTTCAACCTTTAATTTTGTTAATTAATGAATTTTTTTTCTTTACCCCTAAAACCATTATTATATATATAACTAATATTATTTACAAATTATAAATTTATAAATATTTAAATTAAGAATATAATTTTTATGCTCAAATATAAGGTATAACAAATAAGTTGGAAAAAAAATAATTTCATCCATAAAGTAAGTCACTAAAGTAATTAAGAGGTTTTTGTTTTTTAAATTTTTTGTTCAAAGTAATTTTTAAAAAAATTTTAAGTTGTTTGTTTTTCTTTTTCTTTTTTATAACTTATTAGAAATTTTTGGTTGAATATAAATAATCAAAAAAAAAAATTAATGAAAAAAAGTAACATATTAATTTTTTTTATCTTTTAATACTTAATACAAATAAAATATTTCAAAAGTAAACAACTTAATATTTAATACTATTAAGCACTACTTAATTTTTATTTTTATTTAAAATTAAGTATAAAAAAAACACCACCGGAGTGAGTATTTGGTAAACCAACTTAATAACTTAAAGTGATTTAACAATTTAATTTAAATTATTAAGTAAATTAAATATATTTAGTAAAATAATTTAATGATATGACCTAAAGTTAAAAACAACTTTAAGTAATAAGTAAAAATAATTAATTTATTCTTAAATTTATATTTTTATTTTACATTTTTATGCTTATTTCCCCTCATTACCTTCACGTTAATCTTCTTTATTACTCCACAAACTCCATTGTTTATAGACATCTTTTGTCCTACTTATAATATATTAAAATAAATATGTCAATTTAATGATTTATAATTAGTTTTAAACTAACAATCTCAATATTTGAAGGAAAAAGTAAGTAATAAGTTTTAAAAGAAGTCCATTTCTGAGGATGTGAGGGAGGTTTTTCTTAAGTGGTCAAGTCTCGAGTGAGGATAAGTTATTTTTAATTGAAACTTGTAATCATTTATTTTTAACAAATTCTTTACTTAACCATGATTATTTTTTTGGCCTATTTTTAATAAATTCTTTATTTAACCATGATTATTTTTTTGGCCAATTTCAATATAATAAGATCTATGGTTGATATTGATTACTTACATACGAACCAAGAATGGTTTTGATAACTAGTTCATCATGGTGCATGGTTTAAAGAAATAATTTATAAATGTTCTTATTGTCCTATGCTTTTACTTATTATTATGTTAACATTTGAATCAAATACTATAATAAATAGTTTTGATTTGTTCATATTGTTTAACATATTGATATTGCTTTGTATTTTTAAGTGGGAAATAGAAAAGCCACAAGCCTAGTCTTCACCAAATTTCACCACAACATAATCATAATTTTTTTTTTTTAATATTTGGCCCTAAAATTCTTAGATAATTATGCTATTTTGACAATCCCTTTTTTACCTTTACATAAAATGTTAAAGCAAGTGATAGAAACATGCGAAGAAATGGAATCAATTCCATATGCTTGTAAATGATGTTCTTATTGGTTATGTTGATGGATGTACGTCACCTAGTTTCCATAAAATAATCCTAAATATTTTATTATTAGCACGAGGTATGTCAGATGGGTATATTTGATTATTACCATTAATTTTGTTGGCTGCAACAAACAAAGTTACTAAATATTTTGAATTCAAGAATGTACCATTAAGTACAATTACTCGGCTTTACTGATGTATGGAACCTAGAAATACATGCACTAAAACCATAGAAAGTTTTATATAAATGCTATGACAGAAAATTAATTACTGAAGGAATAATTTACCGGATTTTACAAGTATAGAATGGTTGACTGTATTCTGTATGGAAAGATTCAGCCCGCTGCTAGATGTTGACTCTATTTTGTATGGAAAGGACAGTTGCTAGAGATGGAGTTCATTCAGACACTTCTTTAGGAGGCTAAGATTCTTCTTTAAAATTCCCATTAACACGGTGCTTCCATTGTTTTCAAAGTTCTAGTCAAGGCATCTACAAGTTGATCTTAAAAAGAGCAATGTGACGCCCACAGTCGTCCAGTTGTTATTTTGTCACGGATGAAATGAAAATTTATGGCAATGTGCTTCATACTGGAGTGAAACACGAGGTTGGCACACAAGTAGTTTGCACCAACATTATCACAGTATATCATGGGAGATTGGTTGAGGGAGACACCTAGTTCAGCCAAGCTTATCATAAGATCATTAGTTCTTTAATTAGGGGAAAAAATTCTTTAACACTAAAACATTATTTTTTTCTACATATTATTTAAACATTATTTTTTTTATAGAGTCAGGTATAATTAATGTTATGTACAAATTATAAGTTCATAGATATTTAGCTTGAGAGTATAATCTTTGTACATGCATATCAGCTATAACAAAATGCATTAACAATAAGTAACTAAATGTTAAGAATAAGATATTCAACAAGAAGAAGCACACCCGTTAAACTCAATAACTTTGTTTGTTTTCCTGTAATTTTTATATTCATTTGGTGTTGATTAATTTGTCTCTAAATTTCAACTTCAATTTTTGTACTTATTTGTCGTGAAATATTCAACTTAGTCTGCATTGAATTAATTCTAATGTCTCTAAAACAATTTTGAGTTGTTAAATGTGTTTTCTATGTTTTTTGTTTCAAAGAACAGAAAATTATTTTCAAAAATAGTTTTCAAATAGGTCTTTATCATCATGATTCATGTCTCAATAATAATAATAATTAGCTCATTGAAATAGTAAAGGGGAATGGGAATGATATGCAATAAAGATTTGAGAAGTTAAAACAATTATTTACTGAAGTTTTAGGTTGACTCCCTGGAGCCTTGATCATAATCTCAAAGCAAATCGGGAATGATTGATTCCCAAAGCAAATAGGGAAACAATAATAATATTAATTAGCTTATTGAAATAGTGAAGGGGAATGGGAATTATATGCAATCAAGATTTGGGAAGTGAAGAGGTATTATTTACTGAAGTTTTAGGTTGATTCCCAAACCATGGAGCCTTGATCATAATCTCAAAGCAAATCGGGAATGATTGATTCCCAAAGCAAATAGGGAATGAGTTATGGTATTTGTTCATGGAGGAAAATAAAATGGAAAGGCACATATAGGTTGTTGCTGTAACTTTTTTGAAAACAATTTTCTGTTTCTAATAACAAAAAAAATAGATGAACATGTTTGATAGTGAAAAAATATAAAATAATTTTATATTCTTAAAAATAAATAAAATGTTTTTTCATGAATTATTTTCACTTATATTTTGAGGGCTGTTTTAAAAAATAATGGAATAAATAGGAAGAACAATTAAAAGTAAAACATACAAAATTTATTTTTAAAAATATTTGAAAAAATATATATATAAAGTTAAAAACATTGCCAATTCTCAAATAGATTCTAAAAAAATGTTTTTCCATAACAATTTTAAAAAATATTCTCAAATAAACACTTAGAATTCTAAAGAAACTTTGAAAAGAAAAAAAAAAGGGATTAATCATCCATAGAAAGGGTAAAAGAAAATTAAGGGCTTGTTTGTTAATTATTTTTTAAAAAAAGTTTTATATTTTTAAGAAAAAAAACTAAAATATATGTTTAACAATTAGAAAATAGAAAACAAATTTTTATTCTTAAAAATAAGAAATAAGATATTTTATAATAATATATTTTAATTATTTTCACTTATTTTCTAAGAGCCATTTAAAATATAATGATATAAAAAAAAAGAATAATTAAAAATAAAATACTATATATAAAATCTATTTTTAAAAAACATATAAAATAAGTTGAAAATATCTTAAGTTCTCGTAGACTTTGTTTAAGAACACATCAAAGAATTGGTTTTAAAAATTGTTCTAAATAATTATGTTTTGAAAGTAGTTTTTGAGAACAAGCTCGAATAGAGCCTAAGATATTCATTTAATGGCCTAAGTTATTTATTTAACTGGGTCTAAACTCATGCCTTTAGTCATATATGCTTTGAGCGGGGGTAGTATCATTTCTTATACAAGTTTTACTTGATTTAGACATAGATCAAATTTATTTTTGATGGTTACTTGATATCGAAAGTAGCAAAAAGATATAAAATCCATCTAATTTTGATAAATTTTATTACCATAATGAGGAATAGGTTTCCTCTAAATACCCCTCGAGGAAAGACATTGGTTTCCCCTATGAAAAGGTAAAACAAAAATATCTTCAAAAATTAATGAAAATCTTCGGTCTTGATTTTGATTTCATCCATTCTATTTCATTATATTTCCTTTCTATTTTGATTTAATTTACTCTCATTTCATTTTTGATATTCAAAGTTTAATAAACATGTCCTCAGTTCTACTTATTCATCAATACCTAAATTTTAGTTTTTATTTTGTTTTTTGGGTCTATTTTGCATGTTTTGCTTTTCTTTAATATGTACATTTTTAATATAGATGAGTTTTCTTTTACTTTTATTTTTTTTATTTTGAATTATTATATTGTTTTATAAAAGGAACATAGAATGGTTCCTATTTTCTAATTTCAATAACTAAAAATAATAAGAACTTCTACTTTAGAAAGCTAACAATTTAAAAATGCTATTTTAAAAATACAATTATTAAAAAATATTTAATACTATATTTCATTTGATAAAGAATATTGCCTAAAATATCTCTTATGTTATATATATAATGGATTGTAATATTAGATTTTTTAGTAAAATAGTGAAAGTTGTTAGAGTATCCAAATAGATAGGAGGAGAAAATAGATGTTAGATGAAGTGAGGAAGAGTGGAATTTGGATTGCGAGGTGGCTTGAACACGAGACTTCTTGTCAAACCAAGTTCGGATACCATGGTGAACAACCAATTTTCCTAAATGTTTAAATTTGTTGGATTTTAGTTCACTATACATATCATGTTCTTTAACAATTGCATTTTAAAATATGGAAATACTAAAGTGGCTAAAGTGTTTGAATTCATAGAGATATATAAGCAAAACAAGGAGTGTTCATGTCACACACCGAATTTTGGACAACCCAAAATTCAACTCATGAATAAATAAGTATTTAATCTCAAATAAATTTATTAAACTAAGATCAAATTATTATGATTAATTGTCAACATGAATAGAAGTAATCCTTAGGGTCAAATCTTTGACCTGGGGTCACGAGTCAAATTCTACGTTATCTAGAATCTAGGATGTGACAATTCATGTCTTAAAATTGAACCAGGGTATGCAAAAGAGATCATGACACATAAGAAAAGTGTAGCACACAAAAAGAATCATTGCGTGGAATATGTAATATAAAAAATTGACTTTATGAGATTTCATGTCAAAATTTATCCTACATACCTAATTCATAGCAATATATTCCCTTTGATAAAGAGTATTGTATACAATATGTTTTAAAGTTAGAAAAAATGAGATGTTTTGGGACTCAATAATTGTATCGAGCTTTTATGTTCTCTAATGTTATTTATAATATAATATTGGAATGATTCTCTCCTCTTAATATTGATGTAATTGGTAAATTATATTAAATGTTCGTGAAGTTCGTGTTCATCCTCATGTGAATTGAATTTATCCACATTTTTTTTCTACCAAGGAAAGTGGGTTGGAAGGCCCACGAAATTATTGGAACAATCGTTTTGTGGCCCACATACTATAATGCCCAAAATACATTAAGGCAAATGTGAGCCCTCCACTATACACACACATCACCTCAAGTTTGATCTCCTTGGCAAAACCGAATTTATATATATAATCCCAATTTCGAAAATCTAACTCATCATTAATTATATATATATATATATATATAATCTCTCTATTCCCACCACACCATTGACTAAAAACTTTAATTTATATTTGATTTGTTATATATAAGATATGATATAACAAGAAATGTATAATACATGCATTCGATCTCATGCACATTCAATCAAATAATTTATCTCACCTCATTTTTAGTTAAATTTTTAATTAAAAAATAGAATATTCAAAGATTATACAATCAATAGTCATCTTAAACAGTGGCGGAGTCGGAGATTTTTGCTAAGAGGTCATCGAACAAAAATATTATATATAGTCATCATTCATAAATTGTAATGTAATAAATGGTATTTTATTTTATTACTAAAAAAAATCATTTTAAATAGTAATTATGAAAATGAATCAAATTAAACGATCATGGTACTAGGAACACTTAAAAAAAGTTTTAAATTTCATATTTAAAAAAAAATTATTAAGAATATTTAAAGGAAAAATTCAAAAGAATTAAAAAATAAAAAGAAAAATCATTAGAAATTTTTAATAATTTTAATCATTTTGTAGCAAAAACCTTTAAAATTATTTTAAAGAATTCAATAATTTATGATATAGATATTTTTTTTAAAGGAAAGAGATGTGCCTCTTTAGGTCTCATTATCGTACAATTTAATCTCATTTATTTATACCTTAGTCTTAGTTTTTATAGTTACATCTAAAAAGTTAGATTTTTTCATGTACTTTCAAAAGTCGATATTAAGATTTGCATAGACACCAAATCAATACTTTGATTTTTTTTCCATTTTTTATTTAAATAAAAAAGTAAAGTTTTTTATTTAAAACTTATGTTTTATATAATAAATCACTAAAACACTAGTAGATTAATGATTAGATTTTGATAGACTTGTATTATATTCTTACTTCTAAGCAAAAATATAAATAGTTAATAAGAAGTGAACAAATATTATTTTCTATGATTTAGTGATGCCAACCATAAAAAGAAAAAAAAAAAAGTATAAAAAGGAAAAATATTGAATCAACAAGAAAAAATAAGTATGAATAATATTAAATAAGATTTTTTTTAGGTTAATCTTAATATATTATTAGTAATTAATGGTAATATTATTTAGTCACCATTATTTTTTATTTTTTAAAATTTTAAAATTAAATTTATATTTTTTTAGAGGGGCCAAATTTTCCATCTTGGTTTTTATTTTCCTAAAAAAAATTTACATGTAAAGGAATTTTTTTTTTGGGGGGGAGGGCGGGGAAGGGAAATTGAGCGTGCCATGGACTGGCCAATGTTAGTAATTAATGGTAAATATTATGTTTTTGGTTGTTTTATTTAGTCACCATTATTCTTTATTTTTTAAAATTTTAAATTTTTTTTTTTATTTTTTAGAGGGGGTAAGATTTCCGTTTTGGTTTGAATTTTCCTAAAAAAAATTTACATGTAAGGGAATTTTTTTTTTGTTTTTTGGGAAATTTTCCATTTTGGTTTTTATTTTCCTAAAAATATTTTACCCTCCCGAGCCAAGGCAAGGGGGGATTTTATTTTAAAATTTTAAAAAATAAAAAATAATGGTGACTAAATAATATTACCAAAAACATAATTTTACCATTAATTACTAATAATATATTAAGATTAACCTAAAATTAAAAAAATTAAAAAAAAAACTCCTATTTAATATTATTCATAATTGTTTTTTCTTGTTGATTCAATATTTTTCCTTCTTATACTTATTTTTTATTGTTGGTTTAATTAAATCATAAAAAATAATATCATAGTTCTTATTAACTATTTATTTATTTTTACTTGGAAGTAAGAATATAATATAAACCCCTTAAAATCTAACTATTAATCGACTATTGTTTTAGTGATTTATCATATGAAACATAAGTTTTAAATAAAAAACTTTACTTTCAACAATCTTATATTTAATTATTTGAAAATGGAAAAAAAGTCAAGGTATTAGTTTGGTATCTATCAAAATCCTAATCTCCATTTTTGAAAGTACATAGAAAAATCTAGGTTTTTGAATGTAAGTATTAAAAAATAAAATTAAAGTATAAACAAACGAGATCAAGGTCATTTAAAAAATATCTATAACATAAATTATTGAATTCTTTAAAATATTTTAAAAGTTTTTGCTACAAAATGATTAAAATTATTGAAATTTTCTAATGATTTTTCTTTTTATTTTTTAATTCTTTTGAAAATTTCCTTAATATTCTTGATAATTTTTTTATATAAAATCTATATAAAAAAAAAAATTAAGTGCTTTTAGTACCATGGTTGTTTAATTTAATATTTAAAATTATTTAATTTTTTAATAATAATATAAAATACCATTAATTACCTTACAATTTTTGAACGATGACTATGATATAATATTTTTCCTTTATGCCACCTAGCAAAAGTCTCTAACTTTGCCACTGTCGCCTTGGCTACTCCGTAATTGGTCTTTAATGTTCATAAATCTATAATTAGGCTTATTTTGTTGACACGGGCAAGTAACCTTAATTGTATATGAAGAGTAGTAGTACAACTAGAAAGTGTAGAGATTAAGAGACTATTTGGTTGATGTTTTCAAGAACTGTTTTCTATTCTTGAAAACAAAAAACACTAAAAATATGTTTGGGAAAGGGGGTGTGTTTTTATTTTTTGTATTTTTCATGTTCTAAAAAACCATTTTTTTGAAAACAATAAAAAGATGTTTTCACTTTTTAGAGAATAGATTGTTCTCCGTGTTTTTTCTTCACTTTTTTTTTTTTTTTTGATAGCTGCTTTTTGTGTTTCCACAAAAGTGAGCTCCACCCAACCACTACACCCCCACTCGCAGACCCTTTCTTCTTTCTTAAATTATTGAAACTAATATACTTATACATGATTACAAAGTCATCATTTGTTTAAGAAAATTATAATTGGTATAAAAATTTTAAAATAAAATATATTTTTTTTAATTTAAATGAATATATATATAAAAATTATTTATATATTTACAATATCAAGTTAATGGAAGAAAACACTTTATTAATTAAAATAATAATAATAACTTTCATACATGTTTTGTATTCTATTTATTCTAAAAAACCTTTTATTAACTCAATCAAACATGTTTTTTTTTTTTTTTTATAACAAAAAATATTTTTCAGAATTCAGTTCTTAAATACATTTTTTTTTTTTTCTAAAAACTCAAAAAATTGTTTTTAAAAATTATTTTTTAAAATAGTTTTCAAAAACAGCAACCAAATCGCCTTCAGTTTTGAATTTTAGTGATTAGATTGAGGTTATAGCAGTATGGGTAGTAATTAGATATCAGATGTCGCTTTTATGAACCTGGACACATTTTACGTACCCGATTAAAATTACTAAATAAATATTCATCAAACTTATTTGGACTATGCGTAAGGATTTTAAATAGGATAAAATCGGAAACATGTGCGTCCAGGTCAAAGAAAGCACATGCATGGCTAGGTTATAAAAGACGTGTATGTAAATGGCGAATCTAAAGGACCAACTTAATATTGCTGCAGAGAAGATTTAGCAATATGGGTAGTAGCAGCAAGTCAATTCTTCAATTCTCTTCCTTTCCCCAGCTAATGCAGCTGCCATAGACAATGTGTTGTCTCATCTCACCTTCCTCTTGATGCTCTTCATCATATCCGTCATTCTCATCTCCACCAAATTCAAATCCAAATACAGTACCAACAGCAAGTCAATGCTGCTTCCTCCAGGGCCAGCTCCATGGCCGCTAGTCCGAAATCTACCTCATGTACTCAACAAGAAGCCCACTTTCCGCTGGATACATGGCTTTATGAAAGAAATGAACACTGAAATCGCGTGTATTCAGTTGGGCGATGTTCATGTCATCCCGGTGACTTCCCCAGAGATCAGCAGAGAATTTTTGAAGAAACATGACGCAGTATTTGCATCCAGGCCCATTACAATGGCGACTGAGTATTCAAGTGGTGGCTTCTTGACCACAGCAGTGGTGCCATGAGGAGACCAGTGGAAGAAGATGAGAAGGGTCCTAGCTTCTCATGTGATTAATCCATCAACATTCAGGTGGCTACATGACAAGAGACTGGAAGAAGCCGACAATCTTGTCCGATACGTTTATAACCAGTGTAAGATCTCTACTGGCAATAACTGTCTTGGCTCAGTTATCAACCTCAGAAATACAGTCCGTCAATATAGCGGAAACGCCATCAGGAAGATGATCCTCAACACAAGATACTTTGGTGAAGGAAAGAAAGATGGAGGCCCTGGAGTTGAAGAGGAACAACATGTTGAGTCACTCTTTACCGTACTTGCTCATCTATATGCGTTCTCTTTATCTGATTACTTCCCTTGGCTTAGAGTGCTGGACTTAGATGGCCATGAGAAGACTGTAAGGGAGGCTATGAACACCATTAACAAGTATCATGATCCGATCGTGGACCAAAGAGTAGAACAATGGAGGAATGGAGAAAAGAAGGAGGCTGAGGACCTGCTTGACGTTTTCATTTTAGTTAAGGATTCAAATGGGGAGCCACTGCTGTCTGTGGCTGAGATCAAAGACCAATGCACAGTAAGATAACTAATTAACTTTTGCTTATATTTTGAGCTACATTGCATGTTGATCATTTCCTAACTAGAAAATAACTTGATGAATCAAATTATGATCCTTCCATAATTTACAGGAGTTGATGCTTGCAGCAGTGGATAATCCATCAAATGCAATTGAGTGGGCATTGGCAGAAATGATCAATCAACCAACGGTTTTAGGGAAAGCAGTGGAGGAAATAGATAGAGTGGTTGGAAAGGAGAGACGGTCCAGGAATCCGACTTTCAGCAGCTAAACTATGTTAAGGCCTGCATAAAGGAAGCCTTCCGGCTTCACCCAATTGCACCATTTAATCTTCCCCATGTGTCTAATGCCGATGCCATTGTTGCTGGCTACTTCATCCCCAAAGGCAGTCATGTCCTTCTCAGCCGTCTGGGGCTTGGCCGGAACCCTAGAATCTGGGAAGAACCACTAATTTTCAATCCAGAGCGCCATCTGAGTGCTAGTAGAGCTCAAGGAGTGGATTTGAACGAGGACGACCTTCGCCTCATTTCCTTCAGTACAGGAAGGCGTGGGTGCACAGGGATTGCATTCGGGTCTGCAATGACTGTGATGCTGTTAGTAAGGCTCCTTCAAGGCTTCACTTGGAGTCCGCCACCGGGCCAAGAGGAAATTGATCTCTCAGAGTCGAGAAATGATCTCTTTCTAGCAAAACCTCTGCATGCCGTAGCAAAACCACGTCTGCATTCATCATTATACCCACTTCATTAATTAGTACTTTATGAGGCACCAATATAATAAAATGCAAGATCTCAAGCAAACCCACTCCAATTTGCATGTGAAGCAAGAAATGATTGTTTGAAAAGTGTGACATCACAGTTGCTTGTCAGTTGTTAGTTGTTGGAGTCGTATATGATTTTAATAAATTTTACATGTGTCCAATCACGGATTTTTGATAAGAATATGATCATTTTAAAAAATAATTCCTAAATTATAATAGTAAGATAAATAATTTTAAATCTACTGTAATTTTGTTCACGTGAGAAAGAGAAAATAAATTGTAAGTGAAAAATCGTCTTTTAAGAAACTATTTCCCAAAAATAAAAAATAAAAATAAAAAAATCAAGTAAGAAATCGTTTCTTTTAAGAGACGATTTCCACATAATAATATATATATATATATATATATATATATATAACAAGTGAGAAATTCTCACTTAAAATTTTTTTTAAAAAAAAAACTTCAAAAATCCATTTTTCCACTCTTTATTCCACTATACAATAAAACAATTATTATAAATATATATTATAAAATTAATTAATTTTATTTACTAAATTTAATATATAAATAATATACTAAATTTAATATAAGATAAATAATATTTATATATTATTTTTTTCTTTCACTTTGAATTTTTTTTTTTAAAAAAGACTATTTTCAATTTTATGTGAAAATTGAGTTTTAAAAAATAATTATTAATTTATTAAAAAAAAAAAAACAAAAACATGAGAAATTGTCTCTTCAAGAGACAATTTTCAATTAAAAAAAAACCTTCAAAAATCTATTTTTCCATTCTCTATTATACTTATACAATAATACAATTATTATAAATATATATTATAAAATTAATTAATTTTATTTACTAAATTTAATTTAAAAATAATATACTAAATTTAATATAAGATAAATAATATTTATCTATTATTTTTTTTTTCACTTTGAAATTAAAAAAAATAAAAAAAATACTATCAATTTTATGTGAAAAATGAGTTTAAAAAATAAATTTGTTATTAATTTATTAAATAATTATTTACAAAATAAATAATTTTTTTGTTTTAATTTTTAAATTAATTTTATTATATAAATTTCAAGATTAAAAATGTTAATTTTTAAGTTAAAATTTCACTGTAAAAGGAATAAAATATAAAAAAAATAAATCGAATAATTTTAATTGTTCTTAATCTTCAAATTTTTCTTTAAATTAATTACAACTAATAAAATTAATTTTGTTTGATATTGTTTTGTATTTATAAAATAAATAATATTTATCTATTTTTTTGTTTACGTGAAAAATGATTTTATAAAAAACAAATTTGTTATTAGTTTATTAAATAATTATTTACAACATAAATAATTTTATCATGAATGCAAAAAACCAATAACCTTGTTCATATGAACCATAAACAAAGAAAAAAAAAATATATCTATTAACCAATAACTAGTATTAATATTTTAATCCTAAGTAATCGACAACTTGTATTAATATGTTCAATCTCTAAATAATCAAACGTATTCAAATACTAAATGATCAAAGATCAACTACTATTATGAATAAAAAAAAAACTAATACCTTGTCTATATGTATAAACTAATAAACCAACAAACATCTTAACAACTAACAAAATAATAATAATGAAAACCAACAAAGCTAAAATATTAAAATTCAATATTACTAGATGACAACTTCAATATTAGCAGACGATAAATTAACATACGTCACTAATAAACTTACAACCAATAAAAGTTAGCATGCATCATCAATACAAATAAACCAACAAGTAACAAAAGAGCAACATGTATCATCAATTTATGTTCAATAAAAGATATAAAAGTCATCAATGTGTGCCACATAAAGGAGGCTTCCTTCTTCGTTGTGGGCATTGGTGACATCTTTCCAACTCCGATTAATCTAAGGGACCATCTAATATTGCTCCATTTCCTCGTCCTCGTCCTCGACCTCTTCCTCATCCACGCCCTTGATCTTGAACCTAATCCTCTCTCTGTTGTTCAACAAGTGGTGTAGGAAAATATTGCATTTGTGTCACCACATCATCTCTAAATGAATATCCTAATGATTGTGGTGACAAAGCAATGAGTGGTATTGTAGGTGGAGTAAAAGGCACCTCGATACTAGACAACATAGGTATATGAAAAGAAGGTTCATCAATATAAGAATGCAATAGCTCCTGGATGAATGATGTCCCAACATCTTCCTGTATTACCCCCTCATCAATGGATGGAACTGATGAATGAGGAAGTGACTGGTCAAGTAGGGTAGAAAAAGTAAAGGCAGTATTTTGTAGAAATGATCATGATGGAAAATCTAGTGATGCATCATTGATAAGGAAGTGTATATCATCATAAATATGGCTTCCACATGTTCGTACACCTTCACCTCTAGTTCGTACCCCACCACCTCTAGTCCGCACCCCACCACCTCTAGTTCATACCCCACCATCTCTCATCACTACCTTCTCATCCAATGATTGTCTCTCTGTATCAACGACATTGGAGGGAATAAGCAACCTATCAGCCTTGTGTATAGCCTCTAAAGTGGTTGCACATAATTGATGAATTTCATCACGATGACCTATATTCAGAGTATCTGGACTAATCCACAAATGTATTTGTTGCAAACTGTGATTCTATAAGAACTAAGAATAAAAATTTAGATGTTTTTCTAATTTGAGAAAAATAGAATAATAGATAAAAAGACATTATAATTACCACTATCTCCCATAAAGATCCATGTGGAGTAAGAAAAAGATGAGTGATAGAACGATACTACACCATATATGGGTGGTTATACCTGTAAGAAGTAAATGTTGCCTCCGCTCATGTCGACCTAGCCTCCTACCTTTGAATATGGTGGTGATGAATACTCATCCAATCCAAATCATGTCGACCCCTCAAATCATATTTATGTAATCCTAACTTTATATCACAATGCTTGGGAATATGCTATAGTAGCCTAAACTACCTCAAAACATGATCAGGTCTATGCCACTCCACTATGTGGAAATAGATAAGGGACGAAATAGTCAACCAAAAGTCAGAGGCAATAGTATAGTAATCTAGGAGTCTAGAAATGACATCATCAGTATATGGCTCCCATATAATCTGCCATTAAATTTGAAATATGACTCACATTATTTAATAATATTTTGATTACAAATTGTTTAAAAAAATTATTCAAAATAATGAATTTCTCACCTACTCTGGCATAAGTTGATCAAATAGATACCTATATTGGGGTAACACATGCATAGGCGTTGAAGTAGTACAAAACTCATTTCTCCAACTACAAAATATATATATATTAGAAGTTTGTATAATTGTTTATTTATGTATATATGTGTTTACATATGCTATAACTAAGGTTGAATACATACCGCATGCCTAAAAGTGGTTGTGGTAGTACTCAATCATGTAGGACCGAATGTAAGCGCATAGGTGCTGTAAAGGGAAATTTATCTCATATCCATAACTGTAACAAAATGAAAGGACCCGATACATCATGTGCATCAATATGGGATGCTCGACACATATCTCGATATAGCCAAGCTAGGCAAGCACTACCCTAACTATAAGTACCAATAACTCCAAAATCCTTAAGTAGTGGTAAAAACATTAAATATACTCTATTGTTCGATTTATCTGCAAAAAGAAAACCTCCAATCAACTATAAGATGAATGCCCTAGCATAGCATCGCACGAACTTCACATCAACATCAAGTGCCAATGAAGGAAAATGTTTTGTCAACCAAGTCAAATGAAGTATTTGTTCAGATATATCTTTATTTTCAAGCACCACTCCTAACAATGTAGCACACACCTCTCTCCAATCCAAGCATGTGCTACCGCTAATTGCAACACCATCAATTATTAAGCTTAAAATAATGCTAACATCCTGAAGTATGATGGTACACTCTCCCAAAGGTACATGGAAAGTGTAGGTCTCAAGGCACCATCTCTCTATAAATGTCGTAATAAGGTGCAAATCCAATGAAATGAAACCTAATCGGACAACACCGTAGAATCTAGATTGTTGCAAATATGGAATAATGTGTGCATTTAAAACATTATTACAATAGAAACTGGCTTCACGATGTCGACAATAGAGCTCTCCAGGATCATTTCCTTCCCATATAAGCGAAGATCAGTGTACTTCCTAGTTATACAAAACAAAACAATCTACAAGCCCAAGATCCATGAGAATGTATTCCCTATATCATTTAAATAATTTCATTAGTTTATTACAATACATTCTAATGACATTATATGGAAATAACTCAATGTTCATCTTTAATGTTACAAAAAACTTGCATTTAAATAGTAAAATTTTCAACTTGAACTTAAAATATCATTAAGTGGTTGTGTTAGAAGACTCCCCTCTATCAGGACATTTTTTACGATTGTGACCTTTTTGTTTACAAAGCCCACATCGGACTTTCACACTTGATTCTCTCTAATCCATTTCATTCCTAATCCTTGAAGATCTCAACCTTCCTTTATCACGTACTAGAGTTGGATTAGGATGAACAATTGGAAAATTAGGTTCTGGCCAATAGGCTTGATGTGGAATTGGATTGAATTGTGGTGTATGGCAACAATCATATACATCCAATCTTTCTTTCAAGTTTGAATGTCAGGAAATTGTTTTTTTCATTTATTTTTTTTATTTTTCTTCGCTTTTTAAAAAATTTTCACTTCTAAATTATTCTTAATTCTTTTTATCTTTACAACAATGTTTGTCAAAATTTGAATTATAAATCATAAGCCCTAAAAATATATTCATTAACTTATATTTATCTCATCATTAGAAAAAAAATTGGTTCTTGCTGGACTTGAGCCTTGAGTGAAGGTTGAAGTTTGACATAGCATCCAGGCCTTGCAAAACTAAAGACTAATAAAACTTTGTAATAGAATTTAGAGGAGAATGAAGTAAATAACTTAATTAATTTATAGTTTTCCCCATTGTTTTTTCATTTTGATATCATTTCCTTCATTGATTTTAATAAGCTAACATATCATAAACTATTTCTATATCTCTTCTATAAGGAAGCTTACATGCATGATTAAATAGTTGTATTGGAGTCTCCCAACAAAAGACAACTCAGTTAAGGGCCTGATTATAACCATCTCTATCTTGTCACATTTTTTTGTCTTGTGAGTTGGACTACAGAATGGGATTGGCTTAGATCATTATATCACCTACAGTGTTATGATTGTCTAATGTTTCCTTTTCAACATCATAATTCAACGCAATCCAAGTTAAATGACCATATAATGACCAGATTGATCCCTATTGAACATATATACTAAATTAATTGAGATAAGATGTAGCCCAAAGTTTAAACTTGAATTTCCATTACGTAAAAATAGATGAATAAAAATTAGGACAAAGGCCAAAGGTATGCAAAAGTGATGTACTAATTTTATTAATCTGAATCGCAACAAAAGGTAACTTAAACAAACTCAGAAACAAAGAACCACTAAAGTACTAACATAAACACGCATAGAACATAGAATATATTCAACTTATTCATGCCAATCTAAGACTTCAACAACTAATAATAGACAAAGGGCTACATTTCAGCATTAGTCTATGTGAGGATGGAAATGGCAGCTGCCACGTCATGTCTCTCTTGACCAAGTTTGTTATAAATTGTTACAAATTTGGTTAAATTAGAAAATCTCTAGAATCTCCGGGAACTACTGTTCCCTTCTCTTTGTATTCTCTCTACACTTATTTTAAAAGGACCTATAAGAAACTAAAAACAAAGATGAGAGAGTTGTGTAATTTTCTAGATTCTTTTAATAGATTTTCTACCTCTTCAAACACAAATCTCACTTGGTATCAAAGCCTTTCCCTTCTTCTCCTCTAAAATGAAAGGCAAACTTAGGACACTTATGAGCTCTGTCTCAACAATCTCAAGCATGGAAAGTCTGCATAAGACAAATTTCTCGTCACCATTTAAAACTACACTGAACACAACTCTCTTAGTCAAGTTTGATTGTGACAATTATCTATTAAGGAGGTCTCAAGTCTTACCTACAATTCGAGGCCACAGAATAAGTGGATACTTGTTCAGCACAAATACTTGTCCACCAGAGTTTCTTGATATTCAAGATACATCTGGAAATCAGATTTGAAATCTGAATCTAACAGATGAGCAATGGAATAGAGATGATCAATTGTTACTAAGCTGGTTACTCTCATCTCTGTCAATGCACAACTTTGCATGAACTCTAGACACAACTTCGCATGAACTTTGGATTACTTTGGAACATCTGTATTCATCACATTCTAAAGTAGAATTATTGCAATTGAAGATACAATTACAAACCTTAAAGAAAGGTTCCTTATCGATGAGCGATTACTTTGCAAAAATGGAAAATATAACTAATCAGTGTATGACTGTTGGTTACCTTGTAAGTAAGAAAGATCTTGTCCTTTCTATACTTGCTAGACTTGGATATGAATGTGATCCAATTGTATGTAGCATTACAACTAGTGGACCTGCAGATCAACTTTATCTGAAGAAGGTTTAAGCGCTTCTGTTGAATCAAGAATGCAGACTTGAGCAATTAAACACTGCAATGGAGCTTCAATATGCTTCGGCAAATTTTGTGAACAAGAATAATGCAAATTGTGATCATGAAAGAGGAAATTTTAATACTCGAGGAGGATGCGGTTGAATTCGAAATAATTTTAGATCTCTTGGACCTAGATATAGTGTTGGAAACAACAAACCTATTTTCCAGATTTGTGGCAGACAAGGTCACATAGCCTTCAACTATTAGCATCATTTAGATGAAAATTTTTAGTCTTTAGTGTTGCCGACTCCAAACACCTATAACTAGACTCCACCTGTTGCTCTCATGGCTATACCAAAAACCATTCTTGACCCTAGCTGGTATGCTGATAGTGGTATGACAAATCATGTGACTGCTACACTTGATAACATCACAAATAAAAATAGAATATGGAGGCCAAAAGAAGCTTATAGTTGGAAATGGTAAGCAACTTTCCATTTCTCACATAGGCCAAACTTATCCACCAACACATTTTTTCGTTCCTCTTCATCTTGAAAATGTCTTACATGTTCCCCAAATTACCAAAAATCTAGTACGCATTTCCCAACTTATAGCTGATAACATAGTTTTTGTGGAATTTTATGCAAATTTTTGTCTTGTGAAGGATAAAACTATGGGAACAGTTCTACTTCGAGGAACTCTTAGAGATGGTCTTTACTTGCTACATGATCCTCGAACAACAACCAATTCTTAATCAAAAATCATCAAACCAGTATCAAAACCTTTTAATCTGTGCAGGTCTACTATATCCCCTGTTTGTGTCAAGCATAATTGCACCTCCATTGGTTTCTCTGTTTCTACATCTTCTCTGAATGACAATATATGGCATCAAAGACTTGATCACCCCTCTGTTAAGGTGCTTAGACAAGTCTTAAATTTGTGTAATCCTTCATTGAATAAAGGTCTTGAATTCTGTAGTGCTTGTCAATATGTGTAAAATCATGTACTTCTTTTCTCTATCTCTAAAACCAAAACTACTTCACCTTTAGAGGTCATACACTTTGATATTTAGGGAGTAGCACCAATTCCTGGAAGTGTTGGGTATAGATATTATATTCATTTTATCAATGATTATACTCCTTTCACATGGATATACCCTCTCAAACACAAATCTAAAGCTATTATAGCCTTTAAACAATTCAAACTTCTTATGGAAAAAACATTAAACAAGTCCATACTATGTGTTCGAACTAATTGGAGAGGTAGATTTCGTCTATTTGTTGTCTTTCTTTCACAAAATGGGATTCAGTTTCGCCATCCATGTCCTCATATCCATCAACTAAATAGTCAAGCTGAAAGAAAACATCGTCACATTGTTGAACTTGGGCTAACTTTGTTAGCTCAAGCTGACATGCCCTTTTTTTTTTTTGTGGGAGGCTTTCCATACTGTAGTTTTCTTGATTAATCGTCTTCTCACTCCAGTTCTTTCAAACATTTCTCATTTCTAAAATCTATTTGGTCATTTGCTGAATTACTCATTTCTTCGTAATTTTGGCTACTCATGTTACCCACATCTAAGGCCTTACAATATACATAAGCTGCAATTTCATTCTTGTAAATGTCTTTTTCTCGGATATAGTTCGGCTCATAAGGGATATATGTGTCTTCGTCCTTCTGGTCGAGTATTCATTTCATGAAATGTAATCTTTAATGAGTCAGAGTTTCCTTATACAAAGTTATCTTTATCTCTAGCAAATGTTTCATCTTCCCAAACTACACACATACTTCCAAGTTTGTCTTCAACTATGCGTATAGGTACAACAATTTTAGTTAGTGGTGTGCATCAACCACCCATTATGGCTAGTCCTAAAGCAATCAAAGTCGATAATCATTCACAGCTACATGACCAATTAGAAAAGCATGTGACACATTCTGGTTCAATCACCACTACATCTCCACAATCTAAGCAACCTTCCCAACCTACTATCATTCAATCCTGCCAATAACCAATCCCTACGTTTGAACAAAATCCTTCCACTCATCCCATGGTGACACAAAGCAAAACTGGAATATACAAGCCTTAGTTATTTAATGTCCTCAAGCATCCACTAATTGTATCTTCTATTCCTGTTAGGTCTCTCTCAATTAAACAAGCCCTCAGTGATCCCAATTAGAAGAAAGCCATGGATGCAGAATTTCAAGCTCTTAAGAATAATCATACTTGGGATTTAGTTACATATAATTCCAAGTATAATGTTGTTGGGAATAAATAGGTCTTCAAGCTAAAATACAATTATGATGGTTCACTAAACAAGTATAAAGTTTGCTTGGTAGAAAAAAGATTTCATCAAACTCTTGGAGTGGATTTCTTTGAGACCTATAGTCCAGGTATTAAACCTTCTACCATTCAGGTAGTTTTGGCTTTGGCTGTGTAATAAGGATGGGATATTCGTCAATTAGATGTAAATAATGTCTTCTTAAATGGGCATTTACAAAAGGATGTGTATATGAGTCAACCCGAAGGATTTGTTGATTCTACAAAGCCTCACTTTGTATGCAAGTTAAAGAAAGTGCCTTACGGGCTAAAGCAGGCGCTGAGGTCTTAGTTTGATAGACTCAAGCAAACACTCTTAGATTGGGGTTTTACTTGCTCACGATTTGATGTATCTTTGTTTATGTATAAATCAGAAAATACCTTATTGATTTTACTAGTTTACATTGATGACATCTTGATTACTGGTAACAATTCTGTAACTGTATCAAAATTAGTAAGTGACTTGAATTGCAACTTTGCTCTTAAAGACCTTGGCTTCTTACATTTCTTCCTTGAAGTAAAAGCTTTTCGAGATACTACTGGGTTGTATCTAACTTAAACCAAATACGTTGTTGACTTGCTGAAACGAACAAAGATGGATGGAGCTAAACCTCTACCATTCCCTACTATCTTAGGAAAAATCTTATCAAAGAGAAATGGAAATCTTATGGTAGAACCTTCACTCTACAAAAGTACTATTAAGGCATTACAATATGTCACAATGACATGTCCAAATATCTCATATATGGTCAATAAGTTGAGTAAATTCTTACAAAATCCTATTGATGTTCACTAGAAAGCTTGTAAAGGAGTACTTCATTATTGAAATGACCATTACTCATGATGGGCTGAAACAGTTGGACCTTGTAGGCTTCTCTAATGTTGATTGGGCAAGTTGCCTAGATGACAGACGATCCGCCAATGGCTATTGTGTTTTTTTTTTTTTTTTTTTTTTTGAGGAAATCTTATATCTTGGAGTTCTAAGAAACAGAGTGTGGTAGCACAGTCAAGTATTGAGTCAAAATATCGTGCATTGGCTTTTGTTGTTGTAGAGTTAACTTGGATGCATTCTTTACTAAGAGAATTGGGAGTTGAACTCAAATTCTTATTGGTAGTTTGGTTTGACAATCAAGGAGTAACTTCACTAGCATCTAATCTTATATACCAAGCTCAAACAAAACATATTGAGATTGATGTGCATTTTATGCGAGACAAGGTTTTGCAAAAGACATTAGAAATCCACTTTGTTTCTTCAATAGACCAAGTTGTTGATGTTTTCACCAGACCAAGTTGTTGATGTTTTCACCAAACCTTTGTCAACAGTTATATTTTTACAGTTGAAGAACAAACTCAAAGTGGATAAATCTCTTTTTTGTTTGAGAGGGTGTGTGAAGACAGAAATGGCAACTGCCACATCATGTCTCTCTCTTAACCAAGTTTGTTACAAATTTGGTTAAATTAGAAAATCTCTAAAACCTCCTGGAATTGTTGTTCCCTTCTCTCTATATTCTCTCCACACTCATTTTAAAAGGACTTGTAAGAAATAGGAAATAGAGACAAGAGAGACATCTAATTTTTTGGATTCTTTTAATAGATTTTTTTCCTTTTTAAACACAAATCTCATTGTCTGAAGATCATTTATAGGGCATGCAAAGGTTTTACAAGAGAAAGATCATTTCTTGACTATGAGAGATCAATCTCTTTTTAGCTTGGTGGGGGACTCCAAGTAAAGCCTTGAAGGAGTTGTGCTAACAACATCACTTCTATTGCAGACCCAAATATGATTCTTGTGCACCCACACCTTCCAGTATTGAAGGAAATAAAATGAAGGTTTGGTTTGTTCAATTCCACTGCTTGAACTGTACTAGCATTGAGGTGCCGCTTTAGATTGAAATTTAGCAATTCTTCCTGGATTCTAGGGTTCCAGCCAAGTCCCAGACGGCTTAGAAGGACATGATTGCCTTTGGGGATAAAGTAGCCAACAATAGTGGCATTAGAACTGGATACATGAGGAAGATTAAATGGTACAATTGGGTCAAGTCGGAAAGCTTCCCTAATATAGGCTTTTACATAGTTTAACTATTGAAAGTCGGATTCTTGAACCACTCTCTCATTTCCAACCATTCTATCTATTTCTTCCACTGCTTTACTCAAAACCCCAGGTTGATTAATCATTTCTATTGTTGCCCACTCAATTGCATTTGATGGACTATCCATGCCTACAAAAATCAACTCTTGCAAATTATGAAAAGATCATAGTTTGATGATTGATCAAGTTATTTGTTGTTGGCTAGGAAATGATCAACATGCAATGTACCTTAAAATGTAAGCACAAATTAATTATCTTACTATGCATTGGGCTTTGATCTCAACCATAGATAGCAATGGCTCCCTATTTGTACCCTTAATTGAAATGAAAACTTCAAGTATGTCCTTGTTAGAGTAAATTAGTTAGCTTCAGTCTAGTAACAACTAGCTTCAGTTCAGTAACAACTAAACTACCTTACCTATAATGCATTATATCATTCTGTTAAAACAACTCACTTAGATCAGTTACAAATCTTGAAAACTAAACTAATTAAGGACATGAGAATGTAACAAGCAACTTATTGAGAAACTAAAATTCTTCAACTGCCTTCATCATTTTTTTCTTTTCTTGATTTTCTTATTTCTTAACATGGTATATATCATATCAGGTTTTATCCTAAACCATGGAAACCTTCTTGGCAACCTTCATGGACAAGGCTGCAAGAACCATTAGTCTTCTTTCAATTTCTTTTCCTCATCCAATCTCGGCCAAGTTAGGCAATAAATACCTTTTGGTATGGCAAAAACAAGTACTAACTACATTATGAGGTCATAAACTTCAACCCTAAGTTTCAAGATTGGGAACAACAAGACCAACTCATCATATCATGGATTTGTATCAAATGCTCTTCTAACACATATGGTAAACTGTGATACTTCAACTTAGGTATAGAGGACTCTTGAACAACATTTTGCCATTGAAGTATGAGTCAAAATAACTCACTTCAAGACTCAACTTTACAACACAAAAAAAGGTGTTCTATCCATAAGTGACTACCTTCTCAAGATTAAAAACATTGTTGATCACCTTGCACTAGTTGGCCATAATATTTCTGATAAAGACCATATAGATGCAGTCTTTGAAGGATTACACCAAAAATATGGAACCTTCATCATCTCAATAAGCTCAAGAATTGACCCATATATAGTTGAAGAGATTGCAGCACTCTTTCTTGCTTAAGAAGCTCGTATTGAGAAAAACATCAAGATTCATGAATTCTTCGGTGATACTCGGGTTTTTAATGGCACGTCAAATTCAAGGATCAGAAAAGTTTTCGTTAAATTGTTAATCAAATGGGAAAAAAAAAATGGTGAAGATCCACGTGTTAATTGGGAGAGATTTTAGAAAAGTTGGTTAAAAGTGAATAGTTTAAAAATCTTGCTACGTCATATGTAAAGAGTAGGAATTTAAAAAATTATCAAATAATTGAGATTAGGTTTTGAAAATTTGAATATTAAGTATATTGTGAGAATTAATTTAATTATTATTGGATAATTATCAGAGAATCGTGAAGAAAAACTTGGTAAAAATTTATATTATATTGAATTTTTATAATGAATAATTAAAAAGAAATTGAATTTAATTCTATAACGAATCAATTTAACTCTTATACTTGGAATTAAACCTTATAGAATTATAAAACATCAAATAGAATTGAATTGAAATTAAGTTAAGATTAAATTATGATATATGAATTTAGGAAAATGTATAAAAGGGTAAATTAATCAAATGCAAATTTAATAAATTTAACTTTTGCAATTTTGATTCAATTGAGGAATTTGACAAATGAAATAAATTAAATGAAAGTTATACTAAGGGTTGATAATTTTATTATTATAAATTGAATGACTAAATAATTGATGGAATTAAGTTTTAGAATATTGCTTAAATTTTTATTGGTAAATAAATATTGGTAAAATTAACGGGTTAAAGATTATTATGAATTTCAGCTTCTTGTATGTTGAAGAATTATTTTATGTTTAAGACATTTTATAAAATTGTTTTTATTTTTATTTTTTATTATTTTTAATAGTTAATGGAATCATGTCCTAAATGAATTTCAAAGTAAAAATACATTAGGTAATTAAATTCAAATTATATTTTTTGAAGAGTAGACTTGTAGTAAATTTAATGAAGAATACAGTGGTATTTTTCGTAAGACAGAAAATCATAAGTTGAGTATAATTTATAATTGTGGAATGTGAAATAAAAAATAGTATTTTAATTTATTAAAAAAAATATGTGTGATATTTTAAATTTGTTTAATAATAATAATAATAATAATAATAATAATAATAATATAGAAGGAATGGATAACATAATATGGGCGTTCGTAGAGGGGAAAATGCCGCTAGCCTTCAACTGATTGTTTGATGGCCAAATGACTTTCATTTTGTGTGAGATTTTAGAAGAAGACTCTATTCAACACGAGGAACATTCGCACATAGTCGGATTTCGATTTCAACAGTTAGATTTTCTAATTTGAGGTAGGGTGGTTTAACCATAAAAATTTGATTTAATATTTTACTTTTGAAAAAATTTATAATTTTTTGTTGTTGGGAGATAATAGATGTTCTTTGTATTATTTGAAGTGTGATTATGATTATTGATAATTTTATTTTGTGATTTACAGATTTTTTTAGAATAATGATAATATTTGAAATGATTTAAATATAGAAAAATAGTTGTATTAAGTGTTAGGAATTACATATTGAGATTGTTTAGAATAAATAAAATTAAAGTATAAATTGTGTTTCATTGATATTTGGATTATTGAGATTCTTCTTTAATATTTGGGATGAGATAATTGAAGAAAAATTGTTATATTGGTTGTTGAAAATTATTAATTATGTTGGGAATAAATAAAATTTATGTGGCTAAGGCTTAACCTATGTTTCGATGATATACAAATTATTTGTGAATTTTCTTTGATGTTTGTAGTGATTAAAGTGAAGAAAAATCGTTGTGTGGATTATTGGAAATTATAAAACTAATTGGAGTAAATGTAATTATGTCTTGGAAATTTATGGATGCTAAAATATGAGTTGATTGCACTTCATATGCATTATGGTTATGTGAAGAAAAAGAAAAATTGAAGAATGGAAATAAGAATGAAAAGACCCCAAATAGGGAAAAAAAATGAAAAGAAAAGAAAAATGAGAAATTGAAGGACCTCAGAGAGGGCGAATTAAGAAGGGAATGAGATTCTTAGGGTGAAAGACCCAAAAGTTTACTTCAGGTAGACTCCGACAAAATGTTTGGGTTGTTTATTTTATGGTTAGATGTTTTATTTTGTGTATTCTTGAACCTTAGTGATACCAATTAACTCATTTAGGTGTTAGACACCCTATTGAGTAATGTGAAAATGTTTACCCCTTCTTTCTTGAAACTTTTTAAATGCAAATATTACTCTTGAGGACTAGTAGATAAAGCAGGGAGAGCTTCAGAATGCCCTAAGAGATTTTAGAGCATTAGCATAGTTGTTATGTTTGTTTATTTTGGAAAATGTACTAGTGGATTGTTATATTAGAGAATTCACTACAATTGATTTTCTTTATATTTTCAAATTCTTGTAATTAGTTGTAATTTCCTTTTTTTGTTGTACTTCCCTAATGTGGACCCGCATTTTTCACGTGTGTCCCCACTCAATCGGCGAGACTCGCTTTTCGTTTATTTGGAGTCACCACTTACTTTTATTTGTTTTTAAAGGGGAAAACAAGTAAGAATAAAACCCCTAAAAGGACTCCTGATTTTTGTGGAAAAGCTATCTGCGAAAAACCTGAGTATGGGTCCGGGGATCAGGTTACTTATTGGGAAGGTACAGTAAAGACCGTAGCACCCCTCTAAGCCCTACAAAAGGTCTCTACTAACTAAGTTGAGGGAAATGTGGCAATTAAATGGTTGATCATGGATACCTAGGTAGACTAAGGTGATTTCAAAAACTAACAACGCCAAATAAGGTCAAATCACAATAAGGGAGAGTTAGGGTGCATACCTGAACCACTTCCTAAGCACTATCATGAAACATAAGAGTTAGTATAGAAATATATCACACAACATGTGTTTTATCTAAGATGATCAAACAATCAAATAAATATTAAGACAATCAAGCATGACACCAAACAAAGGCATGGTACACAAAGACAATCATATTCACAGAATTCAAAAGGTAGGTGACAGGGGACGTACCTAGATAGCATGAGTAATTTGTAATGTGCTTTCACAAGACATGAGAGGTTAGATAATAAATAATAAAATAAAGAAATTCTGGCATGCTTGTTATTTAATTAGCATAGCAAAAATGATCAGAATATATGAAATAATCAATAATCAATAATCACACATCTTGTATACAATTCCTAAAAAATAAATAGATAAGATTACAACAAATAACAAGGGTGGTAGCAAAAATAAGTTTTGAAAAGATTTTCTTATGTAGGGCTTTCACCAATTCCTCAATTGATATGCACAAATTTAACCTAGAATCATCCCATTTATTTGGGACTACAAGCTTGGATTCGTGTCTTGTTCAAAACCAAAATTTTCATCGAAAACTAAGAAAAATGCAAACCGATCAAAGAAATGATTGCATATTATTTTAAGAAAATTAGATTTTGATTCTAAAGACTCTAAATGAGTTTTTGAAATAGATTTTTAAAAGGAATGAGGTTTTGATTCTAAGAACTCTAAATGAATTTTTGAAATGGATTTTTAAAGGGGTCTTTTGAGAAAAGTGTTATATATTAAAATAAGATAAATTAAGTTGAAAACAATAAAACGTATGAATCAAAATACCAAGCAAAACAAAAAGAGGATAAAATCACAAAGTCGAATTTTTTTACAACCGAGAAAGTTGAAGTGGTGAGGATGGAGGCTAATCTTCACTATTTGCCGATGGCCTCCGAAAAATAAATTTGACAAAAAACTACCTAAGCAATAAACTATTCAAACTTAAACCAATTAAATTAATGACTAATATTCCAAAAAAGCATATCAATTAAGAGTAATAATAACAAACTAGCACGTGATCGATTAAACATACAAACACATCTAGACCAATTAAAATGGACCAAATCAAATCATGGCAAACAATAATTTTCAATCATAAAATTAATTTTTTTAGTGAACAAATATTATAGAAAATACCTAAATTGAATAGATGAGTGAAGCTGAATCAAAATAAACTAAGGACAGACACCTTTGAATATAGAATTGATTTTATTAATAACTTAAAATTATAAACACACCCAAAATAATTAGAATGAATCAATTTAAATGAAAGCAAACTAAAAACAAAATATGAATTCAGGAAATCTACTCTTTATAAATAAACTTACATTATTAAAACGAAATCTAGGCTTAAATAATATTTTTATCACTAATTAAGGCAAGTATAAAATCGAATATTTATCATGTAAAATTAATTATTTTAGCAAACAAAAATTTTACAAGAGCACCTAAACCTAAAGTTAAATAAAAAAAAACACTAACCATAATATATTTTAAAATGAGATCTCTAACCTATAGAATTAATCTTATTGACATATGGATAAATAGACAACACAAATAAATAATATAATTAATTAAAATATATATATATATATGAATTAATGGAATCAATTTTCTAAATAGACTTACATTATAAAAATGAAATCTAAGCTTAAAATGAATTAAACACTAATTAAAGCCAATCTAAACTTAAATTCTTAACACACATGATCAATTATTTTAACAAGCTAAAATTTTACCTTAACCAAAAATTAAATTATAAAATTACCTGAGACTAAATTTCTAACCTATAAAATTAAACTCATAATCAAATGGATAAGTTGATGACACATAGACAAATAAATATGAATGAAACAAAACATGAATGAAACGAAATACGAACTCATGGAAATAAATAATTTTTTTATTTTTTTTAATAAACTTATGTTACTAAAATAAATTTGAGCTTAACAAACATTTTTAACACTAATTAAGGCAAGTTTAAAATATAATACTTAACACATAAAAATCAATCATTTCATCAAACTATAATTTTAACTAAAACTAAAGCCAAATCAAACCACCTTCAACAGATTTTCTTTTTTTTTTTTTTTTTCTTTTTTTAAACTGAATTTTTAATCCCTAGGACTGATATTACTAATAAATAAATAAATAAATAGATTACAAAGCATTAAGTTGGTGGCAAATAAATTAACAAATAATCAATAACTAAATGAATCAAAACTTAATTAAATAAAGATCAAACTTTTTTTTTTTTTCCTTAAATTAAAACTACATAAAAAAATTATATTTTTCGAATTTAATATAAAAAATCAAAACTAACCCTAAACACAATTCTCATGCTGCGACATTAAAACAAAAAAAATACATGCTGGACTAGTAATAAAAGTCAAACCACTTACCCAATATAATAATAATTCCACTAAAACCTAATCAAACTTTCACTGTTACATGAAACACATGCTACCATATTAAAACAATTCACGTTGGAGCCAGTAGTGTGTTAGTCAAACCACACAATATAATTATAATTCCACTAAAAAACCTAATCAAACTTTCACTATTACATGAAACACATTCTGACATATATATATATATATATATATATATATATATATAAAATACAATTGACTTACCTAACAGCCGTGAAGATACAGAGAAGGTGGTCTGCAGCTGGTGCAATGAAGAATGAGTGGAAAACCACTAGCTGTGACGTGGAGTTGATGCTATGATGGATGAACAGCCCGGTGATGAAAAACTGGCAGCCCAGTGATGAAAAGAAATTAGCAGCCCGGTGATAACAAAATGGCAGCCTAGTGATTGAAAAAAAATGGCAGCCCGGTGATTGAAAAAATGGCACCCTTCCCTCACGCTCTCAAAGCTCTCTCTCTTGATCCCTTCAAACAACCCCTCTCACTCTCTAAACTCTCTTTTTGGATCGTCTCAAATAGCAACTTCTCACGCTCTAAAAACGTGGACTGATCTTTGTTCAAATAGCAGTCTCTGATCCCTTCGAAACGCCTACTGATCTCCTCCCAAATGGCAGCCTTTAATCCTCTCAAAAAATGTTTTCTTCCTCTTATCTTTCCTTCTCAATAAAATTCTAAATATCCTTTCTAAGAAATCCTCGTGCTGTCTCTTCAAAAAACCCCTGTATCTTTCCCTCCATTCCCTCAAAACTCCATCAGACTCCCCTATCTCAGCCAATCCTTCGTTCCTCCAATCAGTCCCATTGACCCTCTCAATATGGACAAAAACACCTCACCAGTCTGGAGAAAAACCTGCAATTTTCCGCGTCAATCCAACATGATCCTAACCCTCTCTTTTCGAACCTAGCCTTCATTCTTTCCCTATCACCTTACATCTTCTTTTCACTTTTTTTTTTTTTTTTATCCTAGACCTCCCCCCTTCAGACTTCCCATACAGCTTCCCATATCGCTCCATTTTCCCACAGCTTTCTCGGAAAACCCCCATTTTTTCCTTTTCTCCAAGACTTCCCATCTCTGCTTTTTCCCTTGTCAAACTCCTCGAAACTCCAGCCTCTCTTTTTCAAGCGGCCCCTTTGACTTCCTATGGTCCCACCTTAGTCCTCCAGTACAGCTCCCTCTTTATGCCTCTTTAACTTAACAACCTTCTTCTTGCATTTTGAGAGTTCTCAAATTTCCATGCAAAAAATAAATAAATAAATAACTACCCAGTAAAAACCTTATAATAGAAAAAAAAAATCACGCCAATTAGGAAAAGAAAAACATAAAATATTAATACATGCATATATGAGAAAAGCCTAAGAATTAATTCATGCAATAATAATAATAATAATAATAATAATAATAAGAGTAATAATAGTAATAATAACAATAATAAGATAAGATCACTAATCACATGCAATTTTCTGAAAATAAATAAGCAGATGAATAAATAAATAAATAAATATCAAATGCAAATAATTAATAATATAAATATTAAACTAAAGTACAATGAAAAATAATAAAAAAACAAAATATCATACTGACACAATTAAATATCGAAAATTCACCTTAAGTAATCAAAATCAAAATTAAATCAAATACTCACCTAATTTCAAAAATCAAGCAATCAAGAAATTAATCTTAGGGAATTAAGCTCAAAAAGCATCTAAGTGACCTAGGTGAAAAAGTGCCTAAGTGATGTAAGGTGATTAGAAATGTGTCAAGTAGCCTAGGAGTGTACTTATGGGCCAAGTGCATCTAAATGGGTCTAAGTGTGCAATCCTAAAAGTGCACTTAAAAGCTATCCTAAAAAAGAAGGGAAAAAACCTAAGTCTAAATTAGGGCTGCCAAGGGTCACAATGGGGTTAGATAAATCCCTCAACCAGAGTCTCCAAGGTGACTCAAAAAGGTAAGTAGTATGAGTAGCAATGGGCCACCAAAGAACTATTATGGAGCACTGGAAGTGAACTTAAAGACATGTGCTAAATGGACAAAATAAAGAGTCTACACCTAATTTTAAGATTGTTTTCTATTTTTGTGTTTTGGGCTAATTCTAGGATTGTTTCCTATTTTTGTGTTTTGGGTAGATTATTTCTTATTTTTGTGTTTTAGGTTTTGTGTATATATATTCAATTTAATCAATGGAAAATTCAAGTCATTGTTTCTCAATAATTCTTTTTCTACTTCAACATGGTATCAGAGTTGTACCTGAATGAAGTGTGAGATTTCCATCTGTAGCAAGTGGTGTAGCAACAGGTTTTGCACCAGACATTTTTGTTCGGGAAAGAAGATTAGAGATATATTACCTTTGAGTAAGCAACACACTAGATGGAGTGGTAAGAACCTCAATGCCAAGAAAGTAGGACAAGGCACCAAGATCCTTGATTGAAAATCTTTGTGCCAGGAGGTCAATGTAGCGTTGAATAATATTGGTGTTGGTACCTGTGATAATAATGTCATCCACATAAACAAGTAGATGTATAATAATGTCACCTGAGTGGAGAATGAATAGAGAAGTGTATGCATGAGAGTTTGTGAACCCAGACTCAATGAGGACTGGAGAAGTTCAAGATACCAAGCCCGTAGGGCCTGCTTGAGTCCATATAGAGCCTTCTTTAATTTGCATACATGTGTTGGATTGTCTCTATCAACAAATCCTGGAGACTGGGCTATGTAGACATCTTCAGAAAGATGGCCTTGAAGAAAGGCATTATTAACATCGCAACTGCCAACCTTTATTGACTGTCAGGCTTAGAACAAGTCGTATTGCTGTTGGCTTGACAATCGGACTAAAGGTGTCATGATAATCCATGCCAGGTTGCTAATGAAAACCTTTGGCAACTAATCTGGCCTTGTACCTATCAATAGAGCCATTAAAAAGCTGTTTAATATGAAAAACCCACTTACATCCAACAAGATTCTGCATAGAAGTAGATGGAACAAGCTCTCAAGTTCATTTCCAAACAAGAGCATCAAATTCATCATTCATAGCTTGTCTCCATTTGGGATTGATTAGGGCTTGGTTAACAGATGAATCTAAAAAAAAATGAAGAAAATACGCCTAAGAATATTAGGTTCTAATACCATGTTGAAGTAGAAAGAGAATTATTGAGAAACAATCACTTGAGGAGAGACGATATCCCTGAGTGCCTTGAGGACGAGGTGTTAGGGATTGTTGATTAGTGACAAGCCAAAACATCGGGCATTGTTTGGCAGTGTGTCCTTAAATACTGCATGCTTGACAACGACCCAAATAAGGTTTGGGTTGGCTTTGATCATGAGGAGAAAACGTAGTGGTAGGGCCTGGTTGTTGTGGAGTGGTGGTTGTGGATGCCAATTTGGATGATTCCAGAAGGTTATGGGATTTGTTGTTGCTGGTAGTGATAGAGGAGATGGTTGAGCGGTTTGAAGAGATACTTCTTTGTTGAGAAGTTTCTCATGGAGCTCAGCAAAAGAAATTGACGTGTCATGGGCATTAATTGCATCAATGATGGATTTGTACTCATCACTTAGTCCTTCAAGAACCTGATCAATAAGATCCTCATCATCAACTGGCTCCCTAAAAGCGCAAGTTCATCAGCACGAGTCTTTATCGCCTGCATATATTCACTAATTGATTTTAAGCCCTTGGTACACCGCTTTAATTGTTCATTCACTTGTTCAATATGACCAAGAGATGGTTTGGCATAGGTATTGGCAAGTTCAATTGTTTCATAAGGCAAATACATTTTCTCTTCATGCCTTCTCAGATGCAAATTGGGCTGGCAACAAAGACGACTATACCTCTATGAGTGCCCATATTGTCTATCTTGGTCGTCATCAAATTTCTTGGTCATCCAAGAAACAACATACAGTTGCTCGGTCATCCACAGAGGCTAAGTATTGATCAGTTGCCACTACTACTTCAAAAATCAATTGGATTTGTTCCCTTCTCACAAAGTTTGGTGTCACTCTTCCTATACCACCTATTATCTATTGTGACAATGTTGGTGCCACTTATCTTTGTTCTAATCCAGTCTTTCACTCGCACATGAAACATGTGGCAATTGACTATCACTTTATTCAGGATCAAGTTTAATCAGGTGCTCTTCGTGTTACTCATGTTTCCTCAGTAGATCAGCTTGTTGATGTTCTTACTAAACCGCTTCCACGAAATCGCTTCCAAGAATTACAGGTCAAGATTGGCGTCTTCTCTAGAGCTCCATCTTAAGGGGGCTTATTAAAAAATTCATTATAATAGATTTTCTTTCTATTTTCAAATTCTTGTAATTAATTGTAATTTCTTATTTTTGTTGTACTTCCCTAATTCTAAAATTGTTTCCTATTTTTGTGTTTTGGGTTTTGTGTATATATATTTATTCTTAATCAATGGAAAAGTCAAGCCATTGTTTCTTAATAATTCTCTCTTTACTTCAACATGTTAAACTATATATTTTGTACTTGGACTTTATTTTGTTTAAACTTGCTCGAACTATGGACTTTTATTATAGACTTGGATTATAGACCTTAATGATTTTTACTTTCTCATGTTGCTTTTGAGTACTGGTTTCTATATTGATGAATTGGAACTTTAGTTGGAGGAAGTTTTTTTGTGGTTTATTTCTAGAAAAAAAAATTTCAAGGTGTTTTGATTTACTGCCAACTTGGACTAGGAGAAACCCTTAAGGTCAAACCTTTGACCTAGGGTCATAAGTTGAATTATGGGTTGCCTAGAATCCGGGGTGTGACATCTCCACTCCCAGTTTAGCTTACTTGGTCACTTTCAATGGTCCCTCAAATTTCAACCAAAGACCTAGCAACAAAGTTTACAACATGAACTCATCGGCATTCTTTAGAAATGGTATACACCACAACTGTGGAAACTCATCTCAACAAGGAAAAGAAAGATTTGGCAAAGGTTCTTGGAGAAACAAGTTCAAATCTAAAATTTCTAGTCTTCAACACAACTTATGACCTATAATCACATGATTTCCAGACTTAGTGCATCCATTGCCAAGAAAGATGTTGATCATATCACCTTTTGTAAAGCCATATCATAAATATAATAAAATTAAAAGACAAATCAATCAATCAAAGAATGAAAATTTGAAATTTACACGGCAGTTGGTGAGGGAATTGTTCAGTTAAGAATGAAGAGAGACCACACTCGGGGAAATATTATTGAGGGCATAGATGTTGACTTTCCATATTCACACCTAATTAAAAAGGTGATTTAAGAGTGAAAAATATGCTGTTAGGAAAGATTGTTCAAAATGATCCCAAGTTATAAAAATGAACTCTTTCATTGAGATGGCCTTTTTGAATACTTTTATCCTTTCTTTTTTTTTTTTTTTTTTTGCCTTCAAAATTATAATCTTTCCTTTATTGATGTTAATTTATTTACTTTATCATTTTTTCTAATTTTTCATTTATTTCTTTTACTTACTTTTTCTCTTCTATGAAGTCTCATTATAACTTCATCTTTAGTTTAGTCATGTCTTATGAAGCAAATTGTATTTCCCTCCCTAGCTTACTCTCTAAGTTGTTAGCAATCCCACCATCCGGTGACGATTCTTTCTCATAGTCCTTTTTTATTTTCATTCAAGCTGTTCATTAAAACTACACAAAGGCTAAATTTAAATTATAAGAGTTAATTTCAATTACAGTCCCTCAAGTTTTGACTTGGATACACCTTACTTCAACTGGTTTGAAATTTCATCAATTATCCCCTTTATTTTAAGTGAAAGGGGAGGTTGAGTAAAATTAATAAATGAAAATATGGGGGATGTATTTGATGAAATTTCAAATCAATGGACGAAAGTGTATTTAATTGAAATAGGAAGAAAAGTGAATTAAATTAATTTTATAAAAAACTTAACTGAGATTAAATTCTTGTTAAGTATAGTCACTTAGGTGGTGTTTGTTTTTTGGCTGAATAGAAAAAGCCAAAATAGAAAAAGCCAAATATTTTAGCTTTTTCTATTCAGCCAAAAGTGACCTGTTGACATCATCCAACATAACTAGAGTGAATTTATTATCAATAAGTTTAGTTTGATTATGTTGGATGATGTCAACAGGTCACTTTTGGCTAAATAGAAAAAGCTAAAATATTTGGCTTTTTCTATTAAGCCAAAAAACAAACACAACCTTAATCTATCATGAGATTAAGTTCAAAATCATAATAGTGATAAGATCTCAAACTTCATATCCTAACACAGTCAATTAAACTTATCTTGATGAGTTTGAAGTCTCAAAATTGTTTTGAGATCCCTAGCTAGAAATAATTGCTAAGGCCCTTAATTTTGTTATTAAAATGTCTGTGAGCTTGATTGAGATCAATTTGGATTACTTTTAGAGATTCTAGAGGACTTTAGAAGAATATATAAAAAGAAAAACTTAGGGAAGATGAAAAGTGCTAGTTAGAGCAGCCTTCTATTGCACCAGAAGAAGTGGGCGCGCCCTTCTACCATGCCAAAAGGACTTGACGCATCTGTATAAGTACGCTAGGAAGGAAAATAAAGCAACAAGCCCGCCTTTGACTTGAGAGTTGGAGAACCCTCTCCCAGACTTAAGTGGCGCACCTTTTAAGCGCGCCAAGGAAAAGAAAGAGTAATGGCTCAACCCCATCAAGGATTGATAGGCATACTCTGTCCACTGAAGATTAAATGTGTTAGCACATCTCTTCCCTCCATGAACAAATGGTGCATTTAATTATACATACACTGTAAGCATTGGGCTGCCTATCCGATGGTGCAATTCAAAAGCTGTGGCACGCTTGGTCAACGTATGAGAAGCATCCTCTTGCATCCAACAATCTTGCATGGGTGGGGCACACCCAACGTAAGTGTTCTCGAAGTTTGGATGGTGTTGGAGCTGTTCTTTCCAAACTGCCAGCTTCTTCTTGTCTCATGTTCACCTGCAATGCAAGGTTTACCCGTTGAAGCCCCGGGCAGACCCCTCCGATGGGTAAGTCAGTTGGAGTGTGATAAGTCAAGTTCTTTTTAATTTTTCTTATTAGCTGTGTTCTTATACATCTCTTCACTTACCGCCGGAACCGGAGATAATGGGGGCATTTTCACCACATCACTACCCACTTTGCCACCTCTCATGGCAGCAACCTTTTGGGCTAACCGCTCCCACCATTTTTGGCGGCTAACCCCCTCAACACCTTTCACATAACTTAGAATATTTCTTTCTGGGCCAGACACGCTGTCTAGTGCTCCAAATTCAGCTCTTAATTTTAAATGCTTGGGCCCAGGCCCATTGCTACAAATCTGTGAGGGTTCACAGATTGGCTACCACCATACCTTCTACTGCAACCTCATTCATCAGGATGTGAATGGGACCTTACAAGATATTTGGTGGAGAATTTGTTCTGCTACCATCTCTGAAAGGATTAAAGGTTGACTAATTTTAGGCTGGCAACCAGTCGTATTCTAGAAATAGAGAAGGGGAATTTGAGGAAGAGTCATCATAGTTAGAGCAGGGGATATATAGAAGAAACCTTTTTTTATCCCTTGGAGGAATGTTTTTAGTTTTTCTTCTTGAAATACTTTGCAGGTACAAAACTGTATGAGCTTTTTGTTCATGGAGTTCTATGGGATACTTCGAAAATGAATGAAATCCAATTTTGAAAGAAGTCTTTTGTTTCTTTGCTTGAGTAATTTTTTTATCTTAAGTTTAATTTCCCTCACATGTTGTAGGTTGAAAGGGCAACTATCCCTTGCAACTCAATTTAGTCCTCAATGGTTTCAAAGGGTAGTGGATAGGGAGGTGAAGTTCATGTTGTAGCATTCTGAAAGCCCCAAGCTAAGCAACTCCATGAGCATGTTTGAACTTTATATATTTAGCCTCCACTTTCCTTTGAGGTTGAAAATACTAGGAGAAGAAAATTCAATATGTTAAAATTTGGTACAAAAACAAAAATGATCAAATAGCTATTGTATAATCCCAAATCCTATATATATATATATATATATATATATATATATATATATATATATATATATATATATATATATATATATATATATATATGCGGTAGCGTATAGGATGTGTATATGAGATAAAATAAATTAAACAGGTCCATATCGCGGGGCATGTCCCCACACCCTTAACAAAATCAATAATGGGTTAAAGCATAATTTTTCTTCACCACATATATCATATCACGAATTTTCAAGTGAAACCAAAAAACTATTTAGGTCATAAAACTCTAACATTAAAAAAATGTGAAAACAAATATTTGTATAATGATTATGAGAGTAACTTTAAACATTAAAGTTCTCATTCAAGCTTTTTTAAATGAAATATATTAATATTAAGTTTCATTTAAATAATCTATTCTTCAGCTGATGAGTTGACATTTAGACTTATTCAATTTGTTTACGTCGAACATTCACATCGAAAATACATATAACAAAAGATCATGGGAATTTATAATATAAGCAATTTTTATAGCCAAATTGTAAAGAATAGAATACTATTTTCAAAAGAGATCCAAATCAAGTCGTTGTTTTTAATAAATAAATAAATAATTCTTTCATTTGGAAGATGGTGTTAAAGAGCGACTGAATCAAATAACTTGCTCAACCGGCAAAGCTGAGCTAGTGAACTTGACTTTATCCATCTTCACGGGACTCCCTGCCTAATATATTTTTATATTGAAAATATGTATAAAAAAATTAGAAATGGGATGTTGCATATGGCCTTACGTACGTTATTAACTTGTTTTTGTTTATGTTTGTTTGTTCTTATTTTTGTTTATCTGCTTATATATGGCTTAAAATAAATAACTCTTGGTAATAACGGATTATGAAGATTTCATTTTATTATTTTAAATAAATCAAACTTTTATTAATTATTTTTTTATCATATTAAATTAATTTAAATTAGATTTAAGAGTTTTTTTTATATATATTTATTATTTAAAAACGTGACTTGTGACAAGTTATTTCCTTTGAAACATATATAAATAATTTAAACTAATTAAAATAATATATAAAATGACATAATATACCAATTAAGAATATGATATTAATCATAACATTTAGAACAGACATATCATACCGAATAAATTATTCCATTTTTATTATATTAATAGATAAATTGAAGTTTTCATGGTAAATTTAGATATGTTTGATATCAATAATATTATAATATTTAAAAATTAATTTTAATTACTAAGTTTTGTTTGGTTTTAAAACCATTTTTTAGTTTTCATTTTCTATTTTCATTTCAGTTTTCAATTTATGTTTTTTCTTTTCTCAAAAATATCATTGACTAAGAAAAGTAAAAATAGTATTTTAAAAAAGTTAACGGATAAAATCTTGTTTGATTTTAAGCTTTCGTGAATGTATAAACTTGTGAAATAGTATTTTAATTAAGTAAACGATGGGCAAGTAATATGCAAGGGTCAATGGTCTTAAAAAACTTAATGGGATGATTAATTAGGAGTTGAAGAGTAGTTGGAATCCATGTTTAAAAAAACAGATCCCATAAGTTGGTTATTATTTTTGTTACTTTCAATGCAGCTTTCCATAGTTCCCCACGAAATGAATAAGCCTTATTTTGAAATAGGAGTTGTTTGGTCGAGGATGTTCTCTTAGCCCGGAAGCCATCCTCGAAATTCACGAGCTTGATTCCTTAAACACATGTCAGCTGATCAGTGGATGATGTCTATATCACTTCTCCTACTATCGTCACCCAGTGCTCCAGAAATTAACTGGTATCTGGACGCGTGAATAATAACAACCTTCGCTGATCACTTACCATTCCCACGGCCTCATGCCTTATATATTTCCACAAACCTAGCTCAATTTTCATAGCCACCTTCACTGTCCTATACTCACTAAGCCATGGCCATAGATACAAGCCTCTTGCCTGAGCTTGCTGCAGCAACTCTTCTCTTCTTCATCACCCGCTTCTTCATTCGTTCTCTCTTTCCCAAACCTTCCCGGAAGCTCCCTCCTGGCCCCAGAGGGTGGCCGCTCCTCGGCGCTCTTCCTCTTCTAGGTAACATGCCTCATGTTTCACTAGCAAAGATGGCCAAAAGATACGGACCTGTCATGTTCTTGAAAATGGGCACTAACAGCATGGTGGTGGCCTCAACTCCGGAGGCAGCTCGGGCTTTCCTTAAAACCCTTGACATTAATTTCTCGAACCGCCCGCCTAATGCCGGCGCAACACACTTGGCCTATGATGCCCAAGACATGGTTTTTGCGGATTATGGGCCAAGGTGGAAGGTACTGAGAAAGCTAAGCAACTTACACATGTTTGGTGGGAAGGCTCTTGAGGACTCGTCTCAGGTCCGAGCTGTTGAGCTAGGTCACATGCTTCGAGCCATGCTTGAGTTGAGCCAGCGAGAGGAGCCGGTGGTGGTGCCGGAGATGTTAACTTTTTCCATCGCCAACATTATAGGGCAAGTGATACTAAGCCGCCGGGTGTTTGAAACAAAAGGGTCGGAGTCAAATGAGTTCAAGGACATGGTGGTGGAGGTCATGACCAGTTCTGGGTACTTCAATATTGGCGATTTTATTCCGTCCATTGCATGGATGGACATCCAAGGGATCGAGCGCGGGATGAAGGATTTACATAAGAAGTTCGACAAGTTATTGACAAGGATGATAGAGGAGCACACGGCATCA
This sequence comes from Vitis rotundifolia, assembly GCA_030254885.1. Taxonomy (NCBI): domain Eukaryota; kingdom Viridiplantae; phylum Streptophyta; class Magnoliopsida; order Vitales; family Vitaceae; genus Vitis; species Vitis rotundifolia. Next base: position 11,279,966 of record CM058156.1, read on the forward strand.
GCCCATGAGCGCAAGGGAAACCCAGATTTTCTGGACGTACTCATGGGCCATCAAGGAAATTCTACAGGGGAGAAGCTCACCCTTACCAACATTAAGGCGCTCCTCCTGGTAGGTGTAGTTAGAACTCATCCCTAATTTTATTTAAAAATAACTTTTGTAAGTTATGATTTTTTATTCAAGATAAAGATTTTTAGTTTTAAATAAATTTATACTAAAATGTTTCCTTTTTTTTTTTTTTTGGAATCAATATTTTTTATTATTAGTTCCTTCATGTTAAGAAATTAAAATTCTAAAAATTAGTTGATGTTTGGGAGTTATATTAAATTAAATTCTATTTTTACTTTGTTTATGTTAAAATTTAATTTCCTTTAAAATAAAATCTTTTTATTTTCATTTTTATTTATTTGATGCAATAAAATTAGAATTTGAAATAAACTCTATCTAATTTATTTATAAGTACTATTTTTTTTTTTTAATAAAGAGTTAATGAAAAAACTGAAAAATCAAGATTATATTTTTTTAAATGACATTGATAAATAAAAATAAAAATGGTTATGAAGAAAACTAATTGAAGAATTTATAATTTTTTTTTCTTATTATTTACTATTTAAATAAATGATGGTTAAAAAATAATTATTACATTTTTATAAAATAAAAAATGACTATTTTTTTAATAATTTTAACCCTCAAATGCGAAATTATATTATTAAATAAAGATTTAATCACTTCGTCTAAACATTATATTTTTATTTCCATAAAATATTATATAAAACTTTTAATTTTCAAAGATGTCCTGATAATATAAAAATTTAATTTATAGGAGATTTTCTTAGGTTTATTTGGCTTGTATTTAGCATTTTGTTGTCTCTTCATTTGACAGCATGTAACGATATTTTTGCTTCCTTTGCTAGGATTTATTTATCGCTGGGACAGATACTTCATCGAGCACAATCGAGTGGTCTCTGGCTGAGATGTTGAAAAACCCGAGCATCCTCAAGCGTGCTCAGGAAGAAATGGATCATGTGATTGGAAGGAACCGCCGGCTCGTGGAGTCTGACTTGCCAAAACTTCCATACCTACAAGCCATATGCAAGGAAAGCTTCCGGAAGCACCCATCAACCCCATTGAACCTTCCTCGTGTCTCAACCCAGGCATGTGAAGTGAACGGCTACTACATCCCGGAGAACACTAGACTCAGCGTGAACATATGGGCAATTGGGCGAGACCCTGATGTTTGGGAAAACCCGGAAGAATTCAGGCCAGAAAGATTTTTAAGTGGAAGAAATGCAAAAATTGATCCTCGTGGAAATGATTTTGAGTTGATCCCGTTTGGGGCTGGACGAAGGATATGCGCTGGCACTAGAATGGGAATAGTGCTGGTTGAGTACATTTTAGGGACGTTGGTACACTCATTTGACTGGAAAATGACAGATGGAGTTGAGATCAACATGGACGAAGCTTTCGGGCTTACACTACAGAAGGCTGTTTCTCTTTCGGCTATGGTGACACCAAGGCTCCACTGTTGTGCAAGCGAAAGCTTTTGATGCCAACAATGTTAGTTCAAGAACACAAATAAAACAATCACACATACGGTATACGAGGTTTTAACGTGGTTCGGCCAACCATGCTTACGTCGACGGATGAGAGAGAATGATTCCACTATACAATAAAGAATATTACAGAGGACAGACCCAGATACAACTATTGGGTTCCCGAAACATCCCATGTTTCCCCACTCCTTGTATCCATACTCTACTACGACCCTTCTCGCTCCATCGGGTACCTCTCGTTCTTCCTCACATCTCTATCCACCTCATATAGTCTTTACAAGCTCATCTCCATCTCATAACTTTTTCCCCTCATGACCTAGAATATTTATAAAGATATTTCCAACAACCTTCCTTATTCTATAAAGAAGTCTAATATTACAATAATATATCAACCTAGAAATATTCTATATAATATTCTTTACAAAAAAGGAATCTATACTAATTAAGAATTTGGGACACTTCCTAACATCCACCAGAGTGCGTATGCAGTTTGACCTCAAATCGTTGAGACCAAAACCTAGGCCTAGCTGGCTACCGTATGACGTGGATGCAATTTATCAATAAAACCCTTTCTGATTTTGTTTTAATTTCCTTTGGCTTTGTAAAATGTATACGCTCAAAGATGGTAGGTTCATTCTACCACCATGCAAGCATTCACCTATCAATAATCTACTAATTTAACGTCTGATTGTGTATATGTTACGTTTTTTGTGTTTTTAAAATTAGAAAATCATTGGTAACATAGTTAAGTTGACGAAAGTCATGTTTAGGATTGGCAACGAGGCGGGTTTGGGACGGACCACCCCTACCCCATTCCCGTCCCAATCATATAAATCTATTTCCCATCCCCGTCCCAAACCTGGGGAGGGTTAATGTCTCCCGCTCTTGTTTACAAAAGAGTTGATAATCCCATCCCCATACCAAATCTGTTTTAAGGGCGGGATGGGGTAGGGCGAGTTTGGGTTTGGGTATGGGAAAATTTTCCTCTCCTTTTGATGTCATTTTGCTGAATCCGTAGGTTATTCTAAAATAGTTTGAAACAAATTTAGCCATAATAAAATTCTATTTGTATGTTTCTAGAAGCTGTTTAGAAAAAAAAAAAATAAAAGGTTTTCATCTATGAAAAAACAACATGAAATTAGATCGTTCTCTTATAACAACTTGTTTCTGCAAAAACATTAATACCAAAATTGAACCCTAAAATAATGAAAATCCCATAAATCATCATTCTTATTCTTATAAACCCCAAAAATCAGTTTATATGTGGATGAAATTGATTTGGATAGGATAAAAATTGATGTCAGAAACATGAACAATAAGAGCCAAAGATGAAAATTGATTCAACTAATATTTATGATAAAATGCATATAAGACGAAGACCAAGAATGCATATAAATAACAAATCTATTGATAAATAATTGAAAAAACCTCAAACCCATAAACTAAAACCAATAAATTTTGAAAAACAAGCCAAATTTTTAACAAAACTTCAAAAGTTAGGGTTTTCTTATCTGGAAGGAAGGGATCCACAAGAACTCAAATAATTTGTTGTCTATGAGACTACGAATCTGGTTTTTAGAGCAAAAGGTTTTACTTTTAGGGCAAAAGAACTAAGAAAACGAAGTCTTTCTTTAGAGAAAAAAAAACCCTAAAAATCTAGAAAGAATAAATTATATATAGGGAGGAGTTTTTAGGTATTTTGTAATATTTAAGGGTAAATTGGTAATTATATATCCAGGGTGGGTAACAACAAACCATACTCGGCTTGAACCTAATTCAGGTTTCACAAAACTTTCTCATACCTGTCCCATACCCGATTAATTTATTTCATACCTGTCCCAATAGGGGCGGGGTGGGGCGGGTGACCCGATTGACCCGCGAAATTGTCATTCCTAGTCATGTTGTTGAGGCTGCACACAGGTTTTGTTACCAATGCACGACCACATTCGGGATTCCTACAAGACTACCATAACCACCACTGCTAACACATAAACACCTTTAACTCTACTTCATCCAGACCCCCACCCCCACCAATATTAAAGCTATCCCTAGTACTATACAATTCCTTTTCACCACTGCCACCACTACTATGTCCTTCAACACAAAAGCACCCCTCCCACCACCTCTAGCGGCACTATCAATAAGAGAATCTCCATTACTTCAATGAAATTAATTAAATATGCTTATAGAACCTTTAGATATATCTTAACAACAAGTATTTCCCCATAAATACATGTGAACCTTTAGAAATATCGTCCTCAAGGTACAAAGATAAAAAAAACTTTGTTTATGAGAATGCCCTCTTAGGAGTAGAGTACCAATGCCTAAGTCACAGAATTAGCCAGAAAGAAGTTAAAAGTAGAATAGGATAAATGAGTGAGATATTTTCATGAAGTTGAACTCTATTATTCTTATATTCATTAAAAAAAAATGTTACATTTGGAATAATATTTTTAGTGCATTAGGCTATTTAGATTAAATTGATAATTTTATTCTTTTCATCTTGATTTAGTACCTCTGTAATTTTCTATGGTTTTGCACCATTTTGAAGATGCAAGTTTATTTCAAAATCAATCTGGAATTAACCAGATAAATATGATTGAGATAAGTGAGAATAATGATGTAAAAAATATAAAGTGAACTTATAAAAATTTGGAATAAATTAATTTGAAAAGAATTTTCTACTAATAATCTAAAAAGAAGAATTTTCAATGAATTTTAAATTTAATTTTTTTTTTAAAAAAAAAAAACCTAATCTTTTTAAACTTGAAATATGAAATTTTTCTGAATTTTTCTAAAATTCTTAAGTTTCTTAATTGTATTTTTTTTAAAAAAAAATTACGATTGCTAAATTGATCCCAAGTTCACTAGGTTTTCTTTAATATATACCTATTAGGAGAGTTCTCTCAAGAATTGATGCACCTAAATCTTAACCCGAAATTCTCAAAAAGTTTGGTCTTATTCAATAAAAGAGATTAGTACCACCTTAAGGTGTTGAGGAGTCTACTAGGACGCACATGTGGTGCTGCATCATAGACATGAGATTAGATATAGGTTACAGTGTGTAAGTTTTTTGAGTAACAAGGCACCTTTAAGATTATAACAAAACCTTTGAGAGTCTGTCACCAAGCCAAAAGGAGATTGATCTCTTAGAGTCAAGAAATAATTTCTCTCTAACAAAATTTTTACATGCCCTAGCAAAACCATGTCTACATTCATCATTATATGCACTTCATTAGAACTTTGTGCTAAATTTCATGTAAACCTTAGTCTAGTGAAATGAAGCCCTTAGTCAGTCATTAGTTGTTGGAGTCTTAGAATCACTAGAATAAGTTCTAAACATGTGCCCAACAAGCTTGCAAAAGTTGAATATGTTCTATGTTCTCATGTCTTTATGTTAGTGCTTAAGTGGTTCTTTATTTCCAAGTTTAAGTTTGATTGCCTTTTGTTGCAAGTCGGATTAATAAAATTAGTAGATCATTTTTGCATACTTCTAGCCTTTGTCCTGGTTTTTACTTCTCTCCACCTAGTAGTTGGAAAGAAGAACTAATAAATGATCATTATTATAAATCTTTGAAAACAAAGGCTTAATCAAATTAAAAAAAATATCAAATCTAATTTCTTTTAACCTAACAAAAATTAATCAAACAATTTACACACATGCCTTAAATTTGAACATAAATGAGGTTAAACTTGCATTATTCATCACTATAGGCATATTATTTCTATAAAGATAGATGGAAGGCATATTTTCTGATCCTACTTAAGTTCATATACCATGCTATTTATTTATTAACAATCTAATTAAGAACATGTGTTACATTTTTTGAGTTTTCCAAAGTTGTTTTAAGGTAGAGTATGCAACTGGTCAATGATTCAAGCATTGACCTCTATAGTGCTTGGATAACCTTGGGTTCATTTTGAGGATCTTCATTTGAAACCTTTAAGTTTGATTACCTCTTGTTGCAACTTGGGCAACTTGGATTCAATAGATCATTTTTTGGCTTCGTAATTTTTATAATGCAAAATGTACGGACATTGTTAATTGCAACCACTATCACATTCTTTATTACAAAACAATTGATATTCTTTCTTAGTAACATGAATAAGCAATCCAACTTGATTTCTAGTATTAAAATTTTTTACGTATAAAAAATATACAGGTGTTGAACCTAGGACAACACAACACCTAATACAATTATGATATCAATCCAACCTCGGCCAAGCGAATGCTACTAGTGCATTCTGGTGCACTAGGGGCATTGTTTAAAATACTACTAAGCTTCATTTCTAAGTGCATGAACCAATGATCATTTAAAAACAAAGTGAATTAAGATTTAGATGGTGGAAACATAAAATAATTAGAGTAGGACAACGTTGGCTTTATTGTAGTTGACTTTTGACTTATGGGCAAAATGGTCAATTAAGCTTCTTCATATGAACCTTGATTTGATGTTTTTAGCTTTTATATATATATATCAATGACTAAATTTCTTATATAAAAAAAAATTAGGAATGTTATTTTGGTAAATATAGATGGAACTCATATTATTACTTATCAATGTAATTAAGATTATTTGTTGCATTTTACAAATTTTCTCTAAAGTTGTTTTAAGGTAGAGCATGCAACTATTCAATGATTTAAGCACTGACCTCTTTGGTACTTGGACTAAATACATTTATAACCTTGGGTTCATTTTGACTTATTTATGTGAGAAGAGGGTGTTTGATAAAACTTAATACTTATTATTTAATGACTTAAGTTGAATTTAAGTTAAATTATACTTAAGTTGTTAATTTAAAATTTATTACTTAATTCTTATTTTAAATATTAAGGTTGTTTGATAGAATTAACTTGAAACTTATTATAAATTATTATTTAATACATTTATTCTCATAAATTATAATTAAGACAAAGGTTGAGTAATAAAGGAGGTTGTGGAATAATAAAGGAGATTGTGGAAGTAATTAGAGCAAATGAGGGTAAAAAGATAAAATGAAGATATAAACTTAAGAATAAGTTAATTGTTTTTACTTATTACTTAAAGTTTGTTGGTGTTGTGCCAATTGGATGCAGGTTCATCTAGCTTCACTAGAGTTAGACGGATTGCTTCCCTGCATAAAAGGATGACCGAACAAGTAGTCCGAGCATGCCCCTCCGAAGTTTAAGTTAGAATCTAATAAGAGTGAATCCAACTTTTTGAATGACTATGTAAGCGTATTTTTTTCATGCTTATGGAGGGGTTTTTATAGAACATATGGCGTCATCGTCGCAATGTTGATTGTACATTTATGTCTTTTTTGTGCTAATGATTATCATCATGGCAGATATTATGACTTAATAAGGTAGTCAATGTCATTATCTTAATGCAGATTAGATAATCATACCAAATAAGAGTTGTTGATTGGTGCCATTTGTTGTCTGTCGTGCAAGAATCCTGGACCATGTCGTTGACTATGCATTTACGTTTGTCAATGTCACTTATTATTCGTAACAATTGAGGAACATTGATTTTTTGGTGTAAATGTTGTTTTGATTGTCACTTAAGCATTGGTGGTGGTTAATCATCTGCTTAATGCTTGGAATTTTCATCTGGCTTGGTTTGTCCGTTTGAAAGTCCCCAGTTGGCTTGCTCTGTCCATTCCATCTAACATTGGGGAATAAGGAAATCTGTCTTTCCTTTTGCGCCAAATGGAGCTTGTCTTAATCCAGATGGATTGCTCCCAAACGAATTATTCGTTTATCTTGGACGACCAAAGAGTCTTAAATTTGTGAAGGACACATAGAGGGAAGCTTCTCGCAATGCCCCTTAATCTTTCTGCCACTATTCGATCGGGTTGCTGGCAGGCTGAGGCAGGACAGATTGTCTGCTTTTTTCAATTTTTTGAGCGTTAAGGGATACGTGTCATTTGGTACTTTAATGATAGGCCACATTGACCGAGGCCGGTGTCAAGCAGCATGTTTCTTCACTAATCTTAGTAAGCGCTCCCAAGCGACGTGTCTTTTGGTCTGCCTAGGTTTTCATTCCCTATAAATAGCAAAGTTCCACCTATTTGATTCACCTTTTAATTTTCCTCTACATTGTGTTCTTTCACCTGCACTGCTCCTTCGTCGTTATTGTGTTTACCACTAGTTATGCCTTTTGCCTCCATTGTCGTCAACGACTAGTTTACTACTGAAGGATTTTTCTTCTCCTAAAAACATTTTGGTCTTGGCTTCGGTAAGTTTTCTATTGTCAGTTTGTTTCTTTGCTATGTTTGTTTTTGTTTTTTCAATTATATTGTGTTCTCTCACGTTTTCGTTGTCGTCATGATGGTGTGATATGTGCGATTCTTCATTTGTCGTTAGTGAAGGAGCTTGTTCTGCAAGTTTTTGTAGCCAAATCTGTCTAGACTTAGATTGTAATCCGTTTAGGTTTATATATATGTCGCTAAGGCAACACTGAATGGCGGATGAGCAGGGTGATTAGTTAACTGCGTTGATCTATGCAAGTTTCCACACGACCCAGATCTGTTTAGTCTAACACCATCTTGATTAAGCTATTAGACGACAAAGCTTTTTCATCAGTCAATCTTCTGAATAACATGATATACTTTACCAAGGAGTAGTTTACTGCAGGGCTCTGTCTTCTTTCTTTCTTTCTTTCTAAAACAATTTCTTCACTTCACATAAGTTCCTCTTACCTTCCTTCATTCGAACGTCATTCAGATATTGATAGGATGCAATGTGTTAGATATGTTTTTCCAGTTAGATTTCTCTTTATTGGAAGTCTTATTCATTTACACTATCAAGATGAGCCTAAAAGAGAGGTTCAACTTATCTGCTCACATTCCTTTTCGCCAGTTCATGACCAATCTTCTAGACTCGAGCAAAGGCTGGGCTAAAGGGCATGTTCTGGTGTTTGGCCCTTGGAGCTGTTCGTCTGAGGGTCCGGACAGAGTTTTTGCTCGACAGCGTTTGTTGGAGATTCCAAGCAGACTATGTTTTTACCATTTTTGTCTTGTCTTGCTATTGTTCTATCCTTGTTGCTAACTTACTCATAATCTTTATGTTCGTCTAATGCAAGTAAGGAGAGGCGGGGACGTCTAGTAGAGTGGGTAGTCTAAATAAGTTATTTGAGATTGACGTAACTAAACGAGCTTACAACATTCTTCTATCAGATAAGAACCTCTAAGCCTTGATTAAAAATCCAAAGCCTTTCACTATTCCGATGTTTCCCTGTCTAGCTCCTCTGTCTCTAGTGTCCAACAAACGTTTTGTGCTAAAAGATCTACCTTTCTACGAGGTTGCTCATTTAGCAAATTCTGAAGCATGCAAGCTCTTATAAAGAGATGTGAGAAGAAACGCCATGAGGGAACACTGAGGCAAGCTTTAGTTGCTAGCAGTTTGGCTTCTAATTCCATTGTCTGTCCTCCTGTTTAAAAGAAAAAACCCACAATTTATCTCGTCCAGAAGGCGAGAACTCCACCTCTTGCCTCGCTATTTTCATCATTTTCTTCATCTTCATCTTCTTCTTCATCATCCTCATTTTCTAATGACGAGATAGAAGCAAGAAAGAGTCGGTCGGTGCCCTCAATTATTTACGGGAAAGAGGAAGAAAATGAGATGGCTACCAATTTGAGGGTCGAATTCTGCGAGAAGCAGCATAAGCGTCTGTTCAAGTCTATCACTATCGACCCCTCTTCTTCAAAAAAGACCTATCTGTCACCTAATCTGAACTTTCTGTCCAAATCAACACCGTCGACTCCTACTATAACCGTCACCTCGGGCTCGAATGAAAAACCTTCCTTTATTAGCAATATTCTCTATCATGAGATAAGGAAGCCCTTTGTTTTCTCGAGGAACGTCAATGAGGAATCATTTGAGTGTCTGAACATTTCTCCTCCCCGCTCAAAGTTAGTCCATGTCTCAAACTGGGAGGAGTGTCTGAGTTTTTGAGTTGTATCCCCTTTTTCACCGAAATGGAGCCTCTTATGCATGACATGGGGGTGCTCTTTTTGGCTATACAATGAATTCTAGTTGAGGTGGATGCAAACCCCAACCAATCCTTCGTGGTGCAGCTTCCTCATGATACTTTGAATATTACCATTGCCCGCATCATGAATATGAAGGACTATACTACATTTGAGACAATAGAAGTAATAGGTTGTCCTCTCTTTTTCCACTCATGAATTTTCTTGTTTTTCCTTTAATCTCTTGTTTCATAGTGATCTTTGTTACCCTCAAGTGATACCCAAAGTTCGTAACCTCATGCGGTAGCAAACGCACTTCTTTCAGCGACTAAAAGCAGTTGAAACCATGAGGGCATACATTGCCCATGACATGGACAGAAATGAGAAGCTCCTAGTCGACTTTGATACTATAAGGAGCGAGGTTGCTACTGCCCGGAAGTTAGCTGAGTAGGGTACCTATCTATTGAGGAAGGCTAAGGAAGAGAAAGAAGCATCCCAGGTCGAGGCTCGTCGGTTGTCTAAGGAGAAAGCGACTATGGCAGCTAAGAAGGAGAAGGTTGAAGAGGAGACTATCTAGTTGAAACGAAGGCTACAAGACCTTTGGGCAAGGTTTGTCACTCAGAAGAAGGATCTAGAAGCGGATTACTAGAAGAAAGTTGATGACATGTTCTTCTATAGCTACTAGTGTTGTATGAAGAAGCATGACATTGCTAATGATACTCCCAACTTTCCTTTTGATGTTGAGGATGAGTTTTTGGGCAGCCCTGCCCCAAGAGATAGGCCTACGCTAGGAAAAAGACATGCTCCAAGAGACAGACCTTCCGCTGAAGACGACTCCCATGGCCATCGGACTTGACTTTTTTTTTTTTACTAGCTATGGCCTAGACTTTAATGCCTGTACAAACAATGTATACTCTTTTTAGCCTTTTTTTTCAACATGAATACACTTATTAATTTTTCTTCAAGTGTGTTCTTTTTTGCTGTTTATTTTTGCTACACTGTTTCTAAAAGTAACTTTTATTGATAATATTGCTTTAAGTTAGTTACGTTCCAAGGGTAGAGCAAGGGCACGCTGTCTAGTGTTTGGAGGTGGTATGCCCCTAAGTCTTATGCCTTAATTACAGCATAAGGCCATTCACAATTAGCTTGTAGCTTTCCGACTCCCACCTCAGCCGTGTTTTCGAAGACTTTTCTGAGGACCAAAGATCCTAGCCGAAAAAACCGTGGTTGTGTCTTTTTTTTTTTGTACTGAGCGATTACCATCTGATGGTAAGAAGTTATCTAGATAGCTGCAGTTTCTTATTTTTCGTTAGCCCATTCTAGTTGCCTTATGAGTTCTTCATCGTTGTCCTTTTGATCTTGCATGGCTGTTTTGGTAGTAAGCATGCCAATTTCGATTGGAATGATAGCTTCCATCCCATAAGCAAGGTGTGGAGCCGCATTTTTCATGTGCGCCCCCACTCGATCAGCGAGACTCGCTTTTACTTTGTGAAAAATTTCTTTTAGAAAAAGTTAGAGTCGCCACTTATTTTACTTTTATTTTAAAGGGAAAATAAAACAAGAAATAAAACCCTAAAAAAATGACTCATAATTTTTGGAAAAGCCCGTCTTTGAAAAAACCAAGTCTAAGTCCGAGGATCAGGTTACCTATTAGGAAGGTATCTTTAAAATGGTAGCACCCCTCTAAGCCATATAAAGGTCTCTACTGACTAAGTTAAGGCAAATGTGATAATTAATTGGTTAATCATAGATACCTAAGTAGGCTAGGTGATTTCAAAAGAATGTCATGCCTAACAAGAAAACCAATCACAATCATATAGAAGATTTAGAGTGCGTACCTGGACCACTTCTTAAGCGCTATCACAAAACATCAAAGGTTAGTTTGAATAGTATATCACCCAGCATGCACTTTATCATAAATAATCGAACAATGTAACAAATATCAAGACACCCAAGTGACTGAACTTCTCTATTGTACCAAAATACTTAGCCTTTTTACATAGCAACTCTGGTCAAGAAAAACTAGAGAAAGAGTCACTACGGCTTTTGTAGTATTCCGGGTATCGTCCTCAAGGACTGGCTTATGGAAATTGTCAATACTAAAATAAATGAATTGTCTTTGTTTAAATCCTAAAGTGAAAAACAATATGTGAATAATGTGAAACTAAGTAAAAGAAATTAAATTAATAAAAAAAATGAATATTGATTTGAAATTCGATTGATTCAAGTTTGGGGTTTTCCACAATCCAATCTAGGGTATAGAAATTAGAGAAAACAAGGGTCTTTTAAGTAATATGATCTTAGGGTTTTTGGGATCCATGGCCACTCGCAATCAAGTTGAGTTCTATAACTCAAAATTGCATCCAAAACCTAATTTTTCCTTTTTAAAACAGATTCCTAAAACCATCAAATGAATGAGATTGATTACCAATTTAAGATTTTGTTTTTTAACCCTTCCTACTCCTTATAGCTTTGTTTATGGGCAAATAACGATAAGAAGACGAGGATGACTAATGATCAAGAATTACCAAGAATCACTAGTATTGGGTAATAACCTACCATATCATTCCCTAAACGAACTCACAAGGATAGGATAAAAAAAATGATAAATTGTCACTCAACCAATAATTAATCTCATTATTATAATAATTTACCCATTGTCCCCATAAGTTTCCTAGCCCTTAGGTTTTCATGCTTCAAGCCCCAAGTTGGCTCGTAGCCTCTCTTGGGAGTGATGTCACATTCACAATCCATAATAGGGTAAAAATGCAGAATTTGAATCAAAAGAAACTAAAAATAATATATTTAATAAAAAAGAAAAAGAAAACAAACCAAAGTTCTCGTCTTCTTCCACCTTCAATGTCAAATTCTCCGGAAAAAAAAAATCCAAGATCCCTAAAACCTAGAATTAAGAGAATTTATATAATACCATCAATTACTTAACATGTGGCACACTCTCTTTGGCCACTTATTACAAAATAAATTCCTAAAAATGATTAAAAAAAATAATAAAATGGCGATTTCTAGTCATGTGGGGTTCACTTAGGGCGGATGAAGTGCCTTAGATGCAATTCCTGAGGTAGAGGAGGCGAAACATCAAAGTGGCAGTGGGTGAATTCGAAACTGGTGTCATTTTGAAGTAGATTTCGAATTCATAAGTTGGATTTCAAAGTCATAAGTTGGATTTTGAAGTCATTTCGAAATGACCCTTCAACTTGGTGCAGTTGTCTTCAAATGGCCACAACTTCTTCATTTCAGCTCTGATTTGCACACTGTTTAAAGTGTTGGACTCCTGACTTCCCGAGCTTCGAAATAATATATAGCATATATACAATGGACTCCAGAAAGTGCTCTAAATTTGTCCTCAAAGTCAAAGTATATAATGCTATCAGATTTTTGAGTTCTAAATTTCCATGTAGCTTAATCTTGCCTCATGCCTCATTTCCCATGTTTCCTTGCCTTCTTTCTTACTCCATAATGGTCATTTCTCATCTTCCAAACTCATGATATCCTCGTCTTGCCTTTCCTTATGGTCCATGAGTCTTGACTCATTTATTTCCTCATTTAGCCCTTTCTTGATCTTTTAAAATCTAAAGTGACTCAACTTGCACCATTTTCTTCCCTTGAACCTGAGATAAGTCTCCAAAGTACAAATTAAACTCATGGCTAGGGCCTTAGCATTGATTTAGGTCAAGTTGGGTGATTTGAATATCTTTTGGTGCATAAATCATATAGAATATGTGCCATTAGAGCACATATTTTGGCTCCAATCACCAAGCACTATCAAACATAGGCATAGTTCACAATGACAAGCATATTCACAGAATTTAGAAAGTGGGTATTAGGGAGCGTACCTGGATAGCATAAATAACTCATAATACGCTTCCTCAGGACATGGGGGGTTAGATAATAAATAATAAAATAAGAAATCCTAACATGTTTATCTAATTAGTATAGCAAAATGATCAGAGCATACGAAATAATCAATTATCACACATCTTTTATACAATTCCTAAAAAAATAGATAGATATGATTACAACAAATAGCGTGGGTGGTAGCAAAAATAAGTTTTGAAAAGATTTTCTTATGTATGGGTTTCACCAATTCCCCAATTGATATACATGAATTTAGCCTAAAATTATCCCGTTTATTTGGGACCACAAGCTTTGATTCATGTCTTGTTCAAAACCAAAATTTTCATCGAAAACTGAGAAAGATGCGAACCGATCAAGAGGTGGTTGCATATTATTTAAGAAAATGAGATTTTGATTCTAAAGACTCGAAATGAGTTTTTTTTAATAGATTTTTAAAAGAAATGAGATTTTGATTCTAAGAACTCTAAATGAATTTTTGAAATAGATTCTTAAAGGGATCTTTTGAGAAAAGTGTTATGTTTTAAAAATAAAAGAAATTAATTTGAAAACAATAAAACGTAAGAATCAAAATACCAAGCAAAACAAAAGAGAACAAAATCACGAAGTAGTATTTTTTACAACCGAAAAAATTGAAGTGGTGAGAATGGAGGCCAATCTGCATTATTTTCCAATGGCTTCCGAAAAATAAATTAGACAAGAGACTACCAAAGTAATAAACTATTCAAACTTAAACCAATTAAATTAATAACTAATATTCAAAAAAAGCATATCAATTAAGAGTAGTAATAACAAATTAGCATGTGATCGATTAAACATACAAACACATCTAGACCAATTAAAATGGACCAAATCAAATCAAGGCAAACAATAATTTTCAATCATAAAATTAATTTTTTTTTAATGAACTAATATTATAGAAAATACCCAAACTGAATAAACGAATGAAGCTAAATCAGAATAAACTAAGGACATGCACCTTTGAATATAGAATTGATTTTATTAATAACTTAAAATTATAAAAACACCTAAAATAATTAAAAGGAGTCAATTTAAATGAAGGCAAACTAAAAAAACAAAACATGAATTCAGGGAATCTACTCTCTAAATAAACCTACATTATTAAAATAAAATCTAGGCTTAAAAAAAATATTTTTAACACTAATTAAGGCAAGTCTAAAATCAAATATTTAATATGTAAGATTAATTATTTTAACAAACAAAAATTTTACAAGAGCACCTAAACCTAAAGTTAAATAAAAAATTAACCAAAATATATTTGAAAACGAGATCTCTAACCTATAGAATTAATCTTATTGACATATGGATAAATAGACAACTCATAAATAAATAATATAATTAAGAAAAAAATAAAATATGAATTAATGGAGTCAATCTTCTAAATAAACTTACATTATAAAAATGGAATCTAAGCTTAAAATGAATTAAACACTAATTAAAACCAATCTAAACTTAAATACTTAACACACATATTATTTTAACAAACTAAAATTTTACAAGAGCACCTAAACCTAAAGTTAAATAAAAACACCAACTAGAACAGATTTTTAAAATTAAATTTCTAACCTATAAAAATTAGTTTTATTAATAAATAAATGAAATAGGTAACGCATGAATAAATAGGTATAGCTAAAACAAAATACGAACTCATAGAACTAATTTTTTTTGTATAAACTTACATTACTAGAATAAAATTTGAGCTTAACAATCGTTTTTAACACTAACTAAGGTAAGTTTAAAATTAAATATTTAACACATAAAAACCTAATATTTAACACATAAAAATCAATCATTTCAATAAACTAAAAATTTTACTTAAACCTAAAACCAATTCAAATGACCTACAACAATTTTTTTTTTTTTTTTTAAACTGAATTTTTTTAACCCATAGGTTCAATCTCATAAATAAATAAATAAGTTACAAAGCATTAAATTAATAGCAAATAAATAAATAAATAATCAATAATTAAATGAATCAAAACTAAATTAAATAAAGATCAAACTATATATTTTTTTTCTTAAAGTAAAACTACGTAAAAAAAAAAATAATGTTTTAAGAATTTAATATAATAAATCAAAAACTAATACTAAACACAATTCTCATGCTCCCATATTAAAACAAAACAAATCTATGTTAGAACTAGTAATAAAAGTCAAACCACTTACCTAGTATAATAATAATTCCATTTGAAAAAAAATATCCAAACTTGCACGGTTACTAAAAACCTATATAATAACAATTCTAATCTTTAAACTCATGCTACCATATCATATCAAAACCAATACATGCCGGAGCTAGTAAAAGTCAACCAACCCAATATAAATATAATTCCACTTAAAAAAATAAAATAAAAAGAATCTAGACTTGCACTGAAAACCCATAATAACAATTCTAATCTTTAAACTCATGCTGTCATATCACAGTCAATACATGCCGGAGCTAGTAAAAGTCAAACCACCCAATATAAATATAATTCCACTTGAAAAAAAATAAAATAAAAATAATCTAAACTTGCACTGTTACTGAAAACCCATAATAACAATTCTAATCTTTAAACTTATGCTGTCATATCATAGTCAATACATGCCGGAGCTAGTAAAAGTCAAACCATCCAATATAAATATAATTTCACTTGAAAGAAAATAAAATAAAAATAATCTAAAGTTGTACTGTTACTGAAAACCCATATAATAACAATTCTAATATTTAAACTCATGCTACCATATCACAATCAACACATGCTGGAGTTAGTAAAAGTCAAACCACCTAATATAAATATAATTCCACTTGAAAAAAATCAAATAAAAATAATCTAGAATTGCACTGTTACTGAAAACCCATGCATATAAAATAAACAAATGACTCACCTAACGGCCGTGAAGATACTAGAGAAGGTGGTGTGCAGTTAGTGCGGTGAAGGATGAATGGAAGAGCACCAGTTGTGACGTGGAGTTAATGCTATCATGGATCAGTAGCCCGGTGATAAAAAAATCAGCAGTCCAGCGATGACAAAAATCAGCAGCCCGATGATGAAAAAAATCAGCAGCTCTTTAAAATAAACTCCTTGCACCGATCCAAAACGACAGCCTCTTCTCACTCTCTCAAAACTCTCTCTTTCGATCCCTTCAAACAGCCCCTCTCACTCTAAAAAAAAATTCCTTCCCGATTTCTTCAAAAAAACTCTCAAAAACTTCCCTTACCGACCACCTTCAAAAAAATGGCACTCTCTCACGCTGTCAAAATCTCTTCTGACCGATCACTTCCCAAAAAAAATCTCTCACCCCCCTTACTCTCTTTTCTTTTCCAGAATGGCAGTCTTCCCTCACGTTTTTCCTGCACCCTCCTTCCTTTCATCACCCGCCTTCCCATAATCGTCCTCTCCATTACTCTCAGAATTTTTTTATTATTATTATTCTAAATACAACCCTCCTTGTCGTCCACATACATGCTACACTTTCCTTTTTCCTATGCCAAACCGCTTTGGTAAGCTTCCTTCAATCCCACATTCAACTCCTCTCTCCAGCCGCGGTCTTGGAAGGAACAGCAGCAAAGGTTTTCTATCTCTGACCAAAATGAACTTTCAACCTTTCCATATTCATTCTCAATCTGAGCATGATAATTGGACCACCTTGCCAAAAGAAAAGCCTTTCCTTCTTCATATCCGTCTTGGGTTGAATGTTCCCTCAAATCATGGCTGAATCTCCCCTTCTTAAAGAATCTCTCATGCAGCCACAATATTTCCTTATTAAAAATTGACCCATAGGAGTGCTCAGATTCAATTCGTGCACAATCCATGATCTCATGCAAAAAAATATAATTAAAACTAAAGTCAGAATGAAGTAATTGAGAATTCAGAAATAGAATTATGCAATTCAAATAAGGTAAGCCAATCACATGCACATTTCAGAAGAATGAAATATTATTTCATGCAATATAAAAAGAATCGAGATCATTAACCACAAACAATTCCCTAAAATAAATAAATAAATAAACAAAGAAGGGAGAACACACAATCACGTAAAAATTACTTAAAAGGTAACCTAAGTGGGATAGGGTATGTCTAAATAGGCCTAAGTAACCTAAATGAGTTTAAGTGAACCTAGATGGGCCCAAGGTGGTACTTAATGGGCCAAACGTGCCTAAGTGGGCCTATGGTGTTTAAGTGAACCTAAAGTGCGTAAGTGGGCCTAAGTGTATCTAAGTGAACCTAAAGTGCTTGAGTGGGTGTAGACCCTCAATTTTGTCTTTCAGCACATGTCTTTAAGTTCACTTCCAGTGCTCCATAGTAGTTCCTGGGTAGCCCATTGCTATTCATATTACTTACCTTTTCTTGAGCCACCTCGGAGACTTTAGTTGAAGGATTTATCTGACCCTTCATTTTGCTCTTGGCAGCCCTAATTTAGATTTAGGATTTTTCCTTCCTTTCTAGGATAGTCCTTAGGCGTACTTTAGGTTAGACTTAGTTAGGCCCACCTAGTTTCACCTTAGGCTCACTTAAGTACACTTGGCCCATTAGGCATCACCTTAGGCCCATTTAGACATCTTAAGCCCGTTTAAGTTCACTTTAGGCCCACTTAAGTAACTTAGACACTTTTAGATTTACTTTTTATATGACTTGCATGATTGCATGGCCCGTATGACCTTCACAATTTATATAATTTGCGTGTGCTTAGTATCTATTTATTTATTCACTTGACCATTTTATTTTATTTTATTATTTTATTTTATTTATATTATTTTACTTTATTCTTTTATATGTTGCAAGATTGCTAACTCTTTTTTCGTTTTATTCTTTTTATTTTCGTTTTTATTATTTGACAAGAGAATGGGTTTGCGGATCAACTCTCACAAAGGCATGCACACTCAAAGAAGGCAAGCAAAAGTATTTTTGGAGAGAAGAGATCGACTTGGCTGTATACATGTGGGAGGAAAGGATTCTCCTAGAGGTATTCTGATTTTTGAAAAGGAAGGGAAATGGAAGACAGGAAAGTGGAATTCCTTTAGCAGATTGAGTTTTTGGGAGGCTGATACAAATACATAAAAAAAAGAAGGATTGCAAAAATAAAGAAGAGAAAAAAAAAAGGAAAGGGGGGATTTTCCTTTTTGGAACGGATTTGGTTTTTTGGGGGCTGATATATATACGTAAGAAAGGACGAAAAAAAATGAAGGATTCTGGAAGGAAGGGGAACGAGTGACAAGAGGAAGGGAAAAATAAAGAGGAACGGGTTTTTTTGAGGGATTTTAGGGAAAAGCATAGAGGAGCGGGAAAGGAGCAATTGCAGCTGAGGTTGTCCATGTATGCTTCTTATTACTCTTGGAATTCTTACCCATATACTGTTGATTGGTGTGGACGGAAAGGGCCACAAATTGTTTTGTTGAGATTGGTTGCTTAATTATTTGCACAGAATCTGTTTGTGATCTTTCCCACAAGCCTGAGCCCATTGAAAGATCATGAGATGTGGCTTTATTTGATTTCTATTATGTCTGTTTATTCTCTTATTGTTTTCTCTGTTCTCCACTATACATGTTTTTGATCCTTCCTCCTAGTTTTCTGGTGACTATTTACAAGCATTTCATATGAGTTGAAATTTTGGGAGGATAAAGATAGAGAGGCCCTGTGTCAGAAGAAGTTCAAAGGAGGTATCAATGAGAAGGAAGTTGATGCCCATCCAGTCATATCATGAAGCTCTCTGTCTCTCCTGTTGTTCATGTTGCAGTGGCAGGGTTGCATTTGACCTTCCTGAAACTTATTGAAGGTTTAAAGCATTTGGCTAAGTCAGATTCTGTGGTGGTCTATATTATTGAGGAATCTGGGGAGAACATCACTGCGCAGTCTAGGAAATGAATGCCACGAAGAGAATATTGATACAAAATTGTTTATTGTTGGGAGTACTATGCCCTGCTTTTCAAAATCCAAGAGAGTCATTCAGATTCTGCAATTACTCTGCTGCCATGTGTTTGAATCTGGTGGTGACATCTGCTGTTTTTTTTCTTTTAATTGAGTTGTTGAGACAATTATTCCTGAAGTGAGATAGTTCTCTTAAGCCATCCGTTCGATCCAACCTTATGTTCATTCAATCATTCTAGCCTTTAAACCTTCTATTGTTGAATTCCTAGCCTTACTTTCTGAATTGAGAAATGATGCTGTGGAATATCTACTTTCAACTCATACGTGCACCATACAAGGCGGTCATTTCAGTCTCAGATTCAAGAGTAAATGGATGTAGCAGTTCTAGTACCTCCAATGGTGATCCAGGCTCTTCATAAAGTGATTCGGACTCGGACACTTCTTCAGATGGTGAATCAGAAGGCGCTTCCTCAATTTTGGCAATGGCCCTGCTGAAGATAGTTATTGTGGTCTTATAATGACAACTCCCTGCTCCGTATGAGAAGAAGGTCTTGATTTGAGGTAGAAGGAGGCATGGTTTAATCAGTGACCAAGAGATATTTGGTTTTCGAAATGGCTTGGTCCAGACTCTGTAGCTGTCAATAGAGATGTTCTGGCCAGATTTGCGTATTTTAGATTATTTGATTGGATTGTAGACAAGACAATTTGTCCCCCTTATGACAGATAGATTGCACTGGAAGATGGATGATCCTTTAGAGGCTGTGAATTTTGCCATTGACCTCCACAAGAAGATGATTGATATGCGTTCCTGATGTTAAAACAGAAGGGATATCAGAAGGTCTGTCACTGAGACATTTTTCTTTATCACTTATTGGTGAACCTATCATGTATCCAAAAACAAACTTACTAATAGATGAACTATGTCGGAGGCAGATTCCTACCTTTTTTGTGACAAGTGCACAGTTTTCTGAAAAGATTAGAAAACTACAATCTGTTACTCAGTTTTGTGTTAGTGTAGATGCTACAACCAGGGACAACTAGAAGGCAACGGAAGTCGTTGTTTTAAATAAATAAATAAATAAATAATTGTTTCATTTGGAAGATGGTGTTAAAGAGCGCGACTGAATCAAATAAATTGCTCTACCGGCGCTGACCTGGTCAACTTGACTTTGTCCATCTTCACGGGACTTTGTCCCTGCCTAATATAACAAATATTATATTTTTATATTGAAAATATGTATAAAGAAAATTAGAAATGGGATGTTGCATATGGCCTGACCTATACGTACGTTATTAATTTGTTTTTGCTTTTGTTTATATATACTAAGTAAATCGACATGTGCAATGCACGTGAAAGTATACATGGGTGAGATCCTAGTTTAAACTTTTTTTCAATATTAAGTGTGTAAATCGAAATATCATTATCTAGCATTTTATCTAATTATTATTTTAATTAAATTGTTTAGATTAAAATATATTTTGGTAACTTTAGATATCAAATTTTTTAATAATTACTAATGATTCGTATTATATTATTTAAATTATATCATTATTTAATGTTTAACAAACAATTTTAATTATTATTTTTTAATAATTAGTTAAAATAATAATTAGTTTTGATTCATATTATATCATTCATAATTGATTGGGAAATTCAATCGGTTTATCATCATTTATGTGGAGCGGACTAGAAGACTTGAAAATGTTTAAATTAGAATGTCATGTAAGTAGAATAGGTTTTACAAATAACAAAATGTCCTATAGGTAGAATGGCTTAAAATAAATAACACTTGGTAATAACATATTATGAAGATTTCATTTTATTATTTTAAATAAATCAAACTTTTATTAATGATTTTTTTACCATATTAAATTAATTTAAATTAGATTTAAGAGTTTTATATATATATATATATATAATTTAAAAACATGATTTGTGACAAGTTATTTCCTTTGAAACACTTATAAATAATTTAAACTAATTAAAATAATATATAAAATGATATAATATACCAATTAAGGAGATGATATTAATCATAATATTTAGAATGGACATATCATAGCGAATAAATTATCCAATTTTTATTATATTAATAGATAAATTGAAGTTTTTATGGTAAATTTAGATATGTTTGATATCAATAATATTATAATGTTTACAAATTAATTTTAATTACTAAGTTTTGTTTGGTTTAAAAACCATTTTTTAGTTTTCATTTTCTATTTTCATTTTAGTTTTCAATTTATGTTTTTTCTTTTCTTAAAAATATCTTTGACTAAGAAAAGTAAAAATAGTATTTTTAAAAAGTAAACGGATATGGAAGGGTCAATGGTCTTATTTTGAAATGAATAAGTCTTATTTTGAAATATTCTAATTAAATATGACTAAGTTGCGTTGACAAGTAATATGGAAGGGTCAATAGTCTTATTTTGAAATGAATAAGCCTTATTTTGTTACTTTCAATGCAGCTTTTCCATGGTTCCCGACGAAATGAATAAGTCTTATTTTGAAATAGGAGTTAGCTAGGCAGCCGACTTATTTTGAAATGAATAAATCGAGGATGTTCTCTTAGTCCGGAAGCCATCCTCGAAATTCACGAGCTTGATTCCTTAAACACATGTCAGCTGATCAGTGGATGATATCTATATCACTTCTCCTACCACGAGAAATTAACTGGTATCTGGACGCGTGAATAATAACAACCTTCGCTGATCACTTACCATTCCCACGGCCTCATGCCTTATATATTTCCACAAACCTAGCTCAATTTTCATAGCCACCTTCACTGTCCTATACTCACTAAGCCATGGCCATAGATACAAGCCTCTTGCCTGAGCTTGCTGCAGCAACTCTTCTCTTCTTCATCACCCGCTTCTTCATTCGTTCTCTCTTTCCCAAACCTTCCTGGAAGCTCCCTCCTGGCCCCAGAGGGTGGCCGCTCCTCGGCGCTCTTCCTCTTCTAGGTAACATGCCTCATGTTGCACTAGCAAAGATGGCCAAAAGATACGGACCTGTCATGTTCATGAAAATGGGCACTAGCAGCATGGTGGTGGCCTCAACTCCGGAGGCAGCTCGGGCTTTCCTTAAAACCCTTGACATTAATTTCTCGAACCGCCCGCCTAATGCCGGCGCAACACACTTGGCCTATGATGCCCAAGACATGGTTTTTGCGGATTATGGGCCAAGGTGGAAGCTACTGAGAAAGCTAAGCAACTTAAACATGTTTGGTGGGAAGGCTCTTGAGGACTGTTCTCAGGTCCGAACTGTTGAGCTAGGTCACATGCTTCGAGCCATGCTTGAGTTGAGCCAGCGAGAGGAGCCGGTAGTGGTCCCGGAGATGTTAACTTTTTCCATAGCCAACATGATAGGACAAGTGATACTAAGCCGCCGGGTGTTTGAAACAAAAGGGTCGGAGTCAAATGAGTTCAAGGACATGGTGGTGGAGGTCATGACCAGTTCTGGGTACTTCAATATTGGCGATTTTATTCCGTCCATTGCATGGATGGACATCCAAGGGATCGAGCGCGGGATGAAGGATTTACATAAGAAGTTCGACAAGTTATTGACAAGGATGATAGAGGAGCACACGGCATCAGCCCATGAGCGCAAGGGAAACCCAGATTTTCTGGACGTACTCATGGGCCATCAAGGAAATTCTACAGGGGAGAAGCTCACCCTTACCAACATTAAGGCGCTCCTCCTGGTACGTATAGTTAGAACTCATCTCTAATTTTATTTAAAAATAACTTTTGTAAGTTATGATTTTTTATTCCATATTTATCTTTTTGTAAGATAAAGATTTTTAGTTTTAAATAAATTTATACTAAAATGTTTCCTTTTTTTTTTTTTTTGGAATCAATATTTTTTATTATTAGTTCCTTCATGTTAAGAAATTAAAATTCTAAAAATTAGTTGATGTTTGGGAGTTATATTAAATTAAATTCTATTTTTACTTTATTTATGTTAAAATTAAATTTCCTTTAAAATAAAATCTTTTTATTTTCATTTTTTATTTATTTAATGCAATAAAATTAGAATTTGAAATAAACTCTATCTAATTTATTTATAAGTACTAATTTTTTTTTTAATAAAGAGTTAATGAAAAAACTGAAAAATCAAGATTATATTTTTTTTAAATGACATTGATAAATAAAAATAAAAATGGTTATGAAGAGAACTAATTAAAGAATTTATAAATTTTTTTCTTATTATTTACTATTTAAAATAAATGATGGTTAAAAAATAATTATTACATTTTTATAAAATAAAAAAATGACTATTTTTTTAAATAATTTTAACCCTCACATGCGAAATTATATTATTAAATAAAGATTTAATCACTTCGTCTAAACATTATATTTTTATTTCCATAAAATATTATATAAAACTTTTAATTTTCAAGGATGTCCTGATAATATAAAATTTTAATTTATAGGAGATTTTCTTAGGTTAATTTGGCTTGTATTTAGCATTTTGTTGTCTCTTCATTTGACAGCATGTAACGATATTTTTGCTACCTTTGCTAGGATTTATTTCTCGCTGGGACAGATACTTCATCGAGCATAATCGAGTGGTCTCTGGCTGAGATGTTGAAAAACCCGAGCATCCTCAAGCGTGCTCAGGAAGAAATGGATCATGTGATTGGAAGGAACCGCCGGCTCGTGGAGTCTGACTTGCCAAAACTTCCATACCTACAAGCCATATGCAAGGAAAGCTTCCGGCAGCACCCATCAACCCCATTGAACCTTCCTCGTGTCTCAACCCAGGCATGTGAAGTGAACGGCTACTACATCCCGGAGAACACTAGACTCAGCGTGAACATATGGGCAATTGGGCGAGACCCTGATGTTTGGGAAAACCCGGAAGAATTCAGGCCAGAAAGATTTTTAAGTGGAAGAAATGCAAAAATTGATCCTCGTGGAAATGATTTTGAGTTGATCCCGTTTGGGGCTGGACGAAGGATTTGCGCTGGCACTAGAATGGGAATAGTGCTGGTTGAGTACATTTTAGGGACGTTGGTACACTCATTTGACTGGAAAATGCCAGATGGAGTTGAGATCAACATGGACGAAGCTTTCGGGCTTACACTGCAGAAGGCTGTTTCTCTTTCGGCTATGGTGACACCAAGGCTCCACCAGAGTGCGTATGCGGTTTGACCTCAAATCGTTGAGACCAAAACCCAGGCCTAGCTAGCTACCGTATGGCGTGGATGCAGTTTATCAATAAAACCCTTTCTGATTTTGTTTTAATTTCCTTTGGCTTTGTAAGATGCATACGCTCAAAGATAGTAGGTTCATTCTACCACCATGCAAGCATTCACCTATCAATAATCTACTAATTTAACGTCCGATTGCGTATATGTTATGTTTTGTGTTTTTAAAATTAGAAAATCATTGGTAACAGAGTTAAGTTTACGAAAGTCATGTTTAAGATTGGCAACGAGGCGGGTTTGGGATGGGTCACCCCAACCCCATTCCCATTCTGATCATATAAATCTTACCCATCCCCGTCCCAAACTCGGGGCGGTGCGGGGCGGGGAGGGTTAATGTCTCCCGTTCCTATTTACAAAAGAGTTGATAATCCCATCCCCATATCAAATGTGCTTAGGGGCGGGGCGGGGCGGGGCGGGTTTGGGTATGGGAAAATTTTCCTCTCCTTTTGATGAATCCTTAGGCTATTCTAAAATAGTTTGAAACCAATTTAGCCATACTAAAATTCTATTTGTATGTTTCTAGAAGCTGTTTAGAAAAAAAAAAAAAAAAAAAAAAGTTTTCATCTATGAAAAAACAATATGAAATTAGATCGTTCTTTTATAACAACTTGTTTCTGCAAAAACATTAATGCCAAAATTGAACCCTAAAATAATGAAAATCCCATAAATCATCATTCTTATTCTTATAAACCCCAAAAATCAGTTTATATGTGGATGAAATTGATTTGGATAGGATGAAAATTGATGTCAGAAACATGAACAATAAGAGCCAAAGATGAAAATTGATTCAACTGATATTTATAATAAAATGAATATAAGACGAAGACCAAGAATGCATATAAATAAAAAATCTATTGATAAACAATTGAAAAAACCTCAAACCTATAAACTAAAACCAATAAATTTTGAAAAACAAGCCAAATTTTTAACAAAACTTCAAAAGTTAGGGTTTTCTTACCTGGAAGGAAGGAATCCATAAGAACTCCAATAATTTGTTGTCTACAAGACTACAAATCAGGTTTTTAAAGCAAAAGGTTTTACTTTTAGGGCAAAAGAACTAAGAAAACAAAGTCTTTCTTTGGAGAGAAAAAAACCTTAAAAATCTAGGAAGAATAAATTATATATAGGGAGGAGTTTTTGGGTATTTTGTAATATTTAAGGGTAAATTGGTAATTATATATCTAGGGCGGGTAACAACAAACCATACCCGGCTTGAACCTGATTCAGGTTTCACAAAACTTTCCCATACTTGTCCCATACCCGATTAATTTATTCCATACCTATCCCAATAGGAGTGGGGTGAGGCGGGTAACCCGATTGACCCGCGAAATTGTCATTCCTAGTCATGTTGTTGAGGCTGCACATAGGTTCTGTTACCAATACACGACCACATTCGGGATTCCTACAAGACTACCATAACCACCACTTAAACACCTTTAACTCTACTTCATCCAGACCCCCACCCCCACCAATCTTAAAGTTATCCCCAGTACCATACAATTCCTTTTCACCACTGCCACCACTACTATGTCCTTTAACACAACAGCACCCCTCTCACCACCTTTAGCGCCACTATCAATAAGAGAATCTCCATTACTTCAATGAAATTAATTAAATATGCTTATAAAACCTTTAGATATATCTTAACAACAAGTATTTCCCCATAAATACCTGTGAACCTTTAGAAATATCTTCCTCAAGGTACAAAGCTAAAAAAAACTTTGTTTTTATGCTTAGAGTTTTTTATTTTTATGTTTTTTTGATGATATTTGATTATTTATGTGTTTAGGACAAATAAATGATTGTTAATTTTGATTATATTATATAAAAATATATATGTAAATTAAGGTGCGACTCACTTCACTAAAGCCCACGCCTTATGTGCGCCTTGCACCTCAGGCTCCAAGACTACTTTGCGCCTTGGTGCGCCTTGAGCCTTTTAAAGCTATGCTAAGGATCAATCTGACTCATTAGATGACCATTTTAAAATGTTAAAGAATCAATAATCAATATAAAAGGTAATGGAAACCAAAGCTAAATGAAACCAAGGTAAGATGTAGAATGAAACCAAATGATAGCTAATTTATGAAGAGTTTCAAGGAAAAATAACTTCAAAGTAAGGGCTTGTTTGAAACTATAGTGCAAAATCATTTTTTATTCTTCATAGCAAAAAAATAGGAAAATATGTTTCATAATAAAATATAAAATAAAAAAATTTATATTATTAAAAATAGTAAATAAGGTATTTTTAAATAATATATTTTTATTATTTTAAATTATTTTTATTTATTTTCTAATGACGGTTTCAAAAAATAACTATATAACTACAAAAAAAGAATTGTAATAAAACACTACATATAAAAGTTATTTTTTAAAACATATTTAAAATAAAATAAACAAGTTAAGAACATTTTAAATTAAAAAATAGTTTTTTATTTTACAAAGCATCAAAAACAGTTTTTAAAACCTATGTTTAACTATCAACAAATGACGACAAAGAATAAGGATTGCATGTTAAACTCGATAAATTTGTTTGTTTTCCTTTAAGTTTTATATTCGATGGGTGTGGATGTTTTATTTATTTATTTATTTATTTATTGACTTTTTTATTCTACTATTATTACACTTGGCATGAGATTTTTATTAGTGACACTCCATAATTAGAAACATCATGAGGATTTTTTTATGAAGTATGCTAATTTTAAAAATAAAATTTTCAAATATACCATATTGAAAAGTAATTCTAATTTTTTTGGCACTTTGTGCCATGTTGACTTTTTACATAAAAAATAAAAAAAATTGGAATATGTCTTTTCAAGAAACACCATCCACAATTTAATAAAATTGAATTTATACAAAAAAATATCTTTTATATAAATTCAATTTTATGAAATAGTAGATGGTGTTTTCAAAAGATACCTTTAATATAAATTTATTTTCTTTTTAATGTATAAGATTGATAAAAAAATTGTGAAAATGTATTTTTTTTATTTTTCATATAAATTTAATTTAGTGGAATTATGGAAGTTGATTTTTGAAATATTTTTAATATAAATTCAATTTTTTTCATTGTAGGACTAATATGAGAATAAGAAAATTGTAGACGATATTTCTTCAAGAAACACTTTTAGTATAAATTCGATTTTATAAAATTATAATTTTTTTTTTATATTTTATTTTTAGTATAAATTCAATTTTTTTAATGTATATGATTAATAAAAAATGTATATAAAGGTATTTTTTAAATAGACACCTGTATTATAATTCAATTTTATGAATTTATGAAACGTGACTTTTAAAAAGGTAACTTTAGTGTAAATTTAAATTTTTTTAATGTGTGTAGGTGATATGAAAATTGTAAAATTGCATTGAGAGTTATAAAAAACCCAACATCTAGGCCTATGATTTATGACTTATAAAAAATTTAAAATAGTACATAATATATTTCCCTCTTGAAATTATGAAGGGACGTCCCGAGTATTTAGTATCATGTTATATTTGATCACAGGAAAATATTAGGTTAAGAAAAAAAAATTAAAATATAATGAATTTGAAGTCACATAAAAATAATTGATTGACTTTCAATTGATATTTTATTTTTCTTCTATATGTTTTTTTTTCTATAATGTTTTAAAAAGTAAATATGAGATTAGATAAGTGAATAGATATTTACAAGGTGTCTGTCTAGATACAATTATCCCTTTTATTTTCAAAAAGAAAAAAAAAATATTTTTATTTATATAAATGTAGTAAAAATCTTGACTAAAAATCTTTAAATCATACTTGATTTGTTTCCTATAACATATAATATGAGGTATAAATGAGATAATATACCTTGTTTCATATTAAACTAAATATATTATAACATAAGTGGTGAAATAACTTATTTTACTTAATTTTTAAATTTTATATGCTTGAGATATAATAATTCCATGTTAAGACACAAAATATGTATATATTATGGATCATATAAATAGTTGTTGTATTAAATGTTGATACATCCATAGTTAGGGTCCATCTTCTTAACACTAACAAGTATTTATGTAATAAATGTACGAAAGTTATTTTTAAGACTTATGTTCTTAGAAAATATCATAAACCTATTTCTAGAAGAAAAAAATGGACATATTAGAGAGATCTTTAATAGGATAAAGTCTTAAACCTATGCATCCGAATCCAGGAAAGTACATGCATGGCTTTGCTATAAAAGACAAGTAAATGGCAAATCTAAAGGACCAACTTAATTACTGCTGTAGACAAGATTTAGCAATATGGATAGTAGCAACAATTCAACCCTGTTTTCTTCCATTCTCTACCTTTCCCCAGCTAATGCTGCTACCATAGTTAATATGTTGTCTCATCTCAACTTCCTCTTGTTTCTCTTCATCATATCCGTCTTTCCCATCTTCACCAAATTCAAATCCAAAACCATTACCAAGAGCAAGCCAATGCTACTTCCTCCAGGCCCAGCTCCATGGCCACTAGTTCGAAATCTACCTCATTTAACAGTAAGCCAACTTTCCGTTGGATACATGGCTTTATGAAAGAAATGAACACTGAAATTGCATGCATTCAATTGGGCAATATTCATGTCATCCCCGTGACTTCCCCAGAGATTAGCAGAGAATTTTTTGAAGAAACATGATGCAGTATTTGCATCCAGGCCCATTACAATGGCGACTGAGTATTCAAGTGGTGGCTTCTTGACCACAGCAGTGGTGCCATGGGGAGACCAGTGGAAGAAGATGAGAAGGGTTCTCGCTTCTGATGTGATTAATCCATCAACATTTAGGTGGCTACATGACAAGAGAGTGGAAGAAGCGGACAATCTTGTTCGATGCATTTATAGCCAGTGTAAGATCTCTACTAGCAATATAACTGCCTTGGCTCAGTCATCAATTTGAGAAATACAGTCCGTCAATACAGCGGAAATGCCATCCGGAAGATGATCCTCAACACAAGATACTTTGGCCAAGGAAAGAAAGATGGAGGCCCTGGAGTTGAAAAGGAACAGCATGTTGAATCTCTCTTTATTGTACTTGCTCATCTATGTGTATTCTCTTTATCAGATTACTTCCCATGGCTGAGAGTGCTGGACTTAGATGGCCATGAAAAGACTGTAAGGGAGGCTATGAACACCATTAAAAAGTACCATGATCCGATCGTGGACCAAAGAGTAGAACAATGGAGGAATGGCGAAAAGAAGGAGGCTGAGGACCTGCTCTTGACTTTCTCATTTCAGTTAAGGATTCAAATGGCGAGCCACTACTGTCTGTGGCTGAGATCAAAGCCCAGTGCACTGTAAGATAATTAATCTGTGCTTACATTTTGAGCTACATTGCATGTTGATCATTTCCTAGCCAGCAAATAACTTGATCAATCATCAATTTATAATCCTTCCACAATTTGCATGAGTTGATGCTTGCAGGCGTGTATAGTCCATCAAATGCAATTGAGTGGCCAATGGCAGAAATGATCAATCAACCTGAGGTTTTGAGCAAATCAGTGGAAGAAATAGATAGAGTGGTTGGGAAGGAGAGACTGGTTCAGGAATCCGACTTTCAGCAGCTAAACTATGTAAAGGCCTGCATAAGGGAAGCTCTCTGGCTTCACCCAATTGCACTATTTAATCTTCCCCATGTATCCAATTCCGCTGCCACTGTTGCTGGCTGCTTTATCCCCAAAGGCAGTCATGTCCTTCTGAGCCGTCTCGGGCTTGGCCGGAACCCTAGAATCTGGGAAGAACCACTAAATTTCAATCCAGAGCGCCATCTGAGTGCTAGGACGGTTCAAGCGGTGGAGTTGAACGAGCCAAACCTTCGCTTCATTTCCTTCAGAACTGGAATGCGTGGGTGCGCAGGGATTGCATTCGGGTCTGCAATAGCAGTGATGCTGTTAGCAAGGCTCCTTCAAGGCTTTACTTGGAGTCCGCCACCGGGCCAAGAGGAGATTGATCTCTCAAGAGTCAAGAAATGATCCCTCTCTTGCAAAACCTCTGCATGCCCTAGCAAAACCACGTCTGCGTTCATCATTATACGCACTTCATCAGAACTTGATGCTAGATTTCATGTCGTTCTTAAGACTAATGGTGAAATCGAGCCCTTGGTCAGTTATCAGTTGTTGGAGTCCTAGATTGACTTGAATAAATTTTTGACATGTGCCCGACCAGCTTGCAAAAGATGAATATGTTATATGTTCTCCAGGTGTTTATGTTAGTGCGAGCTTTAGTGGTTCTTCTCAGTTTCCAAGTGTGTTTAAGTTTGCCTTTGTCCTTGCTTTTATCTATTTATTTTCACGTCATGTTGCTCCTTTTGATTTTACTTCTCTCCCCCAAATAGTTGGAGAGAAGAACTAAGTTCTTTTTTCATAATAGGCAAGTTGATCAAATGACAAGTAATACTAGCCTCTTATTCCATTCAGGCACGTACCTAAACATCATGTGCTGGTGTTATGAAGAGCAATCTATTATACTTCCCTATATACACATAGATCTGAGGCTTTTAGCTTTTTGGTTTGTTTTCTAGTTTTACTTAGTTGAAAAACACAACAAAAAATATATCAATAATGGGACATGAATATTTCATGAGGACTTCTGAAATTTCTTATAACCTAACAAAAAATTAACCAAACAAAATTTGTACGCATGCTTGAAATTTCAACATAAATGAGGTTCAACTGGCATCATTCATCCCTATGAGGCATATTATTTCTATAAAGATAGATGGAACACGTATTTTCAATCCTACTTAAGTCTATATACCATGTTATTTATTTATTAACAATGTAATTAAGATCATGTGTTTCATTTTTTGAGTTTCCAAAGCTGTTTCAAGGTATGTAGAGCATGCAACTGGCCAATGATTCAAGCATTGACCTCTATGATGCTTGGGTACATAACCTTGGGTTCATTTAAGGATCTTCACTTGAAATGTTTAAGCTTGATTACCTTCTCTTGCAACTCGGATTTAGTATATCATTTTTGTCATACTTATAGCCTTTACCTTAGAGATGAAAATAGGATAAGTTTTTTTTGGATGGATGTCCTACTCGACCTCTAATAAGACGAGTTTGAAATTTAAATAAACAAGTTAAAAACAAATTTAAGACATTTTTAAAACCTAAGACAATTTTGGATATTATTTTGTCTCATCTTGCCCCGATTATATATAAAATTAATTTTCAAACTTAATTTAATTTAATTTTTATTTTCCTATTTTTAATATATAATAATAATAATAAATACTTTTCAATAAAATAAATTTTTAAAAATTATAATATTTTAACTATTGACAAAATATATTTATTTTAATGTAATTAAAAAAATTAAAATTTCAAAAAAAAGTTAAACAGTTTCCATACCTACCCTACCCCTTTTGATTTTTTAAATAGGATGGAAATATGAATTATTTTGAATAAATGGAATAGAGTTGGGATTGAGGCAACCGTCCCATATCTGTCCCATTGTAATCCCTATTTACCCTTGTTATAATTTTTTTATTTCTACGTTAACATTCTACCTTATGATTTTACTTCACTCCACCTAGTAGTTGGAGAGAAGAACAAATGTTGTTTAAGATTATCATCTAATATATATTATAGCCAAGTTGAAGAAATTTTTATAATACAAAATTTAAGGACAATCTTAATTGCAACCATTGCACATTCTTTATTAGAAAATATTAGATATTCTTTCTTAGTAACATGAATATGCAATCGAACTGGATTCCTAGTATTAAAATTTTGAGGTACTATAAAAGTATACAGGTGTTAAACCTAGGATGGCACAAAACCTAATGCAGTTATAATGTCAATCCAACCTCAACCAGGCAGAATGCAATGCACTAGTAGCATTGTTTAAAATACAACTTGTAAAATAATTAAGCTTCATTTCTAATTAAGTGCATGAACCAATGATCATTCAAAAACAAAATGAATTAAGCTTCAGATGGTGGGTGGGAACAATTTATAATTAAGAGTCAAACAAATCAACTATTCTCTCAACTAACAACAGTAGGTTAGAAAGAAGTGTATAAAAGTCATGTAATACAGTTACTTCAAGCATAGTGAATACAGAAAACTAGTGATTCATTTTTCTTTCTTTGAAGGTGTACATGCTGGACATTTTGACTAGCTTAGCCTTCTTTCATGGAATCATCAGAGCCCATTTTGGCGTTCTTGAAAATTTCTTGAGATCCAAGAATATCGTCATCTGCGGAAAGATATTAGGTCATGAAAATGTAGCAATCTTTAACATAGTCATATGAACAAGAAGCTGGAGTAAGACTTGTATCATCTTCAAACAGTAGCAATATTCCTCAAATGCAAGTACTCAATCATACACACCCCATTAAACTAGAGAGGAACAACTACATTTTATGGCATACACAATGGAAAATGTAGTATTTGCAATGGTTTTGAAGACCACATTGATGGTTTAAAGACATGCTCATCGAAAGAAATAAATTCTGATGAGATAAATCTAGACTTCATTTCGTGGAGGCATTTGGATCGAATGATCCTGGATCCACTCCACTCTTACTCCCGAAATCATGAGACAAATAGTCAGATACTAGACCTCACATGCAACATGGATTGCATAAGAGAAAATATTTTCAACTTCGTCAAAAGCTTGGATAATGCAACTTCGTTTAGAATTCCAAATAGTAAGAAAGGGTTCTTTATCAATGATGGAGTATATTCTTAAAATAAAGAATATCTCAGATAACTTAGCAACCATTGGAGAACCTATAAATGAAAGAGATCAAATTCTTCAACTACTTGGAGGACTTTGTGCAATTTATAATTCCATATCAGCCTCTTTGACAACACGTGAAGATAACATTTCTTTTCACTTGATTCATAGCATTCTCCTCACCCATGAGCAAAGACTGTGCTTCCAGAATACAATATCACCTGCAACTGATATCATCTCTGCAAATATGGCAACTACTCATCACCAAAATAACAATAACAAAAAAATCAATACCATAGCCAATTTTTCTCAAAATAAGAACAGTTTTGCACAAAGGTCAGGAAGACCTCCTCCTGCATTTGGTAACCATAGTCCAGGAAGCCACAACAACCCAACTAACCATCCTTAATGCCAACTATGCGGGAAATATGGCCACATTGTGATCAAGTGTTACCACAAATTTAATATTAACTTCCAAGGGTCTCATAGTTCAGATAGTCCTCCAACAAACAACAAACTCAGCAACAATACCAACATGCACATGCAAGCCATGTTTGCATCTTCAACTCCAGAAGATAATGAAGAATGGTTTTTTGATACCGGGCCACTCACCATCTCAGTCAAGATGTTAATACTCTCTTCGATGTTCAGCCATACCGAGGAACTGATCACGCAACTATTGGGAATGGTAAGAAAATCTCAATCCTAAATACTGGTTCAAAGATCCTTCCATCAACCTCCAAGAATTTTCATTTACAGAAAGTACTTCATGTTTCTCATATTACAGCTAACCTTATTAGTGTTTCAAAATTCTGCACTGATAATAACACTTTCTTTGAATTTTATCCCCAATATTTTCTTGTCAAAAATCAGGTTACCAAGAAGGTGCTTCTTCAAGGTCATCTTGAGAATGATTTGTATAAATTCCCTTCAATATTTGTCAGTCCACCTGTTGAGAACCCTGGATTACTTCGTTCTCATGCCCTGAATAGTGTAGGATGCATGCAAATCTATTATAAGTTCTCTAAATTTATCGCAATGGATAAACAGATTTTCAAAAACCAATATTGATACCATAGAAAACATATATGTAGAGAAAAAGTGTTGATACCTTTGATTTGGATGTTCTCGGATCAATTTCAATTGATGTAGATAACTCTAAAGTCGTAATTGATCTCATAAACACCATGATCTTCCACTCAATGATTCTTCCTTGTGTCTAGGCACTGAGATGGTGGAGATCTCAAGGGTGAAGGTTAGGGTTCTCTCTTTAGACTGAATGGGAGAATGACAAGACTTGGAAACCCTAACCTCTAAAGGGGTATTTATAAGTTTCCTCACTTAAGCTCACTATGGACTTGAGTCACTTAGTGTAGCTTAAAAAAATTATTAATTGATTAATTAACCATACAAAGCCTAAGTTAATCAATTAGCCCAGTCCAGAGATACCACTCACTTATCCATGTGCAACCTTGCGTAATTACCAAAACACCCTTATGCATAAAAGTACACTAAAAACTCATCCAACCCTCATAAGTCATGCCAACAAGGAATATAAGCTCAAAGTGGAGACCATTGAGACCCATAGGAGTACTGACTTCCTCATAATGAAATTATGAAATTGACTCAACATCCCACTATAGAAAATCAACTACACTCTAGTACCTTATGTATATTACAATAACACACCAAGTGCTTAAGTTCGCGACCTACTATCTACTACATGCAAACTCTCCATAAACTGGTCTCTATAATCTAACAAAGTAATGTTATCACTTATCAAGATTACCTCTTAAATCCTTGAGTTACAAATATCACTTATTATGTGATCAAATGACATACTCTAACTCCAAGGAGCATATGCCAAATTCCACTAAAGAAATTACTGTAGTTATAGATTTCATGATCACATGTTCTTTAGATCACCCAATGGAACACACTATCTCAATCTCATGAGATATTATGGTGTCTTTATTGAGAATACCTATTATCACCAACCTCCATCAACAGTGACTCAATCCATAAGGATATATGACCATTTTAGGGTCTCACCCATAGGTCAAAGCTTCTGGTTGATTTTGGCACATACTCAATATCTTCTCAAGATTGAGAATCCATGTAGTATGGTAGCTTGGTAAATCATGATAATTGATTGTCTTGCATCAGAATTCACCATAAATCCTATCAAGTGTGCATCACATACGCTAGAACACTCACCATGGGAAATTCATTCTAACGATCAAGACAAGTCATCCCTCTAATTAGGAGGTGGTGCACTATAATTTCTACTGGATTGCCCAAATTCATGAACCAATTGTGGATAACTTATCTACTTAGAAGGAACTCATGACTTGTATCTTCTGTACAACTCCTAATGCACTCAAGTCATGTACAATGTAAGAGACATGGGTTGAATGTTCAAATCAATATTAATACACCAAAGGGATAGCAAGGGAATAGTTAAATCTAACTTAATTACATCATGTCTTACTTTTAAAGGCTTAATCCCAACACCACCAATTGTTCCTCACTTTTGGACCAAAAACTTCAAGCACCTCCACTGCACTTTGGCACTCTAGACTCGATCATCCATTTGCTACTACCTTGACAAAAGCCCTTACTTCTTGTAATATTGCTCATCAAAGTCATAAACAAGATATTTGTTCAACTTGTCAAATCTCGAGCACTTCAGCCTTTATCCTTAATTCATACAGGTTTATGGGGTTTAGCCCCTTGTCCATCCACAACAGGTGCACGATACTTCCTTGTGTTGTTGGATGACTTTTCTAGCTCATCTTGCTCCTAATTTGGTGTTCCATTCCAAGTCCAAACATATAGAACTTGATCTACACTTCATCCAAGATAAAGTTCTTCGAAAAAAGCTCAACATTCACTACATTCCTTCTTATGATCAGTTAGCTAATGTTTTCACTAAACACTTGCCCAACTCCTAGTTCTGACCTTCCGGGGCAAGCTTTCAATTACTCCCTAACCTATGAGCTTAAGAGGGGATGATAGCCAAACAAACAAACAATCAATTGATCTCTTAAACAAATCAACTGTTCTCTCAACTAAAAATAGTTAGAATTCAACAAGTCATCGTAACAACCAAGGGTAGTTACTAACAACAGTAGGTTAGAAATAAGTGTATAAAAGTCATGTACTATAGTTACTTCAAGCACAATGAATACAGAAAATTGGTGATTCACTTTTCCCTCTTTAAACGTGTATATGTTGGACATCTTGACCAGCTCAGTCTTCTTTCACATATGCTACCTGGGTGATTTTTTGTTTTTTGAACCATAGAACTAAGAAATGAAACAAAGATTTAGTTTAAACTTTAGGCTACAATTGATCTTAGCTTACTATATATGTTCATTACCAAGGATCAATCTGGGTCATTAGATGGCCATTTTAAAATGTTAAAGAATCAGAAATCAATATGACAGGTAAAGGAAACCAAAGCTAAAACAAACCAAGGTAAGATGTGGAATGAAACCAAAGGATAGCTAATTTATGAAGAGTTTCAAGAAAAAATGACTTCAAAGTAAGGCCTTGTTTGAAACTATTGTGTAGAACAATTTTTTATTCTCCATTGAAACAAAAAAGGGAAAATATGTTTGATGATAATTAAAAAATAGAAAACAGTTTTTTATTGTTAAAAATATAAAATAAAATATTTTTAAATAATATATTTTAGTTACTTTCAATTATTTTCACTTATTTTCTAATGATTGTTTTAAAAAATAATTATATAATTACAAAGAATGAATAACAATAAAACACTACATATAAAATTTATTTTTAAAACATATTTAAAAACATAAAAAATAGGTTATGAATATTTTATATTAGCAAATTGGGTTTTATTTTACAAAGCATCAAAAACAATTTTCAAAACCTATGTTGAACTATCAATAAATTGGGGCAACATGCGGAGAAGTGATTCAAATATAAGACCTTTCGTCAAACTAAGTTCTAATACCATATTAAATTATCAATTTTTCTAAAAGTTTAAATTTGTAAGATTTTGGATCAATATACATATCATACCCTTAAATAATTTGGAGATTCTAAAAAGTATTACACGAAATTTAATGGATTATCAGTGCAGATTGAGATCCAACAAAAATCTAGAAGATAATATAAAATAAAATAAAAGATACGGGGACATTACTCTATAGAGAAAAAGGGGGCACCTTCTATATGATCTATGTTCACGTACGGACCTTATTTGTTTGTTGTTGAATACTTGGTTTGTGTTGAATTATGATGAAAGAAAACATTAAACTATAAGATGATCCAAGCCAATCCCATTCAGGCCAATTCACCTGACAATTAAAACAAGATGGAGATGACTCCCATCATACCCTTATCATGTTATTTTTTTCTTTTCAGATATTTGTCTTTTCTTGGCGGACTCCAAGAAAGCTATCTGATCATGTGAGCTCTCTAATAAAAAAGAAATAGGAATAGTTTATAGTATCTTAGTTTGTTGAAATCAGTGAAAGAGATTATATAAACATAGGGACAGCATACTCCATTCTCCTCTAACTTTTGTTAACATTTTGAATCAAAGCAGAATGTTACGAAGTTTTATAAATCTTTAATTTCTTCATTTATCTCATACCCTTGGAAGGCCTGGATGCTGTGTCAAACTGCAGCCTTCACTCAAAACCCAAGGAGGCTAGTTCTAAAATTCATCAAGGATCACCCCATTCGAACAAGAATGAATATTTCTAATGTTGATCATGACTTTAAAAAAAATGCAATTTACAATATATTTTATGTTAGAGGAAGGCTTGAAGGACTTTGCTCAAGTTGGTCTGACTTATTTTAAGTAAGCTAGGCCCATTATAAGAAGAGCTTTAGCTTAAGTTTGAGTAAAAATAGAACATCAAATCTTTTTAATTGGCTAAAAAAATTTCAACCTTTAATTTTGTTAATTAATGATTTTTTTTTCTTTACCTCTAAAATCATTATTATATATATAACTAATATTATTTAAAAATTATAAATTTATAAATATTTAAATTAAGAATATAATTTTTATGCTCAAAGATAAGGTATAACAAATAAGTTGGAAAAAAAATAATTTCATCCATAAAATAAGTCACTAAGAGGTTTTTGTTTTTTTAATTTTTTTCTTAAAGTAATTTGTTTTTAAATTTTAAATTATTTGTTTTTCTATTTTTTTTATAACTTATTAGAAATTTTTGGTTGAATATAAAAAACCAAAATGTTTTTTTTTTTAAATGAAAAAAAAGTAACATATTAATTTTTTTTATTTTTTAATACTTAATAAAAAAAAATATTTCAAAAATAAACAACTTAATATTTAATACTATTAAGCACTATTTAATTTTTATTTTTATTTCAAATTAAGTAAAAAAACAAACATCACCTGAGTGAGTATTTGGTAAATCAACTTAATAACTTAAAGTGATTTAATAATTTAATTTAAGTTATTTAGTAAATTAAATATATTTAGTAAAATAATTTAATGATATGACCTAAAGTTAAAAACAATTTTAAGTAATAAGTAAAAATAATTAATTTATTCTTAAATTTTTATTTTTATTTTACATTTTTATGCTCATTTCCCCTCATTACCTTCACATTAATCTTCTTTGTTACTCTACAAACTCCATTGTTTTTTGACATCCTTTGTCCTACTTATACTATATTAAAATAAATATGTCAATTTAATTATTTAGAATTAGTTTTAAGTTAACAACCTCAGTATTTAAATGAAAAAGTAAGTAATAAGTTTTAAAGGAAGTCCATTTCTGAGAATGTGAGGGGGGTCTTTCTTAAGTGGTCAAGTCTCAAGTGAGGATAAGTTATCTTTAATTGAAACTTGTAATAATATATTTTTAACAAATTCTTTATTTAACCATGATTTTTTTTGGCCAATTTCAATATAATAAGATCTATGGTTGATATTGATTACTTACATACGAACCAATAATGGTTTTGATAACTAGTTCATCTCCGGGCATGGTTTAAAGAAATAATTTATAAATGTTCTTATTGTTCTATGCTTTTACTTATTATTATGTTAACATTTGAATCAAATACTATAAGTAATGTTTTTTATTTGTTCATATTGTCTAGCATATTGATATTGCTTTGTATTTTTAAGTGGGAAATAGAAAAGCCACAAGCCTCTTCACCAAATTTTACCACAACATAACCATATCAATTTTTTTTAATATTGGCCCTCAAATTCTTAGATAATTATCCTATTTTGATAATCCCTTTTTTACCTTTACGTAAAATGTTAAAGCAAGAGATAGAAACAGGCGAAGAAATGGAATCAATCCATATGCTTGCAAATGATGTTCTTATTGGTTATGTTGATGGATGTACGTCACCTAGTATCCTAAATATTTGATTATTAGCAAGGGGTATGTCAGATGGGTATATTTGATTATTACCATTAATTTTGTTGGCTGCAACAAACAAAGTTCCTAAATATTTTGAATTCAAGAATGTTCCATTAACTACAATTACTCGGCTTTACTGATGAATGGAACCTAGAAATACATGCACTAAAACCCATAGAAAGTTTCATATAAATGCTTTGATAGAAAATTAATTACTGAAGGAAGAATTTACGGGATTTTACAATTATAGAATGGTTGACTGTATTCTGTATGGAAAGATTCAGCCAGCTGCTTGATGTTGACTCTATTTTGTATGGAAAGGTTTATGACTTAGTCAGCTGCTTGTATTGGAAAGAACAGTTGCTAAAGATGGAGATCATTCAGACACTTCTTTAGGAGGCTAAGATTCTTCTTTAAAATTCCCATTAACATGGTGCTTCCATTGTTTTTAAAGGTCTAGTCAAGGCATCTACAAGTTGATCTTAAAAAGAGCAGTGAAAATTAGACCCACAGTCGTCCAATTGTTATTTTGTCACGGATGAAAT
This sequence comes from Vitis rotundifolia, assembly GCA_030254885.1. Classification (NCBI taxonomy): domain Eukaryota; kingdom Viridiplantae; phylum Streptophyta; class Magnoliopsida; order Vitales; family Vitaceae; genus Vitis; species Vitis rotundifolia. Next base: position 11,320,051 of record CM058156.1, read on the forward strand.
GAAAATTTATGGCAATGTGCTTCATACTAGAGTGAAACATGAGGTCGGCACACAAGTAGTTTGCACCAACATTATCATAGTATATCATGGGAGATTGGTTGAGGGAGACACCTAGTTCAGCCAAGCTTGTCGTAAGATCGTTAGTTCTTTAATTAGGGAAAAAAATTCTTTTACACTAAAATATTATTTTTTTTTTCTACATATTATTTAAACATTGTTTTTTATAGAGTCATGTATAACTAATGTTATGTACAAATTATAAGTTCATAGATATTTAGCTTGAGAGTATAATTTTTGTACACGCATATCAGATATAATATAACAAAATGCATTAACAATAAGTAACTAAATGTTGAAGGATAAGATATTCAACAAGAAGAAGCACATGTTAAACTCAATAACTTTGTTTTTCTATAATTTTTATATTCATTTGTTGTTGATTAATGTCTCTAAATTTCTACTTAAATTTTTTATATTTATTTGTCGTGGAATATTCAACATGATCTGTGTTGAATTAATTATAATGTCTCTAAAACAGTTTTGGGTTGTCAAATGTGGTTTTTATGTTTTAGGTTTCAAAAAATAGAAAATTGTTTTAAAAAATAGTTTTCAAATAGATCCTTACAATCATGATTCATGTCTCAATAATAATAATAATAATAATTAGCTTATTGAAATAGTAAAGGGGAATGGGGATGATATGCAATCAAGATTTGGAAAGTGAAGAGGTATTATTTACTGAAGTTTTAGGTTGATTCCCAAACCATGGAGCCTTGATCATAATCTCGAAGCAAATCGGGAATGATTGATTCCCAAGGCAAATAGGGAATGAGTTATGGTAGTTGTTCATGGAGGAAAATAAAATGGAAAGGCACATGTAGGTTGCTGCTGTAACTTTTTTGAAAACAATTTTCTGTTTCTAATAACAAAAAAATAGATGAACATGTTTGACAGTGAAAAAATATAAAATAATTTTATATTCTTAAAAAAATATAAAATGATTTTATATTCTTAAAAATAAGTAAAATGTATTTTCATGAATTGTTTTTACTTATATCTTGAGGGTTGTTTTAAAAAATAATTGAATAAATATGAAGAATAATTAAAAGTAAAAACATATAAAATTTATTTTTAAAAGTATTTTAAAATATAAAAAAGGTTGAAAACATTGCCAATTCTCAAATGGATTCTAAAAAATTGTTTTTCCATAACAATTTTCAAAAATATTCTCCGATAAACACTTAGAATTCTAAAGAAACTTTGAAAAGGAAAAAAGGAATTAATCATCCATATAAAGGGTAAAAACAAAATTAAGAGCTTCTTTGTTAATTATTTTTCAAAAATAGTTTTATATTTTTAAGAAAAAACTAAAAAATATGTTTAGCAATTAGAAAATATAAAACAAATTTTTATTCTTAAAAATAATAAATAAGATATTTTTTTATAATATATTTTAATTATTTTTACTTATTTTTTTAGAAGTCATTTAAAAAATAATGGTATAAAAATGAAGAATAATTAAAAATAAAACACTATATATAAAATTTATTTTTAAAAAACATAAAAAATAAGTTGAAAATATTTCAAGTTCTCGTAGACTTTGTTTAAGAACACATCAAAGAATTGGTTTTAAAAATTGTTTTAAAAAACTATGTTTTGAAAGTAGTTTTTGAAAACTCGCTCAAATATAGCCTAACATATTCATTTAATGGCCTAAGTTATTTATTCAACGGAGTTTGATCTCATGCCTTTAGTCACATATGCTTTGAGCGTGGGTACTATCATTTCTTACACAAGTTTTATTTTATTTACACATGAATCAAATTTATTTTTGATGGTTACTTGATATCGAAAGTAGCAAAAAGAATATTATCTAAAATATCTCTTATGTTATATATATAATGGATAGTAATATTAGATTTTTTAGTGAAATAGTGAAAGTTGTTAGAGTATCCAAATAGATATGAGGAGAAAATAGATTTTAGATGAAGTGAGAAAGAGTGGAATTTGGATTGCAAGGTAGCTTGAATACAAGACTTCTTATCAAACCTAGTTATGATACCATAATAAACAACCAATTTTCCTAAATGTTTAAATTTGTTGGATTTTAGTTTACTATATATATCATATTCCTTAACAATTGTATTTTAAAATATGGAAATACTGAAGTGGCTAAAGTGTTTGGACTCATAGAGATATATAAGCAAAATAAGGAGTGTTCATGTCACACACCGAATTTTGGACAACTCAAAATTCGACTCATGAATAAATAAGTATTTAATCCCAAAAAATTTATTAGACTTAGATCAAGTTATCAGGATTAATTACCAATATAGATAGAAGTAATCTTAAGGGTTAAACTTTTGATCTAGGGTTATGAGTCAAATTCTGAGTTGTCTATAATTTAGAGTGTAATTGTTCATGTCTTAAAATAGAACAGGGTGTGCAAAGGAGATCATGACACATAAGAAAAGTGTAGCACACAAAAAGAATCATTGCATGGAATATGTAATATAGAAAATTGACTTTATGAAATATCATATCAAAATTTGTCCTACATACCTAATTCCTAGCAATATATTCCCTTTGATAAAGAGTATTATATAGAATATGTTTTAAAGTTAAAAAAAAATGAGATGTTTTGGACTCAATAATTGTATCGAGTTTTTATGTTCTCTAATGTTATTTATAATATAATATTGGAATGATTCTCTCCTCTTAATATTGATGTAATTAGTAAATTATATTAAATTAATGTTCGTGAAGTTCATGTACATCCTCGTGTGAATTGAATTTATCCACATTTTTTTTCTACCAAGGAAAGTGGATTGGAAGGCCCACGAAATTATTGGAACAATCGTTTTGTGGCCCATATACTATAATGCCCAATTAAGAACGTGGGCCCTCCACAATCCACACACATCACCTCAAGTTTGATCTCCTTGGCAAACATTTTTTTTCTACCAAGGAAAGTGGGTTGGAAGGCCTACGAAATTATTGGAATAACTTATATCGTTTTGTGGCCTACATACTATAATGCCCAACGTACATTAAGGCAAATGTGGGCCCTCCACGATACACACACATCACCTCAAGTTTGATCTCCTTGGCAAAACCTAATTTATATATATAATCCCAATTTCGAAAATCTAACTCATCATTTATAATATATATATATATATATATATATATATATATATATATATATATATATATATATATGTGTGTGAGATTAGAAAATCTCTCTATTCCCACCACACCATTGACTAAAAACTTTAATTTATATTTCATTTATTATATATAAGATATGATATAACAAGAAATATATAATACATGCATTCGATCTCATGCATATTCAATTAAATAATTTATCCCACCTCATTTTTAGTTAAATTTTCAATTAAAAAATAGAATATTCAAAGATAATACAATCATTCCTCATCTTAAATAGTGGCGAAGTCGAGATTTTTGCTAAGGGGACACCGAAGAAAAATATTATATTATAGTCATCATTCATAAATTGTAAGGTAATAAATGGTATTTTATATTATTACTAAAAAAATTAAATGATTTTAAATATTAATTAAGAAAATGTATCAAATTAAATGATCATGGTACTAGGAAAACTTAAAAAAAGTTTTAAATTTCATATTAAAAAAAAGTTTTAAATATTAAGAATATTTAAAGGAAAAATTCAAAAGAATTAAAAAATAAAAAGAAAAATCATTAGAAATTTTCAATAATTTTAATCATTTTGTAGCAAAAACCTTTAAAATTATTTTAAAGAATTCAATATTTTATGATATAGATATTTTTTTTAAAGGAAAGAGATGTACCCCTTTAGGTCTCATTGTCCTACAACTTAATCTCATGTATTTATACCTTAGTCTTAGTTTTTATAGTTACATCTAAAAAGTTAAATTTTTTCATGTACTTTCAAAAGTCGATATTAAGATCTCCATAGATACCAAATCAATACTTTGATTTTTTTTTTCTTTTTTTATTTAAATAAAAAATTAAAGTTTTTTATTTAAAACTTACGTTTTATATAATAAATCACTAAAACACTAGTAGATTAATGATTAGATTTTGATGGACTTATATTATATTCTTACTTCGAAGCAAAAATATAAATAGTTAATAAAAAGTGAACAGATATTATTTTCTATGATTTAGTTATATTAACCATAAAATATAAAATATAAAAATATAAAAAGTATGAAAAGGGAAAATATTGAATCAACAAGAAAAAATAAGTATGAATAATATTAAATAAGATTTTTTTTTAGGTTAATCTTAATATATTATTAGTAATTAATGGTAAAATTATGTTTTTGGTGATATTATTTAGTCACCATTATTTTTTATTTTAGAGGGGCCAAATTTTCCATCTTGGTTTTTATTTTCCTATAAAAAATTTACATGTAAAGGAATTTTTTCTCTTTGCTTTTTGGGAAAATTGAGCGGGGCATGGACTGGCTTCGCCAATGTTAGTAATTAATGGTAAATATTATGTTTTTGGTAGTTTTATTTAGTCACCATTATTCTTTATTTTTTAAATTTTAAATTTTTATTTTTATTTTTTAGAGGGGCAAGATTTCCATTTTGGTTTGAATTTTCCTAAAAATAATTTACATGTAAGGGAATTTTTTTTTATTTTTTTAGGAAATTTTCCATTTTGGTTTTTATTTTCTTAAAAAAATTTTACCCTCCCCACACCGGTGGAGCCAAGGCAAAGTGAATTTAATTTTAAAAGTTTAAAAAATAAAAAATAATGGTGACTAAATAATATTACCAAAAACATAATTTTACCATTAATAACTAATAATATATTAAGATTAACCTAAAATTTTTTTAAAAAATATTAAAAAAAAAAACTCTTATTTAATATTATTCATAATTATTTTTTCTTGTTGATTCAATATTTTTCCTTTTCATACTTATTTTTTATTGTTGGTTTAATTAAATCATAAAAAATAATATCTTAGTTCTTATTAATTATTTATTTTTTACTTGGAAGTAAGAATATAATATAAAACCCTTAAAATCTAACTATTAATTTAGTGATTTATCATATGAAACATAAGTTTTAAATAAAAGACTTTACTTTCAACAATCTTATATTTAGTTATTTGAAAAAGGAAAAAAATTCTAGGTATTAGTTTGGTATCTATGAAAATCCTAATCTCCATTTTTTAAAGTACCTAGAAAAATCTATGTTTTTGAATGTAAGTATTAAAAAATAAAATTAAAGTATAAATAAACGAGATCAAGTTGTAAGATAACGAGGCACACCTCTTTCATTTAAAAAATATCTGTAACATAAATTATTGAATTCTTTAAAATATTTTAAAAGTTTTTGCTACAAAATGATTAAAATTATTGAAATTTTCTAATGATTTTTCTTTTTATTTTTTAATTCTTTTGAAAATTTCCTTAATATTCTTGATAATTTTTTTTTATATAAAATCTTTAAAAAAAAATTAAGTGCTCTTAGTACCATGATTGTTTAATTTGATACATTTTCATAATTAATATTTAAAATTATTTAATTTTTTAATAATAATATAAAATACCATTAATTACCTTACAATTTTTTAATGATGACTATGATATAATATTTTACCTCAATGCCACCTAGCAAAAGTCTTTAGCTCCGCCACTGTCACCTAAGCTGCTCCACCAATGGTCTTTAATGTTCATAAATCTATAGTTAGGCTTATTTTGTTAACATCGACAAGTAACCTTAATTGTATATGAAGAGTACTAGTACAACTAGAAAGTGTAGAGATTAAGGGTTTGTTTGGTTGTTGATATTTAAAATTATTTGATTTTTTAATAATAATATAAAATACAATTAATTACCTTACAATTTTTTAATGATGATTATGATATAATATTTTTCCTCTATGCCACCCAGCAAAAGTCTCTAGCTCCGCCACTATCGCCTGAGCTGCTATGCCAATGGTCTTTAATGGTCATAAATCTATAGTTAGACTTATTTTGTTAACACCGACAAGTAACCTTAATTGTATATGAAGAGTAGTAGTACAACTAGAAAGTTTAGAGATTAAGGGTCTGTTTGGTTGTTGTTTTCAAGAACTGTTTTCTATTCTTGAAAATAAAAAACACTAAAAATATGTTTGGAAAAGGGGGTGTGTTTTTGTTTTTTGTGTTTTTCATATTCTCAAAAATTACTTTTTTGAGAACAATAAAAAAATGTTTTCATTGTTTTTTTACTCTTCAGAGAATAGATTGTTCTCTGTGTTTTCTTTTCCTTTTTTTGTTTTTTTTTTTTTTCTCAGTTGCTTTTTATGTTTCCACGAAGGTGAGCTCCATCCAACCACCACACCCCCACCTGCAAACCCTTTCTTCTTCCTTAAATTATTGAAACTAATATACTTATACATGGTTACAAAGTCATCATTTGTTTAAAAAAATTATAATTAGTATAAAAATTTTAAAATGGAATAATTTTTTTTAATTTATATGAATTGTGTATATAAAAATTATTTATATATTTATAATATCAAGTTAATGGAAGAAAACACTTTATTAATTAAAAATAATAATAATAACTTTCGTACATGTTTTGTATTCTACTTATCTTAAAAAACATTTTATTAACTCAACCATACATGTTTTTTTTTTTTTTTTTTTCCGAACAAAAACTGTTTTCCAGAATTCAATTCTTAAATATAATTTTATTTTATTTTTTTCTAAAAATATCAAAAATTATTCTCAAAAACTATTTTTCAAAATAGTTTTCAAAAACAACAACCAGCCTTAAGTTTTGAATTCTAGTGATTAGATTGAGGCTATAGCAGCATGGGTATTCCAGTAATTAGATATCAGATGTCGCTTTTATGAACCTGGACACATTTTACGTACCCGATTAAAATTACTAAAGAAATATTCATCAAACTTATTTGGACTATGCGTAAGGATTTTAAATAGGATAAATCGGAAATATGTGCGTCCAGGTCAAAGAAAGCACATGCATGGCTAGGCTATAAAAGCCGTGTGTGTAAATGGCGAATCTAAAGGACCAACTTAATATTGCTTGCAGAGAAGATTTAGCAATATGGGTAGTAGCGGCAAGTCAATTCTTCAATTCTCTTCCTTTCCCCAGCTAATGCAGCTGCCATAGACGATGTGTTGTCTCATCTCACCTTCCTCTTGATAGTTGATGCTCTTCATCATATCCGTCATTCTCATCTCCACCAAATTCAAATCCAAGACCAGAACCAACAGCAAGTCAATGCTGCTTCCTCCAGGGCCAGCTCCATGGCCACTAGTCCGAAATCTACCTCATGTACTCAACAACAAGCCCACTTTCCGCTGGATACATGGCTTTATGAAAGAAATGAACACTGAAATCGCGTGTATTCAGTTGGGCGATGTTTATGTCATCCCGGTGACTTCCCCAGAGATCAGCAGAGAATTTTTGAAGAAACATGACGCAGTATTTGCATCCAGGCCCATTACAATGGCGACTGAGTATTCAAGTGGTGGCTTCTTGACCACAGCAGTGGTGCCATGGGGAGACCAGTGGAAGAAGATGAGAAGGGTCCTAGCTTCTCATGTGATTAATCCATCAACATTCAGGTGGCTACATGACAAGAGACTGGAAGAAGCCGACAATCTTGTCCGATACGTTTATAACCAGTGTAAGATCTGTACTGGCAATAACCGTCTTGGCTCAGTTATCAACCTCAGAAATACAGTCCGTCAATATAGCGGAAACGCCATCAGGAAGATGATCCTCAACACGAGATACTTTGGTGAAGGAAAGAAAGATGGAGGCCCTGGAGTTGAAGAGGAACAACATGTTGAGTCACTCTTTACCGTACTTGCTCATCTATATGCGTTCTCTTTATCTGATTACTTCCCTTGGCTTAGAGTGCTGGACTTAGATGGCCATGAGAAGACTGTAAGGGAGGCTATGAACACCATTAACAAGTATCATGATCCGATCGTGGACCAAAGAGTAGAACAATGGAGGAATGGAGAAAAGAAGGAGGCTGAGGACCTGCTTGACGTTTTCATTTCAGTTAAGGATTCAAATGGGGAGCCACTGCTGTCTGTGGCTGAGATCAAAGCCCAATGCACAGTAAGATAACTAATTAACTTTTGCTTACATTTTGAGCTACATTGCATGTTGATCATTTCCTAACTAGAAAATAACTTGATGAATCAAATTATGATCCTTCCATAATTTACAGGAGTTGATGCTTGCAGCAGTGGATAATCCATCAAATGCAATTGAGTGGGCATTGGCAGAAATGATCAATCAACCAAGGGTTTTAGGGAAAGCAGTGGAGGAAATAGATAGAGTGGTTGGAAAGGAGAGACTGGTCCAGGAATCCGACTTTCAGCAGCTAAACTATGTTAAGGCCTGCATAAAGGAGGCTTTCCGGCTTCACCCAATTGCACCATTTAATCTTCCCCATGTATCCAATGCCGATGCCATTGTTGCTGGCTACTTCATCCCCAAAGGCAGTCATGTCCTTCTCAGCCGTCTGGGGCTTGGCCGGAACCCTAGAATCTGGGAAGAACCACTAATTTTCAATCCAGAGCGCCATCTGAGTGCTAGTAGAGCTCAAGGAGTGGATTTGAACGAGGACGACCTTCGCCTCATTTCCTTCAGTACAGGAAGGCGTGGGTGCACAGGGATTGCATTCGGGTCTGCAATGACTGTGATGCTGTTAGTAAGGCTCCTTCAAGGCTTCACTTGGAGTCCGCCACCGGGCCAAGAGGAAATTGATCTCTCAGAGTCGAGAAATGATCTCTTTCTAGCAAAACCTCTGCATGCCCTAGCAAAACCACGTCTGCATTCATCATTATACCCACTTCATTAATTAGTACTTTATGAGGCACCGATATAATAAAATGCAAGATCTCATGCAAACCCACTCCAATTTGCATGTGAAGCAAGAAATGATTGTTTGAAAAGTGTGACATCACAGTTGCTTGTCAGTTATTAGTTGTTGGAGTCGTATATGGATTTGAATAAATTTTAGACATGTGTCCAACGACCCATTTTTGATAAGAGTAAGATAGTTTTAAAAAATAATTCTTAAATTACCCATAGTAAGAAAAATAATTTTAAATCTACTATAATTTTGTCCACATAGGAAAGAGAAAATAAATTGTAAGTAAAAAATTGCCTCTTAAAAAAACTATTTCTCAAAAAAAAAAAAAAAAAAAACCAAGTGAGAAATCGTTTCTTCAAGAGACGATTTCCACACAATAATATATATATATAACAAGTGAGAAATTCTCACTTAAAAAAAAAGAACTTCAAAAATCCATTTTTCCATTATTTATTCCACTTATACAATAATACAATTATTATAAAATTAATTAATTTTATTTACTAAATTTAATATATAAATAACAAACTAAATTTAATATAATTTTTTTTTTCTCTTAGTTTGGAATTAAAAAAAAAAAAACTATTATCAATTTATGTTAAAAATAAGTTTAAAAAAACTATTATTAATTTATTAAATAATTATTTATAAAATACATAATTTTGTTTTGTTTTAATTTTTAAATTAATTTTATTATATAAATTTTAAGATTAAAAATATTAATCTTTAAGAGATGATTTCCACACAACAAAGACAAAAAACCAATAACAAGTGAGAAATTCTCACTTATAAAAAAAAAAAAAAAATCATTCAAAAATCCATTTTTCCATTCCCTATTATTCTCATACAATAATACAATTATTATAAATATATTTTATAAAATTAATTAATTTTATTTACTAAATTTAATATATAAATAATATACTAAATTTAATATAAAATAAATAATATTTATATATTATTTTTTTCTTTCACTTTGTAAAAAACTATTATCAATTTTATGTGAAAATTGAGTTTAAATTTTTTTTTTTTATTAATTTATTAAAAAAAAAAAACAAAAACAAAAAGGTGAGAAATTGTCTCTTCAAAAGACAATTTTCAAATTAAAAAAAAAAAAAAAAACTTCAAAAATCCATTTTTGCACTCTCTATTATACTTATACAATAATACAATTATTATAAATATATATTATAAAATTAATTAATTTTATTTACTTAATTTAGTTTATAAATAATATATTAAATTTAATATAAGATAAATAATATTTATCTATTATTTTTTTCTTTCACTTTGAAATTAAAAAAATAAAAAAAACTACTATCAATTTTATGTGAAAAATGAGTTTAAAAAATAAATTTGTTATTAATTTATTAAATAATTATTTACAAAATAAATGTTTTTTTAGTTTTAATTTTTAAATTAATTTTATTATATAAATTTTAAGATTAAAAATATTAATCTTTAAGTTAAAATTTCACTGTAAAAGGAATAAAATATAAAAAAAAATAAGTTAAATAATTTTAATTGTTCTTAATCTTCAATTTTTTCTTTAAATTAATTACAACTAATAAAATTAATTTTGTTTGATATTGTTTTGTATTTATAAGATAAATAATATTTATCTATTTTTTTGTTTATGTGAAAAATGATTTTATAAAAAACAAATTTGTTATTAATTTATTAAATAATTATTTACAACATAAATAATTTTATCATGAATGCAAAAAACCAATAACCTTGTTCATATGTACCATCAACAAAGAATATATATATATATATCAACCAATAACTAGTATTAATATTTTAATCCTAAGTAATTGACAACTTGTATTAATATGATCAATCTCTAAATAATCAAACGTATTCAAATACTAAATGATCAAAGATCAACTACTATTATGAATAAAAAAAACTAATACCTTGTCCATATATATATAAACTAATAAACCAACAAACATCCTAACAACTAACAAAATAATAATGATGAAAACCAACAAAGCTAAAATATTATAATTCAATATTACTAAATGACAACTTCAATATTAGCAGACGATAAATTAACATACATCACTAATAAACTTACAACCAATAAAAGTTAGCATGCATCATCAATACAAATAAACCTACAAGCAACAAAAGAGCAACATGTATCATCAATTTATGTTCAATAAAATATATAAAAGTCATCAATGTGTGCCACATGAAGAAGGCTTCCTTCTTCGTTGTGGGCGTTGGTGACATCTTTCCAACTCCGATTAATCTAAGGGACCATCTAATGTTGCTCCATTTCCTTGTCCTCGGCCTCGGCCTCTTCCTCGTCCATGCCCTTGATCTTGAACTTAATTCTCTCTCTGTTGTTCAACAAGTGGTGTAGGAAAGTATTGCATTTGTGTCGCCACATCATCTCTAAATAGATATCCTAACGATTGTGGTGACAAAGCAATGAGTGGTATTGTAGGTGGAGTAAATGACACCTCGATACTAGAGAACATAGGTATATGAAAAGAAGGTTCATCAATATAAGAATGCAATAGCTCCTGGATGAATGATGTCCCAACATCTTCCCATATCACCCCCTTATCAAGGAATGGAACTGATGAATGAGGAAGTGACTAGTCAAGTAGTGTAGAAAAAGTAAAGATAGTATGTTGTAGCAACGATGATAATGGATAATCTAGCAATGCATCATCGATAGGGAAGTGTAGATCATTAGAAATATGGTTTCCACGTGTTCGTACACCTCCATCTCTAGTTCATACCCCACCATCTCTTATCACTACCTTCTCATCCGATAATTGTCTCTATGTATCAATGACATTGGGGGGAATAAGCAACCTATCAGCCTCATGTATAGCCTCAAAAGTGGTTGCACATAATTGATGAATTTCATCACGGTGACCTATATTCGGAGTATCTGGACCAATCTACAAATGTATTTGTTGCAAACTGCAATTCTATAAGAATTAAGAATAAAAAGTTAGATGTTTTTCTAATTTAAGGAAAATAGAATAATAAATAAAAATACATTGTAATTACCACTATCTCCCATGAAGATCCATATGGAGTAAGAAAAATACGAGTGATAGAACGATACTACACCATATATGGGTGGTTATACCCATAAGAAGTAGATGTTGCCTCAGCTCTAGCAAGATGATCGTACCTAGCCTCCCACCTTTGAATATGGTGGTGATGAATACTCATCCAATTCAAATCACATTGACCCCTCAAATCATATTTATGTAATCCCAACTTTGTATCATAGTGCTCGGGAATATGTTGTAGTAGCCTAAACTACCTCAAAACACAATCAAGTCTATGCCACTCCACTATGTGGAAACAAATAAGAGATGAAATAGTCAACCAAAAGTCAAAGGCAATATTACAGTAATCTAAGAGTCCAAAGATGACATCATTAGTATATGGCTCTCATATAATCTGCCATTAAATTTAAAATATGACTCACATTATTTAATAATATTTTGATTACAAATTTTTTAAAAAAATTATTCAAAATAATGAATTTATCACCTACTCTAACATAAGTTGATCAAATAGATACCTATACTGGGGTAACACATGCATAGGCGTCGAAGCAGCACAAAACTCATCTCTCTAACTACAAAAAGAATATCTATTAGAAGTTTGTATAATTGTTTATTTATGTATATATGTATTTACATATGCTATAACTAAGGTTGAATACATACCGCATGCCTAAAGGTGGTTGTGGTAGTACTCAATCATGTAGGACCGAATGTAAGCGCATAGGTGTTATAAAGGGAAATCTATGTCATATCTATAACTATAACAAAATGAGATGACCCGATACATCATGTGCATCAATATGGGATGCTTGACACATTTCTCGATATAGCCAAGCTAAGCAAGCACTACCCCAACTATAAGTACCAATAACTCCAAAATCCTTAAGTAGTGGTAAAAGCATTAAATGTACTCTATTGTTCGATTTATCCGCAAAAAGAAAACCTCCAATCAACTGTAAGATGAATGCCCTAGCATAACATTGCACGGACTTCACATCAGCATCAGATACTAATGAAGGAAAATTTTTTATCAACCAAGTCAAATGAAGTATTTGTCCAAATATATCTCTATCTTCAAGCACCACTCCTAACAATGTAGCACACACCTCTCTCCAATCCAAGCATGTGCTATCGCTAATTGCAACATCATCAATTAGTAAGCCTAAAATAATGCTAACATCCAGAAGTGTGATGGTACACTCTCCCAGAGGTACATGGAAAGTGTGGATATTAGGGCACCATCTCTCTATAAATGTTGTAATAAGATGTCAATCCAATGAAATGAAACCTAATCGGGCAACACCGTAAAATCCAGATTGTTGCAAATATGGAATAATGTGTGCATCTAAAACATTATTACAATAGAAACTGGCTTCACGATGTCGACAATGGAACTCTCCAAGATCATTTCCTTCTCATATAAGCGAAGATTAGTGTACTTCCTGGTTATACAAAACAGAACAATCTACAGGTCCAGGATCCATGAGAATGTATTCCCTACATCATTTAAATAATTTTATTAGTTTATTACAAGACATTCTAATGTTACATTATATGGAAATAACTCAATGTTCATTTTAATATTACAAAAAACTTTCATTTAAATAGTAAAAGTTTCAACTTGAACTTAAAATATCATTGAGCGGTTGTGTTAGAAGACTCCCCTCTATTAGGACATTTTCAACGATTGTGACCCTCTTGTTTACAAAGCCCACATCAGACTTTGACACTTGGTTCTCTCCAATCCATTTCATTCCTAATCCTTGAAGATCTCGATCTTCCTTTATCACGTACTATAGTTGGATTAGGATGAACAATTGGAAAATTAGGTTCTGGCCAATAGGTTTGATGTGGAATTGGATTGAATTGTGGTGTATGGCAACAACCATATACATTCATCCTACGATGTTTGTCAACAAATTGCCAACTATGAATCCTTGCACATGCACATACAACTAGCACATGTGAATATGGGATACTAAATGACTGCCATTTATTACAAGTACATGTTCTTTCTTTCAACTTCACAATTTGTATATTGTTTCTTTTATCCATATAAAACCCATGGGGAGTAGTTGTCACTTCAAATATCTTATTGAATAGTGAAAGATTTTGATAGTGTGTCCACTAGCCCTTAACTTATATTTTGTTATTTTGTTAATAACATAGGAAGTATACAAATCTCCATTTGCAATTCGAGTTTGTATCTCTGTTCGACGAGTCTCGAAATATGGAACACAATGATAGAAAGTTAATCAAACAAGAGTAGTGATAGGCAACATTCTAGCCCCTTTAAATACTCCATTTATGCATTCAACAATATTTGTAGTCATCCACCCATACCAATGTCCTCCATCATGTGTCAAAGTCTATTTCTTCGTATCCAACCTATTAAACCATTCTAAGCATTACTCAGTTAATCGTTTTAACTCAGTCATACATGACTCATACTTTCGTGGTTGATGTTGAGACCCAACTCTATACACTAAGTCTTTTAACATCTTATTTATATATTTATTATTGAAGTTGCTTGCCATATGCCTAAGACAATATCGATGGTGCGCATAACGTGGGTTCTACCAAACACTAGGATTCCTAATGGCAACTTGTATTCCTACATAACGATAAAAAATGAGACATATTTCTTCTCTTTGCATGACTTGACTCCTTAATGTATAAAGAAACCAAGACTAACTATCTGATGATTTCTCTTCAACTATTGCAAATGCAAAAGGGAAGATATGACCATTAGCATCGATTGATGTTGCAATCAAAAGTTTCCATATAAAAAAGTACTATCTAATTGTATTACTGGTCTGCAATGCTTAAATCCTTCAACACATTCCCCAAAATCCCAAAACACACGCATAAAACATACATTTCCATTGCAACTTGCTAGTACTGATGTCTTCCAAACACACTTAGTCCCAGGATTAGAAAGTTTAACAATATTCATCCACCTAGGTAAAGCTTGGTAAGATTCGTTCCAATCACCAAATATCTTTATGATTGTTTTCCTCTTTGCTTCCCAAACCCTCTTGTAATGAACATTATAACCAAATTTATCTTTCACAATTTGATGTAATGCAACAATTGAAATTGTGTGATCACTTTGGACTACATTTTGAACTTTTCGTGCAATGAATGTGGAGTTTAATCGTGAGTGGTCTTATGATAGTTTAGGGTAAACAAAAGTGTGAGGACCTGTATACTTTGTTATCTCAAACAAACCATGAAATTTACGACGACATGCATAAAGCCTCCAATTACAACCCTCAGACCACTTTTTTCACTTTACAACCCATATACCTGGCTTAGATACAATAACAACAAAATGTTGATTCCTACATATGGAATAACGTTTAACAGCATATTGTAAGTCTACCTTACTCTCAAATCACAAACCCTTAAACAATTCTTCTTATTCATTCCATAATTCAGTGCATGCTGTCAAATCCTTATCGGCCATAGAGTTAATTACATTCCAATTCAATTCTCTAAATATTGGGAAAGGGACATCATGTTCACCACCACTTAGAAATGATGCATCATTTTTTGTATTTTCATTATCTTCCATGTCCATAATATTCTCATTACCATCATCTTCATCAAGTAACTCCACATTGTCATCATCATTTTCAAGTAAAATATCAACATAATTTTCAACTGTCATTACAATTGAATCAGTGATCCCTGCCAAATCTACCCTAACTATAGGTTTCATGTCATTATTATAACTTTGCATATACATAGGGGAAAAGGTGTTCTCTTCTACCACTTGTTGACTTGGACCTATATCTTCAATATGCATTGGGATAGTAAAACTACTTGGCATGGAGTGATGATCAATTGAAGAAGTTTGACAATATATTTCAATAGTATTTGGAGGAGGAGATTGTAAGACAGTAGTAAACATTATGCTCACATCACCATCATCTCGAATAGGCAAAGGGACATAATTAATAGTACCTTTTCCATTTGGAAAGGGAATTGGATATCAAAACACCATATTTAACTTGGTGTAAGTATGATTAATATTTAGAGCATGACACAATTTTGTTTCTAACTCATCAAATGTTATCATACTATTGATTGAAACACTTTTATCAGGAGAACGATTATAACATACCTCAAATTCACAATCAATAATTTCACCATTAGTATAACACAACACTGTGGTGTAACCATCCATTATCAAGTCTATTCAAAAGATTAACAAAGAAGTATTATCATCAATAAACTTTATGATAATGATTGATATACCATATAACAAATATGTATTTTGTAAATCTATTTTACTAATATTATGGTGCATTGTCCATTACTAAATATATTTTTTTAAAGTCTTATTTTTCAAAATAATAATACATGGCTACTATTTTTATTGTTATATTATATACATTCAAATAAATTAAATAGCAGTTTACTTTTATTTATATTTCTTAGATTTTAATATTTTTTAAATAATATTTTATACAAAAAAATAATTTAATACTAACAACCATTACTAAATTCAATTTTTTATTTTATTATATATTCTAATATTTTACAAGTCATCTTTCTTTTCTTTTTTAAAAATAATAATATATAGTTAGTATTTTTATTGTTACATTATATACATTCAAATAAATTAAATAACAATTTAATTTTATTTCTACTTTTATTTATATTTTTATTTTGAGCTCTCAATACCTTACAAGAATTTTTTTCAACAATTTAAGACTAATATTAATTTTTAAAAAATATATAAAATAAATTCATAATTTTGGATAATGTTCTATTTATATTTCTTATATTTTAATATTTTTAAATAATATTATATACAAAAATAATAATTTAATACTAACAACCATTACTAAGTTCATTTTTATTTTATTTTATTATATTATAACATTTTACAACTATACCTTTCTTTTCTTTTTAAAATGGATATTTAAATATATATAATATAACATTTTAAATGTAAATTTATATATTATATACATTTAAATATATTGTTACTATTTAACATTTTAAATGTACATTTACATATTATATACATTTAATACTCACGGTTACTATTTTATATTATACATTTAAATATCCATTTAAATAAATCAAATAACATTTTAGTTTTATTTACACTTTTATTTTTATTTTTATTTTTATATCTCAGTGTTTAGAACAATTTGTTCAATGATTTAAGACTAACATTAATTTTAAAAAATATATGTGATAAATTAATAATTTCGAATAATGTTGTATTTCCATTTTTTAGATTTTAATATTTTTTAAATCATATTTTATGCAAATATATAGATATATAATTATTCTATTACTATTAATTTTCATTCCCATTTTACTAATATTTTATTTTATTTTTAATTTTTAATTTTAATATTTTATAAAACATATTATTTGATTAATAAACATAAGCAATAATCCTATTATTTCATATTAATTAAATAAACTAGTATAACTTTTATTTTTTGAATGATTTAATTTATTCGTCTCTATATAATGATAATTTACAACAAATAATATTCTAAAAAAATTAGCATAAATCCAATAAATTAAAAATATATATAGCAATAAATATCTATCAGGCATGACAAAATAAATATGAAACAAATGCAAAAATATTACCTAGGAATAAAATAACATAACTTTTATTTTTTTAATGATTTAATCTATTTAAAATAAAATTTTTGTATAAATATTATTCAAACAAATATTACATAATCCAAATAAATTTAAAAACTTATATCATAATAAAAACCATATGTTACAAAATAACTTGAAATAAAAATAAAACAAAAATATTACCTTTCAAGATAAGTAGTGTGAGTGTCCAAAGAAAAGAGAGGAGATATGCGAAGAAGTTCCCAGAGAGAAATGAGATGGAAAGTGAAAAATTAGAAAGTGGAAAACTGAGTTTCAAATAGGGAAGAATGAGAAAATAAGGATGAAGAGGTTTGAAGCCGATTTATATTGTAAGTGAAGTTAGAAAGAGGTAGGATAAGTGTAGTGTGTGGGATAGGGGGTGACCATTTGAATGTTTAAGAAGAAATGACAATACTTGAAATAGTCAAATTGGTAGAGTGTTTAAACATTTCAGAAGAAATGACAACACCTCAAACATCTTCAAATTGGTTGAATGCTCTAATAGAATTATAGTATAATAGTGTGTGAAGTGATGGAGTGAAATAGGTAAGATTCTTCTATGGGCTATGGGTGTAGTACATTGTTGGACTTGGGGAAATGATATGATGGGTGTAGTGGAGGTTTTGTGGTAAGTTAAATTCTCCTAAAAATATGTGAAATTATTCTTTTACAATCAAATTTTAACTTAAAAGCTTAATATTTTTAATCTTAAAATTTATATAATAAAATTAATTTAAAAATTAAAACAAAAAAAAAAATATGTATTTTACAAATAATTATTTAATAAATTAATAATAATTTTTAAAAAACTTATTTTTCACATAAATTGATAATAGTTTTTTTTTTTAATTCCAAAGTAAGAGAAAAAATAATATATAAATATTATTTATCTTATATTAAATTTAGTATGTTATTTATATATTAAATTTAGTAAATAAAATTAATTAATTTTATAATACATATTTATAATAATTGTTTTATTGTATAAGTAGAATAAAGAATGGAAAAAATGGATTTTTGAAAGTTTTTTTTTTTTTTTTTTTAAGTGAGAATTTCTCACTTGTAATATATATTTTTTTTGTTGTGTGGAAATTGTCTCTTGAGGAGACGATTTCTCACTTGTTTCTTTTGGGAAATCATCTTTTTAAGAGACGATTTCTCACTTCTTCTTTTTTTTTTTTTTTTCATTTTTTTCTTTTTTTTTTTTTTTTGTGAAAATCGTTTTTTCAAGAGACTATTTCTCACTTCTTAAATTTTTTGGAAATCATCTCTTTAAGATATGATTTCTCATATGAAAAATGGAATTTTAGAAATCGTGTCTTGGAAAAACAATTTTTTTTTTTTATAATTTTTTTAAAAGTTCATAAATCGTCTTTTGAAGAGACGATTTTTCACTTATAATTTATTTTCTCTTTCTATTTGGACAAAATTACTGTAGATTTGAAATTATTTTTCCTATCATGATAATTTAAAAATTATTTTTTAAAACTACTGTACTCTTATCAAAAATCCACCCCAGGTGTTGTTGAATATGTGGTCTTCTGCTTTAGTAGGTGTTAGGAAACGGTCCATGTTCTCCATGGGTTTTTGGCCTTGTTTAGGTATGTTTACCTGTTGTTGCAGATGGGATTAATAAGATTAGTGGATCATTTACCATACTTCTAGCCTTTATCCTTGTTCTTATTTATTAATTTATTTATTTTTATGTAATGGGGCTCCTTGTGATTTTGCTTTTCTCCTCCTAGAGCAGGAGGACAGGGGAACTGGTTGTTTTGTTTTTATCCTATAGGAAGTAAGTATGGTTACCCGTACGACCCAAACACCAAACATCAAAGTATTAACAAAGAACACAAGTGTAAAATGAAGAGCAATCAAATTTCTAATTTTGTAATTTTTGTAACACAGTAATTTTTGCAACACAAAGTTTAAGGACAATCGATCTTAATAGTAGGCCATTGCAATTTCTTTATTAGACAATAATAGATTATTTCTTAGTAACATGGACAAGAACAACCACGACTTAAGTTTATATGCCATGCTATTTATTAGTTAATTTGCAGTATAAATAAGATCATGTGTTGTATTTTCAAGTTTTTTTTAATCTGTTTAAGATAGAGTCGACTGTATTTTCTGGGGTTATTCTTTTAAAAAATAAAAATAAAAATTGTTCATATAATTACTTTGTATAATACTATTTTATGGATTCCCTCAATAGTTAGTTCCTTCTTTGAGAACCTAGCTACCACATATTTACCACCCAACAACCCCAACCACGAATGAAAATATCAGTAATCACGCATATATCGGTACTTCAATTTTATAAATATATCGGTGGATATTTTGACACAAAATATCGGTGACATAAAAATTAATAAAAATTTTGAAAATATTAAAAAAAAATTCTAAAAAATTATATAATAAGCAAAAATAGATACTTTAAAGTTATTTTTTTAAATATTTATATATATATATATATAATTTGTCATATTTGATAATAATATCCTCTACATCGATAAAAAAAATACAAATTTTATAAATGTACATTTATTATTAAATTACATTATAGATTATTTTACAATATTATTATGATAATATGTCTAATTTTAAAATATATTTAATATTAAAATTATGATCCATTTTAATTTAAATGTATTCAATGATATCAAATAAATAATAATATATGTATATTGTTTTTAATATTTATATTTGTTATATTTAATAAATATATAGATTATATAAAAAAGACCTATTAAGAAAATTATGTTTTTATATTTTTGTTAATAAATTAAATCAAATATAAAAATAAAATAATTATAATTTATTTATTTAATAATAAAAAATAAAAAAATCAATGAAATATCAGGAAAATATTCAAAAATATCAATTGAAACTCTAAAATTCATCGGTAAAATATCCAAAATATCGATTGATGGATATATCTTCCCAAATTTTATATCAGTATCCATGAATATTGCATATATCACAGATATATACAGATATTTTAATCCTTGCCCCCACCCCACAAACCAAAACCTTTTAGAAAGCCTCTCTACCATTCTCCATGTTAAAAGCATATCTCAAAGAACTTTTCTCCAAGTTGCCTCTATTAGGATTAAAATGGTCTCATCCTATTTTCCAAAAACGACAACAAACGAATGTGAAAGAAATTAATATATAAAATTTATAGTGATTTACTCTCAACGTAAGAGATACATCCATTTACAGTCATTGTAAATTTTCAATATAATGAAAAAGAAATATTACAAAAAATTCATAAACGTCTCACACTCTAGGTTTCTCTTTGCGTTTTTTTATCTCTCTCAATTACATATCCCAAACTCACCAAGTCAACTATCCTATATATAAAAAAATTAAGGTAATCAAATTATATGTATAAAATCCCCAAAATACCTCAACTTATAATACCCTTACAAAATCTCATGTAATCTATTATTTTTGGGTAGGGTCAATTAATTTACATAAATACCGTCAAGATAATAATTAGGTTCCACACATTTTAACAGTTTTAACTTAGTTTAAGTTCAAGCTTAACTCCGCTTGATTCATTATAAGACAAGTTTGACAATAGAAAATCCAAGATTTCAACCTTTGCCATCTTTTTTAGTTTAAAAAGGAAATTTCTTTACCACCAAACCCATTATTGTATTTTAAATATTATTTCAACATTTTAATTTCCTATAGAATCAAATATAATTAATATTATTTAAATAGTATAAATTCATAAATATTTAACTTACGAATATAATTTTTACGCAAACATATCAACTAAAAATAAAATAAATCCCGGGCACGTGTTAAACTCACTAACTTTTTTTGTTTTTTCCTTCAACTTTAATATTAATTTATTGACGTTCATTGATTTGTTTTTATTTCAACTTTACTTTTTTTTGTACTTATCTATGGTTGAATATTTAATTTCAAATATTTGTCTTTTTGCGGCCGGAATTGAAGAAAACTATATAATCATGTGAGCTTTCCAACAAAAAGAAAAAGAAATAGTTTATAATATGTTAGCCTCTTTAAATTTGTAAAGGAGATGGTATATATAAAAAAGAAAAACAGGAGACGATATAAGAATTTTACTCCATTCTCCTCAGCATACTCTTGATTTATATAAGAGTATTTGTTCTTCCCCTACAAACAGATGTTTCATTCTATGACGTAATTCCCAGCCTAAGAAAGTATTTGGGAAAACTTAATTCTTATTATATAATGGTTTAAGTTAATTTTAAGTTAAATTATTGATTTAAAATATATTACTTAATTTTTATTTTAAGTATTAAGGTTTGATAAAATTAGCTTAAAATTTATTTTAAATTATCAAATTGATATATTTATACTCATAAATTAGACTTAAAGTAAAGAAGATCGAGTAACAATATAGGTTATAGAATAGAAAAAAAGATTATAAAAGTAATTAGAGCAAATGAGGATAAAAAAGTAAAATAAAAATATGAACATAGAATAGCAAAAAAGATTATAAAGGTAATTAGAGCAAATAAGGATAAAAAGGTAAAATAAATATATGAACTTAAGAATAAATTAATTATTTTTACTTATTATTTAAAATTGTATTTTACTTTAAATCATACCATTAAGTTATTTTATCAAACATACTTAATTTACTTATTAACTTAAATTAAGTTATTAAGTCACTTGGTTTATCAAACACAAAAAAACAAAAAATAAAATAACTTTTATTCCAAAATGGAGACATATATATATATGCACATAAGTTGGGGCTTAACTTAGTTTAAATTAGCGACATTTAGGTAGGTTAAAATTATTGTGTAAGACAAGTGTGGGATTAATTTCATTTTAAACCTAACTATAAATTAAGTTTAATTAAAGTGTAAAAATAGGAAATCAAACCTGTTTCAATGCTAAAAAATTTCAATCTTTATCTCCTTAATTAATTAGAAAAAAAACTTCTTTACCACTAAAACCCATAGTATTGTACGCACAAATTTTGTAAAATTTATCCTACAAGATTAGCATAACAAATAGAAAAAAAATGATGCAAACAAAATATTTATTGAAAATTGAAGATATTGCGGGTATAATCTCAAAAAAATAATATGCTTTTCCAAAAAGAATATTTTTCCTCTGATTCTTTTGCCTTGATCACACTTTGGAGGACGACGATGACATTTTCTTAATTTCGAAGATCAATCGAAGGTCACAAGCAACTTATTCCCGAATGACCTTGTTGAATGGCGAAGAACAAGTGTATTAGTTCTTTTGCCGTTTATCAAACTTGAATGGCGAAAAACAAGTGTATTAGTTCTTTTGCCGTTTATCAAACTTGCAGAGAGATTTGATGAATCTCTTTCCCGTATGGAAGTTACCATTGGATTTTCTTTTCTGGAGTTTGTTTTGAGTTAAACAGAACTAATATCTATTAGAAATTATAAGTTCATAAATATTTAAATTAAGAATATAATTTTTATACACACTTGTAAGCTATAACAAATAAATTGAAAAAAAAAAAGTAAATACATTAACAATAAAGTAATTAAATATTCAATAACAAGCACATGTTAAACTCAATAAATTTGTTTGCTTTTTTACTTATATTTTAATACCTTTTTGTTTTCGAATATTTAATGTCATTTCCGTTGAATTATGATCATGCTGCTGTTCAAGAGGAATCATTATCGGGCCACCAAGCCATTCTGCCGACTCACCTTAGTCACGGTCTTTGGTTTTTTTGTAGTTAGGCTTCGAGACGTACGATCATGTGATTCGTGACTTTATCAAAAATAGAAATAGTGCATGATATATTACTTTGTTGAAATCATGTGATTCCATTTTAATTTTTACTAAAGTGATTCACGAGAGAGATCGTACTTACAATCATAGCAATTAAATTCCTAAAAAACCTTATTAGAAATAATCATGATTTTCAATATATTAGACATAGTAGAAATATAAAATTAGGACAATTGGCTAGCTTATTCAAACCTGTATCATGTGTCATGCACATGGGTAGTGCACGTGCATGAGCGGTGTGCATTACTGTATGGTGTTAAGATTTGAGGAATCTTGAATCAGAATTACAAAACGTGATATTGTGTTAACATTAGCTAATGCAAATATTAAGTTTCAGAAAAAAATTTATCTCAAAAAATTATATGTTGTTGCATAGTCAACAAGGTATTCATGATGTGTTGTGAAATCAAGAGAATCCATCTATCTATTTAAGAAAAATAAATAAATAAACATGCAAATATCAAACAAACCTATAATATAATATCTATAAAAGGAAATAATATATGAAGAGGAAATAATATGTTAAGACGGAAGAGTTAATCATAAAGAACATGTCTATCTCTAATTAAATTGTCAATTTTGCCACTAGGATATCTTCAAAGAAGTCCGACACATCCAAGTGGGTTATATCTTCAATTCCATTGCTATCAATGAAGTTCATCCTAATCTCTTTCTCTTTTGTCTTTAATGAGACTTGGTAAAGGTCGACTAAATATTTTGTTGTAAGACAAGTACGCGACCAGTGTTTTTTTATATCATATCTATAATATTTATTCTCATGAGTCTTTTTATCTTATATTTTTTTTTTCCTTTTCTAGATATTGTTTTAGAGTTATTGCACTTCTGGTGGTGAGGGGTATTTTTCTTGTTTTGAGAATAATGATGACCACTATGGTGTTTTGGAATTATATCTACCATTACCACAATTGCGTCCTCGACAACAACCTTGTCTAAATCCATAATCGTGGGATGAGATGACATTCACTTCAAGGAATGACATTGAACCAATTGGACAAGATTATTGGTTTTTAAGTAAAAGCTCATTGTTCTATTCAACAACTAAAATATATAAAATTAATTCTGAATATTTACTAAATCTACACTCAATATTACTATTGGAGAAGCACATTTGAGACATGAAAAGTAGTAAATGTCTTTTCTAACATGTCTTCTTCAATAACATTTTCTCCACATAACTTCAATTGAGAGTTGATCTTGAATAGTGCAAAGTTGTTTTCACTAATAAACTTAATATCTCGCAATCTCAATTGTAGCCAATCATAACGAGTTTTAAGCAAAATCACAATCTTTTGGTTATCATATCGTTCTCTCAAATTGTTTTAAAGAATGAGCGCGTATTTTACAATGAGATATTCACCTTTTAACCCTTTAGCAATATGATAACAAAATAATGAGGGCTTTTGCGTGATCTTGGAGGATGCGTCATTTCCTTCTTAATGGTTATCCCAAGGTTCTTGACTTCTAGGTAGATTTCAAAATCCAATGTCCATAATAAATAGTTTTTACAGAAGATATATATGAAAGATGACAAACTCAAGTTTGATAAGGTTCGACATTATTTGAGAATTATGTATGAAATAATTTAATGAGATATATATATAGACTTGAAGCATAAATGATAAATAATGAAGTTTATAAAGCACAAAATGTGAAACTTACTCATTTGGTAAGGGGTTTAATACTTAAATACAAGCACAAATGTGAAAACAAATCCCCACCAAACCAACAGAAAAAGCTCAAATTTGTCTCAAATATTTGATGCAGTTTACAGATACCAATGATATCATATATTCTCTGTTTGAATGGAGAGAAAATATATGGAACCGAAATTAATTAAAATATTGAACAACAATATAACACCAATAAAGTAGTACAACATCAAATGCAGATATGTACAAATCAGTGATCTCGTAATTGCTCCGTTTGGTTGCTGAGAAAATGATGAAAAAAAAAAAAAAACTATAATTTCAACTAAATAATTCATTGCCAACGCCTGGATTGGAAAAACCAAATTACAAGAGCCTCAAAATCAACTACTAAGGCTCCATTTGAACTTTCTAAAAATCGAAAAACTTAAATTGTTTGGAAAACTTTTTCTAGTATCATTTTCTTAAAATGACTTAAATTTATTTTTATTTTTTTTCTTGAAAATACTTTTGATGAAAAAAAATGAAAATTATTATGACATCTTGTTCGGTAAATAAAAAGTACTAAAAATATATATGTTATTGTATATGACATTATTTTTAAACGAATGAAGATAAAACTGATTTACAAAAGTTGAAATTCTTTTTTTTCATATTTTTTTTAATTAGTGAGTAAAAACTCACTTTTCTCAATAAATAAAGCTTAATTTTCCTACATTTTAATTTATTTTTTAGTTTTATTTTTATTTTAATTATTTTATTTATTTTATTTTATTTTTAATGTTAAATAAAAGTTAAAATTTTAAAATTAAAAACAACTATTAACAATATTTATATACAACTTTCAATCATAAGTTACATATTTTCTAATGCAATTTATTCATATTTTGAAAAAACATAAAGTCCCCATTTGCTAGACTCTTATTTTTGAAAATTTATAAAATATTAAAATTATTCTTATATTTAATAAAAATATTTTTGAAGTATCATCCTCAAAATCAAATTTTTTTCAATGTAATTAACTCTATTTCTTTTCTTTTTTTTAACTTCTTCCAATTAATCCAATCCCTTACAAGCCCAAAATATATGAAAATAAAATATATATTTTAAAAACAAATAAAAATAAAGTGTATATTTAAAAACAAAAGGCTCGGACAGGAAAACAAAGCCTTGAACAATTACATCATATTTTGGGCCACAATAGTAGAGTTTAAAGGAGCCCAAAAGGACCTCAAGCCTAGATGAAAATCGTTAACCAATCCTAGGCAGCCCAGATCCATCTTTTGAACCGCAAGCAACCTTTGTTTGAAAGTGATGGCCTAGGCGGAGAACGACATCATTGTTGTACCTTCACGAAAACGGAGAAACTTACACCACTCGTAGGTGGTGTTCAGCTGGCTAGGGCCCACGGGTGCCCCCGAAAATGTTGACAAAATAAGTTCCCACTGCTTGCAATTGGAATCAAACCCAAACCCACGTCCAAAAAATGTCAAGATTAGGACATTAGGCTTATGCCGTCCAAAAAATGTTAAGATTAAGACATTAGGCTAAAACCCACAATTAGTCCATTTATGTTTTACTTTCGATTGACTCTTTTACTTATTTTTTAAATTTTTTTATTAAATAAAAAAATTAGATTTTTTTTCTTTACTTTTTAATATTTAATAGAAATAAAATATTAAAAAAACAAGCAACTTAATACTTAACAATATTAAACACTATTTAATTTTAAGTTATGTTTAAAATTAAGTCAAAGAAACAAGCACCATAGCCATCAGAATGGATTAAAACGAAAAAACTTAATTGATGGTGTACAACTATGTAGCATATACAAAAGGAAGAAAAATAAAATAAATAATTTTCTTAATAACTCATTATATTTTATTCAAATAAGGACTCATTCAAGATGGTTTTTTTTATTTAAATTACGATGCATAGCTTGAATCGATTGATGAAGAGTTAAGATCTAAATTAAAGACAAATACTTTGATTAACGATGACAATTCATATTAATGGGTTGTGTTTCGGATGGTATTCCGATTCAAACACTTGGCTAAATAAATTCACCTAATTAAATATATTATAAATAATAATCATGATAAAAACATGAATCCAAACATCATTTAATTATTAAATAGATAATATATCATATAATTCATTTAATAATTAGAACATTCAATAATCAAATCAAGTTAGGTCTTATTTGAGTCAATATGATTAATTTTTTCATTTCGACATATTTTACAACCCAATTGATCTATTTAAAAAAAAAATTAAATTTTAAAATAAGTCAAATATAAGTTAAATAAATTATGATTATAATTATATTAAACAAGCACGATTATTAAATAAGTTAATTTAAATAAATATACCAAAAATAATTCATTTATTAAATCATTTAGACAAGTTTGATAGAAATTGATGTAGACATGAGTATAGATGATTAAAAAAACAAAAAAAACATTGAGGTCGAAGTCGTAGCAAACTTTGCCACCTCTGCCTTTTCTATGAAAAGGTTGAGTGTGATGCCCCATTTTGTAGTAGCGTAAGTATGAGGTGTGCGTGAGGTCTGTGTTGCTTGGGTTGGCTTGGCGATCGTACCCAAAAGTAGACGGTTTCATTTCGTAGCATAAATATGAGGTCTGTGTTGCTTGGGTTGGCTTGGCGATCCTTGGGTTGGCTTGGCGATCGTACCCAAAAGTAGACGGTTTCATTTCGTAGCATAAATATGAGGTCTGTGTTGCTTGGGTTGGCTTGGCGATCGTACCCAAAAGTAGACGGTTTCTCACTATTTAATTGACACGTGGCATAACTGGATAAAACCAAAGTTCCGATGTAAAAGAGTCATCCAAACCAGCAGTCTTGTTTGAATTTCTGCCCATGTAGTTGTGGTTATAAACAGCAGATAAGCAACAATCAAGCTTTCAAAATCAGCTGGACCTCACATTTGACCTGCGCCCCCTCGCTATTTTTCATGTTAAAAATGTTTTTCTTTTCGTAAACACTAAGTTATGATTGGTTCGCGAAAAGTACAAAGAAAAGAAAAAAATGTTAAAAAAAATGATTTTCTCATGTTTGGTTGTCCTATGAAAAATATCAAAGAAAATCAAATATAATTAAAATTAATTAAAAATGTATGTATTTTTAAATTATTTAATCTTTATATTGATGAGTTAAAATAAATAAAATGAGTTTGAAGTAATAAAAAAACTAATTTATCAACTTTTAATCTATTTTTTTATTTTCCTTCACTTTTTCTTTCCTTTTATTTTTCCTTTGTATTTTCTTTCCCTTGCATTTTCCATCAAATTTTTCGGGAACCAAACATAGCCTAACATTATGTTTGGTTCTAGAAACTGTAAAATGAAATAAATGGAAAAAATAATTTTTTCATATTTAGTTTTATTATTAAAAAAATATAAAAAAATAAAATATAATTAAATAGTAAGAAACTAATTAAAATAAGTGAAATTAGTTTGAAATATGATATGAAAATAATTTATCAATTTTACATATTATTTTTTATAATTTTCTTCTACCTTTTCTCATTATTTTCTTCTTTTTTCACATTTTTTTTCAACCTCTCCGAGAACCAAACATAATCTAAACAATTGGATTGAAATTGAATCACAAACGTGAATGATTGTTCCCATCTTTTATATACTAAGATCTCGTGAACCCACCAAAAGATGAGAAGATAGAGTTGGATTTAGGTGGTGCTCCTTTTTTTTTTTTTGAATAGAAAAAAATTAAAATATTTGACTTTTTTATATTCAATTAAAAATAATTTATTGATATCAACCAATATAATTAAAATAAACTTGTTATTAGCTAGAAGTTAAGCTAATAGCGAAAAAGCCATAGTGGAAAAGTCGATTGGAGAATCGGATGTAAGAGGACTATCACCAAAGCTATCAAAAGTTCCATTGTTTTTTATTAATAAAAAAAGTGTTTTTCCCTTTAAGTTACCTTTCTTCTTGACCTCTCTTCGCACTTGCTTATCATTGTGTGGTGTGGTATTGTGTAGAAAAGGTTTATCCAGGTAAAGTGTTTCACTCTCCTCAGTAATGATATCGTTATTAGGGATCCACAAGTCATGAGGGTCAATCGTGACATCATGAATCGTCCCAAGGTTCAAATCAGATTTAGAAATGCATTTCCTTTAATCGTAGGAGGGGCAATTTCCATCTTGCTTGAGTTATTTGTTCTAACTCCTAGTGACCCTGACTCAATTCCATATTTCTCTTTGTTATTTCACTGATTTCAATTCCTTCCATTCTTCCTGTCTCACTTCACATAGGTGGTAGGTGAATTAAAGGTAGTTCATGTGTTCGTCGGTGTATCACCATATCCAACACATTTAGTTTAGTCATATTAATTAATATCAACATATTACTTTTAACTAATAAATAAAATAAAATATTTTAATTTTCTATTCAGCTAAAATACAAACATCATCTAAATCTTTGGTGCCCTTAATTATATTATTGAGAAAATTTTGGTTTTCACATTAAAATTAATTTTTGTAATACTAAATGTTAATAATATTTAAAATATGATTTTTTTTTTTTATTAAATTGAAAGATTGTATTTTCATCTTAATAATATTATACTAGTTACGTCATTGCCTACTTGGGGAACTGGCCTTATTTGTTTCATGGGTTCATGCAACACACAATCATGTGATTCATGTCTTCATACTATTAGGAAATTATCAAATCTGAAAAGAGAAAATAAGTATAATTAATGTGTTTCAACTGTCATATAAAATTTTAAGCGTGTGCATCCATCCAAGAAAGGACATGCATGGCTTTGCTATAAAAGACGTGTAAATGCCTAATCAAAAGAACCAACTTAGTGTTGCTGCAGAGCAGATTAAGCAATATGGGTGATAACAGCAACTCAACCCTGTTTTCTTCAGTCCTCTTCCTTTCCCCAGTTAATGCTGTAACCATAGACGATGTGTTGTCTCATCTCAACTTCCTCTTGCTTACCTTCATCACATCCATCTTTTTCATCCTTACCAAGTTCAAATCCAAAACCAGTACCAACAGCAAGGCAATGCTGCTTCCTCCAGGGCCAGCTCCATGGCCACTAGTCCGAAATCTACCTCATTTACTCAACAACAAACCAACTTTCCGCTGGATACATGGCTTTATGAAAGAAATGAACACTGAAATTGCATGTATTCAATTGGGCAATGTTCATGTAATCCCGGTGACTTCCCAAGAGATTAGCAAAGAATTTTTGAAGAAACATGATGCATTATTTGCATCCAGGCCCATTACAATGGCGTCTGAGTATTCAAGTGGTGGCTTCTTGACCACAGCGGTGGTGCCATGGGGAGACCAGTGGAAGAAGATGAGAAGGTTTCTAGCTTCTAACGTGGTTAATCCATCAACATTTAGGTGGCTGCATGACAAGAGGGTGGAAGAAGCCGACAATCTTGTCCGATTCGTTTATAACCAGTGTAAGATCTCTACTAGCAATAACTGTCTTGGCTCAGTTATCAACGTCAGAAATACAGTCCGTCAATATAGCGGAAACGCCATCAGGAAGATGATCCTCAACACAAGATACTTTGGTGAAGGAAAGAAAGATGGAGGCCCTGGAGTTGAAGAGGAACAACATGTTGAGTCACTCTTTACCGTACTTGCTCATCTATATGCGTTCTCTTTATCTGATTACTTCCCTTGGCTTAGAGTACTGGACTTAGATGGCCATGAGAAGACTGTAAGGGAGGCTATGAACACCATTAACAAGTATCATGATCCGATCGTGGACCAAAGAGTAGAACAATGGAGGAATGGCGAAAAGAAGGAGCCTGAGGACCTGCTTGACGTTTTCATTTCAGTTAAGGATTCAAATGGGGAGCCACTGCTGTCTGTGGCTGAGATCAAAGCCCAATGCACAGTAAGATAACTAATTAATTTTTGCTTACATTTTGAGCTACACTGCATGTTGATCATTTCCTAACTAGAAAATAACTTGATGAATCAAATACAGGAGTTGATGCTTGCAGCAGTGGATAATCCATCAAATGCAATTGAGTGGGCAATGGCAGAAATGATCAATCAACCAAGGGTTTTGGGGAAAGCAGTGGAAGAAATAGATAGAGTGGTTGGAAAGGAGAGACTGGTCCAGGAATCCGACTTTCAGCAGCTAAACTATGTTAAGGCCTGCATAAAGGAAGCTTTCCGGCTTCACCCAATTGCACCATTTAATCTTCCCCATGTATCCAATGCCGATACCATTGTTGGTGGCTACTTCATCCCCAAAGGCAGTCATGTCCTTCTCAGCCGTCTGGGGCTTGGCCGGAACCCTAGAATCTGGGAAGAACCACTAATTTTCAATCCAGAGCGCCATCTGAATGCTAGTACAGCGCAAGGAGTGGATTTGAACGATCAAGACCTTCGCCTCATTTCCTTCAGTACAGGAAGGCGTGGGTGCACAGGGATTGCATTCGGGTCTGCGATGACTGTGATGCTATTAGTGAGGCTCCTTCAAGGCTTCACTTGGAGTCCGCCACAGGGCCAAGAGGAGATTGATCTCTCAGAGTCAAGAAATGATCTCTTTCTAGCAAAACCTCTGCATGCCCTAGCAAAACCACGTCTGCATTCATCGTTATACCCACTTCATTAATTAGTGGTTTATGAGGCACCAATATAATAAAATGCAAGATCTCATGCAAACCCACTCCAATTTGCATGTGAAGCAAGAAATGATTGTTTGAAAAGTGTGACATCACAGTTGCTTGTCGGGTATTAGTTATTGGAGTCGTAGATGGATTTGAATAAATTTTAGACATGTGCCCAACGAGGATGCAAAAGTTGAATATGTAGCCTTCTCAGGCATTAGGTGGTGTTAGCTAGGAAATGCTCTACTTTCTCCATGTGTCTTTCGTTAGCCGTTTAGTTGTTCTTTTTTTGACGTTGATTGATTTCTTTTCATTTCTACTTGTATGTCAGTTGAATATTTTATTAGGTTTGTGTTGAATTATGATGTTGAAAAGGAAACATTAGACTATCATGAGACAACTTCTAAAGCCATTTCCATTCAGGCCAACTCACCTGAGAAAAAGATGAGAAGATGGATCGGCTCTGATCATGCCCTTAGTTATGTAATTTTTTTTTTCTCTTTTCAAATATTTGTCTTTTTGTTGCTGGACTCCAAGAAAACTATTTAATCTGTTAGCTTGTTGAAATCAGTAAAGGAGATGATCTAAAAATGAAAAACAATAGGGACAGCTATAGATCAAGTGCAATTTTAAATTTAGTATATTTTACTCCTTCCTCCTCTAAATTAATTTGTTAACATTTTGCACCAAATTAAGTAGAATGTTACTAACTTTTATAAAATCTTAAATTTAACCTTTTTAAAGGCTAAAAGATTTCAACCTTTAACTCCTTATTGAATTTGGTTCTATGACTTATTTGCTATTTGATTTTTATAAATTAAAAATTTTTCCCTCATTATTCAACCTAACATCTTAAATATATTTTACATTAATTATTTTTCTCATATCAAATTATGTTTTTTTTTATAATTTTTTTAAAAATAAAAAACAAAGATGTTGTTGAATTTTTTTTTTTTTTAACTTTTTTCTAAAAGTAACTTGCTTTTTAGATTTTAAATTGTTTGTTTGTTTATTTTTTGTCAACTTATTATTTCTTTTTTTTCTTTTTCTTTTTTACTTTTGATTAAATAGAAAAAAATAAAATATTTAGTTTTTTCTAAATGCTAAAAGTAACCTATTAGTTTTTCTTTATTTTTTTAATAATTAATAAAAATAAAATATTAAAAAAATAAATAATTTAATACTTAACATTATTAAGTACTATTTTATTTTAAATTCTATTAAAAATTAAGTGTAAAAAAAAATACCACCTAAAAGTAAAGGATATTTGGTAAAATTTAGTACTTATTACTTAATAACTTAGATTGACTTTAAATTAAATTATTTTTAAGTTATTAATTTAAAACTTATTCCTTTATTTTTACTTTAACTATTAAGGTTACTCGTTAAACTTAAAATTTATTCTACATCATCAAATTGACATGTTTAACCTCATTAATTTTAATTAATATTTATTTTTAAATCTTAAATAATAAATTTTTTTATTAAACATTCATATTTAAAATATTGTAGATATATAAGATAACTATATTAGTATTTATAATAAAAAATAAATCATGGATATGGAGTCATGATTATAAAATATACTCTCATTAGTATAGGCAAATGTAGTAAAAAAGATTTTAAATTAAAATTAAGTTAACTATTTTAATTTAATACTTAAAGTTATTTTTAATTTTAAGTTGTAATATTAAGTTATTTTACTGAACATATCTAATCCAATATTTTAAAAAATCAATTAATCATTAAACCAAAAAAATGATTGATTTATGGTTCAATGGTCAGGCCAATGGTAGAATCAAAGTCAAACCAATGATGTTATTAATATATAATTTATATTTTATTAAAATTTAAAATAATTATAAAATATTAAAAATATAGATAAAATAAAAAATCAATTATATTTATTTCTTCATCTTTTATATAAATGTGCTGATATTTTAAATTTTATTAAAGAAAATATGTGTAATATTAAAAAATATAAAAATATATTGAAAATGGAATATATATATATATATATATATATATTAAGTAGTTTTTGAAATAACACATGTAGTTTATTTTTTGTTTTTTACATTTCTTAACACAAGGATTCCACGAATATAATATAACACATGTAGCATAGTGGCATTCTACCTTGAACCTCTTGTCCTTCCTGTCGCAGTTTCAAATATAATTTTTCTTTAAATCAGCCACTCCAATGATTCCACGAAATATAGGAAGATGAGAAGAGCTTTAAAAGCCTCATCCATCGCCTCACATGATCCACTCAGTTCATTGGTCTAACTGTTGATTTAAGCAATTTGTGGATTGGTTCAATAATCAAGTGATTCAATAGAGGAAATCAAACTGAAAAGACCATTGATCAACAGTTATTAAATGAATATGTCCGATTTGATTTTCAAAACATTGACTAAATATGCTTAATAAATTAAATTAAGTTATTAAATATATTAAATCATTAAATTAATTTACTAAACACCATCATAAGTTAAAGTTGATCTTCTTAAATTAAAAAGAAAAAATCAAGTCAATATTTAAAAATTACTTTCATTTTATTATACTTCTTTTAACTTATCTATTTGTCGTTTAAGTAATGGCGTGCTCTTATTCATTCCTCATTTCTTTGAGTATTTACTATTTATTTCCTCCTACACCAAAATTTTCCTCCAATTAAAATGACATTAGATCATGACAAATATGTATATTAATATTTATAAAATTTAAAAAGAAGTTAACAAAAAAGAATCTAATTTAGCACAATCCTGTATCTTAATTAGAAAGGGATATTTTTTTACCAATTTAATTTATTTTTATTTTGAGTTTTTCTATTTTTTTATTTTATATTTTGCATTTTTTCTATTGATAAAAAATATGCATTTTGGGAATAAACCAATATTTTCTATCCTTTTCATTTATTTCCTTTTTTATTATTTTTTTTTTTTTAATGTATAACCTAAAAGAAATGAATTTAGTGTATTGGATCAAGGTTAAATGTGCTTACCTCAAGACATACAAAATTGATACCAAGAACGATCTTAGAACTCTACAATTTAACTTCTATACTGAATATTGATAGATAACCCAATATATATATATATTTAGGTTGTGTTTGGTTCCTGAAAAATATTAAGAAAAGAAAAAAATACAAAGGAAAAATGATTTTTTCATATTTGAATATCCTATAAAAATATAAAAGAAAATCAAATATAATTAAAATTAATTAAAATTTTATGTATGTTTAAATTATTTAATCTTTATATTGATGAGTTTAAATAAATAAAATGAGTTTGAAGTAACAAATAAAAATAATTTATCGATTTTTAATCTATTTTTTATTTTTCTTCATTTTTTCTTTCTTTTTACTTTTCCTTTGTATTTTCTTTCCCTTACATTTTTCCTCAGATTTCTCGGGAACCAAACGTAGTGTTAGGGTTTCTAATGGGAAAAGGCAATTCCATCCTCCAAGAACCCAAATTAAATTGATCCTATATAACTCGAGACCAAAGCTTAAAATTTTATTTCTTAAATGATTAAATCGCGCATTTACCCAAACTGTTACCAAAAACAAGCAAGCAAAGGTTTAATTCAAACTTATTGCCATCTGGTAGGACTGGATTCAGGTTGGCATCGACTTAGTTCTATGAGCTAGCTCAAGCAGCATATGCACTCAGCTCCAGCCTGGGAGTCACCATAGCCAAAAGCGGAACTGCCTTCTGCAGCGTAAGCCCAAAACCTTCATCCATGTTGAGCTCAACACCATCTGGGAGTTTCCAGTCAAATGAGTGCACCAATGTGCCCAAAATGTACTCAATTGCAATCACTGCCATCTTATTGCCGGAACAGATCCTTCTTCCCGACCCAAACGGAATCAACTCAAAATCGTTCCCACGTGGATCGATGTTCGCATGTTTTTCACTTAGAAATCTCTCTGGTGCGAAATCTTCGGGGTTTTCCCACACATCGGGGTCTCGCCCAATCGCCCATATGTTCACATGGACTCTAGCGTTCTTTGGAATGTAATATCCGTTCACTTCACATGCTTCACTTGCGACGCGGGGGAGGTTCAATGGGGTTGATGGGTGCAGTCGGAAACTTTCCTTACATATGGCTCGTAGATATGGGAGTTTTGGTAAGTCGGATTCCTCAAGCCGGCGGCTCCTCCCAATCACTTGATCCATTTCTTCATGAGCACGCTGGAAGATGCTAGGTTTTTTCAACATCTCAGCCAGTGCCCATTCAATTGTGCTTGATGATGTGTCTGTTCCCGCCACAAATAAATTCTAACAAATAATGGGAGAGGAAAATGTTCAATATAAACGCAAACTCATGAAAAATTAAGGGTCATGGAAAAGAAAATTAAAATTAAAAATTAAAGTTAAAATAAATAAATTATTTTATATATTACTTTAATTTTTTTTTTTTTTTAACTCTTTAATGAAAAAATTAAATAATATAAAAATATATAAATTTATAACTAATTTTCTTTAATATTTATTACCGAAATAATTAAATATGAATAAATCATTTTTCTTAAATTTTTTTTCTTGTTATTTTCCCAAACCAAACATACCCTCAAAAATAAAATAAAATAACCATACTATAGAGGAATTTTTCAAGCATATGTTTAAGTATTTCACATGAAAAACTAGTTATTACGATTCAATTACTAAAATCATACTTAAATACAATTAAGAGATCTAAATTAAACACTCCAAAAACGGATTATCTATGTATGAGGAAAAAAAATAAATACTGAAAAAGAAATTCAAGAGTTGTACATTCACCTACCACGAGGACGGCCTTAATGTTGGTTAGGGTAATTCTGTCCTCCGGAGGACCATCTTCTTGGTTGGCCATAATGATATCGAGAAAATCTGGTTTTCCCTTGCGCTCATCCGCTGATGCCTGGTGTTCCTCTATCAACTCTGTCAAAAACTGGTCGAACTTCTTATGAACACGCTTCATCTGTCGCAAGATCCCTTGGATGTCCATCCAAGCAATGAATGGAATAAAATCGCCAATGTTGAATTGCCCGGCCCATACCATTGACTCCACAATCATCTCCTTAAAGCTATTCGTCTTCGATTCTTTTGATTGGAACAACCGACGGCTAAGTACCGTTTGTGATATTATGTTGACCATGACAATCGTTAACAACTCCGGCACCACCACTGGCTGGCCTCGCTGGCTAAACTCAAGCATGGTCTGGAGCACTTGGCCGAGCTCAGCAGCTCGGACTTCAGACGAGCCCTCAACAGCCTTCCCTCCAAGCAGGTGTAAGGTGCTTAATCTTCGTAGCAGCTTCCACCTGTGCCCGTACTCAGTGAAAACCATGTCTTGACAACCATACACCAAGTGACTTGTGGCAGCACCTGGTTCACGGTTTAAGAAATTCGCCTCATGGGTTTTAAGAAATGCTTGAGCGGCCTCCGGGTTCGAGGCCACCACCATGTTGGAGGTACCCATTTTCAGCAACATCACAGGTCCATACTTTTTGGCCATTTTTGCTAGGGCAACATGAGGCATCTCTCTTAGGAGAGGAAGCACGCCGAGAAGCGGCCATCCTTTTGGGCCAGGAGGGAGCTTCCGGGAACGTCTGGAGACGAGAAAATGAATGAAGGAATGGGCGATTAAGAAGAGGAGAGTTGCTGCAGCAGACACAATGAAGAAGTTTGTGTCTATGGCCATGGCCATGGCTTGGTGGATAGATGCATTTGAACAAAGAGAAATGAGTCCATATTTATAGAGGATTGTTATTAGGGATAATTTCATCCAGAACCCTCATATTTGGGGTAAATACACCTGAAAATTAACACCCTTAATTTATTTTTAAAAAATATTTTAGGTAAAAATATTTTAGATAAGAATATCTAATAATTCTTTAAAAATTAAATTTTATTCCTTAAAAAATAAAATTTATTTATAACATATATATATTTATAAGAATATTAACTGAGGAAATTTAAGACCTACGATGATTTAAGCATATTTACACTAAATTTCAA
This sequence comes from Vitis rotundifolia, assembly GCA_030254885.1. Taxonomy (NCBI): domain Eukaryota; kingdom Viridiplantae; phylum Streptophyta; class Magnoliopsida; order Vitales; family Vitaceae; genus Vitis; species Vitis rotundifolia. The sequence goes on from CM058156.1 coordinate 11,357,722, forward strand.
TGTCTAAATAAAATTAAGCCTTGTTTTAATTAAGTACCCTTTTAGATAAGAGGCATATAATTTAATAAGAGAAATAGCTATTAACCAAAAAAGGAAAAGATAAACAGAGGACAGGGCACCTGTATAATTTAATAACAGAAATAGCTATTAGCCATAAAAGGAAAAGATAAACAGATAAAAAGAGAAGGAGGTTTTATCCTTTTTCACTTTAAGATTTTGTAGATTTTTTTCCTTTTTTAGTGTGTTATTTATCATTATCATTTTTAGACATGCATTTTTAATATGTTTAAATTAATAGTTCTTGGAAAATTAATGTTATTATTTTAAGTTGAAGAACAACTAGTTCAACTTGTTCAAGGGTTTAATTTCATTAAGACTCTAAGATTTGGTGTAAATTTATCGGATCATCATTGATTTCAAGTTTAGTCAATTAACACCCAAAAAAATTTATTCAATTATTTTTTATAGAGATTTTAGATAAGGGTGTTTAATAATTTTTAAAAATTTAAATTTTATTCTTTAAAAAATAAAATTTATAAGGGTGTAACGGACAAAATTTGAAATTAGTGTATTTATATTAAACCTCAAAAAGGATATAAATGAAATTAACCCATAAAAATAATAAAACTAATGGACATGACAAAGAAAAGAAAATTTACATGGCTTATAATTACGATAATTTATTATGATTTATTTGAAGAAAATCTTTTATTTCTATGAAAAATTTTGTTTCTATTTTTAACTTGAAGCCATTACTTATTGAAATCTTAATAACAGATTTGTATTTCCAGAACTTTCCTCTCTACCCCCTTGTCTCGATTTTAATCTGTTCCAATAATCAACTTGGTAGCTAAATTGTATGGCAGTCAACTGCGTTTCAAACTGAACCAGCAAGATACAGTTTCATATATATTATGAACTGATGGATGAAAATAATTAATATTAATTTTCTCTACTTCTAATGGTGGACAAATTTAAATAAATTGAAGAACAGCAGTTGATTCCTAAATATTATTGAAGGCGGTAACTCTTTTGAACTGGTTACATTAATGTTGTTGATAGGGCTAACCAACCCAATAGTATCCACCCAACTTCACACCCAGAAAGCCACCAGCGATTTCTTTTTGAGCCAACTCCTCACCCACATCCTCTCCCAGTAGCTTCACCTTGGCGTGTTATATAATATACATGAGCATCCATGGATTACAAATTTCATGACACTTCAGAAATGTACACACCAATTAGCTTTTCTAACATTGTGAAACACCAGGATTTTGTGGTAGTCATTGCTTCTGTTCCCCTGGAAAATCAATAAATCAAACAAATACATCCCGTCTCTTCTTTGGGTTCGGTTCTGGGTTCCCTTTTCTCATCATTGTCACGAACTCATCGTAGTTGATCCGGCCATCCTGAAAATATTTAAATCATTAAAATGTCATCTAATCCATACTTTTGTTAAGGAAAAGTATGAATGCAATGCTTCGGTGGCTTTCCATTTGTTTCTTTGGAAGAATGAGGAAAGGAAAGGAAAGGAAAATTATCTCATGTATGCAATCCAAATGTCTAGTCACCAAAGAAGCTAAGGGAAAAGGAGAAGAAATTGAAAATGCAGAAACTATTCCGAGGTGGAATGGTTTAGCAAGATCCCAATTCCTTCCTTGTCTGCTGTCTCTAGCAGCTAGACTGATTTAATTTGGAGTCTGGGCAATAATTGGAATGATTAATGTTCTTCTGCTGCTTACATTATCACCATCAACTTCATTAAGGATTTCTTTTATGTCCCTTCCATCGTGCATGCCAAATTCATGGAGAGCTTGCTCCAACTCTTCGGTTGTAATAAACCTGAGGATCCATGTAGTTATGCGTTAGCTCCACCACGCCATTAACCATTAGAAACATGAAATAATTCTCAATGGTACTATTGTTGTCATTACCCGCTGTTATCTTTGTCGAAGTATTGGAAGGCTGTGTAAAGATGGTCTTCTCTGTCCATTCTGTTCAGGTGCATTGTTGCCGTGATAAACTCATCATAGTCAATGGTTCCATTGCCATCTGCATCAGCCTTTTTTATGGAAAATAAAAAGTATCAAAATTATTAGAGTGACAGCTGAAATCGAAAAATTTTACATGTAATCTGCAAAAGGACTTCACTGAGATCATTTTTGGGGGGTGAGAACTTACAGCTTCCATTAACTGTTTAACTTCATATTCAGACAGCTTAGTCCCTTGCTTGGACAGACCGTGCTTCAGCTCTTCAAGTGTTATGGTTCCACTATTATCAGTGTCCATGCCCTTAAACATTTGCTTCAATCCCATGATTTCTTCCTCTGATAGACAGCCAGCAATGACCTGCAACATTTTGAGAAAATAAACAACAAGAAATTTCCTCAAATTTTGTAAAGATCATCAAGATTGACCAGAAAGTTCCAGTTTCAGAACCATAAGTGACAAGCCAGTATGCCTTAAGGGGTTAATAGCTTGATTATTGTGCTTCCAATAGCCCTGATTTCTAAATTAACATCATTGATGGAGTTCTCATTGATATGATATCCAGACAAGAAAAATGTGAATTCAAACTTAATATACTGAAAGAGTACCCGAAGAGCAACTTTCTTGAACTTGTTCATTGCTCTAAACTGTTTGAACCTTTCAAAAACTGCATTGTCAAGAGGAGTATCAGGTGCTTCTCCATCCTCCTTAATCCATGGATGATCTAAGAAAAAATTGAATTTTATCAGAAAAATGTGCAATGGCTAACATCATAATTAAGTACGACTTCAAACAAAGTTTTCCTAAATATCTCCAAACTCAGTCAAGTTCATGCCATTGACCCCACTGTTTATTCCATTCCATCGTTCTAAAACTCACCATAACCTTAATTTTGTCGCTGTAGAATTCCGAAAATTCCTTACTACCTTTCTTTTGCTTTACTTTTATTAATCAACTGGTATTGCCAAAGCTAATCATACAGTGCCTTGTTTTCATAATACTGATGCAAGAACTTGCTTAGAAATACTCACTCAAAACTTGGAATGCTGTTATCCTCTGCTTTGGGTCTGAAGTTAACATCTTTCTGACAAGATCCTTGGCACCAGATGAAATACTGGGCCATGGGTCGCTTGTAAAATCAATGTGGCCGCGTAAGATTGCATTGAATATCCCATGCTCCGATTCTGTTAATCCAAATTCTCCTTGTGAGTTTAAATCATTTTAAATATTTCTTCTCTATCTGCATACATGTGTGTGGAGTAATTGGAGTGGTTGAAAATTAAAGAGCATAACAAAGAAGACTTGATAATCACCTGCCCAGAAGGGAGGAACTCCACATAGAAGGATATACAACATAACCCCAACACTCCATATATCGACCTCTGGTCCATATCTTCTCTTCAATACTTCAGGTGCAATGTAATATGCACTACCAACAATATCTCTAAATACTTCTCCTGTAGGAAGGAAAGATGGTGGACATCATCAAAAGTAGTACAATTAAAGGACAGAATCCAGCTAATTATTGAAATTTATGTTGTCAATGACGATGGCCTAAAAATTGATACAAGAGGAAAATATCGTATGTGGAACTGCAAAAGAAAATAGAATCTTCCTTATAAGATAATAAAACCATCATTTGCCTTAAAATGTTTTCCAAAAATTGCATGAGCAATCCTTTTTAGAAGATGATCATTAAAATTAAGCAGACGAGATTGATAACCTTGTTTGAAGAACACGGATAAACCGAAATCTGTAGCCTTGAGAGGTGCATTCTCATTCTTGTTCAGCAGAAGGAAATTTTCAGGCTTGAGATCCCTATGGACAACTCCCATGGAATGGCAGGTGTGGACGATCTGAACAATAGTCCTCAGCAAAGATGCTGCACCACGCTCGGTGTAATGCCCCTTTGAGATAATACGATCAAAGAGCTCTCCTCCTGCACACAACTCCATCACCAGATGAACCGATTGCTTGTCCTCATAGGCACCCTTAAGCTCGACTATATTAGGCTGACCCGTCAAATGGTGCATGATCTGAACTTCCCTCCTGACATCCTCAATATCCTCCTTGTTTACAAGTTTCCGCTTGGCTATTGTCTTACAAGCAAACTGCTCACCGGTTGCCTTGCTGGTACACAAATGGGTAACACCAAACTGCCCGCGACCGAGCTCCTTTCCTATAGTGTAAAGGGTACGAACATCTTCCATAGGCCTGCCCAACACAGGTCCTATAGGGGAAGGCTTGCTAGGCTTGGTAGACGCTCCGGATGAAGCAGCAGGAGTGGAAGTGGCTGCAGGCCTATTCTGCGTGGCTGAACTCTCAGGCGCAGCAGTTTCCGGGTTGTTCGTAGGCTCAGGGACGGTTTCTCCCTTGTCATTAGCTGGGCCATCGTTGGTGTTGCCTTGGGAGCAACAGTTGCCCATGGTGGAAGGGAGAGAAGAAGAAGAATATGGTGATGGACGTGAAGAAGGGATGACTTACAGAGAGAAAAACATGTACACCGAGACAGAAGAAAAAGGTGGGAAAAAAGAGGAAACAGGTTGGATTGATGGGGAAAACAGAGAGGGTTGATGGCGAGGGATTGTAGGGTAAAGAAATGGGGTTGAAAGGGTTATTTGAGGCAAGTCTTTCGAACAGAGGTTCAGAGGATTCCCCGGGAAAATAACGGTATATTTTAGCTGTTGGGGGCCTACCATTGACAGCTACAACCTACAACTGTCAGCATACCTTGCAGCCATTTTAAGGAAATGATAGCCAAATCATTGCGTTTGATTTTTTTTATCATTTGTCATTCAACTGCACTAATTGTTTTTTCCTTCTTTTTTTTTCCTTAAATTTTAGATCACGATGTTACCACTAACACATGCAGACTTTTCAAAGAAAATTTAAAATTGCAAAGGTCCAGCATGTGTAATGAACGTGAAGCACATCATGGATTGGAGGTTGACTTCTAAACAATGGACCCTTTAGCCTACACTGAATGAATACTCAATTCTAGATACATATTAATTCCGACCAAAAAAAAAAATCAGAAATAGGATTACTAGGAAAAATAGTATACAAGCTGTCCTCCTCTGAGACGGCCCCTAATGTGTTTAGTTTTTTAAGTCTTAAATAAAATACTTTTTAAAATAAATGAAAGTAACAATATGAAGATTTTTTAAAATATTTATTGAATTAAACAAAACAAAAAGAATTTACTAGTCAATTTCACAATCCACTATCAAATTTATGCAAAAAGAGAGCGATTTCATGTTTTAGGATTGATCAAAAGTTTATCTGGTTCAAATTGAATCTTAAAACCAATTCACATTTAAAATTAGGGTTTTAGTTTTAAAAAACAAATCTCTTAAACCAATTAAATATACCAGTTAATCTAGTGTTTATTTAGGTTATTTTCTATTTTTATTTAAAATAAAAAATAGTGATAACTTTGATATAAGATACGATAAATTTTAGAAGTTTATATTGAAAAGGTAATAATTTTAAAAGCTATTTGAAAAATGTGAGGTATGGCAGAAAAAAATTACCACCTCAATTTTTAAAATTTTTTAAAGTGATAATTTTAAGATATAAGATATGTTTATATTTTTTATATAAAATATTTTATTTTATATTGAAGTTTTTTATTTTAAAAAATAAAAAATAAAAAGTATATCCAAAAAAAATTGGAGGTGAGAAGGGTTAAAGGACTCTCTCACTCTTTATTTATATATATATAATAAGAAGTGTATCTAAAAGCAGAAAAAATTGGGGGGTGAGAGGGGGGAAGACGACTCTCTCTCTCATTGTACTTACGTACGTAATATTGTATTATGAATTTTATTAGTTATTTTTATGTACTTCTTCAATTATTAATTTATATTTACTTGGATCTTAAGAATTTTTAAATAAAGTATTATCTTATGTATTTAGTGAGACTATTAATTTAGTATACCGACCCTAATTGAAACCATAAGATTATATTATTAAAAAGAGATTATTAATTTATTAAATATTTATTTGTCGAAGTTTTACTGTATAAGTATTTGTTGAGGTTTTACTATATTTGCTTTATTTTATTTGTTATTCCATAAATATATTATTATTATTATTATCTTTTTTATTTATTCAATATAGGAAAAAACAAAATACATGTGTGGTTTATGTGGAGGGTTATTTTATTAAAAGGACCATTAGAATTTGTAAAAACAACTCCTTCTTTTAAAACTTATACATAAATACTTGAAATAGTTAAGGACATTTATATAAAAAATAGGTTACTCTTCAAACAAAAACATAGAAGAGGTTAACTCACAAATATAGGGCTCCATCATTTTTTGTCATATTTTGACAAAAATGTCCTCATTCTTTTTGTTTTGGTTTTTTTAAAAAAAAATAATAATTCTTTTTTTTTAAAACCTATATATAAATACTTGAAATCATTGAAGACATTAATGTCAAAAATGAGTTGCTCTTCAAACAAAAATATGAAAGAGATTAACTTCACAAATATAGGGATTATTTCATCTTTTTTTAATTAATTAACTCTTATGTGAATGTGTATGACTATTGTTGATTCACTGGTTTTCATTTTTGGTGAAGTATTTTAAAAGGGGAAATGATGAATAAAATAATTAAAAGTGTTTTCTACCCGTAATAAATGGATAATAATATATCTATTTTAAAAATATATATTTTAATAAATTGAAAACATTACTTTAAAAAAAAATGATTAAAATTGATGAAATAATCCCCAAAGTGTGAATCTAACCCTTCCAATGTTTTATTTTGAAAAATAACCCATGTTTTACATAAGTATCTTTTCTCATTTAAAGTATTTACATGTAGGTTTTCAAAATTTCAATTTTAGAAGAAAATAACTAAAGCATTTTTTTCAAAATGAAACAAAAAAATGATAGAAGGTCAAATTTCAAATATTGGGTTTCATTCGCCTTTTTAATCAAATAACCCTTAAAAAAATAATTATGGAGTCATTTTTCTCAAAATTTGAAATCGTGTTTTTTTTTTTTAATACATTTGAAACCATTTAAAAAAAAAATTGAAACCATTTCCCTTAAATAAATAAATAAATCGAAACCTTTTTTATAAAATTGAAACAATTCTTTTAAATAAATTGTAAAACCTTTTTTTAAATAAACTTTTTTCTAATGAAATCAAATAAAAATCACTTTTTGTAAAGAAGAAAGAGGAATAAAACATCTTTTGTAAATTAAATTGTAAAAACCAATTTTCTTAATAAAATTTATTTTCTTAATAAAAAATTGAATTAGAATATTTTTTATAAATAAAATTTTAAAAATCATTCTTTTTTTCTTGTAAATCAAATTAATTTGAAAATTTTCTTTCTAAATAAAATTGCACTTAATCATTCCTTCTAATAAAAATAAGTAGAAATCATTTTTCTTGAAAGTAAAATTAAATCTAAATAAATGTAAATTCAATCATTTATTGTAAATAAGTTGAAACATTTCCTCATAAATAAATAAATTGAAATCAGTAATTTGAAATTGTTTTTATGTAAATGAACTGTTATGAAATTTCCTAAAAATGTGTCCTACTTTTCTAAATAATCCAACCATTTTTCTAATTAGTCTAATAAATCAACTCCTGCATTTGTCATATCTCATTGTTATGTATTTTTGTAATTTGTTTTTGTCACCATGCCTTATTGTATATGTATTTGTGTCATCCTTTTTTGGTATACATGATTAATTAATTGATTGTCATAATTCAGTAGAAACCTTTTTAGAACTTAGAGAAATGTTATCTTTGTGGTACATTTCTAATAAGTAACTTAATCCATATATTTGAACTCGATTAGTTGCAAACATGTCTTTTTCCTTCAAGAATGAGTCATATTAAGATTTTATTTCTTATTTTGTTTTCCTTTTCAAAACTAAAAAAAAATAGGTAACAACTTTAATTTTTTACAATAAAAATAAGTCTCATCGTCTAGTTGGGACACACATGAAAAATATAGGTCCAAAAAATGGTGACTCTATTAGGCGTTAGAAGAAGGTCAAGCTTAAACTCAAATCGAGGAAAATGTTGTTTCCTTCTAGATATGATTGAATTTGGAGTAGGAAGCAAAATTTTGATTTGAGTTGTTGAATTTTCATAGTGCAAAGTAAGGGCAAGACAATGTAAATCAAAATTTTGATTTGATGTTGATGTGGGAAATGTATGATAGCATGGTAAATCGAAATTTTGATTTAAGCAAAAGGGGAAATCAAAGTTTCCATTTAAATGAGAGAATAAGAGAACTCGATTTTGATTTTTGGTGGAAAATCAATTTGGACTTGTAAGAACAAATTCCATTTTAATTTTTGCATGGCAAAAATCAAAATTTTCAATTTAAGACCTTGAAAATTGATTTGAAATAGAAAGGGTACAACTAATGGTCTCATCCACTTGCACCATGTTATGTTTACGCGTCAAATGCAACTTTCTAATGCCTACAAACATTTGAAATAAGGAAAAGTTTGCTTTGGGCTTCCCATCCCAAAATAATAGCATATTGAAAACCCAACTTTGTAGAAAAAAAAAGATACCTATGCTGACGACAAAAAAATTTGGGATTTCATGCACTCTAGTGTGAAGTGTTATTTCATACCAAAATTGCCCTTCTTCTTTAGCCACCTTAGCGTCCACATCAGAAGACCTAAAAAACCCCTAAAAAAAATAATAATAATATTTTGCTAATATTTCAAATTAATAATTCGAAATATATAAGTTGGGTTCCATTTTGCTAATATTATTTTTCCCAAAGATGAAAGGATGACCAAATACCAACATATTACTAGGCCCCTAATGGAAGAATTGTACAAAGTCAACTTATGCTAGTGTCCTTGCATTAATGACAAAGATACGGACTCTTTGCCTCAATTTGCTTCAAGTTCAACAACTCAACCCTAATCTAGTCATCACCTCCATATTGACTTCATTGAAAAGCTTAGTTATATAGCTTGATGAAGAACAACAGCAATTGACGGAAACTCCTCTTCCACTAAGTTGGCGAATGATGAAGAAAAATATTCGTCGACTTATGATAAAAATCAATCAACTTTAGAGAAAATAGAAAACTCTTATAATAGAATATCTCAAGCATGGGATGCAACCCAAGGCACAAAAGTTATGGGTTAAAGTAGCTTGTCCTTTGTGATGTTTATCACCTAATCAAGCTCAAGATACAATATGGGAGATTCATGAAGGCTCTCATGGACAGTGGAAGTCATGCAGAAGGGAGAAGTACTATAACGCACGAGGAGATGTCTCAAGGATAACGTTTGTACAAAACTATGATGTTTGCCAGCTCTTCACACCAATAATACATCAACTGATAAAAACCTCCAGACTCTAACGACTCCATGGTCCTTTGTCCAATGGGGTTTAGACATAGTCAGCTAATTGCCTCAAGCATTAAGAAAAAAAAAATTACTACTTGTAACAGTCAAAAAATAAAAGAAAAAACAGAGCAATGAATTTTGTATTTGAAAGTGGTTTAGCACACAGATGACTAACCCCAAAACATACAATTTATATGGCCAAGAAGATACACAAATGAAGGGTTTCTACACTACAACAACACTAAACAGCAGGTATTGTATATGAGAGAAAGCCACACACAACACAAAGGAACTTTTGGCTCAATTGTAGGAGGGATATGGCATGGTTGAGTGCTGATGTGTAAGAGCTGAAGCATGAATTTCAATATCTTTTCTAACAACCCCACTCAAACGAAAGGGGGACTCTATTACACCGAGTTTGGACTTGAGATACTAATGTTGAGTGACAACTAAGGCTTTGGTAAAACAATCTACAAGTTGATCACAAGATGACACATATCTTACTTCTAAGTCTTGTTGAAGTACTTTGTCCCTTACAAAATGAAGATCAATTTCCAAGTGCTTAGTTCTTGCATGACAAATTGGATTAGCAGCCAAAGAGCCAGCACTCATGTTATCACACCAAATCAGTAGATAGGTAAGAAGAACAATTCTTAACTCTTTCATAAAGGACTACAACCAAGTTAATTCAGCTACTGTAAGGACAAGGGCTCTATACTTAAATTATGTTCTAAACCGAGACACCACATGTTTTTTTGGATGACCAAGAGATCAATGAATCACCAAAGTAGACACAATAACCACTAACTGAATTTCAGTCATGTGGACAAAAGCCCCAATCAACATCCGTAACGGCGGTTAAACCATGTATTTTACTTGGTTTTAAGTGAATGCCACAATCCACACTTCCTTTAAGATACCACAAGACTCTCTTTACTGCTTACCAGTCCACTATAGTTGGATTTTGCATAAATTGGTTGAGCTTGTTCATACTATAGGAGATGCTAGGCCTAGTCAAGGTTAGGCATTGTAGAGCACCAATCACACTTTGATAAAAAGTAGGATTTTTCATCTACTCCTTTTCCTTCTCTTGATTTCAACTTGATGGTATCTTTCTAACTGTCATCGAGGTTGGACAAGGTTTTACATTTTCCATACAGTGCTTCTTAAGAAGATTAGTCACATATTTTGACTAAGTGAGGTATAATCCCGTTGCATCACGATGTACTTCAATGCCTAGAAAATAGTGAATTTGTCCCAAGTTTTTTAGTGTAAACTCTCTATTCAGGTCACTTGTGAGTTTGTTCAACAACAACTCATCATTCCCTATTAGCAAGATATCATCAACATAGACCAACAAATAAATAGTCTTTCCATTTGAGTTGAAAATGAAGAAAGATGTGTCTGACCTTGAGTTATGAAAACCCTACTTTATTAAAACAACTCTCAATTTATCAAACCATGCCCTAGGTGTTTGCTTCAATCTATACAAAGTACGGTTTAGTTTGCACACATGGTTTGGTTTTAAAGAATCAACATATCCCTCAGGTTGGGCCATTTAAACTACCTCTTCAAGAATGTCATTCAGTAAGACATTGTTTACATCCAATTTGTAGGACCTTAGGCGCTACCAACTCTCCTGAAAGGAAAGGTACATACCCTAACTATATAGTGTATTCACTCAAGCGCCTATGACATTTGAACATAAAGGGAGTTGATGGACATGGTCAACCCTCCGATCTACCAACAATCTCTCCCCTAGCAACACCCTCAGGGTTCAAACTCGTGACCTCGGCTCTAATGTCACTTATAGGACCTCAAGCGCTACCAACTCTCCTAAAAGAAATTGTTGTTAGGAAAGGCGCATACCATAGCCTTATAACGCATTCACTCGAGCGCCCACAACATTCGAACACAAAAGGAGTAATGGACGCAGCCAACCCTCCAATATGCTAACACAATTATCTAATGTCCCAATTTCTTGACACAACCATTGTTAACACTATTCAAATAGTTGCAGTTTTGACCACTAGGTTAAAAGTCGCTTTAAAATCAATTCCAGGTGTTTTGTGGAACCCCTTAACAACCAACCTAGCTTTGTATCTTTCCACAATTCCATTAGGATTGATTTTCAACTTAAACACCCATTTGTTTACAACTATATTATACTGTGGTGAGTAAGGTATAAGGTCCCAAGTATGATTTTGGATCAAGGCACCAAATTCTTCATCTATTGTCTTCTTCTACATTAGGGATGCCAAAGCATTTTCCATACAAGTGGTTGTTTGAAGAGTTCAAGTGGCTGGTTGCATAAACTTTGGGTTTAAATATACCACCTTTTTTATCGTGTTTGCATAGGATGTCTAGGTTAGTTTTGTAGGACTGATGAATTTTGAGATTCTGGTGCTTCAATTTGTTTAAGAATGGTTGGGATTGATAGAATTGGTGGTTGATTTAGTGTGGAGGATAATGGAAAAGCCATATCTTCCAGATTTTGAGAGCATGGGGTGAATGGAGTTATGGTTAAAGGTTGGTTCTCATTTGTTGGAGCTACACCTATAAGTTGGCTCTTATTTGTACTCTTTTCACTACATACCTAAGGCTGAATTGACTTTTCTTTAGGTTCCAATGATGGGTCATCTTCTAAATTATCTAAAAATTGAAAAGGGAATGATGGTTGTGCTAAGGGGCTCAACTTTTCAGTTATAGGAAAACCTCTAAAATAAGAAAATTCATTTTCATTGAACACAACATGCCGAGAGATATAAACTTTACCACTATGATGAAGACATAAGTACCCTTTATGAGAGTTGCTATAGCTTAGGAAGACACATTTGATTGTGTGAAATTGAAATTTGGTGGATTGAAATGGCTTGAGGTAAGGAAAGTAAGAACATCTGAATGTTTTGAGAAAAGAGTAATCTGGTTTCTTTTTATAAAGCTTTTCTAATGGGGACAAAAACTTCAAAACTAGTGTAGGCAAGCAGTTTATAAGGTAAACAGAGGTTTGGAAAGCTTCCCACCAAAATCTCAAAGGCATAAAGGCTTGAGCGAGAAGGGCCAAACTCATTTCTATAATGTGTTTGTACTTTCTCTCGACTTTTCCATTTTATTCATAAGCATGTGGGCAAGGATGTTGAAAAACTATTCCATTATTCTTAAGATAGTATTCAAAGGGTCTATACTCACCACCTCAATCTTATTGGAGTTTCTTTGTTTTAGTGTCCAAAGTTTTCTCAACTTGATTTTTGAAGAGGACAAAGGAGCTTAGAGCTTCAGCTCTACTTCAAAAAGGGTAGACCCAAGTGTACCTAGAAAAATCATCTATGAAATGTATGTTATATTTGTATCCTCAGTTTGAAACAATTGGAGCAGGGCCCTACATATCTGTGTGGATTAGCTCAAGATGTGAAAAAACTTGAAAAGAAGAAGAGTAATAGGGAAGAGCATGAATTTTTCCAAATTGGCAAGTAACATAAAAGTTGAGTTTTCCATTTATTGAAGCATTTAGATTACAAGATTCTTGGACATGACTCATGACTCTACTAGATGGAAGACCTAACCTTCTATGTAAGACATCAGGACTAACTGAGATAGAAGACACATGACATTGGGCATCAACCCTTCTTTTTTACTCAACTAAATTTAGCCCAACAATAGGATTGACTAATGGATTCATAGATGAACTAACAGTTGACTTCGTATGATTTTTAGTCTAAAGAATAAATATGTAGTTTGTAGAGTCCATCTTCAAGCTTCCCTTGCAGTAACACCTGATGGTTTTCCTTGTTCTTCACCAAACAAACATTGGAATGAAATTCAACAAACACTTTGTTATCAGTTGTTAAACGAGAAATACTTAACAAACTTTTTTTAATCTGGGAAACCAATAAAATATTTCTCAAATAAAGTAGTGAAGATAGAAAAGGTATTTCAATATGACCAACATGAGTAATAAAGAGTTTATTACCATTGCCAACTGCAAGTTTGTCCTCACCATGGTAATCAGATTTCATTGAGAGGTTCCTAAGTTTAGCAATGACATGGCTAGTGGCTCCACTATCAGTATACCATGACTGGTCAGAGACTAATTCAGATGTAGCAATGATGCAGAGGCCTGATTGTTTTAAGTAGCTTAGAAAGCATGATCAAAGCGATAGTAGCAACGAAGAGCAATGTGCCCAACTTTGTTGCAAACTTGACATGTCAGCTTGGAATTTCCTTGAGCACCTCGTCCATGTCCACTCCAGACTCCTATGAATTTGTTCAGTCCTAGACCTCCTCCTTTTCCACTTGTGTTTCGGCCATTGTTACCTTCAACCTTCTAATTAGAGACATAGTTAGCAAAAGCATTTAAGAGATCCAAGATTGCTGCAACATTCATTTGATCTATACGACTCTCCTGATTTAGTAGCAAAGCTTAAGCTTCTTGCCAAGTAGCAAGAACAATTCTGGATGTAAGGTTAACCACTATAGTATTAGAGAATTCATTACAATAGATTTTCTTTCTATTTTTAAACTCTTCTAATTAGTTTTAATTTCTTATTTTTATTGTAATCCCCTAATTTTAGGATTGTTTCCTATTTTCATGTTTTGGGCTAATTCTAGGATTGTTTCCTATTTTTGTGTTTTGGGTAGATCGTTTCCTGTTTTTGTGTTTTAGGTTTGTATATATATATATATTCATTCTTAATCACTGAAAAGGTGAAGCCATTGTTTCTCAATAATCCTCTCTCTACTTCAACATGGTATCAAAGTCTAATCTTCTTAGGCGTATTTTCTTCCTTCTTTTTTTTCTTCTCCTCAATGGCTTTAGGTGCATCCTTCTCTTCCACCAACGATCCTATCACCATCCAAAACTTCCAAGATCCTCAACATCCCCTCCTTACAATCAATCTCTCCAATATCACCAAACTATCATCCACCCATTATCTCACATGAAGCCTTCAAATCCAATCTCTTCTTAAAGGTTATGATCTTCATCACTTCATTGATGGCACTCATACTCCACCACCACCCACCGTCACTGTCATTGGTGTTGCATCCCCAAATCCGGCATACACAACCTGGAAGCGTCAGATCGTCTTATCTTTAGCAGTCTCCTTGGTGCTATCTCTGTTTCACTACAACCACTTTTTGCCCGCACCACCACTTTCCTTGATGCATGGCAAACCTTAGCCAATACCTATGCCAAACCATCTCGTGGTCATATTAAACAATTGAAGGAACAATTACAATGGTGTACCAAGGGCTCTCTAACTTATTGGACTTACGCCTTTGCCACTACTGTATATCTCATCAACCATATGCCTACACCCATATTACATCTCTCATCTCCTTTTGACAAACTCTTTTGAGTCTTCACTAATCTTCGGGTGTTCGGTTGCTTATGTTATCCGTGGTTTCATCCTTATTCTCAACATAAACTTGACTCTTGTTCCACTCCTTGTGTTTTTCTTGGTTACTCTTCAACACAAAGTGTCTATATTATCTATCTTGGTTGTCATCCAATTTCCTCAACAGATCAACTTGCCAACACTCTTACTAAATCGCTTCCACGAAGCCACTTCCAAGAATTACAAGTCAAGATTGACGTCTCCTCCAGAGCTCCATCTTGAGGGGGCATATTAGAGAATTCATTATAATAGATTTTCTTTCTATTTGTAAATTCTTCTAATTAGTTGTAATTTCCTATTTTTATTGTAATCCCCTAATCTTCTCTCTATTTCAACATATAGGGTTATATTCTGACCTGAGGCTAAGTAAAACATGGAGAAGTATCCAACAATTCTAAGATTATCAGCAAACATCTTCATTTTGGTAAGATATTCATCCATGGACAGTGACTCTTTCTAGGTTGTTTGGAGCTGAGTTTTTAATTGTTAAACTCTATACGATCTTGGAATGCATACACCATTTATAGTGACTTCCATATCTCATGAGTTGTTGAGAGACCCGCTACCTTAGGTAACACACTCTCAAAAATTGAGAATACTAGCCAACATAGTAATCTCTGAACCATCTGAACCCATTTCACATAAGTTGCGTTGAGGATGAATTTGGTTTCACCATACTTCTCCATTATAGAGATCTTCTATGGAATGGGTTGTGTTCCAAATAAATAACCATCTAGGTCATGCCCTTTCACAACCGAAATGATAACAAATTTCCACAAAAGAAAGTTATTCCGATCTAGTTTTACTAAAGAGCTAAAGCTCATGACATTCCCAAACAGAGAGTTATTGTTTGCAGTGAAGGATTGTGGGAGATCAGTGCTAAGAGTTAATGGAGTTGAATCTACTGTTGTCACAAATGGAGAAGGAGGCAAAGATGGTGAATCAACCATGATTTAATTTGATGTTGTTTGAACCTTACTTTAATACCATGTCAAAAAATAAAAGAAAAAACAAAGCAATGAATTCTGTATTTGAAAGTGGTTCAACACACAAACAGTTGACCCCAAAACATACAATTTATATGGCTAAGAAAATACACTAAGGAAGGGTTTCTACACCACAACAACACCTACAATAGGTATTGTATATGAGAGAAAGTCACACACAACACGAGAGGACTTTTGGCTCAATTGTAGGAGGGATGTGGCATAGTTGAGTGCTGATGTGTAAAAGTTGAAGCATGAATTTCAGTATCTTTCTAACAATAACAAACTACTTCATTTACTTCATTTATTTAAGTGGATTGACGTTGAGTCTAACACTAGGATTCGTGAGAAAGATCTGCAACATTTTGCTTAGCAAAACATCATTTGTCAGGTCCATCTACCAAAGATAATTATATCCAAAAATGACATACAATTTAAATATGCTCAATTCAAGGGTCTTTCTAATTTTCATGGCATCGAAAATAGATTCTCTATCCCCAGACACCAACGAGGAAGTGGTCAAGCTAAAATCTCTAATAGAACCATACTTGATTGCTTGAAGAAATGACTTGCCAAGGGTAAGGAAAGGTGGGTTGGAGAACTTCTAGGAGTTTTATGGGCATACCAAGCATTTATCAACAAGCCTACTGGAGAACTACCTTTCGCATCAGCGCATGGGATAAAGGCAGCCACAACAACTGAGATGCATGTCCACACCTTGAGGTCAGACTTCGCGAACTAACCTAAAAATACAACAGGCAAAATGAGTTGGGACTGCCTAGAAGAAAGAAGAGACGATGCTTACGTAAATATAGTGTCCTACCAACAGTCAATGTCATGAGAGTATAATAGAAAGGTTAAAAAGAAAGCTATGAATAAGGGACCAAGTCTTCAGGTGGGTCTTTGAAAAAAGTGAAGGAAACGGCGAATCAAAGGGTGATATGGCAGCCTCAATCCCACCTACAAATGGGAGTAATGAAGCATGGTTTTGCTATGGTTGTCAATCTCCAAGATGAGGCCCTCCACGACAAACAAGAAATGGAGCACAAGCCTCCCAAGTATCTAAATTATTGGGAGTTGCTGTGGAAAAGGGTAAAAAAAGTTCAGAGTCGGCAGAAAATAGAAACATGGGAAGGATAAAAGATGGAAGAAAAGAATAGGAAACCTGAGAATGGAAAAAGAGAGTTCAGTAAACTAAAGGAGCACCTAGAAAGATAAACTCTAGAGAAAGAATTGTTGAACCTCATAACAGTCTCAAAACTAACTACCAAACTCCACTAGAAAACTCCTCATCTACACTAGATAACAGTCCCATTTGTTATTCTGTTATAGCTTAACTAATGTACTTGTAAATTGTTAGTTAGTTATCTCATCTTCTAGAAGTATATAAATAGGTTGTAATAGTGTAGAAAATATATTGAATGAAAAGAAACCTTCCTGCAAATCCAGTTTCTTATATGGTATCAGAGCTCTTGTTTCCCTCACAGCTGAAATTACATGGGTGCAAGCATTATTAAAAGAACTTTGTATCTCTCAAACAACTGTTCCTTTGCTCTGGTGTGATAATCAAAGTGCTGCAGCCTTAGCAGCCAACCCTGTTTCTCATGCACGTTCCAAACATGTGGAATTAGATCTTCACTTCATTCGTGATAAGGTTCTAAGTCAAGAAATCCAAATTCAATATATCCCCTCCACAGATCAAGTAGCTGACATCTTCACCAAGCATTTACCAAGCTCACAGTTCATCACTCTTCGTACAAAACTCTCAGTGCTTCCTCGCCCTGTGAGCTTGCGGGGGGATGTTGAACCTCATAACAGTCTCAAAACTAACTACCAAACTCCACCAGAAAACTTATTTGCACCAGATAACAATCCCGTTTGTTATTCTGTTATAGCTTAACTAATGTACTTGTAAATTGTTAGTTAGTTATCTCATCTTCTAGAAGTATATAAATAGGTTGTAATAGTGTAGAAAATATATTGAATGAAAAGAAACCTTACTGCAAATCCAGTTTCTTATAAGAATAAAAGCAATAAGAGCGTCACAAACAAGGGATTGAAGAAGAAGAACGTGAAATGATAAGGGAATGTCCAAGTGCATGAGACAAGCCATAGAGAGAAGATGGAAACGGAAGATAAATCCTAGGTGAAGACAATGGAAGTAGCAGTAAGAGTGCGGGTGAAGATTACTTGTACACAATGACCTTGGGGAGTACTCACAGTGCCTACAATGGAGGAGAAGAAGAAGAAGAAAGGGATGGATGTTGCATAACAAAAGAGAGGCGGTGTCATATGGGTAATGATAAGGCCACTTTGCTATTGGCCCATGTTGCTGCATGTGTGAGCACAGGGCCGGGCCACACTGTTGCACGAGTGTGGACACATGCTGGTGCCACTGTGTAACAAGTGTGCTACACAGGCACGTGCATGGAATACTGGTGCATGCTGAGGGTGTCATGCGCGTGCCCCCTGCTGGAGCACACTGTTGCACCTCATCTGCAACCCCTCATATTTATGCGTGCCATGCATCATTAACTGCGTCCTTGAGCCGTGCAGTATCATGGCACACCATTGCTATTTGCTGCCCAAGGCTCCCCCTCATGTCATAGCTTGCTCCATTTCCACCAATTGTTCCACAAAATTCTTCCTTTGTGCCCGCTTTACTCAAACCAGCAATTAACAATTGGAATCCGTCCATAGTCACAACCAACACCAGAATATAGCTCATTGGCCACGATCCAACCACCATGCCCAAGCCTCTGGACATGCTGTCTGTCATGCCTTGAGTCCACATGAATGCAAGGTGCTACTCATGAGGCTTCACTTCTCATGGTCATTGCTAGGATGCTAACGCCTAACGCCTAAGCATTATACCCTCTGAAGGATGCTACTGCTACCTGTATGCTGTTCTTTTCAGTAAAACTGCATATCCAGTGAGAGCAGCCACACCAACACAGGGGGAACAACCTCACATGAAAAAAAAACAAAAAAAAAAAAAAGAAAGAAAGAAAGAAAATGTTGCCGCTATCTCATCCAGAAAATTACCTGCAATTCATCTTGTCACTGTAACTCTGTCAGCCAATTCTATGGCAGTGTGACAACTTACCATAGGAAAAATCAAGGAAAACCAACACCATCTGGGATTAAAACTACTGTTATCCTCATCAAATTTTCTGCAGGAGTTGGATCATTACTCAGTAACAAAAATGGAACTGTTCCATCATCGAGACTTGACCATTACCCAGGGAGCTGTGAAAATTTTATGGGAACTTTCAAGTTTCAGTAGGGTACATACAAGGTGATTTAAAAATAATAAAGACGAAGAAGATGAGCAACTTCATATTTTAGTAAGTGGGGATTGAAGGATCAGCCTTGGTAGCATACGCATGAATTCCTCCAGACACGTTGAATACTCGCTTAAAACCCTGAACATGTGGAATTAAGTCAGCCAAAGGAGGGACCCATCATCTCTACCACATTGACTCAAAACAAGTAAACCCGTATAGGAGAATGTCAGGTTCACTGAATACTTGTTCTAAAGTAACCATTTTAAAATTCAAGTGCTACAAAGAAATAAAATGAAAGAATTTAGGTTTCCATGTGGTTTGTACTAAGAAGAAAAGATTTTACCTGTGTCTGCAGCCACTTGGCAACCTGTAATGACCGCATGCCATGGTGACACTGGATAAAATTTGTGTTAGTGCTTTACCAAAAGACTAAACAATAGATTAGGATATTATTGCACATGAAATACAAAGGAAATCCACAACATGAACACTACAGATGATATGTAATGAACATGTCCAACCAAACTCACCATTCAAGTCCAATTAAAAGATCCTCAAAGTCAAACCACAAACTAGTGACAGAACACATCCATCTCTATGTAAGCACAGGTCAAAGTGAGCATGAGAATGGCAGCAAAAACAGAGTGTGAGAGCAGCTATTTGAGGACAACATAGGGTCCAAAGCATCTCCCCAGCATCCAAGTGTACACCTTACCAATTTGCACATGACTGCACGTAACTTATATTTTTGGATAAAAGGGAATATCTGTTATCCAATAACTTACAATATTCAATAAATAAAAATCAACTTACGTTCCTTTGCTTCTTCTACCCAGTACAAAGGTTCTAAGTTTTACTGTGTCTGGGAACAAGGGTTCTTAATATGATAATATCTGACTAGCAACAACCACATGTAAGAGTTAGGTTGGAGAAAATTCATGACTCTCTCTTATTTAGTTGACTTCAGCAGTCTGCAAATAAGTTTTCCAAAATTCCTTTTTGATAGGAAACAAGCACTCCATTAATATAGAAGAAAGATACGAGGATGACCTATTATTCAAGCCAAAAGTAAAAAGATCACTAGCAAGAGGGAAAGGACATGCAGAGAACCCAACAAAGGAATCTGAGAGACCCTAAGTCCAAAACCAACTCAGCGGACATGAATACCCCACAAAAGACTATCTGTGAAACTCTAAGCATTGCCAACTGATCCCTTACCTAGCAGGGTGCCCCACAAATCCAAAAGAAAGTGAGAAAGAGCAAGCTAACCCTTCAAAGATCAATAACTTACAACATGATATATCTGAGACATTATCGTATCTCATTGGTAGCAGTGTCAAAAGAGACTTTTTTTATAAGTCAGTGTCTCTATATGTAAACTCTACTCCTTGAAAAGAATTATCCTTGGTTTGAATTTTACCCCTTGTTGTTTTACAAGGAAAACTACTTTTGAAGGAGTTGGAACATTGACACCAAGTGCATGATGGATAAAAACCTCCAAGCAACAATGAAAAGAAATAACCTGTCAAATACCTTCCTTTTACCTACTAGGCTTTAGTTACATATAAAATTATTAATGCAGACCTTACACCAGAAATGCCAACTCCTTGCATTCAACCAAGGAGATCAACAAAACCAATCCACTTTCTGGTGTTTTTTTTTTTTTACTTTATTTGTCTAACCATGTCTTAAAAGATGATTCAAAATTATCTTGATGGAATTTTAGTGCTGAGAACATGTGTTTCAATTTTTTTTCCCTCCTCTTCTTGTGGCCTATCAGTGGCGTCAAACAGTTTGAAAGTCAATCACCACCTAGAGGACATGACCATTAAATAGATGAAGCATTATATAAAAGAATACCATAGAAGTGACCATCTTAGAACAAACCAACCAGAGAGCATGAAGGTGTGTTTGAAAAGCAACACTACAAGTAGCACAAAGCAAGGGATGACCATCTCAGGAAGCCCAAAATTCACCCTCAAGAAGTCAACTCTACCACTCAAATACCCATATATACTTTTACATACCCCAAGAAAGGTGGGACAATGGTAGCCAAGCTAAAATAAAACAACCACAAGAAGTGGAAGAAAGCAAAAAATTAGAAAGGATACATACTCCAAAATAATAGATTTCAAAAGGAAAAAAAAAAAAAAATTGAATCAATTTAAAGTAGTCTTTCAGTAGAACTTAGAAGACCACTTCATTAACAAGGCATGAGGAAGAATGCTTACTCCTTATGAAATACTCAACAGTAACTTATCAAAAAAACTATGAAATACTCAATAGTCAACACTAATGCAAGGAAGACCTCACCTTTAAAAAAGTTGCTGCATGAAATGTGTGGATGAAAATGTTGCAGGCTCGAATATGAAGAAAAAAGCATATTCATATTCTTATTATGCATGTTGTCTTCCAACATAAACAAATTTTTTTATTTATCACCAGATGTCACACCTTTCTCTTCATTAGAAAGCTAAACCTTCTTCACCAATTGACCCAAAAATAAATAAATAACAAATAAATAAGTGAAGTGAGTGCTTACCATAAGATAAGTATCCTTCTCAGGATCAAATTTAGTGGTTATTTCTGGTCCCCAGTTCCCAAATTGTTGGAGGGGAAGAACCTGAAAACCAGGCAATGACGCTTGAGCCCTGCAAAAAACATGGTTAGAGCAGAAAATGCACAAAAAAAAATGGAAAAAAAAATATATCAATTAAGTGAAAAAAAAAAAAAAAAAAAAGGAAAACAAAACAAACAAAAGCACAGTTGGGAAAAATTTTAAGAGAGAATTTCAGCCCTCTCCCTCACTGCTCAACATTTTGTGAGTAAGCAAAAATACAATTCCATAAATGATAAAGATCATTCCCTTGTGCAGTTGTGGAAGCCTTGAATGCCACCACTTTGTATTTCCTGCTATTTAAATAATTCTAAGATTATCAAATAACAAACTTATATATATATATAGATATGGAGCCTTTCCTACAATGTATTCCCTTATTGTCATTCAAGTTCGTTCTTGACATTCCATTAAGTATCGCCAAAATTTCTTGTAGAATCTTATCATCACCATAGAATTTCCAAAATTTTTAAACTATTTTACCAATCTATTATAATACATAGAAAAACCATTGGAAGAACAAAACCCATAACAAGAGATAATGATGGGGAGAAAGACCACTCATTTCAAGTTTATTCTAGACATAGACGTAAAGGATGATAAAGATTCCTATACAATGATAAAGATTCCTATTTGCTTTAAAATTAGGGTATTCTCATTAAAATTAGCCCTTTTAATTTTCATCGAATTCATATCACTTTAATTTAATTTTTCAACTCAGGTTAAAATTGTACTTCCATTAGGATTAGTATCTTCAATTGCTTATAAATAGGGATCATGATAACAATGGGAGATCATTATTAATTTTGAAAAATATTCAAAAGAAAAAATTGTGTCATTTCTCTCTCTCCTAATTCTCTCATAGTTTCTCATCTAATTTCTCCTCTTTTATCTAATTATTTTCTTAGCCAAATTTCTCTTATGGATAAAAAAATTTAAAAAAAAAAAAAATGGTGCTTTCATTGTCCTACATCAATTTGGAATCAAAGGAAATTGATCAATAAAATAATAATAACAAGAGAACCTATGAGAGGAAGTAGAGCCCAAAATGACACAATCAATAATGATCCTAATGATGGAATAGAAGAAATGGGTGTGAATAACCCATTCATGCCAAAATGAAGGAAGGGTTACCATAGGCCCTTTAGTCAGTCTATTAGGCATGTGCCTTTGAGAAATTTGCTAAAGCCACATAATAATTCAAGTGATATAACTAAAAAGAAAGTAGGTGCCTCTAGTTATGATGGAGGGTCAGACCCTACATTAGCTGATCTTGAGGATTGCTTTGAATGGTATGATTTGTCAAACACCCAACGCAGTTACTTCACCAAAATGAAACTAGTTGGTTCTGCAGAGCAATATTGGCAAAGTCTCTAGTCTAATTTAGAGCATTTAAGTGAAGAATCAATCACCCTTTGGGCTGAAGCAAAACAAAGATTGAAAGAAAAATATCTCCCTACCCATTGTAAGAGGCAGTTGCTAGATTAGTGGAGAAACCTTAGGCAACCTTTAGTGTGACCAACTACTTAGCTCACTTTGAGGAGTTCCAGTTGAGATGCAATGTGAGAGAGGAATCCAGATTAACTACAGAAAAATTCATCAACAGATTGAGATTAGAAATTAAAAAGAGGTAAACCTTCATTCTCCTGAAACTTCAAGGGATGCCTATCACAAGGCTTTAGAGATTGAGAGATACCTTAGGGTTCCTAACAAAAGACATGATTTCTCAAACGAGGAGTCTTATCATTCTCGAAGTTTATCTTTTTTTTCTTTTTTTTCTTTTTTTTGATAGACTTTCTCGAAGTTTATCTTAGAATAGGATAGGCAGCTATTTTAAGGCTACTAGAGGTTTTAAAGCAGTCACATTACTTCATGTGGCACTAACAATACAAGTCAAAGAGTGAACAATAATAGGGGCAGAGAGTTAGTTTCAACTAACCCTCAGTCTAGTGGTTCCAACAACGGGTGTCACCATTGTCATGGTAGGGGTCTTGTAGTGTCATGTCATCTGCATTACACCTAATCATAGATCGAGAGCACAAGGATTCACAAGAAGGTGAAGCTAGTGATCAAGTTTATGAACCCCCTTGATTACGTGCCTGATGCAAACGAGGATGTTGAAAAAGAAATGGGGCTAACTATGACACCCACATTAGTGTAGTGTATTTTATCCACTTCAATGGATAGCAATGAGTGGAAAGGCACCTGTATTTTTCACACTTATATTACATGTGGGGATAAAATTTGCAAGCTCATTCTTGATAGTGCAACTTTATGACTGCGATTTCTAAAGCTGTTGTTGCTAGGACAAAACGTCAACCTGAGCATAGTTATGAGGGTTATGACACAGGTTTTATCCTTTCATAAGAAATTTCCTAATGGTCTATTTGGATGATATTTTGATCTATAGTCAGTCTCAAAAGAAGCATTTAGATCATCTTAGGGAGGTGTTTGAAACTTCAAGAGCTAAAGAATTTTATGTCAACCTTAAGAAATGTTTCTTCATTCAATCCCACGTGATCTTTGTAAGATTGATAACCTCCTCAAGAAGCTGATCCTCAGAAAATTAGAGCTATTAGAGAGTTGCCTGAGCCTACGACTATTTTTTATGTTCGTAGTTTTCATGGATAAGCCATTTTCTATAGGTGATTCATTAGGGATTTAATACTTCAGTGGCTCCCATCACCAATTGCATGAGAAAAGGGAAGTTTCATTGGAATGAAGCTGTAAGAAAAGCATTTGAGGAGATAAAATGCAAAATGAATAAGGCAAATGTCTTAAGCCATCTGAATTTTTCAAAAGTCTTTGAGGTGGCATGCAATGCACCAAATGTTGGCATAGATGGTCTCTTAAGTTAAGAAGGTCGTCCTATAGCATATTTCAATGAGAAACTCAAAAGGCTACATAGAGCTATTCCACTTATGGAAAAGTGATTAGTGATTAAAATGGAGAGGAAGAAGGTGGATGGTGGTCCAGTGAAGCTAGAGGTGGGAATGGAGTCAGTCTTTAGAAATTCATTAGGAAGGAACGGAACACTTTCTTCAGGTGTTTTTCTTTTAAGGTGGGTAATGGAAAGAGGGTGAAGTTTTGGACAGATAACTGGTGTGGGGATAAACCGTTGTATGTTTCTTTCCCCTCTTTATTGCTTCATATATTGCAAAATAGGCTTAGCTGGCAGATCTTTGGGTACAACATGGGGAGAATGGTCATTGGAACCCTTGCCTCTCACGACCTTTGAATGATTGGGAAGTGGATGAAGTTGGGGATTTATTTGTCAAGTTGCAAGGAAAGGCAGTTGATATGGCGGAGGAAGATAAGATGGTGTGGAAGAACTTGCACAATCTTAATTTCTCTGTGAAGCTCTTATATGCCGCTTTGGAATAGAGGGTTATTGTGTCTTTTCCAAGGCAAGTAGTTTGGAATTTGTGGGTCCCTTCGAAAGTTAATTTTTTTGCGTGGGAGGCAATTTAGGGAAAAGTTTTGACTTTAGATCAATTTCAAAAAAAAGGGTGATCTTTGGTCAATAGGTGTTTTTTTTTTGCAAAGAAGAAGAAGAATCCATAGATCACATCTTCCTTCATTGTTTTCTAGTTAGGTTCCTTTGGCAACTAGTATTTGATCTCTTTGGTATTCATTGGGTGCAAGCCACTACAGTAAAAGAGGCTCTTTTAGGGTGGCATGATTTTTTCGTGAGTAAAAGGAGGAAAAAGGTTTGAAGAGCAATTCCTTTATATCTCTTTTGGAAAGTTTGGAAAGAAAGAAATATCATGATGTTTGAGAATAAAGATAATTCAATTCAGTTTTTGAAGATGTTCTTTTCGCAAAATTTGTTTGTTTGGGTAAAGCAATATATAAAGATTGATTCTTAGTCTTTATTTGATTTCTTTGAGTGGTTGGTTTGGTTAAGGGCGGCGGTAATTGTTGGGGTTCTTTTCTTTTTTTTGTGCTTTAAGACACTCTTTGTATACGTCTTGTGTACTTTGGAGTGTCCTTGTGGCGTTTTTATTTTTTAATGCATTTGATTTTATTTATCAAAAAAAAAAAAATAGATTGTGCAAGCTCTTCGTCATTGGAGGTCTTATATATTACCTAAAGAATTTGTGTTGTACTATGACCATCAAACATTAAGGTATCTTAGTTCTCAAAGAAACTTGAATGTCAAACAGGCTAGATGGATAAGGTTTCTTCAAGAATGCTCATTTGTTCTCCACCATCATGTAAGAACTAAAAATAAAGTTGTCGATGCCCTTAGTCAAGTAGTGGTCATTTTATAGGCTACAAGTGTCCAGGTGGCTAGATTTGAGAGAATGAATGATGAGCATCTTACTTATCCTGGTTTTGGTGACATTCATCAAGAAATTCAAGATGGCCATCGTCGAGATCACGTTTATTTTATCATTCATGATGGCTACTTATTTAGAGGATATAAGTTATGCATTCCTCATACTTTTATTCGAGATTTCTTGATTTGGGAGTTGCATAGTGGAGGCCTATCCAATTACTTTGGCAAAGATAAAACTATTCCTTTGATAGAGGATAGGTTTTATTAGCCTCCCTTGGAAAAAGATATTGCAAAAATTGTGTCATGGTGTTGAACTCATCAACTAGCTAAGGGAAAGAAAAGAAACACTAGTTTGTACACACCTTTACCTATACCACACACTCCTTGGAGAAACCTTAGTATGGATGTTGTTCTTAGGTTGTCAAAAAAAGCTCAAGGACATGATTCGTTTTTTGTTGCATAGATAGGCTTTTTAAGATGGCACGTTTTATCCCTTGTAACAAAACAGTCGATATCTCACATACAGCCTTATAGCCAAATTATTCTTTAAGGAATGGCTTCATGGGTTTACTCAATTCCATAATATCTTATAGGGATATCAAATTTGTTAGTTATTTTTGGAAGACTGTTAGGAAATGTCTCAAATTCCTAATTGGTGTAGATTCCTTTTTGTAAAGAATATTGTACTGAATATTTTCTATATTCATATGTCATTGCAATATTAGATTTTCTTATAGAATAAGAAAAGTTATTAGGAATATCTTTATAAATATTTTAGGTCATAAGGGGAAAAGGTTAGGAGATGGAAATGGTCTTATGAAGACTATACGTGATGGATAAAGATGTGAGGAAGAATGGGAGATACCTAGTAAAGCAAGGGAGCGAGGGAGCTCGTGTACCTGTGTGTGGATTATTTTATTGTTGTGTTCTTGAACTAATATGTTTACACTAAAGCTTCCGCCTACACAACGAAGACACTTCAGAGAACTTTTGGCACCAATCTAAAATTTTCTTCAGCCTTTCATCCTCAAATTGATAGTCAAATTGAAGTTCTTAACCATAGTTTAGGAGACTTTCTTAGGCATCTTGTTAGAGAGAGACAAGGTAATTGGGATTTGATACTGCAAAAAGCAGAATTTGCCTATAACAATTCTATTAACTGTTATACAAGTAAATAGCCATTTGAGGTTGTTTATGGTCAATCTCCTTGTCAACCTATTAATCTCATCCCTTTATCATATGAATCTAGACTTTGTATACTTGTTAAACTCTTTAATGATTACATTCATGATCTCTATGCTGATATACAACCTAAAATTACATTAAGAAATGAAAATTATAAACTTGCTATTAATGGGCATCATAAAAATCAAGAATTTAATTAAGGGGATTATGTCATGATTTTTATTTTCACCCCGAGAGATAACCCAAACATTCCTTCAACAAGTTGTTTGCTATAGCAAATGAACCTTTTTGCATCATTCACAAACCTGGGCCTAATGCATATTTATTTGACTTACCTAGTGATATGAATATTAGCCCAATTTTCAATGTGAAGGACATGTTTCTTTATCGATGCACTTTTGAGCATCCTATTTCATCAGATGTATCTTTATAGGTCAAATTACAACTTTAAAGATTCCCAAGCCTTCACCATTTCAATAACCATACATGAAGCAAATAAAGGATATGCTAGATGATGAAGTTAAATGATTAATGCTTAATTATTTGGAAAAGATATATTTAACCATCAATTGTCTAATTTAGTTTCATAGAAGTACAAAAATGAAAATGGAAAATGAGAACATACACTTCCTCTGGTTCTCGAACATCAATCAACTGAACCTCTTCAAAAAAATTGGGATCTTGCATTTTTGCTTGAAGCTCCTCAGGTTGAATGTCTTGAAGTAATGATTCTTCCCTAGAGGCACAAATTCAAATGCACGAAGATACAAGTGTGTGGAAGTGATGTCAGCACTTTCATTACTTTATCAAATGAGCTGTTCACTTTCAGATAGGTTTACAAAACATACCTTTCAGATATAACTTGCAACAAGTGCCATCCAAATTTTGTTTTACACCTTACAACTTTGTTTAAAGGTGCATTAAATGCAGCCTCCTCAAACTCTGGTACCTGGAATATTTCATATGAACAGCCAAGAATATTTCTTGAGTAACCCATTGCGCTCAAGAACTAAATGATATTATTAAATACTAAAGCTGCTGATATTGCAACATTTCATTTTAGGATCCAAGGGAACACATCCTCAAATTCAATCAAAAACCTCTAAAAAAAATTAATAAAAGAGAAAAATCCCAGCACCAGGAAATCATTTGTTACCTATCAAAAAAAAAGGCATTAGGAAATCATTTTATAGGTAATTTTTTTTCTGGGACATGAACCTAGAACTTCCTACATCCCCACCCCAAAACCCCTTCCCACTCAAATACAACATCAGGAAATGTGATTGCTAGTGTTCCATAAGTCAGATGTGACTATTAAAGATAGTTTTCACTTATTTGCCAGAATATGTCATCAGCAACATCAGAATCCTAAACTAAAGGGGCCTTTTCCAAGACGCATGTCCCATGTGCAAATTAAGACCACAAGTAGAAACCATGTCTAATCTAAACTTGATCTACTAGGTTTCTTACAGTCCATTGAAAAGAAAAAGAAAAGAAGCCCCACCATTCATTGTTAAACTTCTTTTTTCTGATTATAAATGTGGTCAAAGATGTATTAAAGAAAACAAAAAAAAGAGGATGTTTAAGTAAATAAAGGGCTCTTGTGTCCAATATTCTCTTTAATAGAAAGAAAATACTAGAGAGAGAGAGAGAGAGAACAACAAACATTGTTAAAAGCTTTGATTATGGAAGGTGTCAACTACCATATATCGTACAAAGTATCTAGGATAGATTCCCACCTTCATTATGGTTTGGGGACTGTGTAGCATATGTTCTATGGGAAAAATAAATAAATAAAGAAGGGAAAGAAAGGGGAACAGAAAGCACCAATCACCATAGACATCTAGTTTCCAAAATGATAGAAGATAAAAGGGCCACACCAATCATGCATTCTATGCCATTCCTAAGGCTTTTCCTTTTCTTTCTTTTTGGCATATTGGTTGATATTCTTAACACCCTAAGACATTTATCACCACTTGTTTCTATCTCCTTTCCTGGATATTTTATTTCTTTGATTCAACATGTCCCTTTAGTCCTAGGGCCTTTGGCACAGTGGTATAGGTTCTTAACACCCTAGGACATCTATACCCTCTTATTCCTCCATTACTAGATCTTCTACCTCTTCACCATGATCCTCTTTTCTTTTTCTGATTTTTTTTTTTTTTATATAGATAAAGAAGATGTATTATAAATAAAAAAGGTATACATATTGTATACAAAATAGCCACAATACCCAAAAGGATTTTCTGACTTCTTGTACACTTTTTCTCTCATTCATCATCATTTGGAAGTTCATAAGTCTTCTCAGCCCAGTTCATGGGTACTAGTTGGCTCATGGAAGTTCACATTGCAGTTGCACCCTTCACCATGATTCCTTTCTTTTTATGACAACTTCTTCCATTATTTTGTAGAAATTAGATGGATATTAAGGGTTGTTTGGCATATTTCTTTTGTTTATGGTTTGATTAAGTTTCTAGAAGGTAACTGATTGACTTCAAGTTGAACTCTGTACAAAATATTTTGTAATGGATTAATAGTATCAAGCATTTAAAAACACCTAGGCTACTCTCTCATAGATCATGATATCAACAAAATTTAGTTGAAAAATTTCTTCTCAGTTTCTTATTTTGAAAGAGACCTAGCCCTTGCACATTTACATCACAAGCATGCCAGAAATCCAGTATTCCCAGAGAACTGGCAATAAAGTATAAGCCAATGAAGCAACCATGTAGTAGCAAAATCAAATGAAGGTATATAGATGCATATTCTTGAATGGATAAAGGCTACCAATACATTATCTCTCTACTTCATGTTCAAAGGAATTTCAAGAACAAACTAATAAAATTATTTACTTGTCCACACAATCACCAGCATTACCATCAACTTAAATCCTTAAAGTCAAATAACTCCTTTTTTTTGTGTAAAGCAAGAGAATATTATAAAAAAGAATCACTAACAGAGCACCTCAAAAGTACACAGGAAGTATTAAAGACACCACCAAAAGAACTTCAAAGCCAATCTCACATGCATGCATCAAGAAATTTCATGTAACTCTTGCTCGCTAACACAATGCCACCCACACATTACATAAATCTAGACATACCTATGAAATTGTCTATTTATCATATTGCAAACACTAAATAAAACTTTCTTATATGGGTAACCCACTCCATAAAGCATTCTTTTTTGGCTCATGGGAACTAAAAAATCTATTTGCCTGCCCCTCTGAGAACAATCTCTCAAGCATTGATAGTTATTATATGTTTCTTAATGTAACACCTCAAGGAGATCAAGTGACTATAGGGACCAAAAAGCACTACTAGATTTCAAAGTAGCAAATTCTATTTCAAATTTCGACCGAAAAAAAAAACATCTGAAATAAAATTTTCAGGTCCACCATACTTGCCACAATTAAAACTCAACGAGTTTACCTATGTTTTTTTATGTGTCTCAGACCACTACACACTTTCTAAATACACAAATATATGCAGTTCATAACAAACATCTAGCTTATATTATAATACAGACTGAAAAGAAAATTATCAATCAATATGATAAAAGGAGTATCTGAATTATATTTGTCTTGGAAACTGGAGCGAATTCATTGATTTCAACTGAGGAAAAAAAAATGAAAATATATTTGAATTTAATCATCAAGATCCCCAAAAAGAGTAACATGACAATTTTCTGTCTCGGCAACATACCATTTGCCCCTTTCTCACCCATCCAAGCATTCCACCCTCTTCTTTGGACGGACAAATTGAGTATTCCACAGCCAGATCACTCAAATCCACTCCTGAATGTAACAAATAACATTGGAACATGATAAAAATAAATAAATAAATAACATTAGAACAATAGAGCATTAGAAAAAGTCAAATCTAAGTGAGAAAAAGTGTGATGACCCCAAAATGGAAAGTTCAAACTTCAACTAAATACTTATAAATAAGTAAAATTTATTTACCAAAATCTGTGGAAACTAACCGCCAGAAATCCTCTGCTGAAGCTCCAATAGAAGCTTAAGGTCATCCTCCTTGACAAGCAAGTGCTGCACCAATATTTCCCTACCACTTCCAGAGTTGCCCCCAGAACTAAATGAAGCTGGAAAAGACTAGAAAGTTTGAAATTCTCATACAAAATTGAGAGAGAGAGAGAGAGAGATGATATAACAGTTAAGAAAGAAAACTCATAACAGTGTTCATTCAAAGCAATTTTAAGACTCACAAGAAACCGAGTGTTCCAATTTGATCTCATGGTTGCTCAAGCACAATTTTAAGGGTAACCTTAGTGCTCCTGTAAGGGTTGGGATTAAACTTAATTTCCAATAACTCTGTTTCATGTACCTATTTCTTTCTTGGAAATTCAAAGCTTTGTATTTGAGCAGTTCTACAACAATATATTCTAGGCACTTGCTTTTATGACTATTGAATTCTGTTGTCCATTTAATGTTGTCATTACAAAAACAAAAAGGGAAAAAAAGGGTCAGGCACCATTTGTTCTCCCACAGAACTAATTATGGACACAACCTTTTGTATTCTCCCCTGTTAGCTTTCCTGAAAGGCATTCAGTTAAACTTCAGAGAACAACTCTTCCTTGTTTCACAACCAAACAACAGGAAAGTAAACCAAATCGACCATAAAAATAAAAAATAAAATAAAATAAATAAATAAAATCCACTCAAATAAGCGCAATAAATGTGGCACTGAGTTTTCCATTCTCAATTTTCTCAGCAACCAAAAGAGCAAAGAAAAGCTTGAAAAATATATCTTCAATCAATAAAAAGGAAAGGAAAATAATTACAATCCATTTCATGACCAAATATGTATCTGGGTTTTTGCTCTGTTAAATATTCAATTAAGAACTAAAAGGAAACCCATCTTAAATTTCTCAAATTGACACATAAAAATCTAAAATCTTTGTCTTAGTATGAATACATGAATAAAACATCGGTTACATGGAAAAACGAAAAACAATGTGTGTATGGTGGGCGTGCTCCAACAAACATTGAATTATGAGAATAAAAAAATCCATCTTAAATTTCTCCGATTAAAGCATAACAATCCAAAAATTTTGGTTCCTAGTCATATGAAAAAAAAAACAATTGATACGACATGGACTCAAGCGGCCCTAATTCAACTATCTGGCTGAGAAACCAGAGCAATATAAACTATAAAACACAAAAACTCAAAGTTTTCCTTCATTTTCTTTTCTTTGGCATCGGTATTCCCAGCAACTAAGCAAGAAACTACATGAAAATGAAAACCCACTAGTATCAAACAACGAAAAGTATGGAGAAACCAAGGGCTTTACCTCTGGGACATGGCTGAGCCACCATGGGAGGGAATCTCTTTAGGCCGAGAGAAAGAGGATAAGGTGAACTGGGTAGGAATGTTTTGGGGAGAAATGCGTGTAGAGAAGGAAATGAAGAGAATTTGCGAATGATTGAAGGGGATGTGAGGTTGAGAGTGGGAATCAAAGATAGTTTCAGTGCAACGAGAGCTGGAGTTGCACCTGGTGGGAGATGAGCAGCTCTCAACATTGCTTTCTCTTTTGAAATCTCTTCTCCTCTTTCTTTGTGTCGAGAGTGAGGCTTCGGGTGACAAGTCTACAGATACGCAACTCTCTATGTGTATTTGGGGATTGAGGGTTTTTTTAAAAGAAAAAAAAAATTACACTTCGAAACAATCAAAGGAAATTATACAAAAATCTATGGTATAGGGTTTGTGTTCATGGTAATAATATATTTGTAATTAACAAAAACCAGCATCACTCCATTTTAAATGGAAGAGAAACTTTTGTAGAAGCTTCCATTGCAGAGTAATACTCATATTTAGAAGGCATTGTTGTTATGTACCTTCCAATTAAGGGTGATAAATTGAGGGAAAGAATGTGATAGTTAATTGACCATCCTAATTTTAGAGCGTTTTAATTAGAGATAAATGATGTCTAGATTGTTGTATTATAAGTGAAAGGAAAAATCATTTATCTATTATGTTTTCTTCATAATTTTCATGAACAAAGTTTTATCAAAAAAAAAATTTCTTGATTTGCATCATTTGGTATCAAAGCAATGATCCTACTTGCATCCCAATAGCAAAAGGAACTAGAGGGTAAGAAATGAAGTAGATTGAAGAAACATTGAAGCAATTGTGACAATTCATATTCTCGTTCTAAAGCTATTAATAGCAAATTCAAGCCTTGAAGGAGCTACACAAATGGATGATTAAAGGATGATTAGATCAGTAACTCTTCTGTGACCTATTAGCTAGATCGTATCGAGACCTCACATCACAATGACAACAAAACAAACCTCAATAGTAACAACTTCCAAGCTCAGTACAATAAGATTGATTTTTCAAAATTTGCTAGAAGATGTGAAAGGTTTTTTCATCATGGAGCAATAAAAGATGACAAGGTGTATGTGGCTTCCATTAATGTGGAAGGTATAGCCCTTGACTGGATTCAAGGTTATGAGATAACTAATGCACAAGTTTCTTGGGAAATTTTCTTGAAAGATGTTAAACAACTTTTGGACCTAGCATATATGAGGACATTGTCAAGAAACTAACCAAGTTCCAACAAAGTAGTAGAGTGAAGTAATATCAATTAGAGTTTGAGGCACTCATTATAGAATAAAAAGGGCTCACCAAGGAGTTGTTCATTAGTTGTTTCATTGGTGGACTACAATTAGAAATCCACAATAAAGTCTACATGTTCAAACCAATAGCCCTAATGCAAGTCATAGCTTTAGCATTACTACAAGAGGAAACTAAGAACACGATGCTCTAAAAGGCCTATAATCAAATGCAATATAAACAACCCCTTCAACTAGCAAGTCATTCAAATCAAAAACACAAAATTCCTTACCCCCAGTTAAAAGAATCGTGCATTTAGAGTTGAATGACAAACGTGTTAAGGGGTTATGCTATCATTGTGGTGAAAAGCACATGTTAGGCCATCAGTGTAAAAAGTGTCAGATATATTTGTTGGAAGGAGAGTAGGAAGCAAAAAAGCAAAAGACAAATAAGATCAAGGATCAACAATTTGATAGCAAAGAAGATTTGGAAAAACCACTAATTTTTGTCCATGCACTTTCAAGTTCATTGTCTTGTCAAAGGTTGCAAGATAAAGGGTTCATCAAGAAAAGATTTATTACTATCCTAATTGACTCGGACAACTATTACCAAGAGTTAAATGTCATAATGTGGGTGTTGAAAGGAAATTTAAAGAAAGCTCAACACCATGTGAAGCAACAAGTTAACATACATGGTTCTAAAAGATCTTTTGAGGTGAAGGGATATGGTGTATCCAAGGTTTAAAATATCCAAATATATCTAATATCCGTTGATATTGATACAAAATTTTGGGAAGATATATCCATCAACTAATGTTTTCGGATATTTTACTGATATTTCACCAATTTTTCAAATTTTTTGGTGTTTGAACCAATATTTCTAGATATTTCACCAATTTTTTATTTTTTTTATTAAATAAATTAATTATAATTATTTTGTTTTTATATTTGATTTAATTTATTACCAAAAATATAAAAACATAATTTTTTTAATAGGTCTTTTTTATATAATCTATATATTTATTAAATATAATAGATATAAATATTAAAAAAATATACATATATTATTATTTATTTGATATCATTGAATACATTTAAATTAAAATAAATGATAATTTTAATATTAAATATATTTTAAAATTAGACATGTTATCGTAATAATATTATATATACTTAAAAATATCTATTTTTACTTCTTATATAATTTTTTTTAGAATTTTTCTTAATATTTTTAAAATTTTTATTATTTTTTACGTCATCAATATTTTATGTCAAAATATTCATCGATATATATTCGATATGTCCAATATATCCATAAAATCAAAGTACCCATATATTCATTATTATCGATATTTTGATCATTGGGTGTATCTTTGTCTCCAATCATATTGACAATCATTTGTTGTCTTTCACAAAAACAAGAATCTTTCCTCGCAAAAACAATAAGCTTTCTCCACGATATGGTGTATCTTCTCACCTCCAACATATCAACAACCATCTATTAAGTTCCAAAAAAATAAGATGCTTTCTCCTCAATTTTATAAGCCTTTAAAGTTCTCACTATATATTTATTAATGGATTTAATTATTTTTTAAAATAATTTGAAACTCAAAAAAATATACTAATAGATTATGATTTAATCACTATATTTTTAATATAAATATATTGTAAATCAAGTCATAATTAATAATTTAAATTGTTGAATAAATCTTTTAATTTTTAAGAATAATTTAAAATTCAAAAAGTTGATGTAATTAATTATATGTTAAATCAAAACATTCTATAATATTATGTTTGTAATTGAGTAGTAAATATATACATGAAATGAAAAAGGATAAATTTATTGTTATTCATTTTAAATAAAATATTATTAATAATTTTATTTTAAAATTATTCTTATTATTCATTTTTAACAAAAATAAAATAAAAAGTTAAGAAGATGTCAATATCCTTATGTTTGTAACATATACTAAAATAATGTATATTTTTTATAAAAAAATATAATTTATTATTTTATTATAATATTATTATTCATGTCTTACTAAAAGCTATTTATTTTTAAATTTATTTTTAATTACAAAATTATTTTTATTTTTGATAAAACTTGAATTAAATCTAATTAATATTATATAAATTGAATTTATATTGTTTTTACAAAATCAAAATAAATAAAAACAACTTATCTGAAGAAGTGTTATATTTTTTATTTTTAAAAACAACTTGTCAAACATTCTTATTTTTGTAAAATACTAAAAATTCGATTTTTATCCTTTAACTTAAAAACAATTTTTTAAAAACAAGCATTAGAAAATAGCCAAATGGGCCGTAAATCTTCCTTGACCTCCGTTTCTCCATTGTGTGTCTTTCACCTCCCATGCACATCAATACTTCGATCATTTACACAGAATGATCCAACTCTGACAAAAACCTTCCCCAATATAAGCTACAAGGTTATTTTCTTTTCAAGCTGTTTGCACATAAATGATTATGGATGCCCATTAGCCATTTATACATGAATAAAAATTACAATTTCAATACCATTTTACTTCTCTGCCTCTTATTTTGCCATCACTGAGAGAGCGGCTGTACACCATTCACTGAGCTTAACTAATGGTGATGATGCTGGTGAATGATCATATTCTAGTGGATTGAAGGTGAGGAAGAACTGTTCAGATCCATTGACGGCGGTGTCCATGCATAAATCATTAGGCCCACCAGAAGGATAATAGCACCTGTCACAAAAGCTGGTGGAAGAGAAGATGCGACACCAAGATATGGAAGCGGCAGTGTGAACATGTACACAGCAATTGGCACTGCCATGGAAAACAAAAACA
Organism: Vitis rotundifolia; assembly: GCA_030254885.1. Classification (NCBI taxonomy): domain Eukaryota; kingdom Viridiplantae; phylum Streptophyta; class Magnoliopsida; order Vitales; family Vitaceae; genus Vitis; species Vitis rotundifolia. The sequence goes on from CM058156.1 coordinate 11,394,224, forward strand.
TTTGATATCAAAACACAATATGATAAACTTGATTAAGCAGTAAGCTAACAAAATGAAACCTTATGGAGTTGCTTTCTTGGGGCTAATAGTCTGTCATACCATTATTACTAAGCATCTGTAACAAGAAATAACCTTGACAATGAAAAACGATTGAATTCGACTACTTATAATATACACTCTTTGGTAAAACTAAGAAGGCCGTATTTCCATCTCCAGAATATTGCCTGGAGTGGAGGATTTCATGCTTGCACTCTTATGTATAAGGTGCTAGGTTATAACTTATATCTAAGCAAATCAAGGATAGGTTTTAGGTGTTAGTAATTAGTAGGAGGGCTGAAGATGCCAAAAGGTTTGGTTAAGTACATTGAGTATTGAAACATGAACCTAAGATTCAAGTTGCCCTCTTGTGTTGTTCTAATTATGATTAGATATTCTTTCTAGCATTTTCCTAGATATGTGACCCATTCTACCAACTTTTCTCAGATATCTTTGATTGCATTAATGTTTGAGTAACTTTGTCCAAGCTCTTACTTGTGAAGCTATGAAATTGCATTAATGTTTGAGTAACTTTGTCCAAGCTCTTACTAGTGAAGCGATGAAATTGTATTAATGTTTGAGTAACTTTGTCCATGCTCCTACTTGTGAAGCTAAGAAAATTTCACTTGTTTTGGCACTACCTTATTCAATTCCACACCATTTTATGAAGAGAAAAAGTGTCAACTTTTTTAGTGTTAACATCTTCACATAAACATTAAGCGAAGAGAAAAATGTAAAAAAGTGAATGAGTTAGGAAGAGGAGAGGCATTGGAAGAGAGGATAAGGAGAAACAAAGATAACCATAACACACTTACGGAGGGGCATTGGGGATGGGGGGAGAAGAAATAAATCTACACATAAATCCTCATGGAGAAGGTGTCCACAAAAAAACCCTTATCATGTACAGTTAAGCTTTGTCTAGGCCTTTACTGCTGAGTATAGTTCATAAACTAGAAAAAATTTAGCCTGGCTCCTTAAATACTCCATTACAAACAGGTAACGTTGGAGCTCATCATTCATATCTCTGTAATTCACTTGTTCTCTTTTTCAATCCTCATAAGGAACTAATAGAGAATCTTGGTAGCATGATTTAATCAGCTCAATATATTTGCACTAGCCAGGCCTTGAAGATAAAAAACAGAGATGAATCCAGATCACCTTCAGTAGAGTGGCTTGTGATTTTTAATCTAATAATGGCCCAAAATCCAAACTTTAGGTGGTTTAAGTTAGCATCAAATTGGATTACATCTAGCATTGGTTTGACTGTTTAAGGCTCAATTTGAGTCAGTTGTCAGGTTGATAACCGGAGCACCCAATCTCACAAACCAACCAAATTGCATATTTACATGCATAACCTTGCTTGTTGAGAATCAAATCTCTGACTAGAGTCCTTTTTACACCTTGGAGGAACATCTCCATGGCCAGTAAGCCAAAACATCAGGGTCCCATTTTATTCCAAGGCATGATTCTGTAGTGTAAGCGTATGTGTGTTGACAAGTCGGGCTTAAAATTCCCATTGCATTTCTCCTAGCTCAGTCACTTCAAATCCTCCCTTGGACTCTTGTCATTTCCAAATGGTTTATGACTGAAGATTGTGAGAGCGGATGGTAAGTGTTTTTGAGGTGATGTATGATATCAAACATTGGTCAACCAAGTTTTCATTTTTCGTCCTTTGGTTGAAAAATGGAGTTGAAGCTTAAGAGTGTCAAAACTTGTGTTTAAAACATTTGGATCGATTTTTTATCGATCAAGCTGAGGGATGACAGTTTATGTTTTGTACCCAGATTTTTTCAATCTTGTCTAATCAATCAAAATTTGATCATATTTGAGAATTTTCATTTTTTTTCCAAACGAATCTTAGACATTTGATGGGTTTTGAAACTCTAGTATAGAACCCCATTTCCAGATGAGGGAAACACAACTGTGAGAGCTAGGTGGATTCCCTTGAGCTTTAAGTTCCTAGCCTATTTTGGGGGTGTTTGGTTTGAAAGAAAATTTTTTGGGTTTTGGACTGAAAATCATCTTTTGAGTGAGTAAATATCTTTTAAAATAAGTTGATTCGGTGTGGATTTCATCCCTAATCTCATAGTCATCATATTTTGGGTAAAACCCAAATGTTTTCTTGTGTGGATTCAAGAAGAGGCTGAGATCAAGCTCGGTGTGGACTCCAAGTATGCTATGGAAGAAGAAAGTGGGTAGCTAAAGTTTGAAGATTCTAGGCAAGTGGTCCGAGAGACAATAGAAAGCTTGGACTGGGTAAATCCTTGTACTCTGTTAATTTTTTTCATAGTGGATATTTTGATTGCTTGAGGCCTATGGTTTTTTTATCTCTTCAGAGGTTTTCCACGTTAAAATTTTAGCGTCAATGTCTCTTTAAATCTATCTCATCTTTTGATTAGTTTATATCAGTTTATGCAATTTTCATTAACTTACTCTATTGAGTGATTGACATTATGAGCTGAAATTGAATCATTTAAGCTTTGAAACAAAATGAAATATTTTTGTTTTGGTGTTGATGTAAGTAGACAAGTGAAAATGTGAATTTGAGTTGATGAAATGTCTTATATATCTTGGTGGGGAGTGTTGACTCATTTGCATGTGAATTGCATTGACTATTTTGTTGGGAGAGTGTTGGTGTATCCATTATTGTTTGTGCTTTGCTTTCTTGTTGGTAGGATTGAAAAAGATCAAAACAATTGAAAAATCAAGGGGGTGTTTAGCATTCATTAGGTACCATCTCAAATTGTTTTTAGAACACCAATTCACCGCACACGCACCACGCCCCCACCCCCCCCCCCCCCCCCGTGTTATACATAGTTAAGATTCATCTTCATGTAGGATTATTGACTTTCACATGGAGGTTGCAGCAAAAACACACATAGCATACATTACATACCTGAAAATGTGGATGCAAGGCAAGATACCACAGCAGAAGATATCTTGATGAGATGCAGCAGTGATATGTTGAAGCCCATGTTGACTACAACAAACAGCAATGGCAGTAGCGGTGCACCATCACATCCTGCAGCCAGCCAAAGGCTAGAGTAATTAAATTGTTCACTCCTCATCACTACAGCATAAAGGTTACAAGAATAAAACAGCATGATACATTTGGAAAGTAGCGCATGTTTGGATGCATTTCCTATTTTTTGTTTGTAAAAATAGAAAGTCTCATACAAAATGCAAAAATTCTTATAAAAAAAAAGATAGTACATACCTTGTGTACTTAAAAACACTTTTAAAATTTAAATAAGAGTTTTTAAGAATACAAGGTAAATTTTTGCTTTTTCTATTAGAGTTCTTATATTTTGCCTAGAATTTCTATTTTTAAAAATAAAAATAGAAGTATATCCAAAAGCCACCTGTGCAACCAAATTGATACTAAGTTACAGTCAAATATCTTTTTATTCAAAGCCAATGCAGGAGTGAGTCTAATAAAAAAGCTTTTAGCTTAAAGTGCTTTTATCATAATATTTCTATAAAAAATGCTTTTATGAAGAATCAATTAATGATCAGCTGTAAACCAAAAATTTCACAATGTTTTTAGTAATGTGTTATATACAAAACAAAAAAACTAAAATAAAATGTTTTAGGAAGAACCACCAGCCAAATGCTAGTCCAAGATTAGTTAGATTTTTGAAACTTTGCCAAATGCCCGCCAATTTTTGTAAGAAAAGTGCTTTCAAGTATTAGGATACTCTTTTACCCTCTAAAAATCACTCCCAAAAGGACTCTTAATGCATATATAGAGTGCCAAAACCTCCTCAAAACATTTGACCATTTTCTTAGCTTTTACCATTTTGTTGGAAGATCTAAATCAACCAACATAGCTACCAATGCCAATCCACCTCCAAATCTTAATCTGAATATCACCAAATTCTAAACCATTAGTGTCTCTATCTTAAAATTTCTCTATCCTTGTATGCCATAATTCTTCCCCATTTCCTTCAGTAAGTCCCTTGCCTTAACTGTAAATATCGATTTGAATATTTTGTTAGAAAGCATTAATTTAAATTTCAGACATTAGTGATTCAAGTAACCAAGCCATAAGTTTACTTATATTGTTCAATTTCATGTAACTATGTATTATATTCAAGTCATATGAACAGCAATAATGTTCATTCCTTCAAACTTTTTCATAAATCACTCTTCAATCTATTTATCATTCTCTGTATCAATAGAATCCTTCTATCTAGGTTTATTTTAAATCCACTCCGAAATTTTGAATCTCTCTCCTCAATATTTTCTGCATAAAAACTAAATATTAGTCACATGCCCCTAAGAAGGGGAAAGTAGAATTTTGTCTCTCATGACTTTCTTGAATGAAATCTAAAAAAAGTTCATATATTTATAAAATTTTATTTATTGATTAAACATTTTGAATTTAAATATATATGGACACATGAAAAATTTTAAGACAAGGTTGAGTTTTGGTACTTTTTGACCTTTGTCACAAAGAGAACTAAAAAAAAAAACCTGTCTTTTGCTTATTCTTCTAGATCAGATTGGTGTTTCATCCCTCCTCTTGAGACTGTCATACAGAATTTAGGCAATCCAATCTAATTGGGTATTCTGCATGACAACCAAAACTGACTGTAACAGGAGCATTATCATAGATTAGAAGTGTGTGGTATACAGGATTATTTCACGATTTAACACAACATGCTTATGACACTATGTGCCTCGTATGGAAGTGTCAATCGTTTTATTCTATCACATGATACAATACACTTTACTAGAAACAATATATTCATAGTCACTCAAATTTCTCTACTAGTACCACTTTAGGATGAAAATGAAGTCACTAGGGTTTTTCTTTTGCATTCAATATTGTTGTTCTCCATTGATTCTTTTCTGCGCCTTCTAAAAAAAATGAAAAGGGGTCTCTCCACAAAATGCTCCAACCTGCTATTTTCTCTATCTTATCTTACATAATAAGGTAACAGTTATATGTCAATATTTGACAAACTGAATCCAGACGGAGACTATAGCATTCTGAGTATTTAAGGCTATCTTTTTAAGACTTTGACAGATTTAAACTGAGAGAGTTTTCACAAGGGAGCTTATTCTGAATGCAAATGGAATTCTATTCGTTTTTCTTCTCTGTTTCTCAGTTACATAACCTAACAAGAATTGACTTTTAACCTAACCATCAAGAGTTCTAATTTATCTATAAATTATATATACAGCTCTCAGTCATTGAATTCTTAAACGACCTTCTTGGAAACTAAATAGCGATGTTTACTAATTAAAGATTTTGTGAATTACTACCAACAGGGACTTTGGCATGGATGACAAATTTTGAGGTCACTGGAATTTGTGTGATCTGTTGGTGCATGCTATAGTGTGTGCTATGCAGTAAGACAAAATATATGATTGTAAACATAGAGCTATATGGTCATTGCAATAGTAGGAAACCAAGATCTTGTGCAATTATGTATTATATCTGCACTAATAAATCAGTGGAAGGCATTGTCACGTTTTGATACCTATATCATATATCAGGGGCAAAAATCTTTTGACACTTACTTTTTGTTGAAAATGATCAAAAGTCCCGCCCCCATATTATTTTAGTACGTTTACTTATCCTCTAAAAGGAAAATTCCTGGATCCACCCCTGCCTTGTCTGTGGAGGAACCTTCCACAGACCGCCTATACAAGTTATCTGGCACTTCTATGGCACTGCCTATTATTGCAGGATGAAGGTCAACACCACCAATTTCAAAAGGGATATAAAAATATTATGATTTCTTAAATACATCATTACAAGCACTCAGACCTAATCTTCTAATATCCAAACTAATACCTAGGCTAATCTCTTTTAAAGACTTTTAATATAAACCTCACTCATGCCGTTCATACCAGGATTCTGATAAAATATTAATAAGTTTTATATCAGGCATAAAAACACACTCATTATGGGATGCATTATTGCTACAACTGAGGAATGCTTCTTTATAAATCCTAATAACTGTATAATGCATAAGCATGGTGAGGACCTCAAATTTGATCTACACATCTAAACATAGATTTCCACTTATGTTTATACAGAAACAATGTGGATGCATGTGCATGTAGATGCAGGGATGTGCATGCAGGTGTTTGTTTATGTGTGCATGTGTATGCATGCACACATGTGTCCCTGTGCATGTGGGTGCAGGCGTGTGCGTACTGGCATTTGCATGCACATGTGCATGTCTGCAAATCTCTTTCTTGCTCACTATGAGGATGTACAAAAAGGAAATGATTATGAATAAACTACAGCTCACCACTGGACAAAGAACCAATGTTCAGAAAGCAGGCTGCACCATCTTTAAGGTAGTTTGGCAGATCACTAAATGGAACACCCCATAACTTTGATAAGAAGGGCAGGAGAAGGCATATGAACAATGCCTACACAAAACAGAAATACAAACACTCAAAAATTTTATTCAGGTTTGCAATAGACAACAACTTAAATTGTAAACTACAGCTAAGATAAACAAAAGAGTCTAAAACATCAACTCACTGCAAAGAACTTACTTGGAAAGCAGATCCATAGGAATTTACAACAAATAGATCCACTGAACCTCCCTGCAATGTAATCGCCAAATTTCTAAATATATAGGGGAAAAAAAATCGGCAAATTTGACTGTCCAACTTCAACAAAGTGCAACCAAGCCATGTTATTTCATCTAGGCTACACATGTTCAGCATTGGTGTGTATCTAGGTGTCAGACAGTAAGCATGCTGAACACCATGTTTTGTTGTATCTGCCAAAGCCAAAGGTATGCACTCATCATAAAATCCATGCAACATAGCATACAAGAAATATAGTTGGAAGCTTGACTATGGATATACAAATCAAATTCCAATCAAGCAGTAAAATTCAGCCTTTTGTATTAATGTGAGATCAACTCTAGATCTAAATTTGTCATTGTCATATTGATAGTAATCTCGTCTCCTCATGACCCCGTTTTCCCATCTAAGTCCAATTTAAAGTATGTAAACTGTGACTTCAAAAAGCAGCAAACACTGAATTATTGTTATTATTTTTTATTTATGCTTATACTTATTTATATATTTGTTCTTTGTAGTATCCAAGACGCCAAAAACATAGTTTTGCAGAACTTTTATTTTGTCAGAAGAAGCGGGGAGAAAAAACTTAATTGTGAGACTAGAATAGATATATACTAACAGTCGGCCAGCATATGTACCTTTAATCGCTCAGCAGCCTTCAAGAAAATTCTTTCCTACAAATGATAGATATGTTTCCTGTTAGAAACCAGTAATAAAAAATTAAAACAGGGGATTCAGTTTCAGAATGCTAGCAACCTTCAAGACTGTATCAGCTGCTTGAAACAAAAAAGAAACTATCATCAAAAGACTCCAAAATATGCCAGCTCCCTGCAATGAAGCACCAGCACTAGATCCACTGCAAAATTAAACATAGACATGCAATTCAAGATTCATTTTCATATAGATGAACAAGCATAATAGTTTTCTTACATACAAATAAAATTTTGCTGGCAACTGTATTAAACATGTCAATAAGAGGAGAAAATGTATCATTTGTTTTTACTTGATTTTTTGCAGTATGCAACTGTTATTTCCTGAAACAATTATATGTACTCAAATTATGATAGAAATCAATTATGCATTGATAATTATTAAAAAGTACAATGCAGGATTGATCTTGAATGTTGCAGACTAACAACTAGAAAGCTTTATTAAGTTGGTCTTGAAATCCAGTTTGGATCAACTTGAATCTCATTATTTATTGAGTAGTTGTCCAACTGGGTAAGATAAGTTACTGCTGCAGTTAACGATATGGCAGGAGAAAGGTGGCAGTCATCTCGCTCACAGTTACTTTAACAAGTTGGAGTCAATTCAATCCAAGAACTGATTGAGTTTGATTTCTAGACTTCCTTTGAATTTGTGGAGGATCATTGAGTTAATGCCTATTATAAATAAATGGTGACAACAACAAAAATAATAATTAAAAAAGATAACATCAGTATGTGCTAATTTTCTTATAATGCGTTGAAAGAGGATAACAAAATCACCAGTTAATAATGTCAGATTTCAATAAGAAGCATTGTTGATTTTAGTTTACTAGATTAGGATCAAAATCCAGGAAGAAACAACACTTGGCAATGCATTTAATGATCTTTCAGCTTCCTAGCTAAAATTTAATCGCCAGAAAAATGAATCCCTTAAGCGCCACATCCTCAGGCTTCATGATCATTAAAGAAACTGAGTTTCTGGAAATGTAATTCAAAGATGAGTTTAAGCAATGCAGCTTACCTTGCTACAGTTATTATTACACCAATAGCCACAAGAAAACATCCAAGTAATTGGTTGAGTTTGTATCTCCTACCAAGAAAAATAGCTGATAGGAGAAGTTGCCAGACAAGAAAGCTCTGAAAAGGAAGTAAGAGGACAGGATTAACTCTCCAATTCCATATTACAATTACATCGACAATTTCTCTTCTCTATTTTATTTTTCTTAAAGGTTTGGGTCAACTAAATGGGTCATGGTTTCGACCAGTGAACTGATAGCTTAAGGAACAAAATAACTAGAGCAGTAACAGAAGAGGGCTTTTGCAGAAGAAGATTCACAAATGTTATTTTACCTGAGATAAAATTGGAATTGATGCTCCAGAAAGAATTGCTGGTCCAAGGAAGAGGCAAGTGAACAACAAATAGAATACATGAGTATTTTGTTAGATCATATGCAGAACAAGTCATAACAGAACATAGTGAAATACTAGTAAATCACTCTAGGCAATGCCAAGAAAGGAAATGTTATGCTCTAAGTTAAGATATATATTTGAATCTTTGATGCATCTGGAACAATGGAAATCTGTGATCCAACAATTACTTAAACAAAGAAAAGGTAAAAGTAAAATAACATATTCAAAACCATTTCAAATTGTATCACAAGCCTATGTAGAGACTAGATTCAGCAATAAGTTAGTGTTTAACTCAATAAATGACAGACCATGAATTTGTATTTTCTAATATGCAGCGTGCAATGTACATGGACAAACAGAAGCTTCAGTTTAGACATACATGAAAAGCCAGAATCAAATAAAAAATTTAATTTATAATTTGAAATAAGGGAATGATAATATGAAATACTGTTCCGCTCTTATTTTAGTAGTCTTTTCACCAAGATGCAAAACCCCAGAGGTTGGAAAACAAAATTCGACAGAATGATAAACCCTAACCTAAGACTGGTCAAACACAAAAAGAACAAATTTGTTGATCAGATGTAACAAGCAATTGATATAACATAATAAAATCTGCTTCCACTAAGGAAGATTCTAGTTTTATCATCTATCTCACCACCTTTGTTTTATAACCTGACATGGTAGTACATGGCATCATCAAATTATTGCATGGTGCTACCACATCAGCAACCCAAATTCATATTCTGCTTTTATGGCCACTTCAGGTCAGATGATAAAGAATTGTGTTTAAAAAGATGGCAAAGCCAAGTTTCTTTTTCCCTGGAAAACAATGGGCCTGAGAAGCAAATGCAATGGTAAGTGATCACGGAACAATGAGAATTGCATTACCTCCGGCTGCCATTCCAGTAGCAGCACCAAGAGCCTCTAAAAGGCCCACAGCAACATAGGGAGTCTTTGGCAAGGAAAGCATCTCATCTGTAACAATTCCAGCATTGTAACGCAGAGACAAGATAGAGAAGTACACAAGTACATATCTGTAAAACACGAATTAAAAAAGAAAAAAAAAAAGTAAATGGAATTAGCTTGAAGCCACTATTCAGATTGAATGCTGTACTTCTCAGTGTTCACCAACATGTTTGAACCTAGCCTGTTAACTGATTGTTGCACACTAGCTACACTTTCACAACCCTTTTTAAACTGTCAATTGAATTCGCAAATTTGACATATCACCATAAATTTGTAACATATAACCCTTTCTTTTCTTTTATTATTATTATTATTATTTTGGTTTATCAAGCTCTTGGACAAAAGGCTAGAACCCAGGTCTTCGTTTAGACAAAGACCTTTATATGTCTCTATGTATCAAAATATATGTGAAAAATCCTAGGGGTGTTTACTATATTTTAAAAAGTTTAAATAGGTGTAATTTGAGAAACTTGAGGGGGGTTTTGGCAATTTAGGTGAATATTGAAAAGGACGTAAAAAGCACAGGGATGCTTCTGAAGAAAGTACTGTAGGAGCACGTGCCCACTGAAACGTCCACTTGCCCCATGAGACTCTTGATGAAAAAGACCCGCGGGTGATTCAATCATTCCTAGACCAGCGTGTTTCACTGTCACACTGCAACTTTAAAAAGCCACCTTTCCTCTACGGTCTTTGTTCAACTTGGACCCACCAATCACTAAGCACATTCGCTGCATCCTTCACTTCTTTTTTTTCTTTTTTCTCTTTAAATTTTAAAAAATTCGTGCTTTCCACCCTTTTTCGTAGCAGAGAGGAGGAGGGAGCACAATCTCTTTCACCACCATAACAATACATAATCTTTTAGAATGAATAAAAAAAAAAACTTTAAAAGAGAAAGAGAAAGAGAATCTCTGCAGGAAAAGTTTAGAATAATAAGAGTTCATTTAACTGGACTCAGTTTTTTAAATATTAAATTTAAATTTTTTATTTGTCCATATACTATATTAGAGAGTTAATAAACATACTATCAAAATCCGAGCCACTTACAAACAACAAGACCTTGAGAAAATAAGATGCTCAACAGCCTCAACCCACAAGAGAAATCCTAGAGATAATTCAGGTCACCCTTGACTCATCAACTCATATAAAATAAATTAAAAATAGAAATAACCTTAAAAAAATAAAAAATCAATTCACTTGAATGTGATTGATGGGCTGAAAAGGATTCCACACCAACCCATTTGGGTAATGAAGCGAATTCGTGTTGGACAGCAAGGAAAGTGACTTCAAGTTGTACAAGCAATCTATATATAATCATTAATAAAAAGCTCCTGCTACAGTTATGAAAGACTTTTTTTTTTTTTTTTGTAAATGGTTATTGTCGAAAAGGCACCCCTTTAGTGATTCTGTTATATGGACTTTTTTAAGACCCATCACTGTAAACCCAGCTCAATTCGTCTATATCCTTATATCTTAATTCTTTCTGTTTCTATTCTCATCGAATAGTATAGATTCCATCATACATTGAGATGGGGAATTCGATGGGTACCCCTTTTGATACCTTACCATTTTGTCGATAAATTTTCTCAGAGTTAAGATGCAGTTACAGTCTGAAAACAAGGGAAGAAAACATGTGAGTGACTGAAAGGGACCACTTTTGAATTGCATTAAAACGGATGGGCATTCTGCTGAAAAAGAGCGGGTAGTTAGTAGAGGCGGGAATAAAATAACAGACAAGGTAGTGATTCGGGCGCCCAATGTTTTCATTCATGGGACACTCATTCAATGAAAAGACGATAGCGTCCCTTTCTAAAACTTGGCTCTATGTGTGCAGCCAAATTTTAAACCCAACAAAATTAACAAAAGTACGAAAAATAGAATGAAATGCTTAAAACATGTTCGTTCATCCCCAATTTGGATTTGACACCAAAAAAAAATCACTGAAATAACCTAAAATGATAGTTGTTTGAATCTTTGGAAGAAATAATTCATAGAATATGAAGAGTAATCAGTAATGTAATGGAAAAGGGAAAACAAAGAGAGAAGTACCCGACGGTGGCAAGCTGAGCGAGAAAGAATGGGTAATGTTTGAGAGGAACCAAGGCCAGCTTGTATAGCACTCGATTCCCTACGCCCAGCACCACCGTAAACGCCGCTGCGACAACCACTTTCATCCGCCGATCACCCTCACAACCGCCACCAGCGCGGCCAACATCCTCCTTTTCCTCCACCACCTCCAAATCGCCCCTCCGCCGATCCTCCGACCCGTACGACCACTTCTCCACCCTCTCCTCACCTCCCCCATCCGATCTCACCCGCACTCCTCCTCTTCCCACAGCCTCCGCCTCCGCCACCACCAGCCGCCTCCCCCTCAAAACGATCCCCTTCCGCCGGTTCATTCCAACTCCACAAAGCCTCGAAATCTCGCTGGCTCTCAGAACCTGCCTGGCAACCATTGGAACACGAACGCCGGCGGTTAGCCGGCGGCAAGAGACAGACATATTGATTTAAATGGATGTAGGATGAACAAGAGAGCTCGCGGAGAATGGAGAACGAGAAAAAGAGAGAATCTGCTTGCGGGTCTCGTGAGTTCACAAATCTTCTATTTTTATAAAGCGTGAGGGGCCCTGGGCTGCTCTTGTGAAAAAATGGGTGTCGAGGTTGATTCCATTAGAATTTAATAGAGAGGGCCCCTTCCATCGTTCTCTCTATCCTATGTACACTCTGCCATTGCATTTGACATTTCCCAAGTATGATCCAATTTCATCTAGTAATTCTAACTTCTGTTTTTTTCCTTTTTCTTTTGGTCCCATTTTGTTTGTTTTTATTGAATAAAAAAACTCAAAATACTTTTAGACTTTTTTTTTTTTTTACTACCAATGTAATTAAAACGAATTTATCATCGATAAGCCAAAAAAAACAAACACTGTCTAGCCTTCTTAGTTTAATTTATCGTGAATAGAATGCTAAAGAGTATATTTTAAGTATCCAACTTGTTTAAAAAAATTAAATTATATCATAATCTATTATATTTTTAATGCGCTAATATTATCGGTGCATTAGCATTATACATTTTTCGTGAATTACTATTATAGATCATTTTTATAAGGAAACTTATAAGCTTTTTGAATAAAAAAAATTAAAAAAGAAAAATTGTCTTATAGGATTAGTTATAGTAAATGACATCATAATAATGATAATACTTTTAACATATTAATGATAAATAATGATGTTAATGGTAATCATAAAAACAAATATATTTATAGGCTTTTTTGTGGCATAATAATAATAATAATATGAATATATTATTAAAAATATCAATAATAACATCAACAATAATAGATATGATATCAAAAAAAATTAATGCTAATAATAACATGAATAGTTTATAGTACTAATAGCATAAATAATTAATATATTAATATTTAATAATAATAATAAATTAGTCTTAATATATAGTAAATAAAACATAAAAGACAATAGAAAAAGTAAAGTTAAATGAAAAAAAAAACATATAATTGAAGTTATGAAATGATAAAATTTTCAAACCATGACACGTAGTTGTAGTTGAGAAGAAACTTTGAAACCTATCACATCTATTTGACTTTTTTCATAAACACATAAAATAGAAAATAGAAAAGTAAAGTTAAATGAATATTTAAAAAATGGTATAATTGAAATTATGAAATGATTAAATTTTTTAACCATGACATATGTAGTTGTAATTGAGAAGAAACTTTAAAAGCTACATCTATTTGACTTTTTTTATATAACTTTTTTAATTCATACATATTTTAAATTGAAACAATGATCACATGATGAAGGGGAGAAAAGGATGATGGGTAGAGTATATTCCTTGTTATAAGAAAATATTAACTCAAAAAGGTGATAGGTAGTTTCTTTTATAATTAAAAAATTACATATGATTAAAAAGTAGGGGGTAATTATTTCTAAAAGCTATTTCTATCGTCAAGGTAACTTAATTAATCAAGGTGAATACTGAAAAGTATGGTTCCAATAAATGACATATGGTAATCGGTTTAAATCCTACAATGAATGATATCGTAAATTTACCTGATGTTGATAGGTACGAAACAATCAACAACTTGAAATTTAAATATCCATGAAAAGTCCTAATACCGTGGTCATGGAAGTTTCCTTAATTATCCAAAAAAAAAACATTTTTAAGAATTATTCCATCATGTATATGATAATAACAATTTGTATTTATTCATGGCATGAATGGCTTTCTTTCTCTTCTTATGACACTTGGCCAACCAAAAAAGATAGCTCTAAAAAATGTTTGGTTCCAAATGGTTATTAAAGAAAGAAAACAAATCAATGATTTTCTTATATTTAATTTATTAGAAAATAAAAAAATAAAATTTAATTAAAATTAATTAAAAATGATTTAATTTTTATATAGAAGAGTTAAAACAAATAAAATAGATTTAAGAAAAAGGCAGGTCTTTATTTTATTAAAATAGTTTAAAATATCATAATTATTTTTATCTTTGGTACAAATTAATTACTTCTACTTCTACTTGTTGGATCGGTATAAGTAGAAATTAAATCCTATCCCAAAGAGGGCTAATCATATATATACAGCAGGAGGCGTTTCAAGTTCAGGGGAGCCACACATTTCTATTCCATGACAAGTCCAAACCCCACCAATGGTTTTGATAATGTAAATAGGAAAAAGAGTGCAATGCAAATATGTTGTAGTATGTGGATCATATTTGAGCGAAAAGACATAGAAAAAAAAGGGGCAAATGTTGGAGCCAAAGTAGAGCAACAATATTTGTCATTTAAGTTTGTATTTCTATTATTGTGGGTGAACGATAAGTTGGGGGGTGCAGGGACAACGCCCCCCGCAGTATGATTCAGGGGTATTTTTGAAAATTTATTACCTAAGGGTTAATATAAATATCTTTTTTTATGTAACCCTAATTTGATACATAGTGAAAGTTTTCTTCCCTGTTTTCATAAACGTAGTCAATTTGTCGAACCACGTTAAATCTGTGTATTTTTCTTTCTTTTTTTTTAAAAAAAATTTCACTATAAATCATTACATGGATTCCAACATATGTTTTTCTAAGGAATGCATAGGCTCTATCGCATTAAAAAAAATGCCCATCTTCACCCAGAAACAATCACAAAGCACAGAAGAAGATGATGTAGGAATCGTCTAACCTTAGCATTTAAGCACAAAGTTAAAATTTATGTGGGCACCATAGTGGCATTAAGTTGAAATGTCCAAACATTGTGTTTAAGATTTTAGGAAATATTTAGACTTACGCTATAAACACATTTGAGTTGTTTTCACTTGTTTTCTAACTACTCTTTTAAGAAATAATTATAAAAGTATATAAAATAATAAAAATAAAAATATTATAAACAAAAATTATTTTTTAAAAATATTTAAAATAGATTAAGAAGATTACAAATTCTAAATATACTTTGTTTTATAAAACAATATGTAATAGTTTTTAAAAACTATTTTTCAACACTATTTCTTACTTTTACTTTACAAAACAATATATAGTAATTTTCAAAAACAATTCTCAAAAATTATTTTTCAGAAACACTTTTCAAATGTTCTTTTAAAATCTTTTTATCATGACCCCTACTCAAATATGTAATGGGTCATCTTCCATTTTAGTATGACACTTCTGGTAAATAAAATGCTAGAAAGGAATGCAACTTCCTTAAGCCAAAAATGGAACATGCTGTCAGAGCACTACTCCAAATTTTAGCATGTAAGAGGGAAGGAATAGATACACAAAAGGCTTGCCAAATTTATGGCTTACCAAAAATGGATCCAATCATAAAACTTCACCCATTTAAGATTTTAAAGAAAAAAACCACCTTGCAATTATTCACACAAATAAAGTCACTCCCAGTAAACTTCTTATTTTTTATTTTTAAAAATAAAAACTTCTATATAATATATAAGAACTCTATATAAAAAAATAAAAATTTAGACAATGTTTAGTAACTATTTTAGAATCGGTTGTAAAGAACAGTTTTTAAGAACAAATTTTAAAAATTGTTTTATAACGTTTTATAAAACAAAAATCTATTTGAAAAGATGAAATATTTTTAACATATTTTTAATATTTTTAATTATATTTTAAAAATAATTTTTATGTCTACTTCTTTATTTTTAATAATTCTACATGATTATATAATTATTTTTTAAAACAATTCTTAGAAAACAAGTGAAATCAATTAAAAATAAATAAAAGATGTCTTTTTAAAAAAATCATATTTTTTGTTTTTAAAAACAAAAACCAAAAAAACCAAAAACATTTTTCTAATTGTCAAACATATTTTTCTATTTTTTTATCTTAAAAAATAGAAAGTTGTTCTTAAAAACAGTTATCAAACAATGCCTTACATTGTATTCTTAAAACTCATTTCAAAATTTTAAAAATTTGAGAAAAATATTTTTCAAGTATACACGGTATCTACCCACTTTTTGTATAAGCATTCATATACATTTTATATAAGAATCTCTGTTTTTAAAAACAAAAAATAAAAAATATATCCAAACATGCACTAAACTATACAATTTCCCAGTTGCAGCTCTGGAGAAATCTAATAGAATTCACTATTCCAAATCAGAGAACCTTAATATGACTAACCAAAATGTTTGGAACAGTGAAATGCTATGAGTATTATGTTTCATATTGACAATAGATACATATTTAGTTGCTGTTTTTAACCCTCTTTAAGTTGAATAATTTTTTTGATAGGCAAGCAAAGAAATATATTAACAGCCTTGTGTTAAAGAGCACACCAAAGTACACAATATGTATAAAAGGTATCAAAAAGCAAAGAACAAGAGGCCTTTTTTATGTCAACATTTGATTGACCCAAAGTTCCCATTGCGAAAAGAGAGGAAACAGATAGTATTGGCAAAAGAATCAGAATACAGCACAAATATGTCTGTAGATGTTGTTTACAGCAGGTGGTTTGATAAGCAAATCAAGCCCCTTCGCCACTTTGACTAAAGGCAATGCTGTTTCTATGCCAAAAACCTTATGCCCTGATTTTCCTATCACTTCAATGTGACCCCAAATTTCAACATTAAGACTTGGGAAAAAGTTGGCCCATTTTGAACAGTTCCTGTTTCAAGTTGTGGTAATAGATGAAAAAGGCCTCATATAATAAATAAACAAACAAATAAATATCAAAGTCCTCTTATTTAGTGAAAAAAAACAAGGATTTTATCTATCCACAAACATGATTAGACACGTTTATGTTTTAGAAGATGATCACCATTTAATCCAAACCAAAGGAGAAAAGTGTCTACAACTTTCTATATAAAGATTCACAGATAGTTACATTCCTCAAGAAATAGAAGATGAAGTATATATAAGTCATCACAGGTTTATGAATACCACATCCCCCAAGGTCTTGCCTTTCTAGAGTATATGGTTTTCTGCTACACACTATAGGACAAAGAATCAGCCAATACCAACACATAGAGTTGCAATAGCATTTTTATGCCTGCAATGGTCTTGTTTTAGCAGAGGATATGGTAGTATCTAGATGAGAGACAAGTGGTTTCAATCACAGACTACATTGGTGCACGAATAGATTGTGTTTCAATTTTTTACAAGGTTAGTCCATTTTGATCCAGTCCTTATAGTTTGTGTGTTTTCTTCTGGAATATATGTCCATAACAGTCTTACTTTCAAATTCATTTATTCACCTAACAAATAATTCACTAGGGATCCCTTTTTCCATACAGCTTTCCACTATGCATCCATGATAAATACAGATCATTATCATGACATACCACCCAGTAAATATCAATAATGTAGAATCTGATGCCATGACATATGGCAATATAAATAAAGACTACTAATATATATTGGCTTACGAGCGGCGTAATAATATCCTCACAAAGGAAAAAGAAAGTGGAATTTATTAAGAGAACCAAAAACTACAATTTCAACATTATTTTCTCTTGAAATATAGTAGTATTTAGTTAAATAAACTTCTGATAGAAAAGATGAAAATATGGTTTAGTTTACATGCTCTTAACTGATAACTTACATTTTTTTATATGAAAAATTAACTTTAGTAAATGGGAAGGACAAGGAATCCTTCAAGCAGTGCAAACAAAGAATATAAAGCTCATAAAGAAAAGTAGAATATGCATCTATCAAGAATGGCACAGGGATAGAACAGCATCATTTGCCTTTTTCACTATACCATATCAAGGACACTATGATTTTGCTCATGTCATTGTATGAGTGTTTGCTTTAAATTTTCTTTTCTTTTCTTTTCTTTTCCAGATTGTTCAATCTAAATTTAGTCCTGCAATGTCCTTTTCAACTTCCACACCAACAACTTCACCAGGAATAATGAACTATGAAATGATTTACTAAAGAGACCAAATTGATATTGTTAAATCTCTTTTGTTCTTCTGTAATCAAGAGTGCTATTGTATGTATATTACATTCAATAAATAATAAAATAATAACTAATGAAACATACAAAATTATTTTGAAAAGACAAAAAGCTTGCAAGAGAAACTTCTCTCTCTCTTTTGGGATGGGACTTTCTTCCTCCCAGCATCAGGGGCTCCAGAAACTCCTGAAACAAAACCAGACCATTAGTTGGTGTACAAACAACTAGAAAATTATGGAAAATAAATTATTCATAGGGAAAGGAACAGGTTGGTTAGAAATGAAACTACATACAACAATTGAGTCATTGGAATTTGAAATAACCCCAGATGATGTGAGAACCGGGAAAGTTTTATTCATAATAATTTGTTATGGATGAATAAAGTCACACACACACACACACCATATAGCATCTTGCAAAATCATGCACTCATGACATGGTGCCTGCTTAGAGAAGTAACACATCCAGTTTGGGGGGAAATAAGAAGCAACATTAGAAGTCATATGAAAATGGTCAACCCATATATTATCGAGGTTTAACATTAAAAGTTACACAATATACATATCAAAATCGAGTCCCTCTCTTTATTCTAACAATTCAGCGACATTACAGATAACAACCAGAAAGTTAACTGATAAGACTTAACTAAGGATCACAAACTCAAAATCATCAAAAGATGCTTTGAGAATCAAAAGTTATAGAATAAGCACAAAAGAAATGGACTTACAAGCTGTTATTTTTAATTTTACCCCAATTGGGGGGTAGTAATGAAGGAATCAGTAAGATTAAGATGAGGAGATACTGAGTAGAAACAATTTTCATGACTTTAGGTTGATCATTAACAAAGAGAGGGACATTTAGAAGAAGATGGTTCTTCAAAGTGCACCTAGCAGTATTTGAATGGCCATGAGGATGCCTTCATCACATACCAAGTAAATTATGGGATATAAAGGTGACGATCAGCCAGATGATGCTTCATCTAACAAAATGTTAGGCAGTTGTTAAATGTTGTGTGCATGAAAATTCAAGAAAAGGCAACTAGTTTCATCTTTCTTAAATGAAAAATGAGAATGCAAAAACACACACCAAAAAAAGGGAATGAACAAAACAACCATGTTACATTTCTAAAGAAAATATAATTTTAGAAAATTCATTTGAAAAAACTTTTGAAAACAAGTTCCAAGCCATGAATGAAATGGTGAACTGATAAAACAGAACCCAAAACATATTAACAATTTTCTAACAGTAATTTTTTAACTTCCATAATTCATTCCAATTTCTGCTGTCATGAAACCAACATTGAAGTTAAACCTCCAAAAGGAAAATATGAGCACAGGAAAATATGTAAATAATACCTCAAAAAGTGTGCCCATGTAAAACATAACTTTATACTTAAAGGACTGTTGGTGTGTGTGTGTCATGACTAAGTTATAATGTTTAACAATATAAAGCATGGCACGCATCACTAAAGAGTTAGAATTCCGTTTCCCAGCCATACCAGTTTCCACTTTCAGTACTTCACATCCAGCTACAGCAGCAATAGCAATAGACATGACAGGAAGCTACTGACCATCTTATTCTGGAATCACAATGCAAGTTGATGTGTTTTTGCAGTGTCCTACAAAACAAATGGTCATAGACAGGAGGAATAATTAATAACAATCATAATTCCACCATCTCATCTTGAAATAAATTACAGATGTCTATATGTCCAAACACACTAAAATTGAAGAAAAATAACCACACCAATCACAGCATGAGCAAGAGGAAACCAAATGGCTATTCCATGAGAAATGAGTACTACAACATGTTATGAACAAGCAAATCAAAGATAAAACATGGAGAATAGAAGGCTTACTCAAGAAAGGAAAATCAAGAGGTGTCATGGCAACTGAATATGCATTTCTCCAAATGAAACCACTAAAAAGGATGTAATTGAAGCTTGGGATGAGACTGATGGAGTTGCATCAGCAATTCATTGCACGATATGCTCGCTCCTTCTGACGTTCCTTGAAAAAAGGTTGGTAAAAGCTCCATTACATCAACTTCTTGGATGCTATGACAGAGACACGTCAAGATAGTAGAAACTATTTTTCGGTCAAGAACAATTCCCTTGGCCGCCATTTGATGAAGCAAATTGATGATTTCCGTGGTGTCACCTTTTGAACTCAATCCTTTCACTAAAGAATCATACACCAAGGCATCAGGTGTAAATCCAGAAGCAACCATTCTTTCCAAAGCACTTTTAGCCTCATCCAACTCTCCTAATTTGGACAGCCTATTTATTAGTGTTGAAAAGGTCAAAGCATCTGGTCTCAAACCCATTTCGACCATCTCCGTTTGTAATTCTTTGACAAATTGAAAATCACCTGCTTTGAGGGTTCCATCAATCATTGTATTAAACGAAATGATATCTGGTTCACAATTTGCATTCCTCATCTCTTGAAACAAACTCTTCGCTTGCTCCAAACTACCCTCCTTGCACAAGGAGGCCATCAATGTGTTATAGTCAAACAATGCAGGGTTAAGCCCATGAGTTCTCATTTCACAAAAAAGTCCCTTTGCAATGTTAAGCATCCGCATTTTACAGAAGCCATCGATAAGGATACTGTAAGTAAATGAGTTTGGAACAAATCCCAAGTCAAGCACTTGTTTCCAAAGTTCCATAGCTTCTTTAATCTTCCCTGCCTTTAAACACCCCCCAAGTAGCATATTGTAAGTTACCAAATTACCACAGCTTCCCTTCTTGACCATCTTGCGATGAATCTTTACAGCCTTTGCTAGACGACCTTCCTTGCATAACCCACCAATTAGCATGTTAAATGTAAATACATTTGGCTCAAGACAGTTCTCATTATCGAACATCGAATTGAAAAGCTTTAGAGCCTCATCAACCTTCCCTTTATCACAAAGTCCCTTCATCAATGTATTGTAAGTAACCACATCAGCCTTCTTCCCCTTTTCAATCATCATTCTTAAAATTTTAAAAGCATCAATCACCAGGCCTTCCTTACACAGTCCACTAATTAAAACATTATATGTTACATTGCTAGGCTCTTCACCCTTCTCTACCATTAAATTCAATAGGTCCATAGCATTTTTAGCTCTTCCATCTTTACAAAGCCGATCAATTAAACCTGTATAAGTAACAACATCAGGATGGATCCCATGTTCTGCCATAGCATTCAGCATGGTGTTGGCTTCTTTCCATTGTCCCACCCTACACAGACCATGCACCAAACAACTATAAGTTACCACATTAGCTGAAATTCCTTTTCCCAACATCTCATCAAAAAGCTCTTTCCCCCTATCAAGATTTCCGTTGCTGCAAAAACCACTTATAAGAGTACTATACAAAACAACATCCACATCAAAACCCTTCTTCTTCATCGCCTCCAACAATTCCATTGCTTCATCCATTCTACCATCCTTACAAAGACCATCCATTAAAGTGGTGTATGTAACTGAATTAGGAAAACACCCTGCCGCCTCCATTTCAAGCAACAAACCAACTGCTTCTTTCAATTTCTTCGCCTTGCAAAGTCCATTTATGAGCGTGTTATAACTAACAATGTCAGGCGAGATACTTGTTCTTCCCATTTCACGAATGAGCCCCATGGCCTCAAAAACCCCACCATTTCGACACAAACCCTTCAAGACAATATTCATAATGAACACATTGACAGTAAAGCCACGCTTTAATACCAACCCCACAACCCCAAACCCTAATTGGGGCTTCTGGGCATCCGCAAAACATTCAATTAAAGCACTCAATGACCCAAAACTAGGCAAAACATCAACATGGGTCATCCTCCTGTAAACCGAAAAGGCCAATTCATAGTTTCTTGACCTTGCTAGTGCATCAACAAGGTAATTGCAGGTTGCCCATGAAGGCAAAAGGTTGAAATCGAGTGCAGAGTGGAAAAGCGAGACGGCTTCGGTGAATTGGGAGTTGGGCTTTTGACAGAGGGACCTGAGTTGCGTTTCTAAGTCATTCGGCGAAATGGGAATTGGTATTGAAGAGGAGAAGAGATTGAAGCAGAGGTATAGAGACTGGGATGGTAGATGGGGGTGGAGATGAGGCTTGAATAATGGTTTGAGAACCATTTCAACGAAAAAGAAGGCCTTTAACCTAAAGAAGAAGGCTTGTCGCAGTGGTGAGACCGGAACTAATACATCACAAACATAGAGAAGAAGAAAACTCACCTGCTTCCCTTCAATTTATATGCTTACGAGTTACGGCTGCCCGTTTCTATGCTGAATGGAGTGAAAGCGCTTGCAAGGTTTTGGAATCGGCGCGGTGATTGAACAGGAAAATTTTGAGCGCCACGCATCATTGTTTGAACGAGATGATACATAGCTCGGGGCCGCAATGAGGCGTGTTTCCTAGGTCGTAAAATCTCGAAAACTCACACTAATAGTAAATGGGCGAATTCAAAACGCATATTAATAATAATATTAATTATTAATATGTTAATTACTTAATTGAATTATTTATTTAAAATGAATTAAACATAGAATAAATAGGTTAGGATTACAATCAAATAAACCATATAATTATTAAATATATCAATTTAGATTAAATTTGAATTCTGGTATATTGATTCAAAAATAATTAATTTAATTTATTGAATAAATTATATAGACGAATACAAATTTGACTTAAACACACTATGATACTTACGGAATCCTGAAAAATACATCAAGTTAAAGTCGCATTAATGAATTGAATTAAACTTTATCATCTCTAAGTATAATATTACTTCATTGATAAATTATTAAAAGTTCAAGCCTCACTACTTAATGTATTGTCATGTATCATGAATTAACCAAAGATTAATTAGCGTATTGATCATTCCTTGGTTTGTATACCCAATGTCTATGCCTTAATTCCTCTCCGTTGAATCGGAAATGGATGAACCTAAAAACAATTCTTTCAATCCTTCGCCTGCCTCTCCTCGAAGGGTATCAAATTGGTCTGGCATGGGCCTTAAGAGATTTAACCATACCTCATGTGGTCCAATTAACTTCATTTCTAAAGAAGCAAAAGGATAATTCACAAGGACATGGAACCAAGTTTAGAATATGGTTTGCATGGTGATCAGAACCAGAAAAGAGAATAAAGATGCATTGAGGAAGGCTTAGAACCTGTACAAGAACAAGGACAGTAAAATGTCAACAAAGCAACAAAAAATCATTCCATAAGAAGCAATGAAATTTGTCATCTCGATCAGAAATTGAAAAGTATTTACAAGGAGATTAAACAGATTATAATAAAAGATAATGATAATAATAATAATAAAGATGCCAAAATTGAAACCTTTCCCTACTACACATCCAGCATATAGAATTTTACTAAGTGTTGAACAAGAAACTGCCATACCTAATCTTTCGAATTTGCCACAGGCCACTAGCCACGCGTCTCAGTGAGAATGCAGTTTACTTCTTGCTTGCCTAAAGGTCGAGTAAGCTTCTGACTCAAAGATCATTCTCCTTGAGTCGGCTATTACAACATTTCTGAGGAGCAAAATCCATCAGCCATTAAGGTGTCTACTGTAAAGCCCTTGACCCTAGTTAGCTCCTCAAGGCCATACATCTGTCATGATGCAAATCCTAGTGAGTCGCTGTTCAATCATCTTCACTCTCTGTCCTGCCATCTTCATCTTCAAACAAATCTTCAGGTGGGTCATACACAATCATACCAGGGAAAAGCTCCAAGAAGTCATCCTTCACCTTCTCCCTCAATTCTGGGTATGGAAGGAGCCCTTTTAATATAACTCGATAGGGCAAAGATAATGGGGGATCAGGAGATCGCCTCATTTCCTCATACATGTCCAATGCCTCTGATGGCAATCCACCATCTAAGAAGGCCCTGACAATGTCTCCAAAAGTATGCTGATCAAAGAGAACCTCCTCTCTCTTAAGATCCTCCCAAACCCGCTTTGTTTCATCCACCTTTTTGTTTCTTGCTAGCATCATTAGCATGTCCCTGTAGAAGTACATATCTGGCCGGTACCATATTTCTTTTCGCACCACATCATATAACTGTAAAATGAACATAAGCATTAACAGCAAATACATGATATTAACAATTTGATGTTCCATGAACAATTAAAGTTTCAACATGCTCTCTAGTTATCGACTTATCATGCAACAAAAATAAAGTTACAGAGAAATTCTAAATTCTAATAAGTACTTCTTACAGAATAATTTTAACAAACCAAGCACACCATAGACCCCAAAGGCAGCTCAACTGGCAGGTGCTCTTCATTAGGAATGGGAGGTCTGACATAGTTCTTGGGGGTAAGGTCACAGTAGCTTGATTTTCCCCAATGATAGTTTCCAAGATATGAATGGGAAAGAACCTAAAAAGTCATTAAATGGGGTGGGGGGAGTATGGGAGACCAATTTTTGTTTCTCCTGTGTCCTACAAGTTTCTTCAAATATTTGCTCAAGATCGAGAGGACTGACGTGGTTCTTAGGGAGAGGTTAGTCTTTCGTGATTTTCCCCATACACGGAGGTGCCAAAAATAAACACAAAGACAAGTGATGGAGGATATTACATTTCCTTAATGCATTATGGAGGAGATTGGTGGCATCAGATGGTGAGATATAGATCTTATCTCCCACTTGACCACTGTTGTACTGTCTCACAGACCACGTGGTGCCTTTTTGAATGGTTGGGTTGCTAATGTAGACACAACGTCCTCGTTGTGTCTTATGGGATTGCGGGGTCAAACAGACAAACACCTCCTACGAGGCCAAACAAACCCCCACACCGAGGTCGGGGATCGGCTCTAATACCATTTGTAATGACCCGCTCCCAACTGTGTAGATATTGTCTGCTTTTGACCCAAAGGGGCCCTCACGGTTTTAAAATGCGTCTACTTGGTTAAGAGGAGCCTCTACATATATAGCGCCAGAAACATTCTCCCCTATCCGATGTGGGACATCACAAACACTCCCCCATGCAAACACAACGTCCTCGTTGTGTCCCATGGGATTAAAGGGTCAAACAGACAAACACCCTTTACGGAGCCAAACAAATCCCTACACCGGAGTTGAGGATCGGCTCTGATACTATTTATAATGACCCACTCTCAACCATGTAGATATTGTCCGCTTTGAACCCAAAGAGGCCCTCACGGCTTTAAAACGCGTCTACTTGGTTAAGAGGAGCCTCTACATATATAGCGTCAAGAACATTCTCCCCTATCCGATGTGAGACACCACAAGTATTCTGTAGCACAACTGGATTATGACATAGCCTGATTGGGCCATGTGAGGTTCATGAGTAAGACAACAATATTTTGTCCAAGGATTTGTTCTGACTAACCTCCTTGTCTCAACAATACATGGAAAATTAAAGAGACAGATGATGGGAAATGGTGTATCTCCTTGAGGAAATGATTTTTGGGTAAGATTACAGGATCAGATGGTAAGATGCATCTCTCCCACTTTACACCTGTCACACTGATTCGCAGAACAATGCTGCTTTACGATGGATTGAGTTGCTACAAAGATTCCATACCACAAAAGGTTTGCCCCGCACTGTGATTGAGCCACAAGAGGCTCATGAATAAGACACAACCATAACATTCTGTCCAAGGATTTGATCTATAAGTTTGTTTGGTTTATAATACATGGCAAATTAAAGGTTAATCACATACATTTAGTGGCTAGTGAAGCAATTTCAATACAATGATCAGTTAGGGAAAACTGCATGCATGCTCACCAACATAAACAATTTGAAAGTCACATGTGTACTTATGGGTACCTCTTCCAAATTTACTATTGATCTAGCATCCAAACATTGAACAATGAAGAGAAGGCTATTTGGAAGAGGAAACTACCCAGTAGGAAAAGCTCATGTTTGAGTCTTCTCACTTATTTGGTTCTTTATCTCAAATTTCATGAAAACTAATTTGGAGAAGAAACAGAAGTTTTCCCTTTTTGGATGAGTAAAAGAGAAGATTCTAATGTCATCTAGTGAACTGGAGCAAAGTATGTTAAAGACAGGCATCGAGCAAGCCTATTGAGTCTTAATGGACATTGTGTAAAATTATCCCTGGAGTCAGGGGGATTTCAAGGGTAGGGTTAGTATCTTCCAGGTCATGTATATCTCACACAATTTCTTTTTGGGCTGTTTCTACAATGTTGACTTAGCTTAAGAGACTGGGGCATACCTCCTAAGTTGCCAGTACATGAGGCAGGAAGGCATGGTTTCCTACATTCTTTACAAATTTTACAAATCAAGAGCTTGCTTCAGTGGAGATTCTTTTAACTTCTTCACCTACCTCATGGAAGCAGCTAAATTAGTAAATCACAAGTTGGGAGGTACGCCAGGTCAGAATAACAAGGTACTGAACATGACTACTAGGCATTGTAATAACCCAATTCTTAAGAAGTTCAAATGGAACTTTCATGCTGCTTCAGAAGTGGAATCCTGGACCATGGAGTGGACAAAAACACGAAGGCTAGCCATATAAGTGGCTCATGCCGAACTGGTTAGTTATTGGCATCTATCCTGCACATTTAATTCCTTACTGGGATGCCCATGTGTGTCTTTTTGTGTACTATCTTCCCTGTGGCATTTAAGGATCCATCCTGAGTAACCCAAATTGATACTGCTGTGATTTCATTTATCCTCCACTTGGCAGTCAGGAAGAGAAACAAGATTGAAAGTTTGAATGAGAACGTTTTGTTGATAGCTGCTCCAAGAAAACTAAAACATCCACAAAATGAGCCTACTAAAACTATTTACCCTACTTGATTTGAGTTCTTCCCTTAATGAAACCAGAATAATATATAGTAAAGGATATCAATCAAATCATTTCCTCTACATCCAAATGGAGGACTAGTTCTATTATGAAAAGGGTGAAAGTCCCAAGAAAAAGGGCCAAATATACTACATCTATGATATATTTGCTTGGCAAAATATGGAAGAACTACAGTTGAATTGAGAATTAAACAGATGATATTAAACCTCCACACAAGGCAAATTAAGGGAAAGCAAAACAAGAAAATTATTTAAATCACATGTTCCACATTTTTTTTGGTGAATGGCTACTTCTGATTGATTTGAATAAATCGTCTCTGACAAAAAAGAAAAAAAGGCTCAAGAAATGAATCCCACTCCCATGCTATTTTACCGGTTTTCATTTAGTTTCCACCATTCATTTCGAAATTGAAAATGAGCATAGACTACTAAATAGAGGGACAAACAAATGCTATTTTTGAGTGTGTTGATGAGTGGAGCCCTAAAACTGGAAGAAAATTCAAATAAACACAGCTCCTCGAAATTGAAAACTCACCTCAACTAATACAAAACAGGTGCACCATCCCCTGGTGTGTAATACCTAAGCATCAAATTTTCAATTCTATTCTTTTCCATGCATTTGTGCAGCAAAAAACTCGACTGAAAAATCACACTCAAAATTGTAAGCTCGGTCCAGTTCATGTCAAAACACAGAAAAGAAGCACCTTTGTCACAACACAGAAAAGAAATCATCTATGCCACATGCCAAACAGCATAAAAATAAAGACACCAAATTGATTAATCCTAAAATATCTCAGAGAACAAATAAAGCCTCAATTTTTTTCCTTCCCACACTTCCCTAAAAACCAAGCAAAAAAGTTGTAAGGCACACCTTACTTAATACTAAGTAGGTCTATTGGTCCAGGAAATGTAAAATCTAGGTTTCAAATTTCCTTTTTTTCCATGCATTTTCTCAGTAACCAAACGGAGGGGAGACCCGCACTCAAAAATGTATGCTCTGTCAGCTTCACGAAAAAACCCAGAACTTTTTCCCCTTTTTGTGAAGAACAAAAGATAAAGACTCCTAATTGACCATCTGAAATTTCTCAGCAGCCGACCAAAGCCTGAAAGTCTTTTCTTTTCCTACATTTCCCCCGCAACCAAACAAACAAAGACTAACCTTCATAGAGAGGAAGACCTGGTCTTGTCTCTGGAACTCAGCGAGAACGGAGACAAGGTCGGATCGGAGGAGTCGAGAAACGGAGGACCGCATGAACCGATCAAACCGGACCGGGTCGGACCGGAGCCTCTTGAGTTCTTTGGCCACTATCAGGCCTTCTTTGCCCATCTCTTTCTTGCGTCTCCATATCGACAAACTCGGCCGGGAGGCCGACCGGGAGGCGCACCGGTGGAATCGGTACTGGGAATCTAGGGTTTTCAGAGAAGGTTGTGGGAGTGCAGCGATTCTTGATGGACTTGTCCGCACGAGATCTCGTGTCCAACGCCACATTCGATCTGCTGTTCTGAACAAATTTTAGTTAAACTTCATTTTCATACTCTAGTTGCTGAGGCACACGTGCAATATGATAAAATTCAAAATTATTACCATAAAAGCATAAAATCATACAAATATCAAAATTATTAGAAAAATAAAATGTTGGTGGAAGCTTATTTTGTATTTTTGTCTTGATTATTACAATAGGCTCGCTTACCTTATACACAATGCTAACGAGTGTGGACTTGCTCAAACGATCATAATTCATAACTATATTTGTAAGCTTTTTCGTTAAGTTTTAAATTGAGAAACACAATCATATCAGTATAATTATATTAAAATGTCATGTGGTAACTCCGAGAGGTACCCTTTAGTGGATAGTACCTAGAGGATGCCATCTTTCTTGGTATACGGTTGAGATGAGTTGTGACATTCAAGGAATACTCTAGTGACATGTATCTAAGTTTGATATCATTAGTTAATAATAGTCAAAAAGAAAAAAAATATGAAGAAAATAATTATAAAAGAAAAAAAATTTTGCTTAAAAAATATTTTTAAAAATGGTGCTTTAAATTTTGGATCTTATTTCAAATTATGTATCACTCGAGATATTTTCGATTTGGATGGTGAATGATGTATTTTGGCTATTATATAATGTTTGGTATTAGTGACATGACTACTATACTTTTACACAATTGTAAGTAACAATATATTCTAAATGGTAAACATGGCAAGTAAAGGAGGACTATGACTGTCTCCAAATCCTCATTGTTTATGACTTCAGTAGGTCATCTATCTCCTCCATGCCTTGGTAAAGGGCCACTCCATCTTTTTATGGGCTCCATGTCCAAGTGTCGAAGTACCAATTTGGGAACCACAGGGGCATTCGAGAAGAAGCAATATCACATGGCTGCTAGGGGATGACATATGATTGCATAGTCTCATCAAAGCCTCCATGATACAACATCGTCGAACCCGCGTAATAGAGTGCATGTAACTAGTGCTCTTCGTGGATATGTTTAACACCATGGAGTCAATATCAAGGAGATGGAGGGCCTCAATGTGTCTACACACCATGGAGTCAAGTGACACGAAGATGTCTAACACACCAAGGCTAAAAAGTTGTTTAGGATACAAGTACTAGGGGTGGCTAAGATGTTCAAAACACCCAGCTAGACAAGAGTGACATGTTAGACATGATGTAAGGACTAGATGACTACCACATGTCCTACAGCTCAACATCAAACAACTCCTTGACTATAGTTTGTTTTTTATTTTCTTTGTTTTTTTTCACCCCAATTCTAGTATATTCATGAATATTTCACCCATTTATCATTCTTGATTCAAATCATTGCTCTATTTCATATCATTCAATAATTAAAAAAATAATAATACCCTTTTTAAAAACAAAATATGAAAATGAATAGGGAAGTTCATACATACCTTTAATGAAAGCTTCAAATGTGAATGATTTTTTTATTTTTTTGGAAAAAAAAAAATTTTAAGGGTTGAATGAATGTGGAGAGAGGCTTTGAAAAGGAACAGTAGACTAATAGGCTTTTAGATAATGGATTTAGGTGGGTGGGTGAGAATGAAAATTTTGGAATTAGGTGAAGGAGGAAATAAGGTAGGTTGACAAATAAAAAGGTGAGTTGGTATACAACTTCCAATGGGGTAATCACATTTTCACCTTTTTTCAACCTTTTGGCCATCTTATTCAAAATCCTAATCCTCATACTTGTCCCCTCGTTTCCCTCTATTTCTTTACTTCTTACTTTCAATTTTTCTCTTTGAAGTCCTAAACCCATCTTCCACCTTAAGTTAAAAAATAATTAATAGACAGAGTTTTGTTTAATCTTAATTTTGATCGAAAAATAAAGTTTGATTTAATGTTTTTATTTTAAGTATATTTAGACAAGAATATTTTCAAAGAAATAATTACAAAGGTATATTAGACAAAATAAAAAATAAAAACGAATGAGAAGATTCATAAAAATTATATATTTATAAGATATTTTTTATAAGGTTATTGATATATTAGGACGACATGCATGTATTTAATATTGTTTAAATACTTCCGATATTATTAGACGAACCTAAATTGTGTTTTCTATATATATATATATTATTTTTAAATATTCATATTAAAAGTCTTAAGAATATGTTTGACAGTGATTTTATAATGTTTTTAATATATTTAATATTTAAAAAATAAAATTTTTAAATATTAAAAATATTATAAACACTTTCTAAAATTATTATAAAATACACTCTTAAAAATTGAATAACTTTGAAGTGTTTTTCAAAGGTTTTAAAAAATATATGTAATTTCACTTGCTTTAATATAAAATCTTTTGAAACTTACAGAATTACATAAGAAGTCAAAATTAGAACAAATGAGAGAATCAATCAACGGGCAATTGAGCTATCAACTCAATTGAGTCATGATAGGAGTGGCATGGTGGTGCTTCCCTTATATCTTGAAAATGGTTCATTTTGGTCAAAAGATACAATGACCTTTCTAGCTCAATTAGGTGGCCCACAGTTCACCTTGGATGCCTTCCAATTGTCACTTGCGTCATGGTAGACCAGGCGGTCGAATTGGGCTTCAAGAAAATGTCTTTAATTGCTAGTTGACATTCAATTCAAATATAAAGGATTTTTAACTTATTTATGTTATTTCAGTGACCATGTAGTGAATATCAATCATCAATAGTGTTTTTTAGTGCCTCACTATTCTTAAACTTGTGTTTCCATTTAATGCACTTTAATTCAAGTTTTATCTATATTCAATTGAGTTAAAATTGTAAATTATGACTTTTATCATTACCAAATCAAATCAATCTTCTATCCTTATAAGGACAAACTTAAGTGCAGGGTATTATTTAAGGATTTTCAAGAGTGAAGTTTTTTTGAAAGAAATTGTTGAAGATCCCTTGGAACCGACAATCCAAGTGTAAAACTTGAAACCCTTGATTAGAAGTTTTGAAATATTGGAACCTTGAGCTTGGTATTAAAATAAGAGAAGAGTGGGTGTAGATTGGGATTGGGTTGAACTATTATAAATCAAAGTTCACATTCTCTATTTCCTTATCTTTATTTATTTTTATTATTCATTTAATTATTGATTATTATTTTATCATATCTTGAACTGTTACTTGCATTCATAATTGTAAAATTTTCAGAAGTGACCATCATCTAATTCATCTCCCTTGGGCGATTAACCTAGGTTGAATTAGCATAATCTTAACAATGATAGTAATAAAAATAAATACATAAATCAAAGTTGATATGTTACCCTTTTGCCTTTTGAAACTTAAAGTGAAATATGAGTTTAGTCATTGAAAAGAGAAGAAAATAAGATGGAGAATGAAAGAAATTGATGAGAAGGAAATAAAGAAAATTAGGGTTAGGATTTTGGATGGGTTAAGTGAAGTTGAAGAAGAGGACAGTGTTATTTCATGTATCTTTTTATTTTAAAAAGGGATGGGGTAAAGGAAAGATGTATGTTTAGTTCAAAAGGGAATACATATAGAACTCCCCATAAAATATCCTTCAATCAATAAACCAAACTCATATAAGACCTCTTTTTAGACAAAAATGCTCTATCAATTTTTTTATAAAGTAGTTATATTTTCATCTATTGAATTCAATTATTCATAGACTTGTTCTCTTGACTTTTGACTTATTCAATTCCAAAGATATCATTTTATAAAAAGAGAAAACAAAAAACAAAAAACGCCTCATTTTGGCATTATACCACCTCAATTACCCATCCTTTTAACCATCGTCCTTCATAAAGAATGAGAGAAAAACCCTAATCATCCTCAAGAGAAAGGAAAGTACATTGTTTTTTTGTGTCAGGATCTAAGAAGGGAGAGATTGGGCAGATGATCGTATGGTAGATGACATCTATGATGACTATCGCATATTTGATATATATTCTTTGGATTAGATTCGATCCAAGAACATACAGATCGCATACATTCTTCTTCTAATCTCTAGATTTAGTATATTTTATGGTTTTTATAATCATTGTTTTCCATTGTATTAGATGTAGAGAAGCCTAAGATATTGCATACATCCTACGTAATTCACGACTTAGGAATGAAGTAATCCAAAGTTTCCATTAGACATCATCATGGTTTTGAATATTTTAATAAGAAAATTGTCAAATCACCTACAACAACACTTCCTAACATCTACAATTGTACCACATCTACATCCACTAAACCAAAACAAGGCTCCTCATGACCTAAAGCAATATAAAAATACTATTTCATCCATAAAAGAGGATTAAAGGGAAAATAGTCTTTAGATCTAGACTTTGGGAGCATGTAACTAAGATCTTAGGCTTAGCAGAAGAGAACAATTTTTAATTCTAGAGTATTTAAAAGTATATGTACCTTGATTTGAATGTTCTCAAAATCTTTATAGGTTGATAGAGGGCAATCTCAATATCCAAGAGCCTTCTACTTAATGGCTTTCTCTTTTTGATCTTAGCACAATAGAGATCATAAGTCACTTATATAACCTTATCCTTATATAAAAGCATTTATGTGATTATGTTTATTTACACTTATAATTCCCTTAAACGAAGTGCCACCAAAAGTGTGTGAGCTTGAGCGAGGACCACTAGGACCCATAGGAAAATACTGACTCTCTAAAAAAAAATCCTCATTTTAAAGTTGACTCAATACTCTATTAAAAAGAGTTAATTGCACTCTAATATCTTGTAATATTAACTCAAGATACAAAGTTTGATTCTATGACCTAATTTTAATTCATTGCATGTAAGTTCCACATGAATTGATGTTGTAATTTAACAATGTAGTAACTATCAACTTCTCAAGATTACCTCCCGATCCTTGAGTCTCAAATCCACCTATTCCATGATCAATTGATGTACCAAAATCCATAAAGGACATGTACCAAATTCCATTAAAAGAATTACTATGAATTTAGATTTCATAATTATGAATCCTTAGTATCACCTAAGGGGATATGCTATCGAGGATATTTGTTGTCATATTATTCCTAAACCATTAGTCACCTAATCCATAAGGGTACGATCACTTTAGCATCTTACTTGTAGGTCAAAATAATTGATAACCTCAATATTAACACAATATTTTATAACCAAAAAAAAAAAATTGAGAACCCATGCAACACAATGTCTTCAAATAATAATGGCAGTCTGATAGTCATTCAATTTGGACACTCTGTAAATCTTGTTTAATGTATAACATACACATTAGGATACACCCCATAGCAAACTCATCCTGATGATCAAGATAAGTCATCCCTTCAATCAGAAAATATTACATTTTTTAATGATTTTCTCAAATTCATGAATTAATCACAAACAAACACATCAATTTGTCCAGAACACATTATTTGAATTTTTCATATAACTCTCAATACACTCGATTCATGTACAATATGAATGATTAAGCTAAAATGCTTAAATATATTATGGTACAAAATATGATAGAAAAAAAAATGCAAATATCATATACGATATATAAATAAATCAAAATTTTACATTATATTACTATTTTAAGGAGTGTCCTAACAGAAACTTCATTTGAGAACAAGATATACTAATTTTTCTTTCTTTGTTATTGAACCCGACTTAGGCATTGGAAGCTTATCAATCCCTTAGGCCACGGGGCACTAATGTTTACCCTAGTTTTTCTTCTATTTTTGTTTGATGGGCAAAACATGAGACTTAGATGCTAAGGATCGAACACTTAAAATCTACTTCATCTACACCCTATGGGTTAGTTGCATGACCCTATCAAAAAATGCTGCAACGATTGAGGCAAAAACTGTAAACAAGTGGAAGCTGAAATTGATTCTCAAGGTATTGTAGTACTCACTCAAAAAAGGGAAAAAAAAAATCATGAGATGAATCCTCGTAAAAGCTTGGCATGAGATGATTTATAGAAGCTTGGAGGGCAAGGTTCTCAAACTTTTTGGAGAAGCTAAGGGGGTTGGCCATGCATTGAGGAACATGCCTCCCACTTAATACAATGACTATAAAATATATAGGGTTTAATTCTACCTCTTCAAAAGTTTGAAAAGCCTATTAGTTGATTCTATAGGTTGTCTAGAGATCTCATAACATAAATGTTGTGTGGTTTCCTATAGTGGTATTGTGACCTTTCCATCTTGCACATATTTTTCTTTTCTAAATTCAAATTCCTTTGTAAAATAGCTAAACAAATAAAAGGATTACATCCATGAATATTATTAAATAATTAAAGTATTTCCATTGTAGATTTATAAAAAAGGAAAAAAAAAACACATAAAATTTGTTGTCAATTGAGCTTATTGCATGAAGTGATTATTTAAAAAAATTTAATTTGAAGCATAAAAATATAACCTAAAAATTACTAAGTTTGACAAAGTGTTTTTTGCTGCTTTTTAGCTAGCACCTAAATTGCTTACTAGAGACTAAATGATTTTTCACAAAAAATTTGTATTTATACCATATATAAAAAGCAGAAGTATTTGTCAACTTTTTTTTTTTCGCCCAAAATATCCTTATCATTTCATTTATATACGCTTATGGACTACCGTTGTTTTAATAATATTTTTCTTTTATCAAGAAAACTTTAAAAATTGATTTAGATAATGTTTATCTAAAAAAAAAATACCATAATTAAATAAAAATAATTTTAATCTAAAAAGTTAGATATTATTATCAAAATTTCTGATTAAAAAAAAATAATTATTAATTTTTAAAACAACCTAAAAATTTGATTTAGATAATGTTTCTCTTTAAAAAAGAATTATTATAATTTAATTAAAAATAATAATATTTCATAACTAATATATTTAATAAATTCTTCATATATTTTATATTTTTATTCCTAATTTCTCCTTAAAAATTATCATAATTTACTTATAATTTTATTCTTTTTATTTTTATTTTACTTCTTACTATTTTTTCTTGTTTTGTCATTTTTTATTAAAAATTGTACACGGATATCATTCATATTTTATAAATTTCAAATGTTATGATTTATTAATTTCTATTTCAATTATAAAAAAAATTTAAATAATTAAACATAAAAAAATTCAAACGTCAAAACCAATATTTTTCATCTCGCTAAATTGTCTCATAAATATATTCATCTCATTAAATTTTATTATACTTTTACATCTCCCAATATATATATACATATAGCGGGAGATGTAAAAGTATAATTAAAAGAGATTTAATAAAAGTATAATAAAAGTATATACTTTTGGTTTAATAAAATCCATTTTTTCCAAAAAGATATTTTTTTTATAGTAGATATTTTTTTATTGTTTATCTTATTCTTATCATAAAATGATTTTTTTAAAAAAAAAAAATAGTATTACCATAATTTATAGATTTGTGATAAAATTATATTTTTAAACAATGATTTTGAAAAATATTATATTTCTTAAAATAGATTCACAACTATTTATTTTATTAAAAGTTTTATTAAGTGAAATCATTAAAGTGTGTAATTTAAAGAGTTAAATCTTTTTCACCTTACTAAATCAATAAATGTTAAAAGACAATAAATACTAATTCATATTCCTCTCTATGCCCTATATCTTTTTAATGTCAACAATAAGAATTTTATCTCCTTTTAACTTCATATTTAATGACTTTTAATTTTATCCCCTATAAATAGAGTCATGTTCTCAACCCATAGTGCATTCAACTTCCAAAAAATAATTCACTCATTAATTAAATTTACCAATGTTATCTCTTTCCATTCAAGGGCTTCACTTATATACATCATTACTAAGTAAGCATACTATTTATTAAAATTTAAAATTATTTTTTAAAAATTAAATTATAGATATTTTACATCTCTAGAATTATCACAATAAATTTAGATTTAAATAATTTAAATGAAATAGTGATATAACTAAAAGTTAGATTATTGCAAAAATATATAATCTAGAAGATGGGCATAAAAAATAAATTAATTACTTAATTATAAAAAAATATAAATAATTTAAAGAAACTCAAAAGATTATCTTACATTATTATATTATATTACAATATATTATGTATTAATATAATATATTTGCTTTATCTATTTATAAATATTAATATTTTATTTTTAATTTATCATTTTAATTAATTATAAATTATTTAAACAAAATAATTTATCTTCAAGCTATTATTTTTGTAATAATGAATATATATAGACAGCTGTTAAATTTAATTCAAATTATTTCATTACTAAAAAAAAATTAACTCCTTAATTAGCTTTAGAAAATTTATCTCTTTTCATTAAAGGGTTTGATCTATTTGTTAATTTAATTTTTCAAATAAATACTAATAATAATTAAAAAGAATTCAAAATTCATTGGGAATGATAGAGAGATATGATAACAATCATTATTAATTATTATAAATTAGTAATTGAAATTAATTTTATAATATTAAATTATTAATATTTTAAAAATTCAATTTTTAGAATTACCATAATAAATTTCGAATAGTGGTCAACAAAAAACTAAAAATAAAATAAGTATAAACGACAAATTTCACATATGAGCTTTTATTAAACATAACGAAAAAAATTATTATTCTAATAAAAATTTGAACGATGGTCTATAGATTTGTTAGATTTATCATAATAGATTTTGAGTTAAAAATAATTTATTTGAAGTAACTATAGGTAGAAAATCATAAATAATTATAAAAAAATAAATTAATATGCAAGTTTTAAAAGGGAATATTTTTTTTGAATTATTAAATTATTGCAAAGTAACATCAAACATATGCACCACACGTGTTCTACGGCTGGTATCACATAAATAGTAGAAAAATATTATTATAAAACTAGTCACACATTTTTGAAAAATGTTGGCATACTCTGTTGGATTTGTATTTTTAAAAACAAAAAAATAAAAATAATTCCTATATAAAATTTAAAAAATTGAGGTAAAAATTAATATTTCAAATTAAAAAAAAATATAAGGTAGGTTCTTTTTTTCTTTTTAACAAATGAATTAATTTATTTTATATGGAAGTTAATATTTTTTTTCTTATTAATATTATTTTTTCCTTCAATTTTATCAGGTACAAATTAAGGAGTTGCATGGGAGAAGGGTATCCTCATGTGTAGGTTTAATATTTAGTAGAATCATTATCTCTATCATTTTTCACATTTTCATTTTATCTAGTGGATTATTCAACGGTCACTATAAATGATTAAGGAATATTCCGGAATTTAATTATAATCCTAATATAATTAATTCAGTACATGTCACTTAATTACGGAATATTCGCAGAAAATACCTAGAAAAATTCATAAACCTAAAATTAAAATCCTCTCCGGCCCCCTTTTAAGCCTATCCACACCACATGTGGCACCTTTCATCCTTCTTGAATTTAAAATTAATATTAATCTTCGTCTAATCATATGCCCAACTCATCAAATCTGACACGTGTAGAATCCACACCACATGTGGCGCCTTTTATCCTTCTTGAATTTAAAATTAATATTAATCTTTGCCTAATCATATGCCCCACTCATCAAATCTGACACGTGTAAAAATTACAATAAAACAAGTTTTTTCTGGTACGAATCCGGCCCCGCCACTTATGGGCTAGGTTTGAAATTTAAATCCACGAGATTATGACAAGTTTGAGATTTTTTTCAAAACCTAAAATAGGATTCGGGGTGAGTTTGGATAGGTTTGAAATTAAAATTGACGGATTGAGGACGAATTTTAATTTTTTTTTTTAAAACCTAAAATTGGGTTGGGGCGGAGTTTAGGTATTGCCTTGTTATATTTTATTGGTCCAATTATATATAAAATTAATTTAATGTGATTTTTATTTTCTTATTTTTAATATAAGGATAATAATAAAAATAATAAAATAAGTTATAAAAAATTATATCAATTTAATAATTTGTACTTTTTTATTTTAATGTAATTTAAAAAATAAAATAAAAATTCAAAAAAAAGTTAAACATGACAAAGGTGGGTATAAGAATTTCTCATACCTGCCCCTACCTAGCTCAACCCCATTTAATATTTTTAATGAGATAGAGATGAAATTATTTTAAAATAATCAAGCGAACTTGGAATAAGGACAACCTATCTCGAACTAACCTTGTTGTCATCTCTAATAATGTTTGACTCATTAAATATATATATATATTTGATTTATTTGTTACATGAAAAAAAAAAATTTAATATAATTAAAAATTTATATATTTTTTAATTATAGAATTTTTATATTTTTATATAAAAGAAAAATTGAGTGTTTGATTTATTTGTTACATGAAAAAAATAAATAAATAAAATTAAAAATTTATATATTTTTTAATTATAGAATTTTTATATAAAAGAAAATTTGATAAGTGATTTTTTTAGAAAACGCTGCATGAGCAAAAACTTTCACTAAAAGTATTTGAAGTATAAACATTCCGGAACACATTCTAAATATAGTATACGTGTTTAATCATAAATTCAAATTGATAGCGTGACCTTGAATTAGAACTGAAATTTATATCTAAGCATAAAATAAAATTATGGATTTTATTCGAATGTTGACATTTTCTTCGGCGGTCTGGTGGTATGGTTCACTTTTCCACCACCCCATTGATGGTGATAATAAGATGATGAGTGAACCATGGCGGTGATAGTGATGTGACTCTTATACATATGATTCCATTTTTTTTCACCGCAACAATGATGGTTAGATATTGTAATTATGCCAACATGGTGCTTATTATTAATAAATTAAACAAAATTCATAATAAAATACTTTTGGGCATATTTTTTGAAACTTGCTTTTAAAAATTATTTTTTATTTTTTAACTTAGAAACAGTTTTTAAGAATAAATTTTTAGAAAACATGGTTAAACTGACTCATATTTTTAT
Source organism: Vitis rotundifolia (assembly GCA_030254885.1). Classification (NCBI taxonomy): domain Eukaryota; kingdom Viridiplantae; phylum Streptophyta; class Magnoliopsida; order Vitales; family Vitaceae; genus Vitis; species Vitis rotundifolia. Next base: position 11,433,471 of record CM058156.1, read on the forward strand.
TTTATTTTAAAAAATCGATAAAAATAACTTATACTTATTCTTTAAAAATTATTCATTATTTTATTTTGTTTAATTTTATTTTTTTCTCTTAGAAAACAACAGCCAAACAATGTTATAAAGTTTTAACAACATGATTTTATTTTATAAGATTAAATTTCATTATTTTCTTTATTTTAATATTTTTAATCTTGAAAAATGTCCTTCTTTTTAAGGATTTTTTTTTTTTAATTTCAAATAATCAAGGCAAAACTTTGACTAAAATCTTTAGAACTTGTTTGGGTCATGTGATTTAAAAATAAGTTTTTGTTTTTTTATTTTTAAAAATTCATAACATTAATTAATCGTTATTTTGAAACAATTTTTAAAACTAAAGTGAAATAGAAAATAATTAGAAGTTGTTTTCATTAGGTTTTAAAAATAAAAGAAAAATATGAACTCATTTGATTATTATTTTTTAATATTGTTTTTAATTTTTAGCTTAAAAATATTTTTTATAAAACATGACCAAACAGGCCATTAACCTTCTCATTTAGAATATATAAGTAAGATAATTAATAATTTTCATGGTATTACATCATATTATTTTAAAAATTATAATTTAAAAGAATAAATATTTTAGTGTTAAATTATTAATAATAATTTTTTAAAAAACGATAAATACTTCTATTTTTAGCTTTTTATCCATGCATTTTTTATTTGAATTTCATTTTAATTATTTAATATAAAAATAATTTTCCAAATTAGAAAGAATACAATACCGACGAAAAAAAAACAAATAAATGGAGTTATCAGTTATCACGGGACCAATCTTCTCCAGCACTTTGACAGGTCACACCGGTAACCGAATTCCCAAAAGACAGGGCATTCTTCCCACTTTATTATTGTTCTTACCCTTGTGGACAAATTTACAGAACATCAATTGACCGCTTACCTCTTAAATAGGTAAACACGAAAAGTGGACCCACTCGCTTTTGTCCCTACGCGCTCACATCACTCGTAAGCCTCATACTACTAGCGCGTGGTTGTTGTGCTTATTTAAAAAATTATTCACGTCTCTCTTTGGTTGGGTATTTTTCGCCTTAGGGTAAATTCGAACGACAGTATATAATGCGCCTCTCCAACTGGGAACAATCCCCTGTATCGCACTCCACTCAATTTTATCCATCCTATTTTTTTATTCATTTCACATTAGATATGTTAATCATATGGTAAGATATGTTATGTATATATTTCATGTATTAAAATTTTATTTTATATTAATTTTTTATTTTTTAATATACTCATTTTATAAAATAATTTTTATTATAAATTAAATTTATGATTAAAAGAGAAAAAAATATTTATAGAATAATATTAGTATACGATATATAAATTATTTTTATATATTAAATAACATAATATAAAAAAATTTATTTGTAAAATTTAAATATTTTAGTTATGAATATGGTTAAACATAACAAAATTTTCAAATTTTTAAATAGAAAATATTTAAATGTGATATAATTTTTATTTAAACATTGCAAATAATGTAAATTTCATATTATTTTTTATCAATTTTAAAAATTAAATATAAATATAATAAATATAGTAAAATTTATCTTAAAATATCATGTCCATAAAATATATATATAAAATGATATCATATCAATTTAAGATCATATTCTATTGAATGATATGATATCATTAAATATATATATCATATCCTGTTAATCAAACTAGTTTGTATGTGTTGGGAAATCTTGACCCACGTTAACCATGTGGACTTGGGTTTTAAAAATAAAAAACGGTTTTTCATTTTCTATTTTTAAAAACATAAAATATAATGTTTTTATGAAATATTTTGTTTTCAATAATTTTTTAAAGTCTATTTAAAAAAATAACTATATAAAATATATGAAATGATTAGAAATAAAAAATTTATTTTTAAACATACTTAAAAATATTAAAATAGGTTAAAAATATTTAAAATATTTGTAATAAACTTTTATTATAAAAAACATTATAAAACAAATTTCAAAAACCATTTTTAGAAAATAGTTATCAAATCGAGCCTTACTGATGTCTATTAATAAATAAGTTAAATATGGAAACTCATAAAATGTATTATTAGTTATTAATTTAATATAAATGATTGTTATAAACTCAAATTTCAATATTAAAATTTAATTTAATAACTAAATAAAAATGATAAACTCATCATATAATATAAATAAAAACAAAAAAGTAAAAGTTTATTTCATTATATATTACATATATATTTTTATATTTTAAATAAAATAAAAAAATAAAAAAATAATAAATAGGTTCAGCTTTCAAACAAACAACTTAATATTTAACCATATTAAGTATTATTTAATTTTAAATTTTATTTGAAATTAAGTCAAAAATAAATTCCACGGAAACCCGGTAGATTGAATCGAGGATTAAGATCTAGAAATTGTGAAGAATATTAACTTCATTTTTCCTAATACATGATTAATACATGTGAAGGTTATTAATTTTATAACATGGGTGGTTTCATTCTTTTTCATTAGTATTAATGAAGTGATCCCTGAGATTTTACCAAATCCAACATGCACACAATTAAAGCGACGGTCAAAGCCATGGATTTTCCCAAAAAAAAAAAAAAAAGGAAAAAAAAAGAAAAAATGAAGAGCAAAAGGGTGTGGACTAGGTGGGATTGAGTGGACTAGAATTCAGTGGAGAGTAGCCAAAAATTTGTGACTCAACAATGAAAACACAAGAGTAGGTGAAAAGCAAAACAGAGAATGAAAAGATTATTACCATATGACTGACTTCCACAACAACTATTGCTCTCTACCTAATCTACTGGGCAAAAACAATGAGGGAAGTTGTGCTACAACTTTCATCATCATTTGTCTGATTTTTCTATTCCAAAAAACGAAACCCTAGCGTTTTCCAGAAGCCGCTGCTTTCAGATCCGGCGGGTCTTATACCGGAGCAACGAGGTTCACGTGCTTCGGGTGGGTTCTCTGATCAATGGACGATTCGGAGGCTTGAAATGCTCGGCATTTTGGGGGTTGTGGATGTAGGAGTTTCAGTGTTTTGGTTTGGAGATGTCGGCGTCTTTGGCGGCATTGGAGCGGCCTCGGATCGGACCGTCCACTACGGTAGGGTTGTTGTTGTTTTGTTCGGTGGGGCTGGTGTTGGATTTGTGTTCAGTTTGGGGTTTGAGGATCTTGTTTTTAGAGTGATGTGCAGATGCATTTCGTTTTCAGTGTATGTTTGGTTGCTGGGAAATGTGAGGAAAAATGAAAGTTGAGGAATTCATGTTTTAGTTTTGAAAAGGGAGACAAAATGTAAAGATCGCTGAACCATTTCAGGTTGTTGTGGTTGATTACCTGAGTATATTTTGTGAAATTTTGCATTTTGGCATTTACGGGAGTAGGAAATTGGGCTCTAAAAAATTCAATTGTTGGAATTCCTTATTCAAGTCAATAGGGCAAAAGCAACTAATGGTTTGAGGATTCTGAATTGTTAGTGAAGTTTTCCTGAAATTTGGGATGTCTTTGAGCGGATGGGCCAAGATTCTGTGAAGATTGGGATGTTTTTAGTGGACGTAAGAAGTTTTTTCTTTTTCCTATTAGAATTAGGAAAAGATAAGAAAATGGAGTTGTAGAAATAACTCCTAGGAAAATGCAGGAATTTTATTGAACCTTTCAAAAATTTCGTTTGCACTTGATTCTCCTTTCCAGCTTTCAAAAAATTTTGTTCTGTTGTGGGTTCTTTCACTAAATCCGAAGGGGTTTTAGCCCTTGTACTGTCAAATTCCTACATTCTTTAGCGGGCTTTGGAAAATTCAATGGTCATCACTGAAAGTTCTTTACAGAATCTATGTACCTCATAGAGCTGCTGAGAGATCGATAACCTTGTGAAGTGTCATAACACCGAAGATCACATGCCGATATCAACTGGTGAACCCATGCACATCTGAATGTGCTTATTTGGGTACCATGTTAATGGCTAACTAATTTCTGATGTTTAGTTTAGTTTTTTTTTTTTTTTTTTAAGTAATTAACTTGGTCATGCTCTCTTCTATATTATTTGCTATTAGCTTCTAATAATTTAGTTTTTTTTGGCAGCTAAAACATTCTTCTTCTGTTTCTTTACATATGGAAAAGTATCTGGATTCTATAATCACGTATCTGTTTTGATGTGTGGCCTTTTTTTTTTTCCCTTCCGTACTTTTAATTCTTAATGTGCAAGTCCGCCTCCTTCAGTGCTGGGTAAATATTTTTTTCTGGGTTTCTAACATATGCAATAATTGGCAGGTTTTCAAGAGTGGACCGCTTTTCATATCTTCAAAAGGTAGAAAAATATTTTTCCTTTCTTCCTGCTAGATTTCTTCTTTTTATCAGGGTTCTTCTTTTTGTCATGTGTTAGTAGACTATGCTCATCAATTTTCCCAACACGCACTTGCGAACTTGCTTTTTCAATGTAATAAAGTCTTAGATCCTTTTAGGGGACTAATCTTACAACGGAATCTTACAAAAAGATTCTTGCATTGCACAATGTCTTTTCTGCTATGAGATTTCATTATTCATGCTGGACAGTGCTAATGCCAATTCAGTAAAAAATCATGCTTACTCTCGATAACTGCTGATGGCTTTTGCTCTTCAAGTGAGTGCTGTTAGGTGGATGTTGTAGTAGAGAATACATAATTTCATGCAACTGTTTTTCAGAATGTTAAAATTAATTTTTCTATGCAAGCAATTTTGAATTAATTGAAAATGGAAAAAGATAAAAAATCAATATGAATAATTCTGTTAGATGAAAAGTTTCGTTAAATTGATTTTAATACTTACATGTCATGACAAAAACAAGTCAAATGAAGTCACACAAAAATCTGCTTTTTGCTCAGTAGAAATCCGAAATTTGAGTCACTTTTTTGTCACCCAAAGATGATTAATGAGGTATGTCATTCAATCTGCTAAACAAGAGCACATTTATTTTTTGGAGTTTGATAATTTAAAAAATGCATCTGCTTAAAGTAATAAACCAAAAAATGCTTCCTAATTCATGATAGGGCTGTGGGAATCAGGAATCTGGCTCTACTTGGTAAAACTATTTAATTCTTGTGCTGTTACTTTTAGCAGCTCAAAATCTTCAAAATCTTCCACTTGCAAGAATTTTCCTTGTGGGAAACATGGACTGGTATTGCTTGTCATTGATTTAGTTCAAATTAAGGGAAGAAAGGTTGGTTCGGTCGAAGATTGTTGGGCAGTCGAAGAAGGAAATAGCTTATGTTGTAGGGCAACATTTAAGAACTCTGCTATAGTCAAATAATGGCTCACTAGGGCTTTGGATTTTTGGTTGAGGGAAAATGGAATTAGATTTTATGGATGAAATAAGGTTTATGTTGTCTCTGACTTATCGTGTTTTATAAATTGGAATGAAAAAGAAAATATTGCTGGAATTTCTAGACAGGAAGCAAGGATTATTGATCTAGCTTCAGAATTTGGGAGTGAAGGTACGGTTCAGGTTTGCAATCGAAGCCTAGTGGTTTAGGGATGAAGTTAACATTGAGGACTGGTTGGCTTCTTTGCAGCTCACACAGTAGCTGCAAAAATAAAATAAGAGCATTGAAACTCACTGAAGCCTTCTAGGATCTCACATAGAAGAGAAATCATGGGGGATTCACTGTTAATGATGAGACTGGGAGAGTTGAAGGACTGAATTGATCTCCTACCTTGGAGGAGAGGACAACTTGGTAAGAGAGATTGTTTGAAAGGGATGAGATTAAAGGATACATTCTTCAGATGGGTAGCATCAGCCTCTGGTCTGTTTTCCTTAGCATTCTAGCAAGGGTGCTTGTGAACCCTAAGAGGGTTTGCTGAATTTTACTACAATGGAGTCATTTCAATGAATTTCTTGTTTCTGAAAAAAGGAACATCTTTATATCTCTTATTTTAACTGATCATGGTTGTTGAGCTCTTGCCCATCCAGTCTGTTTTCATCAAGGCCGTTTTATCTTACCCTTTTGAAGAGTGATAGGTCGTTAACATTTTTTAGGTTAATTTCGTCCGGAAGTCTAAAGTTTCTCCAAAAAATTAGTGTTTGCATGGTTGTTGGCTAATAAAAAGATGAATTTATTTGGTTTTTTAGGAGACCTTATAAAGCCATTGGTCTTGCGGGTTGCATCCTTTGTTTTGGATGTAGAAAAAGGGTTGGTTACTCTTGATCCACCATCTGATTGCACTGTGTTTGTAGCTGATGTTGTTTGATTTGGCATATAACTCTTGGGTTTGTTCTAGAAGTATGAAAAAATTGCTAATAATAGCATTTTGGGCTTTGGGGATGAAACCTGGGGGGTTGATACTGTGATAGGGAGCAATGCATGTCAATTTCTCGAGCAATAAGGGGAATGCCAAAACTTTGAGGTTTGATAGAGGATCATAGATGTCCTGTGGGCAAAAAGCGCAGGAAGGTGTGGAGAGTCGCTCCTCTTCACATTTTTTGGACAGTTTGGAAGATGAGAAACAGATTGGCATTCAAGGATGATGTTTTGTCAATCCAGAGACTGGAATATTCCTTTCTTCTCTCTCTTTGGTCTGAGGCTAAGTTGTTTATGGTCGAATGCCCTCTAACTATGGTTAATTTTATTGATTGGTTGAGATCCTTTTAAGGTTGGTTTTTGGGCCAGGAGGTTTTTCTGGGTCTTTTCTTTTCTTTTCTTTTCTTTGGCCTTTTGGTGGTGGGTGTATAGGTTTGTATACCTTGCATAGCTCTGTATACCTTGAGTCGCTCTTTTGGTGTCTCTTTTTAATGAAATTCTTTACTTATCAAAAAAAAAAAAAATAGATGTCCTGTGGAAATCTGCATGCTACCTCACTATTATGATTTGAAGAGTTTGAGGGTATTCATCTGCATTTTTTTTCATAGGTAAATTTTTGTCGCCATTGGGACTTGAACCTGGAATGACCCATAAACCCTCCCCAGCCTCTAATCATTTGAGCCAGGCCTAAGGAATGCAATGACTCAAGCAAGACAACTACATCTAGAGTTGAGTGGACCTCTTGCTTGAGGATGGATCTTAAACTTAATTTGGATGGTCATTGTTTGGGGAATAGAGCAAAACTAAAGATTGGTGGAGTAGTTTGTTTTTGCTAAACAAATAGAGTATCTGAAGAGCACCAAAGAAAGGGTGCATACCTGTGTATATAGGTAGTATGCACAAAGCAAAATTGGTGGAATATTTTGAGATTTTATGGGCTTGGTGGTTAGAGCTTTTTACAAAGGGCAGGGACATATTGATGGTTAGAACTTTTTCCAAACTAGTTAGATTTAGCTTGGTCATTGAAGTGGATGCTTGTGCTCTTGGTTTGTGGGAAGGCTTGGTTTAAGCATCCTTGCAGGATGTTAATAACTTTCACATGGTGGGGGATTTGACCATTGTTTTCTTGTGGTTGTCTCATGGAAAGAGAAACTATAGAAAATTGGACCTTCAGATTTAAAAGATTGTTGACCTCATAAGAGAGCTGGGTGCCACCTTGCTTGGTCACTCAGATTGACAAGCTAGCCTCTTCTTTTTGTGTTTTAACTTGAAATATATCTCACCTTCCTTGGACTCAATTCCTTTCTGTTAGTACAGTTGCCATTGTTCCCTGGATCACATCAAACTTCCTGGGTGGCAAAAAAGAAAAAGGAATTTCCAAGTTTAGTTTAAAGAAACCTCTTATTGAGGAGTGTTACGTGCTCTTGGCTAGAGTTCTCTTTTCATTTCCTCCTCTGGTTTGTCATTATTGTCAATCTTGTCATTGATGGAAAGAGAATGGTGAACCTTAACCTTTGAAGAAATCTTCTTTATATCGGGTGTTTGATGATAAGTTTATCAGTTATTGATTCAGGTACAGGTGGTAAAAGGTAGGATTAGGACTTTGTAACAGCCCCTTAGGAGTTTCAAATAAACGTATGCTTTAGATGCAGCATTGATCCTTTGGGGTAGAAAGTAGGAGATTATGAAGATATGCTATTATAAGCAAGATGCACTCAGTCCCAAAGTCAGTTATTCCTAAGGACCGGAGGAAAAACAGTGCTTCTCTTTCCATCTGTGTGGATTGTGGATAAATTTTCTCCAATGAAGTAGAATACATTAGCAGAGGCGTGAGAGCAGTTTATTTGAGTAAATTTCTTTTACACCTTCATTGTGGTAGAATATGAAGGATTTTCTTTTATTAATAACCCGCACTTGCTTTGATTCTCTTGCCAGTTGAGGACTTTTCTTGTACCATTTCAGTGTGATTTTTTTCTATTATCTGTTTTGTTTTCTTTCTTACAAACAGCATGTGATTGATGTTCTTAACTTGTGTTTGAATTTATTTTTTTTTTCCTTGTTTGAATGTTTTCTTTACATTTATGGTAAATGGTGTGTTCAATCTTCTGAACTAGTGTTTTGCAAACAACTACCTTTTTACCACTTAGCTCCTCCATCTTCTTGTAAAATATTGAATTCGTCTTCTTCTGCATTTAGGATCCTGCCAATTTGTGAAGTTTTTTGAACACTAATTTAAATTTAATCACATCATTTTCCCATGCTTAAGAGATCATGGGAAATTATTAACATTTGCCTTTATAATATTATTGGTCATGAATATTAATTTAAATTGCAGGAATAGGTTGGAAGTCTTGGAAGAAGCGCTGGTTTATCCTGACACGCACTTCATTGGTTTTCTTTAAAAGTGATCCTGTAAGTACCATTGGGGCCTCAAAATAATACTTATCAACTCTCTTAGTTATTGTGTATAAGGGGTTGTTTATGTGGTTCTATGATTTGATTGTTGAACTAGAAACTACAAAAAATTACAGGTATGCTAGCTTTGACTCCACTTCTACTTTTTCTTTTTGATAACCAAGGAACCTTCCAAGGCCGACCCTTCAAACTCTCCATGGGGACCCAAACCTTGGGATGCTGACTGCCTTTCATATATTATCGTCTTAGTGAATTTCATTCACCATTAGACATAATTAGTAGTGCATTTTCCATTAGTTTTTACATTGCTGTTACTTAGAAAAAATGATTATTTATTATTTATCTTTTACCTTTTTTCTTTCTTGATAAGTAAAGAAGATGTAATGAAGTGAGCACCAAAATGATGGGACATGGAATGAAAAAAGGACAAAGAAAAAGGTTGCTTTCACCTTATGTACCACCTGACACCATAATCAGATCTAGAAAAGGAAGGCTTACATCTTCTACTGATCTACTGGATCACTCACTAAAAAATTCATAAAACTGGGATTTGGATGCTTTAAGCCAGCAAACATTATTTCATTGCAGAGAATAGAAGCCATGCTTTCCTTATCTTAACCTTACAATTGCTCTATGCTAACCACTCAAACTAATCTTAATTGGCTGAAACAGCAGCCATGCATACCAGAAGTTGAGAATGATGAAGATCATAATTCCATGCCTTCCTACAACAGATGAATAAATGGATATCTGATTTTTATTTATGCTTATACAAAAACATCCAATTGGCTAATGCCTTGCTTTTTTGCATAAAATGGTTTGAAAGAACCTTCTTTCAAGTTGCTTCCCAAACAACTTGCCAATCTACTTTTTGTCTCTTTTCCGGATGCCAAGGATTGCGCAATTAAGGTTGGAAAAAATCCAAAGGGACTTCCTATGGGGAGGTGGGACCTTACTCATCTAGTGAAGTGGTATACCGTTTGCTTTGACAGAAGGATGGGGGGCCTAGTTGGTAGGCGCCTTCACTCGCTTAATAAGGCCCTCCTTTGTAAGTGGATTTGGGGCTTTGCTTTAGAAAGGGAGAGGCCTTTTGGAGACAAATCATTAGTGGTAAATATGAGAATTTGGAAGGGGGTAGGTGCTCTAAGTGAGAGGAGGCTATGGTGTTGGTTTATGGAAGACCATAAGAAAGTTGTGGGCTGTAGTTAGTTCTAAATTGTCCTTTTCAGTGGGCAATAGGAAATGATAAAGTTTTGGAAAGATAAGTGGTGTGGGGATGAGCCGTTAAATGTTTCTTTTCCCTCTTTATTTGCTCTTTCTAACTCTAAAGATGCTTGGGTGACGAAGTTGTGACAACTTTCTAATGAAGGGGGTGGTTGAAATCCTAACTTCTTGAGACCCTAAATGATTGGGAGAGTGTTATTATGGAACGTTTTTTGGCAAGACTTCAAGATAAAGTGGTAGAAGAGGGTAAAGAGGGTAAAGTGTGTTGGGTTGATACGAAGAGTGGAACATTCTCTATTAAATCACTTTATGCTAGCCTAGAGACAGGAAGGATAGTGCAATTCCCTTTTAGTGTTATGTGGAATGTGTGGGTTCCTCCTATGGTGTGCTTTTTTGCTTGGGAGGTGATTTGGGGAAAAACTTTAACTCTTGACCAACTTCAAAGGAGGGGGTGGTCTTTGGTCAACTATTGTTTCCTATGTCTATCTCATGAGGAGTCTATTGACCACATCCTTTTGCATTGTGACAAGGCAAGGGTGTTGTGGGACCAATTATTCTCTCAATTTAGAATTTTTTGGGTGATGCAGTCTACAGTTAGAGAGACTTTGCTAGGCTGGCACGGTTCATTTGTTGGAAGAAAGTGAAAAAAGGTTTGGAGGACAACTTCTTTATTCCTCTTTTGGACTATTTGGAAAGAGAGAAATAAAAGATCTTTTGAGAATGTGGAACTCCCAATCCAAAGGCTAAAATACCTGTTTTTGTGTAACTTGTTAACTTGGACCAAATTGTATATAGGTGAAAGATTGATATCCATAGTAGATTTCATTGATTGGTTGGGGTTGGTTTGAGGGAGGGAGTATCTTTTTGTCTTCTACTCTTTTTTTTTTTGGCGCTTTTTGGTTGCCACTGTATACATCATGTGTACTTTGGTTTGCCCTTTTTGGCGTTTTTAATACAAATCTCATTTACTGATAAAAAAAAAAAAGAAAAAAGAAGTTGCTTCCCAAACAAAGAGAAAGCTTTATTTGGGATGTTTTGGCCCTTAGGGGGTTTAGGCGGGGGAGGAGGTGATCCAAAAGGATCTTCGCCCTAGCTGCTTTCTAAACCAAGAAACAAACTTTTGTGTTGGGGTTAGTTTGGTGGGGGAGGGGATCTCCATACTGTTTTATGCAGGAAAAGAGATGCTATGACATGAATAGAATGATTTTGTTGAGAACCTTCCATTTTGCATTCTTTATCCTTATTTCTACCTTATCTTGGGGGTTGGAAATCATCCCACTTCTCCCATCTTTGCCCAGTCCCACTCAGCTCGAGCTCTAGGCTATTCTCTTTGCATAGCATTTCTTGGGGTCCCTAGAGAGGTTGTAGATATGATCACTCTTGCCTTGTGGGCTTTTGGGGAAAAGCTCTAATGGAAGAGTGCTTTGGCAAGGGGATGTCTTTTCGATCTCTAATTAATCTGTGCTGAGAGAAATGTCAGGTTTTCGAGGGTAAGTGGAGGCTTGTGGATCATTTATAAGATGTCATGGTCGGTTAAGAAAGAGTTTCCAGGAGTCCTATTTAGGCTTTAAAAACCTGCCAGTGGGAGGCCAATAATTGTTGTTTGCTATTGGTGTTTTAGGGCCTTGAGGCCTGGCTCAAGTAGTAAGTGGTTGGGGTGGGGTTATGGGCGGTTCCAGGCTTGAGTCTCAATGGGGACCAAAAAAAGGTTTATCCATCAAAAAAAGATATTGGTATTTTAGGGTAAGAGGGGATCTTGGAAATTGGATCCTTGGGCTTGAAAGATTGTTGACCTTTTGAGGGGTTCATGGTGCTCCTTTGCTTGATGCCTAGGTCAGCTGCAAAGGTAGGGATTGTTGGCTAATCAATGGGAGTCAATGGCATTATCTTTTTTGGGGAACCCATCTGTCCCAAATTTTGTGTTTCTTCTAGTGTCCTGTTGGGCGTTTGTTGGTTCCAAGTTCCTTTTCCTTTGGTCTCTTGGCCTGAAGAGTAGCACTTTCCATATAATATATATATATATTTAAGACTTTTACCCATTAGTTAAATGTCATTTTCTGCCCAAGAAATAAATAAAAATGACTGAAAACCATGATGAAGGTTGATAAAAGGCGTACATCATGGTTTCCCTGGTTTTTTGCCTTAGTCCTCTCATTTAATATGCAATAAGAAGAAAAGAAGGTTGAAACATGCGTTGGACTCTTTTCCTCTCTAAGAAATGTAAGAATACTGTTAAGTAATTTTAGATGTTGCTATTTGCCAAATGTTAAATAAGGTCATCATTAGTGCTTGAACATTGCTAATTTTGTCTTTTCCTATGATTGTAGTTCCTTATGTGACATGTCTGATCATGTAAGGCATCAATGTGTAGTCATGTTGCCCACTTATCTAATGAACTAATACCTTAATCATAACAACATAACATGATATTTTTCCATTGGTTCTATTTGTTGGTAATTTCATGATGTTAGAATGGCACTGTTTGTGTAGTCAAATGATATTTTCCGGTTCGGGTAAATTATTAGTAAGTTGGTCATTTGCCTAAGGTGCAATAGGAGTTTGTCATGCTTGACTCAGTTATAATATTGGATGATTAATAGATAATGGCAAATGCTAATTATTTTGGTTGTTATGTAGAATGCTCTGCCGCAGAGAGGTGGTGAAGTAAATTTGACTTTAGGGGGTATTGACTTGAACAATTCAGGGAGGTATGCACTATCATTGTGTGTTGTCTTGGATTAGCTTTTTTATCAATTTGGATGATAGTTGTTACTTTAATTTGCAGTGTTGTTGTTAGAGAAGACAAAAAACTCTTAACAGTATTGTTTCCTGATGGGCGTGATGGGCGAGCGTTTACCCTTAAGGTGCTTATTGTCTGTCGCCATTTGTTTAATTTGTGTTTCTTTCTTGCACAGAATATAATTTTCATTATCTTCCTTTCCAATTTTGTTGTGCCGTGTAATCTTAATTATTGACCTTTTGACCTTACTAAATTTCAGGCTGAGTCATCAGAGGATTTGTATGGATGGAAGACAGCTCTAGAACAAGCTCTTGCCCAAGCACCAAGTGCTGCCCTTGTTATGGGTCACAATGGGATTTTTCGGAATGACACAAGCGATACAATGGAAGGGTCTTTCTGTCAGTGTTTGTGCCTCTCTCTATATTTAGGTTCCTGGGCTTTCTTTTCATATTGATATTCACTAGATTTCACACATGCATTCAGGGAGGGATAAGCGTACTGTTAAATCTTTGGTTGTTGGACGACCAATTTTGCTTGCATTAGAAGATATAGATGGAGGTCCGTCCTTCCTTGAGAAAGCTCTTCGATTTCTGGAAAAGTTTGGTAAGTTTTGTTGTCAATCTTGATTGGGATTCTGTATCTCAGAGCTTTGTCATAACCTTTGGTTATCTTTCATATTTCCCTTGGAGACTGAAGCTATATTTTAACTTTTTGCATAGGAGTGTTTAACATTCTTGTGGTTTGGTTTTGTCATTTTTTGTTTTGTTATTTTGAGACTTGATAGACACGTTATTTCTTTAGTTAGTTTTTGTTTTGTTTGTTCGTTTGTTTTTTTTTTTCCTTTTCTAATCTGTTACTTTTTCATGGTTACCATTATGATTGTTGTCATCTGTACCTTTCTGGTTAGTAAATTTTTTTCTAAAAATTAAAACAGATGACTCTTTGTGTTACTGGCTGTATAATAAAGATCCAGCTTAGCGGCCTATGAAAATTGTTTGATTGGGCTAGTCATGGCCCATTAGTCTTCTTGCTTGTGCAAAAGGCTTCTGATTCTGGGTTGGGTTTATAAGTATTTTCTGTTGTTTTCTTTGGTGAACCCTAGCTCCTTTCAAGAAGATTCAGTGATCCAATGGGCTGAAGCATGATTGGTTGATTTTGTGCCATTACCATGATCTTGTTAACATCAATTTTGAAACTGCTAATGATCTTCAAGTTGATATAGAATTATGATTTGGGTTATATTTTTATAATTTTAATTCTAAATGTGTTATTCATGCTTTCAAGTTTCAACCATGTTATAGTGAAGAAGTGAAAAAAAGAGAATGACTAAAAAGCCCCATAAATGTAGTTAACATTTGTATATTTTTTTTGTTCTGTTATTATCTACAGCTAGTGGCATATGTTGCCTATAAAATTTATTTTTTTAAAAAACTATTAAAATAAAAAAAACCTAGTTGCATATGCCATGTTCCGTGCAATTGAAGATAAATTTAGTTAGTTGGAAAAAATACTGGTCAAATGTTCATGGTCATGAAGTCCAGTCTGGGCACTAAACAATGATGATCTGTCATGTTAATTTTTTTCTAAACCAGGGGAGATCAATAGAAGAATACAAGTATGAAAGGAGTAAACCCAAGGAAATTATAGTCAAAAGAAAAATAAAGGCTCATCATGTTGTGAAGTTGGGGTTTGATTGGATCTGGATTAACTTTCCACAACTTGAATATAGTTGAGGTTGATTGTTGAAAAGATCAATTTTGCTCCATGTCTTCCTAGAAATTCAGGTCAATCAGGTGGTTCCAAAAGGTCTTTTAAATTGGCTAGTGTTGAATTGCTTTGACACCACTCTCTCTGTGCATGGGTCATGAGTAACGACTTTAGTAGTAAACTCCTTATTAGTGGTTCCCACTTTTGACTGCTTTTGTCTCTGTATTTTATTCTTTTTTTCTTCTCCAGAATTTTGGCTTTCCTGGTGCGTGATTTTTTGTCGTGGTTGCATCATTGGTATCCGAATGATGCAACCACAACAATGGATAATGTTTTCATTTATCTGAATGATAATGTTTTCCTGTCAATCATTTATTTATGTTTTCTAGGAAGATTATTAATGTTATGAGCTACTCATCAATGGATAATGTCCCACTGGAATCATATTTAGTGCGCTTGAAGAATATACAAATGGATATATTGGATTTAATATGTGCTTCCAAGAAGATTATTGATGTCATGGGTTACTCATCAATGGAATATGTTTCATTGGAATCATATTTAGTGCTCTGGAAGAATATAGAAATCGATATATTGGATTTAATATGTGGTTCATTTAATTGAATATCACTTGATGTTATTAGAAGTGGAAGTGAGCTATACAGCTAAAAAATGAATAGCTTCTTTGTATTCTATTATCTGCAAAGATCATAGAGGGTGTATTTCTGTGTGATAACTGTTTATTTTGATTGCCAACCAGACCTTATTGTGGAAAAGTTGGAAGCTTAAACAGTAGCAAGAGAGATACATTCAGATACATTCAACATTTCTTCTAATTGATATCATTTTTTGGACAGGAATCAAAGTAGAAGGAATTTTGCGACAGTCTGCAGATGTTGAGGAAGTAGATCGCAGAGTTCAAGAATATGAACAAGGTATCTGTCTCTTCAAGTTGACATTTCTTTTCTAGTCTTCTTATTGAATTGGCAAAACGTTTAAAATGTACTTGTGGTTTAGTTGAATTTTTTTTTTTTTGCTGTAATATGTTTGCATAAGAGCTATTACATAAGCCTTTTAAACTGAGGTTTTTCCCATGCTTGTTTTAGGAAAAACTGAATTTGGTGCTGATGAGGATGCTCATGTTGTTGGTGACTGCGTTAAGGTACTCTTTTGGATACTTGATGTCATTGTAATTGTTAGATCAATGATTCTCTTTGATCCCTAATCAGTCCAGTATTCACCAAGCTATATGATCTGCAGCATGTTCTACGGGAGCTGCCCTCATCTCCAGTTCCAGCGTCATGCTGCACTGCATTGTTGGAAGCTTATAGTAAGTCAGATTTCTCTCTTTGTCTCTCTCTCTGGCTTTATATATGTACATGCAACAGCATTGGATCTTTTCTTATTAACAAAGGTAGTTTTTGTATCATTGTATGTAGAAATTTATTTGTTTTACACGTCTATCCTTTTGCATTTTTTTCCAGATTGATTCCAAAACTGTTTTTAACTTCTCTTACACTATACTGGGTCCATTGCATGGTTCTTGTATACTTCCTGCATGCCATATTTGTTTACATCTCATCCTTGTATTTAATCATGTGGGATACTGTATTAGGCTCTGGAAGCTGTTTTATAGTTTTTATTGTTTGAGACTGCTGTGTTGATGATCTTGTATTTTTGTCGTCATTCTTTTTTTGTTGGATCCTCAACTAAAGTTTAGCATCATGTCAAGTTCTATAGATCCATAAACAAATTATATATATGTACGCAGGTATCTAAACTTTTGAGCTTTATGTTTATGCTGTTGATTAAATGATCCCCCAAAATGTTTTTGTCTTTCCATCGTTTGAGTCCAAACAATTTGTGTTGGAGGCCTAGAAGCAGCATCATGTTAAGCTTTTTGGTTAGACTGTATATTTCAATCCTTAATTTCCTTTCTTATTTTCAGGCATGTAGGTCTATTAGCTATCATATTTTAGTTGATTACATGTTGCATGCATGCTTAAATGCTGATACTGTTGCTTTGCTGTGTCACTGGTTAAGAAATTGATCGGAAGGATGCTAGAGTTAGTGCGATGCGTTCTGCAATATTAGAGACATTTCCTGAACCAAACCGGCGTTTATTACAAAGGTACTCTCTCTCTCTCTTTCTCAAGTGATATGACTTGTCTTCACCCCCAATTAATCTTTTACTTATAATTTGTTTGTCAATATTCTTTTATGTGATGTCATACCTTTTTGGCCACATGATATAGTACTTGAATGATGTATGTACACTGTTATACTCTAAAAACGTTGAGGTAATAGAGAAGCGGTCTAAATCGTCTGATCTGACTGGTTTGGTAGAAATTCGGTCCCATATGGTGGTTGTGCTTTTTTTGCTATAAAATTCACTCTTGTAAGATCCCATGTGTGAAGTTTCTTGCTTTTCAATCCCTTTTTGTGATAAGGTTTTGAGAAAATGACATAAATCTGTTGTTTCTGTCTCAAAAAAAAAAAAAAAAAAAAAAAGAAAGGAAAGAAAAAAAGGAAGAGAAATTGACAAGGATGTGAGATCCACTAGAGTTACCATCTTTCTTTTTATATATAAAAAAAAAAAAGAAAAAAAGATCCCCTAGAGTTACATCAAAGGAAGGAAAAGAAAAGACTTGATAAGGGTTACCTGCATGAGAACCAAATGCCTAAAGAAAAAACACTTAATAAGAACTGCCTGCATGAGAAAAAAGAAATGCCAAATGCTAAGCTTGGGCCTTGACCTTGCCATAAATCAAAGAGGTGTATAATCCTTGGAGAAGTCCTCTAAAGTATGTAGCATTCCTATCAACAAATGATATTAATCCTTGGTGAAGTCCTCTGAAGTATTTAGCACTCCTATTAACAAATGATGTTGTCTCCTCTCTTTTGCTCTTTTGCGTATCAAAAAAAAAAAAAAAAAAGAAAAAAGAAAAAAAAAAGAAAAAGAAGAAGAAGAAGAAAATAATATTGTCTCCAAATAAATCCTCTGGAATATGCACTCTACTTTTTGCAAAAAAAGCCCATATCTGAATTTTCTTCTTTTATGGACCGCGTAAAAGAATAGCTCTTTATTATAAGAGCCTATAAGCATTTCTAGATTGATTGATCATTTGAGTGATCTAGTAGTGTCTATAGGTTATTCCAGAAGATTTTAGAAGTTCCAATGGCCTCCTAGGTTTTATCTAATCTAGTTTATGACATTGAGCTATCCCTGTCAATGATAACTTTGTTGATGCCTGCATTTTGAATTTCCTTTTTTCAAATCCATGAAAATAGCGCCTGACTCGTCTGATAGCTGTTCTGTTTTGTTTTTTTTTTTCAATACTTTTTCTTTTCCATAGAATCATATAAGGCTTGAAGAAGTGAATGGTTCATGAAGAGTTTCTTTGAGCTACCAATATCCTGCTGCCTGGGATTGACCTTGGAAATGTCTATGAGAACTTGCTTTTTGATGAAAGAACATTTCATTGAAAACCAAGAGGAAAACAAAGAAGGGATGTAGCCAAAACTACAAATTTAAGGACTCGAAGGAAAAAAAAAAAAAAACTGTTCTGAGGTGGGTTCCTCCATGTTTCACACATCTATAAAATAAGAGCCATGTCAACTTCAAAACCCAGAGCTCCTCAGCTTTAGAAATCTCGTAGATATCTCCTCCCAGCTACACCAAAAGGTTGTACAAGTGATAGTTTCCCAAATTCTTCTGGTGCTTTTTGCACTAGTGTTCAACCACCATCTGTTCTAAAGCATAAATACTTCTTACTAAGGATGTTTTTGTGCCTTTGGTACCTGGATTCTCCAACTGGACCCAGCATACTTTTCTTTTTGGATAAGTGTAAACGTATTGAAGAGAAGAAAGAGTATATATAATGTATACAAAGCAACCAAAAGAGCAAAAAAAGGCGAGGGGACACAAAAACCAGCAACCGCGCCCTACAAAGAGCCTACCTAGTCCACAAATTTTAATAATGACAAAGAACCGTCCCCGATATACAATCTTATCTAATTACAAAAAAGGTTCAAGAAAGAATTTTTAATTGTTTGGTCTAAGATTTCACAATTATTGAAGGCTCTCCTTTTTCTCTCCCTCCATATTGTCTAGAACACGTATAATGGAGCAACCTTCAAATTCATTTTTTTCCCCAACAAAAGATCTGCTCCAGCTTAAGAGAACCCCCTTACTGAAGAGTGCATCACCTATTATACACCAGACAAAGCAAAAATCAACTAGACCCAACACACTTGTGTTGACATGATAAGGGTGTGGGGTCCATGTTAGACACCTATTTTGTTTTGGATATGACTCTTTGATTTTAATTATTATTATTATTATTATTATTATTATTATTTTTAATTTCAACTCTTTTGGAAAATAGTTATATTAAAGAAAGAGAACGTTTGTTGGAAAGTACACTTCAATAAGAATGTTTAGACACGAAAGATAAGACTTAGATAAAAGAGAAAAGAGAGGGGGTTTTTATCAAAGGTTTGGAGGTGTCAGGGCATGGCCATGGAGGGTCCTAAGGGCTTGGCCATGTAAGGTTCCTCGGTCATAAAAAATAAAAATAAAAATTTGGAGGTATAAAAGATCAAACACCTAGACATATATCAACACCTAACACTGAACTCCTGCACCCAAACAAATGCATCATGGGTTTGTACTCAACATATGCTGGACACAGCTGGCTGTCTGATATGACTAGATTTAGGATATAGCAGAGTTCAAAGCAAAACATGCATGTGTTTAAAACACTAGGTCTTTTTGTAAAAAAGTAGTTTTTATTTAATAAATACAGAAATGAACGCTTCAAATAAATTGTAATATTGTGGAATACCTAAATTACATGCTTTTTGCCTAATAAAAAATAAAATAAAATAAAGTAGAATAAAACAAGATAATAGTATGGGCTGTTTCCTAAAAATAATTTGATTATGCCCCAATTTCCATTATTAGAGATCCCATTGCAGGAGGGCAGAAGAGGGAAGAGATAGTCGAAGAAACCATAATCAAGTTTGTTTTTTTAGATTGTTGTTCGGTTTATGGATCATTCAATTTGATTTCAAACTATCTGCTGTTATAAGTCAGTATTCAGATGAAAAAGAATTTATGTTTGTCAGGCTTGGTTTTAGAGCAGGTGGGATCAGATTTAGGGTATAAGTTGCCTTCCGGGGGGTTTAACTTTAATCCTAAGATGAAGCATTAGGGGTTTCTTTATTAGTGAAGAAAAGAAAAATCTATGACAAGAACAAAGGTGTATGTTACAGATTATGAGAAATCTTTTAAAGAAGAAAAGACATGGTTAACCATCAACATTAACATCACCCTGCCCCTTCACGATCTTGATCTCCACTGGAAGGTGATGTCCATGTCTGTATTTCTCCTACCCAATGATCATAAGATCATGGGCCTCTTCTCTCCATGGTGATCGAGGTTTTAACAATTGGGGAATCCCTTAAATGATAATTCTTAAAACCCATGGCAGATTCCTTTCTCAAGCCCTTCGACAAAAGCTAAAATCTCAGCTTTGGTTGCCTCTCTGCTGCCTGCTGGCCTATAGAATGCATAAATCATAACTCCTGTTTGATTTTTAATAGTTGCCATGTTACTTACTTGATTGTTTACCTCCTTAAACTTTGTCTGTGGTTAAAAATTGAGTTCTTTTGAGAGAAACTTAATTTTGTTCTGACAAGTCAGGATAGAGTTACATAATTTTTTTCCCCATTGTGAGGTATCTGATTGGTTGGGTTTGGATATCAAGTTAGCTGTTGTTGATGACATAATCACAACATTTGATCTGCTGATATCCAGTAATTTTCTAATAAAACAATTTGTGCATCTGGAAGCATGGAAGCATCCTTGCTGGTTATTGTGGCTTAAAGATTGCTTCAGGAGTTCATCTTTTTAGTGAATATGCTTTGTAATTTCTAATCTCAACTTTTTGGCAATTCCTTCTCTTGTACTCAATTCCAGTTCTTAATTTTGTTTCGTCTTTTTCAGAATTCTCAAGATGATGCATGCAATTTCTTCTCATGCTTCTGAGAATCGGATGACTCCTCCTGCTGTTGCTGCTTGCATGGCACCCTTATTGTTGCGCCCCCTTTTAGCTGGTGAATGCGAGCTGGAGGATGACTTTGACATGAATGGTGATAGCTCTGCCCAGCTTCTTGCTGCTGCAAATGCTGCTAATAATGCTCAAGCCATCATTACGACTCTTTTGGAGGAGTATGAGAGCATTTTCGATGTAAGATGCACTCTATCCTGTGGTCTGTCTATTATTATTATTATTTTTTTTGATAAGCACACAGAAAAATATTATTATTGATAGAGGAAGGGCTAAAGCTAGCTAATGTGCACCGGGAGTATACAAAGGGAACCAAGTGAAAAGATCAAAAAAAGGAGGGCAAACAAAGGGGAAATACCACCTGCTTACAACTACTTAGCTCCTAACCAATCAATAAAATCGATCATAGGCGTAGTATTTCCTTCTATATGATGCCTAACATTATCCAAAAAGGAAAGCATGAAAGAGGATTTAAGCTATTGATCTAAGGTTTCCACATCTTCAAAAGTCCTCCGATTTCTTTCATACTTAGATGGGATGAGGGTACATAGGGATGATGAGCATAGGGTGCTTTGGATGGAGACAAAGAACGGGAAGTTCGTTGTGAAGTCGCTCTATACTGCTTTAGAGTCAAGGATATTGATCTCTTTTCCTTGGAGCAACATATGGAAGGCGTGGGTGTAACCTAGGGTCAGTTTCTTTGCTTGGGAGGTGACTTGAGGAAACGTCTTCACATTTAATCAAGTCCAGGAAAGGGGGTGGTTTTTGGCAAATAGATGTTTTCTGTCATGTTGAAGAAGAATTCATAGACCATCTCATTGTCCATTGTGTAAAGACAAGAGTCTTGTGGGAGTTGCTTTTTGCCCTTTTTGGGATGTCTTGGATGCTACCATCGTCGGTTAGAAAGACTCTGTTAGGGTGACATGGTTCATTTGTGGACAAGAAGCGTAGGAAGGTGTCAAGAGCTGGTCCATTATGCTTGTTTTGGATAGTTTGAAAGACAAGAAATAGAATTGCCTTTGAGGGGGAAGAACTTTAAAGTTTAAAAAGTTCTTTTGTTTTTTTTCTTTGGTCATAAGCAAAGGGGTGTATAGATGATGTTCTTTTAACCCTTTTTAGTTTTCTAGATTGGTTGGGCCTTTGGTGAGGGTGGGTTGGCTTAAATTCATTCTTATTTTGTAACTTAGGTTTATCGTGGTGTTTGTTGGTGGTAGCTGTATATGTTTTGTATACCATGGGTTGCTATTTTAGTGGCCCTTTTTAATATATTCTTTTTATTTTTTGGTAGGCAAATAAGAACATATATATTTACATTTCTCTTTCCTTGATTAGCCTTTAGATACATAGTGTATACATCGTCTGTACTTTGTGTGCCCTTTCTAAAACATTATTAATATATTCTTTTTTATTGCCTATATCTATATCTATATCTCCAATTCCAAGGGGCTGCGTCAAGGGGATCCTCTATCCCCCTATCTATTTGTTTTGGGCATGGAAGTGCTTAGTGCATTGATCAGAAGGGCTGCTGCTGGGGGGTTTATTGCAGGATGCAGGCTGCAGGGAAGAGGGGGGTCTGAGCTGAATGTCTCCCATCTTTTATTTGCTGATGATACTGTCATCTTTTGCGAAGCAAAAACCGAGTATCTTGCTTCCTTAAGCTGGATTTTAGCCTGGTTTAAGGCAGCCTCTGGTCTCAGAATAAATCTTGCCAAAAGTGAGCTAATTCCTGTAGGGGAGATAGACAATATTGAGGAAATGGCTGTGGAGCTCGGTTGCAAAGTGGGGTCCTTACCTTCAGTTTATCTCGGGCTGCCCCTTGGAGCCCACCATAAGGCAAGCTCTATGTGGGACGGGGTGGAAGAGAGAATGAGAAAGAAATTAGCCTGCTGGAAAAGACAATACATATCCAAGGGAGGGAGATTAACTCTCATTAAGAGTACCCTGGCCAGCAGCCCTATTTACCAACTATCTCTTTTTCGTATGCCCAAGTTAATGGCGAAAAGGCTTGAGAAAATTCAGAGAGACTTTCTATGGGGTGGGGGAAGTTTGGAAAAGAAGATTCACTTAATTAATTGGGAGGTGGTGTGCACCCAAAAGGCTAAGGGGGGCCTTGGCATAAGGAAGATTGAGACTCTAAACAAGGCTTTGTTGGGGAAGTGGATATGGAGGTTTGCTTCTGATAGGGATATCCTCTGGAAAAAGGTGATCGGGACGAAATATGGCAAAGAGGGCTTTGGTTGGCGTACCAAAGGAACTAGAGAGACGTATGGAGTGGGGGTGTGGAAGGAGATTCTGAAGGAGGCAAATTGGTGCTGGGAATATTTGATGTTCAAAGTGGGAAAGGGGACAAGAGTCAGTTTTTGGACTGACTACTGGTGCGGGAACACATCGCTATCCCTTATGTTCCCTCAGCTTTTCGCCCTTTCGGTCCAAAGGAATGCAACGGTTAAAGATGTGTGGGACTCTAGCCTTGGACAAGGGGGATGGAATCTCATCTTTTCCAGAGATTTTAATGACTGGGAGTTGGATCTGATTGGCGATTTGCTCATCTTGTTGAGGGGCTTCAGGACCTCCTCAGAAGAGGATTCGGTTTTTTGGAAAGAGGGGAACCATGGCACTTTTAGGGTTAAGGATGCGTTTAGGTTGCTAGATGCTCCTAATGACACCGCCTTCCCGGTTAAGTGCATTTGGGTGGACAAGGTTCCCACTAAAGTTGCCTTCTTTGCCTGGGAGGCCTCTTGGGGAAAGATCCTTACCTTGGATAGGATCCAAAGACGTGGGTGGCAGTTAGCTAATTGCTGTTTTTTGTGTGGATGTATAGAGGAAAATGTAAATCATATTCTTGTTCATTGTAAAGTGGCCAGGACTCTCTGGGACATTGTTCTTGCCCTGGTTGGGGTCCATTGGGTGTTTCCAGAGAAGGTTAAAGAGGTGTTGTGGAGTTGGAGGGACTCTTTTGTGGGAAGAAAAAGGAAAAGAATATGGAATTCTATCCCGCTGTGTATATTTTGGACAGTCTGGAAGGAAAGAAATAGGCTAGCTTTTAGGGGGGGTCATTTAGATATACAGAAACTAAAAAATTCTTTTGTATGTAATTTATGGAGCTGGGCTAGGGTGTATATGGGAGAGGAGACTTCCTCGTTGTTAGACTTTTTGGAGTGGCTTGCGACTCCTTAAGGGCCGGTGAGGGGGTTTTCTCTTTTGTTTTGAGAGGTTTTTGTTTTTGAGGGGCTGGCTGCTTCGTATACTCCCTGTATGCTTTGTGGCGTTTGCCTTTTAATATATATGCGCATTTATCAAAAAAAAAAAAAAAAAAAAAAAAAAAAAATATATATATATATATATATATATATATATATATATATATATATATATATATATATATAACATCGATCAAAAAGAGATGTGCACAATACCTATGAAGTATACATTTGAGAAAACAAAAAGAAACAACCAATAAGGGAATAACCACAACTCCAATATAATACTAGAACACAATCGCTCAATAAAATCTATCAAGGATGGTGGATCAGTTTGATCCTCATCTTGAAGATGCTCCCTAGACCACATGTAAAGATTCAATATAAGGGAGTTGTTAAGAGATTGATTTGTGTATCACACCCCTTCAAATTTTCAGTTGCGTTCCTTCCAAATTGTTCAAAAAAGGCATAGAAGAGGTTTTTTTATTTTTATTTTATATATATATTTAATTTTTTAATAGATAAATGAAAAAGTATATTAAAAGCTCCTAAATGGAGGTGCAATATACAGTATGCACAAAGCATACAATAATTGGTCAATGTAGGCAAGAAGGATAAAAGCGAAAAAACCCCTCTCCTTATTTTAAGCTTAACCCCACACCATTTTGTCCTTTCCGCCGCTTCTTCCTAACATGTGTAGCTTCTGAAGAAGCTCCTCAACTTTATCCATCTTCCAATCTTGAAAATGTTTTAAGAAGCATGGGTTCCACATGACTAACCCACCCTCTACCTCTTGAACATCATCCACTCATGCCTCCTTAGAAGTTGCAAAGGAGAATAGAGATGGAAAAGAGCCCTTTAAATGAACACCACCACATCACACTTCTTGCCAAATTTGATTCTTGTCTCATTGCCCACCTCAAACTCCCCATCCTTTTCTTATCAACTTCCACATCTGGCGTAATGAGCATTGATGGATTATGATAATTATTAGTGGGGAAAATCTTGCTAGTTTTTGCTTTGCTGTGATTATATGGTTGGGTTGGTTTGTTGTTTGCTATTATTAGAATGTTGAAGAGCCAGGAAGAAGTATCCATTTCTTTGTGATACTATTCTTTATTGATAATTGAATATGCTGCAGTTTTCTATTTAAGATCGGAAAATGTGAACAATTATCATACTGGTGCCATGCTGATATCATTCTGCAAGAGAAAATGAGGAATAACAAGTTTTTGACTCTTAGCAAAATCTTAATTCATATGCAAATTCACATGACTATAACATTGAAATTTAGAGAATTTTGGCGATGCTGATTTTTTCTGCGGTTGTGATAATGCTTCTGTTTCTATGTTTTAGTATTGAGTCGTCACCTACTTTATGTTTTATATGCTCTCACAAGTACAAGTAGCTGCATGCTTTCCCTCATTTTGTGATGCCAGCTTTCACATTCTTGTTGATCTTTATTGTTAGTGTATTGTTTAGGAGGTACTCTATTTTGCTGTTGTTTATATGTGGTGCTTTGTTGTCATTTGTTCTTTCAGGATGACAATCTACACAGATGCTCTATTTCAGCAGATTCTCGGATTGAAAACAGTGGGAGTGAAGATTCAACAGATGATGAAAATATAGACATAAGAGACAATGGTTACCATGATGCAGAAAATGAAGTCGATCCAGACACTGAAGATGATCCTGAACGTGTACACAGTGGCAAATTGAGTGAAAGCAGTGGTTATGCTGGCAGTGATCTTTATGACTATAAGGTTTCCTCTCTCTCTCTCTCTCTCTCTCTCTCTATATATATATATATATATTTGTGTGCATGTGTGTAAGGATGATGATTTAAGAATTGATGGGCCATTGAGACCTGGTTGAGTAACTATCCCATTGGTTTTATCTCTATATATAGGGGAATGACGTTCATTCTTTTAGGGAGAAGAACCACAATCTTTTAAGAGTTTCCTCCCATTGTTTATATCAAACTTTAGTCTGATGGTTGCTTTCTGGGTAATATGGGTAGCTTGGGAATTGGGGACTTTTTCAGAGATCCCAAGGAAGTCTTGCTTTAAAGCTGGCTGGATGGAGTTGAGACTTGCTGCAGAGGGAGTGACGGTAGAAGTTGGTCCCTCGTTTGGGAGGAGGGGGGGAAGGAAGTATATGCTGGAATGTCACTCAAACGAGGTAGGAAGATTTCTTCTTTGCTCTGTTTGTGATCTAGAGGCAAAAAGATATTTTCTAATTTTTCTAGAAGGGAAGGGGTTTATTGGAGGTTGGAATATCTTGGTAGAGAAGTTGAGAGAGACTATGGTGGTTCCCTTTGGAGGCTTAAAGGATTCTTGATCCCTTGAGGTGTTTAGGAAGGAAAAGGAGTTGGAACTAAGGACTTTTGTGGATGTTGCAAAATCGAAAATGGGTAGGTTAGGAGACTAAGTCTAGTTGGAGTTGGGGAGGAGGGAGATGCAAGGAAGATTGGAATAGTTGGATCACTGTTTGGTGGGTTGGTGGGAAAACTTCTCAATCCCTTTCCCTGAGTTGGATTTTCTAAAGAGTTGGGCATATCACAATTGGCTCCTCAAAGAGAGTTGAACATAGTTGTGTTGGGAAGAGGACTTTTGCTATTTGAGTTTGAATTGTTAAGTGAGGCTGAGTGAGTCCTAGCCAGAGGCAAGAGAAGAGTTAAGGAGAACGTTTTATTTTTGGAAAAATGGAACCTGGAGGTGGGGTGCTTTTGTAATGAAGCCATCACTAACGAGGCTTGGGTGAGGGTGGCAGGTCTCCCTTTTCATCTTTGGAGTCGCGAGGTGTTTAAATTGATAGGAGATGGTTGTGGAGGTTTCATTGGAGTGGATGAGAATATGGCTTCTATGGCAGAGTTGCAATGGGCTAGAATTTTGGTGAAGTTGGTTGATAGGGATTTACCTAGCTTTGTTTAGATCGTGGTTGGGTCGGGAGGTTTCTCCATTCAGCTGTGGTGGGAAACCCTTCTTGGTTTTCTCAGGTGGTGCTGGTGGGAAGATATCTTGGGGTGGGTGTTTTAGCAGATGAAGATGAAGCTGGGGGAAGACCACGCGCCGCGTGTAGTGGAAGCTTGCTGGAAAAGGAGTTTCAGTCCAAGGTGCAAGTTGGGGTACAAGACGTGTCATCCTCTGGAAGCTTTTCAAAGAGTGTCGCATGCTTTTCCTCTGCATCGTTTGCAGGGGGACTGTCAATGGCATTGAGGTAGTTGTTGGGGAAGGAAGCCTAGTGAATAGGGGTCATGGAGTAGGGGGTGTCGATGGACTGGGTGGGCAATTTATTGAGCCTGAGGAGCTTAAAAGTGGGTTTGTTCATTTGGAGGCCCAGAACAGAATTGGGTCGGGGGAGGTTAGAAGTGGGCCTGCTCACATGGCGGCCCAGCCGCAAGGGGCGGAATCTCTTTTAAAAAGAGGTTGGGAGGAAAGTGAGCCAAGACCCTTTCTTTTAAAGGGCACTTTGGTGGGCTGCGAGGAGAGGCCCTTCCTTTTTAGGGCTCTTTTGTGGGCTGCAAGGAGCTGTTCGGTTTGGGCTTTGGGCTTGGAGAAGTGGGGTTAGAGGGAGTGAGGGCTCTTAATTCATTTGCATTTGCTGAGACTGAAGCTAGGGCACTAGAGGAGGCTTCGTTTGTTCAAGATAGGGAGGATTAGGGGCTTGTTTGCTTTCTCAGAGGGGCTATGAGGTTGCTCATGATGACTATTAGATCGGAGATTACTAATGAAGCGTTGGTAGACGGGGCATCCAGGTACGAGTCCTCTCCCTCTAAATTTGTGGGGGTTTGGGATTTCTTCTCTTTTACTCCTTCCTTTGGGTTTGACCGGGCTTTGGTGGTGGGGGAGTCCTCTGGCTTGGGAGGGTTAGCCGTCATTGAAGATGTTGGTTTTCAAGCTCTGTTGAGTGTTATTTTGGCTGCTGGTAGTCTTGGGTGATGGAGACAAAGGGGGAAAAGTTGAAAGGCTTGCGCTTGATGAGCCACAGTAGGAAAGGGGGGTTTTTGGCGGTAGTTGGGATGATAGTTGTTTGGTGAAGTTCAACAAATCTTTGGGATTTTCGACAGAAGGTGTTGAAGGGGAAACCCTAAAATTGCTTCTAAGACCTGAAAAATAGAAGAGATCAAGGCAAGAAGAGGGGAATCTTAGGGACTACTAGGTTTGAACAGGAATTAAAAAAGTTAGAATGTTCGATTAATTATGATGGGGTCAGCAGGGAGAATGGTTCGAACATAGGTGGAGGGGATAGAGTTTCATGTTTTAAATGAAGATTAAGATCTTATCTTGGAATGTTCGAGGGGTTAATGACATAAATAAGAGGAAGATAATCAAAGCCTTAATTAGTTCTCAAAAAGTGGATTTGGTCTGTCTACAGGAGACTAAAATGCAGGACATGTCTCTAAGGGTGGTGCAAAGTCTAGGAGTAGGGAGCTTTGAATGCTAGGGGTGCTGCTAGAGGGGTGGTAGTATTCTGGGATAACAAAGTTTTGGAGTTGGTAGGGATAGAGGTGGGCCTCTTTTCCATTTCCTGTCTGTTAAGAAATTGTGAGGATGGTTTCGTGTGAATTTTTTCAGGTGTCTATGGTCCTATTGTGAAAAGATATAGAGAATTTTTCTGGGAGGAGTTAGGGGCCATTCGTGGGCTTTGGAATGACCTGTGGTGCATGGGAGGAGACTTTATTGTGATCAGATTCCCTAGTGAGCATAGTAGAGGAGGGAGGGTGTCTTCTTCTATGAGAAGATTCTTGAAGGTGATTGATGATCTAGATTTGAGGGATCTCTCTCTTCAAGGGGGCCCCGTTTACTTGGAATGGTGGGTTGAATGGCCAATCCATGTCAAGACTGGATCGGTTTTTGGTCTTGGAGGACTGGGAGAGCCATTTCAACGGGGTGGTGCAGTGCATTCTTCCCAGGCCGGTGCCTGGTCACTTTCCCATTCTATTTGATGGGCGAGGGGTGAGGAGTGGGCCAACCCCTTTTCTATTTGAAAACATGTGGTTGAAGGAGGAGGGGTTTAAGGATCTGTTGAAAAGATGGTGGCAAGGTTTCAATTTCAGCGGATCCTTTAGCTTTATCCTTACAGAGAAATTAAAGGCTTTGAAGTCCAATTCAAAAATCTGGAACAAAGATGGTTTTGGGAAGGTGAGGGTGAATAAGAGTTTGGCTCTGGACAAAGTGTCTTATTGGGACTGTTAAGAGAAGTTGAGATCTTTATCGATGGAGGAGTTGGTAGCTAGAAAGGAAGCAAAAGAGGATTTTAAGAAGTGGGCTCTTATGGAGGAGATTTCTTGGAGGCAAAAATCAAGAGAAGTGTGGCTGAGGGAAGGTGACAGGAATGCGGGATTCTTCCATAGGATGACTAATTCCCATAGAAGGAGAAATTGTATGTCAGAGATCAAATTGAATGGAATTTGGTTAACAAAAGAGCATGAGATTAAGGAGGGCGTGGTCAGTGCCTTCTAGAACCTTTGTCAGATCCTGGTGATTGGTGCCCAACTTTGAGTGGTTTGGATTTTGATAGAATTGGTGTTGAGGAAGTTGTTAATTTGGAGGAGGTCTTTACGGTGGAAGAGGTTTTCTCCGCTATCACAAAACTGAATGGGGACAAGGCTCTTGGTCCAGATGGCTTCTCTTTTTTGGCTTTCTGATAGTTTTGCTGGGATTTTGTGAAAGTTGGGGTTATGAGTTTTTTCAAAGAGTTCCATGAGAAGGGAAGATTTGTAAGGAGTTTGAATTCTACGTTCTTCATTTTAATCCCAAAAAAAGTAGGTGTAGAGGATCTTAGATATTTCAGACCGATTAGTTTGGTGAGAGGCTTGCACAAGTTGTTGGCAAAAGCGTTAGCCAGTAGGCTAAAGAAGGTGGTGTCTTTAGCCCAAAACGTTTTCGTCGAGGGAAGACAAATTCTTGACGTTGCTCTAATTGCCAATGAGGCAATAGATTCTTTGCTGAAATGGAATGAGAGTGGGGTGTTGTGCAAGTTGGATATAGAGAAGGCGTATGATCACTTAAACTGGAATTTTTTTATGTTAGTGATGCAAAGAATGGGTTTTGGGGAGAAGTGGATTGGTTGGATATCTTGGTGTATTTCCACTGTAACGTTTTCTATTTTGATCAATGGCACTCCGTCGGGATTATTCAATAGCTCAAGAGGATTGGGTCAGGGAGACCCCTTTTCACCCTACTTTTTTGTGAT
The DNA here is from genome assembly GCA_030254885.1 of Vitis rotundifolia. Taxonomy (NCBI): domain Eukaryota; kingdom Viridiplantae; phylum Streptophyta; class Magnoliopsida; order Vitales; family Vitaceae; genus Vitis; species Vitis rotundifolia. The sequence continues at coordinate 11,463,324 of CM058156.1, forward strand.
CGAGATGGAGGCTCTTAGTAGGCTCATCTTTAGAGCAGAAAAAGGGGGGGAGGGGGGTATTTTTCAGGCTGCAGGTTAAAGGGCAGGAGCAGTGGTGATGGGGTTTTGGTCACTCATTTTGTTGTTTGCTGATGATATGCTGGTCTTTTGCGAGGCTTTCCAAGATCAAATGGCTTTTTTAAGCTAGTAGTTGATGTGGTTTGAAGCCATCTCAGGTTTGAGAATCAATTTGGATAAGAGTGAAATTTTGTCAGTTGGAAGAGTAGAGAATTTGGAGGCTTTGGCTCTTGAGTTTGGTTGTAAAGTGGGGAGGCTCCCAACTACTTACTTGGGGCTTCCATTGGGTGCATAACACAAGTCTGTGGCTGTTTGGGATGGGGTGGAGGAGAGATTTCGGAAAAGACTTGTCATGTAGAAGAGGCAATTTATCTCTAAAGGAGGGAGAATCATGCTGATTCATAGTACTTTGTCTAGTATGCCCATCAACTTGATGTCTTTATTGCTTATTCCAAGAGTGGTTAGATTAAGATTAGAGCAAATTTAAAGGGAGTTTTTGTGGGGAGGGGGAGTTTTAAAGAGGAAGCCTCATCTTGTAAAGTGGGATACCGTCTGTTCGACAAAAGAAGGGTGGTTTAGGAGTTAAACGTCTTTCTACTCTCAATAGAGCCCTTTTATGTAAGTGGAATTGACGCTTTGCGAATGAAAGAGAGTCTCTTTGGAAGCATGTTATTAGTAGGAAGTTTGGGGAGGAAGAAGTGGCGTGGTGTACTAGGGAAGTGAGGGAGGGGTTTGGTGTGGGATTTTGGAAGGAAATCAGGAAGGAAGGGTCTCTTTTGCAAAACAAAGTTGTATTTTCTGTGGGGGATGGTAGAAGAGTGAAATTTTGCAAAGACAAATGGTGCGGAACATTGCTCTTTGTGATTCTTTCCCTTCTTTGTATGCCTTAGCGGCTTCTAAAGTGGCTTGGTTAGTGGAGTTGTGGGACTCAACGGGCGAGGAAGGGGGTTAGAGTCCTAGGTTCTTTAGGCCCTTCAATGATTGGGAGGTGGAAGAGATGGAGAGGTTACTTGTGACAATACAAGAAAAGAGGCTTAATCCTAATTTGGAAGATAGGGTGCTGTGGAAAGAGACTAAAGATGAGATTTTTTCTGTCAAATCTCTTTATAGTGCTCTAAATTCAAGAAGTGCTGTTCAGTTTCCAAAGAGCATCATTTGGAGTCCTTATGTTCCTACTAAAGTGAGTTTTTTTTGCTTGGGAAGGCTCTTGGGGTAAGGTCTTAACTTTGTATCAAATTTAAAAGAGGGGGTGGACTTTAGCTAATAGATGCTTCCTTTGTTGTGCAGAAGAAGAGTCTATTGATCATATTCTAATTCATTGCACCAAGGCAAGAGTTTTATGAGAGTTCTTGTTTGCTCTTTTTGGAGTGATGTGGGTCCTTTCTTATTCGGTTAGAGATACTCTTCTTGGTTGGCATGGTATCAACATGAGCAAGAAACGTAGTAAGGTGTGGATGGCAACCCCCTTATGTCTTTTTTGGGTGGTTTGGAAGGAAAGAAATAAAATTGCTTTTGAAAATGAGGAGCTTTCGATTTATAGGATGAAAAATTCTTTTATATGTAATTTTTGGCTTTCGACTAAGTTGATTATAGATGAAGGACCTTTCCTTTAATCAACTTTTTTGATTGGTTGGGTTCCAGATGAGGGCTGGTGATTTTTTGTATCCCCTCTTCTTTTCGTTCTTCCTTTTTGGCACCTCTTGCATACCCCTGTATGCTTTGGGTCAGTCTTAAGGCGTCCTTTCTTCTAATATATATTTTTTCTGTGTGTTTACTTATCAAAAAGAAATCTTGTTAGAAGAGGGACTCTTCGATTATTATTTCTTAGGCTTCCACAGAAGGAGGAGGATCCCAAAGTTCATTGGATGTGGGGAATGCAATTGGTTTGTTACCTCTTCAGCTTCCACAGAAAGGACAGGACTGTGGCTTTATGATCATTGAGTGTAGGATATGCCAGGGAATGTTGTTTCCTTTATTTGGAAGCCTAGAGTAGCTAATTGGGAGGCTGATAGCTTGATTAATAGGAGAGCCTCTTCATCTCTTGAGTTTTTGGGGAACTTACTCCCTCCTTAATTTCGTTGGTGTTCAGGTTTTTAGTGGTAGCGTGCTTCGGTGTCTATAATGTTTTCTTGCTTGTGAGGGAGGGAGGTTTCTATGGTCTGACAGCCAATATTGTTCCGATGGATAAATGGATTACAGATATGCTTCCAAGCATGTAATGGTCTGTTCCAGTGTTTTCTGCATCTCTATAATTATGAAGTTGTGGTTGTACTTATTGAATAAAGAGGTGGCAAATTGACAGTGTGTCAATTCCTTTATCTTTTGCTTTTTGTCACTGTATTTGTTAATTTTTGTTGACATTTACATTCATTTTATAAACTTGCAGGCATTTGGGGGTGATGATTCAGATGTTGGATCACCTACAGATAATCGTGCTTCAGAAGTGAATTCAAATTTACTTGATTCTCAACCAGTTAGGGACTCGAATATTCAAATTATTGAGCAACAAGGTAAACAGAATAAAGGAAGTGAAAGCTCAATTAATGAGATGGACAGTCCAAGCATTTTACCAGCTGTTGAATCTCAAAGATCAATGGGGGAGATTCTGGCTTCAATGGATCCTGGGCTTCCTCTGCCTGTCTCTGGACTTGAATCAGGTGCTGAGAAGGCAATTGGTAAACTTACAAGCTCAAATCCTAATGGGAAGCGATCAACATTTTGGGGAAGAAGCACGGTGAGTAGTTGTCTCTTTTCAATCCATCTTCTATTTTATATTAAAAACTGAGTTGTTTTATCCACTGCTATTGTATCTGTTTCTCTATAACTTTCTATTAATAAGGGGTTGTTTGATTGAAAGGGTTCAGGAAATTTCCCTCAAAAATTTAATTGTGCACGGGACTTCTCTCTCTCTCTCTCTCTCTTGCCCATGTTGGTCTTCTTTGTCCCTTGGGGTGTTGAAGTCCCCACCCTTTTCCTTGTCTTACCATTGAAATTTATGATTTATTTTCATGGGCGACCTAATTCATTGATCATCATCATCATTATTTTTTGTTATTATCTTATTGTTATTGCTATTCTTATTTTGTTATTGTTCTCATTGTTGTTCTCCTTGTTTTTATTGTTGTAGTCATTATTACTATTATTATTATTATTATTATTATTATTATTATTTGATAAAAAACAATAGATCTTTTCTTAATTATAATATAAAAAAGGATGAGACATCCTTCCACAGTGTACTAATTTAGATCTAGACAAGGGAATGGATTCCTTTACATGGACCCATATAGCTGAACAAATGGGAGAGATTGCAAAAAGTGAAACAACATTTGAAACAAACATTAGATAGATTAATGCACATAATTTCCAGTAAAAGATGCCAATTGCTTTGCTTCTCATTTAGCTAGTGCATCCACCACTTGATTAGCTAAGTGAGGAGAAACTGTAAGGATATTGAATATTTGGTGTGGGCACCCATCAAGTCACCATGAACCTCTTTTCTTTTTAACTACTCATGAGATAATAAGAACAAAATCCCCCTCCACCACAAAATTGGACAAGCCCAAAGCTTTTCTTATTATGATTGTTCTTAGGCTATTGTTATTATTATTGTTATCATTTTTAGTTATAATATTTATTCTTGTTATTATTATTGTTGTTGTGTAAATTGTTGGTTTCCATGGTCTAAATGGGGTTGCATTTAGCAATTTGATAAATTAGAATTCAGAGACTTGGCCAATGGTAATCTTTTAGTGCTTAGTACCACTATGACAAAACCCTGAAATGCATTATACTCTCACACATGTGCAACATGCATATTTTGCTTGTTAGAAGTGTCCATGAAAGTATAGAGTGTCTGACTTCTTGTGTGGATGGAAATGCTTAGGCTTAGTATTTCATGATATGTAGCAGCTTTATTAGTTTGTTTGCATGAGACATGAACATGTAATGTTCAAGTTCTGTTACAACTGTGCTGCACTTTGAAGTGCATATTTTTTAATGATCAGAAGCAATAATTTTATTGATATGAATTAATAACTTGTAAGAAAATGAGAAATCTTTCCAAATATATATAACCTGATTGAAGACAAAGTAAGTGGAACGAACACCAAACTATAACTAAATAAGCAGCTGGACATTAACACATTGAGACAAGACAATGAGGATTCCAAAGACTCTGTACAACTCAGGGGGGTAAATTGACCATTGCTATTTAGTGTATGCTTTAATATTAGACATCTGATATTCATGTTTATTTTATGCAGGCTAGAAAGACACCATCAACAGAATCAGTTGATTCATCTGGGGAAGAAGAGTAAGATATTCAGTGTCTATGTTAATATTTTGCTCAATAGTATATACACTTTTTATACTGCTTATGCAGCATGCATATAAAATGCTCAGATGTGAAACAATCCATTATTTTATTCTATTTAAGAACTAAATTATCTTAAAAATTGAGGCTGGAAAGTCTGAATGGTGATGTTTGGATCAACTTGTGCATGGATCAATTAACTAGTCATTTATATGTGCACAGGGGTAAGATTATTAATACTATATGCACTACATGATCATGCCTGTTTCAGATGTTGCTATATATGCTCATTTTATAGCGAAAAATGCAAACTTTGAAGAATCACTAAGAATATAGTGGATTGTTGTGCCATTATCATGTTTGATTAACAGTTTCCCGTGAAGTCTCTTGGTGTATTGTATGCCACTTTGATGATCGTGCTTTGGTGCTAAATGGTTTAAAAATTGCAATGATATCACATCTGAGAGGGTTAGAGGAGAAAAATATGCATTTGGTGAATTGGGGTGTGGAGAGTTTGACCATAACTAGGAGGGGGTTATAGGTTGGAAGCTTTGTGTGCTAATGTGTTGGTTGAAAAATGATGGTTGTGCTTTGCAATGGCAAATGATAGTTTGTGGAGGAGAGCAGTGGGTGGATAGCATGGAGTATTCAAACCTGGTCTCGGCCCTACTTGGGCTTCTGCCATGGGAAACCATCAGGAGTGCTTGGTTGAGGGTGACCTCACAATTCTTTTGTTACATGGTGGGAGATAATCAGAGGATGCATTTACTATACTGAATGATGTGTTCTTGACTGCTGACATTAAGATATCTGGATTTGTTTTCTATTGCTGAGAACAGAGATGCTAGAGTTGCAGATTGTCATTGTGGATGAGTCCAATCTCATTGGGATCTGAGCTTTAATAGGGAATTTCATGACCGGGAGTTAGAGACAGTGAACTGTTTTCTGGAGTGACTAAATGATTCTAAGGTGGGGGGAGATTTGGAAGTCCTTGGGGACTCCTAAAGTGGCTTCTTTTAATGTTCAGTAATGCAAGAGAAAATTTTGGCTAATTGACCAGCTTATGCTTAGGGGTTAATTTTAGTCAATCATTGTTCCATGTGCAAAATAAATGAGTGATTGGGTCTGATTTTATCTATTTTCTGCTTGGAGAAATATGTGGATTTTGTTTTTCTCATTCTTTGGGTTTGTCTGGGTTCTTCTGAGGATGATGAAGGTGGTTTCACAACTTGTCATTTCAAGTTCACAGGAGGAATTGGAGAAAGGCTTAAGAGTTCCTTGTCATTTCAAGTGGAATTGGAGGAAGGCTTTAAATTGTCTACTATAAGCTTGTTAGAATTTGTTATTCAATTTTGTAGCAACCCTTTATTTATATTGATTCATTGCATCTGATTTGTTCCATACTTTTCTGTGAATCTGTTTTGATAATTGAATTTGGTGAATTGTTTGTAGACTTGCTATTCAGAGGCTTGAGATTACAAAAAATGACTTGCGGCACAGAATTGCCAAGGAGGTATCATTTCTTTCATGGAAACAGTTCCTCATACAATCTTAGAATATTGAATATTGGTCTTCTCATTAAAGATGATTTGGTTGTTGTCTATATTAGGCCAGAGGAAATGCAATTTTACAGGCTAGCTTGGAGAGAAGGAAGCAAGCTTTGCATGAGCGACGTTTGGCACTTGAACAAGATGTAGGGCTTTTTCCCATTATATACTGCCATTTTTTTCTTCTTTAATACTTGGTTTCATCAGCTTGCTGTTTTTTTCTTTTGAGTGCATGAGTTTGGTTATTCTTACACTCTGCGTATTTCTGGCTTTTGGTTAAATCACTAATATCCGGAAGTGTTTTATCTATTCTTTACATTAATAGGAATGAAGTTGTGCTTGATTCTATGAGGAAAAAATTCGTCATTGTATGATTGAAAATTTCTTCAAGCATCCTATCTATGTAGTTATCTGTGTGTGAGTGTGTGTGATATTAAAGGAGAAAAAGGCAAAAGCATTGACAATCCTTGTGGACCATTATACTTGTCAGCCCCACTTTTTTCTTCAAATTTTTTTCTTTTTTTTTTTTGAGAATTGGTGTTTATTATTGTTATAAGGATTAAAATGTTTCCAAATACAATCAGACAGTCCTTAAAGGATTAATGAATTGTTGCCTATACTTGCTTACATTCCTGGACTTAACTTTCACATAGGTGTTAGCAGTGTTGAATTGCCTTGTTGTCTTGAACCCATTAAACAGTGCATAAGCCTTAAGCGTTTTTGATCTTTCTCAACTTGGCATTCTAGAATAGTGGTCTGTAAGGCTCCTGTTTATACCTCCAACCATAATGTTTAAATTCTTAGGTAAGTCAAGCTGTTGAGTCTACCAGTTGTGTATGCTGTCTAAACTAATATGCATATAATACATAACATGCCATACTCAATTTGTTGAATGGCTATATTAAATTAGTCTCTACTTGTACTGTTCTAAGCTGTTTAATATATAAAATTAATTTATTTAGGAGAACCTTGTTATACCTATGATGAAAAATTGTGCATGATTCTAGTGTAAATTGAACAAGAAACTTTGCCTTTATTAGTTTGTATTTTATTCAGGTTGTTGTTTGGTCAAAGAAAGTGAGTTGCAGATTTGCTTATCAGATTTTTCAAAAATGGATTATCCCCATAAATGACTGGTGATCATTACCAGGAGTTAGCAAGGAATAAGGTTAAATGTTGTTTCTTAGGTGACCTGGAACAATTTGGAACTGGAAGAGTGTTTAGAGACCATTGTGGTATTGTACTGGGAGAATTTTCTAAACTAGCAGGAGAGGGTATAACTGTTGAGGTAGAGATTCAAGTTCTTTTAGAGTGTTTATTGCAAGTTAAAGCTTTGAGATATTTAGAGTCATTTCTTTGGTGCCCAAGAGGGAAATAGGTCCATAGAAGTATGATTGGTGGATAGGTCAAATTATTGATGTTGCGAGCAGTTTGAGATGTTTCTAACCAAGAAGCGTATCATTTAGTCAAGCAAGGGACTAAACAGTTGGTGCCCTTTGTTGGGGTCTTTTGACCCCTTTGAGATGTGTTGTACAGCTTTGGATTGTACTTCAGTTCAGTTTCCTATATAAGTTCAACAGTTTGTTTTGTTTATATATGGAGGTAAAGATTTACTTTTCCTTTTGGGTAAATTTTTTGTAAATCTTGGAAGGACTTCTTATCCTTCATTGTACTTAAAAAGTTCAATGTGATGGATTATCTTGTTTCTGATTTAAAAAAAGAACGATTATTTTCCTTAAGGAATGAATTTTGTTGCCTAAAAAATTTTGGATTTGTTGTTGGAACAAATTTTGCAACAAGTTAGAGGAGGGAAGTCATTTCATACCAAGTCAAGGGTCCTTTGACAAGAGCCATGGGATGGGAACATGGTTGTGTCTCAAGAAATCACAGAGTTGTTCATGTCTTACACTATTGAAAATAAGTACTTGTTGCAAAATAGTGGCTGGGATTATACTCATTGAAGTAGTTACTCCCTCTGTTGTTGCAGAAAGCATTTCCTTAGGCTACTAAGATTTGTTGTTTCATATGAGATCATTATTGGAAATGGGCTTAAGATTAGATTATTGGAGATCATTATTCACAGAGCTCTTCTTGAACTCATTTTTTAAAATCTCAAGATTGAGGGATATTCCCATTTCAAACTTGCATTCGTTCTTGGAACTTTGAAGTCAAAGAAATAGCTTCCTTTCTTTTCTTGGAGAAAGTGTATATTTCGTCTTCCTTGGTGGAAGATGTTGGGTTTTGAATAGCAAACCCCAATTTACATCTAAATGCATTACTAGTGATTATCAGTTTTGAACACATGTTTGAGAAAATCTGTTGTCCACATTCATTAATGAATAATTGGTATATACAAAGGTATTTAAAGAGTACCAAAAATATACAAGAAAGGGAACAACTGTGTGGAAAATCTAGGCTGCCTAAAATATATGAACTGAAATAAAATTTCAAATGGAGCAATAATCTATAAAATCTTTGACTTGTTCTCTGATTTAATCTTCCTCTAATTCAGCAGCAAATTAGACCCAAATCTACTCCTGATTTTTTTACATTATATTTAGCAGTTTCCATGCCTATTTGGAAAGCCTTATAAAATAAATGCTCTTGTTTCTTGTTTGCCTAAAGGAGGTCAGTATTAAAGAGTACCAAAAATATACAAGAAAGGGGACAACTGTACGGAAAATCTAGGCTGCCTAAAATATATGAACTGAAAGTAGCAATAATCTATAAAATCTTTGACTTGTTCTCTGATTTAATCTTCCTCTAATTCAGCAGCAAATTAGACCCAAATCTACTCCTGATTTTTTTACATTATATTTAGCAGTTTCCATGCCTATTTGGAAAGCCTTATAAAATAAATGCTCTTGTTTGTTGTTTGCCTAAAGGAGGTCAGTATTAGTGATTGCTTCAGGGGATAAAAAAACCCATATCAGGCCCTTAGCTTGAACAGAACTCCTTGTTTCTCTAGACCCTTTAACGATTGGGAGCTGGAGGAGGTGGAGAGACTCCTTTCGATCCTTCAAGGAAAGAGGCTTCGTGTTGGGCTGGAGGATAGAGTGTTGTGGAATGCTTCAAAGAAAGGGACTTTACAGAAAAAGTCCCTTTACAATACTCTTGATTCTAGTGGTGCAGTCTCGTTTCCTTGGAGCATCATTTGGAGCCCTTGTGTGCCTAAAAAAGTGAGTTTTTTTGCTTGGGAAGCTTCTTGGGGGAGGGTTCTAACCCAAGATCAACTCAAAAGGAGGGGCTAGATTTTAGCAAACAAGTGCTTCTTGTGTTGTGATGAAGAGGAGACAATAAATCATATCCTTATTCATTGCCCCAAGGCGAGGGTGTTGTGGAACCTTGTGTTTTCGTTGTTTGGGGTTAATTGGGTCCTTCCTTGGTCTGCTTCCTTTGTGGACAAGAAGCGTGGAAAGACTTGGCGGGCAGCTCCTCTCTGTTTATTTTGGACAGTTTGGAAAGCAAGAAATAAGATAGTTTTTTATAATGAGGCTTTGTCACTCCAAAGATTGAAAAATTCCTTTGTTTGTAATCTGTTCTCTTGGACTAAGTCTTGTTTAGATGGAGAACCCCGTACCTTAATTAACTTTGTTGATTGGTTGGGTTCTAGGTGAGGGCTGGTGAGTGTTTGCTTTTTTGCGTTTTTTCTTGAGGCTTCTTGTGTATACTCCCTGTATGCTTCAGGTTGCCTTTTTGCTCCTTTTTTCTAATATAGTTTCTGTGGTTTTTTCTATCAAAAAAAAAAAAGTTAAATTTTGATCGATGCTCTTTAGCTAACGACGTTAAATAGCTATTAGATAGGTCACTAGAGGCCATAGAGGGAGTGGGATGTGAATTTATTAAAGGTTGGAGTTGGATTATAATGGGCTGAGATTAGAGGATGGTCATGGGCTGAGGTTGCTAAGATTCTGGATTTGTTTGTAGGCATTGCAGGAGGCATATGCAATGGAAGCACAAAGACATATTTCTGAAGAGAACTCTTTTAACTTTGGCTCAATTATTGATTTTTTGGACCATCTATTAAGGACTTAAGGTGGTCTTTGTCTTTGCCTTGGGCATTCTTTCTACACATCCTGTATGCTTGGGCTGCAACCTCTTTGTTTTGTTAGGCACCTCCGCCTACTTATAAATTTTTTACTTTAACTGTAAAAAATAATAAATAAATAAAATTTTTATATAGTTTAACTTAGTAAATGGCATATAATGTTTAAACACAACCTATTCCACATTAGAATATAAAAATAATCAAACAAGCATTGTATGATATTTGTTGTGTGAAACTAGCATCCTTATCTCCACTTGGAGGACTAGAGGAAATATCTTGATAGGTATCTGGACCTTTATAGTCATGCATATGTAAAATGGATTATTTGTTTGTGCATATTTGTGTTTCTACCTTGAGTTTGTGTTTTTCTAGTACCATGTAGTAATGTGATAGAAGTTTGAGATACTTCTAAAATATGAGGTTCTAAAAGTTTGTAATGATCTCATTATTCATAAATTATTAACTTTTAAGGCACTAGGATTTTGGCCCTTTTTTTTTGGATTTAATGGTAGCTAAAGTCGAAGCCAAAATCATAATTCTAAAATGATAATATTGTAATATAAAAGTTTTATCATATGTGGAATAATTTCTTGTATAAGCCAAAATAGTGCTTTTAAGTGAGGTAACATTTTCCTGATCTCCATATTAAGCTCATTTTTAGGTCATAAACTCTTCTAATAAAATCACCCAAACAGGTATAAAATCTCTTATTTAGCTCAAACAAGAGCTGTCAGCTTCTTAGAAGCCAATCTAAACTGGGCCTTAGTCTCCAACAGTTAAAACAGCTATTATAGCCTCCCTTCTTGCTCTCAATCCAGGTCCAGAGAAGTTTGGTAACAAGTACTTAGCATGGGTGTAGTTTCTGGGGGTTTTCTGTAATCTTCTGTCAACTGTGCAAATGTATTATGGTTTTAGAGAGTTTTATGTACTTTCCCTTGACTTGCAGAGGGGGGAAAAAAACTTATGTTATTTCACTCCACCTTGCATGTGTCTGCTTACTTGTAAACGACTTGATATAGGTTTCAAGACTTCAAGAGCAGCTGCAAGCTGAAAGAGATCTTAGAGCTGCATTAGAGGTTGGTCTGAGTATGCCCTCTGGACAGTTTTCCAACTCACGCGGTATGGATTCCAAGGTTTGTACAGTTCTTAGCAGAATCAAGTGTCCTTTTTTATGGTTGAAAAGCTTTATCTAATACTATTCTTATGGCTTATGCTGATCTGAAGACAAGGGCTGAACTTGAGGAGATTGCTCTTGCTGAAGCAGATGTAGCCAGGTTGAAGCAGAAAGTTGCAGAACTGCATCATCAGCTCAATCAGCAACGACAACATCACTACGGTTCCCTCTCTGATGCATGTGACCGTTATCAAAATGTGCAAAACCACAGTTCTCAACAGTGAGATGACCCTGTTATGACATCCTTTTGATTGGTTGTTATGATTGTTCCGAATTTTCTAACATATCAATGTTTATAATTTCGGCAGGAAATTTCTTCAGCAGGATTTTGACACGACCCTTGCATTTTGTAATCATGAAAGAAAACAAAGAACTGAGGTATGCCTTTAAAATTGTTTGTTATTTGTCTATCTTGGTTGGTTAAAATGTGCCCTCAGGTTTCAGATTGAGAAGGTAATTTTTTGGTTTCTTTGTGTTAGAGATGTTCAAAGATGTATCTTCTTGCCAACATGCATATAAACACACATGGAAAAACAGTTTCCTACAAGCCTTAAGGGTTCTAATGCCCTTCTTGGCTAGCCCATCTATCATCTGAATATCTGACCTGAGATGCCACCTAAAAGTGGTTGCTGTATTCCTATATAGATCCTTAATATCTCATAGTCCAAGGAACATATCATCATGGGGCCTTGCTCCTAGTGGAGTCCCAGAAATAACAGTGTAAGAGTTACTCCCAAGTATAAGATTCATAATCCCCATAGAAGTTTCTCCTAGCTGGGCTAGGATTTTAGCTTCAATAGCCAAACTCAGTCCATGCTGAAATAGAGAAAACCTGAACAGAATTGTTGTTGTGGTTCCTAATTGGCATTTTTAAGTGAACAACCTTTTTTCTAGTAATGGATTAATTCCATGGAACTTCAGCATGTTTTGTGCTTTGCAGTTTATTATATGATTTTGATGGCCATGTATTATACATATGGCGGTTGCAAGGTAAAATGAACAAAAAAGCTTCAGAAACAAAACAAGGATACAATCAGATTGCAAATGAAATTTTATGCCAAAATCCAGTTCGTATTTAAAGTTGCCATGCCTGGATGTTGGTTTGTACTAGGCTGACTCAAAAGTTTAGGGATTCTGATATAAAACCTTGAGACTTCGTATTTTAATTTCCCTATGCATGTTACTTTGACTCAATTGGTATTATTGAACTCTTATCATCTTTTGCTTTGGGATCATCATTGTTGTTATCACTTGACCAAAAGCATAGCTGTCACTTTAGTGTTGCAACAGTTTTTTTAAACATGTTAGGAATGCAGATTGCTGGGTTTATGAAAATGAATTTTGTTGCAGTGTTTGCAATATCTATTAGGGGTATCTGTTGAAGTCTCATAGGTAGTCAAAGCATCACATGCAAATAGAAGGATGAAAACATTTTCTGGAAACTTAGTTAGCTATCTTGCAATTTGGCCAGGTATTTTTATGCCAATTGATTAACTTTCTTTTCTGTGAACTAGGTCCATATTCAGCATTGGGATAAACCTTTGGTACATATAAGGGGCAAGATTAAAGTTTCTCCTTGCTTAATTCCTCCTGATTGTGTGAAATGTTCATTTGTGTTCCATGTGATTAATAGCTAATGCGGAGGTCATAGATTGCATAAACAATTAAAAGAACTCATTTTTGGAACTGTTAATTGATTTTTTGTTTTTTATTTGATGGCTGTCTATTTAAACTTGTTCTTTATGTGGAAAATGGTCTCAGTAATCAATACTCATCTCTGTGCCTACTCCAATCTGAACCTGATCCTTGTGATATTTTTGCTACAGGAGAGTGTATTGGGATCAGATTGGAGGAATGTCAAGGGGCATGTATTAGCATCCGGCAGCAGCAGGCCATCTTCTCGGAAGCAATTTTTAGACTCATCTAACCTCAGTGATTCCAGAAGTACTGAGGCATCCACGAGTATTTCCATGGATGATATTTGTGCTGTTGATTCTGCTTCCATGCCTTCCACCTCAAGAGCAGCTGAGGTTAGATCTATTGCTTTGATTGAACCTGCACTGCATCGCGGTCTTGTTCTTAAATTAACAAGTGATTGATTTTTATTATTTTCCACCGTGGGTTGTTTTTTTCGTGATTTGAATATGAAATTGAACCATTTCTTGAAGTTCTCAACTAAATTGTTATCATCACTTATTTCTCTATTATTTTGTAATATTTCCACTGAATTGCTGCATTTCAAACAATTCCTTGATTCTGATCCTGTGCATGCGGTTGCAGGTGTTGGATTATCCCAGACAACCATCAACTGCATCTTCAGCTTTGGTAGAATTGACGACCCGTCTTGATTTCTTCAAGGAACGACGTTCTCAGCTCATGGAACAGCTCCACAATCTTGATTTGAACTACAGCACATCTTCACAGGGCTTTACGCCTTCACAAGGCTTTGCATCTTCACAAGGCTTTACGTACAAACCACCATCCCCACAATGGCACTGACTGAAGACTGAAGAGGAAGATCATGAGAACGAATGCTCAATATCTTGCTGTCTGTATATCCTTGCACCATTGCATATAGCCTGTTATCCCCTGTAATCTTATGTACTCTACTTAGTATTCACCATCTCCTCACCAAACCTTTGTTCCTTTCCATATTTTATTTTTAATTTTCCTACTGAGAATGTGGTCGGATTTCTGATGTGGGCAGGTGTCGGCTTTCCTTTTCCTTTTTATTTCTTTGGGTTCTTTATCATTTTTTTTTTTCTGACTGTATTTAAGTACTTTCTTGTGTCAATAGTAGTTGGGTTTGTATTTTATTCAACAAACATCTCTCAAGGAAACCAAACTTTTCCCAACCATTCTTGTATTCTATATCCAGTAGACTTTTAGTTCACTTATCATGATCCAGGTTATGAGCATATTATAAAGAAGAATGATCTAAAATTGAATTTAGTGTCTCAACTTTGTAGATAAAGGGGATTGGTTTTTGTGGTCTCCCCAACACACCTCAGATAGGAATTCAAAATTTTCCTTTCTTTTGGCTAGGTTACAAGATTACTTTTGCTCCTAGTTTCTCAACTTTGTAAGCAGGGATGACAAGGTTAAGCACAGTTGGGATAAAAATAAATTAGTGGGGATTGGGAACTTGATTTTTTTCTTCTTTTTTTTTTTCGTTTGAAGGAAAACAAAAAATAAAAAAAAATGATAACTTGTATCGGATTAGAGGTAGGTTGGGTATTGCTCTATCCTGTCTCATCCATATATATAAAAGAAGAGAGCTTTACAATTAGGGGGTTCTAAGCTGTTTTGGACTTGAGTAAACCTTCAAGAAATTTTCATAGAATGGGTGTTCTTTGCATGGGGCTTAACACTTGAAAATCTTCAAACCAATTTGCTTGTGCAAGAGATCCATTTGTCAATAATTGAAGGCTTTTCTATGTAAAAGATCAACTTATCAAGATCAAAGGTTAAAAGCAACTGCAGTTAAGGGTGCGTTTGATTGTTTCTATTCAAAGTGTTTTTAGTGGAATTATTATCTTTAAAAGCATTTTTTGGACAATCATTTATAAAATATATTTTAAAAAAATATTATAATTAATTTTATAATACTACAAATGATTTTTCAGGTTTTTAAAGGTGTTGCATAAATTTTGTTAAATATTTAATTTTTTTTAAAAAAAAACACTTTCTATGATCACTACCAAATCGGTTTTAAGTTTTTCATATTTGAAACTAAGGGTTGTTTGGGAATGACCAATGGGAGACAAGTACAACCCACATGAGTAAATGATCTTTGGGCGGTGTTGGTACTTATAATTTTTTGTTCATCATCAAATAAATTTTTTAAATCAAAATTCATTGTGATAGCTTATCATTGATAATTTAATGTTTGAAAATAAATAAATAATATATATTAATGGGTAGATAATATGTTATGTATATTATCTTAATTATATAAATAGGTAATATATTATAATATATATTAATAATGAATTATTAAATATTTTTGTAATTAGCTTTATATCGTTTTCAATTATATTTCAACAAAATAAATGGAATATAATATAAATGTTAAAAGAAAAAAACATATGCAAATATAAATTGAAAAAGAATTTTAGTGAACTAGATAAAACATTTGTTTTAAAAATTTACCTTGTTATTGAAAATTAAAAATCTACTACTTGGATTTTCCTTTAGATTTACATTCTCATCTCATTATATGCACAAATTTTGTGAAATCCTGCAATGTAAACAAAACAATAGAAAAAAAAAAATGAAATAATTTTTTTTATTAAAATTAATACAGTACGGGGTATAATCTCTTTTGACTTCAATGAGAACATTTGTTTCCTTTAAAAATTTGTCGATGATAAAATATTTATTTATTTTTAATTCTCTTTTGACAGTAATTGAAAGATTTTATTTTATTTGTAAGACTAAATTTTGTAGTATTCCAACTTTCATCATGTGTCACCTTTTTAATAGATGTCACATGTCAAATGTGTTTGAGACCTATTATTTGTTGATTCCAAATTTTGTCGAATTAGAGAGCCTCATTTTTTTGAAGACCAAGTTAGTGATAATTTATTTTACCAAAAATTTTGATGTCTATGAATACCTTCACTTCAAGACATATCATGTCTATGCATTACCATGTATATGAGGCGGATCTTGAAGTTACCCTTGTTCTTCTTTGAATTCTTTTTTTCAAAAAATACTTTTGAAATAGGAAACTTCCTTTATTTTTTTTTCTCACCGTTTTCAAACATTTTCTTCATTTCTTTTTACTTGGTATCAAAGGAAGATCTCCTGTTAAAAGAAAACTTTCTAATTTGAACATCCACTTTCCATTTTTCATAGGCATCTTCTCTTCCCATTTATCCTCCCTATTTTCTTTTATTTTATTTTTTATATGAAGAGGTCATAAATCTAACTTGAACCCTCTTGGAGAAGTTTTTCATCCTTGGAGCATGGGGATGACAAGGCATGCATGAAGTAACACTAGTGGAGTTCCATCATGACTTGTGTATGACACATAATGGAGACGACTTTGTATGGACAACTCACCATGAGGATGATGACATGGATGACTCCTTCAACATATAAAAATACATGTTGTAGTGGAGTCACACAATCAATCCTCACTATCTTGAACACATGTTGATCTTTATCATTTACAGAGATCAATTTACTTTTAGGTAATTTTTTTTTTAAAATCACTTTAACAGTTAAGGAGAAATATTTTTTTTAAAAACTTGAATATTTATAAAAAAAAAAAGAATATTTAAAGTTTGACCCTTATGTGATCAAGTTGTAGCCTTAACATGAAGCAGTGTCGTATTTTTGACACTTAATGCGATTTAAGTGCTAAGTTTTTCACTTATACGAATTGGTTTGACTTGGATGTGTAGTGATGTCCAATTTTTCAAAACTTAATTAGATTGGAATTACACTTAACATCTATGTAGATAAGTTTATGATGTTGCACAATGTTCTACTTTTGACACTTAATGCAGTTTAAGTGTTAAGGTTTTTACTCATGTGAATTGATTTGACTTGGATGTGTAGTAATGTCTAACTTCTCAAAACTTAATTAAAATTGGAATTACACTTAGCACCTATATAGGCAAGTCATAACCTTGACGTTGTGTGGTGTTGTACTTTAAACACTTGATGCAACTTAAGTGCTAAGGTCCTTACTCATGTGAATTGACTTAATTTGAGTGCATAATGATGTCTAATTTCTCATAATTAAAATTGGAATTACATTAACACCTATGTAAGCAAGCTATAACCTTAACACACACGATGTATAACTTTTAACACTTAATTAAAATTGAGTCTATACTTGAGACACATTTTTATTTTTTTATTTTTATGGTGATGACTGAACTCGAGTAGTTTTTCCAAATTGTCTACGTACCCTTCAAAGAGAGGGGATCAAGTTAAATGTAGTTCATTTTTTTTATTCTCTGACTTTTGATAAGACTAAAAATTAATCTTATGAACATATGTCTTAACTTTTGCCTTAGTTACCTTTTTAGGTTTTCAACTTAGCAGATTTTTTTTTTTTTTTTTGTTACTTTTTATTGATGTGGTACACATTTTAAGCTCAAGCATGCCAAAAGCAATATGCAGTTTAACCCATGCTTTAAGAAGTGTCACTTGTCTTGAGTTTGATCCAAGGGCGACAAATGCTTATTCTTAAAACAAAGTTTACTTGAGGGTCAGAGATGACTTATTCTTAACTAACTAAACTTATGAACATCTTTCTTAAGTATTTTGGAGAATAAAAGAAGGTCTTTTGAATTCGTTATAATTTTTAACCTTGAAGGTGGATTAAAGATACTTCTTTACTATGTTTAATATTCTTTTATGGGCTTGTTGAAAAATGCGTCAAACTTAGACTTGATTTTAATCAAAGATGGTAAACACATATTTTTGGAGTAAAATTTAATCGATGGTCAATGATGACTTGATATCAAGTAAACTTATTAATAATTTTCTCAAGTGTTTTGAAAAATCTTTTTTTTTTTTTTTGGTTTACACTTTTATACCGTGTTTGATATTCTTTCACAAGCTTATTGAAAAATGTTTAGAGTTTGATTTTGACTTTTAAAACTTTATTTTTGGATTTAACTTTTGGGTTGCAATTTCCTTTTAATAACGTCTCATACCCACTAATCTATATAGAGAGGGCTAGAGTGCCTTTCAAAAGCAATGAACTCGTCAAAGAGATTATGGCCTTGTATTTTTTATAGTGAGTAAATATACAAGTTGGAGGATTGAAGCCTAAAAGCTTTGCGTATTTTGTGGGTAATGTAATATTATCTTATCCAACAATAATGCTGTCATTAAACCCCATCCCAAACACGCCCAAACTTCTCTCATCCTAATCAACACGGCGAAACAATAAAACCAATAAAAAAATGACACGCAGGCACACGGCGGACCAAGGAATCAAATAGGATTATATACTTACATAAAAACACCTGTGTCTATTTCAATGCAAGGAGTGGCGGCCCTTTCTTCTAATCCTGGCTGGCTTCTCAGTCCACAAGCCAACCTCCTCTCTTCCTGTACCTCTCCTCTCCATAAGCTTCCTCTCTCTCTCTCTCTCTCTGCTCAAGATCAGATCCCTCAGGTCAGTCCCTTCTCATCTTTGGGTTTTCTTCTTTTCTGCTTATTTCTCTTCTTACTCCTCCTTCTCTGTTTGGTTGCCTAGAATCCTCTGGAAAAAAAAAGAGGAAGAAGAATCAAAGAAAGACAATTTGGTGTCATGTTTTTGCTTGCGCAAGTGGTTGCTTCATAAACTGTCAATTGATTTTGCCTTTAATCACAAAATGGAGACCAATAACCCAACAGAAAAAACTCCTTTGATTGTTTGCAGTTTAAATATAATGTTTTGGAACGATGGTAAGGTTTGAGTATCATAAGAAGGAAATTCTGGATGGGGGTGAATATTTTTAGTGTTTTCTCCGTTTTAAGAGTACAAAGCAAGTTGTTGGATTTTCAAACATGTCCCTGTTTCCAGAAAAAAAGCTGCAAAGAAATTGAAATACGTGGGTTTTCTGTGTGGTTTCTTTTTTAGGATTGTAAATACACCTCTCGATGAAGCCAAGTAGTTGTTGTGATAGACCTGGTGAAGTCGATCTTTTATTTTCTTGGTTTTAAATAAGAACAATTTTTAGGAATTTTTAAAAAATTTGTTTTAATTAATTTTCCGACATTTTGATTGCAATTATATGGATTTTTATTTTCCCTTCTTGTGATTCAAATGGTGAAATCTTCAGTTCACTGTGAATAGTAGACTTCTTGTAGTAACACAACCAATGATTTAGGTGTTGATCCAATTTAATAGGGTTGTAAATACTGCTTCTGGGTTTGATATGATTATAGGTTTTGAGACCTGTGATAAATATTTATGGTTCTGCTCACCTTTTCCCAGGGTTGTGTGCTTTTCTTGACAGAGCAATGTGGTTTTCGTGACAGGTTCATTAACTTGATGATGCTGTGGTGACCAAACTGTGTGATTTAATGAAATATTGTGTTCATTAGTGATGAACTTTAGGTTTCCTAGTAATGTCCCCCGGTTTGGGGCAAATTCAAACAATGATTTGGAGACAGCCGTTAAAACAGCAGGCATCCTAAGCAAATCAACCAAAGAAAGGGCTTTTTTTGATGTGAAGCTGTGGGGATGGTCCCTCCTCTCAATTGTTCCTTGGGCTATCAATGCCAGAGACAAAATCTGGAAGCTGTCTACTTTAAATAAAGAGTTGAAGAAGCCCTCACGACGTTATCGGACTGTTGAATCTGGTAGCAGGCCCTCTCCTGTACGATTTAGACCATATGTTGGCAAGGTCCCATGGCATACAGGTGCAAGAGCCTTCCTTTCTCAGCTATTTCCACGATATGGGCATTACTGTGGACCTAACTGGTCGAGTGGGAAGGATGGTGGTTCCCTTCTTTGGGATAAACGTCCAATTGATTGGTTAGACTTTTGCTGCTATTGCCATGACATTGGTTATGACACTCATGATCAGGCCAGCCTTCTGAAGGCTGACTTAGCGTTTCTAGAATGCCTGGAGAGGCCTCAGATGAGTACAAAGGGAGATGCTCATGTTGCTGAGCTTTATAAGACAATGTGCATCACTGGTATGTCAAGCATATTACATTGTTTTGTGAAATGGTTTAACTTCATAATAACAACTGTAGAGAACAAGAAATTCTAATTGTTATTAGGTCATTCGTATCTGTTGAGTTTCTATTTTTATTTGTTATTTCTTTTGTGTAATATTTTTTTGAATGTGAATGACAGGTCTCAAGAATGTACTAATACCATATAGAAGACACCTTGTAAACTTGAAGTCAGAGCAATCCAATATTTTGTTTGGTTGGCTAGGCATTGTAAAATGGAGAGGTTGGAACCCCCCTGGTGAAAGTTGAAATCATGGATCAGTTCTGAGAAAGTAGCAATGGATATGACACAGTTCCTCCAATGGGGAATTGCAGAAGTTGGATTTTAACCGAGTACTGTCTCTCTGTCTATTATTCATTTGAATTGTGGTTCTTTATGACAGTTCTTGGAAGCTTCTTAGGATCATGTCCCTGTTTGAAATATGAGATGTATTTGGTCTTATTCCACTTTCTTCAAGATGCATATAATGTAAATAACAGTTATTTAGCAATTTATGGTTGCACTTTTATGTAATATTGGAAGTATCAATATAGACAGTTCTAATGGTAAAAATCTATTTATTGGCTGTTTTTATGATTTCTAGGTGTTAAAACCTCAAGAATTTTAGAAATTGATGGCATCTTGAAGTTTATTTATTTATTTTTTATAATAGGAAATAACAATCTTATTGCATTAAATTAGTATAGTAACTAATAGAAGGATGAGAAATCCTTCCAACAAGTATGGAATCCTTTGTGTAAAGTCCAATAAAAAAGGAGGATAAGTGTATACTAGTTCAAAAAGGAAAATTTATTTGCATACATCAAAATGGTTGGGACAATGGTCACTATAATTCATGAAAGTACAAACTCTCCAACAAAAGAAACCAAATTGTTAGCTCCATGATTTTCTACAACATTTGTTGCATGATTGCTTAAGCAAGGATCACCATAATTCATAGAACTATAAAATCTCCTACAAAAGACATCAAATGTCTAGCTCCATGATTTTTTTGGTAAGTGTATTAGAATGAAAAGAAGTATACATGATATATACAAAGCAACCAAAAAACCCAAAAGAAGCGCCAGAATACAAAAAGCACCAGTTGCACCCTACAAAAAGTCTATCTAGTCCACAAACTTAAACAATGATAACAATCCTTCCACAATATGCAATCTTACTTACTCCCAAAAAAGATCTAGCTCCATGATTTGCTAGTGCATTTGCCACATTATTGCCTAAGGGAGGATCCCAACAGAAGGAACATCTTAACTTTGAAGAAATATAAATATTTGGTGCAATCATCCCTCAAATTTCCAAGGTCCTCTTTCTTTCTTAGTCACCCATGTTATGACAATAGTAGAATCTCCTTCTTCTAAGAGATTGGAGAGGCCTAAAGTTTGTGCTTGCAACAAACCTTTCAAAAGAATCTCTACTTCAATGACTAAATCTTGACCTAAAGGTTTAGAGAATGTTCTTTCCACCATGTTAAAGTGGTGCTAATTCCTTCAATCCCTAATTGGCCCAGTTACATAGAGAACATCCATCAAAATTTAGTTTAAGAAAATCTATTGGAGGTTGTAATCATTTAGGAAGTGTATCTTTAGTCAATTTTGTGATTTTGCAAACTAGTTTCTAATCTAGTAGAATAAGACTCAAAGGGATGTCTATAAAAGCTACACTAATAGAAGCTCAAAGGTAAGAAGTGAAGTAAAACAAGTCTCATACTGCTTCCAAAGACCTTCACCTATCTTAAAAAGTCCTTGCATTCTTTTCCCATTGAATAGTCCGCATCACTGTGAGGCTAACAATGCAGCAAAGAGTCATAACTCGAGGAAGCTCCCAAAACATTTAAGGGATGCCATCAAAATCTCCTCAACCCTTTCAGGGTGAAATTCAATCAATCCCTGCAAGGTTGAACATCCTATACCACAATGCCAAGGTTGTGGGTCAATGTAAAAATGATCAATAGACTTCTCATTCGCTTTGCACATGATACGTTACTATGGACTAAAAGCTTTGTAAGGTGTAATCTTTAGAGAAAATCATTAGTATTGACTATCTTATTTGCCATAAGTCACACACATTGCTTTCTCTTTTGGTGGGGATTTAAATTTCTAAGTGAAGTTTTATAGGAACAAACAAAATTGAGTTGGTAGAAGTGAAGATAGTAATGGAAAAGGAACTAATTGGAAACAATCCTAAGGATGTTAAGGACCAAATTCCTCTACATTGGGAAAGGTGGGTGACAAATACAGATAGGTTAAAACAAATGTAGGAAGAGTTAGTTCCTTATTTTCTTGTTCCAAGAGGTTGCAAAAAAAGATTAAACTCTAAGATGGAGATTGAAGGAGGAAATTAGCACTAAAGAAAGAACAAAGTCTCTTAACCTCACTACTCATGTTTTGGAAATTCTCACTAAGAGGTTTATCAATTCATGAAGATCTTCCCATAAGCAAATTTTGCCTTCCTAGGGCATTTATGTGACTATGTGACAACAAAGTTGGCATTGCATTTGTTAGAGTTTGACTCATGGATACTCAAGAGGACCTTGTGCCATAAAGCATCACTCTTCCATGGAACCTCCACAACCACTTTCGTCAAAGGACTATATTCTTTGTGATATTCTCTCAATGCCTAATCCCCCTCCCCACTTGGGCTTATGCACCTACTTCTAACGTAAGAGATGGTTTTTCTTTTCTTCTTTGATCTCTTTGCAATCTCTCAATACCAAAGGGTACTTTAACTAAAGCTTGGATGAAAGATAGGAAATACAAAGGGACAAGGGATAAGCATGATTGCACATGAGTGACCCTATCACCTATGGATAAGTATGCTTCCTTTCATGCATCTAGTCATCTAGAAATTCTTTTTATAACCAGGTCCAAAAAGGATACTACTCTTGGATTTCCTCCTAAAGGGAGACTTAGTAAGCGAGGAGCCAATCAGACATCCTACAATCTAAAAAGTTAGCCAACTCAAGGACTCAAGCCTAACTAATATTGGTACACAGAGTACTTTTGTATAAATGGATATATGGCATCTTATATTCTTTATCACATTGTTGTATGTCTGCTACTTTTAAACATATCTAGAAGAGTTCATGTTTTCATTAAAGACGCTACCTAATTGCCAACTACATGGTATCTAAAATGTAGAGACTTGAGTCATTTTTAGACTTCCTTTTCTCATATTACCATTGTAATACATGCACTTTATTTTGGAGTATAGAGGTGCAAACCCTTTTTTGAACTTTTCTGGACTTTTATCAATACATAATGACTTTCTTCATTGTTATTATTATTTTCTTATGGTCAACAGCTAAATTCAAGACAACTACAAATTTTACAGTTGTTAGCCTCAAAAACTCCACTAATTTGACATTTTATGCCTATATATTTTCTTGAGGACACGATGTGTTAGCCAATTTAGCTAATTTAAAATGCAGACTGTAGCTTAGCTCTTCATAGCATCATTGCAGTTCTGATATCAAATGGATAGCTGGCTTCAAGTTTTGTATTCAGTATTGATTTCATGGATGCAAACAATTTCACCATTAAACATCCATCCAAACTACTAATCTACACATCCACAAAACTCCAAGTTTCTTGATAATATGCTTTGGTTATTTGGGACCAACGATATGATTGCACAATTTCCATGCTAGTTGAGGAAAAAATTCTGCTATTGCAGATGTTTCATACTGTGCACTATGTTCATTCTAATAATAAATAAATTGTGCCAAAGTTATCAACTCCTATGCTTTTAGTTGATGCACTCCGATTTGTAAGTAGTTTTGATCAGACTGCTGTATTCTTTTATCAGTACACTTTTACGCTTTTAGTTGATGTACTTGTTAAAGAACTGTTGATATGATGCATTTATTTGTTTTTACTGGTTTTTCTTATCTCAATTATATTAACAGAATATAGTTCTACATCTTTTCCCTTGCCAATCAATTTTGTGCCTAAAAGATACTAAGGAAACCATATTCTGGGTTTATGTTTGGTATTCATATTATGGACTGTTCAACTATGTTACATGAGCACTTTCAAAATGCATGAAGTATTCAAAACTAATAATTTCATTTTTATTAACCTTCGACTGATGCTGGACATTCTATCTTAATTATGACCTTTAATTTGACCTAAGGTACAGAATGCGATGAGAGAAAAAAATTGGATTGTCTAGCTGTGTTCCCTTGTCCAATGATTTGGCAATTAAATGAATCTGGGCATATGGAGGCACATTAGCTGCTGATACCTGTAACTTAGTCCACATAAACTAGCTGCTCAATGTTCTTTTAATTTTGCATTCTCTTATTCACTAACAATTATTCAATCACTTATACTATTGTTTCTATCTCGTAGCAGTATCTATTTATGTGATAATATTGCAGAAATCAGATGGTTCTGGGGCACTATCGTAAATTTCTTAGTTTCTAGGTGAATGTGTGGGTGTGTGTGGTGCATGCAACATGGAAGTTAGTCAAATAAGATCTTACTTTGTATTGTAGCTTTGGTTACTAAAATTTCTGTATTAGTTGGGATATTGGTTGGGTTAGTGTTGTTTGAAATGTTAGTTTCCTTGTTCAAGTCTTTTCACAACGGACATTTGCAGAATTTAGTGTGGATTATTTTTGTTTAGTGTTTAGGGTTTAGGGTATTACATTTTGGGTATCTATTGATTAGTTTGATGTTATTTAGTGTAGGATTAATTTTATGGTTTCAGAGTATTGTGTTTATGTTTTCTGAATAATCTCTTAGTAAGAGATTTTCATTCCATGAAATCGATTGGACCACAAAACTTAACCAAAAAAATAAAAATAAATCATTATAATATAACTTTGAACAACTTATCACCAGTTATAGAAACATGATATATGCTGAGTAGGTTCAACTTTCACTAACTAGCCATTGGTTTTCAAATTAACAATGTTTCACCATAACTCCTATGTTCATACTTCATACTTCAAATGGTTGGGATGCCAACACTATAGTTAGATGATCACATCGTTGTCCTTGGAAGGCCATTGCACAAGTCTTTCAAGATTTTTCCAAGTATACTTGGTTTGTCGTAGGAGATGGGGAAAGAATTCGCTTTTGGGAAGATTTGTGGTGGGGGGACCAGATCTTCAAAGTCCTATATCCAAGACTATTTAGAGTAGTCACGGATAAAAATATTCCTATATCTTCAATTCTTGGTTCTGCCCGCCCGTTCTTATGGAATTTTAATTTCCGTTGTAATCTATCCGATTTTGAGATAGAAGATCTAGAACGCCTCATGCGTTCTCTTGATTGTATGCATTTATCCACTTTCGCTTCAGATGCGAGATCTTGGTCTTTATCATCTTCAGGATTGTTTACAGTCAAGTCTTTCTTTACAGCCTTGTCCCAGATGCTTGATTCATCTATATTTTTCCCCACTAAGTTTGTATGGAAATCTCAAGTCCCTTTCAAAGTTAAGGTCTTTATCTGGCTTGTGGCACACAAGAAGGTAAATACTAATGACTTACTACAAGTGAGGAGACCCCACAAAGCTCTTAGCCCTAACATTTGTAAGTTGTGCATGGAGCAAGGAGAATCAACAGATCATCTCTTCCTTCATTGTTCTGTGTCGTTAGGGTTATGGCATAGATTATTTCAGCTAGCCAAGATGGATTGGGTTCCTCTGAGAAGCATTTCAGACATGATGTTCATCAATTACAAAGGTTTTGGCAAATCCAAGAGAGGGTTAGTTTTGTGGCAAAACGCGTGCATAGCCTTAATTTGGGTTGTGTGGCGGGAAAGAAATGCTAGGATATTTGAGGACAAAGCTAGGAGTTTAGAGAATCTTTGGGACTCCATTCATTTCCTTGCTTCGCTATGGGCTTTTTGTTCCGCGATTTTTAAGGGCATTCCCCTTAACGTTTTACAACTAGATTGGCTAGCAGTGTGTAGTCCCAACGGGACGGTCTAGTCAAGGGTGATTGTGCATAGTTGACATAGTATAGTGTCTTGTTATCATTTTGTGTTGTTTAGTTTCACCTTTGGTGGGAGGATTCCTCATCCTCCTTTTGTACATCTTTTTTTATCATTATATACATGTGTTGTTTCCTATTAAAAAAAAAAAAAAATACTTCATACAGTTTCTTAGCTGAAGGTCTGAGGTTGAGCTCTTAGTTGATGCGAACCTCAATCGACAAGCTTTGAGACCCAACAAACAATATTGAAATAATTGCTCAAGAAAGCTAAAATACAAATTTTTGATAGAACCCTGACCCAACGTTTATAAGTGAAACGCGAACCAAAAGTATAAATAACAGACCTTGACCCAATGATTATAATGGAATCACGAACCGAAGGTATAAAGTTTGAACGCCACAAGGAAGAATCCTTGATAAGTTCACAGTTCTTGAAGAACTAAAAGAAGAGCAAAGCCTCACCTTTTTTTTTATTTTTATTCAATAAAAAATCCTCTATTACAATGAGTGCATCCTATTTATATGTCATGATTGACAATATAAAAAAAAAATATACTAAATATTAAAACCCTAAATAAAAGTTGATTTAGTCTGAAATTAGCAGATCCAAATTAAGAAAGTAGCTAAAAAACGTACTAAATAATAAAAGCTTAAAATTAAGGTAGATTTGGTTTGAAATTAACAGCTCTAGAATAGGAAATAATTGATATGGAACTGGAAAGTCAATCAGTTATTAATCCACGTCATAAATCACGCCCAATCAAGCCAGATTAGCCCTCAATAGCTTGGATTAAATTTATTACACCTTCATCTTCCTTTGGGCCAAACTTGGAATGTCTTGCATTAGAATCAGCCTAAGTCTCTTGAATTAGCCCATTAAGTGCTTCTTTGATCTTCTTGGATCTTGCTTTAGTAATAGGCCCAATTGGAACATGCAATGGATCCTTGAATGCTTGTTGATTCTCATCATTAGTCTTTGACCAGTCTTAACAAATTAAGAAAGATTGCAACATGGATGACCGTGGTATGTGAAATTGAAATGGAAATGCGGTATCCACCTGGGGAAGTAATATGGGTTTGGGTTTGTGATTAACTGCAAATGCTCCATATTTTAAGGAAAAAAAGAATTATTTAATTGATGCTTGTTTGAAAGAGAGATGGTAATTCTTATGCCTATATAGTTAGAATTATGTTGCTTTGGGAAATGAGAGTTTTGGTCTGCATTTGAACTAAGCCTTAATAGAAGGCTGAAAGAGTTGAGATAATAGGGTCTCCCTAACATTCTGTTGGAGAAAGATTTAAAAACTATGCTTTATTGGGTGTCTTGGAGTTACGGGGATATGCCCATTGGTTGCAATATGGGTTGCTTATTTGCTTGGAAAACCAGGCTGATAAAGGTGGTCTAGGGAATCTCATCATTTGCCCTTTTTTAGGGACTAACCATCCTTGAGTTTCTCCAGATTTTACTTGGGCTATTCTAGGCTGCAGTGTTGTTTATGAGTTGCATGTTGGGCATTTGTTCTCTGTTTTTTCACCTTCTCTTCCTATCTTGTATTTCTATGTTTTATGATTACATTTTCTCTATTTGTAATTACTAATTATATTCTTGCCACTGATAAAAGAACGATTACATCTTTCAGACACTCAACTCTTGACAGATTATTGGTTGAAGACTTCTTGCTTGACTACAAAATTATATAAAGGCAGTTCACTTTCAACCATCTTGTTATCATATGGTTCACAATTCATAACCTTATAGCAGTCAATTCATGAGCTTTGTTTGGATGATCGTACACTTTATTCAAGGAAACAACTTGAAGATATTCTGCTTATATTTGAATGCGGTCCCTTTCTTCCCTTTCAGATTCATTTTTAGATATATAGTTACCATAAAGGACAACACCTTGTCCATCTTCTTATTGTCTCTCAGACAAGGGTAAGACCCAAAGTTTTTAGACCTGCAACCTCAAAGCTTTCAATTGAATTAAGCTTGCATGGGCCAAGACCAAGTTGGCTATGATTGGGGATTTAATCCTTATTTTTCCTTTTTGTTTTTCTAAGATGTAGAATTCATTTTGCTGGGTAACTGGCTAAGGGCACTTGATTGACCATACTTCAGTTCATGTTTCAGAGAAATGCCTGATTCTGAAGCAGAGATAGTCCCTGTAATGTAATTTTTGTTCATAGTTCATAGTGCTCTGTATGCAATTTTTGTTCACATTCGAAAGCTCAAAAAATTGATAATCTCCCATGGCATAGACAGGAAGTAACATGGAGCACCTCATTGCAGTGATGGGAGTGCTGGTTGTATTTGTTGATAGGAAACAAGCTCAACCATGCTATGATGAGCAAGCAGCATCAGTTGATAAACCCTTTTTATCCTTAGCTATATATTGGCTCAGAACAAGGTTTTTTTTTTTTTTTTTTTTTTTGGTTAGAAAAATTGGTGGTGTCCATGGGTGCTATTGGGAAGTAGTATCGGTCATTCTGGTGCAGATCAAATTACTGGTAGTATCTGATGGTTTACAGTGCTACTGTAACTCACATGGCTCATGCTATAAGTTGCTAAGAGTTAAGCAAAAAAAGTTTATATCAAATGTTGCATTCAAAAGGCTAATATTGAAGAATATATTTGAAAACTGTATGGTGATACAGATGGTTGAGGGAAAGGGGAAAGGGGAAAGGGGAAAATGCAATGGAGCAGAAATGAGTTGGATGCAAGAAGCCCTTGTGAGGCAATAGGGCTATGTGGTTCTTTTTGTAGAGTTTGTTGTGTTTAGGCACTCAAGTCCTTGTTAACTAGCAATGGTGCTAGGGCTACAACACACTTACTGTGTTTGATTAAAGTTAATAGTTTGAGATGGAGGACATATTTTGATCCGGGGGAGAAAAAAAAAAAATTGGACCATTACTCGATTTGTGCGTGTCATGCTTGTGCAGGTGCCATGCTAATCTTCTCTGTATCGTCCCAATTTTATTGGATGTCTCTGAAGAAACAAGTTTTAGTCGGAGAGCTGGTACATATGAAGACATTGCTGGCTTCATAATTTTTCGATGTGGGACAACTCAAAAGGAGAACAACATGGAACTCCAATACCTTTCATGGGGGCCCACAACCTGTAGGTGAGGTCTACTTCTCAGTTCTGACTTCTCATTGCTTCTTTTGTTGTTTGCTTTGGTTGCTGATATATTATTTTTAGTTGTTGTATTTTTATCTTCCAAACAATGAAAGAAAAAATTCTCAATTGTTTTATTTGATTTTGAATGAACAAAATTGAAGAAAAAAATTGTAATAAAATAAAAATTTTGAACTAGAATAATTGTGAAAAGTTAGGAGGAAAGTGGATGAAGATTTATTTGTTTATATTTTATTTGGTTAGAACGCTCAATGCTAATAACTGCATTCATTATTATTTAGATTCACATGGTTGAAAAGGATTCAGGGCTTATTACAGAATTGAAAAACAATTCTATCCAATTTTTTAAGGCTTCATGGTTAGAATTGTTGGTTGGAGTGATAAGAGTTTTGATTGGAACTTTAGTGGAAGGCCTGAAAGAGGTGAAATCACAAGGTGTTCCTAACCTCATGGTGGATGAGAGAGAATTTATTGACAAAGCTTTCTTGGGTGTCTCAGGAGAAGGGAGGGTTATGGAGATATATACCCATTGATTTGAACCAGGGGGCTGATAAGATGGTGAAAGGCCTCTCATCAATTACCTTTTTTGGGGAGTTTCTCCTGAGATTCTCCATATTTGGCTTGGATTATAGTGGTAGATGTGGTATTGTTTCTGGAAACCACATTTTGGGTGTTCATTCTTTGTCTTCCTCCTCTCCTCTCTTCTCTCCCCATCCTCTTCTACACCTATCTCTATGAAGGATCTCTCTTTCTTCTTTGTAGTTGTGTTTTCTCTATATAATTCTATCTGGGTTTCTTGCAGAATAGGCTATATCTTTCAAACACTGAACTGAGAGATTATTGTTTGGTGGTGACAGGGGACATCATTCTGGTGCAGGTCAATTTGCAGACTGATAACAATCATCTGGTGGCTTATAATGCTTCTGGAATTACAAGGTAGGGCATGTGCATATCACAATTGACAGATAATAATAATAAATGATACATTATTTGTAAGCAATGACTATGACCCAATTGCACTCTTATATGGATCCAGTAACCCATTGGATATGGGATTTCTAGTTCTGAGATTTGAGTTAGTAGCTTGTCATTCTTTGTGTCGAATTCATCTGGTTTTATTTTTATTGAAACATGTGGAATATTGTTTTTGTTAGGTTCTTGAGGGGAAATTGTGAGGGAAAGGAAATAAAAAGGAAAAAATAAAGGATTTTGTTATAGCACATAAATATACTTTTGTGTATACCTATTGATAAGGGACCACTAATTAAGTGGTGTCCATACACATTTTTAAGTATTCTAATCATATTTGAAGTAAAAAGGAAGAAAGAGTGGATGAATTTTTTTTTATTTAAAAATTTAAAGTAAATGAATTATTTTTTATATGTTATTTTAAACTCATTTAAGTTATTTTAAGTCATTTATATAAAAATTAAATAATTTAAAAATGTATGAAGTTTTAATTAATTTTAATTATATTAGTTTTTATTTAGGGTTTATTAAAAAACTATTATTTAGAACAATTTTCAAAAACAACAACCAAACAGGTCTTTATATTCTCTACATTTTGGTTGATCAACTTAAATCTCTAATCGGATTTTATCCTTTGCCTAAAGGGTTTAAAACTTGTAATATTATAAATAAATAAATAAACAGACAAATAAATACCTCTTTGTCTCTGATTAAAACGGCGTCGTTCGGGCCCAAGATCAGATCCAAACAATGAAACTGAGAAAGTAATTGAATCCAGCGGTGGAGGGGAGTCCAGCAGGGGCGACCTGAGAACACATGAGAGCAAAGATGGGTGGTGCGGGCATGTGATTCTCAGGTCACTCCTGTAGGACACCTCCACAGCATAGCAGAGCTTCGTCATCCAGCTTCTCCCTCAAAACTAGAGGTGGTGATCTGGTGTTATATAAGGCAACTTAATAAAGTACAACTGGGTCAAGTGTACTGCATATGTATCACAATTTTCAAATGCAGTACGTACTCTATAGAAGCACATGATTTGAGTTTTGGAGATCAAGTAGTACATATTTTTGTACTCCTTAATTAATTGTACCACATTTTTAGACACGTGGACTACGCTTATGGTCGTCACATTGAAGTAAACTCATCATTGCAATTATTTTTAAGAAAATTACAATTTTACCCAAAGAATATTACAGGTATTTTTTTTATACACCCATTTATAGCATATTAAAGCAATTTAAATAATCATATTATATGTATTTAATATTTAATCATATTACGATATTTAGGGCGGGAAAAATTTCTCCGCCAAACCCAAACCCAAATCGGAAACCACCTGCTAACTGCCGGGAAGCACTGCCATGGCGACCATCTCCCTCCGAAAGGGCAACACGAGGCTGCCGCCGGAGGTGAACCGGGTCCTCTACGTCCGCAACCTGCCATTCAACATCTCCAGCGAGGAGATGTACGACATCTTCGGCAAGTACGGTGCCATCCGCCAGATCCGAATCGGCACCAACAAGGACACGCGCGGCACCGCCTTCGTTGTCTACGAGGACATCTACGATGCCAAGACCGCCGTCGACCACCTCTCCGGCTTCAACGTCGCCAATCGGTACCTCATTGTTCTCTACTATCAGCAGGCCAAGATGAGCAAGAAGTTTGATCAGAAGAAGAAGGAGGACGAGCTCGCTAAGATGCAGGAGAAGTACGGCGTCTCGCTCAACAAAGATAAGTAGTTTGTGAGGATTTTGAATTTCATGGAGCTTTGGATTTGTCCACAATTGGAACTTGCATGCTGAATTGTCAATTAAAGCAGTTATGCTTGTGGATGGGGATGGATTTATGGGTTCGATGACTTGTAAACTGTTAAGCTATGACCTATTGTTGTTGTTTTATTGATACAGGATTCTCTAAAGGAAACTTTTAATCAGCAACCTTTCTTTTATACGAGTTTCATGCATTGACAATAGGTGGTAAAATGGAAGGTTGTTTCAAGTTTTCACATGAATGGATGTTTGCAGGTATGGGTTTAAGATGTATTTGGTTTTGGGATTTCTTCTTCTGATTTATTGTATTAAGGAAGGATTTTTCAGGCTCTTTACCTTTTTAAGTCCTTAATTTGAGATCAGGATGGTGATCCCTTTTCAAGTGTAAGGGATATATGGAATCTTGGTTTGGTTTGGAAATCTTATGCATTTCTGTCTCTAGAGATAATTTATCAGGATAGATGGTGCTGTTTATTTGAGATTTTTTTGACATGAGAACCAATTTCTCCTTTTTTATTTATGTTTTTCATGCTTTTTCTGTTTATTGTTTTGGTGAAGGTTGTATTATTGTACTGATTCCTCTCCATGGCTTTCGTCTTTTGAAGAATTGGAGTCAGTATCAAGTGTTGGATCCTCAATCCAAAAGTAAGCTTCCTTGCTTGGGCCGCTATCCACTTCGTACAACTGTTATTTATCAAAAAAAAAAAATAATCTCAAAGATGATGAGGCCCAAACCTAAATTAGATGGGTTTGGTGAGGCTAGCCAGACAAGCCCTTAGTCTGGCTCAGGTGCCATCAAACCACTTTTACATCTTGGCTTGGATTGTGCTAATTAACAATTCCTCCAAAGTACATGGAGGAATTGGTGTAGATGGGAAGCTATTGCATTGGTGTAGATGGGAGTGAACGTTTACAATATCAAGACCAACTTTTGGGACCTCTTGGCATCATGAATTGAGAAATGTTATGCTGCAAGCTAATGCTAAGCAATTTTCTTTTTAGTTCTTTGTTTCGTGAAACCATACTATTTAATCATATCAAATTATTCTGCAGAAAAGTAGATTGACCTATTCTCATCTGTATTTTCTCCTAATTGAATCAGTCAAAGTTTTCCCTAAAAAATTGATAGTTTATCCTTGTATCGTGACTTCACAATGAATAATTTCCGATATCAGTAATCACCTAAAGCGTTTGGATTATCCAGTAGGGATGATTCAAAAGGAATGAAAGTGTACCTATAAACTAGGGGAAGAAACTTTTAGTATTATCTTGGTCACACTATCTAATTTAGCCCAAGTCATTGAATTTTTTCATTAAAAATGTAGATGCAAAGGAAGCTGATCCATGCATTTGATTAATGTGCACTCAACTGTTACAAAATAGTAATGAACACATTAGAACATAGTCACCATATTTCTCGGCCTTTTTTATCTCCTCACTGTTTAGGTTTTTTTGGGTGTTGTTTGTATACTTTGTGTGTACCTTTTTCACCGTCTTTTAGCACTTGTAATGCAAGCCCTTTATTTACCTATCAAAAAACAAAAGAACACATAGCTTAATTGGTGAGGAATAGGTCATACTAGAGAGTACATCGCATGTTTGTTTCGTTTATTTTCTTTTCCTTGTCTAGTTCATCTGTTATTGATGTTTGCCATGATGAGAAAATGGCAACTCTGTTGAACTTCAAATCCTCTCTTACAGATCCCTTAAATGACTCATCTTCATTCATGGCAAGGTCAAAACTGCTGCAACTGGCATGGTATTTTGTTGTTCAGACCTGCTGCATGTTATAACTGTCAACCTCCAGAAACCCAATCTGGACAGCTTCATACTCAACATGAATTCCCTACTTGTTTCCATTTTGGGCTCCAAATCTACTGCTATCCATGGTACAATCTCTTTATCTCTCTCACCCTTATCTTGACCTCAGTTTTAATTATTTCATAAAGTTACCCAGTATGTTCCCAAGTCTCACAAAGCTCACTTACCTCAACCTTTCCAATGCTATAAGGACTCCATTACAACCCAAATTGCGAACTCACTTCCCTAAGATGGTTAGACTTTTCTTATTCCTTGAAGATATCAGATGTGATATCTGTTCGGTATAACTTGACATCATTGAGGTTGAAAGTTGGTTCCCTATCTGGTTACATCTATTTTGACAATGTTTCTTCCTCAATTTAGATTGATTGCCGGGGCTTCACAATCTCTGGCAAAAAAGATTGAGTGGTACTAATCTTTCCAAGGCTTTGCTGCTGTCCAAACGGTCTGAAGTGATATCAACGCTTTCAGGTCTCTAGTTGTTTCGCCTATCCAATTGTGGAGTTTATGGCATAGTCCAATAAACCAGTCAGCATCATCTCTATTCCATGAAAATGGATTTTAACTCTCCTACATCAGCCATCCCAAATGAGCTGTGAAATCTCACTGCTCTTTCTGTTTTTGATCTCTCTAGCGCTAATCTGCTTGGATCAATTTTTACACTTCTCAATTGCAAGAACTCTATGTAAGTAAAATTTGAATATTAACATTAATCAAGGTTCAATGCTTGCTGTCCCTTTGATCCATCTGGAAAGACTTGATATTCAATCTACTCAAGTTATTGGATCTATCCTATCTTCATTAGCCAATGCCACTTCATAGGTTCAATTGACTGCAATTCATTGTGGAATTCTTGAGTCTTTGCCGCCTTCTATAACAAACTTTTCAAGGTTAGAAATGTTGCATCTTCGTTAACCTTTGGCAGTCTTTGTTCAACTTAAAAAGCCTTTGAGTTCTATCTCGATTGAAAATTTTCTGGCTGGTCTTATTCCAGATCCAATTTGCAAAATTTCCTCTCTTCAATATCTTCTTTTGGCTATCAATTCTCTCATGGGAAGATTATCTGATTTCCTCAGCCAGATTCTGAACCTTTAAACCTTGTTGTTAGTGGCAATAATTTGAATGGAGCCCTTCCTTTCTTAACGTCATTGTGGCACAACTTCTAGCACTGAGTATTCATTGGCTTAGGGATAAGTGGACTAACTTTGAGAATAGATCAATTCTCTTTTCCCCCTGGTTTCTGGCCCCAAGCCTTTGGAGCGAAGTTTAAAAAAAGGGGTTTACACATCAAAAAAAAAAAAAACTGCTGTAACAGAATGGATCTCTCATGCAACCTGCTGAAACATTCCACCCGAAATAGGCCTTCAAGGGGAGCTTGTTATGCTCAACATTACACATAATAGTCTCTCTGGTATGATCCGGAGTAGTGTTTGGCAGCATTAATAGCTTGGAGTCACTGGACCTCAGCTTCAACAATTTGAGTGCAGGCATCCAGATATCACTGACTTTGTTAGATTATCTGTCTTCTTTATATTTGTCTTACGACAATTTTAGTGGGAAATTCCAGCAGGGATGCACTTCAGAAAATTGCAGATAGACGAGCTCATATTGGGAACAGATTCTGATGTGGTGCTCCTAATGTGACAATTTGGAACAGCAATGCAACCATTGACTTTGAGGATGGTAGGCAGAAATTCTTCCATGGGATTGTGTTTCTTGGGCTATGCAATAGGATTTTGGGGACATTTTAGGCCCTTTCTTTGATAAATTGCATTGAGAATCATCAAATGCTTGACAACATGCTGGCTCGAGTCTCATGGTAACTAGTTTTGATGAAATGTAACACGAGGTTCCCTTTTTTGGGGTTTGGTTTTGCTTTGTTTTTAGATGGGTCTGTCCTGAGGCAGTCTGAACCCTGAACATACATTCACCTCCATTGAAATTATCATGCGCATTAGTAGTATGAATTATGAAAAATAAAAGGAAAAGGATGTTTTCTTATCCTCTTCTTCTTAATGCGATATAATGTATGTGGATGCTATGCACATTCCTTACATGAAGAATAATGTCTCTATTTTTTTAATCCTCAATTTAACCCCAATTAAGTGGAAACTTAGGTCTCCAACTTTGTTTTGAAGATTTAATCCATCCACCAAAACCACAAAAAGGTAGCTCATGTGTAAATGTTTGTTTGTGCACATCCTATTTTGGTGAAAGACTTAGTGGGTGTGTGGTAAACCAACTTAATAACTTAAAATGACTTAATAATTTAATTTGAGTCATTAAGTAAATTAAGTATATTTGGTAAAATAACTTAATGGTATGACTTAAAGTCAAAAACAATTTTAAGTGATAAGTAAAAGCAATTAACTTATTTTTAAGTTTACATTTTCATTTTACATTTTTACCTCATTTTATTTTATTTATCTCAATGATTGCTTTTACAACTCTATGACCTTCATTGTTACTTGATATCTTTTATCATAGTAATGATTTATGATGATAAATATGTTAATTTGGTGATTTAGAATATATTTTAAGTTAATTTTATCAAATGACTTTAATATTTAAAGTAAGAATTGAGTAATAAATTTTAAGTTACTAATTTAAGTATAATTTAATTTAAAATCAATCTAAATTATTAAGTAATAAATATTAAGTTTTATCAAATATTCCCCTAATAGCTGGGTGTGTATGACATGGAAGTCAATTGAAGAAGACCTTTTGAGAGCAATTGACAAATAAACTCATTTTTCATATTCAAGCTTTCAAAAGAGTTTTGTTTTTTAAGAACGGTTTTCAAATGATCATCTCCTTCATTTGTTTATTTGAAAATTTGAAAATGGAGAATACTTGGAGATGTTTGAATTGGTCAGCGTCAGTGTATAAGCAATAAAAGAGAGACACCTATAAGCAATTAAAATTCATCAACTATTTTTAAACCAGGGCTCATGATGTGTTCCCAATGAAGACTTGCTATTATTTTCAAGGTTCTAACTAGGGCAAACCTTTGTTGAATTTTTGGTTTCTCCTTAACAAGTTAGAAAGCGATAGAATTTTTGTTTTTTGATAAGTAAAAGGGTTGTATAAAAAACCACCAAAGCAGTGGCTTAAAGATTACAAGAAAGAAAATACCCTCCACACCTTAGCTGAAAGCCAAGGACAGAGGAACAACCCAACCCACACCCTTAATGGGTTCCCACCCAATCGACAAAATCAACTAAGGTCAAGGGACCATCTTTTATAGACAATTTCGTCTCTGACCAAAGAAAAAATAAAAAACAATACTTAAGCCTTTGAATTGATAGCTCTTCTTCCTCAAAAGCAACTTTGTTTCTTACCTTCCAAACCATCCAAAAAAGACACAAAGGACTTGCTTTCCAAACACCCTTCCTTTTTTTTTTCCCACAAAAGACCCATTCTACCCCAAAAGCATCTCCTTAACAGTGGCTGTTAGCACCCACTGCACCCCAAACATAGAGAAAAGCAACGCCCAAAGAGTCCTGTCTTTACACATTGGAGGAGAATGTGATCTATTGATTCTTCATGCCTTTGACAAAGGTAACATCTGTTCGCTAGAGTTCATCCTCTCTTTTGAAGTTGATCCAAGGTAAGAGTTTTCTCCCAAGTTGCTTCCCACCTAAAAAAACTCACTCTAGGCCGCACATAGACTTTCCAAATGACCGAAGAAGGGAAAGAGGCTGGAGGGCCTAATACTAATGATTTGTATAGAGACTTAACTGAAAACTTCCCACATTTAGTCTCTCTCCAAATCACCCTATCATCCACTGCTTGTTGAACTCTCTTCCCATTTAAGGCCAAAAAGAATCTGCAAACCTCATCCAACTCCCAATCATTAAACGGTCTAGAAAAAAGCGAGCTCCAACTCCTCCCGCCCTCGTTGCAACACCACACATGTTTAACCGAAGCATCCTTGAAAACAACCAAAGCAAATAAGGAGGGAAAAGAAACATAAAGAGGTTCAACCCCACACCAAATATCTTTCCAGAATTTTACCCTTTGCCCATTCCCCACAACAAAAAATAGCCTACTTCTTACAACATCCCAATCCTTCTTAACAAATTTCCACAACCCCACACCATACCCCCTCTTGCTTCCTTAGAACACCATCCCCCTTGCTCCTCCCCATACTTTTCCTTAATCACTTAATTCCAGAAAGCCTATCTCTTAATAGCAAATCTCCAATTCCATTTACACAAGAAAGCGATAGAATTTAGATTCACATTATGAATTGAGAAACATTCTATTGCGAGTCGAAACTAAGTAATTTCCTTGTTTAAGTTCTTTATGCATATAAAGAAGTTTGTTAAGAAATTATGATATTCTACTTTAGATAAGGGAAGAAGTTCTTAATACTATATATACAATGAACTCCTAATAGTATAGATACATCTAAAGCCGTAAGCGTCATTAAATTCAAAGCAGATAATATTTACATGAAAGAGAACGAATCGTTTTAAAATAATGTCAAAACCAATCATTGATCCAAAGTATGATTCTGTATCTTTGGCTTTAAAAGGGGCATTTCTTTGTCTAGTCCCACAATTCTATCCATTTGACTTTGTAAGGAATATTTGTTTGTCTGGTCCTACAACCCGATCTTATAAAAGGTATTTATATGTTTAATATCGTAATGAAGGTGATTGTAATATCTTGCATTAGATATAGGGAAAGAAGCTCTTGAAATGTTGTTACAAATTGTATCAGAGTTAATCCTCATCCCTACAATCCCATATAATACAATAAGAACATTGTGTCTGCAACCATCAATCATTTCTTGCATCAATATTCACTAAAAAGGCATGTTTTGAATTGTTCCAACCGAACAATTCAAAATTCTTTGGAACAATTCAAAATAAACCTGTAAAATAAGAAAGAAAATCTGACCCTTACCTCATCATAAACCATTAAAATAAGGTAAGATAAGAATGAAAATCTGAGTGTTACCTCTGCTATGGTATATAAACCCGTAAAATAATGGATACATTAGCCATTGCATAGGATGATAACCTTGATATGAAAAATTCAAAGTAGAGATTAGTCCATGCCATTTCCTTGCTTGGTGCCCGCTTAACAGTTACAATCAGTAATATTGGACACATTGTCACGTCATAGTGAGGAAAACTCACTCACAAGCACCATCTTCCTCCTTGTATATAAGTAGTACATGCCTTAATTGGTCACACCAGAGAGCTAACCATGAACCTACAACACGATTTTGCTTCCTTTATTTTCCTCTTCCTATCCATTCTGTGTGTTATTGGTGGTTGCCATGAGGAAATGGCAACTCTGTTGAACTTTAAATCCTCTCTTGCAAACCATTCAAATTGCTTGTCTTCATGGTAAGGGCAAAACTGCTATAGCTGGCTTGGCATTCGATGTTTAGACTCACTGTATGTTATAGCTGTTAACCTCCGGAATCCCAACCTAGACAGCTTTATACTCAACATGAACTCATAACTTGTTTCTATTAGATTTAAGCGTATGGAAACAAAAGACTAGCCTAAAAGACACAAACAAAAAACATAATGAATAACAAGAAAAACTTTTCGGTTGAGGCGTGACAAGCACTGTCCTTGAAACAGATCCACCCTTCTCAAAGATGAACTCGGTACACTAGGGTAGTAATGGTCTACCTTTAGGATTTAATAGCCAGATCTCGCCTTGGGTGCACTCTGTAAGCGAGATGTGTACAACTCGGGTTTTGAAAAAATTCCTCCAGATAGATATATGAAAATACTCTTTGAAAATTGGTATTCATATATATAGAGAGAGGGGTAACTTGCTTTTATAGGCCACTAACATAGTCCCAATGGTAATCTACTTGTAATTAGAAGATGACACAAAGTGGAAGGGGAATCTACTTATAAAAGGAATAAGACTCCACTAGCACAATCCCAATAGCACTTCCACCAAGGATGAAAATATATCCACTAGTGGATTTCATCTTATCTGAATTCGAGATTCAATTTGCATCACTAAATCCTTCAAGAACACTTGGAAATCCACTAAAGCACAAACCATAGTTAATGGTGCCTCTCAAATACTTAAGGATTCTACGAACAACAGTCCAATGGTCTTGATTAGGACTTTGGGTGTACCGACTCAATCTACCTATTGCATAAGCAATGTTAGGTCTGGTACAGTTCATTAAGTTCATTAGGCTCCATATGATTTGAGTATACTCTATTTGGGTAACACTATGTTCTCTATTTTTCTTCAGCCGTGAGCTGGGATCATAAAGAGTTGACACTGGTTTACAATTAAAGTGTTCAAACTTTCTTAGGATCTTCTCAACATAGTGCTCTTGAGAAAGTTTAAGCCTATTAGGTGTTCTAGTTATTTTAATTCCTAGACTCACCTCTGCCTCTTCTAGGTCTTTCATATCAAACTTAGAACCTAGGAATTTCTTGGTCTCACACACAACCTTTAGGCTAGTTCCAAAGATCAGTATGTCATCAACATAAAGGCAGTTGACTACACATGTGTTATCCTCATACTTGCTGTAGATACACTTATCAACATCATTAATGGAATATCCATTAGTTACTAACACATGATCAAACTTGTTGTGCCACTATTTGGGAGCTTGTTTTAATCCATATAGTGATTTAATCAATTTACACACCTTTTTCTCCTTCTCTAGAATTACACAACCCTTAAGTTGATTCATATAAATTTCCTCTTCCAAATCTCCATTCAAGAATGTAGTCTTGACATCCATTTGGTGTATCACCAAATTATGAATGGAAGTTAGAGCGATTAATACTCTAATTGATGCTATTCTATTTTGAATATGACATGCGGATAGGATAACTTCTCCCCTCAAGTTCAAGGGTGTTCCTAAACTTACCAACATTACATCAAAGGTTTTAGGTCAGTTAAAATGTGTCCTAAGTTCACTATATTAATTGCAGAGAAAACCATTTCCTGCCATCTCTTAAAGAATGTCCTATTGAAGGGATCAATTTTAGAGGTATCAGGACAGGTGTGAACTAGGGAAGCTTCCATTTGGATATATTTCAAGATTGTTGGTTTTAAGGGTATGGAAACAAAAGACTAGCCTAAAAGACATAAACAAAGAACATAATGAATAACAAAAAAAACCTATTGGCTGAGGTGTGACAAATATTGTCCTTGAAATAGATCCACCCTCCTCGAAGATGAACTTAGTGCATTAGGGTACCAGTGGTCTACCTCTAGGATTCAACAGTTAGATCTCGCCTTGGGTGCACTCTGTAAGCGAATGTGTACAGCTCGGGTTTTTAAAAAATTCCTCCAGATAGATGTATGAAAATACTCCTTGAAAAACTCTCTAAAAAATTGGTATTCATATATATATAGAGAGAGGAGTGACCTGCTTTTATAGGCCACACTAATGCAGTCCCAATGAGAATCTACTTGTAATTAGAAGATGACACAAAGTGGAAAGGGAATCTACTTATAAAATGAATGAGACTCCATTAGCACAATCCTAATAGGACTCTTCCAAAAAATATAACACTAATAGAATAAAATAAAATATAATAAAATAAAAAATAATTCTCAAAAATAAAAATAGAAATTATTTACACTCTTCCTACAGTTTCCACTTCAAACTTTAAGACTAGTATAAAATTCTCTTGATGGTCCAATCCCAGATTCAATTTGCAAGATCTTCTCACTTCAATATCTTCTTTTGGCTTTCAATTCTCTCATAGGAAGATTACTTGATTGCATCAGCTAGCTTACAAACCTCATTCAATTGTTCGTTTGTGGCAACTGTGATGTCCCACATCGGATATGGGAGAATGTTCTTGGCACTATATATGTAGAGGCTCCTCTTAATCAAGTAGACGCGTTTTAAAGCCGTGAGGACCCCTTTGGGTCCAAAGTGGACAATATCTACACAATTGGGAGCGGGTCGTTACAAATGGTATCAGAGCCGATCCCCGACCCCGATATGAGAATTTGTTTGTCTCCATAAAGGGTGTTTGTCTGTTTGACCCCGTAATCCCATGGGACACAACGAGGACGTTGTGTCTGCATGGGGGGGTGTTTGTGATGTCCCACATTGGATATGGGAGAATGTTCCTGACACTATATATGTAGAGGCTCCTCTTAACCAAGTAGACGCGTTTTAAAGGCGTGAGGACTCCTTTGGGTCCAAAGTGGACAATATCTACACGGTTGGGAGTGGGTCATTACAAATGGTATCAGAGCCGATCCCCGACCCTAATATGGGAATTTGTTTGGCTCCGTAAGGGGTGTTTGTCTATTTGACCCCGTAATCCCATGGGACACAACGAGACGTTGTGTCTGCATGGGGGGGTGTTTGTGATGTCCCACATTGGATATGGGAGAATGTTCCTGACACTATATATGTAGAGGCTTCTCTTAACCAAGTAGACGTGTTTTAAAGCCGTGAGGACCCCTTTGGGTCCAAAGCAGATAATATCTACACGGTTGGGAGCGGGTCGTTACAGCAACAATTTGAATGGAACCATTCCTTCCTTGATGTCTTTGTTCCATAATTCCAAACCAGAACTCATTGGTTTAGGAAGTAGTGGACTAACTTTGGAAGTAGATCAATCCCCTTTTCTACCCATCTTCCATCCCCAATTCTTGGAGCTAAGTTCATGTGACATAGGAGGAGGTATCCCAGACTTTCTGTCAAATCTGACCCAACTTGCATTCTTGAGTTTGGCAAACAACAGTCTATCAGGAGCAATCCCATCTTGGCTGTTCAATCTCCCCAAGCTTAATTATTTAGATATTTCTTTCAACAAGCTGAAAGGAGTTCTTCCACCCATTACTCAGCTTCACTCGTACATCTGGCATGGGACATTAAATTTAGCCAGGAACAGTCTTCAAGGGCATATTCCTCTGGAGTTTAGAGACATAGAGAACATCAATTTATCTGGGAACAATTTTACAGGCCATATACCAGCACAGATTCAAGGACTTGGAAATATTAGATACTTGTCACTGTCGGACAACAAACTCTTTGGTAAGATCCCGCTCCCTTTCTGTGGCGCAGATAATGTTCTATTGCTCCTTGATCTTTCTAATAACAAGCTGGTAGGAAGAGTCCCTATCAGTGTAGGAAATTGTACATCTCTTGTTGTCCTCAACCTTGGAGGGAACAACCTCAGTGGAAACATTCCAAATGTACTCAAGGCTGCAAAAGATCTTACCTATCTAGAATTAAGTGACTATCACTTTGATGGCCCTTTCCCAAGTTTCATTCAGAAACTTAAGAAGTTGGAGGTTCTGATGTTGGCGAATAACAGATTAGAAGGAAAGATTCCCAGATTCACTGGAGACCTCAAAAACCTCCATATTCTTGTGTTAAGATCAAACTCCTTCAATGACTCAATCCCAGCAGAGATTAACAAGCTAGAAAAACTGCAATTTCTGGACTTCTCAAACAATAAACTTTTTGGTCCCCTACCAGAGAAACTAGATGGTTTGAAGTTGCTGAGGGAACGAGAAGATGGAGATATTCTTGGTTATATCATCTCAGCAATGTGTTTTGGGTTGGAATTGAACATGGTGGGCAAGGGATTGTTGCTTCAATATGATGTGGTTCGGATGTAACATAATGGAATAGATTTCTCATGCAACAAACTCACAGGCAATATTCCACTGGAGATTGGCCTTTTGGAGGTACTTTTTATGCTCAACATCTCACAGAATTGTCTCTCTGGTATGATCCCAGATAGCATTGGCAGCATGAAAGGCTTGGAGTCACTGGACCTTAGCTTCAACAACTTGAGGGGAGAGATCCCAACAGCATTAAGTATGTTAGATGCTCTCACTACTTTGAATTTGTCTTACAACAATTTGAGTGGGAAAATTCCAGTAGGCCGACATTTTGAAACACTGAACGAAGATGGGTCGGCATACATTGGGAACAAATTCTTATGTGGTGCTCCTGATGGGGCTACTTGCGACAGCAATGCTTCATCTCCTCCAGTAACAGTTGATGTTGAGGATGATAGGCAGAAGTTCCTGTTCTATGGGATTGTGATTCTTGGCTATGGAGTTGGCTTTTGTGGGCTTTTCGGAGTAGTCTATTTGATGGGGGAGGAGTGGTGGAAGAGGTACTGGAGGGCCATTGATAAGATTGCATTGAGAAT
This sequence comes from Vitis rotundifolia, assembly GCA_030254885.1. NCBI lineage: Eukaryota > Viridiplantae > Streptophyta > Magnoliopsida > Vitales > Vitaceae > Vitis > Vitis rotundifolia. Next base: position 11,506,942 of record CM058156.1, read on the forward strand.
CATCAAATGCATGGTAAGTTGCTAGCTTAGTTTCATGGTCAACTCGTCTTTGATGTACTGCAAGCCTCTTAAGCTTTGCTTTGACTGATCTAAATAAAATCTACTGGTATTAGTACGCATAGTTTCTGGTTCTGCATTTTTCCTGAGCTTTTCCAATGTCAAGGTTCCTTACAAAATGGACTTGTAAGGAGATGAAGATCTGCTCTTACTGTTAGGCCTCTGGATTTTAGTATAGTGTTCAAGGTTATTATGGTTGTACTAGGCTGTAGGGCGTAATTGATATATGTTGGAGGCATGTGTTAAAAACTCTCCATGTTATTTAGATTGCGTTTAATAGTGATTTTATAAAGTGTTTTTAATTTTTCTAACACTTAAATTTTTTTATTTTTTAAGTAGTTAAAATATTAGAAACACTTTTTAGAATCATGGTCAAATGAACTCTTTTTATCATTCAAATATTAAAAATGTTAGAAACATTTTCTAAAATCACTTTCAAATGCACTCTTAACTTCACTTTGTAAATGATTTTAGTTAAAATGTTTTTGTTAGTGTGTTTGATATTTTTACTCAAAGTACTTTAATGGAAGTGTTTTCTTTAAAAATATTTTTGGAAAAATCACTTATTAAGTATTTCTTTAAGAAACATTATAAGAAATTTTTCTCAAACCCTCGATTTTCCTTTAAAAATGTTTTTTTTAAAAAATTTTTTATGGTAGAAGTGCTTTCTAAAAACACTATTAAGAGTGAGTTTATGAGTGATTCTAGAAAATGTTTTTAGCATTTCTAACATTTGAATGATAAAATTTTTTAAGTATTAAAAATATTAAAAGTATTTCCTATAATCACTATCAAACGAGCTCTAAGTAACATATATGTTTACAACTTTTTCTGTTAGAAACACTTTTAAAGAGATTCATTTGATGTTTGGATATATATAAACTATATAAGCTAAAGAAATACTTTAATAATATTTTTGGTAATGTACCATAAAAGTGATTTTTAAGACAATTATTTATCAAATAATTATTCAAAGTCATTTTAAATGGTTTTTCATATTTTTAAAAGTGATTTAAAAAAATTTATCAAATGTTTAATAATTATAAGAAGCCACTTACAAAGATAAGGAAGTGTTGTTAGTCCTTACAAAGATATGAGTTTACAAAAGGAAGCGCTTTTAAACTCATTTACTCTTAAATAGGCTATCATATAGATTGACACAAAGTTTAGTTTGTCATGAGACATTGTTGGAGAGATATCATCAATCCTCATTGAAATTATCATTATACATGCATAATCTGTAGTACTTATAAAAGTACAAGGTGTTTATCATTTTTTTTCTCAATAATGCCCTAATCAAGCCCATAATCAAGTAAAAAAATAACTAAAATCAATTAAAACCCAATAACCTAGCCCATTAAATGTGAGCCATCAAACTCAACCAATTATATGTTAGTTTATACAAATCCAACCAATTATTAATTAATTTCTAGAAAATCAAAATTTTTATGGAAAAGGGAATAATAGGTGGCAATTAGGGGAAAAGAATAAGGGAAAGAAAAAGTTTGTAATAGATATATGCAGAGAAGAAACAAAGATGTGAGTATGAGAAGTGAGAAAAAGATTGAAGGAGAGAGATGTTTTTTCATTGAACTCTTTCCGTTTCTAATATTAATAATTTACTCTTATCTTTAACTAGGTCACTATTGATTCTGACAAGTGACAACAAGTATTTTCAAGATAAGCATTATGATATCTCTTGAGTTTGAGACAATTTGTCCTTTGAATGATCTTAAAGACGTGTGATCATAAAATCTATTATTGTAATAATTCTTTTAGTAAAACTTGACATATGTTTTTAAATAGTTAAAGTATATCAATTGATTACATAAGAAGATGATCTGAGACTTAAGGATTGTAAAGATAATCTTAAAAGGTTTATAATGTTCATCTTATTAGATTATAGACATCGATCCATAGGAGACTTGCATGCAGTCATTTTTAGGTCATGGACTTGAGTTTTCATTTTAATTTAATATTATATAATATTGGAGTACAGTTAATTCTTTGTAGTGGAATGTTAAGTTAATTTTAAAATTAGATATTGGGGGAACTAGTGTTTTTTTATGGGTCCTAGTGGTCCTAATTCAAGCTTATATTTCTTGGTGACACATTATTTAAAGGATAGTTGGATTCTTTATTCATATATTTGTATAAAAGCATTTTGGTAAATGCACAGGGTTGCACAAGAGCTTATGAATGGTTTTTTTTAGATTGGGTAAATTAATTAATTAAAGTCTGATATAATTAATTAATTAATTAATTAATTAATTAGAATCCAATTGGTTAGATTAAGTGACCTAAGCCCAAGATAAGTTTAAGTCACTTAAGCTCATAAACAAGCCTATATAAACCCCCTTACGGTTTTAGGGCTTGTAACTTTTGTTATTCAATCTTTATAAAAGGGAGAAACCTAGCCTCAATCCCCATAGAGAAGATTCTACCATCCTCACCTTCTAAGATATAGAAAAAGAGCCATCAAATAGAAGGTCATAAGGTATTTAAAATCTACACTAACCTGTTCACTAACTAGAATCGATTTGGGAATATCCAAACTTACAAGTATTTTTTTTAGTACTTAGATCTAAGTTTCATGTTTTTGAATACTTCAATTGTGTAGATCTAAATCCCTAGGATAATAGTAGCTTGTACCCTAACTATCCAAGGCTTGGAGTGGGGTAATCTAGATATTCCAACACTTTTATCTTCCATGAACATGTGGTGCACCATGTTAATTGAAGTACAACATCAACAATATTGCATGGATGGCATACTAATATAGAACTCCCAATATGTGCACCAAACCTCAATGCTCTTGAAGCCATCATTATCTAACTACCACCATGCTTTCTATCATGACCTTTCTCATGGGAATGCAAGCTAATGATGAAGACGAATGTGACAATTTAGAGAAGAAGAAGGAGGTCCTACATGTTGATTGGTAGAAGGTGTGATGAACCTCCATCGACCCTCAACTTGCTCCCTTGACTTGTCTAGAAGGTAAAAGACTAAATGTTGGTTGATGTTGACTTAGATCAAAGTGTGTTATAGGGAGTGAGTAGAGGCTTTTAAACAATTAAAGTATAGGTGAGGAGGAGTAGTGAGAGCTAGGCCTAGTTACGATTAGGAAGCAAAGAGTATAGATGGAGTTTTTTTTTCTCGTTTTTAAGTCTTCAATTCCATATTATAGAAGGGAAAGTTAGAGATTGCTTACCTTTTTTTTAGGAGAGAACTCTATAAAAAGCAATTGACTATAACTCTTAAAGTCATTTTTTTTAATTTAATTTTTTTTTATTTAAATGAAATTTAGATTTCAAGAGAGAAGTCTTTTATTGTTTTCTTTGTTAATTCAATTTTACTTTTGAGTTAAAAACTTTCTAATGATTTTCTTTTCAACTTACCAATAGAGGACTAATTTAGCTTAGGTCATGGGGTTGAAGGGAGTAGTGTCCCTTGTAACTTAAAATTTAGTCCTTTGTATTAATAGTGTAGTGGATGGGGAAGTGAAGTTCATGGTTATAGTAAATGAATGTTGCAAAATTATGAACACCACAAGCTAATCAATTATGAGAGCATGTTTGAATCTTAAAGTTTAACTTTCAATCTCTTTGAAGCCCAACACACTAGAGGGTGAAAGTAGGTCCTTCTTGTAATAAATGCTTACTTCAAAGTTGTGAAGACCACAAGCTAAACAACCTTTGGAGTGAGTTTGGGCTACACAACCTTAAAATTTCACTTCTAATCCTCCTATAGCTGAACACACTAAAGAGGGTGAAAGTAGGTCCTTATTATAGTAAATGCTTGCTGCATGGTTCTGAAAGTCATAAACTAAACAACCTTGAAAGTGAGTTTGGGCACTAAAGGATTTGACCTAGCTTAATCCAATCTAGTATAGTAGTTTCTCTTAAGATCAAAGGACCAAAGGGATGATCTTGTATTAAGAGATGGATCGAGTTAGGGAAAAGGTGCACCTTATGATACGATCCACACCACAAAATTGAGAAACTTGTGGATCAAGAATGACTCCAAGATCGTTTAGAAATAGATTTGAATGAAACTGCGACCCATTGCTTATATGGGAAGCAAGAACCTTGGTATAATGAAGATGCCATAATCAATTATGGAAGGATTGATTGATAAGTTGAAGGAGAACGCCACATAAATCTTTCTAATAAGTTCAAAGAGTTCTAAAAGAACTAAAGAGAATTTTCTCTCGCTAAATTATGAATGAAATATGTATTATTTTTCAATAAGTTGATGACTATTTAAATACAAAGGGGTCCACAAATTTGACAGTTATACAATCCCAAAATATTTTGCCTAGATTTCGTAGATAGCCAAAAAGGGAAACTAGAATATCTTGAGTTGGATTTTAAAAATTGAATCCATTATTTTCTAAAATCATGCATACCCTAAAGTAAAAAGGAAACAAAAGAATTTTTAATTTATTACTTCTTCGAAAATTAAAATATAATAATAAATAAGAAAAGTAATTTAGCAATCTTAAAAGATTGTTTTAAATTACACCAGCCAATCTCCTTGATGAGTCAAATATTGGGTAATCACTAATTTATGAAACTCCATTCAATCCACGCAATTTGTGACCTGTTCTCTTTGATGAATTTTTCTAGATTATTCAAAAGCTTGAATCATGAAAATCCAACCTTGTGGGACATGTAGAGCATCTTCCTTGACTCTCCACGAATTCATTTCAACTTAAATATTGTGAACAAGTCCATTGAGAGTTTCTTTGAACTTTTTTAACTTGAGCCCTTGTAACCGGACCAACGGGGAACATGAATAGGATATGCATTCCATTTATTAGTTATGCCTTCATCACCTTATTTAACATTTTCCCATAACATTGTTTTCTTGCTATTCAATAACTAATTTGTTTTACCCTCTTTACACACTTGGTTGAAATTTACAAAAACCTTATGACAATCTGCTAAGAAATAATTTTCTATGGATCAACCCTAATAATTCACTATACTACAATTTTGAAGAAATCCTTAAAGTCGGGGATTTGAACTACAAAAAAAATGAACATTAATATGAGTTTGGAGGATCGTAGTATAATAATTATTTCATAACTTACTAATTTTATTTTATTTCAAATTTAGTATTAAAATAAAATTTTAATGGATTATTTAATTACATTAAAAAAAATGGATAATAATATACCTTTGTAGTACAGATTAAATATAATTCTTTTCAAGGAAAAGAAAATAATATAATATAATATATGATAAATAGATAGGCATCGTGGTTCTCAAGGCTGCAAAGGCATGTGAGCGTGGAGGGGCGTACCTTTAATCACGTGAGGAGCGCATGGAAGTTACTGGAATGGACATCGTGGGCCCCACATCACCCCCGTTCCCCAATTGGACCGTGTTGGCCACTCAAAAGGGAAGCACGTGGGGCACAAGCACAGGGTTTGTTTGTTTGTTTAAAAAATAAAAAGATAATAAAACGCCGCGTTTCAGTCGCCGGCTGGTCATGGCTCATGACCCAGAAACCACATTGAATTCTATTCTAATTTCTAAATTCTAATTCTACCAAACCCCTCTCTTTTTCTTCACCTCTTTTCTCTTTCTCTCCTCTCTTCTCTTTCTCCTTAATCCGCTCAATATCTCCATGGACCTTCACGCACCCACATCAACAAACCCTACAACTCCTCTTTCTCCTCATCAATTTCGTGTTTCACTTGGCGTTTTTAGCATCAGCTGATATCCGAATTAAGGTAGATCTGATTCCAGGATTTCTTCGATTTCTTTTTGGTTTTTTCTTAAATAGCAGATTGATCTGGTTGGGTCGACGATTAGGGTTTCTTTTGTTGACTGATCTACTATTGTTCTCTTTTTGTCGAATTTGTTCTTGAAAACCCTTTTTGATTTTTATCTGTGATTGTGTATAAAGATGGGGGGATTTTTGTAAATTGGAAAGGTAAAAGGTAAGTGCGTGCGTGTGTGATTTTGTGTTGCTGATAGAATATATTGGTATTTTTTGTCCTCTTTATGTAAAAAAGTTTCGGGCATCTTAAAAAATTTCTAGGGTTTTTGGGTTATGGTCTTGGTGTTCTCATATTTTTGATTTTTTTTTTTGAATTAATTAGGAACCTTGTTGTGCAAGTCATGTTTGAAGTGCATTTAAAAAGAAGATTGACTTAGGGTAAGGTTAGGGCGACCCATGTTTTGTGGAATCGAGGGTTCTTTTCAATTTGATATGAGCTATTTTAAGATTCTTGGATCGGTGGAGACAAGGTTTTTGGTCTTTTGGGTCTACAAGTTCCTGTAATTGATGATTGGGTATCTTTTCTGACGCGGAAAAACATGATCTTTTTAACTTTAGGTTGATTAGGTTTTAGATTGATCTTTTGTTTTCAGGTTATCCAAATAGGTTGGATGTTTTTTTTTTTCCCCTTTAATTTGGAATTTAATTTTTTTTACCATGTTTGGATTCTAATTCCAGCCAAAAGGTTGGGGAGTTCAGATTATTTGATTGTATTTTATATTATTTTGCATGATATGATTTCTAGAATTAGAAACAATCAATTCATTTAGGGTTTTAGTTGTTAGAATGCGCTATTTCTTGCTGCTTGTTTTTCATTTTTTTATTTTTTATTTTATTTTTTTATTTTTATGATGTGCGTTCTAATGCATTCTGGTTTTAAAATTAGTCAATATTTATTCAGAGGATTATTACAATTTGAGGCTATTGGGAGGAGACATCTTTGCTATTGAACCATTAGATCAAAAGAATGTTAAGCTTCCTATGCAGATTATCACTAATTTGGAAGCTGGCAACCTCAGCAGTGATTACTCATGATAACACAGTTATTGTGTATATCAAATTAGTTTACAATAATGTGGAGTAGGCAGGATTTTGATTAATAATTGATTGTTGATTGTTAAGGAGCAGATCAATGTGAAAACTACTTGGTGTAAATATACCAGATTGTGCCTAGGTCTGGGACACCGCAGAATATGGAAAGTTAGAAAAGTCTTACATGGAGCTGCTGTTTAAAGAGAATTGAATTCCTCATAACATATGATGTCGATCTTTTATTTGGCTAGTATTTTTAGCTGCCAAAGAAGTCAGTTATCATGTGGGCCACTGCATACTTTAATATAAGTTTGTGAATTGTTCCCTCATATTTTCTGAAATTAATTATCATTGCTTCAAAGATAGAAAAGGTATCCATGGGAACATTTTGTGGCACTTGGTTTAAGGATGTGGTAGAAGGATCTAGTCATGCAAGCACTGTTTGCTCTTGGGTAGCTGAAATGTCCATGTGATTCAGCACTGGTGAACAGAGAGAGATATAAATAATGTTTTGACTTTTTCTGGTTGTATTGAATGGACTCTTGTGTATGATTGATTTTTCTGGAATGAAGTAGCTTGCAGTTTATCTTTTTGCTTCGGTTTCTTAGAAGTTCTCTCTTTTATCTCCTGCTCACCCTGCCTCTGTAATTTCTTTTACTGAATTAAAATATTTTTATCGAATCATTGAGTCGTTGATATTCATACAAAATTTCTGCAGATTTTGAAGTGGTTTGCATCACATATTTAATGGCTGATGATTGTACAAATGGATAAAATGTCTGCTCCTTCAGCACGGGAGCTTGCTCAACGTCTTTATGACAAGGTATCCAATTTTTTCTTGCAAAGTTTGAGCACCTTTTCATTCCTCTTTCTTCTGTATATGTACACAAATCACATGGATGCCTGTCTAAAAATCTTGGTTCATGGTATGTTGACATTGACCTTTCTGCAGAATATTGAGTTGGAGAATAGACGTCGGAAGTCGGCCCAGGCAAGAATTCCCTCAGATCCTAATGCCTGGCAACAAATGCGTGAGAATTATGAAGCCATAATTCTCGAGGATCATGCTTTTTCTGAACAGCATAATATTGAATATGCACTCTGGCAGTTGCATTACAGGCGGATTGAGGAACTAAGAGCGCACTTCAGTGCTGCTTTAGCTTCTTCAGGCTCAGCCACATCTCAGAGTGCAAAAGGCCCACCGCGTCCTGATCGAGTTGCAAAAATACGTCTGCAATTTAAAAACTTCCTTTCTGAAGCAACTGGATTTTACCATGAACTAATTTTAAAAATCAGAGCTAAGTATGGGCTTCCTCTGGGAAATTTCTCTGAGGATTCAGAGAATCAAATTGTTATGGAGAAAGATGTAAAGAAATCTACGGAGATGAAGAAAGGGTTGATATCCTGTCATCGTTGTTTGATATACCTGGGTGATCTTGCTCGTTACAAAGGACTATATGGAGAGGGTGACTCCAAAACTCGTGATTATGCAGCAGCTTCCAGTTACTATCTGCAAGCTGCATCTCTCTGGCCGTCAAGTGGGAACCCTCATCATCAGGTTTTACTTTCAAATTCTGCTCTTAGTGACCTCATTTATACTAATTTTCCTCTACATCCTTTTCTCCTTGGTTTGGTTTATTTTACTATTTTTTTTTCTTTCAGCTTGCAATATTGGCTTCCTATTCTGGTGATGAGTTGGTGGCTGTGTACCGGTACTTTCGGAGTTTGGCTGTAGATAGTCCCTTTTCAACTGCAAGGGATAACTTGATTGTTGCATTTGAGAAGGTATCGCTTCATCTGTGTTTCTCTGTGTGCTATGCTGTTTTTGTTAAAATATTTGGGCTGTTTACTTTTATGTTCTGCAAAGACTAATGAATCCATATTCGTATTATCCTATTAAAATTTTGTTTTATGTGTTTCTCTTCCATCTTCTATGGACTAAGCAGTCTGCCAAAAGCAGCAACAGTCATATATTCTTCTCCTTAAATAAGGTGCTGATTTATTGCACAAACTGCGTTTGCCTGTTTATGGCAGTTTTTTACTTTTCTTTTTTCTCCCTAAACTTGTTTGATTCTCTCTGTATCCTGCCCTGTGTGTGCATGTGTGAATGTGTCAAACACATGTCATGTGCGTAATGTGAAACATGCATGTATCTGCATGTCACATGTGTGATTGTATGGGTGTGCATGCTTTGTTGATCTGCGTTGAATAGTCTAACACCTTAATAATATCTGGATGACAACTTATTTTATTTTAGTAGAAAATTCATGTACCATCTAGATGGTAAATTAGACCACTGTACAATTTGTTGGGGTTGATTTTGATTCTCTCTCTTGATCAAACTAACCTTCAGAGGAGCCCCCAAACGCCACACTTCCCTTTCAGGGGTGGAGCATAAACCATCCAGAAATGAAGCTTTACCGAAGGTTTTAATAGAAAAGCAACCATTTTTAGCCAATGTAGGTGATGGCACTGCATCATTCCAACACCTCTATACCAACCTTCCATGGCCCTCTCATTCCCGTAAGTAGCAATACTGACTTCCAGTGACAACTTTCCACACCATAATCTCATCCCAGTTGATTGCACTTTTCAGAGACTAGATTACATAGACTAGGAATTGCAATAGCAGGCTGATTCTGAAGTTTGACTCATGGCACTCAAAGCTTGCCCCTTATTAGGACAGATTGTGGTAATGGTGGTGGTCAAAAGAGTTGTATGGTATATATTGTAGAAGAGCATTGTAAGAATATGAATGGATGGTTATTATTTTATACTTAATGAATGGGATAAATGGTATTTTAAGATTTAGCGAGGGAATCTTCCCCTAGCATTTATCTCCTTGAAGCTTGGCTGAAGTGGCAAGGCTTAGGAGGGAGCTTCTAGGCTCAATTTCGTGGGTTGGGTTAGATTTGCAGCCAATCTGATTCCAACCTAAATTAATAAACACTTAGCCTGAAATACAACCTGATCTCTAACCAAGGTGCTCAACTCAAATCTTATCCAATCTCATTTTTTTCCAAGTTGGGGTTAAGTTCAGATTAGGCTTGAGTTCATCAGTTTAGACTTGGGTTGGATAGGTTGTTCAGTTTGTATGGGTAAAATTCGGATTACATTAGTTGAACCCATCTATAATGACTTTTTTTTAACAAGATTCTTTTATATATTGATACTAAAATTAGGATAATAAATGAAACTTCATTTTCAGATAATAACAGGAAAGAAAAATAGATCTAATCTTAGAAAAATGAAATAATACATAAAATAATTAAATTTGACAATTTTTTCCTTTAAAATTATTTACAATCATATGGAATGAATATTATTATTCATTCTATAAAGTATCAAATCTAGTTAAGTGTAGGCTTGGGTTGCTTGAACCCTTGGTTCAAGCCCAACCAAAGTCAAGTTTAGGTTGAGAAAACTCAACCCAAGCTCAATCCAAGTATTAACAATATTTGTGCAAACCCACCTAAGCATCTGGTTGGATTTTGGTTTGGTTGGTCCAACCCAACAAAGTTGCACCTCCTGAGTTTATGTAACAGGAGAGAAATGAGGAAAAAGAAAAAACAAAAAAGAGGAAAAGCTTCACCTATTGTTTACCTACTCTGCTTTTTGTAACAGAATCGTCAGAATTTCTCTCAGCTGCTTGGGGATGCTAAAGCTTCTGCTGTTAAGGAGTCACCTGTGCGGATGACTGCCAAAGGTAGAGGGAAAGGAGAGGCAAAACTTCCATCAAAAGATTCCAACATGGAAACCAGTATTGTCAAGGGGACAGCATCCAGTATCCATGAGACATATAAGACCTTCTGCATTCGATTTGTTCGTCTAAATGGAATCCTTTTCACCCGTACAAGGTATTTTGTCCTGAACATTACTGATTCATTGTTACCATCAATCAAGCTTTATGAAGTAACCACTTATATATGACTTCCTTTCCCCAGTTTGGAAACATTTGCAGAGGTTCTCTCCTTGGTCAGCAGTTCTCTGAATGAGCTTCTTTCTTCTGGACTGGAAGAAGAGATGAATTTTGGTAAAGATGCTGTAGAGAATGGTCTTGTCATTGTTAGGTTAATCTCCATTCTCATATTCACAGTTCACAATGTGAATAGGGAGACTGAAGGTCAGACTTATGCAGAAATCTTACAGCGTACGGTTCTGCTCCAAAATGCATTTACTGCAGTTTTTGAGTTTATGGGTCACATACTAAAGAGATGTGTGCAGATCTGTGATCCTTCATCAAGCTACCTTTTACCTGGCATTCTGGTTTTTGTGGAGTGGTTGGCCTGTTGTCCGGATGTTGCAGTGGGCAATGATGTGGATGAGAAACAAGCAACTGTTAGATTGGTGTTTTGGAACCATTGTATCTCCTTTCTGAATAAGCTGTTGTTGGATGGGCTGGTGTCCATAGATGATGATGAAGATGAGACTTGTTTTTCTAACATGAGCAGGTATGAAGAAGGGGAAACTGAAAACCGACTTGCTTTGTGGGAGGATTTTGAGCTGAGAGGATTCTTACCCCTTCTTCCTGCACAAACCATTTTGGATTTTTCAAGGAAGCATTCATATGGAAGTGATGGCAATAAAGAGAGAAAAGCTCGTGTTAAAAGGATTCTTGCAGCAGGAAAGGCCCTAGCGAATGTAGTTAAGGTTGATCAGAAAACAGTCTGTTTTGATTCGAAGGTAAAGAAGTTTGTCATTGGTGTTGAGCCTCATGTATCAGATGATTTGACATTTTCCCCATATTTAGGCATGCCAATTTCTAATGGTGTGGCACTAGAATTTCCGGCAGACAAACCACTAGAATTTCGGCAGACAAAACAATGAATTTGGGAATTATGCAGCCAAAGGCACCAAATGTGGAAGGGGAAGAAGAGGATGAGGTGATTGTTTTCAAGCCAACAGTGAATGAGAAGCGAACTGATGTGATTGGTCTAACCCAGACCCCTCACCCTGAGCCTGACCAAAATGCTTCTGCACGTGAATTGCAATTTTATGGTGGTTCTGTTTCTGCCCCTCACAACAATCTTCACCAGCTTACTGCTTTAGATGCAAGTTCACAACCACTTGTATCTGGTGCTAATATTGTTCCCCAGCATCTGCAACAAATTCTGCCACGTGCTTCAAATTGGTTTGTGGAAGAGGCAGCTTCTGTTGCGAATGGTTTGAGAAGTTTGAGCTTTTTGGAGAATGGACACCAAATGAAACCTGGGATACAAGAAGATGCAATTGTTTCTTATCCTGCTTCACTTCCCCTTCCTATCCAACCATATGCCAATCTTGATGCTCGTGGCATGTTTTATGGTCGGACAAAACCCCTAGAATCAATCATACCATCCAAGATTGGCTCTATTGCATCTGCTGGACTTAATGCTGATTGTTTGATTGTAAAGACATCATCAGATTTACCTGCAAGTTCGAGGAAAACCCCAGTGAGCCGACCTGCTAGGCACCTTGGACCTCCACCTGGTTTTAGCTCGGTTCCTTCTAAACAAGTAAATGAGCCCACATCTGGCTCAGATTCAATGACTGAGAATCCACTAATGGATGACTATAGCTGGTTGGATGAATATCAGTTACCATCATCAATGAAAGGCAAAGGGCTTAACAGTTCCATCAATTATCCACCTAATGCAAACCCTCAACTTGTTAGTAACAGCAATACCTTGGCAGGGACAATTACTTTTCCCTTCCCTGGAAAACAAGTTCCAACATCACAGATCCAAGTGGAAAAACAGAAAGCATGGCAAGATCTCCAACCTCGTGAGCATCTAAAACTACACCATGAACAGCAGCTGCAGCAACCACAACAACAACAACAGCAACAACTCCTGAAAGAATATCAGCAATTTACTCCACTGCCAGATCAATATCAGGGACAGTCTGTGTGGCCAGGTCGTTATTTCGTGTGAGATCATTTTGAGAGCACAGATGGTAAGATCATGGTTTTTTTGCATTGCATCTGAAGTTATAATTGGTATTATGTGTTTCTAATTGATTATTAACTCTTCTTGGAGGTTCCTCTGATCTAGCATTTGTCTGTTCTTGAGGTCCTTGAGCATGATTCTGGTGATCGTCCTGCATTTTGTTGGTACCAAATTTGGAACTCCAACGTTGCAGCCTTGTCAATGTTGTTAAGTCTTTGTTGGAGGATGGTGTGTTGGCATCTTGCAGGCGTGTTCTACTAAACAAGTGAGTATTCACTCTTAAAGTTTTTCTAGATTATTTACGAATCCAATGACCAGCACCTCTTGTCCAATCCTGTGCCTTCTTTTTCTCCTACTAGTGTATGTGCTGGCACTTCTAGGTGGTAGTCTATGCTTCTATAATAGTGTTATTTACAACCAGCAAGGATGGATGTATCAAGTATTAAGTTATTTGATCCTAGACATTCTGTAAAATCTTACAATGATTTGCTCAATTATCGAGGTTTATGGCCTATAAAAAAATTGAGTTATTTTATATAAACATCTACGACAAACTAGTTATGAATATAGAAGTAAGAACTAAGATTCTCTTCTTTTATACAGATTGCGCCGAGCTCCCCAGCCCAGAGGAAGAGAAATTGTGAAACAACTTTATGATGTGAAGTTCAGAGTAAATCCCTTGTCTGGTCCCTTGGGATGGAGATATACCGTGTTAGTAAAGATCATCCACTGTTCTTGAGGCTTGTGTTTCAAGAAGTTTGAGTGGAATACAGATGGTGTACTCACTATTCTACTAAACTATGATAACATTCTAGATGTCAGATGTGATGTCATCGATATCTTCATCGCTGTTACCATCATCAGCTGGCTGATGATACATGTATCATGCTACCTAACCAGTTTTCTGTTGGAGGCTTTGGAGCTCAAGTCAGGAAGTTGCTGGGTAGGAGCCTGGGTATCGGAAGCTAAATTAATTCTAGGATCATAATGATGCATAAAAGAGCAGTATATTAAGTTGAATTGTTATGTCTATGGTTTTGTGTCTGGATTAAGACTCTGTCTATGATACTATTATATGCCTTGCTAAGTATGATGGATGATAAAATGCAAAAACTGGTTTTTCTGTGTTGAGAACGGACGAGGAACCTCCTTCAATGAAATAATGTCTATGGGTTGTACCCTGTGTTTAAATATGTATTCTATTTGAAATTGAGGTTGGGGAACTGCTTCCTTTATGCCCACTACCTCATTACGTAGTGTGATTGTGATTGTTATTCTACCCTCAATGTTAGTTTGGCAAACTCTTGCTGCTTCTTTCTTCTTCTTATTTTGTTTTATAGAAGCCCCTGCTGTAGGGCCAAAATCATAGGCCAAATTCATATGTTCACTATAAACATATGATAGTTTCTTTCATTCTACGAGGTGGGAATGCCTGGAGGCATTAATTTTCAATAAATATTTTTTCTATATCTTGCACATAATTCACTTTACAAAACTTGTCCATCTCGAATGAAGAGTATCTTCGAGTAGGGTTTAACGATGTTGAATAAAAATGATTGGAGTCTTCAAACTGTATAGTTTCCATTTGAATAGAGAAGGAAGGAGGAAGAGGAAAGCGAAGGAGAGTGAGAAGAATGAAAGGGAAAGGAAGGATATTAGGATTATCTTATGAATTGATGTTTGTAAAATAAGAAGGTAGTGTTATCAACTCATCAAGATTACCTCTTTAATCTTCAAGTTACAAATCCTCTTATTATATAATTAATTAATATATTCTAGCTCATAAGAAGTAGATGTCAATTTCACTTAAAAAATTATTGCGGTAACAGATTTCATGATCACATGTCTTTTGAATCATCTAAGGGAACATGTCATCTCAACCTCATAAGATGTCATAGTGCTTCTATTGAGAATACCTATTGCCACTAACCTCCAACAACAGTGATCTAATTCAATGTGTAATCATATACACTAATGCACTCATGATGGGAACTCCATTTTGACAACCAAAACAAGTCATTCCTCCAATTAGGAGGTAACACATTATAGTTTCTAGTGGATTGTTTAAATCCATGGACTGATTGTAAACTACTTACATCTTGCAAAAAACTCATGACTTGTGTTTTCTATACAACTCCTAATGCACCCAAGTCATGTACTATACAAGTGATATGAGTTTAAATGATCAAATTAATATCAATGCAAAAACGGATAGCAAATGGAAGATCAAGTTTAACTTTGTTAAATTATGTTTTACTTTTAAATATTCTATCTCAATAGTTTCAACTATAGAGAAGGTTGAATGAAGGAGAATGTACTTGGCTCTAACATCTATTGCGAGGATAATTGTGCAAGTTGTGGGAGATATTACCCTATTTTTAGAGAATAATAGTCATCTAGAACTCAAAGATTGTCTTTATGTACCTAATTTGAGAAAAAACTTGATTTCAATTTCTAGATTAAATAAATGAAATTATTCAGTTTATTTGAATAGAAGTGTTTTTTATTCAAAAAAATGATTTATTTATTTGCTCAAGTCCATTGCTTGAGAATCTCTTTTATATTACTCCTACTTATATCTTGCCTTATGTTTAAAGTCATCATTTCTTACTAAAGAGGAAAATATACAACACTATTTAGACGTACTTATGACATCTACACCTAAATTATATTAATATAAATATGATCCAAAGACTAATTAAGTTGGTAACAATGCACTCACTAATTTTAGAAGACCTTCCAATCTATGAATCTTGTATAAAAGGTAAAATGATGAAGATACTCTTTACTATTAAAGGGGTTGTTTATTGATAAAGGGGTTAGAGTCAAAGAATGTCTAAAGTTAGTGCATACTACTGTGTGTAGACCTTTTAATTACTAAGGATTACTCTAGGTATTGTTATGTTTACCTTATGCATATGAAATATAATGTTTTGGATAAATTCAAGGAATTTAAGACAAAACTAGAAAACTAGTTAGGTAAATGCCTCAAGGTACTTCGATATAATTAAGGTGGAGTGTACATGTCATGTGAGTTTGATTATTTCCTAAAAGAGCATGGAGTGTCCCTTAGAACTCTATAATAGAAGGGAATAGCAGAAAGAAGAAATTGAACTCTTGCGGACATGTTGAGATGCATGATAAGTTTTTCAACACTCCCTACATCCTTTTGGAATATGCTTGGAAACTATAGGGTATCTTCTTAACCTAGTTCCATCTAAATTGGTACCCTTGGCTCCTATGGAGTTGTGGATAGGTTGTAAACTTGATTTGCACCATGTTTACATATGAGGGTATGTAACATATGTGCTGAAGCCAAAGGTATATAAGTTGGAACTAAGGTTAGGAGTTTACAAGTTTGTTAGGTATCCAAAAGGAATTAGGGGTTGTTACTTTTATAGTCAAGTCAACTAAAAGGTATTTGCCAACATAATGCCAAAATTTTGGAAGATTACTATATTATATAATAAGTCTAGGAGTGAGGCTGATTTGAGTGCACCAAATGAGACTTCCACATTATCACATAAAATTATAGGTCCAATACCAATTATTCTCATTTCTAGTGCACTAGTGCCTCATCGTAGTAGGAAGGTTATTATCCAACCAAATTGAGACATGTATTTGGGATAGTCTTTCAAGGGTATTCTAGAGGAACATGAGATTAATCCCACATATTATGATGAAGTAATGAACAATGTAGATGCACATCTTTGGTAAAGAGCTATAGATGCAAAGTTTGAATCTATGTATTCTAATCAAGTCTGGCAACTTGTAGAAGCACCTGAAGGGATAAAATCCATAAGGTGCAAATGGGTCTACAAAAGAAGAGAGAAGTAGATAGAAAGATTAAGACTTATAAGACTACATGTAAAAGGTTTGTTAGGATAGAGCTCTTAAAAGCATGACATGATGTAATAAATTTGGAATACATTATTCATATAATGATATCCTAGGTTCACTTTTATCTATCTTTAATCTATGAATTCTATTTTATAAGCATTTTGGCCTAACATCTCTTATATTATACATGACTTGGGTACATTAGGAGTTTTATGGAAGATCCAAGTCATAGGTTCTTTGCAAGTAGATAAATTATTCATAGTTGATATGTGGACTTATGCAATCCATTTGAGATTGTAGTGTACCATTTCTTAATTGGAAGGATAATTGGTCTAGGCTATTAGGATGAAGTTCCTATCGTGAGTGCATTAGTGTGTACGATCACATTAAACATGACCTATAATGAGTTATGATATAAAACTATCAAGTAGTCATGACTTCACTAAATTGTTATATTGTATTTTCTCTTAGCCTTGAGAAAATATTGAGATTCTCTAAAAGTTAGCAATGACTTTGACTTATGAATGAGATCGTAAGCTAATCATATATTTTTTATGGGTTGGATCATTGCTTGTGGAAGTCGATAACAATAAGTATTCTTAATAAAGACACTATGATATCTCATGAACTTTAAAATAGTGTGTCTCCTTGGGTATTCTTAATAAATCTATGGGCTCACAGTAATTCCTTTAACAAAATTTGTCATTTGCCCTTAGTGAGTTAGAGTATGTCATTTGATCACATAATAAGATGATTTGTAACTCAAGGATGGTAAAGATAGTCTTGAGAGGTTAATAACTTTCACTTTGTTAGACTACAAATGATCAATTCATGAGGAGATTGTATATAATGGATAGTGAAAGGAAAAACCTGAATCTTTTTGTTTTCTAAGCCCAAATCAAGTTAGGAACATGTAAAACTATCCTAGGCTTTTTAAAATCCTATGCATAATGGAAAAATTGCATTTTTAAACATAAAATGAATTTAAAAAGTGCTAACAAGAAACATACCTCTTATTCGGATGTTCACAAATCAAATCTACGTTGTGAAGATGAAGAACAAATTGGAAGAAGTCTTGTAAACTTAGAGTCTTTAGCCCAATGACTCAAACCTTGACCTTGACACACTTTTGATAGGGATGGAAGAGAGGATGAAGGCTATGACTCTTTTTCTAGAGGTGGAAGACGACTCACTAGAAAAGTTATGGAAACCCTAACCCATAATGATGTATTTATAAGGTTCTCCACTAAGCTTAAGTGACTTGAGCCCACTAAGGGCTTAAGTCACTTAATCTAGCCCAAAACAGGTTTTAATTGATTAATTAGTCAATCTAGATACCTTGTTCACTTATCCTTATTCAACCTTGCATAATTACCAAAATATCCTTATGTACAAAAGTAAACCTAGAGCCAATCTGACCCTTATAACTTGTGTTAACAAAGTATATGAGCTCAGAGCGGGGACTATCAGGACTCATAAGAGTACTGACTCCTTTAGAAACCAATTCTGAAGTTGATTCAACATCCTACTATAGAAAATCAATTGAACTACAGTATTCTATGTAAATAACAAGATACCATGTGCTCGGGTCCATGACTTGCTATCTCTTGTGTTTAGTCTCTCCATGAATGAGTATCCATAGTCTAACAATGTAAAACTTATTAACCCTTCAAGACTGCCTTTACTATCTTTGAGTTACAAATCCTCTTAAACTGACATATCTTAACTTTCAAAGAGCTAATGTCAAGTTCCACTTAAGGAACTATTATGACAATAGTTTTCATGAATATACCTTCATAAGATTACTCTTGAGGATACACTATCTCAATTCCATGAGATATCATGGTGCCTATATTGAGAATACTTATTGCTACTAGCTTTCATTAATAGTGACTCAATTCATATGGAATATATGTTCAACTTACGATCATACTCGTAGGTCAAAACCACTGCTAACTTTAGCGTAAACTCAATATTCTCTTAAGGTTAAGAGATAACACAATGAAACAACTTGGTGAAGTTATGACTACTTGATAGCCTTAAGCCATGACTCACCATAACCAATTCAATGTATAACTATACACACTAGTGTACTCACCATGGGAAGCCTATCTCAATAGCTAAGACTAGTTATCCTTCCAGTTAGGAGGTAATGCACTATAACCTCTAATGGGTTGTCTGAGCTTATGAATCAACAATCAATAAATCATTTATTTGCAAGGAACCCATGACTTGGATTTTTTGTGTAACTACTAATGCAAAATATGAGAGCATGAGTGCTTACAAGATATAATGCATGGAAATAAGATAAATAAAAGTGAACTGGAACTTTATTAAAAAAATAAAATCCAAGAATTTATTCCATCATGTCATGCTTTTAAGGGCTCTATTCTAACACATAGTATGTCATGGACCCAAACACTTGGTATCTCATTATAATATACATAGATATTGGAGTGCAATTGACTATCTATAATGAGATGTTAAGCTAACTTCAGAATTAGATTTTGCGGGAATCAATATTGTCCTATGTTCCAGTGGTCCCTACTTGAACTCATAATCCTTGATAGCACAGTTTATGAGGTTGGATGAGTTTTTAGTTTACTTATATGCATAATGGCGTTTTGGTAATTACTCAAGATTGCATATGGATAAGTAAGCAATATCTCTAGATTGAGTTAATTGATTAATTGGAACCCTATTGGATTAATTAATCAATTAACAACCTTTTGGGTTAGATTAAGTGACCTAAATTCATGGTGGACTCAAGTCAATTAAACCCGAGAGGAAGCCTATAAGTACCCATTTAGGGATTAAGGTTTTCAACTTTTGCTACTTTCCTTCTATAGTTCAAAGATAGAATCCTAGCCTTTAACCCTAAGAACTTCGCTATTTCAATGCTTAGACTCAAGAAGGAGTCGCGGGTAGAAGCCTACTGTGTTTACAAGATCTACTACAACTTTGGAGTATTCTACATCGACTAGAATCAATTCGAGAACATCTGGATTGCAAGTATGTGACTCTCTAGATTTATGATTTTTTAAGGTTTTTTTATTTATTTATTGTTTTTGAATACCAAGTTTTTCGTTGCAATAGACCTAGAAAAGCCTAATATAGATTTTCATGCACCTTGACGATCAAGGGCATGGGAACAAAGTAATTAGGGTTTCCCCAACAAGGTTATGGCCAGAAGCTTGGTTTTGACTATAAGGATACCTTCTTGTTGGAAGTCATGCTCAAGTCCATTAGAATACTTCTATCCATTACAACATATCTTGACTATGAGATATGACAAATGGGTGTTAATATTATATTCTTAAATGATAATCTTAACGAGAGCATCTACATGATGGAACCAAATGTAATCATTGCAAAAGACCAAGAACATATTATATGCAAGTTGCATAAATTTATTTATAGATTAAGATAAACATCTTGCTCATGAAATAAATATTTTTATTGGAAACCTTAGATTTCTCCATTTTCTTATCCTGAATTGTATAAATGCATGCAAAACTATCCTAGGTCTCTAGATCCTATGCAATGGAAGTAAAAATCAAAATTTTAACACTCTAGGATCAAAAGGAAAGTCATTAGAGAACTTTACTTATGATTTGATGTTTCCAAATCAATTTTGCTATGTGAAGATGAAAAACAATGAATCTGGAAGTCTCGTCCACCTAAGGTCTTTCGCTCGATGACTCGAACCACAATCTTGACACTTCAAAGTGTGGGCTTTGGAAGAGAGGATCTCTTGGCTCTCACTTTCTCTCACTTTCTAAAGGTAGAAGACAAAGCCATTAGAAAACCCTCTCATCAAGGCTTGAGTCACTTAATTTAGCCTAAAATGGGTCCTGATAGATTAATTAATCACATAGGGCCATTTAATTGATCAATTAGCCCAATTTAGATACCTTGTTCATTATCCTTTGTGCAACCTTATGTAATTACCAAAACATTCTTATGCACAAGAATGAACCTAGAGCCAATCCAACCTTCACAAACTGTACCATCATGGTATATAAGCTTAGAATGAGGACCATTGGGACCTATAAAAGTACTAGCTCCCTCATAATCCATTTCTGAAATTGATTCAACATTCCACTGAAGAGAATCAACTGCACTTTAGTACCTTATGTAATTAATAATGAGACGAAGCTCGAGTTTGTGACCTACTATCCATTACATGTAGACTCCCCATGAACTAGTATCCGTAATCTAATAAGGTAGTACTATTGCTTATCAAGATTATCTCTTAAATCATTGAGTTACAAATCTCATTTATTATGTAATCAACTGACATACCTTAACTCCAAGGAGCATATGTCAAATTCCACTAAAGGAATTACTGTGACCATATATTGCATAATCACATGTCCTTTAGATCACCTAAGGGGACACAATGTCTCAATCACATGAAATATCATGGTGCCTCTATTGAGAATACCTGTTGTCACCAACCTTCATCAACAATAACCCAAACCATAAGGATATATGACTACTTTAGGATCTCACTCATAAGTCAAAGTCTCTTGTTGATTTTGACACAAACTCAATATCCTCTCTAGGTTAAGAGTCCATATAGTATAGTAGCTTGGTAAATCACGACAATTAATAGCTTTGTGTCAGTGTGCATTACATACACTAGTGCACTCACCATGGGAAACCCATCCTGACGACTAACACAATTCATCCCTCCAATTAGGAGGTGATGCATTACAGTCTCTACTGGATTGCCCAAATCCATGAACCAATTGTTGACAACTTATCTACTTACAAAGAACTTATGACTTGTATCTTATGTGCAACTCCTAATACACACAAGTCATGTAGAATGTAAAAGATATGAGTTGAATGCTCAAATCAATGTCAATATACCAAAAGAATAACAAGATTATATGATTCATCCTCAATTGGTGTTCTACTTGATTTAGCTCAATCAACTGATGTGCTTTGATTTCAATCCTCAGACGGGAGTTATCAACAAAATTTATAAACCTATTTCACCATATACTAGGGTAGCATAGCTAGCATAGCATAGTGGCTCTAGGATCGTCCATAGAGATGAGTTTTCACTTCACAATTGATATTAGTTCTAAAGCTGAATTGACGGTTTTCCTTTCCAAAGTTAGCTTTAAAAGAAAACACAAGTTTGCATGAAAACGAATGGTTTTAAGCTAACCAAGCATAAAGTAACTAAAAGTAATTAGAAAGAAAGATGTTTCTTGGGATTTCAGGTCACTAGGATCAGGTGCCTTAAACAAAAGGGAGATTCCGATCACTTGTTTCTTTTCCTCGCGTTGGGGATTTAACATATAGTTATTTCCTGAACCGGTGTGGTACAGATGCTTACCATTAATGGTTCTAAACACTAAATTCCTCTCACTGATACACCTTGCAATGGCTCGTACCTCTCACCTAGTATTTGCCATTCAAGGTGATCTTTGACCTTGGATTACCCTTCAAAAGCTCACAAGAGATAACTAATGGATGCCTCCTTGGAGTCCAAAAGCTTACCAAGTGTTGGCTATTCTAGAAAATCCTACCTTTAAACCACCTCCCAAAGGCTCGCAAGAGATAAACTAGTGCATCTCAATGGATGGAAATCACTTGCCTTACCAAGTGTTGGCCTAGGTGATTAAAAGGCGTTTTAAGTTAACTAAAAATATAGAAACCATAAACGGGTCACACTTTCTTTTCATTAAAAATGGAAACAACAAAATCTTACGCTTATGTAGCCGACACCTTACTTAGCTTCCTTCACCCAAGAAATAAAAAGCCTAGCCACTCATCCTCTGAGGCCTCAGAGGATGTTTGGCTAGAAAGAAAATGAAAAAAAAGAGAAAGCAAAGATGAGACGGAAAAAGCAGAGCAAGTGCTCTGTATAATCTATTGATCAATCCTACCTATCTACATGATGATTTTTACAACGGATGCAAGAGAACACATATAGGGAAGTTTTTCCAACCTTCCTAGCTAAGTAATCCTATGATTGGTGGATTACAAGGAGAAAATAGGGATTTTATACAAAAATATCTGAAGAAAATATCACACAGAGTCGGTCGCAGATATCTGGAGATTGCACAGGTGGATTTCGCAGCATGCAACGTGGGCTGTGAAAATTTCGCAAGAGAAAAAGGTGGCTACGAAATTGCCCTTCAGCTCGGAGTGATCGGCTTCCAATGGCTGTAACTTCTTCATTTCAACTCCAATTTGCACACTGTTTGAAGCATTGGACTCTTGACTTCCTGAGCTTTGAAATGGTATATAGCATGTAGAAAATGGACTCCGGGAAGTGCTCCAAAAGTGCGAAAGAAGACTATAACTGCTGTCCCCTATTTTTCTTCAAGATTTCCTTCTCTTTGTTTTTTCCTCCTTGTATGCTGTTGAGCGACTTTGGCAAAGGGTTATGGAGCTCCAAAGCTTGGTTCTTCATGAATTTGAGCTTCCAAAAGCTTTGCCATGAACTATATACAGATCTCCCACATTCTTGGATTGCTTTGGTGATCAAATTACTAACAAAAACACCAAAACTTATACACTTTGATTAGAATTGATTGCAAGGGTCCTTAATATGTTAATTGGGTTAAAAGGTAATAACTACTACTCAAAAGTGTTTAAAAGAGTTAATTACAAGCTTACAAAATAGCACTTTCGAGTAGTAATCATTATAGTTTAGTCTAACTTTGCTACATCATGTCTTGATTTTAAGGGCTCGATCCCAACAATTTTAATCAAGTAGTTAAGACCTTTGACTTTGATCAAAATGAGGGTGAACCTTGTAGGTACAAGAAAACGTGGTCTTTATGATCTTATATGTAAATGACATTATACTTATTAGTAATAATGTAAGGCTATTGTCATCAATCAAGATCTGATTGTTTACTCAATTCCAAATGAAGGATTTAGAGAAACACAATATATTCTTAGGATTTAAGTCTTATGAGAGCTTAAGAATAGGAAATTGGTATTGTCTCAAGCCACCTACATTGATAAGTTTTTGGTCAAGTATGTAATGCAAGAGTCCAAGAAGGGTTTATTACCCTTCAGGAATAGAATTCCTCTTTCTCATGATCAGTGCCCTAAGATACATGAGAAGAAAGAACATATCCAAGTAGTATTGTATTGTAATACCCCAAACCCAATAATTTAGGGGTAAAATCATAATTTATATAAAAAAAAATATAATTAATTAATTAAGTTAACTTAATAATGGTAGAAAATTCTTTTCACTTTTAAAAGCCCTAGGAATAAATTAGATATTTTCTTATCTTTTGTATTCGATTTTTTTTTACATGAATATTAGAGAGATAAGAGAGTATAGGATAACTTGGGGCGGAAGAATTGGAAGTTTAAGGTTGAAGATCTGTTTTCCAGGTAAGATTTTAACCTTTAAATTATTATTTTAAATTTGTTAATTAGTTTTGAATCGTTAAAAATTCTTTGGAAGATTTCAATCTCAATTAAGGTTAGTTTATTTGATGTTTAGATCACAATATTGAAAATTTATGAATATACGTTGTCTTGTTGATGAAAATAAGGGAATTCTAAATATTCAAATGAATATAAATAAATAAATAAATCACAAATTGGGATTTTTGAAAAAGGAAAATATATGGATTATAGGATGTGAAGAAAGAAAATTAAAAATAATATATAAATAATAAGTAAAATAAGAGTCGCATGATTTTATGGAACTGTGAAGAAGGAAAAAAACAAACAAACAAACAAAAGTAGTGTAGATGTGTGTCATAGTGTACTGTAGGGCTATAGAAAAGAAAAACGTGTAGATAGACTAAGAAGAGGTTAAATGTTCGGAAACAAAAGAAAGAAAAAATGTTATTATAATAATAATAATAATAATAATAAATGGTGGAGTTGGTGTAAACCGTAGAGTTGTTAGAAAAAAAAAAAAAAAAAAAAAAGAATAAAGGAAAGGGACGCGTGTGCACTTGATGGAAGGAAGGCTTTGTAATTAATAATAATAATAATAGTTTTTGGTATAAGTTTTAATTTAATTTAATTACTTCAAGAAATAAATACTTAAGGTAAGATTAGAAAGGAATATGAATTTTATAAAAATTTGGAAACTCACTAAATTAATTTATTATTATTTAGGAAGTTGAAAATAATAATATTAATAATAATGTTGACATAGGATTACAATGACTAAACTAAATAAAATATTTTTAGGATTGACAAATTTATATTTTTAGATAAATAATTGATAATAAATATTTTGTATAATCCAAATTTTGTAAAGATGAATAAACAGGATTATATAAAAGAGATGCTAAAATTATTCCAAAATAAGATATATTAACTGAAAAAATTGCATTTATAACAAATTCATACCAATCCCCATAGTTATTCAAATTTTTATGTAAAAGGTTTGTAGCCGGATTTAACCATTTCGATAATATATCAAAATCCGTTTTTTCTTGATTGAAAGGAATTCCTATGGCTCCAACGAACAAAGTAAATAGGGCTAAGCAAACAAAGGGGATACTATGTTAGGTGACAAGTAAACTCTTTAGGCTAAAATTTCCAAGGTTTTTAAGTGTTTCTTTGAGGTAAAGGAAATTAATGCAGATTTTGTAAAAGGAAATAATTTTCTTTTTATATTGTATTTTGAAATGTGTAAAAATGTTATTTTTATTTCTATACATGGATCAAATATACGTTTTGTATGAAAAATATGTTTGAGCATTTCTTTGTTTATGAAAAATGAGAATTGTGAAGATATGATATTTTGTTTGTAAGTTTGAATTAATGAAATGAAGTGTTTGACTCTGGTTTTTATAGCCCTAGTTAACGAGTTATAATTGTTGACATATCTGGCCCTAATCAACAAGTTATAATAGTTGATATTATATGACCCGAGTCAACAAGTTATAATAGTTGACCTTATGACCTTAGTCAATGAGTTATAATTATTGACCTATGGTTTTGTTCAACTTAAATGAAACAAATTTGAAACTAACCACTTATTTGTGAAGTCCCACCTAATTGAACACCATTTGTTATTTCATAACCAGAGTAAAAATATTTTGAATATATTTAATTTGGTTTTGATGTGAAATTGTTTTGAAATGGATATGAGAAAGTTTTGTTGAAAAGTTCTGAATATATTAGCATGTTTAACTCAAAAGTTTTTATAAAAATAATTATATGTTATATTTCTAGTCTATAATTACAATTGAAAATGTTTGATCTATGAAACTGTATTAATGTTCCTCATTGAGTTTTAAGTTTATGCCATTTTGTTGATAATTTTTTAGATATTCTTAGTTCAAGCGAGGAGTGATGGCTAGGCTGAGGAATTTTTCTTTGTTAGGATTTTGGTTCAAACTTTATTTTGAAAATTGTTTAAATTTAATTCTCGTTTAAATTATTTGAGTTTGGAGTTATTTGGACAACAACACTTTGGTTGATGTGTTAGTTTTTAAAGTTGATATCTGGAAATTTTTGAATTCATTTAGTTTACTACTTTGAACAGAAATTTGGTAATTGGTAATTTCCAGTTACAAAATGAATGTTTGTATCGTTTCCACTTTGAGCCTTCGTGCTTGAGGTGTGAAATGACTGTCATGCCCTTGGAGTAGGTTTTGGGGCATGACACTTATGCATCAACAATAGGTAGCTTTATGTATGCGATGATATTTACTAGATTAGATATTTGCTTCATAGTGGGTATGGTGAGTAGATATCAGTCTAACCTATAACCAAAACATTAAACAATTGTCAAACATATATTCAAGTATCTTAGAAGAATGAGAGATTATATGCTTGTGTTCCACAATGATGATTTAGTACCTAAACGGTACACAAATTTAGACTTTCAGTCAAATAAAGATTCTTGTTGGTCTACCTCCAATTTGGTATTTACTTTTGGTGGTGTGACTATTAGTTTCAAAAGTATGAAGCAATCTTGTATTGTTGACTCCACTATGAAAGTTGAGTACGTTGTAGTTTCTATTGACTTCATTATATAAGTTGAGTTTGTTGCAACTTCTAAAGTAATAAAGGAAGTTACTTAGCTTAGGAAGTTCCTCATGGGACTTAAGTTTGTACTCTTGGCTATACAACCTGTGACACTATTTTTTGACAATAATGGGATAGTGACACAATCTAAATAACCAAGAAACTACCGAAATGGTAAGCACATTGAGAAGAAGTACCACTTTATTAGTGAAATAGTATAGTGGGGTGATATAATGGTTGAGAAGATACCTTCTGTAGTGAACTTGATGGATCCCTTCAACAAGACATTGATAGGAAAAGTCTTTGATAGTCATAAGGATAATATAAGTGTCAGATGTGTATGTAGTTTGCTTTAGTAGCATAATGCTTTAAAAACTAATGAGAGATTGTAAGGATAGAACCCTTAAAAGCATAATATGATGTAAATTTACTATTTATTTTTAATTATATTCTAGTTGCACTTTTATTTATCCTTGTTTCATGCATGATTTTTTATGAGCATTTTGGTCTACATTTTTTGCATTGCATAAAACTTGGGTGTATTAGGAGTTGCATGGAAGATCCAAGTTATGAGTTCCTTGCAAGTAGATGATTTTTTTATAATTAGTTTGTGGACTTAGGCAATCCATTTGAGGTTGTTGTGCACTACCTCCTAATTGGAGGAATAACTGGTCTTGACCATCAGGATGAGGTCCCATGGTGAGTACACTACATTGGACTATAGTGAGTTATGATGTAAAACTATTGAGTTATCGTGACTTCACAAAACTACAATGTTGTATTGTCTCTCAACCTTGAAAGAATTCTAATTTTGTGTCAAAGTTAGCAATGACTTTGACCTGCAGATGAGATCTTCGGTGATCATGTATTCTCCATGGATTATGTCATTTTTTATGGAAGTTGATAGCAACAGGTATTCTCAATAAAGGCACATGATATATCATAGGATTGAGATAATGTGTCGCTTGAGTGATCCTAAGGATATGGACTTAAGAAAACTATGGTCATAATAGTTTCTTTAATGAAAGTTTACATAAGCTCTTTGTAAGTTAGAATATGTCAGTTGATCACACAATAAGAGGATTTGTAACTCAAAGATAGTAAAGGTAATGAGAGGTTGATAGTTTTCACCTTATTAGATTATAGATACTAATTTATAGGGAGACTATATACAATGAATAGTAGGTCAAAGACTTGAACACTTAATGTCTGGTTGTAATATATATAAGGTACTAGAGTATAATTGACTTTCTATAGTGTGATATTGAGTTAACTTCATATTTAAAATTTGAAGGAGTCAGTATTGTCCTATGGGTCTTAGTAGTTTGTGTTCAAACTTATATACACTAATGACATGATTTATGAAGGTTAGATCAACTCTTAGTTCATCTATGTATATTAAGGCGTTTTGATAATTACGTAAGGTTGCATAAGAATTAGTGGATGACATCTCTAGAATAGGTTAATTGATTTTTTGGAGTGTTAATAAGTTAATTAATCAATTAGGACCTTTTTAAGTTAGATTAAATGACTTGAGCACCAGTATATGGCATTAGGTTTAATCAAATTATGCTTGTATTAAAAATTCTCTAACTAAGAGTACTTATAAATAGTCTCTATTGAGTTAGTTCAATTAAGGGTCTTTTTATGAAAAGAAGGAAGCCTAAGACTATGTTTGGTTTCCGAAAAATTTGAGGGAAAATGTAAGGGAAAGAAAATAAGGAGGAAAAGTGAAAGGAAAGAAAAAGTAATGGAAAATAAAAAATAGGTTTAAAGTCGATAAATCATTTTTATATGTTTCTTTAAACTCATTTTACTTATTTTCTTCAATTATATAAAGATTAAATGATTTTAAAATGCACAAATTTCTAACTAATTTTAATTATATTTTATTTTCTTTGATATTTTTCTTAAAGATTCATTTAATTTCCTTGGTATTTTTTTTTCCCTTAGTACTTTCCAGGAACCAAACATATAAAGGATTGATCCTTCAATCCTCAATACTTTACAAATCTTGTTAAGTCAAATTATAGTTCAAATTTACTTGGTTTTTCCCATGCTTTCGATTATTAACCTTTTTTTTTAATCAATTGAGTGAAAGAGTTTGCTTAAAAAAAGTTTCATTCATCTTTGAAACCTTTCCATTTCCCTTGTACCCTAATATCACCTCCCTAAGGTAAGTATCACCAAGATTTTAAAGCTATAACATACTCCGTATACTTGGGAACCACATTTTGACATATACTTTTGGGAACAATCATTATGTTATTGAATTGGGTGCAACCTATGGACAATTAGGCTTCATCTCAATTTTGTTGCAAGTTTGGCCAAGGTCTTAAGAAATGGGGAAGGATATTTGATTGTTTGATGTTTTTATCTTCTTTCATAGACTTATAAAGACAATTGACTTGTAAAGAATACTTAAACTTGTTAAAGATCAAGCAGTTGAGTAATAACTTTGGCTCTCTTCCGTCCCTAAAAGTAGAAAAAAAAACTCCTCCACTTAAAGATGGAAGTTTTTTATTTGATTTTTAAAACTATTTTTAAATTTGAAAATTTTAAATATGACTTCTATCCATGGTTTTAAAAACTGGACCGGACCGGCCGGTCGGACCTCCGACCGGTCACGGTTCCAATCCGGTCCGGCCAATTGGACTGGAATGGTATTGAACAGGGGTCAGACCGCTTGAACTAGCGGTCCAACCGGTAAACCAGACGAATCGTCCGGTTCGATTAAAATTAATTTTTTCCTCCCATTGTTGTCGTCCCTCGCCGGCAACTATGCTGGAAAAGCTTCCCCCTTTTGCCCGTCAAAACCTACCTCGCACTAAAAACCCCATCCTTCCACGACGCTGTTGAAACCCTCGCCCCCACCCCCAACCCCCGCTGGAAAAGCTTCCATTTTTTGCCCGTCAGAACACCCCCACGCGACTCCCAAGAACCCCCGCCCACACCCCGCACCGGAAAAGCCAACCCACCTCGTGCTGCTACTGTTGGAGGAAAACGCCCCCACCTTGTGCTGCTGCTGCTGGAGGAAAAGCCTCCCATCTCGTGCTGTTGCTGCTGCTGGAGGAAAACCCCCCCTCCTCCCAACGACCCACTAGAACCCCCACGCTAGAAAAAGTTCCCCTCTTTGCTCGACCCTCTCATCCCTTCTTCCAGATTTATTTATTTTTTAATTATTTATTTATTTTTACATTTATTATTTTATTACTTCATATTTAAAACTTATGATTTTAATTTAAATTAATAAAAAATTATAATTTTAAATCAATTTCTAAATTTTAAAAAAGTTTTTTTTATTTTAAAATGAAGTTTAAAATTTAAAATTTTAAATTTTAAATTAAAATTATGATTTTAATTTTAATTTTAAATTTGAGACTAATTTTTTTATTTTCAAATAAAATTTTAATTTTTAAATAGTGTATAAATTATTATTTTTATTTTATAATTATTTTAAATTTTAATAATTAATAAATTATATATTTATGACATCACCGGTTCGATAGCGATTCGATTGTCGGTTCGATAGCGGTTCGATCTTCGGTCCAACCAGTGAACCGTGAATTGGTAACTTTTCCGATTGAATCCGATTTTTAAAATATTGCTTCTATCGACACATTAAAAAAATAAAAGTCAATTCTTCCAAATTAGTATTTACAATTTTTTAAGTTTTGAAAATCAGATCGAATGAGTGGATGAGTGGGAATCTGTGGGATAGCCCTTGAAAGTCTGAAACTACCCGCATTCGAGGGTCACGAGGTAACAGTATCCAAATTCACGAGATTCCTTCCAATGTCTACCTCGATGCAAATCCAAACCTGAAAACGACACCGTATCAGGCCTACCCCACCTCCTCCTTGTCCCCAAAAACCAGCGGCGCCACCACTATCACTTCCCTCCAACACAACACTTCAGATCACCATCTCTCCCAAGAAATGTCCACCACCAAGCACAGCTCTTCAATGGAGATCCTCATCTTCTTTATACACCTACTCCTCTGCACCACCGTGACTCCTTCTTTATCAAGCCCCATCAAGACCATCGTCGTGCTGGTAATGGAGAACCGCTCCTTCGACCATATGCTCGGTTGGATGAAACAAATCAACCCACAAATCAACGGCGTCGATGGTTCTGAATATAACCCCATCTCTCCATCCGACCCAACCTCCCCTCACGTCTTCTTCACCAACACCTCCCACTACGTAGACGCCGATCCACCCCACTCCTTCCAGGCCATTCGCGACCAAATCTTCGGTTCCGGCAACGCCTCCGCCGACCCTCCACCAATGAACGGCTTCGCCCAACAAGCCACCACCACCTCCGCCGCCCCCCAAACTGTCATGTCCGGCTTCGACCCCTCCATGGTCGCCGTCTACAAAACCCTCGTCTCGGAGTTCGCCGTCTTCGACAGGTGGTTCGCCTCCGTTCCGGCGTCCACCCAGCCCAACCGCCTCTTCGTCCACTCCGCCACCTCCGCCGGCGCCACCGGCAACGTCCCGACATTGCTGGCCAAGGGCTACCCCCAGCGAACCATTTTCGACAATCTGGACGCCGCAGGAGTTCCATTCGGAATATACTTCCAGAATATTCCGGCGACACTGTTCTACCAGAGCTTGAGGAAGCTCAAGCATCTCAACAAATTCCATATCTATGGTTTGTCCTTTGAGAGGCACGCGCGGGAGGGGAAGCTGCCAGGGTATACTGTGATAGAGCAGCGGTACATGGACACTAAGGTGGAGCCGGGGAACGACGACCATCCGTCGCACGATGTGTATGAGGGACAGATGTTTGTGAAGGAGGTGTACGAGATACTAAGGGCGAGCCCGCAGTGGAACGAGACTCTGTTGGTGATCACGTACGACGAGCATGGCGGATTTTATGATCACGTGCCGACACCGGTCCGAGGGGTGCCGAGCCCTGACGGGATAGCGGGGCCAGAGCCGTTTCTTTTTGGGTTCGACCGTTTGGGTGTTAGGGTCCCAACCATCATGGTCTCACCATGGATTGACAAGGGCACTGGTGAGTCACACCCTCACAACCTTCATCATTTCTTTTAATCTATAATAATTTTGTAAAATTTCTTTAATTAATTTTAACACTTCTATTTAAAAAATGTTTAGTGATTGTTTTCAAAATCTAAAAGCATACCAAAAAAAAACAAAAAAGATGCCAGTAATAATAATAAATTGGTGTTTTGTGTCTTTTGTTTTAATTATTTTGAAAATTTATTTTAAGAAAACATAATCAAATAAATCTTTGTTTTCTTATCAAGTTGCTAGTTTAATGGCTACTATTTACATGCATGGAAATTATAAATTATGTTGACTGTTGTAGTGAAATAATGACTTGTTTTAAAAAATAATTCTGAAAAATAGTTTTTGAAAACAATTTTTTAATGTTTTGTAAAACATAAATCTATTTGAAAACTTAAAATATTTTTAATATTTTTAAATATATTTTAAAAATAATTTTTATATCTAATATTTTATTTTTAATTATTTTATATATTTGTACAATTATTTTTTAAAACATCTTTTAAAAAATAAATTAAAATAATATAAAGCAACTAAAAGATATTATCTGAAATTTCCATGTTTTCTATCTTTATTCCCAAAAGTGCGATTACAGGTAACAGAAAATTGTTATCGAAAAATATTACCAAACAAATTCTAAATGAGTTATTTTAGATTTACTTTAAATTATTATGATGTGTAGCTGACAAAACATTATATATAATAATAATAATAATAATAATAATAGAATGTAGTTGAGAATGATCATATATGCAGTATTAAATTATTATTTAACAATTTAACATTTTGAATTAATTAAATATTTAATAAATGTCTTTTACATTGAAAGAACACTTTTTATGATTTATCACAATAATTATAATTAGGTGGTGTTTAGATGATCAACGCAAAATTTTAGAGGAGGATTTGGATACAAAGAAATAAGACCTGAAATGTACTTACAATACCATTTAATTGATAATACATTTTTCATAAATATCGAAAAAAAGTATAAAAATTTAAAAATTTGTACCATACAACTTCACTTTGTAAGTTATGATGTGAAAAATAAGCTACCTCTCCTTTGCTTTCTAAAAGTGAGATGGGCTGAAAATGGTGGATGGGGCTAGGACAAGCTACATTCTGGTCTTTTGT
The DNA here is from genome assembly GCA_030254885.1 of Vitis rotundifolia. NCBI lineage: Eukaryota > Viridiplantae > Streptophyta > Magnoliopsida > Vitales > Vitaceae > Vitis > Vitis rotundifolia. The sequence goes on from CM058156.1 coordinate 11,539,745, forward strand.
CTAAGAGTGATATCAAATCTTAGACGATGACACAGCAAAGTGGAGCCAATGGGTCTTCCTTTACGGCCACCAGCAGTCTAAAGTGAGAGGCAACAAAGCATATGGGTTAGTTGGAAAGTGGTTGGGGGTGTTTCCTTGTGTTGCAAATTTGTCAAAAATATTGGTTGAACTTCTGTAGGGGGTGTTTTCTTAGTTAGAACGCTACATGGGGTTCCACCTCTATAGGATCAATTTCGGTTTAATGATTTCCTCAAGGCCGAAAAGAAAGATGGACCACTTCCAAAATGTCATACCAAGACAATCAAAAGAAAAGGTAAGAGTAGTCACCACAAAGAGCAAACCTTATCACAAAATGATGATATTCCTCAAAAGTATCTGCAAATTGCTTCTCATTGAAAGCCAAGCAAAATCAATCAACCCATAGGAAAAATCTATCTTCACCGTTGAAAGTGAAGGTACAAACAATAGGACAAGGTACAAATAATGAGACTACGACATGAATAAATGAAACTTCAATACTAATGTAGCCAAACCCAAACTTGTATTATGTATCTTAAACTTATTACGATGGTGATATTGTTAATTATCGATGGTGATGCAGTTGTTCATGGGCCTAATGGATCACCATTCCGAACATCGGAGTATGAGCATTCATCCATTCCGGCAACTGTGAAGAAGATCTTCAACCTGAGCTCTCCTTTCCTAACCAAGAGGGACGAATGGGCTGGCACCTTTGAAGGGATTGTCCAGACCCGGACCCAACCCAGAACTGATTGTCCAGGTTAGTCACTCTAAACACAACGAACCCAGGATTTGTCCTAGTGTCAGGAACCCCTCTAATGCACTTTTGCCATGTCTGTTGCTTATCTAAACCTGTTTCTTTTGATCTAATTTTTGTTTTATATTTGTCTGATGCAATTTCAATAGAGCAACTTCCAACTCCGGTGAGAGTGAGGAAGGGAGAGGCAAATGAGAGTGCGAAGCTTAGTGAATTCCAGGAAGAGCTACTGCAGCTTGCAGCAGTGCTGAAGGAGACAACATCCTGACAAGTTACCCAGAAAAGATTGGGAAGCAAATGAACGTGAAACAAGGGAAGGAGTATATGGAAGACGCAGTGAAACGGTTCCTCGAGGCAGGGCTTTCTGCTAAGAGAATGGGTGTTAATGAAGAACAAATTGTCAAAATGAGGCCATCCCTCACCACAAGATCACGAGAACCCTCAACCAGGAACCCATAACAAGATACCATGTGAGAAAGATTCCAAAATATATGAAATTGGAACTGTTGTTTTATGTCCATATAAATGAGGAAGAGAGAGAAAAGATGAAATAAGTAGAGGCAGTACAAACATTGTGTTATGTGACTGTTAATCATGTAGATTTGTTAATAAATTTAATTCATCACAATATACCCTGCTAAGTACAGTGGAGGTTTGGACTCAATAGGAGAGAGGGGCAGCAAGGGCATGAACAGTCTGGGTCCTTAGCTAATTTTATTTTTCATAATATATTCAAAGCCTAATCTTAGTGCAGTAAAAAATTTCATCATATCTTGGGTTTGCTCCCCAATAGTCACTAGTTCGAGTTAAGGGTCTCCAACAGGCCGGGCCGGGCCGCCCGGCCCGGAGGAGTAAGGCCCATGGGCCAGCCCGCGGCGGGCCACTGAGCCCGTTGACTGGTCAACGGGTCGGGCCGGGCCGGCCTTGGTATATCTAAGGCCTGTGGCCCAGCCTGTGGGCCCTCAAGCTGGGCGGGCTTGGCGGGCCGGCTGGGTGGGCTTGGCGGGCGAGCTGCCCAGGCGGGCTTGGGTAAAAATTAAAATAGTTTTCAGTTTTGATTCTTTTGAAGGGAAGGGGTTCGAATCCCCTTCCCTTATGGATTCATAAGGGAGCTAGCCACCAACTGAGCTAGCCACCAAATAAGTAGGTGTCAACCTAGTTGGGATGTATTTATTTTGTAGTGATGTAAACTTTTCCCACATTTTCAAATGTAACGTATACATTCAATGAATAAAATAGTTAGCAATGAATATTTTTATTAATGTAGCATTTTCTATTTCTTGAATATTTTATATATTTATATATATATATATATATATTTTTTTTTAAGTGGCGGGCCTACGGGGCCCGCCGGGCCGGGCCGGGCCTAAATTGGAGCCCATGGCCCGACCCATCCAGAAATAGGCTCGGGTCGGGCTTTAGCCCGTTGGGCCGGGCTGGGCCGGGCCGCGGGCCGTGGGCTTTTTGGAGACCCTTAGTTCGAGTCCCCTCAGGGCCATTAGAGGTTTACCGGATCGTTAACTTCAGGGCCCCGTGGGATTAGTCGAGGTACGCGTAAGCTGGCCCGGACATCCACGGTTATCAAAAAAATAAAATTTCATCATATCTCTTGGATTTGGAGAAAATTGGGCTTCATAAGAGAATAGTTTTAAGATTTCTAAATCAAGGCAAAATAGGAGCTGGAGATTATCTCTTGTGAAAACCCAGAAGACAGCTTGTCAAGTGGAACCATGTCTCAGAAACTAGAAGCCCCATATTCAACTTTACCCAGATTTATCCGATCATGTGGCTTGAAGATGGTTACATCATCTGCAGGGACAAGTCTTCTGCCCCAAGGAATACCTATGGTCAGAAAAAATAGTAGAAGAATTTTACCATTACAGCTTGTTTTACCATTACAGCTTGTGCCGTATCTCTTAGAATGCTTTGAGAAGTCCTTCGGTTAGATTTTATGAAACCTATAAAACAAGGCCCCAACTTCGTTCCAAAACACCAATGTCGTTCTAATGATGGACCAACATTGGGCAATCCAGGTATAAGCTCTAAAATGAAACCATCACATTTATATGGGGTGACAAGACAACACACCCTTCAGTTCGAGGTGTCTTGAAGGTGGTCATTGTGTTCTCTTGACACTCAATTCCTACGTCATAAACAGAACACACCCCTCAGTTGGACCTGTCTTTAGGGTGAGTATTGTAGTCTTAGCTCTCAATGCCTACTCCATCACGATCCCAGACGAGGCAAAGAAGGCAGAAAAAAAAAAAGGCAAAAGGAAAAACATAACAATAATGAATAGGTGAGCTTAGCCAGGTGCCCATCCAACAGGGGTTGGAAGTGTTACAGCATCCAATTGGGGAAAAATAAATAATAGTAATGACGATAATAATTTAAAAAAAAAAAAAACCCACTGGCAGGAAATGCCATGAAAGGTATACATGTCCGAATATGTATATAATTCAAAAGGGTATCATGACTACAAAGAGTTTTCAGTTTAGAGGAGGCACTGAACAATTTGATAAGCAAAAACTTGAACTATAAACTCAATCCAAGGAATGTAACAAATATTTATACAAAAAAATTTAGTGGTTTCCGTGGTTTAAATTTAGAAATGTGAATAACAAAATATCTGTTATTTGACATATCGGGACATTTCTTTTATCTATGCAGACCGTTCCTTTCTGTTACCTGTAATTTGTATCCATGGATTTGTCCTCGGGGCCACTGATATCAGTAACCAAAACAAGGATCCACGCTTGTTGTCTTCCTTTGATTAAAGCCACTATTTACTCCATATCCCACCCAGGAATATTAGCAGTAGCCTCATTCACCATTTGTACGAGTCTTACCTAATAACAGAATTAATGAAGGAATTATTAATAGGTAGAGAGAGAGTGAGAGAGGGAGAGGGGCAATGGGCATAATGAAAGATATAGAACAAAGAATCACAGAAACCTAGTAGCAGGCATAATGAATATGGCCAAGTTAAAAGAGATAAGAAATACTTATCAATACTCAAGATAGGCTTTTCTTTTTCATTTTCATTTTTTAAAAAGAACAGTTACCAATTCTTTTGGCCTGATCACTAAGGAGTGCTCATAAATCACCAATGAAAGCAGAGAAACCACAAGTGAAATACATGCTAAGGTGTAATGCCATTTGGAACAACCTTAGTTGTGAAGGCCAACATTTGAGCAAAAAAAAAATTGACATTTTAATTGGAAAAGTTGTATAGCATATAGGATTAGGAATAAATATCCTATTACTAAAGCACTTCATTTTCCTTGATGCTTAAATACGCCATAGACAATACCACCATCCAAACACTGATTTTAGACAATGTTACTATCCAAACACTAACTAGACATCAGTGAGCTGTGCCCCCCATGCCTGCATTAGGGCTTTGAGAGGCAGCTGTTAAGGTGATCTGATGCAGTATGATCCCAGGACTGCACAATTAGACGTGGGTTTAGCAAGTTCTGCATAACAACAAATGTATTGATCCTACAATTCACTGAATATAATTTTATGTAGATATTATTTGTTTCATTTTGACAAAAAGAATTTTATTTCATTGCTAGGCATTTTATTTGATTTAATATAATTTCTATTCAGTCAATCCTACCATTCTGAGGTTCCCCACCCAAAATCATTACACTTCATTCAATTGTTTTCTAACTGAATGACTTTCATATTGAATTGAGACAAGTACTAGTTTCAAATTGTCAACTCAGTTATTTCAAGAAAAACAACTTGGCTAGATTTCTTGTGAACAGAAGAACATCCTCCTTTTCTTTTCTTGTCTTTCTTTCTAGTTTCCTTTTTTTTTTCTTTTTCCTTTTGCTCTTTTTTCGCATCAGAATATCCCTTAAGACACATCTTTGCAAACAAGAGGTGTGTTTGGTGCAGATATCTTGTGGTCACAGAAAGGCCTTTAGACCCCAGAATGAGTGTCTTCAAATGGAATTTGAGAGAAACTGTCCCTTAAAGGGGTAAGGTCCATTTTGCTTAAGAACAAACCCACCTTGCAATGATTCCTTCACACTCAAGCTCTGACCATCATTCAATAAAGCTTTGGTGGATTCTATGAATCCCTAGTTGGGGTAACAAATCAAAACCCACCCTCCTCAGAGAATGGAAGCAGCTCTGACAGTTGTCAAAGGCATTATTGCCACTTGGGCTGCCATTTTAGCAGTGGCAGGTCCTTGTAAGGAGTTGTCACCAAACACTATCAGACTAAAAGCAATTCTTGATTCTAAAGCACTTAATCTGCATTCAGACACACCATTTCTTCTTCATATGCAGTTTTATGAAGCAGTTCCTACGAGTCATAGGCCCATAAAGCTATTCCCATAAAAGGAAGCTAAACTAAATCTGCACCAAACCTTGATGGAAGAACCCCATCTCCATTTCTTTATAAACATTCTGATGGAAGAACCTCATCTCCCTTTCTTAGGATGGTGGATTTTCACTAAGTGATAAATATGTGAGTTCTTTGTGAACTTAGTTCAAGTAGTCAACTTTGTCCTAAAACTGTGACAAAGTCATATTTCTCCACCAATTACAGCCTTAGATTCACGTGACACAAAACTGCATAGAAAGTAAGCCCCCCCAGCAAGGAGGGTTAAGAACCCAACTCTATGGAATAATGGTGCTTAACAAGCAATGAGACAAACATTCAAACAAGTTATTGTGGAGCACCTTGTGGCTCAGAAAGCTAAATTGCTCTCCCTGTGTATAAGGCATGTATGTGACTACTGACATCTCATACAATGACCTTAGAGAAGGGAAAAAGAAAAAGCTAATAGAAAAAATAAATATAACTAATAGACACCGTGGGTGTTGTCTACCAGATTAGCATGGATACTAGGCTTTTAACACTACACAAGGGCCTCTAGTGATCCTTTCCCTTGGCGCATTATTTGGAAGTCTTGGGCTCCAATGAGAGTGAGTTTTTTTACTTGGGAAGCATCTTGGAATGGAGTTGTGACTACTGATCAGCTGAAAAGAAGGGGATGGAACATGCCAAATAGATGTTTCTTGTGCAAAGAAGAAGAAGAAACAAATGACCACCTTTTTCTGTTTTGTACCAAGGCTGATATGTTGTGGAATCTGATCTTCTCCCTTTTCGGTATGCATTGGGTTTTGCATTCCACTATGAGGGGGAAATTGCTTGAGTGGAATGGTGCTTTTGTGGGTAAAGAAAGGGCGAAGGCAGTGGAGGGCAGCCCCTTTATGCCTTTTGTGGACCTTATAGAAGGAAAGGAATGGGAGAGCGTTCAACAATGTTGACCGGGCTGACCAAGCCATCAAATATTCTTTTTTGTGTACTTTTGTGAATTGGGAGAGGGTGTATATAGAGGATCATACTTTGTCTTTGATTGATTTTATAGATTGGTTGTTCCTTAAGGGGTGGGCCCTTTTGTCTTTGTGATGCCTAGTTTTTGGGTGTTTAGAGGATACTTCGTGTGTACTGTTTTCGCCATTTCTAGGTGTTTCTAATACACGCTCTCATTTACCTATCAAAAAAGAAAGGAAAGAGGAGCATCCCCCATTGATGCCCCACATTACATAACAAGAATGATCCTCATGATGTATCAGCCCAATTGCACATCATGTAGCAATTGATCACTTGTGGGAAGGTCCAAGGTTACTTATTTTGGGACCAAGTAAAAGGATGTTTTTTAAAAAACAATGCCCATAATGTTTTCTAAAGCAGCAGTAGAACTAGAAAACCACCAAAAAGGTTTCTAATTTATTCATAAACAAGTAAAATTCAACCCTCTGATTTACAATCCATACAGAAGGATGCCAAGAATGAGATGAACTGAGAACTGGTATTATAGTATTAAAACTGACAAACTATTTTAACACTCTATACCAGTTTAATACTAGATAAACTAGTATACAATATTAGTCAGATAATGGCAATAGAGAAAACAAAATTTGTTAAATGGGTAATGTTCACTAGAGCCATACTATGAAGCTAATAATCCTATTCATCTGACAAGTTGTAACTAGGTATCTCATGACTAAAAAGTTTAGAGCAACAAGAAGATCTGAGTTACATAACAACTTCAGAGTATATTTGAGGCAGCCTTATTTATAAATAATAATAGTAATAAATAAATAAAAAGTGTAGATAGTTTTTATGGCTGTTTCAAAAACCAAATATAGCAACCGATCAAAACCATGCCCCAGATTACTTATAGGCTTCTTTTGGATAGCTTGTTCCTTTTTGCTTAAGCTAGAAGCTGAAGCCATAAGTTTTATAGGGGCAGTCTTGAAGTAATAAAAGTCCATTAAAAACATAAAGCAACTTCTCACATAAGCAAAGAAGGGCTTCCACGAGAAGCAACATTCTCCTTACTTCTTAATTAAGCCCAAAGCACTTTAATAGAAGTAGTCAAACAAATTCAGAACCTCTTATTGGACTTAAAAGAAGAACTTTTAACTTTTTCTGAAATCAATCCAAACAGGAACACAAACTTTTAAGCATGTGTAGAGAAGTGCACACTTGAAAAATCCTTTTGTTTTTGTGCATGGGTTGGATTTAATTCCGAGCTGAGTGCACTGCCAGATATTATTTGAAACAGCTGGATTTGTTTTACGGTTTACTCAACAGGCCCTTGAGGAATGAAGATTAGGAAATAGACATACCACACTTTCAGGAACACCTGGAGGAGGTAGGGTGAGATTCTTTGGTGGAGGGCCACTAAGAAATGATCTCTTGTCAAAACGCCATTCTCCAATCTTTCCATATGTCAGCTCTCCCTGAAGGGTTACCAACTTGAAATAAATTACTCAAGAAATAAATAATGATCAAGAATTTAACTTAAACAAAAAGAAAGTTTGGCAAGACAGCACTAGTAAATTGATGCAGGCAAAACAAGCAAGGCATAAATCAGTAAAGCAAGTGCACTACCATTTCAATAATAAAATAGTAATGTAAACCAGTGAACAGCAGTTGAGAGAGAGAGAGAGAATCTTTTACCTTCAAATTGTAGTCACATCCATATGTATAATGGATAATAAACTTCTTCCCAACTTCCAAATCCCATGGAGGCTGAAAACTTACAAGATGCATGTTGGTGATCTATGTGATATTCTATAAACATTAAGAAGAAATGGTGATATGCAGATTGATTCATCAGGAATCGTTCAAACCTGTAGCATGAAGTCTTTACGAAGGATATGCTGCACACCATGCAATGCAGATGCTACAGCATATGCATACCTTTGTTTCAAAGAAAAAATGGAAACACATCAAAATTCATATCAGAAAACCAAAGAACAGTCACCATCAACTGAGAGAACCTGAAAGAAGATGAAATATTTTAAGGTACTGCTCACATTTCTAGCACCCATCCAAAAGCTTTATCTGTCTCTGGATCATCTTTCATTCTCAAAGAAATATTCATCCATGTAGGTGCAATATCCTCCAGTTGGGACTGAAACAGATAAGTCAGTTAATAAGACATCAATAGAGCAATATCGTGAAACAGAAAAAGAAAAACAGTCAGCCCCAAATAACAACAGTTATAGTGAAGATGATGATTGTTATAGGAATTATTACCATGTGCTAATATGCATAGCACCCTTTTAAGTCTAGATCTGGTTGAAGCATGTTTTAAATAAATTGGATATAAAATGTACTCAAAATGAATGATCTATCATTTGCAACAAGATTTAAGTAATTTAGAAATAAGAGCTTTGACCTTTTCAATAATTACAGGAGAATTTCCAATTGGATCAACATCAGTGACAGGACCCTTCTCCTTGGGATAAAACTTCCTTATAATTTTCTCATTGTCAGCCGGTTTGATGTAGAAAAATGGGAACCCTGCTGGATGGCCTCCATGTGCCAAGTTCGGTAAAGGATTTACAAATATGTGGTCAGGCTCTGCCATTAGAATGTATCTGCAATTGTTAAGATGCACTTTGTCTTTTAAGTTTCTGTAAAGGAATAGAACAATAGAGTTCTGGGCTGTTCAAAAGAAAAGTAACAAACTCACTCTTCCTCAATTGTAGCTTTTTCCAGCCATTGCACAAAGGCCCATGGTCTATTTAAGACAATGTATCCCTGGGTACAACATTTGAATACAATGAGAATAAGAAAACAGTTGCATTTCTTCATGGAAAGCAGCCAAAACTGAAATGTATCAGTGGATACATATTGATTTTAGAAGTTATCATCTAATGAAATCCAATGCCTAAACAAATTTAAAAAGGAAAAAGAAAACAACAACAACAACAACAACAACAAGAAGCTAGAGATCATAAACAAGTAACTAAGATGTATGATGATTCCATCGAGTAGAGAGATGCTAAAGATATTTTTGAGGCCCCATGAACCATGTGTTCTTGTGTTATTGTGGAAGTGCAATGACTTTAGATGTGTATATATGTTATACTTTGTCATGATAGTTACAAGTGACATTTTGTATTTTGAATTATAGATTTGATAGGAATGCTTGCATTTTTATCCACCACATTTTTACATTTTACACCTCCTTCCATGCTTTTTGGAAAAAAGTTTCAACTTCAGTGTCAATGTATCTCCACCAGTATCTCCTTAATTTTGAACATCAATATTATTGCTCATCCAGTTGACCTTAAGATGTTGAGATTAACAATTGTTGAATCAAGTTGATATTATATCAGTGGGCATAGGTAAGTGCATAAATTACTAATGTGATATGTACTAAGGCTTGATAATGTCTGGTTATTGTGGAAGTTAAATTGAAAATGAAAAATTTTGTATTCCTCGTGAAAGTTCCATTGTTTTGTGAAATTTGATGAAACTATTTGAAGATAGATTCAGGAACTTGGGTTCCAGGAGTCTTGCACTCTCACAGCAACCTTCAGGCTATTGAAATAAAAGTAAAACATCAAATCATAAGAATGTTACTGCATTTCTCCACTATCCAACAACCTCCTCCTAACTAATGAAGACATTGCCGTACATTGTTTGTACAGTTAACAAAATTTGTTCCTACAAGTACCTTGTCTTGTCCTCCAATCAATAATTTACCCAAACAATCATGTAACCATTTCCTGGATCTAACTTTCAATTTACCCAAAAACAGACTAGAGCAACATAAATTCATGACATCATTTTCCATTTTCTAAATATAACATATGGATGAGCTCCAAGAACAACATAAAAAATAAACGAATGAACATGAAATCAAATACAGCCCAGTTAGTAATAAAAAATGCCTTTCAGATAAAATTTAAAAAGGAACTACTTAACAAACAGAGGTGAAAATAAAAATAAAGAAAAGAAACCAGGAAAGTGAAAGATTTATTACCCGATCTAGCCCATCAGGAAGGGGATAAACCACAAATGTTGGAATCTCATCCATCAAACTATCAGGACTTCCTGAATGCAATATCCGGGTGAACCCTCCCATTTCTGATCCAGGCATGTCTTTCACCTTCTTATACCAATAGTACATAATCCGACACTGCCATTGACTATAGGGAGCATCAGTTGCCGTAAGGGCGACATGGAAATACAAATTATGATTCCCCACTTTCTTTGTCTCCTTAGTCATCCTAGTAATGGGATCAAAGACATCGAAATCGTCCGTTATCCAATTCCCCAAACCACTCCCTCTGTTGTGCATTATCATAGTTAATAAATTATAGGTAGCAAAGAAAAACCCTAGTGCTAGAAGCACCAAAAGCAGCGTCGATGCACGACCCATGCTTTTCCTCACAATCATCCTAGACTAATATCGAAACAAAAAATCTCAACCACCCCAATTCAACCGAAACCGCCCAATTCTCCTATTTACACACTGCACCAGCTCCAACCCAATTCACCAATTTAGCACACAGCATTGCAGCATATAAACAAACACTAGCATTACATAAATTTCAAGTCATTTCAGCACAGACCCAGAAACGTTTTCAAGCAACAACCTGCACTGCAAGTACAAGAAGATCAGAACAATGAGTGTAAGCGGCAGTCGTAAAGAGGAAAACAGAACGAGAATAATGAGAGAAAACGGTAGTCGTAAAGATGGAAGAAAAAAACCTCAATTTGCAGAACATATGATCAAAAAATGAAGAACCCAATCACGCATAAATATATCAAACAGGCACCATATAGATCTGGAATTAAACACAAAAATCAAATGGGCACACACTGAACGAAAAGGAGAGAAAATGGAGGAATGGATTAAATGCATGGAGTGTATGTATCGGCATTGGGGGAAGGAAACTCAAGGGAAAAATGAAAAGGGTTGATGAAGAAATGAAAAGGGCATTACCTGAAACGAGATAGGGACTAGGGAGTTTGAGAGAGACGAGATTCTGGATTTGGATTTTCAACGCTGTCTGGAAAGTCTGCCAGACAGTCCTGACTTGTATCGAAGAATGGCACTTTGATAGAGTATGATGTTGTGTCCAATGAAGTCATCTAATTTTTGTCCACCGCATGCAGCCTCACGCCACGTGGAACAGAATCGGTTTAAAATTTGGGCGCTTCCTTTGCAAATTTATTTGACTAATATTATTTGTTTGCCTTATTTCCACCAAGATGAAAATATTAAAAAATTTGTAAAATATTGATGGGTAGATTTTTATTTAAAAATATTTATAATTATATTTATATTGCATTTAATTATTATGAAAAAATCATTAAAAAAAATTTCATAATCAAGGATTAAAATGGATCATAATTTTAATATTAAATATATTTTAAAATTAGACATATTATCATAATAATATTGTAAAATAATTTATAGTGTAATTTAATAATAAATATACATTTATAAATTTATATTTTTTTTTATCGATAGAGAGGATATTATTTTCAAATATGATAAATTATTATCAAATATATATATATATTTAAAAAATAATTTTAAAATATCTATTTTTACTTTTTATATAATTTTTTAGAATTTTTTTTTAATATTTTCATAATTTTTATTAATTTTTACATCACCAATATTTTGTGTCAAAATATCCGCTGATATATCTTTAAAATAAAAAAATATCAGTAATTATCAATATTTTCATAATTGGTAATAATGACTTTTAGGGCTTTAAAATAAAATTGAAATTGAGATAATTAAAATTTATTTATTTAATAAAATTTTATTTTTAATATTTCATTTTTGGTATGGATATAAAATTAATATTTTAGGTTTAGGGGAGACAAAGTGGAATTTAGCTTGGTGGAGAACCTCTCCCATTTCTTCTTGTATTTTATTTTTAATACTGAATTATTTTGAAATTAAACTAAATTAATATAATAAACTTTAGACAATATTTATAAATTTTGAATACGAAATAAATAAATAAATAAACAAATAGAAACACGTGATACTTTCTTTTTATCTTCATTTGCAATGGAATAAAAATGCCAAGTCTTCCTTAGATATAAGATTTTCCCTAAATTTGAAAGGATTATGTATTTAAGATTGTATTTAATTACTGAAAAGTTTGAAAAAAAAATAAAGAAAAAAATAAAAGAAATATTTTTTTAGCATTTTACTTTGGGAAAATCATCATATAGATAATAGGCTTAAATGTTATAAATGTCTTTCAATTAAAACCTTTTAAAATTCAATGCATTTAAAACATTTTAGGACATTTAGGCTATGTTTGGTTCTCGGAAAATGCTAAGGAAAGGAAAAACAATTATGTGGAAAATTATTTTCTTTAGTTTGGATGACATGGAAAATATGATGGAAAAAAAATATAAAGGAAAATACGATGGAAAATATCATAATATTTTTTCTACTATTTTCCTTAAAAAATAGTGAGAAAAATAAGAGAAAAAGAGAAGGAAAAAGCTGGGGAAAATTTATAGGGCTCTTCACCGGTTGCTATAGTGCGCCCCCCCCCCCCCCCCCCCCCTCCCCCTCTTTCTCTCTCTCTCTCATAGCAAAACTGAATTCACAAAATCAGTCATTTGCTACATTTTGATTGTGCTGCCTTCATGGCCAATGACACACCTTCCACCACCACCACCATCCCTCACATCCGCCCCAACTGGCGATGGTTCAGCTACCTCCGTCTCAAAACCACTCTTTCCGCTGAGCTCGGGGGCTCTGTGGGTGACTTGGACACCTAAATACCCATCATCCTAACTCTCACACTGGTCAACCACCTAGACCTCTCAACAACCCTCATCTTCACGGCTCTCTACAACATCTCCACCGGCTTTCTCTTCGGCATCCCAATGCCTGTCCAGCCCATGAAGTCCATCATTGTCATCGCCATTTCCGACTTCCTCCTCTCTCTCCCCCACATCACTGTCGTGGGTTTCTCCACTGCCGCTACCCTCTTCATCTTCGGCGCCACCAGCTTCATGTCCCTCCTCTACCACTTCATCCCCTCTCCCCATTGTCCGCGGCATCCAGCTCTCCCAGGGCCTCGCCTTCGCCTTCTCCGCCATCAAATACATCCGTTATAACCAGGACTTTTCCGCCGAAAAATCCGTCCACCTAGAAACTGGCTCGGCCTCGACGAATTTGCACTTGCCCTTTTCTCTACTCTATTCTTGGTCTTGGTCATTGGTTCTGGTGATTTTGGCGATGAAGTTATCCCCTTGGGTGTTCATGAAGAAGAAAATGATTCTGTGAATCACTCTTGCCGCCATGTGCGACGGAGATTGCGGATTATGTCGTCAATTCCAGCTGCTTTAATTGTTTTTATACTGGGTTTGGTGCTTTGCTTTATTCGGGACCCTTCAATTGTGAAGGATCTTCAATTTGGTCCATCAAGAATCCATCTCAGGGAAGATTGGAAAATTGGGTTCTTCCTCTAATTTTTAGAAAATAAGAATATAAAATTTATTTTATTATTTAATAAATTGATAATCATTTAAGACAAATTATTAATTTATTTTTCTTGATTTTTTTTCATAGTTAACCAAACAAAAGAAAATAATTTTTTTTTCCCTTGAATTTTTCATGGGTAACCAAACAAGCGAAAAAATTTATATTACTTTTCTTACCTTTTTCTTTCCTTCCATTTTTCCTTCCAATTTTCTTTCTCTCAAATTTTCCGGGAACCAAACATAGCCTTAAGGTATGTGACCCACACATTACTTGTCATCATTAACACTTAATTTTTAAACCAAAATTTTGGATTTTAAGCTTTACAAAAGTATAATTTGCTATTTAAAAATAATAATAAGTTTATTAAATATACCCAATTGATGTGATAATACAAAATAATAAACTACATTAATGATACATAAGTTATTAGATTATTCTTATAAAAATTCTAACATTCAATTGGACTTATCATTTACTAGTCCATGCAAATAAATAATAAAATTATCTTTATCTTTGACTTTTTAAGTAAGAGTTCATTTGAAAATAAATTTAGGAAGTGTTTTTAGTTAAAAATATGTTTTTGAAAAAAAAAAAAAAAAGTAGTTGGTAAAATTTAGAAAACACTTTTAAAAATCTGAAAAATTATTTACAATGTTGAAAAATCACTAGTAACATTTTCTTGAGAAACACTTGAGAAGTGATTATTCTAAAAACACTTTTGGAGAAAACATTTTGAATAAAAATATTATCAAATGCACTCTAAAACTTTGTTAAATAGTTGGTTCATTGTTCAAAAGGGAAAAGTAATTTTTTGGGAAACAAAATATATACTATTGATTAATTGTATTTATCATCATGATAATATTATTTATGGATAATATAGAAAACCACATTCAAGGGTAAAATTGGCCTATAATAAATTTTATTCTACATAAGAATTATTAAGATAAACGACATTTCCCGATCATTATCATTCTCAACTCACCCTTTTTTATGATTCTCCCTCTAGAAAACCACATTTAAAGGATAAAATTATCATATGATAAATTTTGTTTTTCATAGGAATATTATTGAGATAAATGTCCTTTCTCCATTATTATCCCTGGCCACCTTTTTTTATAATTATCCCTTTTAATTTTACTTTTTCTTAAAAAAATTAATATCTTTTTTTTTTCCTTTTCTTACTATGTTCTTAGGACCAAATATAGTGAAAAAAAATTAAAACTTTTTTTTTAAAGTTATATGCACCTAAAGTTAGTAATTTTATACTTATACTACTCCCTGATTAAATTCTTATGAGCCAAATACAACCAAGTTAATACCTTGTGGTTTTATTGTATTAGTTAAAAATGTAACAAACTTGACTTGGAAAGGATAATTTTTATTAGTATTATAAAACATTAATATTTTATTATAAAAGTTAAAATGGTTTTTCTAACTAGAAATATGTTTTATATTAAACTTCTTTTTAAATCATAAAATCTTTGATTTTTCATTGTAGACATAAAAAAAAAAAAAGAAAAAAAAAAAAAAAAAGAAAGAAAGGATTAAATTACTACTAATTTGCTCTTCAAAATGAATAAATAAAATAATAATAATAATAATAACAGTAGATATTCTCTTATGGATAAGTTTCCCAAATCTCCAACTATAAAAAGGATAATAATAATAATAAGAAAATTATTATTATTATTATTATTATTATTGTTATTATCTTGTTGTTAAAACCTCCCAGAGAGAAGAAAAAATTATTAAAATCAAGAAATTAAATCCCTTGAATTAAGTAACTAAAATTCGAGAATTTGAAATTTAAATTCCTTATCTTCACTTATAAATAGAGGTATCTTTTTTCAAGAAGGGGAAGAGAAATTCAAAAATTAGAAAAATCCAGAAAGGAAAATCTTAGAGAGAAAATCCAATGGCGATTTCGTACGGGAAAAAAAGCTTCACAACAAAAGAAAAAAAGCTTCATCAAATCTCCCTGCAAGTTTGGTAAACAGAAAACGAACTGCTACACGCATTCTTCGTCATTCAACAAGTTCATTCAGGAATAAGCCACTTGTGGCCCTCGATTGATCTTCGAAATCAAGAAAACGTCATCATTATTTTTCAAATTGTTGTCAATGCGAAAAAATCAAAGGAAAAATATTCTTTTGTAAAGAATATTATATTCGATATTGTACCCATAATATTTTTAATTTCAATAAATATTTTGTTCACATTATTTTTGTTATTGTTTTGCTTACATCGCAAGACCATTTACGAAATTTGTGCGTACAAAATTTCTGGCACGCCCGATGAGACATCTCTATTTCTCATCTCTTTTGTTAGAAGATTGATCTCTACTACGTTAATGACACCCAAAAGAACTCAAATTGTGCATGTCAACAAAGGCAATGACAAGATCATCATTACGTAATCGACACACGACAACGCTATGGCCCCATGACTCATAGCAAAGCAAAATCAACATCTTCACTCTCAATAAAACAAACAAGTGAGTTTGCTTGTTTGCTAAAACTGGTAAGAATGCGTGATGAACACCAACCACTCATCACCTTGGTCTTTCTAGGGACAAAGAGCCATAGTCCTCGTAGTAGGGGAAAACTTCCTTCAACACTAAAGGACTTTAGGGATAAATCTCCTTGCTCTATTACCGATGCCAACTCCAACACCGGCTCACTCTCTAGATCGCCAACTGAAATGTCAAAGAAAGAAAACTACTTCAATCGTTTCGACTATTTTATTTCTCCTTTCTTGATGACTAAGCTGATAATGACAACCGACCCTACATCCGTAAAGGAACAATTAGTAGAGATGGCTTGCGCCATCGCCAAACTCACCAAGATGGTTGAGGAGAAGGATATGTAGATAGTCTCCTTCATAAACAAGGTTGAGGCACAAACACAAAATATGGGTCAGTCAAGTCAAGGACTCAACCACCTTTCGAATGTTGCATCTCTTCTCGATGATTCACCACATGCGTATAGGACAGTGCAAGTTGAGAGACAAACGACAGAATCTGCCTTAATGGCGCCATTATATGTCCAACAACTTCAAGACAGGATAACTAACACCATTAGAGCACAGTATGGTGGACCCTCACAGAGTACGCTCATGTAATCTAAACCTTACACTAAGAGGATTGATAACCTACATATGTCTGTGGGTTATCAACCTCCAAAGTTTTAATCATTTGACGGAAGGGAAATCCAAAACAACATGTTGCCCATTTTGTTGAAACTTGTAACAATGTAGGTACAGAGGGTGACTTATTAGTTTAATAACTCGTCTGCTCTCTCCGAGAGAATGCTTTCAATTGCTACATAGACCTTGCATCTAAGTGTATCGATCGTTGAGACCAAATGGAACGTGAATTTCTTAACCATTTCTATAGCACCCGACGAACTATAAGCATGATGGAACTTACTAACACTAAGCAATGAAAAGACGAACTGATTTATACTATATCAACCGTTGGCGTTCCTTAAGCCTTGACTACAAAGATAGATTATTTGATGTATCAGTTGTGGAGATATGCATACAAGGAATGCATTGGGGTCTCCTATACATTCTCTAAGAGATACAATCCCGTACCTTTGAAGAATTAGCTACTCAAGCACATGACATGGAGCTCAACATAGCCAACCATGGCTCTAAGAAAGACCTTACCACTGATCGGCAAAAAGAGAGACATGATGGGAAAATGAGTGACAAGACTTCGAAGAAACCCATCTATGAGTCAATCACGATAAATACGACTCTCGTCAAAATATCAGCAAAAGATAAAAAGAAGGAAGTACAAAAGGTTGGACCAACCTAGGAAAATGAGAGGCGTCGGTTCACCTTGAAGAAATTAAAGGATAAGAAGTATCATTTTCTTGACTCTGATGTGCCTAACATGTTGGAAGACTTGCTCCAAACAAATGTTATTAAGTTACCTAAGTGCAAGCATCCAAAAGAAATGGGTCATATTAATAATCCAAACTACTATCATTACCATTGAATTGCCAATCATCCTATGAACAAATGTTTCATTTTAAAAGATCTCATAATGAAACTTGCAAAGCAAGGAAGAATTCATTTGAATCTGGATGAAGTAGTAGAGTCAAATCATGTTACGATCACATTTGGATCATTTGACCATGTTCCATTACATGTTCCACTTAAGAAATTGGGGGCATGTACTAGTACTATTCAATGTGAGTCACCGAAACCAAAGCAAACACAAGCGTCATGTCAGGATAGCCTTCTTTGCCTTTGCTCTGATAATAAATCAATGTCATATGACGAAAAATGTTGGACATTAGTGACACAAAGAAGACCTCGCAAAAAGCAAGTGTATCATTCATACCCTAGCTTTCCTATGAGGGGACAACATGAGTGAAATACTCGTCAACATCTAAAGAAGAAAGAAAAAAAGAATCCTGAAAGAAAACAAACGATTTTACAAATAGACAACCTTTTGGTCCAAAAACTCATCACCCCTATCACCCTAAGGGAATACTTCCCTCTAGAGTTCTTTGATAAAATGGTGACAGTATCAACTCATATGGTCTCATGCAATGAGACTTCAAAAGAAGATGGGTTAAGTGAAGATGAGAAAAACATTCTTGGTGTTGAGGATGAAAAACTAAGAAGAAAAAGGGGTAGTAGCAAGCCTACAACACCTACCCTCACTGTTTAGTAGCAACGAAAAACTACAACTTCCTAATGAGATGGAAAATATGTTGATTCAAGTACTTAAGAATCCAATACTCTATGCCACCAAAATAAAGAGAGCAAAAAGACTTGAGGATGAAAACCACAATTGTGTCAAATGTTGTGTAGCCATCACCTTTACTAATGAAGACCTTTAGTTAGGGTCAAAACTACATAATCTACCCCTGTTTGTTACCAGGTACATATGGGAACAAAATATCACTCACATCTTAATTGATGAAGAGGTTTGTAGTAAATATCATGCTTAAAACAACAACGAAACGACTCGGGATTGCTACAAAAGAACTAACTCGGAGTTGCCTAATGATCCACGCTTTAACCAAGAGGGACAACGAGCTATTAGTATGATTCTCCTTAAGCTTGTTACGGGTGAGTTGAGTTCGAACACATTGTTTCATGTAATCGATGCAAAAACATCTTACAACGTATTACTTGGACAACCATGGCTTCATGAGAATGGGGTAATTCATTCAACATTACACTAGTGTTTTAAATTTTATAAAAAAGGGTAAAAAAATTAGATGTTGATACTAAGCCATTTACAAAAGTTGAGTCTTATTTTGCTGATGCTAAATTTTACATAGAAAATGATGTTACACAAAAAGTCCTTCCTACAATCATTCTCTCCACTAGGAAGGCTAAACTTAAGGGAAAAGTTGAGTAATGTAAGTTGACATTAGTAGGGAAAATCTCACAGTCAGTGATGATTTGAATCGAAGAAAAAAAAGAAATTCTCAAAAAAATCGACATTGGACTTAACAAGTGTCACTACTTTCCCAATTTTTAGGTATATTCCAAGATCTTGACGAAGTGAGGGTCAACCACCTTTCATAAAAGACAAAAGCAAAGTACAACCTCGAATATTGGAAAATGGGGACCTTCAAGTCTTGAAAGAAGATGCAATCATTCCCCTTCCAAACTTTCAACTTATCTCTAGGTATGAGACAAAAATTCGTCAAATCCTCAAGAGATCAAACAAAACAAGAATTCTTTCATAGTAAAAGAATAGATGAGGGGTTCAACCCTAAGGCTTACAAGTTATTAGCCAAGGCAAGGTATGACTTCACTTCATCATCACAATTAGGAGAACTTAGCCCCAATATTATAGGTGAAAAGATGCATGGCCTTAACAAAACTCAAAAGAAGTTGAAACAACAAGGGTATGCAATCAAACCTTCTAGGGCAGGTTTAGGGTTTGTACCTTTCGAGCCTATCAAAATTTCAGCTAAGACTAAGAAGACTAAGGCAAGTACACAACATATCACTATAGAAGACATGAAGGAGAATAATGGGTCAAATTCTCCTCCTCGAATTTCAATATTTGATTGAATTGAAGCTCCAATTACACGAGCTTCAATGTTCACTAGATTAGGCAATTTTAACTAAGTAGAACGTAATTTAGCACATATACCACAAAGGTTAATACAAAAAAGGATTGGGACTCTACCTTAAAAGTCATGGCAACAAAATCCTAATAAGAAGCAGTGTATTGAACTAAAGGAGGATGCAAAGACAAGGAGTTTAATCCCATCAAGGATGAAGCGCCATTCAACTTAGGAAATCTGTACTAATGGTTCATTAAAACTGAAACGACGAACTATCGTGATCACTAAGCAGTTGGACGAGGGATGCCCTAAAGATGTTGAAGAAAGGTCGATGTACACTACCTACCATGTTATAGTAGAAATTGACTCTAATTCAGAATCTTCAAAAGATGAACCAAGGAAAACTCTTCAAGTATTTAAGGACGAGGGGGGGGGAAGCCATTATAGATGAGTTAAAAGAGCTTAATTTAAGTACAAATGAGGACCCAAGGCCAATCTATGTAAGTATGCTTTTAAGTTTTTCTGAAGAGAAAAGTTATTTTGAGTTGTTACTCAATTATAAAGATGTATTTGCATGGTCATACAAAGAAATTCTAGGTCTTGATCCAAAAGTTGCAGTACATCAACTCATGGTGAAACATGGTGCCCGATCGATTAAGCAAGCTCAAAAACGATTTCGACTAAAACTTATTTTGCAAATAAAAACAGAAATTGAAAAATGGATTGAAGCCGATTTCATTAGAGAGGTAAAGTACTCAACATGGATTACGAACATCATTCTAGTTAAGAAAAAGAAGAAGTAGATTTGTGTTTGTGTGGATTTCAAAGATTTAAACAATGTTTGCCTAAAAGATGACTTCCTATTACCAATCATCGAGCTTATGGTTGATGCAACTATTGGTCACAAAGTTTTATCCTTCCTGGATGGATCATCGGGGTATAATCAAATACGAATGGCGCCAAGAAATGAAGACCTTACTGCGTTTCGTACTCCAAGGGGTATTTATTGTTACAAAGTAATGCCTTTTAGACTAAAAAATGCAGGTGCAACGTATCAATGTGCCATGTACCAACTCAAAATGAACCCGCTCAAATATGTTTTTGGTGTTACTTCTGGTAAGTTTCTAAGGTTTATTGTTCGACACTATGGTATTGAAGTGAATCAATCTAATATCACAACCATTCAAGATATGCCAGAGCTAAGGAATCTTCAAAAGCTTAGAAGTCTTCAAGGACATCTTACTTTCATTCAAGCGTTTATTTCAAAACTTATAGGACGATATCAACCCTTCAATCGACTTATGAAGAAAGATGTCTCATTTGTTTGGGACGAAGCTTATCTTAATGCCTTTGAGAGCATAAAAAAGTATTTGGCTAATCAACCAATCTTAGGTGCTCTTATGGTAGAAAAGCCATTGATACTCTACATTACCACATAAGAATGCTCTCTTGGAGCATTACTTGCACAAGAAAATGAGGAAAACAAATAAAGGACATTGTATTATTTAAATTGAACTCTAACAGGACTAGAACTAAATTACTCCCAAATAGAGAAAACTTGTCTTGCTTTAATCTTCTTGACAAAAAAGTTAAGACATTACATGCAGGCATACACGGTACATTTAATAGCACACATTGATCCCATTAAATATGTGCTATCAAAGCTAGTTCTTTTAGGACGGTTAGCAAGATGGGGGTTGCTACTTATTGAGTATAAATAATTTACATCCCTTAAAGGCAATCAAAGGACAAGCATTTGTAGACTTCTTGGCATATCATCCTATCCCTACAACATGGGAAATTTTAGATGACCTTCTTGATGAAGAGATATTTTATGTTGACGTTTTTCCTTCATGGATGATGTTCTTTGATGGGTCAACACACTATGATGGAACATGTGTAGGTGTTGTATTTGTTTCACCACAAAGACAAATATTACGATATTCATTTATTCTAAGTGAGAAATGCTTTGACAACATTGTTGAATACCAAGTCTTAATTATGAGGCTACAAATGACGATTGAAATGAAAATCACAAGCTTGGATATATGTGGGGATTCTAAGTTGGTAATCAATTAACTTTTAGCCTTGTATGAGGTTAAAAGTGATGACTTAGTTCCTTACTTCCACTTAGTTCCTTATGTCCAATATTCTACCCAATTGATGGAAAAGTTCAAGTGAATCTCTTTAGTTCATATTCCACGAAAAGAAAACCAAATAACAGATGCTCTAGCCAATCTAATTGTAAGTTTGACACTATTTAATGACAAGACTGTACATGTCCCTCTTTTCCATAAGTGGGTACTACCATCATTGCCAATATTATAACAAGAAGAAGTAAACGCTACATCAATATTCACTATTGATAGCGAAGATTGGCGACAACCATTAATTGACTACTTAGAGCATGGGAAGTTACCTGATGAACTAAGGCATCGAACAAAAATACGACGTTGAGTTCCATGTTTCATTTACTACAAAGAAACACTTTATTGATGCTCATTCGATGAAGTACTTATTCAATGCCTAGGAGGAGAAAAGACAAATCAAGCAATTGAAGAAGCTAATTCTGGGATCTATGGGGCTCACCAATCAGGGTCAAAACTTCATTTTCGAATCAAAATGATGGGATACTATTGGCCAACTATGGTTAAGGATTGTATGAAATAAGCAAAGAAGTGTCAATCATGCCAATTCCACTCAAATTTTTTACATTAACCCCTTGAACCACTCTATCTTACAATTGTGTCGTGGCCATTTGATGCATGGGAACTTGACATGGTCGTACCTATTACTCCTAAATCCTCTATTGGGCATGCTTACATATTGATAGTAATAGATTATTTTTCTAAATAGGTAGAAGTTGTACCAGTTAAAGAAGTAAAGAAAAAAAATGCAGTGAACTTCATTCAAAGTAATATTATTTATCAGTATGGGGTGCCATGGTAGATAATTACAGACAATAGGAAACCCTTATATAATAAATTGATGAGCAATCTCTATGAAAGGTTCGATTTCAAACAACACAATTCATCAATGTACGATACACCGACCAATGGTCTCGCAGAAGCATTCAACAAGACCTTTTGCAACTTATTGAAGAAAATTGTTGATAATTCAAAGAAGAATTGGCATAAACGAGTAGGAGAAACACTTTGGGCATATTGAACGCCTACACAAGCAACCCCTTATTCTCTTGTTTATGGTGTAGAAGTTGTATTGCTCCTTGAGTGTCAGATCCCTTCATTAAGGATTGTTATACATGAAGGACTAACTGATGAAGATAATGTCAAGTTATGTCTTTAAGAGTTAAAAACACTAGACGAAAAGCGACTCGAAGCCCAACAACGCTTAGAGTGTTATTAAACACGCATTTCAAGAGCTTCTAACAACAAGGTTTGTCTTCGGTTTTTTCAAGTCAATGATCTAGTTTTTTCGATTCATAGACCCATCATCACTACACATAAGATTAAGAGCAAATTTACGTCAAAATGGGATGGACCTTATGTGGTGCAAGCAGTTTACACCAATAGTGCTTATAAGATCATCGTTGAAGACAAATTAAGAAGTGACCCTATCAATGATAAATTCTTAAAACATTACTATGCTTGAGTCACACTACGCTCTTGGCTCGCATAAGCATAAATTACATATGACGCATAAAAAAAAAAAAAAAAGTTCGCTAAGTTGAAAACCTGAAAATTCTGCTTAGGCAAAAGTTAGAACATATGCTCGCAATATTAAATCTTTCTTTTAGTCTTGGCAAAAATTAGAGCGTAAAAAAAGAAAAAAAAAAGTCTGCTAAGTCAAAAACCTAAAAGGTGATTTAGGCAAAAGTTATGACATATACTCATAAGATTAAATTTTTCTTTAAGTCTTGAAAAAAGTTAGAACATGAAAAAAAAATAAAAAAATTAAAACTACGTTTGACTTGATCATCTCTCTTTGAAGAGTACATAGGTAACTTGGGGAAACTACTTGAGTTCAATCACTACAAAAAAATAAAATAAAATAAAAAGTCTCATTTTCATTAATAAATAAATTTGGCTAACAAATGTTAGAATTTATTACATTTTAATAAATAAAAAATGAATGAAGGAAAAGAATGAGAGCTAAAATTAAGTAAAAAAATACAACGATCACATCCACACCAAGCTGCAAGCTCGTCACGTTGAATCCTTAAGGCTTCTTTAAAGTCTTGACATTGGCATCAATAAGCATAGGGGTTTGGGCGATAATGACGTGTTATTTCCTCAAGCAAGAAACATCATTCTGTTTATTTGCTATAATCTCATCGATTTCCAAGATTAAGTTATGAAAGTGCGCTTTTTGTATGCCTAGTTGCTTCAATTCTTCTTAAGTGCTTCATGTTTTGCATTGAGAGTAGCTAAGTCAACCTTTAATGATTGACGACGGATCGCTTGTACACTTTCAGAGTTTAGAGCATCCACAATCTGAGACTCAACAATAGCTAAATGTTCACTTTGTACTTCTAGAGATATCTTCACAGAATGGGTGCATCGCACTGCATCGAGGTGATCTACACTTTTTATGTACTTCTCAATTTGAGACTTTAATGGTGAAGGGTCCACTTCAATCTTCGTGATAACATCGAAAAACTCATCAATTTTTCCTCTCGATAATAGGAGACACTCATTGGAAGTTTTAATAATCATCTCCTTAATGTCTTCTCCTATCATAAGTGTTGCTTGGCGTTGGGCATTAAAGATGATTTATTCAACATCAAATGTGAGAATGGAAGTAGAAGGAGCCACCACAGTAGGGCATGGAGATTGTTGTTCAGCAATTAAACCTGAAATCGCTAAAAGTGTCAATTTATCATATGTTGTATCTCCAATTGTGGTCTCTTGACCTTGAGATTCAATCAGAACATCACTTAAGATGTTGGTAATACCTTCATCACCCAAATGAGAATGAGACAAAAGTAATGGGATGATAAAGCGATCATTTCGTTGTATATTCAAGGTAAAGGGTGTTGACTCCCTAGTAGCAACAACACTTTCGAACTGATCCTTAGGAGAAGACTCATCCCCTTCATCGACAAATTGGTTGTCACCCGCCACCTAAGGAAAATATTTATTTTTGTTAGTATTAATGCAAAATAAAAAAAAAATAAAAATACCTCTTCACTATCAAGTTCCATCAGTTGAGTAAAAGTTGGGATGTCAACAAAAAAGATATCTGCATCAAGAGGATAAAAATTAGTCTCATCATAGTACACAGGGTTGGGTCTAATCTTTCAGCGTTTGAAGTGACATTCACTTATATATCTAGAGTCGTTGTCTGATACATAAAGACCTTGTGCATTGTTATGTTGCTTAAAAATCTTGTGACAGTGAACACTATCACCATTGAAAATAGTTTCCTCATGCTCCAAGTGTGTGAAAGTATTAGTTTGATGACTACTCATTGAGCATTTAGAAGAAGCTCTTGAATCATCATATAAATCTTCAAAACCCTTCTCAACATTGTCTTTAACGTTTCCCTTAGTAGAAACACTTGAGTCAACCTTAAGTGTTCTACTTTTTAAAGATTTTGAGGCAATTTGC
Source organism: Vitis rotundifolia (assembly GCA_030254885.1). Classification (NCBI taxonomy): domain Eukaryota; kingdom Viridiplantae; phylum Streptophyta; class Magnoliopsida; order Vitales; family Vitaceae; genus Vitis; species Vitis rotundifolia. The sequence goes on from CM058156.1 coordinate 11,564,943, forward strand.
CGAGAAGAATCAGGAAGGGGCTCCATACAAGCAGCAGTAAGAATTTCCTTATCAGGATTACACACTCTAATCCACCAATCCGCATAAGCCTTCATGATTGAAAACTCTTCAAGACTATGATAATCTGGTATAGTAACTTTGGAATAGGTACCAAGCCTAGTGTATGACTCCCAATGTTGATACACCGCCTCTAAAATTCTAGTATGAAAAATCTTTAGAAAATCAATTAGGATGATATGGTTGGATCACCTGATGGTTACCTTGTCGCAAAAATAAATAGCTAGAGCGAAGACTTATGAGATAAGAAGTTTTGGCAGCACTAAGATTCATTATTAGTCCAGTGCACACGCTCCTTGTGGCGCAATGCCAAGTGGTTCAACTTTATGCCTTTGCAAGACATTATCAAAGCCTGAACTTGCAAATCATCAAAACACTTAGCAGAAAACCCGTCAACATAATAAGTCATCTGTGAGGAATGGTTCCAAAAGGAGAAATGAAATGGGTATTGAAATATTCACCTAACCATCTATATAAATAATGAATAGGGAAAATAAATGTATTAGTTCGAGGCATTGAAGAACAAACAATTTCATTTAAGTTGTTGTAAATGCTTGCTAACACCGGAACAACAAGACTAAATGTCTTACCTTGAGTCATTCTACTAGCTACCTTGAAGACTTTAAGATGAATTAAATTGACACCCCAAGGAAGAACGAACTTCCATAACCAATATGCCAAGAAAGCGGCTAAGTAAGTCTCCTTAACATCTGCCTTAGCTACGCCAAGGTCGTAAAAAACTTCCATCTCTGACTGAGTACGAGATTTAACATGATCAATTTCCCCGAATGGGTTATGAGTCTTTTTAGGCCTTTTTGCCTTATTCCTTGTACTTTTCTTTGGAGGTTTTGCATACTTCATGGAGCCTTTGTACCAAAATGACACCCAAGAGGCTAACTTGATTGAAGACTTCCCTTTTGTCTTAGAGCAAATTCAATGATATGTAATCGACAACTTGGTGGGAGTAAGGACTTTGTTGCATCATTAGATAACTCTTCTGCACTCGGTACCATCTCATCATAAAAATATCCAATGATGGGTAGTCCAACAATACGATACAAGTCCCAAAGAGATATGGAAACCTCTCCAATGGAAGTATGCGAGGTGTTAGTGGTAGGACACCAACGTTCGCAACATGCTCTTATCACAGAGGCATGACAATCATAGTTGAATAAGGATGCAAAAACAGTTTCATAAAGCTTACATCCTTTAAGAAATGGTCCATGCCAACCCAATACCTCCTCTACTCATTCCCAATATCCTTTGCTAAAGAAGGATTCCCCAAGTACTTTGAATAAGTTTCCCCATTTGGCTTCTCCATCACGAACATGAGAACCCAACAATCCAAATTCATCATGAACTTTAGTAGTACTTGGGGGAGAGAAATTCAGAAATCAGAAAAATCCAAAAAGGAAAATCTTAAGGAGAAAATCCAAGGGTGGTTTTCTACAGGAAAAGAGGCTTCACAAAAAAAAAAAAAAAGCTTCATCAAATCTCCCTACAAGTTTGGTAAATAGCAAAAGAACTGCTACATGCGTTCTTTGTCATTCAATAAGTTCATTCGGGAATAAGCCACTTGTGGCCCTTGATTGATCTTCGAATTCAATAAAACGTCATCATCATTCTTCAAGTTGTGGTCAAAGCGAAAGAATCAGAGGGAAAATATTATTTTGTAAAGAATATTATATTTGAGATTGTACCCACTATATTTTTAATTTCAATAAACATTTTGTTCGCATTACTTTTGTTATTGTTTTGCTTACATTGCAAGACCATTTACGAAATTTGTGCGTACAGTCATGATTGGAGTCAAAATATGTGCTATAATGGCACATATTCTATATGATTTGTGCACCAAAAGATATTCAAATCACCTAACTTGACCTAAATCAATGCTAAGGCCCTAGTTATGAGTTTAATTTGTACTTTGGAGACTTATCTCAGGTTCAAGGGAAGAAAATTGTGCAAGTTGAATCACTTTAGATTTTGAAAGATCAAGAAATGGCTAAATGAGGAAATAAATGAGTCAAGACTCATGGACCGTAAGAAAAGGCAAGACGAGGATATCATGAGTTTGGAAGATGAGAAATAACGATTATGAAGTAAGAAAGAAGGCAAGGAAGCATGGGAAATGAGGCATGAAGCAAGATTCAGCTGCATGGAAATTTAGAACTAAAAAATCTAATGGTATTATATACTCTAATTTTAAGAACAAATTTAGAGAACTTTCTGGAGTCCATTGATACATACTATATATCGTTTCGAATCTCAGGAAGTCAGGAGTCCAACGCTTCAAATGGTGTGCAAATCAAAGCTAAAATGAAGAAGTTATAGCCATTTGAAGACAACTGCACCAAGTTAGAGGGTCATTTCGAAATGACTTTGAAATCCAACTTATGACTTCGAAATCCACTTCGAACTGACACCAGTTTCGAATTCACCCACTTCCACTTTGATGTTTCGCCTCCTTTACCTCGGGAATTGCATCTAGGGCACTCCATCCGCCTTAAGTGGACCCCACACGACTAGAAATCGCCATTTTATTATTTTTTTTAATCATTTTTAAGAAATTTTTTGGTAATAAGTGGCCAATGAGAGTGTGCCACATGTTAGGTAATTGATAGTATTATATAAACTCTCTCAATTTTAGGTTTTAGGGATCTTAGATTTTTTTCCAAAGAGTTTGACATTAAAGGTGGATGAAGACGAGAACTTTGGTTTGTTTTCTTTTTCTTCTTTATTAAATATATTGTTTTTAGTTTCTTTTGATTCAAATTATGGATTTTTACCCTATTATGGATTGTGAATGTGACATCACCCCCATGAGAGGCTAAGAGCCAACTTGGGGCTTGAAGTATGAAAACCTAAGGGTTAGGAAACCTATAGGGACAATGGGTAAATCATTATAACAATGAGATTAATTATTGGTTGGGTGACAATTTATCATTTTTTTTATCCTATTCTTGTGAGTTCGTTTAGGGAATGATACGATAGGTTATTACCCGATACTAGTGATTCTTGGTAATTCTTGATCATTAGTTATCCTCATCTTCCCTATTGTTATTTGCCTCTAAACAAAGCTATAAGGAGTAGAAAGGGTTAAAAAGTCAAATCTTAAATTGGTAATCAATCTCATTCATTTGATAGTTTTAGGAATCTGTTTTAAAAAGGAAAAATTAGGTTTCAGATGCAATTTTGAGTTATAGAACTCAACTTGATTGCGAGTGGCCAAGGATCCCAAAAACCCTAAGATCATATTACTTAAAAGACCCTTATTTTCTCTAATTTCTATACCCTAGGTTGGATTGTGGAAAACCCCAAACTTGAATCAATCGAATTTCAAATCAATATTCATTTTTTTTATTAATTTAATTTCTTTTACTTAGTTTCACATATTGTTTTTCACTTCAGGATTTAAACAAAGGCAATTCATTTATTCTAGTATTGACAATTTCCATAAGCCAGTCATTGGGGACGATACCCGGAATACTACAAAAGTCGTAATGACTCTTTCTCTAGTTTTTCTTGACCAGAGTTGCTACGTAAAAAGACTAAGTATTTTGGTACAATAGAGAAGTTCAGTCAAGTCATAAAATAAAAATAAAGATTAAAAGAAAAAAAAGAAAAAAAAAAAAAAAAAAAAACAAACAATTTGAGATAATAAGTAAGTTGTTTGATCCCATTTTATTAACTCATAAACTCTTATTTATAAGCTAAAGATAATGCAAACACAATAGTAATATAAACATAGTAATAATGTTGTCATTCACAAATTACCATAAAAATTTATTACATTCCTCCTTGGATAACAAATATTCTTAGGAAATACCTCAACTTTATTAGGAAAAACCCTAAGGAAAAAAAAATCTAGTGAAGGATAAAGAATACAGTATTTTTTCAATGCTCTTGAATTGCTAAAATTATTTCATTAAAAACTTTGCCCATAAAACCTAGTGGGACAAAAGCTGGATGAAGGGAAAATAGTACAATGAAGTAATATCCATATTTCGAATTGCAAGTTCGACTCCATTTTTTATATTTTCTCAAAACTTTCACCTGGCATATGTGTAACAACTCCGAAGTAATTCAAACTCGATTCTAACTAGTAAGACCCTCAAAAGTATAGCACATTGAACTCAATGTAATAATAGTGCAAAATTGACAGATTAATCTAATTCATTAACAATATGCTTAGATTAATCATTAGGAATTAGAGCAAAATCGAAACTCAATTTATGATTCACCTCATTTGCATCCTTATTTTGAATACTCCAAAACTCCCAATAATGTCCCACCATTATCATTATGAAACATGTGTTCGGGATTTAATCTAAGACATCTTATCAAACAAAGTTTGTTGAGGTCCTTTTTTTTTTTTACAACATTTTTTTAAAGATAGATTTTGCAAAGTTTCATCAATTTTGATTTTTAATCCTTTTCAAGATTCATGTTAAATTTGGGAACAAGCATCATTATGAAGAATTGGACAAATTTAGTTGACATTGGATCACTTATTTACTATACTCTCATTTGGATTTTGTTTGCACATTCAATGATGGGTCCTAATTCTAATTTTATATCTAGTCAAGGTGTAAGAGGAAGTTGTTCTGCTTCTTAATTATGTTTGCTTACATCTTTTTATTATTTATTGGTAATTAGATTATCTTGTTTATCTACTAATTATTATTTGTCACTTTCGAAGTTTGCTGAAAATTATCTTAAATTTCTAATTTAACTCAATCATTAATCACATGACATAAAAATGTTAACTAAGTGGATAAACAACTTTTCAATTTTTTTGGATGTATTGAGTCATTCCAAAATCTCGTGATATTTTTTCAAAAGGTCATATAATTTTAACTTATGGTCTTATCATCTCCTCTTCCTCGATAGCATAAAAAAGGAAAAACAATTTGGAATAAAAAATAAGAGTCTATCTGACAATGATTTAAAAAAAAATTTAAATCCTTTTAACACTTATTAAAAGTGCTTCAGAAAATTACTATCAAACGGATTTTAACTAGATTTTTTTTTTTTAAAAAAAAAAAAGGAGTAAAAATCCTAAATTTTAATAAAATTAGAAAGTACCAAATGTTAACAAAAATAGAATACTAAAGTTACATATTGTTTTCAAAGTCAATAATCCCCTTAATAAAATAAATGTATTAAAATTAGATTAAAACACTTATTAAAATTAAATTAAAAAACATAATCTTGATTTAATTAAAACTTCTGTTTTTTCCGGTGATCACAAACACTTTGAATCAAATGGGCTCATATATAAATCAATTGTTTGCATCATTATTAAGAAGTGAGTTAAACAAGGATGTCATGGTGATTATTTTATTAAAGCAAAAAATCATAATAAAGAGATTGATTGAAGGTCAAAAATAAAAATAAAAAGTAAAAGCCCATATTAATTTTTGGCTTTAGAGTTCGCTGGTTTTAAAAATTGCTTTTATCATAAATAAAAAAAAATGTTTCAAAAAAAAAGTGTTCCACAAATTTTAGAAAATACGTTAAAAAATCTAAAAAATCATTTATAAGATTAAAAAACCATTTATAATATTTGATGGTGAAACATTTGATAGTTGATTTTTTTTAAAATACTTTCAAAAAATATTTGATTAAAAATACTACGAAATGCATTTTGAGGACTTACTTGACAACTGTTTTTTAGAATAGTTTTTTGTTCTCGAGAACAAAAAAATAAAAGAACACATTTAATAACTTTTTTATTTTTTGTTTTTAATAACAGAAAATGAAGTATTTTTAGATAACATATTTTACTTATTTTATATTGTTTTCACTTATTTTTTGAGGATGATTAAAAATAATAATTATAGAAGCATGTAGAATGATTAAAAATAGAGTTTTGCATGTAAAAAGTATTTTTGAAACTTATTAAAAATAGACTAAAAATATTTTAGGTTTTGAAATAGATTTTTGATTTATAAAACATTAAAAAACAGTTTTAAAAAATAGTTGTCAAACAAGAAGTAAATCTCCATTCACAACACGTGGATACAAAATTTATGAAGAATTTAGAATTAGAAATCCTTGTGTGGTAAGGTGTTATTTTACTTGGAATTATCCACATCCCATACATTATTCAAGGGATAGAAAAATGTAGATCTGAATTGGATGGGAAAAATTATGAGAATGGTTAGGAGGAGCTGTGGTTGAGTTGTTGCAGCATGTCCTTGAGATGGGTCCACAATTTGTGGTCTTGTGCACATCCATTTGCACTGACGCTGCTGGCCCTTCATCTTACATGCCCAAATTATTTGGTTCCACCTGCCCATTCATTGTACATTAAAAAATTTAGAGTCAGGCTATGTTTGGTCAGGGAAAAATTGATGGGTAAATATAAGGAAGAGATAATAGAAAGGAGAAGAAAAAGGAAAGAAAAAACAAAAAAGATAAAAATAGATTTAAATTAATAATTTAAAGGTATATAAATTTTTAATTAGTATTAATTATATTTAATTTTATTTATATTTTTTTATAGAATCATCAAAGATAAAAAAAAAAAAAAAAAAAAATCATCTTTTTTAACATTTTTTTTTAATACTTTAATATAATATTAGGTTATGTTTGATTTCTAGCAAATACCAAAGAAAAAAAATAAATGTTTGATTTTCTCATATAAGTTTCACCGTAGAAAATATATAAAAATAATAATAATAATATAATTAAAATTTATCAAAAATTTATATAATAAAAAGAATAAGTAAAATGAGTTGGAAGAAGTATATAAAAATAATTTTTTTAATTTAATTTTTTTTTTCTATTTTATTTCTTCATATTTTCTCTCAAATTTTCTTGAGGACAGTACATAGCTTTAAAATCCAAGTCTTTCTAAGTGAAATTGATTGTCATCTTTGTAATGTGAAGCTGATATGGTCTTGATAATAAACCAAAATTTCACATTAGAAAGGTGTTGGGTTCGCACAAAGGAAACAAACAAATCCTTGGAAATAGGTATGGCAAGTGGATGGTCCTCAAGGGCTTGTGGTTGTGGTGGAGAAGGCAACACAGACGTCAGGTGTTTCTGAACCTCTCAATTGTTGGAAACAAAGTGAATCACAAAAATAGCTCAATTCGAGACCAAATGAAGTCTATTCCAATTTCCAACTTGGGTACAATTTGGGCGGATTACCTTTTGACTCGACCAGATCCAATCCGAACCAACCTGATGTTTAAACTAATAAAGGTAAATATTCTTAATACTCGAGTTGAGTTTGACTTAGTTTTTTTTTTTAATCTAAACTCAATTTGGTCGAGTTTGAATCGAGATTCAGATAAAATAATACGACTTTAATCCAAACCCAATTTAATTAAATTTAACTTTTTTTATAATATTATTCTATATAAAAGGATTTATTTATTTTTTAATGTTTTTAAAGAAAAATATCAAATTACAATCCTACCATATAATTTATCATTTTATAAATAAATTTATTTCTATTTTTTTGTTATTATCTTTAAATTTTAATTTATTATTATTTAAATTTTGATATAAATACATAATTTTAAAAAAATCATTCTAAATGAATTTTGAATTATATAACTGGACCAATTGATTTTTAATTTAACCAACATGAACACTACCTACGTTCAAGAAAATAAGGTTGAATTTGACTTGGGTTGCATGTTTCGGGTTAGAAGTCATATTAGTTATATTGGAATCAAGTTGATTGTTTCTTAATTCAGTTTGGGTTCGTGTTAGTAATGAAACGGATCCAAGCTATCCAAGTTGCAACATATGGAACTAATAGAAAAACTTAAGAAATAAAACTATTAAATTCTCAAACATTATATATCATCATTAAACTTATAACATAACATTAAAATAATTAAAAACATATGATTGTTAAACCTCAGGCCGTAGCAGCTGGGCCTGGGCTTGACTTATAAGGCCGAGGCCTGACCCATCCTACTCCGGCCAGTTAGAGACGGCCCACTGGTCACCGAAAGAAAGGGAGAATGGCTCGAGCCCAGTTTCTGGCCTATTGGTTCAGGACCATGTGTTTTTTTGCAACATGCAAGGCAACAATTAAGTACTGGTTCGAATTAATTCCTTATGAATATGAAAAGAACATCTAGTTTATGAATTCTACATGCATCCCTTCCTAATTGTGAAATCTGAATTTATCAACATTGTAGAGGGTGATGATGATTGTCTCATATTTCTGCAGAGTTATATGGTTGTTTTTGAAGCCCTTCGAGCCAGAATGATCCAACAAAGCAAGCGATAGAAGATGAAGAAACCAAACATGATTCCCACATTCATCCACCTTGTGTCCTTGTCCAGCCCTCTACCCTTCAACACATCTTTTCCGGTAATCAAACAGTTCGAATGATCTTGAACTTGCCAAGAGAAACACTCGCCCTTCATACTCCAATACTCGTTTATGAGTAGGGAATCCAGCGGATACCTGTAAAGGGAGACATAGTACATGAAGAGCCAGTATCTGGGGATGCTCTCTTTTGGGATAAAGTAGCCGGAGAAGAGGAAGAAGGCGCCAAGAACAGTACAGATCAGAGAATTTCCGGAAATGAAGTCCGGAGAGACTGCACTTAAGAAGAGTACTAGAGAGCTAGCCATCAAGACAATCAGCCAAACCACAAAAGTGAAGAATGTGAATGCAGCAATGGAGGGGTTGAGCCCTACAAGCCAGTAAACTGGCACCGCAAAAAGAATAGCCACTGCAAACAAGAAGGGAAGAAAGATGATAGTGTTGGCAATCATGTAGGAGGAAATTCTGTAAGCTCCCCTTGAAGCTTCCCTCATTAAGACCCGCCGCTCTTGAAGGTAAATTGGGAGGGCTTCAACTGTAGATGAAAGGAGAAAACTAAGACTAAAAGCGAAGAGACCCAACCGCTCTGCGATTCCACCTTCATCTTTCCTCACCTTTATGTATACACTTCCCAACCCAAATCCCCCAACAAGAGCTTGCATTGTTCTTGCCAAGAAGAGCTGCTTTGTTCTATAAATAATTTTCCAAAATCTCGAGCAGAGGAACATAATCTCAAAAAAACTCCAAAGATAGTGATTACCCATCTGGCTGCCATCATTTTGCTTTTGAATTCTGCCCACCTCTTCTTCCGGCCATTCTGAGTAGGAAGATGGCTTCTTATCTTCTATATCACTGTGATAAGAATTGGGATTTGAATCTTCCAGGCTGTATATGATCTCCATAGCAAATTCTAGAGGATTTAGTTGCAATGGGATATTGAATCCCATTTTGTCTATTTTTTCCTCCAGCAATTCAAGGCTACCAATATGGACAACTGAACCACGAGAGAGGATCAAGAATTTAGAAATGTATTGAAGAAGTCTATAGCTCGGTTGGTGGATAGATAGAACTATTGTTCTATGCTTCGCTCTTGCCATAGATGAAAGCAGTTCAATCACTTGAAGTGCTGAAGTGCTGTCGAGGCCTGAAGTTGGCTCATCAAGAAGTAATATTGGGGGATCGTGAATCATATCGACTCCGATCGACACCCTTTTCATTTCCCCGCCAGATATACCTCTATTCTCTTCGTCTCCAACAAAACTATCTGCAACATGCACAAGGCCAAGCTCTTGCATCAAGCTATCGACCCGCTCTTTTTTCTCTTTTCCACTCATTTCCCTAAGCCTAAACTTGGCACTGAACATTAGGGTTTCCTTTACAGTGAGTAGAGGAAGCAGGTTGTCCTCCTGGGCCACGAACCCACATATCTTTCTTAACTGAGCTGGGGAAGTGATTGGATGATCATTGAGTAAGATACTCTTTGGATCAAACTCTTCATTCTTTACCCTGCCTGAGATAATGCGGAGAAGGGTAGATTTCCCAGTACCACTTGGGCCAACAATGGCAAGGATTTCAGAGCTTTTGGCAGTGAAGGAGACCCCTTTGAGTATGTTGATAGGCTTAGGCTTTTTCCAGGGACGACAGAAGGAAATAGGCATTGACTGGGCTGGATAAATGGTGTGAGAAAGAGTTTTTACAGTTAGTCTGTATGTAGTTTTGGACTGATGATCATGTGGCGGTGAGTGGTAGAAGGAAGAGGAAGGGCTGGTGGATCCTTCAGGGGAGTCCGAATTTGAAAAGAGTAGGGTTGAGTCATCCTCCAGCTGGGCCGGCTGTTGGAAGCCAGCTGCCATTGTTTGAGCTTAATTTTCTGCAGGAAGTGGATGCGATGAGGAAGGGGAGGAGGAGATGGAGGAGGCTTTGAAGTGGGAATGCTCAAGTTGTGAAGTGGGAGGTTGAACCTACCAAATTGATTCTCGAAAATGGTTTTATTTCTGGTGAAGGCGGTGAGGTTTTGGCAGAGTTTGGTGATCTGAGATATTTGACTATCTTACAAGTCCCACCAACATATCATATTGTATTATATACAATATGCAGAAGTCCATGCAAGCCCTTTGCGTGTGTGTTTTTAGCTTTGGAGCAGCTGGTGGGGTAGGGTTCAGACCCACTTCAAAGAATCAAATCAATGTGTATATTGTTTAGTGGGTAATATTTCACTTTGAATTCCATAGCAACCATTACATCTCTTTATATATAATACAGAAGAGAGCAAAAGCTATATAGGGCTAAGAGTTTCGTAAGGAAAAAAAATATTTGTATCCCTTCGACGGAAATCAAGTTTATTAACTTATCAAGTGCCCAAAATTTTTTATTGGTTATTTTATTAATCAATTTTCTTACCTTTTAACTTGTGAATAGACCTATAAATGCAAGAACCACTCTATTTCCACAACACAAGTGTCTTAACCTTGTTTTCACAAAGAAAACAAAAATAATTCAAGAGAGGACTTTGTTTGAGAAATAAAAAAGAATGAGATAGAAATTAGAAACTCTGATATTTTTTTAGAAAGACTTCTTTTCTTAGAGACAAAGAAGGAAAGAAAAGTTCTTTTTTTTTTTTTCTTAGAAACCGCTCCCTTTATTTCTCATTTATTGGGTCGGGTTGAGTTAGTATACTTGAACACTCAAACCTAACTCCAACATCTTCCACTTGCACAAGATGGACCGAACTAGTTTGATTAATAACATTTAGGTCCATTATGTTCCACTTTTGAAGGTCATTCATATAGGTAAATAGGTCATGCAACCATGTGAGCACACCTGCAAGTCAAGCGCTATATATAAACTTATGTACCTTTTAAGGATATATATAGTAGATCAACCCCAAAATTTATAAGTGAACAATAATAATCATGTCTTATTGTACCCTAGACTTATTTTGTTACATTTTCAATGGATACATTTAATCCTTCAAAGTTGTATACACTCCAACATTATAAGTGTATTCACAATTATATCAGCTACAAAAACAATATAACCAGTCAATCGTAAACACATATTTGTCAATGCAACTCAAAAAGTCTTCTTTTTGAGCTTATGCCTTTTAGATTCAAATTAACTGTTTGCCTAATATGTCCTATAAGGATAAATTATTTCATTTACATCGGAAACATATCAAAGTAGTAACATTAATTTGTCACCTCAAAACATAGTTACTATAATAATGGGTTATTATAATTGTAATAAGCCCTAAGGATTTTACACAATAAGGATATGTAAGAATTAATCACTCACTTTCCTTATTAGTCGCATTCAAACACATGTAGTATGAAATACATTCTATAACGGTTTCTTTTTACTTGGACAGTACATGTCAAACTACCACCATACAAACCTTAACTAAGAGCTTCACACTACTAACTTGCTTGAGTTTTGCATCTATGGTTCTCTTTATACCATTTATGCTATAACTCAAGTGTGGTTTAAACATACAAACGTAACTGTGGGTAACCACATTCGATCAAGATTTCATTTATTATAGACCTCATCTTGATACTTAATCAAGGTGACACCCATCATCTTTGTATACTTCTCACTCATTTATCATCATTAGTATATTGTGTCTCATTCCAACACATAAGCATGTGATTGGGGCGGTTGCTCATGTGAGAGAGCCAACCTCTACAATTGACATACATTTAACAGTATACGTGTAAATACTAATTTCATATTCAATGATATGAATAACAAATACTCATCTTAGTTTATCATATATAGAGTATCTTATATCTAATCAATAGTGATCCATGACATATGATCACAATAGATCATAACCTACACAATCCTAATGACTTTACATGTATAAAAAAATGCCCCCTTATAATGAATTTTGTGAATGGATCAACAACCATTTCACATGGAGGTAAATATTTTAGGATCACCTCATTTTGTGCAATAATATCTCTTTTTAAAATTATCCTTGGTATCTATATACTTAGTTTTCCCATGATATTTCGAATCCATTACATAAGTGATCGCAGCTTGATTATCACTATAGGTTGTTGTTGGCTCAAAAATATCTATGACCATCCCTAGGCTTTGAAAAATACTTTCAACCACCTAGCTTCTTGTATTACAACTAAACATGCAATAAATTCAACTTCCATAGTTGGCAAAGCTATATAACTTTGCTTCTTACTTATCCATGAGATGGCCTCATTATTAAGTAAGAATGCATATGTGGATGATTTATGTTCATCTAGATCACTTGCCCAATCGACATCTGAATAACCTCTCAAACACAATTCTTTGCCTTGATAACAAAGAGAATAGTTCACAGTGCCTTAAAAGTAGCCATCAACAAATAATAACTTAGACAACGCATAGTTATCACTATCGAGAACCATAAAACCATCCAAAATGAATCTAGAAACGAAGTATGTTGTTGACAAATACAACTCCATTACCAAATCATGAAAATTCTTAAACCAAGAAGGATTTACATAGAGACCAAGTTTTGTTGAATATTTGGAGCATTAAGAACATCATGTAGGAATTGGGTACTTAGAGCTATGCAATTCCAATTTGCACATTCTAATATCCTTGACTTCAACTTTTAAGTTGTTTCTCACATAGATCCATCTTATATCGAAACTAATTAATCAAAACTCTACATATGCTCCTCAATCTCTAATTATATGGTTAGTGGGAGTTGAGTCTAATTTGAACTAGTGTACTTATGAGCAAAGTGACCCTTGTTACCATAGTTGAAGCATTTCAACTTGCTCTTATCCTTTTTAGCATGCTTAAACTTCATATGTGCCTCAATTTTTTCTTTCTTTGAAGCATCATCAGGTCTCTTATTCTTCTTAAAAAAAAAAATTATTACACTTAAAGTTGAAAGTTTTGCTTTAAGTATATTTAAAAAAAAAAAGAAAAAATATTTCTTGAATTGTAGAAGCCTTCTCCCTAGGCTTTTAAAGTGTTGTAAAAGTTGAAAAAGCAAAGAGAAAAAAAAAAAAGTTAACGAAAGGAAATGCTAAAGCTATCAATTCCAAATGATGTCCTTACTCTTATTTATTGGTTACAATCATAGTGATTACAATGAATGTTTTTAAGATGATTATAAATATTACATGAATGTCTGAAAAGTTTAATATACAAAATTCTGATGTCTACAAATTTTTGCACCTACTTATAACGATATCAAACAGTTTTTTTTTTAAAAAATCTTTTTATTCTTAGAAATGAAAAGTAAATTATATTTATAGTGCCAAACATGCCTTTAGTGATGTACTAATTAAAATTTCCAATGAAAGAGATGATTTGAAAGACCTAAATTATAGGTTTTTTTCAAAAATATAAAAAAATTTAGAAAGTATTTCTCAAAATATGATATTTTAAAAAATATTTCCAAATCAATGACACTTATGGACATTTTAGTAGAGAATTAGTATTGAAGACATGATTTTTTTTAAATTTATTAAATTCACATTTTGAAAACACGATTTTTGTGTACTTCGTCAAAGTCATGTTTTGAATATACAATTCTTTTTCAAATTTTACTAAAGTCATGTCTTGAAGGCACAATGTTTTTGAAGTTTATTAAACTTGCTTTTTGACATTAAAGTCATATTTTGGTCAAGACACGATTGCTATGTATTTTTACACAAAGTTTATATGTTTTCAATTGGTCAAGGCACAACTGTTATTTATTTTTACACAAAGTTTATATGTATCAAATTATAAAATGAATCAAAGACATAACTTTCATTGAAAATACACAAAGTTTATTTATTTTTAAAATTTTAGTTATTATTATTTTTTTAATTTTTATTTTATTATTCAAATTAATTTCACTCACATTCCCTAGGTTCAACTAAATCACTTAATCAGCTTGAAATTTCACTAAATATTTTTATTACCCTTCTCATTTCTTATTTTCACTCACTTTCCATTTAATTTCTTACCATTCTCATTTTTTATTTTTCACTTACTTTGCATTTGATTCAAAATATATAAGGAAAGCATTCGATGAAATTTTAAATTTATTTTTATTATTTAATTTTTTTCTCCACTCATCCCCATTAGTATTTTTTTTTTTCTTTCCACTTTTTTATTTTTTAATATTTTTTTTTTATTTTATTTCAATATTTATTTGCTTGAATTTTCTTTTAATTTTTTTCCATATGTTATCTTTTCTTTCATTTTAAAACATCCTAAAGAGACATACAACACATGAGCAAGCCACCTAAATATTTTTCCTTTTCATATGATGTGAAGTCTATTTTTATTATTTTATTGCTAAAATTTATTTTATTCACAAAGCCCAAATGGTAAATTCATTAATATCAATTAAAATATGATTTATCCCATAAAAATTAATAAAAAAAGATGATGTGGAAAAACTTTTTTATTTTTGCTAATAAATTAATTTCTTTGCACCACTTACACACAAATGAAATCATATCAGATTTTTAAGACACTAAAATTAGAAATGGAACCCACTCATAATTAAAAATATTAGAACAAAAATTTCCATTTAAAAGATGATGGACATTAATGATGAAAATATTTCTGCTATTCTGACGTGGCCAAATAAAAATTGGTTCATGACAGCACACTCCATTTTGTAGACTCTTACCTGTAGAATCTTTTTGTGTGTGGGTCCACGGCCACACAGCTACTATAAAAACCCTAGGCGTGGTTTTCTTCATTGTACTCTTCTTCTACTCCTTTCGTTGTGTATCAAAACGCTGCGTTTTGATGGCGGAGTACAGTGGCGCGATCTCTCTGTCCCGAGACATGTCTCACTCCTCTGATGATGACGATGAGGAGCAGAGCCCAGGGATCCTGGTGCCGTTCACTGGGGGCAGCGCCGGAGCTGGGTCGTCGAAGGTGAAGGTCAACTTCAAGGGAGGCAGCAGCACTGGAGGGGAAGGAGGGTCGTCGGCGGAGGCGCCGCGGAAGCCGAGAGGCCGACCACCTGGTTCGAAGAACAAGCCCAAGCCTCCCATTGTGATAACGAGGGAGTGTGAAGCTGGGATGAAGCCAATTGTGATCGAGGTGGCGCCCGGGAACGATCTGTTCGAGACGGTGGTGCAGTTCGCTCGTCGCCGCCGCGTGGGCATCACGATTCTTCATGGGTTCGGGACCATATCGAACGTGACCTTTCGCCAGCCGGTGCCCCACGCGCCGACTTACTCTCTCCATGGACCTCTGTGCATCATCTATATATCTGGGTGGTATCTGGGGTGTCCAACTCCTGCGACTCCTGCCACATCGAGGGCTTCGTTTTCTGTGTCTGTTGCAGGCACTCAAGGTCAGATTTATGGAGGGCAAGTTGCAGGAAAGGTGACAGCTTCTGGACCTGTGACTCTGATCGCCTCCACTTTCACCAACCCTTCGGTTCATAGGCTCCCATCTGATATAGAGGATACTGACGAAGGTAAGAACAATGGTGGTGCAAGCACTTCCGGAGCTGGGACTAGTGTGGCCATGAGTGGTGCTTACAGTGTTATTGCAGCTCCGCTGAACACCCAGATGGCTCCCGATGTCATGCACTGGACCGCTACACCTCGTCCTCCCTACTAGGGAGGAAGAGCATGGAGAGAAGATGAAAGAAAATTGGAATAAATGATCTCTCAGTTTGATCTTGTTTGAAGTCTTGCAGAAACTATCTTTCCTTCTAAGGATTTTATCGTTATAACGCAAACTCATGCATTGTCTGTCTTTCATAAGTTTTGAATCTGGTTTAAGTGTTTTTTTGGGTTGGAAAACTCTCGAGAAAATCTTTGTGGTTGGATGTTTTTCTTTACTCTAATTAATGTTTGTTACATGCATGAGAGGAAAGAATAAAAAAAGTGGCAAATTTGCAAGTGTCGTAGCTTCTGAGTTTCAACTTTCAAGTCTCCATTCAAGTTTTAACAAAGCTTGAAGGAGCTCCTTTTTTCTTCTCATGAGAGACAGGCATGGGCGGTGGTGGTGGTGGGTCAGTTCAAGCTGGTGTTACAGTTGTCTCTGCTGCCACTGATCTGATGCCGATGTCAGCTCTTCAGGAATTCCATGTCAGAGTCCAGCCCCTCGGGAAGGGCCCATTTTGCATCCCCAAAGCAAGCACTGAGTAAAGACTCAGTACGAGAGATGTAAAAAGCTTGGAACCATGGAAGCCTAGACTATCTGGTAGCTTTCAATATTGAGTTCTTCTTTTCCCTTCCCTTCTGTTTCTTTCTTTTACTTTTCTTTTCTTTCCTTTTTCTTTTTTGCGCTTCTACAGAGATCAGTTTCATCGCCTTTGGACCAACTGGGTTGAACTGGTAAAAGATGATCGAAATGAACAAGAATGTTGGCCATTGGTCTGTGGAGGCTCTGAGCGAGATATACGAATGTTCTTTAGAATCTGATTATATTATTAAAGTTTCCTTTGCATTCTGTTATCATTATATTAACAAACAAACAATATCTTCATGTCTGTGATATGCATTTGATGAATCTAGTGGATATATGAGATGAGCAATGGGCCCTCTAATTGTGTCTGCTATCCTATCTCTATGACGAACTAGCTCTATTGTAGTAGAGGCATTACATAGTGGTCCCTGCAGTGTAGTTTGTTTTTTAGCTGTTCCTGTTGCTGTTGCTTACGACTTCAGCTCTTGTCCGCTTGTCCCCAACCATTGATTATGGAAGTGAATCAATTGACGAAGGGAAGAAGATGATGCTTTTATTGAGGGAAGGCATGAAGATAGTTGTCCAAAATCCAGTCAAAATGCTCTGAACATACTTAGCTTTCAGACTTGACAATCAGAGCAGCAGTCCAACCCTCTGCTCTTATTTATTACCTTTTCGTCTTCTTTCCCCTTAACATGCATATATGAGAGAGAGAGAGAGATGGAGCAGTAACTTTAATCTTTGAGCCGAATGATGGAAAACCAGTGTAGTGAAATTAAGCCAAAGCCAAAGCCCAAGCCCAGGGTCACTGATAATGGATTCCTCCTGTTGTAGTTCAAATGAGACTGCAAAGACTGAGAAGGGTTAGCCCTAGTGGGTGCACGCGAGCTCTGACCGTGCACACTTGGCAGCTTCCCAATGGCAAAGTCATTTTCACGAGAGAGATGAAAAAGCTGCTTCCCTTCTTGTTTTCGTCTTTTCATTTTTTCCACTGTGGTTTTTGGTCAAACTTTAGACATGCATGGTTGCCGGAATTGCTATTTCCAGGCCCTGAATTTTACTATCACGAGCCCCATTTCCTTTTTTCCTTTATCATGCTTTGGGGTTCTGGAAGTACAAAGACACCCAGGAAAACAAAGATAGATAACAGGGTTTGTCCATTGGAAATTGGAATAACTTAGAGGCTTTAGGCTTAGCGCCATTGGTGGTGGTGGTGGTGGTGGTGGTATTGGGGTGGGGCGAGGGGAGGTGGGGGCCTCTGATGAAGTACCCTATAACATTCTTTGAATGCAAAGGGTGTGACAGTACTTGATATATATACAGGGTGTGGTGAGACAGCAGCTAGAGAAGAGTTTCATGGTACGGATATTCATATGGTCCCCTTCTAAATCCAAGGGTCTCTTATCTCATCTGCCAACTTATTCATGTAAACTGACCGCAATTTTTATGGGCCTCTTTCATTGAACTGGCTTCTGTCATCATAGTAGCATGAGAGGTGAGTTCTTCCTTATGTATTATGATTACGATATCACGCTCAAAAGTTTTACATTTTCCATACAAAAATGAGGGCATAGAACATAAAAAAATTAGCAACCTTTGTGAAGTATAACTCTCTTTTGCCTATGCATTGGCCGATACCTGAATTTGGACACAGTCTGCTGAAGGATGAAGTTGCATTATTGTCAAGATCTACGACATATATATTGAATTCAAATTTTATAAATTTAAACTTTTAAAAAAGTTGATAGTTCGATATGATATCAAATCTTGGTTTGGCGAAAGGTCATGGATTTGGTCCGACAGTCTCTCTACAGTAGCATTGTAGCTCCTATACTTTCTGCATATGTAAGAAAATAATAATATGATGAGGTTTTCATGATGTGGGCAATTGGAATTGCATGCCCGTTCAGGTCATCATATTACAATAGCAAGGTAACGGTTACTTATCTCATTCATTTCCACCGTTAATATAGTTGCTTAGCAACCGTTAACATAGTTGCTAGCTGCTGCCTAGCGACTTTACTTTCAAGTATTTTTTTTTTTTTTTTAGAAAATTAGTCCGTTGGTTAATAGACTTTGGAAGACGTAGGATTAAAAGGTTTGGTATGATTAGTTTTTGTGGGGCCATACATTTTTTTTTATTTTCGTATATTCAAATGAGAATAATTGACTGAATATGGATGACGTGACAGAGTGATAAATAAAGTCAAATAAGTCGGTTTAGATGATGTTTGCTAAATCAATTTAATCATTTAATATGGATTAATAATTTGATTTAATTTAAGTCGTTACTTAGATTAAATGTGTATTTTATAACTTAATAAATTTAATAACTTAATTTAAGTAATTAAGTAAATTAAGTATATTTGGTAAAATAATTTAATAGCATGACTTAAAGTAAAAAATAAAAAAATTTATTTATTTTTAAATTCAAATTTTCATTTTATCTTTTTAATTTACTCTAATTACCTCCATAATTATTTTTTCTATTCTACGACCTTCATTATTATTTAATTTCCTTTACCCTAATCATAATTTATAATAATAAATATATCAATTTTATGATTTAAAACAAATTTTAAATTAATTTTATTAAACGATCTTAATACTTAAAGTAAAAATTAAATAAAGTGATTTAAGTCAATAAGTTAAGTATAATTTAACTTAAAGTCAACTTAAGTTATTAAGTAATAAATATTAAATTTAATCAAACACCCCCTAAGTATCTTTAATAAAATAATAAAATAACTTACTCTAAAGTTAAAAATAATTTGAAGTATTAAGTAAAAATAATTAATTTACTCAAAATTCTAAATCTATTTTATTTTATTTTCCAACATTTAATGAGTTTTTTTAGATTTATGGTTCAACATCTATGACTTATTTTTTTCATAAAATATTTTATAATTACTTTATGACTCATTTTTTTAAGAAAATATTTTATAGTTTTTTTCATGCACCTACAAGACTTTTAATATAAATATTTAATGGATGTAAATATAATTTAAAATTAACAAGATAAATATTAAAATTAATGGAGATAAATATATTAATATGATGATTTTAAAATAAAAAATTAAGTTAAATTTATTAAACAACTTTACTATTTAAAGTAAAAATCAATAATAATAATAAGTTGAATAACTAAAAAATAATTTAATTTTAAAGTAATTTAAGTCATTAAATAAATAAATAAAAATTATGATTTACCAAACATAGTCAAAAGATTTGACACCCCTTAAAATCTTGATCTTGAAGGGTAATTGTTTTCTTTTGCCATTTTGGATTCCTTGAACCTTTAAGACTTTGTTAGAAATCAATGGGAAGCTATTAAATCTCCTTCTTAAATCGCATAGTTACATCATTTTCTTGGGTCTAATAACTTAAAATATTTTAATTAGTTTTAGCATCTGCAAGATTACTACATTTTAGCCTCAAAATTCTAACAAAGTACTTAAATTTCATCCACGGATGTTATATGAACATATGAACCTACCACAGGGTTCACTAATCAATCATCGTCCTGTTCTAATATATGTTCTCCTATAAGTTCTAATTTAACCTTTCATTCTATTAATTATTCACTAATTAGTGCATAAACATCATCAAGTCTAAATAGAACTTACATTGGTAAGACTCTTAATATATTAGTTTTATGTTGGTAATTTTGCTTTTGAGGTTATTAAGGTTTAAGGAATGTCAATAAAAAATTAATTAATTTGGGATTATCTTATTTGAATACACAAAATACAAAGTAAAAAACTAATTTCACGAATTGAACATGCGAATGCCTAGAGGGGCGTTCAAATGCCCTCTAGGAGCTTTAAATGTCCTTAAGGAATGTTCAAATGCCGACACCAGTGTTCAAACACTCTCAGTAGGGTGTTCAAAATGCTGGTCAATTTTTTATTGAAAAATTATTTCATTTTCATGATTTTTAAGACATTTTTGTAAATTAAAAGGTATAATCATCTTTCAAATATAAGCCTAGGTTATATATTTATCTATCTATCTATACACACATATATATACAAGTTTGCCTTATTGGTTGCTTTGATACCATTAGAAAGAACTTATGTTGATCTATGAAACTACCTGGAGGAGGTTGAATAGGTAATCTAAGTGAGATAGCCCTAAAATTACAATTTATATCAATAATTTTTTTTTCTTTTACATATAAATCAATTCATGTGTAAAAGTTGATCAATTCCTTGCACATAAAATTCAATTACACAATAAAATCAAAATATAATATGAAAAACACACTCAGAACCCTTATGTGTAAGAATCACAGTAAGCATTGTTAGGATAGAGCCCTTAAAAGTAAGACATTATGTAATAAAGTTAGACTTGAGTTTCCACTTATCTATCCTTTATACGCATTGATATTAATTTGAGCACTCAACTCATATCACTTGTATTATACATAATTTTTGTACATTTGGAGTTACACAAATGATATAAATCATGGGTTCTTTGCAAATAATAAGTTCTTCACAATGAATTCATGGATTTGGGCAATCCAATAGAGACTGTAGTACACTATTTCCTAATTAGAGGGATGATTAGTCTTAATTGTTGAGATGAGTTTCCTATCATGAGTGTACTAATGTGTAACCATACATATTAGACATGACCTTCAGTGAATCATGATGCAAGGTTATTCAATTGTCATGATTCACCAAACTACTATAATACATGGAGTTTCAACCTTGAGAGGATATTTAACTTATGCTAAAATCAACAAGAAGCTTTGATCTATGGATGAGAGTCTAATATGGTCATATATTTATATAAATTAAGTTACTCTTAATGAAGGCTAGTGTCAATAGGTATTCTCAATAAAGGGCATCATGATATTTCATGAAATTGAGGCAACATGCCCTTTTGGGAGATCCAAAAGACATGTGATCATGAAATTTGTGGTCGTAATAATTCCTTAAATAGAATTTAACATATACTCTTTATAAGTTAAAGTATATTGATTAATCACATAATAGGAGAATCTGTAACTCAAGGATTAGAGATATAATCTTGATGATTGATAACACTACCTTATTAGATTATGGACACCATTCATAGGGTGTCTATATGTAATGAATATATTAAGAAATCCTAAATTACTTATTCCAAAGCCTTGGATTGTTAAGGTGCATCAAAACCTATTCTAGGCTCTCTAAATATATCATACAGTGGAAATACCATAGATTTAGAAATAAGTGTTTTACCTATGATCTGAATGTTCCTAAATCAATTCTTGTTGGTGTAAAATACTCTATAGTAGTAGAAGATCTCGTAAACGTCATGATTTTCCTTTTAATGACTCCTCTTTAAGTCTAGGCATTGAGATGGTAGAGATCTCAAGGCTGGAGACTAGGGTTTTGTCTTTAAACTACAAGAAGATAATAACAAAAGTTAGAATCCCTAACCCCCTAAAAGGGTATTTATAGGTTTTTTATTAGGTTTAAGTGACTTGAGCCCACCATGAACTTGAGTCACTTAATATGGCCCAAAAAGGTTGCTAATTGATTCATTAACCTAATAAGACTCTAATTAATTAATTAGCTCAATCCAAAGATACTGCTCACTTACCTCTATGCACACAAGTGAACTAAAAACCCATCCAACCCTCATAAATTGTGACATTAAGGAATATGAGCTTAAGTAGGGACCATTGGGACCAATAGGACGGTACTGACTCCTTTAGAATCCAATTCTAAAGTTGACTCAACATCCCACTACAGAGAGTCAACTACTCTTAAGTACCTTATGTATATTACAATGAGACACTAAGTGTTCAAGTCTACGACTTGCTATCCACTGCACACAATCTCTTTATGAATTGGTTGTTCATAGTCCAATAAAGTGAAAGTTATTAACCTTTCAAGACTACCTTTATCATTCTTAAGTTACAAATCCTCTTATTGTGTTATCAAACAACATATTGTAGCTCACTAAGAGTATATGTCAAATTCCACTAAAGAAATTACTTTGGGCCCATGGATTCCATGACCACACATCCTTCAGATCACCTAATAGGCCACACTATCTCAAAGTCCATGAGATATCATGGTGCCTCTATTGAGAATACTTGTTGCTACCAGTTTCCTCAATAATGACCTAATCCATAGAAAATATATGATCAGTTTACAATCTCATTATAAGTGAAAGTCACTGTTAACTTCTACACAAACTTAATATTCTCTCAAAGTTAAGAGACTATAAAGTGTAGTGGCTTGGTGAAGTCATGACTACTCGATAATCTTATGTCATGACTCACTGTATGTCCTATCCAATGTGTAACAATACACACTAGTGCATTCACTAAGGGAATCTCATCTCAATGGCTAAGACCAATCTTCCCTCCAATTAAGAGGTGGTACACTACAACCTCAAATGGATTACCTAAGTCCATGAACCAGCTGTGAACAAATCATATATTTGTAAGGAACCCATGACTTAAATCTTTCATGCAACCTTAATACACCCAAATCTTGTATAATGTAAGAAATTTTAGTCAAAATGCTTGTAAAATATAATGCATGGAATAAAGCTAAATAAAAGTGAACCTAGAATATAATTAAATGAATAATGAATTCCAAATTTGTTACATCATCTCATGCTTTTAAAAGTTTTATCTTAACAGAATAGTAGGTTACAAACTCAAACTTTAGCCCGTTATAGTTTCATAGGATACTAAAGTGCAGTAGTCATATTTAGTGGAGCATTAAATTAACTTTAGAATTGGATTATGAGGAAGTCAGTATTTTCCTATGGATCTCAATGATCCCCACTATTTTAAGAAATTTTTTAAAAAGAAAAACACAAGTTGGAAAATGATTAAAATCACTCTTTCTTTTTCAAAATTAATTCTTAGAAATTTTAATTTTATTTAAAATCATCTCAAATCTTTGAGATATCTAAGAATAATTTTTTTTCCTTTTTGGAAGAGCTCTTATTTTCCAAGTCGTTATAAAATATATTTTTTTTCCATTTTGCACACGATCCCAATTTTTTAAAAAAAAAAAAAAAAAAAAAAAAAGTTAACTTTGGAAATTTATGATAGATATTTTATAATTAAAAAGGTTATCAAAATGAATATTATAAAATAACGTATTTTGGTATTCTTAATAAATTTTCCTGAGAAGTATTTTTTTTGTCCAAATATTATTTATTAAGAATTGAGTGTTACTAATTTAGATTGTTATTTCCTCTTGTATTTTGGTATTCTTAATAAATTTTCATGAAAAGTATTTTTTTCCAAATATTATTTATTAAGAATTGGGTGTTGGTAATTTAAATTGTTATTTCCTCTTAAAACTTTCCTCTTGATTTGGGTTAGGTGATTCTCTACGTTCTCTCGTCCTAAGAGATGGAGAACAATACCTATGGTGATCCTCCGAGCTTTGCCCCCTAAAAGAAAAAGGATAGCACTAAGCCCTTTAGGCTCTTCTCTTTGATAGAAAAAGGACTATATTTGGATAAATAAAGTTCAAGGACAAGGAAATTGAGAGTGATTTCCATTTAGCACAAACATTTTCATTCAAGTAATAAATAAGGGTTTTAAAAAATCTCATGATAAAAAATTTATGATAAAAAGGGCTACCAAAATATCTTTAAAAGTTTTAGTAATTTAATGAGAATAAAATATTTTGAAAATAATTTTCAAAATAGAGTGTTTAATTTCCTTTAGGAAATAAACATTTTTGAATTTTTTTTCATAGAGAATATTTTATCCATTAAGGAATTACTACCAGTTATGATTTTGATAATTTTAATGAATAAATTATTATAAAAATTGTATTCCATAAGAATATTTATTAAATAAGAAAGTTGTAAGGAATAAGAAATTTTTATGAGAAATTTTGAATATAAGAGCTAAAGTTTTTTTCTTAGATAAGGTGCTTTCAAGATTTTCAAAATCTCATAAATTAAAATTTTCTTTATTACGCTAGATTATCTAATTTAGAAAATAAATATTATGAAAATTTTCATTAGAGATAATTTATCATTAAGGGGTATTACCAAAAGATACTTAGTAATTTGATGGAAATAAATTTCTCTAAAAATATTTCCTAGATAAAATATTTGTGGATTGGAATTGTGCAAGAAAAAAAGAATTTTTTATAGATATTTTATCAAAAAATAAATTTTGAATAAAATAATCTCATGAAAATTTTGAATTTTTCATAATTGACATTCTCTTATTACACTAGGTTTCCAATTGGGAAATAAATATTTTTGGAAATTCTCAAAGTAGATAATTTAGTCATCAAGGTAATTATTAATATTTTAAAATGCTCTTAATTATTTTAAAAGATTAAATTGAAAAGGGTCCTAGGCAAGCCCATGGCCTCCATTGTTAAGCCCATCTTGATTTGGGTTCAGTACCACCCCCATAGTGGGTTAGACCCTAAAAATAAGGAGATATAAACTCTTACTATGGTGTCAATTTTTATTTTATGTTATTACCACTTTGCTCCATATTCATTTCTCATAGATTCCCTTTCATAACCAATGTAGGATTCACTACGATTGCGTCTCAAGCACAGTATGTAGTACTATTCAAGCTATAAGTTGTACATGTTATATCTCTTACTTTCCAATTATTATTTCAAACCTCATTAGACTTCCAGACTATCCAAATATTTCAAAACAATATATAAATAACAAAGCTTAACATAGGACTCACAACCTAAGATGCATCAATTTCACATGCTTGATAATTTTATCAAACAATCACCAATTTTGAATGGTAACACATCAATTTCCAAGGAGTTATAGATATTCATCAATATTATTGAAAAACCAAAAGTCCAACAAGAAACACTTGGAGGGAGGATGAATGGGTGATTTAAAATTTTCCAATAAAGATTTATATGTTATACCCAATATTTCTTTTACCTTAAAAGATATCAAGGATACCCTAAATAACTAAATGGGTTATACTTAAAATCTTAAAGTATATAAAACATAATTTTTACTTTTTAGGGTATCCCCGCAATATGTTAGGGTCAATTCTATCGATCATAGGTAATTTAAACAAAATATAAAATATAAAAGATATAAATAGTGAGACACAAAATTTTATACATGGAAAACCCCCACACTAATTATGGAGATAAAAAAAAACCACAAGATCTAAGACTTATTAATCTAAATATACTATACGAAATTAAGCTACACAAATTTACCTGACCACTTTAACCTAAAGACTTACCCTTCAATACCTACAACTTAATTCACGTCTGTGATGCAACAGCCCTTGATTACTTCAATGGATTACTTCAACCTCATCGAAGGGAATAAAAGTCTTCAAACCAATATTCAAATATCTAATCTTTGAATGAAAGATCAGGAATGGTGTGACACTTTAAACTCTCTCTAAAGAATGTAAGGTCTCTCAATGATCTCTATATGATCTTACTCTCAAGATTTATAAGCAACTAAACTTAAGAGATTTGGTTTTAGAAAAGTTTTAAATTCGATTTACATGAAAAATTCTTGGCATAATAGGTATGACCACTAGAGTGAACTTACATCGCTTGAACGGTCCAAGCCGCTTAAGCGATTTGACCATTTAAACGATGCTAACCGCTTGAGCAGTCATTTTCTCTTTAAAAATCAATAAAAGTTATTTGAACCTAAGAAAAAGGTATTGAATTTCTTTATACCTCGTAGAAGCCTAATATGTCATAAGTCAAACCTTTTTAAACGTATATGTGACTTTCTGGTTAGACGAACAACAATCTTTAATCTTCGATGAAGAGCAAGTCACTATCTAAAAAGACTTCTATGGTAAAACATTACAAAGAATATAGTTGTCAAC
The DNA here is from genome assembly GCA_030254885.1 of Vitis rotundifolia. NCBI lineage: Eukaryota > Viridiplantae > Streptophyta > Magnoliopsida > Vitales > Vitaceae > Vitis > Vitis rotundifolia. The sequence goes on from CM058156.1 coordinate 11,591,298, forward strand.
ATATAAACAATACTCAATGTCTTAACAATCATAATTCATGATAGTAAGGATCCATAAAAGAAACATTTCTACCAAATAAAATTTTCTAGAGCCTAATTTATGACAAAGATTTTTAAGTTACTCAAATTTCAAATTTGAATTTTCCTACTTATGTTGAAGGCTACTATTTCAACTACAAATCTATCTTCTTTATTGTTTTTGAGTGACAACTCAATAAGTCTCATATAGATGAGAAACAAAGCAAAAGTGATAAGATTCTAAGGGTTTGTTTGGCAATATTTTTTAAAAAAATTTTTTAGAAATTATTTTTCAAATAGAGAACAAAAAATGTTTTTTTAGATTTTTTTTAAAAAATAAGAGTGTTTGGCAATATGTTTTTAAAAACTTGTTTAGATGAAAAAATTTGTATTGCTTTTTAAAACAATGTCTTATTTTTACTATATAAAAAAATTATAAATTTAATTTATATTAAAATCAAATTCAAATTAAGTCTTATTTCAAAATAAATAAATTTACAATTATATATGAGTCAAAGATAAATAACTTTTTAAATTATGAAATAATTTTTTTATTCTAGTGAAACAAAATTTACTATAAGATGAAAATAATTGTTGTATTCATTTTTAATACAAGTCAAATAAGTATTTCAATTAGTTTTTTTTTCTATGAGCAAAATAAATAAAAATTAAATTAAAAGTTGCCAACAAAAAAAGTATAAAGATGCATACAAAGTAGTTTTAGTGAATTGAAATAGTTGCATAATTTTTCATACTCCTAAACATTAATAAAATTATTTAGCTATCAATATTTACAAACTGTTAACATAAGCATTCCACATTTGCTAAAAAATATAATCTCAATAAGTTGTCATTGTTGCTACTGCTTCATCAAACAAGTTCATTGTATGATTTGTTTCACTTATAGTGTCTTCTATATCTCCCACTTCAAAATCTTCTTCTTCCCATTATTGAAACATTACATTATTTTGAGTCAATTACAAATGAAATTATGTATAATACAACAAGCTACAACTATTAATGGTTATCTACTACGTTTAAAATTTTGTAGTATGTGGCTTATATTGGAAAAAAATAGGCAAATGCCGGAGCGAAGCGGAGCGACAACATTTGTCATTCAAGCTTATACTTTTTTTATTGTTGTGGGCAAACAATAGGTTGGGGCATGCGGGAGGCAACAACCCCCGCAGTATGGTTCAGGGTATTTTTGGAATTTCATTCCTAAGGGTTAGTATAAATACCCTTTTATATAACCCTAATTTGATACATAATGAAAATCTTCTTTTCCCTATTCCCATGGACGTAGGCAATTAGCCAAACCATGTTGAATCTGCGTATTCTTCTTTCTCGTTTTCTTATTTTCGCCATTAAATCCTTACAAGGATTTTAACATAAAAGATGACATCATTTTTAAAATTAGAAAATGTGCTTTCAACACACCAAAACAATGTTCAATTACATTTCTAAGTGAGGAATGCCAATAATTGAATAATTCTTTGTAAGTCCTTGGTTGACAACCTCTACAACGATGATCTTATACATAATACCTTTCATCTCTATATAGAGAAAGAAAACCCATAGTACATGGGTATCCAAAATCAACCGCACATTATTCACCTATTAATAACATAACAAAAGCAAAATAATAATGACACAATTATATAACTTATTAATAAAGTAGTAATTTAAATGGTTTTATTATTTACCTTTTTTAGGCTATGGAAATTTGTTTTTAGGTCTTGTAATTGCATCAAGAAAAACTTTTAAACCATTTGCAGTGTCTTCCTAACTCACATAAACAAATGTGAACATCATATCAAAATTGCATGCACACAAAACATTTTAAGTCACTACAACCTTTCTTCCTTTGTAACAAACTTGTTTTTCAATAGGAACAAATGCACTTACGTGTGTGTCATCAATTACATCAATGCATTTTTATTGACAACAAAACATGATGACTTTTAGTTTTGATTTTCAAGTTAAAGCACTTAAAATATTCAAAAATATATAATATATATGAAGTATTACTTGAAACCATGGATATTTTGTTGACAACATGAAAAGGCAATGGATAACTAGTATGACAAATCAAGTCTTTTGTAAGTCTACATATTGCCCTCAAAGTTAAAGTAAGATGTCTATCCATGGTCTCAAGTGAATGTTAAAAATGATTCACTATAACTCTTATTACCACAGTATGACCGATAATTATTAGACTATTAACTTAATAGGATTTATACCACAACCATATGGTTGCACCGGCTGCTTATTTCTTTATAGTTGATATAGGCTACTAACTCAAAAATGTGGTTTCTTTCCCTTGCCATAATGGACCACTAATGAAGGTTCATTAAAACTAGGATTTATACACTAATTAGGTTACTAATTTGCTCATAGAGTCCTCATATTTTTCATTAAAAAATTCCTGCTTTCAATGATCTCCATAGTTGGAACTTAATTAAAGTTACTACCATATTTAATAAACTAGGGTCACTATAGCCTTATTATGTTCATCTGTCCGTGTAGAAGGGTTCTTCTTAAGCCTTTTATATAAATGTTCACGATATTTACCAATTTCTTATAGAAGTCTAAAATATAATTTAAATTTCTTGAAAATTGCATTCTATCTTTTATTTTGTTTAGGAACATTACTACAAATTCAATCACTCTATCTATGGAGACAATAGTTCCCTAGTGAATTTAGTGCCACAGGAATCCAACCTTTGTTTGAAACAATTTTACCTTTTTGGCCAAGACAACCAAAATTACACTTATATTACTTTAAAAATACATTCCAAATGTTTCTAATGTTATCAATAGATATTCCAAAAAATATAAGAGCATCATCAACATAAAAAATTGCAAAGGATATGTATTAAATAAGTGATTTACACTAGAATTATAATAGGATTGTATATGAATTAAATATTTCTTCTAATAAATCTAAGGGTTGTTAAGAATAGATTTCTCTAATTTAGGTTAGTAAAGATGGAATGCCCATTGGCCTAAACGTTGGTAGCCATTGAAGAACAAAAAAGGGGGATAAAAGATATCTTATAGGAATAACCTTTAAACGTAAGGTCCAAAGGTTGAACTTTTTCTTTCATTTGACTAAAATAAGCCACTAATAGTAAGGGACATGATCACAAATTAGTTACTTATCATTAGGATTACACTTTGTAAGTCTATTTTAAAATCCATGGCACCTCATATAAGGTAAAGAACTTGTACAACAATTCTCTTTTACTCATTGGCTTATCAGAAAATTTAAACTTACCTAAAGACTCTTTTAAGAGATATGAGAAAATATTTTGGATTAGTTCCTAAACATTGAACTAATATTTATACCAATTTAGTGTATCTTCTAAGGATTGAAGTCTAAACTATATATAATACCTATGACTAAATCACTCATTTTGATAAAACAAAACCTTTTTTACCAAGACTACCATACCTATATTTTTTATCATTGTAAGAAACACATTCAAATGTTTCCAATATTGATCAATAAAGTCAGAAAATATAAAGACAACATTAATATGAACAACTGAAAATGATGTATATGAATTAAATATGTTATTTATAATATTTTGGAATTCTAATAGACCATTTTTTTTAATTTATATGGCATTGCATTCCACTCATAATATCCAACTGGTGTTGTGAAATATAAATCGACATTAGTTTTATAGGAGTTAACAATTGTCTAAGTGACACTCAAGTGGTAGATTTGCTTGTAACCTCATTTATAAAATAAGGTTAGTTTAGAGCAAGATTTTCTATTCATAACAACGAGACCATCTCTAATAAGTAGCTACTATGTGACTAATAGTAGGGCTTACATAATCACTATCTCAAAGAATGTCTAAAGAATATACTAATTTAAGATACTGAACCAAACTTAATAACATAGAAGATGTCATGATGTTTGATATCGAACATAGGCTTCATAACTATAATATTCCTAAGTTTCTATAATAAATATATATATATATATATATATATATATATATATATATAATAAACCAGACTTAATAACATAGAAGATGTCATGATGCTTGATATCGAACATAGGCTTTATAACTAGAATATTCCTAAGTTTCTATAAGAAATAAATAAATAAATAAATAAATATATATATATATATATATATATATAAAGAGAGAGAAAAAAAAAAAAAAAAGGCTCTTTCAAGCTTAAGCGTCATTATGTAAGAATAGCATTAAAAAATGTTCATATTTCAAATTTGTATGTAGATGTCCCACTTTTATATAAGAAAATGCTAATAGAGTGCAAGGAATAGAAGTTTGCTTATTTTCATGTAGGCATGATTCAAGTGGTCATTAAGCTACTTACTAAATTAAGGCTAAACACTCTATTCTTGGTTATGTAAGACATGATAAGCATGATGTCTTTGCCAACTCTTTCTTAGGAGTGATTGAATCAAGTCTTAGTGAAGGCCCAATATTTTCCAATTGCTCAAATTTGGTAGTTGTTCTAGCTAAAGAATATATTATGTAGGCTTTAACCTTTACTCTTAAGTCACCTAGGTTTAGAATAACACTAGAGTCTCATAGTGTTAGTATACCATATATAATTAAGGTTATGGATGCCTTGTGTCAAAATGATAGGATGTTAAATATAAGGAAATATACTTCCTTATTTGAGGTAAACATTAGTATGTCTACGTTACATGTTCCAAAGATATTAGTTGGATCAAGTTGTTCTACCAGTTTATGAGAATTGGGATCTTCTAAACCATAAAAAGCATAGAAAATACAAATTTAGAGAGTATTGAGTAGCTCTCTAATGGAATAATAAGAATAAATTCACACCATCTAATGGAAGTAAGAATGACGATAGGATACTCTTCTCACCAAGGTGTCATCTCTCTTTTATTCCCCAAAGTGAACATGAAAGAGAACATAAGTAGATAGTTTTAGAATGGCTAAGGAGAACCTTAGAATAGATTTAAAAACCATCCTATAGAGTGAATTTCTAAGAATGGAGAGTATAGCATCTCAAGTAAGGAACCCAAAGAGATTGAGGGGATGAATTTAGAATTCTCCACTATAGACATATAAACTCATCTTTTTTTACATATGCATGATATTCAATTAGTGTCTTAGAATAAGTAGACAAGTTTGTAATAAATAAATATCGTTGGGGTAGAGTTGAGGTAATAATAATCATCCCCTTTCCTTAGGAAAACAAGAGCAAATTCATTCTCCAAATTATGTCAGCCATTGATTTAGTACTTTATTAAAGAAAAATGATAACCTTAGGAGATGGTTTTGTAGAAAATTCTCTCAAAAAAGTTAGAGAATGGATCCAAGAAAGATATCATAAGCACATGAGAGACTTGTAGGAAAAGAAAGACCCCTTTATGGCTCCAATAAACATATATTAACATAGGCTAACTCTAATAGATTTGTAAATTAAATGAAGAGAATTATCTTTGTGATTATCTTGGGTGGTGATAACACTAAAATTCAAGTATTGAAAAACCATAGCGTTAACTAAATAGAAGAGAAAAGTATTTGGTATTATCTAATTAGGTTTAAATGATGAATATAATTTGACCATTTGATAATGAAAATAGTTAAAGTCTGAAAATGATTTTTTTTAGAAATTTAACCTTATACTTATCATATGATATCTTGGAAATTTTAAGTATTGTACGCAATACCTCATAGAAATAAAAACATATTGTACAAATGATTAAATCTTTATTTAATAATATAATTTTATATGTTAGAGGCAAAACTATAAGAAATAGTCATTTTTTATTTAATAGAAATGTAACAACTATTTTTTAATTAGCATTTATTTTAAACATAAATATAAATATTTAAACATTTCAGTCTTAAAAAGTTTCTTCATCTTAAATTGGTAAATTTCCATAATTTGATGATCATCATATCAACATAGTCCTATAATTTATACCTTGATCTAACTTTATTATATTTATCTTTGACAATGATATTTAGCCCATTATATTACAATGGTAATCTCATGATTGCCTCTCGATTAAGATGAGAGTTACATTATTGTCGTGCAACCACATTTTTTAGAGAAGAAGCAAACACAAATTGATCATAAAATAACTAGAAGATCCTTATAGTTTTAAGGCTATTATTGAAAGATTCTAACAACAAATAACCCATAAGAAAACCACTCTTCAAGAATTAAGACATAAGTATAATGAATTGAAAGGAGAAATTAAAAATCTTAAGACTAAGATAAAAATTATGACTTCGATTACTTCTTTATATTCTAGCTAAATTGAGAAGAAGAAAAAAAAAACCTAGTTGCCACCCCCTTCCCCCGACCTTTCAATGCATTTGCCCGTGGGGATTGAGGCCCCCTCGTTGCCATGACACCCATGGCCTAGGCCCAAGACCTTGAAAACATTACCAAGGCATGGAAACACTAGAGTTTGCAACTTAATTTGACTCAACACGAGGAAACTTACCAAGTTCAAACATAGTAAGGATTGACAAACTGAAAACTCTTTCTTGATTCTATGGGTGGTGGTGCATGGCTATTTTTAGTTAGTGAAGCAATTTGTTTGGTTAATTCCGTTAACAAACGAGACCTTAGTCTGCTAACTAGCTATGTGAAGGTAAGCTAAAAAAAAATAAAAAATAAAAAATCCATATTCCATAGTAACATTAATTTTCACTACAATTTTATCATTTATTTTTTATTGTTGGATAATCAATTTTCCTAAAAACTTAAATCATTAGAATTTAGGTCCCAATTTATATCATACTTTTTAATATCCTCTCTCACGTGCAATTTCATACCCACACACAAGGTGACAAACACATCCATAGGCAAATAAATCATGGATCAACTTATTTGAGCTTATTTGTAGGTTCAATTAATAAAAGGAAATAAACATGTAGAATAATTCAAATACATACTTTCCAACCAAATGAGACTTTGATATCATGAAACAAAGTATAATATGAAAACAATAAAATGAGGCACAAAAATTTACAAGCTTCAAACACCAACTAAGCATCATGCGTATGAGAGAAGAATGAGGATTTTGTAGAAAAAGAAAGTTAACAATCACTCCATGAATAACCCCTTAATTTCATCACCTCCAATCCCTTCTCCCAATATTGATTTCTATTGTTGTTTTCTAGTTGAAAATAAGAATTCAACTTAGTCAATCACACATCCCATGAGGTGATAAGCTTTGAGTTGCTAAATTATATCATATGTAGCCCTTTTATAGAAAAATACATATGAAGTCACTTGATAATGATTAGATTTATCATAATGAATAGTTCATCAATGTACATAAGAGATACAATGAAACACCCTTGTAATTTTTTAAAACTAGCGATGGAGACTTAAATCCAATTATACGGCTTTTTATAAACCATGCTTACATGATTGGCTAAATATAGTATGGAATATGATAAAAGATACTATAATATATCTTGTTCCATATTTGGCTAATGATTGAATAAGAAAAATTATAAGATAACATATCATATTTTATATTTGGCTAATAATTGAATGAGAAAAATTATATCATAATTTATCATTTTTTGTATTTGACCAAATATGGAATAAATAAGTGGTAAACATATTATCCAACTTCTTTTTTATTTTCTTTTTTGTATGGGATATAATAATCCTAAGTTGAGATACGAGATTCTATGGATTATAAATGCATTTTTCTTATATATATATATTTAAATGATATTATTTATTGAAAAATGATTAAAAAATTAAATTTGTATTTAAAAAACCCTAAAAAAACATGTATAAAATATATAATAAAATAATACTAATATATGTGTCAATATAATATTTAATGTATACAAGTCATGTTTATATATTTAATAAAATCATATAATATTTTTAAATTTATAAATTTAAATTCTTAATCATGAATATTATTACATAAGAAATAAAAAATCACTTACTAAATTAAAAATTGTAAAACTATTTCTAATATCAAGTATTAAGATGCAATAAAGATGCAATAAAATTTTTATTTTAAACAAATATTAAACATTATAATATAATATGTTTTATATTTTATTTCTATTTTTATTTACATATCAAATATAAATATATATGAAAACCCATATCCTATTAAATTTAATTTTCAAAGATATCACATCTCATTAAAAATGATATCTAATAGAATATGATATTTTAAATAAACACAAATTTTTTTTCTACAACAAAAACTAAGTTAATAGAATTCTTCCAAACTAAGAAAGAGAAAAAAAAAAATGTTAAAAAAAATTATTTTCCTATATTTTATTCGTTATGAAAAATATTAAAAAAATCAAATATAATTAAAATTACTTAAAAATTTATATATTTTAAAATTATTTAATTTTTATATAATCAAAGAAAATAAATAAAATAAGTTTAAAAAAAATATAAAAATAATTTATTGATTTTGTTTCTTTCGCTTTTTCTTTTTTATTTTTTTTTTTTTGTATTTTCCCTCAAATTTTCCAAAATCAAACATGGCCTCAATAATACTAATATTTTGAGCCATAGAAGAGAACATCAATTTCCTAGTTGAAAAGTATTAGAAACAAAAAGAAAAATAGGTCACAATTAACATTGAAAATTTGTTGGTTTCCTCTTGTCCACTCCCAAACAAAACAAAACCTATATAAAAACCATATCAAAATACCATAAAAGAAATATAAGAAACCAAAATTAATTGTAATAAAAATAGGTTTCGCCTTTTTATAGGAATAATTTCTTTTTTCTATTATTACAATAAATAAAAGTGGAATAAAATTTTCTTTTGTATACATATTCTAATATTGAAAATATACCCTAATAATATAATAGAGATAAGGATGGACTTACCCCCATGCCTTGCTATATGCATTATGGGTTCTAGTTATAGATGGGTACAGTTGACAATAGTGGTGTTATCCCCTCATATTTGGTTTGGTAGCCTCTCTTTGAACAAATTTGTAACTTGTTCATGAAAACCAATGAATTCTTTATAATTTTGGTAACAACTCTTCATGCTTATGTAACGCTACATCAGAATAATTTTTTCCCCGATCCGATGCGACGGTGAGTCTATCTCCAAAATCTTTTCCCATCTCCCTCCCATTGGTTTTTTATTGTGAAGGATCCACCATTTTCAGACCCCATTTAAGTCCCCGGATCTTAGATCTTGCAAGTATTCATGTCATCATAAAAATATATATATATAAATAAAAATAAAATAAAATATACATAATGGATAAATAAATAAATGAAAAGAAATGGATCCATTTCCAAGCCCAACTGGAAACCAAACTGCTCCCACCAACAGGTTCTATTTCTTCAAACCATTAACCACATCCAACTTTAGATTCCAACCCGGATCTTCTCTCTCATTTTCTCGATTTATTTTCAGAGACAAAGAGAGTGAGAGAGACAGGAAGCAGTCTACAAAACTCAACAAAAGCACTCTCATAATACTCATGGCAGATACAAAAGAAAGACAAAATGGGAACTCGCGGGCTCAAATGGGTTTAAACACCGGAAGCTCTCCCGGCCGGTGGCTTCGACCCTGGTGCCGGAAAGTGAGTGGCTGGAGCTGGTTGAGCTGTTGTGGGTGGATCTGTGGAGTTGTTATGAGTGCGAGTTGCACCAGTGGTTGCTTGCCCGGAGACCCCTGCACCGGCGTGGCTGAGGGTGGTGGCTGCTGGTGGATCATCCGCGCCGTAGACTAGCTCCGGCGGGAGGACTTGGGAGGCTTGACGGCGGTGACGAGACATGGATTTGTGCTGGATAGGGAGAGAGAAGTGAAGAAGATTTATGGAATTCGCTGATTTTTTAGGGTGGGGTTGCTCTACATAAAGGAATAGGAGGTATGCTACCCACGTGCATCAGAAGCGCGTGGTTAGTCTTCAAAGCACGAGGAAATATGCTTCACCTAACTCACGGCATGGCCGGCGGGCTTTGATCTAGGCGTTATGATGTCTAGTCGAAATTGAGAATTATTTTTTTTTTTTTAGAAATAGAAAAAATATGATACAAATTTTAAAATTATTTTCTAAAATTTGAATCTTAAAAATATTAAACTTATTTTCATTTTCAAAATTATAATTTTACCTAAAAAAGTATTTTTTATTTTTATTAAATCTACAAAGACTTTTTTGGAAATATTTTTTGACCACGCAATTCAAAAGTTCGTCCCAAATGTCAAACATACGTGTTTTTAACGCCAGATGGAAGGGCATTGACCACATGCGAAACGACTAACAGCAGTGTAATCATCTAGTAATTTTGAAATAATATAATGACGTGGATTTATTAATTAATATTAATTTTTGTATATGTAGCCTTTTATGATGTAATAGCTCGGGAAAAAAAAAATTATTTAGGTAATATTTGATTCTTGAAAAGTACTAAAAAAAAAAATTTAAAGAAAATAAAGGTGTGTTTGATGGTGTTTTTTAAAATTTGTTTTTAAAAACTGTTTTTAAAATAGAAAATAAAAGATAGTTTTTAAAAATAAAAGTGTTTGGTAAGATCTTAAAAAACCTATTTGGATGAAAGAATTTGTATTTTTTTTAAAAATAATGTCTTATTTTTATTTTAAAAAATATTTATAAATTAATTTATAATAATATGATATTTAATTTAATTTTATAAATAATAAATTAAGTTTTTTATTACATATGGACACATTTAGTACTCAATTTTGAACATAACATTTTAGAATTTTTTTTATTTGATTTACAATGAATTGAATTAATTTTTTTATTGGAAATTATTCTTAAAAATTAAAAGATGTATTAAAGAATTTAAATTATTAATTATATCTTACTTAATTTTTAATCTATTTATCTAATAAGAAAATAAAAAAATAAAAATAAAAAATAAAAAAGATAGTTGTGTGTATAGGATAAATAGTAAAGTCATTACATATAAGTTTTTCTTTATTATTTTTTTTCAATGATTAGATTTATTTTTGAGTTCTAAATTATTTTTAAAAATTGTTAAACTCATTAATAAATTTAATAAAAAGTGTCACTTGATTTGAAGTTCATTTTTGTAGTAGGAAAAATTATAAAAGTATAATTATGTGTAGAAAAGAAACAATACAGTCATTATAAACTAACTTTTATCTATAAATTTATGGTATTCATAAGTTTATTATTTGAGTTTTAAATTATTTTTAAAAATTATTAGACTTATTGATAATCTAACGCATTAAGCTTATTTAATTTGGAGCTCATTTGCCTATAGAAAAAAATTGGGAAATAATAATTTTATATAAAAGAGAAACAATAAAGTTGTTTTTAAACCAATTTTAATTCATAATTTTTTTGTACTAATGAATTTATTATTTAAGTATTAAATTATTTTTAAAAATTAATAGACTTGTTAACAAATCCAACACATTAAGTTTTGTTTAATTTGGAGTTAATTTGTCTAGCGAAAAAAAAAAAAATAACGATTCTATATGAAAGAAAAATAATCAAGTGTGTATGTTTTTCTATTGTCTTGAAAAACCTTATGAAAACAACTTTTACTTATTCTCTAAAAGTTATTTTCTATTTCACTTTGTTTTTAAAAACTAGAAACAAAGAATAATAACCAAACAATGTTATGAGTTTTTAAAAACTGTTTTCTATTTTTAAAAAAAAAAAACTATTTTTAAAAACTTTGTTAAACATGCTCTAATTTTCTCAGATTATTTTATGAAAAATTTAAAGAAAATCAAATATAATTAAAATTAGTAGAAAACTTATACATTTTTAAATTTTTTAATTTTTATATTGATTGATTAAAATAAGTAAATTTGAAATAGCAAATAAAAATAATTAATCGATTTTAAATCTATTTTTTATTTTCCTTCACTTTTTTTTTTTTACTTTTCTTCTCTATTTTCTTTTTCTTACTTTTTCCCTCAAATTTTCCAACAACCAAACATGGCCTTAAAATATTAAAACTAGGAGTATTAAGAATATTGTCAATGTTAAAAAAGCAAATTATATGAAATATGTGAGCAAAGTATTAAAGAAAATGTGAATAGATATTAGGTTAGACACCCATCAATATTTGTTTTTTTAACTTAAATGTTCAATATAATTTAATTTCAAACTTTAGATAATTTTTTTTACTTATTATTTTAAAATTTCTTTACTAAACAAGAAAAAAATCAAAATATTTGTTTTTTTAGTCAATGTTAAAAATAATTTTTTAAAACAACCAAAACACAATCTCAATATAACCCTCACCCAATTAATATTTAATACTTAATAACCTAATAGTTAATATTATTAAATTATATGTAAAGTTAAGTTAAATCAAACTTTATTTAGATTTAAGCAAAAAAAACAAACATCACTTTAGTATGATCCCGAGAATTCATAACCAAAGAAAGACACTATGTTAAGAGGTTCCTTTGGAGATTAACATTGTATTTAATAATGTTTTCATTTGAAGTATTTTTAGTAGATGTGTTTTTATTAAAGTATTTTTAAGATAATCACCTATCAAATATTTATCGAGAAATATTATAAGTGATTTTTTCGAGTTTATTTTGCATTTGACAATAATTCTTGGAAGTATTTCTGATCTTTTTAATACTTGAAACACTTCATAGATTACTGTCAACCAGTGATTTTAAAAAACACTTTTAGTTTAAAAAGTGTTTTTGAAAAAAATTAAGAGTCAGTTTGACAATGATTCTAAAAAATGTTATTAATATTTATAACACTTGAAAATTTTTATCATTTAAGTATTAAAAATATTATAAAAAAGTTTCTAAAATCATTCTCAAACACACTCTAAGTGTTTGATAAATTTAAGAAATACTATTAAAAATATGAAAAATCAATTATAATGTTAAAATATTACTTCTAATATTTTCTTGAGAAACACTTAATAAATAATTATCTTAAAAACACTTCAAAATAAAATACTTCTAATAAAAATACTGTCAAACGCTTGAATCACTACAAATAACTTTTCAGATTTTTAAAGATGTTTGGTAAGTTTTGCCAAACACTCAAATCTTTTTTCAAAAAGTCTTTTTAAGTTAAAAAAAAATGTTTTTCAAAGACATCAGCAAACAGACTCCAAAATTGATGGAGAAAGCAACATTTTTATTTTCTTCCCCTACACTGATAGTGATTGGCTGATCTCCGAACTTATTTCTTAAGATACTTTTTGTTTGATCTCACAACTTATTTTTTAAGTTTCTCTTTGATGCTATTGTATCGTTGAAATGGGATGATGATTTTTTTATTTATTTTAATACATTAAGAGATTCCATTAACTTTATTCATCTCATAAAAGCCTATTAAGACCTTGTACTATTTTACCACTTTTAAGATGGTTTTCTACATTATATTTAGAAATCCTTTTGTTAGTATTTTACTATAAATATTACTAATTAATTGTTGTTTTTATTGTTGGATAGTAGGAAAGTTTATCTTATGCGGATAAATCCCGAAAAATTTAAAGAAAAATGCAAAGAAAATAAAATAAAAAAGAAAAAAAAATTCCACAAAGTGAATCCCCTTCAAAAACGTAGTTTTGAATTTTAATTTTTTAAAAAATAATACTACAATTTTAAATTTAAGATTAAAACCTTATTTACCAACTAAGGTTTTACATTTAAATAAAATTCAAGATCAAAGTTACTAAGGTTTTGTGCTTAAAAAAATCTCAAGCCACATGAATGCTCAGGTGGCTTAAATGCACTAGTTTGGAAATTATTTTGGTCCAAGATTTATTTTATGGATTTTTCTTTAAATATATTATTTTTGCTCAGAACTTGGCATTTATATCATTTTAAAAACAATATTTAACCTTTTCTAAAATGATCCCTTTAAAAAAATATATCTATTATAAGGTGATTTTTAAAAATATATTCTAATAACATTTTTTTCTTGTTTCATTTTCATTTATGGTTTTTTTTAAATAGAAAACAAATTCCATTTGAACTACAAAACCCGATAATTTTTATTTAAAAAATTGATATTCCTTTTTTTTTTTTTCATAAATTGAATTGAATTATTATCTTATATGTAGAGTGCGATTAAGTCTGGTTTTAAAAAACGTTTTCTAATCATTCTAATACTTAAATAATAAAAAAATAAAAATTATTTTCTAAAATTACTATCAAACTGAATATATTGATCCAATCCAATATTAACTAATGAATGGAACAAATGAATCGATAATTGACATTATTAGCACATTGAAAGGAACAAGCTTGAGGGCTTAATTTGAATGTGATGTGAAACACTGATAACTGATAAGTCCATTTGGAATTAAGAGAAAAAAAAAAAAAATCCTCCCAACTTGACCAAGGGAATGAAAGCCCACAACGATCCCCTTTGTCTCGAGTTGAAAAGCATGTGGTCTTTCCTACAATCCTACCCTTCATTCCTCTTCTTAGCACGCATCATTGAAAACGGAGCAACTGCCCACCCCCGCCTCCCCCACAACAACCGATGACAATGGAGCGTGACCCCACGCGACTTCATGATGAATATGCAAGGTGGCTGAGGTTGTTCTGAATGGAGACTAGAGGGGATGGGGACAAAGGACAAGAGGATGCCTACGTGGAGGCTGTGGACCACTTGTTTTTCTTTGCAGGGCTTTGGTTACCTAACCAAACAGAAGGGTTAGAAATGGTCGTGGGCTCTTTCCAACCCTGGCTAAGGCTAACCCTCCACGCCCTTTTTAGCTCACCCACCCGCTGTAAAATTTGACCATTCAGCCATTTCAGATTATAAAAAACATCACGAAATCCATCTCCCACATGTTCAATATGTACTTTAAGCAGGGTTCCTTGTAGCCCACTGGAACAAAATTATTGTTGAAAAGTTGTACAAAGTCATTTGATTGTAGGTTGAATAAGTTTGATTAAATAAGTCCAAAAAAAAAAAAAAAAAATAGACAGAGTGTTCAATGGTAGGAGACTGATATGGATATGGAGGGGCCGTGGGAGGGTTAAAAGCAGGAAGAGGCCACATGGACAAAGGCCCCAACAAGTTTGGAGGATAGCTAAAACGACGACCTTGTGGGAGACATGTACGGACACAAGGCAGACACTGATTTTTTTAGGCCCATTTCATGTAACAAAAATCCCCCTCTACGTGGCACAATCGTAGAGGATGTGGCAGTGGCCTATCACATTGTTTCGTCGTTTTCCCACAGAGATATCTTTAAGAAAAGTACGTAATTCATTATTATTGCGTTATCCCTACCATCTAACCGTCAGATTTTTTGTGGGTCAATATATGTTTTTTTTTTAAAGAAAAATTCTTCTTTTCCCCTGGCCTCTATTGGGTTTTTGGGCATCTCTGCGTCTGATCCACATGAATGGCTTGTGGCTATGGGCAGATGTCGGCGACGTAATGTTGGTTTGTATGAATTTTTTTCCTTTTTTTTTTTAGAATTTATTTGAATTTTTAAATGAATTAATAGATTAAAATAATAAAAATAATCCTCATATTTATAATTTAATATAGATCTTTTATGTTATTATTTGAAGAGTAACTCATTTTTTATATAAATACCATTTATTATTTTAAATATTTATATATATATTTTTTAAAAATAATTATTTTTACAAGAAAAAATAAGGATATTTTTTTCAAAACCAAAGTAAAAAAAAATGGTGAATGATTAGATTTTCAAAATTGAATTTTTAATGACCTTTTTAATCAAATAACCTTTTTGAAAACTATAAGAATAAAGCTCAAAGCTTCTAGGGAGGAGCAACAAACTATTTCCCGAAACAACTTTTTTTTCAATTAATAAATATAAAGGTTTAAATATTATTTAATAAATTTATAATTCTTTTTAATATATTTTATATTGTAAAAACAAGTCATAGAAGTAATTCCAAACATTACAATGATACTCAAAAGAGAGATAATCAAATTACAAAATGATACTCATGATTACATGTAAATTGGAGATAGCCAATTTTCTTAGAAAATTTAATATAAAACAATTTTTATTTGGATACAAAAATATATTAGAAAAACAAGTTATGACCATAAGTTTAGAAAGGCCTATTTATAGAGTTGGTGAAGTGATAAGAGCTCAATTATTACATATTTTGTATCTTATTTTATATCTTTTAAAAATGGTATTGAGCTCTAATGACACCATTTTAGGTAAGTTTATTACTAAGTTCACATTTTTGTGTTAATGTTATTTTTATAGTATTTTTAGTTTTTTTTAAATGATTTTTCCAATAAGAATAGAAGATAAAGGAGAAACAAATTTTATCTCAATCATTTATTTCTCAATAGGAAACATCAAAGTTCAACTTTAAAAATTACATTTTATCTAAATACAAAGCAAAAATATCAGCTACCCATGTGTTCAATTTAAAGTTAATCTTAGCCATTCATTTTTCAAAGTTGAAGTTGAATATGTAAGTCATTCATTTTCCAAATCCAAGGACTAATGAAAAGAATCTTAGCCTCCATTTTATGAAAATTCTAAACCTTCCGATTATTCCCATACTACAAGGAACTATGACGTTTGAAACATAGAATCTTTGATAAGATGTGGTCTTTGTTTGATAAGATGTAGTATTTGTTGTTACCTTTAAAAGCGATGTATTAGTTCTTAGGTGGCACTCATACACATGGCACATTTTGACTATGTTGACACATTAATAAGTGACACCGATGGACAACAACATGAATGAATTACCATTGAGTGAAAGTGTCATCCTTTTTGTAAATTATGGTGGCATTAAGATTTTACTATACCTTAACCCAAGCTTATTATGGTGATGCTTATCAGATATTCCTTTTTTCGTGTCAATTTTTATCATAAAAAAAATACAATATATACGCAACTTCAAAAGCGTACATGGAAATTCCTACTTATAGAACTCTTCTAGGGGTATATATCAAAATTGGTATTATTACCATTCAAAATATGTTGCACTTGGATGGTTCTTCGCATCACCTACAATTCTAGTATATATACTCATACACTCAAAAATAAATAAATAAATAAAATACCTAAGTAGAAACTTATAAAACTTTATCTCTAACATTTATAATATCATATAAATATGAAGATGGTGGTCATATTAGGAAAAACTAAAATTTATCAAAATGCAAAAATACTATCACTAGCCATAAGTGAAATGACATGAACCAAGATTATTTTATTATCATGGTCTAGACATTTGAGTTATTAGCATAAATGAAAAAACATGGTCATTTAGTTACAATGAAGTAAGAAAAATATTTACAATTCAATGTGTTAGTGCATCAAACTAGTTAGCTTAAGCTGGCAATTTTGATTTGTACAATTTTTAACTCAACTCTACTTACTTGCTAAGATTTACACCGACCTTGAAGACTTGAGATCATAATAAATTCATTCATAGAGCAAATCAAATAAATAGAGTCAAGTTGTTCAGGGAGTATAATGGCATATGAGGATATATAGTGGATGTATGAGTTTTTCAAGTAAGAAAATCAGATTTTTAAAGAACAATTATGAAGGGACGCTCAAGTGCCCATTAGGAGTATTCAAAAGTGCCTAGCACCCAAGTGCCTTTAGCAAGAGCTCAAGAGGTTGTGGCCAAATTTGCATAATTTCCAAATTTCTTTATGTTTCCAAATCTATTTTGTGAAGCCTTGATTTCTAAAATCCTTCCAATCCACTAAGATTATTCTCCTATAAATATGCCTATTAGTTATGCTATTTGGAAACCCCTAAATTTTATTATCTTTATATCTTTGCATTTTTAATATTCTCAAAACTTAAATTATATTCAAGTTTGTTCATGGTTGTTAATCTCATCCCCTTAAGTCATTGAGACATTCACTAAAAAGACAAAGGTGTTGCCTTGTAAAAGTAAATGCAAGTGCAACAACTAGTAATGTAACTCCCAGGGAGACTAGCATTCATTCAAGTAAATACATGTACTTGATCTTTCATAATAATTGAATTTGCTTTATGATTAATTGACTCGGGATGTTTTATATCTATCAAGTTTCTAGGAGACTCTATAGATTGTTTTCCACGTACATCATATGTTCAATGTGAGATTGACTACTCTTTATTTTATTAATTCAAAATATTTAATCAATGAAAAATAAAACTAAAAAATTGATAGTTATTCTATAAAAGAAGTACCACTAGCCCACCTTTTCTCCCTCTCTCTCTCTTAGGTAGTTCCATGATACAAGATTTTAAACTTTCAATTTGTATCAAAATCAAAGATCATAGATTTAAGTCATGATGGCATTATGTTGGGGTGCAAGAATGTCACTATGAAGTTCAAGAATGGGCTACTCAAATGATAGCTCTTAAAATAAGTTGGGAGGTATGATATTGAATCCTATAAAAGGTTTGGTCAACCTCATCAAATACCAATTGGTTTTTAGACAAGATAATCAAAGTTTGATCCAACAATTGGTATAAGAGCCTTCACCATGAAAAGAAATTTAATGAAAATCAAAAGTCATTAATTTAGGAGGAATGTGCTTTACAAATTAACATCTTGTCATGTTGGTTAATTTTATTTCTATTATATCCTCACTTGAAAGTTTTATAGTCTAACTTGTCATTAACTTGCTTTTTTGGATAATGTTTATGAAGAATTTGCATGAACTAAGTTCTTTTTTGTTAACTTAGATTATTTATGATTATCATAATTTATTAAGTTCTGATATTAATGTTTTGAAAGCATTTAGCATGTGAATTATTATCCTTCATGTCTAAATGATTTAATTGAGTTTTAGATGAATTTCATGGGATCTTATATCGAAGAGGATATGTCGAACATCCAAAGGCTAACTCAAACATTCAAGAAGCTAAAAAATGTTTGAAGAAGGATTGAAAGCATTAGTAATCTTCTGAGTGCTACTTAAGTTACATTAAGCACTCCTCCATCATTGAGAGAGCTCAAGCACACTATGAAATGTTTCAAGTGCCCACATCATTTCCCACCTATAAAAACATATTTTCACTTCTTTTTTCATATCTTGAACTTTCTTACCTTTTTTTTACCTTATTTTTGTTATTTTTGTGACAAATAGGAAGAAATTGTAAAATTATTATTATTTGTTGTCTGATTAAAATTCTTGATGTTGTGCAAGGATAATTTTGACTGATCTTCAATCTTATAGATAATATTCATGATTTATTCATGTTCTTGATGAGCATATTCATGATCATGATGATTTATTTTGATAATTGATTTTGATACTTGATTATTTATTATTTGGATTGTGCCTTCTTTTCACAAGTATGATTGTTTAAGTATATGTAGGTCACAAGTTTTCAATACATTTTACGATTCACTATGTGATGATCAAAAACTATTACTTAGGATGTTTGGTTTAGACATGGGAGTTATTTAGCAATGTGTAAACTTTGTTTGAAAGTATAAAGAAGTTTATGTAATCATTGTTTTATCAAAAAAATTGTCAAATGGGAGATTATTAGTGCAATAGATTAATTAGCACAAATTGACAATTTGTCTTTTATATTCTTGGATTTGACTTTACATACTTTCTAAGATTTACACTACCCTCAAATACTTAAGATCATGGCAGATTCATTCACAAGAAAAATCAAATAAATATAGTTAAGTTTTTTTAGTATAATAATATTATTAATACATATAGTGGGTTTACAAATTTATCAAATAATAAAATTATATTTATAAGGAAAATTATGAAAAAAAATGTTCAAATGTCCATTAGGAGAGCTCAAGAGCTCAAACACTCCTAGTGCTCGAGCGCAATTAATGAGCACTCAAATGTTCATAGCCAAATTTTCCTAACTTCCAAATTTCTTTGAGTTTTAAATCCATTTTTGTTAAGCTTTATTTTCTAAAATATGCTTGATCCACTATGATTATCTCCTATAAATATGCATGTTGGTTGTGCCTTTTGGCCACTTTGCATCCAAGAGTTTATTATCATTATCTTAATACATTTTCAACACTCTCAAAATTCAAATCTTATTCAAGTTTCTTGTGGTAGTTGATCGCACCCCATCAAGTCATTGAGACATTCACTAAGAAGCATAAAGGTACTAAATCATGGACGTGAAGACAAGTGTAGATACTAATAATGTACATGTTCGGGAGAGTAGCACTTGCCCAAATAAATTTATATACTTGATCTTTCATAATCATTGAATTTGCTCTATGATCAATTAACCCTTTTTTATATATATATATCTATAGAGTTTTTGGGAGAATCTATAGGTGGTTTTTCATGTATATCACATGTTTATATATATACAAAAATGCTATCATTATCCATAAGTCATATGAAACAAATTAAAATCATTTTTAATATTATTATTTACACATTTGAGTAGTTAACTTAAATTTAAAAGTATAACCATTTAGTTACAATAAAATAAGAAAACTATGTGCAATTCAATGTAATTTCCCCCAAAAAAGTTTAATTACTCTATCACAAAAAAATAAATAAATAAAAATAAAGAAAGAAAGCAATTTGCAATTCAATGAATTATGTTCCTAAAAAAGTTGAACCACATAGTCACCCAATTAGTAATATTTTACAAAATTACTAAATTGTTTTAATTCTCTAAGTCTACAATAAGAAGGCAAATCATTGAGAAATTAGTAATGACTAAATGTTGGGGATTTACTCACCATATAAATTATATAATAATAAAATAAATCCAAATTTTGAATAATTAACTCACAAACTTAACTCAATTTCTCTAGAAGAATAAATGAAACAAAATTTACAAGGTCTTTGTCATTCTAATCAATTGAATTTAGCATTCAATAAGTGAAATATGGTTGAGTTGTATTAAAGGGCAATATCTATATATAATACTCATAAGATGATAAAGACAACTTTAAAGTCAAAATAATGACAAAGAAAAATTAGTACTTAGTTAATATAGTAGGTGAGCCTTTCATAATGGGATAAAATAATCCCTTAAGCATTTACTTCAACAACAACCTCCTTAGAATTCTAGAATTCACCTTTGTTTTTTAATTTTCTTATTACAAAGACATACATATTTAAGTCAACTTAGCTACATAAGCCAATATCACTTGAGTTAAAGCCATGTAAGAAATCCACTTAAGATTGAAATTTTAAAAAATAATAAAATTAAATGAAAGAAACCTGAGCCCCAACCTTTCTAATTCAATCCAAGCTTCCTTCTCTAGAACCAAAGACTTAACCATGTCAAAATGTTTGCAAATCCACTCCATATTTGAGTTCGACACCTAAATCTAGCATATTTCAATGAAACAAAATTTCTATTTACTTTCTCATGGGAACCCAAAGTAGTGCGCATTCTTGTTAATTATTCTTGAGTGAAAACCTAAGAGTCTAAAAAATTGGAGGTCATCATACTACCAAAATATATATATATTTTAGTCCTTCCAAAAACCAATAATTTTTTAGGAAAAACATAGACATGAGAAAACCAGCAATTTTTTTTTAGGTAAAAAATCAAAAACTACTTTAAGGGAAAATTAAGAGTAAAGATTATACAAATTTTTTATACAATTAACTGACAATGACTAAACAATAAATTACATAATTTTGGTTATGTACAATATTTTTTTTCCCGTATATGGCTTCAAGCCATAAGAGATTATAAAACTAACTTCTAGCATAACTCCTAACTACCAAAATTTATATAATATTAATTTTATGATTCCAATTTTCATTTCATCCGGGAAAAACCATCTTTTTCTCAACAATGTCTTTGTCATTTGATCTAATAGTCTTGCATTAGATATGAACAGATTTGATAAATACTGATAACTCTCGGATGGAGTATAAGAACGGAAAGATTTATTAGATAATGAACTATTGGTTCTAAGTATCTCTAGTGATAAATCAACAATTCAAAATGCTTTTCTTGCGTATTTTTGATAAACCAACATTTAGATATAAATGTAGGAGGATCTGTTTGGGAAATAAGAATCCCCTTTGACATCTCTCTATAGTTTTCTCTATAATTTCTCTTGCATGTGTGCACACACTCACATATATATAACTATATAAATTATTTAGAACTCTTTTTCTTTTCTACATAGTTTCTACATATGAGAAATAATATTTCATATTGTTATAAAGAAAAAAAATTAAAAAATTACTATAGACTCAAGAAACTAATATAATGATTAGATAAAATTAACTAAATAAAAAAAATACTTTTATCATAACTTCTTACTATGAAAAATTTTATTATAACAAAATAGAAAATTTGCATAGTTTCAAGTTATGAAATATTTTTTATATAGTCTTTAGCTATAAAATTATACAAAATTGTTATGTATTGGGTTATATAAAAAAATTAAAAATTATTTATATTTTTTATCACATACAAAATATTTATTTTTTATTATAAAAATATGTAAATAATACTATATGTTTGTTTTCATAGTTGTATATCATATAACATTTTACATAATGTTATTATAACAAAATGTTAAAAAAAAAATGCATAGCTTCAAACTATAAAATATTTTCACATAACTTATAATTATATGAATTTCACAAAATTGTATAAAATTAAAAATTAACAATTTGTTCTTCACAACTTCTAGCTATAAATATATATATATTAACAACTCCAACATAGCTTTTGCTTAAAATAAAGAATACTAATTTTTTTTCGTTTTCATAACTTTTTGTATGAATAATAGCAATAACATAGCTTCTAGCTACGCATAATTTTTTGTTTATAATAAAATATTTTTCATATAGTTTTTGGCTATGCGAGTTTTAATATATATTAATTTACTAACTTTTTATATACAGCTTTAAGTTATGAATAATTAAAATTAAGTGATGTAAAACATGAAAAAAAAATGACAAATTATAATAATTATAGAAAAATAAAAATTATATTGCCGCGTTCCCTCTCATAAAGTTTGATGTAAAAGTATTTAAAGTAGGTCATAAGTCTTCTTTTATAATCATGTTGCAAAAAAATAGTTGATCTCACCGATAACATGTAAAAGATTACAAAGGAAAGAAACTAGAATGCTATTTGAGAATGTAAAAGTTTCTAACTAATTTTAATTAAAAATATTTTTTTACAATAAATAAACATGAGAAATTTTTCTTAATATTTTTTTCCTAATACTTTACATGAATCAAATATAACCTAATATAAATCATTTCTTGGGCCCAAACAAAAGATTGATCATTGGACTTAGGCCCAACTTTGGATGGCCCAAGCCCATGAAAGCACAATAAAGCCACCTACTCTTAACCCACCTAGCCCATGTCCAATCCTACAAAAATATTGTACAACAATTTTCCTGCTGACTGGAACTTTCAATTATTGCCCCAATATTAGACTAAAAAATGGGGGTTAGATTTTGGTTTGAGAAGATAATTTATGGAGTAATTTTCAACCCCATTATTGGTGCACGGCCCACAAAGAAGTGCCCGGCTAACATCCGATTGACGTTATTAATATCCTATTAATATTAATTAGGTACATATATTTTAATATTAATATTAAAATAAATTTGTCTATTAAAATTCTAATTAGAGGAGGGTATGTACTACATCAAATCAATCAAATGCTGTCACATTTAACAAAAAAAATTAATATGGAAAATTCTTTCTTATATATTTTATTTTATTTTACTTTTTTCCATGTGCTTCATTTCAAATCAATTTTCTTTGTTCATACTCTATACTCTTCAATGCTATAGTTTAGGTGTAATTTGTATTTTTATTTTTATTTTTATTTTAAATAAAAATAATAATAATAATAATAGTAATTTTAATACAAAATAAAACTCTTAAAATTTTCTTTGCTTTAATAAGATAATAATTTTAAAAATAGTTTTAAAAAAATAAAATATTAAAAATATTTTTTATATTTTTATATAAAATTATTATATATTTTATATAGAAATTATTATTTTTATTTTTATAAATTAAATATCTTTTTTCATTTTTCTCTTTTTTCAAATTAATCATATATGAATTATCTTATTTAAAATAAAAGGTTATTTGATTAAAAGAGTCATTGAAAACTTAGATTTAAAATTTAAACTTTCAAAATGTTTTGACCTCATTTTAATAAAAATACTTTCATTTTCTTTTTATAAAAATAACTATTTTTAAAAATAAAATTGTCTATAAATACTTTAAATGATAAATGATATTTATGTCTAAAATAAATTACTTTTCAAATAAGAACATGAGAAGAGTATAATGATAAATATGAGGATTATTATATTTTTTATACCCGACTAATTCTAAAATATAAAATACACCCAAGAAGACAAATAATTAAACTAGAATCCCATTTCTATCATTTCAACCTGAAAAGAGAAGTGAAAAAATCTTCCTAAACCTAACCATCTAAGCAAATACAAGTGTGAAGGCAAACACCCATATGGTTTGACTTAA
The DNA here is from genome assembly GCA_030254885.1 of Vitis rotundifolia. Classification (NCBI taxonomy): domain Eukaryota; kingdom Viridiplantae; phylum Streptophyta; class Magnoliopsida; order Vitales; family Vitaceae; genus Vitis; species Vitis rotundifolia. The sequence continues at coordinate 11,615,710 of CM058156.1, forward strand.
TATTGGATTCTTATTCACAAAAGTGGGTTCCCTTTGAAGCAAGTGTAGGATATATATGGTAGAGTCTTCAGAGAACATGTGTTTTGGAATAAAAGGGCTTCAATCTGACCCCACCACCACCACCTACCGCCCACCTAGCAATTAGCTTCACAATCTTCGATGGATTCTAAATTACTCTACCTTGCTTTCCATGCTTTGATCATGACCTGCCTTCTTCCACAGTACACTCTTTTGAACATAATTCACTCGTGTATTTATGCTTGCATGTACTGCTTCCACTCAGTGTAATCAAGGTGTTGAAACTACATCAAGCATGGCATCATGACAATTTGAGAGCTGCTACTTGAGCTGTCAATTTGGAAATACAGACTATGATCCATGAAGGCATGGGGGCTCCTTCTTTTTATTATTTATTATTAGAACAATTTCAAAAAAAATTCACTAATTCCAAAAAGGGTCTGGTTATGGTACATAAATATGCTTTTCCAAATAGTATCGTGTACGTATAAATTTATTTCATTATTTATACCCTAATTTCATTTACCCGCATCCTAACATCTAGGTCTCATTAATTTGTATCCTCATTCGACTGTCTAGATCTCCCAACACACATTTAGTGGTCCAAATATATTTGTACCCTAGCATTTTCCTTTCAAAAATATTGCAATTTCAAATACCAATTAACTCCCTATTTGGATCGGTCGGGTCAAATATAATCATGGGCAACAAAAAGATAAAGCGAAAAAACTATTGTGGGTCGGGTCGAATTTAATCATTGGCAACTCGGCCCGCTAACCCAAAGTCCTACAAAAAGATGAAAGCAAAAAGGTTCCCGAGAAATCACATAAGAAGACATAATTAAACGAGGGAGTATATTCAACCCATGAATAGAAAAGGAGAGCGCCACTTTCCTTCATTTTGACTCTCACAAGCACAGCAGCAATGGGAATTCTCCAACCCCCATTCCACCTTCTTTTCATAAATAGGGCAAAAGGAGAAAAGAGCATTTTTTTATGTATCTCGCTTTTACACAGTTATAATCAAACAAGAACATTTCTGATGTGGGGATGATGTAGAAACCAAGGATAAGGGAACTGGGAACCCCAAGAACAGCTTCCTGATTTTGGAACAGACCACAATAAGCAACAAGATCAAAAGGAGATACATGGTTATGGAAGGTGATGGAAAGGGACTAGGAATTGAAATCTATGTCATAAATTACTGATTAAGAAGCCGAGAGGCACCCCAAGTTTTGATAAATTAAAGCATGGGGTGAACAGCTAAAATGGCTCTTGCATAGAAAGTTACTATGGGGTCAGAAGAAGGCCCGGCTGCCATAGAACACCCTTGAACCATCCTTCTTCTTCTTCTCCAGTTCTAAATTGGTGGTGTGGTTTTGAATCACATCGCCGCGGTCTTGAGGTTCCGGCTTGTCAAGATTCATTGGAAGCTTCATCTTTGCTAAGGACTCTGTAAACTGTTGCATGCTTCTGATGTACATGTCTACTATCTGCTGCTGCATTGCAGACTGCTCTGCCTCAAGATTGATGTTCCCAAGTGGGGCTGAAAACACTTGGCCAAATTTGACACTGCCCATGTTCCCTTCTTTGTTGCTTTCTTCTTCCTTGTTTGAGAAATTTGAGTCCTTTTCTTCTTTGACATCACTTCCCTTCTTTGAAGTTGGAGTGTCTGGACAAGCACCAGAGCTCTGATTGGGTTCAGTGGTGATGGAGGCATTGAGGGAATTTGAGAGTTCACCACCCAACCGATTCTTTTTCTCTATGGAATCTGCTGAGTTCCTATCATCACTCAAGCTTGTTGTGGTAGAGCTCAAGAAACCAGAATTCTGGATGCTCCCATTGGGAGAAACCGATCCACCCCGGTTTTCCTCTGAGGAATTCACAACCATTTCGTAGTCATCAACAGGCTGAGGGGAAGCACCAAGGTGGAGAAATGAGGCGGGTCCGACCAGACCAGGCCTTGAGCTGGAGCCATGTCTGGCTAAGTCGAAGTACTCAGAAACCATCTGCTGGTTCTCTCTAACTACATTGATATCCGGGAATTCAATCCTGGAATACTCAACTGGATCCAAGTTAACTTGAGAGATCTTTCGATCCAACAACACAACTTCTGAAGTTATGGAAGAATTGGCAGATGAATTGATGCATGGTTCAGAGGGCAATGAGGCCTTAAGGGAAAGACTCAATTGGACGGTTCCAGCAGGGGAATGGAAGAGATCTGTAGAAGAGAGGCTAAAATCCTGAGTAACCTTTCCTTTACCAACAACCAAAGAAATTGGGACCAGAGCAAACCCCAGAAGCTGATCTTCCATGAAATTTCTGGCCCTGCTAAGCATCCAAATCTCGCATTTGAGGACTGAATCGAGTTGGGTTATTTTCATGATCAAGTTTTCGTTGAATTCAGGGTTTTTGCCACCCCCATTGATGATCCTAGTTGAGAGGGTCTCATCAGGGTTATAAGTAAGAGAGAACTTGGCATACACGTCTTGATTATCATAAATGCATATGTTGTGAATGTTTCGAGCATGATGAACAAAGATTTCAAGAATCCCAGAAAACTCAGCATCCTCACCATCACCATTAGAATTCTGGTTATAGCAAAACCCAGTTGTTTGATTGTAGGAATCCATTCCAAGAAATTCAATTATGTCACCCTTTTTGGCTAGAATGCCAAGAAAGCTCCTACGGAATGAGAGAAACACAGAAGAAAGCCGATCATCAATAACACACTAGAAGCCTTTGTTTGAAGCTCTATCTCACTTTTCATTAATAAATTGTTGAAAAGGGTTTTAAACAAATGAACTTAAAGGAAAAGCATGGAAACAGAAGAAAAAAGAGAGGACGAGAAAGAGAAACTTACAGTGGAAAAGAGGAGCTTTGGGCGAGTTGAAAGACGGTAGTAGGTGGAATTGAAGAAGGGAGAGGAAGAAAATGAAGGGGGGTGATGATGTTATGGTTGTTTTTTAGCACACTTTTTTTTTGCCCTTTTTCCTTTTGGGGGGTTTGGGTGGGTGGGGGATAGAGATATTTGGAGTGAGGGTGGGGGGAGTTGTTTTGCTTTGCTTGACATTGCAGCTTCCACTTCTAGTGACGACCCTTTGCTCCACTAGGGGAAGTCGAGGTCCCACTTGGCCCCATTTTCATTATCACTATCCTCATACACACTCACCACAGTCTGTCTCCCCCTCCTTCGCAGATGCCCTCTGTAGCTATGGCTTCAAGACAAGATCATCTCTTTCCAATGCTCCAACACAAGAATATGTGTCTCCCCTACTCCCTACTCCCATCCCCATACCCCATTTCACCATCTACATAATATACCAACACTAGTTGGAGTGCAGCAAGGTTTCAGATGGGCCTCCACTCAGCCCAACTTCTATGGTCCAGTCCAGGCCTAGCATGTGCAACCCTAAATCAAAGTTCATATACTTCCAAGAATGGCAAGCCTTGGAGGAAAAATCGACTACATAGTAAGGCATGAATGACTGGTCAGTAAAAGGTCTTGCCTTTGTTATTTCAAAACACTACTTAAGTATTGGAATGCCACTATAAAATAAATTCCAATCAAATGGTGGGCATCTTTTTCATGGTCTTGGTCTGGAGTACCAATCATTCACCGTTATTATTGAAGCCACTGGCCCCCCATCCTTTTTGCTGATCTTGTTTCACAGTTACGAATTTATGAAACGCCTGACGAAGAAATAGTGCAAAACTTGGGAGTTTCACATGATGGTGGTTATGCAGGCATACAATTCACTAGGCATAATGATTTGACGGATTTAACTTGTTATTTTGAATTTACATCTAATGGCTTTGCTAAGGATTAAAGAATGCACCGAATTTTGTGTGTTGGACAGTAGGAAAGCATATCCTTGTACTATGCTATGCAAAATATGTAGTAATGCAGGCTTTATTCTGTACCAGATTTAAGCCAAAGTGGAGAATCTTCTCAATGATAATAGTTGTGAATAAATAGTTTGATAAGAAACTCCTATAATTGTGAAGAACTTGTTGCTCCTAATCTCTCACAGATTGGGCTCAGTTACCTTCTAATGACTATGGTAGCTTTGTTAGCCCACAGTTAATTCGGCTCCTCCCATTCCCCCAATTTTCCCCTTAGAAGAGGTTTCAACCCCATGGACTAATTTCATGCATTGTAACAGAATATTGTGTTCCCCTGAGTAAACTCAGATACAAAGTTTGAAAAGGTATGCTACCCTTAAATCAGCTAAATTCTTCTTAATCTCTTCCTCAAATAGCTACAACCTGCATAACAGACTTCCCTTTAACTCAGTTTTAGGACACCAAATCTGATCTGTGAGTGTAGAGAGGAACTCCTAAAGCCAATACGGCAAGCAATATTCACCATTTAAAAAGAAAAAAAAAATGTTGGTACAGTAAATATCTATTTTTGAAGGATACAATGTAACAGCATTTCCAGCCATTTAACAGCAAAGATGCTAAGGCAAGTTCAAGCAAATGTACAAGGGCCAGTTGAGTCTAAAAGTTTCTGGCTTATGAAGTACTTACAAAGATGGAATTAAATCTACTTCAAAGTTGAGATAGAATCAATTCCGGCCCAACCTCACCAAATGCCGTTCATGTTTTGCTGCAGCTGCCTTATCTGCTGCTTCACGTTTCAATGCTCTCTTTGCCCGCCGCCCCTTTGTCTCTTTCTTAGCCTCTGAACTCCCAGAATCATGAGATGAACTAGCACCTGAGCTCTGAGCATTTGGTCGATAGACTGGCCTCGCTTCTTGGTGTCCTGCCCTAATATATCCATTAGGGCCCCATCTCCGATTCCCAATTCGGATACTTGACAAATTGTTGTAGTAAACCTCATCCAGATCATCTTCATCTAGATCATCTTCATTAATTTCATGTGGATAAAAATATTCCTCTTCATCATAAATATCTTCTTGTTCCTCCACAATCAAAGGTTTAAACCATGCAGCTCTAAGGAGAAGACACACACTCTCCTCGAACATGTAATCGTGGATGCTGTTAAATTACAACATGAAACATAAGCAGTGGACATAAACTCTCCCCGAACATGCTATCATGGATGCTGTTAAATCATGGAACATAAGGAGTTCCACTTTAGACACCAATGAAAGAAAGGATTTTAGCATTCTCAAATTAAACCAGATTGCTTCTTAGTATTCCGCATAACAAAAAGTTATGAGTCATGATTTAATTATTCACTCATCAACACAAATTAGAAATAGTAAAAATAGTTCCCAAAATTAGTTCACCTAAAGCCAAAAGCAAACAAAAATACCTTTCCATAATCTGCATTAATTAACCAAACTAGATCCATTTTGAGTTTTTTTATTTTTTATTTTTTGGTTGGTAGCAAAAAGTTATTTTTCCTGAAATATATGTAGAGTATTTGGCAAGAAAGCTTATTATCTGTTGTCCCTACGAAGCAGAAAGCAAAGGGGAAAAAGGATCATTGCTACCATACCTGCCATCAAGTGAGCGATGAATGTTGAGAAATTCAAAAGGATGTTTACATTGTGGGCATGTTGGTTTCTGACTATATGTGGCCCAACGAAGGATGCATGTCACACTGTTGAAAAAAAAACAACACATAAACAAACGAACAAAAAAAACAATCAATTAACACAAATTGGCATTTCATTCTTATGATGGAAATAACAATGGATAACTCATGCTTTCAGCCCATCTGATTTTATACATCATTTCATGAAACAAGAATAACCTTTTTTATGGCAATTTTTTTGGAATTAATTAGTAAACATTTCACCCATTCAGCAAACACTAATTGACATATAGCATGAAACCAAACAGTAAATCTTTAAATCCATAGCCATGATTGACTTCTATCAAGCTCCCACATAAAATCAATAAGTAGCATTGCTTAAACTTGTTATCACCCTCCTAAGAATGGCCTTCCAAATTTATTCAATTTGGAAAACATATAGATGCTTTCAAGTCACTAGCTGTGGACATGGTAAGGGTCACTGGAGTCCCTAGTTTATCAAGATTTTCATGAATGTGAGTTGGAGCTGAAGGGTTCTCTTTGGTAGATAGTTTTGGATGTGGACCTAAATAAGGATGACAGGTTTACAGTTAAATCCTACTTCAAGGTTTTTAATTGTGGGGAAAGCATTACTTGTCTAGTTATATTAGGCATGGCCAACCTGCCTTCCTTATAAAGTGGCATTCTTTATGGGGCCATCAGTGAGGGCAAATATCTAACTGTTGACCACCAGATGACATAGAGGTGGGAGAAGATCTAACTGTTGACCAGATGATGACATTGAGGTGGACTCCAGTCAACTAGTGCCTGTTTGGAGAAATGGCAGGAGTAATCACCTAAGGGTAGTCATCTTTTAGTTTATTTCATGTAGCTCATGTGTATATCATTGGAGGAAAGCCTCACTGTGCTTGGGTCCGCACTTTCAAAGGGAGCGACATATGAAAGAAGATGAAATTTTGAAGTCAAAATCTGATGAATTTTTTTTTGAACTCTTTGTTTGGTTATTGGACCCTTCAAGGAAGCATAGTTCTGCCCTTTTGAAACTCATGGATACCCCATTGGAGACTTGGGTTCTTGGCTTATTCTGTTTTTATTTCCTTTTTCTTTTTCTTTGTTGAAGGTAGCTCATATACTTCCCATGTGCTACAGTTGGACCCTTGTTTATTTAACAGGGGAAAATTCTTACAACACTTGAATAGAATTTACTTCCACCACCTTTACTCTGCTTAAAAGATGGCAACTATATTACCATAGAAGTTGAAATTTAAATTTTCATTCAAATGCAATCCCATCTATAGATTAAACATATCCACACTTTTCATAAAAATCTAGCTAATCTTTGTCTCCTCCAAACCCAGTTTTGTCCATTACCAAATATCTCCTTTTCTTCTTCATGAACTGAAAATCCTAGTGCATCCTAAAACAATCAAATTCTATCTAAATGACATTCACATTCTACGCACACACACGACAAGCAATATTCATGTAGGGCTCATGGAATCATGGGTTCTTCATCAAATCAGAATCAACAAGCCTAGCATTCAGAAATGGTTGAAGTTGATAAAATATAAAATAACGAATCCAAAGGTCTTCCATCCAACAAAATCATAAATTCATAGTAGGTTCCTCAATAGCATAACATCAAATAAATGATAACCATAGAAATTCGCTTGTTTTCCTAACATGATTTGCCTCCTACAATAAAAAAGGCGCACACAGACAAAACTGCATGATAGAATTTTCTTCAAAAGCAAAAGAAGGAAAAGGGAGAAGAAAAAGAAACAGCTTTTATTATGTTCCCTAAGCGAATCTTGTAGAAAGCTGGCAACAGTGAACACAGCAGTAATTCTTGATAGCTTAATAGTTACTAGTTTGTTCGTTTGGCAGACTCCTCAATTATAACAGAATTGGGTGCACTAGTAGCTCCAGCTCTCAACTTACTACCTGACTAACAATATCTATTTAAAGCGTTTAACAGCTTTATATGTAAAGACAAACTCAAACATAAAGCCAATAATATAGTGTCAATATAGCAATGCACAAACACACACATATCATGTTACCAAGTCAAAATTGGCATTTCCGATACCCTCATCCATGTCAGAACACAACACCTGTGTTCTCACCATGACCTAAACATCAAATCTGGATCTAAGTTTCTGAAAATCAACAGTTAACAGTGTTTCTGACATTTTCTATTTTCGAATATAACCATTTCGAGGATTCCTTAACACATAAAAGAGCAGTAGTAACAGTGTATCTCAAAGCCAAGAACGAAAATAATCCATTCAAAATGGAAATGATTAATGACAACTACATATCAAAATTGATAACACACCAGTATGCGTGCTCGCAACCTTTTACCATAGCAGTTTCCTGAAGCACTATCGTATCCAGACAGATCGCACATACACCCCCATGACTCCCATTTCTACTATCTTTCACTTCCCTCTGAAAATTTTCATGAAATAATCACAAAATCCAAACATCCACAAATCAGATAACCAGAACATAATCTTGAAAGCAACAAAGAAAAAAAAATTATCGATCTTCAACTATCCATAACACAAACTACTAACTTGTTAGCCTATTTTTCCTATGAATTAAGTTTTTTCCCCATTCCTAGGGCACGCACACTAACGAAGCATAGACCAAAATTAAACCAAAATTAAATTCTCGTTTTCATTTTGTTTCTTCTCTTTAACCAGAGCCTTTCTCATTCATAGACATCAAAATAATCGCCATTTCAATACACAATCAGATAACAACAAGAAGAAAAAAAAAATCTAAAATCGTCTTTATTTCTCAAGAACCAAAAAGAATTCATCAATCAAAAACTCCTAACATCCTGACATCCAAACATCCAAACATCCCTAATCTAATAACCAGTAGCCAAAAAATGCTTTAAAAAACGCACTGAATCTAAAATTGACCATAATACAAGCAACGGGCAATGAAATATATGTTTAGATTCGCTAGGTTTTTCAGATCCGGAACAAGTACCTGATCTTGAACGGACATATGTTGAAAAGTGTCGAGGAGCTGCTGGTCAGCGTCGATGTTGAGGACAGTGGTCATGATGATGAGGATGAAATGAAATAGCGATGGAAAAGAAAGAGGAATAGAAAAGGCTTTAAAGGGCCAGAGGAGAGAAGAGAGAAGGAGGAATATAGATTCCAAGGAATAATTCCGATTCCACAGGGAGAGGGCAGAGAGGGGCCTCGAGGCCTCGATTAGGGAGCCAAGCCCTAACAAGAGGGGTCAGTTGTGGACGAAACTCAGCGCAGTTCCTTCCCATTTATATATTTTCCTTTGTCTTTTGTAGGTTATCAGGAATGAATATGATAGCGTGTCCCTCGGACTCATTCGCTTTTCGGTTTTTACGTGGACAAAAATATTTATATTTTTATATCTTTTAGTATTTTAATAAATAAAATGGTAAAAGATGAGATTAAAAAAAAAATTATTTTGAATGTAAGGGAGGTAAAGATAGAGGAAGATAAAGAGATAGGGCGGTGAGCTGGAGGTTGAGGTGGAGCCTGCAGGAGATCGAAGAGACCGTGTGACTTTTGGAAAGGGCGCTGGTCCATGTTGTTGACCGCCACGTGTCTTCAACTGCCTCATGCTTGGAGGTTGAAACTTGACATCCTGACGCGTGTACACCCCTCCCACCGAACTTGACATTCCAATCACCACCCTCCGATTTGGAGTTTGGAGTCTTCTTCCAAGGTAGAGGTGTCCAATCACGGCCCAATGTTGACCGTGCCATTACGAGCCAATGTGCTGGGCCGGCACGGCCCACTTAAAAATCGTGTTGGTCATGGCTGGCCCATGCAAGGAAAGAGGTGGCCCAGCATGGCTAATCGTGCTAGGTCAGGGCATGTCGTGCCGTGCCGTGCTGGCAGGCCGTGGCCCATGGGCCACCCACTTTATTAAAAATTTTAATTTAATTTTTTAAGTTATTTTTTCTTAAGTTTTTTTTATTATTAAATAAAAATTCTTTTTATTACTTTAAACACCTTTAATAAATTTATTTTTTATTTTTTATACACATCTAATAATTATATTTTTTATTTTATATTTATCAAGTTTGTAATTTTAAAATTTATAAAAAAAATGTTAGTTTTTTGTTTTTAAAAATAGTAAAAAAAACTATATTTGAATTTGTTTATTTTTTATCAAAAGGGCTAAGTGGGTCGGCACGGTGGGCCGCCACAGCGGGCCAAACAGGTCGTTTCTCTAGGCCCAGCATGGCCCGCCCCTTTTGGGCTATGCCGGCCCCGCCTACTACAATGTCATGCCGGCCTGGCCCGGCCTTTTGTCGTGCCATGCCACGGGCCAAAACGGGCGACCCGACCCATTGGACACCTCTATTCCAAGGGTTCCCTTTCTAATGCCACGTCAAATGGCCTGTAAAAAAAACAAAGGATAAACAATTAAAAAAATTTATTAATACTAGAAAAAAATAAAAGATGAAAAAAATTATTAAATACAAAAGAAAAAACTATTTATCATTTTTTATTATGTTTTAATACATAAATAAAAACATTTATTAGTATCATTCAAGAATTATATAAATTTATGTTTATTTTTTTGTTACTAACTTAAGATTTTGTCCTTTTATTATTTAAATTTTCATATAAATACATTAAAAAAGTTTTTTTTTATAAATATTGTAACTATATTTTGAATTATGTAATACAACCAATACGAATTTAACTTGATCAATCTAAGTCTAACTTGAACAATTTGAACTCAATTCGAGTTTAAAAAAATGAGGTTGGGTTGAGCTTGGGCTTGGGTTGAATACATCGGGTTAGAGTTCAAGTTGGTTAAGTTTGAATTAATTATTTCATAATTCTGGTTGGGTTTAGATTAATCATCAATTCAACCAACTTGCCAAAATTGCAGCCTTACACGTTAGAGAGGATGAGTGTATGATATATATTACAATCTCAAATTCTGTAAATTTAAACTTTTTAAAAAATTGGTTGATCAACAATAATTTATTTTGTTTTAGTTATTATTTTCGTAACTTTATTTCCGTAATTATTTATCTCTTATTTCAAATTAATATTATGTCTTCTATGATTTATAATCTAATAAATACAAATCGTACTTCTATTTATTAAAAGCCATCATAAACTATCAACATAATTATGTAATTTTAAAACAACAAACTTTAATGTATTTTAAAATTAATAAAATAATATTTACAAGTTTCTTTCATATTTAAAAAACTTTAATATTTTAATTACATGTGTCACATCTTAAATATGTAAATATTAGATCAAGTTAAAAAAAATATCATCATATTGTTATAATTTAATAAATCTTGATTATAAATTCATAAATTTAATAAATGAAATTTAGTTTTTATGGAGCCAAATCCTAAAATTTCCGAAATCGGCCCGGCCCAGCCCCCTACAACTTCAATCAGCGGCAATGTTATTCTGGGTCACTGTTGGGAGTGGAGCAGACGGGAGCAGACTAAGCGGAGGAGATGCCGAGCGAAGAAGCTTCAGCCGAAACGGCGTCGCAGGAGAACGTAGAGGCCTTGCTTGAAGTACAAGAAACACCTATATGCTTATTTCTATCATCGCTTCTCGCTTCTTCTTAGTTCTTACTCTAACTCTGTTAGGGCTTCACTTCCATTTTTGTTCCAATATTGCAGATTATTTCTTCTTTCTTGTTATAATTGTGGAATTTATTTCATGCTTTTTTTTTTTTTTAATCATTACTGAAGAATTGAGATAGTCTGATACTTTTGAGGATTATTTGATGATGTCAGTTATGGCAAAGAAAATTTTGCTGCCTTAATTTTAATCATTACACGGCATTCATGTTACTGCCTTCATCGATTGTTCATTTACAAGCTTTATTTTCTCAACATGCCATGATTTGAAATATAAAAAGTACGATTTCAATCCTTAGTTTATTGCTTTTATGCAGTAAGAATAGGATGAAAAAAAAAGAAGAATCTTCTTTTGCTTCTTGAAGATTATCAACATTTAGGGATCCAATTTTGTTGAAGGAATCATCATCTTGATATCACAATGCAAATATGTCCATTTTCCCCTCAAAGTCTGATTGCATCTAGTGGTCATCGGCAATATAAGTGTTGCTTTAGCTGTAGAATGAGGCAAAGGGGATGAAGGATGGCTGAAAAGAAAAGAGATTCTTGGAAAATCACACCAAGATCCCTTGGAAATTGCCACGGGGATTTTAAGAAATCACACCAAGTGGAAAGGAAATTGCACATTCAAAGATGCTTGGAAGCTAATAAAAACTCTAAACTCTCAATAATTCTAATAACATATTTTAATGACTACATATGTATATATAGATTCATATAACTCTTTTGCACCTATCCAAAAAAAAAAAAAAACTTCTTTTTCCTAATAGAATAAGACTATCTTTAGACATTTGACAAAAGAATAAGTAAATTACTGAAACCAATCATAATAAAGAGACTCCAAATAAAACCATAGACTGCTAGGTAGGCCCATACCAAAAATATGGAACCATTAAACTACCCTTGCTGAAATATTCTATCATCTTCTTCTGTAAGTTTTCACTGGGTGGCATGTTATTTCAGTGAGGCAGAATGATTTGATTTAAGTTGGAAATTTCACAAGAAGAAGGGGAAGGCAAGATGGAATGTGGGATGAAGAAATGAGACAAAAGACACAATTTTATTTGCAAAAGGATATGGCCCTAGATATAGGTGAATGGTGAAAAAGACCTGCATGTCCTTCTCTAAGTGTTTGGGATTCAGGGCTTTGTGAGGTGGATTGGGTTGAGTTGAGTGATGTTTAACAAGGTCAATAATTTTGAGGGTAGTGGTCCAGTTGTTAGGCTTAATGCTAGCCTGCTAGCATTTTGGATTTTTTGGAGGGTAGGAGTTTTACATCTTTGGGCAAAAATTGATGAAAAATATGATAGAGAAACAAATTTTACACATTAGACTGTTTCTTATCTAAGTTCAAGTTGTAGATGTTGTTTCTTGTTAGCATCTCTAAGCATCATTCTCATAAAGCTTGTTATAAAGCATTTGATTCCTTTTTTTAATGATTATTTGTGAGAGAGAAGTTTGCCCATTTTTATTATCTGTACAATGGTGAGGTTGAGGTTCAAAATGATTCGAAGGGACTTTGTGTGGGTAGATGGTGACTTGGACAAAAATTCTCATCCAGTGACTAGGTTGCAGTATATTAAGATAAAAGCATAGGTGACTTGGATGGGGAAAAGCACTACTTGGCAAGTGGAGCCTGAGATTCGCAACCAAGAGACAATCCTTGTGGAAACAAGTCATAGTAGGAAAGTTTAGGAAAGAGAAGGAGGGATGGTGTTTGAGGGATTTGTGGGGTGGCTATGGGATGGGGGTGTGGAAGGCAATTAGAAACGGGTAGAATGATGTTAAAAGTTTCATTTTATTGTTAAGAATAGCAAAGGGGTAAAATTTTGGAAGGATAGATGGTGTTGTGATATGACATTGGAAGATGCTTTCCCAACTTTATTTTCTATAGCCATCACCTAGGATGATTGGGTAGTAGATGTGTGGGAGCAGTCTAGGAGGGGAGTCGATGAAGTCCCTACTTTTCTCAATGATTGGGAACTTGAGGGAGTGGGGACCTTTTTAGGGAATTTGCACACAATCTTAATTAGAAGCAACAAGGAGGATAGAATGAGTAGGAAGAAAACCAAGAGTAGCAACTTCTTAGTCAAATCTCTCTATGCTTCCTTGGCTAGGGGTGGAAGATGACCTTTTCCTATTTGGAACCCTTGGATGCCAGTGAAAGTTTTTTTTTTTTCATAGGAAATCGTCTCAGGAAAGATTTTGACAATTGTTTGGCTCAAAGAAGGGGATGGTTTATGCCGAATGAATGTTACATGTGTAAATGTGATGAAGAATCAACTGATCATGTACCAATGCAAGAATGTTCTGACTGTTGACTTATTCTCTATTTGGTATGACATGAATGATGCACTCTATGGTTAGAGAGAATCTTCTAAGCTGGCATAGTTCATTTGTAGAGAAAAAACGAAAGAAAGCTTGGAGGGCTACTTCCTTATGCTTATTTTAGACTCTGTGGAAGGAAAGACATAGGAGGTTATTTTAAAAATGCTTAGTCAGATCAAAAAATTAAATATTCTCTTGTAACTGTTTTTTTGGAATAGGTTAGAGTGTGCATAGATTGTCACTCAATTCCATGATAGGCTTTGTGGATTGGTTAAGCACCAAGTAAGGAGTGGGAGCTTGTTTTTTGTTTTATCTTTCCTTGGATAACCTTTTTTGTCACATATTGTATACATCATCTGTACCTTGGTGTGCCCTTTCTAAGGCATTGTCAATATACTCTTTTATTGCCTATTAAAATGGAATAGGGGACTTGGATTTCAAAAGTCTATTACTTAAACAATAGAGCCTTGGGAAGTGGTGTTAGAGGTTTGCTAATTAGTGGAACAATTTATGGAGAAACGTCGTCTTAGAGAAGTTGGAGGCGGCAAAGGGTTGGTGTTCTAGTGTTGGTAGAGACAAACTTGGGGTGTGTTTTTGGAAAACAATAAGAGAGGTTAGGAGGTGCTTCAAACTAGGACTTCCTTGGCAGTGGGATATGGGAGGAGAGTTAGTTTCTGGCATGATGTGTATTGTGATGGTTCTTAGTTGAGTGCCTCCTTTCTTGAGCTATTTAGCATAGTTAATTCCAAGGAGTTTTCGGGGGATCAAAGCATTAGAATCCTCATTTTGTGGGGTTTTTCAATGATTAAGAGTTGGAAAGGGTGGATATGATGATGAAAGGGTGGACCTTAGTGAATTGGTACTATATGTGCAAGGGTGAGAAACAGTTAGTCAACCACATCTTGATTCATTGTAGTCTAGCTTGCACTCTGTGGCATCTCCTGTGCTCTTTCTTTGGTCTTTCTTGGAATCCCCCTTGGTTGGTTAAAGAGGTTTCATTAGGGTGGCATGGAGGTTGGGAAAAATGCAGGAAGGTTTGGAGAATGACTCCTTTTTTCTTGTTTTGGATTATATGGGGTGAAGAAATTGTTGAATGTCCAAAGAGTCTTTTCTTTGTTCTCTTTTCTTATGGTCTAAGTAGTCTTTGGACAAAAATCCTTTGTCTTTATTGGGTTTTATACTGTTTGAGTATTTACTAAGCTTTAAGTGATTTAAGTTTCTCAATTTGGCCTCTTTTGTTACACTCCCAATGCACATGGGTTGCACTCCCGTTTGTCAGGCACCGCTTCTTACAAACTCTCTCTTGCATATAACCAAAAAAAAAAAAAAAAATGGTGATTGGTTATATAGATGAAGTGAAGCATTGTGATCTATACTTGATAATGCCTCGTGAACTAATACTTTTCTTTATGCTTTCTTAGTTTTCTTATGAGATATCTTTGTTCTAGTTTTTTCTTATCTTTCTTGGTTTCAATATCACACTTCTCAACTATTTAAGAAAATGTGGTTCCCTTCTTTTTTCGAGACACACTCCATAAATCCACTTCTTGGAGGTTTCAGGAATTCCTCATGATGGAAGTTTATTTATTCATCTGTTGAAAAATATCTCCCATAATATATCACAATTTTTTCCTAGTTTACAAAATTATGGAACAAATATTTTCTCCCTCAAATGTCACACTCTTCCCACTGGGTGTGGATGAAATGCCAGAATTTCTTTTGCCAAGACCAACTTTCTTTTTGGCGTTCTTCCTATTGGACCATGTTGACTTGCAGCAATATCTTTGTTGCACTTGCACATGATCAAACTATATCATCCCACTTTCCGTTAGCTTGTCCTTGGTACACAATGAAACCAGCTCTTTGTTTTGCACCTTGCCATTAAATTTTACTATTTTCTCATTTTTGCTCCTATTTTAATTACGTTCACCTTCCATATTTATTCTTGCTCACCCAAATTCCACTAACTTGTGTCACAAAAGCTAGAGGCACATTGCCCCTTGACTGCAAGCTCCCCATTGGGACCAACACATTGGGGCATGTACTTGCATGGCAGATTGATTCAAGGTGTATCTGCTTGATTAATTAAATCCATTATGATTTTCTTCTTCTGATATGCTTATGGTGACTGTTTTCTTCTATTTAACAACCTCTCTGTCGTTGAGGGATGATTTGATCTTTAGCTCAGTTACATCTCTTTAGTGACATTTATTGGCTTACATTATTTATTAGTTAATTGATTTGTATTTCATTTCTTTTACAGGCTGCTAGATATGATGACATTGTCGATGTTAAAATCATAGCTTCTGCTGGAGTTTCTCTTGATTCAAAGGATTCACAAGGGAGAACAGGTTATAATTTGTAATATGTCCTTGATATTCCAAATACTGTGACTTGTTCTTTGATTAGTAATCATGGTCAATGATCTTTTATTTTCCTGAAAATTCTGTTCATACCATATTTCTGTTTCTTTTGTTGGTTTTCTCTGCTATTTACTTATGATTCGTAAATCATTCTCTAAAAAGTTTGAATCAATGAGTTTGTTGTTTGGGCAAAAGTAATGCAGGTAGAACATATGTTGAATATCACGTTCATTATGTCACTTTGTAACTTGTAAATGGTGTCTGCACTGCCCTCCCTCTTGTGCATCAAATTCCTTTTTGGCCCTTCTCTAAGAGAGTTCAACCTCATTAGGTTCAGGCAGCAAGGGATTGAGGTGGGGATGATGAAGTTCCCAGTTCAATCCATGTCGCAACTTTAAAAAGAATAAAAGCTCTTATATATATATATATATATTAGAGAGAGAGACAGAGAGAGAGAGTCCACTTCCATTAGTTTGAAGTTAGAGATCTAATCCTTGCCATTCAAAGACCAAAATTTTAAGTCATCATCAAATTCTTTTACAAAAAATGGTTTTTTGTTCAAGGGGAGATTTTCTGGAAACTAAACGTAGAGAATTCTCACATGATTGCAGAATACAGTTAATAATATGATTTATACACAAACATGTATGGAATTAACAGAAAATATTAGGGCTGCAACTCGTACATGTTAGTTGGGTTGGTCGGAAGGAAGCTGACACAAGCCCAACCCAACCTGACTTCAGGTTGCTGATTTTCAACCCAAGCTCAAATTGGTGGGTTTGAGTGAGTCTTTGGGTTTCTTGGGATTAATAGGTAATTAATTATTTTTGAAAATTTATGTACATTGCATTGGTTATAACATCAAACAAGTTTTAGAAAGTTTTCATGTTAAAATGGGGGTACATGATGATTTAAAAAAATATCTTAATGCACATTATATGATTTAAGCCTTTTTACTTGATTAAATAAATATGATGCTATAATAGATTCTAAATGTGTGTTCAGATTTTCTTTTCATAATCTTTTCCACAAATGCTCCCAAATCTGCCAAGTAATGGGTTGAGTTGGGAATTCCTTTGAAATTTGTACTCCACTTAAATGTTAACTCCTTTTCTGTGATGATTGATAAAATTTGTGTTCATAGTATAGAAAATTTCAATTTCACTTCTTGCTTTACTTCATCTTTGTCTAACTGGTTAAACTGATACTTGCAGCACTTCACATGGCTGCAGCTAATGGACATCTTGATGTTGTGGAGTTTCTTATCAGTAGTGGAGTGGTAAGCAAGCCATCTTACAAAAATTACTTGTCATCTTACATGTTTTTATGTTTCAACTTGCTAATACTAGTTTACTGGTAAACTTTATTTCTTGATGCTCTTCATTCACAACTTTAATCACATTATAATTTATCCACAACCTGTTCTTTTCATGCCTTGTTCTATGATTGAATATGACACGATGATTACAGATTCGTCCTTTGCTTTGTTTCCTTCTCTCTTTGTCCTTTGGGTGCTTATGGACATTTTATAGCATGTGAAGTACCCATTGTAGACATGACACAATGTGACAAAGATTTGGGCATGCAATACGTGTCAGACATGCCTATCCTCACCTTAAGGATTCAAGGCTTTAGGAAGTGAAGGAAAAGTCTGCTGCTTGAAGAAAGTCTATGTAGGGGTGTGTCCAGAAGCAAATGTTACCAAAAGGATTCAAGGCTTTAGGAAAAGGAAAAGTGTTGCTTGAAGAAAGCATGTGTTTAGGCATCTGTGTGTGTCTGCGTCTGTGTCATTTCTCTCTTTTCTATTTTTTTTCTCTCTTTTCTTCTTTTCCTCTTCTTCTATCCTAACAAACAATTCTAATCTTGATCTTCTCCATAACCCTGACCACCACTAGAATTACCACAATACCCGCCAAATTAAAAAAATTGATTCCACCATATCCACTAAGCTTCTCATTGCCTCTGAAAGAATCCTGTCAATCTATGAAGTTTACCAAAATAAAATTCTCTCTTCCTGAAAAGGACGAAGAAAAGAAGGGAGACAACTAGATGATGATGATGATGATGATGATAACGTAATAGTGCTATCAAATTGAAATAGGAGAGTTTTAATTACTAAATGATGCAATGATACTGTTACAAGCAAAGCCTTTCCTCTAATACACAGGATGTGGCTCAAGTCCCACAGCAAATTGAAAACTTAAAAACTCTTCTTGCGACTTCTTTGAAATTTCCAAGTAATTATTGCGGCTATGGTAGCCATATGGTTTGTCCCGCACTCCCCTGAAAGCACTGAGCACCGCAGTACTCACTTGATTTCCTCTCTCCTTGTGGAAGGATTCTCATATAATCCATAGTCATGAGAAGCATTGTTCTCAATATAATACATCTCTTCGACTGCTTTTCACTTTAATGATATCCAGAACATCATACTAGTATTGGCAGTTGGTTCATGCTTATCATCTCTTAAAATTCAATGGATAATAGAAAGAATCCAGGTCCTTTTTGCCTCAAGATAAACCCTCACAGCTAAGCTCATGACCAGTAATTAGCTCAATCCAACTTCAGTTATCTATATCATCCCAAGTTTCCAAATACCTTCAGAACAGGAGTTGTGAACCATCTTGACATCACTTGGTTGTAATTACTTAACCCTCTAATAAAACACAAATATGAAATATTTGGATATTCAAAACTACTAAAGCATGCTTTACATATGAACCTGGGCAACACCATACTGAAATTTCAAAATATAGATTATGCACCAAAAACTACACAGGAGTGAATAATCACTAAAAAGAACCAGAATTTCTAACAAATCTCGAGTTAGACTTATTACATAATGACAAAGCTGGACAGTCTGTAAGAGAGTTTGGTACCAAAAAACTTGGTGAAACAATACAAACCACCAAACTGATTTTGAGGGGCGTTGTCAATACCAAACCTGACATTACCAATCTTTGGGAGAAAATAAGTAATGAAAGACATGATAAAACATCACCTAGTAGCTTATACCTGGGCCTGCTGAGGGGCTTTCCAACACCAAACCTGGCACTAGCAATCTCTGAAAGAAATTACATACATAAAAGGCATGATGAAACATCACCTTGTTGCTTAATCTTGACCCTACCAATCTGATTTTGAGGCCTTTCTCATTGCCAAACCCAACACCACAATCTTAACAAGGAAACACAAACTCAAAAGAAATGATAAAATATCACCCTTTGAGCGTTCTCAATGTTAAACCTGACCATAAAGGTACCTATCTTTGAATGAAGACACAGTCTCCAACTCTGACTACAATTACATATTTTGATAGGCAACTCTGACTACAATTACTAACTAAGCACTTCCAAATCTAATATATCATATGAGAATTCCTTAAAGATGATTTCAAACCCTTGAATAACATTGCATATGATAGAAACAATTGCATATGATGGGGTTCTGAAGCCACTACACCTGTTCCCACAACATTGACTTAGCACTATTCATATACTCAGTCATCATATTGAATATCAGATGAATTCTATTAGCCCATGTGAGAGGGAGGCCTGTTTGAACAATGTTGATTCTGCACTTTTCACACCCTCGATCATGATCTTGGGTGTTAGATGAGCTTTTCTTAATGTATACTGAGAGAGAGAGAGAGGGAGAGAGAGAGGGAGGGGGCAGGGGGTTGGGGTGTTGGAAGAGAGAGAACGAGGGGAGAGAGAGGATAAGGATGGGGCAGGGAGACGTTCCCACAATTTCATTCAGTCATCATCTTGAGGGTCGGAGGAGTTTTTATCAGTGTATATTTTGAGAGAGAAGGAGAGGGAGAGAGAGAGAGAGAGAGGCATGTTCCACTATGTTGATTCAGCCCTATTCATGCCCTCAATCATCATCTTGAATTTGAGATGAGTTTTATTGGCCTATGTTGAGAGAAGGGGGGAGGGGGAGAGAGAGGCTTGCTCCCACAATGTTGATTCAACACTGTTCATACCCTCAATCATCATCTTCAACATAGGGGGGAGAGAGAGAGAGGCTTGCTCCCACGATGTTGATTCAGCACTGTTCATACCTTCAATCATCATCTTGGATGTCACATAAATTCTGAATTTCTTCATGTCCTATGTCTTTTGAGCAAGTATCACAATCAGTTAAGTTCATGGCCCAAACTAGTATTTGGGTTCAGAGTAGTTGTACATAAATTCTGAATTTCATGTCCTATATCTTCTGAGCAGGTTGCAATTAGTGGAGTTTAAACATTTTGTTCTCTCTGCCTCACAGGTTTTAAGTTCTATTTTTCTCCAATTTTGACTAGTGTACCTTTGATGGTTAAATTCTTATTCTCTTTACATTTTCTTGAGCTTCAAGCATCTTTCAATTTTTTTGTCATTATTTACAATTTTATGAAGGCAGAGAAATTGTTTTATTCTGTCTTTTGAATTTCGCTCTTTTGATCCTTGCTGTTCATAAAAATAGTTATCTTTTGTTAAAAATTTCTAAGTTTCCGGGGGCATTTATTTAAGCAGGATCTTAATGCTTCTAATGTGGAGAAGAATACTCCACTTCATTGGGCTTGCTTAAATGGGCATATTGAGGTAATAATTTATTTTTTCTAAAGCATGATAGTCACTTATAATTATATATATATATATATTTCAGCCTTTTGGATTAAGCATTGCTCTCTTTTTCATTTAATTTTTTTTTTTCAGGTGGTTAAAAATCTGATTCTTGCTGGAGCAAATGTAACTGCACTAAATAGGTGTGCTGTCTATGATCTTATATGTTGTTTATTTATTTTACTTATATGGAAATTATTGGTATGAAGACATGTTTTATTCCTCATATAAATCATTGTGGCATTGGATGATATTCAGCCATGAGAGGACTCCAATGGATGAAGCAGTAAGTAGGGGAAAGATGGATGTTATTGACGCAATTAATGCAGCTGTGGCACAAGTTGAACTTACTGGCATTGGGGTTTCTGAAACTTAAAAGATGTGTAATGTGTAATGGTTTTTGTAGTTTGTATCTGTTGGTTATAGTACACAAGCTTTTAAGTCGAAAATTTTGGTGAGCAAATTCTCGCCGTTCCTTGTCAGCTGTGACAGCTCTTTCTTTCATGGTTAACTACCCACTTTGCGATACTAACTCGATCCACTTTGAGTAAATATACTGTCTTGGTGGAGTTGGGGGTCTCATTGCTCTATTGTGTTTACTAATGGTTTTGACATGTTGAGAACCGTGGGTTTCTATACTGAACTATGAAAGGAGTTTCGGATGGCTTATGAGCTTGAGGTCTAGGTGTTCCTTAGGAAGTTACTAAGTCACCTTTTCCTGATCTTTAACAGCATATGCTACTAAAAAAAGTAAGAAAATTTGTATATTCAAGGTTGAAGACCAAAGCTTTACGTATAGAGGAAGGCAAGATGTAAACCACCCACCTCATTCAAAGTGGATGTCAAATTCGCTTCTGGTTTGGTGAGTAGGGATGATAATGAAGCTCCCCTCTTTGGGCTATATATTGTTCTTTACTTTTTAGCTTAAGAAATTTATAAAGTCATTTTAGTGATCTTGGGTGAAAGCTATGTTGGATCTTATGGTTTTAAGGTTGCTTCCACACTACTTATTCGTTGGGGTGTAGTCAATATGAACGTTTCTACGTTTGGAGGTAATTGTAATTTAGAGTGTTATCATGAAAGCAAATCCCTTCTTCCATTTGCTATTTTAGGCCAATAACTATCTATATATATAAAATAGTTTGGCTACAAATCAATTAACAAGTTAAATACAAAAGAAGTCAGTAAAACTGTTATTTAATGATTTAAATTGATTTTAAATTAAATTATATTTAGATTATTGACTTAAAATTTATTACGTAATTCTTATTTTAAGTATTATGGTTGTTTGATAAAATTAACTTAAAATTGACTCAAAGTTATTAAATTGATATATTTATCTTAATAAATTATAATTAAGGTTAAAAAAGGTCGAGTAATAATAAAGATGGTAGGATAGTGAAGGAGATTGTAAAGATAGCTAGGGTAAATAATGATAAAAATGTAAAATAAAAATATGTACTTAATAATAAGTTAATTATTTTTACTTAAAGTTGATTTTTACCCTAAGTTGTACTATTTTAATTTACTTTATGACTTAAATTAAATTATTAAATTACTACAAATATAAAACAAAGTCATGTACCTACCAAATTTCTTCAAACCTTCTCTCCTCCACCGCTATATATATAAAAAACAAATTTAGTAAAATCTAAATCACTAAATGAAAGTAAGAAAGAAAAACATTTATAATATTAACAAATATTTTTTATTATCTATATTTTTTTTTTCCATTTTGAAGAGTAGAAAACAATTTTCGCTCGAGCTCCCATGGCTTTCTAATAGATAGAACAGTTCCTTTTTATGGAGCTTCTTGCAATTGGCCTATTTTAAGCTTGCGTTGTGTAAATGATAATTAATTTGGTGTACCATTTCCATGTATAACTTGATTTTAGAAAGAGTTTATGAGATCTAATTTGATTACAAGGATTATTATCAACTCAAATCCATGATCAAACTCTAATATCACTTGTTAAATTTCAAATTCCTATCATTATGTTTTGTTCTAGGAAAATATTAAAAAATTAAAGAAAAATATTAAAATAATAATAATTTTCTCTAGTTTTATTATGAAATATATATATATATATTAAAAAATTATAGACAATCATATTCCTGATGTAACCTTCATTATTTCCATCATTCACTGTTGCACCTATTATTAGCAATCATTGGTTTCGATCTATCTCAGGTCACTCACTCAAATATTGTATCTCTAATCTCTACCATGATTATACACGATAATATTCCCTATGTATCCTCTCGTAGTTCTCATCATTCTCTGTTGCACCTATTCTTCGCAATCAATGTTTTCAAAATCGGACCAATAATTGAACTGGAAAAGTTATTAGTTCACAGTTCATTGATCAAACCAACAATCAAATCAGTGATGTCATAAATATATATTTTATATATTATTAAAATTAAAAATAAAATAAAATATGGAAATGATTCAAATTTTAAATGCAATAAATAAATCAACAAAAATTTCAATAAATTGAAATTTCAATATGCAATAAAGAAATAAAGAATAACAAATTTTAATCAACAAAAATTATAAATCAACAAAAAATTAAAAAAACATTAAATATTAAAAATAAAATATGAAAATATCAATTATTAAATTTCAAAAATAAAAACTTAAAGTATTAAACTAATAAATAGATTTAAGCCACAACTAAGAGCTAATAGCTACAAAAAAATGGATTTGAGCCACAAAAATTATTAGTAATATTTAGTAAACTCATAGCTAATAGCCACAAAAAAATGGATTTGTTGCAAGGAGAGTGGCTGGGTCAGAAGCTGGAGTAGGGAGAGGAGTGGTTGAGGGGTGGGGGTAGGGGAATTAAAAAGGATTGAACCGTTCGGTTCGAAGGGAATCGATCGATTCATTTGGTTCATCTAGTTCGTCAGTCTGACCGTTAGTTCACCCAATCCAATGTCGGTTCAACCCTTGATTGGCTCAACTCACTAGATTGAACCGGAACCATGACCGGCTGGCGGATGGATCAATTGGACCGGCCAATCCGATCCAATTTTTAAAACCATGTTCGCAATCATTGGTTCCAATCTATCTGTCAAGTTACTCACTCCAATATTATATCTCTAATCTCTGTCTCAATTGATGGTAGAGGCCTCAAAAACAATTTGTTTATAAATCTTCTCTATATAGAAGAGTTAAAACAAATAAATAAAAAAATTCTAAAATAGTATAAAAAAAATAATTTATTAATTTTTTAATTTTCTCTATATTTCCTTTAAAAATTCAATAATTAAACATAGAGTAAGAGTTGGTGTACACCAATTGAGTAGTAATTATCAAAGCAAGACTTGAATTGCTAAATCCATATTATTATGATGGGAGCCAAAAGAATACTAGAAGGAGCATTGGGGAGAGGACAAGTGCATTTATTTAAGGTCGAGAATGTTGCATATTGCAGTTGAGGGCAGGCATATTTAGGAACATGTGTACCATCTTGTTGTTGAGTTGGTAAACAAGAATATGGGGGTCCATAATTACCCTTTGGTGAGACTGAAATCTTTAAGTACATTTTCAGTCATTACGTCTCAAGACTGAAACCATTTTCTCTTCAAGCTTTGTCCGGGCCAGGCGTTGGTGGAGCCCTTCTCTAAACTTCTATCACCTCTTCTTGTCACTTCTAATGCTCACACTCCTCTCTCAATCATCCAACATTCTTTTTCAAATAAAGTCGGTGAAAGGTTTGATTGATTTCCCATTAAGACTTGCATTATCTTCTCTTTAGAGTAATCCCACCATAAATAAAGCTCTCTTTTAATGGCCTCCGTAGAATTCGTAGAGATAATGTGCAATGAGGAATTTACCCATAAATAACCACTTTAGTGGTGGCCATTTGTGACCACCATTCAATGTCTACTCAAATCTCTCTTTTTAATCTTTTCCTCTATGTAAATATCACATTCCTACTTGAATTTTAATGAACAAAAATGGACAATTGAAGAACCCAAAGGACTAGAATAGAACCAACAAGCTTGAAAAAGAAGAAGACCAAACCAATATATAAATAAACCCTTATGATCATGTCCTGCAATTATAGTTCTTTATTGTTGATGGTGGAAAAAAGTTCAAGGTTCTTTTCCATGGGAGGGAAGGAGGGAGGGAGGCTAGCTATGACCTATAACAAAGCCTCCACAACACAATATGAATTGGGGGTAGGGCTCTCATGAGTTCTCTAGCCTTTTGAAGCATAGCCGTACGTTGTGATTCTTCATTAAAGAAGAGGTTCATGATTCCACTCATACAACGCAAGAAAAGGAACCCATCTCATTATCACTAGCTACCAAACCCAGTACATAAATTAATTCATTGGGGTGGTCTCTAGCTCCTATATATATATTTAGAGGAAATGGGGTTTTTTTTTTTTTTTAAGGGGGATGGATGGGTACCAAAAGAAGAGAAAAAATGTAGGGCGGGCATTAAAATTGAGGAAAAAAATGGTAGAGAAAAATGATATTGGAATCCATGTGATGGTTGATAAGACCCCAATACCAGTTTTGATAAAGAAGATGAAATCCCACAGATTATGAAGGCACTGAAAGGCGCAGGCTTTCCTTTAACCATCAAAATCATCCTTTACCAATTATCCTTTTCATGGGTCATCATCAACATCTATCTCACTCAGAATCCTTTGGGATTAAACTCCAAGGACCACCCACTCCTTTTTCCTTTTATCGTTTTGCTGAATAAGAATCAACTACCCACAGTCCCATTGGAATATTATTTTATCAAAATTAAATTCAAAGAAATGCTGCACTACCCCTAGAATCCATCCCTAAAGCCTTCACCTTTACCCATTCTATCTGATAGTGTACTAAAGATCCATCCGCATGCAACAAAAAATTACTATGTGTTGGCGTATGCATTGATGCAGTGGAATTTGATTCATGGTGGAGCTTCCACACACAAAGTTGAGATATCATTTGACCCATGGAAATGTTTTCCCAAATGATTCTCACAAATCAATTTTTGAAAACACTCCTATAAAATAGAAAACAATATAATTAATACCCTTATAAATATGTTTTCTACACAAATCCTCCAAAACTTGAACAAATATGCTTTCTAAATTTAAAAGACTATTTTCTATTTATATTTCCTTAAAATATTAAACTGTTTTTAGAAAGCTGAGTTGTTTAACCGTTATTCTCTGAAAACAATTTTTAGAAACAACATGAATTAAAAAACGATTTTTAAAGAACAAAAAGTTGTTTTCACTTGTTTTTAAATACAAAAAAAAAAAAAACAGGCAAAATAATTTTTAAAAACAAGTTTCAAAAAACATGACCCAGCCACCAGACTTCCATGGCAAGAAAACAAAACACATCAAATGATATTCTAAAATGATATTTAAGTAAATGAGAGGTGATCCGCCCCATGCAACAAAAATCAACTCAACTCTGATAGCAGTCATCCTGTGTTATCAAATATATCATATGTTGCAGCTTGCAATGGAAAGAAGACAATATTTCCATGGAAAATCCATGAACATCCAAGTTGAAATATCCTGACATGCAATATCATGATGTTCTAAGTGTAGCCCTCCATTTCAAGATGCATACAAAACCAGTGGCTTATGAATTATCATCATTCAGCCTCACAAGGCCTACCATTAACAACAGAACTGCGAGAGAAGCTTAAACACAAGGAATGTATGCACATCTACTCATCCATTCATTCATTGCTTACATGTTACCCAAAACAATCAAAACACCAGCAAAACTATGTATTCAAATTAGCATAATCATATTGTTTCTACCCGAAATATTATGATATGAAGATAAAATCTCAATTCTTCCATTAGTATCAGCACCATTTAGATTTTCACATCATATATCCACTGTATGCAGATTCCTACTTCTGGGATGTGAGGCATGATCCAAAGGTGGGATGTATTACTAACTAAGCTGGTCAAACAAGCCCTCTAATTTGTTGGTGATTCACTAGCATCATCCCAGCCTTATTCCACAACCAAAGCAAGATATTTAACACTGATATAATCATCACAATGGTGCATAGTTCAACCAGTACAAAGACAAGAACAACAACAAAAGGAAAAAAAGCATATCTAAGAAAGGGAGCCAACCAAATTTTACTTATAAACAGTGCCTAAAATTGCAAAGTTTCAATCTGGCCGAGGATACACAAGTGGGCACACAACTAGGCACATAATCTTTGATTCACTACTTTCAAATAGCATCCACAATCTAATGGGCTACCTAGGATGGCTATAAATTCAACAATGTAGCATAAAATATGGTAGGAAATATTCCCAGAGATAAGACATAATATCAGATATTATAGAACCATGACAAGGATCATAGCAAAAATATATGCCCGAATCGAATTACAGAAGTGATTCCAAGAATTAATACTGCACATTACTCAGAGTCAAAACCTGCATGCCGCTAAAAGGGTCTACAATATCATCATATGGAGGTTTTTCTTTAATTTTCAATATAACACAGAACATTATAACTTTTGACAGCAGAAATCAAGAAGCACCTCTTGTTATGGACATTATGCCATGATCCTAAAACTGATCAGTGAACAAACAGAACCAGCTAGCTCCAAATCCACCATTTTTTTTTGGTATATTGCACACAGATCACAGTTCCAGTCAACAAATCATCAAGTTGAAATATCCTGACATGCAATATCATGATGTTCTAAGTGTAGCCCTCCATTTCAAGATGCATACAAAACCAGTGGCTTATGAATTATCATCATTCAGCCTCACAAGGCCTACCATTAACAACAGAACTGCGAGAGAAGCTTAAACACAAGGAATGTATGCACATCTACTCATCCATTCATTCATTGCTTACATGTTACCCAAAACAATCAAAACACCAGCAAAACTATGTATTCAAATTAGCATAATCATATTGTTTCTACCCGAAATATTATGATATGAAGATAAAATCTCAATTCTTCCATTAGTATCAGCACCATTTAGATTTTCACATCATATATCCACTGTATGCAGATTCCTACTTCTGGGATGTGAGGCATGATCCAAAGGTGGGATGTATTACTAACTAAGCTGGTCAAACAAGCCCTCTAATTTGTTGGTGATTCACTAGCATCATCCCAGCCTTATTCCACAACCAAAGCAAGATATTTAACACTGATATAATCATCACAATGGTGCATAGTTCAACCAGTACAAAGACAAGAACAACAACAAAAGGAAAAAAAGCATATCTAAGAAAGGGAGCCAACCAAATTTTACTTATAAACAGTGCCTAAAATTGCAAAGTTTCAATCTGGCCGAGGATACACAAGTGGGCACACAACTAGGCACATAATCTTTGATTCACTACTTTCAAATAGCATCCACAATCTAATGGGCTACCTAGGATGGCTATAAATTCAACAATGTAGCATAAAATATGGTAGGAAATATTCCCAGAGATAAGACATAATATCAGATATTATAGAACCATGACAAGGATCATAGCAAAAATATATGCCCGAATCGAATTACAGAAGTGATTCCAAGAATTAATACTGCACATTACTCAGAGTCAAAACCTGCATGCCGCTAAAAGGGTCTACAATATCATCATATGGAGGTTTTTCTTTAATTTTCAATATAACACAGAACATTATAACTTTTGACAGCAGAAATCAAGAAGCACCTCTTGTTATGGACATTATGCCATGATCCTAAAACTGATCAGTGAACAAACAGAACCAGCTAGCTCCAAATCCACCATTTTTTTTTGGTATATTGCACACAGATCACAGTTCCAGTCAACAAATCATTAGATGCACGATTGATCAACAAAGAGATATTAAAATTATATATGGGCATCTATAATGGATCCATACTAGTTTTAATTTCAAGGCGCTATGCTTTCAAGGTGCAGTTCAACAATTGGCATGCAGTTCAAAATGAAGTTCATGCTACATACAATTATGTGTTGCAGTTCACACTTAATAAGATTTGGCATACTCACACCAAAAGGACATTACAAACATACAGTTGCATGTGAAACTGAATCTGAATATTACAAATAATTTCAGAAACTATTAACCTAGTTCCTAACTTTAATAAACTTTGCATAGGCAACTAAAAAGAAGAAATGAACTATGAACCTGACATGAGACTTACTAAAGAGATGTAAAGTTAACATTGAAAGGGTAGAAAAAAGTGGTACTCTTATTTTGTTAGTGGAACCAACATAGGTTAATTAGTAGTCCTTTTGGTAGATTTCATACTGACGAGATCTCCTTTTCTCTCTTAGGCAGTAAGCCTTGCCAATAACTCAATATTACCATTGTATTTGATAGAAGGCAATACACATATCTATGTTGGTCACTAACTTCAGCAGTTAGCAAAATCTCGAGCTTTGGTTGTTTCAGCAAGCTTTTCTACCAAGTAGTCATGCTGAAAACTAATAGGGAAGAATTGGCACTCTTCAAGATGTTGATCAGAAATCTTCAACTTTTAAAATCTTGGGAAAGATTGCTAGAATAGATCAACAAGGTTGCCTTCTCATGTAGCATAAAGCATTCATTTTCTCCCCTCCAAAATCAAAGTCATGCAAACATAAAAATAAATCACTCATTAACATAACAAAGCCAACAGTACAGATGGCAATGAACTCGGGCAGCGACACATTACTAACCAGATACAAATAATTATTCACTATGACATGAAGGATAAACCTCAAGATGCTGATCAGTTGCACATTTGCAATCTAGGAAAATACTTTTTGCTAAACAAAATCAGTTCAATCCACTAAAGCACCCCTTCTTTAATAGTATATCGCTTTCATTTTTCTCATTAACTCACATAAATGCATAAATAAAATCACAGATTAGCAAACTGAAGAATAAAAGCCAACAATATAAAGGGGGAAAAACTCACCCAGATGCATGATAGTGACCAAATATATATCATAGCATATAGCATTATCGGAGGTAAACTTTCAAGCAAACAATATTTAAAAAAAGAAAAAGAAAAAGAGGGCTCATGTACTCATCACTTCACAGTCATAACCTCTGGATGCCAAATTGAAGTTGATCATTATCAAACCCCAAAAATAGAAATTGTATAGCTTCTCTAACACTTTACCAAGATTAGATTTGACCAATTAATGATGAGAAAGAAAGATTTACTGTGGTGTATTACACAAGTATCATGAAATACAGCTTGTTTTTTAGCAAAGTTTTTACAAGCCAACAGTTTTAACAATTTATTGATCCTAATGATGCTACAAGGACAGACAAGTGTGTCAGTTCCCGACAGGGAAATGAGGTCATTAATAAAAAAACTTCTAAAAACACCTAAAGTGAAAAATACTTATGGAGAGTCTGTAATATAAATGTCCAGCACGGCAAGAAAGGAAACAGTAGGACTGCCCTTATTTCATGGGTTAGAAACCCAGTCATCAAAGCAAAAAGCTATTAATTCGTTCCCAGCCTTTACATCTACAAAGCTGACATTCTTTGGCACCATGCATAAAACAAACAACACCTAGTTAGCTAATCTGATATCTGAACCATAAATCATAAAACATACATCAGTAATAGAACCTGACTATTTCTGAAATACTCAGCTATAACAAAGAGATCAAGAAATTATGGGATCAGGCAAAGGATTAGCCAAGCAAGCATGCATCAGATAGATGATATCAATTTATTCAACTCACAGTAGTCAACAATTGCATGCGGGCTTAGAGCCAAAAATACAAGAGACATATTCCAGCAGCATTTCAAAGAATGATGAAGTAATAATAAAAGCCAAAAAAGCACCCCCAGATAGAAATTGTCCAACCCCACCCCACCCCCCAAGATCAGATTGTGAATAAAGAAAACATCAAGATGATTTAAAAAAAAAAAAATGCACAAGTTCTTCCATACAGTGCAGAGAACTTTGTCACCGCCATAGAATACCATACAGGGAACAAAATTAAGCACACAGCCACTCCAGCACAATGCCAAAGATGCATGTTAGCAAAAGACCAGATCATTAAAATCCAGGCGCAAGTACAGAAACAGCACATTGGATATCAGAAATGAGGGACAAAGGGTGAACGATTCAGAATGAATGTTTTCCAAAACCAATGAAGCCCTGCTGCAAGGATTAAGAGATTGATGACATAAAGAGTTAGATACAAGCTTACTACTGAAATGTGGGGGGGAAACATTTCCCATTCTAAGGCACCAGGAAAAGCAAGTACATCATGTGTTCATGAATGCATGCAATTGCAAGGCTGCCCGCATTGCAGAAACGATACAAGCAGCAAAGGGAACTGAAAGGGACTTCCATGTAATGATTTTTTGTCTTTAGCAATAATGATGTTGACATTACAACAACCATCCATGCTAAAGTCTAAAGCAGCACGATAATGATGAATTCCACACTAATTTCTAGTTTATAATGAACCAAACTAACCAAACTAACAAAAGAGGCCGAGAAGTGGAACAGGTGCAACACAGTGTTCATTTAGACCTATAAAGACATGATTAATGCAAAGGCAAGTTAGGGATCACACAAAACTTTGTGAATGGGACGACTTTTAAAGGAAATACCATCAATAATGGACTCCAACACAGTAGTGAAACAGTGCTTGCAAGCAAGACAAAACTGTAACACCAAAAAGCTAAGGCTCATACCAAAATGTCTCCTGATGATGAATAATACCTGCAACTGTAGATTTCACCTTTAACAAACAAAACTATAATGAACAAAAGAGAACCCAAAAAGAAGGATTAGAAAGAAAAGAAAAGAAAAGGCAGCAAATACAAAGTAGCAAACAGTGTTTTATTATGTCAAATTTTTCAGAAGCGACATATGTTTTAGACAAGAATTATTATAAACAGTAGTAAAATTTAGCTTCTTCGGCAAATGATCAATGATCCTCTCTGTGCAATGAGAAAGGCAAACAGAAACGATCAGGAACAAGAATATCATGAACCAAAAAGCCGAAGCCAATAGAGAGAGAGAGAGAGAGAGAGAGAGAGAGAGGAAGGGAGAGAGATATAAGTTAACAAGATACAAGTCTACAAGAACAATTTACCGAAACCCTATCAATAATTAGTAGATAGAAGAGGAATTAGACTACAATGTCATTCCACCGAGAGCCTCTCTCCATCCATCCACCGTCTTAAAACCCTGAAGGAAATTTCAATTTATTGCATTACCATAGCTTGAACCTCCAAGCAGGCCTCCCCCCGAAGCCGCATAGACATCAGGAGGGTCGAGAATTGGGGAGGAAGTCCCCCCATTCCTACCCCCACCACCGCCACCACTACCACTACCACCACCCAAATGCAGCTCTGAGATATTGGGAAACCCATCTCTTGTTTCCACCCCTTGATCGTATAGAAACCCTTTGAACACATGCCCACCAATCTTCACCACTGCCTGGTAAGCATATTCGTCTTCGCCATCTTCTACCGCAGTCACTCTAACACACTTGAACACGGCCGGGGCTCGGACTTGCCCCGGCAATGCCTCTTTAAAACTCGCATCTGCAGACAACAACACCCATTTCAATTCACTGCATCACCAGCACACCTGCAATCACATCAAATATAGAAGAAATGATGAAAATTCAGACCTTGATGGCTCGAACTAGTATCAAAGCTTCTTGGAGGAGTTGTATTGGAAGTGGAAGTATGAGATGTTGTAGTAGTTTGTGAAGTGATGAGCCTAGGTTTCTTAGCACCGGAGGTGGACCCTGAAGAGCCTGCTCCGGGAGTGGTGGCCACCATGAGCTGTCGCTCTCGTCTCCTAGCGGCCGGAACCCATGTGCTCTTGACGTGAGTAGCGCAATCAAAACCACGGCTTTTGCAGCAAGTTCTGCACCGGCGATGACTGCAGTCTTTCTTGGCTTGGTTTCCACAGTCCTGGCACGTCGTCCCACCCGCGGTTGTAGGACCCGAAGCACCGACTCCACCAACGCCACAGCTGAGCAAATTGGAAGAGCTATTGTGATCGAGAATCATGGGTTTTTTGAGATAATTGGCGTGCTGGGTTTGCTGGTTTTGCCACAACTGAATTCCACCGCCTTTGCTTCGATGGCTTAGCATATCTGCTTCTTCGACGCCACCCATGCTCGCCGGAGCGAGGCAAGGAGCGGCAGTGAGGAGGGGGAATGACACCGACGCCGACCCCAACACCAAGAGCGGTGGCTGCATTCGAGCCATTGATGGCGTGAGGATCGGACATGATGGGGTCGTGCTGGTTGTTGTGGTGGAAGGAGGAGGCCGGAGCGACGACGAAGACGTCGCGAAGACCCACCATGCCCATCTCATGTGGGAGGCCGTAATTGATCTGGCGGGAGGAGGAAGACCACATTCCACCGCCGCTGGCAGAGGAGGCGTTTCCAGCAGCGGCGGCTGGGCCAGCATTGAATCCCAGAGAGAGGTCATCGGCGGCACGGCCGGTGGAAGAAGAAGCGACCCAGTCAGCAAAAGCGCCAGAATCTGAAGGCAGTCTCCTTGTAGTAGCCACAACTGCTGATTCTGATAACAAATCCAATCTTTATATACAATAATATCTACAAACAAGGAAAAAAGAGAGGGGAAAAAAACACTCAAAAATCTTGGGGAAAAAAATCTATCTATGTATCTATGTAAGGTTTTGTGTAAGTGGGGTCTCTGAAATTGTATCAGAAAGAGAGAGAGATTTGTAGTGTTGGGGGTGGTTTTTGTTGCTATAGTCGGTTAGGTGAGTTTGTTCTCTATCTCTATCTCTCTCTACCTCTCTCTCCCTCTCTAAAAGCAAACCAAAGCAACGCAAAGCAAAGAGGGGGGCAGCACAGCAGTGCTGAGACCACTGCTGCTGGAAGTCTGCTTCTGTAGATACTAGTAGTAATACTGTCACTTGGCTTTTCTGATACAAAAAGTTGGTATTGAAAGAGGAAAATAAAAATTTATACGAGTGAGAGTTGTGAGTTGGAGTTTCGCTTCAGAGCAGAAGGGGAAGAGAAAGCCGCAGCAGCAGCAGCAGCAGCAGACGCAGCTCAGAGATATAGATAGATAGAAGTTAGAAGTAAAAAAGAAACATAAAAATAAATACACATACGCAACAAACCGGCCCCCCCCCACCCCCAACCCCCTCTGAGCCCCTCTCTCCCTCTCTCTTTCTTCTGTTGTTATTTTGATTACCCACCTTTCTCTCTCATCATCATCATCATCTTCCTTCTTCTTCTCTGAGCTTCTCTCTCTCTCTCCCTCTCTGGTCTCCTAGAAAGCGAAACTTGAGATGGGTTCGTCTCCTCCTCTCATGTATTCTTCTCTTTCTCTTCTCTCTTCTCTGACTCTCTCTCTCCAATAATCACACCAAGTAATAGTATATAGTAGTGAAGACCAAAGAGAGAAATTGGGGGTATAAAGACTTTTGTTCTCTAGTTTTTGTAAGATTATGGTGGCTCTCCCTAAAGTCACATGACACCTTTCATTCATTCATTCATTTCCCCCAACTCCTTTCTTTCTTTCTCTCTCTCTTTTTTTTTTTTTAATTAATTTTTTCATCTTTCTTTCACTCCGTGGCTCCACTCGCTTCGCGCCGCGTGTTCTGTCCCGCCACCCATGTTGCGGCCCCCGCCGATCCCCGTAGCGTGCTCCCACGTTCTGCGCGTGCCATCCACGTGCTTTACCCCCCACATATTTAAAACCTTCTAATTTAGAAAAACGTGGATTTTTTCTCACCTTCGTTTAAAAAGGAAAAAACGTGGCGCTTGATATCATAAGGTTGGTGGTCCAAGAGTGAAAAATTATATATTTAACAAATTTTTTAATAATTATTTTTGAAATTTTATCTTAATAATATTATTGTTTGAAATGATAAGTGTTTTTCAAAAATTTATATACAGCAAATATTTTGCAAAAACTATTATTATAAACATATTTTAAATTTATATCAAATATTAGATTTTTTTTTTTACTAAATAAAAAAAATCAATATATATATATATATATATTTTTTTTTATTAAGCTAAACAGTAGTTTGATAATATCAACAAACACATCCAAGTGAACTTGTTAATTCGGTTTAATTATGTTGGTCGATGTCAATAACGATTCTTATAATTTTAAATAACTTTTTCTCTTATTTGATGTGAGATTTTTCTTTTTTATCCTTATCGTATATTACAAACATCTCATTCATACACGTTATTCATAGGATTGAGATTGTTGTATCAAATAGACAAACACCCCCTCACGGAGCAAAACAAACTCTCACAGTTAGGGATCAGCTCTAATACTATTTTATAACAATGTGCACATCAATCATATAAATATTGCATCCAAAAGAACCCTCATAATTTTAAAACATATTTATAAAGTTAAGAAAACTTATTTAACAAAAAAAAATAAACACTAACTAAATTTTAAAACTCTTTTAATAAAAACATTATTAATAAAAATATTTTTATCGAATTCAATCCCGACCAGATTCTTTAAGATATTCTACATTATTTTCAAAAAAATTAAATTAATATTTTAAGATTTTAAATAATTCAAAAATGTAATCTCTTTTTTTTATATATGTTATGAGAATACGAATCATATATATTGAAATCTAATGACTTAAAATGGTATAGACACGTAGGACTAGGAAATAAAGAAATAATATGTAAATACAAAATGATAAAACACTTACAAGGCATAAAACTCCGTGAAACCCTAAAGACACATGGCATTTTCTAGAGGGTACCCTTCAATACCTACCCTTATTCTTATATTTAAGATCTTAATTATCCTATTTAAGATTTTAGTCATGAGATCGAATGTTTTTTTTCCTTTTTTTTTGGGGGGGGGGGTTAGACATTGTCATGTGAAGATCGAGAGATTGTTGACATTATAAACTCATAAATACCCAAAAGAAAGAAAAAAAATAGGTATATTTACACGTGTTATTTATTATGTGCATTCCACCATTCAACCCATACACCTATAAATAAATTTTTAAATGAATTTATCTTAAATTCTATCGTATTTTTATTTTTGATGGCAAAAAATTTAGTGGTTCATATATAATTTAATTTGTTAATGGTTTTATTTGAAGTGTTTTTAATAAATGTGTTTCTTCCAAATAGTTTTCAAGAAAAACACGTATCAAATATTTTTTCAAAAAATACTATACATGATTTTTCAAATTTTGAAAGTATTTTCTAAAATTTATCAAACACTAACTTTTAAAATATATATATAAAACTAAAAATGACTTTTAAAATCATAATCAAACTAACTCTAAATTGACTTAATAAAATATTATGAGTTCCAGGAGTCGATGTTACCCTTTGAAAATAATAATAAATAACCCACTTCTTTTTATAATTATTTTAATTTACACAAGTATAAATGTTGTTATTAGTTATGGGTGTATAAAATCTTACTTATTAAAATTCTAATCCTAAATAATGGGCTACCAACATGGTCATAATGAAAAATTAAAAATATATTTAAATTCAATAAATTTTTCTTATATATTTAAAAAAAAAAAAAATCTTTACTATTCAAAGAATGAAGTAGATAAAAATATATATATCTTTTAAATAATTTTTTATTACATATAAATTGTCTCTATACTTTTCATAATAGATCAATGGGAAAATTTTCAATATCTTCCTATCTTTTTTCTTTCTTTCTTTCTTTCTCTAATAGTGTTCCTAGAGGGATGTATATTTGAGTTGAAAAAGGAAAATGGGAGGATAACAACTCTCAAAGACATTTACAAAGAAAGGGAAAAAAAATCTAAAAATTGGTGGAGTGCATTGTGGTCAGGGTGAGATCAAGTCATGTTATGTTTGGGGAAGACTTTTGTGGAGAGGATGGCAAGAATTTGAATGTTAGGGCACGTGAAAGAGAGAAAGCAAAAAGCTCTTTGGCTCTTTGGCTCTTTGGGGCCACAAATCTCTCCATCACTCCTCTCTCTCTCCTCTCTCTCTCTCTCTCTCTCTCTCTCTCTCTCTCTCTCTCAAACACACATATAAGTTATAACATATGCCCAAAGCCACACTTGTCTCTAGGTTCATTCAATTCATTCCCTCTTCTTTCCCCATCTAAAGAAGAGAGGCCTTGTTGTGAAAGTTGTCCCACAACCACCACAAGTGATTTTGGAATAGGAAAGCATTCATCACCTCATTGTGTAACAAGCTTAAAGTGATGTTGGATTTGTGTCTACTAATTTCTCCTTTTCAACCACTATTATTGCACCCACCAAGAATCATTTCCTTAACTACCTTTTCATACCTTTTCTTTTTTAAAAAGAAAAAAAAATTCCCCAAATTATTTTAATGTATCCATATTTTTGTCGCAACACCTATGCCTTTATTATTGCTTTCTACTTTCTTTAGGCTTCAAAGCATACAACTATTCTCCATCCTTCTTGGTTTGAAGTATAAGGTTCTTGATTAGCTTTTAATTTCTCTTAGAGTAAGATTCTACTCTCTTCCATACAACACTAATATAATCATTTGACGTATCCTTTTTTAGATTTTCTTGTATTATAGACATACAATTTACCTTTAAATTCTTTTGCATTATGTGGTTTTTAGAAGCTATTTGAGCTAGCATTCCATAAGTTCAACAATACACAAGCACACATAAGCAACACAAAAATTTAAAAGAAAAAAAAAAAAAAAACCTTTAACTTGTATTACTCTCTCAAATATTTATAAGAAAATAATAAAGACCTACTTCAAGCAATACTTCTATGCTCTCTTGGGAATTCATGTAGAGAAGCTTGGCAATGCACTCTTTATATGGTATAAGTTACACCCTATATTTTAGAGAATCAACTCACTAACATAACCTACATTATAAGTGGTGGTTTAGTCCATAGCTTCAACCATTGCCATTTGTCATAGCAAGTCCATTGCATGTTTTTCCTCCAACCACCTATACCATGCTCAAGAGTTCATCCTCTTGATCGTTCCATCTTTCTTGATCTTCAATGCATGACACTTGCATTTTCATTATAGAGAGTAGTTTAGCTTGTGTCTGTGTCTTACAAGCATGACTATCCATCACGTATTTCATGTCATATGCCTTACAACCTTCATGCCATGTGACATCTCTTTGATATGCCAATAGCCCCTTGCTTTAGGCTTTCTTTAACATTGAAGTGTCACCTCCTTAAGTATTCAAGTGTTATATTCTTATCATACCAACAACATTTGATTAGTCTTTCACCAATGCCAAATGTTCTATTATATTGAGTTCATTTGTATTATTTAGCTCATTAATGTATGGATAGGCAGCCTCATATGTTTCAAACTCTTTCTTAACTCACATCCTTATGTAATGTCGCTCATATGTGCTAAGCTTCTTTCTCAATTTATAACATATATTTATTGCATCATCATTCATACATACCAACATTTCTAAGTTTTCTCACTAAAGTATGCATATCTTAAGTTGTGCCCACAATTGCACCCATACATATATGTCAGCAAGACTCATCATCATATCTTACTCATCTTCGAGACCCCATATCATATCTTTGAAGTAACGTATTTATTATCACTCATATTTTCTCACTATTCTTAGAAAAATTAAGATAGTAACCCTTCAAAAAACTTTTTAAGCTTTTCTCATTCTAACACGAAGAAACACCGTAAATGCTTTCACAAGGGTAATAAATTTCCTTGAATTAAAAAAAAATTCTAGAAAGTATTTTTACAACTTGAAAACTTTTTTCTATGATACCTTTTTCGGAGAAAAAATCTCAATCCAACAATGTCTCATAATTGGATTTTTATTGAGTGGGCACCCACATAATGTATTGTTTGTGCATACTTGATCCCATGTTGCCACCTCCAAATTACTACCAAGCCAATGACGAGTACTCGTAGCATTCATCCTCATCTACAAACATGCTACTCAACCTCACAAGCATCGCCACCTTTTATCTAGTATTCATCATGACATCTCGTCCTATACGCACTCGTGAGTGTAAAGTGTCCTTGATTCACTATCATTGTGTGGTCAAGGTATTGACACCTTCATAAGATAATGGATGTTAATTATCGATAGTACTAGTCTAGCAAAAATCATGGTACTCACCAAAGGAAATACTTAAAATTCAATCATGTAGTACCTTCTTCTTTTTTTTTCTCAGTTTCATTATCAAATTACTTGAAAAACATGTTCTTGATATACCATAAATTCTTAGTAACCAGTTTTTAATTTAGCATTAACTAGATTAATGTGACATACCAACACAATTTTATTAGTGTTCATTTAAATACATTTTTTGTTTTTCTATTTATCAAATAGAAAATAATAATAAATTTTATTTAAAATATAATAACTTTTATATAAAATGTACAAACTTTCCGTGTTTTTAAAAATTACCTTTAAAATCCATTGTTGTAAAAAATTTTAATATCTCAAGTTTTTAAAATATTTTTAAAAATTCATATACCTAAAAAAGTTTTTACATTTTATATAAAAGTTTAAAATAAAAAAAAATAAGAAATATATGAAAACGATACTTAATTTAGAGTCTCTTTGATAGTAATTTTAAAAAGTATTTTTAATTTTTTTAACACTTAAAAATTTTTATTATTCAAACATTAAAAAGACAAAAAATTTATTACTTAATTTTTATTATAAGTATTAAGGTTGTTTGATAAAAATGATTTGAAATTTATTCTAATTCATCAAGTTAAAATATTTATTCTTACAAATTATAATAAAGATAAAGGAAGTTAAGTAACAATAGAGATCATATAGTAGTAAAAGAAATTATAAAGGTAACTAAGGTATACAGAGGTAAAAAAAATAAAATAAAGATATAAAATTTAAAAATTAATTAATTATTTTTACTTATTATTTAAAGTTGATTTTACTTTTAAATTATACCATTAAGTTATTTTATTAAGTTACTTTAAGTTATTAAGTTAGTATATCAAATACTCGCTAAATTTTAACCAAAAATTAGAATTAATGGTAGTAAAAACTTAAAAATAATTATAGTAGATGTGTTAAAATGAAAGAAAATTAATTTTAATTAAATAATATGTGAGAGACATAGAGAATAAAGCCCATAAAGAATTTAAAGCAAATGTCCCTCATAAAATTTCCAATTAATTTGGGAATTTGGATTATTGAAGTAAATGAATATACGAACTTAAAGTAAAACTTAGTAAATAAAGAATATATCCTTATTTATTTTATCATATTTTTCTCCTAATGCATTTAAAAAATTCGCCCCCCAAGCCAAAAATAAAATAATAATAATAACAATAATAAAAATCCTCCATACCTCATTCAAATTAAGACCAAAAAATATTTTTTAACTTTCCTTATCTAAAGTGATTCTTCCGTACAATAACCTGTTTTGTTATTATTGTTATTATTAATTTAATAATTAAAAAAATATTGTGTAAAATTCAAAGGTTTATAAGAAAAATGAATGATAATTAATTAAAGAAAAAATGTTAAAAGGATTATACCCATCTCTTTTAGGCACAAGGGGTGCATGCATTACAAACTTTCTCACATGAGGGCTTGTGGGTTGTGTTTCTTTCCTGAGAAAAAACACAGGTGAGTGTTTGCAAGGAAACCCAAGTGAGATACAGAGGTACTGTTGTACTTGTACAAGGGTTTAAGGGAAGAAACGCCAAGGGGGCGTGGGTCTGCTGTATGTTGAGGCGGGTGAATATGGGTGAGGTAAACTTGATAGTGGAAATTTTCTTTTGGAGTGGGGAGGGAAGGAGATAAGATATGATCTGATTAGGACATGCAGGGAAAATTTAGGGCAGAGCTTAAGGGGGGGTGGTCCATACCGTTTCAGAGAGAAGAGAGAGGAGGGAGGAAGGGTAAACTTTTTGGCTGGTTGGTTGCCCAATCATGGTCTCTCCACATCCGAAGATTTGTTTTGATCTTTAGCTAAGGCTTAGAGCATAGGGCATAGGGCATAAGGCATATAGGGGGGATAGGGTATAGCTAGGGCATAGGTATAGGGTATAGCTAGGGCATAGGCATGATAGGTATAGGGTAAAGGCCATAGCTTAGGGATGACCTAACAAGGTTCCAAGATAGACCTAGATTTTGTTTCTAGTTCTGTTGAGTCTTCCCCTATTTTTAAACAAACCAAAGCATAGAATAAAAATGTTGACTCTCACACACTAACATGTCAATTAAATTTTTTTTTTCTTGACAAATATTCTATATATATTTATATATATGAGGTTTATTTATTATAATTTTAGTTGGGTATTTAGGTTGACTTTTTGAAAACCAAAATCCATTTTTTAACTCTTAGGAATTGATTCCTTTCTTTGAATGATTGGAGTAGAAATACTTTTGTTTTTATTTATATAAAAATAAATAAATAAATAAGAAGGAGAGAGAGAGAGAGAGAGAGAGAGAGAGAGAGAGAGAGAGAGAGAGAGAGGGAGAGGGAGACGGAGAGGGAGAGAAGGGAGCTTGACAGCCCCATGTCAAAGTAGAGAAAAGTGGAATCCTGATCCAGCTTTGCCACCAGGGGTTGCTCACTCACCCTCCAACACACATCCATGAAAGCAATTGTGTACGGACTATATGCATCTAGCTTAGAAACTAAGGCATATAGGTAGTCGCTCTCCCTTTAAATCTCCCCATATGGGGACCCCTTTAGAACTTTCTCCTCCTAACTCTTCTTTTTATAAGTTTCATGATGTAATGGGTGTTATTTGACTTAAGTTTATGGACTTTGTAATCTGGGTTTTTTCTTTTTCTTTTTCTTTTTTCTTTCTCTTTCTCATTCACCCAAAATCAATACTCACCACCTATCATTTGTCAAATCATAGCTTGACAACACATGTATTAATGCTTTTTATTTTATAACCCTGAGTTTTTCATATATTAGTTTTTGTATGGAGAGGATCTTCTAAAAAATATTCATAATTCAAGAGTAAGGGTGAATTGTAACATCTTCATATATTTTATTTTATTATTCATCATTCAAGATCAAAAGGTTGGATTACTTGTATTTGAGTTAAGCATATTGTTTGTGTAGTTATTAATGATGAGAATTAAAAATCATCATTTACTATTAATTATTTTTTATTATGATGGTCTTTTTATACCCGATTTTATGCCGTCTTAATGGATGAAGTTTCATCCAAATAATTGGATCATATAATTGTCGAATTATGAAACCTAATCAATTTTACTATACTTCGCTCAAGAGAATAAATTTTTTTATCATAAATGATGAGTTTATCTCTATTACATATTTAATTTTTTTATATTTTAAATTTTATTTTTTATAGTATAATTATAATTAAGAGGTTTTTTTCGAGAGTTTCACCGTTATACTCCTTTTTTCTTTTAATTAGTAAATTGTTGAGTGTTAGTACACTCCATTGATGTAGGATCATATTAATCATCAAACCATTTTAAAATCTCGTATTTTTTTTAAGTTTTTGTTCGTGTGTACGTGATTTTGGGTAATAAACACTTTCAATAGTATTTGTCTTAATAACAAAGATATAAGAATGTTAGATCAATTTAGATGATTTTCGAATACCGTTATTAAAAATAGTTCTAATCAAATTTTATTTAAAAACTCAATATAAAAATTAGTTTTCTCTATTTATTTTTAATTAATAAATTGAGAATAAAATATTTTTCATATTTTTAAGAATATTTTAACAAAAAATAATTAAAATAATCTAATTTTTAGAACAAATTCTCAAAATATTGATTTTTTTTTATTTGTAAAATATTTTTTTTGAGCTAAAAAATAATTTCCTACTTTAAAGAATATAAAAAACGGTGATAAGATTTTTCTTAAACTATTAATGATTTATATATATTTTAATGATTTATTTCTTGGCTGTACTCAAGAGTATCTTGGTATTATTCTGTGTAGGAGCTTTCTTTTCATGTGTTTTCAACTTTCCATGTAAAAGACAGATCATACATGCATGCATGCATGTTGTTGTTTTGTTTTTCTTTCTAGGCTACCTCCTCACTTCATCTTCATTATTTACAAAGCTACAAAATGCAAGCTATGAATTCTAAATATGACCCACCCTCAAACAAAATTGCGTATAAGAATACAATCAAAATATAAGAAAAGAAAAAATAAATCACCAACCCTGAGATTCTAAAAAAAAAAATTATCAATAATTCTAAAAAAATGTTTCTAATATTTTTAGTATTTAAAAATTTTTATTATTTGAACATTAAAAAATATATAAATAATTTTTAAAATTATTATCAAATACACTCAAATATTTTTTTAATTTTTAAAAGTGTTTCACAAATTTTATAAAACACCTATTTTTTTTTTAATAATATTTTTTAAAGTTAAAAGTGCTTTATAGAATTATTGTCAAACTCTAGAATAT
This sequence comes from Vitis rotundifolia, assembly GCA_030254885.1. Lineage (NCBI taxonomy): Eukaryota > Viridiplantae > Streptophyta > Magnoliopsida > Vitales > Vitaceae > Vitis > Vitis rotundifolia. Next base: position 11,658,519 of record CM058156.1, read on the forward strand.
GTTGGAAAGTAATTGTGTTGAAAATATTTTTATTTAATAATTTTTTAGCAATGGGTTATTAGATGATAAAAAAGTGATTTTTTTTTTTTTAAATTAAGTGATTTTCTAGATTATTGATAATGATTTAAAAATTTTTAAAGAATGTCTAATGTTTATAAGAAAATATTTTGAAATATTAAAAATTCTCTCAACAGGAATTCTAAAGGGATTTTTAATTAAATAATATAATAATAAACTTAATTTGAGTAGTTAACCATTCAAATCATGAGTCAAATTTTGTAGACATATTGCATTGTCATTAGGAAGAAAATTCCAAAATTATCCTTGAATTCTCATTAAAAGAAAAAAGAAAATTAATTCAATTGAAGGAGAAAATTAATGAAAGGAAAGAAAGTGAAATACGAAAGAAAACCCTAAGAAGTGGAAGCAAAGTAGGGGGGAAACGGAAAGACAAAAGACTAAAGAGGGAGCCAGCTAGGGCAATCGCTATCAACAAGGTCACATCGCACACGTTAAAGTCGAAATTGTCAACTAACCATCTAATCACCGTCCATTTCTATTCACCGTTGACCATCAAACAGTTGAAGCCCAGTCTTCTCATCATTAATAAGTAACGCTCCTTCCTCGAGATCCCCCAAGTCCTTTTACCTTGATTTCTACGCCTCCCAATAAATGTTTGCCCTTGTTAGGGCGTTTCACTGGATCACTACTCCTACCTTCGCGTGTATGATTTTTTTTTCTTGGTTTTTCAAGATAATAATAATTCCTCAAAGTGATAGAAAAATAATATTTCTTATAAAAGTTCTATGCATCAATTTGTGAATCATTAAATGTTATGCCGTTACTTAACATCATCCATGTGCATTAAATCTGTTATTCGAATAATTAATTATTAGCATTAAAAGTAGTTAAAAGTTGTGGAAAATGCCATAACTTGGTTTGCATAAATGGCCACGGGCATCAAAACCGCTATAAAAACCATTCGAACCCTCTTTGTTGTTTACTGTTCACTTAAAGGAAGTTAGTAGAAAAAGATATTATTAATGTTGCGCTGATTCTTCTAAGATATATTCCATTCTATGAAATATTAAAAAAAAAATTTAAATTTTATCGTAAAAAATAAAAAATTAAAATTAATCATTTTTTTTAAATATGCTCTTTTTTTTATCAGATTTTTTTTTAGAAAAATCGACAACCAAACATAAAAATGATTATGTTAAGTTTCCCATGTTGGTTTAGCCGTTTAAAATAAACCCATTGATAAAAATAAAAAAATAAAAAAGTATAAGTTGGGTTCTTTTCACAAAAATATTGGGAAATTGTGTAGAAAGGAGAAAAAAGAAAAGGAAAAAAGAGAGGAGGAAATGATAGAAAGTGGAGAATAGGTGAAAAGAGAAGAAGGAGCCAGGAAGAAGGCAACAAGAAGCAAATATTCTCTCTCTCTCTTGTGGTTAAATAAGATAAGATAAGATTTTATATTTGATGGCTCTATTGCCTAGGTCCGTAAGTCTACCCTTATTCCTATGTTTTTTTTTTTTGTTTTTTTTTTTTAAAAAAAATTAAATTAAATTATCTAAAATGACATGGTTGTGATAGTTAGGCAGCGGCACTGAAATGATCAAACTTGTCTTCCAACTTTCTTTTCATTGCACCACCCACACGCCGACACCTTGTCATTAGCCCATCAATTTCTATCTTTTTACCATATATGGAATTTCTGTCTATCACCCTTTTTCATGTTATTTTGTTTTATTTCTTTCTAACTTATTTTTCTAAATTTATAATTTTTTTTTTTTGTTTTCTTGGAAAATATAAATTGATTTGTTGATCTTCTAAATCTCCTTTCTTCTAACAATTTTTAAAATTTTTATTCAAAAAAAAGTTGTCGGGTCCGTAATAATTCAAATCCATGAATTTCAAAATCATTTTTTCAAGTTATTACACTTCAACTATTTTTCAAGTTTGTCAAAATTTTCTATAAATAGGGTTATTCAATTCATCACGAAACAAAACGAGACATACCAAGACCATAACTAAGTGAAAATAATATTTCTACCAAAAAAACCGTTCTTTTTACTATCCCTTTTATTTTAAAAATATTTTATTTATAATGGATTCATTCTATATAATCAAATCTCATATCAAAATCAAATTTTAAATTTAAACTCTTTGTAACAAAGTATCATTTTTAATATAAATTTCTATTTTAGATTCAATTTTTGTGTTTTAGTTTATATCTTAAATTATTTATTTGTAGAATTTACTTTTGATTTATGAGTTGTTTTATGTTTTAGGCTGAAATGACATTAGAGTCAAATTCTGCTTAAAAACTGAGTGATCATTAATATTACGTTTTAGAATAGTTTGTAATCATTAATTCAATCATGAGTTAGTTCAAATTAAATTTTTTATGAATGTTTGAAGAGAGCATAAGTCGCATATTGATCCACTTGTAGTAATTCTTATTCAATAAATTATTTGAATTTAACAAATTATTATATTACGATTCTTTTATTTGATAATAAGTAATATTATATACAAATTAAGTAGAGCTAGTTAATCCAAATATCTTATAATAGATAGTTCTACATCACAACCATATAATTTACTCAATGTAATTTTGTTAATCAAGAATTAGATTCATCATGATCTAAGTAAACAAATATTAAGAATTTAAAATTAAACTTAGAAATGATTCAAATTGAAACCAATTACAAAATTTGTGGAATAATTCAAACTTTACTCCAAAAGTTCCTATTTTTTAAAAAGAATCTTTGCCAATACCTTCTACTTATTCTGAAAATCATACTTTCTATATAAATATTATTAAAAAACCATTATAATTATAGAAAGTCTCTTCATCCTATTTGAATGGATTAAACTACCTTATTTCTCCCCTTATAACGGAAAAAGAAATTACTCCAAAATTCTAAAATCTCAAGTTAAAAATGTTTTATGAAATCAATACGAAAACTACATGCAACAAATCAAAATGATAATTTTCTTTGAATTATTATTTTTAAATAAAAATTTTAAAATTGCTTTTTAGAAGAAAAAAAAAACTTAAACTTTGTATATAATTAAAATAAAAAGAGAATAAAATCATGTTGGAATGTGTCCCAAATTCCTAATTAGTATTAATTTTTTTTTGTAAATAATATTTTATAGAATATTTCTAAAGTTGATTTGTTATTATAATAATATATTTCCTTATTGAATAAGAAATATTATTAAGAATATCATTATAAATATTATAGATCATGAAGGAAAAATAGACATGGGTTTATAGAGACTATACGAGGTAGCTATGAGGAATAACGAAATATACCCAGTAGAGCGAAATGACTCGTGGTTTAGGGTATAAATAAAAAGAATGGGGAAATATTGAATATTTCAGGAACTTAATAATTGTATTTGTTTTTATCTTCTATCATTCGTGGATGTAGACATTATATATGTGAATGTATTTATCTTTATGTTCTTAAACTAATGTTATCTAAATAAAGTTTCCATTGGCACAACAAATCAAATAAAAGATTTCATTAGATTCATAATATAAAAAAAGAATATGAAAGAAAAATGCTAAAAGGAATAAAGCATAGTCTCGTATACATTTAAAGAGTATTGTATGCATATTTTATTTATTATTAATTAAGAGTGTGTTTGACAATGATTTTAGAAAATGTTTTTAACATCTTTAATACTTAAAAAATAAAAATTTTCAAGTGTTAAAAAAAACTAAAAATATTTTCTAAAATTACCGTCAACATGATTATTATAAGTGGATATATTTTAATATCAAAATAATTTTAATATATATTTTACAATATCACTTTATATACATCATACATCATATTATTATTTTTTAATAATGCCTTATACATGAGATGTCTAATTAATATTTACGTCAATGAAAATTGAAAAAATATATATTTTCTAAAAAGTAAAAATGAAAAAGGAAAATTTGAACATGTTTTTTAAACTAAACGTAGTGTAAAGAATTATATTAAAAATTGTGAGATGAAACTTGATTTTGATCATAAGAAAATATTATAAATACAAAAAAATTAAGGTTTTATTTTGATATTTAAAAAAAAGATAAAAATAAATAAAATGAATTCTTATTAAAAGAAAATATTGACTTATGTTGTATTCTTAAAAACTACTTTTATTTTTTATTTTTATTACATTTCAGGACTTTTTAATTCCTTATTTTTAAATAGTTTTTTTTTTTTTTTAAAGTATCATTTTTTTTTTCCGTTATAAATATCTAAGAGTTTTTATATTATGTAGGAATTATTATTATTTTTTGTTTTTAAAAATAAAAAAATGAAAATTATATCCAAACAACACGCATTTTTTAACTACGAAAGATTGACAATAAAATTAGGACGATAATTTATAGTGTTTTTATGTAAAGTATTTTTAGTAAAAATAGTTTTTTTAAAAGTATGTTTAGGAAAATTACTTATTAAGTGTTTTTTTTTAAATACTATACATAATCTTTTAACACTATAAGTAATTTTTTAGATTTTTAAAAGTATTTCAAAAAATTTGTTAAACGCCGTGCCTATTTGGTAACTATTTTTAAAACAATTTTTTTATTTTTTCACAACACAAAAAACTGGAAAACACCTTTGGTAACTAGAAAATTATTGATTTTTCAACACTACAAGTGACTTTTTATATTTTTAAAAGTGTTTCCAAAAATTTGTCAAACACGGGCCAATTTGACAACTGTTTTCGAATACAATTTTATATTTTTTATAACAAAAAAAAAAAAAAAAAACTGGAAAACACCATTGGTAACAAAAAGCTGTTTTTTGTTTTTTATTTTCAAAAAAAACATATTTTAATTATTTTTAGTTGTTTTTTAAAGTTGTTTGAAAAAATAATTGTAAAAACACGTGCAATAATTAAAAATAAAACTTTAGATATAAAAAATATTTTTAAAACATATTTAAAAATATTTAAAATAGGTTAAAAATATTTTAGGTTTTTAAACGGACTTTTGTTTTACAACATATTATAGAACAATATTTCAAAACTATTTTAAAAAACTATTGTTTACAATTGTTTCAAAAAACAGTTATCAAACAGAATCTTAATTTAAAAAAAATATATTTTTCATAAAATCATTGTCAAATGGACTCTCATTAATAAGATAGAAATAAATTTTTTTTAATAATGTTTCAAATAAACAACTTATGTATTATTTATTTCATAATAATTATAGCATATATATTAGTCTCGTCATTTAACAATAAAAATGGATTTGGTTTGTCTGAAATATATAAAATTATAAAAATTATTTAGAGAAATATTTTAAAATTTTATCATTTTTAAATATATAAAATTAATAAACTTATATAATTATTATAATTACTATTTTTATGTAGGTTTTAGTTTTTTAACCCTTTAAGGAAAAAAAAATTCTTATAAGGTTTATTTAATTTTTTTTTAAATCAAGAAAATAAGACTGAAAGATTTTATCTGAGAAAGAATTAAATTTCAATACAAATCAATTAATATAGTGTTTAATTCAATATAATTACCATAAATTAATGAAAATTAATTGTTTAAAATTTTAATTTTAGAATATCAAGGAAACTAATAATAAAAAAGATAAAAAAAGTTACAACAAAACTGTATTCTAGTTTTTATAGTATAAAGATTTTAAAATTATTATTTTAATAGTTTTTATTATTCATACAATATTTTTGTATATTTTATATCTTATTTATGCTATTAAAATCTTGTTTAGTAATTATTTTTTAAAATAATTTTTGTTTGAGAAAATAAAAAATCGTCTTTTATTCTTAAAAATAAAAAAATTAATTTTTTTTCTTAAATTAAAAAAGAAATTTTGAAAACATATCTTTTAGTTTTTAAAAATAATTTTCACTTATTTTTGGATGATTTTTCTAAAAAAATAATTATAAAAATTTTAAAAATGATTAAAAATAAAATATTACATATAAAAATTATTTTCAAAAAAATACCCAAAAACATATTTTGAGTTCCTAAATAATAAATGAAAATAGCATTGAAAAATAATTAATAAATATGAACTAATATTTTTTATTTTTAAAAATATAAAATAAAATAGTATCCAAATAATATCTTAATTTTTTAAATAAAAATTAAAAATAATAAAAAAATTGGTTGGAGAGAAGGTGGGAACAATATTAATGGGAGAGAAAAGGGTCCACCTCCCTGATTTTGGGCTTCTTCTCGAGCACCGAGCCCTCTCTTTCTCTCTCCTATTTATTAATTAATTCATTAAAATATTAATATTAATTTTTATTTAATAAGTTGGACAACAGAAAGTTAGACAAATTAGATTTCATCTCACTGTCACGTGCATTCACTTTCTCTCCTCTCATATCTTTATATTTATATAATTAAATATAAATAAATAAATAATCACCGACCAGTCACCACTCTTTCTCTCCACGTCACCTCAATCTCTATCCACCATTTCTCCATTTCATTTTTCCACCTTTCTTCTCTCTTCATTTACGTTTTTAGCACGTGACTTTGAAATTAAATTTCCATTTTTCTTCTTTTACTTTTTCAGTTTTATATTATTATTATTATTTAATAAATATAAAAAATTACATACGTAACCGAATTTGCTTATCAATGATAATAATATTAATTATAATATTATTATTATATACTGCTTTGCTCCTTAACAGTCACCAATTCGAATCCCTTCAGGGCCACTAGAGGCTTTACCCGATCATTAACTTCAGGGTTTTACCTGATCGTTAACTTCAAAGCCCTATAAGATTAGTCGAAGTGTGCGTAAGTTGACCTAGACATCCACGGTTATAAATAAAAAAAAAAAAAAATTATTATTATATACTACAATAATGTTCATAACAGGAGGAAATAAAGCTTCCAATTATTTTTTAAAATGTCCAAAATCCAAATATGTTGTTTCACTGATAAATTTTTTATTTTATGTTGTGTTTTTTTGCATGAAGAGAAAATTCAAATGAAATTCGAGAGAGAAAGCTTTTTTTAAAGATTTTTTTTTTTTTTTTTTTTTTTCGGGCTTTTCTTTAGAGAAAGTGAGAAAGAGTAAGAAGATTTATATATATATATATATATATATATATATATCATATAAGAATAGTTTAAATTATTGTCCTTACATATCTCATTTATTATATTAATAACTACAAAAAATATTATAATATTGATATGTATAATTGTTAGAAAAATAAAATTAAGTCATATCAAAATTCATCATACTTATATTATTAATATATATATATATATAAAATTAAATATCATATTAAATTTATATATTTTTAAAGTTGTTTTTATTAATAACAATTTTAATCTTTTAATTAAAGTTTTTTACCTTAAAAAATATTATTAATTAACTATTATCTTATTCCATATTAGATAAGAGATTATGACATTAAATGTATGAAAGGACAATTTAGAGAAGTTAAATATAAGCCTTTGTAATTTTTATTTCTATTTTTTATATGAAATCTTACTAGGTAGGGAAGGTGGAATATGTGTTTGATATAATTTATTTTTAATCAAATCTTATTTTCAAATATGAAATTTTATTTTTGTTTTTAATTTTAGATAAATTCAAACATATTAATTAAGTAGTAATTCAAAACAAAAAATGTTGTATTAACTGAAATAAATAGGGATGATAATGGGGTGTGTTTTTCTTATACTCATCTCGTCCCATCGTGTCCCTAATAGGACAAATTAGAAATTTAAAAAATTAGTCAATGGTGGGTCTGAGATTTCTTTTTTAAAACACGAGAGGAGTTTGAGATGGGTTTGGATAACGTCTTGCCCCACTCCACCCCATTGGATTAAATATAAAATTAATTTAATTTAAATTTTATTTTCCTATTAACCAAAAATATAAATGTGTTTGACATGTAAATCTATGGAGGTAGAATTTTCAAAGTTAATTAAATATGAAAGAAAATAAAGTTGAGCCATGTGCAAGCACATGTAACCTTATTGCAAGATTCATTAGGTAGCTCAAAGGATGGTGGAATAATGTTTTCATTGAAGAAGAAAAAATCTATATTAAAACCAGTATAGATGAAAGAGGAAATCAAAATTCGGTTCATACCTTGATATTTGCCATAACAAAATACTTCATTGGAGGCCCAATTGCCTTCCAAGCCCGTACCTCATAAATACTTCAAAACATTAGATGTAGAAAACTTGGAGACTATAGATGGTATAAGGATGTATACTTTTCTAAAGTCTACACAAGACCAAATGCAAATCAACCCAATTAGAAAGAAAAATTTCTTAATAGGTTACCTAAATCCTTAAATCAAAGAGTCCAACTTAGAATCAAAGAGAAACATAATGGTGTTATACCCTATTATTCTTTAACCTATGGCCAATTAAGTAATTTCGTAAACCAAGAAGCATTAAATCTTTGTTCATTGATCAAAGTTAATGCTACCATAAAAAAGGATCTTAGAACCTCGAAAAGAGAATTAGGATCGTTCTGTGCCCAATATGGATATAAGAAAATTCTTCTTTTCTTAGCCAAACAAGAAAGATATTATAAATCCAATAAGGAAAAATTAGATAAAAAATATTCAAATTTCAAAGAAGAACCCTATTATAGGAAATCAAAACATAAAAAAATTCAAATAAAACACATCATAATTCTTTTTCAAAGAAAACTGATAAAAAAGAAATAAAATGTTTTAAATGTGGCAAAAAAGGGCACATAGCTCCAAATTGCAGAGTCAAATAAATAATAGCAAACCTAGATGTAGGAAAACATCTAAATCAAAAAATGATTAACTTAATCAAAACAGAGTCACAATTGAAGTCATCCAACCAAACCTCTATAAAAACATCTAATGAAGATCAACTTCTTCTGATAGAAGATGATTATTTGAATGAGTCAAATGAATCTTCCTCACAGTCATCTTGTGACTGTGTAGAAATTTGTCTTTGTAATATCAAATAAGTAAATGTAATAACAAGTGAACAAAACTTTCTAATGGAATTAACCGATAAAATTCCATTAAAATATTAAAATATTCAAAACTTCTAGATCAAAATATTCAAAGAGAATACTTCAAAAAATATTTAGAAATCCAAAAAGAAAATAATGAAAAACAAGTAGAAAATACAAATCAATACAGTCTAAAAACTATATTAGATCAATTTTCTATGCCAAAAACCAATAGGAATTCAAAACCTTCAAAATGAAATAAGTCAAATAAAATTTCAAATTAATATCATGCTAATTCAAAATCAAGAAATAGAAACAAGACTTCAAATTTTAGAAAATGGAACAATCCAACACATAGAAAATAATCATAATAAACAATTAGAAGAAGGAGAATCTTCTTAATTGTTTGTAAATACTGGAACCAAAATGTTAACTCACAAATGGCATATCAAAGCCAAACTTTTTATAAAACCTGACTTTTGCAAAGAATTTTTAGCATTAGTTGATTCTAGTGTTGATATAAATTGTGTATGAGAAAGATTAATTCCAACTGTATACTTTGAAAAAACCTATCAAGAGGCTGTGAGTGCAAACTCAAAACCCTTGACAATAGATTTCAGATTTTCAAATGTACATATTTGTAATCAAAATATTTGTTACAAGATTTCTCTTTTACTTGTCAGAGACATGAATAAAGAGATAATCTTAGGAACACCATTCCTTGCTCTACTTTATCCTTTTAAAGTAGATGGTGAAGGGATTAAAATTGTTCATAAAGGACAAAATATTTGTTTCAAATTTATTAGTCCTTTAAAAATCAAATAATTAAATATGCTTCAAGACAATGAAATAAACCTAATTCAAAAGAAAAAACAACATATCAAATTCATGAGTAAAGAAATACATTATAAAAAAAGGAAGAAAATCTATTACAAAAGGAAATTCAAACAAGAATAAAAAAGACTAAAAATCAAATTAAAATAGATTTATGTTCTTCTATTCCTAATGCTTTTTAGAATAAAAAGAAACATAAGGTTTCCTTACCCAATGTTGATGGATTTGATGGGAATCAAATTCCTACTAAAGCAAGACTCATTCAAATAAACGGCTCAATTACTTGAGTATTGTAAAGAATAAATCAAAGATCTTTTGGATAAAATTTTTTACCTTACAAAATATTATTAATTAACTATTGTCTTAATTATATGTCATATCAAATATTAGGGTATTAAATGTATGAAAGGACAATTTAGAGAAGTTAAATATAAGCCTTTTTAATTTTTATTTATATTTTGTATCTAAAATCTTACTAGTTGGAGAAGGTGGAATGTGTTTTTGATATCATTTATTTTTAATCAAGTCTTATTTTCAAATATGAAATTTTTTTTTTGTTTTAATTTCAGATAAATTCAAACATATTGATTAAGTAGAAATTCAAAACAAAAAATGTTGTATTAATTAAAATAAATAGGGATAATAATGGGATGTGTTTTTTTTTTTTTTTTTTTTTTATTGTTTATACTCTTCCCATCCATAATAGGATGAATTAGAAATTTAAAAAACCAATGTGAGTTTGAGATTTCTTTTTTAAAACGCGAGATGGGTTCGAGACGGGTTTGAATAATGTCTTGTCCCACCCCATCCTGTCAGATTAAATATAAAATTAATTTAATTTAAATTTTATTTTTTAATTAACCAAAAAATATAAATGTGTTTGACATGTAGATCTAAGGAGGTAGAATTTTCAAAGTTAATTAAATATGAAAGAAAATAAAGTTGAGCCATGTGCAAGCACATGCAAATTAGCTAAACATTTGACTTTAAGAATTTTGTCTCTTCATTAAATGATTGGACATTTTTCTTTCTGTCCAAACATTAAATTAAAATAAATATTAAATGTATGAATTAAAAGAAATTTCCTGGACTTCAATTACACCTCTATTATTTCATTGTATTTAATCTTATCATTTAGGCCAATGCATGGACTTCAATTACATACATATTTTCCACATTTCATAGTTTGGTCTAAATAATTATGACAAAGTTTTCAATGTAAATTTCTGGGAAAAATAAAAAAAAAAAAAAAATTAAAATAAATAATTTATTTTTATATATTATTTTAAACTCATTTTCCTTATTTCAACTCTTTAATATAAATGTTAAATAATTTGAAATGTATATGTTTTTATTTAGTTTTAATTATATTTGATTTTAAAAAAATATTTTTGAGAGGATAACCACATATAAGAAAATAATTTTTTTTATACATAAAAAGGTTTTTACAAAGATTAAGGAGTTAATAGTTATTGTTCCCTTTTCATAATTTGGTCTAAAAATTGCAAATTTTTTAAAAATATATGATGCTTTCTACTCAACCAATCGAGATTGTTTACTCAATTGATTGAGGATCAATCGAATTCATGATTAATTAGTTGAGCTCTTATGACTTAACAATTGTTTTCTCAACTTTCTATCATTTGACGACTAATAGTTAGTTTGACTAGTTGGTCGACCCATTGATCCAAAATTGTACCTCACAATTAGTTTGAGTCTCCAACTCTTATTTGAAGACTATAAACTTATTGTTTTGCAAAGAAAAATATTTTAAATCGTTTTGCAAAGAAAAATGTTTTAAATCATTTTTTAATATTGTTTAAACCTTTGGGATGTGTTTTTAAAGGGGATTTTGCTTTCAAGCTTGCATTTTATCTTAATAAATCATTTGATCCTAATTTATTTGCATTTCATTATGTCAAATTGTAAACCAAAAATTATTTTATTATCAAATATTTTCTTATACACCTTGTGAGGCAAGTTCAAGTGTTTAGTAACACTTGACAAATTCTAAGTAGTGGTGTAACGTTTTGAAGAAAACCAGTGTCTGCGTTTCTTTCTTCTTTACTCTCTTTATTTATTGACAAATCATTTTTAAAAAATTTTTATTATATTATTACTTATGTTGATACTTGCATCTTTTAAATTTAAATATATATATATATATATATATAAAGTGATCATCATTTTATTGACTCCCTCTCATGTGATTTCTTAGTATTAAGATAGTTAGAATCTTAATATACCATTGTCAAAACAACTTCTTAAAAAGATTAACTTCAATAAAAAGAATTATCAACCATATTTTAGAATCTAAAAAATAAATTTCATTTTTAAGAATAAAATATCATTTTTAAAAGGACTTCCCAAATAAAGTTTTGGCCGAAAATAGTTCTTTTATGAAAAAAATTAAAATAAAATTTAATACATTGTCAAACTTATATTTAAAACATTAAAATAGTCTTTTTATTGCTATGTACGAAAGTTATTATTATTATTATTTTTTTAATTTAAGTTAAACCTTAATTATCTATTACAAGCTTTATTTTTTAACATAAAACCTCAATTATCAATTGAGATTTCAGTCAAGAAATAAGGTTTTAATTGTTAAGTCAAACTTCAATTGTCAATTTCGATTTCATTTTAATGGAAGGATGATATGACATTTACTTAAATGCTACGAAAAAGGTAACATTGAATATAAATTTTATAAGAGACGTTTTTAATGATCAATCTGACTTTTTCAACCCAAAGTTTTGGAGTTTTATTTTTCACTTTTATTACGTTATAATAATGAAAATCAAAAGATTGGATCTTCTCTAATCACCCTTAAATCATCGCTTATTATTTGCCACATCATTGTCATGAAAAAAATAATAATAAAGCAAACTAATGGATCCAAAAAGGAAAATATCTTCCAACCAAACCCAAAAATAAAAATTTAAAAAATAAAAAAATTTGATATTTATCATCCTTGTGTGGAGGGGAGAGGAAGACGGAAGTCTAAAAGTTTACGCCTCTATCGTGGGCCCTACAATTTATTACACCGGGTGTTTTTTAATTAATTTTACAAAAAAAATAAAAATAAAATTCACAAACCAAAAATAAAAATAAAAATTAATACAATATAATAAAAAAGGTTTTTTTTTTATTATTATTATTTTTTTGTATATGGCATATTGAGTACACGTGTCTACATATTTGGAGAGGTTCCATTGCAATCTAAGGACATTACTGACTTAATTATGAAAATGACGCATCCATTTGTCCTTGTATTGGCTCTGCCCATGCCTCATTCACTCACTATGCTTCAATTATATATTTATATTATTATAATTATCACCTCCCAATAATATTTTAATTATACTAATAATAATATTGCCCACCATGCTGCCATGTGGTCTCACTACTTTTTAATACTGGATAGGGTAGAGTCAAGAGTCTACCCATTCCATGGAACTAGTATTCTTAGGTCTAAATTTCTTGGGATTTAAATTGAAATCTTGATTGGACGTGACAGAAGAAAAGGAAACCCAACCTGAAAGGTATATAGTTTGAATGGAATTTATGAACTGGTAATAAAAAAGGGGAGACTACCCGTTCTCCAAGGAGAAGAAGGCCATGTAAATCTTGTATGGAATTTTGGACACTTTGTTGGGGACATGTTACAAAATTTGGTGTAGCCCATTATGAAATGTCTCGTTTTGGCTGCTTCCTCTTATTTTTATTTTCAAAATAAATAATTTTTTTAAATATTAAAAAAAGAAAAAGAAGAAAATAGGGGGGAATAGTGGAAAGTAAACGGAGTGAGAAAGGGAGAGAGGAGAGTGGGGGGAGAGGGAGAGAGAGAGAGAGAAACAGAAACACATGGGCACTTTAAAGAGAAAAAAGAAAGCGGCGGTCTCAGAAGGCAAAGGACTTTTCTGTCTCTCTGCTTCCTCATTATTATTTATTGTTATGTTAACTTATTGTCCTCTCACTCACTCATTTTTAAGAGAGAGAGAGAGAGAGAGAGAGAGAGGTGACTCTTTATTTATTTCTTCTTTTGGTGGTCTGAGTGGTGAGCTCAGCTGGAGCCTGGAGGTGACATGCAGGTGAGTGAGAGTAGGTAGTAGAGTAGGAGTAGGAGTAGGAGTAGGAGTAGAAGAAAGAGAGAGAGAGAGTGAGTCAGGAAGCGAGGGAGCATGTCGAGGTGCATCGAGCCCTGTGAAGATGACCACCGGCTCAATAAAACGCGCGATCTCCTGCCCCGTACTTTTTGTTGCTTTCTATACGACAGCCGCTTCCCCTCTCCCACGCTCCTTTCCCTCCCTCACGCTCTCTTCTCACTTCTCTTCTCCTCCCTTCTCCCGTCTTATTATTATAATAGTGGGAGAGTGAAGTGGGGCGCGTGGGGAAGGCATGTGCAGTGGGAGTACAGGTGTCAAGCTGCGTATGGCGGTGTTTGTCTTATGGAGGTGTGCCCTGTCACGGACGGTCCTTCCAGATCTGGGAATTTCGCTTTTTCCCAATCGTGTATTCCTTCCTCTTCCTCTGCCCTCTTCTTCCCTACATTCTCCTCAATTTCCTCACCGTTGGATCCCACTTCCTCCAGCCTTCTTTTTTGTTTTTTTTTTTACATCTCACCTCTATCAAAACGTTTAGTTATGTTTGATTTAAAAAAAAAATGTTAAGAAAAAAATATTTAAAAAAATGATTTTTTTTTAATTTTATTATGAAAAATATGAAAAAAAATTAAATATAATTAAAATGAATTAAAATTTTATATATTCTAAAATAATTTAATCTTTTATATAACGAAAAAAAACAAATGAAATAAATTTTAAAAAACATATATATAAATAATTTATTAATTTTAAATTTATTTTTTATTCCTTCTTCCTTCTACTTTTTTTTTTTCTTACATTTTTCGAGAACCATAGTTTTATGTTAAGCAAAATACTCGTCCGTGACATCCATTTGAGGAATTAAAGGAACTTCATCAACAATTTTTTTTAAAATTTTATATGCATTTTATTGCTTATTACTTCATGTAACTTTTCTTAATTTATAATATTGGGCATCAGCTATTCTATAGGCCCAATTTTTTTGTTGGCCCTTTAGGACAATGCTATGCCAGATTGGGCCTGTTAAGAATTGGGCTGTGTTTTGGAAACTTTTTGATTCAATCTAGGCCCAATTAAATCTGGACCGGACCATTTTCCAACCCTAGTGGCATGAATGTGCAATTATATTCTAATCCTTGCCATGGGTTAAAAAAGTGTTGGGATGGTGTCCTAATCTTTGTGGGCTTTCAATCATATACAAACCCCAACTGGTTGGATTTGATCATCAAGATAGTGGGCCGAATGGGATCTGATTTGGCCCCCAATAAGCCAACTCTGGACCTCAATAATCTGAAAAAATGGCCCATGATATTTGGGCTTCATGAAACTCTTGGCTTATTTGGACATTCATTAACGGATTATTATTATTATTATTATTTTAATATCAGTGATAGTTTAATACAACATAACACAAACAATTTAGTTGGAGGATTTACTAATGACACAATCCTTATTTATACCAAAGGCATTAAAAAGTAACATAACTTTTCGTAGAATCGCGTTCATATATTTTTAAGGATATGTTTCATTCTCGAAAAATATTAAGGATATATAAAAAAAAAAAAATGCCAAGGAAAATGAATTTCTCGTGTTTAGTTTTACAGTAGAAAATATTTTAAAAAATCAAATATAATTTAAATTAATAAGATACTTAAGCATTTTAAAATTATTTTAATCTTTATATAAAATATCTAAAATAAGTAAAATAAATTTGAATTGACATATAAAAATAATTTCTTAACTATATTTTTTTTTTTTTTGTATTTTCACTCAAATTTTCTAGGAACCAAACACAGTCGAAGCGTTTATATATATGTATAAAACTTTCATCTAATAAGATTGAAAAAGAAAATTTAATTGCACTATTCTCTGTCTTAAGAAACACTCTCAAATTTACATAATTAAAGTACTTTTGGTGCACTCAAACATAATCTATTGTTCTTTATCAGTTGGATTTTTATTTTTGTGGGATTTAGAAGGCATGTCAAAGAACAGCTTACAATGACGGTGATAAAAAGGGAAATGTCTGATGATGAAGTATTCAATGTCTTCCTAAGACTGTTGATGCATGTTTCCCATTCTTTGCCTGTGATGACTTTTGAGCCAAGGAAGGACTTTGAAAATAATCCAGTACTGTGACCTTGAGTTTAAACTGGACCTCTAGCTTCAAGCCCTCCCTCATGGAGGTGGAAACTCCTCCATTTTTCAAAACCTGTAGATCCATGTATGCTTTCCTCCAAAATTATGGAAACCTATCACCCAATTAGGGCTGTCTCTAACTCATCTATTACAGTGAGACAAGGTTGTTCCCATCTGTCATCGGAGAGACAGCAAAGAAATATATGGTACTATGTGCTGCAACAAGAGTGATTATTCTACCTTGTTTAAGCCCTACTATTGCATGCATAATTGTTTTTCTGAATAGATGGAGTATAATACTTCCACAAATCAGCTGACACTAGCCATGCATTCTCCTAGTAGAACAGCCACACCCACTAAAAGAAGGGGAAGAGATGCGTGGTCGGCCAAGGATTAATAGCAAACACAGTAGGAGTGCAATGGCAACAGCTACTGGGGGATAAGGTCATGAGAGCACATGAATAACACAAGCCATTAATTTTAGCAGCAGAAGATTCTGATTCAATCATGAGGCTCTGAGTAGCCTTCTTCACTTGCAAGCTCACATCAAAGGAAACATTTTCTACAATATATAATAATGCCTGAATGATCCATAACCCTAACAAGAAGATCAGTCTAGCTAATTTAATTATTTCTACCCCTATTTTATGTTCATGCATTATCCATTAAGGTATATATATATATATACTTTAAACCAACATCTAAATTAATCTACTCCGAAAATTTCCCTTAAAAGAGATATTGAAAAGTGTTCCAAATTTCTAATTAATATCCACCCTATGTAGTCTTTACGATCTCGTCTCTATCTCGTAACATTTTCCTTATATGACTTATAATATTTATGGAGATGTGAGGAAGAATGGGAGATAGCTAGTAGAGCGAGGGATTCGTGGTTCAAGGTGTAGATATAAGGAATTAGAAAACATGTGATGTTTCAGAAACCAATGATTGTATCTAATTCTCTCTTCTATAATATTTTCTATGATACACTGAAAAGATTTTCTCATCTGTGATATGTGGATGTCGATATGGTTGGCCTAGTCATGTTAAAACCTCATATACTATTATATGATTATTTTATTTTTGTGTTTTTTAACTAACATCTTTGCATTAAAGCTTCCCACATACTCAACAAAAGCCTTGCAAGTCTAGTTTTGGATTGCAAAAAGAAAGGTGAAAGCTCTGTGAACTAGGCATTTTATGATCAATCTGCTTGATTTATGTACTTTACGATTTAGAAGCCCTAGCTTTGAGTCCCTAATCCTACTTGTTGAAGACACTAAACCTAGATATGTAAAGAACTGAAATTTTCTCAATTCTGATTTAGAATTTTCTTTCGAAGGAGTTCCAAGATACAAAGATGAATCCTCTTGACTCTTCCCTCTTACGGTTTTCTAAAATCATGGGCCAGGAAGTTGAGAAATACAAATTTAATTCTTTCATTTCTTTTCTTTAAATCCTATATCATTTTTTTGCAGCAAAAATTGATTTGTTAAGAAGGAAACCATTCAAGATTCTGATACAAAATGGAAGACAGGAACAATAAAACCAAAATTCATCTTCATCAAACAAAAGAAGAATCTTTCAAGAACCCTAAAGAAACCAAAAGTTTGTACAACTTTATGATTAAACCAAAGTGATTAGAAGCATACATCTACAAACAAACAAAAAAGTATACAATTAATTTTGTTTAGGCTTCCTCCTCTTTCTTTCTCCATTCCAACCCTATGAATCTGCAGGGTGAATACCTAAGCTTATACTCAGAAATTGTCTCAAGTTTAGGTGACCATACTTGCCCTTTAGACCCAACCAATTGTTCATAGTGCTTCTGCAACTCTGGGGTGCTGCATAGGAAACTATTGCTAGGGCTGCTACATCCATCTTCCTTACCAGTAGTGATCAGCTTTGTTATAAACTCCGGCATGACCTTAATCATAACTCGCCCATTTGAACCCTTTATGTACTCGAACGGGCACTCGCTGAACTTGATGGGGGCCGGTTTAGGGCTCGAAGTGAAGGCCGAAAGCGAAGAAGCGGAGAGCACATTGCATGCAAAGAGATCGATTGGAAGGACAAAGTAGGTTTGTGCAGGGGTGAGCTCATCATCGATGGCTAGAGCTGGAACCGCCCGGCCGATGAAGAATGAGTCTGCATGGCACACCATTCTGTCCGGGAACTCGAACATGATCTCTCCGGCGAGGTGCTTTCCGGTGAGGATCCTTGTGGTGCCTTCCCAGAAGACCAACTTCACGGATGACTTGGAGCTTTGTTTGAAACATGGAGAAACAGCATTGCCCATGAATATTATGGTGATACCAGATCGATGATGAACAGAAAGGTAGGAGATGGTGATAAATATTGAATTCGGATGTTGGGTCTGGAAGAGAAAGGACATATATAGAAATTGAGGAAGAGATTGACTTGGGACGAAGTCTAGGGTGTTTGTTGCTTGTAGTTTTGTGGGGGTCGGTGGTCAGCCATGCCGGCTTTGAAAATCTCCTAATGAGTGCTGTCTCCATTAAGCTCACCTTAGACTTTGTTATTCATTCATCATTTATGTCTGTTCTTTTCTCCCCAAAGTGACCTTTCAAGCTACGTCGATTCTTGTATTTTACCAAAAATTAATTATTATTATTATTAATTAATTAAATTCTCTTCTCTTTAAATTCAACACACATTTTAAAAATTATGGTGTGATCATGCATGGAATCAAGTTTTAATTTGCTCTATTAAATTGCAAAAGTTCTTTCACATTTAAGGCCTATCTAGATTGGTTTAGGAGATGTGAATATTATTGGGTATGTAGTGTTGTTAAAAAACTCATAATTTGTGTATGGTCAACTTTGTTTTTCAAAAATTATAATTTTAGGGTTTCTTTCATAACCATTTCTAACAAAGGCTTCCCTTCTTTAGAATAAAAAAACAATTTTTGAAAAATATATTCAATAGATTTTGGATTGAAAATAATTTTTTTTTTATCAAAATGATTTAAATACATGATGGGTTTTAAAAGCAAATTTAAGGTGTTTTCACTCGAATTTTTTAAATTGTTTTGAGAACAAAAACCTGCCTTCTTTCGCCTTATTATAATTTTAAATTCTCAAATACAATTTTGGTTTTAAAACATTATCAAATCTAAGATCTTGTTTGATCGTACGATTTAAAAATAGTTTTTTGTTTTTAAAAATAGAAATTATTTTTAAAAATTTATGACACTGTTTGGTTGTTATTTTTTAAAAACAATTTTTAAAATAAAGTGAAATAGAAAATAATTTTTAAAAAATAAAAATGAGTTGTTTTCTTGGATGTTTTAAAATAAAAGGAAAACATGGATTCGTTTAGTCATGTTTTCTTGAAACTTATTTTTAAAAATTGATTTTTAAGAATAAAAACTAATTTTTAAAAATAAGTTTAAGAAAACATGGTCAAACAAGTTTAACTTATGATTAAAGCCACAAATAAAAATTGACCCAAATGGGGAGCTTAATGGTATGAACACATAATTTTATACTAGTGATATAGTTGTATCATATTTACCAGTAAATTAAAAAAAAAAAATGGCAAAAGGTTGGATAACAACAAGTGGTATGAGTTGTATGGAGGGCATGGTGTGGAAATCACACGTGGGTTGATTAGTATAAGATGGATTTGGTTGTCTCTGCCCCATCTGCTAGGGTAATGACCCACTTGAACTCATGAGATTGGTTTCAAACTTTGAATTAAAGACCAATTCCAAGTCATCCGCCTTCACTTTTAACCCTTCAATTTTATTTTATTTTTATTTGTTTTTTAACCTAAAAAATTTTAGGGCACATTTTGGACATGCTTGAAATGAAAGCTACCCCACAATTACACCTATTTTCCATATCATTTGGTATGAACTACCTTTAGTTGGTCTTCCAAAAGGTGCCTTTTAAATTTTTTAATTTTTTGCTTTGAGAGTGAAGTGGGTTTTTTTATGTTGTTGACTAAAGGAAAAATCCTCCACATATCAATAATTGGAGTTTCCCAAAATTGACCACACACATTAGATTTTGTGGACTTTCTTTGTGTACCATCCCCAAAAAGAGGGGAATTGTAGTACCTCAACCACTCCATTAAATACATGAGGCCAATCCTTCCATAAAGGTTGCATTTAGCAATCTTATCAAACCCTTTGGTCCAACTCAAATAAAATCCTTCAAGTGGGGAGGGCCCCCATCACCTAAGCTTGAGGGATACCCTTAATGCCCATTCATTGCTCAACATCACCACCATGCTAGGGTTTTCTATCAACCTCATAAAACTACTTCTCCCAATGGATACAACTATGCTAATCTCCTTAATTTTTTGTACCAATATTTGACCTTTGATGCCCCAAGCACTACTCAATGTAGTATGATGTTCCTTAACAATGACCCAAAGGTTTTAGGTTTGATTCCTTTGGGGGAATGAATTCCCCATTATATTTGACCTTAAGTGCTACGCAATTGACTTGAAAACAACGATAATGATCAAAATAATAATGAAGTTTAAATGAAAGAGAATTTGTGGAAGATATTGTGGGAGTTTTTCATCCTTTTTGCATCACATGTAATGAAATAATTCCTGGAATATCATGCTCAACTCAACAATCCAAGAAGGGAAAAAAGAAAAAGACAAGAATAAAGACTATGAGAGTTTGAAGAATTCACTATCACTTGGTGAAAAAATTCATGCATTTTTAGACGTCAAGGTGGTTTGTTGAGGCACACAACCATTACTTTCCGTGAGCAATGTGTACTATTTTAGCCGTGTCAACTACCCTTCTCTAAGAATTACATCAAGAGCATTGAGATTCAATAATCCTGTTATTGTCAAAGATGAATTGATTGAGTTTATGATTACCTTTGACAGCATATGTATCAACTGTATTTTCCAAGTAACACTCATTATTTTTATTTTTGCTTTGAAATTTCCAAGTAACTTTTTTCTTTTTTGATCTGCGATGAATGGAAAACATGGAAATCTTCATCAAACAACAGAAATAAAGATAGAACAGATGGTAAACATTGTCTGCTAAAACCCTAGTCTTATGGGAAACAACATTAAATTGTAATTCGAACCCGAAAACACCAACAAATTTCTCAACCAATTCGCTTTCCATGTACCTTCCTGTGTGTTTTCTCTTCAGCATGAGAAAGATCAAAACATCCTGAATTGAACAACATTTTTTGTACCCTAAGTCTTTACAATCATCATGACCATCATGTTTGGTAGACCTGTTTAAGGGCCTTTATGGATTTTAATGGAAATAGTATATGAAGGGCCCCAAAATCAAGGCATGGCATCCTCTTCCTGGGTAGTTATGGCCATGTGAGAGGTTTAATTGCCTATGACCAGTCCAATAGTGACAGTTACCAAATTATATCAATTCTTGTGAACACAGTGTGTGATTTGTGATTTGCAATAAAATAGCTACAAATTTGACCTTTTCCTCTTGATCTGGACACATGCTGCAGTTTTGAGATGACTTTAAAACTGGGATTAGAGCAACTGGCCTATACATATATATGTACACACACTTTACACTACCCAAACGTCATGAACATACTATTTAAAATAACCGGAAAGTAGGTTGTGACATCTGCTAGATGCCAAATATGTTTGAATAGTACATGATAATTTATGATAATATTGTAGCCTCCATCTAATTATAATTAGGGAATCTATTAACAGTACCAACTACATAGTTTAAAATTATTAACAAGCAGTCCCTTCATTTTATCAACCGTTACTGACTTTGTCAGCATAAGAATGTTAACAAGTGTCCTTTCTAATCATCTTATTAGCCGGTATTTGACTCATTAAACTCTTATGGTTCCCATCATCATCCACTGTTGTATTTCTAATAGCTTACCCAATTAACCACTAATGCAACTTTCTTCTCTTAAATCTCAGGGACGTGGTCTGATCATTAGGGTAGTATTCTATCATGGTACCTTGTCCAAGTTTTTATGCATTCCTTCTTGTTTTAAGCTTACACCTGCAGATTTATTAAACATAAACCATGTCATCTTCCAAGGCATACTCTATTGTTTTAAAGTAAGCATTCTTATTCTGAAGGCTAATCCATTTCATAGTTGCTCTTTTTACATCACTGTTTATAAGAAGGGAAAGGAAAGATTGACATTTTCTTGAGTTGACTTCTAACCTTATATTTTATATTTTATGTAAGTTAACATCCTAGGATCTATGTTGCCGCCGTTTTTGTTATCACCAATGGACTTGTTCATCCTGATTATACATCTTAGCAAGAGAGCTACACATAGTTTCATTAAGAGGTTAGGATAATGACAACTATGCTGAGGAGGATGATTAAGATGACAAAGAACATTTTTGTTATGATAATCCAAATGGAAGCAACCCATCTCTATCTAATCTCAGCTTTCCATGTTATTATGTTTTTTTTTTTCCCTTTCATTTTTCTTTTGTTTCAGTTAATCAGATACGTACAACCAAACAATTCCTCATGTTTCTCACATGGAACATTGCACTACACCAATCAAAATAATTCTCATGAATTGGTCAAGCTAAATTATTTATGGCAAGAAGAAAGCACTTGACCTATCAGAGAATTGAATAACGAACAATGTCTAAATCAGCTTCACAGATCATAACGGTTATGCTTAGACCTTTCAACGATGCAATATCAAAATCCGTGCTTGATGCCAGTTCTCCACACGGATTTAAAATTCCACAATGCCTGCAGATGACAAAAATCATATTCAGACAAGATCAACTTAAACTGGGTGGGGAAAAATTCACGTGAAAAAACTAAATTCATCAAAGAACTCCATAAATTTGCAGACAAAATAAATACTTAAATACAGTTTCCAACTTTTGGGCAGTCCAATATACTTGAACATTTTCACCTTGCATACTAATTCAGGTTCTACACAATATTTAAATTATAAATTTGAAAAGGCATGATCCTTACAGCAAGATGGTCTATTGAAGGAAAGAGACAACTCATCTACCTGCCCAGATATGTTAGAATTTTTGTGATATATTTATATGTTAGATGTATTAAAACTTAAGTGGTCCCTAAGCTTTCAAAATTATCTCCATGTCTGCATGGAGCATCTATTGACAATTCCATAATTCTTATCATTCAACCAAAACAAAGTTAAGCCGTAAACTAGGATAAAGCCGAATAAAGAACCATTTTGCTTGACCAACCAAAACAAAGTAATTTGTTGGAAAATACGGTATCATAGAGATGCAAGCAAGAAATATAGAACAAGATAGAGTATCATTGTCAAATGAGTTGTGTGCATCATAGCTGATATCTAATGAAAAATTCTAGCAACAGCATCACAGGATTGTAATCACTTGTGCTCACATGAATCATATCCGTACATAAGAATCATAAATAGTTTTGTTTTGTGATTGTATCTCTTGAAATAGATTACTTTCATTTTGAAGAGATAATCAAAGTACAAACATGAAAAGAAATTATGCATCGCAGAATCACAGGTTTGTGACCCTAGGATGATGCATGCACCAACTATTACAAAACTTAAAAATAAAACCAATCAATCTATTGTTTGAGCAACTTTGGATATAAAATATTGCCTTAAGCCTATCATATATTAAGACGTAAGATTTATGCTTCAATTCTGTAATAAATAAAGTCACTTGGATGTAGCTTAGTGGCAGTGCCCTCTGGCAATGAACCAGATGTTTTGAATTTGAGGCTCAATATCACCCCGGGTATGCTTTGCCAGCAATTGGGATTGTTGAGTGAGAGAAAGAAAGGAGTGTCTTATCCCTCAAGGAATGCATTTGAACTTTTACAAAATCAACAAAATGACTAAACTGCCCTTTACCAAATAACTACTAATAACTCTTTAACACTCCCCCTCAAGCTGAGACATATATACTACTAAGACCCAACTTGGAACATATAATACAAAAAAGATTTCTCCCGAAAGTTTCCGCAAACACATCACTGAACTGATCTTCAGACTTGGATGTAAGGAGTTATCACTTTCTTATTCATCATAATTTCTCTAATAAAATGATAGTCCACTTTAATATGCTTGATTCTTTCGTGAAACATCGGGTTACTGGCAATAAGCTTTTCGAGATAAACTCTAAGCTCTTGTAATAGGTTCTG
Source organism: Vitis rotundifolia (assembly GCA_030254885.1). NCBI lineage: Eukaryota > Viridiplantae > Streptophyta > Magnoliopsida > Vitales > Vitaceae > Vitis > Vitis rotundifolia. The sequence goes on from CM058156.1 coordinate 11,682,712, forward strand.
AATCCACGTTAGCTTGCACATTGTATGTGCCACATAGCCTTGAATTCTCACTAGATCTAGTGATTACATTCTCTATTTTACTCCTCTAATAACTAGATTACTATAAACAAAGGTACAATACTCACTAGGAGACCTCTTGTCAGTTGAGGATCCTGCCTAGTTTGCATCCAAAAAACTCACAACATCAAGGCTAGAGTTGGACCTTCTGTAGAGTACTCCCATACCTATAGTACCTTTGAGATACCTCAGGATTCACACTCAGGCTTATTCAACAACTTTAGAGACAATCCTAAGGAATGTAATTGCTTAAAGGAAGCATTGTAAAATGACTTGGACTCTTGTTATTAACCCTAGATGGAAAATATAACCTATGATGTTTGCCAAGTTCACATGACTCACACTTAGGCTTATTCAACAACTTTAGAAACAATCCTAAGGAATGTAGCCACTCAAAAGAAGCATAACCCAACCTGTAATGCCATTGGAGAGGAGTAACAGGTGAAGAGAAACAATAACATTTGACATCTTTCTATATGAGAATGGAATATAGATTGAATATTGAGATAATAAAGCCCATCTCACTCCAGTCCTTCACCAACCATCCTCTTTGTGTGGAGATCCTGAAAAACACAATGAGAAGGAAAAAGATAAGAGCATAGTTAAATTGTTTAGTAAGCTAACTAACGGATAATAAATTAACAGGAAATTTAGGTACATATAGAACAAAATTAAGTTTAAAAGGAGACAAGGGAATGGAATGGACCAGCCCTTGAGCAAGGACAGAAGAAGAAGATCCATTGCCAAGAAAGACCAAGGATATATTAGAAGCCTTATTTAAGTGAGAAAATTGAAATGACTCTCCAATCATATAACAAGAAGCGCCAAAATCTATAACCCAAGGAGAAGAAGACTAGTGAAGAGTAAGAAGTGCATGTGTATACGAATGTGCTCTTGTAGCAATGCGAGCACTGAAGTTTGATCATAAGGACATCTTTGGGTGTTTACTCTAGTGGTTTCCTTTAGGTAGTTAGTCTAGTTGTTTCATTTAGGTGTTTTGCATGAGTGGTTTTGTGTTTGAAATGAATCCTCTTCAGGGTATTGATTTTTTTTTATTTTTTTGATAAGTAAATAGAGATAATATTAAAAGCCAACGTGACGCAATAAAGTACACAAGAAGTATACAATAGAGGCTAACAGGCAAGCAAGCGAGAAAAGAAATGCAAAAACCAACCATCCCACAACAAACAAACCTCTACACCCTAAAAACCATTAAAGAAGCGAAGACACCCCTGATCACTTCACTACAACCCAGAAGCACAACTACGGAAAGTTATGCATCCTCACAACAAGAGAGATTAAAACCCATTACTCTTTCCCCTTCCCTTGACAGAGAAAGGAGAGCTACTGTAAGTAACTGAGCATTACAATTTACGAATTTCCCTCTCAACATGGGATGGCGAGTACGTTTTCCTCTTTCCCCCTGAGATCTTTACTCCATGCCTTTTTCTAGCTTCCATTTTCCTTAGGGAGGAGGTAATTTCCTTCTTGAATCCCTCCATTAGCATCCCCAAAAAGCTACTGAACTTGGCAAACTTACAAGGAAGCTTTCGGAAAATACCACCTCCCCCACTGAATCACTATTAGCCTTCAAGACCCTAAAATCCTCCACATCCTCAACCCTAACCACCAAATCCCTCCTCAAAGGAGCCTTTTTTGCACTTCTTGTTAGGTCCAGCAACCTTCCATCTTAGAACAACAACCTTAGAGGTTCAGAACCAAAACACAAGGAGGGCTCAGCCAATGACAAGTAGTTTCATTGCCTCAGACGGGTGAACCAACTAGAGAGTGAGAACAAGAAAAAAGGAACGATGAAGGCCTTCCTTCGAAACTAGTAGCTTCTTCCATTAGGGCTTTGTCGACTCTCGAAACCCACACCTCCAGACCTTGAGTTGTCGCCTTTAGAAGGGGATCAAAGAAGAACTCCAAAGGGTTAGCAAGACTCTCACCCCAATATGATAGAGTTAATGTCGAGTTTGCCTAAAGAGAGTTCAATCATGAACTCACATCGTCATCAAGTAATTTCAAACTATAGAGATCATTATTTGGGTGGTAAATGTAATGCATTTTCAAATGTTGAAATTCAATGGAAAAAAATTCTCTCCAAATTAGTATTTGATATTCACTTTCAAACACATTTGTTATTAGCCCACATTATATTGTGGACTAATAACAATAATTTATCTTATTTTATTAAAAAACTAATTTAATTTGTACATTATTTGTTTTATTATTTCTTAAAGTTTCATTCAAGATTTTCATGTTTTGAGGTCAATTTTTGTGATTTCTTTCATTTTTACTGATATTGATATTAATGTCAATATTTTCATCAATATTTCCATAAAATCAAACCACTGACATTTTCATCAATATTGACACTTTCATCCTTCGTTATGACAAAACATTATAAGATAAATATATAGAATTATAAGAAGTAGAAAGTTATAATTGCTAAAAAAATGATCTCATTATGTGGATAATTTTATGCTAACAAAAATTAAAAGATTAGAGTATTTAGATTTTGAGATAGTTGATCAAAGTAGAACTAAAAAAAAAAAAAAAAAATTGCAAAAAAAAGTAAGATAAGTGTAATTTCATAATAAAATTTTATAGGTATAAAAAGAATTCTTGACATTTTAGAACATTTCCAAAACAATAAAATTAAAAATATTGTGAGCAAGTTAGATTATATAAAAACATAAAAACTAAAACAATGCAATACACAACTAAGAAACCTTCTCCATAAAAAGGAACTTAGAGTCTAAAACATAATAAGATTAAAGAAATAAAAATAGCAATACAATGTTTGATAGAAGTTGATAAAATAAAGTTTGTACAAGACAACCTATTAATGCAAACAAAAGAATAGAAAAAGGAAAATTGTTGGTATGAGTAATAAATCTATACATCACATAGAAACCTTAAAAAGGTTAAAGAAAGAGGATATGACGCTATATGATTTCGTACACTTAGTCCATCTTATAGGACCAAATTAAATAAAACACTAGGATAATTCAACTTTTGATTCAAAAATGAAGTAATACAAAATAAAAATCTTGACAAAGAAATCACAAAATTAAATTATTAAAATTCCTTGTAGAAAAACTGCAGTAAGAAGTAAAGAGAAGATACATCTTTGACAAAGAAATCACAAAATTAAATTATCAAAATTCCTTGTAGAAAAACTGCAGTAAGAAGTAAAAAGAAAATTCATCTTTTTTAAATGCAAAGAATGACCTTTTCCTCATCCTAATCCATTATTTTTTTTAATAAGCATCTTAATCCATCAATAAAGTTCATAATTAATTAAATTGTAATCTCCTTAAAATCATTTTCCCAAAACTAAAGGTGATAATTTGCACAAAACATTTGTTAGAAGATGACGTTCAACATATATAGAATAAGGATAAAATAGAGTAAAAGCTATAAATCTATATTAAGAAAACAGAGTTTCAAACCTTGTTAACATAACTAAAAAATATGCATTCAATCCCAAACTACTTATATATAATGATAAATAGAATAATCATGACTAAGCACAGATTGCATCGATCAAAATCAACTGAGAAACAAAGGGATCCATATTAAGTCGTATTTCAAATTTTACTATGAAAAGCGAAAAAATTAGTAAGCATATTAAAATATGTATTAATATCATAGGTAATGAAATGAATGATAATTCAAAATTCAGCTTAATGAATTAATAAAATGCTTTAATACAAAACATGTAGAGATGATTGAGGCAAAACATAAAGATGAGAACTTCCTGACTTAAATTTGCATGTAAATAAAACAAAAGAAAGCAATATATATAATAACAGTAAAGGAAGATCTATCATAAGTTTTAGTAATTCTAAGCCTATAAATTAGAAAATAAAAAAGTAGAAAAGCTAGCCATGGTATTTGAAGAATAGTCATTACAAGTATGGTAAAAAATATACAGCAAGTTAGAAGACAACATAATATTAGATTCTTGATTTAATAATGAAGACTTAGACACTCAATAGGATAAAAGAATGTCTAGAAGAACTCCAAATGATATGGGAAGGAAAAGGAGATAATGAAAATAATAAATGCATTATTAAAAATTGGTCTAGAAAAGTTTATAGACAAAGATGAAATAAATTCAATTAAGAAATAAATATGCAGCATTTGTAATAAGAACTATTAAATCTTATCCCATTCTTTAAAATTGCAGCAATTATCTATATTTATATATTTCATTCATTTTTCTATATGTTCATAACCAATTTTCCTAAAAGTTTAAGTTGTTAGGATTTAGGCCCATAATGTACATCGTACATGCTCCCTAACACTCTCCCTTATATCCGTATATATAATTTTTTACTTTTCCTATTTCGAAGTAGAGTAGAAGTTGAGTTTCAGGTTGTTGTTCATGAAATTTGTAAACTCATTTGGTTGAAAAGGATATTAGAAAATTGAAGGTGCCTTATGAGAAACCTATGAAATTATACAATGACAATAAATCAACAATTAGCATAGCCCACAATCCAATTGAACATGATAGAACTAGGCATGTTGAAATAGATTGTCATTTCATTAAGGAAAAACTTGAGGGAGATGCAGTTAGTACGTCATATATTCCTACAGAAAAATAACTAGCAAATGTTCTAACTAAAAGCCTTTAGAAGCAGTCGTTTGAAGTTCTAGTAAGCAAGCAAATAAAAAATTTGAATAAGATTAAGATAGCATAAATACTACAAACAATATAATCTAAAAAAAGTAAAACAAAGCCATACCTCTAAGGATTATGAAAAGAAAAAAAATGCCAAAATTCTAGTTCCTTTATATTCAATTCTTGAGCTGAACATAGATCATAGGGTTTAAACACTTACAATTGCAGCATGCATAGTGAGTATAATTTAAATCCCATCTGCAAAATTCTGTAGCACATTTGTTAATTTACAAACTCCAGTACAACAAACAATTACAAGAATAAAGATTAACTAGAATAGAAGCCCTACATTTACAAGTTTTTACCTCAACTATAATAATAAAGATTACCTAGAAGAAAAGTCCTATGCTTCGTCACCTGCACTTAAAGAACAAGGGATGTCCTATAATACCCAGATCCCTAAACTTCACCCAGGGCACCCATGTCTACACAACATGATACACTATGGGCGCAAGTATGGGAGCTTTATTGGATACTTTTGCTTTGGTTCAAATATGGCTATTTGAATTTGATTAACTAACTTTTATTTTCAACTTCCTTAGTAGATAATTATATTTAATAAAAAAAAGCTCGATAGAAGTGAGTTTGTAAAAATATTTAAGAATAAAAGAGAAAATATAGGGATAAAAGAGAAAAGTTCTATCATTAGATATGTATGTTCTTTATTGATATTTAATTAAATTTCATTTCTCCTTTTCCTTCCTTTTATTATGTTGTATCCAAGTGTTTATACTCATTATTGAGACCTATTTTAGCCAGATCCAATGTTTTAAAATTTACTAGTGTAAGAGATCAGACACCTAAACATATACCTATACTCGACACCGACACCCAAATCCATGCAACATAGCATGTCCCACTTCTATAATGTTAAGTTGTTCAAAGTTCAAACACTTATGGGGAAAAACAAATAATCAAATAAACAAAATATAAGATTTCAATGGTGGAGCTCGTTGTACTAAAATTAAAATTTAGACCATAAAGATGGAATATTTTACCCCAAGTATGTGGCATGCTGAGCAATGAACTTAGAATGTCAAGATGGCCGCAATAACAGAGCAATCAGAATTTATCATCTGGCACAAAGCCCCTTTGCAGCATCTCATCATGAACTCGAAACGCCTCCTTCAAGTTGTTCTGTGTGACATGTCCATTTATTAATGATGTGTATGTGGATCTATCGGGATTTACACCTCTCTCAATCATCTTCAACAGTATCAGTTCAGCTTCTTGCATTCTACCTTGTCTGGAAAACCCATTCAAAATAACATTGTATGTAATGACATCAGGTAACAGCCCACTGTTTTCCATTTTATTAACCAAGCCAAAAGCTCTGTCCATATTCTCTTCTTTTATAAATCCATTAATAAGAGTGTTATATGTAATGCCATCAGGAACAATTCCTTTCAAATGCATATTGCTCAAGAACTCATCTGCCTTTACTGCATTCCCTGCCCGACAATATCCTTTTATAATAGTGTTACAAGTGATGATGGTAGCCTCAAAACCTTTTTCTACCATCTCATCCCACAACCTGAATGCCTTAGATACACAGCCCATATTACAGTACCCATTAATTAAAATACCATATGAAATATGATTAGGGTAGATCCTCCTAGAAATCATATCATTCCATAGTTCGTTAACCTTTTCCATCTCACCGCTCTTGCAAAACCCATCAATCAGAGTGTTATATGTTACAACATCTGGTTTTAGATTCCTTTGAATCATCATCTCAAACAAGGTTACTGCTTTATTCATATTCCCATCCTTACAGTAGCCATTAATAAGTGTTGTGAAAGTGTAAAAATCAGGAAAGACACCTCTTTCAGTCATCTCAGTAAAAAGCTCATCTGCCTCAGATAGCATTTTCTCTTTGCACAATCCATTCAAAATAGTATTGTATGTCACCACGTCTAAAATGCAACCCTGCTCGAGCATTTCATCACGAATCTTTAAAGCCTCTGACATAACCCCATTTCTACAGAATCCACCAATAAGAATAGTGTAAATCACATTATCTGGTGCCAAGCCAGCATTCTTCATATCTCTGAAGTACTTTAACGCCTGATCAAGACAACCATTCTTTGACAACAACCCAATAAGGGCACTAAAACTAACCAAATCAGGAACTATTCCTTGACACGGCATTTCATCAAAAATCCTTTCAGCGTCCATCATATCATCATTTCTACAACACTCAACAAGTAATATGTTATAAGTAGCAGTATCAGGACTCATTCCGATCTTCAACATCTCATACAAAACTCCCTTTGCCTTCAAATATTTTCCCTTCTTACATAAACCATTTATAATAGCATTATAAGTGAAGACACAAGGTTTCAAACCCTTACCCGACATTGAGTCCATTAACTCAAAAGCCTCTTCTAGAAGCCCTTGGCGACAATTCGCATTAATTAGTGTATTATAAGTCACAACATCCGGAAAAACTCCTTTCTCTTCCATATCTGATAAAAATGACTTAGTATTTTCAATTTTTTGATCTTTACATAATGCGTTAATCATAATATTTAGAGTATAAACATTCACTTGTACCCCACTTCCAACAACTTCTTGATAAATTTCCCATGCCAAGTCAACCCACCCAACCTTTACCACCCCTCCTAGAAGACTATTACAAGCATTAATCGAAACACACAACCCTTTACTTTTCAAAACCCGAAAAGCTTCGCACCCTTCTCTCAACTTCTAGCTTGCACGTAAGTCCGGACCAACAAATCGAAAACAAGGGGATTCGAACCGCAATTGCCATAAGTCAAAACCAACGATTCAACAATCTCAACCCTTGAAACACCACCCTTTCTCACCATCCTAAGAATCACAGCCTGCGCGTCCGGCAGCCTCCTACTGCGGACCAAAATGTGAATCATTGCACTGAAAGACTGCAGGGAATGCTTAAAATTTGGACAATTCGATGTAATTGAATCAATAAACCTCTGACCCAATTGCAAGTTTTCACGGCATTTGTATAGGACATCGACAACAACCACCGAGTCCAAGCGAAACAGCAAATTACGCAGAGAACTGAGCTTACCTTGCTTGAGATTCAAGAGAACCTTTTCCGTTAAAAACGAATCTGACAGAGACGTTGATTGATTTGGGCCTTCGACCGAAGAGGGGTTTAGTGTGGTGGAAGTTTCTAGGGTTTGGAGTGCTGGAATTCCATAGCTAGAATTAGGGCTTGGTGCAGGCGAGAGGAGGGTTTTAGTGTGGAGAGACGAGGTTTTACGGGTTAAGGTTCTGAGAGTTGATTTTTGAAAAAATGACCGTTGGATTGACATTTGAGAAGATGACAGTCGCAGGTTGGTGTGGAATGGGAGATGCTTGGTAGGGTATGTGAAACTGGCTTAAGGACGACTCGTTTTTCACTGTTGTTTCCAGCTTCCACTGCCCGAATCACAGGCTTCCAGCAATGATTCCGATTCCCGTAATAAAGGATTAGTCTTTTTTTTTTTTCACCCTTTTTTTTTTCTCTCTTTTTTTTTTTTCATATTTATAAAACATGGAAAATACCTCGAATTTGTAAAACTAACGGGCTTCTATTTTTCAAAATAAAAGAGTCAATTTTTTTACATAAATACCCTTTAATATTTTGATTATTTAAATTATATTTCATAATAATTTTATAAAGTATTTTTAATACTTAAAAAATAAAATTTTTTAAGTATAAACACTTCTTATAATCACATATGTGTTTTAAAATAAAAAGCTATTTTTGTAAAATATAAATATATATGATATTTTTGTCTAAAAGAAATATTTTTATGATAAAAAAAGTGGAAGGTTGGAATTGTAGTTTTATATTGATTTTGTCCAATAGATTTGCTTTTTCTATATCTCATGACATTTCTTTTAATATATTCAAATGTTCTCTAATAAAACCTCTTTAATTCCATTTTCATTTTTACTCTCTTATTTCTCCATATTTATTTATTTTAATAATTTTTTGTTCTCATTAAAATGATAATATATAATAAATAGTTAATAATAACAAATTAAATAAAATCATAAATATATAATGAACAAAAATAAAAATATTATTTAAAAAATAATATACTTCGTGATTTTAAATATTAATTTTAAAATAAATATAAAAATAATATAAATAATAAAATTGTATTGACTACTATTATATATTGTTTAAGACATTAAGCCTCGTACATAGTGATTTTGACCAAAAAAAATTAAAGAAGAGTAATAACTTTTGTAGTATTTTTCTTACTGACTTATGAAATTTGTTGGTATACGATTGCATAATTCTTATTCAAAAGGTTTGTTTGACAAAACATTATTTATTTTTTAATATTTTAAAATAACATATAAATATATAAAATGACATAAATAATTTCCTCTCGATTATCTTCCCAACTTCTTCTCTTTATATTTCTATTATATATCTTTATCATTTATCATATAAAATAACAAATCCAATACAATCGTGAAAAAAATATAATACAAGTCTTAATTTGCAAAATCAAACAATCTCCTTTGGAAACTTAATGTTTCATGAGATTAAAGAGAGAAACTCAACTTTTTGGATATAAGTGAATATTAGTAAGATGACGAAGTCATTTTAGGGAAAAAAAAAAAAAAAAAGTCTACAAACACTTCGGTTTTATATATTGCATATTTGGATTAAAATAAAATATAATAATTAAAATAAATAACCTATTATTTAAATTACCAATAAATATTATGTTTGTATTTAAAAATACAAAAAAAAAAAAAGCTATATCTTTTTGTATAAGGTTTTCTAATTTTGTACAAAAGTTATTACTATTTTGTATTTTTGAAAATACAAAATAAGAAATATATCACAAATAAAATTGCATTTTATATGAAGGTAATTATTATTCTTAGCTTTAATAAGAAATATATTATAAATGAGATGTTTTTAAGAATAAGAATAAGAATCATAAATATGATATCAATCAATTGATAATATTTGTAAATATATCATATTATATACTATGCATGATAGATAATATATTGTAATATATATAAGTTTATTATTTATTTTTATCTAATTTTTTTTTTATATTTTTGTAATTAACTTAGTAGGGTGTTTGGTAAACCGATTTAATAATTTAAAGTAACTTAATAACTTAATTTAAGTCATTAAGTAAATTAAATATGTTTGATAAAATAATTTAATGATGTGATTTAAAATTAAAAATAATTTTAAGTAATAAGTAAAAATAATTTATTTATTTTAAGTCTATTTCTTCATTTTATATTTTTACTTTCTATTTACTATAGTTACCTCTACTATTTCTTTTGTTACTCTATGACCTCCATTGCCTACTCGATCTCCTTTAACCTAGTTATAATTTATGAGGATAAATATGTCAATTTTATAAATTAAAATAAGTTTTAAGTTAATTTTATCAAACAACATTAATACTTAAAATAAAAAAAAATTAAGTAACAGGTTTTAAGTCAATAATTTAAGTATAATTTAACTTCAAGTTAGCTTAAGTTATTAAGTAAAAAGTATTAAGTTTTATCAAACATCTCATTAATTACTATATATTTTAAAGAAAATCATTTGAATATTATATATATATATATATATATATTAAGAAAATGCATGAATACGTAAGAGATTAAACATTATCATACTTATTTACATGGATAAAAAAATTGGACTTAAAAAGGAATATATATTCAAAATTAAAAATGAAGAGAAATTTCACTAGATTTGTTACTTAACTTATCTTTCTTTTTTTCCTATCAATGTAGCACCCAATCCCCCTAGCCCCTCTATTGATCTTATCTTATGCATTGTTTTGCCTTTTTAAAACGCGTAATGTGAATTAACATATGTAATTTAAATTTAAAAATAAAAGGAATAATTCTAAAAATTAATCTTAATTAGGAAAATAATTTTAAATAATTAAAATTAATAAATAATATTAAATAATAAAAATTAAATTTTAAGTCTCTTTGTTTTCATTTTTTTTACCATACATTTTTGTAAAAATATTTGTGAATGTAAGTTAATTTTTTTCATTTATTTAGAATAAAAGGACCAATATTATCTACATTAATTTTTATTAAATAAATTCATTGTAATAAAAACTCAAATTTTTAGAATACTTTTTTCATTTAATTTTTTTTTTTTTTTTGCAATACCATTGATATTACTAGTTTCAAGAAGTGTTAGAGCCCATTTAGCAATGTTTTTAAAAAATGCTTTTAATTTAAAAAGTGTTGTGAAGAAAAATATAGTATTTAACAAAATTTATAAAATACTTTTAAAAATTTGAAAAAAAATCATTATAGTGTTTCTTTAAAAAAAAAAAAAAACACTTGATAGACTATTCTCCTAAAAACATTTTTAGATAAAATATTTTTATTAAAAACACTTTGAGTAAGATACCTTCAAACACTAAAAATTATTTATTTATGAATATATAAATAGAAAAGAATTTCAATAAAGTGAAAATGTCATCTTAGGAAACAAAATGGATAAATACGTGGATATGGGTATTGATAAAAAAATGAAATTATTTTTAAATTTAATTAGTATTTTCAAAAGCTTGATGTGAAACTTATAGTTAGATATAAATTATGGTGCTTTTAGAATTATTTTTAAAAATTGATTTGATAAAAAAATCAAATTTTATTATTAGAGTTTTTATTCTTTAACCCTTGACCTGTAACTCATTTTTGCTGAAAATTAGCGTATATGAGAGATTTTGTCTAGTGAAAAGGGTGATGTTACCAAGAGAAGAAGTGATGTTTTAAAATTTTGATTTTATTCAAATTAATTTTCTATAAAAATCCAATTTCTAAACAAATTGTTTACTTTCCTTTTCCTTTTCCCTTACTGTTTGTTGTGTTGCAATAAAATTTGTCTTATTGCAAAATAAGATAATCAAATTTAGGTTATTAATGGAAGAGTGCAAGAATATAAGAAAAATTATGGACCTATTTGGCAATTATTTTCGAAAATAGTTTAATGCTTTTTATAGAATAAAAGTCTATTTAAAAACTTAAAATATGTTTAACATATTTTTAAATATGTTTTAAAATAATTTTTATATTTAGTATTTTATTTTTAATTATTTTATATGTTTATATAATTATTTTTTATAAAACAAGTGAAAACAACTAAAAGATATTTTTTGAAAATACTATATTTTTTGTTTTTAAAAATAAAAAATAATTATTTGTTCATCAAACATGTGTTTTTTGTAATAAAAAACTATTTTAAAAAATAATTTCTAAACATATCCTAGGCCTTTTTGTTTTTTTATAAATTTGGTTTTCAAACTTAAAAATATGTTTAATAAGATAAAATACCCTTTGTTTTTGAAAGCTTATTTTCTAACAATATATTATTTTAGATTATTTTTTTTTTAAAAAAATTGAAAATAAAATATTATATATAAAAATTCTTAAACATACCCTTATCTTTGTCTAACATTCCTTGTAAAAAAGTTTCAATTATGGGAAATTACGAAAAAAAAAAGGGATTTTTAGGTTGAGAAGAACTGAAAATTAACTCAAATATGGGAAATAAATCAGATGATATGGCAGGAGAGATATTTTTCAATGCCGACGTGGCGAGAATTGATTGGCTATTAAAACGCATCAGACGTGGCTCCCTTATATTTGTCAATTCTGGTCACACTTACGTGGCCGGTGTGGTGCACCTTAATTTCACTACACCACAACAGCCTTGTCCAATCAATTCGCACCACGTTGCAGAAACACAATTGAAGATCAGCCCCTCGATTTCCTATTGGACCGTCACAAGTGATTGTCACCGCTCTAGATAGTAACTGCCACCGGCCCATGGACACTGCCCGGTAAAACCCTATCCCTGCAAGAGAACAAAATTCTTTCATTTCTTTCTCTTCACGACGGCATCTCCGATCCGTACGGTCAACATACAGTAGAGAGAGAAACTGTGAGATCGTCTGTTTCTCTCTCCTCAGGTTCTTCTCCCAATCTTTCTCTTTTTAGTAGTTTGTGTTTCGTTTTTATTCGGAGATCGGAAAATGCCCTGGCACTCTCTCGTTTGGTTTCCGAGAAACGGAGAGGAGCGTTTGAGTCATGTGCTTTTGATTGGGCCGGAATTGAGTGGAATACTTGTATTAGGGTTGCTTGACTGGGCATTTTATGATTTCTTGTGTCCGGAGCGATGAATTTATAGGATTTGGCGTTTAGTCTAACCCATTTTCAATCCTTTTATCGGTTACCGAACTTGGGGGGTGGGTTTTCTTCCCGGTGAAGATATGAAAAAAAATTCGATCTTTTATTTTACGCTGTTTTGATTTCTCCAAGCAACGGAAAGTGGGCCCGAATTGAGTGAGTGGGAATTTCTTGGATTCCGAATTTTTATTTTCTTTTAGCTGTCTTGCTTCCAAAGAGGGAGGTGTGGATCCCATTGTAAGGAAAACAATGGATTTGGTGTTTTATTTTTCTTGAAGCTTTCTTGTTGTGAGTGTTGTTGCTATTTTTTTTTTTTTTTTGAAATTTTGATTGATGGTTTGATTTGTTGGATGTCAGGTATTGGGAGTTTAGGAAGAAAGATAGCATATTGGAAAAGATTTCTGTTTCATTGTTGAAGCTGGTTTTGATTTTGTAATTTTGATTTCAGCCATCAGGTAGACGGTGATTGGTTGAGTTTTTGCTAAGAAAGAGGCAATTGGAATAGCTTCAATGAAGAACTGTGAACGTCTTGCCAATCTTGGTCTAGCAGGTTTGTCCCTATGCCCCATCTGATCACGTCGGTATGAGATTGTGGCAGATAATAGCGTGATTGTATTTATCTAATTTAATGTTAACTAGAATGAGTTGAAGAATTTTGTAACATGGTTGTAATGGAAAAGAAAGTGAAACTATATCTTGAAACTCCAAGTTGGGGTGAATCTGCCTTTGCCCACTTCACTTCCATTATGAGAAAGCACTGACTTTTTCGAATAGGGGATCATCCTAGATACCACTTAGGAGTCCAGAGGGTTATGCTGCCATGCTGTATGCTCATTAAAGAGAAGTCAGATCTTTCCAAAATTTATGGAGGATTCACATATAATTTTCCTCATTTCTAATGGTTGTGTATAAAAGAAAGGTGTTCTAATGGTAATCGAGTGAATCTTTCAATTGTGTGGCTTCTTATATTGCAAAAAACATTGGTGTTTCTGGTATTTCTTAAAAAATGAGTTCAGTCTGATGCTTATTTTGAGATAAATTTGTGAAAAATTGCACTAGAGAGTTTTACTGCTTCCCCACCCTTAAAATTGGTAGCTAATTCTTTGGCATCTCTTCTTCCTTCTCTTCCTCTGTGGCATCTTCTGCGTCTATGTAGTTAAGTCATTTCTTTTGTACTTCTTTTTATGCATCCATTTGCCCTATGAGTGTGATGTTGATCTGTTTTGTTGTATAAGAAAGAGGCCTACACTAATGGCTCCTTTATATGTTCATGATAGCTTTCCTCCTCTTCGGTACAGTTGAAGCAAATTTTATTAGGCATGCCTAACCCATGTGTGTGGGCCTTGTGTGAACACCATTTGAAAAATAGCTTGAGATGCAAATTTGATTAAGATGTTCTCACATGCCAATTGCAAGAGAAAAAGAACAAGACTTTGATAGGTTTTAGTGCTCTATTGACTTCATGTTCTCTAGTGAAATTGTTTGTGGGTTTCATAACATGTGCGCCTTGTCTGAGTTGGGTGCCTCCTTTGTAAATCTAGAAGCTCTAATCAGACTGATGTGTAGAGCTGCATATCACAGTTTAGAAGGAGAGCTGACCATTGCTATACATTTTTTTTTATATATATATACTAAAGCACCATTGTCTCACCTTTTTAAAAGCATCTCTTTGGAAGGGCCAGAATTGGGAGGAAAAGGAAAGGATTTTCACTAAATCATTTCCTTACCTTCTCATTAAAAATTTCCTTCCCTTTTTTATTTGCCTTTAAAATGAAATTCCTTCCTTCTGTTGGGTGCTAGTGGAACCATTAAAAATAAATTACTGAGAAGGATTTGGATGATGATCCTGCCATTTTCAAATCTGCTCAAATGTTAGTGGATATGGATGGAAAGAAAGCCTTTTAAGTGAAACTACCTTTTTTTTTTCTCACTTAAATAATTTACTTCTGTTTGTTTAATAACATTAGGGGCAATAGTGTCAATAACCAGTTCCCTCTGCTCTTAAATCATTCCCAAACAGGAGAAATCATCCTCTCTCTTCCTTTGATTCCAGTTATTTCCTTCCTGACTATTTAATTATTTTAAAGCTCATCTTTGGTCAAATATGTACCCACGTACTGCCTCGCATATGAACAAATGTGTTTCACTTGATTGCCACTGCTTGGCTACATATGTTTGAATGTCCTTAACTATATAGTACCTCGATGCTTTTGGGCCTTTTATGGTACTATCGGGTAGAATTTTCAATACCAGCCCCCATTGCACTAAACCTTTTTCTGCTTCTCATTGTTTGGTGGTTGGAGTTGCTATGTTCAATTGGTATCATTTATTAATCTTGTAGGAAATAAAACATCTAACAACTTTGTAATATCCTCAAATTTTCTATGTTCACAATTTTGTGCTGTTAATTTTTTTTTTTTTTTTTTTTGATTGGCAAATAAGAATATATATTTATGTATGTAGGTGTGTGTGTGTGTGTGTGTGTATGTATGTATGTATGCATGCATGCATGCATGTATGTATATAGACACACATACATATGTAAGGAAAGTTTCAAACTAAAGTGGCAAACACAGTACACTGGAACTGTGCAAGTGAGACAGAAAAGAATCAAGCTATGTTAGCTACAACCCTACTTTAGGACTTGGAACATAACCATTCTATAAAATCTAACAAAGAACATGGGCCCATTTGACCATCAATTAGAAGATACCCAGGAGACCACATTTTCAGGTTAGTAATGATGGAGATAATGTTTGAAGTTCAGTGTGGAGCTATCACTGAGACACAATGTAGCTATTATTTCAAGATTTGACATGGTTGTAATAGTTTCCAATGATCCATATCTTGAATTTGTTTACATGTTAGTGCATTTCTTGTTTCCCATTTTTGAGTATGACTTTTGATGCATGTACACTTTTCTCGCTGCAGGTTTAACATTGGCGCCACTGGTTATGAAGGTAGATCCAAATTTAAATGTCATTTTAACAGCATGCCTCACAGTGTATGTAGGTTGCTACCGCTCTGTTAAGCCAACTCCCCCTTCTGTAAGAACAATTAACCAAGTTCCTGAATTTCTTATTTCTATGCCATATTTTTCATGATTCTGGAAAGCCTGTCCAAATTTTGATATGTTCATTCATGCAGGAGACAATGTCTAATGAACATGCTATGCGTTTTCCTTTTGTTGGGAGTGCGATGCTGTTATCACTATTCCTTCTCTTCAAGTTTCTATCAAAAGACTTGGTTAATGCTGTTCTGACATGCTACTTCTTTGTGCTTGGGATCATCGCTCTTTCGTATGTTCTTTCCGTATGGATCATGCTACTATGCTTAATATTTGATATAATTATTTAGAAATAGTTTCATGTGGTTTGGTTCATTATCTCACATTATCTTTCTTCTATTTTCTGTAGGGCAACATTGCTACCTGCAATTAGACGTTATTTGCCAAAGCATTGGAATGATGACCCTATCATCTGGCATTTTCCATATTTTCGCTGTATGATGTGCTTATTCTCCTTTAGTTTCCAAGTGCTTATTGTGAATTCTTTTCCTATTGATTCAAAACCCCATTTCTTTTTTTTTTTTAATAAATTTTTCAGTGTTGCTCTATTATGGTTTTTAACATATTTGGGCAACAAAAGCTTTATTCAGGCTGAACCAAAAGAGTACAGAATGTTCTAATATCTTGAGCATTTCCCCTTGCATCCACCAATGCATGGTGGCTAATATGTCAATGGCTTCTGCTTGCATTTTCAGTCCTGTTTCCGTTGTTTACCTGTGTACCTCTTGTTTGCCTGCACTTCTTAAACCTTAATTACTGTTTCTAAAAGTAAAAGAGCAGGAATTATAGAAAGCATGTTTGATTCTAGTCTTCTAGCTAGGTAAAAGAAATAAAAAATAAGGGAAAGGAAGTTTTTGGAAATAGGGTACAAGATTTACTGAACACTACCAGGTCCTATTTGTGGCTTTATTAAAATTTTACTGGGGGTTTCATAGCTGCCCCAGTGGAAGGGTTTTGTATTGCTTTGTTTTGTTTTATTTTTCTTTTGTGGTGGGCATGGGGGAGCTATCCTAACCACTTTGTGCGTTATTTAGTTGAGAGGAACTCCAACTGTGGGAGAATATTTATTTTCTCACATCTCTTTGGATGTTACACTTTGTATTGCTGGATTAGAGATCATTCTGCCTCACACATTGGAGATTCATGTGGGTTGAGTGGGTTCCCCTGCTGGTTGGCACCCTGAAAATAAACTTTGATCCTTGGTTAACTTGTGTTGGATGGGGATTGGTGGCTCATTTGATATCATAAGGTGACATTATTCAAGTTCTCTCAAGTAGTCACTTTGTTTATCCATTTGAGAGGTTTGAAAATGACGAGAATTAAGCACCCCCAACCTTGTGAGATGATTCAACAAGAATCTTAGCTGTTAAAGGCAGGTAGGCCTAGGGCGCAACAACTCCCTTGATGTGGTGTCTTGCATGGTGAGGCATGTGATTTTATATATATTTTTATTTAAGCTCAGGGCAAAATGACATTGTTTTGGCTCCTTTCCTAAATTGAATAAGGGAGGACAAAATCATGTCGGCTTGCAAAAAGTGTTTTTGTTTTCCTCTGATTTCTATGTTTTTTAGTGCTCATTTTGTGTGTGTGTGTGTGTGTTTTTTTTTAAAAAATTTATTCTTAAAATTGTTGAATATATTGTTATTTTGATGGATGTTTTTTTTTTTCAAATACTTGGAATCTTTATTTATTTACTTTTGAGTAGAATTTTATCTCATATGTGATGATATATGAGTATAATAAATGTTTGCATGTTGGAAACAATGAGTTTTGGCTCCAAGTGGATTAGGTGGATTAGATAGTGCATCTTTACAATGCATTTCTCTGTCTTGGTCAATAGTTCCTTCAGGTTTCTTCCAAAGCTCTAGGGGTTTGAGAAAAGAAGATCCTTTGTCCCCTTATTTGTTAATCTTGGCAATGGAGACTCTCTCTTGCATTCTTTTAAGGGCAAAGGAGGGAGGGTTTATTGATGGCTTTCTAGTAAGGGGAAGAGATGGAGAGGGGATAGAGATTTCCCATTTGTTATTTGTGGACAATACTTTCATTTTTTGTGATGCTAGTAAGGAGAACATTGAGTACCTGAGTTGGGTTTTTATGTGGTTTGAAGCTTTGTTAGGACTTAAGATCAACCTGGAGAAAAGTGGGCTCACCCTTATTGGGGAGATCTCAAATTGAAAGGATCTTGATGGGGTTTTAGGCTGCAAGGTGGGTGTCCTCCCAACCACCTATTTAGGGCTTTTATTGGGAGCTCCTTATAAGTCCTCTACAGTTTGGGAACGGATGAAAGTAAGATTTCGAAAAAGGTTAGCTTTGTGGAAGAGATAGTATCTTTTAAAAGATGGAAAGCTTACCCTAGTGAAGAGTACCCTATCCAGTTTGTTGATTTACTTCATGTCTCTTTGGTGAACTGGACTATTGTTTGCTCGAAGAAACAAAAAAGGGGTTTGGGTATTATAAATTTATCCCTTTAATGAGGTTTTTTTGGGTAAATGGTCTTAGAGATTTGTAAGTGAAAGGAATCCTCTCTAGAAACGGGTTATTGTAGGAAGTATGGGGAAGTTGAGGGGGGATGGTGCACTAAAGAAGTAAGAGAAGGGCATGGTGTGTGGGCGTGGAAGGCGATCGGAGGCAGATGGGAGATTTTCAAGAATAAAATAGGTTTTAAGGTGGGGTTTGAGGATAAAGTGAAGTTTTAGAAGGACAAGTGGTGTGGGGATGCGTCCTTGAGGGATTCGTTTTTGGATCTCTATTCTATAGCTACCTCAAAAGAAGCTTGGTTGAGTGACCTTTGGGTTCAGAATAGTTGGAATCCTAGGTTTACAAGGTAGTTGCATGATTGGGAACTAGAGGAGGTAGAAGCCTTTTTTGGGAGGTTGTTTGCACACACCATTTCTGTGAAGATTGACGATGGTATGGTATGGCTGCCTTTAAAGAATGCTACTTTTTCATTTCAGTCCCTCTACTCCTCTCTGGCAAATAGAAGAGCGGAGTCGTTCCGTCTTGGCATAGTTTGGAATTTTTGGGTGTCATCGAGAATTAGTTTTTTTACTTGGGAAACAACTTAGGCTAAGATTTTGACTTTAGATTAGCTCGAAAGGAGAGATTGGAGGATTCCTAATAGATGTTACTCGTGTAACGAAAAAGAAGAAACAAGTGATCATATTCTCTTTCATTGTTCGAAAGCTTGCTTATTGTGACAGTTGTTTTTTGTGCTTTTTGGTGTCTAGCAGGTGACGCCCTCTTTAATTAGAGAGGTCCTTTTGAGCTATCACGGGTCCTCTTTGGGTAAAAAGAGAAAAAAGGTTTGGAAGGTTGTTTTGTTGTATTTATTTTAGACCTTATGGAGGGAGAGGACTAGGAGAACTTTTGATAGTTGCGAAAGCTTGAACCTAACAATTAAAAATTCTTTCTTGTATCATTTTGGGATTGGGTTAAATTGTATATTGGGGATGGTTCTTTGATATTGTTAGACTTTGTAGATTGGTTAGGCTCTTTGTTAGGTGTGGTTGTTGGTTTTTTGTGTCTTTGCGCCTCTTTTTTGGTCTTTGGTTTACTTTGTATACATCGTGTATACCTCTCTTTTATTAATACTCATTATCTACCTATTAAAAAAATATTTGCATGTTTAAGTTTGCAACATATGACAAAATTAAATATGCACCCTAGGTTGCATATTTAATTTTGTAGGTTGTTATTCTCTTGGAAGGTTTGGTTCATAAATCAACAAGTCAATAGGTTGGTTATTGGGGAATCAATCTCTCTCGTTAACTTGTTGGGGATTTTTGGCTTTGGGAGTTTGGTTGCCCATCCTTTCACCTTTGCTTTTGGATTGGGATGCGTGGGTGGTTTCTTTGGGAGCTTTTTCTTGTCTCTCTAGTTTTTTAGTCCCCATGTAATTTACTTTCCCATCCTTGTGTATTTTTCCATTTATACAATTACAACTATAGCTTTTAGTGTCTTTGTTTTAGTGTTTCATGACTTATTTAGCAGAGTAGAAGCTGTATTTGATGGATCTTTTCTGGATGTTTTGATGGTTGGGATCCATTTCTGGGCCTTTTTTGCCCCTATTGTAGCCTTATTTTGTTGGGTGTTCCCATATACTTCCCTTTGTGTCAAAGATTTGGTCCACTTTCAGCGTCACTTTTTTTTTTTCTTTGTTTGGGGTGGGGGTGGGGGTGATATTTGCCTATTGAGGAAGAGAAAAAGGTTGTTCTTCTTTGGAATATTTGCCAGCTGTTTGTTTTTTTTATAAGGTTAGGAAAAGGACTATCTTGGAAGGTAGTTAGATTGCATCAGTATGGAAATTTGTTTAATAAATCAATGATCTGCATTTCCTACCTATTAAAACATTCTTTCTACAAAATTTCTGAACTGTTGGGTAACTTGGGTTATTAGTTGGATTTTGAATTTATGCAGTTCCATCTGTTTTTCTATCCATATTGCTGGGGTTTATTGCTTTAAAAAGAGTAGGAGAAAATCTTAGTGTAATCTTGTCAAAGTTTCAGAAAAGAGGGAAAAATAAAAGAAAAATTGGTACATCTTTATTTTTTCTAATCACAACTCATATGGCATAATTCAATACTTCTGCGGATATGCCAGTTTTTCTCAAGCTTTGTTTCCATTATTTCGTCACATATGGCAGACTGGTAGAATGGTTAGCCTTTTGTTTGGGTGTCCTTGGTGTGAAATTTGTTTCTGTCATCATAACTTGACCCTTCTTGTGCTCAAATTAGCAGAGGATATGGCCTTGGATCATTCTGAGTGGTAAAAAAGGATTTTTATAGTCTTTAAGTCTTATGTAGTTGAGACTTAATTTTAAAGATTTGTTCATTTGATGATTTTATTGTTGTTCTGCTTCTTGTATGTATTGCTTTATTGTTCCACGTCTCTCAATTTTCATTTGAGTGGTTTTATTTTTCCTCTATTATGCAGAATGATATTTTTCTTTACACCTGTCTTACACAGCTTTGGAGATTGAGTTCACAAGATCTCAGATCGTTGCAGCAATACCAGGGACCTTTTTCTGTGCATGGTATGCTTCCCAGAAGCATTGGCTAGCCAACAATATATTGGGCCTCGCTTTCTGCATTCAGGTTTGGCAGCTGTATTTCATCAGAACCATTGTTACATTGGATGTCTCCATTTGCTAGCATGAACCTATTCATATTAGTTTTGAGTTCCTTATTTTTACCATTTGGTAATCCCCAGCACTATCCACAACAGGGTTTTGGGGTATAGGACTAACAACTAGGAATAGTGTTCCCTTTGTCTTATGCTTTTTCTATTCCGTTACCCTTCTTGTGTTTTCATTTTCATAACCTACTGGATAATTATGTCTTTTTCACATCAAAACCCCATAGAGAGGTCTTGATTTTCCCAAACTTCCGAGTTCTTGTGTGTTTCTGGTAAAGAGAAATAAGAAAGGGGTCTTTCCTAAGACATTCTTATGCCTTCTATGTTATAATAATTTCTGTTATCCTCATTTGTTTGTTTGAGCTATAGTCATCTGCAATGCACTGTTAATCTGTATTTTATTTTCTTTTCCATTTACAGGGTATTGAAATGCTCTCACTTGGGTCTTTTAAAACTGGTGCCATCCTTTTGGTAAGAACCTTAAACTAGAGATGGCTTTATCGGTAGTTTCAGAATCTGTTCTTGATTAATCATGTCATTCATTCCACAATGTTTGTTCTTGGTGTATACTGATAATTCTTTTTTACGTTTATGGTAAGGAGGCTTACTTTATAGGAAACATTGTAAGAAGTTATCTTATGTCTGTGAATTGGTTGTTTATAATAAAAAAAGGAAAAAAGAAAAAGAAAAAGTCAAAATAGAAACCATCAGTCTTTAACTATTGAAACCTGCAATTTCTGAAAGATCCTGCTTATTATTGTCTTTAATTAAGGGTTTTATGGGCAAAGCACCTTGCATTTTCTGATTTTGGATCAATTTATGCTGTGGTATATTTTGATGATATTTCTTGCTGAAATAGTGATGTATGATATTTTTATAACGAGAATAAGTTATTCAAATTGTTTAGATGGTTGTGTGTGAGAACCTCATCAACTATTTACCAAATTTTGTCCTGAGCAATGCAAGTGGAAACATTTGAAACAGTTGTGAGAAAACAATGTTTAGTGACAGTGGATACCATCAGATATTGGTTCATGACCTAAGCCTTCTTTAATGCTTTACTATTGGTTACTGGATTATTATTATTATTATTTTTTATGTTGACATGGTTTGTTATATATACTGATACAGCACAATTTCGCTGGTAATTAATTGCTCTCACTAGGAATATAATGATAGCAGCTGGACTGAATAGCTTATTACCTGCACTGTGTAGCTTATAGACCAACTTAAATGCTATGGGATGTGCACACTGTGGAACCTTACTACAATTCTCCCCCTGCACTCTCTCTCTCTCTTTCTGTGCACACATACACACATACACACATATGTGTATATTAGGTATGCCACATAGAAAGCTTTCTAATGACCTAATGAAATATTCAAACAATTGACACATTACCTCCTTACCTATCAAACAAGGATGTCCATCCAAGGCTGGTTTTTTGTTTGGGAGGTTGTTTAGAGGATGTTTATGACAAGTGACTAACTTGTGCAAAAGAGTAGGTTTCTAGTGAATTAATGGTGCTTGTGCAAATAAGAGGAGTCAATCAGTCACTTCATTCATGGTGCGATGGCTCAAAATTACCCTATGTTATTTTCTAACTTTTGGGTATCCTGGGTTCTGTATGGACTCTGCTTGAGTCCATGAAGATCTGGTTTATCCAGTTCTCAAGGTGGTTTTGTTTGTAAGAGAAGAAAATCTGTGGAGAATGTTTCTGCCAAAGTTTATTTGGAGTGCCTGTGGAAGGATCAGAGCTGGAAGATCTTTGAAAAATGGGAACATTAGAGTTGAAGCTGAAAAATACTTTCTACGAGTATTCATTTGTTTGGCTGAGGGAGTCTGGAGAGAAAGTGAGGCTGCCCTTTTTTAGATTTTGTTGACAGATTGGGATGACCGACCTTGGTTTATTTGTTTTTTGCTTTATTTATTACATACTGTTCATGTACCAAGGGCTGACTTTACTTCATAGCACCCAATCGTGCTTCATGTAGGTGGTTATGTAATCTCTGCAGGAATTAGTCCTGTGATCAAATCCTTGAGGGAGTATAGCTAGATTCCTCATGGTCACCCAAAGAAGAAAAGAAAAATAAACAAACGTAGACATGGAGTAAGAAATCAAGTTTGTACCCACAATGAAGTGAAAAAAGAAAAAAAGAAAAGAAAAAAGGAAGACACCTTGTAACCTTTTGATTTTCAAGCAATAATGCCTATGACAAAATAAAAATGTGACCTACTGAAAAAATGATTTGAAACTTGACAGAGACTTTTTTTTTAAATTTCAAAACTAGTATATCTAGGTTATAGTTTAGCTTCTTTAGTTTCAGGTGCAAAAGACATGAAGGAGGGAGAATGTTCCTCGGTAAAAAGCGCCTGAAGACTAAATTGTGGAGCCTCTTCTAATATATTTATATTCCTGGTATATTTGCTTGATATTGTATCAAACCTACCGATGTGCACTACAGCAGCCAACATTTAGAACTGCAGTCACGTCAACTATCATAAAAACCATCATATTCTCAGTGAAGTAATCCCTTTCTAAATTAAGGTTTAATAGGATTTTCTCTCCAATTTCAGTAAAATATCATTTGACAGGGGCTGCCTTTCAACCACGCTTCTGACTTCTGCTTTTCTTGTCTCACCCAAGAACTTAAACAGCTGAATTAAACGGTGCTTTCATTAATCATTTGTCTTTTTGAACGCTTGTTACTTACTATTTTCCAGTAAAAGAGTTTCTCCTGATACCCTTGTGATCAGTTCTTGAATTTCTGACTCATTCTGGTATTATTATTGGCATCTTTCCTTTTTGGCTGCTTGTATCATGTGTTTAGCATTGTATTCAAGGTAACATAATGTTGATTCTTCTTTTTTATTCACCTTCTGTTTTAAGAAATATTTGTATGCTCTTCATATGATTATGCATTTCAGAGAAAATTTACTCGTGGCAGATGAGTTGAATACTCTAATGAGGTTTGATGCCAGTATTTTTGTCCCTCATATCTATGCCTGTTCCTGCATTCAGTTTGTTTGTGCTTCTTAGTGATTTTTGACATGGGTACTTGTGAATTGCAGGCAGGACTTTTTGTTTATGATATTTTCTGGGTCTTCTTCACTCCAGTGATGGTCAGTGTTGCAAAGTCTTTCGATGCTCCTATTAAGGTCAGTTATCCAGGTCAACTGAGATATTATTCCTGGATATTCTGGTTTTTGGTTCAATTTATTTTGCTCTGCTGTAATTAATCATTAAATTTAATTTACTTTATTATTCTAAATGTAATAATCGTTCAATTCTTTCTGCAGCTTTTGTTCCCAACAGCTGATTCTGCCCGGCCATTTTCCATGCTTGGACTTGGTGACATTGTAATCCCTGGTAAGGTGTTTGAAATTCAATTTTGAAAATATCTTCATCGGGTTGTCCATTGTTTGCTGTTTGCAGATATATTAGAAAAGACATTTTTGAAGTTTGGAGTTGCATATTGTGAGATTCCAGGAGAAAAATTTTGTTGTTCTGAACCAAATAAATCTCATTTCTTACTTCAGTCTACAAATTTCAAACAATCTGGAATAGTGATGTGTATTTATATATTCCAACCCCTCCATCCCACCAATGTTTTGTCATTTTTCCGAGGGAAATCAGTACTCCTCAGAGTGCTTGGTTTGTGCTTTGAGACGCAACCTTAGTTGCTCACAATACATCACTTTGGAGGTCAAGTTTTTGAGGCTCACAACATACGAGGATAGATTAGTTGATTAGATTTTGGCAATGCATTTGCTGTGTGTGCCCATTGTTCCTTTGATCCACAGGCTCAGTTTGTCGGCAAATATCCTCTTGTTTTTTAATATATATTATGTTAGGGAGATGCTGTTGAAGTGTTTAGAAATAGAACCAATCAAGGCAGCTGATGTGCTTTTGTTAATGGTGAAAAAATGTCTGAAACAAGTTCTGCCTGATTTTCTAGGAAATGTTTCTAGGTAAGCATCTCAAAAGTGATCATTCAGACTGCAAATGTTTGAATAGCTATAAATTGTAGCCAGTGTATTTATTAAATTTTTTTAGTTGTTAAGAATCATTTTGGTAATAGGTTTACCAAATGCCACTCTCAGGTATAGCCAATTTAACCATTCAAATTTGTAAGCCCGCAACGACAAAAAGAGCCAGGGTGGGGGGTGTTGGGGTTGTGTTTGGTGTGGGGTTTGTAGTTAATAAAGACACTTCAATTGATTGCATTAATTTGGTTTTTCTTTGATGCTTACCTTGAATTGTTTTCTTTCTTTAGGCATTTTTGTAGCATTGGCATTGCGATTTGATGTGTCCAGAGGGAAAGGGAACCAGTACTTTAAGAGTGCATTTTTGGGATATACTACCGGTTTGGTTGTAACAATTGTTGTCATGAACTGGTTTCAAGCTGCACAGGTGACTACTACAAAATCCATTTCTCTATCCTATATGACTGATACGTGTGGAGATATAGTTCCCTTTGTTGAATTTCATTCAGTATCTAGCTGGCTTTAACTGTTTAAGACCAGTGGAAGTTAAGAGTATTTCCATGTGTGAGTTTTCTCCTGTTATTCACTACTTGGTCCTAACTGTTATTCTAACTTCACTTTCAGCCTGCACTTCTTTATATTGTACCAGCAGTTATTGGATTCATGGCTGCTCATTGCATATGGAATGGCGAAGTTAAACCGGTTTGTTTGATAACTTTACCTTATTTTGTTTCTCCTATTTATAATGTTATTCACATTCCATATTATGTATAACTACATTTCTGTCTTTCTTTGGTTGGTTGATTTCTTGTAGACTAGGGTTGTAAGAATAGCATTCATAGTCTGTAAATACAAGTTTACTAGGTTTATTAGCAATGCTTCATCAAAAGCATCTGAAGATGAACCTTCAATTATTAAAAAGCTCTGTACTTGAATCAAAATGGTAACTTGTTTGAAGAGTTGCTGCAGCACAACTAACACCCTTTGGATTTGGTTGGATTTTTTGGGTTGGGAAGACTTGGGTATTTTCTTTGGCTTGAGAGTAGGATTATTGTCATTTCTATTTCTGTTGCTATCACAGTTTGTTAGCCAGCCTCCTTGATGAATGATTATCAATTGCATTGTGAGCTTTTGACATGAGGTCAAGGAATGAGGCAGTTGTATTCCCCCCCTAGTTGTCCAAAAGAACCTATGGTCCTAAAGGGTGGGCCATTTTTCTCCAGTCAATGACATGTGAAACCATGTTAGTGTAGATGTGTAGTAGATTATTGAGCTTGAGATGTTTTAGATGCAGATTTGTAGAAGAAAGATGTAAAAATGTAACAATGCAAATGCTGGATGGTTTTTGTATAATCATTGACTTGAAATATAGGCCTGTAGAGAACACATGTGGGAATTTTTTTATTTGGTATGAATTTTTTTCAACTATGTTTAGAAATTGATTGATTGGAATATTGGTAGTGGATATTGGAACTCTATAAAGGTTGTTGCTTGCTACTTCTGTATTTGATATTGGTAGTCTTTTTATGCTAATAATTTATTGATGTTATTTGCAGTTGTTGGAGTTTGATGAATCTAAGACTGCTAACTCATCAAAAGATGATGGTGATGAAAAATCAAGCAAAAAGGTGGAGTAAGTTGAAACCCTTTCCAGCTGAGGAAAGAAATAGTGTTGTTTCCATCGAGGATCCAAAAGCATTTTTAGCTAAACCATGGGCTAACTTATGCAACTGCTCAGAATGCCATTGCAACAGATTTTGAAATTTTAAGCGGCTAATAATATAAAGTAGCATCCAATGACTATACACCCATGTTATATTTTCATCTGAACTGCTCTTTTTGGCATCTGACAGTGGCATTGCCATTTTTTCCTAATGTATCATGTGTTTGGAAGACTCAAGACACTTAAATTCAGTTCCAGTATAATACTACATTTACGACTTTTACAATGCTCTCATTTACAAGTCTTTATATCCAGATTCAAATCAAATAGTCCTACTGTGATTATGGCAATTTGGTGTTCAAGGTTTTGCGGACAATTTTGTTGAGGAGCAAAAGGGTTAGATTTGTAAGTGAAGAAGGGTATTTATGTATTGAGTTTTGATGGTTCGCTTGGGTAATGGGCGAGGAAATAGGATGTAAAGTTGCAAGTGTTTGGCTTTGATTCCCTTTACACTTTGAGAAAAGGTGGGTGATGAATGGATTGCCTTGGAAAACAAGGTAGGA
This sequence comes from Vitis rotundifolia, assembly GCA_030254885.1. Taxonomy (NCBI): domain Eukaryota; kingdom Viridiplantae; phylum Streptophyta; class Magnoliopsida; order Vitales; family Vitaceae; genus Vitis; species Vitis rotundifolia. The sequence goes on from CM058156.1 coordinate 11,710,063, forward strand.
GGAGGAACTTGGATCCTTTGGTTGGGTTTCGTGGTGCTAAAGTATTCCCCTATTTGGGGTTTTTTTTTCCTTCCCTTTTTTACTACAACATTTTTTACTTTCAACTTTGGGGTAAATTTGTTTGTAGAGATCAAATTAATTCTCATTTTTTTAGTTTAATTATTTTCTACCACGATCTAAAATTCTGAATACTAGAAATGTATCAGTTGATTTTCACAGGTTATTTACATAAAATTCTGAATACTAGAAATTTATCAGTTGATTTTCACAGGTTATTTACATAAAAAATGATAATTTTTTTTTTAAACTGATTTTTCAATAATGTTAATTAATAATGTTAAATTAGTTTGTAGAGATCAAATTAATTCTCATTTTTTTAGTTTAATTATTTTCTTCCACGATCTAAAATTCTGAATACTAGAAATTTATCAGTTGATTTTCACAGGTTATTTACATAAAAAATGATTAATTTTTTTTTAAACTGATTTTTTAATAATGTTAATTAATATTAACGTTAAACTCTCTAATTCTGAGGGCGCCAAATCAACCATTAATAATTTTTCAACCCAATTATTTTTATTCTTGGAAATTTTGAGAAAAAAATAAAAAGTATAAGAAAAAAAAAATTATTATTAATAAATTACTTTTATATGTTTCTTCAAAATTCATTTCACATTTTTTTTCTTTTTATATATATAATAAATAGTATAAAATTAATAAAATTTTAACTAATTTTAATTAAATTTAATTTTGTTTCCATGTTTTTATGATAAACCAAATAAAAAAATAATTTTTCTTAATATTGTTTTTATTTGATAATTTTTGGAAACCAAATATAATCTTAATTTATTCTTCAAATTCATGATAAATTCCTTAATATCATATTAATCTATTTTTTTAGCTTGAAATACGAACTTAGCATACGTGAAACACAAATATATAAGAAAATAAAATAAAATTTGAAGTATAAAATAGTTTTCTAATTCAGAAAATAGGTTGATAAACTTATGATAGAAAATAATTTATTAGGAATCCTTGATTGGTGCTTCAATTGTGGCTCATTTTCCTCTAAACATTTTTTTTCCCTTTTTTCTCCCTATCCATTTCTCCATTTATACTTGGTTTATATATACATATGTAAATAGACATTACAATAGAATAAAATACAACTTTTACCCATTACAAATCTAAAAGTTTCATGGTGTCAAGTTATTCTCATTGCATGTAAGTCATGCAAACTCGTCAATCATTTCTTTCTATTGTTCTTCCAAGGTTTTTTTTTCCTCTTTTTCTTTGTTTTCACTATAATAATGGGTTCTACTAGTAATTAGAAAGCAAATGAGGCTATAGATGCAAACAATCCATTTCATTTTCATCATTTTGACAACTCATAATCTATGCTTGTGTCCCAACTTTTGATTAGTGAAAACTACTTAATTTGGAGCAAGGATATGATTATGGCCTTGAGTGCAAAGAATAAAATTGGTTTCATTAATGGATTTATTACAAAACATTTTTCAGCGAATCTAACCTACGGCCTTTGGAATCATCGCAACATGTTGAAATCTTGGAGTCTTAATTCTTTATGTCAAGATTTAGCCAATAGTGTTATTTATGTAGATACAAGAAGTGAAATTTGGTTTGATGTCAAGAAGCGTTTTTCTCAACTCAATGCGCTTCGCCTATTCCAAATCAAGAAAGATATTATCTATCTAGGATAAGACAAATATCTATTGTTACTTATCATACCTATCTAAAAGCTTTATGAGATGAACTTGCAAATTTGTAATTTTTTCTCACATGAATAAACTCACCAAAAAAAGAAAAAAAGAAAAAAAAAAACACTAGCAGATCACTAATGCCAACACTATCTCATTTAATTCTTGATAGGTTTGAATGGATCATATTCTATTATATGTGGACAAATTCTCCTTATAAGCATCTTCCTAATGTGAATTGAGCATATTCTTTTATTTTACAAGAAGAAAAACAAAGAATGTTGTTACAACTGTTAGGATAGAGTCCTAAAAAGCATAACATTATCTAACAGATTTTGATTTTATTAATAAATTTGTTTATTTATGATTTTGATTCCCTTTACTATCTTACTTGCATTAATTAGGTATTCTAAGCATTCACATCTCTATTACTTGTATTGTACATGACTTAAGTGCATTAGGAGTTGTACAAAAAATTCAAGTCATGGGTTCCTTGTATGATGATAAGTAGCTTATAATCGGTTAACAGATATGAGTAATCTAATAGAGGCTATAGTACATTACCTTATGATTGAAGAGATGACTTGTCTTAATCATCAAGATGGTTTTCCCATGATGAGTGCACTAGTGTGTATGGTTACACATTAAAACATGACTTATGATGAATTATGATATTAGTTATTGAATAATCATGATTCACCAAATTATTATAGTGCATTAACTCTTAATCTTGAAATGATATTGAGCATGAGCTAAATTCAATAGGAGGCTTTGACTTATGGGTAATACTCTAAGATGGTTGGTCATATATTTCCTATGAATTGAGTTACTATTGATGTAGGCTGGTAAGAAAAGGTATTCTTGACAACGACACTATGATGACTCATGGGATTGAGACAGTGTGTCCCCTTGGATGATCTTAAGATAGCGTGAACAAGAAATTATGGTTATAGTAATTCTTAAGTGGAATTTGACATATGCTCTTTGTGAACTAGAGTATGTCAGTTGCTCACATAATAGAGAGATTTGTAACTTAAGGATTTGAGACGTAATCTTGAGAGGTTGATAGCAGATACTCACATAATAATGGAGTGTTGAGTCATCTTTAAAATTAGATTTTGAGATAGCCAATATATTTCTATGGGTCCTATTGGTCATCATTTGTGTTTCCAATTCATGGTGACATATTTGTTTGAGGGATTTTGAGTTTGTAATCCATAAGTGTGCATAAGGACATTTTGATTAAAAATACAAGATTGCACTAGATTTTATGAATGCTTTTTCTAGATTTGACTAATTAATTAATTGAAGCCCAATAGAGTCAATTAATTAATTAGGACCCAAATAGGTTGGATTAGGTGACCCAAGCTCAAATTGGGATCAAGTAACTTAAGCTCACAAGGAAGCCTATATATACCAGCCTTAGGGGTTTAGGGCTTCAACTTTTGCTGTTGTCATCCAAACTCTAAAGAGAAAACCCTAGCCACATTTCTAAAAAGAGAGAAGACCACCATTTTCTTCTGCCAAGGTTTGTTAAAAGAGAGATTAGGCAAAAGATTGTTAGGTTTACAAAATCTATGATGCTTATAAACTACCTTTATTGGATGATTGATGAGAACATCTAGATCATAGGTATGACTCAAAATCTCTAGATTTACTTCTATTATGGTTTTTGAATGTTATACTTCTACTGTACTTTTGATTTAAAGAGCCTTAAGAATAGTATACATGTACCTTACGAGATCCAAGGTTAGGGATTAAAGTAATATGGGGTTTCTAAAAGCAACATGACAACTAAACATTGAAACCATTATATTAGCAGCACAACAACAAAATCATATGGCAAAGAAATAGAAAAATAAGGACCCTAATTTCAAAGGAGCAGTTTACTCAATGAACGAAACAAGTCACAAAAGGAGCGACCTACTTGTTCTTACTACGATTGGGTTAACCACATAAGTAACAAGTATTACAAACTTCATGGATATCTTCTTGAGCATCACCTTCACAACAAGACTTCTCAACTTGTTGCAAAACTAGGTAGGGCAACAACTACTTGCCTATGATCAAGCTACAAGTAACAATTCTATTGTTTCTCCTTTCACTATAAAACAAGTCCAACAACTCTTTGCTCATCTCAAGCCTCAAGTCATGGTAAATTAAGTATGTAGCAGTGTTTCCATTACTCACCTCTTAGGTATTTTTTTGACCTATTCTTTTCATAATACTTCTTAAATATTAGATAGTAGTGCAACAAATCACATTATGAGTTTTGTTATTCTTTTCTTTGCAATAACATCTACTTCTTCTACTATTATTAAGTTTCTTAATGGTTGTTTTGCACCTATAACCATTATTGGTATTGTTTCATTATCTCATTCTCTCACCCTTTTATAACGTCCTTTGTGTGCTTTCATTTCATTTCAATCTTATCTCAATTAGCAAACTCACTTGTTCTTCAAATTGTTTTCTTATTTTTCATTTTATTTATTTTTATCCAAGACCTTACCTCGAGGAAGATGATTGGCTAGGGTGAAGACTATAATGGATTATATTTTGTTCTCAATGATGCTACAATATGTAATTCTGCATTATCTATTTCTTGAGTTGATGTTTATCACAGACAATTAGGACATTTATCTTCAAAAAATCTAAATTTGTTGTCATATTTGGTTTTTAGAATAAATGTTTCAAACATTGATTATTGCAATATTTGCCCACTTGCTAAGTAATCACGCTTGCCTTTTTCTCATAGTTCTATCAATACTCATGCAATTTTTGAGATTATTCATTGTAATATTTGGGGTCACCATCATATGGAGTCTATTTTTTGTGCACAATATTTTCTAACCATTGTTGATGATTATAGTTGTAGGACTTAGGTTTATCTTATGTCCCATAAATTTGACATTCTTCCTTTTTATAATATTTTATCAACCTTATCGCCAATCAATTTGAGCAAAAAGTAAAGAAAATTCAATATAATAATAAGGAAGAATTTGTCATGAATAGTTTTTTTTTTTTTTTTTTTTCAATAGAATGACATTTTTTATCAAACCAATTGTGTTTACACTTTGTTAGGATAGAGCCTTGGAAAGCATGACGTGATATAATATATTTAAGATTCATTTAAAAATCCATTTATTTGTGATTCTTGTTTTCTTTTTTATCATATCGTATGCATTAATTACTTGTTTGAGCATTCACGTTCTTATCTCTTACATTGTACATGACTTGGGTGTATTAAGAGTTGCATAAAAGATACGAGTCATAGATTCTTTGTAAGATGATAATATGTTTATAGTCGATTTATGGATTTGGGTAATCCAATAGAGACTATAGTGCATTGTCTTCCAATTGTAGTGATGACTTGTCTTGGCCACTAGGATGAGTTTTCTATGGTTAGTGTATTAATGTTTATGGATATATATATTGGATAAGACTTAAGGTGAATCATGACGCAAAACCATCAATTATCATAATTCACCAAACTACTATACTGCATGGATTCTCAACTTTGAGAGAGTATTGAGTTTATGCCAATTTCAAAAAGAGGCTCTGACCTATGGGTGAGACCTTAAAGTAGTCATATATCCTTAAAGATTGGGTCATTATTGATGAAGGCTGGTGACAATAGATATTCTCAATAAAACACTATGATATCTCATATGATTTGAAACAGTATGTCTTCCTGGGTGATTCAAATGCCATGTCATCTAGAAGATTATGGTCGTAACATTTTCTTAGAGGAAATTTGACATATGCTTTTTGGAGGTAAAATATGTTAATTGATCATATAATAAGTAGGATATGAAACTCAAGGATTTGAGAGGTAATCTTGATAGGTGATAGTATTACCTTATTATGTTATGGACACTACTTCATAAGGAGTTTGCATGCAGTGGATAGTAGGTCAAGGATCCGAGCATTCACTTTATTGTAATAACATAGGATATTAAAGTGAAGTTGATTTACTTTAGTGGAGTGTTGAATAAACTTCAAAATTGGATTCTAAGGGATCCAGTATTTTCTTATGGGTCCCAATGGTCCCTACTCGAGTTCCTATTATAAGGAGACATGTTTATTGTGAGAATTTTGGGTTTTTGGATCATACGTGTGTATAAGGGTGTTTTGATACACAAGGTTGCATTAGACATTTTGACATCTTTTTCTAAACCAAGCTAATTAATTAATTGGAACTCATATAGAGTAATTAATTAATCAGGACTCAGGTAAGCTGAATTAGGTGATTTAAGCCATTTTTATGCTTAAGTCACTTAAGCCCGTAGGAAACCTTATAAATACCTCCTTAGGGTTTAGGACTCTAATTCTTGTTAGTCATCTTTTAGAAAGAGAGTCTTCCTTGAGAGAGTTAGAAACCTTGGGCATTCTTTTAGAAAGAAAAACCCACATTGGGGAGACGACTTCTACGATGGTTTTTTCAAGATCTTCGTTGGTCAAAAATTGATTTGGGAACATCCAAATCAAAGGTATATTTTTTATTCTCTTGAGATATCTCTAAATGGGTTTTAATGCCATGTTTTCCACTTAAATAGATTTGTAGAGAAGCTTAGAGTGTGAAAGCATGTTCTTATATGATCTAGGGTTAGGGAATATTGGAGAAATCCAAGTTCCTAACACATTCCTTAACAAAATGGGGTTGTTGAATGTAAACATCAATATTTTCTCAATGTTGCCTATACTTTGTGATTTCAAGCACATCTCCCTATTCAATTAGGGTAATTGTACTCTTGTTATCACATATCTAATTAATAGAACCTTGTCATTGGTTTTCTCTAGCCAAACTCCTTATGAAAGGTTTTTTTTTTTTTTTTTTTTTTTCTACAAAACCTTCGTATTCAAACTTTAGAATTTTTGGTTGCCTTTGTCATGCTTCTACTCATGCTTTGAAGAAAACTAAATTTGATTCACCTACCAAATGTTGTGTATTTATTAGGTATCTATATGATAAAAAGGGTTATAAACTTTGTGATATAAAAAACAACACAATCTTTGTTTCACATGATGTCATTTTTAATGAAAATATATTTTTATTCTCTCATATGCCTTTAACTCCTTTATGTTTAGTTCTTCCTTTACAATAGATGTTATTGATTTCCCTTCATGAGATGTGTCATCACTATCTACTTCTCCATTGTCACTTATGCTTCGTCATTCTTAGCATCCATGTCAAAAACCCATTTACCTACAAGATTTCCATTATAGTTTGGCTACCCTTCCTAACCAATTATCTTGCTTGACTAGCACTCTTTTAGTAAGCACTTCTCATCCTTTATCTTATTATTTATCATATTCCTCTTATCACCCCTACTCATTACGCTTTTAGTATGTCTATTTTATTATTATTAGAGCCAAATCCTATAAACATGTTATCCAAGATTCAAAATGGTATGATCTTCTCATTCTTTATCTCATTATTTATCATATCCCTCTCTCTCCCTCCCTTTTTGTGCCTTAGTATGTCATCATTATTAGAACCTAAATCCTTTAAACATGCCATCCAAGATCCAAAATGGTGTGATGCTATGATTGTTGAAATTTATGTTGTTGAGGTTAATAAGACATGGAGTTTGGTTGAACTTCCTATAAAAAAGAATGTAATAAGTTGCAAGTGGGTTTATAAGATAGAAGTATAGGTTAGATGGTTTGATTTAGTGCTACAAAGCTTAATATGTTATGAAAGGTTACAACTAGCAAGAATGACTTGATTTCCTTGAGGCCTTTGCTCCATTTGCTAAGTTAGTCACTGTCAAAGCTCTCTTGGCTATTGCTTCCATTAGAAATTAGCATCTTCATCACTTAGATATCAATAGTGTTTTTCTTCATGGTGACTTAGATGAATATGTTGATATGCAAATTCCACTTAGTTTTCATTGAAAGGGGAATACTCAAGTATACAAACTTTATAAGTTTCTCTGTGGTCTTAAGCAAGCATTTTGAAAATGGCTTTCCAAATTATTTCATGTTTTACTTGATATAGGATATCTTCAATTTAAATTTAATTACTCTCTCTTCAGAAAGAATTCTAGTAATTCCTTCATTGTTCTTGTTATTTATGTGGATGATATCTTGGTTTGTAGGAGTCATCTTTCTATCATTTCATCTCTGAAGTGATTGCTTTACCTTGAAAGATCTTGGTCCACTTAAATATTTTCTTGAACTTGAAGTTGCAAGCTCCAAGCATGGTATTTATCTTTTCTATAGGAAATATGCTTTTGATATTTTGGAGGATTTTGGCCTACAAAGACAAATATGGAACTTAACCTTTGGAAATCCAAAAAGCAACACATGATTTCTTGCTCTTTCGTTGAAGTAGAATATCATGCAGTGGTTATCACTTCTTGTGAATTTCAATGGCTTCTTTCCTTATTCCATGATCTACAGATCACCCATCAGCAACTTACCAACATGTTTTGTGATAACAAAGCTACTCTCCACATTACTGCAAATCTAGTGTTCCATGAACACACCAAGAACATTGAAGTTGATTGTCATATGGTTTGTGAAAGAATTCAAGCTGGTTTAGTTTGTATTGCATACGTTCATATCAAGAAACAATTAGCTGATGTCTTTACTAAAGCTTTAGGAGCTATTGTTTTCATTCCCTCACAAGTTGGGTGTATGTAACCTCCACACTTAACTTCAAGGAGAATATTATAAATCCTTGATTGATGCTTTAATTGTGGTTCATTTTCCTTATAACATTTTTTCCATTTTTTCCTCCATTAATGTCATCATTTGTACTTGTTTTACATCTATATATAACATCAAAGTAAGATATTGTTAGAAAAATTAGGCTAATCCAATCTAAGATAATCACCTTAGAAGGGGGTTGAATAAGGTGATGGTCTCTTTTTGAAAATTGAAATTATATGAATGCAAAAGACAATTATATACAAATATATAATAAAACAATATAAAAACAATTACATATAAAGTAAAAGAGTAGGGAAGAGAGAATGCAAACACAATATTTTTATAGTAGTTCGGGGCAAACCTGACCTACATCCACTCTCCTTTAGCTTCCATCCCAAACTTGAGGTTCCAATAATTTAAGGCTTCCAAACCAAGCCTTCAAGCAATACAAATGGATTATGGTTTCAATCCACCTTATTGGACTTTTGGCCCCAAGCACCCTTTACAAACCTCAAGAGATACCTCACTCTTGAATAACCCCTTAAGTGATACTCCACATTTGAGAATCCCTAAGTGATATCTCACACTTAGATTCTTTATCTCAAAGATTTACAAATGAAGATAATAAAGGATCTTACAAAATCCTAATACAAAACTTTAAGGTTCAAATGATATAAGAAAACTAGGATTGAATGATGCACTAATGATATGCAAGTTTTAGAACAATGGTGTACTAAAAAATACTCTTTCAAGGCTCAAATATATTCAAGAAAGGTTTAGGAAGGTTAAGCTCTTGAAACAATGAATATTGAAGTCTTTTTATGGAGGAAAAAAGGCCAAACTAACCATTGGGGGTTCGATCGGTCAAGTTGGGGGTCGACTGATTGACTAGTCGTTAGTAGTTAATGCTTAGTAGGTGATCGTTAGACCTCGATCGATTGAGGTAGGGATATACCGGTTGAGGTTCAACCTTGACTAGTTGAACAACCGTTCTAGAAGAAAGAAAAAGTTTTTTTTGCACCCCTCGACCGGTTGAGTTGGGGGTCGATCGGTTCCTCATTCGGTTCAATCGGTTGAGCCGTTTTTAGCTCAACAACCAATTTTTTCAACTTAAAACCTTTTAAAAAAGCTTGGAAAACATTTGACATAAGGTTTTAGTTGAAAACATGAAATCATCCAATTTTAAAGGATTTAAAATGAAAAAACTCTTGAATGATTTTGGTGCATAAGTAAAGAATGTAATGCATGAAAATCCTAGTGCACCAACAACCTTGCAAAAAGATCTTATGAAACTTGGGTCTTGAAAAACACTACTCTTTGAGGTCTTCTTCTTTTTCATGATTTCTCTTTGATTTGATTTGTCTTTATGATTGCTACTTTGGAAATTGTCTTGCTTAATCATACTTGAAATATAATCATTAATTCTAAACCTTATTTTGTTATCATCAAAACCGAGATTAACTAAATCTTAGTTTCATAGATATAACTTTTGCCCATTACAAATCCAAATGTTTCATTTTTTTTTTTAAAAAAAATATTCTAAAAACAAGGAACTTTTTAGAATAAATTTTAAGTACTTTCACATATTTTTTGTATAATATTTTGAGCAACAATTGAAAATATAAATAATAATTTCAATTTTTGCATTGTAAATAAGTGAATTGTCCTTTCGCAAACCATAAGCTAAAAATACTACTTTATATACATGAATTCCTAAACAAAATTTTGTTCCTATAGACAATTAAAAATTGTTGTTAAGAACTATTCCCAAAATCATTTTTTTTAGAAAGTTTTTTGAAAACATTCCTAAATCAGTCTTTAAATTTTCTATCTTACCCTAATTCCTTAAACTTGGGAATTAGGATTGATAATTAGAATCGTGGCTGACAAATTTTGTAATTAGATGTTATTAGGTGCAAAGTACATATATTTGGGCTTCAAATCATATCAAATAGAGACAAAAAAAAAAAAAAAAAACCTGACTTGGTAGGCTCAAAGGTCATCATTAATTATTCCACTGATGTATAAGAAGTCAAACAATAGAGGATTGTATCAAGAATTATGTATAATAAAAACGAGAAAGTCAATAAATTATTTTTATTCGTTACTTTAAAGTCATTTAACTTATTTTAACTCTTTTATATAAAAATTTAAATAATAGAAAAATATGTCAAATTTTAATTTTATTTTATTTCATATTTTTATATTAAAATTAAAAATGAGAAAATAAACTAAAAATCCAATATTTCTTCTTAGAACCAAGCATGGGTTTAAAGAATTTGAGGTACTATTTTTTCTTAATATGGTGCATTTAGTAATTCAATAAAGAAGGGGATGATTAAGTCCAATTGAGGAGATGAATATTAGGATTCAAAAATATAATGAAAATTCTTATAATTAAATTAAATCAAATTTAAATTGATTAATTTACTAAAAAGAGCTCAATCACACTAAAAATATTATGAATAGAATGTTTTAAGCCCATTATATTGCTCCATCAAACTAAGAAAATATATTGTTTTGTCTGGAAGCTTTTATTTTATTTTTTCTAATTTTAAATATTAGGTCCTTATTTATGACTTGAACTTAAATTATGAGTAAGTAAATAAAAAAACAAGATCAAAATTATTAAATTTATAATAAGAAAAATAATTGATGAATAAGAAATACAAATAGGTCTAAAAGGAAAATCTTAAGCTTCTACTATTATATCGAACATGTAATTATTAAAATTGGGACCAATTATAGCAGGTCAAGTATATAAATTATTTTTAAAATATATTTAAAAAATATGAAAAATAATTTAAAATATTTTGGATTATTAAACAAAGTTTTGTTCTATAAAACATGATAAAAGAGTTTTCAAAACTATTTTAAAAATTATTTTTGAAAATAGTTACCAAATAATTCCTTAAATTTTTACATAAAGAATGATAGCACTAGAGTTTGTAAAATTGTGCATCCAAACCAAAAATAAAAAATAAAAATTAAAAAAATAAAAAAAAATAAAAAAAGGGGAGAATGAAAATGAATAAAAATAAATTAAAAAAAAAGGGCAGTAAGGAAAGGAGAAACAGAAATAACCAAGTGAGGATACGAAGAGATAAGAAGGTAAAAGAAAGTTGATGGAAAAATCCAAAATGGAATAAATTTTGGAAGCAACAATGTGTCATCATCTTCTCTACCTGCTTGCCTTGTACCTGAAACTCCTTCTGTACCTTTCCCCTTCTGTCTCTCTCTAAAATTCATCGACCCTTTATTGCATTCTCTCTTGCCCTCGTGGGTTTCGCTTGTTGACCCAAGAGAGGCAGGGATTTTAGAGAGACAAACCAAAGGTGGAGACCGAAAAACCCTAGAAATTTCACTCCATGGAAGGTATTAATATTCCTATTCTTCATTTCAGATCATGTCCGATGTTTTCTTTTGTGATACTTGATGGGATTTTGCGAATAACTTTCAATTTTGGCGTTGGAAATTAGAAAATTCAGTCTTTTGCGTATGTGGGGCTGCTTGATTGCTTGGAAGAACGAAAAAAAACAAAGGAAGTAGGATTTTGAATCTTATATTTTAGCTTGCTTTGGTTTCCAAATAATGAAAAGCTCATGTAAGTCGCATTAACAGCTGGGTTTTGACTTTTTCTTCCTACATTTTTCTCAGCAACCAAACAGGCGCATCAGTTCTTTTTAATGTTATTGTTGGGCTGATTTCTTCGTTAATAGGTTGAGCATTCTAGTAAGAAGGTTGTTTATGTTTGGGTTTCCTGTTTTATTTCTTAGATTGATTGTTTTTAAATAGATATTGTATATTTTGTCCCATAATGTGATAATGCTATTCTATTTCCTATGGAAAGGTAAAGAAAATTATTTTCATTTGTTGGATGAATGATTTGTGATCCTGGAAATTTCTCTTTTTCCTATATGTAGGTTGTATTTAGGTCTATCATAAATTTCCGTATTAGAATGCAGGGCTATTTTCTACTTGAAATTTGTATCAGAGTTTCTAGTTGCTTTCATGCTTTTATGATGCGGCTTGACCAGCCTGTTTACTTGATGAATTTCAAGCCTTTTCCTTTAATAATTTTTTCTAGTAAATGTTCAAGGCAATGCTGGATATTGAAAAAATTGTTAAGTAGGGTTTGTGGGTTTTTGAATGAGGATGTTGCACCAACTTGTAATTGTCAGACCTTATTAATATATTCAAGTGGGAACCAAGCTCATTGACAAACAGACACTGGCTGAACAAGGCACAGAAATGTAGGATGGTATACTGCATTTGCTAATAAAGATATGAACTCATGAAATGAATGTGAACAAACAGTTGATCACATTCTTTTACGTTGCACATCATCGGGAATCTTGTGGCAGCTAAATTTTTCTTTGTTTGGGATTGATTGTGTGATCCTCTCTTCAATAAGACCAATGTTGTTAAGCTGGAATCAATGTTTTAAAAGGCTAAAGGTCGTCTTGAGGTGTTTTCCTCAGATGAGGTGAGGAGCAAGCTTGAGGCAAGACAACGCATAAGCCTCAACTTAAATAAATAAATAATAAAAAAATTAAAAAATAGAAAAATATGAATAAATCCACAAGAAAATTGAAAAATAAAAGCATATAAGCTTCATAATAAGAAAAGTAATTAGTCGTTATCGTTAAAATTTTCTAATTTAGATCAATTTCTCTCTTCTAAAAATTTAGTGTTTTTTATGGTTTCATCAAATAATTTTCAATACTAGTGTCACTATCACTAGTAGGAGCCTCCAAGGAATGTAATCATTTCTAATTGCCATAATATCCTTCCCATTAGAGAAAATATTATCCATTTTTCTTGTCTATGAATTGCAATGGTTTTTGTCCTTATCTATCAATAATAAAGTAATGATTATATATGAGTTCAACCATTAGGGTAGTCAACAATTTCCCAATTTATCTTTTTAATATCTCCTTTTCCCTTCCATTTAAAGGGTTAATTGGAAGTCAACCAAGTCTTATTTTGTAAAAGGCTTAACCCAAGTTAGGCCCCAATATAAAACTCAAGAAATCTATACAAAAGCTCACAAAAGCATTGAACTCATTAAAACTCATTGAATATAAGGTTTTAGCCTCTTAAGCCTTAATAGCCTTGAGGCTATAACGTCGATAGAGTGAGGCATAAGCCTCAATTACCCTTACTGAGGCTATAGCCTCAAAAGACTACTTCACATAGCCTTGTCTTGGGGCGCACCTCAATAGCCTTCTAAACATTGGCTAAAATGGACATTTGGTCGAGAAGAGGCAAAATAAAGTGTGGTTGGCTGCCCCTTTGTGCCTTTCATGGACAATTTGGTGGGAGAAAATTTGAAACCCTAACTGAGGCTATATCCTCAAAAGACTACTTCACAGAGCCTTGTCTGGGGCCCGCCTCAATAGCCTTGTAAAAAACTAGTTGAAATCGACACTTTGTCGAGAAGAGGCAAAATAAAGTGTGGTTGGCTGCCCCTTTGTGCCTTTTTTGGACAATTTGGTGGGAGAAATTGAAAGTGTGGAAATTTTGGAAATCACTCAAATAATTTTTTTTGTGTGATTTTTTAGATTTTGTTAGGCATTGTATTGGAGAGACATCTATGCCTATGTTGGATTTTGTTGATTGGATAGGTTCAAAGTAGGTCTAGGAGGGATCTGTGCTTTTTTCTATCTTTTGCTTGGTGCCCTTTGTATAGCCCCTGCATACTCTGGTGTACCCTTGTTGTAGCTCTTTTTGTAGCTTCTCTTTTTATACATCGTATATATGCGTTGTGCTTGCAAAAAAATGGAGACCTAGATGGAGAGGAATGGCAAAAAGGGATCTGTAAGGCCAACTTATGTAATAGGATAAGGCTCTGTTGAACTGAGTTGCAGATGTAGAATTCTTCACTTCCAGAGTTTAGTTACATTTAATTACAAAGTCTTCTACTTTTCTCATGCATCTTTCATATTTATAATTCTTTTGATTTTTATGTTTGTAATATTATTGGGATTTGTTTACTTATTGGCTGGTAGGACCATAAATGTTTCCTGGTAGATTTTTTTTTTTTCCTATCGTCGTTTTCAGTACCAATATTATGTATTTTTTTTTCTGCTTTTAATGTTTCAGAATCAAGTGAAGTGCACTCTGAAGAGAACAAAATTTGTGAGGAGAAGAACAAGAAAAGAAGGCTTAAGACACCATCCCAGGTTCAGGCTCTAGAGAAATTTTATAATGGTATGAATTTTCTGTTCACTCGCCTTGTTGTATAATGCATTCTTAAATAGCTTATAATTTTTTTTTTTCCTTTTTCTTTCTTTCTTTATTTTATTTTGTTTCATATTTTTACTTTTCCCAGAACACAAATATCCCACAGAGTCTATGAAATCAGAACTTGCGGAAGAGATAGGATTAACAGAAAAGCAAATTTCTGGATGGTTTTGCCACAGAAGGTTGAAGGACAAAAAGCTATTGGAAGATGAAGCAGGTGCAAATGGAAGGCAAGATCGTTCGAGTGGTGTTATACAGGATCGTGGCAGTGGATATAGACAGGATTCATGTGGCAGCACCAAGCACGGGGATTATAGGCATATTGATCCTAGGGAAGTTGAAAGTCGAAGGTTCTATGGGCAAGAATTTTCAGCTGCAGACCTTAATTATGAGCACAGGAGTCATTATACTGGAAATTTTAGTGGCATGGGTGACACATCATCAGAAAGTAGCTCAGATTTACAAGATAGGTTTTTTCCTCAGAATGAAGATCCTTTTGATGTTGAAACTTCAAGACTTCCAACAAGGAGTGGAATTGTCATGCCGATAAATACCAAAGGTGCCCAAAACAGGGGATTTGTTCGGCCATCAGGATATTTGAAAGTGAAGGGTGAAATTGAGAATGTTGCTATTACTGCTGTTAAGAGGCAACTAGGGAGGCATTATCGAGAAGATGGTCCACCACTTGGTGTTGAATTTCAGCCACTCCCCCCTGGTGCTTTTGAGTCATCAATTAGGGATCAAGATGATGGTAAGTCGTGATGCTTTTTCTGTATGTTAATGTTTCATGTTACTGGTCCTGTCATAACTTAGTGTCTGATTACTGGAGTTTCAGTTTTGTTGCACCAATTTTTCCATTGCTCTCAGTAATTTTCCTTTCCTTGATTATGTTAGGTATGTTAAATTTTCTGGAAATGAGTTAACAACTTGTAACTCTTTTATCTTTAGGCATATGAGAGTAGGAAAGCTAACCTAAGCCAAGTTGGGATGCTGGTGGGAGGGAGCACCAATGCTTTTGGGGGCAGAATGTATGAAGATCTGTTTCTTGAAATAGCTGTGTAATGGAAGTTTCTAGTTTTTTATCTTATTAAATATAGAGCGGGCGGATCCTTTGAATGAATTATGGCATCAAAGAAAAGGGAAAAAAACCTTTGTCGTTGCATATATGACTTATTTGTCTGAAAAAGTTATTTATCCTCAGCAATAGGGTAGTATGCAAGCTGAAGGTTAAGGGAAAAATGCTGGGTGCCAAACTTGAGCATTATAGTTTTGTGACAATTAGCTAAGTTGTTCTTTATAGGAGGTAATAGGAATTCCATGTCATATTAAACCATAGGACCATATGGTTTCTTCCTTAGGGTAGAGAGATAAAGAAAACCTGAAGTTTATCTTTAAAGTTTAACAGAGGACCCAAGCATGCTATTGGAAATAGGATGTGCAAAGATATGGTTCTTGAAATAGCCATGTTATTGAAGTGTCCAGTTTTATTTAATTTATAGAGTGTGTATATGCCATGCACTTGTGACGTGGTTATTAGAGTTTAAATAAGGTAGACCATGGGAAAAGGGAAAACAAATCCTAAAGTGGGATTGTGACTATTCAAAAAAGAGTCAGTGGTATAGTTTTATTTTATGAACATTGTCTTACTAGATAAGATGTCTTTTCTAGGAAGTAAAAAGGGATTTCTCATCATGTCTTAACTGTATAATCCATAGTTCCTCTGGCAGAGTAGCATAAATACTGACAGCTTGAAATCTAGGTTATTGCATCTACAGTTCAAAATTTACATTTAAATTCAAGTAAACAAATGTTTCATGGTTACATAAGTGATTATTGGATTCATTCTTGGATAAGTGATTAATTGGAAACGAGTGAAATCATATGTTACATGAGTGTCTTGTGGGAGGTTCTAGGTTCAAGAAAATGTGATCTACAAAAAAAAGAAAAAAAAAAAAAAAAAAGAAAGAAAGGAATAAGTCATGAGTTTGAATGGGAAGATCTGATATGAGGGTGGTAGAGGTGAACAGGGAGCAACATGGAAAGAGCTTCAACCCAAGAATTTGGTTGTTTCCTGAAGCTGTTTTGCTCATAGTTTGCAGGCTTGCAGCAGATCAGTTAAATTTGTTTAGTTCTTTTTATTTTCTTCATTCATTGGCACATAAAATTTTGAATTCAACTGACACAAACTGGCAGTGCATATGCTACAAGAATGGGAGTGATTGCATTTATTGTTATCTGAAATCTTACAACTCTTACATTTTATTAAATTGATTCCATGAAATGGATGTGTTTTGATTTAGTAGAGATGCATGGTATCCAGTTCATGAAAATCTCATCATTTTGGATTGTTTCGATTGCAGATAATATCAATTAAATCCGAGTTTGAATGTCAAATTTTATGGGTTTTTGTTTGTCTATTTCCTGCCAGCCCATTGGATTGGGAACATGTTTAACCATTAACTTGCATTTGTTTCCCATGTGTCATGATTGTGGTAAGTACAATGTTCAGTACATTTAATAAGCTTTGGCTTGTATATGATTATGAATGATGATGTGTCAGGTTCCTCAGTAATTTCAATGCTGAAGAGATTGAAGAACTATAATTTGATATATGCATGTATGCATTTATGTATTTGAAATTCTGTTTTTGATATATTATAGGTTTTATAATTATTGATGTGTCCTTGCTTTTTGTGTGGCTGTGAAGAAGAAACTGTAAATCATATTCTTTTACATTGTACAGTGGTTAGGGTTCTCTGGGAGATCATTCTGGCCTTGTTTGGGGTTTCATGGGTGTTCCCAGAGACTGTTAAAGAGGTATTGCTCAGTTGGAAAGACCCTTTTATGGGGAAGAAAAGGAAAAAAATTTGGAGTTCCATCTCGTTGTGTATTTTTTGGACGGTTTGGAAAGAAAGGAATAGGTTAGCTTTTAGGGGGGGGGGGGTCCTTAACTATACAGAAATTCAAAAATTCTTTTGTTTGCACTCTTTAGAGTTGGGCTCGGGTGTACATTGGTGAGGAGTCCTTATCTCTCTTAGGCTTTTTGGAGTGGCTAGCGTCCACTTAAGGCTAGTGAGGGTGTTTGTTTTTTTTGCTTCCTTTGCGTTTGGCTACTGTGTATACTCACTGTATGCCTTGTGGCTTTTTGCCTTTTTAATCTAATGCTTGCCTATTTATCAAAAATAAATAATAATAAAAATTATTGATGTGTCCTTTGTTGAACTCTTTTGCAGAACCCTACTATGTTGGCAATTCCATTATGTCCCAATCCCCAGATAATCCCGGAGTTCGCAAACCACCCAGTCTTAGTACTGTAAGCAGACTTTCTGATGCATTCTTTTTATGTTTTAGCAAATTTAGTGGTACTCAAATTATTTATTTAACATTATAAGTAATAACTGCGTTTCATTTCAAGTAGCATAGAAAAAATGGTGGAAATGCTAATTTATTTATTTACTTTTGATTTCATAAACTAATATCATAGTGAACCCTTTCATATCAGTTGACATATCTTCCAAACATTCTTATGCATGTAAGGGTGAAAAAGAGGATGGTGTTACTCTTTGTATATGGTTTATGGGATTGAATTGGAGGGAAAACTTGCTGTAAATTTCGACAAGGGCAATTTAAGGTTTTTTTTTTTTTTTTTTAATATGGAAATTGGATAAATATATCAAAAGAGCAACTAACATAAAAGGGGAGCGGTTCGAGTATCCAAGATGTTACACAAGGTGAGAGTAGTGAGCAAAGATAATCAAAAGAATGAAAAGCAAAGAACTGTTAGTTTAATTGGCTCAAGCTATCTGCAAAGTCAATAAAGAATGGACTCCACCCCCTAGCAAAACCACAAATACGAGGGTGAAATGGAAATATAATATTAGGGTTCATGATTAAAGCAAGGATGGTTAAGAAATTGGGATTAAAGGAAGGGCTGATTATATAAGAAGTATGCAAAGCTTTATGGAAAACAAAATCAAGAAGAAATAGGAGAAGAACAAGGTCGATAAACCTTAAGGCTCCTTTTGGATCATGAAAAGTTTGAGAAAAATGAACGAAAGAAAATAAGGAGAAAAAAATAGAAGAAAAGTAAAAATGAAGGAAAATGAAAAATAAGCTTAAACTCGATAAGTTTTTTCTCCCACCCTTTTTCAAATTTTTCCTCTCATATAGAGAATAAATAATTCAAAATTTTGTTAGTTCTAAAAAAAATTTTATTATATTTTTCTTTCATTCATATTTCATGTTTTTCATGAGAAATCAATTGATAAAATTTGAGTTTCTTTTCCTTTTTTTCCTTTCTCGAAACATGGGAGTCTTACAAAGGCTTTCTAGGAGTCTCACATAGAAAAGCAATCAATGGAGTTTCACAATTTAAAATAGAAGCTTCTATTAAATGAAAAGTTACTAAACTTTAGATGAATCAAATTTTGGAGAACTGCAACCTAGGAACTCTATGAATAATATTATAGAAATGAAGACTTTCCATAATGGCTTTTGGGAATGAAGGGCTTTCTCTCCAAAGGATGAAATATTCTTTTGTATGTAATATTTGGTCTTGGGTTAGGGTGTTTATAGTTTTGAGCCCTTATTCTCTTGTTAGCTTTATTGAGTGGCTAGACTCTAAGTAAGGGTAGGGGTTTTTTCCCCTTCCTTGTTTTAGAGTCTGTGGGTTGCTTTTGTATACTCCCTGTATACCTAGAGGGCACTAGTTTGGTGTTTCCTCTTTCTGATTAATATAATTTTCCTTATCTATCAAAAAAAAAAAAAGACTTTCCATAATGTCTAGTTCCAAATCCTATGCAAAATTATGAAGTTAAGAAATTGATGAGAAAAAAGGAAAAGAAAAGGAAAAATCTTATTAACAGCTAAATAAAACCCAAACTAACTATAAAAATGGTAAAATTAATAAAACCTATAACCAAACACCTTGTAACATGGGCGCCTAAGATTCCTAATTTGTAACATTTAATAATACGCCAAAGTATATGATTTTCACATTATGATCAAGGAGTTTAGAAGTAAGTAGATTCAAACAAATCCAACCAAAAGAACTCTTTCATGTGACACCTATGGTGGGACCCAACAATTGCTAGCCATCCTATTAGTACTAAAAATTTCTGGATTCATCTTCACCACCTAAAATACTTAGATTATTTTGTATTTCTATGACCTCTACTACAATTACATAAGAAACTTGAGTTCATTTGGGAGTGATGCTCGTAAAAGTGCTTTTAGCCTTATGGGCACTTTTGTTAGTAGCACTTTGACCGCAAATTTATTGTGATTGAAATACTAAATAATCTAGTTAAGAAAAACCAGAGACAGAGTTACCACAACTTTGTAGAATTCAGGGTTGTCATCCTTTAGGATCAACCCTGATGTGTTCAATTGTTTTTAGATTAGAAGGAATAATTATTTGTTAAAGCTAATAAAACCCTAATATAAATAAATGAGAATAAAATATGGATGCTAAAATATCTAACAAAAGCTAAACAAAAAGAAAAAAAAAAAGGGAAATGATCCTAAGAAGATCACAAGTTTTATTTTGAATATGTGAGAAAAAGTGAGATTTTTCCTACTTTGAGGATCAAAGAGAGGATACAAGATTAAACCACATCTTAATTTAGATCTCAAAAGTTAAATCAACCTTCAACTTTATTTCTGATTTTGATTGTTAAGCCCTTCATCCCAAAATTCATCTTGATCTCATGTATGATCAATTAGAGCAATTTATCCAATGATTGAGAGGCAATCAAACTTTACTAAAACCAAGCTAAACATTGATCGTCCTTTAATTGAGTGGAACTACTTAGATAATACATTCATGTATGATGAAAACGAAAAATTAAAGAGTTTAGGTTTAGAGTTTATCGTCCTTCCACACATTCCTCATATAGGTTGTCCATCTCCCTTGCTCCGTTTCTTCATATCACATAAAACTAGCCAAACATGGTGGAGAATTTCTCCTCAACCAATGTTTGGTTGCCAAGAAATAAAAATAGAAAAGAATCAAAAGGAAAAGAAAGAAAACCTAAAACTATATTAAAGAATGAAAGAAGAGGTGTTCAATCTCTCTCCCTACGTTCTATATCTTTTTAAACCCTAAAACCAAACAAATATATATAGCCTAACCCTAAAAGAGATATGTGACAACTTCTGATTAGCTGCTTATTCCAAAAATCACATGACAAATTTCAAAAAAAATAAAAATTGAAATTTGCAAATGTCTAGGGCCCATTACAGATTGGAGAAGGGCTGGGTTTGCAAAATTTGAAGTGGAGGAGGCTGGAACATGAAATGGTAGAACCCATTTCAAAATTTGGATGACTTTGAAATGGGAAGTTGTTTGGCAGCGGTCCAGTTTGCTTTCCGAATGAATTTTGAAGTGGATTTGAAATAGAAAGTCCCTCTTGCACAACTTGCTTCAATCAACCATAACTTTTTCGTTTCAACTCTGATTTGTGAACCGTTCGAAGTGTTAGAGTCCTGATTTCCCAAGCTTGAAATAATATGTGGCTTGCCTTGTAACTCCCATGAGAAGCTATCCAAAATTCAAGGTCAGAACTGATTTTCTTCAGTTTCACCCATTTTGCTTCTTCACTTGATTCTTGCTCCAACTTAGTTTCCACATAATTTCATCCTCTCCGACCATTTCCATAAGCTTTGTCTCTTATCTTTCATGATCATGCCTTTCCCTTTTTGGCTTTGCTTGGCTCTCAGCTTCTCGTTGTCTTAAATGCTTGACTCCCTTTCTGCCTTGGTCATGATTGAATTTTTCAATTCATATCTTTGCCCTAAAATTTAGCTCAAAATAAAAGTTAGCATCATAGCTAGGGCCTTAGCACCAATTCGAGTTAAGTTGAGTGATTTGAGCCTTTTGTATTGCATAAATCATACCATACATGTGTCGTTAGAGCACATAGTTTGGATTTGATGACACTTCTATCAGAAACAATTTTGTGGGGAATGAGTTAGTATTTGCATATAAACCAAAAATGTATTTTGAAAATGCCTTTGATGATGACACACAACAAAAAAAGTGATTTTTTTAGAAGCACCTGCCAAGTCTAGTACAAAAATGATTTCAAGTGATTATCTAGATTTTTAAAAGTGATTTTTAAAACTTCATCAAATGCCTAATTTCAGTAAGAAAAGTATTTGCAAGCATTAGGAAGTACTTCTAACCCTTTGAAAATCCCTTCCAAACAGGACTCTTAGTTTATTTAGAACGATAAGACAGTCATTTTATTAGGGAGCCATCTTATTGAGATGGATTTTTTTTTTTTTGATAAGTCTTATTGAGATGGAAAAATGTTCTTCACTTTCTTTTACTATGTAATTTTGCAGTTCGTCTGTAAATTGTATGTTAACAAGGAAATACATGGTAAGATGCAGGTTTCAAAGAAAACCTTAAATGCTATGTCATATGGCCATTCCTGTACACATTTTGCAAACACACAATGTTATGGGAATGCAAAATGTAGAGGGCCATAGTAGCAGTGTCTTTGTTATATAAGTGCAAGGGCATTGTTCATATAGTTTTGTTATATAAGTGCAAGGACATTGTTCATATAGTTTTATTATTAGTGAAGTGACTGACACTTTTAGGTACTGGGACCAGAATTTGACTTTGAGCTTGAATTCATTTCTGAATTTTTCTGAACAACTCAAGTTTCGGGAAATCATGTCTGAAAGCAATTATATGACAAGGAGCCTTGTATCAAGTCCAGGCTCAATTCCTGCGCTACTGCACTGCAACCCCCATCATGACTGCATCATGACTGCATCATGACTGCTGTTATTATGTCAATACTTCATCACCCCTCCTACCATTTTTACTGCACCAGGACCACCTGTTACTGCCCCTCTACCACAGTACTCCACCAACATCAATGCCAGATCACCACCACCATAGTTGCCACTCTTGTCACCAGCAGTGCATCTACTTCTATACTATTACTGTATCAAAATGAAAGGTCTATTTGGGGGATTCCCTCTCCAATTAAAATTTTCATTTGTATTGATCAACTCTCACTTACATTCTGTGCTTAAATTGAAATACAATAACAAAGCACTTGCAGAAGCTGAAGTTTCTCACTTTTGCTTGCACCTCTTCTGGTGCTGCATTAAAGCAAAGAAGGAAGCAAATGAATAATATTTACTTTTGAACTTGTGGAAATAATTAAAAACCTGCTGTTTTGCCTTCCCATTAGTTTTAATTGAAGTACATGTTTAATTTTTGTGCCTGTCTCTTTTTATTCTTGAAATTTATTGGTCACAGATGATTTATATGATAAACTAAATTCTTGTTATGTTCAAACACATTGCAGAGATATGAAGTGTGTAGTTCCAAGTTGGCTTCTCAGAATTCTTGTATGGAAGAGGCAAACTTTGGAACCATGCATGGATTTGATAGTAGGGACAATTACTCTAACCGCCAATTAAAGCAAAAGGCTTCTTTTCCTAATTATAGCAATTCGTCCCCTGGCTGGAACTTTTCCAAGGATATGCATGAAGATGCTGCTGGAGAAACCTCCTTTGTTAATAGCAACAAGAACTATGAGATGAGGTCTAATCCTGGTATTGAAGGGATGAGATTGAGTTCTGTTTCTAAACGCCGCCTTCATCCCTATGGTGGAAAAGTTACTAGTGAACAAACAGACTCTTGGTCGCATGAGTATGATGACATCAGGCCCAAGATTGTCCAGCAGAAGGAATACTTGAAATCTAAACCTTCAAATTTGATACTTCAGCAAAGTGAGTCTTGTGATGATGAAGGGAGAGAGCAGTTGAGAAATATGGCAAAGGTTTAATTATTACTTTATATCTTTTTGTTGATGTCTTCTATAGTTTGACGGCTATCATGATTAAAGTTTTGGGTTGAGATTGAATCTTGTGATTTTTATTTTCACAGATGGAAGAAGTTTGTCGAGAAAGGAGAGCAATGAGAGAATATTCTGATCCAGTAGGCGAAAAGGTGCAACCAACAAATGAAATGAGAGTGAGTGTTGGCTTGTCAAACTTCAAGGCATATCCTCAATTTGTTTTATTTTGATCAACTTTTTGCTGATGCCTCATCCTCCCTTCTTTTTTTCCATGAATGTTTGAAGGTTGCTAAGAGAGTTAGAGATGAGTCTCCACCACTGGACTATGCAAAAAAATCATCATTTGCTGAAACACCAACATGGGGAAATCAGATCAAAGGGTTAGTATAAATTCCTCCATGTGATTAGTGTGTCTGTCTTTAAAGCTGTCAAAAATTCATGTTATCTTGTCCCAGTAAATTTTTTGGCTGGAAATTTTCTTGGCAATTGATTCATTAATAAATGAAAGGATGAATTCTATATCTCTAATTAGCACACAAGTAAAAATTATAAAACACCTGATTCAAAAATTATGAACACTTGATTCTAGTGGAGTGTTTATTTAGTTCTTGAAAATCAATTCACAGTTGTGGTAGATGATCTATTTCCAACCCTTCTAGTTTTGAGAATTTTTTTTTGAGCCTATGAGGTTGAGTTCATTTCATCTGTCACCCATGATATAGAATTGCTTTTGTAAATTTAATGAATAAGCAGAGGTTCTTTAGCAAGTCAATTGCTTCATTGTTTTGGAAAATGACCGAAAGTGCCTCCTTACTGTGATGATTTAATGAGTGGGATTGGAGTTGCATCTTTTCTGAGTTGTGTTAGCCCACTGTGAACATCCAGAAAGCATTGCCATAGGTTTTGCTTTTAGTTAGGCTCTGAGAATCTCTAATTTTTGCATGTGGAAGTATAAAGCTGGAAAGACAATTGGTGGAACTATTGCCAATGCTACATCGTTCATAGTTGCTCCTCATTGGTCATAACACTGATAGCCTTGTTCTCGTGCATGATGCTGTACTGGCTTATCATCTGCGTTGTAGTTATGAAATTAAATTTTTAGCTGAGGTGCCTCTATACATGTGTATGTGTTTGTGTATGCGAATAGCAATGCCTTTTTCCTTGAATGCCAATTTCCCTAGTGTCTGGGTGTTCCTTTGATACTAGGTGTTGTGTTGTGTTCTTTACATGCATGTACTGGGATAATTGGAAAACATTGAAGCCATCAACACAGCTTCTCTTAAAATTTGAAATGGCTGAGTGGTGGGACATAAATGAAGTCATAGAACTGATACCATCCCTTATGTTCTTATAATCCCTGGTTTTCTGTACTGGTCCAATTCGACATACCTGGTAACTTGCTAACACTGCTTGGTTACATCATCTAGGTCTGCTATGGAGATGCCATCTAGTTTCAGTGAGGATGAAACTGCCGAAACCAGTTCTTCTGTGGATTGAGGAAGCAACGATAGAGAGATCTGAAAGTTTCTCAATGTCATATCTGAAAGAGAGGAAAGAAATGGCTACCATGCCAAGTAAAGACGCAATGAAGCTGTACAGTTGAGAACGATCTGTTTAACCACAACATTAAGCACCAGTAGGATCAACACCAGAAGTAGAAGCAGGAGAAAGTTTTCAGTTGATTGCCCCGCCCAAGTTCTTTTGTCCCTTACAATGCTTACCTGTTTATACATATATATATGTACAAAATCTTTTAGCTTTATTGCCTAACTGAGATTGAGATTCTTTTGGAGTTTGATTGTAAAAATCTCAGTTGCCTGGGAGCTCTTCTAATCTCAGATTCATGCATAGGCCTGATTGCATGATACATTAAGAGCTCATGGCTTATGTTTTCTTCTCTATTTTCCCAATGAAGGGTTTGTCTTATTTGGTTTCAGAAGGTAGATAAATATCTCCAACTTCTGCAAAATACTTGGAGAAAAACAATTATCGTGTCTGATAGAGCTGGAAAATCCTTCTTACAAATCAATGAAAAGCTGTTTAATCAACTGCCCATCTGTCCACTTCTTCTACTGATCTGTCTGCATAGTCACAAGTCAGGTTTTTTTCCCTTCCCGTGTAAAAATCCATGCGCATAACTTTTCAGACATCTTCAAGAACACATGAAATTATATGAAAACAAAATTCACCATACAGAACAATTTCTTGATATATATTGTCAGGGAAAGAAAATAATTTTAAATCTTAAATCTTAAAACAAAATAAAAAAATATCAATCTCCCAAACAATCTTGAAAACCCCTCATAAAGAATTCAAACTTTGAGGTATTGGACTGTGGGGTCGAGGGGATGCCTACACAGAGGGCAAGACTTCCTCTCCGTCAGCCACCGCCATATGCAAAACCCATGAAACCTGTGCGCACACCCCATGCTCTTCACATCCTCATCCCCACTCTCCATCTCCTCCTGACACACCCCACACACTTCCCCCTCCTCCGCCACCGTCTCGCTCCTCAGCCCCTCCAACACCGGATCCACCGTTTCCGCCAATATCCTCCCCATCTCCACCATCACTCCCTGCTCCGTCTCCCTCAACACCGCCTCGAAGTCCCGGCAATCCGCCGCCGCCCGCGACCGAGCCAGCTCGTACGTCATCCTCTTGAGCTTCCGCAGCTGGAGCTCCTCTCCGTCGAATCTACCAGTTCCAGCTTCACTCGGGCGGTGATCGGCGACGATCTTGCCCCAGTGCTCCAGTCGGTAGAGAATCTGGGCTGTTGCTCTGGCTATCTGAAGCTCATCCATGGTTTCAGGCTTCTTGAGGATAGAAGAAAAAGGAGGTTAAAGAGTTCCCACTTTCAGAAGAAGATAACCGTTTTTTGAAAGAATTTTAAACGGATAAATAATTTGGTGGGCGCTATGCCGTGTTTGGTTCGGTCTCATCTCAAAATCATTACCCAAACAACACGGGAAACGCGCATTCACTTTTTCCTTTGACACGTAGGTATGACTTGAATGGTCAGGATCAGGAGGCGGTGAAGTGTGTTTGACTGTTGACTCTCTTTTTCTTTTTTCTTTTTTCTTTTTAATTTTCTCCTTTTCCTTTTCCTTCTTGTAAACGTGTTAAAAGGGGGAAGTTTGTGATTTGGAAATGGGGTGGAAGGATCTGGAATCTATTTTTACACATAGATATACCTTAAAAAAAAAAAAAAAAAATTATTTTCTATTTTTCTTTTTCTCAAAATATGTTTCAAAATTTATTTTTTAAAAACAAAAAATAGTAAAATTATTTAAATTTGATTCAAATGAAAAATAATAAAAATAATGAAATTGGATATCATTTATTTCTTATCTTAAAAAAAAGTGTAGTAAAAATTTAACTTGATTAAAATTAAAAAGAATTAATAATTTATTTATATTTTTAAACCATAAAAAATGAATTATTTTCAATAAAAAAATAAGAAAAAATCTTGATTGATTTAAATTCTATTTGACAATGATTTTAGAAGTGTTTTTGATCTAAAAAGTATTTTCGAAAAAAAAAATGAGATGTTTAATAAAATTTAGGAAATACTTTTAAATTTTTGAAAAATCACTTTGAATTTATTTAGCAACTATTTTTTGGAATAGATTTATGTTCTCCATTATAAAAAATTAGCAAAAACATGTTTGATAATAAAAAACTATTTTAAAAAATAGAAAATATGATATTTTTAGAGAACATCTATTAATTGTTTTCTATTATTTTCACTTATTTTCTAAGGGTTATTTTAAAAAATAATTATACAAACATGTAGAATGATTAAAAATAAACTATTACACATAAAAATTATTTTTAAAACACATTTTAAAATATTAAAAATAAGTTAAAAACATGTAAATGGATTTTTATTTTAGGAAATCTCAAAGAAAAGTTTTAAAAAACTATTCTTTAAAATTATTTTTTAAAACAGTTTTTTAAAATTATTTTTAAAAACAGTTATAAAACAAATCCTTATAGTGTTGAAAAATCACTTATAATATTTTTTGGAGAAATATTCTTTTAAAAACATTTCTAAAGAAAATATTTAAACTAAAAATACTATCAAACGTACTTTTAACCTTTTACTTGATCTGAGGGGAAATATAAGGTGATTTAGTCCAAAGGTTTTAAATTACAATATTAATGAAAATAATATTTTCATTATCACTAATAATAATGTCCGCAAAATTAATGATAATAAAATCGAACATAAAAATTGATAGATAGAATAAAAAAAAAAGGAGGACAGGCATCATACCAAGTAGAGCAAGGAAGATTGACGAGAGCTACGATAACAAAGATAACCAATGTAACCAAATAATGTAACAAAGTTTATTTGTGAATAATATTTATATTTTATTTATTATATTGTGGGTCCCACAAGGTATTTTAAGTAAATTTATATATCCGATTTTTTTTAAAGATATTTTTTAGTTTTGTTTTTTTCAAAATATGAAAACTTTGTATTGATGTTTTTCCCTTTTTTTGGGGAGTTTTCTAAAATAATAATTTTTATTTTTATTTTTATTTTTTAAAAAGAATAAAAAATAATTACAGCTCATATAACACGGGTATTAATATTCTTTTAATATTTATATTAATTATTTTAATAATTTTTAAAATTGATTGGGTCATGCTGGGGCGTAGGGATGGTGCCATGTAATTTGTATTTAAAAAAAAAAAGGCAATTAATGAGAGATTAGAGTTGGATGATTAAATAGCATGAGGACTTTATTTAATATCAAATGGCTATAATTAAGATAATTATGAGCAATTATATGAGACAATTCATCATTTGTAAATTCAACTACAAACTGTTGTTGTCGGTGCTAAGTTTATAAAAGAATTAATTGGTTAAAAGGGATGAAATAATTCATATATTTTTGAATTTAACCATTTTCATATTTTTGTTTGAAGAATAACTCATTTTTGAACATAAATGTCATTAACTATTTCAAGTATTTACATGTATGTTTTAAAAGAATGATTATTTTTACAAGAAAAAATAAGGGTATTTTTGTCAAAATGAGACTAAAAAATGATGAAGGGTTAGATTTTTAAAATTAGGTTTTCAATGACCATGTTAATCAAATTACCCTTTATGAAAAAGGGGCCATGTGACAAGATGATTAAAACATGGAAGCCGATGTAAAAATAAAGAAATGGGAATATATATAAGAGTGTCCAATTTATGAAAATAACATAAATACCATATACAATTCAATAGACTAAAAACAATATCATGTGAGAAATGAGGAACAATGCAAAAATAATATAAAGAAGTTGAGAGAAAAGAAATGTAGACCTTTTTATAATGGTTATGCAAGTCACCTACATCCACTTTCCCCAAACTACAAATAGAGTGGGGTTTCCATTATTTTAAAGACTTTTATAGTCAACATTTTCAGACTTTTACATTTGGATTCCAAGGTTCCAATGCCTCTTTGAATAGTCACCCTCCTTGAATAGATCTCTCACAAAGAGTAGGAAAGAAAGAATTCAAGGATTCCGAATCTAGTAGCAAGTTAAGCTCTCAATATATGAAAAAATTAGGATGACTTTGAAGATGCATAAAAAGATTTGCACGTCTAGAAATCCATGTACTTGTAGAAAAACTTTAAATAAGAAGAAAGAATGTTTTGCAATTGAATGTAGTTGTTGTCTTATCTATAAATGTTCTAATACTCTTCAATGTATAGGTTTCCTCTAGTTGAGGGACCCTAAAAGTCACAAGCAGACCTCAATCGGTCAAGTAACTAGTTTCATTGGTTCATTAGTCGTTGCACATTATGCTCTTGAGGTGACTTTTGGGGTTTAGGTACTCAACTTTTTAGGCAACTGGCTTAATGGACTCTCAACTGGTCCTCAACCAATCGAGGCTCTTACCTCAATTGGCACACATATAATAATGGAAGAAAGAGAAGAAAAAAATGCACCATCAATCTATCAAGTCCATTTGGCTCAATTGATTACACTACACAGTGCTTAAAATGACCCAATTTGAGGTTTAGAACCTCCATTAACTTGTGTACACATTCTTAAAACCTTTTAAGGTAAGTTTAGAAAAAAAAATTAGCTCAAGGTTTTAATTTTAAACAAAACTCATTTATTTCTTTGATTAAAAACAAAAAAAAAAAATCATTTTAAGTTTGAGGGATGAAAATAAAACTTTTAATGCATGAAAAAAATTTAGACTTAAATGCACCAACAAATACTGTCTTTCATTGAATCCTAGGTCATTTCAAGTCTTTAAGAAACCCAAGTCTTCATTGTATTGATTTTCTTTCATTATTGCTTGAGCTTTCTTTGAATGTTTACAAGTAAATCTAAAATACTTAACTTGATTTTTAGGTAACTTTAACCTTATTTTGTAATCATTAAAATCCAATTAGGAGAACCCTTGAGTTAACAACTAGTAAACCATAAAACAAGTCATACATTCATTACCTATAAAGTATAAATTGATCAATATCATAGTGATCAAACTTCAAAGGCTACCATGAAGTTCGACAGTGAGGAGAATGTAGTCAAGATAAAGGTCCTTATGAGAAAACCCTTATGAGAAAGGTCTTGTGTAATATGGTTTGATTCATGTTATTTAACATCCTTATTGTAATGCTCTTATAGAATTAATATAAATCCTTTATTACATTTTAATCAAGCCCTTTTACACCATTTAGAAATAAATGAAATTTAATGGATGTTTGGTAAATCAACTTATTGACTTAATATGACTTCATAACTTAATTTAAATAATTAAACAAATCAAACATAGTTAGTAAAATAACTTAATGGTACAACTTAAAATTATTTTTAACTTCAAGTATTAACTTAAAATAGTTAACTTATTCTTAATATTACAACTTAAATCCTTTTTACCTCATTTCCCCATATTATTGAGAGTATATTTTAAAATTATGATTCTATATCCATAACTCATTTTTTATAATAAATATTTTATGGTTATCTTATATATCTACCATCTTTATATATAGATGTTTTATAAATAAATTTATTGCTCAAAATTAATAAAAATGAATATAGATTAAAATGAATAAGAAGAAATATTAGTTAAAATTAATGAGAGTAAATGTGTCAATTTTGTAATTTAGAATAAATTTTAATTTAATTGTATCAAACAACCTTAATACTTAAAGTAGAAAATAAATCATAAGTTTAAATTAACAACTTAAAAACACTTTAACTTAAAATTAACTTAAGTTACTAAGCAATAAGTATTAAGTTTTACCAAATACCCACTAATAATAATAATAATTGGAGGGGGGTCTAGTGCAAGTTTAGTGATTAAAAAGTCTTGAATTCAAGCATAGAGTATGACCTAATGTGCAAAAAGGGCCCTAACATATGCATACAATCACTTGAGGAAGGAAGATACAAGAGTATTCTCTTAGGCACACTACATTTTGTCAAGAGGAATTATAATATTTGGAAATGGTGATGGCCTCCTCAAATAGGACTAGACTAATGATATTGAGCATTAAATTGCTTGGGATACCCATATATTAGACCGATACATCCACTTAGACTAAGTGGTAGTCTTTATTAAAAGGTGAGAGATCTTACTACATCCACTTTTTGGCTTCCATGATGGAACTACTATTAAGTTTTCCAAACTAGCATTAAGCCTTGTACTTCGGAGAGTCAAAGACAATTCAAAGAAAGTCATGGAACCCAAAAATACTATCACATGGACAAGAAGGTGAAGAACTACTAACTGATCCACCATTATCACCTAATGAGTCTACCAGCTCAAGGTCGCGTACTATAGGCTTAAAAGATATAGAGACTAAACTATCAAAAATGAGACAAGCAAAAGTTTACAACTAGAATTTCTCATTTGCATTGCATCCTTGATAGATGAGATAAACTAATTGAAAATCATAATGGAGAAAAGTTTGAAAAGAATAATTAATTTCATAATTGAACATATGAACACAATAGCATTGTTAGCCATGCAACAGTTGAAGTCACCCAACTAGATGGAATCATGCTTCTAACTCCTTTTGTTGGTAGACGGAGTGTATATATTGGGTTGTGAAAGTTGCTTGGTTCTTCAAAATTAGAGATCAACTTGTGGGGAAGTTGGTGGAACCACTTTAGTGTTGGTCCTTGCAAGTTGAATGGAAAACCTTACATAGTAGTATATCATTATTTTGTGTCAAAATCATCATTTTTTATTTTTGTAGGAGATTTTCTAGTGAGTCATTATCTCATTGAACATGTTGAATTTAGGAATGACGAACCCCTTAAAGGCTTCTTTTTGTATAATGGCATCAATAAATGATGGAAGTGATTCCTCATATGGCTTATAATGCTTCAATTATTTTGTGTGGTTAGGTTGAATCAATAATCATTGGTCGTATTGACATTTTTTTGGTCATATAGTTGTGTGCGACTATGTTGCATTCAATTGAAGTTAGTAGACTATTGTTCTCTTGTTGCTTCATGGTTGATCATTTTATTGTTGTACTTCATCGCAATAGTTGTGAGTTGGGTGGACTAGAGTGTTGATTGGCTCTATTTAATTCTCCTCTAAGTTGTGCATTTTCTTAGGCAAGATCCTCATTTTTTTTGTTCTAACTCTTCATACACTAGAGCATCTCATTTGTTTCCCAATTTCTTTCCTTCTTCCACATGTTTTGGATTCTTGATATATATGAGGATCATCTTATGGACATCTGTTATTGTTCCAAGTTTACACCATTGCTAACAAATGGCTTTTCTTTTATTCCCACAAATGATGCCAATCTATTTCATCCTTTGATGACTCAAAATTCATCATTAACTAATCTTTGTTCATTCCTTGCAATCATAAAGTTATAGGGATGGGCCAATTAGGTCTACCTCTCTCCAATGATCAAATTAGTCATGGTTTTACATAGAAACTAATAGACAAAGAATATTTAAATTTGCTTACTTCTCGATGGACAACTTCAATCCCTTTATAGGCCTTTGGAAAGTTAATCTCATCATTACTTACATTGTCCATCAATGTATCGATTATAATCTCACTTAAAAGAAACGTTTGTTACACATGGGAAGGGTTTTCATTATGACTTAATAAGCTTGACTATTTCATTAATTTTGAGGGGGTCATCAGTTTGGGAATTTAGTATGTGGCAATTCATCCATTTTGTTATGGGGAAGCACACGAATTTAATATGTGGCAATTCATCCATTTTGTTATGGGGGAAGCACACATAGATGATACGATAGGGTATATCATCTCAATAATGATGGAGGTCAATTCACATTTAATGAATTATGAGTTATGACAATGATAGGACTTGATTGATGATTGTGTGGCCAAATGTCATCTTAAAATGTTGTTACTACCTTTGGTCTTTAAAAATGGGGCTCACCCATGTCTTTTGAGACACACTTGTGATTTGAAGCTTAACCCATGTCCTCTCAGTCCAATTTGCATGGTAACCCTAATTTAGGTAAAATTATAGGATATTTGATTGCAAAGTTACAAAAGATCTCCATTTTAGAAAAATGAATCGCTTTTTCAAAACAAGAAGAATCAACTTTTTTGGATAAAAATACCCTCCATTAAACTTGTTTATACCACATCAAAACACTTTTTATAAAATAATGTGAAAGGAATTTTTATCAATTTGAGGTTGTATTTATAATTTTGAAAAATATAGAAATTACTTTTGTAAAATTTTGGTCCAAATTTCTCTTTCTCTCATCTATCTATCTATATTTATGAAAAATTTATTCAAAATTTATTTCTTCTTAAAGCTCCTTTAAAAATATCCACTTTAAAATTTACAAAAAGAACTTTATGGCCTATTTTGTAATTATTTTTTAAAACAATTTTGAAAAATAGCTTTTAAAAACTATTATCTGATTTTTATTGAATAAAAGAAATGTTTTTAATATATTTTTAATATTTCTAAATATGTTTTAAAAATAATTTTTATATTTAGTATTTTATTTTTAATTATTTTACAGATTTTTATAGTTATTTCTTAAAACAACCTCTAAAAAATAAGTGAAAACAACAAAAAATAATTAAAAATGTTTTCTGAAAACACAATGTTTTTTTTCTTAAGAATAAAAAATAGAAAATAGTTTTTGATTGTCAAATGTATTTTATGTGTTTTTTGTTTTAGAGAAGAAAGACTGTTATAGATAAACAACTCCTAAATAGCCTTTAATTATTATATATATTGTTTTAATGTGTATCAACATATAATTAAATGCATAGTAGGTCATTTTTACTCATAGAAAAGATCTTAATTGTACAAAAACTAAGGATTTGTTTGTTTTTTAATAAGTCTTAAAACAATTTGCTTTAAAATTTAAAACATATTTTAGAGTTGTTTGTTTTTAAATTTATTGCTTTTATGAGAAAAACTTGTCTTCTATCTCAATGGAAAAAAGTCATTTTATCCTCTTTATCTTCTTTCTCTTTCAACCTTCTTTAACTTTGCTATAATATTTTAATCTAATTTCTTACACCAAATAAAATCAAACTAAGTTTTTGAAAATTTTGAAGAAAAAAAATCTTATTTTAAAAATTAGTTAAACTACTTTAATTTTATCCAATTTAAATGAGAAATAAATTTAGTATAAAATAGTAAATTTGTCATAAAAAATATAATTAAAATTAATTTTTTTAATCCATTTTCCTCTTGTTTCTCGAGAAAATTTAAATCTAAGATTTTCTTTCGTAAGTTGTTACTCAAAAACTGAAACTAACATAAAGATTGTTCAATTTGAATAAGAAATTAATCTTAAATAAATCTATAAAATTTCAAAATCAAAACTAAAATTCTACCACATCTCCTCACTATTTTCACCTCATGATTCATCCAATTCTCACAAAATTTAAATTCCATAAATTTTTATAAAAATTATATTAAAATTAATTTATCATAAGTTTTCAAAATTCAACTTCTCACCCTACAACAAAACCTAAACAAACTAAAAGTCATCAATTCCAATGATTTTTTTTTTTAATTACAACACTAAAAAAAAAAAAAAAAAAAAAAACCCAATTAATTTTGAATAATAGAAAGTTAAGATATAATACTCTTTTCCAAACTAAAAATCCAAAAATTAATGGATTATCTCATCAATGGAAAACATATTTTAATTACAAATCTATAAATTTGAATATATATCACATAAAGATTTCTAACATTTTCTTAGAAACCAAATATAATTAAAAATATTAATTATAATCCAATTTCCCACTAATTATATAGTTAATCATTTCAAAATTTTTATTATAGTAATAAATTATAATAATTTGGTAAATCCTCTTAATGACTTAATAAGATTTTAATGACTTGATTTAAGTATTAAGAGTCTTAAATATATTTAGTAAAATATACATAAAGTTAAAATGACATAAAATAAAGTCAAAATAAATAACTTTTTTAAAATCCTAAATATGATTTGCTTCAATTATAATATTTGTTTCTTTTTTATTTCTCTTTCATAGCCTTATACTTAATATCACCGAGGGTAAAATACGTGAATTTAATGGTTAAAAACAATTAAATTGATTTTACTAAACAACTTTAATATTTAATTTAAAAATTAAGTGATAAGTTTTTTGTTATTAGTTAAATTTAATTTAAAGTTAACTTAAATTATTAAATATTTAGTTTTAAATTTTACCGAATATTATCAAATCTCTTCTAGACCAATAAATAAGATAATACTGTGATAAAAACAATTAACAATAAAACTTTAATTTCGTTAGTTATGTGATATCTTACATCAAATAGGAGAGAATTAAGTTCTTGACGCTATATAAGTAGGACTCTTTTTAACCTTGTAGGCGTGTTTTAAAGCCGTGAAAGACCCTTTGGGTTTAAAGCAATATCTAAATAGTTAAGTACGAATCATTACAAATTATATCATAATCGTTTCTTGACCCTAGTGTGAAGATTTGTTTGGTCTCATAAGGAGTGTTTGCTTGTTTAGCCTCATAATCCTATAAGACACATTAAACCCAAGTTAAACTTAATTCGATGTATGTGAGGATTTGTTTGGCCTCGTGAAGAGTGTTTGTTTGTTTAGCCTTGTAATCATACGAGACACATTAAACCCAAGTTAAACTTAGTTCGAAGTATTTAACTCAAATATAGTAAGCTCATTTTTCAAAATCAGGTTAGGTTAAAGTTAAATAAGTTACAATTATCTTGATCGAGTTATATGGTTCAAAATTAAGCTGTCTGATGTTGGATCCAAGCAAACTCGTTTATTATTATTTTAAAATTTTTTTAAATACATTTGTATCAAAGTAATAATAAATAAGACAGCCTTTTAGGATAATAATAAAAACGTAAATAAAATTTATATATTTTTCTTGTAAAATGGAATTATACACGTATATATTTATAATATAAATTATAATATTAAAACAGTTTGAGTTAGCCTCCAATGGTCTAAAACCCAAGACAGAATTCAGACAAAAAAAAAAACCTTAATTTAAATATTTTGCAAATATTAAAATAATTGATTTGATTTAATTATTCAACACGTGCATGCATAACCTCTAATTTTGATAAATTTAAAATTATTTATAATAATAATAATAAATTCAAAACTGTGGGTAAACGTCATGACGTGGATTAATAGCAAAACGTAATGTTGTAGGAGTTTTAATTCGACAACTTACATATCTGCGCCCAATATACTCTTCCGCAAAGCATGACTCCTCACTTGGCCCATTGTCCATTCGAAACAAGCCCATGAGATGCGATCCACGAACCCATGAACAAGATGGTGTAACCACGATCTCATAAGAGAATTGTGAAATTAATCTATGAAAGCCACTAATTAAGCCACGATCATTTCTTGTGTTGATAAAGATTTGTTTAACAATTATTTTCGAGAATAGTTTTCTACTTTTCTAAACAAAAATAAAAAACTATGTTTGATAACCAAAAAATGAGTTTCTATTTTATTTTTTAAAAAATCGAAGATAATGTGTTTTTAGGTAATATATTTTTAATTGTTTTAACTTGTTTTTTAAGAGTTATTTTAAAAAATGATTTAACAAACATGTAGAATAATTAAAAATAAAGTGTTAGATATAAAAATATTTTTTAAAAAATATTAAAAACATGTTAAGAATGTTTCAACTTTTTCAACAAACTTTTGTTTTAAAAAACATTGAAAAATAGTTTTCAAAAATTATTTTTTAATTTCTTTTTTAAAAATAATTATCCAACAAGATCTACTGTTTTTTAGAATAGCTTTGAAAAATGTTTTTTAACGTTGGTACAATAAAAGTTTATTTGGGAATCTGAAATATTTTTAACATATTTTTAATATTTTTAAGTATGTTTTTAAAATAATTTTTATATATAGTGTTTTATTTTTAATCATTTATATATTTGTATAATTATTTTTTAAAACAATCCTTAAAAAATAATTGAAAATAACTAAAAAATGTTTTCTAAAAACATCATATTATAAAACCGAAAACGGTTTTCTAATTGAGAAGTATAATATTTTCCTTTTTTTCTAAAGAATAAAAAACTATTCTTAAAAATAATTACCAAACAAACCCTTAATATTTTAAAATAATAATAATAATAATAATGATTTATTATATAAGTAAACATGCAACTTGTACTATATATAACATTATTCTAACTTTTATATTAGAATCTAAAAAAATAAAAAATAAATAGTCAATAAAAATAAAATTTTTTATCACACTTAAAACTATAACTTTTGACTTGTAAAAAGCCAATCTAAACAAAATATACTCTATTTTTTAAATCATCATTTTCTTTTTTAATAAAATCACTTTAATTAAAGACTCTTGTGAAAGTTAAAAAAAAAAAAAATACCATCTATTTGGTAACTATTCTAAAAAATGATTCTAAAAAATAGTTTTTTAAAATAATTTTTAAGAACTATCGGTTAAATTTTTATAAAATAAAAATCTGTTTGAAAACTTAAAATATTTTTAACTGTTTTTAATATTTTTAAAAATAATTTTTATATGTAGTATTTTATTTTTAATTATTATATTTTGTATAATTATTTTTTAAAATAATTTTTAAAAATAAGTAAAAAAATAAAAAACAATTAAAAGATATTATCCAAAAATAATTTATTTTTTTATTTTTAAAAATAAAAAAATAGAAAAGAATTTTTGATTGTGAAATATATTATAAAAAATAATTTCAAACTTACTGTTAAAATCCAACGTGTGTAAGTCAACAACAAAAAGAAAAAGAAAAAGAAAAAAAAGAATCGAAAACGTTATTTAAATATTAAAGAATGGCCGCCAATAGAATCTCTTCAATAAATTCGTATTAAATTGTCTTGGGAAGTCAAAATATAAGACTCATATTATAAGTTTATGACTGTCCAATTTTAAATGCCAAATTTGTCCAATTGAAAATGAAAGACCAAGACGTGGAGGCACGTGCGGTCGAGCCTGTTGGCACACGTGTCGGTTGTGTTGTGTGGTCCTCTTCTATTATCAATAAAGCGAGTATCAAAATTTCGGCTGTGGAATCATAACCGATTGACAACACCTTGTTTGGTTTGCCTTCACTTTTTAGGAAAATGGACTTCCCTTTCTCGTTAACTACCAAACTGCCACTCCCCTTTCCCCAATTTTTTCTTAATTATTTTACATTATGGTTCAAACAAAGACAAGAAAATATGGTAACAAGTAAAACTAAAAGATTTTATGCTTCATTCCAACTTTAGATTCTGTATATTATTTTTTTTTAAATATACACTTTGCATGATTTAAAATAAATCAATTCTACCTACTTAAAAGATTCTAACTTGATTATTTTTTTTTTTAATGATATGTTTTTCGATTAAATTCTAGTCTAACAAAGACCAAATAAGGTCAAAAGTTTCCTAAGATCCTATTTTAAGAGTGTTGAATGATCCACCTTTTAATTCGATCATTTATGAACCTAGACCAGCTTGTCATATTCAATAATTTGAAAATTTTGCTCGTTAACATTGAAAGAGAAAAGAAATAAATAAATAAATGACCCCTTCTCGTAGGACCACCTTAACAATCGATCCATTAACAAGGCTCAAAAGGAAAAAAAGCAATATGCACATTGATGGGAATGAGAAAATGGGTTGTTCACCCTAATATTAGCATATTAGCATAGAATGGAACATTATTTTTCAAGGTTAGGTTTTGTTTGAGCTTGAGGTGGTGTTGAGGGGTATGGTCATGGTTGAATGGTCATTGTTTTGAATGGATGGTTTGGTTTGGTTTGGTTTGTGGGGCATGATGGGTTGGGGGTCTTTTGGTGTGTGGTAGTGGTTGATAGGCATACAATCCCACTACAAGATATGAAAAAGTAGGACCACTTGCTCAAAATAGGGTCCCCAATTGTGACTTGTGTGTGGCTATCCCACTTTTTCAAAAAGTTCACTAACATGGTGGTGTTGGTCCCTATCAATGAGTTGGAAAGACTTAGGACCTTCCTAAGTCCATTTTTGACCTTTCCCCTTAGACGTGAACACCATTTAGGGCACATGGTTCTTAACCCACTTTTTTTTCTTTTTTTTTTTTGGGATTTTCATTTTATACCCAATTGAGAGCAATGGTCAAATTTTATTTTATTTTTTTTTGTAATTTTTTCTTCCTACCCAATTGAGAGGAAGGGTCAAATTTGATCCTAGTGTTATTTTCCTTTAGTGTGGAATAATACCTAAGTTTGATTTTTAGGCTTATTTTCCTATTATAGTTGAAAAACCCACAAATTTTTTTCCCTTTCTTATAAATTTTTCCATGCCCAATTAAGAGAAATAGCCAAATTTGACTCAAATCCTATTTTACTATTATTGGAGGATAACCCACAATTTTTTTTTTCCTTTTTTGAATTTTCTTTCTTCCCCAATGGAGAGGAAAGGTCAAATTATAGTTTCGATCTTATTCTCCCATTAATGTGGAAATAAATAATGTGAAATAGTTGACTTTTGTACCATTTTTCTACGATTTTATTAAGTAATGGGTCAAGCTTTTTTAAAAAATATTTAAATAATAATTAAATTGGAATCAATTTTATTTATTAAAAATATAAAAAAATTTAAATTATGGGATTTAGGCAAAATTATTCTTTCCTATTTGACTAAATAAAAACTCAACTAATAAAAACATTTTGAAGTCAATACAATAAGTCAAAATTTATTTCCAAAAATAAAATAAGCCAAAGCTTTGGAAAAATGAAAAAAAAAAAATTATCATTTTTATTTTTTCAAGGAGGAAATTTTTTTTTGTAGTGAAGTGTCAAGATTGAAAATAAGGACAAAAACATGGCTAAATTATAAATCCCTCCACTTTTTTATTTTTGAGTAATATAATTTGTTTTTATTTTTATTTTTTGAAAATTTAATTTAATTTAATTTTAATTTATTTTTTTTTATCTTTCTTCTCTCATCCCTCATGGCTCTGGATCAACCAGTTAAAGCTCTCTCCATTTCTCTCTCTAGTTTTCTCTCTCTACTTGTCTCTCTCTTCCCTCTTCTCTTCTTCAACTGAAAAGGAAAAAATCAGATCAACATTTTCCTTGATTTTCCCACAAGTTCTCTCTGGTTTTCTGGTCTCCGATTTTCTCTCTCCGGCACTGCCCTCGAGTCCTCGACTTCGCCCTGCTCCCAACCAGCCAAATCAGCATCATTTCTTTTCGAAAACCTAAAAATATCACAACAAAACCCACTTCCTTCAGTGTTTGTTCTTCTTCGCTTCGCTTCAATGACTTGGGGTTCTTCACTGCACTGACTGTACTGGGATTGCCTGAACTGCGGAGAACTGTTTTGTGCAGTTGAGAAAGGAAGTGGAGTTGAAGGAATTGGAGTTCAAGCGTGCGATCATGGTGGTTGATTCGGGTTCTGGTGTGGATTTGAGGTCGAAGAGCGTGAAATTGAGTGCGGTGTTGGGGTTTAGGAGGGGTGTGGTGATGTTGGATGTGTTGATGAATGGAAAGATTTGGTTTTGAGAATGGGCGATGCGAAAATTGGTGTTTAGATTAGGGTTTTCATTCGGTTTTTAATGTCGAGGACAGACAGGATGGCTTCGGATCTTAGCAGGACTGGCGCGGCCGAAAGGGACACAGAGCAGGTAATGCTTCATTGTTGCCTTTTGGAACTTCAATTTATTTCGGAATTTTTTAATGATAAGTGGCAAATTCAGAAAATTTAGGTTGGGGTCTTTTGCGAATAACTGTGTAGAAGGTGGTGTAAAGGTTGTTAGTCGAGTGCGGGATGTTGGTGGGGCACTTTGTTGGATCAGTAACTGCAAATATATGTGTTTGTTCTGTAACTTGGATTATGTCTTGGTAGCTTTTCATTGTAAGAAAGTGACATTTTTTTTTGATAATATTGGGATTATATTTAGAATTGGATTGGCAGTGATGGGTTTTCTGGGCAATTACAAGACCTTTTGAGCGGATTAATTAAACTAGCCATGAATAGATTCCGAGTTCTTACTTCAATGGGCTATAGGATGGTTGGTCACTAGTGACTCTGGAAATCATTTGTCTTTTATTCTGGGTCAGTTGGACGTTATTCCTCTATCACTTGGTAAACCATGGTTTCTTTGGGCTTTATTCAATTGGCAAGTTTGGGGATATCGATTTCTCTCCCAATCCTTTTGCAATCCAGTTTTTGAGGCATGGGAGGATAAATGGAAGAGATAGAAGTCTAAGTTTTGCACTACACGATAAAATTGGCTGCTCTTAGCTTAAAAATGATATGATTTCTTGAAATTTACTATTGAAATTTTGTAATCTAGCTGCACAACTTGTATTCTTTGAAAAATACATAAGAAGATCCAATTGTTTATGAAACTTTTTCTACTTGAGCTCTTTCCATTTCGTTCTTTGTGTAGGCCATTTGCTATAGCTAATTTGCTTGCTACTTGCAACTCTGAAATATATACTCAGCAAAGGTCATGCAGATTAATGTTTTCTTATTTATTTTTTATTATTGAGCTTAGAAAAGGCCATATCTTCTATTAACTCAGAAGCTACCATGTCTTTCCTCGCTGCATCAACCTGTGTTCATTGTTGGCCTTCCTTGCATTTGTGTGATTGTACTGACGTTTACATCAACAAAGTTACTACTTCCAATTAGTCCCTCCAAGTCACACAGGCTCAAACCACCTTATTGAAATATCTCCTCGTCCATCAATATTTTCTACCAGTAACTTCTCATGAATAAATAATTATGTCGTTTTCTTGCCTTTTTATTGTCCATCATAAGGTACTCATTTCAATTCTTTTTGTCATGGTTTAAACCCACTGATAACTTCATCTATGCTTCTCAGAATAACCCACAAAATACTGCCTCATCCAACAAATAGAAAACCCTCTACACAAATTTAAAGAATAGGGTGGAATTACCAAAAAAATCCACAGCAAGTAAGAACCTATTTGGGAACCGTTTTAAAGATATTTTTTAACTCTTAAAAAAGGAAAATTGTTTTTAAACTCAAAATCAAGTTTGGCAATTTCTTGACAGAAAATAGTTTCTTAAGAACTTGTTTTTTTAATGGCATTTTAATTGTTTTCAATTGTTTTTATTTGTTTTCTAGAAATTGTTTAGAAAATAATTGTACAAACAAACTTTAACAAATATTTGAAAATATAGAAAATTGGTTAAGAAGACTCCAAGTTTTCAAACAAACTTTTGTTCTAGAAAACATCATAAAATTGTTTTTAAAAAACTGTTCTAAAAACTTGTTTTTTAAACTGGAAAACACGTTTGGTAATTTTTTGACAAAAATAGTTTTTTGAGAACATGTTATGAAAACAATGTTTTTTTAGAACATATTTTAATTGTTTTCACTTGTTTTTTAAGAATTGTTTTTAAAAAATAATTGTTGAAATATGAAGAATTATTGAAAATAAAACCCTATTAGTAAAATTCCTTTTTAAGAAATATTTGGGAATATAGAAGATATGTTGAAAACATTCCAAGTTCCCAAATGGACTTTTGTTCTAAAAAACATCAAAGAACTTTTGTTGAAAACTTTCCCAAATAGGGCCTAAGGTTTTGTGTGAAAGAGTAACCCATAGCTTTGGAAAGATCCACAATATGTAACCAATGATCTTGTCTTTCCGGCCCAATTCCTAGTGTAGGATAATTGTGAAATCTTCCTTTTTCAAAAGTTTACAAAGCCCCATTGTAGGTCCCTTTTTTAGGCCTTCTGAGAGGATTCACGTGGCAACCAAAGACTAGTAGGGTTCCTATGATCCCCTCCTGCCAAAAGCTTTTCCTTTTGATTTTCACCCCTAGGGTACTTTATTTGGCAAATTTAAGCCTTTCTCATCAATAAATTGTAATTTTATCTTCTCCTCTTAACACCTAAAAATGCAAGCCCTAGCCTACTGTTTCCTGCTTATAGACACTGTAAGGGTCTGCATCAGCTGGAAGGTTGTAAAACGATAAAATATATGGGCAGAAAGAACATGAATGGACCTAGTGAGTAAATATCTTAAAGCAAATAGAGTGAAGCTATTGCCAAAGCTCTATGTAAGAAGGCTAATGGGTTGGTGTACAAGATTTAGGGACAGTGCTAGGTTGATGAGGATGGATTATGAAACCTAGCTCTTAATGGGTTGAGTCAAATTTGACTTGATTGATAATTGATTAGATCTAGGCTCGGAGTTAGGTATATTTGATCTAAGTAGAAGTTAATCTTATTATTGTTATATATAATAGTTTCAATGTAGGTCATTATATCATATATACCTATATATGGACAAGGTGGGGAGACAAGAGTCATTCCACCTTTGTTTGGAGACAAGGAGTGGAACTTTTTGTATTAGGTCTCTTTACTCTAACCTAGAGGTGAGGAGATCAAAGTTGTTCCCCTTAGGTATTGTGTGGAATGCTTTGGGTTCCACCTAAGGTGAGCTTTTTCGCTTGGGAGGCGACTTGAGGAAAAGCTTTGACTCTTGATGGGTTACAACAGAGAGGTTGTTCTTCTGCCAATAGATGTTTCCTGTGTCACACTCACGAGGAGTCAATTGATCACATCTTTTTGCATTGTAGCAAGACGAGGGTGTTGTGGCAGCTTTTGTTTTCTCTTTTTGGTATTTCATGGTGATTCATTCCTTTGTTAGAGAGACTCTTTTAGGTTGGCATGACACTTTTGTCGGGAGGAAAAGGAAAGAGGTTTGGAGAGTTGCTCCTTTATGCCTTTTTTGGATAATTTGGAAGGAGGGAAACACAAGATTGTTTGAGAATGTGGAGCTCTCTGGTCATAGATTGAAAGTCTTGTTTTTGTGCAACTTGTTTTCTTTTCTGAGTTGTTTATATGAGAAAGATTACTGTCTTTATTTGATTTCATTGATTAGATGGGTTCAGCTTGAGGGAGGGAGTATTTTTTTTTTTTTTTTTTTGCCCCTTTTTTTGCGTGTGTACTTTGGTGCACCCCTTTTTTTGTGCTTTTCAATACTATATCTATCAATAAATATACATATATATTATGGCAATAATTTGATAATTTTTTAACATAGATCAGGAAGTGTAATATCTTATTCAGGATCAAGTGACTTACTTATGCTCTGTCAAATTTGGATTTGACGTTGGAGTTTCAATATAATAATTGGATTTGAACATGGATACTGCCATATTTGCATTTTGGTTGGCCCACCTTCTGCCTATTAAGTACTTTCTGGTGTCATTTTCCAAGTCAAGCAAATATCTTGATAAGGATTCCTAGGTTTTTGTACCAAGCTATGATGAGGTATGGAAATGAGGTTCTATGCAGGAAACAGGACCATCTTCATAAACCTTTTGTTCCCTTGTACTGAATACTTCCTATCTTTGATTATCTTAATTATGAGCATATAGGAAATTAATGGGGTAATCAAGTTTCAAAATCTTGGCCAAGACGGGTATGATGGAGACGAGTTGTATCCATCTCGATCATGCCTGGTATTGGATTGATAATCGAGTTAGTGTTTTGCTGACTCATGAATCAACTCTGCTGAATTGGAGATAAATCAATAGTCTCGACGCAAATTTCATCACAACTATGAGATGATTCCAATATTATGCCAATATTTATTTGGGTGATGGGTGATGGAGAAGACAATGATATGGCGGAGAAAAACGGTGGAAAAGATAAAAAAAAAGCCATGAAAATGAAAAACTTTGGAAGGAGATTTTGGAGCCTTGGTTTGCATCTTCATCCTTCAGACTTGAGCTTTTGCGTCCTTGTATGGCTGATTTCTCTTTAGTTTAAAGCCTTCAAACTTAAGAGATGTAAGAAGTTGTTAGTTGGGAGGTGAAATGGGTATATTGCAGAGAAATGGGTATTGTGCACAATGTGTAGGGAAATGAA
The DNA here is from genome assembly GCA_030254885.1 of Vitis rotundifolia. Classification (NCBI taxonomy): domain Eukaryota; kingdom Viridiplantae; phylum Streptophyta; class Magnoliopsida; order Vitales; family Vitaceae; genus Vitis; species Vitis rotundifolia. Next base: position 11,754,867 of record CM058156.1, read on the forward strand.
ACGGATGTTTGCCTAAGTATGTGGGTTTAAAAATGGTGATAGGTATTTGGGTTATTTGACAACATGTGTATTTAAATGGATAATTGGGATTGCATAAAATGAATAATAAATATTTATGTTTATATGAAATAAATAGCTTATAAATACTAATATAAAAATTGAAAATTAATGTATAGAAGTATTAAAAAATATATTTATTTTTAAAATTTATTTGTTCAAATAAAAATAAAATTAATAAAAACTGTTGTGTTTTATAATTGTTTTATTTAGAATATATTTGATAGTAAAAATAATGTTTATATTGTAAAAGATGATTCATGGAGGTAATCTACATCCATAATGGTAGAATCTTCTTGATTCTTTGAAGTCTCAGAGCCATATTAGTTATATTAATGGTAACTGCAAGTAATTTGTTGCCATTACTAATTCATCAAGAAAAGAGAAAGGAGCAGGAATGACCCTCTTCAATGGGATTTCACTGCCGCATTATTTTCCCAGACTCTTACCTAATGTTAGATATTAGTCCTCAGCGCATTTGTCCTGTTGCTTAAAGTTATTGTTCCTTCAATCCTAGAAAGTTAATATTTGAAATTCCTTACGTTCCTGCCACTACTGTGATCCCCTTTGTGTTCATCTTAGTCTTTCAGATATACAAATTTGTTGTCCTCTTTAGAATTTCTCAAACACAATTGTTTTTCTGAATTTTGAATGTTGAAGCTAGATTATTTTCTATTTTACCTGCAAATGTGCTGAATATGTTTTAATTTAGGTTCTTGGCTAATCTTACAACAGGCCCTTACTGCTCTTAAGAAAGGGGCATATTTACTCAAGTATGGAAGAAGGGGCAAGCCCAAGTTTTGTCCCTTTCGATTGTCCAATGTAAGTAGTTTAATGTTTCTCGATATGCACCACCATTGTGTACATGTGTGAACATTTTGTTCCTATTGTAGTTCTTTTCCCTTTGTCTGTATTTGCTCTAACCTGATCATTGTCATTACTCATCAAGAGGTGGAGTTGATATGTCATTTATATGTGTGTGATCCTTTTTAACATGAGCTAAATGCAATCTTTATGTTTGCTTCAGCTTCTGTGTATTTATCTGCATTGTGTAATTTTTTTTCCTAAACCATTCAGGGTTGATGTTGGAGAATTTGCTAATCCAAATCTATTTTAGCTAACTCAATCGAATCAAAACTATTCTAATGCCAAAAAATATAAGTTTTCCCCATGGTTTTACAGTTTTTCATAATGTCCTTTATCATTACACTTCTACTGAAATTGGTTTGGTTAAAACCACTCTTAGTTTGCTATAATGATTTCACTTAATCTTAATAAAATAATTCTTCCATCACAATAAGTACTGTGAGCTCACATGTTTAACATTTGTAACACTACTTACCAAAATAGGAAAAAAAAAAAAAATACAAAATGAAAAGAAAAACTAAAAGTAACTGTGTGCCTTTTAACCGCAATGTGGGTGAGTTACGCCTTATTTAGCTGTGTGGTAATAACCCAATCATTTTTGGGCTGTCACAGAAAAATCTATTAGTTAATTTTCTCTTTGTTTTATTTTTAGTTTTTCATTTTTATTTCTTTTTCATCTCCTGCCCTTCTAATTTTCATTTTGATTAGTCCTTTATTTTTACTAATTTAAGCAAACATTGTGTGAGAGAGAGGTGTTCTTTCATTTTCATTTTCTTTGAAGGATATCCTATCTTTCCATGTATTTCTTTCCCCTATCTTTATACTTTTCATGTTTCCTATTTAGAGAAAAATAAAGGTTCCTCTGTCGTGATTATGTGGATTACAGTGCAGGGGATATTGTTGTTGGAGATATCCTCATTTGATGTAGATGATTTTGGATTGTTCTAGAGAGGTGGATGTGTAATATATTTTCAAATCACTAGGCAGATTTTCTAGCCAAGATGAAACCCTATATCTTTAGCGGTAAGAGCTAGATAATGTTCCAGTGGCTAATCAAACCAATACATAACTTGAAAATTCAAAAACCATTCAAGGGAAACAATTTAGTAAAATACAAAACACAAAAATTTACCTATAAAAAAAAAACAAAAATGTAGATCAAAAAAATAAAATTCTAGTATCTGCTGAACCACATATCATCTTACTGAAGGAATGGATTTAGTGGACAGTATCTCAGAATCGTTGATTGATATGCCTAGAAAGGCAAGATGCAAGACTGGGTTGTATTAGCATTTAGCACTAACCTGAATCAGGTTTAAAAATAGTTTGAAAATAAATCAAGATAGAATGTTGGCATTTGAAGTTTCAGCAAACAATTCTAATATTCTAATTTAACTGAACCCAAATCATTGCTATTTTACTACTATCTATGGTACAGTGTGTTATAATACACTAAATTCTTCCACTGCAATTTCGTAATTTTGGTATAATTTTTGTGCTCAAGGTGTAGCCATGGCTATTAATGTGTTGTATTTTCAGAACAGTTGCTCTCTTCTTTGTGCAGCTGATTCTAGTGCAGACATTTGAAATAGTGCTTATCTGGATGTTTACTCTTTTCAGGATGAGTCTGTTTTGATATGGTTCTCAGGGAAAGAGGAGAAACTCCTAAAACTAAGTCATGTGTCCAGGATTATATCTGGGCAACGCACTGTAAGTTCCTTCCTATAAATCTTACATTTTTTTACATGGCCAAATTTCCGTGAATTTTTCACTTTGGGAGAATGTCAAATACTTGTCTGCAAAATTTGTGAATCACTCAGATGAAGATTGCTTGTTATAACTTCCACATGATTTTTTTACTGCATTTATTTTATTTTAATGCATATCTCTTATGTCTTACTTAAAAATTATTAGCATTATCCAAATAATTTTTTTAATTGCTTTTATAGCTGAAATGAGATTACCTTTGTAATTCTGGCGGTGAACCATGTCTATTTCAGGAATTGTCCAGCATGGTACTCCTATAGCATTCTTTACGATCCGTTTTGATGCATTTAGAACAAATATGGTATGATAAAATAATTTTTTGATTTTGTAAAGGATCCTAATGCCACCTTTTCACAGCTAAACTTTTTTGAATCTCATATAATCAAAACCCCACTCGAAACCCTGCAAGCTGGAAGAGAAGCCCAATCCTTATTCCTAGTTGTCCACACACTACCTACAAACCTCCTATCACATATCTTCCTCTTTGTTTCCTGAAGCATGACAGTATCTAGGGACTCTGTAATGAATTTTTTTATTTTTTTATATTTTTAAATCCTCCTTTTTTTTTTTTTTTCCTAAATACCGATTCTCGAATATTCTAGCTAATGATCTTCATAATATATGTATTTTTTTTTTATCAGAAACGAAGAAATATGTATTAATAGTAGTAAATATACAAAAGAAGCCTCTATAGTAGTAAGAGAAGGATGAGAGGTCCTTCACTCAAAATACAGAATCTGATCAAAGAAGAATGTACCCCTTTATAGAAAACAATATACAAAGAAATCTCCAACTATCTCAAACTTTTGAATCACAAACTGTATTCCAATTGAGTTGTAAAACACTAAAAGGAACTCCTCTAAAAACTGCAGCACAAGTGGAGTTTGTATATTGTTTGTTGTATCACCTCTTCATAATGTCACCTCTTCTGATTAGTCTGTTGTATTATTGGGAGGATTCCTCATTCTTCTTTTGTATTTCATTATCACATAATACATTTGTTATTTCTGATAAAAAATGATAATGATAATAATAATTTTTTGGTTTTGGTCACTGACAACATGGATCAGATATGCACTGGTTATGTAAGGATGCCTATTTTCTTTATCTTAATTTGACATTCACATTATAAATGATAAATTGAGGGTTCTTAGTTACCAAATTTTTAGTGATAAATTGAAGGTCCTCCATTCCAACACCTTTCATGGTGGGAAAATTAGGGATTATTAAAAAGGCACAAATCATAAAACAGGTCAAAACCCATGCACACACAGAGTATGCTAGTTATGTCAGGAAAAGTGATAAAAAAGGAAAACTAGAGGCAAAATCAGCATGGCCACTCCCTAAGCTATCAATGAAGTGTGTGTGTATATATATATATATTAGTTCACATCTCTTGTAGCCATTTGGACTTTTAGACCTCATGAACATGGATTTGTGTAGCTCTCTTAATGCTAATTAAGTTTGCACTTAAGCCATAAAAAATCTCCAGTTCTGCTCTTTTCAGACTCATCAAAACAAGCAAAGAGGGGAACCATCTTCCATGCCTTTTTATTACCCTTACGCACCAAGCTACCAGGCCAACCTTGCCACATATCCTTGACTGAATGAGGGAGTAGCCAAGCCAACCTAAACATGGAAAAAAACAAAGACTAGAAATTGTGAGTGCACGCACTTTGAAGAAAATATGCTTGGCCCATCTCCTCTCTTTATTTATGCCACCAGTACCTAATAAGAAAATATGCACGCACTTCACACGAGACCATGACACTTGCAAGACTTTCTCATCTTTTCTTATTACTTAAGGAAAAGACACATGGTGATGTTTAGCATACTCACAAACATTACAATGGAAGTTTTAAACATTTAGTTTTTCAAACATATTGGGAAAATTTTCAACAATAAAAAAGGTGGATGACCAAGACAAAAAATGGGATAACCAAACTTGGTCCTTGGCTGGAGTAGGATATTCTGATAAATAGGTATGAGGAGTAGGACATGTTGTGCCACTTTTAGCTTCAAAGAGATACAGTCCCCCTTCTTTTCTAGTATGTTCAATCACTTTCCCCATAAGAATGTCCTGAAAAAAACATTCAGTTTGTGTAAACTTTATTGAGCAATTTAGGTCCTTAGTAATTTGAGGAATAAACAACAAATTTATTGATAGTTTTGGAATATGTAAGACATTTCTTAAGGTTAAAGAAGATGTTAAGAGGACATCTCCTTGACCAGCCATAATTACTAAGATAGCGTCAACATTTTTGATCTTTTGATTTTCTGGGCATGGAATGTAACTAGAAAAGACTTTTGAAGAATTGGTCATATAGTCTGAAGCCCTTGAATCAATGATCCAAGGGTTGGAAAACTGATTTTTAGAGGCACTCAAGGCAAGGGAATATTTACTTGTTTTAGCAAAATGACTATGCCCCATAGGTTTTTCCAGCTTAGAAATGAACTATATAAGTTTCTTAATTTCCTCCTTGTTGAGCTCCATTTCTCAGCCAAAGCTTTCTTATTGCTGTTTTCCTCCATTTTCAACAAGATTTGCGAGTGATTTGTAGCCAAAATTCCTTCCCTCCCCCCCCCTGGTACCCTCATTCCCATTGAAGAAATTTATGGGCTTGCCATGGAGCTTCCAACATGTCTCTCTTGTGTGCCTATTTTTCTTGCAATAGTTGCACTATAAAGAGTCTTTCTCACTTGTTTTCTTACCTTTGTTTCTACTAGAGTGCAACATTAGCATTTGCGCTTCCTTAATTTCCACTTGGTTTTGAGATGGCTAAAGTAGATCCGTTCATAGTGCTTCTCTTTTCTAACATTAAATTTCTCCTTTAAAGATTGCAAACGCTTTTTTAGAGATGGAAATGGCTCTTTCCCAAGAATTTAGACCTTTACTTGATCCAATTCCATATTCAAACTAGTTGAGAAATCATACAATCTCTCTTGTTCAATGAACTCTTAATGTATTGTTGCATCTATGGTGCACTTGATTCTTAAATTTTGATATTGATCAAGTTCAAGTCAAAGACTTTTAATAACATTGTAGTACTCAGTCACAGAAAGTGTACCTTGTTTGGTGTTGTGAATCCTTGTCTTTGGTTCAAAGATTTGGGTTGCATCATTTACCTTAGAATAGGTATGACACATGGATACCCAGATTTCCTTGGCTGTTGGGAAGAACATGCATGTGCAGCTTATCTCTAGCTGCATAAAATTTCAAAGCCATGACATGATTTGAGTCCCACACAACAAACCTTGGATCATCCTTGCTCACCATGGGAATCAGATAGCTCAACTTCCCTTTGCCCTTAATATACATCTTTACTAACTGTGACCACTCTAGATAATTTCCCTGTTGAGTCTGAAGGATCTTGCTATATGCTGGAATTCAGCCGGTGGTGTTGACTGTTGGATTGTGGCTTGGCTCAATATTGAGGAATCAACCTTTGAGGTGTTTGACATCATGAGTGGAAGAAAGGATATGAAGATCAAGAAAAAGATAGAGGCAATGAAGGCTGAAGTTGAAGTGGCAGTTTCTAAAAGTTCAGAAACTAATGGAATATGTTATAAAATAAAATAAAATTCCTAGCAATGAAGGCATAGAACACTAAGAATGCAAGTGATTAGGACAAAGAAAATTCTAGCTTTGATATCATGTTTTCATTCAGATCTAGAAGCATTTGTGAGAATACTTTCTGCTATGTTTATTGCATAGGAATACACATGAATATGTATAGAATAAGTGAAGAATGCTAGCAAAGGAAAGGAAAGAATCCTAGGACGTACAATTGCTACAGCTCATATAAGCTGGAAAAAATCTTCAATAATCTACCACACGACCTGGCAGATTTTCCTATTGGCAGATTTTCCAACACATGGTCTAAACCCATGTTTGGTTTAGATGGGCACATCTGTGAAAATAGTGGTGCCATGTGAAGAGAGAACAAGAAAGGTGTTTGGGAGAGAAAAGGCGAGAGAGGGGGCAGTCAATTCCCATCCCAACGAACCTCTCTCAATACCCCCTTCCTTCCCACCCCACAAGCACATAGCATGAACACAATGAATTTCTGGAGGAAAATTATTGTTAATATTTTTTTTAATAAGAAATGAGAAGAATTTTATATACTGAAGGAGGAAATTTATCAAAGTGGTATTTTAGTTTGGCATCAGGCTGAGTTGATCATATGTTGAGCTCAATTTTGGGACACAAATACTGACCAAATTCAGCTCACTCCAAACTCAATCAGGGTACAATCCAAATAAATTTTGGGCAGATGAAGCGGGTATCATTCTAGCTCAGTCCAAGTTACAGTTGTAATGACCACAATCCCTCTGCTTGATGGAAGCAAGCAAATTGCACTTAGAAACAGTCTTTCCCTCTATTTTAAATGATAGATTTGAGCATTCCATTTCCCCGATTAAAAGGTCAAATGTTCTACCATTTCCATCCTCATCAGTCCATGAAAGAATGAAATGGGGGGAGGGGGGTTCTTGTGACCTGGCAAAATCAAAACCTTGTTCTTATTTTCTATACTGCATTCATAAGCCACACTTATTCTCACAGAAATATATTGTGTGATGCCTGGCATTTGAACCCACCAAAATAGTTTTCCAGAAAAAAATTAATTTTTTGGACTCTTCAGTTGGACAAAGTGTAGCCTGAAGTAAAAATTTGAGCTTTCAGTTTCTATGCATGAAAAGGGTTTTTCTGTGCTTTCAAATCTTGTCCATTCATTGAGGAACATTGTCATCATTAATTAAGTGATGTTATCACCTCAATCTTGTGTCCATGCAGTGGTCATTGGTTTCTTGAATATGTCAGCTTAAGGCTATTAATTCAGTCTTATGAGTTATATATTAGCCATAATGAATTGCTTGTTGAAACTACACTAATTGAGGTTCTGGAATTGTAATGCTGGCATTTTCAAATGATGACTGTTTTTAGTGTAGGAGAATCTGTTTCTCAAAGATTGTTTGAATGCTAATAAGTGTTGGTACTTGTGTATTTGTCTCCAGATTTATTGTATTGCCTTTGGATTTTGTGATGGTTTCTTATTGAACTTTTAGGTTTTTTGTTAATGTACTAACTAAACTCCATTATCTTCCAGCCGATTTTTCAAAGGTATCCACGGCCTGAGAAGGAGTACCAGTCATTCTCTCTAATATACAATGACAGGTCATTGGATTTGGTAAGAATTCTCATTGAAGTAGCTATGCTCTTCCCTTCCTTAAACTTTCTTCAGTGCAATTGATTGTTTGCAGGGCCCTTCTATCATTTGTTTTCTCCCTTAACTGTCAAGAATAGTATTTATATTTTGTGCTCGATAAATTTAACTCAACTATCCGATCCTCATGTACCAGATTTGCAAGGATAAAGATGAAGCTGAGGTATGGTTTAGCGGTCTAAAAGCATTAATTTCACGTGGCGGCCATCACCGAAAATGGAGAACAGAATCAAGGAGTGATGGAATTCCATCTGAAGCAAATAGTCCTAGAACATATACTCGAAGAAGTTCTCCTCTGAATTCTCCATTTGGTAGTGCTGATAGCTTGCAAAAGGTATATTTGTTTACCTTTTGGTTTTCTTTCCTAAGTTGAGAATATTAAGTGGATGAATCTGTTAATGGTTGTTTCAGGATGGTGGAGATCACCTTCGCCTTCATAGTCCATATGAAAGCCCCCCTAAGAGTGTCATGGAGAAGGCATTTTCAGATGTAATATTATATGCTGTTCCTCCTAAGGGTTTCTTCCCTTCAGATTCTGCTAGTGGTTCTGTTCATTCATTGTCATCAGGAGGCTCAGACAGTGTACATGGACACATGAAGGCAATGACAATGGATGCTTTTAGGGTAAGTTTATCAAGTGCTGTTAGCTCATCAAGCCAAGGTTCTGGTCATGATGATGGTGATGCCTTAGGGGATGTTTTCATTTGGGGAGAAGGCACAGGTGATGGTGTTCTGGGTGGTGGAAGTCATAGAGTTGGAAGCTGTTTGGGCACGAAAATGGATTCTTTGTTGCCTAAAGCTTTAGAATCTGCAGTAGTACTTGATGTTCAAAACATAGCTTGTGGTGGACGACATGCAGCTTTAGTGACCAAGCAAGGAGAGATCTTCTCCTGGGGAGAAGAGTCGGGCGGCAGGCTTGGCCATGGTGTAGATTCTGATGTTTTGCATCCAAAGCTCATTGATTCCCTCAGCAATACCAACATTGAGCTTGTAGCATGTGGGGAGTACCATACTTGTGCTGTAACCTTGTCTGGTGATCTGTACACATGGGGTGATGGAACCTACAATTTTGGTCTTCTCGGGCATGGAAATGAAGTGAGTCACTGGGTCCCAAAAAGAGTGAATGGGCCATTGGAGGGTATACATGTGTCATCTATCTCTTGTGGACCCTGGCACACAGCTGTTGTAACCTCAGCTGGCCAGTTGTTCACTTTTGGTGATGGAACATTTGGTGTTCTGGGCCATGGAGATACGAAAAGTGTTTCAAAACCCAGGGAAGTGGAGTCCCTCAAGGGCCACCGCACTGTGATATCAGCTTGTGGTGTTTGGCATACTGCTGCAGTTGTAGAAATCATGGTTGGGAATCCTAGTTCCAGCAACTGCTCATCAGGAAAGCTGTTTACATGGGGAGATGGTGATAAAGGTCGACTTGGCCATGGTGACAAGGAGGCAAAACTTGTGCCTACCTGTGTTGCTGCTCTTGTTGATCCCAACTTTTGTCGAGTTGCCTGTGGGCATAGTCTGACAGTTGCTCTTACTACCTCAGGCCATGTTTACACAATGGGAAGTCCTGTTTATGGGCAGCTGGGAAATCCCCAAGCCGATGGGAAACTCCCAACCCGTGTTGAAGGAAAACTTGCAAAGAGTTTTGTGGAGGAGATAGCTTGTGGTGCTTATCATGTTGCAGTTTTAACTTCAAGAACTGAAGTTTACACTTGGGGCAAAGGAGCAAATGGTCGATTAGGACATGGGGATACGGATGATAGAAATTCCCCCACATTAGTAGAAGCTTTGAAAGACAAGCAAGTCAAAAGTATTGCTTGTGGTACTAATTTTACTGCAACTATCTGCCTTCATAAGTGGGTCTCTGGTGTTGATCAGTCTATGTGTTCTGGATGCCGTCTGCCATTTAATTTCAAAAGAAAACGTCACAATTGTTATAATTGTGGACTTGTATTTTGTCATTCATGCAGCAGTAAGAAGTCTCTAAAGGCCTGCATGGCACCAAATCCCAATAAGCCTTATCGTGTCTGTGATAATTGCTTTAGTAAATTAAGAAAGGCCATTGAAACTGACGCTTCATCTCAGTCCTCTGTGAGTAGAAGAGGAGTTACAAATCAGGGGCTAAATGAGCTAATTGATAAAGATGAGAAGTTGGATTCCAGATCTCGTGTACAACTTGCTAGATTTTCTTCAATGGAATCCATAAAGCAGGCTGAAAGCCGAACGTCCAAGAGAAACAAGAAACTGGAATTTAATAGTAGTCGTGTCTCACCGATTCCAAATGGAGGTTCCCAATGGGGAGCACTTAAATCTTTAAATCCAGTGTTTGGATCATCCAAGAAGTTCTTCTCAGCTTCTGTTCCAGGATCAAGAATAGTTTCTCGAACAACCTCGCCAATATCAAGGCGACCCAGTCCACCTCGTGCTGCAACTCCAACCCCAACTCTTGAGGGACTTACCTCACCTAAAATTGTTGTGGATGATGCTAAGAGGACCAATGATAGCCTCAGCCAAGAGGTTATCAAATTAAGAGTACAGGTATATAGTTTTCCCTTCTTGTAAATCATCTACTTCAATTTCCTCTTCTACTTGCATTATCAATCTCATTTTCCAATGTGTTAAATTATGATCAATACAACCTGAAGAGTATTGACATATTGCAAGCTTGAAGGAAAAACTGCTTTGAGAATTAACAATTACAGACATTTTCTTATAAATATCCCCCTTTCCTTTTTGTTTTTGAACTAAGGGAATGGTTGGGAAAAGTGTTCATCTTGTTTGAGTAGTAACTTAGTAAACTTGGTCTGTGCGGTTTATGGAGTGAGAACAAAGTCAAGTCTTCATTAAATCTTTGTTTCTCAATTAGAAAATAAACACATGAAAACCTGGTGAAATGATTCAAGAAATTTTTACATTGCAATAACAATAGTTGTTTAGGTACTTTAAAAAGGGCAACTCTTTTAACCAATTTGCCATGTCAGGACATATAAATATGTATCAGGCAAATATCAACATTAACAGAGTTTGTTGAATTTTGTTGTTTTAAGGTAATTTTGGATGAAATTTGCAAATATTTGAACTGCAAACTATAAGTATTTTCTGAAAATATTTTATATTTTCTGCAAACTATAAGGCCCCTGGAGGAGAATGCAAAGCTGCTTAACCTTAGCAGGTTTAGGTTGGCAGCCTTCACTTCCACTTAAAATTCATATCAATGAATAGTTTGTTTCTGATTAAAAAAAGGGTTGGCAGCCTCATATCAAACTTTCACATAGGTCAAGGGAACCTTAATCCCAATAGCTCACATGATAAAAAATTTTAAGGGTGTAAAATTTATTTAAAGTGTGTGGTATTAATGACTAACATTCTCGACAAATTCAATTCACCTCTATCTCAGATTCTTTTTCTTTTTGATTGCTAATATTCCTTCCCTTCATTTATTTTATTTTTTGTAGTCTCTTTCAGGACTTCACCTGGAACCTTTGTTAGGACTTAGCCTGGAACCTCACACATCTCCAGCCCAACTGCTTGCCACTTACTGCTTCAACCTTGATCTCTGATTTTTAATAAGCCGTTTCTTTGGAGCAAGTGATTCAAGTCCTAGGAATTAAAAGTAAATACTTTCCGGTCATAAGCTGTATAAGAATTTGTTTAGGTGATCTCTTTTCAAAAAAAAAAAAAAAAAAAAAAAAAGAATTTGTTTAGATGATCTTTTGTTGAGTTTCATCTTAAGTTATGTTACATGGACTTGGGTACAAGTGTTCAGTTCTTGTGTCCATCCAAGTGTTAGATATGTTTAGTTCCTAAATCTTAGGATATGGCTAAATAATCTAATTTCCCTTTATTCTCACCTATGCCTTGGGTCAATTAAGTGTATGACCAAGATAGAATCTCCAACATGAGTCAAAGTTTACTGGCAATAAATTAGGAATTTTTTCTATTTTCTTTGTTGGACATACCTTTTGGTTATATATCTTAGCAATAGGTACATCAGACACATATCTCACACCCAAACCCTCGTCATGTCATAAACAAAATGGATGGATGCTTCCCATACTTTGAAGTGTTCATGAAACAAGATACTAAGCATAAGAGCTAACATCATACCCGACAAGAATTTGTGACTCTGTTAGGTTATGTATTTGTGCACTATTATGTCTGACCAATCTGTCTCTCAGGTGGAAAATCTTACTCGTAAAGCCCAACTTCAAGAAGTTGAGCTCGAAAGGACAACTAAACAGTTGAAGGAGGCAATAGCAATTGCTGGGGAAGAAACTGCAAGATGCAAAGCAGCGAAGGAAGTGATCAAGTCACTCACTGCACAAGTAAGATGAATCTTTATGTTTGTTGATCTTGTTTAAAATAGGCCATGTGCTCATTTGGATGCCCTGTGGGAATTAAATCAGCCCATTGCTTCTACATAGCAATGGAGATTAGATCTAATTTGTTTTCCCTGGCATCTGAAACGTGTTCATAGCATACTAGGATCTTTTTGAAACTTCAAAAGAGGTGAAACTACAGACATTTTCTACTGTCATTTTTGGTGATGACAAGATCTGTCCATCAAATGCTGTGGGAAAGAACAAGTCACATTGTTTTTATATGAGGTCTGAAGCCCCTTACAATTTCAAAATAATTATGACTTTTTGACTATATAAAGAATGCGTCCCATGTTACAGGGTCACCTTTATCCATCTTTGAAAAATACAAAAGTTAAGACACTAAATATTGGTGGCTTTGGCCTTATTTGTTCTATAATAACTTCATCAACTGCATGCTCAAGCAATGCCTTTTCTTTCCTAGTTATACTGTACAAATCTGAAATATGTTGAGCTGCAATTTGATCATGCATGCATTCTCAAGGTATGAACCATTTTTGGTTGATGAGGTTGAACCAGTATGTTCAAGAGCCCTGATGATTTTTCTATCTGGAAATTTGATAGAGAGATATCTTTGGAATTGATTTACCTGCCGTATTTAGTACCATGTGTTACTGGAAAGGAAATCTGAACTACAGTTAAATGATATTGTTGATAGATATAAAACTTTTTATCCCACACTAAATGCATTTGCAAATACATCATATGATATTCCACTTTAGTTAGGTGTAAAATTGATTTTATTATGTAGTGTCCATTCACGGTAGGAAATGCTTGATATACTAGAATCCAATATGGTTTAAATGGTCGGGCAGCTTATATTAACTTTATTTGTTTTGCTTTCATATGGGAGCTCCTTCCTGATGATACATTTTTGTTGTTTGTATGCTAAATAGTTGAAGGACATGGCTGAGAGGCTGCCTGTGGGGGCAGCTCGAAACACCAAGTCACCATCCTTCACTTCCACTTCCCTTGGCTCCAATCCTGCTTCCAGTGACTTGTCCAATCTGTCTATTGACCGAATTAACGGCCAAATAACAAGCCAAGAACCAGACTTGAATGGATCAAATGGTCAGTTGCTTTCTAATGGATCAAGCACCACCAACAGTCGTAGTTCAGGTCATAACAGACTAGGACACTCGGAAGCAACAACAAGAAACGGGAGCAGAACGAAAGAAGCTGAGCATCGTAATGATAATGAATGGGTTGAGCAAGATGAGCCTGGTGTCTATATTACACTTACCTCTTTACCTGGAGGTGTTAAAGATCTTAAACGAGTTCGCTTCAGGTATTTATAACTTCATCCCATTTTCTTTCTAGATGTGACATCTTAGTAATCTGAAGCAAACATAACTTATTTTTTTTCTGGGGTAAATACCAATTATGATAGTATGCAACTGAATGTAAACTGGTTTAACTAAATCCCTTAACCTGTTCTTGAAATTCTGAACTAGTGATGCATAATAACAAGTATGGTAGGCGTATTGCTGACAAGTAAAAATTTTAATCTGAATTGGTGTCCAGTCAATTTGAGTATGTAAATGAGGGACTGAAGTTTATAGAAGAGAAAGAGTGAGTTGTGGAGTGGGATTTCATAAAGGAAAAGGGGAGAATTCTGTTTCCATACCTTTTCTCTTTGTTTCTCCACTTGTCAATGACCTGATAAACGAGTGTTAACTTTACACCTTGACCAGAGTCTATTAAGTTTAGAAGCAGCCTAAAATTTTCAATGAACTAATGAATGCAGCCGGAAGCGGTTTAGTGAGAAACAAGCAGAACAATGGTGGGCGGAGAACCGAGCAAGAGTATATGAACAGTACAACGTGCGAATGATTGACAAGTCAAGCGTTGGGGTTGGGAGTGAGGACTTAGCTCATTGACAAGTGAAACAGTTATATCTGTAAATGAAATGTTCTTTTTGAGAATGTAGCTTCAACCACGGAAAAAGGTCATATTAATCAATTAGATTTGGCTTTCCATCTAAGCAAGGGCTGAGGGAAGCAAAAGGGGTTGGTATAAGAGGGTGATTTAGAGGCTTTGATTGTGTTTTTTTTTTTTTCTTTTTCTTCTTAAAAAAAAAAAGGGAAAATTTAAACTTGAGTTTACTTCTTTTTTTCTGCCTAAATGTGCCTTTTGTGTGGGGGGGCTTGAGGGTGAGAAATGTAAATTCTTCTTAGGTTGCTGGCTCATATGTTGAAAGCAGCTTCCATGTAAATGCATAATCGATTGCATCTTGAGATTTTCTTTTTCTCTTGGCCTAATATAAATCCAGTCAGGGTTGTTGAAAGCAGTTGTCTTGTAAATTCTTTCTGAATGCATCTCCCTTTTTTTTGCCCTTTCTTATTTTTCTGTCTTGTTATTAATTCCCTTCTGGTTTTTTTACTGTTATTATTATTATTATTATTATTGCTGTTATTAAAAAATATTGAATATGTTTACGTTCAGGGGTGGAAGGAAAAACTGGGCTATTTGGATAAAAATAGTTTTTCCCCCCTTAGAATATAAAATAGTTTTTTTTTTTTTTTTTTAATTTCGTTATAAATTTTTGTAATTTTATTCTTGAAAATGACTAATAGCTTATTTGGTAATGATTTTAGGAACCGTTTTTAATCTAAAAAGTGTTTTTGAAGAAAATTAGGTGTTTAACAAATTTTAGAAAATATTTTAAAAATTTTGAAAAATCATATTTTCTACTAAAACTACCTGGAGTAGGAACACTACCAAACACACCGTAAGAAAATGGACACCACAAAGTGTTGTCTCTATTAAAAACATGCATTAATTTCCAAGTCTTGGAAGCAGGGCAAACTCAGTTTCGCCAGAATCCCATTTATTTCAATCTGCAAAGTTTGTTTTCCAAACCATTCAAAAGCCATGACACAACTTCTTTGTGGAATGGGCTCATGGGCCAGGGTCTGCTTGCACCAGGATTCTCAAGGCTTGTAGCATAGATTCAGTTGGACGCTCAATACGCTAACGAAATATCAACTTACTCAAATTTTAAAATGGTTAAGAATAAGCAAGAAAATGAAAAAAAAAAAAAAAAGAAAAACTATTTTCATAATAAGAGCCTTTTTATTTTTTATATATATATATATATATATATATAATTTTGTGTTCCACAACCAACATCAATCCGTTGTCGTCCAGCGGTTAGGATATCTGGCTTTCACCCAGGAGACCCGGGTTCGATTCCCGGCAACGGAAGTTTTTTTATTTTTTTCTCTTTCCATTTTTCCACCCACCACAAAAGTTTCTTCTAAGTTTTAGCCTCTGTGAAAAAACCAAAAAGGGGTGCTCAAGAGCAGCAATAAAAATCAGTTACCTTTCATTTTCAAGACTGATTACTCCAGTTCCCAAAAAAGGAAAAGGAATTGAGCATGGGGGACTTGAAAGGACAGGGTCTGAAGATGATGAAAGCTTTGGTGATTAATTAATAATGTGTCTATATATATACTATGAGGCCTGAGGAGCTCAAGGGCCGGCCGGAGCATACTCATGAGTCATGCCCTTGAAAAGCTCTTCCCCTGCTCTAACCTCTGCCGTTGCTGCCACCACCGCTCATGGAGAAGCTCTCGGTACTACCCTACTCTTCTTTCTCTCCTCTATCTCTATGCTTTCCTTTCTTTCCCTACTACTACAATATAAGCATTCATAGCTCAATATTAATTGATCCCGCTTTTTCTTTTCCACCAGTACCAGCTCCGCTCTCTCCGTCAGCCAGGCCGCCGCCTCCTCTTCTGCCACCCACTACTCCTTCAGCCTCGTCAACATCTCAGCCGGCCGCCGCCATAACTTCTGACGACATCAAAGCCCAAGTGAAGGCAATGAAAAAGAAGGTGGACAAACTGCTAAGCAGGATCACCACTCGACTCAACGTCATGCTGGTTCGTGTAGAAGCCATGATTGAGGCGCTTGAGGGTGATGGCGGCATCGTGAGGTCCAAACTTGAAGAACTGGACGCCATTATCACCGAGATGTCCCTCCTCAAACTGGATTTGCACTCTATCATCAATGAACTTGAGTTCATCGACAATGAACTCAACCACTGTCTCCTCCTCTGTGATTTTCTTGGTTGAATAAAAATACCCATCAAGATATTTTCACTCACTTTATCTTTTTTCTTTCGATTTTTTTTTTTTTAACAATTTTTCTAGGTTAATTTTTATATATTTCTTATAAATTAAAAAAAATATTTAAAGAAGTTCAATTTCAACTAATATATTTCTTATAAATCATTTAAAATTGATTTTTGTTTTTAAGAAATCTTAATTATATTGTTTTTAGCAAGCTAACATACTGATTTAAAAATTAAATAGGTTAAAATTGTTAAAAACCTTCATTTTTAACAATTCTGTAAAAACAACCTGGACTTTAAGTTGAAGAAATCTGAAGAGAATCTACTGTGGAAATTTGAAGAAATGTGGAGAAGTATCGGAATAACCAAAGAAGAAAAAAAGAGGAAAAAATAATAAAAAATGTGAAAAAAGAGAAAATAATAATTGGAGGGAAAGTCGACCCAAATGACAGCGAGTCTCCCACTTGACCTATCTTGAATTAAGGAGTCTGACATACATGCGAATCAATGAACTAATAAATCTATAAGGCACAAGGAAAGTAATTGATGGAATTCCCCTCATGGGGTCAAAGTCGCGGTATCGGTCATTGACTCGGTAGGTCCTGAGGCACATCGGTCTCGGTATCTCTGATTAGTATCGGGTGATACGCAAAAAATTTTAAATTAAGAGTTCAAAATAATTTTAAAAAATTATGAAAATTATTAAAAAAAATTAAATACAAATAAGCAGAGTAAAAAATTAATAAAATTAAATTTTATTATATTAAAATTATTCAAATTATAATAAAAGTATATTTTTGGGATGATTTATAATAATATTAAAAATCTTTAAAAATATTTTAATTTAATCACTTGATAATAAATGTTTCTTATTGAAGATAAAAATAATAAAAAGTATTTTTTTTTTATAAAAAATTGTTTAAATTAAATATTTTGAATTTAAAATAAATATTTTTAATTATTAAAAAAAAAAAAAAAAACCATGATTTATCTTTTAAAAAATAAATATAATTTCTCTTATAAAATATATTCATTAAATTTAATTTTTATATAAATATTCATTTCCTATTTATTTGATGTAAGTCTAATATTCATTATTTAGTTTTTATCATTATAATTTTCATCAAATTATTTAAACCTCAAATCCCCCACCAAATACTCATTATCTACTCATAAAAAACAAATACATATTATTTAAAATTCAAATCCTCATCTATGCCCATAACCTTCATCCACGTGTCAAACACCCATCTCTTTCTCCTCTAAACCCACAAGTCTCAACCAGCTCCTCACGCCCACTTTCTCTCTTCTCCCACTTCTATCAGCCACCTCTGCCATCGTTCTCTGTCCATAACAACAGTGCCGAAGTCCGGCGACTCTGCCTCCTCCTCATGTCGCTCAGTTCCATTTCCGGCGAGAACTTGGGGGATCTGAACAAGCAGACGTGCTTCTTCGACCTCGTCGGCGACTCTGAGATGCAGAGTTCTAATTCTCTGTAATATGTATTTTTCATTTTCGTGGGTTTTGATCCTCTCATCTTCTCCACCATTTCTATTCCAATATTACTTTTTTTTCCATTACCAATTACCCAAATACCTTAGTCTCAATCGAGTTTGTTCACAAGCTAACAAAATATCCAACTCGAGTATTGGTCCGGTACCGGCCATGGTCGAGGCGGATACAACTCGACCGAGTCGTACCGGTATCGACTGAGATTTTGAACCCTGATGGGGTGTAACCATTGACCAACTTTGATCTTATAAGAAGGGTTTGAGTGAAAATTATATTTAACATGGGAAGAAAAAATATTCAGGAGGCATTTGGTATGTAGAAATAAGAAGTAAGAATAGATATCTCATTTTATTCTCATGGTTAGATAAATTTTATAAAGGTAGGAATGAAATAAAAAATAATTCTAACAAAAATCGAATTTTATTTATAAGTGGGATTTTAATTTAGCACAAATAGATGGTAGTTGAATTCATTCATCTTATAAGAAAATATAAAATAATTTAAAATTATTATTTTATCCATTAAATTTAATTGATCGATGTCTCATCATCCCATAACAAGACTGTTTTTTAGTATTATTATTTAGTATAAAAAAAAATCTTTAACTTTTTTTTAAATAAAAATAAAAAAAATTATTTTAAATTATATATAAGGGTATTATTATCAATTTATTTCTTTTTTATTCCCGTTCTTATTATTACAAACATTAGAATAGAAACAAATAATCAATATTGAATTTTTAGGTTATCAAAACACTAAAAATTGAATCACCCAATTTATTTTCATTAAAAAAAAAAATGAAAACAGAAAAAAATAGGGAAAACACCATTTTGTTGTCCTCTAAATAGTGCCATCTTGGGAACACAGAGAACAACAAAAACAAAAACAAGTTTCTCAATCAAATAAGTTTTTGGTGTTTTTTGTTTTCAAGAACAGAAAACAGTTCTTGAAAACACCTAGAAGGAAGAAATGGAATAAAAAATTGTTCAAGTAAAAACCAAATCCGATCATAAGTCGGATTTGAATTCATCGTTACAGTGAAATGTTACTTCTGCAATATTGAGTTTTGTCCCTTTTAATCTGTTATCCCTAAATTCAAATTCAAATTCAAATTGGATACAGAGGGCGAGGGTACACTGGTCTAGAGTATTGGCGAGGAACCGTTGTCTGGCTCGTGTGACGGCCGGCAGCGCGTTGGAGGAACTGTTGGTAATTTCAACTTCTTTCAAACCTTTCATAATCTCCATTATCCATTACCTAGGGTTTCCTTACTTTTTCTATTTTCTCTGTTGTAATTTTTTTTCATGTTGTGTTTGGTCTCCGGGAAATCTTAGGAATGGGGAAAAAGTGTTATTTTATCCTCTTTCAAGTTTTCGTTTCTTTTCCTCAACCGTTGTCAGCAACCAAACAAAAGGTTAGGTTTAAATATGTATATGTGAACTGAACGAACCTTAAACGTAGATGATCGTTCGGTTGGTCATGTGGAACCTTTTTTTTTTTTATGGGTTTTGAGAGGTTAAAATCTATGCAAAATTGTCTTCAAAAGCAATGAAACTAGTTTTGGAGGCTAATTTGGAATTTGATTTGTACTTTCCAAGGAATGCTGTTAGTTTTCTCCTCTTAAAGTCACTGATAAGATGTAATGTGGAGCATTTTTCAGTAAAATATGACATCTGAGCTTTAATAAATGAAGAAATATTGCTAATTGATGATGAAATCCTGCTGTGTCCTCTGTGAGATTATCAATCGGTGTAGTTTGTGAGGTCTTAAGTCCAGGTATTGCCTCATCCAGGAGTTTATGCTAGTTAAGGTGTTGTCTGTCTCCTTAAGAACATTGTGTTGATTTGTGGTACATATACAAGTTATACCGCCTCTTCTAATTGGTGGTGCTTACAAAAGTAGTTGTGCAAAACTGGAATTGGTAAAATCAAATGTTCTTATATCATCTGTTTTTGTAGGGAACTTGGTTGTGAGTGAACACTGTGTTTGGAAGTTTGGATGGACACCACAAAGCTGCTATCTCTCTTGAAAACATGCATTGATTCCAAATATTTGAAGCAGGGCAAACTCATTCACCAGAAAATAGTCTCTCTAGGCTTACAAAACAACATTACCTTGTGCAAGAGCCTCATCAACCTCTACTTCTCTTGCCATTTATTTCAATCTGCAAAGCTTGTTTTCCAAACCATTGAGAACCCATTAGACATTACGTTGTGGAATGGCATCATGGCTGCTTACACCAAGAATTTCATCTTCATTGAAGGTCTTGAGCTCTTTCATAGGTTGCTGCATTTCCCTTATCTCAAACCGGATGCTTTCACCTACCCAAGTGTTCTAAAAGCTTGTAGCGGGTTAGGGAGAGTTGGGTATGGTAAAATGGTGCATACCCATGTGATCAAGAGTGGGTTTGCGATGGATGTTGTTGTTATGAGTTCTGCGGTGGGGATGTATGCAAAGTGCAATGTGTTTGAGGATGCCATTAAGTTGTTTGATGAAATGCCTGTAAGAGATGTGGCTTCCTGGAACAATGTGATTTCTTGTTATTATCAGGATGGACAACCTGAGAAAGCGTTGGAATTGTTTGAAGAAATGAAGGTTTCTGGGTTTAAGCCTGATTCTGTGACGCTGACGACTGTGATCTCGTCCTGTGCGAGGCTTTTGGATCTGGAAAGAGGGAAGGAGATTCATATGGAGTTGGTGAGAAGTGGGTTTGTGTTGGATGGTTTTGTTAGCTCTGCTCTTGTGGACATGTATGGAAAATGTGGTTGTTTGGCGATGGCTAAAGAGGTTTTCGAGCAAATCCAAAGAAAAAATGTGGTTTCTTGGAACTCCATGATTGCAGGATATAGTTTGAAAGGTGACAGCAAATCCTGCATTGAGCTTTTTAGGAGGATGAATGAGGAAGGAATTAGACCAACTTTGACTACTCTAAGTAGCATATTGATGGCTTGTTCTAGATCAGTGAACCTGCAACTCGGAAAATTTATCCATGGATATATAATAAGAAACAGAGTAGAAGCTGATATCTTCATTAACAGCTCCCTTATTGATCTATACTTCAAATGTGGCAACATTGGGTCAGCTGAAAATGTCTTTCAAAATATGCCCAAAACAAATGTAGTTTCTTGGAACGTAATGATTTCTGGATATGTGAAAGTAGGCTCTTATCTTGAGGCTCTTGTCATCTTCACTGACATGAGAAAGGCTGGTGTAAAACCTGATGCTGTCACATTTACTAGTGTTTTACCAGCTTGTTCCCAACTGGCAGTCTTAGAGAAGGGCAAGGAGATCCATAACTTCATCATTGAAAGTAAGTTAGAAATCAATGAAGTAGTCATGGGGGCTCTACTTGATATGTATGCTAAATGTGGTGCAGTGGATGAAGCTCTACATATTTTTAATCAATTACCAGAGAGAGACTTTGTTTCATGGACTTCTATGATCGCAGCCTATGGGTCTCATGGCCAAGCTTTTGAAGCTTTGAAGCTTTTTGAGAAGATGCAGCAATCAGATGCAAAACCAGACAAAGTTACCTTCCTTGCAATTTTGTCTGCATGTAGCCATGCTGGACTGGTTGATGAAGGGTGTTATTATTTCAATCAAATGATCACTGAATATGGTTTCAAACCTGCTGTTGAACACTACTCATGCTTGATAGATCTGCTTGGACGTGTTGGGAGATTGAGAGAAGCTTATGAAATACTACAAAGAACACCAGACATCAGAGAAGATTTTGGGTTGTTAAGCACACTTTTTTCTGCTTGCCATTTGCATAAGAAATTAGATTTGGGAGAGCAAATTGGAAGATTGCTTATAGAGAAGGATCCCGATGATCCATCAACTTACATAATTTTATCAAACATGTATGCTACTGTCAAGAAATGGGATGAAGTACGCAATGTAAGATTAAAGATAAAAGAGCTTGGATTGAAGAAGAACCCTGGGTGTAGCTGGATTGAAGTTGGAAAGAGGATCCACCCTTTCGTTGTTGAAGATAAATCACACCCACAAGCAGATATGATATATGAATGTATGTCAATTCTTGCAAGTCATATGGAGAAATATCAAGTCTTGTCATTTTAGAAATAAGGCAGAATGCACTATAAAGAGGCAGCAAGCTGCTTGTATTCAACTTGGAGGAAGAAAAATTCCTCTTAAGTGTTGCGAATTGACACCATAGACAAATTAAAGAATACCTGTGGAAGAAAGCAAGTGAATCAGCTTCAAAAAATTTTATCGGCGGGAGCATGAGTTTATTGCTCTTGAATACACTGAGTAAATGAAATCTTCTTTTCTGGATGAAGTGAGTTAATTATATGATTGACTTGAAGGGAATAGGTCCTTTGCGCCTGAATGTTTGTCAAGTCTTCAAGGCCCTCCTTTTCACTAGCACACCTTTCTCGAAAGCTCATCATAAGAGATAGACTAGAAAGAAGAGTCACCGAGTTGGGTTGATGTTGATTGTTATTGGTCTTGTCCTACAATTCCATGTTGATACATGGCCGGGCTGCTACTAGTAGGTTTCACTGCTATGGGGAATTTCCTTTAGGAAGAAAGAGAGGCAGTGAGCTCTGTTTCAGTCGTACATAACAACATTTTTAAGTCAAGCATTCCTGCCACTCCGTTCTGTATGACCACCCTATCTTGTGACAAGCTAAATAACATAACTTTATACTCTACCCTGATTAAGAGTTCATTAAAATTGCTGGCGAAAAGAGTGAAGCGGGACTTGTTTCTCTCTCTCTCGTCTCTGTTTAACTGAG
The DNA here is from genome assembly GCA_030254885.1 of Vitis rotundifolia. NCBI lineage: Eukaryota > Viridiplantae > Streptophyta > Magnoliopsida > Vitales > Vitaceae > Vitis > Vitis rotundifolia. The sequence goes on from CM058156.1 coordinate 11,777,518, forward strand.
CGTTTGGCTATTTTATCTTGACTACTAAATCATTTCCACTTCAAGGCCTTCCCATGCACCCCAATGGGGCTTCTGTTTCATAAGTTGATTTGCGGCCTGTGATAAAGTACTGTCCTAGTTGCTTTTATTTTCCGCCCTGGCAAGAAAGGATTTCTCGGAGCAACCCATCAGGTTCCAAACCCAGGAGCCAACTTTTCCGTGTATTGGCTAATATTTGTCACAGAGCAGCCACATGAAATCTGCCAGTCATCACATCAGTGCTGAAACATGTTTGCTCAATCCGTGTAATGGGTAATATTTATCACCCTTGAAGATAGCTCACACCTCAAACTTGAAGGTTTGACAACTGAGAAAATGAGTTTCCTGCAGAAGTATAGCATTGCTGAGAGAGAGTTTAACTGCATAGAAATCAATCTAAGGAAACACCTAATGCAAGGTTCGCAGTTTGAGAACTGCCTGCATTAATTTTGTCCTTTCTCTAGGCTGAAGATTGGTCTTATGGATCACTCAGTTTGTTTTCCAGTTTCTGTTTTTTCACAGCAATAGAAACTGTTTTTCTTATGAATTCTTCCTTATTTAGGACAACAGTCGAGTTGACGAGTTCAAATTTTTTTCTATATAAATACATGTAATTACATATCATGCCACCGGTCTCAAGGAGCTCTTCCTCAAAGATTGATCTTCAGACTGACTCAAGGTTTTTTTCCTCTCATGTTTATCATCATTTTGAGTTGCTTTGTTTGGTTGCCGAAAAAAATGTAGGAAAAGTAAAGGAACTACAGTTTTACAACTTGGATTTTTTCATCATCTGGACAGAAATCAACATAAAGCATACATTAAGAGTTCTATTTTATTTTCTTGTCTTTAGTTTTATCACAACCAGAGACAGGCTTTATGGTTTGATCCATATGCTTTTCTGCAAGTTGGTTATTTCTTCAATACAGCTCTATATGATCAGATTCATGGCCTTGGTTTCCTTGCTTTTAATGCTTACTTGGGTCTCGCGAATCCATTTTTGCATTAGAAATTTTGTGTTTTGTGGGTTGAACCTATCAAGTTTTCTTGTGTTTATTCTATTCATTGAGAACAATCACAGGATTGAATCTTCAGCAAATTTGAATCTTCGTTGTTTCTTATGTTTGATGATCTTAATCTGCTGCAGCTCTCTTCATTTTCAATCTGTGGCCATTGGATCATTGCCTTGGTTCCTTCATACTTCCTGTTCTGGAAATTTTGATGGATTTTCTCCAGAAATAATTTATCAAGCATAGAAAGTGTCATCAGAGACAAAAGTCTGCATGTCCCTGATGCCGAATAAATTATCAACATTACTATAAATAGAACTCTTAATTTTATTCTAATTATTAATATTTTTTATCCGTATTATTTATAATCCGGTCTTTACTTCTGTTGGTATTTTTAATAGGATCAAGATTGTCCACTGGTATTTTCAATAGGATCGGGATTCTTTATTGATTTACTTAGCCCACACTTGTATTCTAAGTTTCTAACTTAAAAGATGAAATTCTTTAACAATTTTTAAAATCCTGAAAAGAGTTTTTAAGAATACAAGATAATCTTCTGTTTTTTTTTTTAATTAAAGTTTGTATATTTTGTATAAGAGTTTTTATTTTTAAAAAATTAATATCGGATGATATTTTTATTATTTATATAATATTTGGAAAAAAACATTTAAGAAAATGTAATATTATAAGTAATTTCTAATTTTCTATTATCAAATAGTTGAATTAAATTCGAGATTTTAGTTCAATATTATTTATAATTTAGTATTAAAATTGATTAGTTTTATTTTTTAATTTTTACTTACATTAAAAGTAAATATTTTGTTGTTAAATAAATATCATTTTTATATTCTATGATTCGTTCATTGTTTTTATATGCTTTAATCAACTTTCATAACTCAACATATTATACAAAAAATCTTTAATTTCATTGATTTTTCTTAAAATTTTTACTAAATACATTTAGTCCCATTGGTTTGAAATTTCATCAAATATTTTCCTCCCTTTCTCATTATTTGTTTTCATTCACCTCTCTTCAAATTCAAAATAAAGGAGTGAAATTAGTGGGATTAATTGTATTTAGCTAAAACCTTAAAAAGAAGTGAGTGAAATTAGTATTATGAAGTACTTTCCCATCGGAATACTAGAAGAGGGATGTTGTCTAATTACCGGAAGGATATATATATTATTTCATATTTACTATAGAGATTTAAATATAAAAAAATAAATAAATAAATAAAAGAAAAAAAAATTATTTTGTGGTAGAAATTAATATCTTATTTTGATAAATTTAGTTTTTAATGATATTTTTAATATTTTTTGTTTTATTAATAAAAAATAAAGTTTATTTTTTTTCAATGGGAAGATGAGGTGTTTTAAAAGATTAATATAATGCAAGGTGGTGGATTATTGCATCAGGAAGAATTTTTTTTCACTCGACCTTATCTGCCACGTTTTGTATCCAATTGTATTATGGTTTATGGGATATTTGATACAATTTATGTTTTCTTTCATTATAAATTTCAGGTCCAATGGGAATTCATAGAAGTCCCTACACATGTTTCAAGTAGAACTCTTCCATAAATAAGGCAACTATCCAATCCTATATGTTTCCTGATCCTAGTAGATGTCTCTCTCTATATATGAAGGCTTAACTCATCAAAACATAGAAAAACCTACAGTCAGAATCATGAATGAAAAACTTCCAAGGGAGCTTATCTTGGAAATCTTTTCAAGAATACCCGTAAAGTGGCTTTTCCAATTAAGGTGTGTATGTAAACGGTGGTGCAACTTCATTGACGACCCTTGTCTTCCCAACATGCACTTAGCTCAAGCCACTACTCGTGAAGAAGCTCTGATTCTAGTCCATTGGTTTCATGTCAGACATAGAACAAGCAGCTTGCGGTTAATGAAAGAACATGACAGGTCTCCCAAGGCCATTGTTGAGTTTCCCAATAGAGGGAGGTATGACTTGGAGAATTCCTGCCACGGTTTACTTTGCTTTGTAAAATGCGGCAAAGAGGAGGAAGCCTTTGTATCTAATCCTCTCAAAGGAGAGCTTCTCATGCTGCCACGGTCCATAATCATGTCCCGCTGGGCACACCTGGACAGGTATGGATTGGGGTTTGATTCTTCAACTAAAAGGTATAAGATTGTTCGCGTATTTTTTCGGGATTTTGATTGGGCCAACCAAGGGTACCAGTTGGGTGCTGAGGTATATACAATGGGAACCACAAGCTCATGGAGAGAGATTAGCCAAGTTCCTTGTTATCCTCTTTATAAAAAGGGTGCATATGCAAATGGTGCGCTGCACTGGCTGGTTAACCATGAATTCAGTCCTGATGATTTGAAGAGCATGGTGATTTCTTTTGACTTCAGACAAGAGGAATTTAAGTCAATCCCTCATCAAGAATTCTCCTCAAAAGTTTCTAAGTGGTTTGAGTTGGTCGACCTGAGAGGCTATCTGGGTATGGTTGATTTTTCATTGGCTGCACACATTGAGATATGGAAGTTGAAGGATTATGAGAAGAAAGAGTGGGTGAGAGAATATAGAATTGACATAAAACCACCACATGGAGTGTCTATCAATCAATACATTGAAGTAGTTGGTCTAATGGGAGATGGTGAAATATTGCTGGAACGCTATAAGAAGTTGGTGGCTTACAATCCAAAGACCAATGGTCTGAGATGCATACAGATTCTCAACAATGATCCTGATATGGATACACCACAAGTTTATGTTTATACAGGGAGTCTAGTTTCAATATCTGGTGCTATTAAGTCATAAGGAGTTAGGGTATTCGTCATCCTGTTTATACTCTTACTCTTTGTTTTTTTTTTTTTTTCCCTTACATTTTCTTTAAGTTTTCCATGACCAAACATCCTCCTTTAGGCCTACATCAATTCCCAGGCCTTGTCTGATGCCCACAAGCTTCTTCACTTCATGCCTCAACCCAGTGTAGCTTCACATAGCACCATCTTATCTGAAGCCCTGAAACTCTTCCATGGAACCTCCAAAAGGGACTGTCACTCATGCAACGAAAATGTTTGACTGAAGGCATAAAATAAAAACCCAAACCAGGAGAATGAGAATGCGGTGAGCGTGGATCGAACACGCGACCTTCAGATCTTCAGTCTGACGCTCTCCCAACTGAGCTATCCCCGCTAATGGGTTGAGGTGTATAATTTTTGAATCAAATTGTAACATCTAAATAGGAATCCTTCTATTGCTCTTCACCATTTTGCTTGGGACAATCTTCGCTTCTCAAAACAATATAAATAAATATTCTCTTGTTATCAACTCCAAATAAATACTATATATGAAATAATTTTAAGAGTACCTTAGGATTAGAATCATTTTTTCTAAAGTGTGTATACAAAGAATTGTGATATAAAGTATTCAAAAATGAAAAAAATACAGATAACGAGAAGGTTTTATACGAACACAATGACTTTATATATATTATTTTTAATTATCCATTATTTTTTTTTTTTTAAGACTCATATTCTTAGGCTAAGTTTGGTTGATTGGATTAGATAATGGGATAAGATTTAAAATTTTAATCTTGTGTTTGGATTATGATCGAGTAAGAAATAAAAATCGATTACTAATCTAATCCTCATTTTTAATCTCTCTTTTCAGGGATTTAAACATCTCATATATAGGGATATGTTTATCCAATGATTTAAAAATTTCATTGCATTGAAAAGAACTTTTAAGAATACAAGGTAAATTTTTGTTTTATATATTAGATTTTTTATATTTTGTATACGAATTTCTATTTTTTTTTATTTTAATTAAGATTGCTTCTATTTTTTATCTTCTCTTGATATAGGTAAATCGTATATCAATAGAAACTGTTTTTTAAAAAATAAGATATATTAAATTAGTTGGTGTTAAGTTTTTATTGATATGAATATGCTATCTCACATCGATTAGAAAATATTTATATCTTAAAAACAAACTAAATTTTTGGGCTAAAGTATGATCACTTATTCACCCTAGTATTATTTTCTCTATAACCTCTACAAAGTTTTGACCATGTATAGTTTATTTGGTCACTAAATTGAACTAAAAACAATAAATACATTTTTTGTACTCTAGGAAAAAATTACCAAGTAATTGAATGAAAATTATATAATTTACAAAAAATAAAAAACAATAAAACAATATGTGGAACTAATTTTGAAACAATGATCCAATCATCGTGCTAATGTGTCCAAAACTTTGTGTATGTTGTACAAAATAGTTCATATTTTTACCATCAAACCCTTAAAATATTAGAGAATGAAATTAGACTCCATGTGTGGCTGTACACTTGTGGTATCCCTTGGGCATCTATGGGTGTAGACAACTGGATTTTTGATAAGAGTGCGGTAGTTTAAAAAAAATTATTTCTAAATTACCATAGTGGAAAAAATAATTCTAAATCTACACTAATTTTTATCAGGTAAAAAAGAGAAAAATAAAAATCATTATTTCATTTTAAAATCATCTCTTTAAAGGATGATTTATTTTTTTCAAAAGAAAAATTATAACAAAAATTAGTCTTTTCAAAATATGATTTTTAAAGTTTCTTTTAAAAAAAATATAGGTTAAAATTGGCTCTTGAAGAGACAATTTTTGAAAAAAAAAAATTAGGGGAGAAATCATTTGTTAAAGAGATGATTTATAGGTTAAAGAGACGATTTCTTACAAAAAAAAAAAAAAAAAAAAATTAATTAGGGGAGAAATTGTCTCTTGAGGATACCATTTCTCCATTGAAAAAAATAATTATGGAGAAATAGTCTCTCTTCAAGAAGGCTTCTTAAAAAAATAATAATAATAATTTTTCCATTTTCTCTTTTTTTAATAATATTTGAACTAATAATATATTTATACAACAATACAATTATTATAAATATATATTATAAAATTAATTAATTTTATTTACTAAATTTAATATATAAAAATAATTATAATTATTGAGATATTTACCCATAATAATATTTATAAAAATATAAATTATGTTTAACATCCCATATTTAAAATTATTATTTTATATTAAGTTATATATTGATTTAAAAAATATTTTGTTCTTCATCTTTAAATTAATTCAATTAATTATAACTAATACAACTAATTTAGTTTTATATTTTTTTATTTATAATATAAACAATATTTATCTATTACTTTTTGTTTCTTTACTTCCAAATTAAAAAAAAAAAAAAAAAAAAAAAAAACTATTATCAATTTTATGTAAAAATTGAGTTTATAAAAAACAAATTTATTATTAATTTATTTTTAAATTTTATTAAATAATTATTTACAAAAGAAATAATTTTGTTATGTTTTAATTTTTAAATTAATTTTATTAGATAAGCTTTGAAATTAAAAATGCTATTCTTTAATTTAAAATTTAACTATAAAAGGAATAAAATATAGAAAAATAAATAAATTTATTATTCAATAAATTAATTTTACATAAAAATTTTAACATTAAGAGATATAATTTTTTGAGTATTAATCAATTTAAAAAGGAATACTAATCATTTGTATATAAAATATGTTATTTAGTAATTATAAATATTAAAGAAATAAAGTAATTTGAAAAAATAATAAAATATTTCTTTAAAAATAATTTAGTATACTTAAGATTAGAAAAAATTGAGGAAAATAATTTTATTTTTTTGTTATAACAAAATTTTGATGTGTTTCAATTTTTAAAGTTTTTTATTTATTTATTCTTTTAAGAAATCGTCTTGAAGAGAGACGATTTCTCCATAAATTTTTTTCATGGAGAAATCATCTCTCCAAGAAATGATTTCTTCCCTAATTATTATTATTATTATTATTTTTAAGCAATCGTCTCTTGAAGAGACAATATCTCCTTTATTATTTATTTATTTTTCAAAAAATGTCTCTTCAAGAGATGATTTTAACTTATAAATTTTGTTAAAGAAATTTTAAAAATCGTTATTTGAAATTTTTTTGTTAGGATTTTTTTTTAAATGAAATAAATCGTCTTTTGAATAGATGATTTTAAAAGAAAATAATGATTTTTATTTTTTTATTTATTACTTAGCAAAAATTAAGGTAGATTTAAAATTATTTTTTTCACTATAGTTGTTTTTTTAAACTACCGTACTCTTATCAAAAATCCGTAGACAACCTATCCTTGAATTGTAATTGTAGCATTTGACCATCCCTCAATTTCTATTATTATAATTATAATTACTATTATTATATGGTTTACTTAGGGACGTTAATCTAACACGTGTTTTAATTACCTAACTCAACTCTAATAAATCAGTTTGAGATAAAGATAAATAAGTTAAGAATAATTAAATAAATAAATATTTTTAAATTTTTAATTTTTCCCTTCACTTTTTTAACTTGTAAAATAAATAAGCATTTCATATCAATTGTAAAATTTATAATATTTATTTATAGATTATATTTATTTTTTAAAATAATTAAAATTTTTAAAAAACTAAAAAAATTAAATAGGACGAAGGTCATCCTTGAACTCTTGTGATGGGAGAAAGTTACAAGGACTATATACGTATAGACTTTTCTTAACTTTGTAGAAGAGTTTTAAAATTGTGAAAGTTTTTTTGAATCCAGAACGGATAATATTTATACGGTTGAGTGCAAGAACCGATCCTCGACCTTAATGTGGGGGTTTGTTTGAACCTATGAAGGTTCTTTGTCTGTTTCACTCTCGTTGTGTCTACGTGGAGGTGTTTGTGATGTCTCACATCAAATTGAATAAGGGAGAAAGTTCATGATACATTCCTAACGCTATATAAGTATGAATTTCTCTTAACCTTATAAATGTGTTTTAAAACCGTAATGACCTTTTTGAGTTTAGAGCGAATAATATTAATATGATTGGGAACTATGAGGACCTCTTTGGATTTAAAATGAACAATATTTATACAATTGGAAGACGTAAGTACCTCTTTGAGTTCAGAGCGGATAATATCTACTAAATAATAAAATAATTATCATAATAATTTTTTATTTTTGTTTCATTTCAATCCAAATTTATTGAAAAAAGCAAATTCTAGATACCAAATTTGAAATATATTCTTGTAAAAACTAGCAAAGTAGAAATCCATAATTGATAATCAAGCATCATATGATTCAACATCTATTAGAATTTTGATGACTTTGGGAGTTAAAACCTAGAGTGAAATATTGTTGCAAAACTCTAAGGACTAAAATCAAAATTATTTTTTTAAAAAAAAAAAGAAAAAAAGAAAAAAAAGAAAAAATGCTATGTAGGAATTTTTTTTTTTTTCCTTTTCCCTTTTTGATTTTACAAATAGTTAATTACCAATTTACCACTTAAGACAAGTATACAGCAGTGTTATTAGAGTTCAGGTGAAGGTAGAAGAATCAGGATGAGCAGAAAGTCTATATAACAAAAACCACGTCACAGGCTCTCATATAAACCCTCACAATACAGACTGCCAGGATATAGGGTAATGGCGAGGGACAGTTGTCTGGCTCGTGTCACCGCCGGTGTTGCCGTCGGCGGCGCCGTCGGAGGGGCTGTTGGTAATTTCATCTTCTTTCAAATCTTTCCCAATCTCCATTTTCCATTGCCTAGGGTTTTCTTACTTTTTTTTTTTTTTTTTGTCTCTCTCTATTTTCTTCCTTTAGTTTTTAATGCTGTGTTTGGTCTCCGGGAAGCCCTAGGAATGGGGGAAAAAGTGTTATTCTTACTTCTTCCAATTTTCCGCCACCAAATGAACTGTTAGGTTTGAATGTGTATATGTGAACTGAATCTTAAACGTAGATGATCGTTCGGTTTGTAATTTGGAGGCAATGGGTTTTGAGAGATTATAATCTGTGCAAAATTTTGTCTGCAAAATCAATGAAACTAGTTTTGAATACTAATTTGGTTTATATTCTCTGTTATTTGATTATGTTTTTTTATTTTTTTTATTTGGGGGATGTCCTTTTTGTGCCTCTGAATTATTTGGAAGGGGGGAATATAGAGTGATTGCCAAGCCTGTCTGGGTTTGGTATTGGATTTTGGATTTTCTATGGAATGCTATTGCTTTTCTCCTCTCAAAGTTGCTGACAAGATGTGATATGGATCATTTTTCCACTAATCTATGACATCTGAGCTTTAATGAAGAAAAACTGCTAACTGATGATGAAATCCTGAGATCTGGAATGACTCATGTTGTGTCCACTATGAGATTATCGATTGGTGCAGTTTGTGTGGTTTTAAGCCTGGGTATTGCATCCTCATTGAGGAGTTTGTGCCAGTTAAGGTGTTAATTAGGCTGCATTTTGGATAGGTGCAGTTAACATAGCAAATTTGGCTTGGGTTGTGGGGTCTTGACTCTTGCTCTATTGTTCTTTCACGTGGGTCCTTATGAATTTTGGGTTGACTTATGGTACATATACAAGTTATACTGCCTGCTCTAAGTGGTAGTGCTTACAAAAGTAGCTGTGCATTACTGGAATTGGTAAAATTGTATGGTCTTATATCATCTGTCTTTGTATGCAGCTTAGTGTAAGTGAACACTGTATTATTTGAAGTTTATGTTTCTTACTTGACTCTATTTCTGATTCACATTTTTGTATCCAGGTGCTGTGTATGGGACTTATGAGGCTATTAGGTATAAGGTACAGTCTCAACCTCTTCTTGAATTTCAAGACGGATGGACTTTTGATCTAAAAAGTTTTTGCTTAATCCTTTTCATGATCATTATGATTTTCATAAGGTCTTTGTCAGTAGGACAACATCCACATCAAATGATGTGTGACAGAAAATAAGAAACTATGACATGAAACCATTGAGTGAGCTTCTTGTTTTTTCCGCTTGGTATGACTAAGTGGAATCTTTTAATAGCTTCTTAAATTTGAAGCTGAAATGCCAAAGTTGTTTCATTTGTTTTTTGCTGCTTCTTGCGTCCTGGCGAGCCTTCTCCTTTTAGACTATAGAAAGAACAGTGACATGAGCTTTATGCAGCATTACCTTGGTTGATACCTATCAGAAAAAAAAAAAAAAAAGGCATTACCTTGGTTGATGCATAATTAGATGCGATTTACCTCAACTTGGGTTTATTACTGCTGTTAATTGGCTCACTTGTGTCTCACATTCATTATAATTCTTGTGGTCCCATGTTTGGTTGGGTCTTTCTTTGTGGGTTGTTCAGTTTGGGCCAAAGTCTCCCAGCTTTGGGCTCCATAACCTGAAGGCAAGATAAGAAAACAAATAAAAATCTTGAAGAATTATTTGTGTCATTTTTTCAACTATCTTGTGGTTTTTGAATCATTCACAATGCCAAATAGTTCCTGAATTATGAAGCACCCCTCCCGCCCCAAAGAAACTAAAAAATGTAAAATGAGGTCATAAGATATGTGTCAATTTGTATATTAGTCAGCTTAAGTGTAATGTATCAGTTGGAGTAGATAAAGAAAATAAAGCATAATTTATCTATGATTAAAGCAAATGTTGTTGGTAAATTGTCAAATTTTTACAAAGATTAACCTACATTTCTCTTTGGGGTACACATTACTGGCAGTCTTGTGGTTTGGAGGTTGGTTTCCCATTTATGAATTCATGCCAAACTTGTATGTGATAGGGAATTCTTGTGTATGTTTAAATTTCATATTGTTATACCAATAGGAAATGCACATAAGAAGGTGATGGAGAAGAAATAGCAGAGTACTGGATATAATTGAACTGGTTGAGTTGAGTTGATTTAAACTGCCCTCTTAAGCACAATCTTACTTGTTTTCATTTCTGTTTATATTTCTTATTTGTATCTCCCTTTTTGAGTAATGCAGGTACCTGGACTTCTGAAGATCAGGTACATTGGACAAACTACTCTGGGGAGTGCTGCTGTTTTTGGTCTATTCCTGGGTGCTGGGAGCCTGATACACTGTGGGAAGTCTTATTAAGCTTTATTCAGTTGACCAAATAAATAAATTTTGTTTTCCTTACAAGAACCAATTAGTTAAAGAAATACATGTTTTTAGACTATGAATGAAATGGCTTTGATATGATCAGATATTTTTTCTGATGTGAATCCTTTCTTTTCTCTTTATGCATCTTTTGAAACGATTTTATGATGGCTAGCATTCTCTTGATGAAGTTTTCCCTTACAGTGGTCTCTTTTAAGAGGTTGTAGAATGGTTTCTTGGTTATTAGCTTAACATCATATTGCAAAATTGTTGTGCTGTACATGTGAATTGACCTCTAAAAAATTATCTCCCCATTAGTCTATCAAAGATCTTCTATCTTGTGAGTCGGTACAGGGTATTTCCTACAACCAGTGAGTTGTAGCATAGAGGATTTGAAACATGATATCTAAACTCACAACTTATGTATGAAGAGCTCATTTGCATAAGAGTGTGTTTGGCATTGATTGTAGAAAATGTTTTTAACCTTTCCAACACTTGAATGATAAAAAATTTCAAGTTTTAAAAAGACTAAAAGCGTTTCCTATAGAATCACTGCCAAACAGACTCTAATTGTCATGTGCCCATGTTTTAAATGGCTATGATGTCCTGATTCTTCACTCTGCAACACAGGATTGGTTGAAATATATGAAATGTTGATATTTGGTTCCTCAAAAAATTTTCTTTGCTTATGGCAGCTTACAATTTTGGTAGGGGACCAGTATATAAATTGGCTTCAAAATGTTTGTCTAATCTTACCTGAATGCCTTTATAAAATGCTTAGAAAAATTAGATTTAGTTTCAAAATTCTGTACCGAAGCATCAGCAGCACTGGTGAACTTTACCGATTTAACATCTTAATTTATTCAAGGATGAGATTGGATTAACAAAAGACTTTATTCAGGCACAAATGTTTGGGTACTCACGTTGTTGAAGGAAAAGGAAAAACTAGTTTTATTGCTAGTCTTTACAAGTAAAAGCTAATTTGCAAGACTGTAAAGTTAATAGTGTTTTTTAGATCTGCTCAGTTTTGAGAAAATTTCGATTAAGGTTGTCCTTGGGACATGGCTCAACATAATGAGCTGCTGCCTTCTTCGGGAATTTGAGTTCAAAGATATGCTCTAATTATTAGAAATAAGGCTTGGGCTTCCAAAAGTAAAGGCAGATCGTATATCCATTATCCAAAACCTTGAATATTAGTATAATCTGTGTAGCAGGTGGAGAATCCTTTAATTTTGAGTCAAGTTGGTGTAGGATATGCTTATATTATGGTTTCTGTTGTGGGAGTAGAAAGTTAGGACCTTATCCTTTGTTCCTTCTGTTAGTGGCGTTGGAAACTGGTATTTGGCTTTCTTGGACTTCATTGATAGATTGAGAGATGCTTTCTTTAGTTGGTTTTTGTTTTTTGTCTTTCTTCTTTTAGCTCCTTGGTAACGTCTCATGGAATAGGTTGTCACCCTTTTGGTATCGCTTACAGCATGTCCTTTTTGCCTATCAAAATAGTCTTTTTTTCCCCCTGAGTTTGAGCTAAATCTTATGGGCCATGGGATGGGAGAAATGTCCTTGAAATTCATGCTTTACTTGTGAAAGGGGCTAGGATGTAAGTAAGAAAGACACATCCATAAGAGCTTCTCAAGCTTAAAACATCTTGTGGATTGGTAGAACAAGCCTTTTTCTCAAGTTATTTAAGCATGCTCTTTGGAATATCTTGGTAGCTGATTGCTTTACTGAGAATTGACATTGGGACAGCGCATTGAGAGAATGACTTTGCCCAAGGTCTCTGGAGAATGTCTTTGGAAGGGTCTCCAGGAGGCTGATTGTTTCTGCCTCCTTCAGGTTATTTTATTAAGAACATAGAGAATGATGATATCGAGGATTCTGTCTGGTGGCATAATAACAACAAAAGTAATAGTAGTAATAACAAATAGTGTATCAAATTCCTAAGAATGTGGTATCGTATTAGTCCAGAAGTCAGCATGTAATTGACTGCCTAAGAAATCAATCAGTTGAAATAAGAGTTTGAACAAGAAATCAGTCGGTGGAAATGAGAGTTTGAACCTTGTCTAGGATTGCAAGAAGCTAAACGGAAAGTGTCAATGAAACTACTCATATTAACAGGAGTATTTTGATAGTGCAGGACTGCAACTACTACAGAAGATGAATGAAGTATAGGAGGGTATGCGCAGAAGTTTTGTAGTATGGTGTATGACCAGAAACTCAGAAGATTTACTTAAAGATTATTTGGTTCTGTGAAATGCATATGTTGTGATGTCAAGTAGGAGTGTTTCAACTTCTGAACAGAGGCTAGCCAGATACAAAATGTGATGGGAAATGGAAGTCCAAAACTTGAAAAGGAAAGAAAAAAAAGGTACTGTACTAGAAAATATACAGGTATATGAAAAGAAAGCGCCTTAGAACAGTAAATATTACATAAATGTAAGGCTCTTAATATTTATGATCTGTTGAGGCACTGCTTTGCGCCTGTTTTCCTTCTCTCCCTACTTAGCTTGGGACTGAGAAAAACAATTGCTTTACCTGCTTCAAACCCAACACAACATCACCTATAGTGGGAGTAGCTTGATCTCCTCCAACTTCCTGGCTTCCACCAATGCACCATTTTGCAATTTCGCTCAACTTGGCCAAACCCATTATCTTGCATTCTTCCTTGGGAATATCCAACTTTGGATCAAGGCACTCTTGGCCGCCCCCATCTAGCTCATTAAATTCTTTGAGACTCCTGAAAAATTCCGAAGCATGTCTATTCAACAGAGGCTCCCCTCTTAGCAGCTCAGCTAACACGAGTCCGAAACTCGAAATATCTTCTGCCATTTCTGATGGTTTTTCCGGATTTATCCCATCGTTTTTGCAATAGTTTGCAGTGCCGAAACCTCCTAATTTTGCATTGTAGAACTCATCAAGAAGAATGTTTTCAGATTTTATATTTCCATGGTATACAGGTGGCTGCAAGTGCATGTGCAGCATTTGGATTGCTGAGGAGATTTGTAAGGTTATTGTTAACCTCTTCTCCCACTGCAGTGTTTCTCCTCTTTCCCTCAAGTTCCAGTTCAAACTTCCCCTCCCCATGAACTCAAACACCAAATATCGTCTCTGAACTGCATCCTCAGCATACCCAATTAGGGAAATAATGTTGGGGTGACAAGAGGATTTGAGCAAAATCTCCTCTTCTAGTTTTGTTTGAGAAGTCACCTCTCTTGGAGATTTGACTGCTACTGAACTCCCATCTGCTAAATCTGCTCTGTAAACGGTTGCAGAGGGCCCTTCCCCAATTTGATTCTGATGCCCATTAACCGCTACTCTTACCACTATAAGGTTCTCATTTGAGTCAACCCTGTTTGTATGCTTTCTTTTCCTAAGTAACCATAATCCTACCAAAGCAAGCAAGAAGCCGATTCCAACAACCACCAGGACAACAGCAACAATGACAAGCAAGGGTCTTTTGTTCCGATCAGCAGGTGAAGCTATGTAAAAAACAGCTGACCAACCTGCTCCTGCATCTGCCTGGATGGAAGATGAAACCATAATCTCACCCATCAAATTCATTTGAGGGAGACTAGAACCTGAGCAAAACCCAGAGAAGTTAGCAGTCTGCTGCGTCAGGCCATCACGTATAGCAAGGTAATCCAGATCTTTTGAGATGTTGATACGGGTAAAGTTCAAGGATACAAGAGTCCCTGGTTTTCCATGAAGAACCCATTGGCAACGAAGTCCTTCTACGTAGGAAAAGCCAGTAGATGAAGTGTAGCCGATTACACCTTTATGATCATAAACATCTTCCTTTCCATTGCAGTGACCTATAAATTTTTTGGGTGTATTTTCAGTTTTTTGCCTAAAACAAAGAAAATAAGAATCACAACTTTGATATGGGATCTGTGGGTTTAGCATACCTGCAGAATATCTGAGCTCCCATCCTCTTGACTCTGACGATACATGTTCGCCGCTCACAAACTCGATATAAGCTTTTGAACCAATGATCCTGAAGTCCGTGGGTGACTGTTCATCACCTGTTGGAAACACAGAGCACCTTGTGGATTTTGAATCCGAGGGGCAGATCATGACATGATCATCACTACCTGCTGCAACCAACAGGTAGTTGAAGGTGAAACTGATGAACTTTGCAGATGAAAACTCGATTTTCCATTGACACTTCTGATTTGGGGCGTAAGGCTGCAAACCATTTGTGTGATTTACCACCACTCCTGCGTGCAAATGCCCTTTTGGCTTTCTGAACATCAGACCATCACTTCCACACACCTCTGCAAATGAAGCTTTCTAGGATCAGAAACATATGGCATGAAAACAGAAGGAAAATAAGGAAGAATTAGCAAGAAAATCAGGTTGAATACCTGAGGGTTTCAAGGCACAGTTTCTGATTTTCTGGTCCCAAATGTATGGCACCGTATATCTATAACCATTGACTCCAACTGCATTAAAAGTTAGGGTCTTCTCTTCATTCATGAATAGAGGAGGACCCTCTTCCTCTCCGAACATGTTAGCACAAGTGCTACTGACTGTCATTCCACTTCCATCGTTACTGATCCATCCTTTTCCATCCCCATTGGTAACCTCCTTAGCGATGTTGGCCAGCATATGTCCTACCAAGCTATCTATCTTTTCATCCCCATTTGGGGGACCCAAATAAGACTTGCCATGGAAAAACATTGAGCACTGATCATTGATGTCTTGAGGGGCTCTCGCCCATACCATTTTCACCATGTTGCTAGCAGACACCTCTACCTGCAACTCCCCACTGCACCCCACCGTTAGTTCCATCTGTTCCCTTCTATCCAAGAACATGACGGTGTGGGAAAACACGATGTGATAAATACTCTTATCGCTCACTTCAAAAAGCCAAGTACAGTTCAGGTTCCCACCAAATCCATTGACCGCAGTCTCATTAAAAACAGCCCTTCCGATACCAAGTACCTGGCCTTGAGTCATGTTGCGCTGGGGGCCGGTGTAGAAGCATTCTGCACCAACATCTACTCTGCCTGTTACAGGAGTACCCGAACTGTCTTTATACTGTCTAATGATCTCCCACCAGTTTCCTAATGTGGGTACCTCAGAATCTTCGTTTGGGTATCCAGAGGCAGTTACAGAAGCTATGGCATTTCGAATAGCTTCTCTACCAGACTCATGCCATCCAGTACCGAACCATAGAAGAGAAACAGCCACTGGTTCAGTCATTACCCTCCCTCCATTGTAGGAGAGACTGAAGGAGGTTTTATCAGGAGATAGACAAGGAAATTGAGGAAGAAAGTGCAGTAAAAGAGCAGTTAGAAGGAGACCCACCATGTTGTAATAATATTCCAGAGAGTACAGTAAATGCTAACAGAGTTAAGAAGATCATCTGATCAAATCTGAAGTGGATTTTCTCGGGTGGGCGAAGAAAATAGCAGTGGCCGTCCAGTGGTACAGAGTAAAACAAGAGCAATGGTACAGATACAAGAAGAATGAGAGCAACCCAATGGCCGGCCTAAGAAAAGTTTATTGCTTCTGAAAGAAACAGGTATAGAAAATGTAATAAACTACACGAGGTGGTGATCGAGTAAATAGAAGTTGACAAAAAGTAAAGACAGAGAGCACTTCAAGACAAGTTTGCTTGGCTAATGTCGGTGGCGAAGAAGCCCCAAGACACCCCCATTATTCAAAATAGTGCAGTGAAACCTCTAGGGAGATTTGTGTTTGATTAAGTCGGTGATTAGTCCTAATCCTTATAAATTGTTTCATGAGAGGGACGCGAGATGTCACCTAATAAAAAACAACTAACTACCCAGCCGCTGTCGCTCCACACAAACACAGGTCTGCAGAATCATTTTGTTTAGCTTAATAGAGAATTGGTTGGCTAAATACTAGCTTCTAGGAAGATCAATAAAATCTCTTAAAGATAGCAAGAAGGACCCCGAAAGCATCCGGGTATAGTGGCAGCGGCTTAAACTCGAGACCTGTAGAAATTAGAGATGTAAAATCATTTTAAACATCCTGTTACCCAAATTCTTTAAAATATTTGGAAGTAGGCAAAGAGATAATACACATTAAGCTAATAGCCTAATACAATTTTCTTGATGACTTCAGAAGATCTAGAAGGGTATTCCTGCTAGCAATGGATTTGGGTGAGAGGCACCATAGTCCAAAGGCATCCCTATAAGTTTGGGACTAGTCACAATTACTGGCCAGCCTTAATTACTCAACCAGCAAAATATTCAAGTACAGCATAAGGTTTTTCTCCAATGTGCAAACCAGTGATGAGCTCATCACCCAGAAATTAGGACAATCATCAACGCGCAGAGAAGCAATCAAGGAACATGGTCAGTCCCATTAGATCTTCATTTTCTTTTCTGGCTTCAGCAGAAACTCGACTGGCTCAAATTGCAATGTGAAAGGCGATGACGGTGGAGAGTCCCAATGCACTGGGGAAGACTGGGGAGATTTCCACTGGTCAATAAACTCGGACATCGGCAATTCAACAGGTTCCAGAGAGTCACAGGTGCTATCAAGATAAATCTAAAGCATAGAGAAATAAATGAATAAGTGAAGCTGCATAAAATACTACAAGAAAGAGTAGTTTTACTGAAGTAGTTTCTTTTAATGGAATTCCAATACATCAAGCTACAATGTGCCCTGTAAATTATAATAGATCCTATACATATAAAGCACAGCCATATCATAAAATTGTTGTTTCAATGAAAATTTACGGTTAATATAATAATTAAGTTGATTCAAAACTTTACGTTATTAAACCAAAGATTATCAAGTTATTGTTGGTTTTGTCATAATTTTTACTTTCAAACTCCATAACTTGAAAAGTGGAAGAACAGGAACTTGGATCACCTTTGCCTGCTTAGCTTGGGGATATTCAGCATGAGATATGGAATCTGTAGAGGGAAAATAGCATGATTACAAGATGAATGAATGTCATTCATGCAAAAGTAACTGTAGATGCCAACAGATTAATAGAAAGTTCCATACAACAGGAAATGGGATCAAAAGTTCAAAAACCCTCTTATCCAATTTTAGACCATCTCAGAATTTTGGCCAATTTAAATCTATTCCAAGACAAAACCCCATTCTACGCTTCGGCATTTTCTGCTTCATGTTCTACCATATTTCAAATTTCCCATACTCTATTTGACATGGACAAACACGTCTTGGGTGACTGCCATATTCACATTTAAAGGTAGTTTTCCAACAAAAAATAATAGAATGTCAAATTAAAAATGCTCTTTTATAATTTTTGGTCATTCATACTTTTTTTTTGCGCATATCCTTCATATGAAAACCTTCAAGCTAGGTGTGGTACAAAATTTGAAGCACTTGGTGTATGTGACAGTCATTATAAGCTCAAGAGAACCTGGGTTTTTTTATTATTATTTTTTATTATAGAAAACTCTTTCTAACTTCTTGACCAGATATTTTTAAAAACAAATTAATAGAAATTTTGGGATTGAGTTCAAAATAAATGTAGAACTTTTCTTTGGTGGATAACAATATAAGTAGAACTTTTAGGATCATTTTTCAACTTAGACAGGAAATGAACCTTTACCTGAAATCTAAGACCTTGTGTTGTATAATATACTCACCAAATTCTAGAGACAAATGCAAATGCAGGAATTATAATAATAAAAACAAGAAGGTGATAAATATTGACCTGACAGATTGATATGATTGCCATGCCCTGGAAGAACTATGTCCAAGAAACAAGGTTCAGTTGCTGCTTTTTGCGCCTCAATGCATTTTTTGTGATCATGCAAAAACCTTTCTTCTGCAATATTGAATTCCTCCTTTGGTAAATGTTTTTTCTTCAATGATGTTTCATGATGAAGGGTTGATTTGTTTGTAATGTTGTCGAGGGCTTTACGATTTCCTAAACCACCAGCTTTCTTGGCAGTTGTTTTACTATTCTTGGAGTTTCCACCAACCACAGCCTCTGCACAGAAGAAAAAAAAAATCTATAGTAATGAAAGATTTTTGTCTGAACAGTTCCAGAAGAGATTCTCAAAGGCCCACTTAGATTTTCAGAATATTTTCCTAGAGAATACTCCATAGCAGAGAGACTTCTAAAGAGGAACCAAGTCCATGTTTGAAACAATGTTGGAGTAACATTTGACATGCCTAGACATATGCCAGACACTTAAATCAAGTTCAATTTAAGACATGGCTCTAGAGGTCATGCAGGACTATTGGTTTTAATAGAGAAAAAGAAACAGCAAAGAAAAAGATTTAGTTAGCACTTAGTAGTATGTTGCGAGTGTAGCAATTTATGTACAGAAATCAAGATTTATATTTGGCATATAATACACACTTGTGCATGCTCACGATTCATATTGTCACCATGTTTGTTATTAGGGTTTTGTGTAAGCCTATCCATTTTCATGTCATCATCATTTCCCCTGTGCATTCATGCTACATAACTTTTCTGTAATCCCACTATTACTCTTCAGTAATTCTGTTATAAGAACATAATGAAAAGATGAGGAGCTGATACTTTTGTTCTGAATGCCAAAATTTTCTTTCTGGATGATCAGGTGCCCACGAGTGAGCTGACTTGCCATTGCTTCCTTCCCTTGTTATAGATGCTACACCGAAATTCCCAGCAAAAGAATATAATTTGATGCTGAAATTTGCAGTAGAATAAATTATCAGCACATAAAATAATTGAAAATAAAGAAACTCAAAAGTCTTAACAGTTAATCAAGCTTTAATATACCATAAACATAACTTAACAAACTAAAGCCCTGTACTCAAATCTTCTCAGAACTTGCTCCCTAGGATTATTCAATCATTTGAATATAATGATATGACTGGGAAAAAAGGAAAATTTAAAGAAATGGAAAAAAAAAATCTAGAAAAAGGAATATTCAAAGCCATTCTAGCATGGTTATGTAATGTTTGGATATGGAAAGTCAATAATGCAGTCAAATTTAGCACTGAAAATAAGATCTTCTTCAAGGCTTGATATTTCTTAGATCAAGACTTAAAAAGACATCTTTTATGTCGAATTGAATGCCAATTTCTTCTTTCTGGATTTAATTCAACCTTTTTTTTGGGGCAATTAGGTGCAGTAAAAATAAAAATGAATTAATAGGACAAATACATTGATATATGATAACATGGTTAGAACGGATACCAAATGAATTGTGTAAGGAGTACTAGTAGTTGAGTGCAGAAACTGTTAAAGGAGTTCATGGTAGGCAAAGAAAAATGGAAAAGCAGAAGCTGGCAGATCATCATAAGTCATTTGTGGTCACCTCTTTTTGTAAATGCCAAACAACAGGGAGAGTTGGTATAATCTCTTCTCATGTTAAGAATCTCTCTACTGGAATCAGTACATATTTGGACAGAAGGATAACGGACATGGCTTATCCTCATTGAATGTGATCATCAGATGGACAAAAAGGGGAAATTGCTGAAGATTGCCTTAATATTGGAAAAAGACATGCTTATCATAAAAAATTAAAATAAAAAAATAAAAAAAGAAAAAGAAAAACACATAGGTTTTAATCCAGGATGAGCATGAATATGGCAGACTCTGTAGCAAAACAGGCAACTTTGTACTAGTATTTGGCAGAGCAACTACCATAAAAGAGCTTTGCCATCCAATAGAATAGGTGCTATAATGATTTAAGATTGAGTTGGTGTCCACCTCCATTCCAAAGCCTCAAAAATAAAATAAAATAAGAAGAAAACAAAAATAAAAATCATCCACTTCATCAAGATCATTATATGGAAGAATTTAGGGTTTCTATCCAATGTTGTCAACTGGACAGCCAGATGCAACCTTTCATGAAACAAGACATTCCAACTAGCTTCGAATAAAAGCAAACCATCCGCCATCCCACCAAATACCTATAATATGCTGAATGAGGAGAAATTGGACTTTCTCCATGATTAACTTCCCTTTTCACTCCCATAACAACCAAAATCTAGATAAAATTAAACAACTCCAACAAAATCCAATGAACAAACCTCCCAATCTTTAGCTTCCAATTAGCACATAATACCAATTCAAAGCTGAAAATGACAAGTAGTCCTCAACCACCTTGTCAATGCTTGACATAGTGGTAGCTATCTGCGCCAGTTATCCTCCAAAAACCCTCTCTCCCCATTGCCCACAATCAAGCTCACGCCTTTATGTGAAGTGAACCACTTTTTTTTCTTTTTCTTTCTTTTTTCTTTTTCCCTTCTCTTTTTTCCTTTCCCTTCATAGATTAAAACTGTAACAAGAATGAAGAAAAGGAGACGCGGAGAACTCCATCAGGTCACAAAATACACTGGATTTTACAAAAATGAATCACCTCTTCCCTCCTTCAAAGTGGAAGATCTCCCGTTCCTCTCCTCCCAAACACAACCAAAGATACAAAAGGTAATGTCTTAAAAGTAGACAGCTATTTAAACCATGAAAGAACAGTTGGAAAAAAAAAAAAAAGGAGAGAAGATGACGAAAAATCTCACTTTTAGACGTTGGAACCCTAAATCTGACGGAGAGAGCTCTTTAGAGGTTGGTTGGAACCCTGAATCCCACCGATTCCTATTTCAATTTTCGAATTCCTATCCCAACCCTAAATTCCAACCGATTCCTATTTAAATTTTCGAATTTCTACCGTTACGAGATCCCCGCCGATAAAGCGTGGGGATACTTCGATTCCCGAAATTTCGGAAAATTTGTGATTTTCCGATATTTCGCTACTTTGGAGCGAAAAGTCGCCGATTTTCTAGTCTGCTCCGCGTCTCACCCCCTAAATCCCAACCAATTCGTTGAATGATGACTCAATTTTAAAACTTCCATTTCAATCCAGTATTCTAAAAATACTAAGACTTCGTTTGGTAGTAAATCTAAGAAGCACTTTTAATATTTTTAATATATGAAAAATTTTATCATTTAAATGTTAAAAGTGCTAAAAATACTTTCTAAAATTACTTCAAAAAACACTCTAACTTGTCTTCAAAACCTTTTCAAACTGAACTATGAGATCAGATTGATTAAGTTATTATCTAAAAAAAATCCATATGTTGAAATGAGACTAAACAAAATTACAAATAATAAAAACAAAACAAAACATGATATTAGAGCACGATAAAATTTTATATTCAACCATTATATATATATATATTATTTTCTACATATATTTAAAGATATTAAAAAAAAAAATTTATCTATCCAAAGAAATAAATTTAAAAATAGTTAGAGAAAACATAACTAAATGAATACTACACATTAAATTAATAATAATATAAAGCTAATTCATAATCCGGACCCAACCTAAGTCGGGTTGGACTGGGTAGGTCGGGTCAACCGTCAAGTTGAACAGAGCCCCTCGTCTTATGTCTTTACTTCGTCTTCTCTTTTTGAATAACTTCCACTTAATTTTCAACCCCCAAAACCCTAAACCCCTCCAACGCCAGAAACTCAAATTGCCAATCTCCAAAACCCTAAACCCACCTACACCCACACTGAAAACCCCCACCAATCTCTCTTCGTTCAACCTTTCTTTCTTCTGTGAACCCCACGAATGGCCTCGAAGCTTCTCAAAATCGGTTCCCTGGAAGCCCAAAGCCAAATCGAACTCTCTCTCAGGCAAGCCTTTGAGTTGCTTGAACCCCAACTCAGACCCCCATTTCCGTTAACAATTCCGACCCCGGAAGAGTACTTACAGCTCAATTGGGCCATTCTTTATGGGGTTTTATGTGAACCTCATTTTGCAAAAATCCAAATTAAGTATTTACATGCTATTGTGACTGATGGGTATTGCTTTTTTGTGAGTTTACTTACCAGAATTGTTAATGAATTGTACTTTAAACTCGTTGAATCAGCGAGAATTCAATTGATTTGGCTAGTTTCGGAGATGATTTATGTTTCGGCTGAAGGGATCGATGGTGTGTTGGTGTCACTTTTGAGGCAAATCGTTGGTGGGGATTTTAGTGACGGGAATTTATGGTTGTGTTTTGAGTTGGTTAGTCTTTTTTTGAGCAAATGGAATTGGTTGGTAGAGGAAGGGCCATTGGTTTTGAGAAGTGGATTGTATACATATCTTCGGGTATTAGCTGATCATTGTAGGTTTCCGGGTGATTTGAAGTTGGAGGCATTGAGGCGAATTGAAATTGAGTTTTGTATTAGAGTATTGAGGGAGCAGTTCCATTTGTGTTTGAAGATTGGGAGGGATCTCCTTCGCCTTTTACAGGACTTGGTTCATGTGCCTGAGTTTCGGGCTGTATGGAAGGACTTGGTGTTGAACCCAGGTGAGTTTAAGACTCAAGGGTTTGAAGATGTTTCACAACTTTATCGTGAGAGGACATCAAGTCGGTATTTTTTACTTAGGATCACTCCAGAAATGGAGAGCCAATTGCGGTTTTTACTTACCCATGTGAAATTGGGAAGCCAGAAGAGGCACCAGGCATGGTTTATGAGGAAGTTTCTTTGTGGGTCAGAGAGAGAGACTCTTATATGTGATATTGTTCGGTTTATATGTTGTGGACACCACCCATCTAATGATATTATTCAGTCGGATGTCATGCCAAGATGGGCTGTTATTGGTTGGCTACTGAAATCTTGTAGGAAGAGTTATGTTGAAGCCAATGTGAAGCTGGCCCTGTTTTATGATTGGCTTTTCTTTGATGAAAGAATTGACAATATCATGAATATTGAACCTGCTATGCTTTTGATGGTAAACTCTGTACCAAAATATGTGGACATGACGCACACTCTGCTTGAGTTTTTGTTGCTTCTTGTGGACAATTATGACATTGAGAGAAAGGATATTATAGTTAGGGGTGTAGCATCGGCTTTTAATATGCTTGTCAAAAAGGGAGTGGTTGGATCCATTCATGTTTTGACTTCTTGTGATGCACTTTCTCCCTCACTCAAAGAGTGGCTTGGAAGGTTTTTGAAAGCTGGAATTTCTAAAGAAGTGCAGCCCTCCCATCTTCCTCGTCCTTCTGTTCCATCCTCTATTCTTCCAAGTTCGACAACTTTGGAAACTCAGACGGCCGTAATGGGAGAGCTAATAGCATCTAAGTGTGCCACAAATGATGGAGTTGGCACCAAAGCTTTTGATGCTTCTGTTCCGATTTCAGTTGAAGTTGTTGAACCAGTTATGTCTTGTAGTTCATTAGTTGTAACTAGTGAAAGTTTAGATGATGCTATAGAGAATTGGGTTCAAAGGCTTGGAGAAACTGTTAGAAAGTCAAACACGATTGACATTCAGATTTTGGAGAAGATACTGCTCTCATTTGCAAATCTTGATGGTCACAAGGTAACAGGTGACTTTGCTCTTAGTCCTCAGTCTTTATCTTCTAAAATAGCAAAGGAACTTGAGTTGAATGGGTACAAGCTGTTTTCTCCCCTGGAATCCATCCCAAATAATTCCAATTGTGATGATGAAGTACACTCTGCAACTGCTTTAATTATTCGTACTTTTATCTTTTCTCAGCATGAGAGGTTGCAGGAAATGCTTTTATCCTGGTCTAAACATGGATTTCCAGTTGGAAAATGCTTGTTATCTTATGCATTGAGACTAGCTTATGAGGCGCATGCGGCAGGTTATTTGGGGAATGTGATGGTCCCTGACAATTCTGTCAAGGTAAATGATTTAGGAATGCCATTGTTAGTCTTTCACATGGATGTGTATTTTTCATTTCTCAATGGTGGAAGAAAAGATCCTCCTGAAGCTGACCTTTCTACTTCTAAGATGGACCATCAATTAGTTGCTAAATTGGTTGATGGTGCTTTCTCTGCTTACAGATGTTTCCTTATGTATTCAAGAAATGGTTTACATAAAGAAGCTGATATGACTCTAGCTAGGCTCTTGTTTTCTGATTTAGTGTCTTGTTCTAAATGGGAAAAGAAGATGTTGAGGTTTTCATTCTGCAGCATCTTTTGTCACCTTTCTGATTTATCCACTGGTGAGGAAGACATCATTAAGTTACTTGTGGCCCTGTTGGATCATGCTAATATTGTTTTTATGCAGTTTGAGATAGCCTTGAAAAAGTTCTCCATATTTGGGGAGAACACTGAGACTATTTTCTACTTAATCAAGAACTCCCTTAATTGGGGCTTTGAGGAACAACACAAGGTCTGGGGCTTAATTAGATCAGAGCTTGCAGTTTCTAAGGTTCAAGTAGAGAAGTTGATTTTGGAAATTTTCTGCTCGGGTATTTTAGATCCAAATTCAGCTTCCATTGCAGTTGAAGGCCTTCTAATGCTGTGCAGTTGTTGCATGCCCACACCGGAGCTTGTTGGAGCAATTATGTTATTACCTAATAATGCATTCCAGGACTTCTCTGCTGCCGTTCTGGCAACTTGGGCTGTATCTAATGCCTCAATGTTGTTTGACAGTTTAGCCAATTTCTTGGAGAAACTTGATAGCAAGAAAGGGGATTTTACACTTTTCTCTTCGACTGGGATTAGGATCAACCATTCTGCCATTTTATGGTTGTTAAATTATTTTAATACACAGGGGATGAAAGGCAATGATATTCTGAACAAGTTGTCTGTAAATATTCCAGACATGAAATCGATTCTTCAGTTGTGACGAGAAACAGATATTTCTCTTCCAGCAAAAGGTAATCTATTGTCTGTGATAAAGTAAATTATATGGCTTTCATGAGAAATGATCCTCTAGTTTCTTTAGAATTGCACATTAATTGTGATTGCCTGCAGTGAGATTAAGCTTTCAAAACTTCTGATAAAAAAAAAAAAAAAAGAAAGAAAGATTAAGCTTTCAAAAAAATTATAATTTATAAAATGTGGTTTCAAGGAGATTTTGAAAATTTAGGTCTGGATTACTAAATGCCCTTTTACTAAACAGATATGTCCTTTTCTGATCTGAGGTAAAGAGAATATTAATATCAGGTTTTTTGCCTGCAAGCCCTGTGGATAAATCTTATCTTGGGAGAGCATTGCTCTCCCAAGTGTTACATCAAGTTTGTATATTATATTCACATGCTAGCTAAGTCAATGGTGGATTTTTTTAAAGTATGACAATTCAAAATTTATTTTCAAATACTGATGATAAAAAAAAAAGGTCAATAGTGGACATAATCCCTTTACCTTGGTCCATTGCCATTGGACAAATAGGCATGCTGAAACTCTTATATATGCATGTGTGTGAATGAGTCATTGATTGGTACAATCTTTGGCATTCCTCAATTTTATTTAAAAAAATTCTGTTTTTTCTGTATGGTTCTTGTAACCTTGGTAAACATTTATATGCGTGTATTCACCTTGGAAATACTTAATTCGGCTTTGCTTTGTTTGACTTTTGTTAAGGAGTGAACTCTTGCAGTATATGAGTTAGTTTCCTTCTTCTTTTTTTTTTCTCTTTTTTTTTTTTTTTTTTTTTTTTGGTGTCCATATAACTTTCTTTTTCTTCAGTGTGTATTTCATAACTCCATTTGTGCATGTTAGTTTTAGCTTTCAAATCTCTAGCCCAGAAAAAGGTGAGTTTTGTTAGGTTGATAATCAGCATAAAGACCTTTATGAAAAAAGAATGAAGAATAAACAGATATTTGGTTGGGATTACTTTGTTATGTGCAATGAGAAATAAATGCACTTACAGGGAGATTTGGTTCAAGTTCTGGGATCAATTCCGTCTTAGAGATCCAGAGGACTGAGGGTGTGCTACTGAAGGTGCTATTGAGGACAACATGACTGGAAAGGGTGTGGGCTGAGGATGTGAGAAAAGAAATGGTAGCCCATAAAAATTATAGCCCCTATTGGAGCAAAAGTATTTTAATTAGAAACACTTAGGTAGCAATAAGTAAAAAAAATAATTATTTAACTAGCCATAAGAATTTGGGACTTGGATAAGACTTTGTTGGCTTGAGTTTGGTCTGTATTGAAATCTTGTGAGTTACTTTTGAAATATACTGTTGTTTGTTTACATCTCATATAACACAATTCAGTGAGATGAAATTGCAGCATGATGCTGTGAGAGCCCATGAGGAGGACCCACATTTTTGTTAGTCTTTCTTTTCTGGTTCCATTAAATATGAAAGGAATTAAGGGGTGCGATTGCATAAGTAATATTTAGTGGAAATACAACTTGCTTGTCTCAAACTCAACATATAGGTCAATTGACTTAATATTAGCAATTTATGCAATTTCAAGTGAATGATACAGTCTCATGGTAAGGCATAAGATTAAGGGAAGTGGTGCAGGAAACTTAAGGCATTTTTCTGTTGTTCCTAAATCTTGCAAATCAAGATCAAGTACAGTGACCTCTGAAGAATGAAAATATCAATTAATCTACATTGTCTTGTACTCTAGTTAATTCAGGGCTTATCATCTTCCTAGTGTCACTGAGTTTTTAAATTTTAATAGTCCATAATTTGATGTATATAGTTTCATAAAGATAGAAACGGGGCTTGTGTAGAATTATTAGGCATTTGGAGTTTTTTTTGTTCTCTGGTTTGTATTAGTCTTCCTGTTTGGCTTTAAGATTAGCTTATCCTTCACTATGTCATCTCTATTTTTTAGTGAAATATTTGTTTACTATTGAAAAATGGAAGGACAGTGGTTAGGCATTGACTAACTATAGGCTATTATTCTTGGTCACTATTTTTGGAACCTGATAAAGGCTATAGGATGGATAATATATTAATTATACCCTACTTGGTTTCAAATTATGGTTTTGAATGACCATAATATCTGTGGTTTAACAGAAGAAATGCCATAGATATGGCAGACCATATCTATGGCAAGCTTTTATTTACCTATCAAGAAAAAAACTCTATGGCAGACCCTTATTACTTGGGCTATTGAATAAGGTTGAGCTGAGTCTTTTTCCACTACATTAGATTATGTATGTCTTAAATATCAAAATATAAACAATTGCAGATCTTCTGGACTATGAACTGGAAAAGAAAAACTGAACTAGCAATTTCTTATAAACTTCATTAAAAACTGAATTAATAATTTCTTATAAACTTCATTCTGAATTGTTGAATTCTGAAATGAGCTTCCTTATTATGAAAATCTGTGAAGCTCACATTCATAGGTGTCTTGTGCTTAGGCTGTTTGACTTCAAATCCAATGCCTCATTTTATTTGGGGTAATTTTTAATTTTCTGTGAAGAAGGTGAAACACATTTTCTGGCCTTGAATTGTGATCATCCAGTGAGAAGTCATCATCAAACAATGTACCAAATTATCCCTTTAAAGTATTCATGCATTAAATGGCAGTTAAAATGGTCTATTAGTATTTCACAACTAGCATTTTTCCCTTTAATTTTTTAAATGTATATTCTGGAATGTTGTATAATGTGGAAACTTCAACCCCCCCTCTTTCTTTTTTTAATGGATGCTTGTATGTAATATTTTCTATTTTCTTAGATGGATTTCTAAGTCTCTTAACAAGTGCTGAAAAGAGGTAACATTGAAATTATATGTGGAGTTATTCATATTCCCCTTGAAATGAAGTTTATCACTGTTATCTAGGCATATTCTTGAGATCATATTAGTTTTTATATCAGGCGGAACTATTGTTCTAATCATTTGTCTATTCGATGACAGGTGCATGGGCTATGCTTCTATATCATGGAGCTTGACCATAGTCACATTTTCTGCGATATGTACATATGAAATTTCAAAGATTGAATAATTAATGTCCTTGGCATTGTTGTGGACATTATCTGTTTGTTCCGTTGACCAGAGACAAGTTTCTAATGGCATGTGCCAACTTTATTTTTGGAAGAGGTACTTTGAAGTGAGGAATAAACAGAATTAGACTTTTGGAAAAGAAGTTAAGTTTGCTTTATGAGCTGTGAGCAAATCCTGTCTCTCTAACTGCATTTGAGATGGACTGATTTTGGAAATTGCTTCTTGTTTTCCTTCGTTGCAGCTTATGAGAGATATGCATGTCTTGCTGAAAGCCCTTATTTTTCCTTTACAGCAAAGCGGATCTAGGCCACCAAGTCCAGCTCCTGGAAGGCTCATTGACATCATGACAGCCCTGCAACTTGTGCTGAATGTACCACTGGTATAGGATGGGCTTACCTCAGACTCCATAGAAGTGCTGACATAATCAGAAGCTGGCTATGCCGCTGTGTTTCTATGTTGGGGTGCTTTCTACAAGGGACGTCCTGAGAGCTTGAGCCCCCTACTCTACCCCTTTGAAGAGGGTATGCCCTTTACCATAGTGTTAAAATGGGAAACTATTGTTTTATTTATTAACTTTGGATTATTGACCTATGGCTTCTTATGCTGGTCCTATACTACTTCTTTCCTTTTTCTTGACAGCAATTATGACACTCTTTGTTTCCATCGAACAGTCTGACAAATGGGTATATCTGTCGAGAATCAAATTGAGCATTGAATTCTTCTCTTTAATGGTACTGCAGCGTCAGTGACTTTGTATGCAAGAACCATCAACCAGGCATGGCTATTAAGATTCAAGGTTAGATTTCCCTTGCTTCTTGATGTGCTTAGCATTGAGCATTGTTATTGTGATTTGTGGGAGCTATCTTTGTTATTTCAATAAGTTTCCATGTTCCAATGAAGTCCTTGGTTTTGTTATCAAAGCAACCAAACTGCTCTTGCTATAACTTTGCCATGCAGTACTGGTTTACTATTTTTAGTAGTCGGAAAAAACTAATATGATAGCATTTAAGTATACTCCATGTATGGTGTAATACTGATTCTTTCATTTCTTTGGGTCACAGGTCATCCCCGGGGGATTTCGGGTTTAATACTGATATTTTAGTAACAAATCCAATAAATCTAAGTGTAGTGCTGGGAGTATTGATACTTTTTGGAAAGGGAGCATGTGCAAGTTGTTTATTTCAAGAATAGGTTAGATTTGACTACCTGCACTTTTTTTTTTTCATTATAACTAGGAAAAAATGTACATGATCCCATAAATTACTTCCAAATAAATTAAGAAAGCATATGGAAGAACCATAGCATTTTGTAATTCATTGGTAAATATTTTTTAATTCTTTATCACAATGTTTTTAAAATCAAACCGGTCATTGAATTGAAAAAATTATCGATTCACGGTTCATTGATCGAATCGGTGGTTGAACCGCGGTCAAATTGATGACGTCATAAATATATAATTTATATATTATTAAAATTATATATATAATTTTTAATAATATTTTATTTTTTATTTAAATATATTAAATGATAAAATTAAATATAAATGGATTTTGAAAAAACCAAAATTTTAAGCTTACTTATTATACCCATTTTAGATAATCCAATTTTTAGCTTATACCCATTTTTCAGACAACTCATTTGGACCTTTATTTTTATATTTAGGTGGTGTTTGTTTTTTTGGCTGAATAAAAAAAGTTAAAATATTTAATTTTTTCTATTCAACTAAAAGTAATCCGTTGACATAATCCAATATAATTAAAGTGAACTTATTATCAATAGGTTCAGTTTAATTACATTGAATGATGTTAATAGGTTGCTTTTAACTAAATAAAAAAAGTCATATATTTTGACATTTTTTATTCGGCCACAAAACAAACACCACTTTAATCTCCACCGTTCATTTAAAACAACAAAACCCTAAAACCTTCTTTTCTCATCACCGGTCGCTCCCTTTTTCCCTCTTCCTTTTCTTCTCCATTTCTTCTTCCCATCACTAGTTGCTCCATTTTTCCCTCTTCTTTCTCTTCTCCATTTTTTCTTCCCATCACCAGCCGCTCCCTTTTTTCCCTCTTTCTCTTCTTCTCCATTTCTTCTTCTTCTTCTTCTTCTTCTTCTTCTTCTTTTTTCCCTCTCTCTCTCACCATACCTGCATAGCGATGCCTACCCTTACCAGTGGCCATCTCACCGCCGACAGCAGCAAGCCATCTCATCGTCAAAAGCAGCAGGTCATTATTAAAATTCTCTTAACTGTGAGGAATAAAATTCTGTTAGTCTGTTAAACAATTGTAAGAGGATAAGCTGGAATTAGTTACAAATTAGCTACAGATTAGTTTCAGATTAGTTATAGCACTCTTTGTTTTCAGCCTCCTATATCTAGAGCTTTCCTACTCATATTTCAAGAAGTGAATGAGAACAATACAGAGCTTTTGTTGCTTCTTCTTTTCTCTGCTCTGTTTCTTTTCTTCTCTACTCTGTTTCTTTTTCATAATATGGTATCAGAGCTTTTGCTCTTGCTCGCCATACTCTGTTTTGTCTTCTTTCATCACTGATGACTCAAGGAAGCACAATCAATCGGGCTACCACCAGTGTCCCTAACTCATTGTCATCTATGGAAGATTCAACTAGTCCTTATTTCCTCCACAGTTCAGATCATCCTGGTATTGTTCTTGTTTCCCATCATCTCACTGGTGCTAACTATAATACTTGGAGCAGAGCCATGGTTATGGCACTCACTGCCAAGAATAAAATCAGTTTCATTGATGGGAGTATTCCTTGCCCTGAATCTGATGATCTTCTTTTTGGTACGTGGATTCGCTGCAATAGCATGGTAATTTCTTGGATTCTCAATTCTGTTCATAAGGACATAGCTGATAGCCTTTTATATTTTGATACTGCTGTGGGAATTTGGAAAGATCTTCGGGATAGATTTCGTCAAAGTAATGGTCCAAGAATTTTTCAAATCAAAAAACATCTTATAGCTTTAAATCAAGGATCCTTGGATGTAAATACTTACTATACCCGACTGAAAATTCTTTGGGATGAGCTTAAGGGTTTCCAGCCTCTTCCAGAATGTGCTTGTGGTACTATGAAGACTTGGATGGAATTTCAGCAGCAAGAATATGTGATGCAATTTCTTATGGGCCTTAATGAATCTTTTGTTCAAACACGTTCTCAGATCTTAATGATGGAACCTCTTCCTCCAATTGCTAAAGTTTTCTCACTAGTTGTACAAGATGAACGACAATGCTCCATTAATTACGGGCCCTATACTCCGCCTGATTCAGTAGCTGCAAATGATTCCAATTCCACCATTGCAATTTCAGATGCCAAATTGAATTCCAAGCCTAAGAAGGATCGACCCACTTGCTCTCATTGTGGAATTTTGGGTCACACAATTGATAAGTGTTATAAACTTTATGGATATCCACCTGGATATAAATTCAAATCCAAGAATCCTCATGCTAAAGCTCAAGCAAATCAAACTAGTTCTAGCATCACTGAAGCCTCTGCTACAGCTAATTCACCACTTGCTTCACTAACTCCAGCTCAATGTCAACAACTCATTGCTCTTTTGAGCTCTCAGCTCCATGACAATACTCCTGTTACTCTTGAATTGCAGCAGCCTGGACCATCAGTCTCCAGTTTCAGCGGTATATTATCCCTTTCTTCAGTTTCTTTTCCTAATTCCCTTGATTCCTCGGCTTGGGTGTTGGACACAGGTGCTACTCATCATGTCTGTTGCTCTTTACCTTATTTTATTTCACCAGTCCCAGCATCAAATTCCTCTGTTACTCTTCCTAATGGTCACTTGGTGTCAATTAGTAGAATAGGATCTGTGCAATTGTCACCTCATATCACCTTGACTGATGTTCTTTTTGTGCCTCAATTTTAATTTAATCTTTTGTCCGTCAGTGCTCTTACACAAAGCCACAAATATTCTGTTAATTTTCTTTCTCATTCTTGTCTTATTCAGGACCATTCACAGGCCAAAATGATTGGGATGGGTAAACGACACGGGAACCTTTATGTCTTGGATTTTTCCAGTTTAGTGTCTCAATCATTTGACATTTCAGCAACTTGTAATAATTTTTCTTCTTCCCCAACTGAACTTTGGCATTATCGTTTGGGACATCCATCATATGCAAAAATTCATACTCTGAAGGATGATTTGAATATTTCTCATATTTCTGAGACTCCATCTCATTGTTCAATATGTCATTTGGCAAAGCAACGTCGTTTGCCATTTATGTCTTCAAACAATCTATCAAATTCTCCTTTTCAATTGATTCACATTGATGTTTGGGGTCCTTTTCATACAATCACCACTGAGGGATATCGTTATTTTTTTACCATTGTTGATGATTGTACACGATTTACTTGGGTATATTTTCTACGTGCAAAATCTGAAGTTTCTGTTGTTTTTCCAAATTTTTTTACTCTTATTCAAACTCAATTTGATGTGAAAATAAAGGCTGTCCGCTCAGATAATGCACCTGAATTGGCATTCTCTGATTTCTTCCATGCCCAAGGAATTTTGTCATTTCATTCTTGTATTGAAACTCCATAACAAAACTCTGTTGTGGAACGGAAACATCAACACATTTTGAATGTTGCCCGAGCTTTGCACTTTCAATCAAACTTACCTTTGCCTTATTGGAATAATTGCATTCTCACAGCTGTCTATCTTATTAATCGCACTCCTTCACCATTATTGACAAACAAAACCCCATTTGAGTTGCTGTTTAAAAAGAAACCTTCATATTCCCATCTCAAGGCTTTTGGTTGTTTGTGCTATGCTTCCACTTTGAACCATTCTCGTACAAAATTTTCACCTCGTGCCATTAAAGTTGTATTCCTTGGTTATCCCCCTGGTTATAAGGCATATAAACTTCTTAACTTGTCCACCAACACCACTTTCATCTCCCGTAATGTCATTTTTCATGAGTCAATATTTCCTTTCCAAAATGATGACTCACAACCCTGTCATTCTGATTTTTTTTTTGATCTTGTTCTTCCACTTCCTATTTCCATTTCTTCCAACAATTCAACAAACCCATCCTTTAGTCCAACTTCATCCTCTCTTGATCGTACCACCCGATCTAGGAAAGCACCTTCTTACCTTCAAGATTATCATTGTTCCTCAACTTCTTTTGCCTCACAATCTACTTGCCACCCTTTATCCCAAGTACTTGATTACCAAAAATTATCCACCTCTCATACATCTCTTGTCAATGCCATTTCTTCAAATTTTGAGCCTACTACTTATGCTGAGGCTGCAGTTATTCCAGAGTGGCAAACAGCAATGTCTGAGGAATTGAGAGCTCTTAAGGAAAATAGAACTTGGTTATTGACCACACTACCTCCTGGTAAACACACTGTTGGATGCAAATGGGTATACCGAATCAAGTATCGAGCTGATGGAACCATTGAACGATATAAAGCCCGTTTGGTAGCCAAAGGCTACACTCAACAAGAAGGTGTTGATTATCTTGACACTTTTTCTCCAGTTGCAAAATTGGTAACTGTTAAGGTTCTTCTTGCTTTAGTTGCTATTCATGGCTGGAGTCTCACTCAACTCGACGTTAATAATGCATTCTTGCATGGTGATCTTCATGAGGAAGTCTACATGTCTTTACCACCTGGTCTTCACCATGAGGGGGAGTCCTTACCTATCAACACTGTTTGCAAACTTCACAAGTCCCTTTATGGGCTGAAACAAGCATCTCGCCAATGGTTCTCTAAGTTCTCTAGTGTTCTTATCAACACAGGTTTTAAGCAATCAGCTTCTGACAATTCTCTATTTGTTAAGATCAATGGTAATTCTTTCATTGCATTACTAGTTTATGTTGATGACATCGTCATAGCAAGCAATGATCAAGAAAATGTAGATGAGTTGAAGAAGTTTCTTAATGGCTGTTTTAAACTTAAAGATCTAGGAAATCTGAAATATTTCCTTGGTCTTGAAGTTGGTAGATCCTCTAAAGGAATTTCTGTTAGTCAACGGCACTATGCTTTGCAACTCTTATCTGACACAGGATATCTTGGCTACGAAACTAGAAAGACTCCTATGGATCCAAATGTTAAACTCTCACAAGATGAAGGAGATTTACTTGATGATCCTTCTATGTATAGAAGAATGATTGGTAAATTACTTTACCTTACAATAACAAGACTAGATTTATCATTTTCTGTCAATCGGTTGAGTCAGTTTCTTGCCAAGCCTCGGATTCCTCATCTATAAGCAGCATATCATGTTTTACAGTATGTTAAAGCTACAGTTGGTCAAGGTCTCTTTTATTCCTCTTCATCTGCCATTGAATTGAAAGCTTTTGCAGATTCTGATTGGGCTGCTTGTCCAGATACCAGGAGATCAATTAGTGGATTTTGTGTTTTCATTGGTGATTCCTTAGTCTCTTGGAAGTCAAAGAAACAACACACTGTGTCTAGATCATCTGCTGAAGCTGAATACCGTTCTATGGCAAATGCTACTTGTGAATTAATGTGGATGTTCTCCTTATTCAAAGATCTGCACATAAATCATCCACAACCAGCATTGTTGTTTTGTGATAATCAAGCTGCCTTGCACATAGCAGCAAATCCTATTTTCCATGAAAGAACAAAACATATTGAAATTGATTGTCACTTAGTAAGAGAGAAGATCCAAGATGCCAGATTGAAAACACTTCATGTTTCTTCTCAACATCAAGTAGCAGACCTGTTAACAAAGGCCCTCCATCCAACACGGTTCGCACTTCTACTTGGCAAGATGGGAACTCACAATATTCATTCTCCACCTTGAGGGGGAGTATTAAAATTCTCTTAACTGTGGGGAATAAAATTCTGTTAGTCTGTTAAACAATTGTAAGAGGATAAGCTGGAATTAGTTACAAATTAGCTACAGATTAGTTTCAGATTAGTTATAGCACTCTTTGTTTTCAGCCTCCTATATCTAGAGCTTTCCTACTCATATTTCAAGAAGTGAATGAGAACAATACAGAGCTTTTGTTGCTTCTTCTTTTCTCTGCTCTGTTTCTTTTCTTCTCTACTCTGTTTCTTTTTCATAATAGTCATCTCACCACCGACAGCAGTAGGCCATCTCATCAGCTTGAGCGTGACTGCTTTCCCTCTCTCTCTCACCAAACCTGCGTGGCGACACCTACCCTAATAATGACCATCTTATCATCGGTGGTAGCTCGAGCGTGACTCTTGGTCGCCGGCCAACAGTCGTCCCATTCCACCATCTCACTATTTATCTCTCATGGAAAAAAAAAAAAAAAAAAAAACAAAGAAACAAACATTTAGTGAACCATTCCTTTCACTACAAATCGGTCGGTTCACTCGGTTTGTCGGTATGGCGGTTCGAGGTCGGTTCAATAGGTCACTGACCCAAAAGGGTGAACCGAACCAAAAAGTTCACAGACCGACTAATCTGGTCGGATTTTTAAAACAATGCTCAACGATAAGGTACATTAACATGGTTGAAGTTAAACCATTTGAAGTCTAGATCATCATGATATTCTTTTTACTATGGAGGTACTTTCAAATTGAATAGTTGAAAATTTTTTAGGGATAGAACAGTCATGTCGATAAAATGATTTGAACCATTTATTGGAAAAATAGGTATTTCGTTCTCTTTGTTTTTTTTATTAAAAGAATTAAATTAAAATTTTTTATTTAATCCAGAATCGATGACCTATGTCTATGTATAAAGTAAGAAGATTTTTATTTTATTTTTATTTTTTTTGGATTTGAATAAAAGAAAAGAAACAACTCTACTAATATCTTCATATGTATTTTCAAAAAATCATTTGTAATTAAGAGTTTTCCATTGCCAAAATTTTCTTTTATCCCGTAGGTATCCCTAATAGTGTCCTTTGCTAAAAAAGGGAGGAGTTAGAATGAGGTGATGCAAATTTATTGTAACTATTTGACACTTTTACTTTTAGTGACATTTTTACTATTTGACACTTTTACTTTTAATGTTTTGATCAATGGTTTGAAAATCGGATCGGACCGGCCGATCCGACCGTCGACCGGTGGTGATTCCAGTCCGATTTGCCCAATTGGACCGGGGTGGATTTGAACCGGGGTCGGACCGCTCAAACCGGCGGTCCAACCGGTGAACCAGACGGTTCAATTATTATTATTATTTTTTAAGCTGCATCAAAACGATGTCGTTTTGATGCTAGAAGCATCCAAACGACGCCGTTTTGGACGGTATACATGCAACCTAATGGCTGCTTGCAAATCTGGAAACCCGAAACCCTCCCCCCCCCCCCCCCTCCCCCCGGCCTCAGCCTCAGTCCGCCTCCTGTAGCTGCTGCCGGCGTGCCGCTCCCCTCGCCCCTGACGTCCCGCCGGCCGCGACACCTAGACGGCTTCCACCGACGGCCGTTACAGGCTGGCAACTTGCTACGGTAAGCCGTCTGCTGTTGTTCTCCTGCTGCTGTTCATCATTTTGAAGAGGTATTAATCAGTTTCTACCTTTCTAGAACTGCAAGGCTGCTATTGTTGCTGGTCTGGAACTCCACGAAGCTTCGGATGCTTCAAAAATTAGTATTTTCTTGTTTATTTGGTTGATGATTTCATTGATTTATTAATTTATTAATTTTTTATAATATATAAAATAATGAAATATATATTTATGACGTTACCGGTTCGACCGCCGGTTTGATCAATGAACCGTGAACCGATAACTTTTTCGGTTCAATGACCGGTCTGGTTCTGAAAACATTGGTTTTGAATGAAGGTTCATAATTTAAGATTTTTTTTCCAACCATATAAATTGTTAGAATTATTTTTTTTCTTTCAAATAAATCATGAATTTTTTTCAAGGTAAAATTAATATTTCATGGAAAACTTGCAATGGCTTACCAAACAAAGAGTCAAAGACCAAGAGAAAAAAAAAAAGAATTAGCATGAGTGACATAACATCTAGGATTGGTGAATACTTGTGACAGGATCAAACCTTTATTCCAATTTCTTCTTCTTTTTGCTTTATTTTCCCTTTTGTGGTTATCTTCCTTTGCCCCTGGCAGACTTTACCCCCACAACGTATTCATGGCCGACAGCCCGAGTAATTGAAGATTTTTTAATTGTTCAACTGTTGACATGGAGAGTTGGGGATTGCCAGCCTTGCTCACTTGCTAACGACTGATTGACTGGTCAAAATGCTATTTGAGCCGCAAGTTAAGATAAGCCAAGGATATACTCCTCAACACCCTCCCACCATTTTTCCACTGTGGACCTCAAAAGCTGCTAATGATGGACCTCAGCGCAGCTGCTCTCTTCTTCTGTTTATGCCTCTTCTTCATCTCCTTCATCTTCTTCCGTTCTCTCCCTTCTCCTCCCACCAAAAACTCATGTCCACACTCATACCCCATCATCGGAAACCTTATCGCTTTACTCCGCAACCGCCACCGCTTCCACGACTGGATTGCTGACATGCTTTCCACAACCCCTTCCCTCACTCTCCAAGTCAACACCTTCCTCAACGCCTCCCATGGCGTCTGCACTGCCAACCCACTCAACGTCAACCACCTCCTCGTCTCCAACTTCCCCAACTACATCAAAGGCTCCCGCATCCATGACGTCCTCCATGAACTCCTTGGAGATGGAATCTTTAACGTCGATGGCCACCTCTGGACTGTCCAACGCAAGATCTCCAGCCACGAATTCAACACCAAGTCTCTCAAACACTTCATCTCAGACACAGTCCAGTCCGAACTCTCCACTCGCCTTATTCCCTTCCTCTCTTCTGCATGTGAAAACAACCAAGTCATCGATCTCCAAGACGTTCTGCGGAAGGTTATGTTCGACAACATTTGTAATCTTGCATTTGGTGCCGATCCAGCATGTTTGAGCTCTGAAGCAGTAGGCGAAAATTCGTTGAATTTATCTTTCGTTCAGGCGTTCGATGATGCCGTGGAGATCAGTACATCACGATACTTGTTACCCATCCATGTGATATGGAAGATCAAGAGATTCTTCAATATCGGTTCCGAAAAACGATTGAAGGAAGCGATTGGCATAATCAACGAATACGCTAATATGATCATCAAGTCCAAAGAAGATCAGATCGGCTCAGGAGATTGTGGAAACCTGGATCTGCTATCTCGATTCATGTCCTCGAGCTCAAATTTCGGTTTAGGGTTTGACGATCAAGAACACAAGAGGAAGTTCTTGAGGGACATTGTTATAAGCTTCATACTTGCCGGCAAGGACACCACGTCAACAGCGTTGACGTGGTTCTTCTGGCTGATGGCCGGAAACCCTCGATGCGAGGGCTTGATCTTGGCGGAACTATCAGAGGCAGCTCCGGCACCGGCGACGTCGCCGGTGATATTCAGCTATGACGATCTGAAGGGGTTGAATTATCTGCATGCGGCCATATCAGAGTCGCTGCGTCTGTTTCCGCCCGTGCCAATTGATTCGAGATTAGCGGTAGATGATGACATTCTCCCAGATGGGACTCAAGTGTGTAAAGGGTGGTTTGCTGATTACTCAGCTTATGCGATAGGGAGGATGCATCAAGTGTGGGGTCCTGACTGTAGGGAGTATAGACCGGAGAGGTGGTTGGATGATGATGGACGATTTCGACCGTCAGATCAGTTTCGGTTTCCGGTGTTTCACTGCGGGCCCAGGGTGTGTTTGGGAAAGGAGATGGCGTATGTGCAGATGAAATCGATCGCTGCAAGCGTGATGCGTGAGTTTGAGATAGTGGCCGTTGATGGGGGTGGGTGTGCAGGGAAGATGGCGGTCCCGCCCTACACACCATCTATTGTCCTTAAGATGAGGGGTGGCCTGCCTGTTCGGGTGAAGAGACGGCGCCAGCCCAACGCCACCTCCGGTTCCACTTCCACTGCATAATTCATTGACTTTTGTTAGATCCCCGTGATTGCGCACGTGCCACCAGCTCTGTAACTGACACGTATTTGTAATGCATTATATTCGATAGCGATGTGACAGATGGCGTCTTACACGTCAGAAGAGGACCATTACAAAAAGCCCAAGATAAAGCCATTTGGGCTGAAACCAAGGATCCAGCTAGTCCAATATTTGTCCTCGAGCCCAAAGAAGGAAAAAAGGGAAATTTAGAATTAGAAGTGTTTACAAAAGTATTATTCCACATATTGGCATCAAATGTAACAGCCTGTGGCCAAGTGCTGATGCTCTATTGTAAGTTTGTAACTCCTTACGTTCCAATGGGTTCATTAATTTTGAAACAGCTTTTCCATTAATTAACAACGTCTTGGCCAGTATAAAATCAAAGAAACTTGCAAAATGTGGTGAATCAAAACAATGGCTACTCTGGTTGCTCCTGAGGACTTTTCTCCCGGTGAAGATGCGCTCGCTATCAACAAGGCTTGTCAAGGTACTTTTCTATACTATCTCACCATTATTTTCTTTCACTTTCTTTCTTAGTAGCAGTATTGACCCGGTTTCCTCTATGTATATTATTTGCTATAACCCATAATATATGTGGGGAGGGCGTGGGTCATTATAAATGGTATCAAAACCAATGCACTTCGATGTAGTCTTGGGATACAAGTAGGATGTCTGTCTGCATGAGAAGTGATTGTGATTTCTTACTTCGGATAAAAGAAATAAGTTTTCAACATTGTATATGTATGAGCTGATCCCCATTGTGTATGCATATTTTTAAAGCCATGAGAATCCATTGAGTCTAAAATGAATAATATCTATATGAGGAGGTCATTACAATGACATTTTCTCTTGATATTCGTTCGCTAATTACATTCAAAGTTCATTGTTCTTGTTTTGGACTTTTTTTTTAAAAGGATGGGGTACAGATGAGAAGGCCATAATATTGATACTAGGTCACCGAAATGCAGCTCAAAGGAAGCAAATCAGGCTGGCTTATCAAGAGATTTATCTAAAGGATCTCACCAAACAACTTAAATCTGAGCTTTCTGGCGACTTTGAGGTCTGTATTCAACATTACTTAAACTTATACAATATGGACTTCGATATGTTTCTGTTGCTAATTCTATAATCAATCTGATAGAGAGCTGTATGCCACTGGATTTTGGACCCTGTTGAACGTGATGCTGTCTTGGCTAATGAAGCATTGAAGAAGGCAAGACCTGATTATCGGGTAATTCTTGAAACTGCATACATGAAATCTCCAGAAGAGCTCTTGGCAGTGAAGCGTACTTACCAGTTTCTCTACAAGCGTTCCCTTGAAGAAGATGTGGCCTCACATACCACAGGTGACATGCGAAGGGTATGATTCAAACCCTGATTATAATTCTGGAAAAGTAGCACACTGGCATATGTAGTTTTAGCCGCTACTCTTTTATTGTACTAATTATCAGCCTGAAATCAACATTTGGTATCATGGATTTGGTGCAGCTTCTGATTGCAGTAGTGAGCGTTTATAGATATGAGGGTGAGGAGATTGATGAGGGAGTGGCACATTCAGAAGCCAACATTCTTGGGGATGAAATACAAGGGGGAGCTCTCAAGGGTGAGGAGATTATCAGAATACTGAGTACAAGGAGCAAGACACAGCTTATCGCAACTTTCAACAACTACAAGCAAATTCATGGCACATCCATCACCAAGGTATATCGAGATACAACGTTTCATGTCACTATAAATATATGAGTCTCTCTTAACTTTGTAAATGTGTTTTAAAACTGTGAGTCCTTTGAGTTTAAAGTAGACAATATCTACACAATTGAGAATGAGTCATTTTAAATGGTATCAAAGTCGATTATTATCCCAATGTTGGGTTTGTTTGGCCCCATGAAGGGAATATGTATGTTTGGCCCCAATGAGGGCAGTTTGTCTATTTGGTCCCGTAATTCTATGGAACATGATGAAAACATTATAAATAGTATTAAAGTCGATCCTTAACCCTGATGTAGGGGTTTGTTTTTGCCCCATGAAAGGTGTCTATTTGTTTGGCCTCCGAAATCCTATGTAAAAAAGTTCTCCTCTTGATTTTGTATACACATTTTAAAACCATGAAGTCTCCTCCAAATTAGACAACATGCACACCCCTAGGAGCGGATGATTACATCCAATGATTTATGAATAAGTTTTGGTCAAGAACAAATAATTTAACTGAAATTGCATCACATTCTATTGTGATCTGCATTGATATGTGGTTGACTAATCATTTACAGAGTTTACGTGGTGACCCAACTGACGAATTCTCAGCAGCATTGCGTGCTGCCATTCGATGCATTAGGAACCCAAAAAAGTACTTACAAAAGGTATGAGATATCATCACTCTAGAGAAAAAAATCAGAAACCCGAAACTAAGAGGTTGTTTGACAATATATGATTCTAAGAAGCGTTTCTTGATAACAATATTTAAGTGTTAGAAATATTAGAAGCGTTTCCTAAAATTACTATCAAACAATTAATTATAATTAAAGTTAACTGCATTGAGCAGCTACTGTGCAATACAATCAATAATATGGGAACAGATGAAGACACTCTCAGCCGCGTGATCATCACACGTGCAGAAAAGGACTTGAAGGAGATGAAGGAGCTGTATTTGGAGAGAAACAGCAGGTCTCTTGATGATGCGGTATCCAGTGAGACCACTGGAGATTACAAGGCATTTCTTCTCACCTTGCTGGGAAATCAAGAGTTCTAGGTTTCTAATCCTCTTCAGCTCTAAGTACTTGTTAATGGGATTCTTCAATTTGATTTCTACTGTTTCTGTTTTATGCTTAATCTCTCATAGCATTTGTTCTTGTTATTGGCAGTAGAAATCATAATGAAAATAATCAAATCATGAATAGGAAATAGAATAAGGGGATGTATGTTTTTTTTTGTTTTTTTGTCAAAAAGCAATCAATTTGTTTTCAGACTTTAAATTTTTTATTTTTATATTTTTTTATTTTTTTATAATTTATTATAAATTTTTTGTCAAATAAAAAAAAAGTAAAATATTTGATTTTTTCTAAATAAAAAAAAAACATTAATTTTTAATTTTTATTTTTTAATACTTAATAAAAATAAAATATTTAAAAAACAAAGAATACTTAAGCAAAAAAATAAACATCATTTAAGTCACTACTATTTCAAATATACCTTTAAGGTAGTAGAATTATGACCTAAAAACTTAAACTATTCCTTGTTTGGATTGACTTATAAGATTTTTATTTTTTTTTGTTCTTTTTAAATTTAATAAGAGTTTTTGTGTTTGACCAATTTTGTTCAAAGAGGATGGAAGAGAAAAAAGTTGATATAAAAGCCAAGAAAATAATACTTTTTTTTATAAAAGTTTCATTTTGATTTATTAAAAAATAAAAAGATTATATTTAATAAAAATTTTATAATGCCAATATTACCGCTTAAAAATGATAACTTTTGGCTTTAGTTACAATTAATTAAAGCCAAAAACAAATACAATTTCAAACAAGACAAAAATAGGAAGTCATTTGGTCTGTTTATGGGGAAAAAAAAAAAAAAAAATTAGTTAAACCCATATAATCAATTTATGCTTGAATTAATATTGAACCAACATTCTAATAATAAAAAAATCAAACCAAATCAAACTTGATTAATATCAATTTCATTTGGTTTATATAATCAATTTGATCGAAGTTAATTTTGACTTTAAGTTTAATTTTTTTAAAATTAATTTAACTACAATTTAAGAATAATAAATTACTTTAATAATGTTTAATATAAAAAATTGATAAAACATCGAATGATTATATATAAATCTTAGAATGTTTGTTTGGTTAGGTTTTTATCACTTTAGAAACAAGGAAGTCGAAAACCCAATTGACAAAATAAATTCTCACAATTCTCAAATCAAGTTAGCTTTTACAGGTAATAAAAAACCTAATCAATATAATCAATTTTGATTGATTTAGATTGGTTTTTCGATTTTACTTGTAATGCAAGTAATTAATTCAACATTATAAAGTGTTGACAAATAATTGTATGAAGTTAATATTAATTTAACCTATAAAAAGTCAATAACAATAAAGATATAAATTTGGTCAATAAATCAAAGTTGTGACACAACACTGCACTTAAGAGAATCCAAGCCATAAAACCTAAAAAACTTACAATAAATTAAACCTCTTAAATGATGATTAATGAGATAACTTTTGTTTAGCTGAAAAGTGAAGTCGCAATCAAAATTATAATTTTTAAAATATAACATTGGTATTTTAAAGCTTTTATTAAACATGAACATAAATTAAAATAGAGTTTTTGCCTGAAATAATTTTTTTATTAACATACTACTAAAACCCATTTAAAAACATTGGGGTATGAAAACATTCTTACTACCTCAAAATTTAAAAACTTAAAAGGTAATTTAAATAAAGTATGTTAAATTTTACTCTATTTTATATAAAATGTACTATTAATTTATATTTTTAATTTTTTTTCTTTGATTTTTCATTAATTCATAACATCATGAAGCAGTTGATTAATCATATGGCTGAAAGAGCTTCTACTCAACCTCTCATGTGTCAAATATGAGTTGCTTCATTCACATGCTTTGCTAGAAGGACAACAATTTATTTATTTATTTTATTTCCTTTCGTATCATCATCAACAACCTTGATATCAACCATCATACTAAAAATATGTCCGCTCATTCCAATGATTCCTTGGACTTGCATCTTATGACTTCTTTTATCAAGATGGTGATTGGTAATACTACTTTTCTAAAACCAATTTTGTACTAAATACCTAATTTATATGTTGAAATAACATGAGTAAGTGTGATAGTCATAACTTCATTCTAGGCATGGAGATTAATTTTAGGTTTGGGATGTCAAATTACATTAAACAACTAATAATCAAGGTTCAATTTTCCTCGTATTTTTTTTCGAGAGCTCATTTCCCTTGATGATTTTATTTTAAATTTATTTTATTGTTCAATGGGCACATGTCCTTAAATTTAATTTAATGGTTCGCTAAAATGGTCAAGGTTCAATTTTACTTGTTCTTTTTTTTTTTTGTGAGGGCTCGTATATTATTTTAAATTTGTTCTTAAATCTTATTTTTGTATCTTTAAGCCTTATTTTCATTAATTTTGTGATTGGGATGTAAAATTAAATTAAACAATAAAATTTAGTTAATGGTTCTCTTATCTCAATTTATAACATGGTCAAGATTCAACATTCCAATTGTTTTTTTTTTTGAGGGCTCATTCCTCCTTAATGACGCTATCTTAAATTTATTTTTCATT
The DNA here is from genome assembly GCA_030254885.1 of Vitis rotundifolia. Lineage (NCBI taxonomy): Eukaryota > Viridiplantae > Streptophyta > Magnoliopsida > Vitales > Vitaceae > Vitis > Vitis rotundifolia. The sequence continues at coordinate 11,822,261 of CM058156.1, forward strand.
TTTCAAGGGGATACTTAAATCTTATTTTGTATATTAAGACTTATTTTGTTTTCATTTTTTCAAGACTCACATGGCCTTGTCGTTGATATGAATGTTATTTTGAATTTGTATTCGGTTTTCAAGGTATATATATATATCATTGAAAACGTTTTTAGTATTATACTTCTAAAATTATTTTACTTTTGCTTAAATAATCTACTCTACAAAATCTTAAAAATCAAAATTAAAATTGAAGAAGCCATCAACATAGGAAAACATCTCACATTTTTCAAACCCCCAATAATGGAAAGTTTGTGTTTTGATAGGGTCTAATCATGATGAAATGGGCCCAGGCCCATAAAGAAAAAAATATATCCACAAAACGTGTGGCTTTTGTAGTTGGCCCACTAAGCACATCATTGGATTCTTCTTTTCTGGGAATATTCCACTACACTCCCCCACACAGAAACTGTTTGTATTCCCTCACCTGCCAACTCATTTATCACCTTCAATCACAACCCCACCGAAACTGAAATTCCCTAAAAAAAAGTTTTAGACGTCATGATCTACGGTCCTGATTTAACCACCCAAAGAATCTTGAGAAGTTTTGGTGTGCTGGGATTGGAGGTTAGATTTTAGAATTTAGGGGGATATTCCAATGCAGTGGCGGACAGACCAACTGTTTGTGTGTCTCCATCTGCCAACCCATCATTGCCATTCATCACTACCCTACTTTAAAAGCCAATGTGATCTTTGGGGTCGTGATGGATGGTCCTGATTTAGCAGCCGGGTTGATGTTTTTAAAAGAAATAGGTGTGGTGGTTGTAGACAAAGGATTTTCTCCCCGTATGGCGTAACCAGAATTACAGAGAAGATTGATGAGGAGATGATGTGGGAAGTGGCTGTGATTAGGATATTTCAATGAAGAGGAGGAGGAGGAGGAGGAAAAGAGAGAGAGAGATTCAATATGGGGGGTTTCTCAACAAACAATTTCAAGGGCTTTGTTTTGGCACTGTTATCAAGTGGGTTCATAGGCGCAAGCTTCATCATCAAGAAGAAAGGCCTTAGAAGAGCAGCTGCTGTTTCTGGGGTTAGAGCTGGTGAGTTTTCTTGTGTGTTTTCAATTTTGTCAAGTTTTGATTTTTCTCTTATCAAGATGGGTTTTTGGTTTTCTCAATTGGGTATGTGTTTGATTGCTTGAATACTGCAGGAGTTGGTGGGTATGCTTATCTATTGGAGCCTTTATGGTGGTTGGGCATGATCACAAGTAAGTGTTTTCTATTGGGTTTGTTTGAATTTTTGTGGGTTTTGGTTATTTTGGTTTTTTCTTGTTTACTTTAGGTTTGGGACCCCTATGATCATATCGATAACTTTAACTGTTTGGGTATTTTAATTTGGTTTCATAATGTGCTATTTGGATTTATTTTGAATTGTAGTTGTTGATTTGATTATGATCTTTGATGCTTTGGATAGTTGCTAAAACATCAGGAATTAATTCTTCAAAATGGAAATCAATCTCCCTTTGGTTTTCATTTTTACTTTTTGCTGTCACACTTCTGTATTTGCTTCTGGGAAAGATTGAAGGGGGAAGGAAAATGCTTAGGATGACCTTTTTCTTAAGAGGTTTCCTTTCCCTTTGTATCTGTCTTTCAATTGGTGAAATAAACCAACCAAAAGAAAATGGTTAGAATGTAGTTTTATGGGTTATTTTGTAGCCACTGTTAGCAACTCTTAACCAGTGTGAGGACACATGATTCACCATGGACTTTCGTTCTTACACTGACTGTTTGCAGAATATCTCTTGTTGTATGTATGATTTCTGATGTAGTGATTGTGGGAGAGGTTGCAAATTTTGTGGCATATGCATTCGCCCCAGCTGTTCTTGTTACCCCTCTTGGGGCATTAAGTATCATTGTCAGGTAATCAGTAGTGTATTCAATTTCTTTATGGGTTAACACTCGAATGACCTTGTTGGTTGGTTTATGATGTTTTGAATGGTTTGCTGCAGTGCTGTGTTGGCACAATTTATCTTGAAGGAGAGGTTGCACAAACTAGGGATTTTGGGCTGTGTTATGTGCATTTCTGGTTCTGTCATAATTGTTATCCATGCACCACAGGAGCGTGCTATCTCATCTGTTCAAGAAATATGGAATATGGCAACACAAACAGGTTAGTTTTGCTCCTTGTTGAAATTCATTTTTATGTATTCATATTAATCTCTCTTGATTACAAACTACATTTAATTTTTCATTTCAGCTTTTCTGCTTTATGTGGGTTCTGTGGTCGTGGTGGTTTTCATTCTCATCTTCCATTTTGCACCACAATGTGGAAGCACGAATGTCCTAGTTTTCACCGGCATTTGTTCATTGATGGGGTCTCTCTCGGTAAATGAGATGGAATTACTGTGATACTTTTGTTTATTATATTATGTTTTTCTGACCTAGCATTGCAAAGTTGATACTTTGAGCCTTTCTTTGAACCTCAGCGTTGAACTTGTGTAAACTTCCACAAACTTGTGGCTATTTCAATGTCTGTAGCTTATTTTTTAACTTTATTTTTTTTAGCTTTGAAATGATTGGCTTTTTAACATTCTTAGATTTTGACACGGTAATTCTCTTTCGGTAGTAACCAAACTTTATTTTATCTGGGATTCGACCTTTCAAAAAACCTGTTTGACTTTTTCAAAGGCCAGTTGGTTTAGATATTTCTTCTGGAAGTGGGATGATTTGGATGAAAGAACTGGCTTTTGCATTCTCATTCATCTGTGGTTTCTGAATTTTGTTTTGGGTCAATTTGCAGGTGATGAGTGTTAAAGCCCTGGGAACTTCACTGAAATTGACCTTTGAGGGAAAGAACCAGTTAATCTTTCCAGAGACTTGGTTTTTCATGGTGGTGGTGGCTATTTGTGTCATCACACAGATGAATTATCTCAACAAGGTTGGTAATGAAGTGCTACTGCTAATTTATTAGATGATTCAATTAGTCATGCACAAGCTCTGTTTTCCTCTTTGTGGTTATAACTTTTGGTTGTTGGGCTTCAAAAGCATAAGCAGGCACATCTGTTGCGAGTTTAAAAGAATTCTGTAAATTAGGATGACCAAATAGTTTAAAATTTTTCACCTCAATCACCAGACGAACTGGTTACTGGCTGAGTATTTGCATTTTCTTTTTCCTAACTTGCCTTTTGCATTGCATTCGCTTTTGCATAAACTTGACCTTCAGGGGCTGTTATTTATGAACTTCATTGGAAAATGGTTTCATCATTGTACACTTCAATTAATCTAGGAGGTTCTTTTAAGCGATGAAGATTTTAGATGCAGGCATGACATGTTTTGATCAACATTCCCTTCCCAAAAATTATAATGGTGAAACATTTGTCATATTAAGGGCCCTCTATGTCCTTACAGTACTGTGTCCGGTGATGTCTGAGTTTCTCACTGAAGTTCCCCAGGCACTTCTGTCTCATGCTTCCTCAGATACATGAACTTTTCATCCCTACTTCTAAATTCTTGTTCTAACACCAATCATGGACCTGTTTGCAACCAATATGGAGTTCTAAAAATTTCTTTTATACCTTGAATCAAAACATTCGAAATTTTAGGTGTAGAATGGGTGGTTGTCTCATCAAAACCTCTGCTACACTAGGTTTCCAAATGGTTTAGGAGAGCTGCCTCCTCATTTGTTAGTTAAGTACAATGGACATGATCTACCCAAGTCTCACCAATTCAACATCATGGGTACTTCTGAGCTTCTTTTTCTACCATTCCATACAAATATCTTGGAACTCACTAGAACTTAGCATAGCCTCATCTGCTACAAGCCATAGGCTTGAAAGTTCCTTGAAAACTGCATTTGAAGTAGGGTAATAATAAATAAATGAATCATGACAATCATGCGCTTCAAATGTCTGGTTAATTCTATTTCATAAAATATTATCAAACGTAAGTTTTGTGCAATGTAGTTAATTGTTGTGAAATATAAACTATTGCTATTAAACTAAGGTTTAAGGATATATTATAATCAAAGAGCGTATGCATAGCTTATTTGGGTTTAACAAAATATGGCTATAGATAGTTTGGTTAATTTAATTTGATAAAAAAAATAGTTTGATTTCATAGTCTGGTGTGACACTATTGGATTTTCTTGTTTGTGAATTTATCATTCCTTCTTTATAGCGCTTTTTAGATGTAAGAATCAAGTATTGAATGGTCTATTAGCAAATAGTTTTTATATGGGTACTTGTGTGTGCTTCTCTCTTTCTCGCACTCCCTTAACACACATGACACAACACACATGTATTTTCCATGTTTATCTTTCATTTTCAATATTTAATTCAAATTGTTAATTATCTCCTCTTTCACCATTCTTGGAGTTCTGCTGAAAATTTATCTGTTTTACTATTAACTTTCACTTGTACGCTCATTCTATCTCAAAAAGGGTGCTAATGGCTGCGGGACTCCTGCAGGTTGATATTAACATCAGTATTGTCACTGATAACACTGTCAACATTTTAGTTCTTGCTTAAAACACCCCCTTAGTAATCACTGAGAATTTGTTTATGAAGGACTTTCATCAGGATGGAAAGCTTCTTAACAGTCATTAGGATGTCTATTGGTGGAGTCAGAGTCATTGGTCTTTTTCAATGGATCTGAGAGTTACTTTTATCAAGAATGGAGCATTTATCTTGATATAGACCTTTGATCTCCAAAAAAGGATCAATAAAAATGAATTGTGGTGGCAAACTTTAGAGACATGCCTGCTTTAATATCTCGATCATCACTTTCTTCTTATTTCTAGTTACACATATGTCTCTCTCAAATGTGCAATGCAATAGACCCGCTACGGTAGCTCAATTGGTCAGGGTGAATATTGGAAAGTGTGGTTCTAGTAAGTGGCACATGGTCTTGGGTTTGAATCTTGCCACTGATGATACCTTGAATTTACCTGGTGCTGGTTGTTGCGGGGCGGTTAGCACCCAGAGGTTTGGGTCCCCATGGAGAGTCCTAAGGGTTTGGCCATAGGAGGTTCCTCGGTTAACAAAAATAAAAATAAAAATAGTGCAATGCAATAGATCCCACATAAACCCTTAACTAGACAAGTTGGCAATTTGTTTATACATGTCAACCTTTATCATTGCATGTGCTTCATGGCAAAAGTTACCATGCAACCATGATTCTTACTTCCTTTTTTTGATAAGAAACATGAAATATATTAAATATGAAAAAAGTACAAGAGAAGGATGTGAGGTCCTCCCCACATAAAACAAAAAACTAAACAGTTTTGCTATACAAGGAGGACTATACACCTGCATATACAAATCTCCTCAAGATCGGACTCAAAATCTCTCAAAGTTATCCACCCCTTTTGAATTACAAACCGAACACCAACTGAGCTGAATAACATTCAGTGGAACACCTTTAAAAGTGATGGTACAAAAGGCCCACAAGTAGGAATTAAAGTGAAATAGATCCCACAAATTTTCTTATGTTCTCCACTTTTCCTCAAAGATCCTAGCATTTCTCTCTTGTCACACAATCCAAAGTATAGTGAGGCAAGCGAAGGGTCTTGCCTTTGATGGAGCTCTCCAAACCTCTATATAAAATAGTCATCATATCATAAATACTCCTAGGCTTGCACTCGAACCATCTTGGTTATATTGAAAAGCTTGTGCCAAAGTTCCAATGTTAATAGGGAATGTAGAAAGAGATGGTCGATTGATTCTCCACTTTCCATGGATAATATGCACCAATGAGAACTAAGAGATTCATAGGGTCTTCTCAATTGTAGCATGTTATTGGTATTTATCTTTTTATACTCTACTAACCAAGCAAAGGCCTTGACCTTTGGAGGAGCTTTTGATTTCCATAAAAATTTGACTGGAAAGAACCGGAAAGGATTTGATAAATTGGACAAGGCTGGAGAAATGATTCTTACTTCCTTCACAAAGGTTGATCCAAAGGGAAACCTCTCTTGCTTATCCATTATTAGTTCACTCCATGGTGCAATTTTTCACTTCTAGAAAGGGAAAAGCAAAGTTTGCAAGAAAAGAGGCCATATGGTTCTCTAGTTTTTATGAGGAGAAATTTAAATTTTGTTTTCCCACAGCCAGTCAATCAGAAGCCTGCATGGGATATATTCTGCACTCAAGTGTGCTGAGATCATGAGCATTAGCTGCACTACCAAGTGTCTGGCTTCACAAATTCATTTGTATGGATGTGATGTCAGCATATTTCCATGTTCATTGTGTTTACAAAAGTCCCTAGCTGACAAGGTCCTCTCTTGTTTCTCTATGAATGAGACTGGTGGATTCGTTTGTATGCAAACTGTTGCTTGGATACCATAAGTAACCTGCATTCAGGCCCTAAATTAAACTTAATGTGTGCCAAGAAAACAAATCCAAGTGGTCGTGGTAAGTGCAAGAGTATCACTTGATCTGTTTCAAGATTCCAGATGGCAAGATCCTCTCCTTGAAAGAGCCACACAGTCAATGTGTAAAATCAGGAAGAAGATGCTTAATGCTCCATTTCTGTTTGATGTTGAGAGAGTAAGCAATTGGGCATCTGTGCTGCATTCCACTTTGTAATTGAATCTATTGGAGTCGATCTTTCAGAATGTTTTTAGTGGCGAATTGTTCTTTAAGACTTTAACAGATACTTTCTCACCATTCATCCACCAAGAGTTGATTCCATCGCAGTAGTAATGACATCCTTGCCACATGAGCCTTCAGCTTCTGATTCTATTCTTAAAGGATGTTTCACTTGAATATGGATTGATGCTTACTGGACATAAATTTTCTGATCAATAGTTTTTTCTCTCACAACATTTTTCTGATGTTTCAGGCTCTTGACACTTTCAACACTGCAGTTGTATCCCCCATATATTATGTCATGTTCACATCGCTTACAATCCTTGCTAGTGTGATAATGTTCAAGGTATTGTCTTCTTTATCAGTGGCATCTTATGCTGGATGCTGTTTCCTCCAACCTATAATTTTTTAGCAAATGTAGCCTCATTTTTAGGTTTGCCTTATTAAGTATAATGCGGTTTCACAAACTTAGCTTCATCTTGTTGAGTTGAGACATGAATTCTGAAGGTGACCATAATGCTTTGACCAAAGCAGTGGCTTGAACTCAGGTTTATAAACTGGGTTTTGGCTCATAGCCTTCTGGCTGCTGATGAAATTTATGCCTTTGGCAAGATACTCTATGAGAGGGTGGCATAAAGTGCAAGTTATTTTGAATTGATTGGGTTTGGATTGAGAAGGAGCTATAGGGTTGGAACTTTATGGAAGAAAATATTGATGGGTGTGCTCCTACTACACCAATTAAAAGGTTGAAAAATGGAGTGGTGCCTACCTTAGGAGGATTAAGTTATCAAGGCTTTGTGGACCTTCCACCTTTTTTCTCAGATGGATTTTTCTTTATGAACCTGGCTTTCCCAAAGCAAATAGTTGGTCCAAAAACTCGCCAAGCTTATCTTTGAGCAACCCTGTAATGAAACTGGTTCCTCTACCAGCCAAGGGTTAATCCAATCATTAATTGCAATATGACTACCAAGCTTATGAGTTGAAAAATGCTATTTCAGGATTGGGATGGTCAAAGTGGAGGAAGCATCATATCAGAAATATGCGGCTTTATTGTTGTGCTCTCTGGAACCATCTTATTGAATGTGACCAAAGACTATGAGGGTTCATCCTTTAGAGGTGCGTGGTAAATTTTTGCATTCCCATCCTTTCTGATGTTCACTTTTATCCATATTGAATCTTGAATTATTTGCATGAATATTTTATTGGAATCAGGTATCTATCATCCACCTCTATCTCCTTCATTGTCAGCACGACTCTGCAGTGGAAACGGGGAATTGCTAAAGCATGATGAGGAAAATTTAGTATCTTCTGATGAAATTTGCTTAAGAAGACAAGAACTTTACTAGTAGAGGGCAAAAACTCCAGAAAGAAGCCCACCCACTTCCTTTAATCACAGAGCAGGGCGAAATCCTATTGAAAGTTCTAAGAACTCTGACACGAGATGATAACAAGCTCAATGTTGTTAATGCCAGAATCATGGGAAGCTATCAAGACTCGTTCAGTTGGTTATTTTGTGGCTCCTGAAAGTTGGCGGGATTTCATCATTTACAATTCCCATGTGCAGTGTCTTGGTTGGCAATTGATGCTTACATTGCAGGGTGCATATTTGTACAGTGTTTATGGCCATAGAGAAGTTGGTGACTGGGAAGTAGAATCGGTTCCTCAGTGACCTAGAGACCTAGATTTCAGCGAGGAAGGCCGAGCTTTACCTTGTCAGCAGTGTCTGTACCATTAAAGTTTGGTGTTGTAATTTCTTGTGTTCAATTCTTTCTGGGTGTATTTCCTTGCAACAAACAGATGATGCAGAATATTTGGTGGTAGATCAATAAAAATCATCATGTTCATCTGCCATTTGTGTCTTCTAATCTATCTTTGTTATTTTGTCTTTATTGGAAAAAAGAAAAGGAAATATAGGAGAAAAGAAAAATAAAATAAAAAATGAAAAATAGATTTAAAACCAATAAATTATTTTTATATTTTTCATATAAAAATTAAATAAATTTAAAAATATGTAAATTTATAATTAATTTTAATTATATTTATTCATTTTTATGGTAAAATAAAATATGTAAATATTTTTTTTAATATATTTTTTTTATTCGTAGTAATTTTGAAAAAGAAATTATTATAAAATAACTAATGAGGAGAAGAATCAAGAATAGCATAAATAGAGTTGCATAAAAAAAATAGAATACTAAAAAAAATGAATGAATATTTCGTTAGAGGTCTTTCAGGAACATATGATAATTATCATATTTTACAATTAAAGTTAATAAATTATTTTTAAATATGATTTTAAATTAATTTTTTTTATTTTTTATTTTTATTTTTATTATAAAAAGATTAAATAAAATTTAAAATATATAAAAATACAATTAATTATAATTATAATTATATTGTTAAAATTAATGATTTTGGAATGGACGGTGCTTAGTCACCTTAGTCTTGCCCCACAAGGACTACAAGTGGGGTGGGGGTTCAAGACCCTGCTTGTGGGGTGGGGTTAAAGACTGCGTATGATCCTTGAGCCAAAAATGGAAGCAAAGATAGGAAAATTGTTGGATTCCGTCGGCAACTTTTTCACCGGCGCCGATCAGATCCCATGGTGCGACACCGATATCGTCGCTGTAAGTGCTTTCCCTGCACTAAATTCCATCTGGGTCTCAGATTTTTTTCTCTTCCTTTGTTCTTCTTTCTGGGAATTGAGTTTCGTTTGGATTTTGGTTTCTTCTGTGGATTTTTTTTTTTTTTTTTGGTTTTTTTCTGGATGTTGTGTTCTTGGCCGAATTCGAGTTACCTATTTCAATTCCTTGCAACCAGAAACATCGTTTTATTTTTATATTTATTCTTCTGCTTTTGTTCTTGGTTGATTTGGAATTTTCAATTTTCAAATATGAACCCTGCTGTATAACAATCACATTTGTACAAGTTGGGTACATTTTCGAGCTAAGGGACGTTTGGTTTATGGGAAAATACTCGAAAAGAAGTGAAATATTGGAATGTTAATTGGCAGCTGAAAGAGAAATATTCTGTATGAGGCTCTGAAGGCATCAATTTGACCTTTATTACATTTTTAGGGTTTTAGTTTGTGGGTTTTGGGTTTGTTTATCAACTTTTGGCAAAGATTCAAGCTTGGTTGGTGGTGATTCTGTTGGGAAGGTAGTTTCAGTAACTCATAGGGCCTTGGTACATGGCAGATGGTTTTTGAAGGCAGTTTGGGTGGTAATGAATGCTTGGTCTTGGGACTGACCTGCAAGCTGGGAGATAGACGAGGTACATGATGTATCTGCTGGAGAGTATGGATTTTACGGAGAGGTTGAGGAGCTGGATATAGAATTGTATTTCCCAATTTTGGTGAAAAGGAGTTTGACTAGATTTTCAACAGTGGGAGGGCTTTCTCAGTGCGATCTGTTGTCTGCTTTATTGTTCATTTTGGTGATTTGAGGCTTAGAGTAGGACGCCAGGGCAAGTCACAGATGGGGTATGATTCTAGTTTTTAGTTGTAGGGTAGGGAGAATGAGGTGAGGCTGATTGCTTGTTTCATTGTGTAAATGTAACAGATGATACTATAGCTTCAGTAGAAGTGGAAATGTAACAGCTATCTATTTTAATGTTTCATTGTGTTTCAAGGTGATCTCAAGCTTGAAAATGCACTTGGAGAAGACTCAGTTGATAGTGAACGCTGAGAGAATGGAGGCTGGATATTGGCACTTTGGGGTTGTAGCATAGAGTGGCTTCCATCTTCTTCTGAAATGGTCCCATTGGGTTTACCCTTGAAAGCTAGATGAGTTTTGGGTTGCAATTGAAAGATTTTGAGAGAACTTGCACGGTGGGAAAAACAATGTTTGTTAAAGGGGCTGACATGACCCTCATCAAAAGCATGCTTTCTAGCTTACCATGTATTTTATTTCCATTTTACTTTCTGTCTTAGTGGCAAAGACATTGAAAAAGTTGTAGAGGAATTTTCTTTGGAGAATTCCTTAGGAGGGAAGGAAATTTTGTTCAGTCAGTTGGGAGGAGGTTTGTGTTCCCCTGCAATTTGTGGGTTAAGGGCTTTGGTGGTGGCTGAGCTCTGTGACTGTTGATAAAAGCACTGCTGCATTTTAATGAATCATGCTACATTCTGCTCATTTGATGATTTGTTCATTCTGTTTCTTATCGTGTTTTTGACTTCTTATGCATTCATAGGGTTGCGAGAGAGAAGTTACTGAGGCTGGAAAAGGTTCCTCTGATGAATTGAAGAGTGACTGCATCATGCGTTTATCATGGGCACTTGTTCACTCAAGACGGCCAGAAGATGTGCAACGTGGTATAGCAATGCTTGAAGGTGTGAACAAATATATGCAAATTCAGAATCTCTCTCCCCACCCAATTCTTTGTCCCACTTGGCTTCTTTCCTGTGGGGTTCAATTTCCATGAATGATGTTTTGAGTGTCTGATGACTTAAAAACTTGTCAATGGCAGCTTCATTGGCTGGCACTAACAGTCCCCTGCAGAAGAGAGAAAAGATGTACCTTCTTGCTGTTGGGTATTACAGAAGTGGGGACTATTCAAGGAGTAGGCAGCTTGTGGAATGCTGTTTGGAGGTCTGGTCTTCAATTGTTACAGCTTTCAACTTGTTTGTTCCTTCCATTAACAATTGCTTAATGATGTTTCTTCTACATTGTCTTTGAGTTTTCTGATCATGCCAGTGCTCTAATTTCATCGTTTCAAACTATCGGATCTCCATAATGCATATGTTCTTATTGAGTACATACATAACGACGTGGTTTGGGCAGCGCAGTCCACTCTTCTCATAATTGTGTTTGCAATATTGCATTATATTACATGAGTGTGTTTATTGCAGATTGCCCCTGATTGGAGGCAGGCCCAAACCCTTAAGAAAACAATTGAAGACCGAATTAAGAAAGGTAGCAATTGATATGTATCATCCTTGCCCTTCATTTGTCCTTTGACCTGAGTTTCTGGAACCACTGACATTATATTTTTTTCCCCTAAAAAATGCAGATGGTGTAATCGGTATAGGTATTGCTGCAACAGTTGTAGGAGTCGTGGTGGGCGGGATTGCAGCAGCATTTGCTCGTAAGAACTGACCCAACACCTCTCATCCATGTTATACGTGTTGGATCCTTGAATTCAATTGCTTATGTTGTGCTCATTTTAGAACTTCCCTTTGGAGAACAATCTAAGTATTCATAGAGCTTGAAACAAGTATTACCAGAATGCATCTTTGCTGCACTGTTTTCTCTATGCTTATGTACAGAACAGGCTGTAACTGATAGTCCTTACTTTTGATTTTAAAAGAAGCCTGAAGCTATATAAAGTTACTAGCATTTCTATCTGTTCATGGTATGTGTTTTGCACATAAATATTAAAGTATGCCTGGGGTTGAAGCTCCCTTTGCTATTAAATAGTAAGCTTGATTGTTGGGTGGAACTTCTTTTGTCATGAAATATGTATGGCATGGATTTCAGTGAGATGTTTCATAGAATTCCAAAGGAAAGAGAGTCTATAGAAAAGCTTGATGTTTCTCCTGAGAATGAAATGGAACACGTAGAATTTGTTCTAAAAAAAGTCATCTGTTTTCAGATCAAATTCTCAAAACAAAATGTTTTTCAGAACACCTAGATTTTTTTTTTTTTAATATTTTTCATGATGAAATTAAGTATGAGAAAATATTTTTCTTTCCTGGGTACTTTTCCCCAAGCAAACATAGCCCTAGAGAATTAATTTAAATGATTCCTATAGTAACACTCCATAAATGCTACTTCAAAAATAATCATTTATTGTATAATATAATATTAAAAATATTGAGAAATTATTATTTTTAATTCTATTAAAATGCGTGGACGCATTCACCAGGTTATTAGAGTGCCTTTTAGCAGAGTCATCTAAATTTAAAAAATAAAATAAAAAAGTGAGGCCACATTCAGTGACAACAGCCAGCTGAATATTGGACACATGGTTTTAGGAAAAGGGGCGCAGATGTTTTCTTGAAAGGACATTGAGAAATACAAGGGGCATTGGAAGGCTGAAAGGCTTGACATTGAAAGTTGAAACCACCAGCCAGCAGACACTCAAGTCCATGGTTTTAGTATCAAAACAGTGAGAGAATTAAAAACCCACACCCAAAACAGCTGGCTCTTTAACTTCTTCCAATCCCTTCTCTCTCCCTCTATATATCAGACATGGTTACTCACAAAACCCTCAAACCAAACTGCCCCATTATCAAGTTTCATGGCTTCTATTGTTCTTCTCTTGTCTGAACTTCTCAAACCCCAAGCCACTGACCCGTATTCTGCAACATCACTGCCTTCTTCATGTTCTTCTTCTTCTTCCTCAAATGCCAAAAGGGTGGCAGCAAAGCAGCTGAGAAATGAGGCAGAGTACTCCACCATAGTTGATCAAGAACCCAAGGAGGAGATGAGGCTCTCTGTGGAGCTGGTTTGGCCTTAAAAATTGGGTTATGGTCACATAGTCTGTGTATAGAGTTCTTCGGCTAGTTAATCAGCTCTAGATATTTGCAATGTAATTTTGATTGAGCGCTTGTTGTTTATCAGCCATTTTCAATTTTGTTGTATATTTGTCTCCTTCACCCAATCCTTTTCTTTTCTCTGGAATCCAGAATACATGTGGATTGATTCGTGGAAATATGTGGAAAAACATTTATTTAAAGAAAATCAATATCATCCAAAAGGACACGTGTAAGTTTTTAAAACATGACAAAAATGAAGAGAAAATTAGCTAAGTTGGATAACAAAATAATAAATATTACCAATCAAACAATAAATTGAATTAAAAAATGGATTACTATCTTCATAATCTTAATTACAAGAAAATTTTGTAATGCAAAGACTTATAATGAATCCATCTCCATCTTGTAAGGCTTCTTCCCCTTCAGCATCTCTCTCACAGCTTCCCTCAAAGCCTCTTCTTCCTCTTCCCCCTCAAAACAATCTCCCAAACCTTCATCCTCACTCTCCATTTTCATCGTCCTCTCCGCTGGTCTGATGACAATAAGCGTTGCCCCATTCATCACAAGCCCAGAAGCTGGCAACTCTAGGACGGGCACATGCCACAGTTTCACACGCACTGCTGGAACCATCGTTCTCTCCACTGGCGCTGTGGGGTTCATGCTTCTTCTCAGCTCCTTGAACTGTTCTTCTCCCATGATCAGCCTTCCTTGTTTACTCGAATCTGAAATCATTACACTCTGGGGATTCATGGGGCTGTCTGCAATGATCTGTTTCAACAACCAGTGCCTTGTGGATGCAGCAATCAAACATTGTATCATCCACACAACTCTTGTCTTCAGCTCGTCTGTTGCCGACATGGGCTCATGAAGTTGCTTGTGCTTTTTGTGAGAACTTGGAGTTGAGCTGCTTCTATGGAAAGATGTTGCCCCTAGTACCACACAGCTCTCGAGTTCTCTCCCAAACTCAGCTTTCCACCTAAGGAAATAATCAGTACCCTTGGACCCCAGCTCGTCGCCACGGCAAGGAAGTTGAATGCTCAGCCTCTTAATGTCACTGAAATTCCTTAGAACTTCCGTGGTAAACTGGTATGTTTCATCTTCATCTGAGTTCACCGACAGTTTTGGGATGACTGTTTGGTACAGGAACTGAAGCGGTTTGGTGATGAATTTGCCGACCAGAAACTTTAGAAAGGCGATGAAAAAAGTACCACGCTTGGGTTTGGAGCTGTTTGAGGAAGGAACTATGAGTGAAACATTGTCGGTTTGGGGAATAAGGGAAGCGAATCGCTTGGAGACCACAGAGCACCTGCAGAGGGACTTGGCGTCCAGGACCTTGTTGAAGATGAGGGCGACAAGCTCATCTGAGAGGCGATCAAAATGATCATCTGGGCCTTGATCCTCATTCATTCCTTATTTTCTATCAAAGATGATGAAAAGGGAGTTGGTCTTTGATCCTCTTGTTCTGGACTAGGATTCATCTGTGCTTCCCATATATCATATTTATATATGTCTGTCTGGGGCGGTTCCTAGAAGGCTGCTGGGCGGTTACGCGGCCCGAAATTAACAGGCAGATACCAACACGTGTTTTTTTTTATTTTTATTTTTTTTTATTTGGGTTTATGTTTCCTTCTTTGAATTTGCTTTCTCAGGTTTGGTGGCACCGCGGCTGGAAAAAAAAAACAGAAAGAAATTGCAGAGGATTGCTGACATGGCAGCCTCATCCAACTAGCCAGGAAATGAATGAGAGCGACTGCATATGAAAAGTATGTACATTGGATTACCTACTCGTTGTATTTAAAGTAGGCGAGAATGGTGGTTATGTATATGTATATAATTGACGTATTATTGGTGTGACTCATGACCAGTCATTGGTCAGATGATTAATGCGGTTGGGACCAGGGCATTGCCCTCTTCTCTGGCAGGTGAAAACAGCCCAACCCTTCTCCTAAGTCAATTTTACCAAGGTTTAGCAAGGGTTTATGTGCTTTATTAATCAAAAGTTTGTTTTGTCGTTAACAATTGACGAAGAATAATAATAGGGAGAAAAAAAAGAAGAAAGCGTACATGATGATATGATGATTTATGTAGTTTCATTTAAAGTCTATATTTATGGGTGAAAATAAAAAAGAACTTTCACTATTGTTGAAGGAGATTACAACCCTAAAAATCTCATATCCCAAAATCTTAATTACACCCAAAAAGATAGTATCTCTTCCGATATACTTTCTTAATCACAAAGAAAGCTTTCATATTGAAAATTAATTGTCTAAAGCATCATGATTGACCTTTCTATTTTCTTTTATAGTGAATTGTCAAAGATGTTATTCCTAAAACAATATCTTATCATAGAAGATTTCCTTTATAATAATAGGAAACTTCTTTACATGAATATATCATGGTACATTTTCTAATAATTTCCATTTCGACTCAAATTCCAAAGATCAAACAAACCTAAAAGTCTCCCATGTTGCTTTGCTCCCACACCTCTGAGAGGCTTTCAAATACTACCAACACCGATTAGGCCTAGGCAAGGCTTGAACTTAATTAATTGTAGGAACGACCATCATATGTGTTGGATTATCTACTATAAGGATCTTTTTCACTATATTCAATAGCACTCTATGCAATAACATCACTAGTAATAAAATGTATTCTAACATCAATATTTTTGGTCATCTCATGGGACATTTAATTTTTAATCAAATGTATGACACTTTGGCTATCATAATATACAACAATCAATTCCTATTATAAGCCTAAATCGCTAACCAAACCCCTAGGCTAAATAGATTTTTTCATTGCTTTTGTGGTTGCCATGTAAGGTTATTTTCCAACTAATAACACTACCACATAAAGTGAATACATACTTTGTTAGAAATCTTCTTCCATCCAAATCTTCACCATAGTCAGAATCAACATAACCAACAATTGCTTCGAAGATGCGCGTCACTACTTTTATCATATACTAAGACAACATGCGATGTTCTTTTCAATTGTCAAAGAATCCATTTCATTACTTGCCAATGGATTTTTCTAGGGTGAGCTATATATCTACTCACCACACTACTGCATGTGAAATATTTGACCTATTATAAACTATACATGATGCTCCCAGCTATATATACTAGGCATAAGGAACATTTGACATGCGCTTCCCTTCTTCCTCAATTTGTGGTCATAAAGTACTTGAAAGTTTGCATTGAGCTACTACAAGAGTATGTATTGGTTTTGATTCTTGCATTCTAAAGTGTTCTAATACTTTCTCAATGTACTTTTATGATAAGTACAATTTCAATGCTTCTCAATCTTTACAAATCTCCATGTATACTTAATATTTTCTTCGTAGTTTCAAAGTATTTTATTTCATACTCTCCCCTAAGTTGAGTTTTTAACTTGTTGATATCAAACATATTCTTGAAGGCAATTAACATATCATGAATATATAACAATAATATAAATGAAAGAATTGTCAAACAGTTCCTTGTGATAAATACAATTGTTTTCTTACTCTTATAGTAAGCATTGCTAATCATAAAAGAATTAAACCTTTTATACCACTACCTAAAATATTGTTTCAACTTTTTAGTAATAATGAATCCCTCAAATTTATTCTTACAACTCACTATAGACCTCAAAATTGGTCATGAACCCATTTTTTTGTTTCAAATTCCGCTCAAAGAGGCACACTATCTCAAACCCATGAGAAATCATGATATCTATCTTGAGAATATCTATTGTCACCTACCTTAATAAATAATAACCCATTTTATAGGAAATATATGACATCTTTAGGGTTTCATTTGTAGGAGGTCAAAGCCACTAAAAACTACAATACTAGTTCAATCTTCTCTCAAAGTTGAGAGCTCATATAACATAGTAATTTGGTAAAGTCATCACTATCTAATAGCTAATTTCATGTTTTACTATAGGTCATGTCTAATGTGTAACCACATACACTAATGCACTCATCATAGAAAACTCATACTGATGACCATGACAAGTTACCTTTCAATTAGGAAGTAATGTACTACAACCTTAAATAGCCTGCCTAAGTCCATGAATTAACTGTGAATGAATCATCAATTCACAAAAAACCTATTCCTTGGATCTTCTATGAAACTCTTAACACACCTAAGCCATTTAAACTACAAGTGATGTAGATTTGAATGCTCATCATCACAATGCATAAATGAGATAGTGAAAATAAAATCAAAATTATAATATAAATATTAATGAAATCCATTTATTGTTACTTATGTCATGCTTAAGGGCTCTATCCCATTAAGAAGTTTGGATGAAAAAGAACTCATAATCTCACATGTATTGAATGATAATATTGAAGAAAATTGTAGTGGTTGAAGAAGTCAATTTGTAGAATTGGCTCTGATTATGAGTCTAGCTTATCCCACCTGCTTTCATCAAAAGGACAAATTGAAAGGAATGTGAGCCGTAGTTAAATGAACTATTTTATCTTCATTTACAACTCCTCTTATGGTCATCACAACAAATAGAACCTTTTCTTCTTTCTTTAAATAGATTATTATTGAGTTTTCTTTCTTTGTCTACTAGGCTACCTATTAATGTTTAAGTTTTAGGTTGATAATTTTGTTCCATTTCCTTATACTATGAAGGATCAATGCATCATATTTCCAAGGACAATTAATTTCAATGGTTTCAAGGTTAATAAATTAATTTCTAAGTATGTATATATTTGAGTTATTAAGGTTTAAACATTATTAATAACTATAAAAAAACTATATAACTTAGGTTTGACAAATGCATGTCAAAAAGCATTTGGGAAGATGAGAACTCGAACAATCTAAGAGAGCATCCAAACATCTTTCAAGACTTTCGAATACTCATCATCAAGCAATGTTCAAGCATTCTTCTTAATATTCAAACATTCCATGTAGAACGTTTGAACCTTGTTGGCTAATTTCCATGTTGTTGATTATGTATTTCATGTTTTTAGAGATTATTTTGTAAAGTTCAGATAATAATTGTTATATATATATATAATAAGTTTTAAAATTGAATAGTTAGGACATGGGATCAACCATCTTTATAGCCTAAGAAGAACTCCATCTCTCAATCTTTGAAAAGCATTATTTAAAGAATTTTTTTTTTGGTGATCTAAGGTTGAAGATTTGAGTCGTTAAAACCTCAATACAATTTTTGAGGTGATCCACTAATAAGCAAGCATGGGGGAGTATTTATTCACTTATTATTCGAGGTGAATTGAAAATTGTTCAAATTTTGCTTTGAAACACAAAATTGAAGACAAATGAAACTCTAGCATACCCCAAGGACAAGGAGAAAGGAAAAACAACCCAGCAACCGGTCTAATCAATTTGGTTCGACAAAGTGACCACCACCAATAACATTTTTAGTTAATGGAAGTAAGATGGTTCACTCTGGTTGTGCATTGATTATCATGCCCTCAACAAAGTCGTGATATACCCTAAGAAGAAAGAGTGTCCGGTTAGGTCAACCTTTATGGCTTCTTACCATATTTAGTGAATTATTTATTAATTGTAATTTTATGTACAAGAGAAAGTAAAATTTCTAAGTACTAAAACTTAAAATGAATTAATCTCCATAATGTATGGCTTCTTGTCCTTCACCATCTCTATCATTGCTTCATTAAAAGCCTCCTCCTATTTCTCCCCATGAAAAGCCCCTGCCTGAAAATCACTATCACTCTCCATTTTCATCTATGGATCAACCGGTACCGGTCGTCCCATGATGATAAGCGTCGCTCCTTGCATTACACGGCCTGATTCTGGTAACTCCAGCACAGACACGTACCACAGCTTCACCCACAAAGCTGGAATCCTAGTCCTCTCCATTGATGAGTTTACACAAGTTCTCAACTCCTCAAGAAGTTCCTGTCCCATCCATAGCCTCCCTTGTTTGCTTGCATCAGCAATCACCACACTACGAAGCATCTTATGATCATTGCTGTCAACAAACTGTTTCAACAAGCAATGCCTTGCAGAAGAAGCAAACAAACTCGATATCATCCACATAACTCTTAGTTTCAGCTCATCAGCAGTCAATGATTTGCAGCACTCCTCATGAATGCTTGAAATTGTGTCACTTCTTTGGAAAGATGTTGCACCAAGTAACACACAGCTCTCAAGCTCCCTTCCAAACTCAGCTTTCCATTTCAGCAAAGAATCAGCGCTGTTTGATGATCTGAGCCCACCACCCTGACAAGGAAGTTGGATATGCAGACAGTTTATTCACTGAAAGGCTTTAGAACTTCTCCAGAAAATTGGTGTACTGAATCTTCATTCAAGTCCAAGGTCACAGAGAATTGAAGGGGTCTGACAAGAATCTTTAAGAAGTCCACAAACAAGCCTTGGTTGGGTATGGATTTGGGAGGACAAATTTCAAGAAGAACCAAATATGGTAATCTGGGGAATAAGGGCAGAAAATCGCTTGGAGATTGCAGAGCAACTGCAGAGAGATTTGGCGTCTAGGACTCTGTTGAAGATGAGAGGAAGAACTTCATCAGACAGGCACTCAAAGTGATCTTCTAGTTCTTGTATACACGCCTAGGAACAAAGCAATGAATGATACAGATCATATTGACTTTACACCGTGGAATAATCCACCTAAAATGTATGCCGACATTGAAGAATTTTCTTTGTCTGATTTGGGACCCCATGGTTTTAAAAACGAAAAGTGGATATTCGTCTGCGTGGCAAGCTTATCTAACCGGACGTGTAAGCTCAAATGTGGTACCAAAAACTAATAATAATTTGTCAATGCCATGGAAAGTGATGCATCTTGATGTCGACGATACATTATTATTAGGGGAGATAATAGTAAAATGTGGAGAGGTAGATGGGGATAAAAAAAAAATGATATTAAAATAAAAATAAATGAAATTAAAATACAAAATAATAAAATTAAAGGATGATGCTATTTGAATAGTTTTAGGAAAATATTAAATAAATAAAAAACATTAAAAATTTATTTTATTATATGTTTTTTACTTTTTTTTTTTTTTTTTTTTTTTATATATATATATTATTTTTTTGGCACTTTGTGTAGGACTACAACTTGGTCGGGTTGATGACTAACTTGAACCCAATCGAATGAAAAAATAATCAACTTGAACTCAAGTCAACCTGAATTTTAAACCCAAGGTACTCAACCCAAACCTAACCTGACCTTATTTTTCTAAGTTCGGGTTCTTTAAGTTAAACTCAGGTTCATCGGGTTGGTCGGATTACCTAATTCAAAATCTATTTATGATATTATTTTAATGTATTTATATGAAAATTTAAATAATAAATAGAATAAAATTTCAAAATAGCAACAAAAGAATGAACATAAATTTATATATCATATAAAATGATATTTAAATAAAAAATAAAAAACGACAACGAATATTATTATATAGAATAAGAAACATTATAAATATTACAAAAATATTAAATCAAATTCAGATTAGGCTCAAATTGTTTAAATGTTACCCCAAACTCAACCTATATTGAACTCAGATTGAAAAAATTTAACTCAAACGTAATCTAGGGAAAGTTGTGCTTTGGGCTTCCCATCCCAACATAATAGCATTTTTGAAACCCAACAATCGGAAATATGATAATCAACTTTTAATATGAAAAGTATTATCATTTTTGTGCACTTTGAGTTGATTCCATCTTTTGTGCCCAAATTGCCCCTCCGTTTCTCTAGCTCAGCATCCTCATTATCATCCCAACCTCCATGTCACCCTCTCTCATTTAGAAGCTTTCTCTCATCTTTCTTTATTCCTGAAAACCCAAAATTTTTCTCATTTCAATTCAAAAACCCAAATCCAAAACTCTAAAGCAGTGTCAAAACGCGCCTTTCGGCTCGTCTAAGAGCCATAAGAGTTTAAGAAAATTCGAGAAAAACGAAATAGAGCTTGGGTGGAGAGAGTAGGTACCCAAAAATCGAAACCCTAATCTCTAAATACGTCTTAGACTCGCAAATCGATATATAAGATAACTCTATTAACAAGAAATAGCACCAAACATCTCTCCTAGACCATTAAATAGGCGAAGCCTTGGAAGAACTAGAAGAAACGGTGAAGAAAATGAAGCACAAGAGACTCTTAAAGTATTGGGTCCCAACAAACCGGTCGACCAATCCTCGACTGGACCTCGACCAATGACTGTATCTTAGGTATTACCTTAATAGCCCTCAGGTACGACCTTAATCTACCTTAGGTACTACCTTAACTGACCTTAGGTACTACCTTAGTTAAACTTTGGTATTACTTGTGTGAAGCTTTAGAATTTCATTTGTGGATATTACTTCATTTGTGACCTTTAGAACATGTCATTTTGTGATTAATTGTGTGGTCAATTGGTTTACCTTTGGTATTTTGGTGATTGTATATCAGGTACTACCTTAATAGTCCTAAGGTACTATCATAATCTACTTTAGGTACTACCTTAACCGACCTTAGGTACTACTTTAGTTAAGCTCATTCAATTGTCTAAGAGCGGGTTGGTTCATTTTTCAATTTTAGACGTAAAACCGGTCAACTGATTACCCCTTCCCGATTGAGGTTCTATCGAAAATGAAGTAAGTAATATCCACAAAAGAAGTTCCGAGGCTTCAGATAGATAGTACTCAAGTTTTACTTAGTTAATACCTAAGATTGGTTAAGGTAGTACCTAAGGTAGATTAAGGTAGTATCTTAGGGCTATTAAGGTAGTACCTAAGGTATAGTCACCAAAATACCAAAGGTGAACCAATTAACCATACTAATTAATC
Organism: Vitis rotundifolia; assembly: GCA_030254885.1. NCBI lineage: Eukaryota > Viridiplantae > Streptophyta > Magnoliopsida > Vitales > Vitaceae > Vitis > Vitis rotundifolia. The sequence continues at coordinate 11,844,076 of CM058156.1, forward strand.
ACATAATGGCGTGCTCTAAAGTTCACAAATGAAGTAAGTAATATCCACAAATGAAGTTCCGAGGCTTTAGATAGGTAATACCAAAGTTTTACTTAGGTAGTACCTAAGGTCGGTTAAGATAGTACCTAAGGTAGATTAAGGTAGTACCTTAGAGCTATTAAGGTAATACCTAAGGTACAGTCACCAAAATACCAAAGGTGAACCAATTGACCACACTAATTAATCACATAATGGTTTACTCTAAGGGTAAAACATGAAGTAAGTAATATCCACAAATGAAGTTTTGAGGCTTCAGATAGGTAGTATCAAAGTTTTACTTAGATAATACCTAAGGTCGATTAAGGTAGTATCTAAGGTACAATTACCAAAATACCAAAGTTGAACCAACTGACCACACTAATTAATCACAAAATAGCATGCTCTAAAGGTCACAAATGAAGTAAGTAATATCCACAAATGAAGTTTTGAGGCTTCACATAGGTAATACCAAAGTTTAACTAAGGTAGTACCTATGGCCAATTAAGGCAATACCTAAGGTAGATTAAAGTTGTACTTAAAGGCTATTAAGGTAGTATCTAAGGTACAGTCACCGGTTGAGGACCGGTTGACCGGTTCGTCAGGACCCAATACTTTAAGAGTCTCTTGTGCTTCATTTTCTACATTGTTTCCTCTAGTTCTTCAAGGGCTTTGCCGATTTAATGGTTTAGGAGAGATGTTTGGTGCTATTTTTTATGTTGATAGAGCTATCTTGGATATGGATTTGCGAGTCTGGGATGCATTTAGAGGTTAGGGTTTTAATTTTTGGGTACCTACTCTCTCCATTCGAGCTCCATTTCATTTTTCCCAGATTCTCTTAGACTCCTATGGCTCTTAGACGAGTCGAAATGTGCGTTTTGACATCGCTTTGGAGTTTTGGATTTGAGTTTTTGAACCGAAATGAGAGAAATTTTGGGTTTTCGGGAGTGAAGAAAGATGAGAGAAAGCTTCCAAATAAGAGAGGGTGACATAGAGGTTGAGAGGATGTTAAGGATGGTGAGCTAGAGAAACGGAGGGGCAATTTAGGCACAAAAGATGGAGCCAATTCAGAGTGCACAAAAATGATAATACTTTTCATATTAAAAGTTAATTCTCATAATTCCCATTGTTTGGTTTCGAAAATGCTATTATATTGGGATGGGAAGCCCAAAACACAACTTTCTCCATAATCTAAGTATTAAAAATAATTGTTTAAACCAAAAAAGGTTGAGGTTGGATGGGAGCCACATGTTGAAATTGTGCCCATACTTTTATGGATCCAAATATTGGCAAAGTGTTTACATTACTTTTCAATAGTGGGGCCTACTATTAATTGATTTGTACCTACCATATTTGCTCTTAAAATACATGTGCCTACCATATTTGCTCTTAAAATACATGTGCCACAGAGAACTCATCACTAATTCAATTTAATGATGAATGCAATTGGGACAAGACAACTTCCTTCCCTACACTGCCAAACCTTGCCAAGTGGCCCAAGCCTAAGCAATTACTAATAAATGGGCAGTAGTGGGTTGTCTATTTCCATTGTTATCAAGGGATCGTGAGTTGATTCTGGGTGCAAGAGAAGACTGAGTTTGGGTATCAGGCTATTAGCAACTGGGGTCAATTTGATTGCAGCCGTAGGGCGCCCTTTGTTTTGTGGGTCTAGCTTTATAGGCAAGAGTCAAGACACTTTTCTGAGTGATAAAAGTAGTTAACCCATGTGGGTATAGATGAGAAAGGTTGCACTTATTTTTATATAGTATGACCAACCGAATTAATCATCGGTCTCCCATTTTGGTTAAGTCAACTGCCTCTTTGCTTGGGCAATAACCACGGATTTGGCAATCATTCATGGTTAGTAAAATCAAATATAATTAAAATTAATTAAAAAATAATATATATTTAAATTATTTAATTTTATATAAAAAAATATTAAAATATTTAAAGTAATACACAAGAAGCATTTCTGACTCGGTTTATAAACTACAAGAAAGCATAAAATTCCATTTGATAAGAGAAAAATTTGTACCGCTAAAAATTAAAATGAATTCATCTCCATCAAGTAAGGCTTCTTCTCTTTCACAATCTCCTTCACAGCTTCACAAAAAGCCTCTGCTTCCTCCTCTCCATCAAAAGCACCTACCAACAGATCGCCATCACTCTTCATCTTCATCATTTGATTCAGTGGCCTAATCACAATAAGTGTAGCTCCTTTCATCACACACCCAGAAGCCGGAAGCTCTAACAGAGGCACATACCATAGCTTTATGCAAATAGCTGGAGCTTAGTCCTCTCCAATGGCGGCCGCATGTTCACACACTTTCTCAACTCCTTAAACTGATCTTCCCCCATACGTAGCCTCCCTTGTTTACTCCCATCCTCAATTACCAAACTCCGAAGCATCAGAGGATTGTCTGCAATGATCTGTTTCAACAAGCAATGCCTGGCGGATGCAGCAAACAAACACGATATCATCCATGCGACCCTCAACTTCAGCTCATCTGTGGCCAAACTAGACTCGTGAACTCGATCTTGCCTTTTGGGAATTCTTGAAATCTTGTTACTTCTTTGGAAATATGTTGCACCTAGTACCACACAGCTCTCCAGTTCTCTCCCAAACTCAGCCTCCCACTTTAGCAAAGAACCAGTGCCATTTGCTCCCAGCTCGCCCCCATGGCTAGGAAACTGGATATGGAGGCTTGTAATGTGACTGAAATTCTTAAGTACTTGACTAGAAAACTGATGGATTGAGCCTTCATTGGAGTGGAAGCTCACAGATGATTGTGGGAGGACTATTTGGTGAAGGAATTGAAGGAGTTTGTCAATGAAGTTGGTAACCAGACTGTTACCAAAATTCAGAAAAAGGCCACGATTTGGTTTGGATTTGGGGGGAGGAACTGTAAGTAAAACAGCATCAACTAGGGGAATAAGGGAAGCAAAACGCTTGGACACCGCAGAGCATCTGCAGAGAGATTTGGCGTCTAGGACCTTGCTGAAAATGAGAGAAAGGAGCTCATCCGAGAGCCCATCAAAATGATCATCTTCATTGTGATCCAGCTTCATGTGTCTTTGGATTCTTTGCTATTAACCATAGATTGAAATGATCCGGTTCTTGACCAACTCCATATATATAAGTCCAGAGATAATTTGGAAGAAGAAGGGTTCATTTATTATGACAGCATGCTCATTCAACTGCAAGTGTGAAAGGAACAATGATTCAACATACCATGACAGTAACTTGTCAACGCTATAAATAGTAATGCATACATGTGTTTGATGGGTAATTATCTGTTTGATTGATCAACATATTCTACATATAGAATGGTTATTGCAAGTAAATTTGAGACTGAGGTTAAAGGAAGAGGTGAGATGTATGCATCAAAGTTGAAACTCTCGCATAAGAAGTCAATGAGGTTGAGATATGAGTGCAATTGGTACCCAACCATTGACCTATTGCTAGGCAGCTCAAGCCACAGCTCCAAACCTTTCCAACATATGCATCTTATCAAGGCTTCTATTACCAACCAAGGCCTAAAACTTATTAACCGATTGTCCTGGACAGTTTCCAATTATTTGTTTGGAAAAGTTTGGCAGGGGGGTGTACTCACCAATCACCTAAGAGAGCATGCATTTAGACATACTAGTAATGAGGTCTATTGTGGTAGGTGTTTTCATTTATGTGAACGTACATCATCCAAGTCCCCAAAGTTTTGTACGACTCATGAGCATTATATAAGATTCGTACGTGTGATTAATTAGCCTTAATCCCAGAAAAATTCATACTCAAAACATCTACTTTGCCACATAATTTTGGAAAGGAGATTGTGTTATTTCATTAATGGATGTATGTTAATTTTAATTAAGAGACTCGCCTTTTAGTTTAAGAGCAACATCGTTGCAATCCAGTAATTTTTCCTTCAATATATCCATGACCTTGATTGCACAATTTCTCCTCCAACAACATGTCTATGACATTAACTCTTGTACCAATTGTCGAGTTTGACTATGTTACTTATCTAATTTAATTGGTATTTAAATAAATAGATTAAGGTGATTTTTTTTTTTACTTAAATTTAAATAGAAATTAATTTAACTTTATTCTAAATATAACTTAATATATTAATACTATTATTTTATTGCTATTAAATATCAAATATGAATAGGATGATTGTCATGTTGAAATTATATTTTGGTTGTTTCTAAAAATTATTTTTAACATTATATAAATAGTCAAATATTTTGTGAGTATTTGGTAAATTAATTTAATAACTTAAAGTGATTTAATAACTTAATTTAAGATATTAAGTAAATTATGTTTGGTAAAATAACTTAATGGTATAATTTAAAGTAAAAAATAACTTTAAATAATAAGTAAAAATAATTAACTTATTTTTAGGTTCACATTTTCATTTATCTTTTTACTCTTATTTGCTTAACTACCTTCACAATCTCTTTATTATTATTCCATGACTTCTATTGTTACTCACATTTTTTGGTCTAATTATAATTTAAGAGAATAAATATGTAAATTTGGTGATTTAGAATAAGTTTTAGGTTAATTTTATCAAACAACCCTAATACTTAAAGTAAGAATTAAGTAATAAGTTTTAAACCAATAACTTAAATATAATTTAATTTAAAGTTAACTTAAATCATTAAATAATAAGTACCAAGTTTTACCAAACACCTTATCTTTTTTTATTCCGTTTTAAAAAATTTAAAAACTAAATAATAAGTAAGAGAAAAGCTAAAAAAAAAATTTAAATTCTGAAATCAAATTATATTTAATATTAAATTAAAAAAACAAACACCACATAAACTTTTACAACGTTTAACATCATCACTATTTAAGTGAACCATTCCAAACTGAAGAGAGACATTATTATACCCAACAAAAAATATAAAATTTCAAATGAGAAAGATTAACAAATTGACTTTAAGAAACAAATTGATCTTATCAATATGAATTTGATTCATTTATGCCTTTTAATTTCCACAACCGAAGTCAACTGCTTGAGCTATTAAGTGCCAAAATAAAATGACCCGACACTGAAAATAAGATAAAACCAATTGATCAATGTCCTCCCTCACACTTTGTGATGGAAGTCCCTTTCCATCATGTGCATGAAATGAAGCTCACCAGATAATTTTTTTTCCCAACCATCTATTCATGATCTTCATTTGATTTCAAAGAAGATACATCGGATGCTTAGATATTAAAAATATCTACAAAAATTACGATGCTATTTTTTTTTTTCAAAGAATTAGTGCAAGAAATTAGATCATCCACTAACATCACAAAATAAGATTACCCCCATATAATTAAAATAAATTTCTTAATGACCCCACAATAATCAGCACCGGGCAAATTGACCATGTGCCACTTATTGAACAACAATTTACAGTGTGCGCCCTGACCAACTCGACTATCTTAGTAGGTTTTTCTTAGCATAAGTCATTATCGTCCATAATAACTAAAAGTAGAGTATATTAAGAGCTCATTTGATAGTAATTTTAAAAAATATTTTAACCTTAAAAATTGATTTTGGAAAAAATTAGGTATTTGGTAAAACTTAGGAAACATTTTTAAAAATCTAGAAAATTACTTGTACTGTTAAAAAATTATTTGTAGTAATTTTTGAAAAAATTTTATGTACATGATTCTCCTAAAAACACTTTCATTAAAAAACACTACTAAACGCACTCTAAATCTATATCATTGGTCTATAATTGAAAATTGAATATTGTTTGAAGTTAAAATTTTTACAAAAATGCATATTAATAAGGAACTAGAGTCTCGAAACAATGAAGCCCATCAAACTCCGGTGCAAACCATGGCGACCCAGATGGTCTCGATTTCTTCTTATCTTCTTCTTCTTCCTTTTTCTTCTTCTTCTTCTCCTTCTCCGATATTAATGTTTCAGGCCTTTCAATCATGTCCTTCTTCTCAACCCTCGGAGCTCGTCGAATACCCTACAAATCCACCCAAAAAAAAACACATGACATCTCAAAAACATCAGAGAAACAAAAGAAAAAAGGAATAGATTATGTAATAAAGTTGTTGGTTACCTCAGTAGCATAGATGGCCATGGCAGCAAAACTAGAGGAAATGGGCATTTGCAGAACTGTGGGCGTCAAGAAAGAGAAGTTCAAGAAATAAAGGAAGGGGATGGGATTGCAGGTGTAGAGAGAGATGTGTATATAGAAGGAGATATTTAGTAAAGAATGAGGTTGAAAGGCGGTTGTTTGTCAGCTTAATTTGTCTTCTGGTCGGCGGAGCAATGAAAACGTGAGTCAACCGTTTCTGAAATCCATTTAGGATTTTGAGAATAGAGTAAAGGATTGTTCTTTGGTACTCACTCTTTATTTTGGGTTACCAATCCACATTTGAGCCTAATAATAAAATAACATGTGTAAAGTACATGTTATTAAAAAATTTATAAAAACTTATCAAATCAGTAAAGATGACTTATTGGTGAGAAATAATCACATGTATTTCATACATATCTAAATATTACAATATTTTTTTATAATTTATTATTAAATATCAAATATAATTTATTATTTAATGAACTACCTAACTCTATCTTAAAAAAAGAAAATCCTACCAACTACCTTTATACTCTTATTATTCATATATACAAAAGGGATACTAACTTAATATGAAAATGAAATAGTTTTAACTACCATATTACAAAATATGAAAGATGTGTTTTGATAAATCAAATTTGAAACTTTTTTAGGGAGAAAATTTAAAATTTGTATTATATGAAGAAGATGAAGAATTTCAAGTGATTACAAGTGTCAAAGGTAATATTTGATATTTTTTTATTTAAATATAAATTTTGTAGGTAGAACTGTGATGATTTGTAAAATTTAAATTTTAAAATTTTTTATGAGTTTATTATTAAATTTTGTTATCATAATGTTATTAATATTTTTATATCATTTTTTTATGTGTTCATAGATTAAATTTGAAGATGAAGTTTTATATGTCTTGAACAAAACATTATATGAAGGATGTCAAGTGATTACAAGTGTTAAAAGGTAACATTTAATATTTTTTTTTCATTTAAATATAATTGTTGTAGGTAGAAATGTCATGTTAAATGACATTTAAATATGTAATGATTTATAACATTTAGATTTTTGAATTTTTTTATGAGTTATTATTAATCAAATTGAGACCTTTTAGTCATTTGTTATGAAATTGTCATTAATATTTTTATATTATTATTTTGTGTATTCGTAAATTAAATTTGAAGATTAAGTTTTATATACCTTGAAGAAGGAAAACAATGTCATAGGGGGTACGAAAATTGTGAGAGAGGGTACGAACAATGTGAGAAGGGGTACGAAAATTGTGAGAGAGAGAGTACGAACTTTGTGAGATGTGGTAAGAACTTTGTGAGATAGGGTACGAACTTTGTGAGATATGGTACGAACTTTGTAAGATGAGGTGCAAATTTTATGAGATGGGGTACAAACTTTGTGAGATGTGGTACGAATTTTGTGAGACGATGTATGAACTTTTGTACTTTTTGTGCAAGATCTTCTACTTTTTAGATAGAAATTTCTATTTTTTTTTAAAGAAATTTATCTAATATTTGAGTTTCAAATTATTTTATAAATAATTAGAATTATTAATAAATCCAATATTTTAAATTCCCAATAAATTTTTTTGTTAAAATATAGTTATGTGTAAAAATTAATAAATAAATTTATTTAGGATGAATTTGGTATGCGACTTTTTAATATCAATTTAAACAATTTTAAGTTTCATGACTTTCTAATATTAATTGCACCGATTTTGTGTTTGAAATTATTTTTAAAAAATTAATAAATTCTATATATTGAGTCTTGATTATTTTGAAATTTATTTCTATTATGAAAAAAATTTATAGAAGTCAAAGAAAAAAAAAAGTGTAATTAAAAAAAAAATTGTATTTGAATATTTTATGTAGTAGTTGATGGAAAGAATGAAAAAAAAAAGAAAGAGATTGTATTTTATTTTTTTGCTAGTTTGGGAATTTCCCCACAAACCCAACTTGTTAAAACCCCCACACCACCAGTAAAACCAGATCAAACTCCCATCTCTGCAAGCATCCCATATTTTTCTCCACAATGTGTTTGCTTCCCTCATTTTCCCACACCAGAGGTTTCCCAAGAAAACCCAGCCTACAAAACCCCTAAAACAGCGAGAACATGTGGTTAGAAAGTACACAGATCCAAATTAACTCACCCAAAACCCACACTCAAGGAAAAAAGAGAAAATACCCATCAACAAAAAAAAAAATAAATAACAAACAAACAAAAAATCACCAAAACCCCTCAACGTTATCCAAGAACAGCACACAAAACCATAGGAAGAGGCCATACTAGTTTCAGAGAAGAACAACACTCTTATTACAAGTTTACCAACAACCTGTAGCTTTTTTTTTTTTATTATTATTATTAAAATACATAAGCCAGTTGGACGGTCCAGATTGAATCACCTTCATACAATGGCCAAGAATGTTTTTTTGGTAGGTACCGAAATGGTACGGTAGAATTTTTCGAGAGTTAAATATATGTTCAAGAGAGAAATGCTGAGGATGGCTAGCGGTCATGACAACAGCTTTGTTGTCCAAGATGGGTGGTGGTTAACTAACAATCATAAGGACAAAATCCATGACTGCTATCTATGGATTTTTTCTCCTTTGTTAATGTTCCACCCCAACTTAAAAGGCAAAGCAAAAAAAAAAAGGGCCAATCCTAGATTCAGGCATACCCTCGTCTACATAAATGCTATAGAAATGCTAAGGGTGTGTTTAGACACGTTTTTAAAAACATTTCTAATGTGATTGTTGACTTGGAAATTGATTAAAAAATACCACTTAATCTTATTTGATGTTTTTTTGTTAAAGCTTTTGATTCATTTTATTGATTCTAAGGTAGGGTTGTAAATATTGGATTGATTAGGTATATGAATGTTATTTATTTACATATTGATGTATTGATTTGCAAAGATTCTAGAATCTTAATTAAATAATTTTTTTAATAATTTTTTTTTTTGTTAAATATAGGTTGATTTATAAAATAATTAGGGAAAAGGGTATTACGTTTATGTTTATTACCTTGACTAGCCTGACTAACTTGAACATAAATCTATTAATCTGAGCTTAACAAATTTAAACTTGAGTTTAGAAAAATAAGTTTATGAAAGATGGTATGGATTTCGGTTTCTAAAAGATGTAGATAAAGGCTTCTTTGCACCAAAAAGATCTGTATCTATCATTAGGAGAGAACAAAAAATTATGGATGAAAATGAATGAGATTTGCTTGATTGCCAAGCCCTTGTTGCAATTAGGTTAACCTTATCAAAATTAGTTGTTTTTAAGATAAAAAAAGCAAGAGCACAACATGTCCCTCATGGGCACCCTAACGAGTGTGTATGAACAACATTCTACAATAATTAAGGTATAACTAATTATGAAGCTCTTTAATTTGAAGATGCTTGACAACAAAAATTTTAAGCAACATTTGAATGAACTTGCTAGCGAGATAGATTGCAAGAGGAGCACTACAAAGTATGTGTTTACTAGGGATACTTATAACCCAGTAGTTGCATTTCTCACTTTAGGCCTACAACTGAAGCAAAGTACGTGGTTATGATAAAAGTTAGCAAAAAGATGATTTGGTTGCAGCATTCATTAGCAGATTTATGAGTCAAACATATGATGAATGTATTAAAGTGAAAGACATCTTACTAATTCAATATTTCATTTAATGACTAAATATATTATACTTTGTTGTCACTTCATCAAGTCATTACTTGAAGATGGAGTGTCAACATTTGTGAAGATATAAGGTAGCAAGAATCCAACTAACATGTTGACCAAAACAATGATAATAGAGAAACTGGAGTTGTGCGTAGCTTCGATGGATCATGGGTGAGGATAGGTTATTTAAGTGTGCACCATATTCATTAATCATTAAAGGAGGATATTTATTTGTACTTTAGTTTTTAAGTGGGAGATTGTTGGATTATAAAGTTTGAATCAATTTTATTGTGCTACATAGAAGAGTCAAGAATTGAATGATGAGTTTGTCCTTATTGTAATTAACCCTTTATGATTCAAGGTTTAGTTAGAGAGTGAAAAGAAAAATACAATTGTATGCATACATTTCATGTTGTATAATGTAAGAAAGATGAGAAAAAAGATAAAACAAATTTATATTAATATATAATAAAAATAAATGTTAATAATATGATCATGTGCTTTAATTTGATCTTAGTTCATGATGACACAAATTCTTGAATCAAAATGTAGTCTAAGGGTCAACTAGAGTTGATCTCGACTTTGTTACATAAAATGTGGTCTTCATCTTTAAAAGAATGAAAGATAACTACTTATTTTTTGTTTTAATTTTTTTTCATGGACTTGCAAAGAAATATCAAACTAGCAAAGGATGTTCAAATCACTATTCAAGCTCATTTGTTACTCAAACTTTCATTAAAAGGACACATGGGCTACTCTTGTTTAAAAACTCCATGAATTTTTGTCCACTCTTCAATTTTTTTTCCTTAAAGAAAATGTTATTATGGTTTCATTTTAAATGTTCATGCAAAACTTCAGCTTCTCTACTTGCACTCCTTCCCTTTGAAATCAAGGATAATTTGTCTATGTTTTGGAAAGTTTAAATAATAAGACCATTATATTTGATACTTCAATTCAAATTTGAAATATTGTCAACATGTGAATCTAAAGTTTAAATTTAGACAACACTTAACAGTTGATTTGTTAATCAAATTTGTGGAGGGCTTCATTCCACATGTCTTTCCCCAAATCAGAAACCCTTGGTCCATCCAAGGAAGCAAATGATCCATCTAGATCCATCCGTTTGAGCTAAAACAAACTTCGTCTAGTGCAAGACGAAGAGATTTCCTTCTTTTTGAGAGCCAGACGGAATAGAAAGACCATGTCAACTGAGATCTCTAGACGGATTAACCAACACAGCCAAAGACTCCAGGCATTGAGCAGACAAATAATCACATCCAATGCTTGAGAAATGACTAGATGACATTTACACCTGAAAGTCAATGTCCACTGATTTCTACGAGCAATCTGTGACATTGACAAACGTAAATGCATAGTCAACTACACGGTTCGAGACTCTTGCTCAACAACTAGCTAATGACACCATTCAGCGGATTTTGTTTGGTAAGATTGCCTAATTCGCCTAGAAATGATGGCGTTGACCCTCTTGCTAAGGCTTGATTTCGCCCTGATGGTAACCACCATCACAAAAAAGGCATGAAGGCATCATCAACGCTATGACAACGGTGTCATCCACTCTATAAAAGCCCCATGAGAAGCATGAAAAAGGTACGCGTGTATAGAGTCATTCGAAATAATCTGATCCATCCTTATTCCTTTCTTACTTAAGCTTCGGAGGGGCATGCCCGGACCACTTGTCCGGACATCCTTTTGTGTACAAAGAAGCCCGTTTTACTCCAGATGAGCTAAACGAACTCAACCTAGTTGGCACTACACCAACATTGGTGCTATTCGTGTGAATTGAAAAAACTAAGGATGTCAACACCCTCTAAAAGTTAATCGTTAACCATGGGTGGTAAAGATTATTTTGTATAGCATAAGAGGACGGAGAGACGCCAATGAGAAAATGATCGACAAATACGGACTCTACTCCACCAAATGAAATGAATCAGAGAGGAGAATGAGGAGTTATGGGCTCAAATGTCGATAGTGAGCCATTTTTAAAGTCAGCACACTCGGAGCCGACACACGACTTTGAGGCGAACTACTAAAACTTCTTACCCTAGGGACACAAAATTCTCCTCTAGCAGCTATTCTAGACAGTCCAGGAAAGAGTCTTTGTTGGATCGCTAGACACAGCCGGATTAAGGAGCAACCTTTACCCGAGTATCTAGGAAAATGAGGCATGACAGAAGGTCGCATTTATCAGACGCATTGCTAGCCCGACTGGGACCTCAAGCGCCAAGCGTGGAGGGGCAATCACGCATATCAAAAACTCTACGGGCCCATCTATGTCCCTCAGCTACGACACCTATGCCAGAACAACCCTCCTAACTACCAAAGTACCAAGCTGAAGTGTTGTCGACGCAAGCTCCACCCGACTCCATTAGCCGACGATTGAATGACATACTCTCCACGCTATTTGGCCCCCATATCATCAACTATGAGCCTCCTAGGGAATTCATAGTGTCAAAGTTCACAATGTACGAGCCCATATCATCAACACATTCCAGGATATCTCGGAAGCCTTTATGCGCCACTACCTGTGTTCTGCTCGCCAAAAGCAGAATATAAGCACCCTGCAGAACATCAAGCTATAGGAGAACGAGTCGCTCAAAGACTTCATGAAGTGGTTCGAGCAAGTAGTACTTTAAGTTGAATCCTGCAGCATGGATGTCATCCTGTAGATCTTTAAGCGGAGTATCAACCTAAGCACACCTTTCTTTGAGTCTCTTACAAAGAAGTCGTCGACAACAATGGACGACCTGTTTAGACGGACATATAAGTATTCTATGCTTGAAGACGATGTTCGAGTAGCTTCTTAATAGGTTTTGGTCATTAATCGTCCTACCAAGAACATCGAAGCAGAGAGTTCTAAGCCCTTGAACCAATCAAGACAAGTTAGTGAGGGGCGGGTTAGCTAGCAACATCAACGAGACTCGCCTCCCTCAGTATCTCTTACGAAAGACTCCTTCCGATCATTCGCGATCTATTAGACTTCAGGTGGTCGAAACCTATCAAGACAGATCCAGCTAGGCGAGATTGAATAGAAGATGCTCCTATCACAAGAATCACGGTCATACCACCAAGCAATGCAAGAGTCTCCAGTACTTGGTAGAAAAACTAATCAAGGTCAGGTACCTAAAACGGTATGTCTGTACAACTGGTGGGTAACGAGAGGCAACCTTCCAAGCCCCTACATCTCCGACAACTCCTAGAGTTATCATCAACTACATATATGAAGGCCTAGTAGACGACAGACACATTTCTAAGCGTCAAAGGCGAAGATTGCTCCATAGGACATCTATAAGAGAGCGGATTAATTTTGTTCAACGCAACATTTCGAAAGGGGGTGTGTGCCCTATAGATGGCACAATTAGCTTTCCTCCAATAGATGCTAATCTAGTGCTGCGACCACATGAAGATGCCCTAATGCTAACGCTAGGGGTAGATAGATTTGACGTAAGAAGGATTCTAATTGACCTGAGTAGTTCGGCTGACCTTTTGCAAATGTCAGTCTACAAATAGATGGGTTACTCACCATCCGCCCTAAAGAACCCAAGGCGTTTACTGTTTGGGTTCAATAGAGCTACGATGACTTTCCTGGGTGATGTTGTGCTACTCGTCCAAGTTGGCCTAGTCACCCTAAATGTGTGATTCTCGGTGGTCGACGACTTGTCCCCATACAATGCTATCATGGGGCATGCATGGCTTCACAAAATGAAAGTCATTTTCTCTACGTACCATCAGATGGTAAACTACCTCACAGAAAATGATAGCTCGATCTACTTGGTAGCCAGCTAGCCGCACACCAATGCTATCAGGTGACACTAGAGGCTGGACACCCGACCGACAACGAAATGTTCCTTGAATCCTCAAGCACAATGGAGCAATAGCAATCATTGAGCCCGACGGAGAAAGATCCATCTATAGCTGATCCGCTTCAACTATTGCACATCTCACACGACACAGATCAAATCACTTATACCAGCTCTTTGTTTGCGCATGAGGAACTGGAACTACTAGAGAGCATGCTTAAACACAACAAGGATATCTTTGTTTGGACTCACTCGAACATGTCAGGGATTCATTCGTTTATGGCCTCCAACAGACTTAACGTCTCACCTACCTCGCAGTCTATCAGTTTCTAGGGTTTATGGTAACCCAAAGAGGGATTAAAGTTAATTGGCTCAAGTCAAAGTCTTCCTTGAAACACCCGCTCTAAACAGCAAAAAAGAGTTACAACACCTCACAGGTCATCTAGCAGTTTTGAGACGTTTCATAGCCAATTTGACAAACAAGTTGAGGTCTTTCTTCCTCACACTTAAGGGGGAAAGCATGTTTGGTTGGATGGAAAAATATGAGTAGATATTTTGAGCAATCAAGCGCTACCTCACTAAACCACCCATCCTAAGCAACCCTAAGTCTGGCGAAAAAATTTATGTGTATTTAGCTATATCAGACTATGTCGTCAGTGCCATCTTGTTTCGTTAGACATGAGACAAAGAGTAAATGCCTGTCTATTATGTGAGCAAAGCAATAGAAGACACTGAGACTCGGTATTCTTAGGTAGAACAAACTGCCTTAGCACTGAAGGATGTCGCTCGAAAGCTCTGTCTATACTTCCAAGGTCATCAAGTGACTGTACTCTCAAACTAGCCACTCCGAATTACCCTGCACAAACCAGACCTATCCGAACGAATGTTGAAATGGGCCATTGAGTTGAGTGGGTACGGAATCAAATATCAGCCAAGGTTATCATTGAAGGGATAAGTTATGGCTGACTTTATAGTTGAACTACCTATAAAACAAGCACATCTGGTTGATTGCCCTAGAGAGCAATGGTGGACACTGCATGTAGACAAAGCGTCCAGAGTGTTCGGATTCAAAGTAGGTTTGATCCTACAATCACCAACTAGGGAATTAATGGAGCAAGCTATTCATCTTAGTTTTTCTGCCTCTAACAATGAAGTAGAATATGAAGCTGTCCTAGTCGGGCTTGATCTTGCCTTAACACTAGTTGCAACCAAGCCAGAAATCAAAAGCGACTCTCAGCTAATTGTCGAGTAGATCCAGCTAGAGTATGAAGTAAAAGATGAACGCATGGCTCGCTATCTCACCATGGTGGAAAATTGCTTGAAAAAACTGAATGAATGGGTCATTAGATGGGTACCACGAAAAGAGAACATAAAGGCAGATGCATTAGCCAGAATAGTTGTCATTCTCCCCATAAAAGATGCAGTAATGCTACCCATCTACCTCAAAGCCACGCCCTCAATCACACGTGAACCGGTGTGCAATACTAGTGAAGCGAACTCCAGTTGGATGCATGACATTGTGAAATACTCCAAACTGGGGAATTATCAAAAGACGAGAAGTAAGCACACAAACTCCGCATATAAGCATTACACTTCACTTTGATTAATGACCAACTCTATAGACGATCATTTGGGGGTCCATACATAAAGTGTTTGAGCGAGCCGAAAACCAAATATGTCCTGGCTAAACTCCATGAAGGCGTTTGTAGTAATCATCTAGGCAGACAAACTTTGGCATACTGCGCCTGCACACAAGGGTACTACTGGCCTACCATAAAGCAGAATGCTGAAAGCTATGTTAAGAGGTGTCATCAATGCCAATGACACACTCTTATTTCCCGTGTATCTTTAGAAGTGCTCAACCCGATCACCAGTCCTTGGTCGTTTGCATAATGAGGAATGGAAAGCCTATGCCAGCATCAAAGATAAGGATGTTTCCAAGTTCGTCTAGAAAAATATCGTATGCCGATTCGGAGTTCCACGAGCAATTGTTATAGACAATGGGCCACAGTTTGACAGTATTGTCCTCCAAACATTTTGCTTGGAGTTAAACATCAAGAACCTATATTCAACGCCTCGCTATCCACAAAGCAACAGACAAGCGGAGACGATAAACAAAACCCTATAAAATGCACTGAAGAAAACATTGGAATGTGTAAAAGGAAAATGGATGGACGAACTGCCCAGAGTCTTATGAACTTACCGAACAATATCCAAACGGCCAACATGAGCCACTTTTTTTGCCCTTGCTTATGGGATGAGGTCATTATTCCAACTGAAATTGGCATGCCTACTGCCAAAATAGTCGTGCAAGATCAAAGGAACAATGATGAAGAACTCATAAGACAACTAGATTAGGCAGATGAAATGTGAGCAAATGTGGCTATCCAGATGACTTCTTACCATCAAATGGTGATCTCTCAGTACAACAACAAGGCACGACCATAGTTTTTCCGACCAGAAACTTTAGTCTTCAGAAGAATCTTCAAGAACACGGCCGAAATAGGGATTAGAAATCTTCAAGCTAGTTGGGAAGGGCCGCATGTTGTAACCAAGGTTGGAAACTCGGGAGCTTACCATCTTCAAACACCTAGACAACATACCCATGCTCCACCCATGAAATGTAGTCAATTTAAAGCAGTACTATCAATAAAGTTTGCTTACAAAAATAATAAATCAGAGACAAATGACTAAAACAAGTATATTCAAATTAAAAATCAGTAAAAACATCCATTGTATTTATAGATTTAGTTGTTTAGGCCATAGCCGACCAAAATGAACAAATACAAAAAATCAATCTTATTCACTAAAGAGACCGCATTCTGAAACATGTCTTCCTTCCTAGGCAAGACCGCCTAGAAATTCTTCTTCGTCATTGGAAAGAAAGCTGGGAGTGTTCTGTGCGATGCTAAGCTTCATCATACAACATCAATAGCCGTAAAAGAACATTTCATCCACCTTTTTTTGGTAGTCTACCTCCAAGTCTTCTTTCTGAGTGGCAAACCCCGCCCAGAGATCCTACAGCTCCTGCCTCAGCCGTGCAGTCTCTTTTCAACGTTTTTCTTATCAACCACAATAGTTTCTTTCTCCTCAGCTAGCCGACGAGCCTTAGCCTGAACGAATTCCTTCTCTTCCTCAATCTTCCTCAGTAGATTGACTTCTTTTTCAACAAGCTTTCAGGCGACAATGACCTCACTCTTCGTCATCTCTAAGCTAGCGAGGAGATCCTCATTCTCACCCATGTTATGGGCAATATATGCCCTCATGGTCTCGACTGCTTCCAACGGGTAGAAAATGTGAGCGCATTGCAGCATGAGGTTTCGATTTCGACTATCACTTGGGAGGCAATAGAGGAATCGTTGTAAAACAAAAGGTTAAAGCAAAATAAGCAAAAATGGGGAGGCAACTTACCACTTTTGTCGTTTCAAAAGTCGTATAGTCTTGCTTGCAGATGATGCGAGCAATAGTGGTATCCGAAATATCGTATAAAAGCCATGACGTGAAGATCGATTAGGATCATCGTCTATCTCAACTAGAATCCTTTAAGTAATTGGAAAGAGTACGCCCATGTTTTGTATTGGGGGCTCTCTTTCAGTGAAGGAATGGATTCACTTCAAAAATTTAGAAACCTTCTCCCGGCTGGGAACATAGGCTGACTTCGAACGAGGAGGAGAATAAGTCATGAACTCGAACAACTCTTCGCTAATGTTGTCCAGGATGACGAAGGGTCTCCTTATCTCGTGATAAGCAATGTCATCAATGGAAGGAAGTTTCTCATCTGGCATAGGAGTGACAATCACAATAGCATTTAGAGGTACTAGCACGAGCGGAGGAGTTGGAGCAGGTTCCAGACAAGCTTTCTTGGAGAGGGTAGGATTGACAGCAATGGATTCAAACAGGTGCTTACATTGCCTCTCATGAAATCTGGCCCTCAAGTTGGAAACCAAATCCTCTTCTTCTTCTTC
This sequence comes from Vitis rotundifolia, assembly GCA_030254885.1. NCBI lineage: Eukaryota > Viridiplantae > Streptophyta > Magnoliopsida > Vitales > Vitaceae > Vitis > Vitis rotundifolia. The sequence goes on from CM058156.1 coordinate 11,861,641, forward strand.
TTCCTCCTCACAAACAATGTGGGGCACTACTCGGTCAACCCCTGCTTCTGGTTCGTCGCTAGAAGACAACAAAGATGGAGATGATGAAAAAGATGAAGCTAATAAAGAAGATGGGGGTGTAGGAGGCGGAGTCTTCACCCTCTAGACAGTCCAAACAGCAGGTTCTTTCATTTTTTGAGTGGGAGAACGGACAGCAGAGCTGGAAAACGGATGGATTGCTGAGCCAGAGGACAGACGACCAGCAGCTGAAGCTTGTCTCAATGTCCCCTCTTGTATTTTTCCTTCCCGCTCCTCTAAACGAGCCTGGTGTGCCTCAGAATCTGCCAGACGAGCAACCTCGTAGAATGACAGATCCTTTAGCACAAAGTGTTCACCAGACATCAAAAACGGTGAAGCTAGACAAGCGAATACGGGGATGATGAACGGCTTGGGATCATTGATCAGTGCTAGCAAGTTTTTGTCCGAAATAATAACCTTGTAAGCTCTTTCGGTCGCGTCTATTTCGAACAGCTTGTTAAGCTGGGAGAAAAAGAAACCTTTTCCACCCACTTTACATGGCGTCCCCACTTCTTCTTATATATAATCCACAAACAGATAGATCATTAGAGAATTTATAACAAGGAAGAAAAATAACTATAAGATGCAAAGAAAGTGATAGGAGCGTATCCTATTCGAAATCTCCAATGAACGTTGTGGAGAAAAGACTCTGTTTGGTCTCTCAAATGAACCACTCCAAAGACCGAAAACTAGGATATGACCCTTTGCTTAGCCTTTACATGAATCTGGAAAACTAGTCACCAACTAGAGGGAAGGAATATGGGCAGACAAGCTGTACATTTCTTTCTTGCTCATCTTGACAGTATAAACGAACAAGACTTCTAGCAAGGAGAGATCCGGCTGGAAGAGCATGTCCAGCATACCACACCCCATCAACATCCAGACAATGTTTGGATAAAGAAAAACTAGAGAGATTTGTGTGAAGTGAAGAAATTACTTGAAAAAAGAAGGGATATGTAGACGGAGCCTAGTAGCGAATTGTTTCTTGATAAAATACATCATGTTGTTGGGAAGGTCAGTTGATAACAAAGCCTTGTCATCTGTTAGTTGGATTGTGATACTGTCTGGGATATGGAAATGAGCCCGAAATTCCCATTCAGATAGGACAATAACTGGACGCTCTGGTTTGAGGTGCCCAACTCTAGTGTTTTTTCATCCACTTTGTTGAGGCATTCCACTAGTAGAAGCGACTCATCCTCTTACCATTATGCTAAGTGGATCTAGGTCGTGTTGAAACCTACATGGGACAACGCAATTATTAGAATCGATCACTCGGCCCATCCGCCGTTTAGCATTGCCTCAGTAATACAACAAGAAAGCTAGATGGACCAGAAGTCTTAGCCTAGATGAATTGGCTATTGAAACTTGCGAAGCAAGTCTTTTAGCCCATAAATAGAGGAATGACTACTCCCATCGTCTCAACGCGACGGTAGCGGGACAAAAAAGAAAAAAAACATGAACTGATGTTGAATACATTGACAACATAAGAGCAAAAAAGGAAACCTAAAAAACCTTAAGTCCGACATTTGACACAATCATCCTCTCCAAAGCAAAAACACCGAAAAACCCTAGAATCTGGACGCTAAGGTGTCCATTTTCCCTTTAACCAAACAATCGTAGACGCGGTTCAAAGAAAAACAACAAACAGAAAGAAAAGTGAGCGGTGAAAACTTACTGCAGTTAGGAATGAGTGCTCTTTAGAGGAAAAGAAATCCACCAGAAGCAAGCTTGAGGAAGGTGATGAGGAAAGTGAAGGGAGACTGATGGCAGACGTAACAGTGGTGAAGGAACAGCACGGGCAGAGAAACTCCAAAGTGAGAAAAGGCCAAAAAGTGACCCAAAAAATGTGGAACCCCTCTATTTATAGGGATCCAAAACCCTAGGTATTCCAAAGGACAAGTCGCTTGGAAAGGCTTTCCAAAAAAGGACACCGCCTGACAACCAGCCTTGATGGATGTGACCCATCATTGTCGCCCCAAATGACACGGGTTCCCAAGCTCCTAAGTAACCTGAAGAGAAAGATAATCTGTTCCGTCCCAATCCACCGTCTACTCAATTGGATAGAAGCGGACTGATTAAGGGGCATTGTAGGGGGCTTCCCTCCACGTGCCATTCCCCAAACAAAAAAACCCTTGGTCCGTCCAAGGAAGCTGATGATCCGTCTAGATCCATCTATCTGAGCCAAAACAAACTCCATCTGGCGTAAGAGGAAAGAGATTTCCTTCTTTCTGAGAGGCAGATGAAATGGACAGACCATGTCAACTGAGATCTCCAAATGAATTAACCAATACAGCTCGAGACTCTAGACATTGAGTAGACAAATAATCACATCCAGTGCCTGAGCAGCGGCCTGACAACATTTATACCTGAAAATCAATGTCCACTAATTGTTACGCGCAATCTGCGATATTGACAAACATAAATGCATAGTCAACTACACGGTTTGAGACTCTTGCTCGACAGCCAACTGATAGCAAAATTCAGCAGCCTTTGTTTGGTAAGATTGCCCAATCCGCATAGAAATGATGACGTTGACCCTCTTGCTAAGGCTTGATTTCTGCCGTAATGGCAACCACCATCACAGAAAAGGCATAAAAGCATCATCAATGCTATGACAATGATATCATCTGCTCTATAAAAGCCCCATGAGAAGCATGAAAAAGGTACGCGCATGAAAAGCCATTCAAAAGAATCTGATCTATCCTTATTCCTTTCTTAAGTTTCGAAGGAGCGTGCATGGACTACCTGTTCGAACATCCTTTTATGCTGGGAGAAGGCCATCTAACTTTAAAGAAGCTAGACGAACTAAACCTGGTTGGCACTGCACCAACAAAATTCACTTTTAAATTTTCCATTAATTCTTAACTTAAAAATAAATTATATTACCTAGATTTTATGCAATTTTTAAATTAGTAAATTTATTATCAATAAAAATAAAATATAATTAAGATACGTTATAATATAATTAAAATATATTCGACTTTTAATAATTTTTTCTTATTCCTATAGTAAATTTAGATATAAATTTTTTTTTGAAGAATATGTATTAAATACAACACAAATTATATTTTGATTGGATAAATCAAACATATTTATCGTACTATAAATAAACATTAAATGCATTAGTATAAGAGTGAAAGACTAGGGGTCTGTTTAGTAATTGTTTTCGGGAACAGTTTTCTATTATTTAGAATAAAAGAATAAGAAAATACGTTTGACAATCAGAAACTATTTTCTTTTTTCTTTTATTAAGAACAGAAAACATAGTATTTTCAGATAACATCTTTAATTATTTTATATTGTTTTCCCTTGTTTTCTAAAAGTTATCTCATAAAATAATTATAAAATGATTAAAAATAAAACACAGGACATAAGAACTATTTTTGAAACATATTTTAAATTATTAAAAATGGGTTAAAAAAAAAATCATTAAACATGTTCTCAAAAACGGTTTTTCATATTTATTTTCAAAAACAGCTACCAAATAGTGCCTAATTAACTAGGTAAAAAGAAAACATCTATTTATTCTAAACAAATATAATTAAATACATTAACATGAGAGTGTTAACTAAAAATATATCCTATGATTATTACTTTTCTTCCAAAGAAAATACTACATATCACCCTTCAATAATTGTACAAGAAATAAAAATATATATTTTCTGTTGTAAAATTATAAAGTGAAAGAAGAAGAAAATAGAATGTAGGAAGAGAATAGAATTGATTTTCATTAAAGGTATCTCGCTTTTATAAGGAGTCACAAAGAGATATACATCAATATGAATGATCATCCACAAGTTCCCATAATCCAATAAATTCTCATATTTTATAATACTCCCCCTTGGATGATCATAAGAATATCCCTCATTAAAACCTTACTAGGAGAAACCTTATGGGAAAAAACCCTAATAAAGGAAAAAGAGTACAATATTCTTTTGGATTACTATAACTACCTAGTTAAAAATATTGTCAATAAAACTCAATAGGACAAAACCTGAACGAAGGAAAAAAGAGTGCAGTATATCTATATTATCATTTTCCACCTCATGTAAATATGATTATGATTTCTTCAACATTTCAAATGGTAGATTTCTCAATCTTCATATTCCAAAGTCATACCTTAACTTTTTCAATGTGGTCGAAGGTAACGCCTTTATGAATAGATCTGCTAGATTATTACATGACCGGATTTGTTGAACATCGATCTCACATTTCTTTTGGAGCTCGTGAGTATAGAAGAATTTAGGGGAGATATGCTTAGTTCTGTCATCTTTTATGAATCCTCCTTTAATTTGTGCAATACAAGCAGCATTATCTTCATGTAATATGGTTGCATTGCCTCTGATTAAAGGTAGGCTACATGTTTCTTGAATATGTTGGATCATTGACCTTAGTCACACACATTCACTACTTGCTTCATGAATTGCTAGTATTTCTTTATGTGGATCTGAAAGATATCCTGCATATCCAAGCAATTGTTGCTTTGATTCCCTTGAGTAAAATAGACCCATATTAGTAGTTCCACAAAGATAACACAATATATGTTTGATATCATTCTAATGTCTTCGAGTTGGAGCGGAATTGTATCTTGCTAATAAATTGACAGAAAAAGCAATGTCTGAATGTGTACAATTGGCAAGATACATAAGTGAACCAATAGCACTAATATATGGTACTTTAGGACCAAGTAATTCTTCATCTTTTTCACAATGACGAAATGAGTCCTTTTTCACATCAAGTGATCGAACAATCATTGGAGAACTTAAAGAATAAGTTTTATCCACATAAAAACGCTTCAAAACTTTCTTAATGTATGTTGATTGATATACTAAAACTTCATTTGGAAAATGCTCGATCTGCAGGTTGAGATAAAATTTTGTTTTTCCAAGATCTTTCATTTCAAATTTTCTTTTTCAAGTAATTTTTTATTCTTATGAGCTCTTCAGAGTTCCAACAAGATTTAAGTCATCAACATACACTGCAATAATTGCAAACCTGATTTCTGATTTCTTAATGAAAATGCATAGGCATATAGGGTTATTTATATACCCTTCTTTTAGTAAGTATTCGCTAAGGCGATTGTACCACATGCATCCAGATTGCTCTAATCTATATAAGGATGTTGTAACTTGATTAAGTATATGCTACGAAGCTTTGTACAATTTGCTTCAGGTAATTTAAATCCTTCAGGGATTTTCATGTATATATCGTTATTCATGGATCCATATAAATATGTTGTAATAACATTCATAAGACGCATATCTAGTCCTTCTGGGACTGCCAAATTAATTAAGAAATGATATGTGATTGCATCCATGACGGGAGAGAATGTTTCCTCATAATCAATACCAGGTTTCTGTAAAAAACCTTATGCTACTAATCGTACTTTATATCTTATGATCTTATTATTCTCATTGCATTTCCGTACAAATACCCATTTGTACCCAACAAGCTTTACATCTTCAGGTGTTTGGACTACAGGTCTAGAAACTTCTCATTTTGTTAATGAGTTTAACTTTGCCTGTATAGTTTCTTTCCATTTTGGCCAATCATTTCTATGTTGGCATTCTTCCACATTTCGTGGTTCAAGATCTTCATAATTTCTTATGCAGGCCACTTGGAAAGTGAAAATAATGTTAATAATAATATTATTTTGATCTCATTTTTCTCCCGTGTATGCATAACTTATTGAGATCTCACAATTTTCAGGTACCTGTGCCTCTTTGGGGGCTTCTTGTTCAATATGTGCCTCTTCAAGGGCTTCTTGTTCAATATATGTGCCTCTTTAGGGGCTTCTTTTTTAATATGTACCTCTTCTGGGACTATAGATTTATCAATTTTAAATTGATCAGTTATTTTTTATGGCCTCTTTTAGAGTGCAAAGTTTTTATTGGGTTCTCCTCTTCCGGGAAGTTACATTTTTTTAGCCGACGGTCTACCACACTTCAAGCGTATCTTTGATTAATTTGTTAACTGTCTTACATGGACATCAATTCGTGCTGGAATATTTGCAGTCAGGATATATGACTTTGTCATTTTCTTTGTATCAATAAATGCATCTGGTAATTGATTTGCAAGATTTTGCAAGTGAATAATCCTTTGAACTTCTAGTTCACATTGATTTGTACGAGAATCAAGATGAGTCAAAGTCAATGCATTCCAAATAATTTCACGTCGTTCTTCTGGAACTGGCTCTTCTCTCCTAACGGTGGGAAAATTGTCTCATTAAAATAATAATCTGCACAACAAGTCATTCTACCTTTTAAGTGTATAGGTACACTAGTCACTAAATAAAAACTTCTGGTTTTATAATGTGCATCCATATGATCTTTTACCTCAGGGAACCAAGTTGGTCTTTACAAGATTCTTCTGGATCTATCATCGTATAAAGTGTCATTCACATGGAATCAAATATTACTAGTGACATAGTATAAGCTCTTCTAGAGCCTTTAATCAGGTTTCTATCACCTGATATTAACATGATTTGTCATCAATGTTGTGCAATTAATGAGACAAGAGTTTCATCAAAGTAACAAGTCATAAAACATTGTCATAAAGACCTCATCTTTGTAGAGTTGAATAAATATTATTATAGAGAAAAAATTAAAATCAATGGAAAGATATTAGTCATCGATGGTGACTTTACTTAATAAGTTGTGTAAAAGCAATGAGGGCATATATAACAAAATAAAACAAATATGAAAAGATAATTTAAAGTTATATATTTCTTAAGTATCTCACACATTTGATTTTGTAAGTGTGGAGCAATTTATACATGAAATAACTAGGAAGTATTTCAATAATCAAACTAATTGTAGTGATAGATCAATAATTTTATTCAAAAATATTATTATGATCTAAATCAATGTGCAAAAATTAATTCATAAATCAAAATTTCAAGAGAACATATCATGATTTAAAACATCTTGTTGTCTTAAAACTTTAATTGAAATACTACAAATTCATCTGAACATATATGTAAAAATATAACATAATATATTGAGAACAATAGTTGAACCTATTGTAATTTCAAAATTATTTTGGATAATGAAATTATTGCATTAATAAAAATATCATATGTGGCAACATGCAATAATATATGTAAAATTTTTTTTACTAATGACAGTATAACTTCTAATAATAGAAATTTATAAAAACTATCAAACACTTACCTATTTGTATAACTTGATATACAAAAATATTAATCTTTTGATAATATGTAAATATTATCTATATGCTTGTTATCATAGCTTTAGACTATAATATATTTAATTATAATTTTTTGTTATATAAATTTCATAAAGTTGTACAAAATTGTTAGTTAACAATTTTGTTCTCTATATCTTCTAGCTATAAGAAAGTACATATTAACAACTTTGGCATAACCTTTGATTAGCACAAAGAATATTAATTTTCTTATTTTCATAACTTCGGGTTATGAATAATAATATTTATATAACTTCTGGTTATATAACAAAATTTTAAAAATTATGTATCTTCAAGGTACATAGTTGTTCAAAGATGATAACAAAATAAACCTATTTGCAAATAACTAAATAAAAACATAATATTTAATCATAACAAACATTTCCATCACCAATTAGATGGTTAATTTTCCCATTAGGATTCTCAAAGAAATCCGAAACATCTAAATGGGTTAGATCCACTTGGTCATCACTATCAATGAAGTTCATTTCAACTTCCTTTCCTTTTGCTTTTATTGAGACTTAATAAAGGTCAACAAAATGTTTGGGCGTACAACAGGTATGCAACCAATGCCCCTTCATACCACATTCATAATAATTATTCTCATCGATCTTAGGAGGTTTATCTTATAAACACTTCTCATTTTCTTGTTTTACCTCAGTATTATTCCACTTCTGGTGGTGTAATGAGGCTTTCATTTTCTGAGAATTTGGTGAATTATTTCTACAAGAACCATAATATTGGGGATTTCTTCCACGACCATGACCTTGTCATCGTCCACGAATTTGGGACAATATTGCATTCACTTTAGGGAATGATTCAGATCTAGTTGGACGAGACTGGTGATTTCTCATCAAAAGCTCATTTTTTGTTAAACCTTTATGGAGATGATGACAAAGAAAAATCAGTATTTTTGCGTAATCCTGCAGGGATGCTTGATTTCCTTCTTTGATCATAGCTCCAAGATTCATTGACAATTTTGTTTTGAATAACTTCTAGTTATACAAGTTAATTAGAAATTGCATGCATAGCTTCTGGCTATGAAACAATAGTTAATAAAAATTGTTTTCCATAATTACTATTGTGAAAAATAAATGAGTACAAAATAAAAATAAAAAACTAATATTTTTCATGACTTCGAGTTATGATTATTTTGTCAAAACAAGAAAATATTCAAATTTGTGCATAGCTTCAGGTTATGAATTATTTATGTATAACTTCTAGTTACACAATATAATTAAAAGAAATTAAAAGTTAATATCTTTCATAGTTTCAGGCCATGATTACTTTGTTAGAATAAGAAAATATTTAAATTTGTACATAGCTTCAGACTATAAACTATTTTTTATATAAATGTGTATATAACTTCAGGTTATGAACTATTCATTGGGTAGATTTGTACATAGCTTCGGGTTATGAACTTTTATTATGTAGATTTATACATAGCTTCAGGTTGTGAACATTTATTTATTTATTTTATAGCTTCTGGCTATATAATAGTGTTTGGTATAACATCCAATTATACCGTATAATTAAAAATAAATAATTGGGGATCATATACATAACTTTTGGTCATATATTTGTAATTTTGTAATTTTTCCCTATAACTTCTGGTTATAGGAATTGCACATATTTTTCATGACTTTTGGTTATGAATTTACCTCATAATTTATAATTTATCTCATAACTTCTGGTTATACGGATTGTACATATTTATGTATTCAAATAAAATAAGTGAAAATAGAGAGTCAAATGGTGATAAAGTAGAACATCATGACATAAGTTTATCACATGCCTTTTTGTGAGAAAGAAGAGAGAATAGTCTTTCTATTTCTCTTAATAAAAGAACTTCTTTCTATTTCTCTGAATAGAGAAAATTCTTTCTATTTCTCTTATAGAGACTATTCGTGCTGATAACGTGTTGTAAAATTATAAAGTGAAAGAAGAAGAAAACAAGAAAGAGAAAATAGAATGTGGGAAGAGAATAAAATTGATTTTCATTAGAGGTAATCTCCGGAGTTACAAAGAGATATACATCAATGTGAATGATTATCCACAAGTTCCCATAATTCGATAAATTCTCATATTTTATAACATTTTCTAATTTATAAAATAAATAATAATAAAGTAGTAAATATTTTAAATATCAAACAAGATTGAAGATTCTATCCATGGTATGGAACGCCACTTTATTTAGTCACGTGTGATCGTCATCTCTGCAACCTGAAACATTTCCTCTATTCATCATGCAGGCTTCGCAGGAGTTCCTAGATCTTGGGAATCTCCACCGCGGCATCTGGTGATGGGTGAGCAACCCCTTTTCCATTTATGGGCTTCTTCAGGTGGAGTCTTGGGATTCTCGCGACAACCCGCTGGTGGATACGGTCCCTCGCATGGGTGAAGGTACTTGTCAATCTCAACCTCACCATGTACGTGCATGAACAAAATCATGCTGATAAGAGCCAGACATATGAGCCATTTCTTCGCGATGGAGAGTCCCATGATCTCTATGTTAAATTCCTTTTTCTTTGGCTTCCAATGCGTGGCTAGTCATGTGAAGGGAGTTTATATAGATTTTGGATATGGAGATCTTTGGGGAGTCGAATGTCTTAAAATAGAAGTGCTTAAAATAAAGAACGGCAAAACCCTTTTGTTTGGATGGTTGGAAAATGGTTTAGAAAAATAATTTTTGACAACTATTTTAGGAAAATTGTTAATTAGTTATTGTTTTGTAACGTAAAAAAAAGATTCTTTTAACCTATTTTTTACTATGACAAATGTCATTTATTTGACCAAATTTTTAGTGTCAATGACCTCAAAATATTTCCTTGGAGTAAAAAATTTAAAATAATTTGGTATATGATTGTTAGGTATTTTTGGGCATAAAATATATCTTTCACATTTTCGCAGTGATAAATGTCAAATATTTCATTAATTCTTTCAAATCAATCACTCCAAAATTTCAATTTACAAAGTTTTTGTCCAAACTTTTGTTTTCTTTGTTTAATTCAACCGGTAACATAATCTTAAAACATGCCCAAATTTCGATAGTAACCCTAAAATGTTTTGGAAATGAAGATGATAAAATGTTAAATAATAATAATAATAACCATTGTTTTTGTTTTATAGTTCTGAGAGCTCTAAGTTTTTGCTAAACTATTATGATGCTTTCAATGTTTAATTATGTTATATGCATGACATTGTAAATTTTATTTATATAATATTAATTAAATTTAATTTAAGTTTTATAAAAAATGAAAACAATTTCATAATTAAAAATAAATAGTTTTGAATAAAATATGAATAGTAATATTATAATAAATAAAAAAAATTATTGTTATTTTTTTAGAAAAATAATATTTTGGTATATATTAGAAAAATATGAATATTAGCATCTTCATAAAAAAAAGTATAATTGATTTAATCTCTAATTAGTTGGATTAGTGTTTTAAATTCTAAATTATTTTTAAAAATTAGAGGATTTATTAAATAATTCATATTATTAATTATGTATCACTTAATTTAGAACCTATTTATATAGTGAGAAAATTTTAAAAAATATATATGGTATTTCATAGGAGAAACAGTAAAGTCATAATTTATAATGTATCAATTTTGGTCTATTATTTTTTTGTAATGATTAGATTTATTTTAAATTCCAAATTATTTTTGAGAACTATTGAATTCATTATCAACATAAAGTGTCGCTTAATTTAAAATTCATTTCTCTAGTATGACAATTTATAAAAATATAATTATATACAAAAGAGAAATAAAAAAGTCATTGTAAAATCATTTTTATCCATAATTTTTTTATTTTATTAATTGGATCATTGTTTAAGTTTTAAGTTATTTCTAAAAATTATAAGGCTCGTTCAAAATTCAATGCATTCAATCTTGTTTAAGTTATAGTTTATTTGTGTGGTAAGAAAAAAAATCAAAGAAATATGATTTTATATAAAGGACAAAAATATTCATTCTAAACTAATTTTTATCCATAATTTTTTTATATTAATTAAATCAATATTTAAGTTTCAAGTTTTTTATGAAAAATTCCTAAACTCGTTATGAATTCAAAGCATTAAGTCTTGCTTAATTTGGAGATTATTTGTTTAGTAAAAAAAAAAATGCAAAAATATGATTAAATGCTAAAAAGAAACTGATTATGTTGTTCAAAATAAATTTTAATTTATGATTTTCATGAGTTTCATGACTTTCTAGTACTAATTAAACCATTTTTGAGTTTTAAATTATTTTTAAAAATTAATAAATTTTATGTATCAAATATAATTTAATTTAAAATTTATGTATTTAATGAAAAATTTTAGATAAGCTAAAGAAAATTTAAAAAGCACATCTAATTTAAAGATCATATAAGATATATCGAGATTTTTAGTGTGGATATTAGATCATGGAGAAAGAAGAAAAATGATATTATTGAACATGGGGAGAGAAAAAGAACGATAGTATGTTTAATTTTATTTGGTTTTTTTATGATTTTTTTAAAGAAAAACATTCCATATTTTCCTTTTGTTTTTTAAAAAAGATGAAAACTATTTCATTTTGTTTTTTAAAAAATAGAAATAGAGAACAATGACAAAATAATATTATGAATTTTTAAAACAACTTTCTATTTTTTAAAGCAAAAAAAAATATTTTTAAAACCAAATAGCTCTAAGAGTTGTACACTTGTAGCCCTACCATAGCTTGGATGCACAAATAGTGTGAAAACTAGTGTTAAGGAGCATGATATGCATTTCGAGTCCAAATCCTACAAGTTTAAACTTTAATGAAAATTGATAGTTCAACGTGATATCAGAGTTTGATTTGTTGTAATTTACATTTTCCCTATTTATTTGTTGGATATGAATGTCCGTCTCTTGTCTATCTCTCCACATGCGGGCACAGGCTAGACTGATATTCATTCTAAAAGCTTCATTTTGTGAGAGAAAATGAGTGATATGGGTAGAAAATTTAGAGGCATTCTTCATAAGCAATAGATGAATTCAACAGGCTTATAAATACAGGACAATGCAGCAAGAAATGTATCTCTTGGGATTTTTTGTGCTTCAAAAGTGTGCCAGCACAGAAAGGAAATTATCAACTTTTTACATAGTACCCTGAAGCACATTATAAAAAGAAAAATAGTTACATGGACAGACGGTTGGGAGGCACGCATCAAATCCTTAAAGGAATCAAGGGGATGGTGTTTTGCAGATATGAAGAAGCAGCTGCAACCCCACTTCCCATCTTCACCGGGTATCCCACATCCTTAAGTACCATCTCCACCCCAGCAAGACACCCCAGCAGTTGCAGCTGAAGAAGAAATCATTCAATCCATTAGTCACAAGCCTATAAAACTTTGAATGAAATGAAAATTACCTATTTTATTGAAGGCTGTAAAGCATTTGTATCTTGTCAGTTAAGTTTTCTAATCCTTCACAACCAAGAAAGAAAGTTTTAAGCATTTAGGGTTTACTCACATCGAATGGGGGAAAAAGTTTTGTATGTACGAGCTCCTCTTAACCTTATAAAGGTCTTATAAAATTATAAGGGTCCTTCAGGTCTAGAACAGACAATGTCCATACATCCCTGACCCTGCATGGGAGTTTGTTTGGCCTGCAGTCTTATGGTTTTCCAACTAATCTCTAGTAATACTTTTAAGATTCAAACTATCTAATATCATATAGGAAGATGGGAAATGAACCATACATCATTAAGGTGGCCGAGATGGCCTATTCTGAAAACCTTTCCAGCAACTTTGTTCAGGCCTAGACCTAGGCTTAAGTTGTATCTCTTCCATGCCCTCTTGACGATCTCCGTACTATCGATGTACGGAGGCACAACCACAGCAGTGACAGTGTCACTGAACCATTCCTCCCTTTGGGTGCAATTCTTCAGGCCCCATGCCTCCACAGCAAGCCTGCAGTATCAAGAGAAGGCCCATAGAATTTATAATTCAGGTACAACGAACATTCACATTGTGTTAGAAGGAGAAAGAATATTCACCTTGTTGCTTTGCCCAAACGGCTATGCCTTTCAATAACATGGTCAAGTCCTTCCTCAAAGATGACATCCAGAGCTGCTCTCATCCCATGCAGCAGTTGGACGGAAGGGGTGTATGGCCAAAATGTTCCCAATTTATAGAACTTCAAGTAGTCATTCCAGTCAAAGAAAAATCTCACTGATTGTGCAGATTTGCTTGCCTCTAGAGCCTTGGGGCTTGCGCATACAATCCCCATTCCAGTGGGAAGAGAAAGAGCTTTCTGAGAGCCGGTTAACGCCACATCCACTCCCCATTCATCCATACGGAAATCAAGGGCACATATGGATGACACCCCATCAACAAGATAGAGTGCTGGATGCCTGTACTCATCTGATATTTCAATACAAAAAAGAACGTCAAAAATGAGAACCCAATGGTGGAAAATGACAGAATCCTAATGTGAAGTTTCCTTGCAGATGAAGATGTGGTCTAGAAAATGAATTCTTACCAAGGATTCTCCTTACTGCAGCCAAATTGTTGGTAACTCCAGTAGCTGTCTCATTGTGAACAATACAAACAGCCTTAATAGTGTGTGCTCTGTCTGCTGCAATTTTTTCTGCTAGAATCTCAAGGTTAGCACCTTGGCCCCATTCACTTTCTACGACATCCACATTGAACCCAAGACGTTTCTGCTGGTCGATCCACAGCAAACTGAATTGCCCAATCAGGAATGATACGATTCGATCTCCAGGAGACAATGTGTTTGTAAGTGCACTTTCCCATGCACCAGTACCTGAGCCAAGACAGCAACAACAATATGTAACACAAATGAAGAGTAAATTATCAATCTTCCAATGACAGAAAAGGAGAACCAGAAGGAGAGTTATATTGTGCTGCCATAGCCAAACGATCGTTTGATCTATGCATGCAAATATCAAAGGATGCCACGGAGAAATATAAGCTTCAAACCATCCTGATGATTAAGATTTCTGAAGAGAGAGCAGACTGTTAGTGAATGCAGTACCTGTGGTGGGAATGAGAAATGGGGTTCCGGTAGTAGTCTTGAAGATCTCCTTACCAAGAATTCTTACCATGGAATCAAATATCTTACATGGAAAGATATTAGTCATCGATGATAACTTAACTTAATAAGTTGTGTAAAAGCAATGAGGGCATATATAACAAAATAAAACAAATATGAAAAGATAATTTAAAGATATATATTTCTTAAGTATCTCACATATTTGATTTTGTAAGTATGGAGCAATTTATACATGAAATAACTAGAAAGTATTTCAATAATCAAACTAATTGTAGTGATAGATCAATAATTTTATTCAAAAATATTATTATGATCTAAATCAATGTGCAAAAATTAATTCATAAATCAAAATTTCAATAGAACATATCATGATTTAAAACATCTTGTTGTCTTAAAACTTTAAGTGAAATACTACAAATTTATCTGAACATATATGTAAAAATATAACATAATATATTGAGAACAATAGTTGAACCTATTGTAATTTCAAAATTATTTTGGATAATGAAATTATTGCATTAATAAAAATACCATATGTGGCAACATACAATAATATATGTAAAAAAAAATTTACTAATGACAGTATAACTTCTAATAATAGAAATTTATAAAAACTATCAAACACTTACCTATTTGTATAACTTGATATACAAAAATATTAATCTTTTGATAATATGTAAATATTATCTATGTGCTTGTTATCATAACTTTAGGCTATAATATATTTCATTATAATTTTTTGTTATAAATTTCATAACATTGTACAAACTTGTTAGTTAACAATTTTGTTCTCTATAGCTTCTAGCTATAAGAAAGTACATATTAACAACTTTGGCATAACCTTTGATTAGCACAAAGAATATTAATTTTCTTATTTTCATAAATTCGGGTTATGAATAATAATATTTATACAACTTTTTGTTATATAAAAAAATTTTAAAAATTATGTATCTTCAAGGTACATAGTTGTTCAAAGATGATAACAAAATAAACCTATTTGCAAATAACTAAATAAAAACATAATATTTAATCATAACAAACATTTCCATCACCAATTAGAGGGTCAATTTTCCCATTAGGATTCTCAAAGAAGTCTGAAACATCTAAATGGGTTAGATCCACTTGGTCATCACTATTAATGAAGTTCATTTCAACTTCCTTTCCTTTTGCTTTTATTGAGGCTTAATAAAGGTCAACAAAATGTTTGGGCGTACAACAGGTATGCAACTAATGCCCCTTCATACCACATCTATAATTATTCTCATGGATCTTAAGAAGTTTATCTTATAAACACTTCTCATTTTCTTATTTTACCTCAGTATTATTCCAGTTCTGGTGGTGTAATGAGGCTTTCATTTTCTGAGAATTTGGTGAATTATTTTTATAAGAACCATGGTATTGGTGATTTCTTCCACGACCACAACCTCGTCATTGTCCACGGATTTGGGACAATATTACATTCACTTCGAGGAATGATTCAGATCTAGTTGGACGAGACTGGTGATTTCTCATCAAAAGCTCATTTTTTGTTAAACCTTCATGGAGATGATGACAAAGAAAAATCAGTATTTTTGTGCAATCCTACAGGGATGCTTGATTTCCTTCTTTGATCATAGCTCCAAGATTCATTGACAATTTTGTTTTGAATAACTTCTGGTTATACAAGATAATTAGAAATTGCATGCATAGCTTCTGCCTATCAAACAGTTGTTAATAAAAATTGTTTTCCGTAATTACTGTTGTGAAAAATAAATGAGTACAAAATAAAAATAAAAAACCAATATTTTTCATAACTTTGAGTTATGATTATTTTGTCAAAACAAGAAAATATTCAAATTTGTGCTCAGGCTATGAATTATTTATGTATAACTTCTAGTTACACAAAATAATTAAAAGAAATTAAAGAAATTAAAAGTTAATATCTTTCATAGCTTCAGGCCATGATTATTTTGTTAGAACAAAAAAATATTTAAATTTGTACATAGCTTCAGGCTATGAACAGTTTTTTATATAAATTTGTATATAACTTCAGGTTATGAACTATTCATTGGGTAGATTTGTACATAACTTCAGGCTATGAACTTTCATTATGTAGATTTATACATAGTTTCTGACTATGAACATTTATTTATTTATTTTATAACTTCTGGCTATATAATAGTGTTTGGTATAACATCCAGTTATACCATATAATTAAAAATAAATAATTGGGGATCATATACATAACTTTTGGTCATATATTTGTAATTTTGTAATTTTTCCCCATAACTTCTGGTTATAGGAATTGCACATATTTTTCATGACTTTTGGTTATGAATTTACCCCATAATTTATAATTTATCTCATAACTTCTGGTTATACGAATTGTACATATTTATGTATTCAAATAAAATAAGTGAAAATAGAGAGTCAAATGGTGATAAAGTAGAACATCATGACATAAGTTTATCACATGCCTTTTTGTGAGAAAGAAGAGAGAATAGTCTTTCTATTTCTCTTAATAAAGGAACTTCTTTCTATTTCTCTGAATAGAGAAAATTCTTTCTATTTCTCTTATAGAGACTATTCGTGCTGATAACGTGTTGTAAAATTATAAAGTGAAAGAAGAAGAAAACAAGAAAGAGAAAATAGAATGTAGGAAGAGAATAAAATTGATTTTCATTAGAGGTAATCTCCGGAGTTACAAAGAGATATATATCAATGTGAATGATTATCCACAAGTTCCCATAATTCGATAAATTCTCATATTTTATAACATTTTCTAATTTATAAAATAAATAATAATAAAGTAGTAAATATTTTAAATATCAAACAAGATTGAAGATTCTATCCATGGTATGGAACGCCACTTTATTTAGTCACGTGTGATCGTCATCTCTGCAACCTGAAACATTTCCTCTATTCATCATGCAGGCTTTGCAGGAGTTCCTAGATCTTGGGAATCTCCACCGCGGCATCTGGTGACGGGTGAGCAACCCCTTTTCCATTTATGGGCTTCTTCAGGTGGAGTCTTGGGATTCTCGCGACAACCCGCTGGTGGATACGGTCCCTCGCATGGGTGAAGGTACTTGTCAATCTCAACCTCACCATGTACGTGCATGAACAAAATCATGCTGATAAGAGCCAGACATATGAGCCATTTCTTCGCGATGGAGAGTCCCATGATCTCTATGTTAAATTCCTTTTTCTTTGGCTTCCAATGCGTGGCTAGTCATGTGAAGGGAGTTTATATAGATTTTGGATATGGAGATCTTTGGGGAGTCGAATGTCTTAAAATAGAAGTGCTTAAAATAAAGAACGGCAAAACCCTTTTGTTTGGATGGTTGGAAAATGGTTTAGAAAAATAATTTTTGACAACTATTTTAGGAAAATTGTTAATTAGTTATTGTTTTGTAACGTAAAAAAAAAGATTCTTTTAACCTATTTTTTACTATGACAAATGTCATTTATTTGACCAAATTTTTAGTGTCAATGACCTCAAAATATTTCCTTGGAGTAAAAAATTTAAAATAATTTGGTATATGATTGTTAGGTATTTTTGGGCATAAAATATATCTTTCACATTTTCGCAGTGATAAATGTCAAATATTTAATTAATTCTTTCAAATCAATCACTCCAAAATTTCAATTTACAAAGTTTTTGTCCAAACTTTTGTTTTCTTTATTTAATTCAACGGGTAGCATAATCTTAAAACGTGCCCAAATTTCGATAGTAACCCTAAAATGTTTTGGAAATGAAGATGATAAAATGTTAAATAATAATAATAATAACCATTATTTTTGTTTTATAGTTCTGAGAGCTCTATGTTTTTGCTAAACTATTATGATGCTTTCAATGTTTAATTATGTTATATGCATGACATTGTAAATTTCATTTTATATAATATTAATTAAATTTAATTTAAGTTTTATAAAAAATGAAAACAATTTCATAATTAAAAATAAATAGTTTTGAATAAAATATGAATAGTAATATTATAATAAAATAAAAAAATATTTTTTTTTTTTTGAAAAATAATATTTTGGTATATATTAGAAAAATATGAATATTAGCCTCTTCATAAAAAAAAAGTATAATTGATTTAATCTCTAATTAGTTGGATTAGTGTTTTAAATTCTAAATTATTTTTTAAAATTAGAGGATTATTAAATAATTTATATTATGAATTATGTATCACTTAATTTAGAACCTATTTATATAGTGAGAAAATTTTTTAAAAAATATATGGTTTCATAGGAGAAACAGTAAAGTCATAATTTATAATGTATCAATTTTGGTCTATTATTTTTTTGTAGTGATTAGATTTATTTTAAGTTCCAAATTATTTTTGAGAATTATTGAATTCATTATCAACATAAAGTGTCGCTTAATTTAAAATTCATTTCTCTAGTATGACAATTTATAAAAATATATTTATATGCAAAAGAGAAATAAAAAAGTCATTGTAAAATCATTTTTATCCATAATTTTTTTTTTATTAATTGGATCATTGTTTAAGTTTTAAGTTATTTCTTAAAATTATTAGGCTCGTTAAAAATTCAATGCATTCAATCTTGTTTAAGTTATAGTTTATTTGTGTGGTAAGAAAAAAAAAAGAGAAATATGGTTTTATATAAAGGACAATAATATGCATTCTAAACTAATTTTTATCATAATTTTTTTATATTAATTAAATCAATATTTAAGTTTCAAGTTATTTATGAAAATTCCTAAACTCGTTATGAATTCAAAGCATTAAGTCTTGCTTAATTGGGAGATTATTAGTTTAGTAAAAAAAAATTGCAAAAATATGATTAAATGCTAAAAAGAAACTAATGAAGTTGTTCAAAATAAAATTTAATTTATGATTTTCATGAGTTTCATGACTTTCTAGTACTAATTAAATCATTTT
The DNA here is from genome assembly GCA_030254885.1 of Vitis rotundifolia. NCBI lineage: Eukaryota > Viridiplantae > Streptophyta > Magnoliopsida > Vitales > Vitaceae > Vitis > Vitis rotundifolia. The sequence continues at coordinate 11,880,824 of CM058156.1, forward strand.
TGAGTTTTAAATTATTTTTAAAAATTAATAAATTTTATGTATCAAATATAATTTAATTTAAAATTTTTGTATTTAATGAAAAATTTTAGATAAGTTAAAGAAAATTTAAAAAGCACATCTAATTTAAAGATCATATAAGATATATCGAGATTTTTAGTATGGATATTAGATCATGGAGAAAGAAGAAAAATGATATTATTGAACATGGGGAGAGAAAAAGAACGATAGTATGTTTAATTTTATTTGGTTTTTATATGATTTTTTATAAAAAAAAAACATTCCATAATTTCCTTTTGTTTTCAAAAACAGATGAAAACTATTTCATTTTGTTTTTTAAAAAATAGAAATAGAGAACAATGACAAAATAATATTATGAATTTCTAAAACAACTTTCTATTTTTTAAAGCAAAAAAAAATATTTTTAAAACCAAATAGCTCTAAGAGTTGTACACTTGTAGCCCTACCATAGCTTGGATGCACAAATAGTGTGAAAACTAGTGTTAAGGAGCATGATATGCATTTCGAGTCCAAATCCTACAAGTTTAAACTTTAATGAAAATTGATAGTTCAACGTGATATCAGAGTTTGATTTATTGTAATTTACATTTTCCCTATTTATTTGTTGGATATGAATGTCCGTCTCTTGTCTATCTCTCCACGTGCGGGCACAGGCTAGACTGATATTCATTCTAAAAGCTTCATTTTTGTGAGAGAAAATGAGTGATATGGGTAGAAAATTTAGGGGCATTTTTCATAAGCAATAGATGAATTCAACAGGCTTATAAATACAGGACAATGCAGCAAGAAATGTATCTCTTGGGATTTTTTGTGCTTCAAAAGAGTGCCAGCACAGAAAGGAAATTATCAACTTTTTACATAGTACCCTGAAGCACATTATAGAAAGAAAAATAGTTACATGGACACACAGTTGGGAGGCACGCATCAAATCCTTGAAGGAATCAAGGGGATGGTGTTTTGCAGATATGAAGAAGCAGCTGCAACCCCACCTCCCATCTTCGCCGGGTATCCCACATCCTTCAGTACCATCTCCACCCCAGCAAGACACCCCAGCAGTTGCAGATGAAGAAGAAATCATTCAATCCATTAGTCACAAGCCTATAAAACTTTGAATGAAATGAAAATTACCTATTTTATTGAAGGCTGTAAAGCATTTGTATCTTGTCAGTTAAGTTTTCTAATCCTTCACAATCAAGAAAGAAAGTTTAAGCATTTAGGGTTTACTCACATCGAATGGGGGAAAAAGTTTTGTATGTATGAGCTCCTCTTGACCTTATAAAGGTCTTATAAAATTATAAGGGTCCTTCAGGTCTAGAACAGACAATGTCCATACATCCCTGACCCTGCATGGGAGTTTGTTTGGCCTGCAGTCTTATGGTTTTCCAACTAATCTCTAGTAATACTTTTAAGATTCAAACTATCTAATATCATATAGGAAGATGGGAAATGAACCATACATCATTAAGGTGCCGAGATGGCCTATTCTGAAAACCATTCCAGCAACTTTGTTCAGGCCTAGACCTAGGCTTAAGTTGTATCTCTTCCAGGCCCTCTTGACAATCTCCGTACCATCGATGTATGGAGGCACAACCACAGCAGTGACAGTGTCACTGAACCATTCCTCCCTTTGGGTGCAATTCTTCAGGCCCCATGCCTCCACAGCAAGCCTGCAGTATCAAGAGAAGGCCCATAGAATTTATAATTCAGGTACAACGAACACTCACATTGTGTTACAAGGAGAAAGAATATTCACCTTGTTGCTTTGCCCAAACGGCCATGCCTTTCAATCACATGGTCAAGTCCTTCCTCAAAGATGATATCCAGAGCTGCTCTCATCCCATGCAGCAGTTGGACGGAAGGGGTGTATGGCCAAAATGTTCCCAATTTATAGAACTTCAAGTAGTCATTCCAGTCAAAGAAAAATCTCACTGATTGTGCAGATTTGCTTGCCTCTAGAGCCTTGGGGCTTGCGCATACAATCCCCATTCCAGTGGGAAGAGAAAGAGCTTCCTGAGAGCCGGTTAACGCCACATCCACTCCCCATTCATCCATACGGAAATCAAGGGCACATATGGATGAAACCCCATCAACAAGATAGAGTGCTGGATGCCTGTACTCATCTGATATTTCAATACAAAAAAGAACGTTAAAAATGAGAACCCAATAGTGGAAAATGACAGAATCCTAATGTGAAGTTTCCTTGCAGATGAAGTTGTGGCCTAGAAAATGAATTCTTACCAAGGATTCTCCTTACTGCAGCCAAATTGTTGGTAACTCCAGTAGCTGTCTCATTGTGAACAATACAAACAGCCTTAATAGTGTGTGCTCGGTCTGCTGCAATTTTTTCTGCTAGAATCTCAAGGTTAGCACCTTGGCCCCATTCACTTTCTACGACATCCACATTGACCCTAAGACGTTTCTGCTGGTCGATCCACAGCAAACTGAATTGCCCAATCAGGAATGATACGATTCGATCTCCAGGAGACAATGTGTTTGTAAGTGCACTTTCCCATGCACCAGTACCTGAGCCAAGACGGCAACAACAATATGTAACACAACTGAAGAGTAAATTATCAATCTTCCAATGACAGAAAAGGAGAACCAGAAGGAGAGTTATATTGTGCTGCCATAGCCAAACGATTGTTTGATCTATGCATGCAAATATCAAAGGATGCCACGGAGAAATGGAAGCTTCAAACCATCCTGATGATTAAGATTTCTGAAGAGAGAGCAGACTGTTAGTGAATGCAGTACCTGTGGTGGGAATGAGAAATGGGGTTCCAGTAGTAGTCTTGAAGATCTCCTTACCAAAAATTCTTACCATGGAATCAAATATCTTACATGGAAAGATATTAGTCATCGATGATGACTTAACTTAATAAGTTGTGTAAAAGCAATGAAGGCATATATAACACAATAAAACAAATATGAAAAGATAATTTAAAGGTATATATTTCTTAAGTATCTCACACATTTGATTTTGTAAGTATGAAACAATTTATACATCAAATAACTAGGAAGTATTTCAATAATCAAACTAATTGTACTGATAGATCAATAATTTTATTCAAAAATATTATTGTGATCTAAATTAATGTGCAAAAATTAATTCATAAATCAAAATTTCAAGAGAACATATCATGATTTAAAACATCTTGTTGTCTTAAAACTTTAAGTGAAATACTACAAATCCATCTGAACATATATGTAAAAATATAACATAATATATTGAGAACAATAGTTGAACCTATTGTAATTTCAAAATTATTTTGGATAATGAAATTATTGCATTAATAAAAATACCATATGTGGCAACATGCAATAATATATGTAAAAAAAATTTTACTAATGACAGTATAACTTCTAATAATAGAAATTTATAAAAACTATCAAACACTTACCTATTTGTATAACTTGATATACAAAAATATTAATCTTTTGATAATATGTAAATATTATTTATATGCTTGTTATCATAGCTTTAGGCTATAATATATTTCATTATAATTTTTTTTATATAAATTTCATAACATTGTACAAATTGTTAGTTAGCAATTTTGTTCTCTATAGCTTCTAGCTATAAGAAAGTACATATTAACAACTTTGGCATAACCTTTGATTAGCACAAAGAATATTAATTTTCTTATTTTCATAACTTCGGGTTATGAATAATAATATTTATACAACTTTTTGTTATATAACAAAATTTAAAAAATTATGTATCTTCAAGGTACATAGTTGTTCAAAGATGATAACAAAATAAACATATTTGCAAATAACTAAATAAAAACATAATATTTAATCATAACAAACATTTCCATCACCAATTAGAGGGTCAATTTTCCCATTAGGATTCTCAAAGAAGTTTGAAACATCTAAATGGGTTAGATCCACTTGGCCATCACTATCAATGAAGTTCATTTCAACTTCCTTTCCTTTTGCTTTTATTGAGGCTTAATAAAGGTCAACAAAATGTTTGGGCGTACAACAGGTATGCAACCAATGCCCCTTCACACCACATCTATAATAATTATTCTCACGGATCTTAAGAGGTTTATCTTATAAACACTTCCCATTTTCTTGTTTTACCTCAGTATTATTCCAGTTCTGGTGGTGTAATGAGGCTTTCATTTTCTGAGAATTTGGTGAATTATTTCTATAAGAACCATGGTATTGGTGATTTCTTCCACGACCACAACCTCGTCATCGTCCACGGATTTGGGACAATATTACATTCACTTCGGGGAATGATTCAGATCTAGTTGGACGAGACTGGTGATTTCTCATCAAAAGCTCATTTTTTGTTAAACCTTCATGGAGATGATGACAAAGAAAAATCAGTATTTTTGCGCAATCCTGCAAGGATGCTTGATTTCCTTCTTTGATCATAGCTCCAAGATTCATTGACAATTTTGTTTTGAATAACTTCTGGTTATACAAGATAATTAGAAATTGTATGCATAGCTTTTGGCTATCAAACAATTGTTAATAAAAAAATTTTTCCATAATTACTGTTGTGAAAAATAAATGAGTACAAAATAAAAATAAAAAACCAATATTTTTCATAACTTCAAGTTATGATTATTTTGTCACAACAAGAAAATATTCAAATTTGTGCATAATTTCAGGCTATGAATTATTTATGTATAACTTTTAGTTACACAATATAATTAAAAGAAATTAAAGAAATTAAAAGTTAATATCTTTCTTAATTTCAGGGCATGATTATTTTGTTAGAACAAGAAAATATTTAAATTTTTACATAGCTTCAGGTTATGAACTGTTTTTTATATAAATTTGTAGATAACTTCAGGTTATGAACTATTCATTGGGTAGATTTGTACATAGCTTCGGGTTATGAACTTTCATTATGTAGATTTATACATAGGTTCAGGCTATGAACATTTATTTATTTATTTTATAGCTTCTAGCTATATAATAGTGTTTGGTATAACATCCAATTATACCGTATAATTAAAAATAAATAATTGGGGATCATATACATAACTTTTGGTCATATATTTGTAATTTTATAATTTTTCCCCATAACTTCTGGTTATAGGAATTGCACATATTTTTCATAACTTCTGGTTATGAATTTACCCCATAATTTATAATTTATCTCATAACTTCTTGTTATAAGGACTGTACATATTTATGTATTCAAATAAAATAAGTGAAAATAGAGAGTCAAATGGTGATAAAGTAGAACATCATGACATAAGTTTATCACATGTCTTTTTGTGAGAAAGAAGAGAGAATAGTCTTTCTATTTCTCTTGTAGAGACTATTCGTGCTGATAACATGTTGTAAAATTATAAAGTGTAAGAAGAAGAAAACAAGAAAGAAAATAGAATGTAAGAAGAGAATAAAATTGATTTTCATTAGAAGTAATCTCCGGAGTTACAAAGAGATATACATCAATATGAATGATCATCCACAAGTTACCATAATTCGATAAATTCTCATATTTTATAACATTTTCTAATTTATAAAATAAATAATAATAAAGTAGTAAATATTTTAAATATCAAACAAGATTGAAGATTCTATCCATGTTATGGAAAGCCACTTTATTTAGTCACGTGTGATCGTCATCTCTGCAACCTGAAACATTTCCTCTATTCATCATGCAGGCTTTGCAGGAGTTCCTAGATCTTGGAAATCTCCACCGCGGCATCTGGTGACGGGTGAGCAACCCCTTTTCCATTTATGGGCTTCTTCAGGTGGAGTCTTGGGATTCTCGCGACAACCCGCTGGTGGATACGGTCCCTCGCATGGGTGAAGGTACTTGTCAATCTCAACCTCACCATGTACGTGCATGAACAAAATCATGCTGATAAGAGCCAGACATATGAGCCATTTCTTCGCGATGGAGAGTCCCATGATCTCTATGTTAAATTCCTTTTTCTTTGGCTTCCAATGCGTGGCTAGTCATGTGAAGGGAGTTTATATAGATTTTGGATATGGAGATCTTTGGGGAGTCCAATGTCTTAAAATAGAAGTGCTTAAAATAAAGAACGGCAAAACCCTTTTGTTTGGATGGTTGGAAAATGGTTAAGAAAAATAATTTTTGACAACTATTTTAGGAAAATTGTTAATTAGTTATTGTTTTGTAACGTAAATAAAAGATTCTTTTAACCTATTTTTTACTATGACAAATGTCATTTATTTGACCAAATTTTTAGTGTCAATGACTTCAAAATATTTCCTTGGAGTAAAAAATTTAAAATAATTTGGTATATGATTGTTAGGTATTTTTGGGCATAAAATATATCTTTCACATTTTTGCAGCTATAAATGTCAAATATTTCATTAATTCTTTCAAATCAATCACTCCAAAATTTCAATTTACAAAGTTTTTGTCCAAACTTTTGTTTTCTTTGTTTAATTCAACGGGTAGCATAATCTTAAAACGTGCCCAAATTTCGATAATAACCCTAAAATGTTTTGGAAATGAAGATGATAAAATGTTAAATAATAATAATAATAACCATCGTTTTTGTTTTATAGTTCCGAGAGCTCTCTGTTTTTGCTAAACTATTATGATGCTTCCAATGTTTAATTATGTTATATGCATGACATTGTAAATTTCATTTATATAATATTAATTAAATTTAATTTAATTTTTATAAAAAATGAAAACAATTTCATAATTAAAAATAAATAGTTTTGAATAAAATATGAATAGTAATATTATAATAAAATAAAAAATTATTGTTATTTTTTTAGAAAAATAATATTTTGGTATATATTAGAAAAATATGAATATTAGCATCTTCATAAAAAAAAGTATAATTGATTTAATCTCTAATTAGTTGGATTAGTGTTTTAAATTCTAAATTATTTTTAAAAATTAGAGGATTTATTAAATTATTTATATTATTATTAATTATGTATCACTTAATTTAGAACCTATTTATATAGTGAGAAAATTTTAAAAAATATATATGGTATTTCATAGGAGAAGCAGTAAAGTCATAATTTATAATGTATCAGTTTTGGTCTATTATTTTTTTGTAGTGATTAGATTTATTTTAAGTTCCAAATTATTTTTGAGAATTATTGAATTCATTATCAACATAAAGTGTCGCTTAATTTAAAATTCATTTCTCTAGTGTGACAATTTATAAAAATATAATTATATGCAAAAGAGAAATAAAAAAGTCATTGCAAAATCATTTTTATTCATAATTTTTTTTTTTTATTAATTGGATCATTGTTTAAGTTTTAAGTTATTTCTAAAAATTATTAGGCTCGTTGAAAATTCAATGCATTCAATCTTGTTTAAGTTATAGTTTATTTGTGTGGTAAGAAAAAAAATCAAAGAAATATGATTTTATATAAAGGACAAAAATATTCATTATAAACAAATTTTTATCCATAATTTTTTTATATTAATTAAATCAATATTTAAGTTTCAAGTTATTTATGAAAAATTCCTAAACTCATTATGAATTCAAAGCATTAAGTCTTGCTTAATTTGGAGATTATTTGTTTAGTAAAAAAAAATTGCAAAAATATGATTCAATGATAAAAAGAAACTGATTAAGTTGATCAAAATAAATTTTAATTTATGATTTTCATGAGTTTCATGACTTTCTAGTACTAATTAAACCATTTTTGAGTTTTAAATTATTTTTAAAAATTAATAAATTTTATGTATCAAATATAATTTAATTTAAAATTTATGTATTTAATGAAAAATTTTAGATAAGCTAAAGAAAATTTAAAAAGCACATCTAATTTAAAGATCATATAAGATATATCGAGATTTTTAGTATGGATATTAGATCATGGAGAAAGAAGAAAAATGATATTATTGAACATGGGGAGAGAAAAAGAACGATAGTATGTTTAATTTTATTTGGTTTTTTTTATGATTTTTTTAAAGAAAAACATTCCATATTTTCCTTTTGTTTTTAAAAATAGATGAAAACTATTTCATTTTGTTTTTTAAAAAATAGAAATAAAGAACAATGACAAAATAATATTATGAATTTTTAAAACAACTTTCTATTTTCTAAAGCAAAAAAAAAAAAAATTTAAACCAAATAGCTCTAAGAGTTGTACACTTGTAGCCCTACCATAGCTTGGATGCACAAATAGTGTGAAAACTAGTGTTAAGGAGCATGATATACATTTCAAGTCCAAATCCTACAAGTTTAAACTTTAATGAAAATTGATAGTTCAACGTGATATCAGAGTTTGATTTATTGTAATCTACATTTTCCCTATTTATTTGTTGGATATGAATGTCCGTCTCTTGTCTATCTCTCCACGTGCGGGTACAGGCTAGACATTCATTCTAAAAGCTTCATTTTTGTGAGAGAAAATGAGTGATATGGGTAGAAAATTGAGGGGCATTTTTCATAAGCAATAGATGAATTCAACAGGCTTATAAATACAGGACAATGCAGCAAGAAATGTATCTCTTGGGATTTTTTGTGCTTCAAAAGAGTGCCAGCACAGAAAGGAAATTATCGACTTTTTACATAGTACCCTGAAGCACATTATAGAAAGAAAAATAGTTACATGGACACACAGTTGGAAGGCACGCATCAAATCCTTGAAGGAATCAAGGGGATGGTGTTTTGCAGATATGAAGAAGCAGCTGCAACCCCACTTCCCATCTTCACCGGGTATCCCACATCCTTGAGTACCATCTCCACCCCAGCAAGACACCCCAGCAGTTGCAGCTGAAGAAGAAATCATTCAATCCATTAGTCACAAGCCTATAAAACTTTGAATGAAATGAAAATTACCTATTTTATTGAAGGCTGTAAAGCATTTGTATCTTGTCAGTTAAGTTTTCTAATCCTTCACAACCAAGAAAGAAAGTTTTAAGCATTTAGGGTTTACTCACATCGAATGGGGGAAAAAGTTTTGTATGTATGAGCTCCTCTTGACCTTATAAAGGTCTTATAAAATTATAAGGGTACTTCAGGTCTAGAACAGACAATGTCCATACATCCCTGACCCTGCATGGGAGTTTGTTTGGCCTGCAGTCTTATGGTTTTCCAACTAATCTCTAGTAATACTTTTAAGATTCAAACTATCTAATATCATATAGGAAGATGGGAAATGAACCATACATCATTAAGGTGGCCGAGATGGCCTATTCTGAAAACCTTTCCAGCAACTTTGTTCAGGCCTAGACCTAGGCTTAAGTTGTATCTCTTCCATGCCCTCTTGACGATCTCCGTACTATCGATGTATGGAGGCACAACCACAGCAGTGACAGTGTCACTGAACCATTCCTCCCTTTGGGTGCAATTCTTCAGGCCCCATGCCTCCACAGCAAGCCTGCAGTATCAAGAGAAGGCCCATAGAATTTATAATTCAGGTACAACGAACACTCACATTGTGTTACAAGGAGAAAGAATATTCACCTTGTTGCTTTGCCCAAACGGCTATGCCTTTCAATCACATGGTCAAGTCCTTCCTCAAAGATGATATCCAGAGCTGCTCTCATCCCATGCAGCAGTTGGACGGAAGGGGTGTATGGCCAAAATGTTCCCAATTTATAGAACTTCAAGTAGTCATTCCAGTCAAAGAAAAATCTCACTGATTGTGCAGATTTGCTTGCCTCTAGAGCCTTGGGGCTTGCGCATACAATCCCCATTCCAGTGGGAAGAGAAAGAGCTTTCTGAGAGCCGGTTAATGCCACATCCACTCCCCATTCATCCATACGGAAATCAAGGGCACATATGGATGACACCCCATCAACAAGATAGAGTGCTGGATGCCTGTACTCATCTGATATTTCAATACAAAAAAGAACGTTAAAAATGAGAACCCAATAGTGGAAAATGACAGAATCCTAATGTGAAGTTTCCTTGCAGATGAAGATGTGGCCTAGAAAATGAATTCTTACCAAGGATTCTCCTTACTGCAGCCAAATTGTTGGTAACTCCAGTAGCTGTCTCATTGTGAACAATACAAACAGCCTTAATAGTGTGTGCTCTGTCTGCTGCAATTTTTTCTGCTAGAATCTCAAGGTTAGCACCTTGGCCCCATTCACTTTCTACGACATCCACATTGAACCTAAGACGTTTCTGCTGGTCGATCCATAGCAAACTGAATTGCCCAATCAGGAATGATACGATTCGATCTCCAGGAGACAATGTGTTTGTAAGTGCACTTTCCCATGCACCAGTACCTGAGCCAAGACAGCAACAACAATATGTAACACAAATGAAGAATAAATTATCAATCTTCCAATGAAAGAAAAGGAGAACCAGTAGGAGAGTTATATTGTGCTGCCATAGCCAAACGATCGTTTGATCTATGCATGCAAATATCAAAGGATGCCATGGAGAAATGGAAGCTTCAAACCATCCTGATGATTAAGATTTCTGAAGAGAGCAGATTTTTAGTGAATGCAGTACCTGTGGTGGGAATGAGAAATGGGGTTCCAGTAGTTGTCTTGAAGATCTTCTTCACATCCTCGAGAAGGTCTTTGGTCAATGCTGGAATTGGTGGAGCACGATAATCCTCATTGTTCCGGTTCATGGCCCGAATGACATGGTCTGGGATATTGACAGGCCCTGGAACAAAGAGATGGTTCGGTCCTGGTGCAAAAAATCGGTCCATCTTGCCCTCCTTGAAATCTCACTGCTGAAGTAAAATTTTGAGAGAGCACCTTAGCTACAATGAACCATTTAAGGGGGAAAAAAAAGACAAAAACCACCTGAAAATCTACAAAAGCCTGTTAAGAAAATCAGTCTTTTCTTTCATTTATAAGCTTGCATTAATAAAAGAACAGAGCAAGAAAGAAAAAACCAGAATTTCCCTCTCCCCTCAATCATTTACAATCGGTGGCCTAGCAAACATAAAGAAATTTTGAAGTGAAGTAAAATCAGATGTTACCTAGGTAAGACAAGAAAGAAGCTAATACTTCTTCAAAAGAGAATTTCATTGTAAATCCAAATCCTGGTCTGCAAATTCAGATTATGTGCATATTTATATTCGTTCCGAGTCTTCTGACATATGTAACAACAAATACTAGTTTGGAAGAGTGCAAAAAGGATAAGAAGAATACAAAAACTGAAATCGGTAGAGACAGTTTAGACAAAAACACCATTGTCAAGGACCTAAATGGAGAATATGACTCGTATTTTTCCAGATTGAGACTTCATGCAGTTTAGTTGATATGACCAGCCAAGAACTTAGCAACCATATAATTGTGGATAATTGTTGGAACAAGACCCAAGTTCTTAGATCAAATTTTTCTTAAATTTAGTTAGGTAAATGAATGAAATATGTACACAAAAATAAATAAATAAATAAATAGTCTAATTTCTGACAAACAGCAGGAAATGACTCAAAAATCATTCTGCAACTTCCAGTTTTTTCTTTAGTTCCTGGTGAAATGTAATTATCTAGACTTATACCATGCATCAGAATGGTCATGAACTACACCTATCAACCTTTACATGACATTAATGAAACAAAAGAAGGTTGGAAAATCATTCTATCGAGAAAAAAGGGACTATTATACTAAGAAAATTAACTGTTTGTTTCTCAAGAAATTTCTTTTCAGAAAAGTGAGGGACTTTTTTAGCAAGGACTCAATGGATTGAAGAAATAGGAAATCCTGAACATTCCATGAAATTAAACTTAGTGGAAGCTGCAATAACAACTGAGCAAGGAGCAATATGATTCTCCAATGACTAAAAATCAAAGTACACATTTCTCATGAGTTAAAAATCATATGAAGTATAGTTTCAAGAAAAATATATCATAGCTCAGCCAAAAAGAAAGGGGAGCAAAAATCATGGGTCTTGTTGTTTGGTACCAAGACAACAAATTACATCAAACAAACCACTGATCAGAGCCTCTCTTTCTTATGTTGTATGAATAAAAGACAATCATTTCAATACACCATAAAAAGAATCTCCCATCTTACAAGAGCACACACTTTCCTATTTCCCAACCAGGTTTTGATGCCTCCATAGCCTTTTCCCAACATGACAAAAAGTAGTATTTTCACCTTGGAAGAACCCAAACAAGCCTGAAAAACTTGGAATTCTAAATTTCAAGAAACAGAGAGATGACTGAACTCTCCATAAATCACCAAAAGTTTTGCTAAGTCTACTTCAACGTACATACCAGTCTAAATTAAACCAAAAACCCCAAAGAAAAATAGAACAAAAGAACATAAAACACAACCTTTTCAAGCTGAAAGTAATCAGAATGAATAAAAAGATAGTGAAATAGGACAGAGAAATGAATGATAAAGAGTAGAGAAGAGGAGAGCAATAGATTATACCTGAAGGTGAAAAGAGTGGGGGTTGAGGGAATTGGGCAGAGGCACATAGAAAAAGAGGGTTCAGAGATGAAAAGGCCAAAGAGGAATTGATTTTATAAGTGGGCGGGAGGCCAATGAACATTGCATCTGGCCCCCACTTTCCTCCAGTGTGGCAGATAAGAGTTGCCTCCTATTAGAATCCTGGGGCGGTCATTCAATAACCTCATGTATGACGTGGCAGCATGCTACTATGCCTCTTTTTTTTTTTTTTTTTTTTTTTTTTTTTTTTTTGCTTGGATTTGCACTAACATATTTAACTATTTTATTTTTGTTTTTTCTTCTAGGTTTTGAAATTTTCATTGAGGTCCCTATGTTATCATGCAATCTTCGAGATACCTCGAAAGAAAATTTTAAATCTATATAGATACATTCTACTTTCAATTTATACATCCTCATGGTCTTAATATATATAAGATATGATTATATACGACAAAGAATCATTATAAATGATATTAAAGTCAATATTTATTTAAAAGTGCACGAAATTTGTCAATTTTTTTTTTTTATTTATGAATCGGTGATATTCTCCCTCCTATACAAATGAGCAAATGTGAGCTCCAACATATTGGGAAGTTTATAGAATAAAGGGATGATTTGTTTAGCAATGGTATTTCTTAAACCAAGGACAAAAAGGAAACAAAGTCAATGAAGTAGTAGGCAAGAGTAGAAAATAGAGAGAAGAGAGGGGCAAATATGCTAAAACATTGAAAAAGAAGGGGAGTCCAAATCCAAAAGATGGAAAAAAATAGAAGATTACTTGGCAGAAATTTCTACTGGTTTTTAATATGAGAGGCTGAGAAGGAAATATGAAAGATAACATGATAAAGGACTCTGTCAGCCACACCCTCACTTGTGGGAACCAAGGCCACATACAAGTCTTGGTTTTGTTTTTTGTGGCCCATACATACCTCATCTTTGTTTGTTTTTGTCTACCTCATCTTTGCCTTCTCTGGTCTTGTGTGAACATGTGGCTATGTGGCTATGTGGCCCTTTATTGTTCTTGGAATGAAATGGTAGTTTTTTATATGGGCCCTAGTAAATCACCAAATGTACCTCTTTTTTTTTTTTTTTTTTTTTTGTAGGATCCAAAATGCACAACCAATCCCATGATGTCATGTGTACATCTTCAAGTTCATTCATATGTACCCTATAACTTAATCCAAATTTGTTTTGATGCTTGATTTAAATTTTATTATCTAGATTTAAGAATCTAAGTAAAGAGTTTGATAGGTTGGTGGAAAAATATGGTGATGATATACTGTAATTGGTAACTGTGGTTTTAAAACAAAAAATAATAATAATAATAATAACAAAAAAAAAAAAGATTACTTTGATTGTAGACTTAGCGTTGGATAGTGTTAGTACATCTTTTTTTCCATCCAACTTACAACATAAATTTTACATTTTTTAAATTTATTAAGGAGGCATTTTTGTTTAATTAAAATCTTTAAAAAAATCAAAATCATTTTTTAATAAAAATGTTTTATCCTAAAAATAAAGCAAGTAAAAGTAATTATTTTTATTTTTATTTCTTCTATAGTTAAAGGTGAGAGTCAGAGCATGCAATCAGGTAATGTGAATGGTTCAGAATCCACTGAAACTTCTGGTAACATGAAGGAATCTTCAGCCAAACACCACCCCTTTTTCTTTGTCTGGTCCTTTATTTTATAACATGTCTTAAATTTTAACATTTTTTAAAAAACACAAGATAAATTTGATTTATGTTTTTAAAAATAAAATATAAAAAGCTTATCCAAACAAAATTAAAGAGTTTCTTTACCAATTATTTTTTTAAATAATTTTCTTTCCTCTAGAAAAATTAAAAAAAAGTACAATTGGTAACAAAAAAGACAAAATTATTTTTTGTTTTTAAAAACAAAAAATGGAGTGTTCTCAAATTGTTTTCAATTGCTTTTACTTATTTTCTAAAATTTATTTTAAAAAATGATTAAAAATATTATAAATAACAATTTATTTTAAAACATAGAAAACAATTTTAAAATTGGTTTTACTTTTATTTGACCAAAAGTGATGGATGAAATCTATAATAACTGTTTTTAAAAATTATTTTTCAAAATTGTTCTTACAAGCACTTCCTAAATATAATGTATAACTTTTCCGTGAATGGATAGCCCATTCAACCACTCACCCTATGAACCAAACCCTCTTGCATTTGGGGATGGACATCCAAAATATTCTTGCATACAAAAGAAACCACCTTACATAACTTTGGACAGTCCTCTCAATAAAGACCCATTCGGGGCTAGTTGAGGTAATGAGGCCCCCTATGTTAGAGAGAACTCATTATTACAAGATAATTACTTTTGTTTACTTGGGACCATCTCCCAGATAAAGAAAGAGTAAGAGAAAAGGAAAGAGAGAGGGTAATGGAAATCAAGATTTATCAGGCACCTTCTGTCAAATCAGAAAAAACAAATAGAGGAAGATCAGTTGCATGTGATGAAATTTCATAGCATGAGTTTAAGATGATAATAAGATAATAATTCAATGTATTTATATCATGAGTTTAACATGCCATTTCCTCCACAAACATCTTCATACAACAGCGGAGGAAAATGCATATATCAACATTCCTAAGGAAAATTTTCAAAGGAGAGGATCAAGATTTCAATGATTCAAAACTGATAATGTACAATTCTGAAAGGGCATAATACATATAAATGTCTCCCTCATGTAAATGTAATTCAAATGAGTGAGAAGTAAATCCTTTCCTAAATTTCCCCTATATACGTAAACAAATCACCGGCCTCATTTGAAAAGGGTTAAAAAGAAAAAGAACTAAAAAAACAAAAAAAAATTGGCAAGACTCCCACCTCCTCCTTTAGTCTCTGCACATTAAAGGATCTTTGGCTTTTTCTCTCAGCCACCATGTTTCATGGTTGTGGCAATTCCCCACTGATCGTATCCAACTTCTCGAAAGGGATATTCAAAGTTTTATTCCCATGGACGGAAAAAAAATCCAGAGAATGTCAATGGCTGAAGCAATAAATTCCAACTGAGCGAGCAATTTTTTGCTTCACTCTCTAATTAGCGGGCTCTCATCCAATCAAAGCATCCAAAGACTACTTGATAACTGATGAGAAACCTTGTCGGGGAGGATAACCACTTTGACGCATCCTAGAAGGCTTCTCATTACCAAAACGTCTGTTATCAGTTGGTCCTGATCCAAGAATCCCCAAAGAATTTGGATCAGGTAAACGGGAACCATTGCTCATTGGCCTTTGAAGCAGGGGCTGAGTTGGGGAATGAGTGTTAATATTATCAGCTCTTCTCCTCCGTTTCCATGCTTCAAATTTCCCAGCATCATGACTCTTAGAAACTGGTTCTGCTGTTTGATAGGCAGACATATTTTTGTACCCTCTTGGTGGTCTCTCACCATGGCGATGAAAAGAAGGGAACTGACCAGGATCGCTGTCTTTGTCACCAGGACCCCATGCAGAACCATTGATATGAGATGATCCTACCCCTCCATCCTCTTCTTGCTCCTGTTTAAGTTTTGAATGAATCTGACGAAGCCTCTCCCCAGACAAATTTGAAAAAGTTGAGATGTAGTTCCACAACCTCATGATCATTCCTGTAAATGAAACAGTGTGAGAGCATGTTAAGGCATCAAAAGTATGGATGAACAAATAATTCAATCAGGATGAACAAAAGCTTACTGTCTTGTTTATATTGTTCCTTATCATGCTCCAGAACAATTTGGTCTATCCTTCGTCCAAGAAGCTGCAAATACTTCCGAATTTTTGAAAGCACCTGAAGAAAAATACACCCGATAAATACATAGTTCTGTAATAGAATAAAGACAATGGCCAGTAAAAATGGTAGACAAGAAATGAGATGTACCAAATCCTTTGGAAGATTAGCACTAGTAGTTTGTAATTTGTGAAGACGGTTCAGGGTCCTAATCTCCGTCTTCATGACATCTTCACACCATTCCATCCATTTCACTTCCCTGAACTGCTCATATACTTCTTCATTACCGGACATTTCACCCTCCTCTTTCACTAAAGGTTCAACTCTATGGGGTTTATGGGATCTATCCTTCCTCATTTGAACGTTAGTTACAGGAAAACCAGGTTTTCCTTTCCTGTCCTTGCTGCGAGATATTGAGATATTCAAAAGATTCTCTCTCTCCTTCTCCTTTTTAGAAGTCTTGCGACTAGCTTTGGTATTGCTGTTCTTCCCACCAACAGCTACAAGTTCCTGATTAAAAACACCTCTGGTCAGTTCTTGCAATCCACAATCAAAGCAGCAATTTGTGGGAAGATGGAAACGGATAAGAGGAGAAATGAAGATATTCCAGGAAACGTAGAGGCACGGCCTTAGGTTAAAAACAGAAAAGAAAGAAAAGAAAATTTGAGGAAGTTGGCTGAGATGATACTTTTATGTACATTTCTGGCATAACCAACATGGACAGTGCATGTACACACGCATAAATCCCTCCTAACCCAATCTTATCATCAATCACCTTTATCCTAAAAAATGGCACTCCAAGTTCTCAACAATTCTTTTCATAAGCAACACAGAAATAATTCAAAATTTTTGAAGGGGTACAACAGAAATATATCCTTGTACTGCTCTTGCCCAATGCACATGTTGGTGTTAGTATGATATCATCGTGTAAAAAATGTCAATAATTTTAAATTAAACCTTACTTTCCATTTTATAGTTATATTCTAAATTTATATATGCATTTAAGTATCACCCAATGTGTTTGGGGCATGTAAGACCTATATTGAGTATTTTTCCAAAATTTGTCACCATTTTTAACTCCTGGACCAATTCTAGGCAGGTTCATCAGTTACAAGTGACTAGGCTCTCGCTCTCGCTCTCTCTCTTCTTTTTTCTTTTCTTATTATTATTATTATTATTTGCATTTTTTGTTCATAGCAAACAAAAACTGAACATAAATTTATTAGAAAAGGGCCTAGTCAGTCCTAAACACAAGATATAAACATGCCCAAGGGTGAAACAAGAAAAGAAGGGAGAACACAAAAGAATACAAGCTGTAGCTCCTAGTCAGTCCCATCAATGCAATCCAATAGCATAATATTGGCATTCCTAAAAACAACACTAGACCACTAAAACATAGATTCAAGGAACAAAACATATCAGCAACTAATCAGAGCACTCCTCTTAAATCATGCTATACACTCTCAATGCGCACCATAACAAACAAAGAGGGACTGAATCTTGCACCATCCTACACTGATTGCCCACACCTCTAGCATGCCACCCCAGCAGTAACTCTTTAAACAACCATGGAAACCCACACTGAATGAGAAAAAGGTCCTAAAAACAAACTAGCCTAATGACAATGAATGAGAATATGATTTGTAGACTCCTTATACCGACATCTCTGTTTTTTTATAAACAACTATTCCACAAATCTTCCCTGATAAAAAAAAAAAAATAAATAAAAAAAAACTCTTACACAAATCTTCTTTTAAGGCAGCAAGTCAGGAGCAACAAACTACAGATTACTTGTATCAATTGTTTTAATAGATTGACCTGCAAAGCATTTTGAACTATTTATTATTACAATAAACATACACTAAAAATCATTTAAAATGTGGTGCTTCCAATTATGCGGTCAATTCTCACACCCATATTCTGTTTTCATTTTTAACAGATTTTTTTGCCCATATTCTCCATTCCATGAACTAAATTCTTCAACAGGTTGAGATTATCACAGTTCCCATACAGCATGAACCCAATCAGGGATGATTACTATTTTCCAAACAAATTTATTCTCACTAGAAAAGGGCCGATATTTAGCTCTCAACATATGAAGCCATTGGAAGAAGCAAACCATTAATGAATGACAGAACAAAAATAAAATAAGAAATGAAAATCCTGACTCCTTTTTGCACTGCACAGTGGGGCAAAGCAGCGGTTGGCTAGCAGCAAATTAGTACATTGCTTTGACTCTCAACTTAAATATTTGACTTTTCAGGGGAAGCCAATATCTAGCAATCATAAAGAATCTACAAAGTACTCCAGAGAAAGTACATTAACAGGCGATCGATGTGAATTTTAAGCAGAAGATGGGCCATTCAGTAACACAGTTTATGGGTAAACACTGAAACTATCTTTTATAACATTCTGTTTTTTTTTTTTTAACCTCTTTCCTAGCTGATCTGTTTACTAACATATTAATCACTAAAATCTGTTTTCTGCTAACAACAGAACCAAAAGTTGGAGATTGCTAACATATGCTGAACATTAAATTCACTGCCTCTGTAATTTATACTGCCTAAGCAGAGTACCCATTTCCTATTATTTTATCACCCTACCAACAAATTTACCCTTGGTATGTTTAAGTGTTTAGTGCTATAATTCAGCATAGAAGATTTTAGTTGACAAACAATGCCGAAGCAACTCTCATTCATCCAAGGAATGGGCATAAGTGATTGCCTACCATTTCCAGAAGTGATGAAGCACGGTCTTTCAGGTTGGGAGCACGAGGTAGGAAGGTTTCGTGGTGTTGAAGTTCAACTGGAGCGATCTTTTTTGTGAGACCCAGCCTTTCATCTAATCTTATCTTTTCCCAATTGCCAAATCCATGATAATGTATCCCAAGAAGCAATCTAGCATCGTCAACTAATGACAATATCAATAGTTAAAAGTATTACAATCAGAAAAACATAACAGAATTTCCTTTCTATCAAAAAAATAAAGAAATGAAAAATATAATAGAAAAATGATAACACTTACTCTGATTCCAGCCACAACCTTTAGACCAATTTGAAGGTTTGAGGTACATTAACACCCGGAACTGTGCAATGGGATCTTCATAACGACTGATGCGCTTAGCTAGGAGCTGAAGTTCTTGAACACGGTTAAGCACTTCATTAGCTTTTACCGGGACACCGAAAAAGTCCAATATAGGCCCCTATAGAGGAATACCACATGAAAATGTTAAACCACTAAAAAATGCTTCCAAAACAAACAAGATGCAGATATTAAATTCAAGTAACAATCTGTGACTCCAGAAACAATCTTACAGCCAACCTTTGGGTCTAGATTTCCTTCTTTAACCGCTTCTCTACACCCATCAATTAATGCATCAAAAAGCTCAATTTGTGCTTCAGTTGGAGCTGCTTCAATTGTACCACCAACCTCCATGACAATTGAGCCAATCTGACTGGGGTTTCCAAATTTCAATACCTGATTTCAAAAGGAACTAAAAATTAAGCAATTAAAGTTGTAGTGTACAATGCAAAAAGAACATAAAAATTTATGGCATGTGACTAAAGATCCAGCTTTGTATATCACAGAAGAAAATGTAGAATCCTTGTCCACCATGACACAAGTATTCTGATTTTAACCCAAATACTTGCATATCTTGCAAGGAATGGTCAAAACTAATTAATCAAAAGCCAATTTTCTAGCAACCTCCTGTAAGGTGCACCCCAAAGACAAGGTTGATGAATAGGACATTACCGCACGAGAAAAACGCGATGCATCTCTCTTTGGCAAGTTACCATAAGACCAACCCCTTGCTTGAGCAGCCGCTCCCTCAATCTTTGGCACTAAATGAACCAAATAATCTGCTTTGCGGCGCTTCTGAGCTCTCTCCTGTGGTTCAGCAGCCTTCTTTTTCCTTTTACTAATTCTCTCAGGTTGATTAGCCTCAGCATAGCTCTTGGTATTTCTTGCAGCACGTGGAGCTAAAGCATCCTAAAAGGGAGTAAAAAAAAAATTTAACAGAAAACTTGTAAGAAACAGAATCCTCAGACAAATATAGAGAATACTCAGTTGCATTTCAGATTCAATCTTATCAACACAACGGGTTCATACTTCAGCTTCCGCTACAGCTTCTGGTTTTATCCAACGGGACCAGAAACTCCCATCATCTTCAGCACTACAGAAATTTGCAACCTGGGTATAATAAAAAATAAAAAAAAAGAGATCTCTTCAGGAAAATGCAAAGTGACCAACTTGCTATAACATGAAAGCAGAGACAACAAGAAATCAAACACAAGCAACAAATAACCCCACTTAAAACCTCCTCTAACCCAACCAAACCCTGACCCACCTCAAGAGATGGGAAAAATAGAACAAAAAATAAAGCACAGAACAGTTTCAAGCCTCAAGGGTGATTGCTATATGCTTACCTTAAAAGCACTCAATAATTCATTCCCTTCCTCTCCAGTTTCCTTCTCTTCTACTTTCTCTGCTCTTTCAAGAATTTCATCAATATCCATACTTAAGAGCCTCTTTTTGCTTTCTTCTTCATTTTTGTCTTCCTTAAAAAGTTCCTCCGCCCCAAACCTTAAAATAGCCGACAGCTCATTCTGCAATCAAGAAAAGAAAATGTTGGATGGAACAATCACACTAGACAACCAAAAAAAACAGCAATGCAACATGTTCCTAAAAATATAAAATGACATAGGAAGAACTATGGTTGCAAGGAAGATGAACAAAAGAGAAATCGAGAAGATGATGGCAATGATGACGACTTCAATTAAAAAACAACACCTACAAAGCTTCACAATCCAAAACCATCTCCAATGTAATCCAATAAGAACAATTGTTTTACAATGTATCCTTACTTTGTCAAAGTAACTCCCCTTTTTCGATTCTTTCTTCTCCAGTCTACCCTCTGCATTTAGTTTTTGAATCACCAAATGATCAAGTACCTATAAAGAAAAAATGGGAACATAAGAAAAAACATGTAAATTGTTTGACCTCAATTAGTGAAATAGTAGAGGCCATATAATCCACCATGTGTGCAAACAGACATGCTTTTAAATATAAACAGTATGAAAAGCAAAGGATTTAAACATAGACAAAGAAATGTTTGGTTTACCATCTTTTGCTTGGCTCGCTTCAGAATATTTTCCTCAACACTTTTGCTTGTAACAAATCGGTAGATGTTAACTACTTCTCGTTGCCCAATTCTATGAGCCCTACTCATTGCCTAGTGCATAAAGCTATAATAAGTATAATTGAGAAAAATATAACCAACTACATGACCAAACTAAGGGACATCCAGTCAAAACCTGTAAGTCATTTTGGGGATTCCAGTCAGAATCAAATATAATAACTGTGTCTGCAGTTGCAAGGTTAATGCCCAGGCCACCAGCACGGGTTGAAAGGAGGAAACAGAAATCATCACTTCCAGGTGCATTAAAATGATCCATTGCCTGCTGACGCAACTCAGCCTTTGTACTACCATCAAGCCTCTGAAATTGGAAGCCTCTAAGTGACATATAGTCTGCCAGTATATCCAACATTCTAACCATCTGCATAAAACAATCTTGTCACTTAAATAGCCAGTACAATTGTATCCCTAAATAAAGATAGTTTGTTAAGACATAATTTTGATCAATAAACGACTAATCTTGATCAACTTTCATCTAAATATAAAGGACACATGGTAAAATAAATAAATCATAAGAAAAAATTAAATTTATGTAAACTGTAAGCATAGTTGACCCTAATAAATATTAGCCAAATATTGTTATGATCTCATAGGCAAGCACGCACCTAATCGATAAGGAAAACAAAAAGACCTACATGACACCAAGGTGCAATTTTGTTGACAACTGCATGCTTCAAAGAAATTTAATGGATTTTTCTTTCCTTCAGTGGTCTAAACAGGAGAACATTGTTTGAGTACAATTTTAAGGGGCTAACTCACTAAATACCTTACAAAACTTAATTTCATTTTTATATTTCATATTTTTTTTTTATGAAATATTTTAAATCCTCTTCTAATTAAACAATTTTCAACTTTGTATAGCAATCCTTAGACTTCCCATTTCATATGGAGATATAAAAAAGGATATGAAGTAGAAGAGGGAAGAAGCCCTCTTTACGCCACTTCTCTAATAAGCAGTAATTACAACACCAAACAGCAGGAGATTTGAAAATTTAATGTCCCTTTTCAATGCAGAAGGCATAATTAGGATGTAAATGGAATATTTAGTTAAGCCACCCATCTTGATCCTTTTGGAATAGATATGGCATTGCCAGAACCAGGTTTGTATAAGCATCATATAGGGTACTATAAGCATTACCCACTTCCAACAGAAACTAAGATGATAAAGCAGCAAAAAAAAACATAAATGGGATTATACACAATAAAATCATAGTCTCTTTTCATGACTCCCAAGTGGAATAGATTAATTCAAGAGAAAGGATGATATCAGCTATTACCAAAAACCATGTAATACCTGGCCCAACAATTGCTAATACATTAGTCAAAATGCACAATGGTTGGCAACACAAACCTGAGAAAATATTAGAACACGATGATTCGTCTCATGCAATTTCTCAAGTAGCTTATCAAGTAAAACTAGCTTCCCACTGCTTAAAATAAGCCTCTCCAGTTTACCGCAATCATTGGTACTTCTGTTCCCACCATAACCATGGTCTGCGCTTTCAAATAGAAAAGGATGATTGCAGCATTTCTTCAATTCTACAACAATATTTAGAAGTGAAACCTGCAATTTTGAAAGGATTGATATATGTCAAAGTTCAATTACTATGGAATGGGGAAAGAATAGCCATGAGTAAATCAAGAGTTAGTCAGAAAGTTAAATCTCTGGTCGGTCAAGTCATAAAAGCAGTATATTTTGATCATTTTAGTAAGGTCATGCTTGAAACTGACGATAACAACTAAAGCTAAAAATCATAGACAATAATAACATATACAGATAATAGGCACCAGCTAACTTCGTTAAGGAGCTGTGACAAAAGTACCCAAACCTAAACAATTTAAATAAGAATATGTTGTACATGTACCAACCTGATTCCCACGAACTCCTTTGTTCAAGTCATGGAAATTGCGTTCCAAAATCCACTTATAATACCTATGAATGTAAGTACCAGGTGAGAATGGAGAAAACTGATATAACTAGAAATGATACTACTTCGTACAAGTTAAGGATAATACTAACTGTTTTTGAAGAGGGGACATTTCAACCCTAAGAATACGTTCAATTTTTGGAGGCAAAGACTTCTCTACATCCTTGATAACTCTTCGAAGAATATGGGGCCTCAATTCCATATGAAGATTTGCAAGCTACAAAAATAAATAAAAACAAAAAATAAATTTAAATTCCAGTTCTAGGTGTAGTAAAATTGGTACTTCATTGAATGAAACTAAAATTTATTGGGGGATGAGCAAGGCAAAGAAATTGTGTAATGTAGATAACCATAAATGTACCTCCATTTCGTTGAATGAGCTAAGATTCTTGTAATTCTGAACAAAATCATCTTTGCTCTTGAATTTATCAGGATCAAGGAAGTGAAGTAGAGCCCTAAAATTCAAAAGAAAAAGAAAATAAAAGAGATAAACTAAAGAACCAAGTACCTATGCTTGTGCAAAGGAGATATATATGGCATCAATAGTAGCAAGTGAATCCTTTCAAAAAAAATAGACAAAGGAAAATAAAAATCAGTGGAGCCACTAACTTTCTTTTACCAAAAATAATAAAAAATAATACTACTACAATATTGTGGAGAAGGTCACAAAGTAGAGGTATAATGCAGGGATGAGGGCCCACTAAAAAGGACTCTAGCAGATGGCAGTATGGTGTAGCTTTCAGGTCCTCGGAAAAGGTTGAAGAAGGCCTAATGGGTTTGAAGGTGAGAGTAGGGGTCACAGATAGTGGGAGGGACCAGGAGGGGGCTAGTTCCCTCAGAAGATTGGTCCAACAGTAGCCTAGCTATTTTTTTAGCAAGTGTTTGGGCATGCCAACCAAGGGCTACAAGGTAGAAATGTTGACTCTCCTAAGAAAATTGAAGGCAAGAATGGAGTCGAAGAGCCAAGTCAATGCAAAGAGGAAAGTATACACTTCAAAATTTGGAAGACAGTTATGGAAGTTGGAGTGCTCAGTGAACTATAATGGAGCAAAAGGAAGGGGAAGCAACAATTGTTAAGCATGATGGGAGCTGGTTTCAGTTGGTAAATGAAGCCAAGAATTCTCTCTTGGAATATTAGAGAGGCCAATAATAGGGAAAAGAGAGAAGTTAATTTCTTCTTATTAGAGCACAAAAAGCAATCCTAGTTTGTTTACAAGAGACGAAAATCCAAAAAATGTTGATGAAGATTGTGAGAAGTTTAGGAGTGAGATTTTTTTTTTTTTTTATCAGAAACAAAGAAAAATGTATTAATAGAAGAAAATATACAAGAGAAGGAAAAGGGGTGAGAATATTTTTAGAATGGGGTGTTATGGATGATAAGGATACAGCCAGAGGTGTAGTAGTTTTTTGGAACAACAGGATGTTAGAGCTTGTTGGAATGGAAGCAGGTGGTCTTTCGATTTCTTATCATTTGAAATATAATGAAGATGGCTTTGTTTGGATCCTCATGAGGGTGTATGGGCTAACTATAAGGAGGGAAAGAAAGAGTTTGTGGGCTGAGTTAGGGGCAATTAAGGGTTGTGCAATGATCCCTGGTGTACCGGGGGAGATTTCAATCTCATCAAGTTCCCGAGGGAGTGTAGTAGAGGGGAACGTTGTCTACAGCCATGCAAAGATTCTCGGAGATCATTGAGGAGCTCATTTACATGATCTCCCATTGTCGCAAGGCCCATTTACTTGGTGTGGCAACTTGAGCAATCAATCCATGTCGAGATTAGATCAATTTTGGTATCTAAAGAGTGGAAAAGTCATTTTAGTGTGTCGATGTGGTGCTCCTTGTCAAGGCCTACGTCAGATCACTCACCTGTTTTGTTAGATGGGAGTGGGATGAGGAATGGCAGCTCACCTTTCAAGTTTGAGAATAGTTAGCAGCTGAAGGTGGAGGGATCTAAAGACTTGCTCAAGCATTGTTAGATGGGCTTCATTTTAGAGGTTTCTATAGTTTCATTTTGGCTTCCAAATTGTAAGACTTGACAGCAAGTTTGAAGGTGTGGAACAAAGAAGTCTTATGCAACATTGCAATCCAAAAGGAATTGACCTTAAATCAGGTGGGATTCTAGCACTACAAAGAGAGGGAATTAATCCTCTCTCAAGGGGAGGTTGAAACTAGAGGGGTATCAAAGGAAGAATATGCAAGATGACCTCATTCGATGAAGCAAAAAACAAGAAAGATTTGGTTGGAGGGGGATAGAAATGCCAAGTCTTTTCACAAAATGGCTAATGTGCATACAAAGATAATTTTTTTAACCAAGATAAAAGTAAATGGGGAGTGGCTCTCTAAGGAGAATGAGATAAACGAAGAAGTGGCATAGGCTTTCCCTGATCTATAGTTAGATCTGGATCAAACATCAATAGCATATCTTTCAATGCTTTGGAAAGACAAGAGACAGATGGTTTAGAGGGGCCATTGGTAGAGGAGGAAGTGTTCAATGCCCTCTCAAATTTAAATGGGGACATAGATCCAAGCCTTGATGGGTTCTTCATGGTTTTTTGGCAATTTAGTAGGAACTTTTTAAAAGGTGAGATGATGGGTTTCTTTAGCAAGAACCAAGGAGATTGACTTGACTTGGAATATACCCAAGGAGACTGAGGTTTATTTTAGCAAGAACAGGGCTATACATACAGACTAACTGCACTTGATGAACGTGGGAAAATGTTCATACTCAAGAAACATGTTCAACATACAAGCGTTCTAAAACCTAGATGTTTACACCTTGTTTGGAATTACTTCTTGCCTTTGGAATTAGTTAGAAGTTAAAACCATGATTCAAAGCGAAAAGTGATGAGGAACTTTTTACTCTGTATTCATGTAATCAAGGATTTTATCCTGAAATGTGAGAAATGATATGGAGAAATTAAAGACTATTAAGGCACCGATTACATCTCATAGGGTTAATCTTGTGTGTCTGCAAGAAACAAAGCTTCAGCAATTGAATTCTCAGTTGGTGAGAAGTTGGGGTGTGTGTGGATTTCTAGATTGGGGAGTTGCGGAAGCCAGAGGTTTTGGAGGTTTGTCATTTTTTGGGACAACAGGGAGCTTGACCTACTTGATATGGAAGTTGGTGTTTTCTCTATTTCATGTCGATTCAGAAACTGCAAAGACAGTTTCACTTGGTTTTTCTCAAGGGTGTACAATCCTGTCCAAATAGAGGAGGGGGGCAAGGGGAATTTTTGGATGAGCTGGGACCTAAGAGGGCTTTAGGATGATCCTTGGTGTTTAGGAGGTAAATTTTAACTGTATCAAGCTCCCCGGAAAAAAAAAAATAAAGAAAAAAAAAAAAAGAAACTGCTCAAGGTTGTCTTCAGAAATGAGACATTTCTCAGAGATCATTGAAGAGCTAAATGTGTAGGATCTCCCCATGGCTGGTGGGTCTCACTTAGTGTAGTGGTCAATCTAACCAGTCTTTGTCGAGACTTCACCTTTTTTGGTTTCAGAAGATTGGGAAGAGCATTTTTTCAAGCTTTAACCAAACTCTACTTCCAAACCCAACATCTAACTATTCTCCAAATTAGTTAGATGGAGGTGGTTTGATACATGGCAAGACCCTTTTTAGATTTGAGAACATGTGGATGAAAACAAAAGGATTTAACGACCCTGAGAGGAGTTGGTGGATGGGTTATACCTTTCCAGGCTCTTACAATCATATCTTACCAGCAAAGCTAAAGGCCCTTAAGCAAGATATCAAAGAATGGAACAAAGAAATTTTCAGAAATGTCACCACAAGAAAAAATGAGGCTTTAAGTGAATGAATTTAGCAAGTGTGTAGCTTTGGAAGAACTATCTGAAGACATAAATTGAGGGAGTTATGCCCAAGGGATTGGGATAAACATATCAATTTCTTCCACAAAATGAATGCATGTAGAAGGAGAAGGCCAAAGAGTAAATGGGGTTTGGCTTTCTGATAGAGCTGACATAAAGGAAGGGTAACTCAAGCCTTCCAAAGTCTCTTGTCTGAACCGGAGGATTGGAGACCGAGCATCAGCAGCATGAACTTTGATGATATAGGGAGTGAGGAAGGGAGGAGTTTAGAGACTCCATTCTCTAAGGTGGAAGTTTGGGCCCTCTGTCCAATTTGAGTGGTGATAAAGCTCCAAGACCAAATGGCCCTTTTTGTTCAAAAACAAAAGATGTATTAATTACTATAAAGAGGTCATGAGAAGGATGAGAAATCCTCTCTATAAAAGACAAACCTGATCAAACACCAAAAATATCTCCGCTTTACAAGGAGATTTGAACAAAAAAACAGAAAAGACTATACAAGTAGTACATCTCCACACGCTCATCTAGGCTCCTCACAATGTAGGCCCAACGCTAAGGGGTACCCAAGACCAAATGGCTTCACCACAGCATTGTAGCAGTTCTGTTAGGAGTTTGTTAAATAGGAGGCGATGGGGTTCTTCAAAGAATTTTTTTATAATAGCTTTTTCAGATCAGTACTAATGCAACTTTCTTGGTCTTAATCTCGAAGAATGGTGATGTGGAGGACTTAAAAGATTTCAGATCAATTAGCTTAGTAGATGGCCTTTTTAAGATTTTGATAAAAGTTTAGGCTAACTGACTCAAAAAAGGTTGTGGGACAAGTGGGCTTAAACTATCAACATGCCTTCATAGCCAATGCGGCCATTGCCTCAGTGTTGAAAAGCTCCAATAAAGGAGTTATTTACAAAATGGATATCAAGGAGTATGCTCATGTCAATTGGGAATTCCTATTAGCAATTTTGGAGAAAATGAGTTTTGGTCTTAAGTGGATGAGATGGATCAAATGGTGTATATCATCAGAAAATATATATGTGCTTTATTAACGGGACCCCAGTTGAACTAAGTTGAGAAAGGGGGACACACTTTCTCCCTATTATTTATCTTGGTCATGAAGGTGCTTTGTAGGATTCTAAGGAGAGCTAGGAATGGGGTTTTCATCATGGATTTCCAGGTGGGTGGTAGAGGGGGCGAGGGGTTAGATCTGACTCATCTTCTATTTGCTAATGATATCAAAAGCATTTAGAGTATCAAAGCCAATTCCAATTGAAGGAACTGATAACATGGAGGCCCTTACCGCTACTATGAGATGTGGGACAAGGTGCGAGAAAGATCTCAAAGAAGGCTTGCCATATGGAGAAGGCAATATCTTTCCAAATGAGGGAGATTTAACTTAATTAAAGGTATATTGTCGAGTCTTCCTATCTACTTCATGTCTTGTTCATAACCTTTAAAAAGGTGAGTCTAAGATTGGAGTATATCCAAAGGAACTTCCTTTAGGTGGGGCTACATCAAAGGAAAAGCCTCATTTGGTTAAATAGTTCATAGTTTGCTCAAATAAAAAGAATGTGGGACTTGGCATTAGAAATCTCTCTTCTATAAACAAGGCACTCCTTAGCAAGTGGTGCTGGAGATTCACATCTGAATGTGAGTCCCTTGGAAGAGTGTTACTGCATAGAAGTTTAAGGAAGAAGGGGGATGGCGCTCAAAGGCAATGGGGGATGGTCATGGGGTGGGTGTGTGGAAGGCTATTAGAAATGAGTGGGAGTCCTTCATTAGAACTCACTTCATTCCTCGCAACAATAGAAGAAGGGACTAATTCTAGAAAAATAGATGGTGTGGTGACTCATCTCTGGAAGTATCGTTTCCGTCTCTATTATCTTTGGCCAATGATAAAGACTCTTAGGTAGTAGGAGCAAGGAGGAGAGGGCGATCTATAGAGCCCTTGCTTCTCAAGGCATTTTCATGATTGGGAGATTAAAGAAGTGATGACCTTTCTACAAATATTGCAGAAGAGCTCAATTTAGAGTGAGGAAGAGGACAAATTGGGGTGCAAGGAGTCCAAAAGTGTTGGGTTTTTAGTGAAATCTTTCTTCCATTCTTCAGTTCAAGAAAAAATGAGTTTTTCCCCTCTCAGCATGGTTTGGAATCCATGGGTACTTGTGAAGGTGGGATTCTTTGCAGAGGAAGAAACTTGGGGGAGGATTTTAATGACTGATCAGCTTAAAAAGAAGGGGATGGACAATGCCTAATTGTTGCTTCACATGCCTATGACATTTGGTTCTCTCTTTTTGGTGTTGCTTGAGTGACGCATTCCACCATCAGAGAAAATCTTTTGAGTTGGCACGTTCTTTCATGGGAAAAAATGGAAAAAAGCTTAAAGGACTGCTCCTTTATGCTTGTTTTGGGAAGCGTGGAAGGAAAGAAATAGGTCTTTTGAAAATTCAGCAGAATCTGATCAGAAAATCAGATCTTGTTTCAGGAACTCCTTTTTGGAATGCATTACAGTGTACATAGATGACCATTCATTGTCCATGATAGACTTTGTTGCTTGGCTTAGCTTAATGTAAGGAGAGGGAGGTTGTTTTTTGTGTTTCTCTCGTTTCTCAGCACACCTTTTGTTGGTGTCACATGCACACACCATGTGTACATTGCTGCACCTTTGCTTAGGCATCTTTGATATATTTATGCTATTCGCTTATAAAAAAACAGGCACTCTTGAGATTATGGAATTTACGCTAAACAAAAAATGGCTCCCAAATAAGCTAAAAATGGGAGAAGCAACACTTCCATGTTAAACTCTTTTTGAAGCCAGAGCACTTTTACTAAAAAATAATGTGAGTGGCAATACAAGAAAACCTAGAATAAGAGATTAATGCAGTTACAAAAAGACAATAGTACAAAAAATCAGGACACCATGAGAAAGCCTAGTTGGTTTGGTCAAGATATACAAAGCACTGAAGACATCTTGAATGGGAAAAGACTGGTAGGGCAGGAGAGAAGAAAAACACCCATGGCATGTGGCTTAACCAATGATAAAGCCTTGGAGCTGCAGCAATGAAAGAATTATAGAGAAAGCTAACTAGTTAGGTGATGGGCTGTCCTTTGCATCTGATTGAGTATCTTGATTAAAGCAAAATGAAGACTACCAAAGACTATGAAGACAGATTTAACCTCAAAGTTAATGTTTTAGAATCAACTGAACTAAACATGGATTACAAGTTATCCAAAACAACAGGAGTAGTGAGACAGCAGAAAGATTTATTGCCCTTCTAACAGTAGATAAACTATGTGGATTGACCCACTGCCTCTTCATTAGAAAAGGAGGCATAATTATAAAATGACATTTATAGATATGCATGTGACACTTACGATCAAAAACTATAAAAATCAATCAAAGAATTTGAAACAACAACTTTAAGCACCGGAACCTGCAATCTTCACAATAATTTGAGGGGAAAAACAATTACCAAAGCTCTTCAACACTGTTCTGTAATGGAGTACCAGTGATCAGCAACTTGTTCTTGGCACTGAATTCCTGCAGAAAAGCAAGGCATCATCTAGCATTAACCAAATAAGACTCATCAACAAAAATAAATATTATTTATTGAAAAGGCAAAAGCCAGAAAATTATAATGAAATATGTGTACCCAGAGGATTGTTTACTATTGTGCTTCATAAATAAAAGGCCAACGTAAACAGATCGTTAAGAAATACGGCATACCGAGAGGGTTGTATACAATTGTGCTTCACTGTTCTTTAACCTGTGGGCTTCATCAACCATGAGGTAGTTCCATTTGATCTTAGAAAGCACAGCCTTGTCCTTCAGAACGACTTCATAAGTAGTCAATAAAGCATTGAATAGAATAGTCCTGCCAGTTTTCTTATCAGTGTAAAATTCATATTGCTGACAAACCTGCAAATAAAAAGTAGCAAAATTATAAATAAATAATAGATATTTTGATAAGGACGCAAGTATAATAGGGAAATAACAATTCAGCAGAATTGTAAAGAGAAAATTCTCATTTATCTCATAAGTATGGACTACATGGCATACACACACAATGCCTCCACTCTGCCTCAGAGGAACAACTGCTCCCCCCCCCCCCCCCCCCCCCCCCTTATCCATTCATTTGCAAAGCAATAAACTATCAACTATAATTCCAACTCTCTTGCCAAGAAGACAGCCAGTCACCACTAATGCAAGAGAATATTCATTAACACAATTGTTATAGGCAACAAAAATTTATTGGAAGTGCATAAATATAACTCTTCAACCATCCATCTACATCTTCTCACTCCACAACAAAAACAACGACCACAACCATACAAACACACAGGCACACACAAAGTCAACACAAACACTCTCTATACCCTGCCTCAAAGGAACAACTCCTCCCCATCCTTTTGTCCACACAGCGATGAACTATTTAACTGGATTAATGCCAACTCCACCAACTCCCTTGTCAACACTACTGCTCCTTCCACCAATGCAAGCACATTTTCATAAACACAATTGTTCTAGATGTCAAGCATTTATTAAAAGTTTATAGAAGACAATACTTCTCCGATCACACACAAAACCACCTAAAGTTGAAGCTTTTTCCACCAGTAGCAACTGAAAAGAGAGTTAATAAAGATGGCCTTCCCATATAAGACAATCTCTCCAGATAGACGTACTTGTATAAAAAGTGCAGTCTTAGACCCATTGTTTTATCACTGCACTATTACTGAGCTTTTCCAGGGATTCATTCTGAAGAGATATTCCAAATATTTACAGTATTTTCTCCCAGGGTTATGTAGGAGAGTTAGGAGACCTTGTGGAAGATTAGATTCAATAGAAATGTTTGTCTCTTTCAGGAAAAAGAGAGACCCGTTGATGAGCTGTGGGACAGAATGTGCTTTGACAACTTTTAGGGTATCTAAAGGAGAGAAACCGAAGAACCTTTGAAGACTGAACTAACAGACCACACGATTTTATGCTTCTTCATGTACATGTTTGTGGAGTGGGTTAGGGTACATATAGAGTCTACTTCTTTGTCCCTTTCAGATTTCATAGATTGGTTGGGCTGTAAGTGAAGCAAGGGTGTTGTTTTTGTCTATCCCTCCTTTTTTTGGCCTTGTATACATCATGTATACTTCAGCAGCTTTTTTGGCACTTTTAATACAATTGCTTTACTTATCAAAAAAAGGGTATCTATAAGGAAAGAGTTTGCTAACATCCCTATAAACACTATTCCAATGGATTGGGATATATTTGTCCAACTAAACAAAATTGAGTGGGGTATCATTGTCAATGGTTCAAATCTGCAGTGGACCACCTTAAGCTCAATTTCAATAAATGTTCATCTGAACATCAGGTCAAGCAGGTGCCTAGGGCAATATTGAAATAAAAGGAATGAGCCTATTAGCTCATCTACAAAAGTCGTAATGGATTCACTATAGCAATGAAGTTATTAGCCACATTTGAGGTTTAGAAAGAGGCGTAGGGTTAAAGGATTTTTTTTTTATAACCGCAAAACCTTCCATGGCCGAGCTCTTCAAACTCTCAATGGGACCCAAATGTCAAGGTATTGACTATGCCCACCACAATCAACACAGGGTAATCTAGGGCATTCAACCAACAGCAGGAATTGAGCCTAGGACCGTGTGCCTCTACCACACATCCTAGCATTCACCCTAATCAATTGGACACCCTGATGGATAGAAAGAAATCCACACTGACAATTGTTTGAATGTGGATAGGGCATATAAACCCTAAGGCCTACTCCTAATGCATGGATCAGATCATTTTTTTAATGGGTAAACACAGAAGAGAATATATTAAATAGAAAAGGAAGCCCGAAGGGCAACCTAAGGCATATAGGAACAGAGGCATTTTACACCCAATCTCCCCTTACTTTTATCCAAGCATACAACCGTCCATTTAACAAGATGAGTCTTCCTCTCCAAAGCCCCCCCACCCCAAAGGAAATCCCTTTGGATTTGCTTAAGTCTCAATCTAACCGATCTAGGCATACCCAAAATTGACATGTAGTAAATAGGCATGTTCGACAAAGTGCTTCGAATGAGAGTAAGTCTCCCTCCTTTAGATACATATTGCCTCTTCCGCAAAGCTAATCTCATTCGTAACCTCTACTCCACCCCATCCCACACTGCCACTGATTTGTGAGGTACACCCAAAGGAAGCCCTAAATATAAGGAAGGGAGCTTCCCCACCTTACACCCAAGCTCAAGAACCAGCTCCTCCAAATTCTCCACCCTCCCTACTGGAAGAATCTCACTTTTATCCAGATTAATTCTTAAACCAGATATGACTTCAAACCACATTAACACCCAACTTAGGTGAGCCAATTGGCCCTTAGAGGCATCACAGAAAATCAGCGTGTCATCAACGTACAGCAGATGGGTGAATTGATCTCCCTCACCACCCCTCCCTTTAACCCTACAGCCAGTCAAAAAGCCCCCACTAACCGCTCTCTTGATCAAACAGCTCAAGGCCTCCATACCTATTAGTAACTGACAATCTCATGAAAGAAAGCCACAACATATATTGTGTTGATAAGAGACATTTACCCTCCTTGCAGTGTATGGGTTACATTTATGGTTTATTGTATTGTATAATTTGTATGGCTATTGGGTTTTTACCTTTTATGCTGAACAAATAGTAAAAGGAATGCAATTTAACACTTTCAAGGTTATTAAAATAATTTGAGTCAAGCAGGAATTTTTTGTTTTTTTAGAAATCTGATAATTTTTTTCTCAAGTCATGTGGCCCCATAATAAAATCAGTATATGTACCAAACTCAAACTTTCCATTCATAACAAACTATTTTAATTAACAAAATATAAAATAAAAAATAACATACAGTCACCATAATTAGGAAATAATGAAACACAATTTGCTTGGTCCAGAAAATGCCTTTTTTTTTTGGCCGAGGGGCAATTCTTTCTGTACATGCCAAAGATAACAAACAACTATAAATCCTGACAGCATATCAACGTCAACCCACCCAATACAAAGTATGACTCACCTCTCGGCTAGCACGGGTCCCAACATAAACAATGACATTCATGTCAGGAAGCCACTTCTTGAATTCTTTTGCCCAGTTTGATAAAGTCGATAATGGTACAACAACAAGAAATGGTCCATATATTTGTTGAGCATTCTGTAAGAACAAATGAATGTTTCCTTGGATTATAAGTCTACAAGGAACTACAAGAAAAAAGTAATAATAATAATAATAATAATAATAATAATGACAACAACAATAACAATAAATGATAATAAACAAAAAAGCAATAATAATACTACTAATCATAACTACTAGATGCTTACCTGCAAAAACCCAAGCATAGAAACTGACTGAACAGTTTTTCCAAGACCCATTTCATCAGCCAAAATAACATTAGTATCATTTCTCCAGCTGTTCTATGAAAGAGAAGCTGATTAGTATGTATGCTAAAATTAGAATATTATATTTAAAGTACATTTTTTTAGTTTAAACTGATCATTCTAAAACAAAAGAAACAAGCATACCTGTTAACAAGAAAATTCAAGCCTTCAAGCTGATAATCACGAAGTTGTCCTCCCTTTAACCACCCAGGCTGCTCATCAAGCTTCCTTAAACTTGCTAAATAGAAAGAGTATTCTCAAGTTATATATTATTTGTGCTATTTGATCAGATGTGCAAGTACCATATGGTTGAAAAGGAAGAAAAAGGAAAACAGGGAAAAAAAGGGAGGAAAAATTTTGAAAGTTTTATTAACAAAATAATGTTGGTGTTTGAGAAACAATATGAGAATATACCATTAATGATCAATCAATCCATTCCACACTTAAATCACTTGGTTCAATGGCTCAAGCTTTTGTCAAATTTTGGAGATAAAAATGGCTAAGGATTAAAGATAAAAATCAAAGTAAATAATATAATATAGATATAAGATAAAAATCAACCTTAATGAAGATTTTGAGTTAGTTTCTCGCATGCTATGGTATCACAGTCATTTTTTTTCCTTTTACAGAATAAAGGAAATTTTATTATCAAAGAATGAAAGACACACGAGTGAACTCTTCACTTATGATAAGCATTCACATCGCATACAGAACATAATTTGCAGCAAGTGGATGCCATTGATGGCTGCTATAACTAGGTTTTGGGATAAGGGATATATATATATATATACGTGTCACTAGCAATAATTGTAGGAAAGTTTCACTTTGAGACCCATACAAAATCTCAAGATGAGAATCATAGGAAATTTATCCTCACATTAAGGAATAGAGGATCTCAAGATCATTAGGAAGTAGAAAATGGATAGGAAGGAAATAAATTTCCCACATTCATCATAAGCAGAAAGCAAATGGGTTTAAGCTTGATTATCTGAAGCAGGAAGCAGTATCATCTCCAAACGCTACAGAGGTTTTAAAA
Organism: Vitis rotundifolia; assembly: GCA_030254885.1. NCBI lineage: Eukaryota > Viridiplantae > Streptophyta > Magnoliopsida > Vitales > Vitaceae > Vitis > Vitis rotundifolia. The sequence continues at coordinate 11,916,243 of CM058156.1, forward strand.
AAAGTAATTCAAGTTCTACAAAATTGTTGGGCACCAATGTACTGATATGTGACTGATACTTCAGCAGTAATTCCAGTTTTTTGTCATTGATGCTAATAAGAACAAATGTTGGGCAAAAGAGGCATAAACTTTTTCTTCACCATTTTATTTGTACTGTATGGTTTCTACTCTCTTCTTTCTTCCTTCTTCCAGTTGTTCATGCAAAAACAACCATCGAATACAATTTAACTAATTCAACTTGATCTAGGGCAAACCTCCAACAGAAAGTAGTGGCTAAAAAGGTTCTCCATCAAACCCTCAGAACAAGCTTTTAAATACGGTTGAACTGAGTGCTCCAGATCTTTTTTTGAATTTTATTAGACCATTAGAAGCATTCTTATGATTCTTGTGCCTTTCGTAATCAGTAAGATGCTCAACAATGTTGCATAGCAATCTATAGCAGAGGTTCTCTTTACAGCGTCCAAGGTAAAGTCTGAATATTTCCTAGTAGGTTAGTCAGGTTGGAGGATTTAAAACCCATACACACCAGTTGGTCAATGGTTTTTGAGGTTGAAGCTGTCAGTGATTTCAGAGGCTCAGAGGTAATCACTCATGAAATTTTGGCAACTACTTGAGCTGCCTGGCTCATAACCAATCAATATTCAAGATGAGCATTACCCATAACAACCCATAGAGGCCACACTTCCTCATATGAATAAACCTAACATTTATTGCCAGACACATTACAATTATTACAGGGGACTTCAGAACATCACCAGTAAGGCTGTAACCAGATTGGGGACTGACCAAACCACACACTTTCTTTTTTTTGTCAGTAATCAGACAAAACAATCTTTACTTAGAAAATGAGTACATTTTACTGACAAAGAAAACAAAACGATGCAAGCAGGATGGTTTATATTCGGGTCAAGAAGGAAAAAAAAAGTAATAAATAAATAAATAAAATGAAGACAACAACACTATACCCTCAAGATCTGAAGACCCAACTCCTATTGGTGACTAAAAATGGTCCATATGGTGCTCCAGGGATCTGTCTCCTTCCTAAGTTAAGAATTCCACTTCATTTACTGAACCAGGCTAACTGCACACAATTAAGCTCCACTTTTTTTTCTTTTTTTTGATAAATAAACAGTAAATTCATTAAAAATTAAAAAACACCCCAAGGACGCCACAATTGAGCTCCACTTCTATCCTATCCATATGGTCCATGATCTCATTTGATGGATAGACAAGCCTCCAAGATTCCAGGGCATCAGAAAGCACCCATGTGATGACTGTTTATCAGGTATTCTAGCAAAAGCACTCCAGAAACCTGGAAACTGGTAATTTTCCTGAGGCCAGCTAAGATTGCCAACACCTCAGCCCTAACAGAATCCCCCTCAGCAACCAGCTCTGAGAACTCATTGACAACCTCATCCAAACAATTCTCAAAGATAACCCCAACTGATCAATAGCTTCTTAAAAATAATGCCAGATTGCCAACTATCATATAAAAAAGAGAGAAGAACCAATACTCCACATTGTCAGTATTATAAAGGCATTGTGAGGAAATGCTTCAGTTATCAACTAACAGAAATAGAATTAGATAGGCAAGTTAGCCACTTTTCAGTTTTCACCTCAAAATCGGTGATTATTATTCTGCGAGTTATCAAACCTAGACATAAAACCGACAATTTGAACCAAGATAAGAGGCGACTAAGGGACTATACGGACCTTTACTCTTCTTACGCTGGATGTCCACCATTTTTCCTTGGATGGCAGCTGCAGCTTCACGAGCCTGTTTAAAAAATGACAGATCAGGGATTTCAAAGAGTATAACATCCATGCTCTTATTTAACGAGAGAATCATCTATATTGATACTTGCAGCAAATACAAATAAAATAAAGAATGGAACAGTAATTAAAAAGAGATCAATGACAAGCAAAATTAATGGACTGTATGATCATAAAGAAAACTGGGGAGCTCTAATATAACTAAGATGATCTTGAATTACCATAGGTTATGAATCTAAATACATTTAATTTAGTGATTAGTGGTAAAACGAATGTAAAAGCTATAGCCGTAAAGGCAACTAGAAAGAAGAAAATTTAGCAAAGCACTTCTATAATTCAACAGTATGTGACCCAAAAAACAATCATTTGCATGTATTTTGGCAGAGAAATAAAAACATTAAATTGCATGCTACCTTGTACTCATCAATAGCATCTTGAGCAAATGCAATATCTACATCCTTCTCCCTAAAATGAAACAAATCACCATCATAAGCATTTCAGCTTCCACCACAGAAAGAAATGAACAAAATCTTGCAAGCACCAGAAAAGATACCAGCAGGAAATAGAAGCAGAAGTAATTTAGTAGCTTCTTTTCTTTTCTTTTCTTTTTTTTCTCAGGGGGGTGGTGGGGGTGGTGGGTGGGGGGGAGGAGGGGAGGAGGGGTTTGGGGGGGTTGTGTGTTGAAAATAACTATAGTGTGTGGGTGTGTTCAAGTTTCAAAATACCATGTTGCTTCAGCATATGAGAGTCCCTGCCACTTGACTAAATACTCTGGCATCACATCACCTGAGCCCTCTTTACCAATTCTGTATGCAATTATTCTCTCCACCTGCAAATGCATTTGAGAAACTAATCAGAGAGAATTACAAACTTGGAGAAGTAATCCAAAATAGTAACAAGGTTACAAACAAAAAACAAAAAAACAAAAAATAAGATCAGTACAGCAAACCTGACTATTTTGTTTAATGAGGTCTAAGTCCATTTCCTTGCTTACATCATTGACTTCAATCTAATAGGTAAACAAACGCCAAAGGAAAAAAAAAAAAAAAAAAAAGGTTAATGGGTTTCATATATATAACTCAAGAATCAGGTTTATTCCATATCAACTTTAACTCCACTACAGAATAAAAAATAACATAGAATTAAAACTATGAAAAGAGATTAATGGGTTGTAATGTATACAAAATAAATGTGTAATTACTCAATTCCACGCTATAATCTCACATTAATGACCAACTGTAGGAGAGTTGGCATGAAGCAGTTCCAAAGAGAATTATAGGAAGAAATTTTAAGATTGCATCATTATTATGTCACATGTGCGCACACAATGAAATTAAAATCCGCCTACAAAAAGAGAACAACATTACTCTAATTCAATGATTGACAAGGTCTCGAGGAGATTGGATGAATTGAAAAAGGTCTTTTAGTCTCTACGGGATAGAATTACTTTAATTCAAAGTTGCTTGTCCCACACCCCTAATTATTTCTTACCTTTTTTAAAGATTCCAGTGTAAGTATACTCTAAGATTGAGAAATTACAAAGAAATTTTCTCTAGACAAGAGTTGGGGAGGGTAGAAAAGATCATCTCATTAGTTGGGACATAAGGTGTAAGCCTAAGGAGCATGGAGGTCTGAGACTTTGGATTGATCTCTTTGAGGAATTGTGTTTTCTTAAGAAAATGGCTTTAGATTCCCTAGGGAAAGTTTTAGCCTTTGGCATCAAGTTTTTTTTTTTCTGATGAGTAATCAAGAGTGTATTATAAACAAAAAATGTAAAAACAGCGCTCCAAAGTACACGAGGGGTATACAACAAATGCTTAAAAGTGCAAAAAAAGGACCAACAAAAACTATGCCTCCCTCAAAAAGAACCCACCTAATCCACAAAATCTGCAATCGAAGAAGGACTAAAAATTAAAAACAACCCAGACCAATCCCATAGATTACAAAGAAAAGCATGTTTTAGTCCTTCAACAGACTGTTCCTCATTCTCAAAAGTTCTTATGTTTCTTTCCTTCCAAAATAAGCAAAGAGGAGCTACCCGCTACACTTTTTTTCGCCTTTTACCAACAAAAGAATCATTTCATCCTAAAAGCGTGTCTCTAACAGAAGGAAGTATCCAAAGCACACCAAATAGGGAGAACAAAAGATTCCATAACACTCTTGTCTTAACACAATGGTTAAGGATGTGATCAATTGTTTCTTCCTCTTCAAGACAAAGAAAACATATATTTGCTAAAGACCACCCTATTCTCTTTTTTTTTTGGTAAGTAAGCATATATTGAGGAAAAAGGCAAAAAGCCACACGCATACAGGAAGTATACAAGGCGGCAAAAGCCACAAAACCAAGAAAAAAAACTAGAAACTCCCTATCCTCAATAGGAAGCCAACCACTCCAAGAAGCCTATAAGGGAGCGAGACTCCACCCCACTATACAATTTTGCACAACCCCACAAATTACATACAAAAGAATTTTTAAGTTTTTGAATAGCTAGCATCCCCCCCCTAAAAGCTAATCTATTTCGTTCCATCCACACCATCCAAAAAATATAAAGCGGAATGGACCTCCATATTTTTCTCCTCTTTTTGCCCACAAAGGAGCCTTTCCAGCTAATAATCACTTCCTTTACAGAATTTGGAAACACCCACTGAACACCAAATAAACCAAGAACCATCTCCCACAGCACTCTAGCCACTGTACAATGAATAAGCAAATGATCAATGTTTTCCTCTTCGCACCCACATAAGAAACAACGATTTGGAAGCTGCCACCCTCTCTTTTGAAGCCTATCAAGGGTAAGAGCCTTCCCCCAAGTGGCTTCCCAAGCAAAAAAGACTAATTTTGTAGGAACCCTCTCCACCCAAATTTCTTTTTTGGGGAAGGAAGTACCATTTGGACTGATCAAAAGGCTGTACGCCTTCTTAGCCCCAAACTGACCGTTTTTAGAATCCTTCCAAAAAACCGAGTCTTCCTCCACGTTAACTCTTTGGCTGCTTAACACTTGGAGTAAATCCGCTACAAGGTGCATTTCCCAATCATTAAAGGCTCTTAGGAATCTTAAATTCCAGCCTCCAAATCTGGAATTCTGGTCCCACACATCACCCACAGTAGCGTTCTTGTTGGCAGCCAAATCAAAGAGCTGGAAGAACCTATGGGACAGCACCTCTCCACCACACCACGGGTCAGACCAGAATCTGATTCTTGTGCCCTTTCCCACATTGAAGACCATGTTCTCCCAACACCAATCAGCTTCCTTCATAATTTCTTTCCAAACCCCAACGCCCAACGCCCCATTGACCTTTTTAGTCCTCCAACCAAAATCCTCTTGCCCATATTTGGCCAAGAGAACTTGTTTCCATAACTCGTCCTTAGACTTAGCAAACCTCCACACCCATTTGCCAAGCAAGGCTTTGTTCAAGGGGACTAGCTTTCTCAAGCCAAGCCCCCCCTTTTCCTTATCCATACACACCGCCTCCCAATTAACTAAATGAGCTTTTCTTTCCAGATTTCCCCCTCCCCACAAGAAATCTCTTTGCAGCTTCTCCAACCTTCTTGCCACTACTTTGGGCATACGGAACAAAGACAAGTGGTACAGCGGCATACTAGCCAATGTACTCTTTATTAGAGTGATTCTTCCACCTTTCGAGATATATTGCCGCTTCCAAAGGGCGAGTTTCCCCCTCATTCTTTCTTCCACCCCATCCCACATGTAAGAGGACTTATTGGGGGCCCCCAAAGGCAGTCCTAAGTAAACAGAAGGCAATTGGCCAGCCTTGCAACCAAGCTCAGCAGCCAAACCAGCAACATCCTCCACCTCCCCTACAGGGATGACTTCGCTCTTCTCCAAATTAATCCTTAAACCCGAAGCCGCTTCAAACCACATGAGGATCCAACTCAAGTAAGTCAAGTAGTCCTTCTTTGCTTCACAAAAAACAATAGTGTCATCCGCAAAGAGAAGATGAGAAATAATTGCAGCTGGCCCATTACCCCGCCTGATATTGCACCCGGAAATATAACCCCCTTCCACCGCCTTTCTAATGAGAACACTCAACACCTCCATGCCCATAACGAACAAGTAGGGAGAAAGAGGGTCTCCTTGGCGTAAACCTTTAGAGCTAGGAAAAAATCCAGCAGGCACTCCATTCACCAAAATTGAGAATTTGGCAGTTGAAATGCAGCTCCACATCCAGCTCATCCACTTTGACCCAAACCCCATTTTTTGGAGAACCCTCATCAGAAACTGCCAATTAATGCTATCATACGCCTTTTCGATATCTAATTTACAGATTAGGCCCTTAACTCCCCTTTTCTTCCAATAGTCTAGCACTTCATTAGCAATGAGGGAAGCATCAAGAATCTGCCTCCCCTGAACAAATGCGATCTGGTCCAAAGAAATCACTTTTCCCACCACTTTTTTTAACCTGTTGGCCAGAACCTTAGCAAGCAACTTGTACAGCCCGCCCAATAAACTTATTGGCCTGAACTCTCCCAAGTCCTCCGCCCCTTCTTTCTTTGGAAGCAGCACCAGAAAGGTGTTGTTTAGACTTCTGAGGAAAGAATTTTGTTCATGAAACTCCATAAACATCTCTAGAATCTCCTCTTTAACGAAGTCCCAGCAGAACTGCCAGAATGCCATAGTAAATCCATCCGGACCTGGAGCCTTATCCCCATTCATGTCCCTTAAAGCCGTAAGAATTTCTTCTTCAGAGAAGGGACATTCCAGAACACCCGCTTCATCTTGGCTAATCTGCTTTAAATCCAGGCCTCCTATGTCCGCCATCCACTCTGAGTCCTCTGTGAGCCTTTGATGAAAAGAATCAGCAATCCCTGTCCTCATTTCCTGCTCTTCAGCCAGCCACACTCCATTAATTTTTATTTTGTCCAGAAATTTCCTTCTCCGATGAGCCGTAGCCATACGATGGAAGTATCCCGTGTTTCTATCCCCTTCCCTTAGCCATAACTCCCTGGATAGCTGCCTCCAGTGTATCTCCTCCATGTTAACCCATTTAGCATAGTCCTCTTTTGCTTCGTTTTTAAAAACAGTTTCCTCCTCAGTCAAGCTTCTTTCACTTTCCACCTTATCCCAGTAGTCCACTAGCTGAAGGGCTGAGGCTTTATTGTTTTCCAGTCTCCCAAAAACCTCCCTATTCCAAAGTTTTAAATTTTGTTTGATCACCTTCAATTTTGTGGCCAGCTTGAAACTAGCCCTTCCACTGACCTCTATCCCTTGCCACCAATTACAGATGAGGTCTTTAAACCCATCCACTTTGAGCCACATGTTTTCAAACCTAAAGGGAATTGGTCCTCCTCTTTTACCACCCCCCTCTAAAAGAATAGGAAAGTGATCCGAGATTGGCCTAGGCAGCCTATTCTGGGTCACATTACTAAAGAGATCTAACCAACTGGGAGACACCAGGAATCTGTCTAACCTGGCCCAGGCTTGATTGTGGGTGCCCCCGCTCCACGTAGAAACACCTCCCAACAGGGGAAGGTCCACAAGCTCAAGCTCGTCAATGACCTGAGCGAATCTCCTCATAGCTGAGGTTAGGTTCCCCCGTCTGCTTCTTTCCCCTTGGGAAAGAGTAATGTTAAAATCTCCCCCCACACACCAGGGGTCTCCCCATAATCCTCTGGTTGCCCCTAATTCAAACCAAAGGCTCTCTCTTTCCTCTTTGGAGAACGGACCATAAACGCCTGTAAAAACCCACACTACCCCATTTTCAATAATTCTGAATTTACAAGAAATTGTAAACTGACCCACTTCCCAATCCATAATTTCCATAAACCTTTTATCCCAACAAACCAAAACACCTCCTGCCGACCCTGAGGCATCTAGCGTCCTCCAGTCTAAGAATCTACCCACCCCTAAACTTTTCACCATCCCTTCAGACATCTGATGGATTTTCGTCTCCTGTATGCAAAGTAAGTCCACCTTCTGATTTCTAATAAAAGTCTTAATAATCTTCCTTTTAGAACTGTCATTGGCTCCCCTCACGTTCCAACTCAAGATTTTGAGATTCATTTGACAACAGTAATTTGACCCCCTCTGCCCTGACCAGAATATTTCTTCTTACCCTCCCCCTCATAATTAATTGAGCACTCCAGTCTCTTAAGCTCCCTAACAAATTTCGACTTCTCCAAGGTTTCTTTGCTGTGAATCCTTTCCCGCCTCTTTCTGATTTTGATCAGAAAGCTTAATATTTCCTTTTCCATACCTTCAGTTGGAAATCCCAAAAAAAGGCTAAATTTAGCCAAACTACTTTCCTCCCAACTAGTCTCCTTTCTCTCCCTTTCTTCTTGGGACTCAGACCGAGCCAAACACCACTCTGAGTTGTGCACCTCCTTACTGGCACAGTTGAATTCAACCAAATCCCAACATCCCTTACCCAGCTCTATGGGCCCTTCTGCAGCTGCCAAACACATCGAATTTTCTTCTTGATAATTTTCCACCCCAGAATGATCGTAAAACTCCCCCTCCGGAGTCCGATCAAAATAAAAAGGAGAAGAAAGAGAAGTTCCCAGAACCCTTAGCCCCCGCGATTTTGAGTCAAAGCCATACCTTGAAGCTTCTTCCGTTAGGGCATAATCTACCTTTGAACTTTGCACTTCCAACTGCTGTTTTCTTCTCATTTCTTCCTCTCGGTGTTTGAGAAAATCCTTCTCTGCATAACAGTCACAGCAGCTTATTGACTGAGGCCCACTGACGCTGGGCTGAGGTCGGACAGGCCCAAAGCCAAGGAGACTTGAAGACCCCCAAGGCAAGGACGTCTCGTCAGTCCAACCCAAGGGCAATCCAGCCACAGGCCCAGCTTCACCCTTCCCGTCTCTTTTTGTGGACTTATCCCCCACAGGGCCTTTCGCAGACGGCCCTTCAATCCATAGAGAGCCCACCAGCCCTTCAGTTGGGCCAGACGAAGACGGCCCAGCATCCAAAACATTGGCCTGCCCAGAGGAGGCCCAATTTTTCAAATTATCCCAGCCTTCGTCTGTTTTCTGTACTCCAGTCCCATCGTCTGACTGCAGCTGCTCCTCGGTCCCCTCAATCAGCAGCTCCTCCACGCGCATGCCAGCGCGTGAAACCCCTACACCCCTAACCTCGTCCTTCCTCTTACCTTGCAGAACGCTGCGGTCTCCTGGTTTCTTCCTCAGCGACGGCGTGATCTCCCACCATAGTTGCAGGGAATAAAATCCTTCCGCGACTTCAATCTCCAGCGCATTCGGCAACTCCTCTCCATTAAATTTAACTAAAATTCTAGCCCACTCAAGCTCCTCCAATCTTTCCGTCTGTGAGTCCACGCCTACAAACCCTTCGCAAGCATCTCCCACTCTCCTCAAGATTGTCGGTTCCCATAGCGAAACTGGGAGTCCCCAAATCCTAACCCACACTTCATCCCTCACTTCCCCCTCTACCACACACCCAAGGTTTGGAGTCCATCGTTCCAAACCCAGCTGAACCCCTCCCACTGTTCTTTTCCCAGAGGCAAGAACCCTTCTGGCTTCCTCCACAAACTCGAACTCCATCAGAGCTCGACCTTTTCCCATCCTTGCCAGGCCTAACTTTCCTCTCAACCCCCATGCCTTGGCCACACGCCATCCTAAGCCCTCCAGATCCTCCTCTTAATGAGTCATAGGGTTCCACTTACCTACCACGCAGTGCTCCAACCTTGACAATCTTTTTCTTATCTCCTCCTCCCTAACCTCCATTCTGACCATTTTATCCCTACTCTTTGTACCCTTTACCACTTCCACATATGATCTTCCCGTAACCCTTTCTTCTCTTTTGTGAAACTTGTTTTCGTTACCCATTCCCAGAGTCCGTAAAGTTTCCACCATGGACTCCCAGCCCCCCTTCTTACCTTTGCCTTTCGGAATGCATATATTATACCTCCTCTTCTCCGCGTCAGTAACCGTAAGGCGAAGGAAGCATCCTGCCCTATTTGTCTCACGCACCAAATGATAACAACGCCCTTTCTCTTTCCAATCTCTTTCCCATTTTCCTTCTTCCCTTTCCTTGGGACACTGCTCCATTCCTTCCATAAGACACCTTACGCTCCCCGGTCCCAGACGAACCCATGACGAGATTCCTCCCTTACTCTCAACAATAATTACTTGGGTTTTGCCTTTTCTCTCCTCAATGTCAACTTCGAACACTTTCGACTCCACCACGAAGCTGATGCCCTTCCTTTTCCTACGATTTTCCCCTCTGCCTTCACCCTCTTCGCTCTCGCTCGCTCTCTCCCCCTCACTCTCTCTCATCTCCAGCACGCTCAAGAAAGAAATTGTTGACCACCCTATTCTCTTTAAACAATCTAAAGTTAACACCTTTGCCCAAGAAGCCTCTCAAGCAAAAAAACCCACCTTCGAGGGAACCCAAAAATTCCAAATCACACTAGCAAGAAACGGCATTGTACTTTCTATCTCCAAAGTCAAATAAAGGGCTTTAACAGAAAACTTCTCATTTTTCAATCCTATCCAAATCACTTTATCTTTTTGTTCCCTGCACGCGCTCCTCCCTTGCTAACTCAAGAGAAACCACTCCACCAAATCCAGCTCTTAATCATTAAGGGACTTAAAAAAATGAGGGGCCCAGCACCCCCCTTCAGCTCTCGAGTGTCAAACATCCACCACCCAATCCTCCTTAGAATCAGCAATAGCATAAAGAGCAAGGTAAGAAGTACACAGTGCCATATCACCACACTACTTATCCTTCCAAAATTTCACCCTTTGCCCACTACCAACCAAGAAATCAACTTTATTATGTAAGAGCTCCCATTCCTTTCTAATGGCTTTCCATAACCCTATCCCATAACTTTCTCTCACCACCTTGGAGTGCCAGCCTCCCTCTTCCATCTCGTACTTGCCATTAATAACTTGCTTCCACAAAGCCCCCCTATCCTCTGCAAACCACTAGCTCCATTTACCTAAACGGCTTTGTTAAGCTTAGTAAGATTCTTTACTAACATTTATGAGACACATCCTAATAGATGATACACCAACATTATAGTTAGATGGTCACATAGTTATCTCTCGAAGGCCATTGCACAAGTGTTCTAGGTTTCTTCAAATTACACTCGTCTTGTGGTGGGTGATGATGAATATTCTCTTCTGGGAGGATTTGTGGTGGGGGGATCAACCTTTGTGTTCACAATTTCCATCTCTTTATAGAGTTAGTCATAGTAAAAGATCTTACCATTTCAACTATCCTTAGCCACTCTTCTTTTTCTTCTTCTTGGAATCTTAATTTTTTCCTCAACCTTATGAATTCGAAGATTGAGGATCTTGAAAGACTCATGTCATCCCTCACTCATGCACTTGTCTTCATCCACCCTATATGCGAGAGTGTGGTCATTGACCTCTTCAAGATTATTTACTGTCAAATCATTCTTCATGACTTTGTCTAATACATCAGATTTTGCTCTTTTCTCCCCGGCTAAATTTATATGGAAATCTAAAGTCTTATCTAAGTTTAAGAGTCTTTGTTTGGTTAGTAGCACACAAGAAGGTAAATACCAGCAACATACTACAATTAAAAAGACCTTTCAAATCCTCAAGCCTGACTAATGTAATTTATTTAAGGGAAAAGAGTGTAGTGATCATTTCTTTCTGCATTGTCCAATAACTATGGGGCTTTGGCACTATCTATTCAAACAAGTCAAGGTTGTTTGCGTTCCACCCAAGAGTATATGCGATATAATGATCAACTCATATAAAGGTTTGGGGAACTCTATTAAAAGCAAGACTCTTTGGCAAATAGCTTGTCACACATTACTTTGGATTGTGTGGCAAGAGAAAAATGTCAAGATTTTAGGATAAATGAAGGATGACAGAGGGGTTGTGGGATTTACTACTTTTAAAGGCATTTCGCTTAGTGTTATTGAACTCAATTGGCTTTTGGTGCATAAATCAAAATGGTTTGGACATCCCTAAGAGGAGTTGCGTTTGTGGTATAAACCTTTTGCATGGATTCCTTTTATAGCAGATGAGGTCAATCATATTATGATCAGGTTTTTTCGCAATAGTGGGGAGGACTCCTCATCCTTCTCATATTTTCATTAATAAATATATGCTTCTCTTGTTTCTAATCAAAAAGAAAAAAGAAAAAAAAAAGAAAAAAAACAGCATTGAACTTAAAACTAGGATAAGAAATAAATGAGTAATGATCACTAAGAACAATCCCATGCCATAATCTCACATTAATTACCAACTGTTCGACAATTAGTACGGAGCAATTCTAGAGACTACAATACACAAAAATGTTAACATTGTGTCATTATTATCACTCACCCACACAAACACTGATCACAATTTTTTTTTCCCATTTTTGATAGGCAAATAAAGTGAGAATTTAAAAATAAAAAAAAAAAAAAAAAAAAAAATCAGAAACAAAATATATGTATTAAATGAGAAAAGAAACATGAGAAGGATGAGGAATCCTCCACATGAAGTACAAGCCTGATCAAAGTGAGAATATATATGAAAACCACCAAAATGAATAACGCACCAATGTACAAAGGACATATACAACAGACACCAGAAGGCCAAGCAAAAAAACAAAAGGGAATACAAAAAAACTACTCCCTCAACAAGCATCCAACCAATCTACAAAATCAATTAAAGGCAAAGAGTCTTCATCTATGCAAAACTAGAACCCCAATAAGAGGTTGCTAAGGAAATTGCTTTTAAGGCTTCGGTCAGATTTCTCCTCATTTTAAAACAATCTTCAATTCCTTTAGTTTCATATTATCCAAAAAAAATGCAAACGGGTACAACCCTTCATGCCTTCTCATTTTCCAACAAAGTGGTCATGCCAATCTAATAGAGTTTCTCTAACCGTGAAAGAAAAAACCTAGGATACACCAAGCAAAGAGAACAACAACTACCTTAAAATCCTAGTCTTGGCGCAATGAAGAAGGAAAACATTTGTTCGCTAACAACCATCCTCTTCTTTGGAGATAATCTAAAGTCAAGACCTTACCCCAACCAGCCTCCTAAGCAAAAAGGCTTTCCTTAGATGGAACCTATGGATTCCAAAGTATCCCTAGTGGAAAAGGAATGGCACAACCTAGCTCCAAGATAGAATAAAGAGCTTTGATGGAGAAACCTTAACCTCCATAACTAAAATCGTCAATTCACATCCAATAATGCTGCCCAATAACCCAGCTGATTTCCTCAACATGCCACCCATGAGCTGCTTTTGCACATCTTTTTATAAGGTAAGCTATTATATATATAAAGTGTCAAAATAGAGGGATTTAGAGGTTATTTGCTCATATAAAACAGTAGGGAATCGGAGACATGCAAGATTGAAAGATTAGACTGGTTGCTCATTTTGGGTGATTCTCCTAGGTGGCAAGGAAGGGATGGCCTTTCTATGAGGAAATTAGAAAATCATTTTTCAGTTAATAGATAAGGAGGAAAACTCCAAACAATTTAACTACAAAACTCAATAAAGATTGTTGATCACGAGCTCTCCCAAGATTGGATTGTTAACTGCATCACCAATTTAACTTTCATTATCCCTTTCCTAGAGAAAGTTAGATCTTTAGGAATCAGACTTTAGATCCATTAGCTTAATTACCCATATGTAAAAAATTCTAGCTAAGGTCCTCTCTAAATGATCCTATAAGGTGCTCCATGAGATAATTTCCCATTGCTAAGGAGCCTGCATCAAGAGTAGACAAAATCTTCTGGGCATCCTAATGGCAAAATGGGTCATCGTTAAGGTGGATTCAAAAAAATGCTTGTCAGTTTCAGTGCTTGTTAATGGCCAAGCTAGGGGTTGGATTGACACCACAAGAGGTATCCATCAAGGAGGCCTTCTCTCACCATCCCTTTTTACTATAGTGGTGCATGCTCTACTAGGATGATTCTTAGAACTAAAGTGTTGTCTTGTTGAGGATATTGACATTGGAGGGATCCTGTGAGGATGTCTCATCTGGAAAGTCCTCAACCTGGTTGCAACCCTCAAGATTAACCCATTTGCATGTTCCTCTTGTTGCTAAACCCAAAATATCAATTTTGGAACCCGACTGTTAAGAAATTTTTAGGATGCTTAATGAGCAGAAAAAATCTTATTTGTCCTCAGATGTTCTGAGGATGGGAGCAGACACTGGGATTTGAGGTTTCTTAGGAGTTCAAATGGTTGCCTAAGATATGAGTCCTTTCTCTTGTTAATTTTCTTCAGGATTTCTTGCCCACTTGAGTTTTGATACTTCATTCCCACAGGGATGGAAAGAAAAAGGTGTCCTGCAACAAAGAATTTCATTTTCCTTCTCTTTCTATAGTCCTAAATATTTTTCATTTACAAGGGTTTTTCATCTTTTATACCATTTTTTTTACTAGAGAATTTGGTAAATACAATGAAAGATAAGAGTCCTTCCAAGATTTACAAAAACACTGATGAAAAAGAAAAAGTATGACTATAACTCCAAATATAAGCAAAAACCAATTGCACATCTTATAGAGGAACCAAAACAAAGGACAACCCAAGACCACACTACACATCTCAAGGGGCTAAAAAGAAGCAACATCTTTTTGTATATTTACCTACTTTTATCAATACAATATAAATATACTTTTTTACCTACATATAGGAAGAAGCAACATCTCTCATGTGCAGTAAATAAAGACAAACTTTTTAGAGAAGAAAAGTCAATAATTTTCCAATCATTAATAATATTGCATAAGACAAGCTCCGCTAAGGATATTGAAGTAGAAAGTATAAAGGTTTACAACAGCAGTGTCTTTTTGCCTCAAGAGAACTCACAACCTATCCATACCCTAAGGGGTAACTTTTTCCCCTATGGAAAAGATAGTCAATTATTTCTCACAAAATAACATTTGAAACATAAAATTTGTTACCTTCAAATTAATTTGCAAACCATAAAGTGAATCTGAAATTTCTTAGCAAGATTTGACATGAAGAAAACCATAATGAGTGCTTCATAAAGATTTAAAATGGTGATTCAAAGTTAAGTTTACACAAAAGCACAACTTAATTAGTTTTCCACAATAAACCAAGCAACTTTTTGCACCATATTTCTTTTTCTCATCCTTGAAACAGTTGGGAGAAGTGGAGAACATGCATAAAAGATTTTTCACAAAACAATGAAAGGCTCATAAGCCCTGCATCCAAACCATAGTCCGCAGTGAAACAGTAAATCAGGTGGTTCAAACTTCTATTAAATGAGCTATGACAATATTTGACAAATTTGTCATCTTAAATTTCATAAAAACGATTGGGGTGGAAAAGATAAACAGGCAGGCTTTCTTTATATGCAAGATAACAGATAAGTTTCAAGAAATATATGCCACTTCTTTGTTACACTTACACAACAAAACAGTTTGTTTCCACTTGTGGTAGTAATCTGCCTTCCAAGAAACAACAGAATTCAACACCAATCATTTCATCATTTTTTTTCTATAGCATCCCTCATTTACGGCTAAACATTTGAAGATGCAACTTCAATGCTTTAATGAAATTCATGCACAAGTAGACATTATGAAGGAAAGTCTCATATCTAAACTTGCAAATACAAAAATAACGAAGGGTAGACATTACCTCCTCACGTGAAAACATCTTCCTGTACTTCACTTCCTCCATCACTTTTTTGGTGTAATTTAAAACCTTCTTAAAACCACTAAGCTGCAATTTACAAAGACAAATATATATATATATAGATATTTTATGAGACACAAACAAGAAAGAAGTTTCAGTATAAAATAAAGCTCTACAAAAAAATGCATTCAACTAATAACATCTTAACACATACAAAAAACCAACAGAGAGTTCAAAAGGCTTACATTTTGTAGATCAGAAAATGATTTCCACTGACAGTGCAAATGAGACTGGCCTTTCCATTTTATTAAGAATTCCATCTCATTCCAGTTGGGTTCAAAGTCAAACAAGTGGCTTAACAGAACGGGCTCTGTTGATTTATTATTCTTTAGAGCCTCGTCAGCCATGCCTTTTGGCTGATGCCACAGCACCTTTTCGATTGAATCACAATCTTCCTCTTCAATTTCCTCCTTCAGAAAATAATAACAATAAATGATGAGAGGTCCTTCCACTGATAAAAACCAAATAGAAAGGAAACAGGAAGAAAGGGTGAGATTCTGTGTGTGCACACACATGTCCCGAGGTGGGGGGTGGCCTTTTCTTTGAAAGCACATGCACAAAATGTATATGGCCTGGGCTAGCACATAAATAACAGAACTACTGTCATTCATTAGATTGGTAAAGTTAAAAAAATTTATTAGCACTCATCCACCAGAGTGTAATTGTCATTTGTATTTCTAATTCATTTTTTGTCATGCTTTCTGCAGTCCCTCTGTATATAAGCGGTGCCCCATTATTTGTTAACAACTCTTTAATATATCTATATTTGCCTATCAAAACACATGCATGCACGAAAGCACGCACACATACATACACACACACACACACACACACACACACATATATTAGCATGCAAGATCACTCCACAAGCAGATGACAGCACCAAGATAAGAAACCAGTTCCGAATTATTCATAATTAAAATTCACCACATTTTAGACTTCATCATATTCCACCCTAGCCACAATCATACTTCACCTTCCAGTATGTCTTCAACATGTTGCATGTTTTATGTTTCTTCTCTGTAAAAGGACAATATGTCTCTTAAAAATCATCATCAAGGGCAAAGAGAGGAAAACATCAAAGATCAGCAAAGCAGAAATCAAATTGGGTAAAAGTCTTCCATATAGTCTTTCAAAATATCACTGCCAATTCCACTTAATGTTATTCTACTTAGTTGGCTTTTGGTTTGTAATTCAAAAGGGGTGGATAACATTTGAGAGAGTGATTTTGGCTTTTGAGATATTTTGCACATGCTTTTATCAGTAGTTCTCCTTGTACAGTGGAGGAGTATAGTCTTTTATCAGGTTTTGTACTTTGTGGGAAGGATCTCTCATCCTTCTCTTCAACTTTACTATTATCAATATATATTTTGTTTATGATCAAAAAAAAAAAAAATCACAACTCTATCTATCAACAAGATATCTGCTTACAGACCAGCCAATAACTGAGTCCACAAATACGTGATAGCATGTGATAACAATCTCAAGTACAACCCAAGTATATCTCCATGAAACTTGTGAGACTGAAAATGTTCAATAAAACAAAATAGATGGTACACCCAAAAATTTCATTCCAAGAGATCTACCTTTACCCCATCAACAATTCCATAATACTTCTTCAATGCATCCCCTTAGCTTGCTAGTTTGAAGTGGAAAAAATGGTATTCACAAGTGATTAAGTATGCCCCTCATCCCAAGTTGGCCAAATTATCATGAAAAAGATGATTAAAAAGAAAAATCCATCACAAGCTATGCAATGAGGCTAGGAATTAGCCACAACCCAAGGTAGTAAAAAGTATTGCTAGGCCTATGATTTCTTGGGGGAATTGCCCAAAAAGGACACCTGAGTTAGATTCTTTGCCAAATAGCTCTCACATTGGGATATTTCCCATCCCATGATTTCTTTTCATCCAAATAAATCCACAAAATCGCACTTCATAGCTGATACACAGTATTTCAAACATAAAAGATACATATCCCAAAACGATGTAAAACCAGGCAATTAATAAAACACTAATCAACCAGTGAACTACTCCACTTTGCACAAGATACACTTTATTGAATAATGGGACTTTTAGGGCTTCCAATCAGAATATTATCACCAGTAATCAATTTTATTTTTTTTTTTGGGGGGGGTGCTGATTTAACAAAGCAAAGGCTTGCTTTAAAACTTTAAATCAACATACAGGAGAGAACATGATTTTTTTTTTTTTTTCCTTTTTTTCCCTTTTTTTGATAGGCTACATAGGGGAGAGAACATGATTGCCATTTTGGTTTTTAACAAAATGGGAAAATACATCTATCTATCTATCTATCTAGGGAGAGAACATGATTGTCATTTTGGTTTTTAACAAAATGGAAAAATCTGTCTATCTATCTATCTATCAAATTTGGACAGGAAGAATATCAAATTGGACAAGAAGAACCATCCTTCAGTCCATGTTATCTTTTTTCCACTTTGAAACCTCTAACTTGCCCGAGTTCAGTACATCCAAATGCTATATTTGAAACTGTGCATCCCTCCTTCCAAGCACTAATAGCCTTAAATTCTCTTTGTATCAGCACTTCACTACTATTATTTGCTATGTCCACTGTCATCCTACATTATTTTGCAATCAGAGCTATAGTTCAGCATGTCAACAATAGATAAGAATCTATTGGGGAAACCTATGTGGAGAAGAAAGTTTAGCTGTTGATTGTAAATGGGAGTGAGAGTTACAAAGTGTGTTGGATAGAGAGGTTGATGAAGAACAGTCCATGGATACTTTTTAAGCACGATAGACCTCCTATGGAAATTATTAACCCCCAATTTTTCAGCACTAATCATAGTAATGAAATGTTTGTTTCTCTTCCAAAAAATTGATAAATAAATAAATAACTCTGCACTCATAGCCCTAATTCTCTTCTTATCAGCACCTAGCCATCATCCTTATTCTCCTAGGATTTGTCAATTAGGGGTGTCTGTATAAGCTTGTAATCTTTTCTTTAAAGGATATTAATAATAGTACAGCAGAATTTTCAGTAGCTTTGGAGAGATTAAGAATTAAGTGATACAACCCTAAAACTAGGTGTGATACTGCAAGGTGTGCTGCTAGTATTATTCTAGTAGCTATTACGAAAGTAGACTCAATGTCTCTTATTGATTTTGTAGATTGGGCAGGTTCTTGGTGAGGGAGAGAGTGGCTGTTTTTGATTGCCCTCTTCAGTTGTGCTTTTTGGTAACCTTTATATATGTCCTATAGACCTTAGCGTATAGCATCTTTGTTTGTTATTTATACAAATTACCTTTTTACTTATCAAAAAACATTCCAGTAGTTTCTCCATTTTGTTCTCAATTCTCTCTAATTCTTTTTAAATAATAATAATAATAATAATAATTCTGCGATCCATCTTTAAACTTTAATTGTCAATCACCATTTAAACCTTCAATTAGCTACTTCCATAGCCCAACACCCACTGCAGCCAAGATCTATTTAAAGCCCTAAACCATATCCAAACAAGCTTCCTTTACTAAATCTTTTCTTTTCAGAAAACTGAAAAAATGCATTAAGGACAAGAAATGCAATGCCAAGATAGTGCAAGACATCAAGCATTTGCCATAATAGTTACAATGAAGCTAAGGAAGTCATTAAACCTTGATTGGTGGATGTTACCATGGAAAGTAAATGACCATCCGATGGCATGTGCAAGGCTTGGACAAAACACAAAGAGAAGAATGGAAATGGCACCTTTGTGCCTATTTTGGTAAATTTGGAAAGAGAGGAATGCAAGAGTCTTCGTGGAAGAGGAGCTTCCTGATTAGAAGTAGAAAGGGTTTCTCACAGATCCCTTTCGAATTGGTCTAAAGTTCCTTTAGGGCTGGTGAACTGCTCTCTTTTGGACTATATTGATGGATTGAGTTTGAGCTAGAACGTAGCTTTTGTAGTTTTCCATGTTCTTTTCTTTTTGTGGTGATTTTTGTACACTTCTTCCAATGTACAGGTGTTGTACCACCTTTCCTTAGGCAATTGTTTATAAAATACTATTTGCCTGTAAAGAACAAAAAAGAAATGATTAAACCTTAATTAAATCCCAGTCTACTTCAATTTTTTAGCACCCATAGCCCTAAATTCTCTTTACATCAGCTTTTGATTGCTGTCATTGCCACTTCCTTTGTAGTCTTACATCAACATTCTAAACGATGTAAACTTCAAAACAGAAGATATTGACACAAGCTTCATTAGAGCCATGAACTAAAACGGGAAAATAATAAGTGCATTGCTATAATGTAATAGGTAAGCAGAATGCACCTTTTGGCTCTTTTTCTTCTTGCCTTCATCAATTTCTTCACTTTCCTCACTTTCAGCATATGATACCTTCCTCACTGATCTACTTGAGGTGCGGAGCTCACTGTTCCGTCCAATGATATTTGCTGTAGTACTGGACTGACCACCTTTACTTTTTCGGAGATGTACACCTCTCCTTGTCATGCTTTTGAAATCCTCATCACTATCATTTTCGGAATCCTTTTCATAAGAATCTTCATCTTCCAATGATGTTCTCCCTCTTTTTCTTCGACCAGGTGCAGGGAATGATTTATGCTCTTTTGTAGGTTTTAAACCACGTCCACTGTTACCTCGTAGTCTACCCTTGGGTTTCTTCATATAATATGCATCATCCTCATCTGAGACATCTAGATCATCATCGCTATTATCATCTTCATCAGAATCTTCACCATTCCAGTCCTTATCCTGGTATTGTTGCCCCAGAAGAAGAGAAAAAAAAAATGTTAGTTCACTGAAAGTTAACTTTCTTTTTTTTTTTTTTTTAATCATGAAACAAATTCCCTGAAATAAGTTAAAAGGACAAGAAATCCTTCCAAAACAACAAGGATCTAAAAAAAAAAAAGAGTATAATAAGCTTCCAAAACTATGCATTGCACTAGGCTCTTAAAGCAAGCACATGGTAGGGACAATGAAGTACATCATATACATACTAAAACCCAGGTAAAGAAGATGCCCTGAGGCCTAGCTCAAGTGGTAAATGGTTGGGGTGGGTTTATAAAAGGTTTCAGGTTCAAATCCCAATAGGGACAAAAAAAGAAAAAAAATATACCTATAAGAAAAAAAAAACCAGGTAAAGAAGATAAACACATATTTATCTTCACAAATGTGTACGTAAATTATAGCAGCAAACATCAGAAAACCAGAAAGGCATAGAGAATACTAGTGTCCAACCAACTTATGGACAGACAATAGAGTGTAGTTATAGGCTCAAAAGCCCATATAGACCTAGCAAAATATAATTCCCTCAGAGTGGAACTGATCATAAACAAAATCCACCTCAATTTTATAGATCCATGTCTCTTATGAAGAGAAATGACATTGTTTTTTCATAAGGAGCAATGCTTTAAAAGGATAAAGGTGGTCTTGAGACGTTTTGCCTAAATGAGGCGAGGCGTAAGCCTCAAGGCAAAATGAGGCATAAGCCTCAACTTAAACGAATAAATAAATAAATAATCTCATAAAATCACAATAAAATTGGGCATAAACTTCATAATGATAAAATTAATTATTTTTCATTGTTAATAGTTCTAATTTAGTTCCTTTTTCTCTCATAAAATTGAGCTCTCTCACATGGTTTTACTAAATAATTTTTAACATTACTATTACTATCACCAAGATCCTCCAAGGAATATAATAATATCAAATTGCTATAATATCCTCCCCATTTGCGCTAATATCCACCCATCCCTCTTCTTCTTTGTCCACCAATTGTAGTGGTATCTTTTTTTATCCATCAATAATTAAATTATATATGAGATCAAACGCTAAGAGTGTCAACAATTCCCTTATTCTTCTCAACCTCGTTTTCCCTTCCATTTTCATTAAAAGTTAACTCAAAGTTAATTAAGCCTTCATTTTGTAAAGGTTTTAACCAAGTAGGGACCCAATACAAAATGCATGAAATCTATATCAGAAATACACAAATGCATAGAAAATTGAACCCATTAAAACTCATTGAATATTAAGATTTAAGCCTCTTATAAAATATATACCAAAAGTCCATAAAGGCCAAAAATCCTTTGAATATTCGAGTCTAAGGCCTCAACAGCCATGAGGCTATAGCCTCAAAGCTATAAGCCTTGATAAGGGAGGCTTAAGCCTCAATTACCTTAAATGAGGCAATAGCCTCAAGGCTAATTTGTAAAGCCTCAATAGCCTTTTAAAACATGGATAAGGAACAATGGAATTGCATAACAGGGTTTTATTTATCTTTTCTTCCCACCAATGAGATGAATAGAGTTCTAATATGATAGACTTATTTGGATAGACCCAAAAAGAGTCAAACACCTAAAAACATACTAAAACATAAGTTTTAAGCCTGAATTTTTCTACATGACTTTCAAAGAAATAAAAATAATACTAAATATGATATATCCATTGCTAACAGCTGAGTCCTCTCCAAACCACAGGAGATAGTTGCCCATCATACAGCTCACCTATTAGTCATGCTTACACATTCAAACAATCTTTTAGAGAAGCATCAAGTGATCCGGCTCAACAAACCAAGTGGCAACAAACATTTTAAAAGCTAAAGGTGGTTTTGAGGTGTTTTGCCCAAATAAGAAGAGACATAAGCATCAACGCAAAATGAAGCATAAGCCTCAACATATCCATTGAAACTACATGAACACAAATGACAGTATCTAAGCTCAAACTAGAAACATAAGCTTTTTCAAAATATACTCATGCAAACCAAGCTTTTGTCATGGACAGTCTCTTAAATTGATGTTCCCAAACAACGGTGATCATGAAAAAGAAGCCCAGGTTAACAAAAGTTAACTTCTAGATTGAATATTGATTGCTTT
This sequence comes from Vitis rotundifolia, assembly GCA_030254885.1. Taxonomy (NCBI): domain Eukaryota; kingdom Viridiplantae; phylum Streptophyta; class Magnoliopsida; order Vitales; family Vitaceae; genus Vitis; species Vitis rotundifolia. Next base: position 11,938,482 of record CM058156.1, read on the forward strand.
AAAGGTAGAATTAACAAGTAAGAGGAAAGCCTTCTCTTACACCAAGAGTTTAGGAATTTTCTAGGCCCATGAGTTTGTAGTAGGAATCCCATTTGTGGGGGTTGTTTGGAGTTAGAGATCTTATGGCTTTACTTTTGTGTTGCTCTTCTGTTTTTATTTGTTTGGTCATCCTAAATCATCCCTTCAATCTCTTTTCTTGCTAAAAAGGGGGGGAAAATCTATTTTCCATTAAAAAAAAATTCTTCTGAACTTCAATTATCCATGAGAAGGAATTAGCAAACATAACTTCACAAAATTTTAAACATCCAAGATAAGGTTCCAGTTGATAATTCACAGATGTTTGAGATCAAAAACTTCCCTCATTGGTAGGCATTTTATAAAAAAAGTTTACTTGCCTGTCATAAACAAACTGGGAAAGTGCAATCCAACAAAACTAGATAGAGCCTAAAACTGCCTCTGCCTTAGACATGTAATTCCAAAGCCTTACCTTGGGTTCATTGCCCTCATCCTCTTCCACATTGTTGTCCACCACCCTTTAATCTAAACAAACCCATCAAAATCCAAATTCATGCTGAAAACTTTTCTCAAGAACACCTTCTCCACTAAAACTGTGCTAGGACGCGGCCTTATATATATATATATAGATATTTATTTATAGGTAAAGAAAAGTCGTCTAAAATGTAAAGAGGAGACACCAAAAACAATTTTTCACAAACATATGGTCACCTTGGACAAAGGGCAGGGGATAACTGACCACAAAACTCAAATGTTGTGTAATGTATGCAACATATTTTTTTTATATATGGGTATCAAATATATTAAAAGTGTCTAACAAAGGGGTGCGCAAAACGTATACACGGTGTGTACAAAGGTGCCAAAAGGCCAACCAAAGCTAAGGGATAAACAAATGTATGCATCATAGATTAACAAAAATTGAAGCAACTTCTTTACAGAAATGAAAACTAAGGTCCCACTTGCCTCTAGCAAAGAAAGCTCATCTCCCTTTACCAAGGAAAAAAGGAAGGACAAATAAAATGAAGCAGAAAGCAGATTTGAGAATGAGGAGCAGTATATCCAAATTTTGAAGAGCATTTTCCTCAATAATCTCCCTCTGTGGGTAAAGTTGTATTTAGGTGAAGGCACAACGTCTCTAATTGAATTTGTTGACAGGTTGAGTTTTTGGTAAGGGAGGGAGTTGTTTTTTGGTAATCCCGCCTTGGTCGTTCCTTCACTTTTCTATTGTTTTCTTTGGCACTTGTCATATACTTCTTGTGTTTGGCCTTGGTACCTTGTATACATCATGTATACTTTTGTGTGCCCTTCTTTAGGCGCTTTTAATAAAACTGCTTTGACCTTACTTATCAAAAAAAAAAAAAAATTGCTTTTACCTATAAAAATAAAAATAAACCTTCCTATGTGCCTTGATGCGCTCTTTCTTTGGTGCATGTTTACAATATCTCATCATTACTTATCAAAAAAACATATATTTGTAAAATGTTCGTCCAAAATATCTCTGAAAACAAGACAAAGTCTGGAAAAATCAAAAAACAATGAGGGATTTGGCTGCAACTAGTGCAGGAGTTCGGGTTTACTATGGTAAAATGGGGAATTATGATAGCCAGCCATGTCTGGGTTTGACTCATGCTTGGATTGGATTATTATTTTCAGAACTGGCATGGTTAATTGTAGACTGTACCAACAGTTTGTGGGTTAGTCATGTTTAGGGTCCAAAAGTTCATTTTTTGCAATTCCTCTGGCTGGAAGGGAGAAGAACTTTGAGAGAACACCCTCTTCAGTTATTGTATCACTCTTATATGAAAAATGAGTATGGAGACATGAGATGAAGCATATTCTGTAGATGTTATCATAAAGGGAAATAACTTACCAAGTCTCTACTATTCAGGATCCTATGCATTTATCACTTTATATTTATTGATCTTACTTTATATTTGTTAATTGTTTACTGATCAGGATCCTACGCATTTATCACTTTATATTTATTGATCTTACTTTATATTTGTTAACGGTTTACTGATCAAAAAAAAATATATTTGTCAACTTTTTAGTAATTAGTTATTTCAAATTTTCTAGTTACAATTCTAGCACAATTATGACCCACTGCTGCATTTATTAAGTTGGAAAAGGAAACTATCACTGCCAACTTTGCCGCCATACTAATAGAAGCACATAATATTATATTAACAAATGCAAGATCTAGAGTTAAGCCTCTGTTCAGAAAAAGGATTTAGCATTATGCTAGGATAGATTTTTTCAAACAGATTAAGTTCTCTTCCAAAGTTTTCCTTGACTATTTTTTGTGCTTTGAAAGTTATCTTCCAAGTGATTTAATTCTAATTTTCCAATATGAGTAGTTTCAAAAAACAAATATAACTTTTATAACAGTAGTCAAAAAAATGCTCCCTTCATCCTGAAAATTAAAATAAAATCGAGATTCGTGTCCCTATCCAGAATTTTATTATTGGGGTTTGTTTTTATTTGAGAGACAAAAATAGTGATATACACACACATATATATACATATATATAAACAGGATTGAGTTTCTAAATCACATGTGATATAAATTTCTGAACAACATTCATACGCATTTTATTTAAAATTCACATATTTGGGACAGAACATCAATATGCAGATTTGTCCTAAAGTCAAAACCCCATTACCAAATAAATTTCTCAATTGTAGGTGGCATGGATTGCTAAATAACAACATATAATTGTTATTTAAAATCCAAATCTTTTGGAACTTAACATCCATTTACAGATTTGTCCTAAGATCAAAATCACATTTTCAGAAGTCTTACCAAATCAACATATTGGCTTGGGGGCTCACATCCAAATCCAGAACCCTCAAAGTCTACAGTTCCAAGTGTTACCTAAATCTAGTACTACATGCAACAATTAAAAAGAATGATATCCAACTAATACTTCAAATATAATTAATTAAAATAATACAGAAAATCTGAACCTTGTTGGCAGTTCTGCTGCTAGTGACACCATAATCAGGTTCAAAATCTGCATCATCAGGATCATCTTCTGCAGCCAACAAAAGAAACAAACACCAGATGTCATGAAGAAAATTAATGCATTGCAATAGAATAAAAGTGTATGTATAGTTAAAATAAAAAATAAAATTTTAAAAAAAAATGCACACACTAAATATTAACTAAATGATATATAACAAAAACAAAAGGTCAAACACAATTACCATCTTCCTCTTCCTCATCCTCATCTTCATAATCAACATCACCATCATTATCACCATCATCACCATCCTCGTCATCATCATATTCATTATCATTTGAAGCTTTTGAATTCCGAGCCATGTTTACAGCAACAGGTCTTGACTGCGGTTGTGAGTTTAAGACACTGGAATGGTTTAGACCTCTGTAATGTAACGAGTCACTTTGATCTTCCCCGTCCTGTTCGTAGTAATCATCAGATGACATCTCATCTGCAGGAACATCATTTTGACCCTTCTGAACCTTGTCAACTTCCCTGCCATCAGATGAATTGTCTTCCAATGCTTCCTCATTTTTACAATCAAAACGACATTTTGAATCCTGCTCAGATTCAGAACCATTCCGATGACCCATGGGTTGGCAGTCTTTCCAAAAGGTTGAACCCCACTTCCCTGCCATAGCTGTTCTCCTTCCAGAGGGCTGCAAATTTGATATTCTCAAACCAATATCATCAGCAGCTGCTGCCTCATTTTGCGGCCCAGCATCATTTGTATCACCATCACTTTGATATTGCCCATCCACCTTTGATTCAAAATCCTTTTCACTTGAAGTCGCATCTACATATTCATTTCCTACTGAACTGTGAACTCTATCAATGTTTTGCCCTTGGCCCTTCTCATCCAGGACACTCTGTGCTACCGTTTCATTCGAGTAGTTTCTAAAGAAAGCCATCCTTTTACATGGAACTTATTTGATAGTCACTTCAAATCCTAGACTGCAAAAACTAAGTGCTTCAAAGAGAGAGTTATTTCCCAGTCTCTGCAGAAAGCCTGCATGACAAATAAAGGGCAATTAGTCAGTTGAAGCCTGAATGAACATCATGCAAATATAGATAGGAAAAACACATAAGCCAATATAGTCCAGTAAAGCAAGAAAAGTTGACTCCAAACTTTCTATTTGGATTAGAAAATGCTGGAGAAAGAAAAGAAACAAGAATTTCTGATCCTAGATTTTAGTTTATTATCAAGGAGTCTAACATGACTAACTGGCTCAGTTGATATTGGTTTTCCTCTTTAAGATACCAAAACAACATGAAAGCTCTTAAGGCTACTTGAAATTGGACACCCACAAAACAATCCTAGAGAAAGAAAACGCCCCACTCAGTTAAGCTTACATTGCCTGAATACCAAAGCTACATAACCATGCTAGAAATAAAACTAAATTAGAGGTGAGCTCTGGTCATTGTTGGAACTGACAAAGGGTGCCATACCAGAGTAAAACTCAAGACATTTAAGATACAAAGAACAAAAACCTTCAAAATACCAAGTTCTCGCCCCAAATACAATCATAAACAAGGGACTGCAATCAGAATTCAGTATCCAAAACAGTTCAAATGAAGCCAGCACTGGAACAAACTCAACACTCAATTTGAGGCCGAAACATTCAAAGTCTCAAGCAAATCTGATCATGAAATCAAAAAAACTCACCAATGCCCAAAAAGAAATTAAATGAACAAATTAAAGAGACTCATCAACGGATCCATAAATTCAAAAGTGGAATCAAATAAATTGAATCGCTAAACCCAGAAAAATTCCGATTACCGAACCCTAGACCGCATTCAAACCCTAAATCCACAATCAAAAACCCTAAATCAACACCAAACCACACTGAAGCAAAGCAATCGAAGCCGATGCTTCATCGGCGACACTCACCTCCACAGAGGGGCGAAACTTCGACTGATTACAGATCAATCAATATATATGGATAAACAAAGAGACGAACGAGAGCGCAGGTTAGCAATCGTGCGCATGGACCTTGCCGGAAATGACCGCCGGCGCCGGAAAATGACGAAACGCAGAGTTTCGGCCTCCTCCGGGAGATAATATCGGGAGGGGGCGGCGGTGGCTAATCTGCACGGGGTGGTGAGGATAAGGATCCGATTCCGGTTCAAAGCTATAGGGTTAATTCGGATTTAGCGACTCGGCGATGTCCAGAGAGAGAGAGAAAGTCTAGAGAGAGAACCTTTTTTTAGAGAGAGAAAGAGAGATAATAGAGAGGCTGCCAAGAGGAAAAAATGAAAAATAAAAAAAATAAAAAAGGCTGATTTCCAGTATCGTAGTTTTCCTTTTTTTTTTTTACTTTTTTTTTTTTTTTTTTTTTAATTGGAGAAACGTGTTTATAGAGGACCCTCCTCGCTCTCTCAACTCTCCAAGCCAACAAACGATACACTTTCTCTCTCTCTCTCTAGGTTTTTCACTGGCCGGCTTTAGTGTCGCCGGTGGTGCGTGATTCGGCCATGTGTCCTAATTTGGGAGGGGCCGATGCATCTGGCGGCGGAGGGTTATTCGAGTCTTTTGGGGCGTTCACGCGGTTCTGGGGTTGAAACGCCGGGTGATATATTTGACTTAAATTACCAAATTACCCCCAAAAGGGGTCAATTTTGGGTCTTGATGTGTGAGGTTATTATTGAAACTCCATATGTAAAAATGGACTAAAAGAATGGGCTAGGGTCCCAATTTCAAAAGCTACAATGTTAATACCCTATCTAAGGGTATTTCCTTTTGTACCATTGGATTTTGATTTATGTATTTAGTGCTTTCCAAATTAACTTATGAATGCTATATTTGTTGCCCAAAAGATTTCATAAAAGTACCAAAGAAAATAAAATATAATTAAAATTAATTTTATGTATTTTAAAATTATTTATTCAAATAATAAATAAAATGAATTCGAATAAATATATAAAAACAACCTATTAATTTTAAATCTTTTTTTTTAGGTTTTTTTTTTCATTTTAATTTTCTTTATCTCACATTTTCCTAAAAATTTTCTAGGAGTCATATATAATCAAAAAGATTTTCAAAATTTGAGAAATTTTGAAAAAAATTAAAAAATAAAAAATAAATTAAATTTGATAAATTATTTTTATACACTGGTTCGAATTTATTTTATTTATTAAATAAATTATGTTTATATATTTTCTTCAAGCTTATTCCACTTTTTGTTGGAGAACCTAATGTTCCGCTTAAGTCATTAAGAAAATTAATTAATAACAATGATTTTCTTGTTAAGGTTTTTCTAAAAAATTTGAAGCGTATGAAAAATCTTTTTTCTTAAACAATGTTTAATACAAAAAATTTGAAGAAAAAAAAAGTTAAATATAATTAAAATTATTTAAAAACTTATATATTTTCAAATAATTTAATCTTTATATAAAAGAATTGAAATAAATAAAATGGATTTAAAATATCATTTAAAAAAATTTATCCATTTTAAATCTAACTTTTATTTTCCTTTTCGGTTTTTTTTATTTTCTTTTCCTTATACTTTCCATCAAATTTTTTTACGACCAAAGGCAACTTTAGTATTTTACTTTTTTTTTTCCTTTTTTGAGTACTTTAACTCCCTTTCTAAAAACCAGGATATTTTATGGATTAAATTTTTTTATTAAATTACTAAAATAATTGAAATGATTTTAAAATAATATATAAAAATAATTTATTAATTTTAAATCTATTTTTTTATTAAATGGACTATGAGACAATATCTTAAGCAATTATTAGAACCACAAATAAGAAGTTGGAATGGTAAAGTGTTTTTCTTTTTCAAAAATTAAGTTGAAAATGAAATAAAATAAAACATCGATATGATTTTGATATTATAAATACAAAAGAAATGTTAATATAAGAAAAATATGATTGCATATATATTTAACATCCAATATTATCCTACAAGGGCAATAAATTGTTATAAGTAAATATAATTTTATATTTGAGACCAATTTGTTTTAGTATTCTTTAGTTATAAAAATATTAGAATATTTTATTTTATCATTTTAAAATAAAAATATGAAAAATAAAATAGATAAATGCAATATAATAATAATGTCACATATAATAATAATTGTAGGAGACAAAAAAAAAAAAAAAAAAAAAACTTTCTCAACAATAAAAGTAATATAAATTGAATAAAAGTGAAATTATCGAGAAAATGACTTGACTGTAATCATATAATCATAAAAGAATTACAAAGTGTTAAATGTTTTAGAAAACTATAAAAAATAAATAAATAAATCTCTTATTTCTTTTCTTTTCTTTTTAATACGGATTAATTTCATTCACCTCACATAAAATTTTGGCTGAATACACTACGAGAAGATGATTGAAACTAATCCTTTCTATGTCAATCATGAAATTATATGCATTTTCCTAGTATAGGATGGTAGGGATGTGTATCTTCCCAGTATTAGGGTCTTGCCATTCAAGTAATCCATTCCATAGACTCATAATGTATATTATTACTCCTAAGTCCTAACACCTTTGCCTTAAACGAAGTGTAGTGATAATAAAGTCTTTTTATAGTTGACAACCTTCTTAGATATTCTTGGTATATTTGTAGTTGAATGACCTTTGAATCCATTAGCATTATGCCTTGACAAAAGCCTATAATTTCTCTTTCATGTTAGGTATGTTCCTATTGCCAAAAGCCTACCGCTATATGAGAAAATTGAAGGTTGTTAAATAAAGAGTATTGTGGGAGTTCATTGACTTCATTTTGATCCTCAATTTGCTTCTATTCAATAAAAGATGTGGTAGATGGCAACAAAGGAGAGGAAGAGGAAGATCATTAATTAAGAAGTCTTCAAGTTGCATTATGTTAGGTTTATAAAACAAGCACATTATCCAACTTGGTGTATCAATATTATGGTGGTTCAAAAAGAAAAAAAGAATGGGACAAGTCATGTTTGTGTGGATTATAGAAACTTAAACAAGGCTTGCCCTAGGGATTGTTTCTCACTCCCAAAGATAAATCAATCAACAAATATTTTCAACAATTCAATAGAAATGTTATTAGTCATGGACTTCACAAAGGAAAAGAGAGAAACAACATTAGTTAAAATGACAACTCACCAATAGACATTGATGAGGGAGTATGATAAGAAAGTTCAAAGGAAGTTTCTAAACATTAGGGGCTTTGTCTTGGGATGAGTCTTCGAGAATATTAAGAATCCTCACGATAGAAAACAAGGACTATTTAGGAATGCACTTATTGAATATGTGAAAAAGTTGATCAAGCTATATATACTATAAACACTCTTTGGCAAGCAATTGGTGAAACCATGGAACATAATGAACCTCAAGAAATATTACTTTTGATGTTTCTTTTGTTTGAAATGTTGCTGTATAAACTATTTTCTTTTACCAGGGTATATATCGACTACAAACACTCTTTGGCAAGTAATTGGTGAAACCATGGAACACAATAAACTTTAAGAAATATTACTTTTGATGTTTCTTTTGTTTGGAAGGTTGCTATATAAACTATTTTCTTTACTATTCTAAAAGCATTATTCAGTTGGGACAATTCTTGTTATACTAAAAGCAAATTCATAAGGGTTAATCAACCATAGATTGGATCATAAGGAAATAAATGCATAGACAGGGAACATTGAAAATTTAAAGATGCACCTAAAGGAAAAGGGTCATGATTTCTAGGTTTAAAATTCTAGTTGGCTTTATAGTACTAAAAAGTTGCCAAATAAAAGTAAATGTGTCATGATGTGGAGAGTATCTTACTTGCTCTAACTATATGAGAAATTTCACGAACGATTTAAAGAACACTTTTGCAAAGAAAGTAGAATGTTAAAAAGTATAGGATATTCCATAAGCTATTAGATTTATATGTATGTGTATGATGAGTGACTAAAACATGATAGACAAAATAAGCGAAACACTTTAAACCTTTCAAAATGTGTGTAATAACTATTATATGTTTACTTCCTTATCCTTCTGAAAACAAGAAACATTATACTATCTTGATAGATTCAATTAATCTCCATGATTTCTAGTCCCCCTTTTTGGCATTGCTATGTGGCTCCTTTGATAATACTTTTGTATTCCCATTCCTTTTTTTCACTTTCTCCACCAAAATTGCCAGTCTTTAAAGATTGTGAAATACCATATTTGATATGGTAGTTTTCATAGTCAATGTTGTAACCTAAGTCTTTATCAATGAAGGAAAATGGAACTCATAGATTGTTTGTGCTAACAATGGTGGCATGGAGTTCTTGATGAAGACAATAAAGAAAGCAAATAGATGTAGTGCATTATGAAAGTGGTTTTTCTTCTTTTGTGATGCCTATCAGTATTATGAGAAATTAAACATTAATAGGCATGATTTGAGGTGTTATAACGTTTCAAGGGGCTTATCAATTTTGAAATTCAAAAACATTTAGGTAATGCTTCTTTACAAGAACTTTGGCATTTAATAATGATGGCGCTACCATTACCAAGTGACATCATACCTGGTAGAAGTCTCAAAATGGTCAATGCATGTTGATTCTCTTATCATGTCTCAAAAAATATGACTTGCTCTTTGGAGAGCAATGTGGGAGATTGTTATTCTGTTAACCGTGCCAAATATCATTAGAAATGGTTGAATTTATGGTTTGATAAATGTATAGTGTTAGCATAAAGCATTTAAAAGTGAGACATGATGTAATAAATTTAAACTTGAGTTTTCATTATTCTATTCATTAATTGCATTAAGATTTATTTGAGCTTTCAAACTTGTGCTACTTATGTTTTACATAACATAGATGCATTAAGAGTTACATGTAAGATGTAAGTCATGGGTTTTTTGCAAGTTGATGAGTTGTTCACAACTGATCCATGGACTTAGACAATCCATTACGATCGTAGTATAATACCCACTAATTAGAAAGATCATTTGTCTAGGTCATTAAGATGAGTTTTCAATGGTGAGTGTATTAGTATGTATAAATACACCTTGGACAGAACTTACAGTGAATATTAAGTTGGTGTTGAGGTCTTCAATAGTTATAACCTACGAGTGAGACCAGAAGATGGTCATATATTCTTTGTGGATTGAATCACTATTGATTAAAGTATATGACAATAGATATTCTCAAGATAAGTATTATGATGTCTCATGGGGTTTGAGAAAATGTGTCTTTTGGTGATCCTAAGAAATTGTGATAATAAAATTTGTGATGTTATAGTAATTCCTTTAGTGGAATTTTACATATGTTCTTGGTAAGTTAAAGTATATTGGTTGATCACATAGTGAGATCTGAGGCACAAGGATCATATAGATAATCTTGAGAGGTTGATATCACCTATCTCGTTAAATTACAAACATCCATTAATAAGAAGTCTATATACAATGGATAGTAAGTCATGGATTGGGGAAGTTGAATATTTAGTTTAATCAATATTTATCTTGATATAATGACATGAGATACTGGAGTGCAATTGATTTTCTTTAGTGGAATGTTAAGACAACTCTAAAATTAGATTTTGAGGGAGCCAATATTTTTCTATTAATCTAAATGACCCCCGCTCAAACTCATATTCTTTGTTATAACAAAGGTTTTGAAAATTTATGGAAAATTAATCATTTATGTGCATAAGGATGTCTTATTAAAAGCATAAGGTTTCAATGATGAGTGTATTAGTATGTATAAATACACTTTGGACAGAACTTACATTGAATATTAAGTTGGTGTTGAGGTCTTCAATAGTTATAACCTACGAGTGAGACCAGAAGATGGTCATATATTCTTTGTGGATTGAATCACTATTGATTAAAGTATATGACAATAGATATTCTCAAGATAAGTATTATGATATCTCATGGGTTTGAGAAAATGTGTCTTTTGGTGATCTTAAGAAATCGTGATCATAAAATTTGTGATGTTATAGTAATTCCTTTAGTGGAATTTTACATATGTTCTTGGTAAGTTAGAGTATATTGGTTGATCACACAATAAGATCTGAGGCACAAGGATCATATAGATAATCTTGAGAGGTTGATATCATCTATCTCGTTAAATTACAAACATCCATTAATGAGAAGTCTATATGCAATGGATATTAAGTCATGAATTGGGGAAGTTGAATATTTAGTTTAATCAATATTAATCTTGATATAATGACATGCGATACTAGAGTGCAATTGATTTTCTTTAGTAGAATGTTAAGACAACTCTAGAATTAGATTTTGAGGGAGCCAATATTTTTCTATTGATCTAAATGACCCCCGCTCAAACTCATATTCTTTGTTATAACAAAGTTTTGAAGATTTATGGAAAATTAATCATTTATGTGCATAAGGATGTCTTATTAAAAGCATAAGTTTGGATGAGATTTTATGATTAATTAATTTTGATTTATAGATTGGGCTAATTAATTAATTAGAATATATTAAAGTTAATTAATTAATTAGGATCCAATGAGATAAATTAAGTGTCCCAAATTCAAGTTGGGTCAAAGTCAGTTAAGCTCACTTGAGAGTCTATATAAACCTTGAGACTATGTTTGGTTGGTGGGATAGAATAGAATAGGATAAGATATGTATATCCTACAATATCATATCCAATTGGATAGGAAATACATATCCTAAGATATGATTTCCTATTAAATATGATATCCTTGGATATACATATCCAATGAATATGATATTCTAAATTAGCATATTCGATATGTTATATTATGTTTATATTTAATTTGTGAAATAAATAAATAAATAAAATGAAATATATATTATTTTCAATATTTAAAATAAAAATTATATCACATTTCCAATATTTTTTATTTAAAAAATAAAAAATTCTCTTATATTTAACAATATTCATGATAAAAATATTCAAACTTTATAAATAATTTTTTTTTATATTATGTTATTCAATATATAAAAATAATTTATATGTTAAACGTTAATATTAGTTTATAAATTCTTTTAAGTCTTTCTTTTTGAACCATAAATTTAATTTCTAATAAAAAAATTATTTTGTAAAATGAGTATAAAAAAAATTAATAAAAAAAAAAAGTATGATACATGAGATATGCATATCTCACATCTTAGTATGTGATTAACTATCTCATATAGGAGGTACAAAAAATAGAAAGTGAATAAAATATATCTCACTATTTATCTTATCTCATGTCTGGTTGAGTATAAAATAGGATAAGTAATGAAAAAACTTATCATGTCCTATCACCAACCAAACATGGGATATGATATAATATCTCATCTCTTATCCTATTTCATGTTATATCCGACCAACAAAACACGACCTAAAAGTTTTAGGATTGGGCTTTTAACTTCTCAAATTATTAGTCTTCCAAATACCTAGTCTCTTCTCAAGATGTGTAGCCACTTTATACTTATACAAATGGACAAAGAATGAACTATCAAGTGGAAGATCATCCAAGTTCGAGATTTTTTCTAAGAAAGAATTTAGGTTTGAGAACAATCAAATCCTATGTATGATTTCTAGCAAACCATATGGGGCCAAAGTTTTTACTTTCATCACTTCCATTATACTTGGGATCTTAGATGCATGCATTCTTAAACCCAATAAGATATTAGATCCCCGACTTAGAGATGCTAGATAGATGAATGATGTGCATAGTACTTGGATAGGTACCCTTCTCTTAGTACTTTGATAGGCTTACTCAGTCTATAGCAAACGAATACATGTGTTAGTCCAAGTGAAAGATGCTTTCATAGGTCAACCATCTACACTATTGCCTTATTTAAAAGAAATAGGAGAAAATGGTGAATGTGGACAGGTGAGGTAGTTAAAGTACGACCATAAATAGAATAAAGAATGAGAGGAAAGGGACCTTCTGCCTATCTTTTATTTTTGCTATTTCTTACTTTTGAGTTTTTTTAAAACAATTTTCTCTTTTCTTAATCCCAAAAGGATAAAAATAGAAAAAATTTTAAAACCCAAAAATATAAACTACCATAAAAAAATAAATAAAAAAATACAAGAAATGTTATAAAAATACAAAAATTTATCTTGTATTCTTAAAAATTCTTTCCAAAATTTTAAAAATTATTTTAAGTTTACAAGCTATTTAGTATTTATCTACTTTTTGTGTAAGTATTTCTATATTTTATATAAGAGTTTCTATTTTTAAAAATAAAAAATAGAAAATATATCCATGCACTATTATTATTATTATTGAAAATTGGAATAAGGTGTAATCAGATGAAAATATTTCAAAAAAAATTAAAATTAACTTTTTATTTTTCAATTTAAAATTATTAAAACGTATTTTTATTTTTCTTCATAAGGGTATTAATATAATGACTAAAGTACTCTCATTTTGATATTTTTATAAATTTAAAAGAAATAATGACATAATATATAATATATAACCCTTTAATCTCTAAAACTATTAAAATAATAAAAAAATAGTTTAATATTTAAACTATTAATATAATAAAATTTAAATTTTTTGTTTAATTGTAATGAAAAACCAAAAGAAAATTATTTTAAAATTTATATTATTTCAAGCTCTTTAATTTTTACATTAAAAAAAAAAAAAAAAAAAAAAAAAAACAAAAAAAAAACTAATGACATTGTGAAATATTCAAAATTTTATTTTTTTTTCTTCATAATTTTTCTATTTTCTTTTTGTTAAAGGTCATTTTAACTTAATAATACTTAAAATTACTTTTTATTAATTATGTGTATCCATAGTCATAAGCCAACATTATTGTTTGTAACAAGATTAAAAATAAAAATAAATACTAAGTCATGTTAGTTTCGAGACCCATATATTTTTGTTCAGTATTTTTTGCTATTTTTTTAAGTAAATTTTTCTTTCCAATTTGAACTCATTATAAATTTTCAATTTATTCTTAATTGACCATATTCATTTCTTTTCCTTTCATTCAAGCCTTAATTACTGAAAATATTTCATCATAGTGGACAATACCACAACTATTGTAACTTTTGTTGAATATAATTTTTTATTACATAATTTTGCTAAACTAGGTTATAAATTTAGTTTTGATATTGAAAAGTCGACAATCAACCTTCCATGATAAATGAGAAAGATTGATTAGTTATTCCTGTAAAATGGTTACTCCGATACTAATGGTTAGAACTATAAGCTAATCAATCAAAGATAAATGCTTAAAGGAAGGATTGATTGCATTAAAATATTAAACCTAAATACGTGGCAATTCTGGTGAAAAAAAAACCAAAAATAGAGTTATCATGACTTTGTAGTATTTCAGGATTTTATAGCATTCTAGGTTGTCGTCTTCTAAGATCAACTTTAATATGTTTAATTATTCTTAGGTTAGAAGGATTAATTATTTACTAAAGATGATAAAACTTAATTTAAGTAAATAATAATAAAATATGGATAAAAATTTTCTAAAATATTTAATGAAATGAATAAAAAGAAGGAAAATGTCATAAAGAGTTTTACAATCTAGTATCGAATCTTTAAAGAAAGCATTGTAAAATCTAGGATTTAGAATCAAAAATAGTCTACGATCAAATTGAATCTTATAACTAATATTGCATCTGAAACTTCGATTTTTATTTTAGAAACACAGATCTCTCTAACCAATTAAAATGAGGTTTAATTTTGGGTTTTAATTTTGTTCAATTAAAAGTCTATATTCTTATTGTAGATTCGAGTTTTAGATTTGTTAATAGTCATATTAAATTGAATTAATTAATGATCAAGATCTATCCAAAAATCACTAATACTTTGGTAAGAATCCTCTTTACCTTATCTAGAATGAACTAACACAAAAGATTTATTCTTAATATGAAAATATAAAGAAACCCAATCAATATAGTATCCTTTCTTGCTACTCCTCCTTTGGATTATTCATCGTCATGTTATTTCTAGATCTATCAAGTTAATCAAATATGGTAGAGGATTTCTCCTCACAACCTATGATTGGTTGCCAAGAAAATAAAATAAAAAGATGCAAAAGAAAATAAAGAAAACTAAATATTTATTAGAAAAATAAAAAAGAAGAGTTTCATTTCTATTCCTCATTTTTTTTGCTCCTTTAAACCTAAAACAAGGCATATATAGACATATATAATCTAACCCTAAAAGAGACATGTAACAATAAAAATCTTTAATTTCATATAAAAAAATATCAAGTTCATATGAAAACTTCAAATTTTGCATGGACATGCGAAATGATAAATGGCATGCTAAATGGCTACCAAAAGCCTTAAAAAAGAACTTCATTTTGGTCGGTTTCTCATAGGCATGCCGAATGGCTGCAAAAACTTTCTAGAATTGCACCTTGCTAGTTCACTTTGCATGCCTATATGAACTTGACTTCCTCATTGTTCCTTTTTATGCAATTTAATTCAATTGCTTATATTTTCTTCATTTCAACTTTGATTTGTAAACTATTTGAAACACTAGATTGTTGATTTTTTGTGCTTTGAAACCGTACATGACTTGCCCCAAAAAGATCATGAAAAGTGCTTCAAAATTCATGTCAAATGTAGGGTATATGTTGTTACTAAGTTTGAGTTTCAAATTCCATTTTAAGTTTGATTGCATTTGTTTCAGACTTTCTTCCTCATGGTTTCTTGCCTTCTACCCCTCTCCATAACATTAATTTCTCATCTTCAGTGCTCATAACCTCCTTGTTTTACCATTTCATAGACCTTTCTTATGGCTCGCAAGTCTTGCATCTCTCTATAAGCATAATTGACTTTTTACTCTATTTTGGTTGAAAAAAACTTTGGCAATTAGCATTTTATTCATCTTTTAAATATGAAATTAAGCTTAAAATAGAAGTTAAACCCATAACTAGGGTCCTAGCTTCAATTTAAGTTAAATTGGGTGATTAAACCTTTTATAATGCATAAATCATAGTATTTAGGTGTCATTAGAGCATATATTTTGGTTCCAATTGAGGGTGAATTGGGTGATAGTTTCTTTTTATAAATTTTAAAAATAAGAACCCAAGTGACAATTATGAATAATAATAAGCAATAATACAACAAAATATAATGAAAAATCAATTGCATATGAAAGTAAAAAGATAAAAGAAGAGAAAAGAAGATGCAAACATTATATTTTATAATGATTTAAAACAACTTGACCTACATCCACTTTCCTCAAGTTTCAATTGCGTGAGGATTCCACTAAATCAAGGCTTTTAGAGCCAAAGCCTCTAAACTTTTTACACTTGGATTATGGCTCCAAGGGCCCTCCACAACAAGACGTTTAGAACCAGAGTCTCCAAACTATTCTCCTTGAATTATGGTTCTAATAGACTCTCTCTAGAGACATCCTACTCTCGAGTTCCCCAAATGGCCCCACACTTAGCAACATATCACAAGGTTACAATTGATATAAGATTTATCATAATACAAGTTTTGGATCAAATAGATGCAAGAGAAAACTAAGATTAATGTGCATTATAATGAAATGCAAGTTTTCAACTCTATCACACTCCTTGAGGCTCAAATAATATTTAAGAATGATCTTGAACTATTCCCTATGGAATATAAGAAGTTTGGAGTTTTTAGATAGGAGTTAAAGACCTAAATTAACCACTAGGCATAATTTAGGGTTGACCAATTGATTTTCTAGTTGAACTGACTACTAGACGTTGAACTAATTTTTGCCCAATCAGATCAATCAATCCTCAACCAATCAAAAATTTGCCTTAGCTAGTTGAAACTCCAACTGCCAAATGAGCCATTTTTGCTCCCCTTGACTTGTTGATCCTGATCAATCAACTTGTTCTCTTAAAGTTTGAGAAATGTGCAATTTTAAGGCTAAATACCTTGGGAAAAATCCAACTATTAATTGTTTAACCATTGAAAAACTTTTTAGAATGATTTTGTCCAATCTAAGCTTAGGTTTCTTTCATCTAATTTATGATAGTATGAAATTGATTTAGAATTTATGGATGAAACAAAGTGCTTTAATAAAATATAAAATGAAATGCATCATAATCCTAGTTTTTCAACAACTTTACAAAAGGATCCTAAGAAAAATTTGATATCGAGAAACCATCTCCTAAAGGTCTTCTCCTCTTCATTTCCTTTTGACTTCATGTTTTCTCGATCACCTCTTTAGAAAATTTTCTTGCCTAATCACACCTGAAATATAATATTTGATTTCAAACTTTGTTTTATAATTATCAAAATCGAGATTAACCAAACCTTATTATAATACTTATCAAGTATCATTAAGTAATTGGTAAACCATTACTCTTGAGAACACAACTATTACTTGATGACATGTTGTTCTCCATAGTATAACTTTAGTGAATATTAGATCTATTGTTAATCATAAATTCTCCCCCATTAATAGCTTGTTCCAAGTTACACCTAAATGTTTACATTTCCGTATTTGTAGTGTTATATATATATATATATATATATTATGTCCCAATTGACTTTATCCAACATTCTAAGGTGGGCCATAGACTTGAAGTTTATGTTGGATTTATTTCATACTTATAATCTATTATATTGTAATTTTTACTCTCTAACTTAATTTTATTGATTTTCTTATTATATATTTAGTTATTGAAAATTTGTAAAACAAATTAAAAAAGAAGAAAATAAAATGGTAAATGAAACTTTTTTTTAATTGGTTATCAAGAAAAATTTTGAGAGAAGGAAATTTAAATAGTTGGCAAATGCATTTTTCTAAATATTTGTTTTTGGGAAAAATATTTTAAAATTTTGAAATACTTTATGTTTTTTCTATCTCATTTTCTATCCCCAAATAATTTTCCTAAATATTTTTTCACTTTTCTCAGCATTTTTCCAGAACCTAATAAACTTGAACAAGTGTTCATTAAAAAAAAAAAAACATATTAGGATGAAGCAAATTCAATAATTTATTATTTTATTATTATTATCTACCATTTATGAGATATTTTTTTAGGGTAAAATTAATTACGTTTAATCATAAATTTACATAAAATTAAATTTTATGAATTAAGATGAAAAATAGTAACAAAAGAGTTGAATTTATGAGAGGCGTATTGAATCATTTGAATTATTTAAATAAAGTCTTTATTATATGAAATAAAAATAGAATTATAAATATTTTTATTTAATTAATTTTATTCTGATAATTAAGATTTTGAATTTTATGAATATATATATATATATATATATATATATATATATATAGATAGATAGATAGATAGATAGATATTTTTATTTTATTTTTTTTGTTTGAAATTTTTAACTCTAATATTCAAAATTGTATAATTAAATAAAGATTTAACTACTTCCCTTAAATAATACATTTTTATTTCTATCCGATATTGCATACAATACTTTATTTTTAAACAATGTCATGCCCTAAGTTGAAGATTTTAAAAATATCATGCCATAAATAGAAGGTTAAACTTGCAAAAAGAAATTATTTTCATACTTCAACAAGTACACTAGTTAAAAATTTGGATATTAAGAAAGAGAAATATAATAGGGGTCATTTTATTTTATTTTTATTTTTTAAGTATTTTAGTTTTAATTATATTTTAAATTTTTTAAATTTCTTATTTTGCTGTTGTTGGATATTAGTGAGGATGTTTGTCTCTAAAAAGAAAAAAAAAAAAAAAAAAATCCAATATCAGTTCTCATGCTTAAAAAAAATATAACTAAAAGGGAGATCAATTTTTTACAATTAAACATCTACTATTTACTTGTTAATTCATGTTATTTATATAAAATAAAAGGTTCATTTCGGAAAATAATTATCCTACCGTGTATATATTTTAAAATATTTTATTTATAAAATTTTAGGTTTTTTTATATATATATATATTTGCAAATTAGTGAGTTATAACCCACTTTTCCCTATTTTTTTTAGTCAATGGTATTATATTTAATCATTTAGGTAATATTTTTTAATAATATAAAAATTATATTTGATTATCTTAATGAGTATTTTTGAGCCACGAATGTATGAAGTTTGAATTATTTTTAAAATTTTTTATTTTATGTTTTTTTTCAAATGAGTATGTGGAAGCAAATTTTTGGGAATATTAAAGGAAACAAGAGAATATAAAAACCAATTTTTAATTCATATTTATTTTGTCTTTTTTATGGACAAGTTGTTGAAGTTGTCAATTGTAGAATAACTTTTCTTAGAAGTTTATGATTTATCTTTATTTTTATTTTTATTTTTAAAAATAAATTTGAAAAAAAAAATGTTAAAAAAAATCATTTTATATATTCATTTCTCTTGTCGATAAAGAAGATTTAAAAAGATGAAAACTAGCTTTGTGAATAAATAAATAAATAAATCATTTTTTAATAGCTACTCATTTTGAATAAAGGGCAGAAAAAGGTAGAAAATTTTCAAAAGAAGTTATTGATATTTCTTTATTACGATAATAAGGCATGTTTGGTACATGAAAATAAGGAGTCGGAATTAGCAACTCATTCCGTTTCTACATAAATCCAAATATTATATAGAAATATAAGATTTAGATACTAATAAATGAGACCAAATATAAGTCTAATATACTTTCCAACTGGTGTGTGTGGTCTATGCCATGCCATCTTGAACCTAGACCAAACTTACTTTCAGGCCTTGATTTTGGGCCTGAGCTCACTTCCAATTCTAGGTTGAAAGGCCAGCTTAGGCGGTTAGGCCCAGCTTCCCAAGTCTATGCCTCTCAAATCATTTCTAAGCTCTCCACCCATTTATAAACATGTATTGGCTATTTGTGTCATGGAAACTGAATGTGTTAGTTTGGTTTCTTCTTTGTTCTGTCATTTACTCTTATCTAAAACTTTCATTGGAACCTTATAAAATGTGAATATATAAGAAAAACAATGAAAATAGAGCTAAGAAGAACTAACATGGTTTGGTGAGGCACGTGAGTGATCACATGTTGTCCTAAAGCTGCTATGAGCTTCCTACATGCGGTGTCAACAAACCATAGGCACTCCAAGAAACAACCCCAATTGGCTCACAACAAAGTTTTTTTTTCTATGGGTACATGATCTAGTCACCCAAACAATATGAAGATCAAGGATGAAAATAAAACTATAAATTCTAAATACCACGTGAGCTGTGAAAGAAGAGAATGATCTTCGTAATATTTTAGGATTATTTTTCAAAATAAAGAAAAACCATTTCATAGAGTAGGAAGATGACCATTGTTGGAGTCTCCTTATCTCAAAATGGTCAATTCTATAAAAGGCTATAAAATCCAACCCAACGTTCGGATGAGTAAAAGTCAATAATTGCATTTGACTTATACGTCGCTAGAAGATATAATATCATAAAGCTAACTCTTCCATTTTCACAAAAGGAAATTTTGAGGTTTTATACTTTATATTTATATAAAAAATCCTACAATTTGAACATCATCACTGTTTTCAAATGATCAATTCAATGAATAAATCACCTCATCATGCTCATACCTCTCTCTCATTTGGAGATATAATCTTTGTAAAACCTGAGAAGCCAATTCAATTTGAGGATGTAGCTCATCACCAGCTAGAAATGAATGCATGCATGTTCCTATCTCAACCCAACTGCATCCTGCAGTCTTCTCAACTCCTCTTGCTTCCATCACCTCCCTGATCTCTACTGCTTCACCCCATTCACCGGTATCTGTGTATGAGTTGGCAAGAAGCACGTAGTTTGAAGAGTTGCACGGTTCATTGGCATAAAGATGTTCTGCAGTACGCCTTGCCATTTGTACATCCCCATGTAATTTACAAGCTCCTAGCAAGGCACCCCACATCACATTGTCTGGTTTAATGGGCAGTGCTAAAATAAGTGCCTCAGCCTCCTGTAATAGCCCGGCTCGTTCCAGCAAATCCACCATACATGTATAATGCTCAGCTTTGGGCTTGATCAGATGCTTGTCAACCATTTCCTTGAAATAACTATAACCCTCTTTTAACAGGCCATTGTGGCTGCATGCACAGAGCACACCAACAAAAGTGACCTCATTTGGGGCAATACCGGATGGCCCCAGCTGCACCATCTCATTGTAAAGCTTCAAGGCCTTCAGTCCCGCGCCATTCTGAGCATACCCACATATAATTCCATTCCATGAAGCAATATCTCTTTCTGGCATCTCCTGGAACGCCCTCAATGCATCCACCATCTCACCACACTTTGAATACATATCCACAACTGCACTTCCTACAACAACATCAGCCCCTAGTAGCCCAAACTTCAAGACACGTCCATGGAAATGTCTTCCCTTTTGGAATGCATTAGCATCAGCACAAGCACCAAGCAACCCACCAAAAGTGAAAGAATTTGGTTCTATGTCACCTAACTGCATTTGGTAAAACAACCACATTGCTTCCTCCATGTGCCCGTTTTGCAAGAACCCAACAATAATTACTGTCCAGGAAACAACATCCTGGTCAGGTATCTCCTCAAACAAACGAGAAGCTGAAGCTACATAACCACATTTTGAATATAAGTTTACCAAGGCATTGTTAGTAAATCGATCAGAGCAAAACCCACGTTCAATGATCAATGAATGGACTTGCATTGCTTCAAAAACTTGCCAGCGAGCTGCAAACTCATTCAAAACAATAGCATAAGTATACTCATCAGCAGAAATCCCTTCTCTACCAAGTTGTCTAAATAGCTCTATACTCTTGTCACCCCTTCCATAGTTGGAATAACAAGAGATCATGGCATTCCATGTAACCAGACCTCTTATAGGCATTTCATCAAACACTTTCCTTGCATCCCCAATCTCCCCAACTTCCGCATACATCCTAAGAAGATTGGTGCCTATAAAAGCATCCAAATCCGAACAACCTTAACAATATCTGCATGCACTTGTTGCCCAAATCCCAAATCACTACAAGGAATAATAATAGCATACGTGAAACTATCAGGCCTAACAGAACCGCAACGCATTTTCATGAAATGGGTCAAGGCTTCTCCCAATTTATGGTTTTTAACACATCCAGATAAAACTATATTCCATGAATGGCAGTCCCTTTTGGAGGTTCCATCAAAGAGCTTAATAGCTTCAGAGACTAAACCAAATTTGAAGTAGCCTGATAAGATGGTGTTATATGAAACCACACTGGGTTGAGGCATGAAGTGAAGAAGCTTGTGGGCATCAGTCAAGGCTTGGGAATTGATGTAGGCCTGAAGGAGGATGTTGCATTGATAGACATGGGCAATGAGCCCATTTTTGACAAGGGAAGCATGGAGGACTGGTGCCTTGTACATGTGACCATGTGAGTATAGCTCAATACTTCAAATATATTTACGGTGGGGAGTCAAGTGAAGTGGGTTAGGGCATGGTGGGTAAAACTAAATACTTATTACTTAAATTATTAAGTTAAATTTAAGTTAAATTATTAATTTAAAATTTATTATTTAATTCTTATTTTAATTATTAAGACTATTTAATTTAATTAACTTAAAATTTATTCTAAATTATCAAATTATCATATTTATCATCTTAAATTTTAATTAGAGTAAAGGAGGTCGTGGAATAATAATGAAAATTATGAAAGTAATTAGAACAAATAAAGGTAAAAAGATAAAATGGAGATGTGAACTTAAAAAAAAATTAATTGATTTTACTTATTACTTAAAATTATTTTTTATTTTAAATCGTACCATAAATTGTTTAACCAAATATACTTAATTTACTTAATTACTTAAATTAAATTATTAAATCACTTTAAGTTATTAAATTAATTTACTAAACAGCCTCTTAGTATATGTATAAATCAATTTAAAGAATATATTATAAGTTGCATTCAATGAAGTTTTTGTAAGGGATTCGACATGAATAAGCTTAACATCAACTTAAAATTACAAATCATGTTAGTTGAAAAATACTATTAAAATATAAAATAATTATTAATTATAATTTAAAAATAAAATCAAATTATAATGAATTTGATTGTCAAAATAAATTAAAATTCATTTTATTTGAAATCTATTTGATACTTAAATTCATCATAATTATCTTTCATATATTAATATAAATTAGGTGAAGTTAATTTACAAATGATGAAAAAAAAATTTCTTTTTTATTAGTCTAAGAAAAATAGAAATCTAAACATAACTATAGTAGAATATTAATCAAATCGAAGAGAGCCCATCAATAAAAAAATTTAATAAAATATCAAATACAAAATTACGATAAACTCATTTTTAATTAAATTTTATTTGATAATATATATTAAATGTAAATAAAATTAATTTTATAAACAATAAAATTAAAGGTAAAAACACATCAAAACACTTACAATGCAGAAGAAGAATACAAGGATTCCTTTTCTCCTGCTGCCTTGAAACCCAATTATGTATTCAAGTGCATTCGCGGGGATAGCTCAGTTGGGAGAGCGTCAGACTGAAGATCTGAAGGTCGCGTGTTCGATCCACGCTCACCGCATTTTTATGTCTTTTACCGTCAATAATCAAATCTCTGCAAGGCATTTCATCAAACATTTTCCTTGCATCCCCCAATTTTCCCAACTTCTGCTTACATCCAAAGAAGATCGGTGCCTAGAAAAGCATCCAAATTTGAACAAACCTTAACAATATCTGCATGCACTTGTTGTTGCCCAAATCCCAAATCACAACAAGGAATAACAAATAGAATACGTGAAACTATCAGGCCTAACAGAAGTGCATGCAATGGGTCAAAGCTTCTCCCAATTTATGGCTTTTATCACACCCAGATAAAACTATATTCCATGAATGGCAGTCCCTTTGGGAGGTTCCATCAAAGAGCTTAATAGCTTCAGAGACTAAACCAAATTTGAAGCCTGACAAGATGGTGTTATATGAAACCACACTGGGTTGCGGCAAAAGTGAAAGAAGCTTGTGGGCTCCAGACAAGGCTTGGGATTGATGTAGGCCTGAAGGAGGATGTTGTATTGAAAAATATTAAAAACATTGACAAAAAAAAAAATATATATATATATATATATATATATATATATATATATATTAAAAGAATTTAATGAATTTTTTCAAAATAATTTTAAAAAATAGTCAGAAATGTCACTAAAAATTTTTAATAATTTTTTAAAAAGAAAAATTCAACAATTTCACTAATAAATTTTTAGAATTTGCTTTGAAATAATTAAATATAAATCACTTGAGACATAAATTTTTTATTGAAAAAGTTATCTGTCACATGATAACATAAATTAATATAATACCATATTTAAAACTTAGGTATTCAATTGTAAATTAATAATTGATCGAACTTAAAAATCTAATGTGATGTTTGGTTCCCAAAAAATATTAAAGAAAAAAAAAATATAAAGAAAAATGATTTTTTGTTGTCCTATGGAAAATATGAAAAAAAAAAAATAATAATTAAAATTAATTAGAAAGATATGTATTTATAAATTATTTAATTTTTATATTGATGAGTTAAAATAAATAAAATAAGTTTAAAATAGTAAATAAAAATAATTTATTAATTTTTAATCTATTTTTAAATTTTTCTCTACTTTTCCTTTGTATTTTCTTTCTTTTACATTTTCTCTCAAATTTTGTGAGAATCAAACATCAAATTGGAAATAACCCATCCTAAAAACAAATTTAATAAAATATTAAATATTTAAATGAAATTAAAATTTATCATTATAAAAAGAAAGAATGGATAATAGAATCCAAAATTGATATCAACCACCACCATTTGGGATGCCTACATAAATATTGAATAATTAAAAAAAAAATCTAATTGATTTAGAAAATAATACAAATTTCTACCATATTTAAGTGAAGCTTCCATAAATCAAAAAGGAGAAAGAAAGAAAGAAAGAAATCATATCAAATCTACTACTAAACTAAATCATAATTAGTAACATATTAATCTAACAATTAAATTAATAAAGTTGAAGTATGAAAAAAAAAAAAAAAAATACTAAAATTATAACAGCAGAAAATTTATTACTGCGAGAATGAAACTAGGCTCCCTGTATAGACATAAACTTGTGTTGTATCCATCTGAAGACCGCCGCTGAGAATCTGTATGCATCTTAGACCATTGATCTTTGAATTGTAAGCCACCAACGTCTCATAGTGTTTCAGCAATATTTCACCATCTTCCATTAGACCTACCACTTCAATGTATTCATTGATAGGCACTCCATGTGGTGGTTTTATGTCAATTCTATACTCCCTCACCCACTCTTTCTTCTCGTAATCTTTCAACTTCCATATCTCAATGTGTGTACCCAATGAAAAATCGACCATACCCAGATAGCCTCTCAGGTCGACCAACTCAAACCACTTAGAAACTTTTGAGGAGAATTCTTGATGAGGGATTGACTTAAATTCCTCTTGTCTGAAGTCAAAAGAAATCACCATGCTCTTCAAATCATCAGGACTGAATTCATGGTTAACCAGCCAGTGCAGCGCACCATTTGCATATACACCCTTTTTATAAAGAGGATAACAAGGAACTTGGCTGATCTCTCTCCATGAGCTTGTGGTTCCCATTGTATATACCTCAGCACCCAACTGGTACCCTTGGTTGGCGCAATCAAAATCCCGAAAAAATACGCGGACAATCTTATACCTTTTAGTTGAAGAATCAAACCCCAATCCATACCTGTCCAAGTGTGGCCAGCGGGACATGATTATGGACCGTGGCAGCATGAGAAGCTCTCCTTTGAGAGGATTAGATACAAAGGCTTCCTCCTCTTTGCCACATTTTACAAAGCAAAGCAAACCGTGGCAGGAATTCTCTAAGTCATACCTCCCTCTGTTGGGAAACTCAAGAATAGCCTTGGGAGACGGGTAATGTTCTTTCATCAACTGCAGGTTGCTCTTTCTATGCTTGACATGAAACCAATGGATTAAAACCAGAGCTTCTTCACGAGTAGTGGCTTGAGCTAAGTGCATGTTGGGAAGACAAGGGTCGTCAATCAAGTTGCACCATTGTTTACATACGCAGCTTAATTGGAAAAGCCACCTTATGGGTATTCTTGAAAAGATTTCCAAGATAAGCTCCCTTGGAATTTTTTCATTCATGATTCCGTTTTTCCATGGCTTATGAGCTAAGCCTTTATATATATATATATAAAGAGGGAGAGAGGGAGAGAGGGAGAAGGGGAGAGAGGGAGAGATGTTATTTGTAGTTGCCTTTCTTGGAAGTCTATTAGGATTAGGAAACACAGGATCGGGGTAGTTGCCTTATTTGTGAAGGAGTTCTATTTGCAAAGACGTTGTAGGGACTTCTATGAATTCCGATTGGACCGAATCTGCATCAAGTATATTTGATACTTAAAACTATATATATATATATATATTAATAAAAAATGATCATAATATAAAAAGATATCACTATAATACAAAAAAATTAAATACAAAAAAAAAAATAATAATATGCTTTGAGCAAAAACCAATATTTTTACCATTTTATTTTTATTCTTCTTATTTTTATATTTTTTTTCTTGTTATTAAATTTGATAAAAAAAATTCATAATCAAAGAGAACTCACCACTAAAAAAAATCTAATAAAGTATCAAACACAGAATTACAATAAATTCATTTTATTAAAATTTATTATATAATATATATTAGGATTTAAATAAATTTAATAAAATTTAAAATAAAAACAATATATATCAAAAACTTATGTTTTATTTAACAAAATCTAATTTTAGATTTTATTAATAGGGATAATAGCATTGATATTATTTCATATTAAAGGAATTTGATAAGTAATTAATAAAAATCGAAAGAATTGATAACAATATTGGTAATTTTCCTTTTAGGGATATATTTTAATATGGAAAAAAAATTGAGGGCCTTACCTAAATTCATTGAATTCCCATAAATTATTCTATCTCCTTTTTTTTTTCTTTAAAGAACAAAGTCTACTAGATTTTGTTAGCGACTAAGTGGTGACAAAGTATAGAAATTGTGAATTATAATATACATAGATAGATCTTCATTAAAATGTTTGTGCTTTCAATGTATCGAATTAACAAAAATATTAAAAATATTAACAATAATAATTATTTGACTTATGAAAAAACACATGTATTTTAAAATATTTTTAAATAGATGAAGATAAAACGAATTTATAAAATTTGAATTTTTTTTTTCTATATAGTTTTAAATTAATGAATCAAAACTCACTTTTTCCAATATTTTAATTCAAAATTTTGCCAGAAAATAAATATTCTTTGGTCATCGTGAGATGGCATACTCCCCCAAAATTAAAAAATTAAAAAATTATTAATAAAAAAAAGAATGAGTATATATTTTTACCCATATCAAACCCTATTAGTATGAAAGTATTGAAAATGTTGATAAAGTTATGACCATCAATCACATTATCATCATCCTCGTATGGTATGTTTATAAAAATAAATAAATAAATAAAATAAAAAGTAAAGTATGAAAAATCTGACCCATGTTGAATGCTTGAGGGGCCCGTGATCACTAAAAGTGCACTCCTTTTCAAACTTTGTTTTTTTTGCCCCTTCAAGTTTATATTTTTCATTAAAGCCAAATTACATCTTACAACTTCATTATTCACCAAATAAACTCAATTATACTCACCTATAAAATAAAAATATTAAAATATAATTAAATTTTTAAAAATAAAAACTAAATATATCAAAATAAAGCATTAATTCCCATCATTTGTTTATTTTTTATCTTATATATATTTCAATATCTAACTCTCTTGTTAATTAAATAATACTATTTTTAGGAAAAAAAAATATATTTAAATATGATGTTTTCATTCCCTATAAATAGAGTAGATTGTATTGTTTTTTAGATACCAACTTCCACAGACCATTCAAAAGAAAAGAGTGGGAAGGAGGTCTGAAAAATTATTTCAATGGATAATACTTAGCAAGGAATTCAAAACTTTTTCAAATCTTCAAACAGGACTTCAAGGAATTTTTAATTTTTTCAAAGTCTCGACCTTAAGTTTTAATATTGAAATTTGAAAGACCTTTTCCATTGGGATCAAGTTGCTCAAACCTTAATCGATGTTGTTCAAGTCACATCAAAATTGAAATAAATCCAAAGTCAAGTCACACCAAAAGCCCAAGTCATACTAAAGTGCAAGTGAAGGCTAACTCAAGGTAACACTCAAATCAAATTAAAACTTAACTAAATCAAGTGAAACCTCAAATTAAGCTCAAACCATTTAACGTAGACTTGAACCTCTCGTTTTTTACAACTTAGAAAAATAAAGAATCTAGACAACAAGATAAAGACCATTGTCCTTTATAGCTATATTTGATTGCCTTTATATATATATATATATAGGGGTTACAGTTTCTGTTGGTGGGTTATGTTCGTATTGTGTCAAAATTTTGATGTTTTATTATATAACTTAATTCAAACCTAATACAAATGATAATTGTGTTAAAAACATAGACCCAATGCTATCAATTTGTGTCGGGTTGTGTTTGTATTATATCAAATCCTAAGTATTCTACTATATAACTCAACCTAAATCTGACACGAATAATAATTGTATCAAAAACATAAACCTAAGTACTACCTAATTATTAAACAGATAACACATCATCTTATAACCTATTTAACCTATTTAATAATTAGGTCTTTCTATTTAATAATCATGTTGAATTAGTTTTTATATATGTTTATATGATTCATATCTCTATCAAATATGTTTATGACTCAAGTGACTTATTTATTTAAAAATAAATTAAAAATAAGTCTAATGTTAATTAAATAATTTAAAGATATAATTAGGTTAATAGCAAGATTATTAAATCAATTCAGATTAAATTTGTGTTATGCAAGTTGATAAAAAAATTACATATTTATTAAATGACAGATTGACATGAATTTTATCTAAACTCATTTATATTTAACTCAAACCCATGAAAATCTTGTTGGGTTCATGTGATATTGGTGAATTGTATTAAACTTTGCAATCAAGATATATTTGAAATATTTTAATCATAAATATTATTTATAAATAATTAATTATTTATTTACTAATTTTTTAAATTATTAAATAATTTCTAAATAATATTAAACATATTTTTAATTGGAATGCAATACAAATTTTATTTTAAATAAATATAAAATATTAAAAATAATATATTTTTCATTTTTTTTATTTTATAAATTAAATATAATATATTATTAGATATAGATCTTTTGGATCTCATCTCCATTGAATATGATAACCATCGGATATATTCATGATATACCAATTGATTTTTTTGTACAATTCAAGGTAAGAAATAATATGTCGGATTATGAAAACCTCAAATTTTACAAAAACAATAAGCTCATGAAAAAACTCATTAGTTTAAACTTCAAAGTTAAAATTTACAACTAAAAATAAAAATATCGAAAATTATGGATATATCGGTACTTCAATTTTATGGATATATGGGCATATATTTTGATACAAAATATCGACTGACCTAAAATTGATTAAAACTTATAAAAATGTAAAAAGAAAACTCTTAAAAATGAAATTAGAAATATAATAGATATTTTAAAGTTATTTTGTTCAAGAAATTGATATACGTATAATATAATTTATTATATTTCATAATAACATTGTATACGTTGATAAAAAAAATATAAATTTCATAAATATATATTTATTATTAAATTATATCAAATATTATTTGATAATAATATTGTGATATTTGATTATACTTTATATAATTTTAAAATGTATTTAATATTAAAATTATAATTTATTTAATATATGTATAATTTTTAATATTTAATTAATATATTAATGATATTAAAAATATTATGAAGAAAATTATCATGATAATTTTTATATTTTTGGTAAACAATTAAATGAAAATTTTTTATTTAATTATAAAATAATTATAATTAATTTGTTTATTAAAATATTATTTTAATATTATGTTTATATGATAAGTATTAGGTTATATATGTTTGGTGTGGGCTATATTACAAGAAGGAAGCTTGGCCCAGCTACCACATGCGTCTTTTGGTTGGGGTTCGATCCCCCTCAGCTGCGAAAAATTCAGGTGAGTTTTAACTTTGATCGCACTACGTCGACCAAGCTAAAATATCGCGATAAATAGCGGAAAATAGATAAAAGTGGCGATAAATTACGAAATATCGGATAAAATCACGATAAAATTTACGAAATATCGGATCACCTTCAATATATCGTGTCGAGGTACGCCGAAACACGATATTTTAATCCATGTTTACAACTAAGCCATTTTCGGCTATTCACAGGGAAATCCCTGGGAGGAACAGTGAGTAGAGGTACCCATTTACTTCTCTTCAATGGAGTCTTCTTCTTTGAGCTTTTTCTCCACACTGAAGCGTCCGTTAAGCACAGGTAGTAACATTAGTAACTTCAAACCCAAAGGGGCTCTTGTGGAAGTCTCCGCCTGCTCTTACCAGAAGTTCCTTCACTTTGCTTTGGATGAAACCAAACGCCGCACCCATTTACTTCCTTCCCCTTTGCAGGTACTGTTTGGTTGCCTAGAGAATATTGGAATATGGGTTTGTTCTAGTTTTGAAGTGCTTCAAGAAATGTGCCTTCAATTCTCTAGAAGGATGCTGAAATTTCAACTTAGTGTCTTCTTTGTATTGTCTTGTCATTAACTTATTTGTTTTGATTTCAGATTTTTGTTCCATGTGTATTCAAATTCTTGGCTGAATGAGGGTTTGTTTACCCTCTCCACTTTTGAGCGTTTTTGCAAGTGGGTATTGAAAATTAGAACTAGCTTGTGATCCTGTAAGCCCTAATGGACTTTTTTGATGATTAGTGTGATTCTGAGTGTGAATGGGTTCCATGTTCTATAATTAAAAGCAAATGCTTTTGATGTTGACCATTTGCTCTAAAAATCAATGCTAAGTGATGTGGCTAAAAAAAAAGTTTGGAATCAGAATAGTGGTGGTCATCTTTTACTTTGAAATGAGAACCAGAGATCACTGCATCTATTTTAGTACTCATTTTGGTATAAATTGTTAGATTATATAATACTCAGTCATAGATAATTATCAAACCGGGTTTAGGGTGCCAGAGTGTTTGTTTTGCCTTTTTTTTTTTTTTTGGTCATTTTAACTTCTGGAAGTTTTGGAGTAATTAGCTTTACGTTACTGCAACTGAGTTGGGTTGTTCTTTCTCTTGGATTCCTTCTTGAGCAAACCAAGTCACAGATCAGTTAGCCAAGCAAGGAGCAAAGTATATGGCCTCCTTTGTTGGAGATTTACTTTCCCCTTTTGGGTCCAAAGTTTTTTCTCCTGGTTATGTGAGGGGTTTTTTAATGGGGAGGGTCTAGTTTTTGTGGTTCTATTTCTTGGTTACTTTCTACCATTTTTTGTACATTTTTGAAGGATTGTTTATCCTTCTTGTATTTATCAACTGTTTGATGAATGAAAATGTTTGTTTCTGATAAAAAATATTAGTTTTAAATTAGCAATATAGGGACTTGTTAGTTAAAGGAATGTATATGATTGCATAATTACATTATTGCTTGCAAGAAATGTTAAGATGCAAGATATATGCTTGACGTATGTGTATGTCTGAAACCATTGTAATGATTAATATATTCATTTTTTTCTGTTTTAACCGTAAATGTGGATACTTAATGGCTTGAACACTTGGTCTTTTTACACTGAGGTCAGTTCAGAAACCCTCCTTGGAACCCATAGTCAACAGGTCATTGGCCATCATATATTGCATTATGAGTTCTTACTATGGTCTTAATTGTCTGTCAATATGTCAAGATCTCTGTCCTACCTCAAATATCTTCAAGTGTGCATAGAGTTTATATCAGTTAGTTTTTTTCTTTTTTCATGGAGTCCTTCTTGTCTGCTATTCTTCTCAACGTTATGCTTTTATGACACAAGGAGAATTTCAATTCCATGATGGCCATGGATGGAAAAGCGAAGCTTCAAATGGTGTCATTCCAAGCTCCCAAGATTAGACTCCTCCGTAATTTGAGCATTGAAGCTAGTGAAGGAATGCAGGTATTGTTCTTCAATATTTCTGTTGCTCATGTATTGTGACATTGTCTTTTATGGAGCTTGATTCCATTATATTATTTCATTTAATTTTTTTTCCTTGTATAACTATTTGATGCAACTGTGGGAACTTGCAATTGCATGGACTTCCTATGATTTGGTGTAAGAATCTTTCTTTAATGTGACATCAATAATTTAGTCTGCTCTAGGACTTCAGAATTTTCAGAACAATTTTCACCAACTTTGATGGATGACATCATCCACACAGAATTTTCTTTTATAATTATCTGGGTACATTCATCATCTACTCATGATGTATGCATGTATCTTGGATTTCAAGAACCTTCATTGTGCTTTAGTCCCACACATGTTAGTCTCTTCACTAAGAGGTCAATTGGTTCCTGATCTACTATACTATCTTCTGTATTAGCATCCTCATTAGCTTGAGTTGGTTATATTGCAGCTTATTAGTTTCTTGATGCATGAGTTCTACTAATATCAGAATTCAGTATGCTATTCTTCTCTATGATTCTTTGTTAGAAATGATTTTATATGAAGGTCTATCCTAACTATCAAGCTAATCCAATATTGAACATGATGCCTGGATGGTTTGGGAACTCAGATGTGATCTTGATGAATGTGCACATAGTCGAGAAAGGTAAGTTCATAAAATGACCAAGATATTATTATCATATAGATTTTCTCTGATGCATACAAGCAGAGATTTTCAGATTGGAAACCTTGAATTGCAATTCATTTGCTCAGACCTTGTGCTATAATAGTGTGTAGATTCTTTGTAATAAATATGTATGGCGTTCTTTGTCCTAATTCTGTCTTCAAAATATGCATGCAGATTTTGGATTTTGCTGTGTTCCCAGAACAAGAGTTTGATCTACCTATATTTTGCGCCAATTTTTTCACCACTCCTACCACGAACATTATTGTGTTGTAAGCTATCTTCTTTCTTTTTCTGCTAAGGAACATGATTAAGCTGGCTGCCACTGTCTTCTAGAAGTAAATACATTCTGTTACGTAGTCACAAAAAAACTGTTTTCATAAATTATGATGGAGCCTCTCCAAAAATTTTATGGAAACACATTTCTGATGTTTATTTCCCCTCATAAGAAACACTTGTGCAAGGCAATGTCATGCTTCCTGCTGAAAACCTGAATTTCTAGAAAGTTGTTATAACTTCGGTAAATTTATTTCAAGTTTAGGTTTGCCTTAAATTTTCATTTAGCCCAATTTTATGTGTACTTATATGCATATGCATGCATGCATACATGTCATTTTGAATGACAAGGTGGAGATAACTGATTGGTATGGGAAAAGCTTGATT
Source organism: Vitis rotundifolia (assembly GCA_030254885.1). Taxonomy (NCBI): domain Eukaryota; kingdom Viridiplantae; phylum Streptophyta; class Magnoliopsida; order Vitales; family Vitaceae; genus Vitis; species Vitis rotundifolia. The sequence continues at coordinate 11,971,753 of CM058156.1, forward strand.
TATCTTGCCTGATTTCTGTAAATTGCACAATTTATCAACCTTAAAACATCCTAGTTGGCTAATGCTATTGCTTGATGATCCATTGACATGTATGTACAAGTTTTGCAAGGAAAACAAGACAGAAAACAAGTTAAATGAAGGAAAAAAATCTGAAGGAAGGACTCTACACTACCCCACTGGTCTCATTAATTTCACTAGGCCCCCTGGTGAGATTAACAGGCCCCCCAGTGAAATGACCTGGGAGGTTTACTACCCAGGAGCCACTGCTGTCTGCTACCCCCCTTACCTAACTAGTCAGCAGCCCCCTAGCGAAGCCTCCACAACCCTGATGTCTGCTACCTCTGCTCCCTTAGCAAATCAGCCTGCAGGCACCCCTAGAAAAGTTAAACCAGAATTTTCCGGTCTTCTTTTCCAATAAGCTCACAAGTTACCCCTCGCAAAGATACTGTTCCTTTTTAAATCATCCTAGCTTCAATCCTTCGAAATGAACGCATTCCCCCCGACACCTATGACAACTGTACAAGTCCATGCATGACACCTCTGCTACTCTGCAAATTATGAAGCAATGCGGCAACCAAAAATCTCAGGAACCCGCCTCACCCCATTGTAGACTTGAGCTGCAAAAATCCTACAAAGAGCTAATTTGGGGGCAAGTGAACAAAAAGCAAAAATAGAGTTAAATAGTTGATAGAGTAGTTAGGTTAACTTATGCTTTGTGCATATGTGAATTCTAGAAAGACAATTCAAGAATTTGAAGTCCATCATGTTGTCCTCTCTATAAAATTCCTTCTGTTCTTTTCATTTTCACCATGAGTAGCTAAACCAAAAGTCAAGGTGTAGGGAGGTGGAGACATCTCAATCTTGCTGCTCTCAGCATCTAAGGGAGTCTCATAGCCTCATGTTCCTGAATTTTCTCAGCTACTAGAGTGATGAGTTTGAGCTTGTTGAGACAATGAACTAGCACTAACCTCTTGCTGTTATCACTACTCCCCAGTTGCTTGGAAAGCCTTGGACGGGAAGTCGATGATAGAGTAACAGCTGTGTGTGGAGCCTCCTTTGTAATTTGACTCAAATTGGCCAATAGTTATTGGATATAGTAGAAGAAAGTGAGGACTGGAAAAATATTGAGTGGTGATGCCTATCCAAGGTATGGGCCACACACACTCACAATGCTCAAATTAGGTAGGATAATTTCTCAACCTCCTGAACCTTGAGATTCTCTAGTTCTCTTGCACATTTTCTTAACAAAATACCATTGGTTAATCATCTTCTTACATCCCTTCCCTAACACACTCTACCATTTGCACCAAGTATCCATGACTGTCAATGCCTGAGGAAAAATGACACCTAACTCTTGTCAAGTACTAAAATTGTGATCCTTTTGCTTGAGGACTCAACATTTCATCATTCAGCCACTGAGCACACTCTTGATAAGAACCACCAAGCAATAACCATATGTTGGATGTGGATAATTAATGTAATAATTCATCCCTCCATTAGTGTGATCAACCTTATTGATAAGCAATTCAAAGAATCTATCAGCAATAAAATTCTACTCCTAAAGGAAATAAAATACTAAATGCAGTTGAAGTACTAAACTAAAGTGATAAGAATTAGAACTAAACAGAAAGCTAATTTAATAAGAGTAGAAATCCTAATTTTAATTTTAATGCAAATAAGAATTCTAATTTGAATGAAAATGCAAATTGTTCTTATCCTCTATGCCTAAAATAAACTTGAAATGAATGGTCTATATGATAGCATTCGCCATGGATTAAATCTTGTAATTACTTTCCCTAACCTCTTCTTCAAACCCTTAATCATAGAAGGCTATGTATTTTATTGTTTTGCACTCCTCCATGAAGGCCAACATTCACTGCAGCCAACTTAGTTTCTCTAGAGTTTAGACCAATCCATTAGCCGCTAGCCACCACCACCTTCATGTATGTGTTGGCATCTTAGATCTAAGCAACAAAAACAATACTAATTTTTCAAAAATTGATCTTTAGGGGTAAAGTACTAACCTTTAGGTCTAGATGTTCCCAAACCTTAAATTCTAAGTGTTGAAGACAACCTTGAAGTTGTTAGGAGTCTCGTAAACCCACGGTCTTCAGCCCCATGACTCAACTTTGTTCTTGGCACACTTCCGGTGGAGCGGAAAGAAGGGTGGAGGCTATGTCTCTTTTTCTCTCTAGATGGTGGAAGACAGAAAGTGATGGAAACCCCAACCCCTAAGGGGTATTTATAGGGCTCTTAATTGGGCTTAAGTGATTTGAGCCTACATGGGCTTGAGTCACTTAATCTGTCCAAATTGGGTCCTAATTGATTAATTAACCCAACAAGGTCTACTAATTAATCAATTAGCTAAATCCAAAGATTTGTTCACTTACCCCTGTACAACCTTGCGTAATTACCAAAATGCCCTTATGCACAAAAGTGAACCTAGAGCTAATCCGATCCTTATAACTCGTGCCAACAAGGTATATGAGTTCAGAGCAGGGACCATTAGGATCCATAGGAGTATTGGCTCCCTCATAATTCAATTCGAAGTTGATTTAACATCCTACTACAAAGAATTAACTGAATTCAAGTTTTCTATGTAAATAACAAGAAGACACTATGTGTTTGGATCTGTGACTTGCTATCCATTGTGTTCAGGTCTCCCCGTGAAACTGGTGTCTGTGGTCCAATAAGGTGAAAACTATCAATCTTTTGAGACTACCTCTACTATCTTGAGTTACAGATCCTCTTATTATATGTTTAATTGACTTGTCTTAGCTCTCAAAGAGCCTATGTCAAGTTCCACTTAAGGAACTACTATGGTCATAGTTTTCATGAACACACCTCTTTAAGATCACCCAATGGGAGATTCTATCTCAATTCTATGAGATATCATAGTGCCTCTATTGAGAATACTTATTGTTATCGACTTCCATTAACAGTGACCCAATTCATAGGGAATATATGATTAACTTACGATCTCACCCATAGGTCAAAACCATTACTAATTTTAGTATAAGCTCAATATTCTCTTAAGGTTGAGAGACAACATAATGAAGTAGCTTGGTGAAGTCATAACTCATCGTAGGTCTTGTCTAATGTGTAATCATAAACACTAGTGCATATACCATGGGAAACCTATTTTGATAGCCAAGATCAGTCATTCCTCCAATTAGAAGGTGGTGTACTACAACCTCTAATGGGTTGCCTAAACCCATGAATCGGCTGTGAACAAGTCATTTATTTGCAAGAAACCCATGACTTGGATCTTTCGTGCAACTCTTAATGCACTCAAGTTACGTACAATGCAAAAGATGGAGACAAGAATGCTCATAAAGCGTAATGCATGACATAAGAATAGAAAAAAGTGAAACTGGAATATCATTAAATAATGAATTCCAAATTTTGTTACATCATGTCATGCTTTTAAGGGCTCTATCCTAACAGTATGCTCGTTGATTGAGGCCACAACAAAGTTTTTCCTATCATCAATTCCTTTCCTCCTTTTGAAGCACCAGAATTGCCTTCTTATCATCTCGCCATTGAAGTTTTCACCCATCTTATCGTCCTAGTCCTACACATCATTCCCATGTGTTTCTTATGATTCTGATTAGCAGAAGGAACCAAAAATATTAGAAGCTTACCTAAGATTTAGTTTTTTTTCTTACCTCTTATGGAGTTACACCAACCTGGTTTCCTTTGTTTCAACATAAGCATGCTGCCTTTTCTAACTCTGGATGCCTCTGTTTTATTAGCTAATGGCTGAAATATTACTATTCCTATAATTTGGAATCAATTTGGTTTCCTGGATTTTGTAGAGCACTCAAGAATCTGGAACTTAGCCTTGATTGATCATTTATAGGGACCTCAACCCTTTGCATGATGTCATCAATCGGAGGGATTACAAGGAGAAGTACTACAAAAGCTTAATGCCTCTTGGTCTCAAGTATGCAGAGGTATTGAAGAAAAAAAAATGCTTAGTTCCACTATCTAATCCCAGTCTCATGTTGACTTAACACAGATTTCATGCAGCTTTTACCTTGGGGAGGAAAGCTTACAAGTGAGTCATTGAGATTTTTCTCACCAATTGTGATATGGACTAAGTTTACTTCAAGCCAATACAAGCATGGTGTCCTATATTCTGCTTTCATGGATTACTACAAGGTATAGTCCTAAAAGGTTTTAGCATCCTGCTTTGTCTCGAGGTCAATTCCCAATTGCAAGTTGTTTATAAGAATTTAAATTTACTTGAATTTGTTAGATCCTGTTTGCATGGCTGGCTATATAATTCAAAATCCAATTTTGTGTTACTACTTTCTGTTGCATTTTTAGGCATGGCTTGAGTTAATGGAACAAGCTGCAGAGGAGAGAGAGACTACACAAATTATTTGCAATCGTGAAGCACAGCATAGGTATCTAACATGGAGAGCAGAAAAGGTAGTCACTGGTATTCTCTCCAGCTTTGTTTCATTCAGCCCATATCTGTGAAACCTTTGTGATTGGCTTGAAGGCTCCACTGCATATTTGCTTGTAAAATTTATGAATGTCTCTCTTTGCTTTTGTCTGTGATGGCTATATATTACATGAATGCATGAATGCACTAGAAAAGATAGCTGAAGTTAACTCTAGGTTGGTTGGGATGCATGCAAAATCCACCACCACAGTTTGGATCCCATTTCAGTGTTCCTTTTTGTCTCTCTCTGTGTGCTAGCACGTCCGCACACACGCATGGTGGGGTTGGAGTGGTGGAGAAGATCCAGGGTGCTTGCTGATTGATAGACTGCTATAGCCTACTAGTGTTAGAATTGCATCTAAAATTAAAACTGGGGTTAAGACGTCTTGGTTTGTTCAATTTAGCTCTTTTATGGTAGATGGTCAATGGAGATTTGCTGACGAGTGAGACAAACTGCTGTAGAGATCTTTTTGATCAGTAAAACCGCTACAGAGATTTTGTTCTTACCAACCACTGGTGTATGTGCTAAAAAGCAGAGAGTTGTCCAAATCTCATTATGTTGCCCATGAGTTGGGAGCCTTTCTGTTGCTGTTGGGTCTGTGAACAAGGAGCCATTCAGAGGGCTGATTCCTCTGGTCTATATTGATTGTCAGTGCTGAAACTCAAAACTGTTTCCTTATTATTTCTTTAGGACAGCTTCCTTCCTGTTTGGTGTATCTGTGTTTCTTGCATACCAATGTGTACGGGTTGTTTTCTGGTTACTCAGAAGAAATAATTTAAAAGAATAAATAGAACTGGACTAACTCAGGAAGGGATGTGCTTACCACAACAGGACTGAAGTTGACATCCTTCAAGTGGATAACAGGAAGATTATTACATTCTTTTTCTTTTTTTCTTTTTTCCTTTTTCACTAAAAGAACCTCTGCATCCAAATGATCTATTAAGAAGCCCTATAGAGTTGTTTTCCTGATTCACTATTAATCATATCTTTCCAAACAAATATTAATGGGTATAGAGACAAGGGATCAGAAATAGTTGGCACAGGTAAAATCATAGTATGTCTTTTTGTGGTTATAACCATCTGGACTGCCCTTTAAGCTTTTCCTCGATACATTTGCTGATGCAACTCCCGAAAACCAGGATCCAGGTCATCGAATTCTGAAAAAGTTGATTGGTGAGAGCCTCTCTAAGGTATCATTTCTGAACTAGTGAGCTTTCTGATATTCTGCCAATTATTGCACGGTTCTCATATTTTATTATGTAGGACCTGGTGAGGAGCTTCCTTTTTAATGGAGTTGATGAACTAGGAACCAAAACATTTCTTGATTACTTTCCTGAGTACTGCTGTGAGAATGGAACTATAAATGACAAACGTAGTATCATTGGAAAGTCTTTTGAAAGTCGGCCCTGGGATACATCAGGAGAATTCATCGGTAACCATCTCAAAAACTATAGTTTAGCACTGGCTTTTAACCTGTTGCCTTTGTATTACTTCTTTCTTCATCTTCCCTTGTTATTTCCTGTCCTAAGTGTACAGTGCAACTGCTGTCAAACATTTCTCAGTTCTTCTAGTGTACTGATGTGATTTTTAACCTTTGTTTCTCTCCATTTTTTAAATGTCTGATCAATGTGCAATATGGCACATGCCAGGGTCTCTCCCTAGCTTGAATGAAGGAAGAGGTTTGTCATAGGTAGCTGAGAGGCAACCTATGAACATGAATCTTAGATGTAGCAGCTGCAGCTGTAAGGAGAATACCCAGAAAAGCATGGGATTAATGGTGGTGATAGAAGAAGAGATGTTGGTTATGGCCCTAGATGGAGTGCAATGGTGAAACTGGATGTCTGCTGCCAACTCCATATTGTTTGGGCAAAGGTTGTCGTATCATTAAGCTGAGTTATGTAATTTTCTGAATCCTTTTTTCTCAAGGGCACTCTGTTGTGTTGGTGATACTGCAGTTTTTTCAATTTCAAAATAAAGAACTGTATCAATGATTCATGGGTACTACCTTTTTGTTTTGAAAACTCAAGAAAGAAATTTTGCAAAGGGTTTCAATTTCAAGGGCTAATTAAGAAGGGATAGAATCAAAACCACACTATACAAAGAGTTTTCAAAGCATATATTTTAGTGTTTTTTTTCTCCTCTTTTTTTTTTTTTTTAATTTTTTAAACTCTCTTCTTTCTTTCAAAATGAAGTAGCCTAATCCAAACATTGGATCACTTTTTCTAATAATTATGAACTTCTTTAGCTCTAAAGCTATGTTTGGTTCCGAAAAATTTTGAGAGAGAGAAAATAACATGTATATATAAAAAGAAAGAATAAGATGAGGAAAATGAAAAGCTTTAGGGAAAAAAAGATTAAATTATTGAAGCATGTACTTCAAACACTTTTCACCTTTATCCAAAGAAAACAGGGAAACAAAGCCAAAAACTTTATACAAATCACTTGAAGGAAGATTAAGTACACGAGTTAACTGGGAAAGAAAGGAGAATGTAACGACACATATTACAACGATATACAATTCATGGTGATGAGTAACAATTGACCTCTTTCAACTCAGAACATCTTGTATGGTACAAATGAAAGAAGCTGGTGAGCTTGGGGTTTCAATTATTTGGCTTCAGCAGTTTTGAATAGCTCCTGCCACTTCTGCGGATCACTTCCTGGACCATCTCCCTGTAAGATATGAAATCAGCCAAGGGAGATGGTGATGTTGGTGATGTTTCAAGCAGGACAGAATATGCTAAAAATCAAGGTGGGGGGTGGGGGTGTGGGAATTATTCCAAATGGTATCCAATTCATTACATGAATCATCAAATTCAAAACATACATGGAAGAGATGGAATACACTCCACTGAAAAATCTCTCCATTCCAACGCTGTTTTAAATGAATTCATTTTGTTCACCATAGCAATGGATGCATCTATCCGTTGCCAGCGTTTCAGGGAATTGGAATCATCGTTCCAGCTACTTGAAAATCCCATTTCAAATGACTCCATTTTTGTTTTGCAATGAACCTAAGAGGATGGCTTTTCACATTCAACCGGTATAGAATATAAAATATAATTACCTTATTTACATGGCATATCCAAGCAAACCCTAAATATTATTTCAAATATTATAATATAATTACCTCAACTGAATTGATTTCATAAATTTTGCCTTCAGTAAATTCCATGTCCAATGCCTGTATGCAAGCTTCAGCAACTACAATTCTGCTAACCTCTCCAACAAGTTTATCTCCTGAGACCAATAACAAAAGCATTAAATCAAAAGAGATATGGATAAGATAAAAGAGGAAAATGTCCTAAAAGCTGAGGAAGCAAATAATGTCAACTATTATTTAAAGGCAATATAAAACCAATTGTCCCTTTCCATGCTTCTATGCTAATACTGTTATATTGGCGTCCATCAGAATGGTGGCCATGGATTAATTGGAAACTATTCTTGTTTTATAGTAGATTGAAATATATCAATTCACTAATTTGTTACCGAGTACCAAACAAGATGGTGTCAAGTCCTAAGAAATGTTTTAAAACTCAGACAGCAGGTTGATCTGGTGACAGGACTGTTCAGTTCAACCAACTCTGATCTTGGGCCAGCCAAAGTCAGCCCATTGGCATGATCATTGAAATTGTTGGATTTACTGTATTTGTTTACATGCACGTACTATATTACACCAAAGTAACTCCATTCTTAAAGTTCCTTCTAGTTGGAAAATAAGCTTTACTGAAGAAACTCTACTGTTACATCCCTAATTAGAAATTAAATATTTTGAAATGTTTCTGTTAGTGTGATACTATAGCTAGATTAAGTTGACAATTGTAGTCCAAAAGCATTAGTCCAATGCTATTTAATTTCAAAGGCACTTGTCACCTTCAGAGCAAGGCTCAAGATACAAGGTGGTCAAGCAAAGTAAGGTAGGAATGTAGTATGAGCATTGGTTAAGTAATGGTAGGTGAAAAATGGGATTATGATTTATGAACAAGTCGAAAGGTTTCAAAGGTGCTTGAATGCTCAAAGGAGGGCTTGAGCAAACTCAAAGCATGAGAAAATAGCAAAATAGGCTTAAGCGCTCCTCAGGATTTGTACCAAAGTTATTAGACTTCCTACTCTAGTTTACCCTAGGGTTTTGTGCCTATGTAAAGGCAAATATTTTCGTAACTTGTGGGTGAGAAAAATCATTATCATTATTCTATCTACAAAGTTCCAAAATTTTCAAAAAACTTTCAAGAAGATTTTGAAATGTTCCTTCGATGGACAATCAAGGTTAGTAGGGTTGCATGCCTCAGAAGGACTTGAGGTGAAGATCACCAAGGAGCACGAGGGTGTAATGTTGAAGACATGAAGAATAGTACATGAGCTGGTTAGAATAAATCTATTGGAAAAAGGTTGCGTCTAAGATTTTGCGAATTTTCTCTATAGTTGACTACTTGGATTTGCTTTGATGAACAAGTTCGGAGGGGTTTTCCATGTATATCATGAAACTCACTTTATTACTTTTCTTGTTCAGTTTTTATGATCATATCCAATTAATCTGAAAAGTAACTTGATCCAAATGGGAAAATTAAAAAATTGTCTTAATCTTGGTTGGACTACCTATTTACACCCCTCTAGGTGTTTGATCAGATCCACTATGTTGGTGTTTTACTTTTGGCATACCCTCCACAAGTCATTCTGCTAGACTCATAAGTTTCTACATGCTAGATCAACATATGTAAGCAGCATTCAGTCCAAAATAGTTGCGAGCACCTGATATTGGAGGCACAGTAAGAGATGCACAGCCCAACCTTTCTTCTATGAGGGTTATGAGATACACCCCGACTAAGCTGGTGAGAATCCTCAATGACAGTTTAACCAGCTTGTTTGGGTGCATTGACTGGTTTTGAAAGTTGAAACACTAATCCTGATAGCCGGTAGCCAGAAAAACCACTCAAGTTTTTTTTATTTTTTTTGTTTGAACTGCCTTTCTCCATGATGCATTTACCATCCACTTATTTAGCTTGCATCAAAAGAAACTTTTTATTATTTAAAACAAAAAATAATATATGAAAGTGTCGTTCAATGAATTTAGAGATAATTTGCTATTATTGTTTCAATTCAAGTTTGTGTCTAATAAGTAAATGATATCTTCTTTCTACTTTGTTCTCTTTTCATTCTTTAAATGAAAGGTTATTTGAATGATTCAACACCCATCTGTTTGCCCATTTAGAAAACTTGACAATAACATACCTTGACCCATGAGGACAGCACGTCGTTGCCCAGCTGTAGCTTTGAGCAGAGTATTCAGATCATATGATGTGTATGGTCCATCAGTCAATCTACCTGCTCTGGTGCATAAATAAACATTGTATATGCATAAATAATTGACATACAACTGCATTTTTCAAAATTGATGTTTCTCCCTAGTGACTAGTCCCCATATGAATTATCATATGGTAAGCATCAAGTAAAAGATACAAAATTAACTGTTACTAACCTGATTATGGTAAATGGAAGACCAGAACTGCAAAGAAAATCCTCCCCCATCTTCTTATACTTGAGAACACCAAAAAGGTTCATGATACTTTGAAAGAAAAAAAAAAGAAAAGAGAAGTTTAAGCAATGGGATCAGGAAACAAGCAGATACTGCTATTTTCTTGACCAATCAAGGACACTATGGGGTTAATGCCCACTTGTAACTTTGCACCAAATTATCTTTTATTCACATACATATATAGGAACCATAGTGCATGAGTGCTCAAGCATTGTGACTTCAATGTTTAACAGTTTGAATAGATAATCAATGAACTTTATGTTTGCAAGGAGATAATCAATTTATGCATACTGATTTATTTATTTATTTATTTTTTGATAAGTTTATGCATACTGATTTATGTCTGCTTGAAAGTCTAGAAGTTGGTTGCAGTAAACTTATGTGCACATGTTTTCAGAATTTATTGGCTCATAAAGCAAAAAATCCCAAAGGCCACAATATACTTTATCAAATAACCAAACAAGAATCACCCTATGTAATACAGGAGAAACTGGGAACCTTCAACCATAGTTATGAAATAATGGTCTTTAACGAAACCAGAGTTCAGGCAATATTTATTCCAGACTACATAGCATGAAGTGCTCCCCTTGTAATTTAAAACACTTTCTTTACCACCTGGAGGGAAAAGGATGAGTTTCATTCCCAATAAAGTGGTAGTCTGAGATAAATTGTTGGCCCACTCTCTAACAGCTTACACTTTTAGGGTAAAGTCACTTTGAAAGCTCCTAGTCCCATTAAAGTGGCTCTCAGTGTGTGCTTGTGTAAATGCATGGACATGCCTTGCAAGATATCCAATACAAAAATTTCCCAGATTAACCCCAATTTCTGCTTTCTTGTTATCATGCTCCACATCAGGTTCTCAAAGGACTTAATGCTAACCAAAGAAAAATTTACTGATTTTTGGTGTCCAAATTATTTGATTTGAATTTCCAAATAAATTTAAACTCAAATTACTTGAGAATGATTGCTTATGATACATTTTTATTATCCAGTTAAGTAATAGTCTTACCTCCATGGTAGCTCATTGAACTTAGTTACTCCCACGGATGAAACAAGAACAATTCTCTTCAGTGATGAAGGCAATGCTGATACAAGATTTCTAATACCTTCCCAATCTTCAAAGAAAAAATATAGTCAAAAGCTTTATCATGTGTGTGAAGTCTAGACAGGATCGCAGGCTCTTTCCATCAATGTCAAATACAGAAAGGAAATTTGATATACACAGGCAGTAATACATATATAAATTTTTTATATTCCTAGCCCGATTTATTACTAAACAGGTTTCATGGCTAAAACTAAAACTCATAGATGTATGGACACATTCATTTGAAAATCTACTTCATAAAGTGTATTCCTTACCTACTTTTTCTGGTGTATTGTCCCCATCCCATCGCTTTGAAGGAAAAGCAGTTGTTCCTGTACAGCAAATCACATGAGTGACTCCCTGCAAGAGAAGTTTTGTAGAAAATAATCACTTAGACTTGAAGTGTTTCATGGAGTCAAGAAAATCAATTGTGAAAGGTATATCAAAATGAATCAAAAGAGCAAACCTCAAATATAGATGAATCTAGATCCTCCGGATTCCGGGTGTCCCCTTTATATACCTATCAAGTTTCAAAACTTCTTTATGTATAAATTTTTACATCCTCCGGAAGGGACAAATTTTGATGCAAGAAAATTTTTTACACCATAAATATCATTAAAAGATGGAAAGTTAATGAATTGAGAGAATAGGGATTGAACCTGTAATGTCTCCTCATCCTGTTTACCAAACAAGCTAGTTGCTTTCTCAGGATCCCGTAGTAAGAGGCGTGACTTAATATTACGGTCAAGCAAAGATGCTACTATCAACTGCCCTGAGAGAAAGTAAGAACTATACTTATACATGACAAGAGAAGTTTGACAAAACTCACTAAATAAAGAAAAACAAAATCCTAACTATCCTAGTTGCAGTTCCTAGTTGATTTTCTACACTGCCATACTTTATTTTAAAGCTGTATAGAAAAGCCATAAATATGATGTTAAGTATCACTTTGACTCAAAACTCAAGCTGTTAGGTAACATATTAACAATGTATACCAGGCTAATACCCTCCATCATATGCAACCCATACCAGCATATGGAGAGACAAATCACAAATTACAAATCATAGATAAACAAATGGGGAATAAAAATAGGTAGAGAGGATCGAATTCAAGACCTTTAATTAACCAAAGCTCTAATATCATGTTAAGCTACAATTTGATCCAAAAGGTTAAGTTATTAGGTAATAGGATAACAAAGAATACCAAGCTGACACATGGGTAGAACACAACAAAGAAAACCCTGAACAAGTAAGACAAGGCAACAAATACACATGGATATATGTTTTGTATTTAATTATATACAATTTACATGCATTTTGATTTATTTATCTAGAAATTTATATTAAAAATTATACAAGTTAGGAAGAAGTTCAACAAAATGTAGAAAAGCAAGGATTTTTTAGGACAAGTGGAGAACTACTGAGATTTTTTGGGATTTAATTTGCTTTTACCTCTCTTTCTTGGCCTCTAATACTACAACTTTCAAGAGTATTCCTCCGAGTGCTCTTTGATTTGATTGGAAATTGGAATGTAGATCAAAAGGGTTAAAAAGGAAGTTGTTTCCTATTTTGGTTTGTCATTCAATAGGTTTATTCAAGTTAAATTTCTATGGTTGTGCATTAGGTAACCTATGTCAATTAGGGATTGAAGAAATGATCAGAGACTGCAGCTCAATGGTGAGAGTCTTTCAAATAGGGATAACAAAAAAACCCATCAAGGTGGGGCCCTATGGGGATCCATAGCTAATAGGGCAAGGATGGGGAGTAATAATCGAGGTCAGGGTTGGGGATGAGGAAAAAATCGGGGACTGGGTAGAGATAAGGACCCTATTCCTCGTCTAAATTATGTTATACATTTTTGTATATAATTTTATATTTAAAAATTCAAAAATCTAAATGAAAAATAATGAAATTAAAAAACCTAACCGAGATTTCCCATCGAGGATGGGGAATTTATTATCCTTAAGAGGATTTCCCATCCTCACCTTGCCTAGTTTAAAACGGGGAATAGGGCGAGGATGGAGAATAAATTTGTAAACAGAGACAGGGATGGGGGAGTCTTCCTCAACCCCACCCTGCCCCATCCCGTCCTGTCCTGTTTACATCCATATTTCAAAACAACAAGAAAAGTGTTTCACCATTAAGGGGATATTTTAACCCTTTTAAAGTTTTTACTGCAGGCTAGAGCTCTTCGCTTTAACTTACATATGGAAAGGGATTATGCTATTTTGATATCTTAGGTGTCTAAATCAAAGAGAGGACCTTAATTTTTCAAATAATTGCTTTATTTTTCAAATCATGTTTTCTTCTTTAAATCATTTCTTTCTTTTTCAAATCACTATTTTCTTTTCTTTTTTAGATGATTGTTGTTTCAACTAATGAAATTGACGTGTTTTTAAGATTTTTTTTTTTTTTTTTCGATATATCATGTTGTTGCATCCAATAGCTAGTAGCTTTGTCGATGAAGAAATAAAAATAAGTGAGGTATGGTTGAAGAAGAGAGGAGAACAAGAGAGTTTATTAGAAGATGAGGTTCATAAGTTAGGGATATGAGAGATTGTTGAGGATAAGGAGAGAGTGAATTTTGATAGGGGAAAAAATGAATTGGAGATGGAATAATATTCTCAATTTTCATTATTTTTTGTACAATTATTGTTTTTATTATTTTATATCTACTTAATCTGAGTGAAAAACATAGACTTATACCGTAAATCCATTTCAGTTAATCAAAATAATAACCCTACAATTTTTAGATTATTATATGACTATATAATCTTATATTGTTTGTACAGATTATGTCATTATGGCACCATTTATAATAATTGCAAAGGCTTTTTTGTAACAAGCGATAATCTTATTCAAATTTACAACAAAATAGAATAGCACCACCAATTAATGTTAAAATTTACCACAATAATATTCTTCTTAAAAATAACAATCAAATAAATGTCTATATATATATATATATATATATAGAGAGAGAGAGAGAGAGAGAGAGAGAGAGATAAAAATAGTCCCTAACATCTTAGAGTGCTTCCTACTTAATTCACATATTAAAAATTTTTTTTTTTAAATGTTTGCTACTTAATCCTAATTTAATTTTTATTATATGTCACCATGTATTTCACCTATCATTAGATGCCTTTTTAGCCAAGTCCCTAAAATGTAAAATTTTAGGATGTAAAGGATTGAACGCCCATACATGTAACCACACCCAACACCCATAACATCCTAGAAAAGTACCGATGAATTGCAATTCTTTGGAAGAGCACAATAGAAAGACAAAAAGGAGAAAAGGCTTGAGGGGACTAGGTTTCTACACCTCTCATTAGGAAAATATGGGCAAAGATAAACATAATGCAAAGAGAGGCTTTGACTCTTGATCAGTTACAATAGAGAGGTTGGTCTTTGGTCAATAGGAGATTTCTGTCACACTCACGAAGAGTCAGTTGACCACATCCTCCTGCATTGTAGCAAGGTGAGGGTGTTGTGACAACTTTTGTTCTCTCTTTTTGGTATCTCATGGGTGATTCACTCCTCTATCAGAGACTTGTTAGGTTGCCATTACTCTTTTGTGGGGAGGAAGCGGAAAAAAGTTTGGGTGCTGCTCCTTTATGCCTTTTTGGGATAATTTGGATGGAGAGAAATAAAAAAGCGTTTGAAAATGAGGAGCTCTTTGATCATAGGCTGAAAGTCCTATCTTTGTGTAGTTTGTATTCTTGGTCTAAGTTGTTTATAGGCGATAGATCGATGTCCCTTTTTTATTTCAATAATTGATTGGGTTCAGCTTGAGGGAAAGAATATTTTTTTTTGTTTTCCCCCTTTTATTAGCACTTTATGGCAGCCGTTGTATACATCATGTGTACCTTGATGCGCTTTTTTGGCACTTTTCAATACAATTGCTTCTTGTCTATCAAAAAATAATGCAAAGCGGGCATGAGATTATAAAGGACACAAGCTTCCTGATCTGGTAAGTTATGCCACAAATTCAGATTCCTAGATGAGGAAGTTTAGGATGAAAGAAAAAGAAACACAAAAATAGAAAAAGAGAGGTCTGGAGTATCTAGCTCTAAAAAAGAGAGAGTAGGAGACTAAAAAAATGAAAAGAAAGATAAAAAGTTTACAGGTGTTCATTCCATCACTACAAATCCTCCCAAAACCAAATTTTTTATCTATCACCAACAATGAGACAAATAAAATGAGAGACATAACAGGTGTTGGGAGATAGCTTTCCAAGTAAAATGATATATGACCACCTAACCAGAAAGTTGCACCCATCCATTAGAATGCAACCACAGATGCTTCTAACAATATTATGCCACTATAAGTTACTCTTCCTTAAGAAACTGCAAAACCCACTTTCTCTAGGGCTTTGCTCCCCACACAGACACTAAAGACCAATCCCCTTCTCACATTGAGACTTCTCCAAAGATTTGGGCCTTAACCTAGTAGGTAGCCAAATAAGAAGCTTAATGCAAATGACTTTTTCCACTTTAAAAGACCATATAAATTCATTACCTCTGCTTTCTATGTTGTGTTGGTTTCTGCCTGGACTAATTGGTATTAGGACTTTATAACTAAGGTAAGCACAGCTTGCTTATTACTCAACCAAGCTCCATACTAGCTTCCAGTTTTCAACTTAGTCAATACCTCATCAGAGAGTGAGTAGTTGGCAGATCACCTTCATCTCCATTGCTCCTTTAACATTGGTTATGGGAGAGGCCATTTTCCTAAGCTGGGTAGACTACCCTCATAGGCATTTCAGACATGTCTTAATGGAGAATGTTGTGGATGGAACCATCTTAGCTATCTTGTGGGTTGTTTTGCCTGAGAGGAATGCCACATTCTTGAAGAGAAAAAGGAGGCATTTGCAATTTGTCAGAGTATTTCTTATCTCACAACTGTTTGAATGTTTATCACCAATGAGTTTATTGGGGTTCCTTTTAATACCATTTTTCTTGTTCAAGATCCATATATCACACCCATAAGGGAGCAGTTGAAAAGGCTAAGTTGTTTGTTTCACAATTTCACTTGCTAGAAGTCTTAAGCTCAACCTTGATGGATACTCCTTGGGTAACCTGGGTTAGATGGGTAGTAGCGGCTTTTATGGGACCACAGAAGAGGGATAACCAAGGTATTTTCAAAGTCATCCCGTTTTGGATAAGCCATTAAGGAAAACATCCTAGCTTTATTGGAAGATTTGGATAAGAAAAATATACTTGAATGTCTCCAACCTTATGGCGGAGGAGAATTTAATGACAGCTCCTTCTTGGGTGCCCCAAGACAGGAGATGGTCATGGAGTTAAAACCAATGGTCATGGAAGATAATGGATATTCTAGACAGATGGATTACTCATTCACTCGGAAGTCCAAACAGGAAAATCAGGAAGCTGATAGACTGGCCATGGGAGGAGTCCTATCTCCACTGAATTTGTTGGGGACCTTTTACACCCTTGAGATTTTCCGGACTTGCTGTCACTTCTTCCTTGGGTTGAGTGTTTACTTGATAGGTACCTGTTTCTTCCTATCTCTCGTTTTTTCTTGCAATTGCTGTCCTTTAATTATTTTGAATTATATAGTTTATAACTTTATATGCACAAAAACATCCAGGGTTGAAGGTTTCTCACTAAGGAAAGCCGAATAGGTGCATCACCAGCCATGAAAAGAAGATTGTGTGGTCATTATAAAAGTTAAAAAGTGCTACCAATGTCTGGGGCATGACTTCCGCTGATGCATGTATTAGATGTCTAAGTTTCAAGAATATTGATGTAAAATTTGAGAATAGATATTATCAACAAACAAAGGTGCACATTAAGAAAAATTATGAAGGTGGCTCCAGTTTCAGACTGGTATAAAGGGGACATGGATTTAGATTTAAAATAAACTATGAAGTTGGTGTACCAAGAAGTAGGTAACCTTTACCATCGAAGTGGCTATCACAGATGTTTGTAGTTGTCTTACTCTTGGTTACGAAGATAATAATTTTCCCTGTATGAATGTTTTCAGATGATGTCCAAGTTTGATAAAAGTAGCATAGTATTTCCAGTCAAAATTTTTTGGAGGTAGAAAAAGTCAAGGAACTAAGTCAAAGACAAGACGTCCTGAGAAGAAATTACACTCACAAGCTCCTCCTTTATCCTTCAAGGCCTAAACATAGCGCTCTGGTTGCAGGTTTAACAGGATGTTTCGGAGGTGGTTTACATACTAGAGTGGTGGAATATTTTTGTGGAGTAAGAAAGAACTACTTGACACCTCATTTAATTAAGACTGACATCAATCCAGGCTCCTAACCTTGTAGGTATCCCCAAAGTGGACACCAGCTTCAATAATCCACCGAACATATCAATCAACAAACAACAAATCTACAAAAGGCAACCCAGAAACAACAATACACAAAAGACGACACGTCAAACAATCCACCCCCAATATCAATGACAACAAAAACCGCTGAAAGATTCCAAATACGAAAAATCTCACATTATATACACCAATAAAGAAGGTAATTGGCAGCCGTTGAAGAGCAAGAGGAGGTACATACCGACACCGCCAGAGCCGCCAGCGACGAGAACGAGCTTGGAAGAAGCAGGAGGGGAGGTTTTGGAATCAAGGGCGGGGTCTGAATTTGGGGATTGAATCACTTCTTCTTTCACAGCATGAGCAACTGAGGCTCTTCGTCTTGAGCTTAAAATGCTCTTGGGAGAAGGAGGAGGACTAAGTGGCTGAAGGGAAAATACTGGGACTCTTTGAGGGTGTTTCGGGCACTTCCAGCTGGAGAGAGGGAAGCCATGAATCGGAAGGAGCTGGAGATTGGTAGCCATGGTAGAGTGAGGAATGGGAGGGGAGAGAGCATGGGAAAGCATGTGGTTGTGGTGGTTATATTTGGTGTTGGATTACCAAATTACCCTCATGAGTATCAAAATAATATATCATTTTTAATTGTATCTCAACCTGCATTGCATATCTTAATTTATTTTATAATTAATTAACCTATGGTGCTGATATGGTCATGAGTCTTTTTTTCTTTTTTCTTTTTCTTTTTTAATTATTATGTTATATATATATATATATATGATCAAATTATATCTAATCTTGTTCCACCTTTCCGATTGATACAATTTTAAAATATTAGATCTTTCAGTATTTAAATCATATATGTCTTGTAGTGATTTATCATTCAATGAATGACTAGAAAATGATCCATTATTGATATTAATCCAATTATTAGAATGTTTGTTACTTCGTACATAAACAAAATGTTTAAAATCGTGTTTGCTTGTTGTAATTTTACCCATCCAAGGGATTCCTCCTATATTCCAATAAAATTATTTCAGTAAATAGTAGAATCATGAATAGGGAAATATCCTAGTGTACCTGCCAAATCTCTTATATATATTAGAAGAAAGAGACATTCATTGGAATTTATTCTACAATACCAACACAAACACACTTGTACAATAACAAACTTTTAACTCCTAACTTTCTAGTAACATGCTGTAGAAGAAATGAAACAAGACCAAGTACAACCAACATGAATATGCATCTATGACATAAATTGTGATCAAATTCAGTTCACCCCCTGTTTTCCAGTGTTTTTTTCTTTCCTCCATAGCATATATCTTCAACCATGGGATACACCCTACTCCACTACTTCTGCCACTCAATGCAAAGCAATCACAAGGAAGCCTCAGATACCCCAGCAGCAAGTCCTGAAATGTTGCTTCCATTGCTCTTTCTGGGGTACAATTCCATTTCAATGTTGCTGTTTGTTACAACAAAAAAGAGAAATCTGTCATTGCAGGAAATTGACACCAAAGAAAAAAAAATGACAACAATTATACAGAATCTTATTAAACATAAATACGCTTGAGTTGTTGGAGCTGGAGCTACCACAACTGCAAACATAGAACTTAGTCTCTCCCAACCCAATTGATCTTGGAAAGTAAATCAAATTATACTCCTTAAAATTACAGAACCATTTTTGGTTTAAAGAAATCATAGGTTGATACAAATAGGTGGTAGTTGCCAAAGAAGTGTCCCTACATCAGGCTCAGAGCCCAGAACAGAAGCAGCTTTAAATTCTTACAAATATTTCCCAAGCTTCATGGGAGAGCAGCACCAGATTTTGAGATACTTTTTGGGACAAAACTAGCATTAATCTGGGCAGAATTACTATGCAAGTAGCTTTTCTTCTGTAAACTCTTATCACTTGGGTTGACTCTATACAGTAGTGAGTTCAAAGTCATATTAGGGCCTAAGGATGGTGATTTTTCTCTATCTAATTGGTGTTCCTCTAGGACTTCTTTTCCTTGTTTTTATAGTTGTAGTATCACTAGCCTTTACTGATACCCATAAACCCTCTAGCCTTGATGAAGGTAGGACCAACAGAAGTCTCTAGTACAAAAAACAACACACACCTGCCCTGCCCTCTGTGACCTCTTTGTAGGACCTGAGAAATGTTAATTATTTCAGTACCTCCTTGAATCAGGCACCCAGCAATGGCCTAGAGTGTGCAAGCATGCTGTATTAGTCTTAACCTGGGTTTTGGTAAGTATGCTGCAATATATCCATTCTGACAAGGGCAAGCATTTCCAGTTTACACTGTCAACCTGCAGTCTACCTGCACCAGAACAAACCACATTAATACTCACACTTCACACCTAATACTGCTTTAACCTAGATCATCACTGAGAAAATAAAGTTCAAATCACAGGGGAAACACCTCATAAACCATGGGACATGTGCACCCAATCTTGAGAGGAATCAGCAGTGGTTGACACTCTGTACACCAAGAAAATCTCACATATTACCAAGATGAGTTCAATACAGGCCTGCTGGCCACTCCCCAGCAACTGTAGCACTATTAGCATCGATCTTTTTATCAACTTCAACTCATTACTGGTTCTTAACAATTAAATTATTCTGGAGCATGCTTTGATGCTTCCATCCTCAGCTTCTAAATCTGCCTGGTAATCTGGCAAACCAGCCTGTACCTGCTAATTGTAAATAAAAACTGACAACACATACTTGGCAACAAGATGCCTGCCATAGACAAAGCTAGGTAAAGTAACTACTGATCATAGTTGCAAATAAAGCAATGCATGTCTGTCTAACTCTCATAATATTATACCCATAGAGGTAATCATAATTGAGCTCCCTCTAATATAGGCTTGTTTGAGAACCCCGCAGGAGTACAAGGTCTGTGACTATGTAAAGTAACTTAATGGAAATATATAAGAAATGCTGCAAAGACATTTTCCCTCGTTCATCTAATACAATAATGAAAGCGAACACCAAATTTCTTTCTCTTCTATCCTTTCACTGTTGTATCACCCTTTTATATTAACTTAAAAAACCTAAAAAATCTGTAGTTTCAAATTCAAGACAGCTAAATAAGGCTCCCACATACCTGTGGTTTAACCTTCGTGAGGGTTGGGTTGGTTTGTTTAACGTCATCAAGAGGATATCAGAGAAGTTGGGAGGTTCCATATTAACCCCTAGCACAAGAGATTTTGATGAATTCGTTAAAGAAAGCAAGTTAGCGAATCCCCCTCTTAGGAATGCCTCATTTACCTGGTCCAATTTGCAAGAATCCCTTGTTTGCAAGAAATTGGATGGATTTTATTGTCAAATGAAGGGAGCAAAGTTTTCCCCAGAGTCTTCAAGAAGACTTACTGAGATTTACCTCTGACCATTGGCCGATTGTCTTAGATACCAGTCCATTCAAGTGGGGACCAGCTCCATTCAGGTTTTAAAACATGTGGCTACTCCACCCAATTTCAAGGAAAAAATTAGCTTATTATGGAAAGAATTTCAGGTTGAGGAGTGGGAAGGTCATAGATTCATGAAAAGACTATAGTATGTCAAAACGAAACTGAAAAAATGAAATAAGGTATCTTTTGGAGATTTAAAGGAGATGAAGAAGAATAAAATCAAAGACAGCTAACATTGATGCCAGCAAACAAGAAAATTTATCTCCTGAGATTCTAACTTTTAGGGCCTTAAGGGGGAGATGGAGGATTTGTTGCTAAGGGAAGAGGTGCATTGGAGACAAAAGGCTAAGGTAAGATGGGTAAAAGAAGGGTATTGCAACTCTTTAAGTTTTTCCATAAGAAGGGGCAACTTGAGATAATGTTAAAAGCATCTTAGAGGAGAGACTGAGTTTTTTTTTCAAAAAAGTTATATTCCAAGCCCTTTAGAGATTCTTGAAGGTTAGGAGAGCTCAACAAGTATCCTGTTTCAAAAGAGAGTGCTAATTGATTAAATCACCCTTTTCTGTAGAGAAGGTTCGATAAGCCAACTTTCAATTAGACAAGGAAAAGGCTCCTAGCCATAATAGTTTTACCATAGTTGCATTTCAGGAGTGTAGGATGTGGTAAAGGATTTATTAAGACTGTTTATGGAGTTTCATAATAGTGCAATAATAAAACCAAAGCACCAATTCCATCTTTATAGTACCTGTGCCAAAAAGAAGTTAGACCAACAAAATTTCAAATGTCAAGCTTATTAATTAAGTCACAAGTCTGTATGAGATCATAGCTAAAGTTTTATTTGATCGTATCTGATGAGTCCTTCAGGAAACCATTCATGTCTTATAGGGATTTTTCATTGAACGATTTTGAAAAGGTCTATGATCATGTGACTGATGTTTTCTAGCTCATGCACTAGAAAGGAAAGGATTTAATCCAAGATGGAGATCTTGGATGAGGGAGGTTGCATTTCTTCAACAAATTTTGTAGTCTTAGTGGATGGAAGTGCTGGAGGATCATTCAAAGCAACCAAAGGTTCAAGGCAAGGAGATCATTTTTCCTCTTTCCTCTTCATCATGGCAGTTGATGCCTTAAGTAGGATGTTGTAGAGAGTAAAGAAGTGATGTATCTAGGAAGGCTTCCAAGTAGGGCAGAGTTGAACTAGGGTGTCACACTTGCAGTTTGCCAGAAAGATTTGTATAACCTTAAGCTCACCTACTTGGGTCCCCCAACTAGGGGAAAACTCAAGGCTAGTGATTGATAGAATTTCACATAGACTAGATGGATGGAAAAAAGCTTGTCTGCTCTTCACAGGGAGAATAGCTCTAATTCCTTCTTATTTGTCTCACATCCCTAGTCACTACCTTTCTATATATAAGATCTCATTATCAATAGCAACTAGGATTAAGAACATGCAATGGGCCTTTCTTTCATCAATGGTTGGGGAGGGAAAAAGATATCACCTTATTAGTTGGGATCAAGTGTGTAAGTCAAGAGATGGGAAGGGTTTGTAGGAGGTTCCATGTTCAGTTCCCAATGGGGACAAAAATTTACCTATTAAAAAAAAAGTGTGAAAGCCAAAGAAGGAAGGAGGTTTGGGTTTTGAGAGGTTTCTTTAAGGAATAGAGCTCTCTTAAGGAAGTGGCTTTTGAGGTTTTCTAAGCAAAGTATTGTTCTTTAACATAAGGTCATATTGAGCAACTATGAGACACATCCTAATGGTTAAGGATGTCAAAATTTTAGTCAAGTGGTTGCATCATTGTCCTTGGAAAGCCATTGCATAGATTTTCCAAGAATTTGCCAGTAACATCTAATATAAGGTAGAAGATGGGGCAAAGATTCATTTTTGGGAAGATTGTTGGTGAGGAGACCAACTTCATTGTTCTCAATTTCTAAATCTTTTCACAGTTGTCACAATTAGAAATTCTTTTATTTCATCTATTCGTAGAAACCTCACTAATCTAGAGATAGAAGATCTTGAAAAACTCATGTCATCTTTTGCTTGTGTGATCCTCTCACCATCCTTTCCAAATGTGAGAATTTGGTCATTATCTTGTTCATACTTGATCACAATAAAATCTTTTTTATCGACCTTGTCCAAGCAATCAACTTCAATTCTTTTCTCCATAACAAAATTTACATGGAAATCCAAAGCTCCATCAAAGGCCAAGGCTTTTGCTTGGTTAATGGCCAACCAAAAGGTCAATACCAATGGCTTGCTTCAGGCAAGAAGACCTTTCAAAGTCCTTAGTTATGATCATTGCACCATGCCCATGGGCATTGGAAAATCGATTTATCATCTTTTATACTATCTGATAGCTTTGAGCCTTTGGCACAAGCTATTTAGATTAGACAGACTGGATACCTCCTAGAAGTATAAGTGACATGATAACCATCTCCTTTAGATATTTGGAGAGTACTATAAGAGGCAAATTTTTATGGCAAATTACCTGCCTTATGACGATTTAGATAGTGTGGCGGAAAGAAATGCAAGAATTTTTAAGACAAGTGGAGGTCGTTAAAGATGATATAGGACTAATTTATTTGTATTATTCCCTATAAGCCTCTACTACTAAAGCTTTCAAGGTACTCCCGTTAATGTGATTCAACTTGATTGAAAAGGGTATGTAGATCAAAGGGTTAGGAGAGCAAAGGGAGGAGCTTGGGTGCACCCCCTTTTTTGGCCTCTCTTAATACAAGCTTTTGTCTATCAAAAAAAAAAAAAAAAAAATTTCCGGTTTCATACATCCATTTTTCACTTCTCAAAGTTGATTATGGGACTTCATCCTTTTTTCCCCTCAGAGCACGTGAGGATTGAGACAAGAGCGCCCTCTTTCTCCCTACTTGTTCATTCTGGAGAAGGAAGTTTTGAGTAGATTTATTTCTAGGCAGATGTTGGGGGCTTCATTAGTGGGTTCAAGATTGAAGGAACAAAGGTGAATAGGGGGTGGAGGGTGGAGGTTTCTCACATTCTTTGTGCAAATGATTTTATTATTCTGTAAGACCTCAAGAGACAATTTGTTACACTTGAGTTGGGTGATGTTCTGAGGCAGTTTCAGGACTTGAACTAAGTCATTAACTTGGAGAAAAGTGAGCTCAATCATATATGCACAGTAGAAAATGTGGAGCAGTTGACATTTGATTATGGTTGTGGAGTTAGACACCTGCCTACCACTTATCTTAGATGTAGAGTAAGGACTTCTCATGGCTCACTGAAACTCCATGTCTCTCAACAATTCTCCTCTTACTCTATAAAGATTCTGTACAAAGTATGTAGGCTCAACATATAACAGATGCTGCTACCTCTATTTCTAAATCATTTTTCAGAAAGAAATAATTTACCAAAGAAAAGAACAAAAAGAAGGAAAAAGCATTCTTCCAAATACAAGAAGAGCAAAAGAAAAAAGGAGAACATTCAGGAAATAATAGTCTGATAAACTATAAAATATAATTTCATCCCAATTTACAAATATAATATTGGCTTTTACCCCTTTGAACAGGTCATAACTAAGAAGTACGAATCTGATAAAAAAAAATAACTGCAAACTATGAGAGATGCTAGCAGGTACCAGCAACACTAAATGATTCACATGCCAAATCCCAAAGTCAGATGAGTTTCAGTAAATAATCATGGAATGTCAGCTAGAGTCATATTATTGAGCAATTTTGAAACAATGGCCCCTCATACCAAAAGGATAGGGTGACACATTTCAATATAGATCCTGTTTCATGATACTACTCCACTAAAGACCTGCATTATGCCTCATCTTCTCTTATTACCAGGCAGTAATATATGATAAAGTTTTCAGTATATCTTACCAAGAATGTTTTAGAAATATCTAAATTTTCATAATCTTGAATAATATAATCTTCTTTTTTTTTTCTTTTTTTGAAAATGAAGCACACCTGATAATGTATACATAAAAGGTCTGATCAATAATAATAATATATACATAAAAGATACTAAACTTTCATAATCTTTTGCAACTCTCCTTATTAACCAGTTTTTTCAGTTATTTCCAGAGTAATTAATTCAACTCAGATTTAATCATTAAAACACAAGAAAACTTTATTGAACCTATCAGTTCCTCTTGTGTAATTTCCTACAGTTTTAAATGTGTCAACAAAACAACAATCCTGAAAGTTCGAATCCTGGCAATGCATCCATGTATACAGGAAGATGAATTCAGCTGCTGACTCGTAGCTTCCTACTGCAATTCTCTCAATGCATGTTTTTTTTTTTTTTTTTTTCTTTTTTAATCAGAAACAAAAATTCAATGAATAAGAATTCAAAAAACATGTGAAGGATGAGAAATCCTTCACAAAAGCACAAAGATAGATATGAACTTTAGGATAGTTATTACCAACCAAATTGAGAGCTCTTCCTCGAGCTTCATGGGAGATCAGCTCTTCACTTGAAACCATTTGCATATGACCTTGCCTTTGTCAAATGCTTCCTTTTGGGCATCAACACTGCACTAGAATTTTTCAGGGATAGGGGGAGGGAGATAGATTGTTCAAGTAATTGTACTTATGGGGCGAATTTGGAAGGTTGCACTAATGGGCCATGAGTAAGCAAGAGGATAATTGGAACTTGGCTTTCTCCTAACCCACTTACTTATATTAGTGGGCAATGGGCATGTATGGGTCCCCAATTTGTTCAGACCTTATGGTGATGCGAATAGCAGATTATATGGTAAGGGAGAAAGGGAGTCACTGGAATCCAAGCTTCTCCAGGTATGTTCAAGACTGCGAGGAAGAGGAAATGCTTACTTTATTTACCAGCTATACAAAGTACAGATTGGTAGAAACAGAGATGACCTTATGCAAGGGAACTTGCCTTCCAAATATAACACCCTTAATTATTTCTGCAGGGCTTTGGATAACAAGAGGTGAGGCCCACTGCCAACAAATGAAAAGAAAGCTCAGCTACTTTGACACCTATAAAGATGGTGTTCTTTATGTGCAAGTAGTATGAAAAAGAATTTTAACATTGACTACATTGTAGGAGAGGAAAATTTCAAATTGGTGTTTCGTTTATTCAGGGCATTGGAAGTTCTGATCACATTCTTTTACATGTTATAGTGGCTATGATTTATGCCTCTGTTTTTCTTTCATCCTCATTGGTGTGAATTGGATGCTCCTGTAAACTACGAGACAAGCCCTATTCAGTTGGCATGGGAAGTTTGCTGCTAGGAGTATAAGAAAAGAGTAAGAACAGTTTTTTTTAGATGTAATAGAACACTCAAGGGGATTAAAAACTATAATAGAAACTTAAGGAAAATATGAAGGGATCCTATTTTCCTGGTTGAGAAAAGGCTACTGAGCCAGAAGATCTTTTGAGGAGGTCACTGACAGATTTGTGAAGGCTACAGTAGTCATTTCTGTTTCTTCATGGCTAGATACATATTGTATACTGCCTGTGCACTAGGGTTGCACCCCTTTTCACGCTCTTCAAAATATGTTCTATGCTTATTGCCAAGTCAAAAAGAAGAAAGAGATCCATCTCCATGCAAGGAGTTACTAAATGTTTGAAATACTGAGTTAATTCTATGAGGACCAGAGGAATTTCAGAGTGGAAACTTAGTTGAATTCATGCTGGAATAAAGTTGAATAATGCTGTTTATTTCACATAAAAAAGAATCAACATAAAGGACCAAAACATGTCAATGAATATGCTTTCTCTCTGATAAAAAGGAATCAACATCAAGGAAGGAAACATTTAACAAGTAACAGATCATTCTACCATCGGATATCAAACGCAGGGTTGTGGAATGATAGGCTAAATGGATGGTACAAAAGCAGCCTGAATTTAAACTTCACTGCTGACTTAACAATCTCCTGAGATTAAACTTAAATTCAGATTTATCAACCTTTGAAGCATATCAAACCACATTCAACATGTAAGAAAGCAGTCAATTATGAGCCTGACATGTAGAGGGGATGAACCACAAAAACGATGGAACATAAAAGCATCATATGACTACTGCATGATAAAAAAATTACATTGGCAATTAGAATCAGTGCACTAAAAAAGAATATATCTATCTTTTTCTTATAATCACTGAACAAAATTACATCTAATATGAACAGTTTTTAGAAAAATGTTTCGGGCAAACAAGGGAGTATGAATCTTGTTATGCCTTTGAATCAAGAAATTGAAGAGTCAGGGCCAAGTGTAAAATTACTACTACTCACTTGGCTACAAAATAACATGCTACAATAAGCCTTCAATACACCCATTGCAAGCTATTCCAAGCCTCTGAGATCCCTTGAAGAACAAAACTAATTTGAATAGTTCGAAAAAGCCAGCCATAGGGTAAGCTGTCTGGGGCACACAAAGAACATTAGAAGACCTGGTCAAGAACCATATACCAAAAGACCTGCCCACCAGATATCCATCCCAAGAACAAACTGCTAACCATTTCTGAATCAAACATCAAAAATGAAACAAAGGGAGCAATCTCCCACCTTAAAAAAACTCCAAAAAAAAAAAAAAAAATGAAGAAAAAGAAAAAGAGAGAAAAAAAAAGAGTGAAGCAGTTCTCTTGCTCTTGCCCATGTAAATCATTCCTCAAATGGGGACTTTATTTTTCAGTTTTAAATGAATATCCCAATATAGCTTTTTAATTCTGCCCTGAATCTCCACGACATTAGAATATTCACAAATGGTTCTAGCCTCTATGGTATTGGCAGCCTTGTTACATCAGTTGAAGGACAGCTCAGAATCTAATCTAAACATTTTTTTTCTCCCATATCTAATAGTTCACCTGATGCCAGAATTGTCTGATGCAACTTAGATGAGTCAACAAGAGTTCCATCAACTGGCTCTTTTAGGATGACCGATGTCTTCAACAAACCATTGGTCGCTTCCTCATGCCTTGATGATCCCATTTCTGTGTCTGTCACATCCACATCAGCCTTGCAGGATAGGAGCTTTGCCTGAAAAAGTGAATCCCCCACTGCCTCATCTAGAATGATTGATTTCAACAAACCATTAGTTTCTTCCTCATGCCTTGATGAAGCAATTTCTGTGTCTGTCATATCAACATCAGCCTCACAGGATGGGGGTTCCACAGTAACATTTTCTTTTCCTAACTCAATGGTATTCTCTTCCAATGTAAGATTCTCTTCAGTTTTCATTGGTACACCAGCATCAAAATCCTTATCATCAGAACTTTCAGTTGCATCTGTTTTCTGCATCTCAAAAGCGAGCAAGTGCCCGTTTTCACCTTCCAACTTAGGTTTCAAAATGGGCCCCTGATTTGAACCTGGAACTGCATCTACTTGCTCCTCCTTATGAATGGACTCATCAACCACAAATAAACCTGGAGAATCCTCATCTGACTGAGATTTTTGTCTGACATATGCCTCACTTGGGGGTACCAAACAGTCAATCCCTACATCACTTTTCACCTCATCCAATTGTGTCTCATCGCGGCTCATACCTTTGCAAATGTGGGCATGCAGGGGGTGTCCTCTTACAGCATTCATGGCACCTAAAATCGATAACATTACCAATAGTTTCCACATCAAGTCCAAAAGCATCTCCATGAAACCAATCTGCATCATGGACATAGATGGTTGAAAGAAACATTATGGTGAGTCTAGAGGCAGAAGAAATTTTGTCCTTCAATAACAATGTTAATAATGAGTATCAACAACCTAAATAAACAAAATAAGAAAAGAGGTTATCAGAAACACTGAAAACTAGTACCTCCACAGATTTCGCAGTTAATGTAGTTTAGCATAGGCGTATGTGCTGCTTCAGCACAAAGATGACAGGTGGGTTTATCAATGACGACGTTCAAGTGTTCAGAAGGGACAAAAAGTCTTTCCCTCCTAAACTGCATCACTCGATCATCATTTGGCATTCTAGACCATAGGAGACCGTTAAGCCAGTAAGAGTAACAAACCAGTGTCCTCCTCTTCTTCTTCTTCCAAGAGGTCTCTTTCTTTGGCTTCATAGGTGTCCTCTTTTTGGATTTCATTGATTTAACCTGTTTACCTTTTTCCTGTTTACCTTTTCCCTGTTTGCCTTTGTCCTGTCCTTCAAGATTTTTATTTTGCAGAGACACAAATTTAATTTTCCTTGCTGAACGCCGAAGAGGAACAACTGTGGAAACTTCTCTCTTGACAAGTGATCGTACAGGCCGTTTGCCTGTGGAGGGTTTTCTACCCTTACACGAACGCACAGGCTGTTCCTTTGTGAAAATTTTTTTACCACTTTTTGATCCCAATAGCCTGCAATTTTTGTAGGCTTTTCCTTTTTTCTTATACAAATCTGTGGAGCCTTTTTTACCCTTTTGAGACTGGACATCCCAATTTTTGTGTTGATCTTCATGGGCTTCCCATCCTGGCATTTATGACATGTATACATACATTCAGCACTGATGGAACCAGCAGATTTTCTGACATGCCTTTTATGGAAATAGCCTGAAATTATATTGTGATAATCAGATACACAATCAACCAAAAACAGAAAAGCTTCAGGCAAAAAAACTGAAGCTATAGTTACAATGTATCACATTAAAAAGGTGACAAAAGAAGGATCATTTGTGGCTAACCACACCAATCATTAAGGTCATGACAATGAATATAACTAATACAGAAAAGTCAATGTGAAGATATTTATTTTTTTGATAGGCAAATAAAGTGACTTCATAAATAATCGCCAAAAGAAACAGCACACCAGAATACACAGGACATATACAAGGGGTGCCATAAGGTATAGCGAAAAAGGAGAGAACATGAAAAACAACTCCCTTCCTCAATGAGAACCAAACCAATCTATAAAATCAATGTGAAGAAATTCTATGCATGCTAAAAAAACTGCAGAAGTCTTTTGTCAGTAGGATAAATAATAATACCAAAAGTTTTACAACATTAACAGGAAAAACGAAGACATGATAAACTGGACTGAATATTCTCCAAAGTTGGCAATATTGAAAGAGAGGAATCATGGAAATATGAGTTATTACTGTAGATCTATTTGACATGTAATCAAGATATCAAAATAGGATGAGCAAGAAAAAGAACCATCTTTTTCAAGTGTATGTACAGGACTTTATTTCATTTAAAATACTAAAGAGCATTGCTACAGCGGCGGAGGTGGGGATTGGGATTTGTTGTTAGGTTAAGGAATAAGAAAAGAACAAAAAAGTACAAATATATTTTTTTCATCCAATCACCACCTAGTGAGGCAGTAAAAGGAGGTGGTAATACTAGCATTTTCCACACTATAGTTTGAATATTTTGTGAATGAAAATTCAGTTGAAAATGTCCATGCAAATTGAAGTCTGCTTTTAAGAATATCTAGAAAAAAATAGACTTTGGGAGATAGATTTTACTTTGTTGTCTTTTTCCTTTCTTAGAATTGTAAAACAAGTCTATATAAAGGCATTTTCCCCCCTCCCTCCTTTTCTCTCTGCATTCTTTCAAGTTTTACCATCAATGAGCTTGGAAGGCGCTCAGAGACCTCCCCTTGAAACTTCCCTTTATCTCTTCATTTCTCTATTATTTCTTAGTATAACAAAGCCCTATCAAAGTGACACCAAATTTCTAATAGCAAACTTTAACACCAATTATGGGAAGAACTATCAAATCTCAAATTTGAAATATCCATTCGTTTTTAATGAGTATTCGAATATCATGATCCAAATATTTACTTAAATCATCAACTGCAAATAGTAGAGATTTGATGATACAAGTAATGCTGTTAGGGTAGATGTAACTTAAAAGGTAAGTATTCCAATTCCCAAGAATTTAGATAGCCTTGCAAATGAAAAATTGGAAACAATATTTTTCCAATTCTACTTCAAAATCAAGGGCATTGGCGTTCTGCCATTAATTACAGTTATAGGCTTTTAAACAAATTCATTGCAATGAATCAATAATCACAAACGAGTAATCCTCCCCAAATGCATAAAATCTCATCAAAAATGGAGAAAAGTTAACTCTAGGAAAAGTGAAACACAACTGAAAGAGGTTATAGAATAATGTACAATCCAAAAAGCCATTCTACATAATTCAAGAAAAATTTGGCTCCTCATTTGACTACATAATTCACCATATGATTAGCTAAGTGAGAAGCCAAGAAAAAGAGC
Source organism: Vitis rotundifolia (assembly GCA_030254885.1). NCBI lineage: Eukaryota > Viridiplantae > Streptophyta > Magnoliopsida > Vitales > Vitaceae > Vitis > Vitis rotundifolia. The sequence goes on from CM058156.1 coordinate 12,002,676, forward strand.
ATCCCAGATCTCTTGCAATACCAATAAATTTAACAAAACCATTCAAACTTTCATATACCGTTTTCCATTTAGACGCCCATGTGTCAACCATGGTAGAATCCTTATCCACCAAAAGATTGGAAAATGCAAGGGCAAGCCATCCCACATAGCCCTTTGCCTCAATGATCAAACATCCACCATTAGGTCAAGAAAAGCTCGCAATGTTGTACCACAATGATCTCAAAGCACTCCTCCAATTTCTAAATATCCTTGCTTACCTAAGAAACACTTAACAAAATTTAACTTTACACTACCCATCGGTAGCAATATCCACATGGGTTATGTCTCCTCAATAAATTTTTCCAAGTTGCAAACCGCCTCCAAAATGGCCCATCCTTCCTCAAAGTCCTCGTATTCCTCTCCCACTAAGTAATGCACATAAAATGAAACTAGCAATACTCCACATAAATTCCTGATTTTAAGATGTGTCATTAAAGGGTAACATTTTCTTTTAAGATTCACTATAGCTAGCAACTGGACTTGTCTCTTTTTCTATATCGATTTTTTTTCCCTAGTTGTTCAATTCCCCACCAACTTAGATCCTAAAAACACCACTCATCCTACCACTGTTGTAAACCTTCACCAATTCAAGTTCCAAGAAGGCTAGGATGAGGGTAAGACCAAATAGCTCCAATTCTTGCAATTAGGTTGCTACTTAAGCAAGCCTAAAGGGCTAGAATCATATAAAACTTCTTGTGCGAGTGCTAGTGGGTCATCAATTATTTGCAAACATCAAATTCATTTGACCCTTATCATTACAAAAATCTTTGTTAAATAGACCCAAGTATAAGTACCCAATAGTAGTGCATGTCCCAAATGTCAAATTTATTTAATTACGAGATCTTCATACACAAGGACAAAGCTATAATAATCTAATTTCCCTTCTTTTTTTCTTTTTTCTTTTTTCTTTTCTTTTTTTGATAATCGAGGAATCTTCCATGGCCAAGCCCTTAGGACTCTCCATGGGGACCCAAGCCTCAGGCTGTTGGCCACCCCACAACAACTAGCACATGGCAAATTCAAGGTATCATCAATGGTAGGATTCGAACTCAGGACCAAGTGCCACTCACTGAGACCACACTTCCCAGTGTTCGCCCTAACCAACTAGGCTACCATAGCGGGTAATAATCTAATTTCTCTTCCATCCCATTCAATTCCCTCAACCAAACTAAAGTATATGACTCAAATAGAATGCTCGATATGAGTAAGATATTACTTCCAGTCAAATAGAAATTTGTTCTTCTTTTTCATTGTTGGAGATACCAATTGGATATATATCTAACCAATAGGCAATGCCAAACGCATGTCTCATACCAAAGGCTTAGTCATGTCATGTTATGCCCGACACGAGTACTTCATATACTTTGACACGTTCATGTAACATAGGGCAATGTTCCAATTTAATCCTTGGTACAAAATAATCATGTGAAACTAGGTAAAAAAACATCTCCTTTTAGTGGCCTTCAAGATTGCAACATAGAAAAGGTAAAGGCTTCGTCTCACCTATGGGGAATAATGTTGGAGCATTGTGCTATGACACTTCCATATCAAGTGTGAACAATCTAATATGATTAAAAAATTGGACTTCTAGGAAGAATTTCAACTTCATTCGAAGTTTATTTATAAGATTCATATTTTTGGCTACTTTGCAAAAGGAAATTCATATGAAAATTTCCAATTATGTTAAAGAGTTCAATTTTAGAAGGAAATCTAGTTGCTTTAGCATGATTTTGTGATCATGTGAAAGTATTACACTAGGAGCCCTTCAATGATCTCATGACAAGAGAATGAGCCTATAAAAAGGGTCATACTATGCTTGCAAGAACCTCAATTTTAAAAGCATTTTCAATCTGGTTTAGCATATGCCTAAACAGTTGCACCCATATGACCCTTTGAGACTCCTATGAAGGGTTTTTTATAGAATCCATAATGAGACACCATCAAAATTTAATTTGCTTTGATCTAGCAATAAGGCCCCTATTTTTGCTAGCAATTCCACTTCTTTATTTACACATCTTAAAGACCACCCACTTAAGGGTGAACACCATTAAGAAGGCAATAAGTTCAAGCTCTTTTGTGCACGACAGGTTCCATTAGTCTAATCTCTCTCCTTAGTCAGAGGACCCACTAAAAACCCACCATTTTAGTCTTAGGCCAATTACAATAGTAGTGGAGCACCCCTCCATCATCAACTTGCAATGCTTCTAAAAGCATTTGCAACCGGTTTATAGTTGTCCATATGATCAATGAGGACTCTCCTCCCCAAATTTGTGTTGAATCACCTAAAGATCATCCATCAAAATTTAGTTGATAGTATATTTTAATACTTCATTCATAGTTTTGAAAAGCACAATGACACCTAAAGCGCAAAGGTCTCCCAAGGCATGGGCACAACATGCAACCCAAGGCTCATACCTTAGAGAAATGAGATGCAACCTAATTTGCATGAGAAATTTTGTAAATGTTTTTAATGCAATTTATAAAATATTGCAAATTTTGGCATCAAACATTTCATAATACTCGTATCACCATATATGTCCAAAATTCCAATCCAAACTTTTAAACAAGATCATCTCAAAAAAAAAAAAAAAAAAAAGCAAATATAAAAACAATTATAAAAAAATTTGAGACTCGATTCATCACTCATAACTCAAAAGACACAAGGCACACCTGAGAAGACAAGGTCTCTAGTGGTCTAGAATCCTACCTTAGAAATTTTGTGAAGTTTCTACAGCAATTTTATAAAATATTGCAAATCTTGACATTCAAACATTTCACAGTACTCATGTCATCATATATGATCCAAAATTCCAATCCAACCATTAAAAGAAGATTATTAAAAAACAAAAAAGGCAATTATATAAAATTGTTAAAAAAAATTAGACTTTATTCATCACTCCATTCATGATTTTGAAAGGCTGAAAGAACATGTAAGGCACAAGGGGTCTTGTAAGGCCAAGGCAAAAGGTGCAATACATGGCTCAACCTTAGGGAAGAGGTTTGAGCAACCTAACTTTGCACCTAATTTGCTAGAGAAACTTTTTTTTTTTATAAGTAAGCGCAGGATGCATTAAAAAGAGGCAAAATAGCCACGAAGTATACGGGGGGTATACAAGGCAACTGAGGCCTCACAAGCAAAAGAACAAAAAAACCCACCACCCCTTAGCTGGAGGCTAACCACTCCAGAAAGCCTATGAGGGAGAGCGGCTCCTCTCCAATATACAATTTAGCCCAACCCCACAAATTACAAACAAAAGAACTAATTTGCTAGAGAAACTTTATAATTGTTTCTAATCCAATTTTGGAATATTGCAACTTTTGACATTCAAATGTTCCTCCAACTCATATATCACTATATATAATCTAAAAATTCAATTCAAGCATTTAAAAGAAGCAACTAAGAAAAAAAGGAATTATGTAAAATTGTTAAAAAATTTCAAACTTTATAGTATATTATTTTTATTAAAGAGCATGATAGGCATTATGGGCCCAAATCCTACAAACTCAAGCTTTTAGAAAAATTAGTCGTCCAACATGGTCCTAGAGCTTTATTTGTCAAAAGGTCATGTATTCGAGTCTCACCACATAATATTTATTTCCTCAATTTATTAAACCCACATGTAACCCAAAAGAGGTTGATTGTTGCTATTTTCCTACAAGCCTCTATGTCTCTCCATGTGTAGGTATGGAGTTGCACTTGAGAGAAGGTGTGAAAGAACATGACATACATTATAAACCCAAATCCTACAAGCTTAAGCTTTAAGAAAATTGGTTGTCCAACAATTTTAAACTTTTCAACAACACTATAATACATTGAAAGAAAAAAGAAATTATACAAAGGTATGTGGCCATTTTCTTCTTTGTGCTCTTCATCTGCGTGATCTTCATTACCCTCTTCTTGAAAGTAGAGGTGACATGGAGGTGACATCTTCAATAGAGAATCTCTTTCAATGTGGGCAATGATAGAAGGGTGAAGTTTTAAAAAGATATTTGATGTGGTGAATCAAATCTTAAAGAATCTTTTCCCTTTTTATATTCCATATTCTTGTCAAAGGATGCTTGGGTGGCGAATGTATAAGACCAGCAAGACGAATGAAGGCTTTGGAATCTCAGCTTTTCAAGGAATTGGAATGATTGGGACTTGGAGAGGGTTGAGGAGTTTCTTAAGGAAAGGTTTTGACATTGAACCAGTTGCAAGAAGTGGTTGGTCTCTTGTGAGTCGATATTTTCTTTGTATGGAAGAGGAAAAGTTAGTAGACCACTCTTTCATCACACCCAAGCTCAAGGATTGTGGAATTTGATTTCTCCTTGTTACGGGTGGCATGGGTGATGCCTCATTCAATAAAAGAAACTCTATTAGGGTGGCATGGTTCCTTCATGGGTAAAATAACTAAAGAATGTTTGGAGGGTTATCCCATCATGTGTTTTTTAGACATGATAGAAGGAGAGAAACCAAAGATCTTTTGAAGCAAAGAAATGCCTGATCAAACGCTAAAATTCTCTTTTATCTCTAGTCGTTTGGTATGGGTTAAGATGCACACAGACGAAGGCTACTTAACCATGTTTGATTTTATAGATTGGTTAAGGTCTCCATGAGAAGGAAGTTGCTTTGTGTTGCCCCTTCTTTTTTGTTGCTTTCTTAGCTCCCTTTGTATATGAGGAGTAGCATAGCTTTAGTCCAGCCGAGTTTCATATCTTGACTTTTGTCACCTGCTCTCGAACGCTTTTGACACTTGTTCCGATTTCCACGAACTTTATTACTTACGTACTTTTGTGTGCCTTCAGATAACCTTTCAAAACATTTATTTTACCTATCCAAAAAAAATGGAGGTGGTTTTGTTTGAATTAAGATTTTTTTCTTCCTCTAGAAAATTAGGCAAAATGTCATTTTGTCTTCTGTTTAATATATATATATATATATATATATATATATGTATATGGCAATTGGACTTCATTTCATGTTCAACTTTAAGGTAAGAGTTGTTTTGCCTATTTCCCAAAAAGAAATGGTGAAAAAAATAAATAAATAAGCACTGCCTTCAACATGCCCCTGCCTAGCTAGAAAGGCGTGATCAAGCCAAATGTAGTCCAACATTGAGTAAGGCATCGTAGCTAGGCAATACCACAACAATCATCATGGTGTCAAATGTCTTAGCATACTCAAAGCATGCCTTTTGATCAAATTTAATTATAAAGCTCTTTGAGTCCCACTAGTTACACATTTAGGGAATTTTCATATCTCTTCCTAAATTAATACTCAATTATCTAAGGCAGATCATTTCTTAGATCAATTACATTTGATCAAATGTTTTTATACTCAAATCATTACCCAACTATTAAGAAGTTAAGAATTACAATCTCATTCCTTAGTCCACAATCCCATTTATTGCCACAGAAATCCCCTATAAACCAGGATTTCCTCATAGTTAGCTTTCATGGAAACTCAAAAGTACACTAAGGTTATTCATCAAATGACCCACATCCTAAAGCGTTCTTATCTCCAAGATCAATGCTATCTCCATTCCACATTGTAGGCTTGGTTTGAATGACCAAAATTTTCCATGGATTCTAGACCTTTTGAAGTCGAGACTTGATCTTCAAGCCAATACCTATTCAAAGTGTCTCTAGAATCAAGATTCTTATTCCACAAACATTTAAGCAAACCAAAACAATTCTACCTAATCAATTTAGAGTCCACCACAATGGAAGTCAAACTTGGGAGTAGAATCGAGTAAGGGAAAATGTTGAATTCTGCTCATTAGCAAAGAGGAACCTATTCGACCATATACAAATTGAATGCTCACAAGTAGTTAAAAATTATGATGCATGATAGAACACATACTAAATGATAATTTTGCAATGCAATAAATCTTTTAGCACTAATATGTATCACACTTTAGACCTATCTCACATTACATGACATGACGTATTAAAGACAAAATATGCACAAGCACACTTGATGACTACTAGTAGTTATAAAGAAAATTAATATTAGCTTTTTCCTCTTAAAAGGATCATCATCCTATTATTTCAAATCCATGTTATTGTAAATCCATGTTATTGTTAAACAAAATTTAAATAACTAATCTTTTTTTTATCAGATAATTTAAACAACCAATCTTTAATGTCTGCATATGATGATATCAATGAATTCATATCTTTGCCTCTTTAAGCAATAGTATGATTTACAAGATTCGTTAAATATCAGCTCTTATTTTGTTTTTTTCTTCTAGGAACACATACATACTTTCACATCTCTATCCCAAAAAATAACTGTTCTTACAATGCATAATATGATATGCAATATGAAAGAGAGAGAAAAATCATTAACAAATTCACAATTCACCATGAAATATGTCACAGGAAAAAAAAATACACTTAAGTGCCCAGGAATTTTTCTACACAAAATCAGTGTACCAGGCATTATCACCAGTGTCACTTCAAAACCATAAATGAAGTAGCAAGGCACAAATAAGTAAGGTTTATTGAAAATCAAATTACCTTTGCAGTACTGGCAGCTTACAGCTTCCCTGCCAATGAGGGGAGAAGAAATCAAATCAATGAGAAAACAATCAAAAAGTCAAGAACAATGTAATAATTTATCATTTCAAAATACAACAATAACCCCCCAGAAAGCTAAGGCAATACTCAAATCATGCAGTTCAGTCCTTAACCTTTCATCACTCTGTAATATTGTTTTGAATTTCTGTTACTTTTGGCTGTCAACTAATTATAACAGATCAATATTAATTCCTGCCCTTACTTCTTAATTCCCTGTCACATAATTACCGTACACCATTTCAACCAGCCTGAGGAACTTGTGAAGTTATCAAAACAGACTTGTAATTAAAAAAAAAAAAGGTTTTCTGTGATGAAAAAAACTTCTCAGAGCATTCAGGAGAACAGGGGCAATTTATTTATAGTGCTTTAAACTAGATTCAAAAATGGACATCTTGGTGAGGGCAAGGATCCTCAAGGTGGAAACCAACTCATCATGATTATTTCCAGTGCATCCATCTAAGGGGAGCAGAAGCCCTTGGAGGTATGATCCTGGGATGGATAGGATTTATTGACTTGTCAAAGGGATGAGTTTCCTACTTCACATGGATGTCTAGATAGGCTAATAAGGAGGTAGACAATCTAGCTAATTAGCTAAGAGGTAAGCTTTCCCCTATCTTGACTTTAGACGTGATTTTCTTCTCACTTAATACTCCTGAGACTGAGATGGATTCTTAGTAAGGTCTACTTTCATTAGATTTTCCTCAGTAAGAAAGGCCCATGCTCTTTTTCTTTTTCCCTATCTCTTAATCTTTGCTCCTGTAAGAAGGTCCTACATTGATCTTATATTTCTTTATTTCATTCTTATACAGTTTTATGTCTCCTATAAAAAAATATATATATTTAATCCTTTTTAAAATTTCTAGATTATACTAATGAAACATGTTTTCTGAAACTTCAAATAAGACTCTTCAATTTCTTTTATGATACTCAGTCCCTGCCTTCATGGACCAATGCCAAATTCATTGCTCTAAACCTTTATTATATTTTTACCCTTAAAAAAATAATTCTACTTTTATAGGTGACTTCCTGATGCAGCATGTCAAAAAATCCAGCATTATTGACATTTTTTCTTTTTGGTATAATGGGATGAGAGATCAAAGAGGACAAATGAAATGATAGAAAAGAAAAATAGATCCTTGGCAATCACACCAAGGTTTTTCAGCCATCACACCTAGGGTTTCTTAAGCAATCACACTTAGGGAAGGCAATCACATCTTAAGAAGCTAGATAGCTCTTAAATTCTTGAATCTTAATAAATTCTATTTGTTAAAATCAAAAGACTACATAGGTTTCCATACTCATGAAACTCCTTTTCCTAATAAAACTAAGACTTTATTTCCTAGTAAGAATAATATTTCTTTTGCTAATCAAAAGAGAAACTAAAAATATAAATAAATTTGACTAAAAGATTACCTGCTAAACCAATTCTAATAAAATTAAATTAAATTAAATTAAAAAAATAGATTCCAACTAAAATTATGAAATACCGTAATTATTAAGACTATTTTTTCAGAATATTTTTCCTTTTCTTTCAAAAGTCTTCATAGGTCACTTTCCCTATCGTTCCCCATCACTTCTTTCTAGCAAGGAATAGAACATAAGACCTCCTCATCCCACCCAAATCCAAAAATTATTTTATCATCCACTAGTTACCAAATACCAATCTAAATTTCAAACCATGAATTCATGAATAAACTATATCTAGTTATTTAACAAAAAATATAATATTTAATTTATTTCCCCTTTTATTATAAGCATAGGTCCATAGATTTGGAACAAACTACTGTACAATCTTGAATTTATTTATTTATTTTATCATAAACAAGAATGCAGTAGAAATGGATAAAGCAAAAACGTGAAAAGGATGAGGAATCCTCCCTAGGTTTGCAAAAGCTAAACAAAGAAAGAAAGATTCACTTACTCTAGTATCCTAATAAGACCGATACACCTATGTAGAACCATAAGAGAAAAATCAATACAAAAACCTCTCAATCTAATGAGGTTTTACACATCTTAACATCCATGAGGAATACCAACATCTCAATCAGATAGGATGAGAACAAATCTCTGCCTCCACGGCAACCCTTATGACCTACACACCCAATGTCATCAGATACCATCCCAAATTTTTCATAAATGTGTATCTTTGTAATTATAATGATTTTCCACCATAACATCATGAGAGCTCATCAAAGCACATTTACTACATTATTATAGTATCTTCAATATTCCATATCATCTATCTCTTTACTTTTTATTATTCTTCCATATCATAGGCCATTGGAAATATTAATGTCTTCATCTTCAACTTAAGATTTAATTAATTTCAAAAATTAGTATTTTGCATGTTTGGTGAATTTGTAGTCAAGGCAAATAGTCATAGCTGATATCATTTCACTAAAGAGCAATTAAGACATGTCAGCAAATAGTTTCTAGTGATAAAACAACAATTGCATTACCTGGTCAGGACACCTTTCTTACAGTGTCCACATTGATAATTCTCAGATCTTTCCGCCTTCAAGAAAAGGTACGAAAAACCCTTGTCCTTGGAGGGCCTCTTCATTTCTCTACCACCCTCATGTAGTTTTCCAGAATTAATATTACCGGATTTGCGAGCAATTCGCTTCTCTTCAAAGGCTTTCAAGAGATGCAAGGGAACATGAGATTCATCCAGCCAGTATTTCTTCCTTTCACTAGAGGACTCTTCAAGAATAGACCCATGCTTAACGACCACATCAGGGATGATTTTTCTCTTGCCAAAATCGAGTAGATACTTTGATACTGTTCCTTCTATGCACTTCCTGCGGATTATAACCTTCCTGAATGGCCTGATAGATTTTCTAGCTTCCTTGTCCAACTTAAAGAGAGGATGCGTGTTTTCAATGTCATCCCACCTAATGTTCAAATCAAGCTCTCTAACCTGCAAACATGACATCAAGTAATGGACCAAGGACTTAAGATGTGATACATTCATGAACATGAACTATATACAGGTCATTCTAATCTCTAAGGCAGGTAACTACTCAGGTTGGGCCAATCATAGAACATTGGATTACAGCCTGAATTTGGGCTTTTAAGAGCCAGTTCTGCTAAGAACAGAAAGAGATTCAGCTGCTTTGGTATAACCCTAATAATTTGAAATTAGTCTTAGCCAGAAAGTCAAGAAGGCATCGCAATAAATGGGTAGTTATGTGTCAAATCTAGTTGTAGAATCAAGCCATAATGCTACAGTAAAATACATTATAACATAAACAAAACATACATAACCATTCAGGAAAGGAGGTAGTAAGAGGCAAGCCTGAGACAGATCTGGTTGGGTTTGTCTATTCAAGCATTCAGCCCACTAACGTTTACCAAGTTACATTTCAAGGATGAGCAAGGAATGCTTCTTGCCACAGCTAAACACAATAGAAAGATTCGAATAACAGGTAATGATACCAGCAAAGCAAGCTGCTCTACACTTGTTGAGGTCTCAACAGCAGATCGCCAGACAACATACTTGTTTCTTTTTGCAAATTCTGAACTTTCAGGATATAATATGCCCAGTATCTTTGTACATCCAGCTGCAGAATTTTAAACTTCAAACAAATTCAGAATGATTATTCAGTTTACTAAAACAGTAAACACAAACACTCTAAGCTACATAGAAGAAGAAAATTTGCAGACCTTGTCGAGCAGCCTTGGAAGCCAAAGAGCGAGGCAAAACCTTCCAATTGAAACAACTTACGTGAAAGCCTACCACCCCTCCACCAAAATAAACTCAATCCTGTGGCTGCATTTGATGAAGGTTTGGAGACAAAACCAGAACACCTAGTCCGTTTTTTCCCAACCCCAAGCTTTGAAGATGCACGCGAACTTATCACAATGTGAGAAGCTGAACCCATTGTAATAAAAGAATCCATCTGTTTCAACCAATCAGCAGAGAGTGCAAGGCGACGCAAATTTGACTCTAACTGTCAAATGTCCATTAACAACAAAAATTAATGCCAACAGTAGCAGAGAACCAAAATGCAAATAACAACTTTAAGTACAACTATAGAAGGCAACTTGAACCGTTCTAGATCAAGGACTGGCTTAGCAAATTCAAATAGTAGAGAATGTGAGCCCAGATAAATATTTGGAGATAATAGGTGGTTTTGGTGGCAACTTTGGTCATTCCAAACCAAGACCGACCAAGTGATCCAACCTAAAAACAGGTTGGTTTAAAGGGGTTCTTCACAGGCTGGCTTCCAATGGATTGACAAAGTGAGAACCGAGTTTAGATCAGGTGTCATTATAACTGAAACAAAGGGTCATGTAATGCAAGAAGAAACTGATAAATGGATGTGCATGTGCCATGGTGTTACCCATTTCTCAGCCTTATATATTAACAAATATCCATTTTCAGAAAACACTGAAGCAAATCTAAGCATATCAGTACTTCAAACTGACACCCAAATTGAAATTAGAAAATTCATATTGGATGGAGAAGTTCAGTACTGAGTCAACTTGGAGTTAACTGAAAGAATTAGTTAAGCTCAAACTGGGTAAAGTATCAGAGTGTTGCACTAAACCACCAGTTCAATTTAGAGTTTCATGCAGAATTGACCAAATCCCTATTTGCAACCAAAAATTATAAAGTCACAATCTTAATTCATTACTAGAAAATGAAGGAAAACTCTTACTGTGAGCAGCAGATGTTTTACTGATGCAACATCAGATGCCTTGAGAGCATTTTTACACCAAAGTTTAGCATGATGTGGATTCATCCATGGACCCAGAAGAAGCCCACGCAGGCGAACTTCAATAGAGAGGATGTAATTTATGACTTCAACAAGATGACCTTTCCTATTCTTCTTTGATTGGAGGCCAACCACCTCACTTTTAGAACCTTCCTGAACAGGCACCATAAAATTTGTTTTAAACAAGCAATTCCTGTCACCAGTGGAATCTTTGCAAGAGAAGCACCACCCGCAATTTTCTTTCTCAGCATCTGTGTTTAGATTCTGAGCATTTGGCCAACAAAACTTCGTAAAATTCTTTGAAATGGCTTTTATCTGTGCTGAAATTATTTCCTCAGCTGATGTTGTGGAGTGTTCTTTGCTCTTGTCAGATGACTTATGCATTAACTCTTCTGCAACTGATGAGGCTGTTTGAGCAAAACTGTAATAGTTTGTGTAATCAATTCCACATTGTACCTGTGATACATCCTCTTTTCTCGTGTGTATGGGAGATGAAGTATGGCCATCAACTGCAGATTCTATCTTTTTTTCTGGTTCAACATCAATGCTAGTAGATATAGAACAGTTCCCAACAGGTGGGGTTTTTTCAGGACTCTCAGCTTGATTTGAGATTCTAGCAGACATATTTAAACAGTCTGACCCATGATTCTGGAAAGTCTGAATGCCTGTACTTGATTGTATAATTTCTGCTGATTGTTCAGAGCTTGCAATAGGATTTTCTATCTCCATAGAACTGTTCACAATAGTTGAATTCAACAAGGTAATAGACTTTGAAACCCCACAGCTGAGAGAAACTTCAGCAACAGATTTCTCTCCTGACTTTCTTTCATCAGTGCTCTCCTCCTTAACCGCACAGGTTTCAGGTGTCAAAGGCAGCGGGGTCATACAAATGGCAGTGGTTTGTGCTTTCCTAACCATATCTGAAAATATAGCACGGTTCTCAGAGTCCAAACTACTAGTTTCTCCATTTAAATTAATAGAGGATCCCCAGTGCTTGCAGATTGCAGTTATTATTTCACCGTAATGAATCTCTGAAGACTTCAGCACTTCAATAACAACATTCAATTCATTTCTGGAGTAATGATTGAATGAGGATTCAGTGTCGCATGAATCTGACCTGAGAATTCAGCAGAACATGACATCCAAGACATCTAAATCAATTGCATGCTTTTTATGTTAAAAAGAAACTGATGACAAGAAACAATGTAATCAATAAAATAAAGCACATGGTTACTGGTGAGAAATAGAAGTAAGGAGTAAAAGAAAATGCTTATAGTAGTGATTTTAGTAATAAAAAGAGTATGAGATAGAGAAAAAAAATAGTGAACTTATATTTAGCAATTGTCATGTGGTAATTATTTTCCTTTATTGAATGCTACACAGAGAAGTGACTGAACATATGGTGGTGATTCTACTTGTGACAAATAGGAAGTAAGAAGTAGAAGAAAATGCTTATAGTAGTGATTTTAGTAATAAAAAGAGTATGAGATAGAGAAAAAAAATAGTGAATTTATATTTAGCAGTTGTCATGTGGTTATTATTTTCCTTTATTGAATGCTACATGGAGAAGTGATTGAACATATGCAGCCAACTCACTTGTAAACCTAAAACCTATATTTTAGACCCAACCCAATTCTGCAGAGCTACACTGAAATTTCTTGCCCTACCAACTCAAAAGTATATCCCACAGTATACCCAGCCTTTTCAGTGAATGCTTTCCAGATAACAAATCAAGGAACTTTATCTTTAACAAAATAATATAGTGAAAGAGCTCTCCACAGAAAATTTCCACTTTAAGTCCTTCTCCAGGGCTAAAAGTTGGAACTGTTCTGAGCCCAAGCAAGCCTGAGACACGCATATAACAATGATGATGATGATAATGATAATGATAATGACCACCATCATCATCATCATCACCATCATCCTTTTGAGACCAAGCAGGCTAGAAATAACCAACACACAATTTTTAGCCAATATATAGTAGAAGTTGTAATGAACTGCAGACAAAGTCTATATAAAGAACAAACTTACACCAATAAGTAACCATAGCTGCTAAAATACAGACGACCATGAGGATCAACTCCCAACAACTCTGCTCCTCGAAGTGATTTTCGCTGCTTCATCCAGGGCTTATCCTTGTCAATCATGCACTCAGGGCAATACCAGTCACCTTCTGGCAAAAGATCACTAGCAACACCTACACATCTTGAATGATATGCAGCAGGACAACCATCACAGCATATTAAGTTTCCATCCATCTTGCAGAGGCAGCATTCATCACTATTCCAGTCATTGATTTCATCAACAACCTCCTCAGCCAAGCAAGAACCACCTGAAACATCCATCATAGCCCTCCTTTTCTTGCAGATCTCAATGTTAACATTCCGATTGAATTCCATATCAGGCTCAGCTGCCAGTGATCTTCTACTGAGCTCTGATCTTAGCGCCTCCACTTCAATCACATCGTCACACAGACATCGAAGTATCTCAACCTTTACAGCCACAGGTTGTTTGCAGTAGTCATTGTCAAATAGCTTCAAACAACTAAAATCAAAACCAGGTTTCAAACCTGAACCATGAATCAGTAGGTACTCAGCCATGAAAACTGGCCACGTAACTGAATCCAGCAAACCCCAATTAAGACACCTGCATTCAACATCAAAGATCATAAAAATATTGAGTACCAAGGGAAAGAAGCTTCAAATAACAAAATGGTTCAACCTTGCAGGAATGTCATGAAAAAGCAAAAAAAAAAAAAAAAGAGTACCTCAAACAACTGGAAGCAGATTGGGAACCTTCATCTGATAGAAATTCCAAATGCTTTCTCAAAGTTTGCAATAGAGAAACATGGACAGAATCGAACAAAGGGTTAGAAAAATTGCATCTCGATGCTTCGACAAAATCTTCCAACTCAAAGGGACTTAAATATAATAATGTACTAAATGACCTTAAAAAGGCATAAACAGAGAAAAAGTCAAATATGGGAATTCCTTCCAAATTCAAGTTCTGTGATGAAGGGGGCAATTGCAGCTTTGGGGGAAGACCAATGCAATCTTCAATTCCTGCATGACCAGAGATAATAGGCTTCCCCTCTGATACTAGACTAACAGCTGCAGATGGGGATCCATCACTGACTGCAAATGGTACCATTGTGCTTGAAACATTACCTTTCTGGGCAGACCCTCTTCGAGTGCTTCTTCTCAACACTGTTTCTGTCCCAGATGTCAAATTATTTAATAGTTTCCTTCTCTTTCTACCTCTTTTTCCTTCGTTATATGGGCTTACCGAGTTTCCCTGACATCCACTGATTACCGCAATGCTACCTCCAGAGAGACCCTCCAATTGAACTTCAGAAAATGCACTATGATTTACACAGTTAGAAGCATTTTCCATCCAAAGTGCCATTGAAATACCATCTTCCCTTGGAACTCCAACCTGCCACAAACCAGAATCTCCCAACACAAACTCTCTGGAATCATTGACACCCTTCGTTGAGACACCTCCCTCCAAAGTCCCATTTGCACCACCCCCACCACCTACTAAATGAATTTCTTTCAACTGTCCTCCACATTCAACATCTGCGTCCTTCATTTCATCGTCTAACCCCAAATTCAAATCAAAAGAACATCCCTTCTTCCGGGTTTCCACAACAGCACAACCCAACTCACCCGCCTTTGAGCTTTCATCAAAATCACCATTCACATTCAAATTCAAATCAATATAATTACTCCTCGTCACATTTTCCTCACAATCAACACTCAAACTGCACCCATTATTCAAATTAAACCCATCATTTAAATCAAAGCCACCATTCACCCCAAATTTTCCCACACCTTCCCCAGAATTCCCTAGGGTTTCCGAAAACCCACCATTCAAATTATCCAAATGTCCAGAAGAGTTACCTGAATTCTCCGGAATTTCGGGCTTAATCTCCACTCTCCGCCGCTTCTTGGGCTTACGACCAACCCGAGGCTTCTGGGTCAACTCGACCAGACCAGGATCAGCCACCTCACCCTCCAACAGCAAAGCAAGTTCAGACCATTCCAGCTCCTCAGAATCGCCATCTTCATACAGTACTTCGAAGAAACCAGATTCTGGGTCATAGGATTTGACGAGCCCCGAGAAAATCCCAAACCCATGAAACTCCTTCTTCACTGGTCTTCCCACAAACTCCATTTCTAAGAAGTTGAAGAAGAAGAAGAAGAAGAAAGTTAGGGTTATTGCAGAGGATATCTGGGCATAAACCCTTGAGATTTTCTTCCTCCCTCCTCTCTCTCCCTCTCTCTCTCTCTCTCTGAAAATGATGCTACTGCCTTATATACAAAAAGCGTCGAGAGAAAGAGAGAGGCGCAAGATAGCAAAATATCTGAAACACTCTCTCTCTCTATAAATGCATTTAAAGTGTATAGAGAGAGAAAGGTTGGTGAGATAGATATAGAAAAAGGGATAGAAAGAGAAAATTGCCATGTTTGGAAATTGTGTATTTAATATTATACCATTTAAACCAATTTTTTCAATTCAAAAAAAAAAAAAAAAAAAAAAAAAAAAAACTCCCTCCAAAGATTTTTTTTTTCTTTTAAAGAAATTCAAAAAAATTAAAATTTAGCAATATCTAATATTTTAAACAAAAAATAAATAAAACCTTCCTCTTTACAAAAATTCTTTAAAAAAAATTATATTTATAATATTATGCTCACATGGAATATAATTTCTTAAAAAAAAAAAACAAAATTTTATTCAAAAATAATAATTATTTCAGGCAAAAAAGAATAATAAATCTTTTTTATTTTACAAATATTTACTATCTTTTAAAATAGGGTAAATTTCATTGAAATCCCGAGATTTAGTGTAATTAGCACCCCTAAAAATTTATTTTGTTTATAAAATTTATTTTTTTAAGATATTTCAAATAATAATGTTTTAGATATGAGTACTTAACAATTTTTTAAAAATTTGTAAGGATCCTAATTAATAAAATTTAAAACCTACGAAGATTTAGGGTCTGCCTGGAATTGTTTTTCGGAATAGTCTTATATTGGCCAAAATAAAAAACATAGAAAACATATTTAACAACTAAAAATTATTTTTTTTCAAATATATAAAATTATTAAAAATAAAATATTATGCATAAAAATATATTTTTAAAAAATATTAAAAACATTTGAAGTTTCTAAACAGATATTTATTCCACAAAAATTATAGAACAATTTTCAAAACTTGTTCTTAAAAACTATTTTTTATAATTATTTTTTAAAATAGTTACCTTAGTATATTTACACCGAACTTAAAGAGGTTTTAATAAAATTAACCCTTTAGAATATTCCTATTTAAGCAAAAATTTAGAACTATGAAATAATAAATAAATATTTAAAAATAAATAAATAAAAACTTAACTCATACCCACATTTATAGAAATAACAATAAATTTGTAGGAAGAATCATAAATGTTGTTTTTATGAGAAAAATAAATATTATTATGAATTTAAATTTTTTTAATTAATATTTCTATCTATACAAAATTTAGAACATTAACAAAATTAAATAATTAAATAATTTTCTTCAAAATGTGGAGAGGTCAATCTTATAAAAAAAAAAGGAAAAAAGAAAAATTACACATGAACAAATAGGAAGGGATTGGATTTTCAATTATTTAGGGGAAAAAATTATTGCCATTATTAAATAAATTTATTTATACAAAATTTATTAGAAAAATAGAAAAATAGAAATGAATAAAAAAAAAAAAAGAGTATTCTTGAATAGTGGGGGTGAGGGGGTGCGCAGGCTAAGGGGACAGGGGAGGTTGAGGTGAAGCAAGCGGTTGTGAAATTGGACAAGGGGAAAGGTAGGATAAGGACAAACCCTAAGTAAATGAAAGAAACTGAAACACGTTCCCTGCATGAACTCCCCCTTCCTCCCTATTTCCATTTTTCTTTTGATTTTTTAAAAAATAAAACTAGGGTTTTAGAAAAAATAGGGTTTTCGTTTATATTTTTACAATACTTTTAGACTATGTTTGATTCGAGAGAATAAAGGAAATACTAAGAAAAATAAATTTTTTATATTTGATTTTATTATAAAAATGTAAAAAGACAAATTAAATATAATTAAAATTAATAAGAAATTTTATATTTTTAAATTATTTAATTCTATGAGAGTTTAATTTTTGAAAAAAATATTTAAAATAGTATATAAAAATAATTTATTAGTTTAAATCTATTTTTAATATTTCTCTTTTTTTTCTCACTTTTACTTTTCCACTCTAACTTCTTTTCTCATATTTTTCTTTAAACTTTCCTACAACCAAACATATTTCTCTGTCAAATAAGATTTTCAAAAATAAAAATAAAATTAAGAGTAATTCTAAAAAATGCTTCTTATTTATTTTTATAAATAAAATTTTGTTTTACTGTTCAAATATTGAAAATATTGTTTACGAATTTTTCCTTTTTAATTTTTTTTAAATGGTCAATAAAATAATTTTCTCATATTTAACCACATAATAGAAACTACAAAAAAATAACCAAAATAATTAAAATTAGTTATGAATTTATATATTTTTAAATTATTTACTCTTTATGTAAAGAAGAAAATAAGTAAAATGAAATTGAAGAAGTATATTAAAATAATTTATTAATTTTACATTTATTTATTATTTTCATGTATGTTTTTCTCGTGTTTATTTTCTCTACATTTTATTGTAACCAAACATAAAATAAATAAAAATAATATTGTAATTATAGGACTCTATTTTGTCCTTATAGCATACATATTTTTTTGTCCGTACTTAGTACCTAAGTTCCTCTCACCTTGCATCTTCATGGAGTACTTGCATAGAATCTCTCTTTTCCCTTATTTTATTTTCTTAGAATTTTTCCACAAATTTTATGGTAACCAAACATAAAATTAGTAAAAAAATATGGTATTTTTTGTTGGGTAAAGTGGTGCTTTTTTTTTTTTTTTTTAATTTAATACAATTTACTTTCGAAATTTAAATAGTTCATTATTAACTTTTTTTATTTATGACTTATTTTTTAAAAACCAAAATATTTAACTTTTATTAAATACAAAAAATAACTTTTTTAAACATCTAAAATATAATCTCAACCAAAAAAACCTCACCCTAATAATACTTAAAAATTTAACAAAAATAAAATAATAATTTAATATTTAATACTATTAAATCATATTTAAAATTAAGTTAAATTAATTTCTATTTAGATTCAGTGGGGATTGGACTTAGTACTTTCAATGAAGTCCTAGCAGCTTTCTGGAGACTGAAGTCAGAGCTCCATTTTTTTTTTTCTAACAATTTTTTTAAGCTCCAATTTTCAACTAAATTATATGAGAGAAGGAAAGAAAAAAGAAAAATAAGGTACATGTTCATGCATTGTCAAAAACCATAACCTTCAATGGGTTGCTTTGACAACTACAAATCTACCTCATTCTACACACAGTTCTTCTGTAGGCTGACCATAACTCAACTTAGCAGTTAACCCACATTTTCATTTACATTAAACCAGCATTGAGAAAACTAACACTTGATATTACAAGTTACAAGAAGTAAGGTTGAGACCAGATCACCCTTCATTGATGGGTCGACGCAGACCGGCGTAAACTGCTTTCCTGAAAAGAGGATGCACGTCTTCGGTCAACACCTCTGCATCCAGCTTTTCAATGTGAAGCCATATCTGCCATTCACAAATCACAAATGCAGAAAAGAGAAAAAAAATGTGAGATCATAAATTCATATGGTCCGAGCTGACTCATTTAACATCTTCACAGCCATCACATGAATCAGGTACATACCCAGATAATTTTTGTAAATGTTTAGTTTATGGAAACATGGCTCAAGGACAAGCCAAGCTCAGAACATTCAAAATTTTATATGTACACATTGAAAAGGTAATAAAGTACATTTTAGATAGATTGGTATGCAATTAAATGGGAATATGTACAGAACCACCTATGTTAGATCTTCAAGTCAACACAAGCACTACTACCTTAGCTGTTTTCTTTTCTTTCTTTTTTTTTCCTTATTTTTATTTTAATTTTAGCCCGCACTTGAGGGGAGAGAAAAGGATAATGGTGGTTGGATGAAAAAAGGAGGAAAAGAAGCTTTTCCAAAACCGTTAAAAGCACAGAAAGACAGGTGTGACTAAAACCATAAAATCAGAAAGAGAAACTGAGGTTAGAAACTAGAGCTACCTCTGAAGCATATTGCCTTGAAAAGGCTTTCACATAGCCCAGAGTTGATAAGCACCATTGCTCTTTTTCTCCCACGTTATAGCCATTATTTGCCTTTCCACCATTTGTCTGACTGCAAAAAGTAAAGAAAAACATAGTTAAACTCAAGACACGGTCTCCTTGGAAATCATTACATGACAATGTAAATTGAGAGAAAAGAAAGAAGAAAGAATCTGAAAAAAAAAAACCTTTTTTGGGGTCTTCCATTCTCATTGTCCACATCCATAGTTGATGATTCTTCAAGGTCAACAGCCATCTCATCTGCCTGAATAGTCTTCAGTCCTCGCAATGTTCCAGCTTGAGATGTATCAGGCAGGCGTTCCATCAGCACATTTGAGAAGTTTTTATACAAAGAAAGGAATAATGCCTGTAAGATAGACAATGAGGTGTGGCATATTAATCATAGAATTGGAAGCTGGAATATCAAAACTGGGGGGGAACAAAGTGTCAATCCTTCTTTTTTATAGCCCAATCTGATTCCTGCTGGTTGCTAAGAAGCATTGGGGCATATGAGTTAAAGGAAAAAGAACCATCATTCTGAAAGGAACACATGATATTTCATTACTGCTATTGAAAATGAGCTAAATTCCAAGCCTGAGCAGGGGATTGGGAACTCATGACTTCATGGGACTTCATCACTTTATATGCACAGTGAGGAGCAAATATTTAAATCTAAACCAGCTGATTGATTAAGAATGTTGTATATGAGTGGTAAGAAAGGAAAAGTTTGAATGCAATTATCTTTCCATGAGATCTTGGAAGCAAATTTATCATGTCATATATGATTCTATTGGAGATCCAAATAAAGTCAATATTTGTAACTTTCAGAATCAATAATCAATCTGCTTGAAGTTTGTGATCAGGCCGCCTTAAATGCACTTAGATATGCATATAAACAGGTAGATGAAAAATGGATTCTACAAATTGATAATTGGCGAAAATCATAGAAAATAATTCCATGTTCTTAGATACACATTATCTACTGATGAAAAAGAATTCTGAGGTTTCAAAAGGGAAAAACAAGTGACTGCTAGTTAATTTTATATTTAATACCTCATTTTCATCCAAGGCTCGAGCAAGAAGAGCCTCCTTGGCCTCTAAAGATTCCCGTACAGATACCTCCTCCTCTTTAGCTTTTTCTGCATATAATTTCAAACGTTTCAACCTCACTGGGTTTTCACCAAGAACAGGTTCACCATCTACAAGAGTAAGCTTTGACTCAGCAGCCTCCAACTCCGCTTTTGTTGTTGCTGCATCTCCTTCAGCTAATGCAAGACTCTTCTTAAGGGAAGATATTTCTTTCCTTAGATCAGAAATACGATTATATGTCTTGCTAACTGCATTTCTAAGAATCTGTAATGAAGAAAAAAGTGTGTCCAGCAACACATTAAAAAAATTAATTACAAATATTTGAAAATAACGCTAGAGGGGAAATCAAATCCAAAAGTAGCAACAGGGATAGGAGAATAAGAAACCGTAATTTCCATTCTTCATCCTCTCTATTTATTCACTTAATTAGGATGGGATAAACAGGAAAGCAAGTAAAGATCACATTCAATCTCCAGCAAAAACTTGAACAATCCCCTTTAAAAGTTATTACACTAAAAAACAAACTAAAATTTGCCATGAACAAAAATATGAAGTATTTGCTATAGTCAAGACATATTAAGCTAATGAATGGCCTTGTCTTGGATGGCTTTTTCTAGAAGTAGCAGCTGAAACTAAATCATGATTTTAATGGACAATCTTGATGTTATAAAAATCCATTAAACATGAAATGGCTTCCTGCCTAAGCCAAAAATGAACTTCCAAAAGAAGCATATTGCATTTGCTCCACTGTACATGTCTTTTTTGAGCTAGAAGCTATTATACTGAAATTACTGAACACATCCAAAAGCGCTTATAGAGACTAAAAAATAGCCTTTGCTTCCAAGAAGCAAATCGAAGCAGGCCTTCTTTACAAGACAATGAAAGTGAAGGTGTAGATCAATGGTAGTCCAGCTAAGGTTAGAAGTACAAGAAAGATTATTACTTTCTCTTGGTTAACTAAGCAGTTTGGCAAGCTCACAAAGGCTGACAAAGTGTTATTTGAATGGAGCAAAAAGCATTATAACATGATTCAACTATAAACAAATTATACCATGTAGTCCAGTATACGATACATATATGCTACAAAAAGTTAGCAGAGTGCTTTAACCAAACCAGTGCATAAATTAAGAACAACAAAACACTAAGTCCAGCTTCATCTAGACATGTCAATTTCCTTCTTGTGAGATGATATAGATGTTTAAAAAGAAGAGCCAAAAACACCATTTAGTCTTTAATTTAGTTCAATAAATCATATACCAGGGTATAATGAGACAGAAAAGAACAAAGGAATAGAGCATGGATATTACCAACAAGGTAACTTCTAGGGTAGGCAGGTTACAAGGAAAGATAAATATGTCCCAAGCTTAGTAGAAATGAACCGATATTTTTATCCACTGGTTAGAAAATACTGGCAAGAGAAGCTGGCTCATTGATTCGCAGATGCTTCACTTATGAGAATAGCAAAAAAAAAAATTCACTTAGTTTATGGCAGTTTTCTAGTCTTATTTGCAGAGGGAGTTTATCTTCTCTTTAATATTTTTCTAAACTTAGTTCATGGGATTTTTCTAATTTTGATGTTGTAATCACCCACATGAAGGCATCAGTCATATATACTCAACAGGTACCAGAAATCATACAGCATTATGGAAAATATTGTCAGTAGAAACTAGAAAACATAGCATTATACCTCCCATGGATGATCTGACGTATGAAATTGTTCAATATTTTCTGGAGAGAAGACCCATTTCACAATGGCAAAGTTAGATATAAGTCGGTAACCCATCATTCTGTCAATGGCTATAGCTGTCATTTGGGCACTGTTCTTCCAGTAAGAACTCACTTCATCTATCAGCATAACTTGCTTATCTTGATCATGGCATAGCTTTGCAATGACTTGTCCATACCTCTCCAAGACAGTGATCAAATGAGTGAAGCTTTTGGATCCAATATCAAGCAGGGTCTGAACCACTATACTAAGGGCAACCTCTGAACCATGAACGGGAATTACACTTTCTTCAATCCATGTAATTACTTCACTAGAAACTTGCCTTCCCTTCACCATACTGCTAAGTTCCATAGATAGGGCATGTTGTTCATTTCTTTCTTTACCATCTTCTGTACTGTATTTGAAGCTTGGTCCACCCTTGGGAGGGAGTAACTCTTCTAAAGTAGGGGCATTTTCAATGCTCTAAAAGATAATATTATAGAAGGAAGATGTCAATAATAGATATTATCATGCCAATCACCAATAAGAAGCACAATCCAGTTCCCCACCAATCTTTCACTATATCATCTGTGTGTGTGTGTGCTGGGGGGTGGGTTGGGAGGGGGGGCAAGAGATATATTCCCCCTTTCATGAAACTTCAAGATATCCTTCATTGCACTTTGAGACAATATTATGCTTGCAACAACAGTCATAGGCGATAAGAAACCCAGTAGAAAAATAGCATCGCAACAAAATGTAAAATCCAGTCTCTTGTATTTTGCAAAATGGTAGCAATAGATAGTAGGAATCAAATCAGATTGTGGTGGCAGAGCAGAAGAAGCTTCAAAGATTGTGTGTGATATCTAAGATTGTAATATGGAAAAGGAAATTTTCTACTTCCAAAAGCAATAACAGCAAAATTTTCCATCATTTGCTTCTAGAGTACACTGAATTTCCAGACAGAATCCTTCATAAACCAACACAAAACAACACAACACCCCCCACCCCAACCCCCAAGATTTTTATTTTTATTTTTTTCTTTTCTTTTGATAACCGAGGAACATTCCATGGCCAAGTCCTTAGGACTCTCCATGGGGACCCAAACCTCAGGGTGCTGACCACCCCGCAACAACCAGCACCGGGTAAACTCAGGGTATCATCAGTGGTAGGATTTGAACCCAAAACCATATGCCACTTACTAGGACCACACTTCCCAGGTTCACCCTGACCAACTAGGCTGCCCTGGCAGGCCCAAACCCTAAGAATTTATATATAATATAAAATAAGAAGCCAGCAGCCCCACCCTGCAACCCCCAAACAAGAAAAAAAGAAAGAAAGAAAGAAAGAAAGAAAGGCATATTTGAATGCACCAAATGGTTATTGTATTCACTAAAACAAATTCCAACTTCTGCAGCAATTTATTTTGATTTTTTTCTCAGTTTTGTTTGAAGGAGGATACCAGCATAATATGTGAAGAATGAGGACATCTGATGACATCACAACGTAAAAGTGTAAGGCAAGGTGTTCTACTCAAAGAAATGAAGTGCAGGCCTGTTGATATATTATTCTTAAATTTAAAAGAAAACATAAACATAAGTAGAGCTATTAAGATACAGGAAATGATAATACCAAATTAATTTGAAAAACATGCTTGGTCATTTTTCAAATATTAGTTCCATGCTAGCATGATTAAACCCAAAAAAGTAAGTAAATAAATAAAAAGAGAGAGGTTGCTATTCCTCACAAAGGACATATAATGAATACCGTATATATAAATACCAAAACAGACAATCATGAGTCAAGAAATATGTTCCTCTCCTTTCCCCAACCACCACCCGTCTCTGTGAGTGTGTGTGTGGACAGAGGGAGAAAGGGAGAGAGGGAGAGGGATCACTGTTTGAAAGTTACATAAATATAAGCATATAACAAAACAAATATTACTGATTACATAGTAAATAGAGAAAAATGCCATTCACATGACGCCCACAGCTCGAGCCAGCAGCTCAAAAAGGTGTTCCTTACACAATACCTTGGCTCATGAGACATAAGCTTACCATGATTTTGAGGCATTATAGGACTACCTCATTCTTCATCTCTTGCATGAGCCACAAAAAACCTTTTAAAACTCTGATCTAAAATATCACTGATATTTAGTGTATCTGGTTACCTGCTTAACTTTGTCCCAGTATGACAAACGAACTTCTCTTTCCAAAACCTCCTGAACAAACACACGTTGTGGTGCCCATTTTGGAAGGTCTAAGACATAAGCCCATTCTTCCCAAGGCCAGATGAATTGAAAGTTTGACCTGAAAAATAAGGAAGTGAACATTAACTTAAATGCACACAAACCAATAAAAGTATCCAACTTGTGATACTAGAAAAACCATTCATTAAATTTTCAAGCATAATGAATCTAAAAATGATTGAAACATCAACATTTTGCTATATACACTACTTCACATAGCATAGCATCTGGTGCAGTGGAGGTGCAGGACTAGAAGTCAGAATTGTGGAACCAGATCCTTTTAATATACAAGAATGCAGCAAATATGTTAGCATGTCCCAAATTAGGTAAAAATATTTATTTGAAAAGTCGGTTTTCAAACAAAGGACTGATTTACTAAACATATATATCATATGGGTTTGATTAACAGTAATATGGATAATGAGGTCTCCAGACAACATAGCAAATAACAGATTTCTTTATGATATAAGAATCAAAGAGCCTATTTGCAAATCCTTCACTGTAAGATAAGGGTTTCAAGGACCACTGAGGGAGAGAGCTAGATCCAATACTGGCAACCTTTTGGGGACTTGTCCCAATTTCCACTTTCAGCAACCCTCCAATGACTCAGGTGACATGGAAACTATAAAAAGGTATGCATTTTTCTAGTTTCTCATTTCTTTTCATCTTTTTCTTTGTCTACTTACATTCATCTTATCTTTCTGCTCCCTTGATCAGACATGGCAGCTGATTGAAGCTAGCACACCTATCATATTTTGCACATGCATACGTGTTGTGGTAACACAGGTACAGTGATACTCTAGCATAAAGTACCAAGACCATGTACTGTAAGATATCTCTAAATCTTTTTTTTTATAGGTGAGGGCAAATTGTATTAAAACGCCAAAAGGGGCGCACCGAAGTACACAAAGTGTATACAACAATCGCCTAAAAGGAAAGAGAAAACAAAAATACTCCCTCCCTCTATCCGACCCCAACCAATCAATAAAATCAACTAAGGACATAGAAGAATGTTCTACAAGTAAGTTTGTCCAAGATAATATGCTGCACAAAAACAAAAATTTCAGCCTTTGAATAGAAAGGTCCCTATTCTCAAAAGATCTTCTATTTCTCTCTCCTTCCAAATTGTCTAGAAGAGGCACAAAGGCACTGCTCTCCACACTTTCTTCCAATAAACAAGCCATGTCACCCTAATAGGGTCTCTCTAACTAAAGAATGAATCACCCAACACACCTTGAACAAAGAGAATAAGAGCTCCCATAACAGCCTTGCCTTTCCACAATGCAAGAGAATATGGTCAATTGACTCCTAATAAACATATTAGCTAAAAACCACCCTCTCCTTTGCAATTGGTCGTCAAAACTTTCCTTCATGTTGCCTCCCAAGGAAAAAAACCGACCTTAGGAGGAACCCAAGCATTCCACACAACACTAGTAGGGAAAGGGTCCACCCTTACTTCCTCAAGGATAGAATAGAGGGACTTAACAGAAAAGGATCCACTCTTTGTATCTACCCAAAACACCTCATCCTCCCTCTTCTCAACCACCACCTTGTCTTGAATCCTTGACAAGAAGCACTCCACCGTCCCAAACTCTCAGTCATTGAGAGGTCTAGAGAAGCTCGGGTTCCATCCACCCCCCTCAGAAGAGTGCACCCACAAATCCACCACTCAAGCCTCTTTTGAGCTAGCTAGAGCAAATGAGGAAAATGACACACATAAAGGCTCATCCTTGCACCATCTATCTCTCCAAACTTGACCCTTTCTCCCATTGCCCATTACAAAGAGAGTTCTGGAAGAGACTAACTCCCACAAAAGCCTTATAGCCTTCCAAAGCCCAACACCATAGTTGCCTCTTACATCCTTAGAGCACCAACCCCCATCTTCTCCAAATTTGCCACAAATAAGTTCTCTCTAAAGGGCATCCCTCTCCTTAGCAAAGCGTCAAATCCTTTTGCAAAGGAGGAGAGCCTTGTTTAGAGAGTTAAGATGTCTAACTCCAAGGCCAGATTTTCTTTTGTCTAAACAAACATTATCCCACTTCACTACATGAGGCTTACTCTCTAGAGCCCCATCTCCCCACAAAAAGTCTCTTTGAATCTTCCCCAACCTTAAGCGAACTCTCCTCGGCATCCAAAATAGTGACAGAAAGTAGATTGGCAAGCTAGCTAGCATGCTCTTGACCAGCATTAGCCTTCCCCCTTTAGAAATGTATTGTCTTTTCCACATTGCTAATCTCTTTCTGAACCTTTCTTTGACCCCGTCCCGAGCCACCACCTAGTTATGGGCAGCTCCTTGAGGGAGCCCTAAATAAGTGGTTGGAAGCACACTCACTTTGCAACCAATTACAGTAGTCACTCCACTACATCCAACAACCTCCCAACCAGAATAAGCTCACTCTTAGCTAAATTGATTTTCAAACCCAAAATGGCTTCAAACCACATAAATAACCAACTCAAATAAGTCATTTGGATAGAGGTGGTGGTGCAACAGAAGATTTGTTTCAAAATGAAACAGAAAAACACTCAAGAACCAACACAAAGATCACAATAAGATCTGAAAATTAGAGAATAATTCTCCAAAAAATATATTGAACTTCTCTCTATCAACTACAATGAGCCTTTAAATAATGTTTGTAATGTAAAAATAAAGGAAATAACTGAAATAGGAAACTAGAAATAGGAAACCAAGGTAATTGGAAACTAGGAAAACTAGGAAAGAAATGGGAAACTAAAAATAGAAACTAATGGAAATGGAAACTAATCTAAAATAGAAATTAATGATGTAAGAAGCTAAAAATAAAGACTAATGATGATTGTGTGCTGCATCAGGTGGCCTCACAAAAAACCAAAGTATCATTTGTGAACAACAAATGGGAAATCTCCAAGCCCTCCCCATTTCTCCCTAATACTTTGAAACTAGACAAATAACCACCCTCTCTTGCCCTTCCAAGAAGGCAACTGAGCACCTAGCTAGAACAAACAAGTACGGAAATAATGTGTCCCCTTGCCTTAAGCCCCTAGAGCTCTGAAAAAACCCCAAGGGAGTACCATTGACTAACACCAAGAACCTTGGATTTGACATGCACCAACTAATCCAAACGCACTAACCATTTGTTAAGATATCTCTAAATCTCAAACCCAAACACACTAAATATTTGTTATTACCAAAAAAATAGAACATCTCAAGGACATAGTACAGAAACTTATGAGAAACTGCTACTTCATACAGCAGTATGTCAAGTCTAATCATGGATTATCCATATCAAATGAGAATCACTTAGATGCAAGCCATCATCCAGCGTACTGAAAGGATCATTCCACCCAAAACAAATGTAGACAGAGTATGGCAGAATGATTAGTAAAAGCATATTGGCAGTCACATAATTACATGAAAAACCGTCATGGTAAACCAATTTAGGGATATTTATGCACTTATTGCTAAAATTCTCCTATTGCTCCCAACTAGTTTATCAGATGAAGAAAACATAACAATTATCCTAAATAAACAATAGTTTCCAAAGTGTTTTCCTATTCATAAGATATTCCAAATAATTCTACATAATTCAACCTAACAAAGATTGAATCTCAATGACTTGGTGTATGCTTTGCCTAGTTGGTCCTACAACATACACATCATCTCCTATAACTCATTTGGGATAATTATACAGTGAGAGGCCTGGCACTATGAAAGTTTCCTTGACGTGAAACAGTTTTCCACATAAGCAAAAAAAGGAGGCTATGAAACCAACATTTTTCTTTACTTCCTATTTAACTATTTTTTAAATCAGAAGTTCTTTCTGATAAAATGACCTAAATACATACAGAAGTATTGTCTGACTTAAAAAGAGTTCTTTGGCTTCAAAAATGTCAACCCAAACAGGTATTAACATGTATTTCCTTTGTCTCTCAAATTAAAATCCATTATATATTCTCCTAACCTCAGCTAGTAACTACAGATATGATGACTATAACTGTGATTTCATCTCAAAAAGGGAAATAGAAATGAAGAAAATGAAGCATCCTTCAAGCTGAACAGGAAGAAAATACAAACAAGAGATTGAGAAAATATTACACAAAATCTTCTACTTTGTATTTTCTCTTTCCTCTTATCATAGAAACCATCACTTGCAGTCAACAGCAATCCAAAATCCAGTTAAAGCTGGTTTTTAAAATTCTTATTCCAGGAGTTCTTAAGGGTTACAACATCAAATCACCAGTGGCAGATCCATCTAAAAGCTTTTAAGGATAAAAAATGTTAGCATCAAGCTAAGTAAATATTCTGCATCATGAAATATAGCATGGAATACCATCAATATCATCCCCATGACCATCAATATTCTGTGGAGGCGGGCCTAAGGCCTGTTAAAGACAGCAGGGGAAATGAAGGGAGCTTGGGCTCCTCTTTGGGCCAGGCCCTAGCCCTCTCTTCTAAGGCTTCAATTGAAAGCCAATCTGGGCTTTGAGTGTCTCTCAGATAAGTTTGTTGCCTTCAACAACTTTTTGGGTTTTCCAGTGACAGGGTTTGAGAAGGAAATCAACTCCCTCCTCAAAAAATTGGAGACCAGAAGAGAGCATGCTGTTATGATTGCTGGGGGAAAGAAGAAATCACCTTTGGCTACTCGTTTGGAGAAGGAGATCAGAAAGCTAGAATGATCAGTCAATTACAGTGGCTCTCCCAACTCGTCCAGGGGAAGGGGGAGGGTAGTGGGGTATGTGCCCCTTCTATTTGAGGTTGCACTCTTCGTGTGGCAGCTCGGTGGCAGGATTTGGGCCCTTGTTGGTCTACAAGGTGTATTTGTCTCCTGTTAGTTTTTAGGGGTTTGCTTTGGTGTGGGTTGTGCATTCAGTGATGTTCTTTCCCGTAGAGGAAAGTCCAATTGTTTTTTAGGTTTTTGTGGTTTGGGATGGTTGGTATTTTCTTCTTCTCTCCCTCCCTTGCTGGCCTTTTGGTGTGGGTTGTATACTTCATTGTGTACGTGGCTGCACCATTTGCGCTTTTTAATATATTCTATCTTTTACCTATCAAAAAAAAAAAAAGACCATCTCCATATTGCCATTACTAAAATGGGTGAAAATTCAACTAGTTTATTGTAACTCTAGTTACCTCTTTCATTAAATAAAAGATAGCATGCATTTCAATGCAAGAAGATTCTAACAAAGGCAATATCCGTATAACATGTAAGCAAAGAGAGAACAATCATCACAAATCAACATTAAGTACATTGTTTACAATGATTTTCACGTTATATAAATCCTTCCGCCCACCACAAAAAAAAAAAAAAAAAAAAAAAAAAAGCTCTGTATATGCCCAATTCAAAATGCATCACTTTGAAGCCTAAACTTACAGGTGATGTGAAAACCAAAGGATAAGCCGTGTCCGACACTCCATATCTAAGTCGGCTATTTTCTCAAAAAGAGCACGGACTGCACCAGCTACAACTGCAGGAAAGGCCCCAGGAAGAGCCTAAGAATTAAACATGTGAGTTAGAAACCTTAACGTAAAAGAGAAAACTCAATTCATCTGCGTAACAATCATTTTGCTGCCAAGATATTCCTTCAAAAAAGCAACAGATCAAAATGAAATAAATGAATAAAACATGGTTTGTTCAATAGAATAACATCTATAGTACCTTGCAGAGGTCAATAATAACCAGTGTATAATACATTGGCTTGAATGGGGGTTGTGGTAGCAAAAGCAACTGCAGGAAAGTTGTAAATAACTCATAGTTACATCAAACATTCTAAAAAGGTAAACCAACATAATTAACATGTAAAATTAATAAAGATAATATAAGGAAATTATCAGAGAAAGAAGCATGAACCTAATATATCATATCCCTACTGACACAATATGGAACCTTTAGACTTCTACAAGTGTCAATATCAACAACATCTACTCCACAATTATAACCTTATGCGAATATTGAAGGTTACTATCTAAAAGACTCAACAAAAAACACAGACACAACACGAGCATAACTATGCAACTCTGAAGCATATCTATGACTGTAACATGTATAATAATCACAACATATATCATAGTCATCAGAGATTTTTTATTCCCAATACATGTTACAATTGAAAAGAGAAAGCACAAATCAGGTGGAGCAAATAATGTAGAGGCTGTTGCTCTATTTACAAACAGAAAAACTGGCAATGTTAAAATCTTACCTGGGAGAATATTGTCTCAGCCATAAGATATTCATAACGGAAAGGCACAGGCAAACCGACCATGAATGAAGCACATTCCTTTCGACTAGCTTTGCATGAACGAAGAAACAAAAATAAGAAAAATTAAATCCAAAATAACCTGGATTAGAAAAAACATTTACAAGGATGAGTAAGGTTAGTACATATAAAAACCAAAGAGAAAGAGCATAAAACCCACAAAATAACATCAAGTTGATCCAACACATATAAACACTGGCAACAGGAAGTTGGTAACATAAGTAATGTGATGGGCAGAAAAAAATTAATTGCTGCTGTATAAAATAAATCCTCTAAAAAGCCTATTTTTGGCACCATAACAAAACATCCTGTTAGTGTAATGTCCTGTATGAGTATGCTCGCAACATGAAGAACCTAAGAGAGCACCTTTTTTCTGGCCCAATTCCCACTGGTACTCATTTGTATCACTAGAAAAATTGCATGAATGAAATGGTCCTGATTATCATCATATTCGTTTAGATAATATAGTAACTCAGACTGAACCAATCTCCCCTGGAATAAGAGATCATTCTCCATTTGACTCTCCAATTACTCAGTGCATCAGAATCACAAAAAACAGGACACAATATCGAAACTGCACAACAGAAATCCATGTGCACACAGATTTTTTTTTTTTCTGATCAGATATGTGCACAAGTATTCGAATACAACAAATGGATGATATAATCATAATTTAATTCTCATTTTCCTCCCGCCATCTAATCTTATATAGTTTTGGAACACATCCCCAAAGAAGGGTGCTAAAGCCATCATAAAAGTCAAACATTTTGAATTCATGTTTCGAACTATATGCATTTCATAAGTAAAAGACAAAACTCTACAATTAAAAAATTCCCTACCAAAGTTCACCTTGTGTAAGCCTTGTTCATTTTGGCACTGAGTACAAAATTGTAAGCTATATAATTTCCCATAAGCATCCTACGTAAACCTCCCTCCCTCACACAATAAACCACCACGGAATCCCCACACAGTAAGTCTGTCCTTGATATCAAAAATTGAAAATCCTAGTTTAATTTCTTCCTCAATTCCACCAATCAAATGTGATGTATTAGGAGTTAACCTTTGACACAAATTAAACATCCATTTTCAGTTCATGCGTCAAACAAAGTGTATATAGCTTAAAGAGTCACTTTAAGCTATAATATCAGAGAAAAGGTACAGCAAAAACCAAAAGCCAACAAAAGGTATGTATCTTAGAAACTGTAAAGAATTATCTCCAGTAATGACTAAAGCTAAAATCCCATCCAACGAATGTTATTGACTTTGCAAATGACACATCAAGAAAGCATTCCATGCCTCCATAAAAACAAACCACAACACCAAATTCCACCCCCACCCTCCCAATGACCAAAAAAATAGAAAATGATAATAATAATTTATTTTTTTTTAAAAAAAAAAACCATATAGACTAACAAGCAAAAATATATGATAAATAAATTTGACCAAAAAAATCAAACTCATATTATACAATTTATCATCAATCAAATCAGTAATTATGCTTTCAAGGAGATCCCAACATAAAGACATTTTTTTAATAAGAAAAAAAACATATTAAAAGCAACTAGCAAAGGGGCCCACCAAAGTGTAAGGCGTCAAAAGGCAAAGACCAAGGAGAGAAAAAAAACCAAACCCTATCTTCACTTGCAGCTTAACCAATCAACAAAGTCTAACATAGACATAGATTACTCCCCTCCTCTAACCCACTCCAAAAAAATTACACATAAGAGAGATTTTAAGCTCTTGATCTGAATGCTCCACATTCTCGAAAAACCTTAAATTTTTATCTTTCCAAGTAGCCCAAAGCAAACACAAAGGAGCATAAAGACACATCTAAGTTAACACCATTTCCCCATTCAAATCTATTGCGTCATTTTGTTATCGAACTTTCAACTGCATAAAAAAGATATGAAAGGAAGTGGGCTTACTCAGTCTAACATTCATACCAGTCATTACACAATAAGTATGTGACACTAATCTAACTTCACAAATAGAAAGTCAATGAAGTTTACAAACCAGCCATTGAAGAAGAAAAGCACATCGAGTAAATACTCTTCTGCAATGAAACGATCTATAGGTTGTAGATCCTGCCATCGAAAGAATAGAAAAGGTGAGGATGGGCACCTAAAGGAAAGAACAAATAAAATAGACTCCACTATCGATCAATAACCAAATTAAAATGCAAAAGACTTAACATATGCACTTCTTCAAACTTTACATGAGCCCAAACCTTACTAGCAGAATTGCTAAAGAATCAAGACTAAACTTGACATACCAATAGAGCTCCTGAATAACTTCATATTACTAAATATTTGAAATGCAAACTAAGTAAGAATGTTATAACAAATTCTAGTTCCCACTAAAACAATTACTGAAAGTCATTGTTAGAATAAACACAGACAATGTACCAAAGGGAGTACTGAAATTGCATAAACACAAAACAGTAATCAAATAAATAAGAATTTCTCATTGGCCTACTAAATGATATAATATCAGACCAAAACCTCCTATTACTTCTGAAATCTTTATTAATTTAAAAAAATATCCTGTTGCAAGGCTGCATACTTGAAAACAACGATGCAATTAAAAATAAATAAATGTGATGTATGGTGAACTTTAAAATAACAGGATTCAATTAGCATCCAATTCAGTTCATTGTCTCATCTTCCATGCATAAGAAAAATCTATTTGAGATGTTTACAGCCTATAAAAGTAATAAGGTCAATGGTTGAACTTTATCAAACATCTCTAAAGGAAAGGAACCTCTACCAGACTTTCAGAAAAAAAAAAAAAAAGAGGTATATTCATAATCATAATACTTCAATTTTTCAGAATATACTAAACAGATCAGTAATCACAGAGATGGTATACTGCTAAAAGGGTAAGGTTAAAATATTTTGATAAATTAAGACATGTTCTCAAATGTAACTTGAAATTTTTTTTGTCAAATTCTCAAATAGAATTTTTTGGGTAAAACAGCTATTCAAACTAACAAGTAAATTATTCTTTGTAGGAAAAATAAATCACAGCAGGGTAATAATAGAAGTGCCATTACAAGGGTGATTAGATTTATGTCTGGCACTAAAATGACAAGAGGTGGGCTAAAAAAGATTCACTTAGAGGTAGTGAGAAACAACAAGATTGCCAAGGATTCAATGGAAAATGTGGCTCTAATAGGGCTGGATATCAGAAAAGGATCCTTGTAGCCAACCAAAATAGCTGTGAAGGTTTTCATGAGTTGAATCAGTTGAATTGAATTATCCCCATTTTTTATAAATAAACTTTTGTATCCACTGGGACTTGAATCTAGAACCTTTGACAAACCCTCCCCACCCTTTACCCCTTGAGCCACGCCTCAAGGGCCAAGTAGAACGGAATTATCACTGGTCTGTGTTTGATTCTATTGGTGCATTAGGCTATGTAGCTTAAGATTGGCAATTTTGTTTCATTCATTCTACCTTAGGATCTTCCTAAATTGTGACTCTTACTCTCCATTGAAGACTCAAGATTGTTGTGTGTACAACTGGAATGACAGAGGTAAGGAAAGGAAGGTCTAGGAAAGGCAAATTAGTGGTTATTAGGCATGGTGGGGACCAAGGTTTTTAAAATTGAGTTAAAAGAAGTTCAAATTGTTTTCGAAGGCCTCTTCGCGCGCTCAAGCACTCTAAGGGCACTCGAGCACCAATGGCAGAATTCTGGAGATCCATCTTTTGCATTTTTAGAAGGCTTATTTTTAGGAGTTATCTAAATTCGGTCTGTTGGGTTCATGGGCCTATAAATACCTTGCCTAAAAAGGTTTTTGGTATGATGCTTATAAGTTAAAAAAACCTAATTTGTCTTCTTGTTCCCAAAACTCTCAAAGAAGTTCATATTTACTTCTACCAGGTTGTGAAGGGGATCTACATCCCCTCAGGCGCTGAGGTGACATCTACTGGGAGCACATGAGGTGCTACGTCACGGACATGAAGTGCAATATAGGTACTAAAGAGTAAGTCTTAGGGATAGTTTCCACCAGGTAAAACTATGTACCGTACTTTTATTTAGTGGATTGCCGATTTGAGGTCTCTCACCCCATGGTTTTTACATCTGCACGTTGTGTGGATGGTTTTCCACGTAAAAAACTGTCTCTTATGTGTTGATTGCTCTTTGGGTATCCCTAATCTAAAAAGAGATAGTTAAATAATTCAAGTTCTTATTTTTGGGCTAAAAAGGGTTCAAACACCTATTCATCCCCTCTAGGTGACATATAATAGATCATATAACTTTTAATTCAATTATCTCATCATCTAAAAAGTGTACAGTTAATTACACCTAATACTAACTGCCATTCATAGAACCAATGAGTAGTTGTTTTCCCAAAATTAAAAAATATCACACCAATGTTGTTATTAAGTCTAGGCATTAAAATATAATGTTAAAAAAATAAATTACAATCTGCAATGGCACTTTAGAGGTTTCTTTCAAGCTTAATCAACCAAGCAAAGAAATGGTCAATAACAGATCCCAGCATTTTGAAAGTTCAATTCAAAAAGCCAGGCAAAAAAATTTTAGAAACAAAAGAAAAATCCATGTTCTTACTGAATCTTCACAACTACAATTTAAAAGCACCAAGGTTAAATAAGAGAGCCTCTTAACTGAACAAATATAGATTCAAAATTTTAGATTTCATACTTAATTCATGGCAACAGTGTCATTTCTGTGACATCATGTGATGCTCATGCATATTAAGCCAACAAACCAACAATATAAACAGGTTCTTCATGAAACTTTATGTAATTTTTTAGAATTCCCTTTCAATAAGGCAAAAAAGAAAAAGAAAATATGTAAACTAACAAGTGAACACAGTATATTGTGAGATAAATCAGCATCTGTCGTTATAAAATATCATGAAAGTTTGGGTCAGAGACATGCTGCAATTTTAACAATGAGATAAGCAGCACTCTTTCAAGGACAATTTTACCCTTACCAGAACACAGACAAATCAACCCCTTTGACAGAAAAGTTCAATCAACATATGCATGTTTAAGGTATCAATGCACACAGCAGATTCAAGAAAGCTGGAGGCACAACTTCAATGATGCTTAATTGTTACGCGAACCTCCCTCCAGAAAGTCAGCTAAAACTTGCATTTCTACAAATCAACTAGATCCTTCCACGCTACATTCAGCTTAGAAAGGTTATATGCATCTTGGGGACACAAAGTTTAAGACATTCATAGAGCTAGTCCAGCTGAAAGAAAAGGCATAGGAAAACAATAGCAATAACATTGGCAAAGTAGATAATGATATACATAGTACCACTAAGCCCACGGGGTTAACAAAATGAGAATTTGCATGCAAACAATGAACCTGAAGAGTGAAAACAACACTTCAAAAGGTATACTAGCGTTAAGTCTTGAACGAGTAAAATACCTCAATTTTATTTGCAGGAAATATATTAAGCCTGCGAATCCTTTGAGGATACTTCAACTCTGCATCATGCTTTTGTTTACCACAAGTGATTCCAGAAAGTGTTGATGGTGGATCAGGTAGCTCAGGGCAGCTTAGAGGCCCAAAATCATGAGACTTTCCAGCAACCAGCTGAGCTTCAAATGAAAGATGAGGTCTGGGAACTAGCAAGTAAAAAAGCAGAATATGGATCAAGCAATGGAAACGACACAAAGTAAAAAACTAATACGACAAAATAACCAACACAAACCACATAATGGAAGAAGAGATACACGAGGCAAGTGTAATAAACATATGATAAAAAACTAAACATTCCAAATTTGTTCACATCAATTAAAATAGCTCATTATTCCCCCTTATAGTGTTGCAGGATGAAGTTTCCTTTCTTTCATGAGAAGGAATGAACCAAAGTAAAATATGAAGGCAAAAAGTAATATTACCACTATCAAGTTTCCACCCATTGCTAGATAAAACTTGTATCCTGCCCCATAAATCTTCTAGAAAATCCTGAAGAAAAATTCGAAGGCAAAGTTAGGCATGAAAGCAGCCACATGGCTAGTTCAAAGGTAAAAAGTTGTCCACCAATAAGTTTTTAATTTGATAGATGGCATGGTTAGTAACTATGAGGCACCACATAGTTATACTATTTACATTGTTCCTCAATTGATCAAGATGTATTGAGTATTAGAACTTTATTGTTGGACAAAAAAATAGGACGTACTTTCTATAAGCAATAATGAAATTATCGATATTGATGGAAATGTTAGTGATTCAATTTTAAGGAGATATTGATGAAAATATTGATATTGACAGAAATTTTGGTAAAAAGTAACAAAAAAACATAGAAATTAACCAAAAAATTGGAAATTTTGGATGAAACTTTGAGAAATGATAAAAAATTAATAATACACATATTAAACTAGGTAGGCTAGGGCTTTAACCTTTTAGGGTTTAAGGAGAGAAATGAGGAATAAAAATTATGGTAGCAAGGAAAAGTAAAATAAGAAATAGAGAGAAAGATAAAAAAGACGAGATAGAAACCCTAGAATCTCACTAAGGCCTTTTCTGAGTTTCACCTAGAAAAAAAATTAACAATCTCACTATTAAGAATTACAAGGTATGCAAAGACAAGCTTAATATTATTGAACATAAATACTTAATCACATTTTATGCCAATTAGCCTCATTTACAAGCTTTCGAAAACCTTGGAATTTGAATAGAATTATGAGAAAGTGAACCTAACCTATGTGGTAGCTAATTAGGATTTTTACTTTTTTCCTAAAACTATTAAATCTTTGAAAAAAGATTAAAAGAAATTAGAAACTTTATTTTTACAATTAGAAACTCATTTTATAGAAACTTCTAATAAAGTTTCGAATAAGAAGACCTTTAGATTCTAAAGACTCAAAATAGGAACTTTTAAAAAAAGAGATTAATTTAGAAAATAAAAAGTTAAAAACTTCTTTTAAGGAGAATTCTAAAACTTTCCAAATTCTAACTAAAACTCAACCAACTACTAACTCATTAGAACAATAGAGAACCTAAAAATACAAAATTACCTAAACACCCTTGATAGAGTCATTTAGGATTCTTTATTTCCTTTCATTTCTTTCTTAAAAAGACCTTTGAGATTCATCCTCATCAAAGTCACCCTCAAAACTGTTAGTCTATTCCTATAATTATTAATATCAATTCTTTCCATATAACAGTGACTTCTTGTGCTTTGATCACATCTATAACATCAATTTAACAATGTGCAATACGATCAACCCATGCTGCCACAAAACCTGTGATCCAAAACCAACACCAATGCATAAGTGTCCAGCTGCATCAAACAACCATCATTACAACTAACAAAGCCAGCATCATGACTCCATACTTGCATGCCCAACCGGCATTAGCAGTCCACCATCCACAGGACCACAACAACAAACAAGTTTCTAAGTTACTAGTAAACACACGACAAGGAATGCTACAGTGCTTAGATTGCTGTTCCAGTAGGGATAGTGTTGTGGATGCAGCTAGCGAACATCCAAAATTTCATTTGAAAAGGAAAAAGTGGAACAACTACACAAAAATCAAAGCAACTAATATCCATAGAACAATGGAATTTTATTTTTGGGGTATCATACCTTTTCATCAGGACTTCTCTCAGTTTCATCATCATCCTCAAAAAAGGATAAACCAATGTCAGAAATGTGCCTTCTAATGCTCAAATAGGCTTCTACACCAACCATTACTCTCTCAATCTCCTCAGGAACTTGCTGCACATAGATATGATTTGTCACCAAATGGAGAGAGCTAACAGATTTGTATTTAAATGCATCAATAACTAAAACGATGAGACCATACAGAATATGAATTTGGAGTAGAGGTAAAAAAAAGGGAAGAGCAGCCTCAAAATTAAACCACTAATGAAAACATTCAGTTTCCAGCACCCTTCAGGAATGATGTAAGCAGAACCCAAAAGAATGAGCCAACTACTGGTAGAGAGGCAGGCAACACCATAACAGTAGACCCTACTGTTCCATAAGCATGCTATCATGCAATAAATCAACTTGTTCTCTACATGTTTGATGATTCAAACACCCAAATCTTTTCTTGTTTCTTGCAACAGATTGTTACCATTAATAAATTCCAATAAGAACTCATCAATAATTATATCAGCTTCGAATGCATCAGAAAATAAATATTTGATCCAGAAGCATTTTAATTAACAAGAAGAGGAAGAAGAAGAAGCATTGAAAAAGATAGAATCTTTTGAAATAAGCAATTTATCCTTCTTAAGAAAGCATACAGAAAACAAACAAATTATTTACCAACTACCACAAAAATAACATTACCTCAACAAGTTCTGCGCCTCCCCAAGGGAGGCAAGACAAAATGCAAGTTATATAAAAGTCAGCACATGCTTGCCAAGAGGGATTTCCTTTCTCTTCATCCACTGTTGTAGCAGCCGATGATAATAATGTTTCAAATACAACCACTAAAGGACCAGGTTGGATAACTTTACTGCACATCTGTAGATAATAAAAGACCACACCAAATTACCAAGTTTAATATATATAAAATAAAAAACTACATATAAGCAACCAGCTGAGAATTGGAATGCAGAGGATAATTTGTTTCCCCACAGTCGTGACAACTATCAAGCACTGCATTGCTTCAAGAGGCGTCACTTCAATTTTCACATGTACCAGCATGCACATGAAGATTTTACAAATGTAAATATATATATGTGTGTGTGTGTGTGTGTGTGTGTGTGTGTGTGTGTGTTTCTTTACTGCCCATGCACTTTCCAGATGACAGCCAAAATATGAACTTTCTAGGTGTTGCCAAGGGAACATCCCTGCTAGAGAGATAACTTGCACAGGCATTGCTTAAGAATATCAAGTGCACTGCCTAAGTTTTTATAGGTAAGCATGTAATAGGAAATGTAACAACATTATGATCCTTTATAAGGAGAACTACCTTTTTTTTTTTTTTTTTTTTTTCTATTCTTGACTACAAATCACTGATCCTAAACAGTTTTTATGTTCACAATGAACTCTTTGCCTAGTTCTAAAACCATTTTTCACGTCACAAAATTGATAATTCATGGATGGAAAAACAGCAATATGACAATACCATACATACCATAACAGTCAGAAACCTCATCAAAATACGTATCCTGTTGCAATTTCCTGAATCCAGCGCATCCTGGAAAATCAAACATAGAGAGAGAGAGACAGGTTATTCCTCAAATGGTACAAATAAGTCCAAACAAGGTTAAAAAAAATTTCCCTCCCCTAACTTCTTTGCTTCCAAGGTAGCCTCAATGAACATCATATGAAACAGTAAGGCCCTTTTCTCCATGGGAAACTAAATCACAGGTTCCCAAGTTCATCGAGGGTAGTTTGCATATATTTCTCTCTAGCGGACCAGACGTCAACATTAGAAACATCCCACAATTTCCCAAGCTGACAAAGGCAAACTACTATTATCATTAATGGTTTTTTTTTTCTTTTTTGCTTAGGAGGAAAAGTTATTAATTTCTCATTCCATATCTCTGATCCCACCAATAAAAGAATCTCCACTTATTGTTGCCAACTCATATATCTAGTCCACAACAATTTTCCTACTTTTCCATATTGTGAATTATATAATATCCCACATCATAAGATACTTTAAAATTTTGGTAAATAGATAAGAAAGAACAGGCATACACCTTTAAATGGACTTATGTATAGATATATATATGACAAGAATAAAGCATCCAGTAATATATAATCAATTTCATGAAAGATAATACTAAAGATCAAGGGACAAAGACATAAATCCATCAATATTAAGGATTGAGAACTAGAGTTTTCATAAACCAAATTTAAGAAAAAGTGACATTTTATCGCTTTGCATTGGTTCATTCAAAATCCACTACTTTCTGAACTTCAATTTTTTTGAGGGAAAAGAAATTATAATTGTTATTGTCTTCACAAACTTTTCACTTCAGGTAGTCTCAATTTGTCTGCCACTAAATCCTAGTACATAGGAAAGTTTCAATTAGTCCCCAATAATTGAAATGCTATCATTGTGAATGTATACTTGCAGAGACTGTAGATGTAGAGATAATAAAAAGATTCCAAAGCCACAAAAAAAAAAACCATCAAGATAAGCCTTTTTTAATGTAAGAGTGCCCAAAAAGGAGGGGTTCACAGATGCTTGATTCTTAGGAAAGCATCATATGTAATGGGAAAGAGGAGGAGTGGAGAGAGGTTTATCAACATCCCATGGGTATCATGAATTCATGATTAGCATCTATTCTGAGCACTCCACAGGGTGTCTTTAAAGAATTGAAAATCTGTGCATGATACATACCAATTGCATGCAATTAAGTATATGCTGTACAATACACACACAGACACACACATAGATAATCATCAGGCACAGTGCTAGAGCCTTCTTCAAAGCTGCTACAATGGGGTTGGCCATAGAGGCAAAAATTCTTGCCTTATTGGAAGGCCCTGCTTCAGGAAAACTAGGTTAGGATGTAAAAGCTTTAGCTTTGACCTTATGCTACCTCTCATAACGACAAGGAAAAACTGTGTCTTCTACCCAGGGGTGGCAATCAAACTGGCTCTGACACAGTTTAAGCCATTTGTGTAGGGACCAAGCTGGAGCCAAGCATTGGAAATGCTGATGAGCTATTTCTTTCATCTTTAATAGGCAAATAAGAAGCACATATTGATGAAAGCATCTAACAAAAAGGAAAACAGCTCAAGCATAGTAAATAAGAACACTGAAAAGGAGCAATGCAAGCTAATAGAAAAGAATGAAACTACAATAGGCAGAAGCCTGGATGTCAAGTGAAATAGAAAAAAAAGGGAAAAGGGGTGAATCCAAAAAAGCACTTTGACTTATTTAAGGAGGTAAGGTATGGGGGTGCACTGGTGTGGCATCTAAGGTTTGAGTCCCTTCATGTGCAAAAAGAACAAAACAAAAAAAAAAAAAAAAAAAAAAAAAAAGGCAAAAACCCAAAAAAAAAAATGATAAAAGAAATGTACAAGACTTGGGTTCAGCTCAGACCAAGTTTGTTTTTTCACTGATCTAAGAATGATAATGTTGGACACTGAATTTTAATACTCTCTTTTTTCACATAACTTTTTCTTGTGCTCCCTCATGAAATGGTTTTTCCCCAGTGTTCCTTCAAGCCAAATTAGTTTGGAAATCTAAAACTCACCTCAAACTCAGAGCCTTTGCTTGGTTGGGGACAAAAAAGTTAATACCAATAATTTGCTTTGGACCAGGAGTCACTATAAATCCATAAGCCTGGACTTATGTGCTTTGTGCTCAAGGACACTTGAGTGTCAACCACCTTTTGTTGGGACTGTATAAACCATCCCTAATAGTATTGTTGATATGATGGTTATCTCCTCTATGGGTTCTTGGCTACCATATGAGTTGTCTGCCATAAAGAGAAAAGTTAGAATCTTTGAAGACAATAGGAGATCTATGGAAGATTTATAGAAGACTATTTAACTGCTCATGATATTCAGCCTTCTGAGTATCTCTCCAAGCTTCTCAAAAAAAGAAGCAAAATTGCTTGGTGTTTCTATGATCATGCAGATGAAGATTCAGTTACAATTCTTTCGTGGATAAGCCATAATAAAAGAGAACCATAACACCACTGCCATTGGTTGTCAAGGATGGTAGAGTCGTTTAGATATGTGGGATGCTCTTTCTCTTGGAGTCTAGAGCAGCTAATCAAAAGCAGAAAACCTGATTAAGAGAAGAAACCCTTCCACCACAAGCCTTACGAGAGATCATCTATCCATTTTTTTATTTTTTTTTTACCAGTAAGTAAGTATATTGCAAAAGAGGCGCTAAAGAAGCGACTCAAATAGTTACAGTGTAGAAAAACTCACCCCCTTACAAAAGAACCCAAACCACTAAGAAAGCCCAAAAAACCCTCTCCCTTACCTCATACACACCCATTCAATAAAATCTATTAAGGTCGAAGGACCATCTTTTATCCACAATTTGGTTTCCGACCAAAGTAAGTATACAAAAGAAATTTTCAGTTTTTGGATGCACAACACATCGTCCTCAAAAACAATTGAATTTCTAACCTTCCAAATAACCCAAAACAAGCATAAAGGCCCCAACATCCACGCCACCTTCCTCTTCTTGCCCACAAAAGAGCCTCTCCAACCTATGAGAGTTTCCTTCACCGAGCGCGGAAAAACCCAAGACACTCCAAAAAAAGAGAGGAACAAAGTCCACACCTCCCTTGTTTTTTCACAATGAAGGAGCAAGTGGTCAATCGACTCCCCACACTTTTGGCAAAGGAAGCACCTATTTGCCAAAACTCATCCCTTCTTTTGCAAACGATCCAAAGTTAAAACTCTACCCCACGAAGCCTCCCACGCAAAGAAACTAATCTTGGGTTGAGCACATGACATCCAAATAATCTTTGAAGGGAACCAAACAAACGATTCCGGCTGCATTGCCTTGTACAAAGACTTTACCGAAAAAACCCCATCCTTTGAATTCTCCCATCTCACCCTGTCCTCCTCTTCCTCCCTCAACTTCTTCCCTTCCAAGTAACAAAGAAGTCTTCCCACTTCTTCCATCTCCCAATCATTAAACGGCCTATTGAAAGTAGGAGTCCAACTTCCCCTCCTCTCCCCCCCAGCTGTCCAAACTTCATTTACCCAAGCCTCTTTTGGCGTTGCTAAGGCAAAAAGCGAAGGGAAAGCCTCGCTTAAAGGGCTGGTACCACATCACTTATCTTTCCAAAACCTCACATTCTTACCATCCCCCACCTCAAAGCCAAAATAAGGGGTTACAAGCTGTCCCACCTTATTTATAGCTTTCCACATCCCAACT
Organism: Vitis rotundifolia; assembly: GCA_030254885.1. Lineage (NCBI taxonomy): Eukaryota > Viridiplantae > Streptophyta > Magnoliopsida > Vitales > Vitaceae > Vitis > Vitis rotundifolia. Next base: position 12,046,317 of record CM058156.1, read on the forward strand.
CCGAAAGCCTCCCTATTCTCACAAGATCTCCATCCTCCAATTTCCTCCCCATATTTCCTCCTGATCACCTGATTCCAAAGGGCCTTTTTTTCATTTGCAAAGCGCCACGCCCATTTGCCCAGTAGAGCCTTATTGAACAAACTAAGGCTCTTAACCCCCAAGCCTCCTTTACTTTTGTCTTCACACACAATCGACCACCTTACTAAGTGAGGTTTTTGCTCAAGAGAGCCACCTCCCCACAGAAAATCCCTTTGAATCTTTTCCAACCTCAACCTGACCGCCCTAGGTAAATGGAAAATGGACATGTAATAGATTGGTAGGTTAGACAGAGTACTCCAAATTAAAGTAATCCTTGCCTGTAATCGATGATACGAGAGATCATCTATCCATTGAGGCCATATGCATGTGACCCTTGCCTGTAACTACATCCCTTTTGAGAATCAGCACTGCAGCATCACAGTTGTGTGAAGAGGCTACATGTCAGTGCTTATTTTTATGTTGTCATTCTTGCTTTTTTCTTTCCGCTTATAACTACTTCTACTTGTAAGGATTTCTAATCTTACATTTTAAACTTTTCCCTATTTAAAATGGTTTCTTTGTTTCTTAGTAGGGGAAAAACAAATAGATCACTCATTAAACTAGTGGGTCTGAAATCCTTGATCAAAATTATCTTTTGGCACCTCTTTTTAATATATATACTTATTTTTTTATCAGAAACAGAAGTTATATTAATTACTGTAAAGAAATTATGAGAAGGATGAAAATCATCCTCATAAAATACAAAACCTGATCAAAAGACCCAAAAAGAACCTTCACTTTACAAGGAAATTTGTACAAAAGGAACATAAAAGACTATACAAGAATTACATCACCAAAAGCTCATCTAGGCTCCTTGCAAAGTATGCCCAACCCTAAGGTGTACATACGAAAAGCCAACTAAGCTGAATGACATTCAAGGGAAAGGCTTTAAAAACATCAGTACAAGAGGCCCAAACAAAACAAAGAAATGAAGTAAGTCCCACATCATCTCAAATGTCTTCCAAGTGTACTTCTTTATCTATAAAAAAAATTATATTCTCAAAAGAATCGGCAGGCCCTTCAAAGGTATATTAAAATGCTGGAAAATTGTCATAGGGAAACAATTTGAGCCTACGCCCTATCACAATCCATCTCAAAAAAGGGCCTCCACAATATCTTTAATTACCAAAAAATAAAAATAAAAAGAGTACAGACCATCAAACCCTCACTTCTGACTAAATTCCTACTCCTTTTTACAGCAAAGAGCCTCAAATTCTCACTAAAAATCCACTCACCAGGCATCATTCTAGGCACCAAGCTATTATAAGTGGATCTTAATAGGTCATATTTATCCTATAAGATCATCATGATTTCAAGTTTTAACACTTAACCATATCATAAACCTTTATCCAAGTCAGAATCCAACAGAACAGAGTGCATGAATACAAGACTAGCCAGACCAATGGGTATCCAAGCACCACCAGAATTATCAATGATAGACTGGTGATGCACTTGCATATCACACAACACAAGTCCATCTTTAGAATAAATATATACAAGGACAACTTACAATTTAAAAAAAAAAAAAAAGTGTGAATCATCAATTATAAAATAGATTACAGTTGAGAACACATAATTGAAGTGCAAAAGCAATAAAGTATTAGAAAGCAAAGACTCAAAATTGTTAAGTCAACTTCCTGAATGAATAACATAGCATGATCAGTACATGGAAGCAGTTCAACTTAATTTTCTATTCAACAAAAGTACAGAACATATCAACAGTTTTGTGAGCTAAAAGTAAAAGCATTTACAAGACACCATTATAGCCATCCAGACAGGGAATTGCTCACCTGCAAATTATTTTGACAATTCTCCACTACTTTTTTGACAAATTCCTCATTTTCCAAGTTTAACAAGCCGACCTGGGGGAAAGAGAGGGAGAGACAGGAGATAAGCACAAAAATTCCACTTAATATGCACAAAAATTGTTTTCTAAAGAACTGCAAATAACAAAGACAGTTCAAGAATAAAGAATCATAAGAAAGAAAACACAGAAAATTGCTACACCTGTTGCCTTCCTTTACATCTATTATAGCAAGAGATGGCTTATTAGCAGAAATCACATCTTATAGGTCTTTCCTGGCTTTTTTTTATGGTATATCTTCCAATGAAACATGCCCATGGATTTTGACGAAATGGGAAGTTTGGTCCACATAAATGACTCTTCTATTGCTATGCTAATCTCTTCTGCAACAAGGATCCGTTGATTTTCTACTCACTTGATTTTAGGTGCTTTTTTTATTTTGATAAGTAAGAGAGTATTAATAAACGTTGAAAGTGCACAAGAGTACACAAGTCATATACAAAGAGCACTAGACAAAATAACAAGAGGGTACACAAAAAAATACTCCCTCCCTCATCCAAGCCCAAACCAATCTATGAAATCAACCAAATGCGTATATCCTCCACCTATATACCCACATAGAGAAATTGTCAAGGAAAATATTTTTTAGCCTTTGACCTAAAAATTCCTCACATTCAAAGAATCTCCTACTTCTTTCCTTCTAGATCGTCCAGAAAATACAAGGAGGAGTAGCTCTCCAAGCCTTAACACGTCGTCTATCTACAAAAGAGGTCAAGCCACCCTAGGAGAGTCTCTCTAATTGACTCAAATAAAACCCACCGAATACCAAAAATGGAGAATACCAGCTGCCATAAAATTCTCACCTTATCACAATAAAGAAGGATATGATCAATAGAATTTGACTCCTCTTTACACAATGCACACCTATTAGCCAACGTCCACCCTCTTCTTTGAAGTTGATCCAAAGTCAATACCTTTCCTCAGCAAGCCTCCCAAGTGAAGAAATTCACCTTCAAAGGAATCCATGAGTTTCATATTATCTTTAAAGGGAAAGGGGTGGTATGATCTATCTCCAACAAAGAGTAAAGCCCTCTTACAATGAAGACCCCTTTGCTATCTTCCTTCCAAACTACTTTGTCCTCTTCCTCCCTCTTCACTGTCTATTCTTGGAGTTTAGAAAGAAACCACTCCATGACACCCAACTCCCAATTATTCAGGTTCCTAACAAAATGAAAGTTCCAATTTCCTCCTTCTAAACTACTCACTTGATTTAGTTGTCTTATCCCTGCATCCAAATCTTTCCTTGACGTTCATATCCTTATCTCAAAGCTTGAATGCAACCTATTTAGCTGCTTCAAAGATTTCCATGATGAGCTTTTGTAGAGATTTCCATGAGCATAGCAATTTTGTTAAAAGCGTGAATGCAACCTTTTTAGTTTTAATTCCAAAGATGGGGAGTGTTGAAGATTTAAGGGAATTTAGGCCAATTTGTCTAGTGGGTGGGTTTGTACAAGTGGTTGCCTAAGGTGTTAACCAATAGATTAAGAAAAGTGGTAAGAAAAGTGGTTTATAAGGCCCAAGGGGCGTTTGTGGAGGGAAGACAAATTTTGGATACAATGTTTATTGCTAGTGAAGTCATTGATTCAATTTTGAAAAATAATGAATGTGGCATTTCATGCAAACTTAACATAGAGAAGGCTTATGATCATGTGGACTGGTCTTTCCTTCTTTTTTTTTTTTTTTTTGATAAGTAAGCCAATAATGTATTAAACAAGAGGCAAAAAGCCACACAGCATACAAGGGATATACAAGGCAGTTAAGACCTCACAGGCAAAAAAGAAAGCCAAAAAAAACCTCACCAACCCTTACATTGAGGCTAAGACCCCTTTCCAATGTACAAACTAGCCCAACTCCATAAATTACAAACAAAAGCATTCTTGAGTTCTGAATTTCTAACATACCCCCCCTAAAGGCTAATCTATTCCTCTCCTTCCAAACCGTCCAAAAAATGCACAACGGGATGGACTTCCATATCTTTTTCCTCTTTTTCCCCACAAAAGGGCCCTTCCAGCTAATTAAGACCCTCCTTTACAGTTTCTGGAAAGACCCACTTGACACCTAATAAAACAAGGACGATATCCCACAGAACTCTGACCAAAGTACAGTGTATAAGAATATGATTTACAGTTTCTTCTTCACAACCACACAAAAAACAACAATTAGGGAGCTGCCACCCTCTTTTCTGGAGCCTGTCAAGAGTTAGCACCTTCCCCCACGTAGCCTCCCAAGCAAAGAACGCAACTTTCGTTGGAACTCTATCCACCCAAATGCAACTTTTCGGGAAAATGATGTCACTGGGGTTGGCCGACAAGCTGTACGCTTCCTTGACTCTGAACTGACCGTTTCTTCCTCCCTTCCAAGAGACTGAGTCTTCCTCCAAAGAAAGCCTGTGACCCCTCAAGACATGGAGCAAATCACCAACCATATCCAACTCCCAATCATTAAAATCCCTCAAAAATCTTAAATTCTAGCCTCCTTGACCGAAATTCTGGTCCCACATCTCCTCCACCGTAGCATTCCTATGTACAGCCATGGCAAAAAGATGGGGGAAGCTTTGGGACAGCGCTGTACCAGCACACCAAAGATCATTCCAGAATCTGATTTTGGTGTCATTTCCGGCTATGAACACCATATTTTCCCAACACCAAATAGTTTCCTTCAAGATCTCCTTCCAAACCCCTACTCCAAACACCCCATTAGCCTTCTTTGTCCTCCAACCAAGACCCTCTTGCCCATATTTCACCAAAATCACCTGCTTTCAAAGATTGTCCTTATCACAAGCAAATCTCCATATCCATTTACCAAGCAATGCTTTGTTCAAAAGGGCTAGCTTCCTTAAGCTTAACCCACCCTTTTCCTTCTCCACACACACCACCTCCCAATTAACTAGATGAACTTTCCTCTCCAAATTTCCCTCTCCTCAAAGGAAGTCTCTTTGCAATTTTTCTAACCTTCTAGCAACTATCTTGGGCATACTAGCCATCGTACTCTTTATGAGAGTGATTCTCCCACCTATGGAAATATACTGACGTTTCCAAAGCGCAAGTCTCCTCCTCACTCTCTCTTCCACCCCATCCCACATAGAAGGAGCCTTGTTAGGAGCCCCTAAGGGCAATCCCAAATACTGAGAAGGCAAAGAGCCCACTCACATCAACCTCAGCCACCTCACCAATTAGGATGATTTCACTTTTGGCCAAATTAATCCTTAGACCTGAAGCAACTTCAAACCAGAATAATATCCAGCTTAAATACGTTAAGTGCTCTTTATTAGCCTCACAGAACACAACTGTATCATCAGCAAAAAATAAGTGGGAGATGTTCAGAGGCAGCATTTTACCTCCCTTGATACTGCACCCTGAAAGGAATCCACCTTCAATAGCCCTCCTAATAAAAGCACCCAACACTTCCATCCCCATGACAAAGAGATAAGGAGATAGAGGGTCTCCTTGGCGAAGCCCCTTAGTACTTGGGAAAAAACCAGATGGCACCCCATTAACCAGGATTGAAAATTTGGCTAAAGAGATACAACTCCACATCCAACCCAACCACTTAGACCCAAACCCCATTTTTTGTAAAGCCTTCAACAAAAACTGTCAGTCAATGCTATCATAAGCTTTCTCAATATCCAATTTGCAAATGAGCCCTTTCTCTTTTCTTTTCTGCCACGAGTCTATCACCTCATTTGCAATTAAGGAAGCATCAAGAATCTGTCTACCCATCACAAAAGCATTCTGAAACTGGGGAGACCACTTTTCCTATCACTTTCTTGAGCCTATTAGTTAGGACTTTAGCCAACAATTTATACAAGCCCCCCCCCCCCGGCAAATAGACTAATGGGTCTAAAGTCCCCAAGGTCCTCAGCCCCACCTTTCTTAGGTAACAGAACCAGAAACGTATTATTTAGGCTCTTGAGAAAAGAGCTTTGCTCATGGAACTCCTTAAACATTTCCAATACCTCCTCTTTTACGAAGTCCCAACAGCTTTGCCAAAAAGCCACAGTGAAGCCATCCGACCCTAGGGCTTTGTCCCCATTCATCTCCATCAAAGCAAAGTGGACCTCTACCTCAGAAAAAGGAATCTCTAATTCTCCGCTTCTTGCTGGCTAATTTGATCTAACTGCAGCCTCCCAATATTCGCCTTCCAATCCGAGTCTTCTGAAAGCAACTACTAGAAGGCATTAACAACCCCTTCCCTCACTTCCTGCTCCTCTGAAAGTCACACCCCATTAATCTTAATTCTGTCCAAGGAGTTATTTCTACAATGGGCATTTGCCATACGATGGAAAAAGCTCGTATTTCTATCCCCTTCCCTTAGCCAAATCTCCCTTGAGAGCTGTCTCTAGTGAATTTCTTCCAAAGACACCCACTTTTTACAACTTTTCTTAGCTTCCTTTTTTAATTCTGTCTCCTCCACTGACAAACTTCTCTCACTTTCCCCAGGTCCCAGAATTCCACTTGTGGCAGAGCTGAAGCTTTATTGCACTCCAGCCTCCCAAACACGTCCCTATTCCAAACTTTTAATTTCTGTTTAATCTCCTTCATCTTTGCAGCCAATCTAAAGCTAGCACTGCCTCTAATCACAATCCTCTGCCAACAACTTCGAATAAGATCTTTAAAGCCCTCAACCTTAAGCCACATGTTTTCAAACCTAAGGGGAGAGGGTCCTCTTCTTAGACCACCACCCTCTAGTAAAACAGGGAAATGATCAGAGACAGGCTGAGGCAGCCTGCTCTGAAGAACACCACTAAACTGATCTAGCTAGCTAGGAGACGCAAGAAACCTATCCAGTCTAGCCCAAGACTGATTATTAAGACCCCACTCCAAGTAAACAATCCCCCTTGCAATGGGAGGTCCACAAGCCCTAAATCATTGATAATCTGTGCAAATCTCTTCATCACTGATGTTGTTCTTCCTTGTCTGCTCCTTTCCCTTTGGAAAAGAGTGATATTAAAATCACCCCCTAAGCACTAGGGTTCTTCCCAAATTCCTCTAATCATCCAAATCTCTTCCCACAAGCAATCCCTATCCTCTTTGGTGAACGGACCATAGACCCCCGTGAACAACCAGACAACACCATCTTCCACATTCTTGAATCTACAGGATATTGAAAATTGGCCCTCCTCCCAATCCAAAATTTCCAAAGACCTTTTGTCCCAACATATCAAGATACCTCCCGCAGCCCCATCTCTATCCAAAGCCCTCCAATCTAAGAACCTCCCTAAACCTAAGCTTCTCACCACACCCTCAGACATTGGTTGAATTTTTGTCTCCTGAATACACAGTAAGTCAACCTTCTAATTTCTTATGAAAGTCTTAATAATTTTCCTTTTGGAACTATTGTTTGCTCCTCGCACATTCCAACTCAACAATTTTAGCTTCATTGGACTTCTGCAATCTGACACCCTCTGCCCTGTAAAGGACAATTCTGCTTATTCCCCCCCTCAAAGTTAATTGAGCACTCTAGCCTCTTTAACTCTCTTTCGAATTTTGACTTCTCCAATAGCCCTTTGCTATGAATCCTCTCCGGTCTTTTTCTAATTTTGATCAAGAAGTTCAGAATTTCCTTTTCCAATTCCTCCGTCGAAAAACCCAAAAAGTGGCTGAATTTTACAAGACTACTTTCCTCCCATCTATCCTCCTTTTCACCCCTAACTTCTTGAGACTCAGACATATTTGAGCCCCACTCCAAGCCCCTAACCTTGTTACTGTCACTATTAGTCTCTACCAAATCCCAGCAACCATTGCCAACCTCTTCGACCCCATCTACAGCTATCATACGCAGCGGATTCTCAAACTGGATTTCCTCCCTTAAAGCCCCAGAACGATTGTAAAACCTCCCCTCCAGAGTTCGACCAAAAGAAAAAGAAGAAAGAGAAGAAGACCCACAGACCCTTTTTCCCCTCAAATTCAAAACAGACCCATACCTCAATGCTTCTTCAACTAGAGCCTAGTCTGTCGCTGAATGGAGAATTTTCATTTGCTGCTTCCTCAAGTCTTCTGTCTCCCAGAGTTTGAAAGACTCTTCCTCTCTGTTGCTCCTGCTTCTGGTGACATAGCAAGCCGGGAGACAGGCCTTCACCGAAAGGCTTCTATCTAGTAATTGGGCCTTGGACGGACTTGGGCTGACCCCTTCCAGACCAGCTAGCCCAACAGGCGATGGACACTCCACTTCGGCAGCCCACCACTTCGCCGACGGCCCAGCCACTAGCCCAGCATCGTCAACCACTACTCTTAATTTTAGGCCCACTGATGGACCTTGCGAATTAGGCCCACCAGCTCGCTTTGACCCTTTTGAGCCCATGGTCGGGCCAGACAAGGAAGGCCCAAACACCAGCGCGTCGAGAGAAGGCCAAGCCACCAAACCGACAAGGACCTGGTTTGCGGTCAACTCACGGCCCGACCCACTCTCCTACCCACCTATCCTGTCTACTAACTAGAGCAGCGCCTCGAGCCGCGCGATTTCCAACTCTTCCGCCAAGCGCGAACCGGAGCGTGTAAAGACATCACCCCTAACCTCACCTCTTGTTCGTCCGGTCATTACACGACTGTCCACTAGGGCCTTTCTCAGGGACGGCCCGATCTCCCTCCAGAGAGAAAGGGAATAAAACTCCTCCTCAACTTTGATCTCCAGAGCACTCGGCAAATTTTCTCCGTTTGTCTTAACCAAAATCTGTGCCCACTGAAGCTCCTCCAGCTTCTCCGTCTGTGGGTCAATTGCAAGGAAACCGCCACACTCTTCCCCCACTCTTCTCAAAATGGTTGGATCCCACAGCGAGATTGGAAGCCCTATAATTTTAACCCAAGCTTCATTTCGTATCTCCCCTTCTTCCAAACAGCCAGTCTTAGGGCTCCATTGCTCCAGACCCAACTAAAACCCTCCCACCAATCTCTTCCCAGAGGTTAGGACACGTTTGGCTTCGCCCAAAAATTCAAACTCCAACAGGACCCTGCCCTTTTCCAACCTTGCCAACCCTAGCTTACCTTTCAGCCCCCAAGACTTTGCCATTAACCTCCCCAATTTCTCCAAATCCTCTCCTCCTGCTGAACTAGGGTTCCAACTTCCATCGAGACAATGTTCCAATTTACTCAAATTTCTATGAATTTCCTCCCTTCTTACCTCCACTCTGACTAAGTTTCTATCCTTACTCCTCGGCCTCTTCACCACTTCCGCAAACGATCTTTCCATAAAAGGTTTCCCCATAACCCTCTCTACCTGCTTATTTTCCTTTCTACTGATAAATCCTCCCACTATTTGAAGTTTCTCCGCCATAGATACCCATCCCCCCTTTTCTTCTCTGCCTTTCAGGATGAAAATGTTGTACCGCTTCTTCTCTGAGTCGACAACCCCTAACCAGAGAAAACACCCCGCTTTGTTCACGTCTGGCACCATGGACTAAGATCTCCCATTTTCCTTCCAGCCCCTTTCCCATTTTCCTTCTTTCTCGTCCTTAATGCAGTGGTTTAAACTTTCCAGGAAGAGCCCTAAACTCACCGGTCCCAGCCGAACCTAAGACGAGACCCTCTCTTTCTCTCTGCGATAAAGACTTGGATTTACCCTTTCTCTCTTCTACAGCGAGCTCGAACACCTTGGACTCCACTACGAAGCTACTCCCCTTCCGTCTTCTTCGATTCTCCGCTCTATCTTCTCCCCCGTCGCCATCACTCTCTCGCTCACTCTCTCTCATCAGAAGTTTTTTATATGCTTTTTAACCTTTTGTTTGGCTGCAACTAGTTCTCTCTCAGTATTTTCTTCTTTTGGTCTTTCCTTCTTTTGATTATGCAAATAATGAGTTTTGGGGAGAAATGAATTGGATGAATCAAGTGGTGCATTTCAACAAGTTTCTCAGTTTTGGTCAATGGCACTCCTAAGGCTTTTTTCAAAGCTCTAAGGGCTTAAGGCATGGGGGACCCTATCTAGCCCTTTTGTTCGTGATTGCAATAGAGGCATTCAATTGGCTTTTTAAGAGGGCAGTGGATGGAGGTTTTTTTATTGGGTTGTAAAGCGAAGGGAAGGAGTGAAAAAGGGGTTCAAATTTCTCATTTGTTGTTTGCTAATGACACCTTAGTATTCTGTCAAGCCTCTCAAGATCAAATGACCTATCTTTGTTGGTTGCTTATGTGGTTTGAAGTCATTTTGGGATTAAGAATAAACTTGGATAGAAGCAAATTAATTCCTATGGGGGAAGGGTGGAAAATATTGATGCCCTTGCTTATTAGTTTGGATGTAAGGTGGGTGGTCTCCTGTCCACTTACTAGAGCCTCCCTTTGGGCACACCATTTAAATCAGTGGCAATTTAGGATGGTGTGTAAGAGAGGTTTCGATTGGTTATGTGGAAGAGACAACACATATCCCAAGGAGGGAGAACTACCCTCATTCGAAGCACTTTGTTGTGCATGCCAAGCTCAATTAGATTGAAGCTAGAGCAGAGTCAGAGAGACTTTCTTTGGGGAGATAGGGCTCTGGAACAAAAACACCATCAAGTAAGATGGATAATTGTTTGCTTAAACAAGAGGAAATGGGGGTTTAGGTGTTAAGTGTCTTTCAACTCTCAACAAGACTCTCCTTTGCAAATGGAACTAGCGATTGCAAATGAGATAGGGGCCTTTTGGAATCAAGTTATTGGACAGAAGTATGGGAAAGAAAGAGGGGGGTGGTGTTCTCGGGGAGTGAGAGGGGTATATGGTGTTGGGTTGTGGAAAGTGATAAGGAAGGAATAAGATCTTTTGAGTAGTAAGATCTCTTTCTTAGTGGGTAATAGTCAGAGTGTGAAATTTTAGAAGGATAAATAGTGTGGGGAACTCCTTTATGTGTGTTTTTTGTGTCCTTGTTTGCTTTAACTAACTCAAAGGAGGCGTGGGTAGAGGTTATTTGGGACTCCTCAGTTGAGGGGGGAAGTGGGGTTTGGAATCCATGCTTCTCAAGACCTTTCAATGATTGGGAGATGGATGTTGTGGAGAGTTTTTTAGTACAGTTGCACGAGAAGAGAGTGTGTGGGGATGTAGAAACAAGGTGCTTCGAACTAAAACAAAGGTTGGCAAGTTTTCTGTTAAATCTCTCTACGACACCTTAGAGTCAGGCAACTCCGTTTCTTTACCTTTGAGAAGCATTTGAAACTCGTGGGTGCAGCCTAAAGTTAGCTTTTTTTGCTTGGGAGGCAATGTGGGTAAAGCTTTAACCTTGGATCTAGTTCAAAAAAGAGGATGAGCCCTAGCAAATAGATGTTATAAATGCCATGAGAATGAAGAGACCATAGATCACCTCCTTATTCACTGTGTTAAAACAAGGGTTTTATGGGAGTTGCCTTTTACTATGTTTGAGGTGTCTTAGGTGCTTTCTTCGTCAAGCAGACAGACTCTATTGGGTTGACATGCTTCTTTTATGGGCAAAAAGCGCAAGAAGGTTTGAAGAGAAGCTCCCTTATACATCTTTTGGAAAGTGTGGAAAGTTAGGAATAGAATGGCCTTCGATGATAATATGCTTTCGATCCAAAGACTAAAAAGTTCTTTTGTTTACTCCCTTCAGTCAGAGACAAAGTTGTTTATAGATGATTATCCTCCAACTTTAGTTAGTTTTGTTGATTGGTTGGGCTCTTTTTCTTTTTTTTGCCATTTTGGTAGTGGGTATATAGGTACTGTATACATTGAGTCGCTCTTTTGATGCCTCTTCTTAATATATTTTCTTCTTTATATATCAAAAAAAACATTATATCCTAATCTCAAAGAAGCTAATAAACTCTATTAGGTTTAACCATGCACAATTAAGTGATTCAATTGGTAATTCAAAGTCCATATTTAAACTAGAGCACATCTTTCTTCCAGCATCTATAAAAGCACGCACACTCTAAGTTCAGCTTTGGAATCATTTTGAATTGAAGCAATTTCTAGCATCACCTATGGAAAGTGTGTGTAACCAGTTAAAGATGAAAGGGGAAGCAACCAACAGAAATGCACTAAAAAGGAAAAAAGACAAAAGAGATGTGGCTCAACCTTGAATAGAATTTTACGATTAATGTACTAAAAATTCGAAGTCCATGCTTATAACCGAAAAAATTTCCCTTACTATGTGAGCACACAATCATCTGAGTTCAGTACTTCAGAATTAAGATTAATTTAAGGAACTTTTGATGCTCATTTTTACCAAATCTGTGTGCCTGTGTGTGTTTGTGTGCATGTGCCAATGAAAGGGGAATCAATTATAACAAATGCATGAAAAAGGAGCCAAGAAAAAAGGCAAAAGATGTAGAAACGCTACCACTGTCCCATACAAAGGAATCTTGTGAGGCAATTGTTCTGCACATTGGAGAAGAAACTGCAAGGGTGGAGAACAATGTAAATATCTCAACATGAATATGCAAGCAGCACAATCTTGTGGTGCAGAAAATAAAATCTAACCAGTATTTGGGGCTCATCGAAGCTAAGGCTAATAAATAGAAGTTGAATTCACACATTCTCCAGTGTCCTATCTAAAAATATTAACTCACAGAGGTAAAGGCATTGGTATTTTGACACCAAAATAGTCCCAAACACGGGAATATAAAATTCACAAACAATAATAACTGTGTATGTGAAATTTTGCATGTGTGTGAGATTCCAACTTATACCAGTCATAGCATGAACAACATTGTGCACATACTTTTTTTTATAGGCAAACAATGAATATATATATGTATGTACAATACACTTAGAAGCATATGCTCAGCCTTCTATGTTCAGAAACAAGCAGAACTAGAAAGAGGAACACCTAGGCTTGTAATTAATTATAAGCCTCTCAATGATGCATTAAGATGGATTAGGTATTCTATACCTAATAAGAGAGATCTTAAGGTTAGTTAAGTCTAAAATAGTTTCTAAGTTTGACATGAAGTCAAGATTTTAACAGATTCAGATTGCCAAAAAGGATAGGTACAAGACAGCCTTTACAATACCCTTTGGACATTATGAATGGAATGTGTGCGTATGTGTGTATTAATACAGCCTAAGTGGAGGGCACACCAAGGTACACGCAATGTATACAATACGCTTCAACAGGTGAACAGAGCAAGAGAGAATAACAAAAAACAAGTTTCCTCTCCTTCCCTTTTTTGATAGACCAATAAGATTTATATATATACACACACACACACACACACATACATACATACATATACACACACAAATGAAAGGCACCATTCAAAAGTGGCGAACAAAGCAAAGTTTCCTCTCCTTCCTTGGAGCTAAGCCTATCATGGTTAATGATATACTATATACACTAACACATTCCAAATAAGTACTCATGAAAATGGATTTGATTGCTTGGTCCACTTTTCAGCGTCTTCAAAAGATCTCTTTTTCTTTTCTCCCATAGAGTTTAAAACACACAAGGGGGAGATCCTCCACACCTTTTTCCATTTCTTTCATATAAAGATCTATGCCAACTAAGAAGGGTTCCCCTTAACAGTAGAATACAACACCTAAGCAACTTCCTAAGCAAAGAAACCTACAACCGCCATAGAGTACTTGCCTTAAAGCAATGAAGGAGGATGTGATCAATTGATAATTCATCATCTTCCCACATAACACATCTATTCAACATTATCCATCCCATCCTTTTAAGCTAATCTCATGTTAAAATTTTTTCCTGAGCAAAGAAACCTACCTTCATATGTTCCCAGGGATTCCAAACTATACCTTCAGGAAAGATCTCCCTTCTAATCTAGGCAAGGTAGGAGAAAAGATGTAATGGAAAAATTGTCGCCTTTAGAATCCTTCCAACTCATTCTATCCTCTTCATCCCTTCTAATGAATTGTTTGTAATCTCTAAAGAAAGACAACCACATCTCAAGTTCACAAACCCACTCATAACCATCCTTCACATTCCTACAGCACCATCCTCCCTCTTCTTCCCCAAACTTTCCTACTATAACACACTTCCAAAGAGATGCTTTCTCTATTGTGAATCTTTAACCCTACTTGCCAATGAGGGCCTTATTTATGAGGGATATATTTCTAAAGTTGAGTCACCCATACTTTTTATCCAAGCAAACAATAGCCCAATTGACCAAATGAAGTTTTTTCACAAGAGCCCCACCCCAAAGGAAATCTCTTTGGATCTGCTCTAATCTTAAGCTCGCCCTTCTTGGAATGACAAACAAAGAGATGAAATAAATAGGAAGGTTGGATGGATAATATACTTTTAATCAAAGTGAGTTTCTCTTCTTTTTTTTTTTTTTCTTTTTTTTGATAGGAAACGAGAGATATATTGCTAGAAAAAAGAAGTACAAGAGAAGGATGAGAAATCCTCCTATCAAAGAAAACTAAACTATAAGAATACAAATACAAGAAAGTACACAGTAAAACAAGCAAACACTCTAGGTTAGACCAATCCGTAGGGATTACATACCGCTAACCAATCAAGTTGTAACACATTAAGGGGAATCCCCTTAAAAACCTTGGAACAGAAAGCCCAAAAAGAAGTAAGGAAAAAAATAGAATTCCATAGATACTCAAAATTCCCTGTTTTATCCTCAAAAATCCTCACGTTTCTTTCCCGCCACACAACCCGAATTAAAGTCATGCTTGCAGCTTGCCACAAAACTATCCCCCTCTTAGATGAACCAAAACCATTAAACTTGATGGACATCATGTCAAAGATGCTCCTCGGGGGGAACCAATCCATCTTGGCTAACTGAAATAATCTATGCAAAGGTTTTGAAAGATAGTTTCTCTTCCACATAGGTAGCCTTCTCTAAAATCTCTCCTAATTGCATCCCAAACCCCCATTGACTCGTGAGAAACCCCCAATGGAAGCCCCAAGTATGCAAAGGTTGGTTTCCCCACCCTACAACCCAACACATTAGATGTACTTGGACAATGATTCACTAAAACTTTTCAAATACTTATGAAACAAAAAAGGATTTGTATGTTGCCCACTAAAAAGTGATCTACACATGTTAGTCCAAGCACTTCAAAAACAAGTGAAGCACGAGGGCATGGAATAGAATTGGACATGCACAAACACTTGTCTCCTCTTGTTAAGTCTCATAAACACCATTTCTCAATAAGCAAAAATGTCTCACATACCATAGGACAAATTATCAAAAACCAAACATGGAATACTATGTATTATAGAGGACCCAAAGTTCAAGATAAGTAATTAGCGTCAAGCATTTTATTTATCTAGTCAAAGTACAATTCAATTGGCAATGCATTTATTGTAAAAATAAATAAATATATCAAAAACAAACATTTTTTTATTAACAAAAAATTCATGGAATAGGAAACAAAGATACACACGATTGATAAAAAACAAACAAATTCACTTCTATGAATTCAAAAGAACAAATTAAGGACAAGGAATCCTTCCAAAATTTGTGGAATCTTATCAAAATAAGAAGTGGAGAAAATTTCTCCAAAAGCGTAAGGAGAGCTATACATTGCATGAATACAACATGAAACTATACAAGGAGAAGTGACTTGATGCTCCTCAAGGGGGTAAAAAATCTCCTACACAAGGAACCCAAAGCATTGCTCCTCTCTTTGCTGAAAGATCGGCAACAATATTAGTTGAACAAGGAGACCAAGAGAAAGAATAGACTAGGATGCATGCAACATACAATATTCACGGAGCCACCCATTGTACCCCCAAGGCTATCTTTTTAGTTTAGTCATTCATGATAACAATATGGCACAGTCCCCTTCTACTTGTACGTTAGAAAGGCTAAAAGCCCTGGCTTGTAGCGAGCCCTCTAAATGGGTTAAAATCTCGGCCACAATGGCTCAACCTTCTCCTGCCAATTTTGAAAAAGCTCTAATTACAATATCATTGTGGTCTCTTATCAGCTGTTCAATTAAATAATTTAAAATTTTGATGGTTCTCATAAGCAAAGAATATTGGAGTAGAGAAATGAAAGAATCACTTCAACCACAATTCATGTGCAATATTCAGGTATGAATAACTCACAGCCACCAATTTCCATGCGATTTTTTTTTTTTTTTTTAATGCCATAACCCATTTTCTAAACCTTAACTTCTAAAAACCGTTTACACCTCCAATAGCTACATCGATAGTCCAAAAACCCTAAATTAGCCATTGTTCGGTTATTGAGCTTGATCAAATCAGCCAGTTTGAAGCGGAGAACCTGGAAATGCCTTTCTCAGAGGCTGAGGTCCACTCAGCCTTGATGGAGATGAATGGGGACAAAGCTCCGGGCCCGGACGGCTTTACCGTGGCTTTTTGGCAAAGCTGTTGGGATTTTGCTAAAGAGGAGATTCTGGAAATGTTTAAGGAGTTCCATGAGAATGGTTCTTTTCTCAAGAGTCTCAATAACACTTTTCTGGTTTTGATTCCTAAGAAAAGTGGGGCTGAGGACCTTGGAGATTTTAGACCTATTAGCCTTTTGGGGGGGCTTTACAAATTGTTGGCTAAAGTGCTAGCAAATAGGCTCAAGAAAGTGATAGGAAAAGTGGTCTCCCCTGCCCAGAATGCGTTTGTGATGGGAAGACAAATTCTCGATGCCTTCTTAATTGCAAATGAGGTGATAGACTCGTGGCAGAAAAGAAAAGAGAAGGGGCTCATTTGCAAATTGGACATTGAGAAAACTTATGACAGCATTAACTAGCAGTTTTTGTTGAAGGTCTTGCAAAAAATGGGCTTTGGTTCAAAGTGGTTGGGGTGGATGTGGAGTTGCATTTCTTCAGCCAAGTTTTAAATTCTGGTTAATGGGGTTCCAGCTGGCTTCTTCCCAAGCACTAAGGGGCTTCGACAAGGAGATCCCCTTTCTCCCTATCTCTTTGTTATGGGGATGGAAGTGCTGGATATTCTCATCAGGAGAGCTGTTGAAGGGGGTTTCTTATCAGGTTGCAGCATTCGGGGTGGTAGAAGATCTCCTTTGAATATCTCCCATTTATTTTTTGCCGATGACACAATTGTGTTCTGCGAGGCTAACAAAGAGCATCTAACCCACCTAAGTTGGATTCTCTTCTGGTTTGAAGCTGCTTCAGGTCTCAGAATCAATTTGGCCAAAAGTGAAATTATTCCAATTGGTGAGGTGGAGGAGATTGAAGAGCTAGCAGCGGAGATAGGGTGCAAAGTGGGATCCTTGCCTTCTCAATACTTGGGTCTTCCTCTTGGGGCTCCTAATAGGGCCCCCTCTATGTGGGATGGGGTTGAGAAAGAGTTAGGAGAAGACTTGCTCTTTGGAGACGGCAGTATATTTCCAAAGGGGGGGAGAATTACTCTCATTAAAAGCACCTTGACTAGCATGCCAATTTATCAAATGTCCATTTTCCGGATGCCCAAGATTGTGGCTAAGAGGCTTGAGAAAATTCAAAGGGACTTTCTGTGGGGAGGGGGAAATCCACCTTGTCAAATGGGAGGTGGTTTGTTCCGATAAGAATAAGGGTGGGTTAGGCCTAAGGAAGCTAGCCTTGTTGAACAAAGCTCTTCTTGGTAAGTGGATTTGGAGGTATGCTTGTGACAAAGACAATCTTTGGAAACAAGTGATTACGGCGAAATATGGGCAAGAGGGCCTTGGTTGGAGGACTAAGAAGGCTAATGGGGCAGTTGGTATAGGGATTTGGAAAGAGATTTTGAAAGAATCTGATTAGTGTTGGGATAACTTGGTCTTCTTAGCTGGGAAGGGATCCAAAATCAGATTATGGATAGATATTTGGTGTACTGGTACAACGTTGTCCCATTGCTTCCCTCATCTCTTTGTATTGGCTGCTCATAGAAATGCAACGGTTGAGGAAATGTGGGATCCTAATGCTGGTCAAGGAGGATGGAACCTAAATTTTTTGAGGGACTTTAATGATTGGGAGTTGGACATGGTTAGGGACTTGCTCTACACTTTAAGGGGTCATAGGCCTTCTTTGGAGGAAGACTCAGTTCTTTGAAAGGGAGGAAGAAATGGGCAATTTAAGATCAAGGAAGCGTATAGATTGTTGGCCAATCCGAATGAAACTGTTTTTCCTTCAAGATGTATTTGGGTGGATAGAGTCCCAACTAAGGTTGCGTTCTTCGCTTGGGAAGCAACGTGGGGGAAAGTGCTCACCTTGGATAGACTTCAGTTAAGAGGATTACAACTCCCCAACTGCTGTTTTTTGTGTGGTTGTGAAGAAGAAAATGTAAATCACATTCTTATTCATTGTATAGTGGTCAAAATACTGTGGGATATTGTT
Organism: Vitis rotundifolia; assembly: GCA_030254885.1. Taxonomy (NCBI): domain Eukaryota; kingdom Viridiplantae; phylum Streptophyta; class Magnoliopsida; order Vitales; family Vitaceae; genus Vitis; species Vitis rotundifolia. The sequence goes on from CM058156.1 coordinate 12,064,416, forward strand.
CTTGGGCTAGTAGATATTAAGTGGGTCTTTCCAGAAACTATAAAGGGGGTTTTAGCTAGTTGGAGGGGCTCGTTTGTGGGGAAGAAAAGAAAAAGGTTTGGAAATCCATCCCGTTATGTATTTTTTGGACGGTTTGGAAGGAGAGAAATAGACTAGCCTTTAAGGGGGGTGTGTTGAATATTCAAAAACTTAAGAATTTTTTTGTATGTAATTTATGGAGATGGGCTATATTGTATATAGGTGAAGATTCGCTCTCCCTCATTGGTTTTTTAGAGTGGTTAGCCTCCACTTGAGGGGAGGTGAGTCCCTCTTCGTTTTTTGTTTCTTTGCTCTTTTTGAGGCCCTAGCTGCCTTGTATACTCCCTGTATGCTTTGGGGCTTTGTGCCTCTTCTTTAATGAAGCTCTTATTTACTTATCAAAAAAAAATTATGGCCAAACAAGCCCCCAGTGTTAAACCCCAATTTTCCAGCATCCTAGCCCTGAATTTTCTTCACACCAGCACTTGACTATTATTGCTTGATAATCCCCCTACTGTCCTATACCATGAAATTCTACTTCCAATAACTATTTTTTAATAAGCATAATAGCAGTATACAAAGACCAGAAAGTTATGTTAATATGTCATAGATCCCCTACAGAGGATTCTGAATCGCAGCACTGGGTAAATCCAACCTAGAGTGTTAGTTTCATATCTACTTGACTCCTGTTGAGCTCCCAAAGAGGCAGCTTTCGGAATCACATAGTAATGTGGGACACTTCTCCCCATCAAAGTTTTTTGCATGTCTGACACTTATTCACAATTTATTTACCTTTGTTCAACACAAACTTGGACATTTGACCAAGAATCCACCTTCTTAAGCATGTGACAAATCTTTCACAAGCAATGGGCAGATCAGCATGTTAATAACATACTAATGGTGAACATATTTAAAAGCAAACAAATGGAGAGCATTGTCATACCCATAATCTCTCATATTAAAAGCTATGTTCTTTCTAAATGCTCCATTTGGTTGATAAAAAAATGCAAAATAATGATAATAATAATAATAATCACAACAACAACACCATTAATAATCTATGCTACATGGATTCTCCAAATTCATCCAACATACCCATGTTAGCACACCACAACATGAATGTGAGTAGGGGGATCCTTGCCATATACTTGTACAAATATAGTTTTTTTTTTTTTTGTAGACAAAATTTAATATATTAACAACACCTACATAAAAGGGCACACAAAAGCATACAAGACGTATACAAAGATATAAGGATGCCAAAAGGCCAACTAAAGGGATACACAAAAAACAACCCCCTCACACTACTTAGAGCTCTATCAATCAATACAATCCATCATAGATGGAGCAATCTCCAATATACACTCTAGCCTATTCCAAAAAATTAAGCATAAAGGGTTGTTTGAATGATTGATCCACGTTTCCAGTATTATCAAATGCTCCCCTGTTTCTTTCTTCCCATATGATCCAAAATAAGCACAAAGGAACTTCTTTACCATATAGTTCATAGTTACGTTGAAGAAAGAAAGAGTTTGTTCAAGAGTGAACTTCTATGGGATATCTAGAGACAAGAACAAAAAGATGAAAAGAAAAGAGAAAAGAAAAAAAAAAAGAGGAAGGTTTTTTTTTTTAATCAGAAACAAAATATAGTGAAAAAATACAACTGAAGGATGAGAAATCCTTCTCTATTTACAAAGTCTGATCAGAAAAAAAGAAGAGGAGAAACCCACTCCAATAGACATCGATATGGTAGAGTCAAAATAGGAGGAATTCTTGTCAAGGATATCTTTACTTTTGATTGATTTTTAATTCATTTTCCTTTTTCTTCTTTTAATGTGCTATATTCACCTAAACACATAGCCTCACCCAAAACCATTCAACATAGATAATAACAGAATAACTAGAAGCTCGCATAATTGGTTTGTCATTTGGGACCAAAAACAAAAACAACCATGCATGGCCAACTGTTCAACAGACTTTAGATGAGATTTTAATTTCTCTTCGGAAACTAAGTGTCTGCTGGGCTCTGTTTTCAACAAATGTATCTGTTTTCCACGAAGGTAGAATGCGAAAGTGTACAGAGAATCCATTTGGAATGTAATTTCCAAGAAAACATCCGCATATTCCAAAACCAAAAAAATAGGTTCAAGCAACAAAAAAAAAAAAAATATAGTGTTGGGATGGGATTTTAACAAACAGAAGCAGAAAACCCCTGAAACTGTGAATAACAAATAACGAATTTAAAGTTGATTTTTTTTTCTCTTTTTCCTCTCCGGCGGCCAAAAATTAGTCCAATAATATAAATTAACAATATAAAGTATAATATAGGAAGAAAGTAAAAGAGAACTACAGGCAAAATATCATTCCCAGAGTGCTCCAACTCGCGGCGAAGCGCGCCATAGCATGTCTCCTGCAAGTGCAAAGGGGAGTCAACAGTGAGAAGAGAGTGCGATTAGCAACCAGAAATTCAGAAAAAAAAACCACATTGAAAGCAAAGGAATGTGGTTAAAATTAGGGTTTTAGAGAAAATGAATGGTGTACGGACAATGTGCTCCTTGAAGTCCGAATTGCCGTTGTACTCGGGGCATTTGTCGCCGATCCGGAGAAGAATAGTTCTCCAACTGCTCATCTCCACCTACTTGCAGAGAGGGGGAGGAAGACGAAACTATGCGTTTCGGAGAGACGAAGGAAGAGACGAAACGATGCGTTTTGAAAAAGAGAGAGAAAATTTGCAAGGTTTTGGAGCCGGTGGTAGATTGAAATATGGAGCGTGGATCACACGGTAAAACCCTAGCACCCTACCTCATGCCCACCCCTCCGCTTTGCCCCTTTTTTTCCCTCAATTTGTAAGATATATTTTGAAATTAATAAATCTCTAATTCAAAAGGTTCTTATTTGATGCAGCTTTGTAAAATAAAATTTAAAAAATTTAAATGATATTTAATTGTTCCAAAGTTATTTTAAATTAATATCATATGATTTTTCGGCTATGTTTGGTTCCCGGAAAATTTAGAGAAAAATATCAAGGAAAAAAAATAAAGAAAAAAAGTTAAAAAATAAATAAAAATTGAAGAAAAATAAAAGATAAGTTTAAAATTAATAAATTAGTTTTTGACATTTCTTTTATTTATTTTTTTCTATTATAGCAAAATTAAATAATTTTAAAATATATCAAATTTAAATTAATTTTAATTATTTTATATATATATATATTTATATATAGTAAAACCAAATATAATAAAATCATTTTCGTTAATATTTTTTTTCTTTCTCTAATATTTTCCAGAACCGAATATTATTTATTAATTAAGTTTCTACAACATAATTCTTTTTTTACACGAGTAATTTATAGTGTAATGTTGATGACTCAACTCATGTAGAACTCATTTAATTGTTGCAAAATATTGCCATATATACATGACTTACTTTTTTGTATAGTTATAAATTTTAAAATATATTTAGCAACAGGACAATGTTTTACTAATAAGTTGTATTATTTTTATTGTTTTTATAAACGATTTAGAAATAAATCAATTGATAATTCATGTAAATTCATGCAAATTTGAAGTACTGAATAAGTTAAATACATGATAGTCACATTAAATGGGTTATTATCGTATTTGAATAATATACAAGTATATTAATTATTTATCATAATTTTGTATTAATTTAATATAAATAAACTCGATTTGATTCGATCTAGTTGTTAAGTGGATGGATGAGTCATATGGCATTACTTGTATAATAATTGAGTCATATTTAGTAAAAAATATGACATAATTAGTAGGCATGTCATGTTTGAATTAAGTAAATTTTACGACTTTTATATAATTATCATCGTTATTTTTTACATTATTTTAACTTTTAGTAAGACTTCTCATAAAAAGATCCTTGTGATGAACAAATTTGTGTTTTATACATGAAGCATTCTAATTTTTTCGAGTCTCGTTGAAAACTAGTTTTTATAGTACACCTTGATGGTTAATAGTTAAAATACAACAAAAATAATTTATTGAAAAATAAAAAATTGTTTGAGGGATGTAACCTCCACTCAAGCTCCCATTTTATCATGGCACGTGTGTTTAAAGGATTTCAGGTTTATAATTTATAAACGTGTAAAAAATGTGTTTTAGTAAAAATGTAAGGTTATACTAGATCTCGTGAATAAATTTTTTAGATTAGGTTAATCAATTAATTTGAACCCAATGAGGTTAAATAGTTAATAAGGATCCAAGTTGAAGGCTTAAGCAAGAAAACCTATAAGTACTTTGAGTTAGGGTTTTAGACTTTTGTTCTTTCATTTTTATGGATAATGAGACAAGCTTAACATAAACATCTTCATATTCTCTGGTGCCACTCTTAAGAGAGAGAAAAAAAATTAACATTCTCTTGTGCCAGACATCCATGAATGAAAGATCAAGTAAAAGATCATTTGGTATAAAAGTTCTATGACATCTTCAACATATTTTATGAATGAAATTGACTTGGGAACGTTTATATTACAAGTCCGAGTTCTCTATTTCTAAATTTATGTTTAAATATGGTTTTGATTATAATTGTTTTTTCGCTACGTTAGATCTAAAAAACCTAAGATTAAATTTGATACACCGTATATCATTTGAGACTAAGGAATGAAGTCATACAAAGTTCTTAATAAGAAGATGGTAAGAAAATGAATCTAATCCTAAAATTAATAGACATATCCATTTTAGCCCTTAAATACGAGGTTCTTCTTCTTTCATGAATTATCAATTGAAACATTAGTATATTCTCTCTCTATCTTTTATTGATTTTTTAAATAATTTTGAGCCTAAAGAAAGGGGTTCTTCTTCTCCCATTAATTTTCAATCAAATCATTATTGTCATTTCTTGTTGTTTCTTTAATGTATTTTGTGATGTTTTGAATTGTGTGCATACAATACAAGTGGTAGGATAGATCCTATTAGAAAAATCAGGCTAATCCAACCTATGGTAATCATCCTAGAGGGAAGGTGAATAGGGTGATGGTTTTTTTTTGTAAATTAAAATTATGTGAATACAATAGATAATTATATGCAAATATATAATAAAATAATACAAAAACAACTGTATATAAATTAAGAGAATAGGGAAGAGAGAATGCAAACACGAGATTTTTATAGTGATTCGGCGCAACCTGGCCTATACCCACTTTCCTCTAACTTCAATCCCAAGCTTTAGATTCTACTATTTAAAGACTTCAAAACCAAGCCTTTAAGCAATGCAATTGGATTATGGTTCCAATCCACCCATTTGGACTTTTGGTTCCAAGCACCCTTTACAATCCTCACGAGATACCCCACTTTTGAACAACCTCTTAAGTGATACCCTACATTTAAGAATCCCTAAGTGATACCTCACACTTAGATTTTTCCCCTTGGAGATATACTAATAATTTCACAAAATCTTAGTACAAAATCTTAGTACAAAACTTTAGGCTCAAATGATACAAGTAAATTAGAATTGAATGATGCACTAATAATATGCAAGTTTTAAAATAACGGTGCACTCAAAACACTCTCCTAGGGCTCAAATATATTAAGAAATATTTAGAAGATTAAGCTCAATAAATAATGAAAATTATAGCCTTTTTATAGAGGAAAAATGCTAACTAGTTGTTGGGGGTTCGACTGATCGAGCTAGGGGTTGACCGATTGACTAGCAGTTAACATTGAATGCTTGGTAGGTGATTGTTAGATCTTGACCGCCCCTTAACCAGAGCTCGACTGGTTGAGGTGGGAGTCGACCAATTGAGGTTCAACCTTAACCGATTGAACGACCGTTTTGAAAGAGAGAGAAAGTTTTTTTGCATCCTTCAACTGGTTAAGTTGGGGGTCAATCGATTCCTCATCCGGTTCAACTAGTTGAGCCAACTTTGGCTCAACAACCAACTTTTTCAACTTAAAATCTTTTAAACAAGTTTGAAAAATATTTGACACAAGGTGTTAGTTGAAAATATGAAATCATCAAATTTTAAAGGATATAAAAAGAAAAACTATTGAATGATTTTGGTACATAAGTAAATAATGTAATGCATGAAAATCTAGTGCACCAACAACCTTACAAAGAGATCTTATAAGTTTGGGTCTTGAAAAACACTTCTCTTTGAGGTATTCTTCTTCTTAATGATTTATCTTTGATTTGATTTGTTTTTGTGATTGTCACTTTAAAAATCGTCTTATCTAATCACACTTAAAATATAATCATTAGTTCTAAACCTTATTTTTTATTATCAAAACCGAAATTAACCAAACCTTGGTTTCACAGATCCCATGAAAACATAACAAAACAAAATATTGTTTTATTAATAATTATAGTTATCTTATTTTATCTTTATTTGCTTTGATTGTTATTTGAGCATTCATGCATTTATCATTTGCATTGTACATGACTTTAGTACATTATAAGTTATACACAAAATTCAAGTCATGGGTTTGTGGAATGATCTCTAGTATTCATTGATGTAGCCATTGAATACATAAATTACTACTTTTGTTATTATATTAGCATATTTGCATTAAAGTTACTATTAACACAACTAAACCAATATTGATTCAACTGGTAAATCAATCAATTACTTAATTGAGAAATATAATTAGTTGGGTAGTTAGCATGTTCAACCAATTGTAAAGTAACTTAAAGCTTTCCACTCTTCAGTGGTTTATATTGTACCTACATGGCATATGGTGATGTGTGATTAAAAGACATATGGTGACAATCATAGATGAGTCAGCTGCCAGCTTGGCGATAGCTCTAAAATGAGTAATTTTAAAACGTGTAAATGAAACAAAAATTCTTTTGTGTTTCATTCCAACCTAAGGTCTCCAATTGAAAGGAAGATCAAAGATGGAAAAAAAAATTGAAAATAAAGGAAAAATCAACATATATAATAATTAGAGAAGTATTGAACTTTTAATCTATTTTCTTCTTTTAATTGGACAAAAAAGTTGATATGCTGAATTTTGGTTTTGTTTTTTTTAATATTTTGCTTATATGTGACGGAATTGATCTTGATTGTAGTATTAAAGTCTATTATTTATTTTTACATGTAGTTGTGTTTTTATAAGTCGACTTGTATTGAATTTATTAATAAGTTTAATAATTTTTAGAAATAATTTAAAATTCAAAAAATATATATAGTTACTAAAAAATTGATAGATCAAAACTAATTATATATTTGATAACTATTTTTAAAAATAGTTTTGATGAATAATTTTTAAGGGCATGTTTGAAAACTATTTTTAATAATAGTTTTCTATTTTTTATAACAAAAAAACATAGGAAACATGTTTGATAATTAAAAACTATTTTTTATTTTTTATTTTTAAGAATAAAAATTTAAGTGTTTTCGAATAACACTTTTTAATTGTTTTATGATATATATATATATTTTTTTTTGAGATTTGTTTTAAAAAATAATTATACAAATATGTAAATAATTAAAAATAAAACACTGAATATAATTTTTTTTGAAACATATTTAAAAATATTAAAAATATGTAAAAAATATTTTAGGTTTCAAAATAGACTTTGTTTTACAAAAATTAGATAATAATTTTTAAAAAATTGTTCTTAAAAACTATTTTTTTATAATTATTTTCAAAAATAATTATCAAACAAACCCTAAAATTCTTATGTTTCTAAAATATATTTAAATAGTATATTTTTTATAAAAAAATATATAATTTATAATTGTATTATAATATTATTATTCATATTCTACTAAAAACTGTTTATTGATTTATAATTTCATAACTATTTTAATTTTTAACAAAATCTAAATTAAATTCATTAATATTATATAAATTGAATTTATAATATTTTAACAAGATCAAAACAAATTTTTTAAATAATTTTTCTCTACAAGTTTTTTTATTTTTATTTTAAAAAATAAATTATCAAACATCCTTATTTTTACAAAAAACAAGCTTATTTGAAATTGTTTTTGAGAACATCATATTAGTAATCTTTAATAGTTTTTTTTTTTTTTTAAAGAATAACCTATCAAAAGTAATTTTAAAAAATATTTTTTAAATTTTATCAAATATCTATTTTTTTTTAAAAAACACTTTTAGAATGAAAAGTGTTTTTGAAAATCACAGTGAAATATGCTAGTAATCTATATTATGAAAAGTAAAATAAAATTAAAAAAAATAAAACAAACTAAAAAATAAAGAGAGTGGAGGGATACGTTTAAAAACACTAATAATATTATTTTTTTAAAAATGGCATATCAGCCTAATTATTCTAAAAATTAAATTTATAAATTATATTTATACACGCATTGTATAATTTGTAAGGTAAAAAACATAATTTTTAAAAAAAATCATGCTCTCTCCAATAAATCAAAAGAAAAAAAAAATTGCAAAAAGGCGAAAATATCAAAATACCCATAGTCGAGGAGGCAACTGTATGTGAGGACGGTGCGAAGTGTACAATTGCGCCCCCACCCTTTTCAAATTTCAAAACCCTAGAAACACCACACTACACCGATTCTCGCAGAGACCAGTAGGATCCACGCATGGCTCTGAAAGAGCCTCAATTCCGGAGCTCCGGGGACCCAATGGAAGGATCCGACGCGGAAGAACTAGAGGAGTTGGAGGCTGATGTGAAGGAAATGGCTCAGAAGGTCCGCCATTACCGTACAACTCTCCCAGACCACCTCAAGGCCACATTCACTTCGATTATATCTTCTCAGCGACCTCCACTTCTCGAATTCGTGTCCGGATCCGAACCCGAAGCCTCCGGAGAACCTAACTTACGTCAGTTTCGAGGTTATTGGTTCCCCCACCCCTTTTTCTTTTTTCTCCGTTTTTCGTTTCCTGTTTGGTTGCTGAGAAAATGTGCTAAAAAGAAAAATAAAAAGTGAATGCTTGAACGCGAGATTTCCACTGTTTGAGAGATCAGGAAAACAGAAATATACGTTTAATTGAGGCTAATACAAGCGTTTGGGTTAGTTGAGGTGGGTTTGGAGAGCAAAAGATCTTTCTTTTCTTTGGCTCTATTTTATTTTATTTCAATTTCTTGTTGTGCCATCAACCACATGTAGCAGAATGTCTTGGAATTAATTTGTTGTTACTTGGGTCCTGAGAAAAACAAATTGGTTTAGGTAAGGTGAGTTTCCGCTTCCAGGAAATAAAAAAGAAACATAATTTTCAGAATAATATTTCTAATTTTTCTTTCTTGTATTTTTCTTTGCTGTCCAATAGAGCTTTAAATTGCTTTGTTAATGATATTGAATTTAAAAACTTAGCTTATGCTTGGTTCCAGAGAGTACTGTGGAAATAAAAAAATGTTAAAAAGAAAAAATTTCTCATGAGTAATTGTACCATGAAAAATACAAAAGAAAATCAAATATAAACTTATACATTTTCAAATTATTTAATCTTTATATCGAAGAGTTATGATAGGTGAAATGAGTTTGAAATAGAACATAGTATTTTCTTTCTATTTTCCTCTCTATTTTCTTTCTCTTGCGGCCAAACATAGTCTTAGCGAAATCCAGAATTATTACTTATAATTCGTATGCAAAGTGTAATGTGTGTTTATGAAATGCTTTATGAAATGACATTTGGCTTAATTGAGGAAGCACTTGCGTAATGTGTTAAGGTAGGATTGAAGTCGACACTGGTGGTGTCTGTGGCAATAATGTATTGGTGATGGAGTGGCAATTGCAGTTTCCGGTGGGTGCATTTGTAGAGCCTACAGGGGTATAGGAAATGGGGACAATAGTGGTGCTCTTTTATGCTATGTTTGGTTCTTGAAAACTATTAGGCTATGTTTGGTTCTAGTAAATTTGAGTGAAAATGCAAAGGAAAGAAAATAGAGAGGAAAAATAGAAGGAAAGAAAAAGCGAAAAAAAAAAAGGTTTAAATTTAATAAATTAGTTTTATACATTTATTCATACTCATTTACTTATTTCTCTTTAACATAACAAGATTAAATAATTTTAAAATATATAAATTTTAAATTAATTTTAATTATATTTGATTTTCTTTTATATTTTTTATAGTGAAATCAAATATGAGAAAATCATTTTCCTTAACATTATTTTTTTCCTTAGTATTTTTCGGGAACCAAACATAACCTTAAGGAAAGAAAAAAATGTTAAGAAAGATAGTTTTCTTACGCTTGGTTGTACTATGGAAAATATCAAACAAAAATAAAATATAATTAAAATTTTTAATTAATTAAAAACTTATGCATTTTAAAATTATTTAATCTTTATATAGAAAAATTAAAATAAGTAAAATGAGTTTGAAGTAGCATATAAAATAATTTATTGATTTTGAATCTGTTTTTTTACTTTTTTTTCCTTTACTTTTTCTTTTCGTTTACTTTTTCTATTTATTTTCTTTTCCTCTTATTTTCCCTCATATTTTCTAGGAACCAAACATAACTTTAGGTTATGTTTGGTTCCAGAAAGTACTAAGGAAAAAAAATGCAAAGAAATATGGTTTTCTTATGTTTGGTTTCACTATAATTTTTTTATAAAAAAAATTAAAATTAGTTAGAAATTTATACATTTTAAAATTATTTAATCTTTATATAATAGAAGAAATTAAGTGAAATGAGTTTAAAGAAAAATATAAAAAATAATTTATTAATTTTATATATTTTTTTTTTTTCCTTCCACTTTTCCTCTTTATTTTCTTTCCCTCACATTTTCTCTCAAATTTTTTAGGAACCAAACATAATCTTAGTGAATAATCTGATATTTATGGTTGTGGGATATTGCTTATGATTGTTGGTGTTGGTGGCAATGCTTTTGCAGTTAGTGGTTGAGGTGGTTTGTGTGATAGTGTTGGTGGTTTGATCATATGGTAGTAGTGGGGTGGTGGTGAGGACTATGGTGGTAGAACGAAGAGCAAGCATACCTTGTGATTTTGATCCATTAGGGCTTGTTTATTTGGCAACATTTAATTAGGCGGGAGCAATCACTTTGCTGTGGCTAAAAAGTTTTTTCCACCTAATAGGGAAAAATGAATGCTTGTTTTCTTCCCTCACATGTGATTTTTTTGCTCTCAGACAACTGTTCATGCACGTAATAATTTAAGCGCGCAATAATTTAATTCTGTCTAATGAATTCCAAGTATAAAAACAGAAATAATTACTGTCTAATTCTGTTTAATTTATTACAAAAATTTAAGTATAAAAACACAAATATTTGAATATGAAAATATTGTTTATTGAAAATATACCTTGATTACAAAGAGTTGTTGAATACAAGCTTGTTGACAGCAGATGGATGACTCCAAGAGAAGATTATAAAGGATTAGAATTTTTGAAAAGAAAATTACAAAGGGGAGAGGCTCACATTGATTTTTCTCTCTATGTTTCACTCTGCCTAATGAAGAGAATTGAATCTCTATTTATAGGCAACTTTCGGACGTGAATGAGTGTTCAAATTTTTTAAATTGTGAATTTTCCACTACATGGAGTGAGCTTTTAGAAGGTAAGTATTTTCCTTCTTGTCTTTTTTTTTTTTTTTTTTTTTTTTTTTTCATGTTTGCAAATGAGTCATACTATTGAGTCATGCAAAGGAAAAAAAAGCACTATTCATTATTTATTTATTTTTTTACTTTACATTCTTTACACTTTCAGCCTTTATATTTTTGCCACGAATTTTATTTTATTTTTTTACTGGATAAATGCAAAGAGACAATTGTATTCAATTTTGCCACGAATTTTATTTTATTTTTTTACTGGATAAATGCAAAGAGACAATTGTATTCAATAGGATGAGTCAAATACAATTCTATTTATAGACAATTGTACAATTGTCTCTTTGTATTTATCTAGTAAAAAAAAAAAAAAAATTCCTGACAAGAATGTAAAGGCTGAAGGTATAAAGAATGTAAAGTAAAAAATAATAATAATAATAATAATAATGAATAGTATTTTTTTTGTCCCTTGCATGACTCAATAGTATGACACATTTGCAAACGTGAAAGAAAAAGAAGAAGACAAGAAGGAAAATACCTACCTCCTGAAGGCTCGCTCCACATGGTGGAAGATTCACAATTCAAAAAATTTGAAGACTCATTCACGTCTGGAAGTTGCTTATAAATAAAGATTCAATTCTCTTCATCAGGTAGAGCGAAAAACGTGAGAGTGAAACATAGAGAGAAAAATTAGTGTGAGCCCTAGTGCAAGCAGAAAAATTTCTTTTCAAAAATTCTAGTCCTTTGTAATCATCTCTTTGAGTCATCTTTCTGTTGTCAATAAGGTTGTATAAACAACTCTCTATAATCAAGGTATATTTTCAATAAACAATATTTTTAGATTCAAATATCTGTGTTTTTATGCTTAAATTTTTGCAATAAATTAGACAGATTAGATAGTAATTATTTTTATTTTTATGCTTGAAGTTCATTAGACAAAATTAAATTATTGCGTGTTTAATTAAATTACCGTGTGCATGAACTGTTGTCTGTCCTGGGTGCAAATGGTATCAGAGCCACGTTCTGCTTGGGAACTGAGTGGTGTTACGAGTTGGAATAGTAATTTAATCACTGATTTAGTCTTGACTTAGTTTGGGTTGAATTTCTTGTAAACGGCTTGGTTAGCCTAGATAGCGATGTTTAAGGGCAGAAGGAGTGTAAGTCCCGTGTTGATCCGCTTGTGGTGGTCCCTATTCAGGAAATTATCTGAATTGATTAAGGATAAAATTGTGATTATTTTCTATGACAATGAGTAATATTATTAGGAAATTGAGTAGAGTTGGTTTTTCCAGATCTCTTAGGTTTAATGATAGTTCTGCATCTTCATCAAATTATTCTGCACACACATCACTTACTTAAAATATTGTTAATAGTCAAGAAATAAATATAGCACAAATAGAAAATCAATTACATAATTGGTCAATTCCACACATGAAAATTAATACAATATATCAACAAAGAAATTTCAAATTTAATCAAAATTATTCAATAAAAACTGAAGAAAAAATTATTATCTTAATCAAAATTTAGAAAGTCTCCAATTATTGAGTCAAAACACTATTAATAATCATAGGAAGAAATTTAATTAAATTCATATAGGATTAGTTCAAGTTGCAATAAAACCATTATTTCGCCTAGGTTTAGACATTCCTGTGTTTGCCTATTTAAGAGATGCTAGGTCCGTAAAATTTACTGATTCCATTCTGAGCATGATTGATTCAAACCTTGCAAATGGTCTCGTTTATTTTAATTGTTTTTCAAACTTTTCTATGAATATAAATGATCCTAGTATTCTTTCAAGTTTAACTTTAAATATTAAAACTAAATATATGAATTTTGTAGAAGAAGCCCAAACTATAGCAATAATTTATAGGATATATTATAAAGTTATGACTACTCAATTAAATCCTAGAGTCATATGTCAATCTGTCAAAGACGAAACATTATTATTACAATATAATCCTAACAATAGTCAAGCTTTTGTTCCTAAAAAATTAAAATGGAATGAAATTACTCAAGGAAGTCAATGGGAATTAAAAGATTTAACTCATCCAAAACCGATTAAACCTTTAACAACTCTTTCAAAGATTATACAACACACAGATGGTACTATTCAAATAGAATTTAGTCAAAATTCTAGATATTCATTTAATCAAGATTTTATTTTTACAAGACCTTCCACTTCAAATGCTAGCTTAAATAATGTCGATTTTACTTCAAAAATTCCTATTCTTGTATATCAACAATAAGAATCTCCTCACTCATTCGGATATGTTTCCTAATCAAGTCAACATTATTCATAAGAAAAATTATAAAAAGACTCCTTTTACCCTTAATGTAGAATGGATAAAATCAGATTATTTTTCCCCTCAAAATAATACTAAAAGAGCTTATTTTCAAACACTTCCTACTCAAGCTAGAAATGCATTAAGAAAACAATATGAAAAATATATGAATAAAAAGAAAATGACTATTCCTGTCTTCTATTGGTTTTTAAAACTTAAAAAACAAAGAAAACAAATCATAACATTAAGAAATGAAGACGGACACCAATTAACAATAAAACATTCAAAAAAGAATTTTAACAATTACCTCAGAATTAGGTTCCCAACTACCCTTAAGTAATTATCAATTTAACTTTGATAACAATTCAATTTCTGCATCACCCTTCAAAATTCCAAGAACTAAAGATGAACAAAGTCTCATAATTTATAAAGATGTTAGACAAGTTCAACAACAATTAAATTACACAAATCATTCTCTTCAACATTTAAATCAACAAACAACAAAAATTTCTCAAATTTTGTTTTCTTCTACCCCTGGAAGGAGGATAGGAGAAACATCAAAATCAAATTTTTTTTCAAAAATTTCTTCAATTTTATCATCATCATCATCATCATCTTCTAAGTCTTTAGATCAACCTTTCATTATTCCCATAAATGCTGCAAAATCAAATCTACAACTAGCTACACTCGTAAAAATAATGTTAAAAGAAATATAACTTAGATTAGATAAACTTAATATTAATGACATTAATCAAAATAAGAATCAAATTCAAACTATAACTAAAGGAAAGTCAGAAATCAATAAAATAGAAGAAAAATTCAGAATGTCTCCAAATTTAAACCCCTCAACAATAAATGCAATTTCTAATAATTTTGTAAGTACAAAAAATTATTATTCAAAACCCTTTTTTCCCCATGTTCAATTAGAAAAAAGAAATTATCAATTAGCTGCTAGCTATGATGGTAGTAGTTTTTATGAATGAAATATAGATGAGACGAGTGAACATCAAATAATTAATTTGCTTCATGAAATGATGATGGCTGCTAATGCTTATAGAATCAAAATTAGTAATTTTGACTTTCATGCTGCTAGTGCCTTAGTCATAGGATTCACTGGTTTGCTTAAAGGTTGGTGAGATCATTATTTGAGTCAAAATGATAGAGAATATATATTAAATACAAAAAAGACAATAGTAAAAAAAGAAGGAACATATGTCCAAACTTATGAAGAAGACGCTGTTAATACTTTAATTTTTGCAATAACAAAACATTTTATAGGAGATCATGTCTATTTTCAAGAAAGAACTTATGAAATTCTTAATAATCTTAGACATCCAAAACTCCAAGATTTGAAGTGGTATAAAGATATGTTTTTAGTCAAAGTTATATCTAGACATGATTGTGGTAGTCATTATTGGAAAGAAAAATTTATATCTAGCTTACCCACTTTATTTGCAGAAAAAGTTAGACAAAGAATTAGAAATATTCATAATGGTAGAATTCCTTATGAATCATTAACATATGGAGAATTAATTACTTTTGTCAATAAAGAAAGTTTAACTCTTTGTATGGATCTCAAATTAAAGAGTCAAATGAAAAAAGAAAAACAAGATAGTAAAAAAGAATTAGGAAAATTTGGTTCATATTATGGTTATGATACAATAGTTGTCCCTTCAAAAAGAAAAAATACACAAACTAATATAAAAGGTAAAAAAACCTCAATAGAGTCAAAAGTCTAAAAGAAGTTTGTAAAATTTGCTCCTAATAAATCAAAATTTTCAAATAAATCAACTTTAAAAAGGAAAACACCCACTTGTTATAAATGTGGAAAAGTAGGTCATTACTCAAGATATTGTCAATTAGAAAATAAAATCAATTCATTAGAAATAAGTGATAAACTCAAACATTTAATGATAGGATTAATGATTGATAAAGAAAATGAAGAATCAAGTGAAAATTATGAATTGGAAGATGATAATCAAATATTAATAACACAAGAAATATCAAGTGAAGAGTCAAGTCTAGAAGAAGAATCAGATAATAAAAAAGATTGTGATGGTATTTGTGCATGCTCATATAAATCAATAAATTTGATTTCAAAAAATTCAAAAACTCCTTTAAATTTTATTATTCGCAATAATGTGCCTTTCATAAATTCAATATATTATCATATTTGATATATTCAAGATAAACTCATTAGAGCGCTGACTTATTGGGAATTTTCTTTACAGGTGGAGCAAGAAAAAATTACATTTGGGAAATTCACTCTTCCTGTGATTCCTAAAAGTAATCTATCATTCAGTGTTCATAAAGATATAGAAGGATTAGACAGATCACAAAAGTGCATTCTAAACAACATCTGGAATGCAAAAAGTGATATTCAAAAGTTAGAAGGTTTAAATGTTTTATCTTTATATTTTAAACAGATAAATGATAAACTAAAAAGCTTTTCTAACACTTCAAGCTCTAATATACATTGCATCCCAATGGATAGAGATCTTGAAAATTTCAATTGCAGGAAAAGAGCAAAAGAAGATACACTTTCAAAGTCTCTTCAAAATGAATTCCAAAAACTTTATGATGAAAGCCAAGAATTTCAAATTTCAATATTTTCATTTTTCAAGCAAAAGATTTTTAATCTTTCTCAAGATCTTAGACAGTCCATAAGTAGAAAGGCTCGAGCTACAAGAGAAGCCAAGCAAGAGCACATAATGAAATTTCTTCCTGACTATAGCACTTTTGAGCGTGAAATTTAAATCCAATGGCACAAAAGCAAAGCGACCCCTAGAACAGATCCAGAAAACACAGGGAGCAAAAAAAACAGCAATTTTTTTGGTTTTCCTTGGGGGTTTTGCATGGATTTTCTCGGAAATCAAACGAGGATGAATTTTCCCGGAAATCGAATGGGAGATGGATTTTCTTGGGAATCAAACGGGGGCTGCAAAAAATAAAAATAAAAATGATTCGATTAGTACCTGCGAGGATTGAGAGTGGAAGAGGAAAATAGGGCCTTTTTAGGGATTCTCTCGTCTGGAGGGGCAACTTCAGAAAAGGGCTTCTTGATGCCCGAGTGAGAGAAGTGGGTGGCCCTTTTGATTTTTAGATTTAGTAGAGATTAAAAAAAAAAAAAAAAAAAACAAATTAGGACTCCTGTGCATCTGATGGTCAGAGTGAAGCTGGACGTGATCCAACGGTCAAAAAAGAACCCCACATGCTATGTGATAATATGTATAAATTATTGATAGAGGAAAAATTGAAGGAAATAAAAAGCGAAGGAAAATAAAAAATAAGTTTAAATTTAATAAATTAGTTTTATACATTTCTTCATACTCATTTTACTTATTTCTCATTAACATAGCAAGATTAAATAATTTTAAAATATATAAATTTTAAATTAATTTTAATTATATTTGATTTTGTTTTATATTTTTTATAGTGAAATCAAATATGAGAAAATCATTTTCCTTAATATTTTTTTTCTCTACTTAGTATTTTTCGGGAACCAAACATAACCTTAAGAAAAGAAAAAAATGTTAAGAAAGGTAGTTTTCTTATACTTGGTTGTACTATGGAAAATATCAAACAAAAATAATATATAATTAAAATTTTTAATTAATTAAAAACTTATTCATTTTAAAATTATTTAATCTTTATATAGAAAAATTAAAATAAGTAAAATGAGGTTGAAGTAGCTTATAAAATAATTTATTGATTTTGAATCTGTTTTTTTACTTTTTTTTCTTTACTTTTACTTTTTCTATTTATTTTTTTTCCCTCTTATTTTCCCTTGCATTTTCTAGGAACCAAACATAACTTTAGGTTATGTTTGGTTCCCGGAAAGTACTAAGGAAAGAAAAAAATGTAAAGGAATATGGTTTTCTCGTGTTTGGTTTCACTATAATTTTTTTATAAAAAAAATTAAATATAATTAAAATTAGTTAGAAATTTATTCATTTTAAAATTATTTAATCTTTATATAATAGGGGAAATTAAGTGAAATGAGTTTAAAGAAAAATATAAAAAATAATTTATTAATTTTAAATCAATTTTTTATTTTCCTTCATTTTTTCTTTCCTTCCATCTTTCCTCTTTATTTTCTTTCCCTCACATTTTCCTTCAAATTTTTTAGGAACCAAACATAACCTTAGTGAATAATCTGATATTTATGGTTGTGGGATATTGCTTATGATTGTTGGTGTTGGTGGCAATGCTTCTGCAGTTAGTGGTTGAGGTGGTTTGTGTGATAGTGTTGGTGGTTTGATCATATGGTAGTAGTGGGGTGGTGGTGAGGACTATGGTGGTAGAACGAAGAGCAAGCAAACTTTGTGATTTTGATCCATTAGGGCTTGTTTATTTGGCAACATTTAATCAGGTGGGAGCAATCACTTTGCTATGGCTGAAAAGTTTTTTCCACTTAGCAGGGAAAAATGAATGCTTGTTTTCTTCCCTCACATGTGATTTTTTTGCTCCCAACAATTTAACTTGATACAGCATTACCAAGCATGATCTTTTAACCTTTTTCTTTTCATGAAGCAAGAGAAATACTCTTGAAATACTGTTGAACAACTCTTTATTTGTATAGTATTTCATTTCTTCTTTGATGTTTAAGCTGAATAAACAAAAAACCTTGTGAAGTTCACACTCAAGGCTTCTCTTAGCTCTTAGTTATTTTGGGTTTATTATTTATTTCACTTGTAGGTGAAGGATTAATCCTTTTTGTGCTTTGCAAATGCAGGACAGAGCAGGGTTTTGCTAGCTCAAGGAGATCATGAAACTTCAGAGAAAATACAGTTGCTCAAACAAAAGATTTCGAGTAACGTCTCTACCATTCCAGTCCTCTTGAAAAGATTGAATGAATGTATGTCAATGGTTGACAAACTTGATTTGTACAATGGAATTATGCATCCTGCCTTCAAAAGGAGAAGGACTAGTTGACCTAGTTTAGTTTCACATTTGCATTAATTTTGTTATTTGGTTCACTTGGAGAAGACCCCCATAGTGTATTGCATGGTTGACTACTTCAATTTGTACCATGAATCTAGGTCTCCAAGAAAATTCTGAACCAAAATTATGTCTCCTGTCCTAGAACTGGGAGCCTTTGTTGTGGCATAATATTGTGTAACATAACGTGAAAATATATGGTGTTCATATTTTTTAAAAGTATTGGTTGATGCATTGAATATAATGAGTAGAGAAAGAAGGTAAATTGCTTGTGTGTTCTGATTTTTCTTTCTGCATCTGTTATTGCTTGTTGCTACTACTCATGCTATTTGGTAGGTAAACCAAAGCCTTGTATAGTTTACACCACTTCCAAGCTTAGAAGTGCCACCCAGTGATGACTCCCCTTGACCCTCCTCCCCACACTTGATTAAAGTCTCATGCTCCATTGATCTCCTACTTTTATCCATAAATAGAAAGCAGAGTCAGTCAATTCTTATACTATATCTATTTCTTGTATTCTCTGGTTTCTTTTTAGTTTAATCCAATTCTTATTGTTTAATGCACAAATCTTTTTATTTAATGTTATATTTAAGTACATGATTTTTGTTTAAATTAGCTCATTTTACATCTTTTTATTTAAATGAGCTGAATTCAGCCACAAATTTGAATCATGGGCCCTTTGTAACAACTAATATAGCTGTTCATAGCAAAATTGTGGAAGAATGCACTTTTCTTAAACTTTTTTTCCTCCTCTTTTCCTTAGTATTTTCTTCACATTTTTTTTTATGACATTCAAATATAAGATCATTTTCCTTATGTTATGTTTGGTTTTAGGAAATTAGTAAAGAAAGGAAAAAAAGAATGTTAAGGATAATAATTTTCTCGTATTTGGTTTATCATGAAAAATACGAAAGAAAATTAAAATATATTAAAATTTTGTATTTTTTAAAATGATTTAATCTTATATAAAAGAGAAAAAAAAAGTGAAATGAGTTTTAAAAAATATATAATTTTTTTTTAATTTTAAATCTAATCTCTCTTTTAATTTTCTTTATCTTTTTCCTTACTTCTATTTTTCACTTTAATTTACATTTTTCCTCGAATTTTTTAAGAATCACATACGGGATGATTATTATTATTATTATTATTTTCTTTTTTTAGCATTTTGTAGAAATTAAACATAATTTTAAACTCTTAATTGATCAAATATGATAGATGATATCGTAGATAATCTAGTTTCTCTTTCTAACAAATTGTGTAAATCATAAAATCCTCCAACAACTCACAAAATTTCAAGAAAGGAATACTAAGAATTATGCTTTAAAAATGTGGTAAAGGATTTAAAATTTTTAGAATCGATGGGAAGTCCATTACAACGAAGATAAAGAAATACACTTCTTTTTGCCCTTTCCTTTGTCTCTCTTTTTCTTCTTCCTTCAGCTTACTCATTTTATTATTTTTTTATTATAATTATTATTCTAATCACTAATATTACTATTATTGTTATTATTAAATATATATTATAATATCTAATATTATTGTACTACATTAATACTGCTATTTTTAATAACAGTAATAATATTATTATTTCATGATTTTTTTTTGTTATTTAATATATTATTATCATTCAAAAAATATAACCTTTCTTTAAAAAAATGAATAATGAATATTAATATAAGGATAAAATTTTATTATTTAAAAACATATTATATTTCAATATTTAAATCACATCACATTTATAAAATAGTTTAAGTTTTACAAAACAATATCTATATTAAAAAATATTTTAGAAATATTAATATATATATATTATAACTTTAAATTAAAATTAGGAAAGTTCTTGTTAATTAGTCTATATTTACTTAACTTTCTATTAAAATTATCTTCAATTTCTTTCTGGTAATTTATAATCTTTATTTGAAAAAAATTAAAACCTCCTAATGAAATTATTAATCTTATCAAAACAGTTTTTTTTTTTTTGTTTTTTTTTTATAAATATTTTAAATAAAATTTGATATCAAATATTTTTTATTTTAAAGTTCTTTTTTTAAAAATTTGTTTCATTTTTTTTTCTTATTAGTTTATTCAAATTATATAAATTACTAAAAGTTGTATTTATAATTTCTTTTATGAAATTAATTTTTATTTAAAATTTATATTTTATAAAAAATTAAATATTTTATTTTATTTTATTAGTTTGTTTTAGATATTTTAGTTGTGAGCAATTTCATGACAATTTTAAAATAAAGTTATAATTATTTGAAACTTTCTTTTTGTAATTTTTTAAAATTGAAAATTAAATTGATAATACAATAAAAAAATAAAAAGAAATTATCCGCCATTTTTCTGAAAAATAGCAAAAAATTTATAATTTAATTAGCCATATCATAGATTATTTGAAATTTTTGATGAAATTGAATTCCAATATGTTGATATTTTAGGGTGCCAATTTTTGGCTTTTTTTTTTTTTTTTTTTTTGTCGAAATCGGATATATATATAACCTTTAATTTGTCTTTGGTACTTTATGATACATACAATCACTTTTAATCTGTCTTGTTAATACCTTAATTACATGCAAACTCAGTGCAAAAGAGTTAAATTATATTTACCAAGCAATAGTGTGACATATGCAATAACAATAATTAGTAATAATAAATTAATTTTGATATTAATGTATTAGTAATATTATTTCATTAGTAATAATAATAACATGAAAGTAGAAAAAGAAGAGAAAATTAACGCAAATATTAAAGGTGAAATGATAAAAATAAAATTAAATAAACGGAGTAATTTGGTCATTTTCACATGGTGAATCAATCAAGCATCTTTCATTCTAATTATATTGAAATATACAACATAAAATAAAACGACTTTCACCTGAATATATAGAATTTGAAGCTCTAAATTAACCATAATTGCATCTAAAACCAAATTAATATCTTATTCTGGGGGGAGGAGGTACCTGGGAGGTGATTACATGACGTATCCTATTCCAATCTTCTCCTTCTGTCCCTAAAACCTCACTCATCAATTCTTGGGATACCTCATAGAGGTTTAGTCTTTGGAGCTTTTTCAGCTGCAATAATCCATCTGGGAACTTCCTCATTTTACCACAATACTCAATTTTCAAAGTCTTCAGGTTAGGTATTGCTCCTTCCTCCACTGACCAGTCTTTTAGACCCCACATGCCCTGCATTTGTAGGAATTCAAGTCGAAGGAACCCTCCATGAGGACAATTCATTTCCGTACCCACATAAGAACTTGGTAATAATGAGAGAATCCTCAAGTTTGGCAGCCACCCTAGTATTGGCATTGGATCTTCCTCCATTTCAGTCATAAGCAGTTTGAGTTGCATGAGGTTCGGAGGATAGAGTGTTGTTTCCACGGGTAGTTTTGGGATGGTTCCCACTAGATGCAATTTGTAGAGGCACTTGTGGTGTGAGAAAGACTCCAGACCTGGGAATAGAATTGTTGTAGATTCAACTTCAGCATTTGATGTTGACAATCCCCCCCAATCTATAAATTTATCAGTAACCAACTTCAGCTTTTGAAGCCCAGTTAATTGGGCTATAGATCGGAACAAGCCCTCCTTCAAATTTGGCTGATTCTTCACATTTAGCTTCAATTGCTTTAGGTGGTGGGTCAGTTTTCCCAAGTTGTTATCCTTCAACCAATCGCCACCCCGTAAAGATAATGTCTGAAGGTTGGTCATTTGATGGACACCCAAATGGCCATCCACCCACCTCTCTCTCATTGACTGCCTCGATGAGATTCCACCCTTGAAACAGTTTAGATGTCTCATTTGCTGCAATTTCCAAATTGTATGGGGTATGCGGATGTAATAGTCTCCTGAATCAAGGGTTTGCAAATTAACAAGTCCACCGATTGATGGTGGAAGCTCTGTGGACCACTTAATTCCCGTTAAGCATAAATATTTCAGGTGGATGAGTTCTCCATCTTTTCCTGGTAGTTTGAGACGTCTACAAAGCCCCAAGTCCACGTGCAGGACCCGAAGCAATTTAGGGCATTTATGTAAACATACCTCATCTCCTTCATCAATGGATCTATTGAGGATCAAAGATCGGAGCTTAGAATTTTGCAAATGCGGAGAGTTGGTCTGATTAACATTACTGATCAGTCGACGAACACTAGTAGGAAGCACGTCCACATCAATGTTTTCATCTACCTCAAAAAGTTTTTCTTCTTTAGCTTCTGAAATGGCTAGATCTCGAAGCAGGTCGTGTAAACGGCAAGACTTCACCCTTCCATCGTCTCTCGTATCAGCCACCTGAATCATGCTTCTCTGGATCAACTCGTATAGGTAGTCTTCTGCAATGTCTTCCAGCGTTTCTTTTCCCCTTTTTTGTACAAATCCTTCAGCAACCCACAAGCGAATCAGCTTACTTGCTTTGATTTCTGAGTCCTCCGGAAAAACCCCACAGTAAAGAAAGCAGGGCTTCAAGTAAGAGGGTAAGTCGTTATAGCTCAGTCCAAGAATTCCCAAACAGGAGTCGGGACCTTGACTTAGATGCCAATCCATACTTTTAAGCACTTTCAGCCATGAGTCTCGTGTCAGATCTTTCAGTGATAAAAGTCCTCCAAGCACCACAATTGTAAGAGGTAAACCTTTGCATTTTGCTACAATCTCCTTTTTGAATTCCTCCAACCCTGGCCATGTCAGTACTGCTGCACTTCCTACTTTGTGGAGAAACAGCTCCCAGCTTTCTTTTTCACCCAGAAGTTGAAGTTTATAGCAATCTGAATGAGCATCCACAGCAATATCTTCTCTGCGAGTAGTGATCAACACTCTGCTCTTCTTTGATTCTGCAGGAAAATATGACCTCAACCCGCGCCAAACATCGGTGTTCCATATACCATCAAGTACTATCAAGTACCTTTTTCCCTGGAGACATTTATAAACCTCTTCTCCCAATTCATTTTCATTTTTACGTTTTTGTTCATCCGTGAGAGTCGTGACACAATTGGCGATCCCGAGCAAAAGCGCCCGGATGTTGTACTCTTGAGATACATAAACCCAAGCACGGCAACTAAAGTGGTGCTGAACATCGCTGTCGTTGGAAACTTTCTTGGCAAGGGTTGTTTTGCCAAGGCCACCCATTCCCCAGATGGCCACCACTACTCTTTCCATTGCTCCCCCTAACAGCTTTCCCTTCACAGCTTCCACATCATTTTTCATCCCCACTACGTTGGTTTCTTCAACAGTGGGAAGCCTCTTCTCTTTCCTAGCCACCATTTGATTGGAGTACCGTTCAGAAGTAGTTGCAATACCGGAAGAGCTCCCAGGTTCATAAGCTCTCGGATCTTCCATGCCGTACCTCCGTTTATTAATCAAAATCTTCTCAAGAGTGAAATTGATCTCACTGATACGCCCATTGAGCTCATTCACAAGCCGTAACTTGTCCG
This sequence comes from Vitis rotundifolia, assembly GCA_030254885.1. Lineage (NCBI taxonomy): Eukaryota > Viridiplantae > Streptophyta > Magnoliopsida > Vitales > Vitaceae > Vitis > Vitis rotundifolia. Next base: position 12,088,547 of record CM058156.1, read on the forward strand.
GCAAGACCACGCATGCGGGTAAGAAGTTGAGGAACTTGAGATTATTGAATCTCTGCTGTCGTTTGCGTTCCACTTTGGATATGAATTCATCAATAGCATCTTCGGCATCATAGGCTGCATCCCTGATCTGATTCACCCACAGCTTGAACATTTTGTCGTATCTACGCTCTGCATCCGCATGTTCTAGGAACTGGCGGATCCACTCCAGCTCGTTTCGGAGCAGTCTGACCTGCCCTTCTATTGCCCCATAGAGCGAGGCTTGTTGTGAAACCAAGTCATACAGCTTCTCTACGAAAAACGAGATACTGCTCTCGGCCATTTTTGATGCACTTCTCCTTCCTCCTCTTCTTTGGTGTTTTCAACAGGCCAAGGGAGCAGCACTGGGTACCTAGAAGAAAAAAAAAACTAATTTACAGTTGAACTATATAATTATATCAAATTATATATTATTTGACTTTTGATAAAATTTTATTTAATTATGCACATTTACAAAATTTGTGTTTAATTTAAACTAGCATGGTTTTATTGAATATTTTAAATTATAGATCATTTAATTAAAAAAATGTCAATGCTTTCAACAAATTTATATTTAGTTATTTGAAAGAAATGAATTATTTTAAGATTCTTATGACTTAAAATATTATTAAAACAATTGAAAATTAATTAGTGAGATTTTTTATTTTCTTACTTTTTTTTAACTCCTTTGAAAAATTCCTTTAAATGTTCTCAATATATATTTTTTTTAAGAAATCTGAAATTTATTTTCTTGTGATTGATATAAATAGAAAAATAATGCTATAATAATTAAAAGTATTATTCAATTTCCATTTTTTTAATGAACTTCCAATAACAACACAACTATCAATAAAATTGAAGACAAAATCAAAATAAAATTATCAAAACTAAAATAATCTCTAATGAAATAAAATAAAAATTCAATAAATAGAATGCAGAATGCAACAACACAATAATGTAATATAACATGGCCAAAAAGATAACAATATATTTATTCGAAGTACAATTAATATTTGATAATCATATTAATCAAATTTATGTAATAAGACAATAAAAAAAGCTTATAAGAGTTTAATTTTTAAAATATATCTTACAACTAAATAGAAAAAATTTGAAAAAGAAATCATATATAAAAAATATCGAGAGTAAATTAAATTATAGATCTAACCTGATTTTAAGATTAATTATGCTCTTCAGATCTTTCAATACCAACCTTTCACATTTTCTGCAAAAATAAGCCTTCTTTGATAATTTATAAAATTCATATAAGAAGTACTTGTCATTAATTTTTTTTTTTTAAATATAAACAAAGGGGACACATGAAAATTTGATTTATCACAAAACACATCATTGTAATATTTTTGGAAAACCCACCTGCTTTGTTGAACTTTCAAAACCCACAATTTGTGGGTTAAAGTTTCTGACCAAGAATGATTCTCAAGTGAAAAAACTTTACAAATAAGAGAATTGTTTGAGTAAGAATATAACAACTATTCCCATTCCTCAATTCCAAGAACCAAACAAAGCCTCATTTTGTCTATATTGTTCCATGAAAAATTAAGGATACAATAAATGAGTTTTAATAACTGTTTAAGAAAGTGAGATAAGAATTAACAGTTTCACCTGCCCTTGTACTTGTCCAAACAGAGAAGCTTCTCGTAAAACCAAGTTGCTCAACTTCTCCACGAAGATCGAAACTGTATCTGCCATTTTCTTCACAACTTCTCCGCGGTGACGAGAAGACTTGGTTTCTTCTATCCGGAAGCAATTGGGCACCCAACAGTTCCCTTTATACATTTCATCCAGCCCCACAAATCTAATCTTCCTGATTTATTTATGAATAGAAAAGGCATTAAAGAAATAAAATTTGAGGAAAAAAAAAAGTTTGCCTGTCAATAGAATAATGATTTCATTCCCTTTATACTTTTAATGTCACGCCTGCCTAAAATTTGTCCTTTTGGATTCTCCGATTGGCAACTATTAATATTTTTATATAATTTTATTTGCATGCTTGGATTAGTTATATAGAGTTCATGTGGGGTCTCTATACTTAAAAAATCTTAATTTAAATTAGGTGTGAACTTAGATTCTCATCTTGTTGAAAAATTTATATATTAACTTATAATTTTATTTTATTTTTTCTGAAAAATATTTTGTCTAAAGAGTAGGTTCATATTCATGTATTTGGTTAAATGAGCTTAGTTTAAGTATGATAGTAGATGGACCAAAATGTATATATATTTTTTTTAATCGCTATTATGATTAATATTCAATATATATATAAGTTTGTTAACATCTCTTTTCTGTGTTTTTGTTTATTTTTTAATTGAATGGGCTTGACTTAGACAAATTTAAGTTTTATTTTATTCATTTTACTTTTTTAATGTTTAATAATTCATATTAGATTTATGCATAACATGTTACTTTTAATGTCACGCCTGCCTGAAATTTGTCCTTTTGGATTCTCCGATTGGCAACTATTAATATTTTTATATAATTTTATTTGCATGCTTGGATTAGTTATATGGAGTTCATGTGGGGTCTCTATACTTAAAAAATCTTAATTTAAATTAGGTGTGAACTTAGATTATCATCTTGTTGAAAAATTCATATGTATCAACTTATAATTTTTATTTTTATTTTTATTTTAAAAATATTTTGTCTAAAGAGTAGGTTCATATTCATGTATTTGGTTAAATGAGCTTAGTTTAAGTATAATAGTAGATGGACCAAAATGTACATATATTTTTTTTAATCATTGTTATAATTAATATTCAATGTATATATAAGTTTGTTAACATCTCTTTTCTGTGTTTTTGTTTATTTTTTAATTGAATGGGCTTGACTTAGACAAACTTAAGTTTTATTTTATTCATTTTATTTTTTTAATGTTTAATAATACATATTAGATTTATGCATAGCATGTTACTTTTAATGTCACGCCTGCCTGAAATTTGTCCTTTTGGATTCTCCGATTGGCAACTATTAATATTTTTATGTAATTTTATTTGCATGCTTGGTTTAGTTATATGGAGTTCATGTGGGGTCTCTATACTTAAAAAATCTTAATTTAAATTTAGGTGTGAACTTAGATTCTCATCTTGTTGAAAAAATTATATATCAACTTATAATATTTATTTTTATTTTTTTTTAAAAAATATTTTGTCTAAAGAGTAGGTTCATATTCACGTATTTGGTTAAGTGAGCTTAGTTTAAGTATGATAGTAGATGGACCAAAATGTACATATATTTTTTTTAATCATTGTTATAATTAATATTCAATGTATATATAAGTTTGTTAACATCTCTTTTCTGTGCTTTTGTTTATTTTTTAATTGACTTAGACAAATTTAAGTTTTATTTTATTCATTTTATTTTTTTAATGTTTAATAATACATATTAGATTTATGCATAGCATGTTACTTTTAATGTCACACCTACCTGAAATTTGTCCTTTTGGATTCTCCGATTGGCAACTATTAATATTTTTATATAATTTTATTTGCATGCTTGGATTAGTTATATGGAGTTCATGTGGGGTCTCTATACTTAAAAATCTTAATTTAAATTTAGATGTGAACTTAGATTCTCATCTTGTTGAAAAATTTATATATCAACTTATAATTTTTATTTTTATTTTTTTTTGAAAAATATTTTGTCTAAAGAGTAAGTTCATATTCATGTATTTGGTTAAATGAGCTTAGTTTAAGTATGATAGTAGATGGACCAAAATGTACATATATTTTTTTTTAATCATTGTTATAATTAATATTCAATATATATATAAGTTTGTTAACCTCTCTTTTCTGTGTTTTTGTTTATTTTTTAATTGAATGGGTTTGATTTAGACAAATTTAGGTTTGGGTCATATGTTCCTTGTCTACATAGAAATTGAGGTCTTTTTTAAAAAAATAAATGAGTTCTCACGTTCGTTTAAAATATAATAAATTAGGCCAATTGTCAAAATTTCACCCACCTCAAACTTATCTTTTTTGGGAAATATTAATTGAATATATAAGTTTGTTAACATATCTCTTTTTGTGTTTTTTCAAAATGAATGAATTTGACTAAGACAAATTTGGATCATATGCTCTTTGTCTAAATAGAAATTGAGGTCTTTTTTTTAAATAAATGAGTTCTACATATTCATTTAAAAAAAGGGTTACATATACTTTATCATCCAATCTTTTATAAATTTTACTCTCTATCCCTTACATTCAAATCTCAACATTTTGTCTTTTAAACTTATTAAAGATTAATTGTCCCTAATTACAAAGGAGTTGAAGGGGGCATTTTCTATTTATTGAACGATGAGGTTACCCCTTTATATTTTAACCGGTCTCTTATGATTTACGATTCCATTAGAGTGTGATCAAATTACAAGTCATTAGATTCTCCTCCATTTGCTTAACACCTGCCAAATACTTACCAGCATCCTCATTTTTCTTTCTTTGTTTTCTCATAACAGTTAATACCAACTTCCATGCATTTAGACTACCTAAAGTTTATAAACTTATTTATAATTTTTATTTATAAATATTTTTATCATAAAACTTCGCTATGATTATAGAAATTACTTATAATTTTCATTATTTCTTTTTGAAAAAATATTTTGGTCTAAAGAGTAGGTTCATATTCATGTATTTGGTTAAATGAGCTTAGGTTAAGTATAATGGTAGGTGGACCTAATTGTACATATATTTTTTTAATCATTATTATAATTAATATTAAATGTATATATAAGCTTGTTAACATATCTCTTTCTTTTTCATTTTCATTTTTTTGTTTATTGAATGAGCTTGACTTATAGCATTCATTTAAATGAGTTCTACCATTCATTTAAAATTTTGATAAACCAAGCCCATTGTCACAATCTCACCCACCTCAAACTTGCCTATTTGGAGAAATATTAAATGTGTATATAAGTTTGTTAACATGTCTCCTTCTATGTTTTTTATTAATTAAATGAACTTGACTCAAGACAAATTTGGATCGCATGCACCTTGAGTAAATAGAAATTGATGAGGTCTTTTTTTAAACATAAATGAGTTCTACACATTCATTTGTCACCTCAATCCTTTGTGAATTTTACATTTTGTCCCTTACATTTAAATCCCAACATTTTGCCTTTCAAACTTGTTAAAGGCTAATGATTTACTCCTAATTACAAATTCCCTTAAAATTATAAGAATATTATTATTATTATTATTGGTTTGAGGTGAGTAGAACCAACTTTGATTTAATTAATTTGAAATGAAATTTTCCAAATGCTTGTGAAATATAGCAACCACCAATTTTGATTTTTTATTTTATTTTAAAGAGATATTTTATCTAACTATACATGATTTTTTTGATACAATTATGAAGTTTGACAACTTTAAACTTAGACGATAAATGTTTTTCTTTATATTTCAACCTTGTTTCTTTACTCAATAAACTATTCATTAATTTTTTTAATAAATTTGAAGTACAAAATATTATTCTTTAATAAATTTGATGGCAAAATATTAAGTTTTAAATGTGATGTGATATGATAAAATATAAAACACTTAATGAAGAGTAAAATATATTTAACCCTTTTAAAATGGATAATCTAGGCCAATTAATTATCACAATCTAACCCACCTCAAACTTGTATTTTTGGTTTTCCCCCAAAAGGCGGTCAACTTGTTGCTTAATATATCTTTTAAATTTGTTCCTTTGTCTCTCTCTTTTCTTTTTTCTTAAGTTTTATTTTATTCATTTTATTTTTTTAATGTTTAATAATACATATTAGATTTATGCATAGCATGTTACTTTTAATGTCACGCGTGCCTAAATTTGTCCTTTTGGATTCTCTGGTTGGCAACTATTAATACAATTAATAGTTTTATTATTATATTTTTATATAATTTTATTTGCATGCTTGGATTAGTTATATGGAGTTTATGTGGGGTCTCTATACTTAAAAGATCTTAATTTAAATTTAGGTGTGAACTTAGATTCTCATCTTGTTGAAAAATTTATATATCAACTTATAATTTTTTTTTTTTTTGAAAAATATTTTGTCTAGAGAGTAGGTTCATATTCATGTATTTGGTTAAATGAGCTTAGTTTAAGTATGATAGTAGATGGACCAAAATGTAAATATATTTTTTTTAAGCATTGTTATAATTAATATTCAATGGATATATAAGTTTGTTAACATATCTCTCTTATGTGTTTTTGTTTATTTTTTAATTGAATGGGCTCGACTTAGACAAATTTAGGTTTGGGTCATATGTTCCTTGTTTACATAGAAATTGATGTCTTTTTTAAAAGTAAATGAGTTCTAACGTTCATTTAAAATATGATAAATCAAGCCAATTGTCAAAATTTCACTCACCTCAAACTTGTCTTTTTTAGAGAATATTAATTGTATATATAAGTTTGTTAACATATCTCTTTTTGTGTTTTTTTAAAATGAATGAGCTTGACTAAGACAAACTTGGATCATATGCTCATTGTCTAAATAGAAATTGAGGTCTTTTTTTTAAAAAAATAAATGAGTTCTACACATTCATTTAAAAAAAGGGCTATATATACTTTATCATCCAATCTTTTATAAATTTTACTCTTTATCCCTTACATTCAAATCTCAACATTTTGTCTTTTAAACTTATTAAAGATTTGTCCCTAATTACAAATTCTCCGTAAAATTATAAAAAATAATTATTTTTTTCACACTTTGATAGAACTAACTTTGAATTAACTACTTTAAAATAGAATTTCCCAAATGCTTATAAAATATAACAACCATCGATTTTTTATTTTTTATTTTTATTTTAGTAAGATGTTTACATAACTATTCGTGATATTTTTCTTATAGCTATGGAGTTGGATAACTTTGAACTTGACTAATAACTGTTTTTATTTTTTTACATTCCAACCATGTTTCTTTACTTAATAAATTATTGATCATTAACTTTTTTAATAAGTTGAATGAACAAAATATTACTTTTTAATAAATTTAAGGGTAAAATACTGAGTTATAAATGTTATGTAATATGATGGTATAAAATATAAACTAAATAATAAGGAAGTAAAACATATTTAACCCTTTTAAAATGGATAAATCAGGCCAATTAATTGTCACAATCTCACCCCCTCAAACTTATCTTTCTGGTTTTCCCCAAAAGGTGGCCAACTTTTTCCTCAATATAACTTTGAGATTTGTCCCTTTTTCTTTCTCCTTTTTATTTTTTTTTTTTTTATTTTTTTTATTTTTTAAGTTTTATTTTATTAATTTTTTTTAATGTTTATTAATACGTATTAGATGTATGCATAGCATGTTACTTTTAATGTCACACCAACCTAAAATTTATCCTTTTTTATTATTATATTTTTGTATAATTTTATTTGCATGCTTGGATTTGTCTATGGAGTTCATTTATGGCCTGCTTCCTTACAAGATCTTAATTTAAATTTAGGTGTGAACTTAGATTTTGACCTTGTGGAAAAATTTATATGTGGTGTAATAATTTTTTATAATTTTTGTTTATTCTTATAATAAGAAAGTTTTGACATGGAAACCAAAATGTTTCTTTCCTTTATTGAGTATATGTCAAAATATGTGACAATATAATTTAACCAAATTTAATTTGGTTGAGACCGACTCCATCTAGGTAACTTGCTGTAAATGGATTTTAATCATGCATGAAGGAAAGAGCTGAAGCCTACTTTGGATTTTATAAAAGTTTGAGAAAAAAATATAAAGAATAAAAATAGAGAAAAAAAAAAATGAAAAAGAGGAAAAAATTAAAGAAAAAAGTCATATAAGATTGCCTATTTGAAAGGGGTGTAAATTTTTAAATAATTTTTATTTCTATTTAAAATTTTTATACTTTTCACAATAAACCAAATAAAACGAGAAATTCTTTCCAATATTTTTCTATTCTTTCTTTCCTCGATATTTTTCATGATGCACACTTAGCCTACCACTAAAGGTACCTTATAACTTTATATTTATTTTTTATCTTTTAAAATAAAAAGATTATACCTTATCAACTTAAGTTACTATTCAACTTTCTTTTTTTAGATTATTTTATATCGGGTAGTTGCACTAAACATTAATTTATAACTTATTTATTTTGTTTTAAAAATATATAAGCTACATGTGGGGATCGCAATGGGATGGATTCTCTTGATCCTGTCCCATTTATACAAATAATTCTCATCTCATATTGATAAAAAACTAGTTCCTATATCCTCTCACCCCATTTAATTTTTCTTAAAATTTTTTAAATTAAATTTAAAATTTTTTAAGTACATTAAAAATAAATATATTTTGTAAATAAAGCAAGTATTATAATTTTTATAACTTATTTTAATGAAAAGTAATTTTTATTATTATATGTGTTCAAAATTGGAAAATAAAAAAATTAAATCAAATTATTTTTTAAAATTAATTAATTAATTATATATATATAATTGTGATGGAATAATACAATCTGCCCGAATCCATCCCAAATTTCAAAAAAAAAAAAAAGTATATTAATCTTAACAATTACCCTTAACTTTCCACTATCATCAACCCAAAATGCTAGTGTTCGAAGGTTAGGCGGCCACACACACAAATCCATCATAGATTGGCTTAATTTCAAGCGACTCCAACTTCCATATAGATGTCTCAATTGGTGCAATTTCCTTATTGTAGAGGAAAGGCATTGAATGTTACAACGATTCATGTTCAATAGCCTATCGACTCTGAAAGTCTTGTTATGCTATTATCCCTGAAGCACAAGTACTTGAAGTGGGTAAGCTCCTCCAATTTCATGTGGGGGAGTAGGAATATTTTTTGTACACCCTCTAGGTCCAAAACAGCAAGAAATTTGAAGTCTTTCAATAAAGATGATAAAATTGCTTCTCCAAAATCACGAGTAAACTAATCGAAGATCGATCAAGTGAACTATGTTGAGATTGAGAAGCAATGTTTTGTGAAGTTGGCTATGAACTACAAGATGATAAGCATGAATTTTGGATTATGAAACATGAATTCAACTTTATTGCACCGATGCAAAAAGTGTCAGGAGTTGAGCTTGTGATTGAGGCTTGCGGGAGCTAAAGGGAGACATTTTCTATTTGTTGATCAATGAGGTTGCCCCTTTGTATTTTAACCAACCTTTTATGATTTAGGGTTTAGTTAGAGTGTGAAAAATTAAAATATGATCAAAACTGAGAGAAGATAGAGAGTTTCACTATTGTAATCTTTATTTTCATTTGATTAAAGGATTATTAAGTGTTGGCATGTTTTATGAACATAGAGATCACGTTGATCGTCACACCATGATAAGATCTTTTATCTTTACCTTATTTATGTTTGTATGATTGCGTTAACACCAATAGGAGATGAGATTAATTAATGTTTTTCTCTACCTCAAAAAACTTTTGAGTTTGTGGTTTTTGAAATGGCAAGCTCTTGAAGAAGATCATGAATCTAACCTCCTTCTAGGCACATGAATCGTGCTTCTGTGAATCAATTCTTCCAAGTAATCTTTGCCAATGTCTTCCATGGTTTCTTCTCCCCGCGTTTGTATAAAACCCATTGCAATCTCATAAGTGGATCAACTTCCTGGCACTGATTTTGGAGTCTTGGAAAAGACCACAGTAGAGGAAACAAGGTGCAAATAATAGGGTAAATCATTGTAACTTAAAACTAGAGTTCCCATGCATGAATTGGGACCTTTGCATCCTTGTACAATTTTGTTTCCCAACTCCTTCAATTCTTGAGGACAAGTCTTTCAGTCATTGCTTTCAGCCATTTCGTTAACAGTTGTTCTTCCTCTTCGGCTGCGAACAAGATGCAAAGGAAGCCTTTGTGATCCAAAGAGAAGGAAGATGATTTGTCTCTAGAGTCAGGGAGAATGGATTCTCTTCAATTCGTTTAAAAGAACAAAGAAAGACAGGCCCTCTTCCTTTTCCCATTTTTTTTTTCTTTTTTTTTTGGCGAAACATTGGAAGTTGCTTCCTTTTCCTCAATATGAAACAAAGCACAAGTTCATAGTTTTTTGCTTTCTTCTAAAACCCAAACGTCCAAGCTTCAGAGTAATTCTACATTGTGGCCGTGCATACATGCAGCGAATTGATATTTGGATATTTCTATTTGAAACATAAAACTGGACTACTGGACTGCAAAAATGAGGCCCAACCCATAACTTTCAGAACTGACCCTGGCCTGGCCTCTTGCTCTATGAACCAAATAGAAAAAGAAAAAGAAAAGCAAAAGGTCCTTTTTATCCATGGAGGATAGAAGAAAACGAATATAAAAAAACCAAGTCACGGAAAGTGTTACTGTGTGAAGTTTTGATGCGTGACCATTAATATGTGTAGGGGGATAAGGATCATTATACAAATGAGATCATTTATGATACAAATGGATCTTGGCACAAAATTAGACTTAGATTAAGATAAACAACAAATGAAACCATTTTTATCCTGTGATAAGTTAATTTCTATTGATGAGAGTCCATTTACCATAATTATTTTCGACAAGGATGACTTTGTATTTGTATGTATAATTGTTTTTTCTTTTTAGAAGCTATATTCATTAAAATAAAAGTAACATGTTGTAATAAATGAATAAATTCCAACAACATAGGTTCCTTTTTAAATTATTTGGAGCATTCCATTTTATTGATTAGAATCTCATAAAGAGTGAAAGATGATTGATAGGGAAAAAAGTTAGGTGTAGAAATAAAAATTAATCAAAATTGATTAAGAAATTGCTTTCCAATATCGATAGAATCATTCCATGACAAGCTTATGAAAGCACATAAATTACAAAAGAAAATCAAAATAAAAAATAAAGCTCTCTTCTTTTTGGAGGTGATAAGCGGATTTTGTGCTAATCTTCCACCTTGGTCTCTTTAGCTTCTTTCATTAATTGGTCAGACATCCATTTCGGCTCCACTTTCTCAAGATTTTTGAGTTGCCACAATCCATGAGGAAGCTTTTCCATTTTTCCACAAGACCAAATTTGTAGAGTCTTCAAATGAGACATTGCTCCTTTCCCCACGATGAACTCCTCTAAAAAATATAAACGGCTAAGTGTTAAGCTTTGGAGTCCAGGGAATCCTCCGGAAGAGCAGACCAATTTCTTTCCAACATATGAGTTGTAAGATAATATAAGAACCCTCAAGTTTGGAAGCTTCTCCAAAATAAGCATTGGATCCTTCTTTAGCTCACACTCAACTAAACGTAGTTTGAGGAGATTTGGAGGGTAGAATTCAATTTGCTCTGGTAACTCCAGCTTTCCTTGTAGGATCGCTTCGTAGAGATAGGTGTGATGTGAAAAAGACAGGAGTCCTGGAATCAGTGGTTTTTCTTCAATAACATTCTTCCATCGCTTTAATTTGAGATGGTCTAGCAATGTTTCTTTTTTCATAACCCTGCATATCCGACAAATTCAAGGTTCGAAGAGCAGTCAAGTTATCAATACACTCAAAAAACCCCTTCTTTAGGTGTGGATTCAACCATCCCCCTAAATTTAATTTTTTAAGCTGGGTCAATTTTCCTAATCCATCTCCTTCTAACCTAACTTCCAGCAAGCAGATCTAGTGTTTGGAGGTTAGTGAGTCTCTCCACACCCAAATAACCATTCACACACTTACTTAATTTGAATTGACTTGAAATCTCACCACAGGAACAATTTAGATATCTCAATTGTTGCAACTTCCAAATTGTATGAGGGGTGTAGCAATCATTGTAGCCTAAGTCAAAACTTTGGAGATTAACAAGTCTATCAATGGAAGAAGGAAGTGTTACTCTCATGGATCCCCTAAGGTGTAGGAATTTCAGAGGACAAGTTCTCCTATTTCCTCCGGGACTATATAATCATCATTCGTACTTCCTAAGTCCAAAACGGTAAGTAATTTAATATGCTCTTGTAAAGATTTCCAACTTTTTCTTTCAAATGGCTCAGTAAAGAAAATTAAAGATCTGAGACGTGAATTATGCAAATGTTGAGAAATGTTGTTGTTGATGAGATGTTGATGAATGCTGAGCCGACTAGGAAATGCAACATCAATGTTTTCATGTACCTCAAAAAGTCTTGCATCTCTTGCCTCTGAAATGGCAAGGTCTCGAAGAAGATCATGTATGCGGCAAGAGGTCACTCTTCCATCTACCTCTCTGGTGGCCACTTGAATCATGCTTCTATGGATCAATTCATATAAATAGTCTTCCGCAATGTCTTCTAATGGTTCTCTTCCCCTCCTTTTGTATAAAGCCTTCAGCCAACCATAACTGAATCAACTTGCTTGTTTTGATTTCTGAGTCTTCTGGGAAGATTCCACAATAAAGAAAACAAGACCTCAAGTAATAGGGCAAGTCATTGTAACTTAAAGCAAGAATTCCCATACAAGATTCAGGACCTTGACTTAGATGCCAATCTATACTTGCAAGCACTTTCTCCCACGATGATCTTGTCTTCTCTTTTGTGGATAGCAGGCCTCCTACCACCACAATGGCAAGGGGCAAACCTCCGCATTTTGCCACAATATTTTTTCCCAATACTTCTAACTCTGGAGTTGGAATATCTGATGTACTTCTGTTCCCAAAAGTTTTTTTTGAGAAGGAGCTGTCAAATCTCATCATCGTTCATAATACGAAGTCTATATATAAGTGCTTGTGAATTGGCATGTTGAGCAATTTCTTCTTCTGAATTGAGAGATGTCCAGGCAATTTCCTCCTGTGAAGTGGCATGCAGAGCAATTTCTTCATTGCGGGTGGTGATCAACACTTTGCTAGCTCCCATCCTTAGCCTCAGGAAGATATGAGCGCAAGCTACCCCAAACTTCCCTGCTCCATACATCATCCATAGCAACCAAGTAATTCTTCTCTTTCAGATACTCACGAACATTCCTGCCAAGCTCAGCCTCTCCCACCTCTTTTACTTCTTTCTTCTTTTCATCACTCTGAGACATAACACAATAGGCAATCCCAAGCAAGATTTCTCTTGCTTTGAACTCTTGAGATACATAGACCCAGGCATGACAATCGAAGTGTTGCTTAACATGATTATAAACTTTCTTGGCAAGAGTTGTCTTGCCTACGCCACCCATCCCCACGATGGACACTACCCCTCTCCGCATCTCTTCCTTCATCAGCATCTGCGTCACCACCTCGGTGCCATCTTCAATCCCCACTACATCGCTCCCTTCAACAACTTGGGCCCACTTCTCCTCGTGCGCCACAACCTGATCAGTAGTACTGGATGAGCTGGAAGCCATTAGAGCTTCAAGGCCATACTTGGATCTATTAGCCATAATCCTCTCAATCCTCATATTGATCTCTTTCACACGACCGTCGAGCTCGTGGATGAAAGGTAACTTGTCGGCAAATCCTACGCAAGTAGGTAGGCACTTGAGGAACTTGAGGGTGTTGAGTCTCAGCTGCCGGCGATCCATGTCGAGGATAAACTCGTCGATGACATCTTCAGCATCATGGGTCACGTTCCTAATCTGCTCCACCCACAGCTTGATCTTTTCGCTGTACAAGGATTGTGAATCCGCGTCTTTCAAGAAGAGGCGCATCCATTTCAGCTCGTCCCGCAGCAACTTCACCTGCCCTTCTTCTTGTCCAAACAGAAAGGTTTCTTGTAAAACCAAGTTGCTCAACTTCTCCACAAAGATGGAAACCGTATCTGCCATTTTCTTCACAATTTCTCCAGAGTGACAATGAGACTTGGTTTCTTCCTTCCGGTTCCGGGTGTGTGATTAGGTTCCCAACAATTCCTTTAAATAGTTCATCCAACCCCACAAATATTGGGCATGTTTGGTTGCTGATTTTGAAAACTATTCTGAAAAATAGATTTTAAGAATAAATTTTTATGTTTTTTTAAAAAATATTATGTTTGGAACTGAATTCTGAAAAATAGTTTTTGTTCTTAAAAAAAAAAAAAAAAAACATGTTTGGTTGAGTTAATAAAAAAAAAAATTTAGAATAAAAAATAAAAAAACATGTTTAAAAGTTATTTTTTTAATTAATAAAGTGTTTTTCTTCATTAATTTGATATTATAAATATATAAATAATTTTCATATACATAATTCATTTAAATTAAAAAAAAATATTCTATTTTAAAATTTTTACATTAGTTATAATTTTTTTAAATAAATGAGGACTTTGTAATAATGTGTAAGTATATTAATTTCAATAATTTAAGGGAGAAAAAAGAGTTTGCTGGTGGGGGTGTGATGGTTAGGCGGAGCTCACCTATGTGAAAACACAAAAAGCATCTAAGAAAACACAAAAAAAAAAAAAAAAAAAAAAAAAACACACACAAAAAATAATTTATTCTTTGAACAGTGGAAAAAACAATAAAAACATCTTTTTATTGTTATCAAAAAAGTTGTTTTTAGAATATGGAAAACACAAAAAATAAAAATATATTTCTTTTTCTAAATAAATTTTTTATAGTTTTTGTTTTGAAGAACAAAAAATAGTTGTTAAAAATAGGAATCAAACGGCCCCTAAGTCTTCCCATAAATGATTTTTCTAAAGCTGTATCACATCATATGTCAGTTCATAAGCTAAGTAAAGGAGGGAAGATTATTTCCCATTAGACTCTATTTGTTCTTGTAGTGGGGTCATGTCATGTCGGAGGATCAGATTCCCTTATGGATGAATGGGAGCCCAGAAAATTAAAGATAAAAAGTAAAGGTGGGCTTCAACCTTGAGTCTTTCCTTGGACAATTTCACATGATAAGATTTGCTCTTGACCAAGATCCAACCAGCAAATGAAAGTAAAGATGCATAGGTTCCTATCCTCTTCTATGATTGAAAATAAAATAGCATAAATTGACTAATCAACTCAATTTGAATTATTCAATCATTTAATGTTAAGGAAAAATATAGAAAAAAAATTCTCAAGATAAAAAAAAATCAAGGAATAATAATATTGTTTTATGAACATGAAAGAGTATGGTTGTATGAAAAATTAAAGTAAGACAAATCAGAGTCGAAAACATTCCTTGAAATGTAAATTAAGAATTAGAACAAGAAATATTTTGAGAGAAGATAATTGATGTAGATAATAAAAAATAATCTTTAACGGTATAACGAAATCTTGTATATGGTAGTGTGTTTAACCTATTTTAAGGTAATGGTGAGTTCAAACTCTTAGGGAATGAATATCAATAGAAAAGATAAAGAAAATAAAGTCCGAAAAAGAAAATTTTTTTATTAATAAAATAATTTTTTTTTTTCTCTTTATTGGTTACAAAGAAAAATACAAAAACAAGAGAGTTTATGTACCTCTATAAAGGAAATTCAAGTTTAATAAACATTATTTAAAATTTGGTATATTTTGAAATATTTTATTTTTATATTAAATAAAAAGGATTAAATATTTAAATATTTTTAAAAATGTTTAGATCTTATTAAATCTTTTTTTTTTTATGGAGAAGACTTCAACATGAAAAGTAAGCCGAGTAATCGATTCATCAAAATTGCATTCCTTTTATTATTATTATTATTATAAGAAGAAAATTTATTAATTCATTTAGGTATTAATTTTGATCATGTGCCTTTACTCGACAAATACATTGGGCAATGGTTTTGGTGAAATATTTAATTTGTAGTTGCAATAAAGTACTATTATTACTTTATAATTTTTTGTATATATATATATATATATAATCAAAGTGTGTCATGCACAAAGGTTGCTGTAGCCACGTGCCAAATGCCCATCAGCACGTGGGCTATCTCGCTATCGACCCTTGGTATCAGCCTTATCACGTGACACCCACAATGAAACTTATCAATTGAATCAACCAAAGTCAACAATATTTTGAAAAAAATTTACTTAAAATTTTTAATAAACAATAATTTTTTAATTTTAACTTTGTTATAAAAAAAACTTATTTTTAAAATAAATGATCAAAAAATATTATTTTCAATAAAAAAAATTATCAAATATAAAGTTATTCTACCAAAGAAGCCTTTAGCTTGCTCTTCAACCATTCCCAATAAATTTTATTTTATTTTCTAAAAGTATTAAGCATCTACTTGATCATGTGATGCTGCTGAAGCTTTGTGTCCGTTCGGTTTTCTAATTCTTAGTTTTAAATTTTGGTTTTAAGTTAAAAAATATAAAATATTAGATGAGTTGTTTGTTAAAATAATTTTTTATTTTGATTTTGTAAAAAAATTAAAATTTAATTTATATTAGATTAATTTAATTTAATTCAATTGTTATTAAAAATAAAAATTAGTTTTAGTTAGAAATAAATTTTTAGAGTTATTTTGCACCAATTTTACTCTATAAATTTCTACTAGTAATTGTATTATTTCTTAAGAGTATCTTTTAAAATTAATAGATTTGTGAACTATTAATCTAAACATTAAATATTGTTGATTTTGGATTCTTTTTGTTTAAAAAGAAAACGAAGAAAAAAAAGGATCTATCAATATTTATTCATAAATTTTTTTTATTAATTTTTTTATTATTTTAATTTTAAATTATTTTTAAATTTTTCTAGATTAATTAAAAATAAGTTGCGGTTTAAATTGATATTTTTTCTCAAGACCCAAAAAATTGCTATTCACTTTTGAACAATGAAGTGACTATTTAAAAAATTGATATTTTTTCTCTTTTTAAAAAAAAAAAATGAGATTTTTTAAAGAACCTTGTAAAAAAAATAATTTTCAATATCTCATAAATAAAAATTATATCCTAAAGTTATTATATCATTTTATATATGGAATATACAATTAAAAACTTTGTTATCATAATAGAATGAATAATTATTTTTTACGAGTACTCATTAATTAAATAATATATAAATATCCAATTAAATAACACAACTATTCATCGGATAATATAACACGTAAAAAAATTAAATAAAAATAAATTAAATTATATTGTAATATATTGTAACAATAGTGTATTTATATTGTAAGTATAATGCATTTATGTTGTATCTATATTTCATTATAAAAGTAATAATTATAAAAAAACTTATTCATACCTTATTGGTATTAACATATCGTATCAGTATATTAATAACATTCATTTGATATATTGAAATTATTTAATAATTTTTATATATAAAAATAAAATTACGAGTCTTGTGAATTCAAATTAGTATTTTATTTGGTTTCAGAAATGATTTATAATATATGTATGTTATGAAATATGGTATGATCATACAAAATTATCACTTTTATAAAAAAAGTTTCAAAATTTTCCCAATTAGGTTTTCTTGTACTATAAATGTATCTATATTGTAATTATAACATATTTTTATTTTATTTGTATTTTATAATAGAAGTAATAATCTTGAACATCATCCACTCAATGTATTGAGAAAAAAAAAATTATACATGAAAATTAAGATTAAAAAAAAAAAAACTATGCAAAAGAAAAAAAAATTAATTTTTAAAAATTATTTATTATAAAAAAATAAAAAATGATTAAACATTCTCCATCATTTTCTTATTCTTTTTAGATAATCCAAATAAAAAATTAAATATTTTATCTTTCTCGAAATTTAATAAAAAAACATAATTTATAAATTTAAAATTTATATATATACAAAGGTTAAAGATAACCTAATCGTCCCTGAGACACCTCAGCCTTCTCACAGGAGAATTAATATGGTCAAAGGAGGAGAAATTAGTTCTGAAGCAGAGGCTGATGAATTAATTAAGATTTTTGAGGAACCTCTGCCTGAGGCGATCCCCGCCATATATATATGTTGTAAAATTATAAAGTGAAAGGAGAAGAAAACAAGAAAGAGAAATTAGAATGTAGGAAGAGAATGGAATAATTTTCATTAGAGGTATTTCCCTTTTATAGGAAGTCACAAAGAGATATACATCAATACAGATGATCATATACAAAACCTCATAATCCAATAAATTATCATATTTTATAACACTCCCATTTGGATGATCATAAGAATATGCATCATTAAAACCTTATTAGGAAAAACCCTATGAAAAAAAACTCTAGTAAAGGAAAAAGAATACAATATTCTTTTGGATTACTATAACTATCTTGTTAAAAACCTTGCTAGTAAAACCCAATGGGACAAAACCTGGGAGAAGGAAAAAAGAGTGCAGTATATTCATATTATCATTCTCCCCCTCATGTAAACATGATTATGATTTCTTCAACATTCCAAATGGTAGATCTCTCAATCTTCACATTCCAATATCATACCTTAACTTTTTCAATGTGGTTGAACGTAACGCCTTGGTGAATAGATCTGCTAGATTATTGCATGACTGAATTTGTTGAATATCAATCTCACCTTTCTTTTGGAGCTCATGAGTATAAAAGAATTTAGGGGAGATATGCTTAGTTCTATCACCTTTTATGAATCCTCCTTTAATTTGTGCAATACAAGTAGCATTATCTTCATGTAACACAGTTGCATTGCCTTTGATGGAAGGTAGTCCACATGTTTCTTGTATATGTTGGATCATTGACCTTAGCCATACACATTCACGGCTTGCTTCGTGAATTATAAGAATTTTTGAAAGATTTAAAGATATGACTACCATTGTTTGCTTGATTGATCTCCAAGATATTGTCGTTCCACCATAAGTAAAGACATATCCCGTTTGAGATCGAGTTTTATGAGGATCTGAAAGATATCCTGCATCTGCATACCCAATCAATTGTGATTTTGATTCTTTTGAATAATATAAACTCATGTCACTTGTTCCATAAAGGTATCACAATATATGTTTAACCTCATTCCAACGCCTTTTAGTTGGAACAGAATTGTATCTTGCTAATAAATTGACAGAAAAAATAATATTTGGATGTATACAATTTTGGTAAGATACATAAGTGCACCAATAGCAGTAAGATATGGTACTTCAAGACCAAGTAATTCTTCCTTCTTTTCGCAAGGACGAAATGGGTCATTTTTCACATTAAGTGATCTAACAACCATTAGAGAACTTAAAGAATGCGTTTTATTCATGTAAAAATGCTTCAAAACTTTTTAAATGTATGTTGATTGATGTACTAAAACTCCATTAGGAAAATGTTCGATTTTTAGGTTGCAGTTACAAGGAGATATTTTTGGGAGCGGGTTACAAAGCAAGCTTGAGATGGAGTGAGATATTTTGGTGAGAGGTTACAGAGGAGCGTGTTCAGTAGATTGAAGAAGATGAGAGAACCTTTACAGAAGAAAGACCGAGGAAAGGAAGAAGAAGGATGGTTCATTGAGCTCTTAAAGATCTATAACTCACATGAAGCCAAGCCAACACTACTTGAGAGGAGTTATTTCAGGTATGACTGGCTTATGTTTTCGATTCTTTTATGCTATCATGCTACTGTTTCTATCTTTTCTATAGGTTTTTGGATGTCGTTTGTTGTTTACTGTGGGTGGGGTTTATCCCGGACAATTATAAGAAGATCCTCCACTGATCGGCGAAGTCTCCATCTTGGAACGATTCCTCCTCCAAGAAGGAGCTCTTCTTTCGTCTCTACGATTCTCCTCTCCTCATCGACGAGGGTAAAAAGGTAAAATTCAAGCAAGAAAAATGGTATTAACGTTTTTTTTTTCAAGGATATTATTAAACACATCCATTTTTAAAAAAAAAATAAATTTAAAATTTAAAATTGCAAATATACCCTCCTCAGATATAACTCTAAGCCTCTTCTTCCCCATCCAGCCCTAACCCTCATTCCGATGGTTGCCCTTCTCTTCGATTTGTCTTGTCGTTAAAATAAAAAAAAATACTGAATATGGAGATGAGATGAAGTGATGGCAACCCTCATTCCAATACATGAACCAAGGAATGCCTTCTTTGTAGACACAACCAAAGTTGTCCCCTAGCCCTTTATGAGTATGGCAATTGATATGTCTAAGTTTCTTTTAAGCTTAAAATAAGCATTAGCACATGATCTTACGGAGCTTATCCCAATCTTCTCCCTCGGCCTTTTCAATCTCTTCAATTGATTCGCGGTATTGTAGACTATCCAATAATAGTTTCTCAAAATTTTTCAGTTGTAACAATCCATGAGGAAGCTTTTTCATTTCATCACAACCCAAAATTACTAGAATTTTTAGACTAGTCATTGCTCCTTCCTCTACTATCAGTTCCTCCAATTCATTTAATTTGAAAAAATCTAACATTTCAAGTCGAAGGAACCCTTCAGAAGAACATATCATTTTTCTTCCAACATATGCATCAGAATATAATCCAAGCTTTCTCAATGATGGCAACTTCTCTAGAATCATCATTGGATCATCTCTTAACTCACATTCCCACAAATCGAGTTTGAGGAGGTTTGGAGGGTATAATTCAAATTGCTCCGATAATTTCTCAAACTTCTCTCCCAAATGTACTTCAAAAAGACAGGTGTGGCATGAGAAAGGCTCGAGTCCCAAGAATAATGTTTTCTCCTCAATGACATTCTTCTGCCACTCTAATACAAGATGATCTAAAAACATTTTATGTGAATAGTTTTTAATGCTCAAACTCAAGGTTTGAAGAGTAGTTAATTTAGTAATGGACTCAAAAAACCCCTTTTTCAAATAGGGAGTCAACGACCCACGTAAATCCAATTTCCTAAGTTGGGTTAATTTTCCTAGGCCATCTCCTTCCAACCAACTCCTCCTCCTCCTCCTCCCCCCCTTAAAGTTAATGTTTGAAGGTTAGTAAGTTGCTCCACACCCAAATAACCATTCACACACTTGCTTATTTTGGATGAGTTTGAAATCTTGCAATTCCAACAATTCAGATGTCTCAATTGCTGCAACTTCCAAATTGAATATGGTATACTACAAAAATGATCTCCTAAATCAAGACTCTGCAGATTGACCAGTCTACAAATGGACGATGGAAGCGTTAGCCTACTATATCCCTTTATGCACAAGAATTTCAAGTGAATGAGTTCTCCTATTTCCCTTGGAAGCATATAATTATCACTTGTCTTTCCTAGGTCCAAAACAGTGAGTAATTTAATATGCGCTCGTAAAGATCCCCATTTTTTTTTCCAAAGTTTGACTACATAAAACCAAATATCTGAGTTGTGAATTGTGTAGGCATTGAGAAATGTTCTTGTTGATGAGATTTTGATGAATGACAAGCCGACGAACACTAATAGGGAGTGTGAAATCAATGTTTTCATGTACCTCAAAATTTTTTGCATCTTTGGCCTCTAAAACAGCGAGGTCTCGAAGAAGATCATGCATGCGACAAGACTCCACTCATCCATCTACCCTTCGTTCAGCCACTTGAATCAAACTTCTATGGATCAACTCGTGCACGTAGTCTTCGGCTATGTCTTCCAGTGTTTCTTTTCCCCTTCTTTGTATAAAGCCTTCAGCCAGCCACAAATGGATCAACTTACTTGCCTCAATATCAGAATCCTCTGGAAAAATCCCACAATAAAGAAAACAAGACTTCAAGTAATACGACAAGCCATTGTAACTTAAAGCAAGAATTCCCATGCACGATTCAGGGCCTTGATCCAGACACCACTCAATACTTGCAAGCACTTTCTCCCATGATGGTTTTGTCTTATCTTTTGTGGACAGTAAGCCTCCTAAGACCACAATCGCAAGAGGCAAACCTTTGCATTTTGCCACAATTTTCTTTCCCAATTCCTCCAACTCCCTACTTAGAGTATGAGGTGTGCTTGTTCCTTGAATTTGAGAAAGAGCTACCAAGTCTCATCATCATTCATGAGACGAAGTTCATAGATAAATGCTTGTGAAGTGGCATGCAAAGCAATTTCTTTATTACGAGTAGTAATCAAAACTTTGCTCCCATCCTTAGCCCTAAAAACTTGTTCTCTCTCCTTTAACCACCACCTGAAAATGTTCTACCATTTCTATGTGTCCTTTCCAAAGGTGGCCAAGAAATGGAAGTTAAGAAGCTTCCCTCGAGAGGCCAAAAAAATGCTTCTTTAGGGCTCAAAAAAAAAAAAAATGTTTGTCTAAGAACCCAAAATATTGTGTCAACGAAAACTTTAATACCAACAAAATTAAATCAAGAATACAAGGATAAAACAATCACACATACGGTACACGAGGTTTTAATGTGGTTTAACCAATCATGCCTATATCCACGAATGAGAGAGAATCATTCCACTATACGATAGAGAATATTAAAGAGAATAAAACCAGATACAACTATTGGATTTACTAAAGATCTCATGTTTCTCCACTCTTTGTATCCAGACCCTACAATAAGCTCTCTCGTTCCACCGACACCTCCTGTACTTTCTCACATCTCCATCCACTTCGTACAGTCTCTACAGGCCCATCTCCACCTCATAACTTTTTCCCCGTCATTACCTAGAATGTTTATAAGATATTTCCAACAACCTTCTTTATTCTTTAAGGAAGTCTAATATTGCAATAATATATTAACCTAGAAATATTCTATATAATATTCTTTACAAAAAAGAAATCTATACTAATTAGGAATTTGGGACACTTCCTAACAATCTTCACCTTGGACCAAATTCCATGAAGTCAATCTTCAAACTCTCCATGACACAAGCTTTTTGTATCATATCACCACGAGAGAGCAATCAACTCCACCTTCACTGAAATTCCTTTTGTTTTCATCTTGTATGCTCTGTGATTTTTTACTCTTTCAGAAATCTTCAACCCATGCTCTGATACCAGTTTGTTACGACGATGGAAGCTTTCATGCAAACACCGTTAATCAAGAACACAAAGATAAAACAATAACATATATGGTACATGAGGTTTTAACGTGGTTCAGCTAATCATGCCTACGTCCATGGATGAGAAAGAATCATTCCACTATACGATAGAGAACATTACAAAGAACAAAACCAAAACATTATAGAAGACATAACCAAGTATAATTATTGGGTTTCTGAAACATCTCATGTTTCCATACTCTTCATATCTCTACCCTACCATGAGCCCTCTCGCTCCATCGGGTACCTACCGTTCTTCCTCACTTCCATTCATAGATGTCATCTCCATCATACTTTGACTGGATAATTTGACTTCTTTCTTCATACTGAAGGTAAAGAGGAGTTGGTTTAGGATAATAATTCCTAGTTTTGGTTTGTTGTTTGAACCTATGAGCGATCTTATTTATTTGAGGGTCCGATCCTCAAACATAGTTTGAATTTTATCTACATTTTTAAGTGTGATTTCTGTTATTAGTTATTACATTGACAGACTTTGTATTTGAAGTTGACACTTTGTTTGAAAGATCTAATTGTCCAATTTTCTTTGTTAAAATCTCTATTAAATTATCTGAGTTATTTGAAAATTTGAGTGTGTGTTTCCCTACTTCCACGGGTTTAAAAATTGGACAATTTTTATCTAGAAAATGTGGAGTAATAATTTGATGAGAAGCTTGTTGATCTTCTAATTTGTCTTCTATCCTATCAAGCTGAGAGAGAGAGTACCTAGAATTTGATTTGTAAAGTTATTTTGTTGTTGAAGGTTTTTACAGTCTTTTAAAGTTACTGTCTTTCCTTCATTATTCTTTGGGTTTATTATTTTGAAAGGAAAAGCAATTAATTCTATATTTTGAACGTTGATAGTGACTTCTTCTAAAGGAGGATGGTTTGAAACTATGGTTTTGTTTGATGCAATTTTCCAAACTTGTCCCTTTTGAACAGTATTGACCTCTAGAAAAGGATAGTCAAGGTTGTTATTTGAAGCGTATATTTCTAGGTAGGTAAACATAGGAATATCTATCCTATTTCTTTCCATACATTTATACCATTCATCTCGAAACTCGTGTCTAGTTCAAGTGGTAAGCTTAGTAGAGAAAAACCATTCTCTCTTTTTATCATGCTTTGGAAGATGCAATTCTTTGCTAAGGTTTTCCTTATTTATTTGAAAAGGCTCATTATCTTCAATGACCATTAACTGGTGAGGTTCATCAGGTGGTAGCATCTGCGAAGGTGTTGGAGAAGTTGAGGAGACTCTTGCATAACATACCTAGGTTGAGGGATGTTAGGAGTAAAGTTTACATTATCTAGTTTGACAAAAGACCTTCGAGAATTCGTCTCGAATGATGGTCTTAGAGGAGAGGAAGTTCTACTACTTTGGATAGAGTTCCTACTACTCTATGCAGTTTCTCTTTTTGGAAATTGAATAGAAACATTTACTTTATCATTCTGGGTGATAAAGAGAGGCTTCTTATTTTGAATAGGTTTTGGAAGGGCTAACTGGGTAAAGTTCCAAGTATTTGAATGGGTAAGGGATTCCTAAGGAATCTCTTCAGGTGTCATAACTGAGGAGTGTTCCTCATTGGCTTGGAACAAAAGGGTTTTCCCTTTTGGCGACGTTAGTAAACACTTGGCATTTACTGACGTCGTCATGGCCTTATAGTATATTCGATATACTATAAAATATTCTTGGCTCTAGGGTCCATATCATAACCCTTGGTTTGAACTTTTAGAGTTAAAGCCTTATGAATAAACATATCATCTATACAACTTAACTCAAAGTCCGGGAAACAATTGAAATAAACAGGGCCATGAGCCATGTTTGATTCTATGACTCCTAACAAGGAATCATCAAAGTTGTTGTGTTTTGCATCCCTGAGACAGACACAAATTGGTGGTTTTCTATTTTTTATAACAAAAAAAATAGGAAACATGTTTGATAATTAAAAACTATTTTCTATTTTTTATTTTTCAAAATAAAAATTTGAGTGTTTTCAGATAATACTTTTTAGTTGTTTTATGATATTTTCATTTTTTTTAGAGTTGTTTTAAAAAATAATTATACAAATATGTAGAATAATTAAAAATAAAACACTGAATATAATTTTTTTAAAACATATTTAAAAATATTAAAAATATGTAAAAAATATTTTAGGTTTCTAAATAGACTTTGTTTTACAAAAATTAGATAACAATTTTTAAAAATTGTTCTTAAAAACTGTTTTTTATAATTATTTTAAAAAATAATTATCAAACAAACCCTAAAATCCTTATGTTTCTAAAATATATTTAAATAGTATATTTTTTATAAATAAATATATAATTTATAATTGTATTATAATATTATTATTCATATTCTACTAAAAACTGTTTATTTATTTATTTATAATTTCATAACTATTTTAATTTTTAACAAGATCTAAATTAAATTCATTAATATTATATAAATTGAATTTATAATGTTTTAACAAGATCAAAACAAATTTTTTAAATAATTTTTCTCTATAAGTTTTTTAATTTTTATTTTTTTAAAATAAATTATCAAACATCCTTATTTTTACAAAAACAAGCTTATTTGGAATTGTTTTTGAGAACAAAAAAATAAGAAACACATTTGACAAAAAAAAAACAGTTTTTAAAATAATATATTTTATTTGTTTTCTATTATTTTAAAAAATAATTATATAAATATAAAAATAATTAAAAAGAAAACACATACAAAAATTGTTTTTAAAGTATATTTAAAAATATTAAAAATAAGTTTAAAATATTCTAGGTCTTGAACAAACACTTGTTTTACAAAATATTATAAAATAATTTTAAAAAATTATTCTCAAAAACCGTTTTTTAAAACAGTTATCAATCCGGTGCTAAAAAGCTGTTTTTTATTCTTTTACCTTAAAAATAACTTTAAAAAACAAGCATAAATTGCAGGAAACAAACCCCTAATAATTGAAAATTACTCAGCAAAATCAACATATAAATTACTTTCAATTTGAAAAACAAAAATATTGTTGAAAGTAGGGGAAAAGTGTACCATTTTCATGGGTCCAACTCTCAAGAAAACATTTTCTTTCAATTTTATCCAAAGATGTAGCTTTGTAACTGTGATTCCTAATCACAATGTGGCAGGTCCCCATCCAACAATGAAGCTGATTGGGTAGCAGATAAGAGAAGGCGGACTTCTTCATTTCCTCACAAAGACCAAATTACGAGCTCTCTCTCATGGCTGTTTCATCAACAGCACCGCCATGTTACTCTCTCTCTACCCTCCATTCTTCCCTTTTCCCTTCCTTCAAATCACGCTCTCTTCTTTCGTTTTCTTCCAAGCCAAAGCGCCCCCAAAGGCGTTTTGTTGTTCAGGCATCTGCAACTCTTGAGTCCAGCAATGGTGCCATTGTTGCTGAAGAGTCCGACAACAGCACTTCATATGGAAGGCAGTTCTTCCCATTGGCTGCCGTGGTTGGTCAGGTCTCTTTCTTTCTCTCTATGTACCTTTAGGTTGCTTGATTTTGGCCTTTTTGTTGAATGGTTTGGTGGGTCAGTGTGTAATTGGAGTGTCTGATCTTGGAAGTTCATGGGTATTGCTGTTTTATGGGTTTCCTCAAGTGGGCTATGCTCAAATGAGTTTATTGAAGCTGAATTTGGTGGGTTTTTGTTGTTTTATTATTCTGTTGTTGAAATGGGACGTGCTGAAAATGAGGTAGTGTTTAGTTTCAGAGTTGGGCTTTAGGCCATGATCTCATAGTCACGGTTTAATGTCTTTCTCTATCAATGTGTTTTGAACTCATCCATAATCCCAAAATTGAGAAAAACCCCACCCTGAAAAATCTTCCTAAGATTTGAAATTCCTTAAGCCAAATGATTTTATAAGAGGCAACCACGGTTTAGTTATGTTTTTTGGGGGCTTGAATTGAAAGATGTGACACTGATTACTTTAGCAATGTAATGCAGTATGAGCCAAATGAAACCTTCTGTTGGTTAATGAGAAAATATCAAAATACTAGTCAATACATAACTCAATAAAGCTTTTATGCCAAGTACTAGGATTCGGCTAAAGCAGCATCTCTTCTCACCATTCTGGCATTCGGGTTTACTGATAGCCATATTCTTCCCTAAATACTAAACTAGTATATGCATTTCACTTATTTTTCATGTTACAAAATTATGTTTATACGTGTAAGATGTTCAAAGTTTTGAGAAATTAGAAGTTGAAACCTTAAGTTTAATTGATTTTGATTGTTTTTGCTAAATATTTGTAAAACATGTTTTTAAATGTGTGATAACTCATTATGTAATGAAGGTTATGAAACATGAAATGTGTGTATTATGAGAAGAATTAATTACTCATCTAATCGTAGCAATTGGATCCACCTGAAATAGCCTGCCCTAACCCAGACCTGGGATTGGAATATTCAATGCGAAGCAAGGTGGCTCCGGGGCTGTGGGTGGGGGGTTCATTTCTGGTTGTAAGCTTCGGGGAGAAGGAAGGATGGATTTAAATGTGTCTCACTTACTCTTTGCTGATGATACAATCATCTTTTGTGAAGCAAAGAAAGAGAACCTAACTTATTTGAGCTGGATTTTGGCCTGGTTTGAGGCCGCTTCTGGGTTAAGGATCAATCTGGCCAAAAGTGAGCTAATTCCAGTTGGTGAGGTGGCTGAAATTGAGGATATGGCAGTGGAGCTAGGGTGTAGGGTGGGGTCTTTGCCCACTATTTATCTAGGATTGCCCTTAGGAGCCTATCACAAGACTCCTTCCATTTGGGATGGGGTGGAAGAGAGAATGAGGAGAAGACTAGCCCTGTGGAAAAGACAGTATATTTCCAAGGGTGGGAGAATTACCCTTATTAAGAGCACGCTGGTCAGCATGCCTATTTACTAGCTTTCCCTTTTTCGAATGCCTAAAATTGTTGCTAAAAGGCTGGAAAAATTACAAAGAGACTTCCTTTGGGGTGGGGGTCATTTGGAAAGGAAAGTCCACTTAATCAATTGGGAGGTTGTATGCACCAAAAAGGAGAAGGGTGGTCTAGGCTTAAGGAAGATTATTGTCTTGAACAAGGCTTTGTTGAGGAAATGGGTGTGGAGATTTGCCATTGAAAAAGATAATCTTTGGAAGAAGGTGCTGGTGGTAAAGTATGGCCAAGAGGGCCTTGGGTGGAGGACTAATGAGGTGCGTGGGTCGTATGGGGTGGGGGTTTGGAAGGAGATTATGAAGGAGGCTTGCTGGTGTTGGGATAAGTTTCAGTTTAAAGTTGATAAAGGGACTAAAATTAAGTTTTGGACAGATCAGTGGTGTGGCAATGCAGCGCTGTCCCAAATCTTCCCCCAGTTATTTCCTTTGGCGGACCAGAAGAATGTAACAATTAATGAAGTGTGGGACTCTAGTTTTGGTCAAGGAGGTTGGAATCTTAGATTCTCTAGAGATTTCAACGATTGGGAGTTGGATTTGATAGGAGAGTTGTTGAATTTGTTGAGGGGCTGCAGAATTACTTTAGAGGAGGATTCAGTTTATTGGAAAGGCAGGGGTAGTGATATTTTTGGGGTTAAAGACGCTTACTTGCTGCTGGTCGCTCCCATTGATATCGCTTTCCCGAAGAAGAACATCTGGGTGGACAAGGTTCCAACCAAGGCTGCTTTTTTTACGTGGGAAGCTACTTGGGGGAAGATTCTCACCCAAGATGGGCTTAAAAAAGGGGATGGCAGCTCCCCAATCGGAGCTTTTTGTGTGGTTGTGAAGAAGAAACTGTAAAGCATATTCTTTTACACTGTACAGTGGTTAGGGTTATCTGGGAGATCATTCTCACCTTGTTTGGGGTTCCGTGGGTGTTCCCAGAAACTGTTAAAGAGGTGTTACTCAGTTGGAAAGACCCTTTTGTGGGTAAGAAAAGGAAAAAAAATTGGAATTCCATACCGTTGTGTATTTTTTGGACGATTTGGAAAGAAAGGAATAGGTTAGCTTTTAGAGGGGGGGGGGGGGGGGGGGGGTCCTTAGCTATACAAAAGCTCAAAAATTCTTTTGTTTGCACTCTTTGGAGTTGAGCTCGGGTGTACATTGGTGAGGAGTCCTAATCTCTGTTAGGCTTTTTGGAGTGGCTAGCGTCCACTTAAGGGCTGCTGAGGGTGTTTGTCTTTTTGCTTTCTTTGTACTTGGCTACTGTGTATACTCCCTATATGCCTTGTGGCTTTTTGCCTTTTTAATCTAATGCTTGCTTATTTATCAAAAAAAAAAAAAAGGCAGCAATGGGCTCAGGTCGAACAATGTTTGACCTTCAACTCAACCCGTTCCCTGTGTTCAGCCCTAACCTGGGTTGACCGTTAACTCAACCTGATCCTCCTATGTTCATCCTTAGTGGTTGACATTTGTATGAGACAGCAATGTTAGGGTGCCTTTTCTAGCACCTTGGCATGGTAAGCCACTAAGATCAGAATATTCAGCTAATGTGGTGTGTGCTTTTGGGATTTATTTGGTCTTCGCATTTCTTATGTTATTTCTTCACTATTTCCACAGGAAAGGAGAAATTATCTAAATGGTAGCAAGCCTAGCATGCTTGATGGAGAAAAAATGTTGACCCCCTTAGAAAAGAGTCCATTGTTACCACAATTTGCTAGTATTTTTTCATAGTCCAGATTTTGGACTGTTTGATCCAGAAAATAGTGAGCATTTTTTGAGAAAATTTGACAACCCAATAAAGGCCTTTGCCCTTTTCTTCCTTTTCAATATCATGTTTATTTGTAAAAAGTTTAGCTTAAAAATATCAGTCATGACTAATCATGATAAATTTTTTGAATTTTCATTGTGAACGAAAACTAAAAGAAAATAGATGGTATTTGGGCATTCAGCCCGGTGCCTTTTCTACTGAACTTGTTTCTTTTTTGCCTTTTGATACTGTAAATATACTTGTTGTATTCTTGGGTTATGCCTCTTTTTCTATCAGGTGCTTTTTTGTATATCTCTTTGTGATCTCAGTATACCTCATTTCTTTGCCTATTAAAAAAGAAAAAAAGAATCATAACAAAAACAATTCATTCAAGTGTCTATGTGTTTGTTGCACTCATTCTCTTTATCATTGAATTGTTTTTTTCCTAACATGCACAAAAAATTAAAGAAGTCCTCAATTTTTTATTTTTTTTATTATCTGAGAAGGTTCCTTCAGGATATTGGCAAAAGTTGGAAAAAATAAGGTTCCTGGATATTGAACGTTTGATAGGACAAATCATCTTAACCTGCAATCCATGTTGTGTTCTTTTCCCCCTTTTCACATGTTGTGTGCTTTCACCCCATTTTGGCTCTGAGGCTGTCTGCTATTTGTCAGACCCAATGTTTGAGTTATCAGAGTTTTATATAGTGCTGCTTAGCGATATCTAGCTTATTTAGATTTTGCATTTCCCTTGGTGCACCTCACTGCATTTTTGTTGTCAAAAGTTGTTTGATAGGAGCTTCTGATCTATACCTATGATTTGCTCTATTTCTAGAAATATGCAATGTACAAGCTTCTATAAAGAATTCTAAGGTTAAATCTGTTAATCAATTTCAAGTGTTAACAAGTAGTTCCTGGTTGTCAGATGTTTTGCCTAAAAATTTTCATCAATTTGGGTTTTGTGTGAATCAATTGTTCTACAGGATGCTATTAAAACTGCTCTGTTGCTTGGGGCTATTGACCGTGAGATCGGAGGGATTGCCATCTCTGGGAAAAGAGGAACTGCCAAGACAGTAATGGCACGTGGACTGCATGCAATTTTGCCCCCAATTGATGTTGTTGTTGGTTCAATAGCAAATGCTAATCCCACCCGCCCAGAAGAGTAAGTCCACAGAACGCTAACAAATTAATTCCAGTTAGAAGGAAAAAGCACAATCACAGGTTATGGATTAATCTTTTTGTGTATATCATTGCATATGTAATGCGTTATTCTATAGAAAGTACACTCAGATTTTTACTAGGAAACCTTGTTGTCACTATAAATTATTGAGTTCTAATTCGAAACAATGGTTAACTATTGTCATGTCCTTGTCATAAATGGAGATGAATATAGTTGAGATGTTATGTTGAAAAACTAAGAGCTACTATTTCTTATGTGCAAACTTCTTGGGGATATTAAAGAATTAGCTTGGGAATCATGGTGGAGACAAACAGCTTTGAATCTGAGGTGATGACTAATGGTCCTCTCTTCTTGGATGGATTCAAGACCAACACCTACCATATCCTGAGGAGAGAATAATGAAAGAAAAAGGGAAACTGAGGAATGGAAGAAAAGATCAGAAGAATATAATGAGAGCTAAATTAGTTACTACTCTATCTTGAGGAGGGGATAGGGAGAGACAAATATTTTTTTATGTTACATGGGATGTCTTTTACTTAGAATGTAAGTCTGATGGCCTTTTGTTTTTTTTTTTGCATTATCAATTTTCTTTTCTGAGGAACAACAAATGTTGCAAATATTTTGGAAAGTCCTTTTAATATAATAAGAAACAATTACAGTACGTGATAGTTAATACAAAAAATTAATTTAAATAAGGATGAGGGATGAGGATCTTACAAGTAGATATCCATATTTTTATTTTTCTGCTTTTAGAAATCATCACATGTTTAGAAACTTCTGCAAGAATCATAGGTAGCCAGAAGAAAGGCAAGCAAAAGTGGTTAATACAAAAAATTAATTTTAAATAAGGATGAGGGATCTTACAAGTAGATATCCGCATTTTTATTTTTCTGCTTTTAGAAATCATAACATGTTTAGAAACTTCTGCAAGAATCATAGTAGCCAGAAGAAAGGCAAGCAAAAGTGGTTCTCTTACTAGCGGTGAGTGGAATGGGTACCTTGCACCCTCTGTATTACCACATGCTGATGGGACAGAGTTAGCTGATGAGTATCACAGTACATCATTGCAGATTCTCCCAGAACAGAGGTTCACAACCATACAAACTTGTGGTTTTGATAATCAAAACCAACTTTGAGAACAAGGACACTTAAGATATGTTTAATTATATATAGAAAAACCATAAATAGTTTTTTCACTATATAGACCAGAATAGTGTGGTCCACTTTAATCCATTTTCTTTAGTACCAAACCTGCAGAGCAACCCAAATATCAAGTAGAGAAAATGGAAGAAGTTATAACAATATTATGCACTCAAAAGATCAATTTGGCCAAAACATATAATTAATTGATATATATTTTTATCTTTGGCCTCTAGAAAGCCTAAATAATGTACAATATTTTAACCCAATGTTCCATTTTATCCAATGCATGCAAAAACATTTGTGCACATTCATTCCTTCACCAAGGTAAATGACTAGTTTGAATATAATTTTTGAAGATGGGAAGATGGACTAGCTGAACAAGTGGAATATGATTCTGCTGGTAACATCAAGACTCAGATTATCAGATCTCCCTTTGTCCAGGTGCTTTTCAGTAAAGAAAACTTCCATATTGAGATTATTTTCATGGTTTAATTTCTCTACTAATATTCATGTTGCAGATTCCACTTGGAGTCACAGAGGACAGACTAGTTGGATCTGTTGATGTTGAGGAGTCTGTAAAAACTGGAACTACTGTTTTCCAGCCGGGCCTTCTTGCTGAAGCTCATAGAGGTGTTCTCTATGTTGACGAGATAAATCTTTTGGACGAGGGTATCAGTAATTTGCTTCTTAATGTATTGGCAGAAGGAGTTAATATTGTGGAAAGAGAGGGAATCAGCTTCAGGCACCCATGCAAGCCACTTCTGATTGCCACTTATAACCCAGAAGAGGGTGCTGTACGTGAACACTTACTAGATCGTGTTGCAATTAACTTGAGGTATAGAGCATCTGCATTTAGAAGGTTATTCAAATGAAATGTTGTTGACATATGGTCAGTAGGTTTGCTTTGTTAATGGGGAAAGAAACGTTTTGTTTAGTTTAGAAAATTTCCTAACTGCAAAAATACAGATGCTGTGCATTTGTTGGATCAGTTACATATCTTTGTGTTTTTCTTCTCTTTCCACTAATGATGCACATATTCTGCAGCGCAGATCTTCCAATGAGCTTTGAAGATCGTGTTGCAGCTGTAGGAATTGCCACACAATTTCAGGAACGCAGTAATGAAGTTTTTCAAATGGTTGAGGAAGAAACAGAATATGCAAAGACTCAGGTAATTCTGCAATGAGTTTGAGTAGTTTGTTCGTGAGCTGGATTTTGAAATTCTGGAAGTTCAGTTGGATAATTCATGATCATATTGCCAAAACTTTATTGTTTACCCTAAATATTCTTCGTAAGTGGTGTAATATGGAATCAAGCACAACGTGTTGCTTTTGACTCTATTATTGCATGTAAGAATAGTGAATGGGTCCCTTTTTTTTTTTTCTTTTTTTCTTTTTTCTTTTTTGATAGGCAAAAAGAAAATATATTAGGTGGATTGGTCCCATCTGAAACTATATAATTGGGATTAAGTGCCCTGCTTACTTATTCTGCATTTTGGTGGTTGGTTTTTTAGACAAGGTCCATATCAGGGGTATCATGAAAAATCATAGAGAGACTCTTCTAAGAGGAGACCATAGACCATCTTCTCCTTAATTGTTCAAGAACAAGGGTTTTATGGGATCTACTTTTTACTCTATTTGGGGTGTCTTGGGTGTTGCCTTCTTTAGTTAGAGAGACTCTTCTAAGCTGGAATGGTTCTTTCATGGGCAAAAAACGTAAGAAGGCGTGGAGAGCTGCTCCTCTTCACATTTTTTGGACGGTTTGAAAGGCGAGGAATAGATTGGCATTCAAGGATGATATGTTGTCAATTCAGCGACTGAAATACTCTTTTATTCTTTCTTTTTGGTCTGAGATTAAGTTGTTCATAGTTGATTGTCCTCTAACTATAGCTAATTTTATAGATTGGTTGGGCTCTAAATAGGGTTGTTTTGTTGGGCCATCTTTGTTCTTTAGGCCTCTTTGGGGGTGGGTGTATAGGTATTGTATACCTTGAGTCGCCTTTTTGGCGTCTCTTTTATATATGAAATCTTATTTACCTATCAAAAATAAAAAATAAAAAAAATCATGAAAAATCATAGAGAGTTGGAATTCCTTGTTTTGGGGTGAGGCACCTGAGGCCAAAACTTTTAGCTCTCCATACTGGTTTGAAAAGTCCCAAAGATTAGGCTCATCATCTGAAGGGACATCAAATGTGATGAAGTAGAAAACTGAGTTTTTTAATGACCTTGGTGGTATGGTCACAACATCAAGATGTTCATTCTACTTTCTACGGGGAGAACTTTATGATTTTGTACATCTTCAAACTCATTAGTGAACTCCCACTACATCTATAAGTCTGGCCCTTGTGACCAATAGATAAACATATCCGTCCATCAATCACCAAGGGAGCAGAAGAATATGTGTAACAAGGCTCTCGTTCTCAATGTTTCTTGCATTAGTTTTCCACTAAGTACTGGTTCATGCATTATCATCATTCATCATAATCTATATCTCTCAGAGCATTCAAGGGCTTTTATTCAGCATATAAGATTCAAGTACACTATTCATTAGTAATGTTCACTTATGTTGATAATGATAAATCCACTTGGACCATATCAGTATGTTAAAAAAAGGAAAGAGAATAGTTCCCTTGCGTCATCTTTGGACAAAATTTTCTTCCATCCATTTCCGTGGTGCATCAGCACTTCACTGTTTTCTACGGTTTATACTCTTCAGTAAGTCTCATGATATTTCCATACATTCTCCAAAAGTAGGCAATTTGTCCATTAGTTTTCAAGGAGGATTCGTGTAATCACAGTACTTAGTTTACTCATACAACCTGATGACTTGATGTTTTAGTAAATAAATTATATTGCGTTTGTACTCATAAACTTTAGAGGTGTTTAATAGAATGAAAAAGCCTTTTATTATCATAATGTACATCTAATGCTTTTGCTCCTATGGTACCTTTTGGCATTAAAAGAAGGAGACATATCAGTTGCTTTATGGTAAGAATTGATTGTTTGCATATATTCATGTGTTGCAGATCATTTTGGCTAGGGAATATTTGAAGGATGTTAGTATCAGCAGAGACCAATTAAAGTATCTGGTTATGGAAGCCCTACGAGGTGGTTGCCAGGTTCTTACTATGAAACTTTTCTTTGCTTTCTATTGAACAGGAAGTCAATATTTTCAGAATTAGATTGGTCAATAAATTTTAAAAGTTATTAGTTTATGATTCAATGGTTGGACCAATAGTTTAATCGTGGTTGAAATGTTAATATAATAAATATATAATTTATATATCATATGAAATTTAAAATAATTATAAAAAATTAAGAAGATAGATAGATAGATAGATAGATATAATATTAAAATTTTAGTAATATTTCATTTTTTATATTTGATATTGTCAAATTAGATGATAAGAATAAATATAAATATATGAATATTTTAAATTTTATTACATAAAAATATGTAATATTTAAGTATGAAGATATATTTAAGATGGAAGGACAATTGTAATATTTAATTTTATCTACATGTCATAAGTTATGTATCTTATTATTTTAAAATTTTAATAATTATTATATTATTTAACTTATATTATTTTCATACTTATCATTGTATAATTGCTATAAAAAATACATGTGAAGGTAAATATTTATATTTATTTAATGGTTTTAAATAGAAAAAAATTTGAAAAACATCAATATTCCTATATATATCATCTACAACATCTATGACAATGCTCACACAGCTCAATGGTTCCCTTGCCCCTTTACAACTAAAGAGGTCCATGACTCAAGTCCTTCGAGGGCAAAGACTCTTTTCCTCACGAATATTAACTTGATCTGTATCTGCTCTACAAATACGTTGCAACAACAATTGTTTTATAAGACAATCCCACATTGGAAGTGTTAGAGTTATCTATTTAGTTTTATTTCATTACTATTTCTCTTTCTTATTTTGTTATTATATTAAAATTACTCTCTTTCTTTTTATGAGTAAGGGTAAGTTAGTCTTTATTTTCTTTAATTAGGTCTATTTAAACTCTAACAGTGTTGTATCTATTTTCAAGAGTGTTCAGAATAAGAAACTCTAAATTTTTTTTTTTTTTTTTCTCTTTAAATCTTTTTGGATTTCACAAGAAGAATATTAACTTAATCTGCATCTTCTGTACAAATATCTTGCAACAACTGCTGTTTAATGAAGTTACTGTTTTTGGGTCAATAGAGGGTAACAACCCTTTGTAATTTCAGGTCAAACAAGCTTGACCGGTTTTTAGAGAACTGGCCCAACTGTTCGGTTTGACAGTTTAACTGCCGGTTCAGACAGTTCGGTGCTGGTTCAACTCAGCTAGCCAGACTGGAGATGCTGTCGGTTGACAGCCCAACTGGTTGGATTGGCCAGTCCAGTCCAGTTTTTAGAACCTTGCTTTAAGTAGGTTTATTGATTCCTTTGGAGAAAGCAAGCCTAAGTGTATTCCACAGGCCATGCAGTATGCTCCCATAGCACCTCTTTTAGATACCTAAGGGACTTGGAGACTCTATTCCAGAGTCTCACCTGAATGGGGAAGCTATTGATACCACTGGGCCACAAGAATAGTGTTACTCTTTTCTTATTCAATCAGCATATCTCCATGTCTATGAGGTTTTCAACCATATTACCTTTGCTAAATTTTTGATAGGAGAATTCTGTAATTACTAACTCCCAGGTTCTCATGGTTAGCTTGCCATCTTAAATAGGTCCTTGTCAAATCAGCATCTAAAGAAAAAATGTATATTAGAGACAGTCACACTTGTTTTCTTATGTGTGATTGA
Source organism: Vitis rotundifolia (assembly GCA_030254885.1). Classification (NCBI taxonomy): domain Eukaryota; kingdom Viridiplantae; phylum Streptophyta; class Magnoliopsida; order Vitales; family Vitaceae; genus Vitis; species Vitis rotundifolia. The sequence goes on from CM058156.1 coordinate 12,124,980, forward strand.
CAGATTAGTATGTCAGTTTGGAAGGGGGAGAAATCAGAAGATATGCTATGGGTTTGAGGCCTTAATAGAGGTTTTTAATTGGTTTGTCAGCAGCATGGCTTCCTTTTGGTGTTACCTATCAAAAAAATGGCTTCCTTTTGGTGTTCTTTTATCATCAATTCAAAGTGTTTTCTCTCTTAAATTCTTATTTAGTTTAAGCTTCTATTTTGCATTAGTCAACAGTGTACTTGTGTCCTTCCTAGGCGCATCAGTGTGCAGATCTTGTATGTTACCTTTCTTTTTGTTGAACTCACTTCCTTGTCCCAGAAAAAAGAGTCAAACTAAACAAAGCATAAGAGTTCGAGTATTTTATCCTTACAAAAAGGGGAACTGATGACTGTTTTAAATATTTCTTTTTGATAGGTGTGAGGACTATTTTGAATAATATTCTCTACCACATCTCCCGCCTGTTCCTGTTTAAGTTTAGGTCAACTTCTGTTGCTGCAGTAAATTCACCAGAAATATGCTTTAACTGAGAGTGAAAACTTAGATAGATATTACTTGTACAGTTTTGAACACTTAATAAAGATGAAAAAGAGGTACCTGCTTTATTGTGATGATTAGTAGTGTTTGTTTTGCTTTTTTGAAATCGTTATTCTATTTGATTGACAAAATATGCTACATGATACAGGATGTATGCACTGAAAAGACTTGGTAACAATTTAGCTTGTTATTATGCCTGGGTTTCAGCTACATACTTAGCAAGTGCCTATTATGAATTACAGGGACACAGAGCTGAGCTGTATGCTGCTCGTGTTGCAAAATGTTTAACTGCTTTAGAAGGACGTGAAAAAGTCAATGTGGATGATCTGAAAAAAGCTGTTAAGTATTTTTCATGCACAGTGTTTCCTCTTTGTTTCCTTTATATATTTTTTCATGGACAATGCGCAATTTTGGTGCTTTATTTTCATTTGAAATGCCTTGTTGGAATACACCTAGATGCAATAGTATTATACCAAGCATGGAACAAGCAGATTTGAATTCTTAACGTAAAAGGTAGAAATGTTTTGGAAGAGGAGAAATAATCCAGAACAAACAAGACAAACATCATCCAAAAGGAAATCATATCCACCTAAACGGTGCACAAAATTAGTTCAAGGTTTGTTGGTGATAGATAAGCAAATAAGCATTGTGCAAATTACTTTAACTATAAGAAAAAAATAAATAAATTCAGTATTTGGCTAATTTTACAAAACCCTCTTTCTGGGCATAAATAGAACAGGTGATGCCCATGTTCTGTGAGGTACTCTGAAGCCGTTTAGTTTTTACGGTATAGTATTTAAGCATCCATATGTTATCATGCTGTAACTTTACTATGATTTTCCTTTTTCTAACATTTTTTTTTTCTGTGATAAAAATCTTTTTCCTATTTATGTCAACAATATTTAGGACAGAGATGTATCCAAGTTATATTCCTTCATTTTAATGATAGATTTTTTACAGTATAGTTTTGCCTGTTTCCTTGGCCTTCTCATTTGAGCTCATAATCAAATTCAAAGTGTTTTTGAGAGCTGTTTTTCAACCTCAGTCTTTAAGGCATTATTTTTTATGATAAATTTACTCTTTGTTAAATTCTAAGGAATGCTAGAGTTGCCTTTCAATCTAAGGTAATCTATTTGGAAAACATAGAAAAGATGCATAAAGAAAATTTTGTCCTTAATATTTATGCCATATGCTATTAAAGAATTTTTTCACAAAAATGTAATTATTTGGTGTGGAATGGATGTTTTAAGTGCTTCAAAAGAAAGTCTCTGGTGTACTATTCTACTGCACTTCTCTTTTAGAAACAAAACTGATATGATCACCCAAAATATTTTTGAATTTTGGCAATATTGCTTTCAGTCCTAATAATAGCACCTATTTTCTGTATGAATTTAGTGACAGAGACCAAGGCACCGAGTCCCTTTTAATTGAGATCTAAATTGAAAAAATGGAAACATATGTAGCAATGTCTGTTCTGAAAACTGCTATGCAAGATCCCCATTAATAATTATGTAAGAACTGCCATAATCTACAGCACCACAAATAAAGTACAAATCCTGATAATGCCATAAACCATATAGATCATTGTACTGTTTTTCTTCATTTTCTGCATTATTAATGATTTCTTCTGGGAAAATATCAGACTTTTCGTTTTTGATAATTTATCTGTTACAGGTAGAACTGGTTATTCTCCCCCGTTCAATCATCAATGAGAATCCACCAGACCAGCAAAACCAACAGCCTCCACCTCCACCACCTCCTCCCCAAAATGAAGATTCTGGAGAAGAGCAGAATGAGGAAGAAAATCAAGAGGTAACTGACTTATGAAGACAACTATGCTTAGGCTCTTTATGATGTTTGGTAGTTATCAACTGAATATTTTCATGTTATACAATTGACATCTTGCCTACCCAAAGATGGAAAAAAGTGTTGTATAATTCCTTACTTAGCTTTCATCTTCTATTCGAGGTGGAATTTGAAAATGAATATTCATTTGCTTATGATGTGACTTTTCTCTTTGTGATCAGGATGAAAATGATAAGGAAAATGAACAACAGGAACAAATACCTGAAGAGTTTATCTTTGATGCAGAAGGTGGTTTGGTAGATGAGAAACTTCTCTTCTTTGCACAACAAGCACAGAGACGACGTGGGAGGGCCGGCAGAGCAAAGAATGTTATATTTTCTGAGGATAGAGGGCGATATATTAAGCCCATGCTTCCAAAGGTTAGCTTGTCTACCTCTTTTCCTTTCTGCCTTCTCTGTTTCTCCTCCTCAAGACAAACAAAACGTTCTATAGAATCTAAAGACCTCTCCCGACCTGTATGTCTTGACAAATTCAACAGGGAGAGATATTCATTTTGAATTTGATTTTTAATAACCTTTGATTCATTATCAATGAATTGTAACTGAAAATAGTTTTTCTGCGTTCTTTCTTTGATTGGACCAGTAGCTCAGTAGGAGATGGTAGGCTTTCCTTGCTAAATTTTATTGATGTTTTGGATGGTTTAAGCTGTAAGGAATCTTCTCTTTTCCTTTTTTTTTATTGTCTGTTTGTTTTGAAAGATCCTTATATGCATCTTGTGCACAAGGGTTTGATCCTTTTTTGGGTTGTGTTTTATAAATATCTTACTGTGTCGTTTGGATACACTCTTGTTTTCTGTTTCTAAAAATAAAAAATGATAGTAGCTACTATATAAGACGTAAGAAATCTTTGACACTTAAAATTTTTAAAATTATGTAAAAAAATTGAGGTACTAAAAAATTTTGCTACCTCAAATTTTAAAAGTGATTTTTAAGGATGGAAGGTAAGCTCATACTTCTTATAAAAAAGTTGTAATATTTTATATAGAAGTTACTATTATTTTTTATTTTTAAAAATAATCACGAGGCATTTCCAAACAAGCACTTAGTGAGTTGTTTCCAGTAAAAATATCCGATTCATTGATTGTCCTTGATTGGCTTTATATTGCAGAAGATAACAGAAACTAGTAATCCTCTTTTGGAGCCTCTCTATTCTGGAATTGTATTTTCTATGAATTGTCCACTTTCTCATTCCATCTGTTCTCAACAAGCTCCATGATCTTAAGCAGGGTCCTGTAAAGAGATTAGCTGTTGATGCAACCCTTAGAGCAGCAGCACCATATCAAAAGTTGCGAAGGGAAAAAAATGCCCAGAAGGGTAGGAAAGTTTTTGTAGAGAAAACTGACATGAGAGCAAAAAGAATGGCACGAAAAGCTGGAGCATTGGTACTGTCAGTGTACTCTAGTTACTTCAGTTTTCTTTAACTAGTGCTTTGTTTTCCCTTGCAAAAAGTCACCCCTGCAGTTGTTTTAGTACAGACTCAGTTTTGTTGGTGCTTCATTTTTTTTAACATCTAATTGGTTTAGTACACCTTTGCATAGAAGTTCTGATGACCTCGATTTAAAATCTCAGTTCTGGGATGAGTTGCTGTATTGAAAGAAACGGAAATGATGTGTTCGGTTTTTTTGAATTGGCAACATGTCAGTCACTATCATTCAGTTGTTGTAAAACATCATTAAACTTAATGAAACCTTAAAAAAATTAAATCCTGGCATTGCCTAATACTGAAATGAACTCCAAATCTTGCAGATTTCGGATTCATTTGTGAACGCCTTTGTTTAGAGACACTCGGAGGTTTTATCTTCAATAAAATTACTGATGAGCTTTTCGTGCATTTAGTTTTTTAATGTATTTGATTCATGGCAGGTGATATTTGTGGTTGATGCAAGTGGCAGCATGGCTCTGAACCGAATGCAGAATGCAAAAGGTGCAGCACTCAAATTATTGGCAGAGAGTTATACTAGCAGAGATCAGGTGAATTTTATTTAGACATAAGTACATGATACATTCTGATCAAGGTTGCTTGTTAGTGGCTTATTAGTTGTGTTAAGAATCTGTTTTAAGCAGCATCTCCTACCACAAATCTCAATGTGCTTTTGTTTTTTAATCTTCTGAAGTTCACTTACAGGCTACATGAAGCATCATAAATAAATAAACATATTTAGTTGTATCAAACCCCTAATCTTGGAGCTCCTCCACGTAGGAGGCTATTTATTCTAATCAGTTGAGAAGAAAAAGCACCTAACATTGTTGTTGCGGCACTATTGGAATTATGACTATGCATGTTCATATCCATACTGATAGTAATTACTAAATTCAGAAGTCTTTCAGTGAATGTTGTATGCATTGCCACTTTTATTTGAGAAAGCCCTCTAGAGAACATCTTTAGCTAGATAATGGAGGATGGTGCTCAGTGGGTCCCATCTCAAGCTTAAATTTGACAGTGCTTTCTGGGTGGCCTGTGCCTGGTTTGAGGATTATTCAGACGCCATAAACTTTTTCTAAGCCCTATTGGTATTGGTTTGGCCATTGGAGCTGATATGTTAGCCTTGTTGGAAAGCCTGAAAGAGGCTGCCACAGTGGGGGTTAGAAACCTCTTATGAGGAGCTACTTGTGGAGGTTTTATCATGGGTTCCTTGGGATAGGAGATGCGATATCTCACATTGAATAAGGGAGTAAGTTTTTGACACTTCATATGTATGAACTTCTCTTAACTGTTTAGATGCATTTTAAAGTGATGAGGATCCATTAGGTCCAAAGTGGACAATATCTACACCAGATAGAGTGAGCCTTACAGGAGAAGACCTTGGAGTTGCAAACAATGGATGCTCTGGATCCTAGATTTATCAAAAATATTTGATTTTTTTCCTTTTTGTGGAGGTCTAGTTCGACCAATCAAGCATTTCAGTTTTGGAGATAACTAAAAAAAGTAACATACTATAATAGCATTGACTATTCCATGCAAGAATAGTCAATGTATTATGTTACTGATAGGATCTTTTTACTTCATTTAGAAAAGCTAATCTATTCCCAGAAACACTTCTTCGAGAATTTAAATTCTTTTACTTATTGGGTTCTGGTACTAATTAAAATCTAAATTAACAGAATGTGCTTTTTCATATTTCTTTCTTGTGGTCACCTTTCTAATTCTGTTTATTACTAATATTAAATAGGTTGCTATCATTCCATTTCGTGGAGACTCTGCCGAAGTTCTCCTGCCTCCTTCCAGATCAATTGCAATGGCAAGAAAACGGCTTGAGAGACTTCCATGTGGTGGAGGTTCCCCCCTAGCTCATGGTCTAACCACAGTATGTCATTTTCGGTTGAGAAGAATTCTCCAGCATGTAGCATATTTGATTGCATATACAATTGGAGTCGGTGTATTTTCATGAATAGTGCAAATGACTGAAAATATTTGCAAGATTATCATGTTTCAAATGATTCTAGAATGGCATTAGTATACGTTTCTTTTTGCTACCTTGCAGGAACTTGCTTGATTTATCTTGTTAGCATCACAAATTAGCCTTTGGCACTAGATAATTCCCCGAACTAACTGGTTGATTAACTTAAATCTGCATAGGCTGTCAGGGTTGGGCTAAATGCAGAGAAGAGTGGTGATGTTGGGCGTGTGATGATTGTTGCGATAACTGACGGTAGAGCCAACATATCATTGAAAAGATCTACTGACCCTGAGGCTGCTGCTGCTGCTGATGCCCCCAGACCTTCTGCCCAAGAGTTAAAGGTAAATCTCAACCCATAACCAGGCACATTTTCAGTTTCAAGATCTTCCCTGTGAACTAAATTTATCCATACGCGACATTTTTAAGGATGAGATTCTGGAAGTGGCTGGGAAAATATACAAAGCAGGGATGTCCCTGCTCGTGATCGACACTGAAAACAAGTTCGTCTCAACTGGTTTTGCCAAGGAGATTGCAAGAATTGCTCAAGGTTGGTATACTTGAACGTTGAACACCCACTTACCTATTGCCTTCAAGCAATTCTATTCTGCAAACAAAATCTCATAATCTGACATCATTGGCCAGGGAAATACTACTACTTGCCAAATGCTTCTGACGCGGTCATCTCAGCTGCCACAAAGGAAGCTCTTTCAGTCCTAAAAAATTCATGATCTCTCCAGATTGTTTCAACCAAATTCCCAGTGTTGTATGCCAATTTTGGTTGAACCAAGTATGAATCTTTGCTTTTCTGTTTGAACCACATGGACATGTAGTAAGCCATTCCTTCTGTAATAAAATCTTTTCTTTCTCATCATACTTTCTTCTTTTGTTCAGTTTGGTTGCAAGCTTGTAGCCTGTTTCTAGGGGTATGCCAAAAAATGAGTGGTCTGAAAACTGAACCAAACTGATAATTATTCATTTATAAACACGTAATGTCTTTGTATATAGAAATAATTGGGATGGTTCGATTTTTAACTTTTTAACCTATTATGTATTTTATAGACATATGGTACCAGTTAGAGGCACATGATCTCGGGTTTGAATCTTGTCATTGATGATATCCTAATTTAACTGGTGCTGATTGTTGCGGTTGCAAGGTTCGGATCCCCATGAAGAGTCTTAAGGACTTAGTCATGAAAGACTTCTCGATTAAATTTATTTTTTAAAATTTGGATAGCTCTTATTTTAAAAACTAGTTAAATTATTTTAATTTCATGCAATTTGAATGAAAATTTAATTTGCTATAAATTAGTAAAATTGTTATCCATAAAAAGTAAATATGAATGAAATATGTTTTATTTATATCCATTTTTTTCTTCATATTTTTTAAGAAATTTTATATGAAACATATTTTTCAGGAATTGTTACTTAAAAAAAGGAAACCAACATCTTAAAAAATTAATTAATTTTTTATTTTTTTTCCCTCATAATTCATTCAATTTTTCAGTGAAATGAAATTCTATAAATTTCCGATGATTTCTTATTCAAAAATAGAAATAGAGAACTCTAAAAATCATAAAATTTAGGGACAATTGTAAACTTCAACTTTTTTATCATACAATAAATTCAAAATAAGCTAAGAACCATCAATTTTAATAAAAAAATTTAATAGAACTCCTAACCCTAATTCACATTCATCTAAATATTCATTGGAATCACACAATTTCAATTATTTTTTAAAATTAAAATGTTAAAATTCTTTATAAATTTTTTACTATGGTAACAAATTATGGCATTTGTCAATATATTAAATTATTATTTTTGTAAGAATTTATTAGTTTTTATATTAAAATAAAATAAATGCAATAATTAATTTTATATATGTTTTAAACATAATAAATATATTTAACATTTAACAATATTAAGATATTAATAAAATAAAATTTAATTTCACGCGCTCTTCATGTTTAGGTCAAATATATGCGACCCTATTAGTTTCAAGATCGGTAAGTGTTTGACAAATTAATTTAATTACTTAAAGCAACTTAATGACGTGAGAAATCAAGTATGTTTGGTAAATAACTTAATTGTATAACTAAAAGTTAAAAATAATTTTAAATAATAAGTAAAAATAATTAACTTATCATTAAGTTCATATATTCATATTACATTTTTACCCTCATTTGTTTTAATTACTTTTACGATATTCTCTCTATTATTCTACAACCTCCATTGTTACTTAACTTTATTTTCCTTAATTATAATTTATGAGGATTAATATGTCAATTTAATGATTTAAAATAAGTTTTAAGTTAACTTCATCAAATAACCTTAATACTCAAAGTAGTAAGTTTTAAATTAATAATTTAAGTATAATTTAACTTAAAATCAACTTAAGACATTAAATAATAATTATTAAATGTTATCAAACACTTAAGAACTTATTTTAACTTCTTTTTTTTGTTAATTTTATTAACCTTTTATTTGATTAATGAAAGAAATTTTTTTAATGAAATTTCAAACTAGCCACAATTATTTGGATTTAGGTCAAAATTTAAGGAAGGCGATTGAAATTAATAATAAAAATAAACAATACAATTCAAACACTAATAAAAACCGAACAATACAAACAATTATATTGTACTTAATTTCCCAAAAATTTGAGAGAAAATATGAGGGAAAATATTAAAAGACGTGTAACGTGTAATTTGATGACTTCGAAAATACCTTTACTTAGACCAAAACTATTGTTTTCATTGATTTTTAAATGACATCAAAATAAAATGGAGTTGGCTGTTTTAATTAAATTGGAATTAATTTATTTATTAAATAAAATTAACCTAATTTAATATTAATTCGATTTGAGTTCCTTCATTGAGCAAATCAAGTCCATATATTTTTCGAGAAAAATGATGATTAAAAAATATATTTTCACATTAAATAACTAAAAATAAATTATAAAATTTACTATGATGATTTGAATTGTTATGGCATGCTAAATAAATAAGAAAAAAAAAATTATTAAAATAATCTAATAAAATTTTGAAATTCGGAAGGATGGACTTTCCATTCGAATTTCTGTTCGAAACTCAACATGGCGAGTCTTTTGTCTCCAACGTTCTCTCCGTCTTCTCGGTGATTTGAAATTCCATTTTCCCGCGTTTCTGAAAATCACAGGCATAAATCATAAATGAGATGACACTTTTTTTCTCCCGAAAATGCCCTTCCCAAGCTTAATTTTCTATCTTTCAAACATGTAGTAAGTTATTATTATTTTTTCCCAATTTTTGTTGCTGCAAATTAAAGAGGTCAGCTTCTGAACGCTAGGGTTTTTTTTTTTTTTTTCTTTTTGCCAATATAATTATTTTCTTGTTTCTCTATTTGGTTTCTTGGAAAAGTAAGGACAACCGAAGAACACAAGCATTTCCGCTGTTTGGTTCCTAGAAACCGAACATCTCGACTGAACTTAATTCAGCCCTTTTACCAAAGGTCCCAATTTTCCACTTGTTTTTCTCTTCTTTCTGGGAAACCAAACGGAGGATTCGTTTTTCGGCTTCGATCTTTCTTCGTGACAGGATACTCCAAAATATCTAAAATTTAGGGTTGTGAATAACTCAATTTTTATTTATTTATTTTTTAATTTGATTGCTTGATTTTAATGGGGTTGCTGATTTTTCCTTGCAGATGGAGGCCCTTTACAAGAAGCTCTACGAGAAGTACACTAAACTCAAGGTTCTTAGTTTTTCTCTTTTCAAATTTATTCCCCTTTTTTTTGGGTCTGTTTGTTTCCATGGAAAATCGTTTCTAGATTTTTTTTTTTAACTGTTTTCTAGAAAAAGAAACTGTGGCCAAAAAAAAAAAAAAGCAATCATTTTGTTGGAATAGACAACCTCTATTTTTTTTTTTTTGAACTGATTCATGATCTTATGGCGTTTAGACAAGGAAAGAAACTGAGATCGAGCAGCTCAATCGGGAACAAGAAGTAAAATTTTTGACTTATGTGTCTGGTATGCTTTTATTTTATCATTTTCAATTCGCAATTCAGGGAGTTTATTTATGGTTGCCAAACTCGTGGTAGTTCTTCAGTCAACAATATGTTTATGAGAGCATTTGGGGATTAAAATGAGGCGTTGCAATGAGGCTTCACAAGACAGAGTGTGTAACTGCACAATTGTACAATTGTGGTAAAATGAGTTAACACTATCTTTGACCAGGAGTCCAGGACTGAGTTTGGATTAAGATTAGTTTCAAGAAATTATAAGAGAATTATGTTGCTAGTTATATATTATAGTATTTCCTATAAAAATCTTATTTATGTGTTTCATTATAAGTTACTAAATTGATAAATGTAGTCCCCTATTGTCACAGGCACAATTTTTTCCACACAACTTTTCGTGTCTCATGAGATGGCAAATTGCCCAAGCACATACGAGGTTTATAGAGTACCAACCTCAACTTGTATTTTATTGGATCATTGAACTCCCACAATACCTTTAGTGATTTCAGACTTTCCTCGTGATCTCCCTCTTCGGATTTCACTCTCTCTCTCTCTCTCTCTCTCTCTCTCGTCCCCGCCACCCACTCCTTGTCAGATTAGGAGTACACATCCTAGTTCTACTAGGACTCTTATTGATAGGCTGTGGCACCAGCCACTCCTACTAGGATTCAGAGTCCTAGTCCTACTCTAACTACAATTACAATAGGTATCAAGACTCCTACTTGTGCTTGACTTGCAATCCCCCTTCAAGTCCAAATCTTCATGCTGTTGCCGCATGCATCTATAAATGTGGCTCGTGTCCATGCCAAGCCCTCTTTTGGCCTGCATGTTCAGATTACATTCATGTTGAGGCAACATGCTTCAGCATCTGCCTTGTTGCTGCTGTGGCTCTGTGCCTTGCCCAAGCCCTCTTTTTGGTGCAGCAACATGTCATGACATTGCGCCCATGACTCCCTACGCACAAGGCATTGTGCTCTTGTGTATTGCATCTGAGTCGGCATTGCTGCTCTGCATCAATGTGCCCCATCCAAGTCTCTCTGTTGGTGCTGCACCTACCATGGCATTGCGCCCATGGCTTACCAAATCATCTCATTGCACAAGGCATTGCGCCCTTGTGCCACCTTATTACTGTCCTAGGTCACTTATGAGGCCAAGGTGCCGCCTCATGAAGCCTTAGTGCCCACATGGTCCGTGTCAATGGGCTAACACCTACCTCAAGATGGATCTTCTACCTTCTTTCCCTTTAGTTGCATGAGTTTAGAGTCTGGACTGCTTGATCAATTGGTCGTCCAAGTGGTCTCTCCCACCAGTGCCACACACGGGCCTCCTAGGAATTGGCATTGATTCAGATGTAAGCTTAAACCTTGATGGATTGAATTTTGGTGCATAATTCCTACATAGGTTGTTAGGATAGGGTTTAGTTGTTCTGGTTCTGGTTCTGTAATAGCTTTGGTTTGATGTGTTTCAAATAGGTAGAATTAGTTTCAAGGTTTTAGTCTTCTTCAGGAATTGATGTGTTTCTTTTCCTTTTTTCTGAATTTGATGTTGCAGCTGCTGATGAATTGATAGAACACTTGAGAAATGAAAATGGAAAGTTGCTTGAACAAGTTGCTGAATTGAGAAGTGAAGTGGCTTCAATCAGGCATGCGCTTACCAGGTTCCACTGGATGTTTTTCAAGAGCCAAAGTAATAGAATTGTAAAATGTCTCTTTACTTTGACTGCAGGTCCACCAAGGATGAAGAATATTCCAAGCACCAAGATCTTTTAATGGAAGAGAACCAGAAAAGTAAGCTGGGATCAATTGTTTGAAGCTTCTCTAGCTAACTCTTATGTTAACTGTTGAAACTCTCTCTTTTTAGCATCTGCATCCTTGAGTTTCTTGGCTTTGTTGTAGGAATTGTTCTTTGTATGCACATATCCAAGTGCATTCTATTAGTGTAGTCTAGTTAATAACTAATTTTATAAATTTACTGGTAATATTTCTAAAAAATTATTCTATATGTTTACTAACTATAAATCTATGATGTCGGTCATGGTTTAATGCATAATCCTGGATGCTTGAGCTTCTGATTTGTGAAGCAATCACTTTTTGAAGCTGATAAACACTCTGGTTTTGAAATGTGGCTAAAAACCTTTTTTTTTTTTCTTTTTTTTCTTTTTGTTGGGTGGTATTTCTCTTGGCATCTTTTGTTCTGGTTATGTGTTCATGTGTGTAAAGGAAGTGTACTACCTGCATTCACACTGTAATGATGTCATAATATTTGCATCGCAATTTGTCCCTGTACATGTAAATGAATAAATAAATTAAAAAAAAAAAAAAACTGCAACATTCAAACGTGGAGGCAAGATCTAAAATAGATTGGGGTGTTTTTTAGACTATTAATGGAGTTTCCAACAATTTGGCTTAAGCCAAAAAGGTTTACAAGGAAACCAAAAGCACCCATAAGGGATTTTTTATTCTTGAAACAAAATTGGAAAGGATTGATTGAAGACACTTGTGGCGTAGTTCTTAAATCCTCATGGAGAAAAAGACTTGACATATGTTTAGAAAGAGGAGAGTTTTATGATAAACATGCTTCTCACGAGTTTCAGCAGTCCTATGAAAAGGTTCCTAGGAGTTTCTGCAACATAATCAAATTGTTTCCACCAGGGTTTCTGGTGCCCAAATTTACAGCATTCATATATTTCAGTTAATTCCTTTTTCATTTTGAGTAGCTCAAATTTATGGCAGATAAAGAGCTTTCTGAAGAAATTGAGAGGCTACGGAACCTGCAATGGGTGGGACTTTGTTGCAGTTCAAAGATTAACAAAAATGAAAATGGACAGCTGAGCACACCTGGAGTTGCCCAGGTTGGACGAGTAGACACATCGAATGCCTCAGCCATAAGCATGGCAAGAAAACGTAGGAGACATTCTGGGCCTAAGGAAAAAGAAGATGTAAGTTCGCAATCTGCCAGTGGTCAAGTTGTTCTTTCAAGGGAAAGAGAATCAGCAAAGGACTTATCCAAGGAAACTTTGTCCAGTGGGATTCTTGTCAATGTTCAGCAGGTATATCTGATAATCCAACCTGTTTTAAATAGAAGGTATTGGTTTTCTTTTCTTTCTGTTCTCTGACCATTTTAGTGTAAGTATTCAGGCAGAATGCTGTAGAAGAAACATTGACAGTTCAGGTGTGTATTAAAAATACAATTCGGTGATTCCACCTGGGTATCATGTTGTACATCTAATTAATGTGTTGACTTTGATTTGTAGGTGATGACATAAATGACACCTGCCCCGCCAACTGCCTGTTTCAAGCTCTTGTTGAGTTCTTAGTAGGCATGAAATTATCTGCAGTTCCTGAACCTTATGGAAAATGTATTTCAGCACTTCATCAATCAAGTGGTAATTCTTATGTCTAATTGACGTTCTTACAAAACTTTAGGTCCTGTAATCATTCTTTTATATCTCAGTTGTTCTTTGGCAGTTTATAGTTCATTTCACTCTGTTGACATATTCTTCAGTCGGCTCATTCATTCTTAAATGCCCACCATAAATTTCCAATTTTGGCTTCTTAAACTAATATTATTCTTGAAGAATGATTTTTTGTCCAAAGGATTTCTAAGTCATCTGATTTTATTTGATTAACTGTTATTACTTTAAACTCTACCAAAAGTTGTGTTCTAGTTAAAAACGAGGATGACTGGGAGTTACTTGGTGCTTTCGGTTGACAGTAATCTATCCATTAATGGTTAATTTACATGTACAAACAAGATCATTTACTCGATGATTTTTTCTTTTTCTTTTCTTTTCAAATGAGGAGTTTGCATCAGAAAAATTAGTGATTATAATGTTTCTTCATCATGATTGAATTTTCCATACATATCACTATGGTTTAGTGTTCAGCTTGGTTTGAGTCGATGTTTGGCAAGAAAGTTTCACTTCATTGGTCCTGAGTATCATGATGCAATTCTAACTTGAGCTTGAATCAACTCTCTTTATGTTTTCAAATTACAAGTTTATAATTGTGATTGCAGGTTATTCATTCAGCCTAACATGGGTAAACAAAGCAGCTGGAGAGGAAATGGAGCTGTTATACCGGGTACAATCCTTGGGGACATTTGAGAGAGTGGCACCAGAGTGGATGAGGGACGTGCTGATGTTCAGCACAAGCATGTGCCCGGTCTTCTTTGAGCGGGTGTCTCGTGTAATCAAGCTACATCCCTAGTTTGCCTTCTCCCCCGCCCTACAAAAACTAGGATTTCTGTTCTTGACCACATAAGTTTCTGCAGTTTTCCTTTCTGGAAAATAGGACTGAAGTTGCTGCTCTTTTCTGCTTGAGTTGTGATAGATTTCGGGTTGTAAGCAGGGAGGATATGGACTCTAATATGAAATATATATGGTGTCTAACCCTTAAGAAATGGATTCACATCTGGGAAAGATAAACCTAGGAAAAGTGCATGGTGTCCCTTCTGCATTTAAGGTGTTGAGCAGGACACACTTTTGTGCTGTCCATTTCAATGTATTCTCAACTAAATCTTGTTTTAATGTGAGAAATTAAGATGACCCATTGTGGACTTCCAATCTTTATTCTTTAGTGCCATGTTTGGTTAATGGAAAGTTTAAGGAAAAATGAGAAAGAAAAAAAATAGAAGAAAAATGGAAGGAAAGAAAGTGAAGGAAAATAAAAATTATACATGAAGTTAATAAATTATTTTTATATAGTTGTTTAAATTTATTTTTATTTATTTTTTATATTTTATGTGAAGATTAAATCATTTTAAAATATGTAAGTATTAAATTAATTTTAATTATATTTTTTATAATAAAATTAAATATAAGAAAAATATTTTTCTTAATACTTTTCAAAAATGAAACTCACGTATTGTATGTATACTATGTAGTCTATTATGGAAGTATATTGTTTTTTAAGAATATATTTTAGTTATATTAAACTATTTTCTGTTAATTGTCTTAAAAATAATAATTGTAATTGAAATTTCAATATTATAAAAACGAATTATTAAAAAAATATTTGAAAATGCAAAAATCAATTTGAAAATATTTTAAGTTTCTAAATGGATTTTTAAAAATATTATAAAATTATTTTTGAAAATTATTTTCAAAAATAATTTTCGAAAGTTTTTTTAAAAATTATTTTTGAAAATTTTTCTAAAGGATATTAAGGGTGTGTTTGGTAACTATTTTTTAAAATAATTTTAAAAAATAGTTTTTAAAAATTGTTATTTAATTTTTAGAACAAAATTCTGTTTTAAAATCTAAAATGTTTTTATCATGTTTTTAAATATAAATTTTATATGTAGTGTTTTATTTTTTATCATTATGCATATTTATATAATTATTTTAAAATAACCTTTAAAAACAAGTGAAAAAATAGGAAAAATTAAAAGATATTATCTAAGAAACATCTTATTTTTTAATATTAAAAATAAAAAATAAAAATCGATTTTTGATTATCAAACGTGTTTCTAATTTTTATTTTTTTTTTGAAAAACAAAAAATTATTCTAAAAAATAATTTTCAAACAAAAGTTTTTGTTTGGATACACTTTATTTTTTGTTTTTAAAAATGAAAACTTTTGCATAAAAAAATGATAAAACTTTTATAAGAAAACATATGACGTACATTACGTTTTTAAAAATTATAAAATTTGAGATAGTGAAAAATTTTGTTCCGAATCCTTTTTGTAAAGTCATTGCAGTTTCAATGTGAGTATCACGAAAAATTTTATATTTTATTCTATGTAAAACCAAAACTATTTTATGCTTTTAAATAATATTAAATGTGACAAAGATTTTACATTTTTTTAAAATATTAAATATTACATTTTTATTTTAAAAATAATTTCATTTGAATTTCTGTTAATTTCACAAATCAAATAATAAAATGATATAAATATTATTATAGAAAAAATTTAAAAATGAAAAAAAATATTACAAATATTGTTTGGTGTCTTCTCTTCTACTGTGGGTGCAGTCTGATCCAGCTTCTGCAATGAGAGGAAGATTGCCAAACCCTAGGAGTCTGACCAATGTCACCAGACATACCCTAATATCATCCTCTTCCTTCTCCACTTCCTCCGGCCGGGGAGGGGGCCGCGGCCTTGGCGGAGCTTCCACCTTCGATTTCGCTTCCGGCGCCCCAGGAAAACCCGAACCCACCGCTGATCCCAACTCCGAGTCATCTGAATCGCCATTTCCATTGGGACTCGGCCATGGCCGTGGCAAACCGCCCTCCCAGCCTTCTGCCCCAACCCTACCTTCATTTTCCTCTTTCGCGTCCACTGGCATTGGGCGTGGTCGTGGGCGGCTCACCGCTCACCCAACTGACTCAGTTCCTCAACAGTCCCCTGATTTTGCACCCAAAAAGCCTATCTTTTTCAGCAAAGAAGATGCCGCAGATTCGGCACCAAAACCCCAATCTCAACTCGGTACAACCCCGCCGGAAGAAAACAATCTTCCGGCGAGCATACTGTCGGCACTATCTGGTGGTGCTGGGCGTGGACAGCCACTGAAGCAAACACCAGCGCCGCCCAAAGAAGAGAACCGGCACCACCGGCAGCCGCGGCAGCCGATCTCCAGGTCGCCGCAGCAGCCGGGCGCTGGGCCGCCGCAGCCCAGATTGAGCCGGGAAGAGGCGGTGAAGAAGGCGGTGGGGATTTTGTCGCGCGGTGGTGAGGGCGGTGGCCGTGGCGATGGCGATGAAGGCGGAAGAGGGAGAGGTTTCAGAGGGAGAGGTCGTGGGCGGGGCAGAGGGGCACAGGGTTGGATGGGAAGAGGGAGAGGGAGAGGGAGAATGGGTGATCGGAGAGGTCGTGGAGGTGATGCTCAGGAATACTACGGGGCTGGGCTCTACCTTGGAGACAATGTTGATGGTGAGAAATTGAGTAATAAGATTGGGTTGGAGAATATGAGTAAATTGGACGAAGCATTTGAGGAGATGAGTGGTAGAGTGTTGCCTTCACCAATTGAGGATGCTTATTTGGATGCTCTCCATACCAATTGTTTGGTAAAGTTCTGAACGTTGATAAATAGTTTTTGGTGGGGCTTAATGAGTTAGTGCAACTGACCTATCTTTTGTTTTGGATTGCAGATAGAGTTTGAGCCTGAGTACTTGATGGAGGAGTTCGGTACTAATCCGGATATCGATGAGAACCCTCCTATTCCTCTGCGGGATGCACTTGAGAAGATGAAGCCGTTCCTTATGCAGTATGAGGGAATTCAGAGTCAAGAAGAGTGGGAGGTACATCAATCTACTCTTGCCCTAATGTCCTATGAACATTACCTCATTGCATTTCTTATTTTCATTTTTGATAAGTTTATGATTTGAGATTTTGTTGACTCTCAGTGGGATCATTTATCATCTTCTCTGCCTCCACTTAACTCAACTTGATAAATGATGGGTGAAGGATGTCACCTCTTCTGCCTTCCAATCTTGGAATCCCTCTGAATCCTGGACTTCACAGTACCCATCCATCTCTTTCCAAACTGAATCATCCACCACCCTTGCTTCTTTGTTACTCGTAAGTCCAAACTAGTTTGGAAAACTCAATTTTGAAGGTCTTCCTGCCCCATTTGCCATGCCAAAATAACACCTATTACTCTTTCTAGGGCCCGTACTACTACGGCTTTTTCTCTCAATGTTAAAATAACACCTGTTACTCAACCTCTACTTTATTGCAGATATGTTTGGAAGACTCACCCATCTCCGCATTTCCTTCTAGTCCTCTTCCACAGTCACACCCCACAAGGACCTGTAACCCCAGCTAAGCACCAGCCGTACTTTCCCTCCCTACACTTTCTAGCCACTTCCCTCCATCACCATGTGTCTCTCGATGGCAAATTTCCGAAGCCTTTTTTTTAAAATATGTAAATAGGCAAATTTTATCAATTATGAACAAAGATACTATACACCAAGGCAAACAAACAGGTCATATACAAAGGGTATCAAAAACCCAATACTTCACCTATTTGTTGGCAGGATTGGCAAATTTCTAGAGCCATTTTGCAAGTGATGTTCTATTTTTTGTCCTTTACTTTCCTAATACTTCACCCTCCCGCTTCTTTCAACAAATGCAGCACCTTCTAGCTACCTAAATGAATCTTCTTTTATCCCAAGCCTACCAATAAAAGACTCCTTTATAACTTCTCAAACCTCTTCCTCATTGAGCCTGTAGTGTCTCTAACCTCTACTTGTTTGAGCCTGGATGAGGCTTTAAAATCTAACCCTTTTTGTACTTTCTTCTGTTTTACAAGGTTCTTATAAAGCTCGATCAACAAATTTCCAAATTATATAGTTTGTAACATATGTCCTTTCTTTTCCCATTTGTTTCACCTATGGAGAAAGTGATTTACACACACACAGACATATCCTTTTGGAGAATTTAGTTGGGAACTAGTTGGAACTTTTAATATACTGGTAGTTAGAAATAGCCTGTTTACTGGAACCATAATTAAAAGTCAAAAAGCATTTTTTTTTTTACTATCCAATCCATTGAAATAATTTAGTAAACATTTTGTCTAACATCTAGTCTTCATTGTTTGCAAACATATTACATGTCCTTGTTCTTTTATGTCTCAGTGTTTAAGCTCTACACTGCTACCAAAGTATTTTCTGCCAAAGTCATACTGGTTATGGCCACTGCACAAACAGCTAGCAATTTCACCCTTGCCTTATTAACATCTTTCTCAATTGCCTCGATCTCCCAACTTTCTTCTGCATAAACATTTCCTTCATCAAAATAAGTTGTATATTGTTAAGCTTCAGTCTTGTAAACATGTTTTGAAAAAGGATTAATCATGGCCTACTACTGATCTTAGAATAGATTGGTGAACTAATTGTAACCATGATTATCATTCCTACTGAAAGAAAATGAGTTTAGGCAATCCTTGTACCTGTGATTTTGAAGTATTGGAAGTTCGATCATATATTTTATAAACTTTGAAAGAATTGAGATGAATTGTAAGTAAGAAGGGGAAATAGTATAACTCCATAGTGTGTGTCTTCAAAAATGTTGAGGGCGAAGTGTTTCATCACACTTCCCACAGACTACAGGTGCTTCCAGCTAGCATGGGAAGATCCATAGCAGATCAGGTGACTACCTTAGAAAGGGTAAAAAAAAAATATATATTTGAAATGATAATCATGCATTTGATTTTGTTGAAGGAATTTTCTGGTGCTGTTTAGAAACATCTGTGATAATTGTGTTTAATCTCTTTGCTTTTGCATCCACTTTGTAGTACATAGAAATATTTGAACCTTGAAAAGAATAAACTTGAAAACCTACTGGGAATTTTGGATATGTAACTTAGTAGTGCATGTCATTGGAAGTTTAAGACATATAGTGTGGTTTTAGAGCATTTCCCTCTCCCTATAGGCTTTTGTAGTAATCTTGAGAGACTGACATATTTAGGTGACTCTACCATGAGCAAAAGAAATTTTAA
Source organism: Vitis rotundifolia (assembly GCA_030254885.1). Lineage (NCBI taxonomy): Eukaryota > Viridiplantae > Streptophyta > Magnoliopsida > Vitales > Vitaceae > Vitis > Vitis rotundifolia. The sequence goes on from CM058156.1 coordinate 12,144,203, forward strand.
GAAGATAAATGTGCACATTTGATGTAAAGAAATTCTATTTGTTATTTTGCAGAATACTTGTTGGTTGTGATACTATTTCTTTCTCTTTCAGATTTGCATATGTTTTCTGTTACATGGAAAAATTAAATTTCCTTGCACTATATGGTCTTCATGCTTCCAATGTTTAACCTTTGCACTCTTCTTTTCATTTTTCCTGTTTTACCAATATCATAATACCTCAAATTAGGTACCTGGATTCTTGAATATAATGTGGTTTGTGCTTGTAGCGTATGGTTTTTCATGCTTTATACTCATTTATGTAGTTTTAGAATTAATTTGTTTATATGATGGCCTTTTCCACTTTACTAGGAAGTCATGAAGGAAACAATGGAAAAAGTTCCATATCTGAAAGAACTTGTAGATTACTACAGTGGACCTGATAGAGTAACTGCAAAGAAACAACAAGAAGAGTTAGAAAGAGTTGCAAAAACTCTACCAGAAACCGCACCTAATTCAGTGAAGCGGTTCACTGATCGTGCCATTCTTTCTCTCCAGGTTTTTACTTCTCATTATTTTTTATTTTTTATGCATAATGTGTATAGTGGCGTGTGCTTGAAGAATGGAAAAACAGATATACTGTCTCAAACTTGTCTCACCATGTGTGTCCAAAAGACTATGGTAGGTCCAGTTTGCATCCATACTCTGTGTGCTATACATTTTGAGACCATATCTTCACAAATGGACTATGTTTAGTGGCAGACAAACAAAAGGCGGGTTCTATTTTGAGGTTATTGTGGTTATTAAATTTTTTTTAATTCATTTTCATTCTTATCTTTTTTTATTCTTTCAAGGTCTTTTATTTGTTTTGTTTTCTATTGTGCTTGCACACACATGCATCTGTGGATGGGGGGGATTTTTATATATGATAAACTAAATAGAATGGAGTATTTGTGCCAAAAATAGCTTCTCTCTTAGTATCCTTCTCTGAAATACAGGAAATAGCCATTGATTGTCTAAATGCAAAACAATCACATTTACAGAGTAGGAGAAAGCGATAAGTAAGCTGCCTGTTAGACTACCTAAAAACAGGGATAGGAAAGATGGTTGCCAATTACTTGCAGATCTATCTAGTTTGGCTGAGAAGTATTTCCCAATGACTACAGACCTTTTTTTAAAAAAGAAAGTATATCCTTACTTGAGACTCTCCGGTGTTTGTGTCCTAATATTTATTTAATTTTTTAATCAAATGGAATCATATTAGAGTAGTTATAGATGTTTGAGGGCCAAAATTCAACATTTTCCAATAAGTTATTGTATTGATGCATTCATGAATTGTCAAAAAATTAATGTAAATATGTAATAACTGTTGTGTACACGAACAACAACACTCTAATAAGAAGTGACAACTCATATTATGTATTGAACTGAAAAAAGTGTAGCATTAAAATACCCTACATAGCAATATAGAATTTTATGCAAAGGAGATGGAGAATCGATCGACCACCTTTTTCTACATTGCCCATTCACCTTGGGAATATAGCAGAAGCTCTTCAATATAACAAGGATAGATTGGGTTCCGCTTAGAAGTATTTGAGATATGTTGATCATTTCATTTAGAGGATTAGGGACCTCAATCAGATGAAAGACTCTTTGGCAAATCGCTTGCCTGACCTTACTGTGGTTGGTGTGACAGAGAGAAATGTTAGGATTTTTGAGGAAAAGCTGAGATCGGAATGAATGTTGTGGGATTTACTCCACTTCTACTCCTCACCGTGGACCTTTTGTACTGTCGCTTTTAGAGGAGTTCACTTAATGTTTTACAGCTCAGTTGGCTTTCAGTTTGTGATTCAAAAGGGGTAGATAACAGTGAGAGGAGATGATTCCGGATGTTGAGTGGGCTTTGTGTATAGTTTTTGTTTAGTGGGGGAGTCTAGTTTCACTTTGATCAAGTTTTGTTTTTGTGGGAAGGATCTTTCATCCTTCTTTTGTACTTTATTATTATCATCAATATATCGTTTCTGATAAAAAGAATATATATAGCATATGTAGAAGCCTCCGGTACTTCAATCCCCATTAGTGTCAATATTGATAAGCAGAAAACCAATTTTGGAAGACCAATCTTTTGTTATATCATACTCCTGTTTTAAGTCCTGGGAATGGGGGCTGGGAGGGTTTACTCATTCATACAGTGAGTGGTGACTTGGGCTCAGATGATGTAGTCAGGAGTTTGGAACATGAGAGGAATTTGTAAATTAAAACAAAACAACACTTGCACCTTTACCACTGCTTTCCACCAAGGGAAAAAATAAAATAAAAAAGGTGTTTTTTAGATTAAACTTTGAAATCAAAACCAAAACCAATCTTTGGGTCTGGCTTCTGTTCTTGTGTGAGCAAGTAGAACCTTGAAAGGAGCTCAATGGTTTGCTTTTACTTATAAATTAATTCTTTAGCAATAAGCTTAGCCCGATGTGGTTTTTTCCAAAAATCAAAGCTTTTTATGATAATTTGATTAAAAAATATACCTTTCAAGTAATGTCTGGGTCAATGACTTTGGTAGAAACTTCAATTTCTAAACCATCCCCCAAACAAAAATAAAATTGATTATTAGCTTTCAATAATGGAAGCTGTTCTAAAATTTCCAGTAAATGAAGGATGATATCTCCTTCCCACTTCAAAGTGTTTCAGTTATTGTTCATTATCATCATGACTTTTAAATTAGAGCTACTTCAATAGATATGATAAATAAGAAAAGCATCAAACTCCTTTACATTAAACCCTATTGTATAAGAAAAAACAACAGGATCAAGGTAGCATCTGGTGGGACCCGTTTGATTAAACAGTTGTACAAACAATCATACTAATTTAGGTTTTAATTATTCAATTTCTGCCAAACTCTTGGAATGGTGTATTTAAATAAAATAAAATAAAATAAAATTTCCAAATAAATGATTGCTGATAACATATAGTTAAATATATTTAACTAATCTGTTGTTTGTCTGACCCATCTACCATACAGGGTCCAACAGATGGTCTCAGTTCCCATCCTTATTATTTTGATGCTACAATACTTGATTTGATTGACTACCATTTAGCTTACTCATCATAGCTTAGTGAAAGGAGCCAAACCAACTTTCTGTTTTTCTTTGCAGACAGTGAACAGAAAATCCCTTAATCGCTTTATGGAACCATTTTACATGGAACCTGTGTTATCTATGATTGTGTGATTTTTGATAGAAAAACTCAGTATTTTTCAGTGTTAAGGCCCAAATAATATTTTACTGAAAAAATATATGGGCCCATGTATCATGTACTTGTGACATGGGAATTTACCATGTGTTGGATATGGTTTATTTGCTTTGTTACATATGTGTGTGTATCTTAGAAATCATAGAAGGTGACAATTATGAAAGTGTACTTATTTGATTAAAATGCCATGAAGGAAACATTTATCATCTTTGCAAATTCTACTAATGCAGAGCAACCCTGGCTGGGGATTTGACAAGAAATGCCAGTTCATGGATAAGCTAGTGTGGGAGGTTTCACAGCATTACAAATAAACTCAATGAAAGCTCATTCATGACATGACAATGTTGCAGTGGAAGGTTTTGCAGCATCCTTGTCACCCAAGAGTCTGCTGTGACATGAACTCGTAAACATAGCTAGGTGTAAGACATGACCTGAAATGGATTTTGTTTCAGTTCTATAGTTTTAGAATTTTGCAGTGATTTTCCTTATGTAATAATTCTTTTGTAACAGTTGTGGTGCTGCATATCCCTAGAGGTTCTTTGATTTAGTATATGCAGTACACCATTGATGATGAACCCCATAAGCTTTTCAGAAAAGCAACATATGTTATTTTTGAGTTTTTGGAGTTTTAGGTTGAAGGTGATTGTTCCAGAATCTTGAGTGCAGTTCTTGTTTGTAGGGTAGAAATGCAGGAATAAGTACCATGCATTTGTCGCCTAGGGTTTGAGAAACACCTCACTCTTGTGATGTTCTTCAATCTCCTCCTCTTGCCAGAGGCGGAGGGTTTAAGCTTTTGCCATTGCTGCTGCTGCTGCTGCTCCTAAAAAGTTCAAAGAAGCGTCCAAATTTTGTTAATTTGAAGAAATAGTTGTCTTTTTCGAAAGAAGTTGCAGGTGGTCCATGCATGCCTATGGGAGATTTGGGAAGATGTAATTTAATTTGATTCTTTCTTTTTTGTTAATTTTGTTTTATATATCACTTATCTCTGACATAAACACCAAGGTGAGAATTTTCTTTCCTTTTCTTTTTATTAGGCAATATATATATATATATATATATATATGTGTGTATAATTTCTTTGTTTTGAATTAGCACTTGAGACGGTATTGAATATTGATTTTCTATATTTTGGATGATCAATATTCTTGTACTCAAATTTGAAAAGGGTTTCATTTATTCCATGGAGTTCAATCTCAAATCACTTTGAATACAAAAATCTAATAAAGCTAAGTCCCCCAATGTCATGAATCATCACTTTCAACGCTTTTGTGCTTTTGGATGTTACAAATTGAACTCAAAGGCAGCCTCTAAAGCCATAAGATATTTGATCCAAAGAGTGCCACCATGGGTGGTGTTCAAAGGTTGGATGCAGATTGGACGGCCCACAAGGCTTTGACTCCCCCATATGGGCCTTTCTACTTTTAGGGAATCCACCAATTATTGGGGAAATGATGTACCCACTACAAGAAGGATATGCATCGAAACACACTCCTTTTTAAGCTTCAATCATCTCTTCTTTGGGGTTTTGAGTGGTCGTTGATTCTTTGAGATGCCTTATTAGCAATGCTAGGTCACTTCAAGCTTACCCAAAGTGCTTTCAATGTTATCCTCAACCCTACCATTTGCACCCACATCAACTGCATTTTCAGCTAAATTTTTGTCTATTGCATGATTAGAAGTGAAGATTTTTATTTTTGAATTTTTCACTTGAAAATAATAATGATAATATTATTGATCTCAAGTTGTTGCAGGCTACTGCGGTTATACTTATGGGTCATGAATGAGGTGGGTTACTCAAGCCCATTAAAGTTTCTTGAATGTTGGACCTTAAATGCTGACCCATAAAATTCATTGTCACAATCCAACGGCTATGGCACCATCATTCACTCGATCAAATGGATCAAAGATGATAAATGAAATATATTTTATTTATTATGTGGAATATACGGAAATATTCAAATTATTTTTAAGAATAATTTGGAAGCAGGTCACTGACTCATAGGAAGCGCCTGATGGTCGCTCATACACAAGCAACTGTGCAAGTGGTCATACTTACACTACACGTCTACACCCAAAACTCTCCAGTCTAGTGGATCCCCCTCCCAAAATATGACGCTGTGGATGGCGTGAGCTCTCACGTGATCACGTCTACGTAAGCGCTGACGTGGCACCCAGAAAAACGTGTCGGGGCGCAGTCCCCGAGGAGCGAAGGGGAAGGGGCAGAAGCGGAATTTCAAAGGCGGAGCATGGAGCATGTGGTCCCTTAATCATAGGCTGTGCGCTGTCAAATCGGGGATAGTGACACGTGGCATACAACTGGAGTGGTCCCACTTTGCTGTACACCTCAAACCGATACGAGCTGTGATTTTGGCAACGTGCGAAGATGGCTTCGACAGCGACGTCTTCGACGGTGGGTCCTAATATGCGCAGGTCGCGTACGATAAGAAATATTAAAATTTTTAAATCAAATAAAACACCACATATAAAAATGATATTTAAAAATATTAAAAATATTTTAAATTTCTAAATAAACTTTTATTTTACAAAAATTAGATAATTATTTTTAAAATAATTACCAAAAAGACCATTTTATTTAAGTTGACTTTCATTATATTTTGAATTTGGATATAAATAGGATAAAACTAAAAAAAAAATCTTTGAATAGTATTATTTTAAAATAAATAAAAGATGAAAATAAATATCAATATTTTGATTAAAGGATTTTATATATATATATATATATAAAATAAAATAATAATATTTCACAAAGATCAATGGGAGAATTCCAATATATGAGTTTTCGATAATGAAAAAAATGTGTTTTAACATCTTTCGTATAAAAATAATTATAAAATAAGAATCATTTTATACTCTTACTGATAAAAAATAATACCTAAATGATCAAATGTATTATCTTTAATAAAAAAGGTGTATAAAATATTAATTATTTTTAAATAGTTATTTAAAATTTATATTTTTATAAAAAAAATTTCATATTTTTCCTTTTTAAGAAAATCATAAAATTTTATTAAACTTAGGGTGAATAAAAGGTATAGAGAGATGGGTTAATAAACATGGTATGAAAGAGACGTTGGCAATGAATAAATGGTGGGAACAAGTGGAATTATGAAAAGGGTAGTGCCAAAACATTAAATATCTGAATGGATACTCCATTCGCACTTTTGGTCGGATCTTGCTCTTTCAAATCTCAAAAGAGCAAATCCCCCAACCCCAACCCCAACCCCAAAGGTCAATCATTCTCCTTCACATAATAACCCCTACTTAACGCCTATCATTTTCTTTGTAAATCAATCACAACCATGTTTTGCCCACGTGCCCATTTCTCACCCACACATCTCCCTCCTTTCCTTCTTTTTGGGTCTTCCTATATAAAAATCAAACTATAAACTTTTCATTTTTACTCACGTTTTTTTTAAGGTACTACAAAGGTCATTTGTTTAATTTGGCAATGGGCAATGCCATCTTGTCACAAACCAAAAACATATGTAAATTTTTAATTAAATTTAAAATTAATTTTTTAATAATTATATTTGTATTAGATCTATAGTTCATGTAACTCGTTTAATAAATATGTTGGGTACGAATTTGATAAAAATAATTGCTTAATATGATTTATTTAGTACTCATTTAGATTTTTTTTTTTTTAAATAGAAAATTATAGTAATTTTTATATAAAATTTAATAACTTCGTGGGATCTCCTATTTCGACTGATATGAATCCCTTTCATGTCTGGGCCATAGATGGATAAACTATTATCCGAGCACCATTCGAGCCATTAGGTCAACAATATTTATGGACCAAAATGTTGGACTTTAAACTCAACAAACCATCATTCATAAAGTTAATTATTAGCATTTAAAGTAGTAAAGGCGCATATCAAATGTTTCAGCTTGATCAGGATAAATAGTCACCTAACATCGGAAACCAGGTATAAAAAGGCTTCTAAAAGATACTATTCTCCGTCTTTTCCAAACTCTAACTTAAGTTGCAGAGGGGTGTGCGCAAACAAATCATCCAAATACACCATATTGCAAATACGCTCATTGTTTACTTGGAGGAAGTTAGTCAAAAAAGACATCGTTGGTTGGAACCAAACAATATTTTAATTATTTGATTTTTTTGAATCATATGATGTTAATGAGATTAAAAATAAAATAAAATTTTTAAGTGTATATTTGTTTTAAATTTTTATTTTAATAATTAAATGTTTCCAACCTTTATAATTTTTTAAAATATAGATAAATTCATACGTACTTAGATTGTAAATAAATTACATCATAATTATGTCTACATAATAAATTACACGAGTTATATTATTTCGTATGATTAATTAAATGGACAAGTGAGTCATATTTGCAAACTCAAATATCACCGATTTATTAATTGAATTATACATTTTAACAAGATTACGACAAAAACACGATCGATACTAACTGAAACATGTGGATGAATACTATCATATTTGTCACTTTGTTTTTAATATATAGTTTTTATTTTTCAAAGGTTCTACAAAACTAGAGCTATGTATGGTTGACAAAATACTTAGAAAAACCCAAGATCATAAAGCTTGCATTAAAATACATTTCATAATGCCATGTCATGGTTTTTCCCCTTTTCAAATTTCATTTGGCTGTCTGTCCTTTTCAACTACCAAATCTCATATTGAACTATTTTGCTAGCCATGATCATGACCAATTGATAATGACATTCATGCTGTTAGACCATTTATAAATTTTAAATACAGTGGCAGCCATTGGGTCAAATTTTTTGACCTATTGAAGACACCCAATCTGACCAGGCTTTTAGGGAATAGCGGGTGTCGGTCGGATAAAAAAATATTTTAAAATAAATATATTTTTTATAAATAAAATAATTGTTTTCTAAAATATCATTTTATTTAATAATATTAAATACATTTATGAAAATTTGTTTATTTTAATTTGATAAAAATAGCTTAAAAATAAATATATTATAATTTTTTTATTATATAATATGAGATACAAATTATTTTAAAAAATTTTTAGAATCCTTATGTGATAAATAAAATTTTGTTAATTTCTTAATTAATAATAATTTTATATGTTGTATTATATAAATACACTTATCTTCTTGTCTTTTTATTTTTAAATTTATAAAATTGAATAAAAATTTTTTTATTGACAACAGTAATAAAATAAGAAATTTTAAAAATAAAAAATACAATAAAAACTAAAATTATTAAAAATTAAATACAATTAAAACCAAAAACCTTAAAAAATTAAAAAATAAAATATTAACTCCCATTATATTTTCAACTATTTCTTGAATCTATATTTTCTATTAGTGTGATTTATAAATAAAAATTAATATTTTATTTTATATTTTTAATTTAATTTATTTTAATTTTAAAATTTATTGTTTATCATGTTAAAAAAAGAATTATCAATTAGTGTTATTAACCTGATAAGTAAAATATCATTTTAGAAAATAATTATCTAATTTATGAAAAAATATATGTATTGTAAAATAGTTTTAAATTAATGAAAATAAAATTGATTTATAAATATTAACATTCGATTTTCTATATATTTTTCAAATTAGTGAGTTAAAATTTATTTTTTAAGGTTTATTTATTTTGTATGTGCATAAATCATAAATCATCGACAATAATTTAATACATAAAAATGTAAAAAAAATATAATTTTTTATTTTTATTGTTATTTTTATTATGCTATTGAGCATAGTGTTTCTATACTAAATAAATAAAAAATGACCCCACATTACACTATGTAACGTGGTATTAAAGTTAACTAAAAAAAAAAAAAAAGGTGGTTGCCCTCAAAAAGGTGCCATGGACAAGGTAGAAAAATAATCACTAGAGTAGGCATGCCCTCTACAAATTTGAATGATTGGATTAATTTAAATTTTAAAATGGTTTGGTGCGATGCTAAGTTTTTTCATTCGTCGAATCATGTCAAAGTATGATTAATCAATAAAATGTCTGTATAAACGACAAAACAGATAACGAAAAATATAATTCGTGATTAATGTGTTAACATCAAATTTTTTATTGATTGTTTCTATTGCTTAATCATACTTTGACTTAATAATTTATTTAAGTGCCTATTCAACGGACCAACAACCCCAATCCATGAACTCCCTTGCATTTTTTAAATTTTATTTTAATATTAATTAGTTGTATGGTTACAATTAAAAATCAATTGTGATCATTAGAATTTATAGGTGGGGATCAAAATGCTATTAACATTTTAAATATTTATTATTATTTTTATTTAATTCAAAATAAAAATAAAATATTATTTATTAAATCAATTATAATTACTAAGAAATTATATTATAAAAACTTATTAAATCCTTCTATTCTATTAAAATCCTCCAATTGCCGCCAAGGTTCAATAACGTTCAATAAAGTTGAAAAGTATTGTAATCCAACGGTTGAGATTGACTCAACCATAACGACCGTTCAGATTGTGGGCTCCACGCTCGTCCGCAACACGCACGTGCTTTTTAATTTTCTTTAAAAAGGCACTCACACGCCCAGGCTTTAATTGGTCTGAGTCAATAATAAATATTCAATTAATTTAACGGCCAAGATCAGTCATCAGAAAATATCGCGGATCACACGACGACTTTTCAATTTCTCGGGAGAAACGAGAAACTGGAGCCCTATGGCTGGAGAAGTAATAAATAATAATAAATGCCAACTTTTAAAATTAAATAATTTTTTTATTTAATAAAAAAATATCTATGAAAAATATTCAGATCGTACGGTGGAGGTTAGGTTTTTGCTTAGCTGGAATTAGCGGAAGACAGCTGGCAAGTACGGCGGCGTATACGCAGCTACCGTCGCCGTTCCACTGTCTGGAACTGTAGACGCACTGTCCCCAGAATCAAAATCACGCTCCGCAATGACGGTTTTGCCCTATCCTTTTTTCCGAATGCCACATGTGTCCAGTGCATTTGATCAAAATAATCCATTTTTGTTTGCCTGCTCTTAGTGGGTACTTTTGGAAAGTTCGTTTTTCTTTTTACCATATTGTCCCCACAAGGAACCATGGGACAATGAAATGGTTGTTGAAAATTTTAAATTTATGCTAATATTTTGGGAATTTAAAGATTGAAAAAATGGTATTAAAAATGTTGGAGTTATGATACGAACATTTGACCTACATTACTCAAATTAAACAAGCGTATTTAAATTTATGATTAATCAAAACTGGTATTAATTATTTTTGGTTTTCTAAAAAAAAGAAAAAAAAAAAAGAAAAAAGAAAAATGAAAAAGGAAGACTAATTTTTTTTTGTTTCTTTGGTTGTCGTGTAGACTAAGGTCATGATCAAGGAGTCAATTAATCAACTGTACCTTTCAAATAAGGCAAACGACTTTAGTCTTTTCCAAAAGCTCAATGGCAAAAGTGAAATATCTGACCAAGATAAGGGCAAAAGTCCTAAGCCAACAGAAGTCAAATTTACAGCTTAATTGTATTGAAAATCATTTTTAACTTTTGAATGAAATTGGAAAAAGAAAAACACATAAATAGCAAAGATATGATAAACAAATCAGGAATTTGAGGGTTTAACCTAGGGCAAATCAGTCATTTTACTCTCTATATAAGTACCCATCACTTCACTTTCCAACACTACATGGTTTGCAAAAACCTCAAGAAAGGAAATAAAAGGGAAAAAGAAGGGAGAAAAATTCTCTGTTCAGCGTTTCCTCGAACAGGTAGAGGGTCATCGGACAGCCGGCGAGCTCTCGCCGGAGGGGGGAGGGGCGTCGTTTCAATGCCTTGATTGAGGGGGTGGTGAGGGCTCGGAGATGGGGAAGGTGGGGTTTGGATTGGCGGTGAGCTGCGCGGCGGCGACGTGCGCGATCGCGGCGATACTGGTGGGGAAGAGGGTGAGGAGTAGGAGGAAGTGGAGGAGGGTCGTGGGTGTGTTGAGGGACTTGGAGGAGGCGTGTGAGACGTCGGTGGGGAGGCTGAGGCAGGTGGTGGACGCTATGGCTGTGGAGATGCACGCGGGTTTGGCATCTGAGGGTGGTTCCAAGCTCAAAATGCTCCTCACCTTTGTTGATAAGCTTCCGAATGGGTATTCCCTTCTGAAACTTTTGGTGCTTCTGGTTGGTGGCTTTATGTTTTTTTTGGGTTTGTTCCTTTCCGGGTCTGTCTCAGTATCTTCTTGCGTGCTCGTATTCACTTTGCCTATGGTTCCGATTTTCAGATTTGTGGTCATATCCATTTGATGAACTTTCAAATGGGTATTCACTTTTGATGCTATTGTTGGATTTAGTTGATGGGTTTGAGTTATTTTGGGCTGTTTATTGGGGGGTCTGCCGCTGTGTGTGTATTTTGCCCATTGTTTCAATTTCGAGTCTGTGGCTTTGTTTGTTTGATTCTTGTTTTGGGGCATTTGGGGTTAGTGTCGCTTCAACGAATGGGCTCTTCCTCTTTCTTGTTTCTCGCTGTACCTCCTTTCCATTTACTTGAAAATTTAGTTTGCCCATTTATCTATATTTTTCCAATTTCAGCATTTTGTGTCATTTATAGTCTGTTCTTGTCTTGGGATGGTATTTTTTTTGCTATTTCTTATGATGGTTTTTTGAGAGGTTTATTCGTGGGGTTTACGTGGCTTGGTTTGAATGTAAACAGGAGCCATTGACTCTTGTTTTCCTCTTAACTCTCTGTATATGAATGCCGTCTATGGTCATTTACCAGTGTTGTTTCTCCCTGAAATCTTAAGTTTGCATCTGTTTGATTCTTGTTTCAGGATGGCGTTTATTTTCATCTAAATATTGCTTTTCTTTTGTGGATGTTTTTTTTCTTATATTCCATTCCATGCATTTTTCATAATTTGAAGTTTTAGACTCCTTGCTTTATTCTTGTTTCAGGATGGTTAATGGTTTTTTCTTTTGTCAAACATTTTGTTCCTTTTGTGGGTTTCTTTCAATGTCTATTCCTGTGTACTTTGTTTTGTTTTGAAATCTTGTTATTGCCTCGTGATTCTTGATTCTTGGTGGTGTTTAATGCTAAATGTTGCTTTGTACAAGTTCGATGTTCTTTCCTGGGGCCTGCCCTTCTATCCATGTCTTTTCATTTTGATATATTCATTCGATGCTTTGTGCTTGTTGACATTCGTCTCATTCAATCTCTTTGCCACTTTATTTGGGAATTTTTGTATTTAAATTTTAAGCACCTGGAAAATGGAATTTATTGGTTACCTTCTTATATTCCCTTCTATTCTCCTATGATGGAAGTGCTGTCAAACTATTTCAGGAATATTGTGCCAAGGGTTCCACAATTGGGGTCACTTGGTTGTCTTTCAGCCCCTTTTTCCATTCAAAGCATAGCTATTTAATGAATCTGAAGATCGTTCTTTTGAGTTGTAATTCTGCAAAATTGTGATTCTGGCTCGCTTTGATGGGAAGCAATGATGATAGTCAGCTTTTATTGCACATGTTCTCTTCTACTGTGACTCTTTGGTACTAATATGCTTCGGCTATTACTATGTTGCTTGGAGTTGAACCATGGGCTTAGTTATAGTTATATATTTAAATTCTTTTCACTTTCCACTTATTACGAGATTTGGTTTGTTCTTCAACAATGTTGCATAGCATCTTGTTGTCAAACGGTGCAGGCCACCAATGTGTCAAGTGACTGTTGTTAGAAACAATTCTCAACATCTGAAACTTCATTTATAAAGAAAAACACGTTTGTGGAGGATTTATTACGATGCAGTACTAGCTTGTAGGTGATAACATGCTTCAGTCATGGCTATGATACTTGTTCCGAAATTATTTTTTGATGGGTAAATTTCCATTGAATTAATAGCTCATAACAAAAGAGTGCACTAAAGTATACATGGTGTATACAAAGGCACTAAAAGGTCATACCAAGTGGAGGGATACACAAAAAAACAACTCCCACCTGCTACATCGAGCTCAGCAAATCAATGTTATGCAACTATTTTGAGTCTTGTATTTTTTATTTCGTTTGTGTGTGCATCATACTATGAAGCTGATTGTGAATTTTTCTGCAGGAGTGAGAGAGGGAAGTATTATGCACTAGATCTTGGAGGTACAAATTTCAGGGTCTTGCGGATTCAGCTAGGAGGTAAAAGGTCCTCAATTCTTTCATGTGATGTAGAACGCCAACCCATTCCACAAGATTTAATGACCAGCACAAGCGAGGTTGCCCATTTTGTAGCTCACAAGTTCTTCTTTGCCTTCAAAATCTTGCCATATACGGATAATTCAAAAAATGATGTTTCTTTTGCTTGCAGGATCTCTTTGATTTTATTGCTTCATCACTTAAGCAATTTGTTGAAAGGGAAGCACAAAATTCAGAGTTTTCATCTGTTAAACGAAGGGAACTTGGCTTTACATTCTCTTTTCCTGTGAAGCAAACATCCGTTTCATCAGGCATTCTAATTAAATGGACGAAAGGATTTTCCATCAAAGACATGGTTAGTGAGACAATGTTCTAGTAACTTATACTCTTGATTGCTCCACAACAATTTTAAACTTTAATGGAAGGGACTGATAGAGTTGTTTTGAAAAGTTCCTTCATTTCTCATGTTGAGAATGAATGGGGCTCTTCTGGCTCTGTGTTTGTGCCAGCTTGGTACCATTCCAAGGAGCAACACTTCAATCATTTGGGCTGAGTAGCTTTAGTTGAGCTTTGGCCTAGTTTATGACATTGGGGGTGAGCACAAGCTCATCTCAACTTGGCCAAACTCGCACCCAATTATGGTATTTATCTTTTTATTAAATGGAATAAAAAATATAACTGCAACGGAAAAATCAAAACTGGATGTAGTTTTTTGTTTGTTGAAGTGACTAATGTGGTGGGTGTTTACATTGGTGATAATTGTATGTCAACTACTTTTTGGTTGTCAGGTTGGAAAAGATGTGTCTGAATGTTTACAACACGCAATGACAAGAAATGGACTAGATATGCGAGTAGCAGTTCTGGTAGGCGCTTTTTGTACAAGCTTAAGTTATTATGCTATCTGATTGTCTTTGAACATTGACTGTGTCTCTGATCATATATGTCTGTTTTAGACCTTGGCAGATCATTGACATTTTATTAGGAGAGTTGTGTGGGGATATCCATTTGATCTTCTTCTTGTTTTGGTGTTTTCAAGTTGGGCATAAGCAAGTTTTAGAGTCTTGAAAAGGAAAGTAGGCTTGTGGTTGCCCTTCTGTTAATCAAAATTATAATGAACACAGGCATGGTTCTGTGTTGGATCTGGTCTGTTGATGCTCACATATGTTCAATTATGTTTTTTGGGTACATCTGTAAAGCTTGTATCATGCTAGCTGGTAAAGACATTTTATTTTAATTATTATCAGGAAGTAAAACAATAGCTGATGTTGCGATACTAGGTATATTTATGATCATCATAATGGCAAATAAGGGCTAGAGCCTCTTCCTCTTTCACCACAAGTTATTTAATCCTTGTGCATTCGTGAAAGCAATATTTAAAATAATAGTATAAAAATTCTTGAGAAATTGATAGAAGACGTGGGCGCTTGACTTAGGCTAGCGAGTTGAACCGGATCATCAGATGCCTTTAAACCAGGTGATATTGTGCCACCAAACATGATCACCCTTATGATGGATAGTTTCCCAAGCAGATTTGAACAGAGACTTTTTAAGTCTATAGAAAAGCTCATAAGCGTTGCTTAAATCTTTTTGACTTTTTTACCTAGAGAAAAAATTGACCTTTATGGAACCAGTATCTCCTATCATTGCCACTCTTGACTAAGCAAGATGGTGGGGAAGCTTCTTTTGGGACCATACAAACTAGAAGGAATGATGCTTGCATAGGTGTGTGTATGTGCATGTGCATGTTCATTGCTATAATAATGAATGGTTTCTACTAGTAATTCTAATCACATCTTTCATAATTATTGAAGGATGCTTTGAATTGAAGTCAATAAATATGTAGATAGCTGTATAGGTGTTTATTCTTTTACCTGTCAGCCTTTTCAAAGATTGATGAGTTTACAGTTGGGCATTTGGCTAGGTTTTATTAAGCTACTTGATTATGGGAACAATAATTGAAGTTGTTCATATTTTGGTAGGTTCATCATTCATGTCATAGAATTTTGGAAAGTCATTCAATTTGGATTCGTGTCCAGTCGTCTTATATTAAATGAAAGTTTTGACTACAAACTCTAATTGTTTAATATACTCCACATCTGTGAATATACATTTTAACATAAAATGCTTATGCAGCAAAATGAGACTGGATTTTGAGATTCATTTCACATGTTTCTGCACTTTGCCTATCATTTCAATTTGTGAAATATTCAATAATTTTAGGAGGTTTTATTGTGGCTTGAAATGATTTGCTTGGCAAGTGAAGTTGAATATTTGATTGATTGTAATAGATCTGCTTGAATTTGAAGTACATTCTTTGGAAACAGCCAAACAGCTTTCTGCATCAGTGAATTAGATTCTCCTTTAGTATCTCCAAATGTTTCACTCTGGAAAAGAGACCTGCTTTTTTCTTGAGGACATCCCATATTTTCTTGATAGGCAAGCAAAAATACTTTTGTTGAGGACATTCTTTAGTTGATTCTCTGGATGGTCAAACAGGTTTCATACTAATACTGTAAGGTACATCCCATATTTTCCTGATAGGCAAGCAAAAATATTTTCTTGAGGACATTCTTTTAGTTGATTCTTTCTCTCTGGATGGTCAAACAGGCTTCACACTAATACTGTAAGGTATATGGTTAAGGTCATAGCTTACTATATTTCCATTTTTCTTTCCAATTTTCCTCGTTTGAGAGTACTTTTGATCAATGGCACTGAGATTTTTGGCTATTACACATGTTTCTATTGGATGCAAACAGATAATCATAATATAAATATGCATGCACACAAATGCATGATATACACAGTCTGCATGTCTCTATATTTGTGCACTTCTTGTGTATAACTAAAGCCACATGCAAGTAGCGTAGTTAGATTTCAGGAGTATAATTCTCTATTCTTTTAAGCAGGTAAATGATACTGTGGGGACATTAGCTCTTGGACATTATAATGATCCAGACACTGTTGCTGCAGTGATAATTGGGACAGGTACAAATGCCTGCTATTTGGAACGGACAGATGCTATTATTAAGTGTCAAGGTCTTCTTACAACTTCTGGAGGCATGGTATCCTTTCTTGATTTTCTAGTCATACATTACCTAACACTGTATTTTTGAGAATAAAGACCAAGTCTTCTATTTATTATTTGACTTCATGTCATCTTCCATTCGTTAGGTTGTCAACATGGAATGGGGAAATTTCTGGTCATCACATTTGCCAAGAACATCTTACGATATTGATTTAGATGGTGATAGTCCTAATCCAAATGATCAGGTACAGTTCAATTACTTGCCCTTGTCTCTTCGATGTTCCAGTGAACAAATCAAGATTTTGAGGCTTTTGTTTCAGGGTTTTGAGAAAATGATATCAGGGATGTACTTGGGTGACATTGTGAGGAGAGTTATTCTCAGAATGTCACAAGAGTCGGACATTTTTGGACCTGTTTCTTCTAGGTTATCTATGCCCTTTATTTTGAGGTATGTTTCTGTGGATCACAGTGCATTGTTCTTGTATCCTCTTGTTCTCTTCCATATTCCTATCATAAAAATTCTTGGGAAGTTGTGGAGTTCCACGTTAATAAATTCTTGAAAGTCTAACTAGTAACCTATTTAAATGTACAGAAAACATAAAATGATAAAAGAAATATAACAAACACTTTGGAAGTGACCCTGTATAGGGTGGTACTATTACATAAAATGAGATGTTCAAACAAATGGCTGGGATGCTTATGAAAGAGTTGGTGTTTCTTATCCTAATGGACATGCAGCTTAAATTATGATAAATCGAGTCATGAAATATTATAACAAATGATTTCATCACAATTGAAACAGAAATGCTAAATATTACCTTTTTATGTAGGGTATAAGTTTGGGTTTGAAGAAGAAGTTTGTATCATGTTGTCAAAGTAATAACATTTTGTAGATATATGAAATATTTATGATAGAGTCACGTGTCTGATAAATTTGGTCAGAGATTGATGCGTTCATTGTCAAGGTTGCCTCTTTCAATCAACATGACTGTTGCATTTCCAACTGAAGATTTGGCCAAATGGGAAATAATTTAATCAATGAAGTGAAGTAACTTCTAGTTGCTAGTTAGTTTGTTTAATCTTTAACATCGTGTTCTGGAGTTCAATTTTGTGTTTCGGACAATTAGTAGTGAGTTTGATCAAATGCTTGAAGCAGTGAACCTGTTTGTTTTCTATCATTTGTATCTTTCTGGTGGCTTGGCTGCATAGTTTTATTTAAAGAACCTTTCCCATCAAAAGTTTCCTGGAACTATGAAATCTTGGTGTCAAAGTCATACTTCTTTTAGGTTCTTTTTTTCAATAGGCAAAAATAATGAGATTGAAAGCGCTTCACAAAAAATGGGCTCATACCCAAAGACACTTAGGTCTAGGTTCTTGTGTGACAGGTTACAAATGCAATGATTCTTCATATTAATGCATTCGATCATGTCAATATTTGATTATAGAGGTGAAGGTAAATGTGCTCATGTTTGTTAACCAACTGATGTCATTTACTCAAATATAAAATCTATATTAACCAAGTTACAGAATCTGAGCTTTGTTTTTTTTCTAATGTTGCATGGGTTTGGGTGTTGGTGTCATGCACAGGTATGTGTAGGAGCATGATCCTTTACACCTACAAATCTTAGGATATGGTGATTTGGCTAAGAAAACGATCTCAATAATGGGCATAGACACTTGGATACTGCATAATAAAAGGAAGGAAAAGGAAAGAAAAATCAATTAAATGTTGAATAAAAACTATTTTCTAAGAACTCTTTTTTCTTTTATCTGTATCTTTTTTTTTTCCTTTTCTATTCTGATATATTTTTGTAGAAATTGTACTAGGTGTGCACCCCTTTTTTTGTTTGGCTCTTTTTAATATATTCTCATTTACCTATTAAAAAAAGTTTGTAGAAATTGCAAACTCTCTTTTTCAGTATAATCATCTGTTAAGAAAATTGAAAATAAAAAAAATCAATCAAAATCAAATGGTTGGATCCAAAGCAATAAGAGTATCAGATAAGGATCTGATACCCACACCCTTGTCCGTGTTATGTGGACACGGTACCTAGGGTGAAGTTAAAGGATCTAGTTACCATAGCTTTTTTCTTTTTCGAAACTTTCTTGCTTAGAACATGAGGAACACAGAAAATTTATGGGACAAAAAAATAATTGGGGGAAACTTCTCTTTGTGATCAAATGTTGAAGGTTAGATCATTTACTAGTCTTCCACTCTTAAGAACCCAAAAGGCATGATCTTTCTAGGAGTTGTTATTAAGTGTAATTGTACATTAACTAAAAGTGAAAATATTGAAAGACAACTTCAATCTGATTGAAGTAACACTACATTTTGCTTTGTTTAGCATATATTACATGCTGACGCTAAATTCAATTCAAAGCAAATTCTACTGACTTAAAGTGGGAACATTGGAGGTTAGATACAACTAATTAAGTTTGACACTGTTGAAATGGAGCACGGGTATGCTAAGCAGACCAGTTTCCTTGGCATGAACACATCTTACCTTATATATAGGTGTAAAAGGAAACATTGACATGTCAGTGTCTGTTGGCTCTTACATTATGATAATTACTCCATCGATTGTTCAATTACTCTCTTGGTTAAGCTACCATATTTATTCTATACTTGACCCCACTCAGATAATCTGAGGGAGCAAGGTTGTCTTAGGTGCTGGTACTTCAAATCTTTGTTATAGATTTTGAAAATTGTTATCAGCATATCCCTTCTGGCTAAGGCATGCTTGCTTTTTGCTGGTGTCTAAGATATTAAAGCACTCTTTGGGCGCAAGGAGCTGATATAAATGTAGAGAACTCTCAAAAAGGGCAGTGTCGTCAAAGTTGTTTGATTGCTTTCATGGTAAGTCCAAGCATCTCATTGGACAGCTGCATGTGGGGGAAGCCGTGGAAGCAATGAAAACAGATCTTGCAAAATAACATTGCCCCATTGAAAAATTATTACATTATCTCCAGGGAATTCAGAGAACAGAAGGAATTAAATGTCAAATAGCGAGTTTACAATACTTTTGCTTATTTATCAAAAAAGAAATGTCAAATAGCTAGTTTATAGCAATCTTGTGTCTTGTCTTAGCATTTTGTTGTTTTCTGAACTCAATTATCCTTGTCTTAATATTCCAACTGTTACTGAATGATTTCAGTACACCATCAATGGCTGACATGCATGCGGATGAGTCCCCTGAATTGATAGAAGTTGCAAGAATCTTGAAAGAGGACCTGCAGGTAGAGATAAGACAGTATCTCTCTTTCATATCATCAAATGACCTGAAACTGATACATTACCTGGGTATCCGACTGTTTTAACTGTTTAGTGGGTTTCACCTCTCTCAGATTCCTGATGTCCCTTTAAAGGTGAGAAAGCTCGTTGTAAAGGTGTGTGATGTAGTGACCCGCAGGGCTGCCCGATTGGCAGCTGCAGGCATTGTTGGGATCCTGAAGAAGATTGGGAGGGATGGCAGTGGTGGCATTGCGAGCGGAAGAAGTCGAGGAAGTGATGGTAAGATGAGAAGAACGGTGGTAGCAATGGATGGGAGTTTGTATACAAGATATACAATGTTCAAAGAATACTTGCATGAAGCCTTGTGTGAAATCTTAGGTGAAGAGATCGCCCAATATGTGATTCTAAAGGTGACAGAAGATGGATCAGGCATTGGAGCGGCTCTCCTTGCCGCTTCACACTCTTCACATTCATCATCATCATCATCATCATCCTCTAGTGTTGTTGATAGTCAAAGGTTGCCATAAATATATATATATATATATAAAATATGATTTATATATATATTTATAAAGCCCCCATGTAAAATATAGAATTCATTTTCCATATCTCATATATCTATATAAGAAAATTTCTGGTGTTGTGCAGAAACCTTGTTGGTTTTTTGTTTAATCCTTGTTACATCTCTCAATATCTGAGGGGAAGTTTGTCCTGTTGCTCTGTAGTCTTCAAAGAGATAAAACTCTGCAATTTTCATAAGCTTCACTAATTCATTTCGGCTATCAAGCCAAAAGCGCTTCCAATCCTCACCTCATGGTCATATTTAATAGAGTCTAATAGAGATGATCCTTGAAATTGCACTATCACTTCATGTGATTGCAATATCGTCCAGAGAGACCAAGGCAATAACACGAGACTTGGCAATAAATTAGATTAACAATGAGTGATCTACTTTAGAGGATGTAAAACCAAGTTGAAGCAAGAAAGACTTTTAAACTTTTCAAACTAGGTTTCCGGGGCTTGTTTCAAGCCATATAATGCTTTGTGAGGCTTGCACTTGTTGATTGCCACATAAAACAAGGTGCTTGCTCCATAAAACACATCTTCTTGCAAAATCCTATTGAGAAATGATTGTTAATATCAAGTTGTCTAATCTCTTATCTTTAGCCAAAACGAGTGTAAGAACCACTATAATTGTCACCAGTTTCATCATTGAGCTAAATGTTTTAGTAAAATCAAAGCTAACTTGTTGGTGAAAGTCCTTAGTCACTAAAATATCTTTGTTTCTAGAAATTGAACTATTAGGATTTTTTTTTATTTAAATTTTTTAGTTTTATTATTTTGAATACCCACTTGCAATCAAGTTTTATTCTTTAGCAAGACATCAAATTCATCTAACATATCAATCTTCTTATGGTCACAACTTAAGACCTTATTAATAGAAGTGGGTTCTTTTGTGAAGAGATTAGTTACAACATAGGCTTTAGGGCTTGAAAATTCCTCTTTTAGAATGAGTAACCATAGGATGTAAGTTAGAAGATAATAAAGCGTTACTACATTCATAGACGAATGTAGATAAAACATGTATAGAAGTTAATGAAGAATCAAGTTCAAGAGTTGGCACGATTGAAGGGGAATCAATGGGTGTTATAGTGGGAGACTCAATAGGATAGTGGCCAAGTTGGAAACTAGGTGAATTATTAGATGATGTGAGCAAAGGTTGTACTATAAGAGATGAAAGGAGATGCATTGTGTTGCCAATGATGGATGAGGAAGAAGCTTCGTTGGGTGGTCTTGAAGCAAAAGAAAATGTAAATTCATCAAATACAACAACTATATGATGTGGATTCTTCCATTAAGAGTTAAGCATTGATGACCTTTATGGACATAATTATAGCCAAGAAATATGTAAGGAAAAGGGCATTATTGCAATTTGTGATTACTATGAGGCCTTATGTGAGGATAACAAGTATTAAAGATGAAAATATCGGTAAATATGAATATATTGATACTTAGATTTACAAATATATCTAAAATATTAGTAAAATATCAATAGATATTTGAAAAAATAATTTAGAAAAACTTAAAAAAAAGAAAAATAAAAAAGGAAAGATAAAACAAATAAGAATACACATAATAGAGTTATTTTATAAGTGTAATTAGTATAGGTATGATCAAGGATAATGTTTATCAAATTTTTTTTAGAAACGATTAGATTAAATTTCTTTAATATATTTATATTCATTTATTTAAAAATAAAAAATTACTTTTATTGAAACATGTTTTATTACATTTTAAATAGAAAATTAAATTGGTTTATATAAAATATTTTATTTGAGATTTAATTTTTAAAATTTTATAACAAATTTGTGGTGACAATTTTTTGCTATTAACATTAATTTATTTAAACAATTAAAGTTATTAATAATTTATCTTATCAAATTAATTTTAATTTATAAAATATTAGAATTTCATTCATTTTTTTATTTTTATATTTTAACAATTTTTGAATAAATTTATATTTTCAATATTTTAAAATAAAACTATTTAAAATTAAAAGGATAAATATAGAAAAAATTAAAGTGAAGTGATAGTAATTTTTAAAAATAGGATTAATGAGATAAATATGAAAAATAATTAAAAATAAAAGAATAATATAAAATAAAAGATAAATTAGAAAAAAATAATTAAAAAAACACGAATAAATATTAAAAAAATTGGCTTTTTTGAAAAATCACTGAAAAATCATCGATTTTTTGGCAATTAATTGTCGATTTTCTTCCTTCCATGTGTGTGCGCTACCAATGTCGAGAATTCGTTGATAAATCAGTCCCAAACTGATATATCACCAATATTTTGATCATTTTGCCTTTTCATTTGATTGAGAAGCAAAAATCTATTCTATTGTTCTTTGAACTTCTTTAGTAGTGTCCCATCTAATGAGTTGAGGCAACATTCTTGGGCTCATTAAGGCCAATAGCTAAGAAAACAAATAGATTATCTTGCTTTTCCAAAATAGCATATGTAGGATTAATCACTTTAGTTCCCCTTCCTTGAGAAATCCTAAAGGAAGAATTATAGATTCTGAAATGAAGTTTGGTAGTCCATAACCTTTGATTACAACAAGAACCCAATATTTCTAAAAAAGATAGTTTTGATCCAACTTCATGGTACCAAGTTGATTAAGAGGATTGACTATTTGAAGAGTTGGAAAAATTAGAGATGGCTTTGTCACTTCAAATAGGGCAATGGTTTATGTGGAAGAGATTTACGCTATCAGTGATCAATAAGCTTTGATACCCTAATAGAGCATTGAATAATGTATTTACGGAGACAATCCTTGAAACCGTTTCTTGTGTATTGATGTTTCTAGAGAATTACATTATAATTAGATTATTTTGTATCCTTATAATAGATTGTGCTCGGATAGAATCAAAAAGTATGACATGATTTAACAAAGTGAGATTTCATTAATATATTTATATATTATCATTTTTGTTTCTACTATTCTGTCTATGTTTGTATTAAAATTTATCCGAGTATTTAAGCTTGTATCACTTTGTATTACATTCAAAGTAACACAAAAGATTTAAATCACGCATTCTTGTAAGTTGATGAAATATTCATAGTCGGTTCATGGGTTTAAATAATCAATTTGAAACTTTAATGCACTATATCCAAATTGGAGGAATGATTTGTTTTTGTCATAAAAAAGGTGGAGAACACGTGCAGTCAATTGAGGGCTTAGAGTAGCTTATTCCTGAATGACTTTGTCGAAAGATGAAAAACATGTGTAATTGATCAAAGGCCTAAAGTAACTTATTCTCACACGACTTTGTTGAAAGATGAAAAATACATGTATAGTTTTTCTGCGATTTCTCGGACATGTAGGAAGATTTTGTAAAACCTTTTTTCTCGTGTAGAGTCGTTTTTTTGATCAATTTGAAGTCTTTTTCATTGAATGGAGTCATCATTATTTATAAGTAAAACTAGAAAATTAAATTTGGAATCTCCAATATTTAGTTGCCAAAAAGGATATCTATTTTTAATTCTCTTTTGATTTAAAATTAAAAGATTTGATTTGATAAAAAAGATTAAATTTTATAATTTTCGTCATGTGTCACCTTTTGAATATATACTACCGGTGAAATGTGTGAGTCTCATTACATGTCAAGCCCAAATTTTGTTAAACAAAAAAGTTACAATTTCGAATACGAATCAACTTAGAAACAATTCAAACTAGATTTTAACCAATAAAAGTGTAGAAAATATGGTATGTTAGTATAATCTAAATTGTTTTTTAAAGTGTTTTCAACGAAACCGTAAATACGTGGCAGTAGAAATAAACAAAATAGGAAAACAGCTGTTTTTGTTTTCTTAAAGCTGTTTGGAACCCTAGAAGTTGAAAGAAAACAAAATATTATAACAAGAAAAGAGCAAAGAGTTTCAGTGCAGAAATCTTCCCTCTCTCTTTCTCACTCGGTCACTCTCACTCTAATGGCAACTGAGAACAAAGCAAACCCTAACCCTAACACTACGAAGAACAAGAAGAGGAGGCAACGCTATCTCCCCCACAACGTCCTTTCTCTCTCCAAATCTCTCTCTTCTTTTTTTTTTTTGCTTTTTTTTTTTTTTTAATTTTTTTTTTACATTTTTATTTAAGTTTCTTTCAATTTGTAATTTCATTTTTCTTTGGTGTTATTGTTTTCCTCAGAAACCAGTGAAGAAAAAGGGTGGATACCCACTACGCCCAGGAGTGCAAGGCTTCTTCATCACTTGCGACGGTGGCAGGGAACGCCAAGCTTCTCGTGAAGCCCTCAATGTTATTGATTCCGTACGCCCTTCATTCTCTTTTGTTTTTGCTCTGTTTGGTTCCGAGAAAATGCTTTCTTTTTATACTTTTCATATCTGATGTGTTTGGACCCTGAGAGAGTGAGGTTAATTCCACTCAATTGAGCGTTATGCAACTGTTTTGGAGGCCGTATAAGATGAAAATATGTTATTCAGACTTCCATTTTCTTTTCCTTTCTCTAGTTTTCTCGGAAAAACTAAATATCAACAAATTTTTACATGAAACTCTATGATAAATTTCATCGAACACCTCACAAGCAAGTATTCAGTCAATTTGTATCAATTGGAATATAAAAATGGGGAAATAGAGGCACTGAGCTAATGGTGCAGGCCCAAGAACTTATAGTGGTTTGGCCCCAAGCTTACATCCACTTTCAGGTCACATACTGATACTAGTTCATTAATCGAATAAATTTTACCTGATTCACCTAAAACGAGTACAATTATTATTCTTATTTTTATTTTTTATTTTTAAGATTCACCCAAAACCTATCAACATTGCTGAGCTTTATCAAGATCTGTCAAACTGAATGAATTCAAATCAATTTGTAAACAAATAATTAAACATTCCCCTACAAGCAATAACCTCTTCCTTGGCTTGATGTCGATGAGAGTCTTCCAAGAGTCATCCACAAGCTTTCCTTCTTGCCCACTAAATGTTCTCAAAACAATCAGGGTATTACTCACATGTTGATAGGCATTACTTGTATCAACACTAGATTAGAGGAGTCTATGAGAGATTTTGCTATCTTGATATTATGAAATCTTCCTCAAGTCTCTCTAAAAATTTTGATCGCAAGATCTCAATAAACAACCCTATGTGAAGGCAATTTATAAAGAGGAAGAGTGCTCCACCAATGACTGCAAACAGTTTGTCAAAGGCAGTGTCCTACACAAAGCAGGTTGACTTATGACCTGTCAGATGTAAAAGAATGGAAAATTAGAGTCCAGTCAACCCAAGCCATGGCTTGGTTCAACCCAAAGAGGTGGTTTGGTAAACCCCTCCATGAAGCTGGGTTGACCCTACCAAGTGTTGGGCCTCATATGGCTGACACCCCAAGATCGGGTTGACTAGACTCATTATTTTTTTATTTTTTATTTTTTTCCTTTTTGGTTTCCAAGAGGACTGGGGACTTGTTCCAAAAATCAAAGTTCTTAAAATGCAACGGTTTCACTGCTAAGTTCACCTTAGCATACTAACAAAAAAAACTGAAAACAAAGTGTATGAGCTAAATGAGCAACTAAAACTCAGCTTCTATAGTAAACAATGAGGTGACCTTCAAGACTTGGAAAACCTTCGAAGAACTTAGTTCTCTAAAAGCTGAGCAGTGTACACACACTCAATTTCAAAATAAACCAAATATACTTAGGTAATTGCTGATAAAACATAAGGCGCTCTGCCTTCTCAAAAATGAAAACACTTTTCTAGTGTTATGCAGTTTTCCTTTTGATTGGTAGTGAAGGAGAGGAAAATGATAAACAAATCACTTGAAAGTGTTTGGATAAATGATGGAAAGCAAGGAAACTGCTGAAAACAGCAGGAGAAATGAGTCGGTATTTAAGTAAATTTTCAGCATTTTTGTTTCCTTTGCTTTATTTTTTCCTAAATCTGTATGGAACCTTAAATTCCAGTCCATGGAATTTCATTCAGCAAACTTTAGACCTATGGGATAGCATATTGTAATAGAATTACTATAGAGAGATTCCTATTATAGATTTGTTGTTTACTGGCTTATAAAAATATCAAATGTTTTAAATATGATAGCAGTGAATGAATGGTGCGTTCATTGCAATCAAGTTTTTTGCTTATAAAAGCACTGAAAGTTATTTAATTCCTTTCATTTCTTTTCTCCTGTGTAATATCTTTTCCCATCAGTCCCCATTCTGAATAGAATGTTGGAGATTCAGCTCCATCAATTTCTGCATAAAAGAAGTCATCTTTAACATTTTTGTGTTGTTCTTAATGTTCTTATGATTCTTTGATTATGACATCAACTGTAGTTTGCATTCAATTCCAAAAGTTTAATTCCATAGTGGTCACCTTATGATTACTTTCATGTCTAAAGTTTGATTAAACACTGGAAAACATTTCTTTTAGTTTGGATCTCCAACTAGGTAATGTATATTGGTTGCTGTAAGCATTGCAAGAGAGAGCTTTACTGAATATGCTGTTCCACTTATTTGTTTGTTGGTTTTTCTTTTCCTTTTTTTGCTTGTGTATGTGGAGTCTAATTATATATCCTCATCATGCCGATGATTGTTTTGTTTTGCAGTTTTTTGAAGAGTTAGTACATGGAAAGGATTCAGGCGTGAAGCTTTCCATGTTACCTAATAAACCTTTGAACAAAAAGATTAAATTCTCATATTCTGATTCGGGTAGTGATGATGATGATGATGATGACATTGATGATGAGGAGGATAAATCAAATCTCCATAGAGAAAAAGATGCTAATGATGAGAATCCATCAAATGAAAAGTCACATCCGCAGAAAAATGATGATGTATGTCGTGAAAATCAAAACAAAGAAAAGGCAGATGATAAAACACAGGGTGGTAATGAAAATCAAGAAAATGATGCTGATGGCGAAAAGGCAGATAAGAATACAGAGGATGGTAATGAAAATCAAGAAGTTGATGCTGAAGAGCCATCGGCAAAAAAGCAATGCCTAGAAACAGATGCATCAAAACATATAATCCATGAGAAAACTGAGGAAAAGTCCATTGATAAGTTAATTGAAGCCGAACTCCAAGAACTGGGAGATAGAAACAAGGTAAAATTAGCAGAGCCGCTAAAATTTGCAACATTATTTTATTCTTTTTTAATCTACATGTTCAGATTGGCCTGACACCTAACCTTATTTAGTCCGAATTGCTCTTTAGCTTATTTGTGTGGTATCTCTTATTACATATATATACTCTGTGTGTGTATGTGTTTATCATACTGATGAGCAGTCACATCTTATTTTTTATATCAGCAGTAACCACTACTGGATTTACTGTGGCCATAAAAGCTTTATGTATGAGATTATTATGATGATTCAATTGTTGGCACAGCATTGAATTGTTAAATCTTACCACTATGTTATGATCTTGATTTAAAAATGTGTTCTCTGCTAAATATTTGAAATGAAAAATACAAATATTCAAACTTACTACTAATTCTTCTTGAATTCTCTTCTTCAGTTGATTGTCCATATTAACCATGATTGTCTATGACAAGTTACTTTTTATTACTAATTCTTCTTGAATTCCTTGTTGAGTAGATTAGCCATATTAACCGAGCCTCTCCATGACAAACCACATTTCTTGAAGCTGTGAGTGAACATAGGGTGTACTGTTTATGGGCAGGTTTAAGTTTTCAGCATATGGTAAGACTTGTTGGTCCAGTGGCATCCAAGGGGCTTGCCATGTGACCTCAGTTGAAAGCAAGGGTTAGTTTAGCTGGATTAGCTTGTAGGTGAACTTAATTGAAAGGTCATGGGGGCTTTTTATTTCCAAAGAGGGAAATCAATGGGTGCTTCTCTGGTGTATTAGCTTGTGCTGAAGTTCTTAGATTTCACTAAGAAAAGAAAGGAAAGAAGAATGACGTTGGTGCCATATGTTTTTGTTTTATCAAATTATCAACCTTTCTTTTTTATGGCTCCTTTTCCCACTGTTGTATGGCTTCTTTTCCATTTTGTATGAACTGAAAAGTGTGGTTTCCACCTCAAATTTTGGACTATTGACAAATTTGATCCTGTTTTAACAGAGGCGTTTTGGCAACCTTGATTCGGGCTGCAATGGTCTTGTCTTTGTACAAATGCGTAGAAAAGATGGAGATCCTAGCCCCAAAGAAATCGTGCAGCACATGATGACATCTGCCGCCTCAACAAGGAAACACATGTCAAGGTCCATATATTTTGCTTACTTGTTTGGTTAAACATTTGAAAGTGCTCAAGCAAATGGCTTCAGCTAGCTAAAACATGCATCGGTTTTGGTATATAGGTTCATCCTAAGAGTATTGCCAGTTGAAGCAACATGCTATGCTTCAGAAGAAGAAATTTCGATAGCAATTAAACCTCTTGTGGAGCAGTACTTTCCAGTTGAAACTCAAAACCCAAAAAAGGTTTTACTATTTCTTTACTCTTGCCTTTCCTTGTATTACCTGTTTGTGACAAATAAATTTCAATAAGTCTGTAATGCTACTAAAGTGTGATAATTTTGCTCTAAAATATGTCTAACTGGACTAATTTTTGAAGGAGTTCACCAAGTATCTTCCCTTTTCTTTTATGATGAATTAACTTTTCCATATTTCCTCAATGTTGCCAAAACAAGAACCTTTTAGCAAACTAGGAATTGGCATGCCAAATGTAGCTAGTGCCAATTCTTCCATTTCATTTGAACCGAGTTAGGGCATTGGTGGTTCCTAGAACATACAAGAACATGCTTGCTTGAGGGTATGTTGTAAGTTGGGAGTGCAAGGGCCGTTGGCATTGGGAGGACATAGGTTCTGAATACAATTAATATGAAAATGATAAAGTTCATTAAGAGATAAACAATCAGTTTTACAAGTGGTGGGGGGAGCCGCGGGGGGATATTGGAAATTTTTATTAAAGCCTCTTTTGCCATGGACATGTACAATAATTTGATAGGAAAGGTAACAATATAACCGTGCATATGTTAATATGATAGAAAAGTTAGTTCTTTGCTCAAAATACCAACCGGAACCCAAGTTGGGTCTTGGGGATGATGGGCCAACACAACACAGCAAGTTTAAAATTATCGTGTCATGAAGACAGTCTCTGTAACTTGGTCTCATCTGCTTTGCAGTTTGCTGTATTATATGAAGCTCGCTCAAATACTGGTATTGACAGGATGAAAATCATTAATTCTGTTGCAAAATCAGTTCCTGGACCTCATAAGGTTGATCTTAGCAATCCTGATATGACAATTGTGGTGCAAATTGTTAAGGTGAAATTCTACTTTCCCTGCTATAATCACAACTTGAATATTTCTTGATCTCATGGTATAATTTTATCAGGTTTGAAGCTTTTTTTTTTCTTTTCTTTTTTTAAACTGTGACAAAGCCCAATTATTTGCTTTCGTTGAATTCTGACAGACCGTGTGCTTGATTGGGTTCCTTGAGAAGTACAAGGAGTTGGCCAAGTACAACCTGAGGCAGCTTACATCACCAAAATAGCCGGGCTTAAGAAGTGAGGCATTTCATAAGTTTTGGCTTGGAAACTATATACCAAGAGTTTAAAAAGTGAGACCAGTTTTTGGATTGGTTGAGGACCAGTTGTTTTTATGTATTTTGTCACAATTTATGATATAAATTGCTGCTTCCCATGCATGGAAAAAAAGCTTGGAACGTTTAGAAACACTTGGACAACTTTTCTAAATTCTACGTGCTCTACGTGCTGTCCTCTTCAATTCTTGATGGAGAATTCCCATATGATTTGAAGAATGAATGTTTGGGACATGAATTATATGTTATTTGGATGATAGGCCCAACACTGTAGTTTGTGGTGAAGGTTGCATAGGAGAAAGTTAAAAGTAGTAGCAGAGAAATTCAAATGCAAATGAAATGAAGCCAATGTCAAATACGCCAACATTACTTATAATAAGAAGATTTTGTTGTCTGCAAATGGGCCAACAAGAAGTTTAGGGATGAAGAGAAAAAAAATTAAAGGAATTAAAGGCACACTAAAAAAAAAAAAAAAAAAGACTGAAAATTGTGTGGTTGTGTTTCCTCTTCTACACTTCTTAAACTGCCTCAAACTGCCTTGTATAACTTCATCACCATCTTCCTATACTCTGCAAAAGAAGGAAAATTCCCCATTACACAACTAGAACACAACAGAAAACCCAATTTGAAGCCTCTATGTTATAGGTAAAAAATCATTGATTTTTTACACTGAATACCTTCTTGATTGCTCCATAGAGCTGCTGCTTGAGTGTTGAGAGGTGAGCTTATGTTGGGCTCTGAAATTGATTTTACAATTAGAATATTAGCCACATTTTTCAAATGGGTTCTGCAATTAAAGCACACACCTTCAAAATAAACTGATTTTTTTTTTTTTTTTTGGTTTTACCTCCCAGCAGGCTCTGGATGGATAGGAGGATGGTTCTCACATCATAAGCAGATGACCATTTATCCTAGAAGAACAAAGTTGCAGACAAGAAAGGCCCATTACTCTCCATATGCACAAAAAAACAAAGCTAAAAATCAATGAGAATGGGGAGTTTATAAATGATTGATACCTGAAGAATATCCAAGCAGATGTTGCCATAAACATCGACATTAGGATGAAAGCAGCCTGTTTCAAACTTCACTTTGGGAGGCTTAAAGGGGTAATCGGTAGGGAATGAAAGCGAGAGCTTATACTCAGTTCCTTCAAATACTGTGTCTTTGCTTCCATTGATTGTGCCTTTCCAGCAGAAGATGTTGTCTTCTTCAGGAAATGCTGATATTCCACCATCACCACTCATCTGTATTTCAACATCCCATAACTTCAGAAAGCAGTATTGAGCAAATTTCTCGAGAAAAATTAAAAGGTGCTGTTTGGTTGATTAGAAAATGGAAGAAATGAACACCAGTGAAAATCTGGGATAATATTACTTTCTCCATCCACGTGTGCCCCAAATGGGTATACTTGGCTTTGTTGATTAGGGTTTTTCAAGATTGATAGAAAAGAAAGAAAAGGAAAAAAGGGTTACTACTCCGGAATTGTCAAAGAAAATTCGGATCCTGTTTGGTTGGTAAGAACATGGAAGAAAATAACAGGAGGGAAAATCTTGGAAAAATAATTAATCCTTCTCCAATCGGCTGAGCTGAATATGGATATACAATATATTTGCCGTGATTGACTTGGGAGTTTTCACCTTCTTAGAAACAAAAACGTTAGGAAACAAGATTTTCCAGGTCTTTTCCTCTGTTTTCCCAGGAAAAAAAGGGGCTTCGGAATTTACAACAAAAACCAAAAAATAAATAAATTGAAAAGAAAAGAAAAGAAAAGGTGCATTCAAAATTCTCACCATTAGGGCCATCAGCTCAGATTGCAACCTGTTTTACAAAAACAGAAACACGAAAGATATAATCAGAAATCCCATATTCACCAAGACCCAATTTAAAAATCCAAGAAAATCCAGAAATAAAAGATAGAAATAAATAAGAAGACCCACAGAGAATCAATACCAAAAGATATTACCTTTTAAGCACAGACTGCGTATCAACGCTCTTGGCCGGCGGCAGAGGCTGCTTGGTGGCGGCGACGGCCGGGTTGTTGTTGTTGTCTTGGTAGCCGTTGTTAACAGTAGTCATTCTCCTTCTTCTGATGAAGATGATGATGATTCCGACACAGAGAATACAGAAAGCGAGGGAGGCTAACAACAGATGATCAGAAGAAAGAAGAAGAGAAGAGGCCTCTGAATTACTGGGGGTTTCCTCTTCTCCTTCTTCCAAGAATTCTAGAGAGAGAAATAGAGAATTGTAGAGAGAGAGATGATGAAGAAATTATGAATTTAGGATTCGATACAATAGGGTGACTATTTAAAAAAGAAATGAAGAAAGGGTTTTTCGAACGTTAGAACGATGGCTCACCGACCATGCCCCAACGGCTAGTTTGTATTTTGAATTCGTGTATCCTGCTAATGTGCGCCCAATGCGTTCTCGCCCGCCGAATCCTATTAAGTTCTTTTTATAAGATTTGGATCATGGATGTTATTAAGGTACTTATTATTATTATTATTATTATTATTTTAGGTGTCAACATTTATTTTCAAGAAATAATTAGGGAAATTTTTTAAAACTATATTTTCCTAATTTTAGTTATATAATCAACAACAATATTTGCCTTTTTATATTTTCAACAAATTATTCTCAATTCACTTTCGCGAACGATCGTGGATCTTAATATTTAAAAAAAATAATATTCTCACACAATAAATACGATATCATTCGGTTTTTCCTTTGGTTAATGAATTGATTGATTAATAAATTAAAGAAGTTGGTTAGTTTGTTAATAAACTTGTTAAACTAATTAAAAGATGATTAAGAGTGAGGTTTCTCTCTAGTATTTTCTAGTAGTTTATAAGTTGGCAACCTAGCGGGTGTTTGGTTAATTATCTTAATAACTTAAAGTGACTTAATAACTTAATTTAAGTTATTAAATAAATTAAGCACTTTTAATAAAATAACTTAATATCATAAAAAATTTTAAGTATTAAGTTAAAATAATTAACTTATTCTTAATCCCAGTTTTTTTTTATATTAATTCCGATCAATGAAGATAAATTTGTCAATTTAATAACTTAAAATAATTTTTAAGGTAATTTTACCAAATAACTTTAATACTTTAAGTAAAAAATAAGTAATAAGTTTTAAATTAACAATTTAAGAACAATTTAACTTAAAATCAATTTCAGTGATTAAATAATAAATATTAAATTTTATCAAACACTCACTTACTTAATTACTTGTTTGAGTGAATGAGTGAGAGTTCAACAAATTTTATTAATTTACTTGGTTGCAACAAATGCCATTTGCTATCTTAAAATTGAATTAGAATGGGGTTGAAACAAGTGTGAGAATCCAATTAATTATGGGACACTTAAAAGTGTTTCAAAACTGAACATTTGACAATAGCTTCTTAAGGATAATAACAACTAGATTTACTCTCCGTTTTTGAGAAAAATTGGAATGTATATGACAAAACCTTTTTTGAGGAAAACCTAAGACTCAATTGAAGGAAACCAAGGAAGAAATTGAAAGTTAAAGATAGTTAAGTTGTTGTAATAGATGGTATCCAAAAACTTTGTTTTAATTTTTATACAAAGCTGAACAAACATATTTAGTGTTTAAAATAAATTGATATATGAAGTTATGAGAATTCTGGTTATGGTTATATATAACACTTGAATATGGGAAATTCTGAATGAAACTTGTTACTTATGATTGATATATACTCTGTTCTAATGAACTATAATCTATTTTGTTGGTATTAACTTGTTGATTCATCATGAGTGACGTAGAGAGTGCTAAAAGTACCGATATATCTTATTGTAAGGCACCATGATAGGTGGTCTAAAAGGAAGGTAAAAAGCAATAGGAGGAATGATTCCTATACAAAAGTCCTTTAAAAAAGAAGGGTAAAGTACTAGACCCAAAACATCCTTGGAAAAGTGCCTCAAAATACTTTATATACTGCTATAACTGTTATAGTTCATGTTGACACATTTTATTTGAGGGACTTGGGTTTTAGATTCATAAGTGTGCATAAGGGCATTTTAGGAAAAGTGCAATATTGCATTGAATTTTATGAATTGTCCTTTTGGACTTGACTAATTAATCAATTAGAGCTAATTAATTAATTAGGATTCAAATGGGCTAAATCTTGTGCTTAGATCCATGTAAGGAGTGATCGGATGGAAGAGCATCGGGTAGACAAGCTTCATAGTGTTTTCTATAGTTTCAAAATCTTCCTCAACAACTTCATCGATTTGGAATTGATTTGGGAACATCGAAGGTTTGAGTTTTTACTTCTAGATCTATGTTTATTATTGGTTTTTGATGCTATATATTTTTGTTACAATAGATCTAGAGAAGCCTATGATAGAATGCAGGCACCATACGAGATATTGAGCCAGGTAGTATAGTAATTCGATGTTCCCAATGTAACTATCCTCCTCTTACACAAATGTCATATGATGTTCTTCATTAAGTCCAAGGAGAATTTGAAATAGGCACATGAGAAACGCTGCGTTTCCCATTCATGGAGAGCTAGTGGGCAAGACTTAAGATATCTATGTTTGACATGTTCGTACTTATAATTAATATTATCAAAACTTCGTGTCTTAATACCAATGTTTTCTCCAATAATATGAGATACTTTCATCTAACTATGACATACCATTACAATGCAGTGTATATAAATTGTTAATTTTAATGAAAGTAAATATTTAATGTACTTTAATATCAAGTGTACACTTACAAAAATCATATTTCTTATTAGTGCACATGATATTATTATCGAAATATATATATATATTGCTATGTATACTATTATTATTATTTTTTAAAGTTTTTCCTAATATTTTCATGGGGATCAATTTTCGTTTCATAGATATTTGCTAATGTATCTTAATATATCCATGCAAACCGATATTTTCACCTTTGCTTATAATAAACCTTGTCTAAGCCCTAAAACCATATATATACATATCTATGATTGGATATATTTTGTTAATATATTTTGAATTTTTTTCAAATATATTGATACATTACCATGTATATTAAGTAGTTTTTCATTCATGGGACTCCATAGTTCATCATAATGTACCTACTTTATATCAACATGTTTTATTTTAAGTTGACATATATACTTTGGGCAAATACCTACTTTTTTTTATTTTATAGATGAACAACCAATTATGGATGTTGAGAAAGTTTTGTTATCACATCTAATTAGAAGGATACTCGAGAGTTTAGTCCTCTTCCCTATGCATGGGAAAGGGAAAAGGTCAACTCCATTTAGTTAATGAAAATAGCCTTCTCAAAACCTCCATAGTTCGTGGAAGTGACCTCTCAAGGCTTACATAGTTCTTGCATATAAAGAAGATGATCTCTTAGATCCTTTATGGGTTTAATCTAGTTGAAAAAAGGTATCACATTGGGACCTTTTCATAAGGATGGTGCCAACTCCATGGATAGGTAAGTCTACATTGAATTCCCTGAGTAAGACTAGAGTTAAGGCACCACTCTCCTCCAAAAATGCCAATAAGCATTCCTCCAAGCTTATTATTCTTTGTTAGCTCTCATTTTGTCTTTGTACTCTCTTAAAAACATTCAACTTGGTACGCAATACCATGATGTTATTTAGGAATGGTATATAGACTTAGGTGGTGTTTAATTTTTGGTTAAATAGAAAAAGATAAAATATTTGGCTTTTTCTATTTAGTTAAAAATAACATATTGATATCAACCAATATAAATAAAGTAAACTTATTGATTAGCTAAAAAACAAACACCACCTTAATTTACCTTGATGTTAGACTTAAGTTGCATGGTTAAGTACTTGGGATTATTCAATGGTATTAATTGAGTGAATGGAACCAAAGGTTCATTGAGGCAAGTGCATTGCCTAACATTTAACTTGCTTTGATTAGAATGAGGTGAGGTAGACACTTTGCCATTACAAGACCTATTACTATTACATGAATCATTGTAATCAAGTTCCACATATTATTGTCGATGTATTAGGCATCAAGGTCAAGGATTAACCTAATTCAAGTCTAGGCCCCTTAAGCCTGTAAGCCTGAAGAGCTCTTCACACCTATTGAATGAGGTTTGGTTTCATGACAAGTCTACTCCTTCCTTAACAAAGATTTTTGAGTCCAACCAATTGGGCTCCGTCTTTGGATTTCATAAAATAATTTGCTTTTCAAAATTGATATAAAATAATTAAATTTAGGTTTTATTTAATTAAGTGGGCGTTTGGTAAAATAACTTAATAACTTAAAGTGACTTAATAATTTAATCTAAGTCATTAAGTAAATTAAGTATATTTGGTAAAATAACTTAATAGTATGACTTAAAGGAAAAAACAACTTTAAGTAATAGATAAAAACAATTAACTTATTTTTAAGTCCACATATTTATTTTACCTTTTTACTCCTATTTGCTTTAATTTCTTCCACGATCTCCTTTACTACTCCATGACCTTTATTATTACTTGACTTTTTTTTACCCTATTTATAATTTATGAATATAAATATATAAATTTGATGATTTAAAATAAATTTTATCAAACAATTTTAATACTTAAACTGATAATTAAGTAATAAGTTTTATAACAATAACTTAAGTATAATTTAACTTAATGTCAATTCGACTCATTAAGTAATAATTATTAAGTTTTATTAAATACCCTTATATTTTTTGAAATTTTTTGTTGATTCAAATTTTTCCTAAAAAAAAGAAAAGAAGGAAGAAAAAGAGAAGAGAAGGAAAAAGTAGGAGATTTAAATATGAAATATTAACGAAAAAGAGACTAAATAATCCCTATATACAAAAAAAAAACTTTCATTTGTAAAAATTATAAATATAACCTTAATTTTTTATATTTTTATTTTTACACTTATTTATTTATTTTTTAAATTGTTTGGATGTGAAATGAAGATAAATTTAAGATTATTCTAAGTATATAAGTATTTTTATCCCTTTTAAAGCATGTTTCGAAAATTACTTTGCAAAATTAATACAAGAAATCTTCAATTTTATCCACCATCACTTTACAGGTTGGACTTTCAAAAGGTCAGGAAGTTGCCACGTTGGCAGCACATAAACCATCCACATCATATTCCACCACAAGATGCCACGTCATCTTCAAAAGACAATGCCACGTAATCTTCAACGATTAACCGATAGCCATAATAGGATAAGTGGAGTGGATGAGGGTGGTGAAAGGAGAGGGGGAGATTGGAGAATAGAAAAGAGAGAGAGATGGCGGGAGCTTCACTGCATTTGAACAGCACAACCGTACTCGCTAGCCTTCAAGAGAACCAACCTAGGGTTCATCTTCCAGAGAAGACGACGAATCGTCGAGTCCTGGTTTTGGGAGGAACGGGTCGGGTTGGTGGGTCCACCGCCATTGCTCTCTCCAAGCTCTGCCCTGACCTTCGGATCATCGTGGGTGGTAGAAACAGGTAAAAATAAATAAATAAATAAATAAAAGGAAATGAAAACCTATGATTGTGTTTGGTTGCCGAGAAAATGTAGGGACAGGAAAGGATTAGTGAAGGAAAATTTTTGAGTCTTGTGTTTTAATTTTGATAGAACCGGTATGAGGCATTGAGGATAATTCCATTAAGTGGTAGAAACAGGTAAAAGGGGTACCTGTTCTTCTTTTTTGATGCCTAGAAAATGGAGGGGAAAAAAATAATATAAGGTTTTGATTCTCGTGTTGTCTGTTTGGTTTCTAGGCGGAACACAACAATTAAAAAGCCTCACCCTCTTTTTGGCTGCTGAGAAAATGAAGGAAAAGAATAGATCAGAAAAAGAGAATTGTGAAATCTTGTGTTTTATGTTGCTTTAGTTTTCAGGTTGTAGAAGCAGGTAAAAGGAGGATGCATTCTTTCTGCTTGTTGTGGGCAAATGTGGGGGAAAAAGAAAGTCATTTAAGATTTTGGTTCGGTTGTTGTTTGTTGGTTTCATTTCTGAGAAGAATATGATAATTGGAAGCATTTCCCTCTGTTTGGTTGCTAAAAAAGTGATGGAAAATGAGAAGAAATATAAAGGAATTTCCTGAGTTGTATGTTTTGTGTTGGTTTTGTTTTAATAAAGTAGCATGAGGTTAAGGCTCTCTGGTGGTAGAAAAAGCTAAAAAACTGTTCATTTTATGTTGCTGCGAAAGGAAAAGAAAAGGAAAATTCTAATTCTTGTGTTTTATATTACTTTAGTGTAAAACTAAAGAAAACAAAAAATTATAGTCTCTTTGACTCCTAAAGAAATGGAGGAAAAGGGAAAAGAATTTAGGTCTGGTTTCTAAGGAGAATGTGATAATGGATATGATTGTGAGGAAACCTAACCCTCTGTTTTCTTGGCAAGAAAATGAAGGAAAAGAAAATAAAATTGTGAGCCTATTGTCTTATCTTGCTCTAGTTTTAATTCTTGAACTACGAATTTTCTTAAAAGCTTAAGCTTATAGGATTTGAGTTCACAATGTATATCATGTTTTTAATACCCTTCCTCATGTGCGGCCCCATACTAGTATGGGGAGAGACACATAGGCCCATAGACAAACAACCACAATTAGCCTTTTTTTTGGATTTACACATGAGCTTAATAAGAAGCTCAAACAGATGACCTTCCATCCAATGAG
The DNA here is from genome assembly GCA_030254885.1 of Vitis rotundifolia. Lineage (NCBI taxonomy): Eukaryota > Viridiplantae > Streptophyta > Magnoliopsida > Vitales > Vitaceae > Vitis > Vitis rotundifolia. The sequence continues at coordinate 12,182,525 of CM058156.1, forward strand.
GCTCTAATATGATATTGAACAACAAATTTTCTAAAAGTTTAAGCTTGTATAATTTGGGTCCACAATGTATATCATGCTTTTTAATATTCATAAAACTAGGAATAGAATGATTCTATCAGGTGGATGCTGCGAAGAATGATTCAAGGTGTTAACTGCTGTTTTTTGAATTTGAATTTAAGATGCTTGAATTTCTCTCTTATACTTAGTTGAAGGATGTAACATGGATATTTTTGGAATGAAACTGGTTGCAAAAGGAAAGGTTGATCACTGTAATAATATAGATGAAGATGAACTGAATCTCATTTTTCCAGGTGTTGGAGTGCTAATATAATTCATTCTGTGAATAGTGATTCTTTGGTTAATTTGCAAGAGAACCACAAAAAAGGAAATTAAATAAAAAAAGAAAAGAAAAAAAGAAGTAAAGGACACATGGCTATGTGCGAGGGGGAAGACGATAATCAAAAGCTTTACCAATAGTTGAGATTGAGACTGCTAGATTGTGGATTTTCTATAAAACCCATAAAAGAACTACCCTTGGCAAAGTCACTTCCAAAGTTTTTAAGAGCCCACACTAAAAAAGAAATGCTTTCCAAATTTCCAAGATCCTACTCTAACAACAAGAGCTTCATAAACAATGTTCCAACTTGCACTTCACAAGGGGACCCATTGCCGATCTCTTATAAACCAAATTTCTTAAAAAGGAATATCCCAAAAAATAGCTTTAAAAAAATAAAAGATACTTTGGGAATTTGAGATAATTGTTATGTAGATGCTTTATTGCTCCATTCTAGTTTGAGGTTGAGCACATGCATGTTTGCTAAATCTTTTGGATGTGATGTTCACACCTGTCAACTATTGGCTTTCAATGCCTTGTAATCATACCCAGAAATGGAATAAAATATAAATTTTCAAACCCTTCCTTGCAGCTTTCCTTTTGTATGGCATAAAAAAATGATTCATGAAGATGGACTATCTTAAGTCATCTGAAATTCTTTATGTTTACACCTGTAGATGTTAAATTGTCTAAATTGTGTGTTACGGCAGGGAAAAAGGTGCTGCTATGTTGGCTAAACTTGGAGAGAACTCGGAGTTTGCTGAAGTCAACATCGATAATGTGAAGTCATTGGAAGCAGCTCTAAATGGTGCTTGGATTCTTCTAATAATTCTAAATTTTTAACAAAGGTCATTTTAGTGCCATGAAATTTTAGGAGTTTGGTTGGCTACCTATGGTTTTGAATTTGTGAATTTTTATGATTTAATCATACTGTCTTTTTCCTAAATTCTTTGTCACTTTTTCTATATTCTAGTGCATTTGATTGTCTATTATGTTAATGAAAGTTTGTAACTGTATCCATAAAATTGTGGAATCTATAGATCCGCTGCCATGGATCCTTTATTTCTCTGCCATACCCCAGATTTCATGGATTTGTACATAGCTGATGTCTGACCTTTGATAAATATTGTATTACATGGGCTGTGTATTTGATTCTATGATTGAGTTGATTGGAATTCTTTTATGCATTTTTTAATGAAGTTTTTGATTCCCCATTCTATTTTGATTGTAAGGATACCTATATATAATGGGAAGTTTTTAGTGGGGTCTTTTTGCTTCTTGAAATAAATTTTCCTTTCCTTTTGAACTACTTAAATTGATCATATAACAAGACAGTGGGAACTTCAAACAAATATAAAATACTTTAGAATTGAAAGCTTTAGTCATTCAACTCCCAGAGACATCCCTATATTCTGGAATTGGTTAATGCACAAGTATAGTGAGTGCATATCTCTGCTGATATTTCATTATGACTGTAAAAGATATTTCATAAGTTGTTTTCTTCATGAAGTTGAAATTGAATCACAGCTTCTCATTTATGACAGGGAGCATCATCTTTTAGCTCAATTTACAAATGTGATACTTGGCCTTAGGGGAGAAAAGAAGTAAAAAGAAAGAAATCCTTCCCCTACACTTGCTGGATATGTATCAATGATCACTAGCCTGGAGGGATATCATAACAAAGGAAAACCCCTTATTTAAAGAGAAGTGTGTGTATGCAATTCTATGAGCTATATATCCATATCATTTAAAAAGAAGCATTTTTATGTTCAATTCTATGAGTTGCATATGAATGTTTCCATCATCAATATACAACAGAAATAAAAAGATTCTGTTATGACTATAAAGTCTGGTAGACACTATGGGGGCCCATATCCTAGTTACTTAAGCTTTTAAGAAAGTTGGTAGCTTAACATGGTAGTAGAGCAATGGCCAACTAGGGGTCTTGAGTATGAGTTTCTTCTATTGTTTATTCCCCCATTCTATCTGTATTCCATAACTGCTAGTTGTCTCTCCACAAGCTGGAGCTTAACAAAAAATGATTCTGCCTTAAGGGTAAATAAATTCATTTGGAACCAGAGGTTCCAATATTATCCTAATATCCATTTTGTTGCCTACACATCCTCAGTTCTTCATTCTTATTACTGTTTGTCTTTCTTGTTTTCAAATTTTAATTTCCTTTTCAAGAACATTTTTACACTATTTAGATTCAGGTTCATTATTTTGAATGATTTAAGTTCTTAAAATGAAAATTTTTTTATTAGCATTTTGTGGCGACTTCATGACTTACAACCACAACTTTTTCATTCTTAGAACATAGCATGACAAGAATGGGATGGTAAAATTATAATTCACACCCATAAAATGAAGGATTTTATTCATTTATTTTCCAAAAAAAGAAAAATGGAACAATCTTGATTGTAATGCTGGGAAAATCAAAAGGTGATGGACATAAAACTACATGTTCTTAGGGATTTCAGCCATTTTTAGTTTCCTGTAATAGCATCCTTCAAGCTTCTTATAACTTCCAACACTGAAACTATATCAGCTCCTTTGCAGATGTGGATCTTGTAATTCACACTGCTGGACCTTTCCAGCAGGCAGAGAAGTGCACTGTACTGGAAGCTGCTATAGAGACCAAGGTGAGGAAAAGTGTGTTTTCTGCAAATGAATTATTAGGCATATGTATAACATTGTCTTATCTAGCTATCTAATTTTTGTGTGTGTTTGTGTTATTATTACTAAAAAAAATGTTTTAATGTCCTGACAGACAGCATATGTTGATGTTTGTGATGATACAACCTACGCATGGCGTGCAAAGTCCTTATTGGAAAAAGCATTATCTGCAAATGTTCCAGCCATAACAACTGGTGGAATTTATCCAGGAGTGAGCAATGGTGCTGTTATACACATATTTATCACAATTACTTAGATATACACCTAGCAGAACAATTAATTAAACTAAATAAAACTGCTTAACCTAGATCAAGACTTATAACTATGAAACTAAAACCAGTTAAACACTTTGTAACAGATCTATGTGTTACCAAGGAATGGACATGCGTGGTGTTTTCTGATTTGTCTTCAGATCTATGAGTATCATATATGGGTAGCACACATTACTTCGAACAATTGTCTTGGCTCTGTGTGCCCCACTGTTGTAATCAACAAATTGCATTTAATGTTGGATTTGTAGCTCCTTATTCCAAAGTTGAGTCTGTAATATCTTGAATCATGGTCTATTAAAAGGAAATCACTTAAATTGTCTTTTTATGTCTTTGGTTGGCATGCATTACTTGGGGTACTCAACTAAAACTTAATAGTGCCTCATTGAATTATTTTGACGTTGTCTGTCTGAGTTTCTACACAAATATCTTCATGTCAGGGTTTGCCTGAAAGTTTTATGTTCCTGCCAACCTGAGATAAGCCTCTTCTGTTTATATAAGGCCTGGCTGAATTATAAGTTACAGGCTTACATCTCAATATTCGCATTTAATTTTGAAGTAAAGCCAGATTTTTTGTTTATGTTTGTTTTGTTTTTGTTTTTTTTGTTTTTTTTAGAATAATGAAAAGCTTCTCTAATCTGCTGCCATGCTTCTTTCATTTGGATTTCAAATGTTAATTCCTTATCTGACTGTCATTCCAGTAATGGCAGCAGAGCTAGTTCGTGTTGCAAGAAGTGAAAGCAAGGGCAAGCCTGAAAGGCTAAGGTGATCATTCCAAATTATTTCTTGATTGCTGCTCCAAGACTTGTTTCCTTGTTGAGTTATGTAAGTGATATCTGAGAAGTAACAACAATGAAAATTTCACTATTATCATTAACTGCTACATTAAACTTAAAAAGGATACATGAATTTAACAGCAGCAATAAAAATGAGGAGTTTGATGTACTTGTGAGTTGAATTTTTTATCCCTCCCTTTCTGGAAAAAATGAACACTTGGTGCATGCAACTCTTTGAAAACTTGAAGCATGGAACATTAAGTTCAAGCATTGAAACAGGACTTGAAAATAAAAAATCTGTTGAGAGGATTCTAAATGAGGAAGAGTAAGAGGCAAAGGCACTGCAGATAGCAAATAGACATGGAATTCCTCCTCTAATAAATCTGTATTAGGTAAACATTTTTCTGTCAGCTAAGCAATTTCCTTTTTGAGAATCTTTGCCATAGAATTGGAGAGGTTGTAAATCCAATGCGTGAAATGTTGTTATAACAAGATATTAACCTGTTCTGGTTCTGGTTTTCTTTTGTTTCTTAGGCTATATGTTTAGCGGAACAGAATCAGCATTACAAGAGCATACGCGATATTACTGAGTTCTCATGGATTTGCAATTTTATATTATCAAACAGTGTACTAAACATGAGTGCCAGAATGCTAGGGAGATATAGGGTATGCAAACAAACAGGAGGCATATGTCATTTTTATACTGCATATTAACAAAAGATTAATAAGGCTATTGCTGGTTAAAATGAATAAGTTTCCCATATCATGGTTGGACATAGAAGCATAGATGAAGCACACTTGTATAATGCATTCTTAATTGATTAGCTATCAGTTTATTGACCAACTTTCAGTGTTTGAGGGTTCATTCCATATTTCTCAGCTGAAAGCTAGCAGGAATTGAACATCATAATGAGAATACTTATAATTTTTTTTCTCTTTAGATTTTTTGTGTTAGTTGGATGAGAACTTCAGGTTTCCATCTTTTTTCCCCCTATTTTGTTTCTCCTCTTCATTTTCTCAGTTTCAAATTCTTTTTGTTTTCAATTTCTTAATTGAGATCATTGGCAATGATCAAAATACATATTGGTTAAACTTTTATCCTTTTCCCCTTTGGCACAATAAATAATAAGTTGTCATCAAAATCATTCTACAGTCTGCAGGGAATCCTCTTCCGACCAGTCTCTTCTACATACGGCCAATAGCTTGTGTTGAGATTTTACATATATTATTACCATTTTACCTGTGCTTTTGATCCATCTACCCATGCTCTTTTTCCATCTTTTCCTTGTCTGTTATAAATCTTCCACCTATAACTGCAGCTCCTCAATGATGTTGTATTTCCTGCCTGCATTTGACTACCATCACAATCAACAATCCCTTATGTTATCACTTGATTGTGCCAATTCTGGGTTGCTCTTATACACTACATCACTGATATCTCCAATTATCCATCTTGCCATTCTCATCTCTGTTGTATTTTTTATTTATTTGATGGGTGAAACCTTGATTTTGTTGGTGCCCTTTTCTGTCTTAATGGAATTTCCATTTTAATTTGGATAGTATACACCAGTCACATATAGCTCCATAAACCTTCTTTTGACACTAGAGCTGTAGCTCCTAGGTAAAAATCCTCCTCTTTATATCCATCTCTTTATGTTGATTTTTCCCCAAGGTTTTTTTTTTTTTTTTTTTTTCTTTTTTAATTTTTTAATTTTTTGATAGGATACCCAGATTGGTTCTTCTGGAACATCTATTGCTTGTCAGTGTTAATTGCAAGTCAGTCTTTATGCATGTTTTCTAATGCAAGACTAAATATACTTTTATGTTGATCTTAGAAAGAAATTATCAAATTCAAATATAACACTAAATGCATTATCTTTGACGGTATCTTTGATTATCTTGAGATGAGCTTAGGTAGCTACAAGGGGCAGTTTTTTTACCAAGCAAATGCTTAGGCAATTCACATGATAATATGCTCTTCTCAGATTCTACTACTACACAGCAGGTACTGGTGGTGCTGGTCCAACAATATCAGCCACTAGCTTTTTACTTCTGGGGGAAGAGGTCGTTGCATATAATAAAGGTAAGTTTTGACAGCATTTTCACCTTTTTTTTTTTTTTTTTGTATAAATTTCTTTTATCCATTTCCTGTCATGATGCCTGACCATGATAGCTAACTATTTAATCAGGAGAAAAGATCAAACTAAAGCCTTATAGTGGAATGCTCAACATTGACTTTGGAAAAGGGATTGGAAAGAGAGACGTTTATCTGTTGTAAGTTCTTTATGAAAGAAATTCTCCACAATGGTAACTTTTTATATGTCAGTTTGTCCCATTAACATGGCAATGAGAGAATGCCCTGCATTCTAGAGAATTTCATCTTACTATTCAGTGCAATGAAACAGTTCCAGGCCATACCCTCATAAATCTCTGGGACAGTTTTCCAATATTTTTGTGTTCAAGTTCCTATAAATATGGCATTTTGAAATGGTTATGGTATCCTGATACCTATTAGTTAAGATTATGGTTTTCCTTACTGATAATTACTTCTACTAATAGAGCAGGATTATTTTGAACAAAGAAAGGTTCTAGTGTGGCTTGTTGGCAAAATTTATCTGTGCCAGGTTGGATTATCTCAAGTTTAGAACATGGGCATATCAAACGTCTGATGTTTATGTTGTATCTGGCTGCAACATACTTATGCGATGCCCATTGAAGAATACAAAAGTCATCTACTGCAACAACAGAAACTTTATTACTCAAAGAAGAGTTACTATTTGCTGCTCCCAACAAAATTTTGCTCTTTCCATTAAACTCTCTCTTTCTAGTTCTTACTTGATTTTTTATCTATTTTTTTAACAATGTTACCTCAAACTTAGCTTATGTAGCCATCATGTCCCATTCTTTTTTTTCCCGAAAAATACAATAAAAATCATGAAGATAATGGTGAGATAAGTCTGCAGCTTTTACAGTGATGTCGATGACAAAAAAATCTTCAGAACCCTAAATGGGAACAACACCACAGATAGAAGTGAATTTATCCACCATGTCCATTTCATTTTTATTTCCTGACCCATTACAAAATTAGAATAGCTAGTATACAAACATCATTCTCTATAACCTAAATGAAGTTGTGAAGCTGAAATCATAACAACAGCTTCTTAAAAATTTGTATTATGCCATGTTGAACTCCAATTATTGTTATTATCTTTGTCGGAACTTTTGTGAATTAATAGGGTCCTATTACACACACTTCTTTCTATAATTAGTCTTGTATGGTTGACTTGAATAGCTGTAATTGTAATAACTTTCTAGGTAGCTGTTGTTCTATTTAATTCCTAGAATTCAGGTCTGTAATTAGGTTGGGATTATTTTTCAATTTTTTTTTTCAATTCTTTTGTATTTTAAATCACCAATATAGATTCATAATGGACATATAGAAGGAACATTTTTCTTCATTGCATTCAATTTTTATAGGTAAAGAGCTAGTATGTTAAAATGCTAGAGCAGGGCCCAATCTTAGTAAACAAGATGTACTCAAGAGATAGCTATAAAGAGCTAAACAGATAAAAAAGATGATAAAGCAAATTAGCGCCAAGCTTGCAGCCTAAAGCTAACCCTGCCCAATTAACATAATTCAGGAAAAACAGATTTCCTTTCCCTAGAGAATCCCAAAACCAGAAATTAGCACTTAAGGAAAGAATCTTTAATCTTCAATGCAAAAAGCTCTAACCTCAAACACTCCCAATTTCTTTCCTTCTAGATACACCAAGATATATAGTGGTGGGCAGTCTTCCAAGCTATCATCCTATTCTTTCCTACAAAACTGTCATTCCAAGATAACAGAGTACTTTTGACCAAACAAGGCAAAGCTCACACAAAGGGTATACTGAGGCACATAGATCATAAACTCTCTTCACAATGAAGGAGAATATGATTTGCTGATTCCTTATCCTGAATGGATGAGTGACAACAGTACATGAGAATACAACCCCTGCTCATAGGATGGGCAATGGTGAGGGGCTTCACCTAAACTTCAAGGTGCACATGAACCCCATAGAGTTGAGGTTGAGAAGCTAATATTAGATGTTGGAGGGTTTTTTGGAAACTCCCTCTTCAGAGCTTCTTGGTTTTTTTGTTTGGTTTTGTTGGCTCTTTGGCAGCAGTTTGTCAAGTTTTGTCTTCATGTGAGTCTCTTGGAGGATATTTCGTCCTTCTTTATGTTAGTTTCCCTTTTTCTTCAATAAAATGTTCTTGTTTCATATTAAAAGAATTAGTTGTATAGGTAACTTAAATGTATAGTTGTTGCAAATATTTTACACTAGAAAGGCCGCATATCATGAGAAAATAGCTTGCATTTTCATTTGGTTTCCTAGATCAGCCAAGTAGGCTATTCCCCTCAGAGTTGCACCACTATTTGGATCCTTTGTTGTCTCTTCTTTTCCCAAAGTACTTTTTTGTTGCTTTTGGATTTAGTAATTGCTCTTCCTTCCTTGTCATGATTCATTATTAATGGATTGTTTGTTTCCCATAAAAGAAATTGTCATTCTCATGGTATTTGATTCCCAGTGAGCACTTGCTTCCTTGAATCAACTTCCTATTGGAGATTGGATTTGTTTTAATAACATTGTTTACTATGAATAACATTAGATAGAGCAACTTAATTTTGTCTGACTATTTGGTCACACTGTGAACCTGCTTTTTCTCTAACAACAATTTTATTCAACAAAAACTTGTTTTCAGGAACTTGCCTGAGGTACGAAGTGCTCATGAGATCCTTGGAGTACCTACTGTCAGTGCTCGATTTGGAACTGCACCGTTCTTCTGGAATTGGGGAATGGAAGCTATGACAAATCTTCTTCCTGTGGTAAAAGCTCTTGCATGAAACCATCTTATTGATTTTTCAATCATCAAGTTACTTATTGATGTTTCTGCCCACATATGGTTTGAATTACCAATATTAACCTTTTTATTGATGACTAATGGTATGTACATACTACATACAATTCTAAGAGTTGCATGTTGATTTTTTTTTAAACCAGGTTATCAGCTGCTTCTGATATTAGCCTTGGTAGAGAGAATTTAGTCTAGTTACTTCATCTAGAATGATAATCGATGAAGCCCCTTCTGTTTCTACAAGATCTTATTGTTAATATGCTGTGAGTTATATGTACCTATTCTTTTTTAATGATTTCTCTCATGCCATGGAATGGTTTTCTGGTCCTTGAGTACCATCTCAAGTGGCAATGGGCTCTGATGGGAAGAGGGAAAGAAAGGGAGAAAAATAAAACGTAAAAGAAACAAACAAAAAACATTGCTTATAATAGAAAAGTGTAATTTTAAGTAGGGGTGGCAAATCTGATACAATTCGCCAACACAACTCGAACCTAACGCTTTTTTCATGGGTTTGGGTTGAGTATAATTGTGTTTTGGTCAAATCTGTGTCAGACTTACATAACTTGTTTAATAAATGAGCAGTTTTTGGATCAACCTTCATAACATGAATTTGACCCGAATTGACCTATTTAATAATCGTGCTAATTAACCTAATTATAACTTTAAACTATTTCACCCATATTTGATTCAATTTAAATTTGCTTTTGAATAAATAGGTCAATTGATTCATAAACATGTTTGGTTTGGACACTAATTATACAGATTTATATAAGACTTAACTCAACCTGATTATTAAACAGAAGGACCTAATTATTAAATGTGTTAAATGGGTTACATGATGTATCATCCGTGTAATAATGAGGTTGTCTTTGGGTTTATGTTTTTAACCCGACTATTATTTGTGTCATGTTTGGTTTGACCTATTTAGTAGAATGCCTAAACTTTGACATGACATGAACATGACCTACCAACACGAATTGTTATCCCTAATTTTAAGTAAATCTTGCAGGAATTTCTGAGAGATAGGAGCAAAGTCCAAGAATTGGTTCAATTGTTTGACCCCATAGTCCGAGCTATGGATGGAATTGCTGGAGAGCGTGTGTCAATGAGGGTGAGATAAATGAACTGCTTTACTTACTTTCCTAACCAGTTTTTTAATTGATTTATATTTTGATGAGGGGAGGGGGAGTGGAGTTCTGGTCATTTAATAATATATTATCAAGCCAAGTATTGATTTATCCTAATTTTGACTGTAGGTTGATTTGGAGTGTTCAGATGGCCGCAATACAATTGGTATTTTCAGTCACCGTAGACTCTCTGTGTAAGTCTTTGCTTTCTGGAACTTCACTGCATGAAACTCTGCCTTATCTTCACTTATTTCTTCTTGGCTTTTATATGCCTTTATAACCTTCCATTCTTGTGCTAGTAAAGCGATGCTAATTTCTTGGATGGATGAAGCAATGTCTTCACCAGGGCCTTGCAATTTGACATAATTATAAGGGGCTTGGTGAAGTTGTTTGCCTTCCCAATCACCAGTCTAAATTGGTTGTTGTTTGAATTAATTTCTTGCATGTTTTTTCTATTATAGGTTCTTTCAATTCCATAATTTTATATTGTTTTTCAGTCAAGAGGCATAATGTTTGTAAAATGAATGTGGTTCAAATCAATACGCTAAGATAGATAAGCATCACTGCAGATAAGATAGAATGAGAAATTATACACTTTCCAAAGTTGGTAGAGGTAGCTGTGACAGATGATAGGATGAGAATTTCTGTAAGGTGGTTTGACCACATGCAACAAGAGAATGAGTGCAGCTCAAGTGATGTCCAAGTATCACTAATACCTCTGAAAACATCAACTAATACTGCATCTAATCCAAACTACACAGGATTTCTTTCTTTCAGGTTTAAATAACAAAACCCTCATTTACCAATCCAACATTAATACACTTAATTTGCTCCTCCTTGTCTTGTTCCTCCACCTTCATGCTACATCTCCAGAATGAAGGGTTTAGCCTTTCATGGAGTAGTTTTTACACACAGATTTCATAAGAAAATCTACATTAAAAAGTAAAATGGGAGAAGTGTCCAATGTATTAAAAAAAAAAAAGTGGAATGAATAATCGTCTCCTCTAACCTAATAATGTAAAGTATTTATATCCTGAACCTAAAAATAACATGTGGCACATTTTCATTGGCCATTTAAACCAAAATATTGTTTAAAAACCCTAAATTGCTAAAAAAAATTTGAAATCAAGATTTTCGATTTGAAAAATGCAAGGATCTTGGCCAAACTGGATTCAGCATCCCTGATATCAGAATTCTGATGTGGAACCAATTTCTTCTCAAGGCTGAAACTGTCAAATCAGTTTTGAGGTTTTCCAACTTGAAATTTCGACATGATCACTGGTTGCTCCTTAACTTGCTGTCTCCAAATCATTTTCAAATCAGGAAACCGATTTCACATGCTGCCTTATGTTAACACTTCCATCCTTGAAATCCATTCACCTTATGAAATCTGTTTGCCTTGATTCCAAAACTGATTTCCCATGCCTTTGTGACTTTTCCTGCATTTCTCCTCTTTGGCACACTACCAAGGCTCCTCTCAAGCATACTTGTACCTCCATTTCATCTCACATTTTCTCCATTGTCTGTCTTTTTACTAAAAAAATTATGTGTTAGTCCTCACAGGTGGCACCAACACAAATATAATCTGAAGGTAGTGATTTGACCCATTTCTCATGTCTAAAACACAGCCTTAACATCTTTGTAAGTATGATTTGGGCACAAATGAGCAACTTAAGGAACAGAGGAAAAAATTTGAGTTGAAGCAATGAATGAAAATATATGATAGCTCATGACTCACAGACAGAAAACTATATAATCCTTTGTAGCACTTGATGTTGAAAAAGGATTCATGTAAATGATTCTAAGTGGTAAAGGTTTAAGACTTTCTTGATTTGAGGTTGTAAATTAGTTGTGAGGTAATATTTTTCTTGATCTCTAACCTAGTTATTTTATTTTTCTCCCACAATTGGGTTTAGTAGTTAATGCCTTTTAATTTGTAATATTACATCTATATCTTAAGATTTTATATCAGCATGTTTTCTCAATTTAGTTCCATGTCTTATTTTATAAGAATGACACGATATCAGCATGTGTCGTATTCAGTTTCCTTTAGTAATATGAATAGGATTCATATCTTTCAGCTCAGTTGGATTTGCCACAGCTTCATTTGCACTGGCTGTGCTCGAGGGAAACACACAACCTGGTGTCTGGTTTCCAGAAGAGGTATGCTTACAACAGCACAAGGATTTAAAAGCAGCAGTATTTGAATTCACACTGTTAACCTTCTCTTATGTTGTTCACATAGCCTGAAGGAATTGCAATTGATGCGAGGGATATTCTTCTCAAACGTGCTGCCCAAGGAACAATCAACTTTATAATGAACAAGTAAAGATTTTCTGATCCGAAAAATCACTTTCTTCACTTAATTTTTATTTGGTTGTAGGTTTGGTTAACCTTTTACTTTCATCAGGCCCCCATGGATGGTGGAAACGGATCCAAAGGAGCTTGGATTGGGGATATACGTATGAGGGTGCTCACACAGAAGTTCCAAGAACAGTTGGAAAATTTTTCTTCAGCTTTTCAACCCAACCCAGTGGTAAAAGTCTTCAATGTTGCTTTTGATGTTATGGTTCATAGAAGTGGCTTCAAGATCTAATATCTGAAGTGTTTCTTACATCTGAGGTGCTGATAGATAAATAATTTGCTGAGAGCTTTACCATTTTTGGGAGATCACATGGTGATTCACTCATCATTCTTCTTGAGGAAAGTGATCAAAATATCATGAAACCTTTGATGTGATAAACCTATTGTATTAGCAATTACATTTTATTTCTTTTTTTTGTAAATGTGTTAGTTCCCATAATTTGATGGATTACTAAAAAACAATATGCAGTTTAGCAATTCCTGGTGTTTTATCTTCTGGTGAATAAGCTTTAGTTTCTTTTGAACCAAAATACGACCATTTCATTCATCTAATCTGGCTGGGAGTGATTTTAAGAGGATTAGAGACGTCTATAACTACAATCACAGCTAATTAAACTGAGCTGAAATCCAGATTGTGATCAAACTTCAATCACAGAAAGAAACACAGCTACTACTTAGACTAAAATCTAGATTGTGATCTCTTCAAACCAATCACATTTACTTCTGAGATATATGGGGGTTCAAATCAATTAAGCTCCTATAAAAGCATATGTCATAACTCAGTCATCCACATTGCTACTCTTTGGATTTCTTTCAACTCTCTCCTTTCTGTCATTGATTGAATCTTTATAAATAATCAAACATCTTTTACTTGCATGCCACTGCTGCACTAACAGTAAGATCAACAAGATACATGATCTCAACAAAGATGGTTCCCAAAAGAATGGTTAATCAAAATAAACAACAATTTTATTTTCACACAGAAAAACCTTCCATATCATCACCATACTCCAATATATTTAGTTGCATCTGTACAAGTTGCCGGGTGCATTTACATAGCTCAAACAAACAGGAACATTCTCACACTAAACCACTCTCAGGGCACACCCTTTTCTTTCTTTTTCTTTTTTTCTTGTTTGAAGAAACAAACCTTTTTAACTTAACAAAAGGAAAAAGAAAAAGGAAAAGAAAAGAAATCCTCTATCCCTAGATTATCAGATATCAAAATCATGATTTTGAGCCTTTGTGTAATTTTCTGGAAGAAAAAAAAATGTTTTTTTTTTTTTTCTATGAAGAAAAAAATGAAAGTTTCAGTCATTTTTCTTTCATGGTTCCAGAGCCCTTCGGAAGCAGATTTCTCACTCCAGTGACAATGTGGAACCTCCATCTACATGGCTGTCCTCCTTGTAATGCAGCTGGAGTGATTGCCCATCTGCTTGGTCTCCTTTACTAAAGGAAGCTACATGAAGACTGTTGCTAACTGCACAAATCCATAATTTCTGGGTAGGGCTTGACATCTCAGGATTCCTGTCATGTACCTTGCACACAGTAGTCATGAGTACCTATTTGATCGAGCTGCTTCTGACCCTCGGGAGGATGAGTGCCCATATGATCCCCAAACCTCCCGCCATTGTCTCCTGCTGCTGCTTCTCTCAAATGGAAAATTTTGGGCATCTGTATGGACTCTTGATGTGCTGCTTCCATTTCCTCTCTTCTGTGCATTCCTCATCTCCTCTTCATGGTCGTACCGTGAGCGCTGCACATAGACAGTAGTAGATCAATACACAAAAAAGTTTCAGAAGGAGAAAAATCAAGGGATTAACAGTTGCTGCTAACTAGGACTGTATTTTTATATAGTAGGGATGTGGGAGATGAATACAACTGAACTCAACTGCATAGGCAAACCAAGTTATTTGCAGTTGGCTGCATAAATCCTTTTTGCTATTTAGCTATATTTAGGGGTACGTTTTTCTCACTACTTGAATGGTTGAACCCACGTACTTTTCAGCAATACTCTTATTCTTTGTCCAACCTTCAACTTGAATTATGTAACTCCTTTGAATTGGCTCATTTTGAAATTTCAAACTTGTCCTCATCATCTTTGATATATGCCACCGCCTCTAACTTTCACAAGTGTATTCATTCCTTATTCTATCTTTTGTAACACTGCTACTCATCCATCTCAGCATTGTAATTTCAGATATAGTCATTTTTTTAATCATTTTGTATCTTAGTTGCTCAACATTTGGCAACATAAAGTATGATAAATGTTCTACCCATCTTGTGAAATTTTCCTTTAGCTTAATAGTATTCTACTACCACATGACACTCTGAAGCCTTTTCCACCTCATCCATCAGGATAACATGATTGGCCACTTTTAGGTATCTCTTGGCCATCAATTTAAAAATGCTCTAATTCTATTTCTAGTTTTTCTGAAATCATATTCATACAATATATATATATATATATATATATATATATATAGATCAGTCCTAAATTATCTAAAAACTTTAGATCCTAAATTATCCTTCATGGTTATTACTTAAAATTAGCTTATACTGAATTAAAACTCTTTAGAAAATGACATGTAGGATTATAGATGCATTGCAGATACTTTGGCCATCTTTTTCTATAGTTATCGAGAAGCTCAAGGGGAGAGCATAATGGAGGGGGCCTGGATTGTCTGGCTTGAGAGCAATTTTAGAATTGTTGAGGACTGAAGAAACCGCCGGATGATTTATCGGAGAGCTAATGTGATTTCACAACTCTCTGGATGTAAGTCATCAAGGAATTCAGCTGCATTCCTCAGGTGTCATTTTACTCTGCCAGAAAGCAGTTTGCTGATTGGGCAAGGATTTTGTCTGGCTTGTGAGGATGCTTGAATCTTTGAGAGTAGGAAAAAAAAATCCATGGATGATTTACGGGGTAGTTATATTATCTCATGACCCTTTGGATATAAGTCATCAAGTTCACTCATCAATTTGCATGATTAGACATCAATTTGCAGACCTCTGGGTGGGTGGGGGGTTTGTGTGTCCTGCGGGGTGGGTGGTTGGGCTGAATGAGTTTCTTCCCTGACAGAAGCCTTAAGCTCAACTTGGAAGGCCCGATAGAGGCAAAGTCATATCTTCATCTTTCATATCAAAATAATTAAGTCACTAATCCCTGTTCTCTGTATCCTGTCAAGTTATTATGTATCTTTCTGCCTATCCTTTTATACATAATAAAACCATCCTCCACCTGACAAGACTTTATTTTTCACCTCCTTGACTTCTCTTTTTGGTCAAGCTACATCTTTCCAAAGTTTTCTCACTCTTACATCTATATGAAGCTTCACAATAATCTTTTAATCAACTGTTTTCCACCACCAAATTTTTTGTTCAATCAGTTCATCCGATCATACTGGGGCTGCATATGTACTGATTATACTATGTGTCTCTTTTACCAGAACTGGCTTCATTTAATTTCTCTCCTTTTTCCTTTTGAATGTCAGTTAAAATTTATTACAGTATCCAATTGAATAACTACAATTTTTCCTGCATCATTAAATTTTTTTTCCTGTGAACCCAAAGTTTATACCTATGCTTTCCATTTGCATAGATTTTTCTTACATCCAACTTAATTTCTTATCAACAAACTATGTAAGTCCTTGTCATCATATTACTAATCCATCCCTTTTGCTAAGTACATCACTCACTTGGACTCATCCATTAATGTGTTGAAACAATAACATACCTAAATGATATGTCAGGGATAGCAAAATACTGAGAACTCAACATACCTCTAATGCAAATGAGTGAATCACTAAAACATATAGAAGAAATTTAACTTAGGTTAAGAAACTTCAAGAAATTCAAAGAGTTCTGACACAAAGCTATTATGATAATGCAAAAGCAAGACAAGGTGATAGCCCTGCGCTAGACTAGTGCTATACAGTTGTCAGGTGTTCATATTACATCATCCAGTGCTTTCATATTGTTAATTTGGAAGCAACTTGTGATGTATGACAGAAAAACTGAACACTAATCTATGATAAGAAACCAGTTGTAATGAAGAAGGGCAAAACAAAGGAAAGTTTAAAAGTTCTGTTAGTAACATGTACAAATAGAACAAGCAAAATAAGGAAAAAGATAAGGAAATAAGTGTATCAGGTTATTGGGTGCTTGGGCATTTGTTATTCTTGCCTTTTGGTTTCTTGGGATGGCATGGGAATTGTGGGGAAGAAAAGAAGAAAACTGTGGAAGGACAGCCTTAGTGTGTTAATTTTGGACCATTTGGCAGGAGTGGGACCATAGGATGTTCAATTATATGGAGTGTTCAGTTTCTTACATAGTCCCTTCTTCTTTAATCTAGAGTTTGCTTGGGTACTGTTGTTGGCCCTAGCTTGAATTAATTGACCCTATGGGGTCTCACCAGTATGGTTTTGGCTCTTTTTCTTTCAAGCCTATTGGCATCCTTTGTATACTTGCGGTGCTTCTTTTCTGAATGATGCTCATTAATGAATCTCTGTTTTTCTATCACGACCAAAAAAATAAAAAAAAAAGACATTCCAGGCAATTGAATTATGGTCTATTTGTCTAATGCATATTTCCTCACAACTAACCCCCTCCTCAAACAAAAGATTACAGCCAAATTTTGCCTAGAGAAATAGAAAGAAGCTCTTCCTGAGTTATAACACAGTTCAAATGCTGTATCTAGAGCTAGGAATGATTTTGACAACTTTTACCAGAAAGAACAGGCAATTCCCAGGTGAACATTTCATGGGAGATGACTCATGGATGCACAAAAGCATAATAAATAATGCACAGCATAATAAGTATATGAAACCTTTGATGGGTCTGAAAGGATTGCATATGCCTCTCCAATCATTTTGAAAAGCTTGTCTGCATCCCTGTGGACCTCTTCTGCTATTTCCTTCCAAAACCCACCATCCCCATTCTCACTTTTTGCCAAGGATTGACCAGTCTACATCAATAAAGAATTTGTTAAAAGGGTCAACGGTTGTCATGTGCATAACAAGCAGCAGATACTGAAGTTTAAGACCTTGTCAGGATGATGTCTAAGTGCAGCTTTCCGATATGCCTTCTTAATATCTGATGCCGAGGCAGATGGTTCAACTCCCCTGTCATCAAGATTTGGACATCACATGATTTTAGAATCACAAGATTAACTGATCGCAATTTCCAGAGAAAGCAAGTTGCACTAACACAAGCATTTTAAAGGCATTGTCTCATCTAAATGCCAACTCACATAATATGTCCTTCAGAAACAAATAACACTTAATTCATCTACACATTGGAACGACCAAATATGTCAAACATAGGGTATTAGTAGGAACTGATCAAGGGCACATTTATCTTTGAAGTGTCATTCATTTGAGTACATGCCAGAGAAATAGCACATAGAAAAAGTACCAAGCAAAATTGAAAGTGCTCTTAAAAACCCACACTGGATTGTGAGAAGAACCCAAGAAACAACAAAGGAGAAAAGAAACTACAGTATCAAGATGTTCTCAATAGCCTCTGGTCTCAAACTTGACAGTAATTTGGTTAGCACTTGCCAATTGTTAGGTTTTGAAGTAGGCAAGTGGTCTTTCAGGTATCAAGCCTTCCTTTGGGAAGCAATTCCAGGGCTACTGAGTTTGGGACCTGATTGCTAAAAAGTCATTAAGTGCCTTGAAGGGAAGAAAAAAGGTTACATCTCTTTGGGAGAGCATCACCGATACAAGCTTGGATTTCCAATATTTTGGTTTACATTCTTCCCCAATTTGGTATCCCAACCACAATAGGTAATAGAGTTGGGAAGACACTAAGGGATTATCTTTGGAGCAGGGTTTAAGGAGAAACAAAGAGACCACTTAATTAGATGGATATGGCTGTTCTTAAGCCTAAGGAGGTTAGGTTTAGTAAGGTGATTCCTTGAGATACAGCCCTTGCCAGAAAATGGTTCTGGAAATTCACTGGAGAGAAAACTCATCCTCATGGCATTTGGTGGTCAAAAGGAAGTATGGCCTTCAAGCAACGTAGGATGCTAGTTTAAATAACAAGGCCATTTTTTTTGTATAGGTAAAGATCAATTGTATTAAAAGCGGCTACCAAAAGGGTGCACAAAAGTATACATGGTGTATACATGGCGCCATATTTAAAGATAAAGTCATTCCAAAAAAGTCAATCATTTCCTTATTTAAAGATAAACTCAATCATTGACAAGGAGCTATCTCCTATGTGCACTGAAACTAATTCCAAAAAATTATATATAAATGATTGTTTAATTGCTTGATCCACATATCCGTGTTTTTGGAAGTTCTCCTATTTCTCTTTTTCCATGTAGTCTAAAATAAGTAGAAAGAAGCTACTCTCTATGCTTTCTTCCTCTTTTTCTTTACAAAGGATCTATGCCAGCTTAGATGGACATCTCTAACTAAGGAGAGCATCACCAACTAATCATCAAATAGAGTATAAATTAACTGCTAAGGCATGACTACATTGGAAAAATGAAGGACGATGTGATTCACAATTTTTTCCTCTCCTTTACACAAATAACACCTACTCCACAACCTCTAAACCCTCCTTTTGAGTTGATCCAAGGTCAGAATTCTTCCCCATGAAGCTTCCCAAGCAAAAAAGCTAACCTTCACTAGGACCCATAGGTTCCACATAATGTTGAATGGAAACTCCTCCATTCTACAATTTTTTAAAGAGGAATATAGAGATTTAATTGTAAATTTGTCACTCTTTGAGATCTGTCAAATCATATTATCCTCCACATCCCTTCTAATCGTCTACCCTTGCAATCTCCTAAAAAAAAGCCTCCACCTCTCCCAACTCCATGTCGTTGTTCTCATAAACAAAGGATTCCAACAACCTTCCTCCCTGTTCTGCTTCCACAAATCAGCTATCCATGCATCTTTAGTACATGCACTAGAGAACGACTCAAGAAAGGCCTTTTTGAGGGAGTCATTGCCACACCACCTATCCTTCCAAAATTTTAATCTCCTACACTTTCATACCCTAAACCCAATCTTCATTAGAAACTCCTCCACCCTCTCTTAATAGCCTTCCACAAACCCACTCCATATCCTTCCCTCAATGCTCTTGAAGACCATCTCCCCTCTTTCTCCTCGTACTTCCTTATGATCACTTGCTTCCGTAGGGAAGCATTCTCAGTTGTGAATCTCTAACACCCTTTCCAAGGAGGGTATTGTTTAGAATTTGACAAACTTTTGATACCTAAGCCTCCATCCCTTTTCTCCATGTAGACTGTCAACCGTTTCACCAGATAAGGCCTTGTTTGAAGCCCTAAACTCACCTTTCTCAAAATGACAAATAATGATATGTAGCATATTGGTAAGCTAGACTGAGTGCTTTTTACCAAAGTTAATCTACTTCCTTTTGATAAGTATTGTCTCTTCCACATGACAAGCCCTTTTTGAAATCTTTCCTCCAATACATCCCAAACTCCCATTGATTTGAAAGGAGCTCCCAACAGGAGGTGTAGATAGTTGGTGGGAATAGAACCCACTCTACAACCCAAAATCCTAGCCGGATCCGTTGAATCAACAATAGCCTTATTGAGATCAACTTAGTTTTCTACAAACTAATTGTTAAACCTGAGATTGCCTCAAATCACATGAAAGCACAACTTAAGCATTCCATATGCTCCTTGGTAGAGTTGCAAAGAATCAGGGTGTCATCAGCAAATAAAAGGTTTAACACTTCTATAGCCTCTCTTCCACTCCCACAAGTTAAGAACCCCTCTATAAAGCCCTTTCTTCGCCCTTTTCAAGATTAGGATAGTGCCTCCATTGCCATAATGAAGAGATAAAGGGAAATAGGGTCACTATGTCTCAAGCCTTTGGAACTTTAAAAGACTCTCATTTGGATCCCATTAATCAAAACTGAAAAATGAGCTAAATAAATGCGCCACTTCATCCATCTTAACTACTTAGTTCCAAATCCCATTTTTTTTTCATGATTGCTAGCTTGGCATGATTGTAAGCTTTCTCAATATCCATCCTATAAATTGCCTCACTCTCTATGCATTTCATCCTTGAGTCAATGACTTTACTTTTTATGATGATTGCATCCAAAATTCGTCTACCCTCAATAAATGCATGCTGGAAATTCATACCACATTTTTTTTTTTTTGATAGATAAACCCACAGAAACTTTATTAGAAAAAGGGAGCTTAAAAGGCAACCCGAAGCATACAGGGAGTATACACGAGAAACCAAAAGACAAAAAACAAAAAGGCAAACACTCACCAGCCCTCAACTAGAACCCAACCAATCAATAAAGTTGATTAAAGAACGGGGTCCTCCATCTAAACAAGACTTAGCCCAAGAGAAGAGATTACCAACAAAAGAATTTTTCATTTTTTGAATCGACAAAACCTCATTATAAAAAACTATCATGTTTCTTTCCTCCCAAACCGTCCAAAATAAATAGAGAGGAGCTGCCCGCCAAGTCTTTCCATGCTTCTTGTCCACAAAGGAAGCGGACCATCCTGAGAGAGTGTCTTTAACCGTAAACGGGAGGACCCAATTAACACCAAACAAAGAAAACACAAGATCCCACAAAACCCTCGCCTTGGGGAAGTGAGCAAGGATGTGATTTATCGTCTCCTCTTCAGCACGACACAAGAAGCACCTGTTCGCTAAAATCCAGCCCCTCCTCTTGAGTTGATATTGGGTCAGAACCTTCCCCCAAGAAGCTTCCCAAGCAAAAAAACCCACCTTTGTAGGCACACAAGGACTCCAAATGATGCTCCACTTTTTCCACCACCCTTTTTAGTCTGTTAGCCAAGAGCTTATAAAGCCTTCCACCAAATTTATAAGGCAGAAATCTTTCAAATCTTTTGCATCCCCTTTTTTCGGACTAGCACTATGAAAGTGACAATTAAGCTTCTTTCAAAAGAATCCAACTCATTGAACCTCATGGAAATGCCTATTACTTTACTCTTAACAAAGTCCCAACAAAATGAGGGAGATTTCTTTTTCCTCTAGTTTGTTTTGAAGGATACATTTCCTTCTCTTAGTTATTTTTCACTTTTTAATAAATGTCATTTTCTTATCAAAGGTTCTAAATATATTTGTGTCCTTAAGTGCAAGAAATCGGGCCAAACACTTGAAGAGGTGCCTCTAAAATAACATGAAGTATTGACGCCTCCTTTAGCCAAAGAGTTTGTCTTCTTGTTCACATACCTAAGCATCCAGCCTAACTTAACCCCTAAAGAAGAAGTTCCAAAATGTCATGAAAGAAATAGTTATTTCACCAAGATCTTTGACTCCCACATCTTGCTCAACCAATAACCATAAAAAAGTCTTTCCATTCAATAAATGAGTCATGTCATAGTAGGCACCCAAAAGAGGTCCTTTAGAAGGAGCAAGGATTTCAATTATAATAGCATTACTCATCACTAGTTAATCTTTTTTTTTTATAAGTAAGAGATTGTATTAAAGAGCAAAAAGCGAACAAGAGTACATCGGGGGTATACAATGAGCTAAAAACAAAATAAAAACAAAAAACAAGGGGGGAAACAAAAACAGCTCCCACCCTCAAGAAGGACCAAACCAATCTACACAATCAATTAAGGACAAAGAATTCCCATGAATGTACACCCGAATCCACAAAGCAATGTTGTAAAGAAAAGAACTTTTAAGACTTTGATCTAACATCTCCTCATCATCAAATACTCTTCGATTTTTTTCCTTCCAAATACTCCAAAAAAATACATAAAGGGGGCCACTCTCCAAACCTTCCTATGCCTTCTTCCCATAGGATAACCTAGCCACCCTAAGAGGGTGTTCCGAATTGAACCAGAAATAACCCATTGGATCCCACATAAAGAGAACACTAAGAGCCATAAGACCCTTGCCTTAGCACAATGAAGAAGAATGTGGTCAACAGATTCCAACTCCTCTTTGCAAAGAGCACACTTGTTGACTAGCGACCAACCTCTTCTTTGGAATTGATCTAAAGTCGACACCTTCCCCCAACAAGCTTCCCAAACAAAAAACCTCATCTTAGAGGGGACCCAAGGATTCTAGATAATCCCTACTAGAAAAAGGGTAGGACCATTTGGTTCATGGAAAGAAATGGAGGAACTTTAAAATTTCTCTTTTCACTTTAAACGTCTCCCGAATAAGTAAGAGAAACTCTTAGCAACACATACATTATATAACCTTATAATAGTAGTGAAGTATCTTCAAGACTTTCTAAAATAAAATTCTTTAAAATTTTTACTTGAACTTCAAAGAAAAGGATGAACAAGAAGAAAAGACTTAGACAACTTGATTCTCCATCAAATTATACAAAATTATGATTGGAAACTCATCTTCCTCCATTAGTATTGAGGTCCTAACCTAGTGACATGAGATTTCTAACCCAGTACATGTTGGAAAAAAATGGTAGCTTGAGACTGAATTAGCTACCTAGACTTCAGTGAAACAGAAAACCTAACACTTAAATAGACCTAGTAAACCTATTAGATCTGTTAGGATTCAAACCCATGCTTGTTGCTATAAGTTAGCTTAATACATATGACTTTTCCCATACATTAAAACAAAAAGAAAAAAAAACACTAATAAGCTTAAACTGTTCAAAAATTTGGAAAAAAAAAATGAAAGAGAAACTTACAAAATGAGGTACATATCCAAGGGGATGTCTTTTCTGTCTTCTTCTTCCATTAAGGAAAGTCGCAACTGAGCTTGTCTAAGATCATTTCCAAAGCTTGTTGATTTGTCATATCCTCCAGGCTGATTCACCTTCTCCTCCAGTTGCTTTGAGAGAAGAGAGACAAGTCTCTGAAGATCAGAAGCTGCTTGTCCGTAATCTCTAATCATCTCAAATAAAGTGGCTCGTCTAGAAATTGCCTGCAAAAGCATAAACACGATTAATCTACAAATATTACCAATACAGCTGTTGAAATGAGAGTATGAAAAATTTTATAGCAGAGCTACTAGAAACGAAATCAAAATGAAGAATGCACAAAAGTCAAACTTAGAAGTTAAAAAAGGATCTTTTTTGGAGGAATACTTGATTCTACTTTTTATGATTATGATCTATGTTACATGGGTTTGGGTACAGGTGGAGGAGTGTTTATAGGTGTTTGATCCTTCACATCTCACATCTCAAATTTTAGGATACATGGACTTGGCTGAAAAATGACCTTGAATGGTACTTTGAAATGAAATAATAAAGAAAAAAATTAATTAGAAGTCAATTAGAAAAAAAAAAAAAAAAACTCTATTTCTTTTCTCTTTTATCCCTATTAAAAAAAAAAATCAAAATAGTTAATTTCTGAAGCAAAGTTGGAGTATCTGACAAAACACAACTATGTTGAGTAAAGTGGAAGAGTCTGTATATACAAAATGACGGTCAAGCTGAGGAAATGAATAACTCATAATTTCTCTTTTATAGGAAATAAATTTTACTGACAAAGAGGAAATATACAACTAGAGAAGATCTCTCTTGGATAGGATGGATGGCTATTGAAGCTAACCTTCTAGTACTTTTGGAGGGCCAGATTTAGCTCCTGGTATGGGCATCAGAAACCTTCTTGTGGAAGAGAATTTTGCAGTTGTTATTTCTCAGGTTCCTTTAGGAAGGGAAGGTTCCTGGATGTTTACTTTGGCAAAGACATGTACTCTCCATTTCTTAGAGGCCTTGTATGGGTATCAGGAACCTTCTTCTAGAAGGGAAACCTGCAGTGGTAATTTCTCAGGTTCCTTAAGGGAAGAAAGGTCCTTGGATGTTTACTTGGCAAAAACATAGTCCTCTCCCATTCTTGAAGGCCTAGATCTTACAATCACGTGGCTGACAAGTTAGCTAAGAGTGGAGCTAGTGCTTTGCAAGGGAATTAATAAGTGTCCGTTTGGATACACTTCCTGTTTTTTATTTTTAAGATTAGAAACTTCTATATAAAAGTAGAGCATCTTGCACAAAAAG
Source organism: Vitis rotundifolia (assembly GCA_030254885.1). Classification (NCBI taxonomy): domain Eukaryota; kingdom Viridiplantae; phylum Streptophyta; class Magnoliopsida; order Vitales; family Vitaceae; genus Vitis; species Vitis rotundifolia. Next base: position 12,206,916 of record CM058156.1, read on the forward strand.
TATAGATTCATGTTATATCTTCAAAAATCACTTTCAAAAATTTTAAAATTTGAGGTAGTAAAAATTTTTTGATACCTCAAATTTTTTAAACAGTTTTTAAAAACATTACTTTTTTCATGTAATTCTTGTATGTTATATACAAATTAGTATGATTTTTTTATTTTAAAAAAAAAAAATAGGAAGTGTAACCAAACGGGCACTAAGCAAATCATATCAATCGTTCTTGATATTTATTTTGGCTTAATCTTCTTCTATTTTTTGTTTTAGTTTTGGATCTTTACCTTTCGCTTAGCTTAAAGGATACATCATCCTTCTTTGCTTATTTATACGGTTTCATTTCTTTGAAAAGAAAATAAAGGATCTTTTTGGATATGGAAAGAACCACAAAAACAAAATAAGAGCAGAAATATAACCAAGGGGTGACATGGAATTCCCATAGATAAATTCCATTTTGACAAGACCCTTTTTTTACAAGAAAATCCACTCACCCCAACCAAAGGGAAGAACCATTTCTAGTAGCAATATCCAAAAGGACACCAACTTCACAAAAATTGTTCTGAAAAAGACAAATACCAGAGCACTATATGCTAGTAGAATTGATGTGTTAGTCATGGTATAACGCAATTTTCTTGTCTACTAGGTGTCAGGATGCTCCATGCACATTTGAATGACTCCATGTTCTTCACACAGGACTTCTCCTCTCTGCATTTCTGTTCCCTTTTACTGACTGAATATTAACTTGTACATTTTTTTTAATGGCGACTTTTACCAACTAGTACATGAAAATGTAATGGAAAGACAAAAGAGTCTAATATTCCTCAGGATGTTCAAACAACCCCCAAAAGTCATAGACTAGCAAGATTATGTAAAGGAGCTATAAAAATTATATCATTTTAGAGGCAAACCTTTAGATAATTTCCATCAAGAGCTATAGCCAAGCTGCAATCTGCAATGGCATCGGATATTTGGCCCAAAGCTTTGTGGGCAGCAGAACGATTGCAAAAACAAATAGCTGTAAAAGGACGTGACACAATGTTGCATGACAAAGCAGCAGTATAGTGTTCAACAGCCTCTGCATGCCTTCCTGATTGAAATGCTTCATTTCCTGCATTCTGCAGTTGACAAAAATGTACTTCAATAGTAAAAACACTGGTGAACTGTAAATCATGCATGCTTTTCAGTGTAGTAGTACTTGGCTTAAAATTTTAAATATTGAAAGATAACAAGTTATTAGACCATGTGCTTATTCCAATCTTGTTAAGCACATCAATGGTGGAATGGAGAAATCTCATTTCCAGATGCAACAGCATCCACAATAACAAATAAAGACCTCAGGTTTTCCAAAATAAATCATGAATTTGATAATCATTCAGGCAAACTGGAGATATTGGTGTGCAGATTAGAGAACCATATTTGATAACCTTGCACATGTGCATGTGTTAAGTTAAAAAATTAAGTATTGAGAAATTTAACTGATAACTATCTTCTTGCATATTTCTTGTGGGGCGGTTAGCACTTCGACGTTTGGGTCCCCGAGAGTCCTAAGGGCTTGGCCATGGAAGGTTCCTCGATTATCTCAAAAAAAAAAAGGAAAGGGGATTGGATAAGGGCAGGAAAGGGAATGTAAGGAATGAGAATCAGAATCAGAAATTTTATTGAAGTGTTTACTTGTAATGTAGGAAGTGGAATGGGAGTGCAAACTCTCTTTGGGCAAAAGTTCTAAGGTTTTTAAGGGGATTCCCCTTAACGTGTTACAACTTGATAGGTTAGCGGTGTGTAATCCCAATGGGTTGGTCTAACCTAGAGAGTTTGCTTGTTTTTACTTTGTATTTTCTTGTATTTGATTCCTTGTAGTTTTGTTTTTCTTTGGTGGGAGAATTCCTCATCCTTCTCTTGTACATCCTTTTTATCAATATATTCCTTCATCGTTTCCTATCAAAAATAAAAATAAAAATGTAGGAAGTGGAATGGGAATGAATATTATTGCCTTTGAAGTGTATAAAATTACCACTTTACCCTAATGCACACAATTTTCACAATTATTATTAAAGATTTAAAACACTTTATTAAATGGGACTGAAAATTAATAATTTATTTTTGTAACACTTGCATTTAAAAAAGAAAAAAAATCATTAATTTAAATTATAAAATTATTTTTTAATTTAAATTATAAAATTATTTTTAAAAAAATTAAATTATTGTTTGGGGGTTAATTAGACGTCACACTAATTTTTACCAAATTTTAATTTTAACATGATAAAAATTAAAATTTACTTTTCAAAGGAAAAATCTTAACCATAAGGGTTTTTTAAGATCAAATATTTGAGACATTGTAATTATAGTTTTTAAAAATCCATGATTTAAATATTTAACAAATATGTAAAATTTGTAAACCTTTTTATTTATTTAATATATTCAAATGTAAAATTATTTAATTTTATTTTAATTTTAAATATTCAAATATTTAATAATTGTTCTTAATATTAGGGCAAAATGGAAAATTTATTGTGATTCCCTTTCTAGGAATCACATTCCTCAACTAGATGAGGGGAAACTCATTCCTCCATTTTGGAGAATGGGTTTCCTTGAAAATAGTGGGACCCACGTCCTTTTTTCATTCCTATATTAATGTAACCAAGGAAATGGAAAGGAAAAGGAATCACTCCAATTCCTTCCATTCTCTTTCTTGGAAGTAAACATGCCATTAGAAGAAACAAAAAAAAATTAAATAAAGGAAAAAAAAATGCATTCAAAGAAAGAGGGAGAGAGAGAAAGAGAGATTGGCGTCTTGAAGCATACCTTCAAGCCTCCCAAGTAAAGAAACTTTCACAAGAATCCACGAATTCCAAATTATCTTTAAGGGGAAAGGGGTGGTATAATTTTTCTCTAACAAAGAGTAAAACTCTCTTACAAAGAAAACCCCTTTGTTATCTTCCTTCCACACTACTCTATCATCCTCCTCCATTTTTACTGTCTGTCCTTGGAGCTTAGAAAGAAACCACTCTATGACACCCAACTCCCAATCGTTCAAATTCCTAACAAAATAAAAGTCCCAATTTCCTCTTTCCCCACTTTGCTCCCAAAAATCAGCTACTCATGCCTCAGTCAAATCAGAAAGCGCAAATAGGAAAGGAAAGATCTCACATAAGGGTTGCTCATTGCACCATCTATCTTTCCAAAACTTCAATCTACTCTTGTTACCCACCTCAAAGGAAGTCTTTGTATTAAAAAAATCCCACTACTTCCCAATCTCTTTCCAAACCCCAACCCTTAAGGGCTTTCTAACCACTCTTGACCTCCAACACCCTTCTTCCTCCCCAAACTTTCCCTCTATGATTTTCTTCCACAATGAATCTCTTTCACTTAAGAAGTGCCAACACCATTTGCAAATAAGGGTCTTATTAAGCAAAGAAAGAGAGTGAACACCTAGTCCACCTTTCGATTTTGCTTTACAAATAGAAGACCACTTGACTAAGTGCATTTTGTTCTCTAAGGCCCCTCCTCTGCATAGAAAATTCCTTTGAATCTTCTCTAATCTCAACCTTACAATTCTTAGGATGATGAACAAAGACATAAAATAGATTAGTAAACTGGCAAGGGTACTGCGAAGTAAAGTGAGTCTTCCGACTTTTGAGAGGTGTTGTCTCTTCCATAATGAAAGCCTCTTACGAAACCATGTTGCGAAATGGGATATCTTATTATCTCATTCTGTGGTTTTGGATGGAACAATTATGATGCTATGTAATGCTACATGAACTGTGAAATAATTCCCCTAGGCAAGTCTATATTATGTCTATCCTCTATAAAAAAGGGCTATGATAGGAATAGAAACTTGACAAAAAGTCAGCCACTACCTAAAATAACAAGCTTAACAAAAGTAAACTACTAATATTAATTCCATCAATAAAAAATTAAAAAAAAAAAAAATCTCTATAGGACAATGAAACTGAACTACCATTATCTTCCTTCTTTTTGAATAAACCCTAGGAATTCATTCCTCATTGGTAACATATATATGATACGAGCTTGTAGTGTCTATGATTGTTTTCCTCTTTCCTTATTTGGACTAGTCAATAACAAATATGTCCAGTAATTTCATGTCTGAGACATATCCTATACCCATATCCATGTAACTTTGGTTTGATACAAATACTTATCCATTTTGTAGCATCCATGTAAAACAAGTCAGGAATAATATTATTTTTTAAGTGCAAAAAAAATAAAAAAAATAAAAAAGATAGAATGGTGTACCTTATGATGCAGTAGTTCACGAACAGTGGCAGCCAAGGGTATGGATGATTCCAGAGTTTTGTTCCCATTCCTGCACAGTCTAAGTAGCATGAGGAACTTCAACCCCAGTGAACAGTTCCCCAATTTGAATTGTAACACATTATAAGGGAAGAAAAGAAAAGGGAAAAAAGACAAGAAAACAAAAAATTAAGGTTCAACATATAAATGGATCATGTTGATTACTTCTCTGTGACATACCCAAATTCCTTTTGCTTCTCTAGTAATGTAAGAGCCTCCTCAAGCCTTCCCAGATAAAAGTAAGACTTGAAAATCAAGTGGACCCGCCAGAGCCTGAATGAGAAATCCTTTGAGAGTCCAGAACCATCTAGATTTGCTAAATGACCATCAGAACCTAAAGTAGGAGAATTCTTTTCAGCAGAACCAAGTGTCTGTTCACACAACTGAATCACCTCTTCGTACTTCCGCAGCTGCTAGATGCCACAAAAATTAACCCAAGTCTAGTGAGCTATAGTTGTTCAAGTTAAGTGGTTAGACAAATAGTGTATCATTGACTCTCATTTTTAAGTAGATCATGGGCAAAATTTTCATGGAAAATTGAAGCAGCACAAACCATAAAAAGAGCCTCTGCTTTGATTTCAAGTAATTTCTCTGAGAATGAGCTAATTATCAAAGCCTCATCAAGTATTCCCAAAGCAGTCTCTACATCCCTAGATGTTCGTTGTTCCAAAAGCTTGGCAGAATGGTTCATGCAATCAGATACTTTCTGTGAATCAAGGAAAAAAATTGTAGGTTACCATATCCTGTACCATGGAGCATATTGATGATTTTGCAGTATGTTGAAAAGAAACATTCGAGCAACAATCCATACCTGTGCCTTTTGAAGGCCATCAGATGCTTCCACTGCAATTTTCCGGTCCACACAGACATCATTTCCTAACTGCAAGCACTTCTTGAAATATAAAGATGCATCTTCAACTTCCCCTAGGGCAAGGTAACAACTAAAGAGAAAAAAAAAGAGATGTAACAAATCAGGGTATTTAATCTTTTGTTGGTATTAAGCATGCAATGAAACTGAATGTAGCCAGTGCTGCAGCTCAACAGCACTAAAAGCAAAGTTTGGAGTAGAAAAGACAGACTGATTGCATGCTAGTCCTGGAACATGGTATAAAAAAAAAATTGCTATAGTATCCCAAGTTTCTTCAGGAACTGACATGTCATGTTAAGTATCTCACTTTCTACACCACTATCTCCTTCATTATGCGTAAATCAAACAACAATTTAGATGTTCAACACACAAAAGAAGTATAAAACTTGTAATTACAGAAAAGAATCGCATGGAACTTCTATCTTGATCTCCTTGCTTAATTATATATAATTGTATATGTAACTCCTTTCAGGAATATATATATGTGTGTGTGTGTGTGTGTGTGTGTGTGTTGTGATATCATTCATCAACAAGAAAATGAACTAATGACTTGCAAGTTAAGCAATAAATAAGTTCAGTGACAATTGAAATTTCCCATTGCTGTAGCATAGATACACAATTCTTAATCACCATGCACTCAGAATAGAAAATCAGTAACAAAAAGCAGTGTTAGCCTTACCTTGCAGCTCTAACTTGCACCCTGAGAAAGTTGTGATCTATACCAGCAGCCAACAAACAGTCTCCTAGTGCTTCTCTCATTCTTCCAAGAGACATCCGTGTTGCAGCACGGTTGCTATAACACAGCATCAAAGCCCTGAGACAGCTTTTAGATGTCTCACTTTGAGAAATGCAATTCACCCCTTGTGTGTAACAGTCCTCAGCTTTAGACAAATCCCCATTTGTGTAGGCTTGGTTTCCCCTGATATAAATCACATTAAACTGTTAGAATTAAAGCAGATTCTTAGTATCTAATTGTGTCCTAGAATCTGTCTAGATTCATATAATACGGTTTAGTTAATTATTTAAAGAAATCTTTTGTATTTTTTTTAGTAGGTAGCAGATTATGGAGTGATTCTCTGAATGCATAGTTGTATTATACTCTTTGATTATTTCCTTTTAAGCCATACAATGTGTATTAATACCCCTGTAAATTTTTCTAATCAATCAAGGGAAGAAGTATTCATAATCTTTTCTTGCTCTTCCACTCATATGGTACAAGAGCAGGAAAGAATCCTATAATTTGCTTTCCTGGTGTTTTTATTTGGCCTTCATCGCTGATCTCATCCTGCAAAATTCTTTTCTTTGGTCTTTTGTAACAAGTTTGGAATTTATAGCCACTTTTTCTTGTCTTTCTGCCTAGTTCTTTACCAATGGCAGAAGTATGTCAAAAACTACTGCTGGAACATCCCTCGGCCAAAATCAATCATCCATTATGAAAATCCATCTCTACAGATTACTTCTGAAAAACTAAATGGTTAAAACTTCCTTGAGTGGTTGCAGTCAACAAAACTCTTTTGTAAAAGGGAAAATAGGTTATTTGCTTGGTACTATTAAGGAACCAAAAGGTTTTTAATCCTTCCTTTGAATCATGGGATGCTAAAATTCCATGATTATATCATGGTTGATTAACTCTATGCGACCAGAAATTAGTAAACCATTTATATTCCTCTCTGTGGCCAAGGAAGTTTGGGATGTGGTATCCCAATTGTATTCAAAGAAGGGAAATGTTGCTTGAATTTTTGAGTTGAAGATGACATCCATGACACCAAATAGAGGGAACTCACTGTGACCACCAATTACAGCACTATGAAAACCCTGCAGCAAGAGTTTGAACTTTATCAACACTTTCTGCAGTGGAAGCAGCAAAGCTGGCTGGGATGTTGGAACAAGATCGAGTTTTTGAATTCCTTGTTGGACTTAATCCAGAGTGTGATCAAGTTAGGGATCACATACTTGGTAAAGAACCTCTTCCTTCCATACAAGAAACATTTTCCTATATGCATAGTGAAGAGAACCATAGGATTGTGATAACGAAATTGAATCCACAAAAGAATTCAACACTCAAAACTATTCAGGAGAGCCCCATAAGACACAATTCTACTGATCAGTTTAAGCTAGGAATGAAGAAAAATAAAGAAAAAGACACTCACTTGTGTTATTAATGCTACAAACCAAGACATACTAGAGAAATGTGTTGGAAGCTGCATGGAAAACCTCCTCTTAGTGACAAAGGAAACAAGCAACACTGCAAGAAAGCTTAGAAAAGTGTAACCACTCAGAACTCTGAACCTACAGAAGGTACTACTTAGCATTCAGATGATGCACCATTCACCAAAAATCAGTTGGAGGCCTTGTACAAAATGTTGGGATAAACCGGAAGTTCTAACCATTCATGTACTTTCACTTAATCAAGTAATATCTATAGATCATTGATTCAAAGGCAAACAAATCACATGATTGGTTAAGTGGTCTGTTGCTTGTTTGGAAAAAAAGGATGGGGGTTGTGTTATTCACAATCTCTTCACTTCAAACAAGGCTTTACTCAAAAATTGGAGTTGGACGTTTGCAACAAAAAGAGAGTTCTTATGGAAATTGGTTATAATAGGAGAGTTTGGAGAAGGGGAAAGGGGATGGTGTTTATAGGGTGTGTGGGACAGCAATGGGGTGAGGGTGTGGAAAGCTATCAAAAATGAGTGGGAGGTCATAAAATACAGGTCTTGTTTCATTGTTGGGAATGGTGGGAGCATGTGGGAAAACTATTGGGTGGAAGCGTGGAACGCAATCAGAAATGAGTGGAAGGTTGTAAAAAGTAGGTCTTGTTTCATTGTTGAGAATGACAGGAGGGTAAAATTTTGGAAAGATAGATGGTGCAATGACTTATCCTTTGAAGAGTCCTCAATGTTATTCTTTATAGCAACTACCAAACATGATTGGGAAGCAGAGGTGTGGGGGCAGGTCAGGGACGAAGGTAGATGGAGTCCCTGTTTCTCAAGACAATTCAATAATTGGGAACTTGAGGAAGTGCTCTTTTTAAGGGAATTGCATTCTTTGTCGCTTAAAAAGGATGAGGAGGATAAACTGAGCAGGAAGGAAACTAAGTGCAGTAAGTTCACTATTAAATCCCTATACACCTCCTTAGCTAAGGAAGGTAGAGACCTTTCCTCGCAATCATACTGTGGAATCCTTGGATCTGTACAAATGTAGGCTTCTTTGCTTAGGAAGTAGCATGGGGAAGACTCCTGATGCTAGATCAGCTCAAAAGGAGAGGATAGATTTTTCCAAATGGATATTACATGTGCAAAGGTGATGAAGAACCAGTTGATTTACTCTCTATTTGGGGTGGTTTGGATGATGCATTCTACAATTAGAGGAAACTTGTTGTGTTGACATGACTCATTTGTGGGGAAGAAACAAAAGAAAGCTTGAAGGGCCTCCCTTATACTTGTTTTGAACTTATGGATGGAAAGAAATAGGAGGTTTTTTAATGGAGTCAAACAGGACCAAACAATCAAATCTTATTATTTACCTATTTTTTAGGAATGGCTTAAAGTATAAAGGACCATGTAATGTCTATGATAGACTTTGTAGATTGGTTGAGCCTTAAGTAAGGATAGGGAGTTTTTTCCCCCTCTTTCCTAGGTTAGCCTTTAGGCACATATTACATTGTATATACTTTAGCACACCTCATCTTAGGTGCTTCTATTATATTTTCTTATTTGCCTATTAAAAAAAGAAATAAAATAAAATAAAATCACATGGCTAGTGATTCACATGTTTTCTTAACCTATAATCCATGTCCAAGAAAAGACAAGGTAAAGCTTGCCAATGGCTCCTTTATTTCCACTCATGGTAAAGGTTAAGTTCCTATATCCATTTTTTGACTCTATCAGTAAAGTTACAAATGCATTAAATTGTTCTATAACTTCCTCTCCTACTCACCATGTTTTTTAGGACCTAGCTATGAGGAAGAGGATTGGCAATGGTGAAGAGAAATCAGGTTATATCTCCTAAGTCCTAAAGTGACGAAAAACCCTCAAGTTCATGTTACCCAAGTATTGAAGAATAAGGAGAAGAAAATCTAGCTATTGCAATATGGTTAGGTCATCCAACTTTTGTTTACTTTATACAATTTTTTTCTAGTCTTGAAATGTCCAAGTTCCAGTGTGAAATTTGTGAATTATCCAAAAGTCACTGTGTTCCATTTCTAGTGAGTAATAAAAAAATCAAAGATTCCTTTTTCCATTGTTTATAGTGATGTGTGGGGTCCATCCCAAGTTAGTTCTTATTTCAGCTTTAAATGGTTCATAAGTTTCAATGATGATTGTACTTGCACAACTTGGATTTATCTTCTCAAAGATAAGTTCAAAGTTGCCTCATTTTCAAATCTTTTCATATAATAATTCATAATCAATTTTAGACAAAGATTGAAGTTGTATAGTCAAATAATGAGAAAGAGTACTTCAATAACATCTTGGGGATTCATTTTCTTGAAAATGGGATTATAGACCTTTCCTCATGTACAAATACACCCCAAGAAAATGAAGCGGTTGAGAGAAAAAATAGGCATTTGTTAGTAGTTGCTAGGGCTTTAATGTTTACCTGTAGTGTCCTAAGGATTTATTGGAATGATGTTGTCTAAACTGCTGCCTATTTAATAAACCGCATGCCTTCTAAGACCCTTAATCTGAAACTTCAATTCAGGTCCTAAAAACCTTGTCTCTTAATGTCAACATATTTGGATCCCTTCCTATTAAGGTCTTTGGATGTTCAGCCCTTGTTCATCTCCCAAACAAAGATCTAAACTTGATCCTAGAGCTCTTAGGTGCAATTTTTCTAGGTTATTCTCCTACTCATAAGGGATTGAAATGTTCTCATCCTCCTACCAAGAAAAAATTTGTAACCATGGACATCAAATTCTTTGAAGAACTTTCATATTTTTGTAAGACTGATCTTCAAGGAGAGAAAACAAGTGGCATAAAAGATCTGTCCCACTCCCCATGTTAGGTGAGTCTTGTCTATCCAATACCAAATGCTGTTTCAAGTGTTCCCACTAGTGTTCCTGATCAGCCTAGCAACCAAATAGATACCAGAAATCAAGAAAACAACAAGGAGGGCAACACAAAGTTGGAAAGGGTTGAAAATGTGTCAAGTTCACTGGTTTACTCAAGAAGGAAACAGGGGAAGGTAATAGATTCCATCTATTTCTCATGGCCAATCTTCAAACCTGGAAACAAGTAATTTTAATACTCTTCCTTCTTCTAAACCTTTTCTTGATACCATTCTTGATATCGCTACTGCTATTAGGAAGAGTGTTATAAAACGTTAAAAACAGCACCTTTTCAAATTTTGTGTCATTTCATTATCTTAATTCCAACTTTTAAGCTGTCACTACTAAATTAACCTCTATCTCTTTCCCAACAATGTATACGAGGCGTCTAAAAGATTCAAGGTGGAAGGAAGCTATATTTGAGGAGATAAAACTTTACATAAAAACAAAACATGATTAAGTAATTAAACTACCAAGAGGAAAGAAAACAGTGGGTTGCAATTGAGTGTTCACTATCAAATACAGGGTTGATAGGTCCATTGAGATGTATGAAGTAAGGTTGCTTGCGAAGGGATATACCCAAACTGATGGTTTTGACTATTAAGAAACATTTCCCCCATTGCAAAAATGAATTTCATTAAAGTCCTATTGTCATTGGCAATTAATATAGACTAGTCATTACATCAATTGATGATAAAAATGCTTTTTTGACATGGAAAATTAGGGGAAAAGGCGTACATGGTTTTTTCTCCTGGTTTTGAGGACCCTTTTCACAATAGAAAAGTGTGTAAATCAAATAAATCACTATATGGACTGAAACAATCCTTGAGAGCCTCATTTGAAAGATTTGTTGAGTTTCTACATGCCTATGAATACTTTCAAAGTCAAGGGAATCATACTTTATTCTTGAAACACTCACCACGTATGAAAATTACTGTGTTTATTATCTATGTAGATGACATCATTGTCACAAATGCTGATGTGGGTAAATCAAAGGCATGAAGAATCGCTTAGCCAAAGAATTTGAGATAAAGGAATTGGGGAATCTAAGATACTTTCTTGGAATGGAGGTAGCAAGGTCAAACAACAATATTATGGTGTCTCAATGAAAATATGTGCAAAACTTAACTAAAAGAAACCTGAATACAGTCTGCAAACCAGAGGACACACACATTAACCCCAACCATAAATTAGGGTCCATCATAGAAGAGAATCCTATTGACAAAAGAAGGTCAAAGGTTGGATGGACAATTGGTCTATTTTATCCCATACCGGGCCTAATACAGCCCATGTAGTAAGTATGGTAAGTCAGTTTATGCAGTCACCATTGGAATGCCACATGGATGCAGTTCCGTGAATTCTAAGATATTTAAAAGCTAATCCAAGGGACTTCTGTTTTTTAAGAATGGCCATCTCCAAGTAGAAGCCTAAATTGATGCAAACTAGGTTTGTGTTTCTTATGGATAGAGGACCAATATTGGGATATTGTACTTTTGTGGGAGGCAATTTTGTTGCATGAGGAAGTAAGACATAGCTGCTTGTAGCACGATCTAGTGCTGAAGCTGAATTCCAGTAAATTTTTGTGGACTAAAATTCTAGTCAATGCATTTAAATTAGAGCCTATGAAGATCTATTGTGACAATAAAGCAACAAACAACAATGCGCATAATCCAATTCAACATGATCACACCAAATATATTGAGGTGGATAGGCACTTCATCAAGGAAAAAATTAAGTGTAGACAAATTTCCACATCTTTTTTTTTTTTTTTTTTGATAAATGAGCACAATATATTAAAGGGCTAAACGCCACAAAGCATACAGGGAGTATACATAGCAGCCAACCCCAAAAAACAAAAAACAAACCCTCTCACCAACCCTTAAGTAGCCGCTAGCCACTCCAAAAAGCCTTAAAGCGAAGAGGACTCCTCTCCCATATACACCCTAGCCCAACTCCACAAAATACATACAAAAGAATTTTTTAATTTCTGTATATCTAAATAACCCCCCCTAAATGCTAGTCTATTTCTTTCCTTCCAAACCGTCCAAAAAATACACAGCGGGATGGAGTTCCAGATCTTTTTCCTTTTTCTCCCCACAAAGGAGCCCCTCCAACTACACAACACCTCTTTGACTGTCTCTGGAAACACCCAATGAACCCCAACCAAGGCAAGAACAATTTCCCTGAGAACCCTGACCACTATACAATGTACAAGAATGTGATTTACACTTTCCTCTTCACAACCACACAAAAAGCAACGATTAGGAAGCTGCCACCCTCGTTTTTGAAGCCTATCCAAGGTGAGGATCTTCCCCCAAGAGGCCTCCTAAGCAAAAAAAGCAACTTTTGTAGGGACCTTGTCCACCTAAATGCACTTAAACAGGAAGGCGATGTCATTTGGAGCACCCAACAACTTATAAGCATCCCTAGCCCCAAAAGTGCCTTGACCCCCGGCTTTCCATAACACTAAGTCCTCTTCTGAGGAAATCCTGAAGTCCCTCAGCATATTGAACAAAGCACCAATCATATCCAGCTCCCAATCAAATTTCCACATCTTTTGTGACAACCAAACAACAGTTAGCAACACATTTTCACAAAAGGAATCTCAAGAACAATGTTTGACTCCATAGTTAGCAAGTTGGGAATGCATGACATCTTCACACCAGCTTAAGGGGAAGAGTTAGAATTAAAGCAGATTCTTAGCATCTAATTATGTCCCAAAATCTATCCAGAATCTTTTGTATTTTTTTTTAATACATAGCAGATTAAGGAGTGAATCCAGGGATCACATGGCTGTATTATACTCTTTGATTATTTCCTTTTAAGTAGTACAGTGTATATTAATACCCCTGTAAATTTTTCTAATCAATCAAGGGAACAATTATACCTAATCCTTTCTTGTTCTTCCTCTTATATAAACACTTTCAAAAAAACAAAAACAAAAACAAAAAGAGAAGGAAAAATGATAATTGCAAAACTGGTGAGACTAATTATCATAAATCATAGCCACATAACCAAAAAACCATCTAGACCAAAACGAAATCCATAAAAAAAAAAAAATTCAAACCAAAGATCAATAAAATGACAAGAAATTGATTGCATATAGTAAATACCTCAATCGCCATTTCTCACAGGCTTCCTGAGCTGCAAGAGTTGCAGCAGAAGTAGAGTTAAACTCTTGCTTGATATCATTTTGCTTATCCACTTCGGTAGAATCAGTACTATTCCTCCCTTTGCATAGAGAAGTAGATATGTTTACCTTTTGACCTCGCCCATGGGATGAAAGTGGTGAGGCAGCAGAAAGTGGGAAAAACTGCACAGAGGATGATTTATATGGAACTTTTAAATTTGGAGCTGAATCGTATGAATCAGGAGCAACTTTTATACGATTTTTCTTTCTTTGGTAGCGCATTGCTGCTGCTGTCTGATCTTGACCAGAGGAAGATGCAGCAAAGGTAAAATTAGTGCAGCCAACATCTTCTGAGCTTGAGGCAAAACAAAATTGTGTTCTGCCATCATTATCTTGCTTGTCAATGTCTGAGATTAAACTAACTTCAGTTTCTGCTGAAGTAGCAGCGATATCACTGTTAATGTCAAATTGCTCTGTCAGAGACTTGAAGCTTTCAGTTTCAGTCCCAGAAACAGACTCTTCTAGAGAACCTCCAGCACCAACGCTTTGATCAAAACAATCCTCATCACCTTCTTTTGTTTCTCTGCCTTTCACATCATCAACATTGATATTCAAGCATTGTGTTGCAACAACCAAATCTTCATCTATTGCATCATTTGAAACTGTTTGATGAGAATCAGTTGATGCATAGCTGTTGTCAAGATGAATAGACTCCACCGATGTCTCAGAGGTTTCTCTTGAAAACTGATTATCAGCCAGTGTTTCTTGATACGGGGAAACATCCATTGGAGAATAAGATTCAGAAGCCTCTGGGTTTCCTTGGGAACTGCTTTCTCTTAAAACAAAATCTTGCCCAAGCCACCGCTGGTTTGGGTTGGGTTGCTTCAACTTTTCCTTCCTTCTCTTGACTCTAGTGTAACCAACTGCTGCCCTCTTCGCACTGAATTCTATTTTTTTATTAACACTAGAAAATAGGTCAACCTTCGGGTTTGGTGTACTGAAGTCTACATGGGGTGTCCCTCTTTCTTCAAGTTTATTAGTAAAACTAAACCTGTCCTCAGATTTGTCCATGGAAGGTGCCTGAAAAGCATTCTCATATGCTTGCAAGTGAATGTCATGAGATGAAAATGAAGATGTTCCAGGTTTTCCTTTCATTTTGATGTCATCATTTGATTGGTCTAAGGGGCCTTGGTTGCCACTTAAATTCTTAACACTTGTCCCTGCCTGGAAAGTGAATTTTGTGGGAATTGAATTACCAACATTGTGGAATTTCTCACCACCCAATTTTTCTGTATTTGCTTGACCAGAGGTATCTCCTACCCCGTTTCTGATTTTCATCTCCCTCATGTCATCAGCCAATGAATTCTCTGCTATTCCACTAAAATAACCCCTAGCACTTCCAGTGCTTCCAAAAAGAAAACTGTTCTTGTTAATTGTCTCATTATCAGCCTCTTCCTTCTCAACAACATTAGTATTGACAGACTCCTCAATGTTCAAATTCTTCATCTGATCATGAAGTGTACTTGATGAGCTTCCCATGAAAGAATCAATACCCTTCCTACTGCTTCCAAACACAAATTTATTTGCATCATTCACATTAAAAGCAACATTACCATCTTCACTCTTGTTGTTTGATTTCTTCAGTTCATTTGGGCGTTGAAATCCCAGGCTCCTGCCTAAGGAACCACCCACATTGTCACCACTCTGAAAGGTGAATCGGGTTTTATCTGCCACACTTGAGTCAATGTTCGAATCATTACTTTTCTCAAAACATTCCCGATTCACTGCAGCTTCAATATTCAACTTCCTCATCTCATTCGGCAGCTCTGATACCAAACTTTCATCAAAACCAGAGCCATCAACCAATCCCTCTGAAACACTAGAACTTGCTCTGCCACCCACATTTTCATTCACAATTTTCAGCTTCCTCATTTCATCTAGAATTTCATTACCTAGATTCAGATTCAGGTTTGGATTACTCCTATTTGCACCAAACACAAATGCCTCATTTCCACCACTCGGCTCTCCCACAAAAGACATCTCGGAAACTGGTCGGAATGGATTAAATCCAGGACCCACCTCAGTTTCCGGGGCTGCATTCGATGACCTAGGATGCTGAGAATTCAACTGTTTCCTCGCCTTCCCGAGACGCGGCTTCGAAACACCCGAACTCAACCCAAATGCCGCATTTTCTGATCCCGATCGCGGCACCACCCGCGAATTGAAGCTAAAATTCTGATTAATTTCACTCGAATTCGGAAACCCAGAAGCTCTATTACCAGCGTTTGACGACTTCATCTTCTCCTTTGAACAAAACTCAGAAAAATCGACAAGCGGAGAATGAGAAATCTGACCGTTAGGGTTAGGGTTCCGCGGAGAGTGTACGGACGGCAGGTGCAGGACATTCGACGAGGTGCCGGAGTCTATCAACGCCGGCGACATGACAACACGGTACTCATCAAAACGAACGGCTGAGAAAGTGGCGGGTGATCGGACGGTGAGAATGCACTTTGGGCGTGGATTTTTATTTAGAAGAGTTTATCTGATGATCTTTCTGATATGTTTGGACTTGAAGCCTTGGTTTGAGGGGTATGTTTGGTTTTTTTATTTTCAAAAAAACAGTTTTTCTGTTTTTGGAAACAAAGGAAAATGGGTAAATAGGGGATTCCTTTTGGAAACTCTTTTCTGAAACTACTTTCTCAAATTCATCCCTCAAGGTGATTCAGATTTCTTTCTCTAAATGGAAATTTTTTTCCGGGTCTGTTTGGTTGTTAGGAAAAAGAGGAAAGGAAAAAAGACTGTTATAATTTTTTTTTTTCCCTTGCAAAATTATTTTTAGATAAAATTTGTATTTTATAAACTTGGCTTCCTATTTTGTTATTTTTTTTCATATAAGTATATGAAAACTCACTTTTCCCTAAATATCGAGTTTTATCACGAAGATCATATTGGAAAATATATCTTTAATCAATAATTGGTTTTAAATATTATGTTTGAATAGGAATATAATTATATTTTAGCATACCAAAAATATCGAGGTAGAGGTATCATTTGTAAGATTATTATAGTAGAGTTCATCAAAAGACTTATAAAGAATTGTTCGATTATAGACATTCTTCACTTAGAAATATAATTGAATGTTGTTTTAATGTGTTGAAAGCACGTTTCCAATTTTAAAATGATGTCCTGAATTTATCATATGAAGCAACAATAACTATGACAACTTGTTGAGATCGTATTTCACAGCAAATGTAAAATGTTTATGTTAATAGTGTGTAAATATTGGTAATTAAATAATCATGTTAATGTATGAAGCAAATATAGAGAAAGAAAATATGACATATATTCTTGTTGATGATGACGAATATTTATATATAAATACATTTGAGTTTTACTATAATTTAAATTATATATTTTATTGTAATTCATACTAATAATAAACTTCTAATCTAATTCAAATTCTATATTTTATTCTAATTTAAACTAATATATAATAAATAGATAAATATCAATATATAAATTAAGAATAACACTAACTTTCTCTAATATGCCTCCTAAGATGGAACTCCAATCGGAGATTCTAATTTTGATATTGAAAGAAAGAAAATAGATTGCAATGTATTCGGCTTGCATGGAGGGCGACGGTCTCCTTGTTTATATGGAGAGTGATCTCCTTGTTATTGTGAGGGTCAATCTCCCTGTTTCTGTGAAGGGAGATCTCCCTAGATCCAGGTGACAAATGGATTCGACTTGATGACTGAAAATTTAGACAAGAGTAGTGGGATTTTTCTAAGCCAAATTTCCAAAAACTTTGAGGAACTTGTAAAAGGAAAGTTTGTTGAAGGAATAATAGGATTAGGAGCCTTATTCGACATCAAACTAAACGATGTTTTTTAAGCTAATGTAGTAGATGATATAGGAGGTAAAGAATAAGGTAGAGTATAAGACATATTTCAAGTAGAGGTAATAGAACATGAGCATGTTTGTTTTCCCAAAACATGCAAGAAAGCAATCAATCTTTGAGGAAGCTTTTAGAGAGAGAGATAGGTAGAGTTGATGTTAATAAAGAAATATATATTAAATTAGGGGAACTAATACTAGTAGAAAGCAAATTAGAAGAAAATTATAGTAAGCTTGAATCAAGAAAACTTGGAGCTCTCAGATGTAAAGAGGTATTGAAATCAAGATATTGTATTAGAGATAGTAAAGAAAGAGACATTGAAACCAAGATATTACATTGGAGACCATAGAGAAGGAAATATTGACAACGCATAGGCATAGCAAGGTCATTACCATTTGTGGTAGGGATAGGGGGAGGTATGCAGAACTTAAGTTGAAGGTTTTGATACCATATAGAGAAAGAAAATATGGCATACTATTCTCATTAACGATAATGAATATTACATTTAAGTTACACTATAATTCAAATTCTATCTCATACAGTAATTCACATTAAAAGTAAACTTATATTCTAATTCTAATTCTATATTCTATTCTAATTCAAATTAATATATAATAAATATATAAATACCAATATGTAAATTAAGAATAATATTAACTTTCTCTTATAGCAAATACAGGATATATGAAAATTGTTCAACTATCATAATTGACTTGAAGTACTTTGTTTGCAATTATATTTTTTTTCTATAAACAAATCAATCCAACTACTTATTTAACTCCTCTTAAAAATGAATATTAAAATTATTTTTATTTTATAGTAATTTTTGTTTCTTTAGAATAAAAATTATTTAATAATTAAGACAATTATCTTTCTTTAATTTACATATAATTCAAATTTTATTTATTTATCTTCAACGAGATTTAACTTGAACATGATTTTATATTAATATACATTAAATTTTTAAAAAATTATAAAATAAAAATAGAATTTTTCTTAAAAAAAAGAAACAATTTTTTTGTTTCTTAGTTTTAAAAAACAATTGACCAAAAACTTTTGTTTAAAAAAAAATGTAAAAAACTATTTTTTTTTTTTCTCTACCTTAAAAACAATTTAAAAAAAATATGGTCAAAGGGCCCTTATTTTTTTGCACCTGATGAGAAAATAGTAGTCCATATAATATTATATTGACTCGAAAAATTAGGTCAAAACATAAATATATTGACAATAATAAGAAGGCCGACATCAACAATAAGACCTCAAAGTTAACTTGTATTAACAACTTTGAAACATCGACGCATATTTATAGTGATAACAAGATGCTATCAACATATCTCATACCTATGTTGACACCTTAATTAATGATACTAATCCTCACCATCAACATAAGCCAACATTGATGGTGAAATAAAGTCAATAGAGGCTTTACTCCTTTTCACAAAAACTTAATTTAAATTATTTTATTAAATATGGTAAAAAAAATAACTCACAAAAGTTTAATGTACAAGGAGAAGGTTTTGAGAAAATTTACAAATCTTTTTTACCCCAAAAGTATGAAATTTGTGAACTTTGTTAGAGTCATAGGGTAGACAAGATATGCATTTAAAATAATAAAATCAAAATTTCATAATCACTAATCAATTTTTGAAACTTTATTTCCTCTATCTAACTTCGGCTATACTAGGTACATTTATATTAATGATTTAGTTTTAACCTTTATATTAAAAAAAATCATTAAATGATATAATAAAATCATAACTATTTATTAAAAACTAAAATTAATTTCTAAACGTTAAGTAATATAACATCTAAAGTTATCATAATAAATTTTGACTTATATAATTTAATTAAGATAAATTAAATTGTACAACAAAATATTAAACCCACAACAATTCTAATTAAAGAATTCACAAAATTAACCAAATTGGCTCATTGCACCAAATATATAATTTAATACATAATTCAACCTAATTTTATCATGATATTATGAAAATGCCCTATATATTAAGTACAACTATGTAATCACACAAACCTTGAAAATTAAATTTAACTAATTATGCATGCATGCAAAACCATTGTAATTAAAGTAACAATCCTTCTCCAAAATCCTTGTTATTCCAATCTAGTTATCTAATCTTTCCAATTCTATAAAAAATCACTAAAATATTCCTCAAAATAATAATAAATTTTACTTATTTAACTCTCTTATCTAAAGATTAAATAAATTAAAAATATATAAGTTTCTATAAATTCTCTTAATTAATCTGTATATCTCCAACAACATCCATTAATTCCTTTCCTGGATTCCTCTAGCTTGGATATAAAGGGTATCAAAGGTTAAGGTTTCATTTGATAACTATTTTCGAAAATAATTTTAAAAAATAATTTTTGAGAACATTTTTGAAAAACCGTTATCTAGATTTTATAAGACAAAAGTCTGTTTGGAAACCTAAAATGTTTTTAACCTGTTTTTAATATTTTTATATATATTTTAAAAATAATTTGATATTTTGTATTTTATATTTAATTATTCTACATGTTTATATAATTATTTCTTAAAATAGTTCTAAAAAAATAAGTGAAAAAAACAAGAAAACAACTAAAATATATTCTCTTAAAATATCTTATTTTCTATTTTTAATAACAGAAAATAAGAAATAATTTTTAATTGTAAACATATTTTCTATATTTTTTATTATATAAAACAAAAATTATTCTAAAAAACAGTTCCCCAACTGTCCTAATTTACTATTTGGCATGACATTGGTATTGTCCTATTGTAAAACTATGAGGAGTTTGCCATATGCTATTTTCCAAAAATACACCCTTTAAGCCCAAATGGAAGCCCATATGGCCCACCTCAAGCACATCTCATGTATCATTCAAATTGTTCCCAGATATATGCCCATCTGGCCTAACCCAAGCTCATCTTATGTAGAAAAGCCTGAACCGAAGCCCAAAAAAGATTAACCTAGTAGCTTACCAGTTTATCCGAAACACCACCACGAATAACCCACAGTTTGAAACAAGTTAAAATTGTTGAGGTTGCTTGAACTTTCATGGAACCCCACGTCTGCTGAAATCAAGAGAGATAGGGTAGTAGTACTTCTTAGCTCTGTTTTGGAAGCACTTTACTCATCTTTCTTCTACGTCCTCCTTTTCTAGCTGGACATGAAAATCAGGTAGATGTCTCACAGCAGCCCTATATATATGATACATCTGTAGGACATCATGCGTGAAACTAGACATAAATTATTTACATCCTGAAGAGAAAATCTTCAATATTTTACTTACTTTTCAAGATTGGTCTCCACCCAAATGCACATTCTCCGTAATTAATAAAGCAAATACATTTTAAGCAATAGCAAATTTTGATTCACTAATATAAAAATATATGGAAAAAGAAACCTAAAATTTTTAAATTAATATTTTTTATCTACTTAAAAATAATTTAAAATATATGTATTTTTTAATGAGTCGTCTAATTATTCCCTAAAATACTTCTTTTACTTACCATGTTATTAACATCAATTGAAAATTAGACTCTTCTAATATAAATATTTCTCTTTCTTTTAGATTTATTATTATTTTATTTGAGATTTTTTTTTCATCACTTCTAATGTCTACACTCTTCAATCTATCTTACTTTTGCCATGGATGTTTGTTCATGGGGAAAATAAATAAATAAATCTCCACTTTTCCTAAGTGGTGTTTATTTGTGTTTGTTTTTGGAAGGAAATTCCCAAATAATAATAATAATAGATTTAAAAAGAAGGAAACTTTCCAAATAATCCACTAGTACAACCTCAATAGGATTCTTCTAAAAAATATAACACTAATAGTATAAAATAAAAAATAATTTTCAATAGGACACTTCCAAAAAATATAAGACAATAAAATAAAATAAAAATAATTTCTAAAAATAAAAATATAAATTATTTATACTCTTCCTACCGTTTTTAGGTGACCTGCCATGGTCATCCAATTGCTATGGAGTATAGACTAGGAACTTATAACTTGTTCCTCTATATAAGGCCACAAGAAGAGGGTGGTGGATCATAGAGTTTTGAGAACTTGGCCAGCACTCCATAGATTCATCAACTTTTATCTTCCTTCTAGTCTTCTCCAATATGGCATTAACAAGGAACAAGCCTCTTATTGTAGTGCTGCTTCTTGGGTTTGTCATCATGTCTACCCTCACAATAGGTCTCTTTCTCACTCACTCCCCCTCCATCCATGAATCAACATCTATCTATCTATATATATGTTGTACATTTTATTTTTCTGAATATTTTTATATTGTTATTAGCATTAAGCCATTATATCTTGAATCGTAATATCCCACGTGGATGAGGAAAACGTTTTTAACATTATACATGAGCTTTTTATAACTGATTTGTAAATGTGTTTTAAAGTTGTAATAACGCCTTAGGTTTGAAATTTATAATATTTATATAATTGAAAACGAGTCATTACAAATAGTATTAGAATTAATCTTTAATTTTGATGTTAGAGTTTGCTTGTCCCCATAAGGGTAAGGTATCTATTTATTTAGCTTTACAATCTTGTAAAACACTACAAACATGTTATGTTTATATATGATTGATTGTGATATTTCACATCAAATAGGAGAAAAAGTTAACTTTATTATATATAAATCAACTCCTCTTAACTTTGTGAAAATTTGGATTCGCAACAAACAACATCTACACAATTGATACATGAAAATTGATCACCATTAAAGACCTATCTTTCCTCGAGAAGTTAGCATGAAACTGTATATGTTATACTATTTATTTTCTTCCTTTCTTCCCCGAGCTTATCATATTTTGGTGAATCTAATGCAGGAGCACAATCCATAGGAGTTTGTTATGGAACGAATGGCAACAACTTGCCTAGCGCATCACAAGTTATAAATCTCTACAAAAGCAATGGCATTGGAAGCATGCGAATCTATGATCCAAATTCAGATACTCTCCAAGCGCTTAAAGGATCCGGCATAGAACTCATCCTCGACGTCCCCAACACCAGCCTTCAATCCCTTGCCTCCGACGCTTCAGCTGCATCTACCTGGGTGCAAAACAACGTAGTAAACTATGCATCAGATGTGAAGTTCCGCTACATCGCTGTTGGGAATGAAGTTTTACCCACCGGCTCAAATGCTCAGTACTCCCAGTACGTCCTTCCTGCCATGAAAAACGTTCAGAGTGCAATAACCTCCGCAGGCCTGCAGGGTCAAATCAAGGTCTCTACCGCAACATATTCATCTGTCCTCGGCACTTCGTACCCTCCATCTGCAGGATCCTTCAGTAGTGACGTCTCTTCATTCATAAACCCAATCATAAGCTTCCTTGCTGAGAATGGCTCCCCACTCCTGGCCAATATATATCCCTACTTCAGTTACACCGGCGACACACAAAGTATCCAGCTTGCTTACGCCTTATTCACTTCCCCAGGGGTTGTGGTACAAGATGGGAGCTACCAGTATCAGAACCTTTTCGATGCCTTGTTGGATGCCCTCTATGCTGCTCTTGAAAAGGCAGGCGGGTCTAACTTGCAGATCGTTGTATCCGAGAGTGGCTGGCCATCGGAGGGAGGTACTGCAGCGACAGTGGACAATGCCAGAACTTACTACAAGAATTTGATTAATCATGTGAAGGGAGGGACTCCAAGGAAGTCTGGAGCCATAGAGACCTACTTGTTTGCTATGTTCGATGAAAACCAGAAGTCTGGACTTGAAACTGAGAGACATTTCGGCCTCTTCACCCCTAGTCAAGAGTCCAAATACCAAATCAGTTTCAGTTGAAGTGATGCAGGGATTGGAACATAATCCTATATCCATACTTACTTTTGAGTAATTGTCTTGGAAATAAGAGGGCATGCTGACAGCAAGCCCTTGCACGTATACTTCTTTTTCTTTACAATGATATTGTAAGCTTATTGATCTTCTAATAAATAAAGCAAATTTTCTTCTATGTAATGTAAAATAAATTGTTAATAGTACTTGGGAAAATGGAAGAACTATACTTCATTTTGTGTCAAGTACAAAATTTGACCATCAAAAACTATCACAAGAAATTCTCTTAAGATGTTCTTTACAAGCTAAAAGATGTCAAATGTGATATGTAGAAATTACCCGCGTACTAACTAGTTCTTTGCAGCCAACTACACCTTCCAGCTAAGTTGGATAATCATTTTTAGTACTTAGATTAGATTTATCTTCTAGATGGATAGATAAATTTGTTTTTTACTTTTTTTTTCTATTACTTTGACCCGAGTTTAATAGAAGCTTATAAAAACAAAGCTATGTTGAATAACTTGACTTAGAAGTCAAGTTAGATCGAGTTCAATTAATTAAATGTTTCTTAACTTGAGATTTGATTTAAATTGGTCGTAAACCTAATTAAATTTGTCCAAGTTACAACTCTATTATAAAAATTGGTATAAAACACATCAAACCATATATTTAGTGAAAAAGTATGTTTAATTACCTCATATATTTAATTAATGTTGTTTTCTTGCTCAAGGCTTTGTCTTCATAATGAGTCCATCCCCCACATAAACAAGTACTCATCAAATCGAACGGCTGAGAAAGTGGCGGGTGATCGGATAGTGGAGAATGCACTTTTGGCGTGGATTTTTATTTAGAAGAGTTTGAGTATCTGATGATCTTTCTGATATGTTTAGGCTTGAAGCCTTGGTTTGAGGGGTATGTTTGGTTTTTTTATTTTCAAAAACAGTTTTTCTGTTTTTGGAAACAAAGGAAAATGGGTAACTAGGGGATTCATTTTGGAAACTCTTTTCTGAAACTACTATCTCAAATTCATCCCTCAAGGTGATTCCGATTTCTTTCTCTAAATGGAAATTATTTTTTCTGGGCCTGTTTGGTTGTTAGGAAAAAGAGGAAAGGAAAAAAGACTAATATGTAAATTAAGAATAATATTAACTTTCTCTTATAGCAAATATAAGATATATGAAAATTGTTCAATTATCATAATTGACTTGAAGTAATCTGTTTGCAATTATATTTATTAGGCACATTTAATTTAATATTTTTTTATTTTTCCTATAAACAAATCAATCCAACTACTTATTTAAATCCTCTTAAAAAATGAATATTAAAATTATTTTTATTTTATAGTAATTTTTGTTTCTTTAGAATAAAAAATTATTTAATAATTAAGACAAATCTCTTTCTTTAATTTATATATAATTTAAATTTTATTTATTTATTTTCAACGAGATTGAACTTGAATGTGATTTTATATTAATAGACATTAAATTTTAAAAATTTTATAAAATAAAAATATAATTTTTCTTATAAAAAAAAAAAAGCAAGTTTTTGTTTCTTATTTTTAGAAACCATTTTTAAAAAACAATTGACCAAAAACTTTTGTTTAACTAATTATGCATGCATGCAAAACCATTGTCATTAAAGTAACATTCCCTCTCCAAAATCCTTGTTATTCCAATCTATTTATCTAATCTTTCCAATTCTATAAAAAATCACTAAAATATTCCTCAAAATAATAATAAATTTTACTTATTTAACTCTTTTATCTAAAAATTAAATAATTTAAAAATATATAAGTTTTTATAAATTCTCTTAATTAATATGTATATCTCTAACAACCATAGATCCATTAATTCCTTTCCTACATTCCTCCAACTTGGATATAAAGACATGGTATCAAAGGTTAAGGGTTTGTTTAATAACTGTTTTTTGAAAATTAGTTTTTGAGAATATTTTTGGAAAACTGTTATCTAGATTTTATAGAACAAAAGTCTATTTGAAAACCTAAAATTAAATGAATGGTATATCTCTAACAACCATGGATCCATTAATTCCTTTCCTACATTCCTCCAACTTGGATATAAAGGCATGGTATCAAAGGTTAAGGGTTTGTTTGATAATTGTTTTTAAAAATAATTTTGAAAAATAGTTTTTGAGAATATTTTTGGAAAATTGTTATCTAGCTAAATTTTATAGAACAAAAGTCTGTTTGAAAACCTAAAATATTTTTAACCTGTATTTAATATTTTTAAAAATAATTTTATATTTTGTGTTTTATTTTTAATTATTCTACATATTTGTATAATTATTTCTTAAAACAGTTCTAAAAAAATAAGTGAAAATAATAGAAAACAATTAAAATATGTTCTCTTAAAATATCTTATTTTCTATTTTTAATAACAGAAAACAAAAAATAATTTTAAATTATTAAACATATTTTCTATATTTTTGGTTTTAGAGAACAAAAATTATTCTAAAGAATAAAAAATTATTCTAAAAAACAGTTCCCAACGGGCCTAATTTACTATCTTGGCATGACATTGGTATTGTCCTATTGTAAAACTATGAGGAGTTTACCATATGTTATTTTCCAAAAATACACCCTTTAAGCCCAAATGAAAGCCCATATGGCCCACCTCAAGCACATCTCATGTATCATTCAAATTGTTCCCAAATATATTCCCATCTGGTCTAACCCAAGCCCATCTTATATTGAAAAGCCCGAACCGAGGCCCAAAAAAGAAAAACCCAGTAACTTACCAGTTTATCTGAAACACCACCACGAATAACTCGCAGTTTGAAACAAGTTAAAATTGTTGAGGTTGCTTGAACTTTCATGGAACCCCACATCTGGTGAAATCAACTGAGATAGGGTAGTAGTACTTCTTAGCTCTATTTTGGAAGCATTTTACTCATCTTTCTTCTGTGTCCTCCTCCTTTTCTAGCTGGACATGAAAATCAGGTACATGTCTCACAGCAGCCCTATACACATCTATAGGACATCATGCGTGAAACTAAGCATTTTGAAGAGAAAATCCTCAAAATTTTACTTACTTTTCAAGATTGGTCTCCACCCAAATGCACATTCTCTGTAATTAATAAAGCAAATACATTTTAAGCAATAGCAAATTTTGATTCACTAATATAAAAATATATGAAAAAAGAAATTTTAAAAATTTTAAATTAATATTTTTTTCATCTATTTAAAAATAATTTAAAATATATGTATTTTTTAATGAATCATCTAATTATTCCCTAAAATACTCCTTTTACTTACCATGTTATTAACATCAATTGGAAACTAAACTCTTCCAATGTAAATATTTTTCTTTCTTTTATATTTATTATTATTTTATTTGAGATTTTTTTTCACCATTTCTAATATCCACACTCTTCAATCCACCTCACTTTTGTTAAGGATGTTTGTTCATGGAGGGAAAAAAAAAAAAAAAATCTCCACTTTTCCTAAGAGGTGTTTGTTTGTATTTGTTTTTGGAGGGAAAAAAAATCCCAAATAATAATAATAATAATAGATTTAAAAAGAAGGGAAACATTAATACGGAATAACTTAGTTGTCAATTGATATTGATGACATAACAAATAAAAGAGACATTTTAGGAAATAATTAGATGATCATTAAAAAATACATGTATTTCAAATTATTTTTAAATAGATAAATATGATAATAATTTAATAAATTTGAGATTCTTTTTTCCATATATTTTCGTATTAGTGAGTTAAAACCCATTTTTTCTTATATTTTGAACCTGCACTTCATGTATAACCATGGAAAGTACAGTAGCAATCCTTCTCCAAAATACCTATTTATTTAACTAATATTTCCAATTCAATAAAAAAATCACTAAAATATTCCTCAGAATAGTAATAAAATTTGAATTTGTGCAGGCTGATGGCATCACCTAAGGCGATAAATTAAAATACAACATAAATTACCAAATTAAAACATGTGATCATCTTTCTCCTAATTCATTGCACCATTGTAAAAAAGACATGATATTTGTTAATAGATGTGTTCTTGCGAGTTCCCCTACTTATATTATATATATATATATATATATATATTAAGTCGTCTAACAATAAGATAGAGACTTAAAATGTCCCATATAACCAGACTTTGTTTTTATTCTCTCCCTTAATTTATAGTGAAATGAGATTCGTCAAAGTCCATGCGCGGAAAAATCGCAGCCGTTAAGGCTTACCTAGAGTCTTCCCTTCATTGTCTTAACATTACCAAATTTTTGGAGGACTTGTAGAGTTACGTATAACATTTTTTCTTCATGTGAAGGCTCCAAATCTTCTCCTATAAACGTTAATAATGTCTCTCTCGTTCTGAAAATTAGTCACCAATTATGCCGCGTGAGGCGGGCTATCTAGAGATTGTTAATTGTTTTTGAGGCCCTATCATCTGGTAGTTTGGTTTGAACTTGATTCCCAAAGCTTAAATTTGGCATGTTGTGTTTGGTCTTAAGTTTATCTTGATGACTAATTGACAGAATTTGTTATGGGTCCAGCCCTAGCCTTTTCGGGGAATGTTCAATCTGTGGAGTATTGAATGGGGGTGGGGGGGGGGGGGGGGGGGGCGGCGGCGGAGTTTTTAGGCAGCCTGTCATGGTCATCGCTATGGAGTATAGACTAGGAACTGATAGCTTGTTCCTCTATATAAGGCCACAAGAAGAGGGTGGTGGATCAGACTTTTGAGAACTTGGCCAGCCCTGCATAGATTCATCAAAACTGTCGTGCTTTTATCTTCTTTCTAATCTTCTCCAATATGGCATTAACAAGGAACAAGCCTCTTGTTGTAGTGCTGCTTCTTGGGTTTGTCATCATGTCTACCCTCACAATAGGTTTCTTTCTCACTCACTCCTCCATCCATGAATAACATCTATATATATATATATATATATATATATATATGTTGTACGTTTTATTTTTCTGAATATTTTTATATTATTATTAGGATTAAGCCACTATATCTTGAAATGTAATATCGCACATGGATAAGGAAAAAGTTTTTAACGTTATACTTATGAGCTTCTTTTAAATGATTTGTAAATGTGTTTTAAAGTTGTAATAACGCCTTAGGTTCAAAACTGATAATATTTATATAATTAAAAACGAGTCATTATAAATAATATTAGAATTAATCTTTAATTTTGATGTGACAGTTTGCTTGTCCCCACAAGGGTAAGGTATTTATTTGTTTAGCTCTACAATCTTGTGTTTTGTAAAACACTGCAAAGAAGTTATGTTTATATATGATTGATTGCGATATTTCACATCAAATAGAAGAAAAAGTTGACTTTATTATATATAAATCAACTCCTCTTAACTTTGTGAAAATTTGGATTCAAAACAAATAATATCTACACAATTGATACATGGAAATTAATCACCATTAAAAACCTATCTTTCCCCGAGAAGTTAGCTAGGCCGTAAGCATGAAACTGTATATGTTATACTATTTATTTTCTTCCTTTCTTCCCCGAGCTTATCATATTTTGGTGAATCTAATGCAGGAGCACAATCCGTAGGAGTTTGTTACGGAACGAATGGCAACAACTTGCCTAGCGCATCACAAGTTATAAGTCTCTACAAAAGCAATGGCATTGGAAGCATGCGAATCTATGATCCAAATTCAGATACTCTCCAAGCGCTTAAAGGATCCGGCATAGAACTCATCCTCGACGTCCCCAACACCAGCCTTCAATCCCTTGCCTCCGACGCTTCAGCTGCATCTACCTGGGTGCAAAACAACGTAGTAAACTACGCATCAGATGTGAAGTTCCGCTACATCGCTGTTGGGAATGAAGTTTTACCCACCGGCTCAAATGCTCAGTACGCCCAGTACGTCCTTCCTGCCATGAAAAACGTTCAGAGTGCAATAACCTCCGCAGGCCTGCAAGGTCAAATCAAGGTCTCTACAGCAACATATTCATCTGTCCTCGGCACTTCATACCCTCCATCTGCAGGATCCTTCAGTAGTGATGCCTCTTCATTCATAAACCCAATCATAAGCTTCCTTGCTGAGAATGGCTCCCCACTCCTGGCCAATATATATCCCTACTTCAGTTACACCGGCAACACACAAAGTATCCAGCTTGCTTACGCCTTATTCACTTCCCCAGGGGTTGTGGTACAAGATGGGAGCTACCAGTATCAGAACCTTTTCGATGCCTTGTTGGATGCCCTCTATGCTGCTCTTGAAAAGGCAGGCGGGTCTAACTTGCAGATCGTTGTATCCGAGAGTGGCTGGCCATCGGAGGGAGGTACTGCAGCGACAGTGGACAATGCCAGAACTTACTACAAGAATTTGATTAATCATGTGAAGGGAGGGACTCCAAGGAAGTCTGGAGCCATAGAGACCTACTTGTTTGCTATGTTTGATGAAAACCAGAAGTCTGGACTTGAAACTGAGAAACATTTCGGCCTCTTCACCCCTAGTCAAGAGTCCAAATACCAAATCAGTTTCAGTTGAAGTGATGCAGGGATTGGAACATAATCCTACATCCATACTTAATTTTGAGTAATTGTCTTGGAAATAAGAGTGCATGCTTTCTGCAAGCCCAAGCACGTTTGCTTCTTTTTCTTTACAATGATATTGTAAGCTTATTGATCTTCTAATAAATAAAGCAAATTTTCTTCTATGTAATGTTAAATAAATTGTTAATAGTACTTGGGAAAATGGGAGAACTATACGTCACTTTGTGTCAAGGACAACATTTGATCATCAAAAACTATCACAAGAAATTCTCTTAAGATGTTCTTTATAAGCTAAAAGATGTCAAATGTGATATGTAGAAATTACCTGTGTAATAACTAGTTCTTTGCGGTCAACCCCACCTTTAGGCTAAATTGGATAATCATTTTTAGTACTTAGATTAGATTTATCTTCTAGATGGATAGATAAATTTATTTTTTACTTTTTTTTTCTATTACTTTGACCCGCGTTTAATGGAAGCATATAAAAATAAAGTTATGTTGAATAACTTGACTTAGAAGTCAAGTTAGATCGAGTTCAATAATTAATTAAATGTTTCTTAATTTGAGATTTGATTTAAATTGGTCGTAAACATAATTAAATTTGCCCAAGTTACAACCCTAGTATAAAAATTGGTATAAAACACATCAAACCATATATTTAGTGAAAAAAGTATGTTTAATTACCTCATATAATTAATTAATGTTGTTTTCTTGCTCAAGCTTTGTTTTCATAATGAGTCCATCCCCCACACAAACAAGTACTCATCAAATCGAACCGTTGAGATGGCATTTAATATTAGAATATAAATAGTACATTTATTCTAGGTAAGTATGATAGATCAAAGGTACATGAATTTTAGGAAAAAAGATCTTTTAGTTTTCGATCCCTTTCCACATAGTAATAAGGATTGAGAATATTTACTCAAGAACATGAGCTCCATTGTATAATTTAGACCAAACCATTAATTGAGAAATACTTAATAATTTATATTATTTTAATTATATAATAATATCGATTTTATTTATGTTTTATATTGTGTTTAATTACCCCACATAATCAATTAATCTTATTTTTTTGCTTACAAGTTCAAATTTTCTTGCTGAGGGCTTTGTCTTTATAATGAGTCTACCCCCACACAAACGGCAAAGATAACCAAGGTCGTACTAGAAAATTTCCAGGTCTTAGGTTTACACTGTTACCATGCATAATAGTCCTCCTAAGTGTCCCACAATAAGTGCACTGGGGTCATTCGTGATTAATTATTGACCAATTCCTTTTTCTTTTTTCCCCTTCGAACTTGCTATGTTTCTTCAAACCAAGCTTACCAATTAATTGCATATACCTTCACATTTCTTCTAACCAAGCTTACACAATCCATAGGGGTCTGTTTGGGAACACTGGGTGACAATTGACCAAGTGCCCCTGAAGTTGTCCAACTATACCAAATGCGAATTTTTTTATCCAAATCCTGCAACCTCGAACCCCTAAGAGGATCTGGTACACGACTCATCCTCGGTGTCCCTAATGAAGACCTGCAGGCCCTCGCGTCCATTCCCAAAGCTGCAATTGATTGGATACAATCCAACGTGCTGACCTATGCATCGACTATTATTTCCGAAAACCTCGGTATCACTGTTGGCAAGGACATGTATAAGAAGGTACTGAGCAGCCTTGAAGACAGTGGCAGTTCCTCCCTATGACTTCTGGGGGAGTTTTGGAAACATGTAGCAGAAACACAAGGCAATAATGGATAGTGATCATTGCCCATATTGTTTGATCACTGAATGAAAGCAGTAGAATCCAAGTAATAATTTTAACAAGAGGAGTTTTTTTTTTCTTTCTTTCTTTTTCTTCTTCTTGTTAATTGTCTGTTCTTCTGAAAAATGGTATCTAGTCATCTCACATTCCTAATCCACAATACTGCAACAGGGAGGCAAAATTATGATCTGCAAACAGCCAAATTGCACCAACTATATGTTTTGAAAGCCTAATCGGATGCGATATTTCACTAGTAGCCAAAATTAAACCTCCAAAAATTCTAATTAAATGCAACTAATAATGCATACATGCATATGCAAAACCATTGGAATTAAAGTAACAATCTTTCTCCAAAATACTCTTTATTCTAATTTATTTATCTAGCTGATCTTTTCAATTCTAAAATAAAAAATAAAAAAAATAAAATTCACTAAAATATTCCTTGAAATGATAATAAATTAATTTTGAATTTGTGCACGCCGATGGTATCACCTAAGGTGATAAATTAAAATACAACATAAATTAGCTAATTAAAACATGTGATCATCTTTTTCCTAATTCATTGCACCATTATAAAAAAGACACGGTATTTTTTTGTGTGTAATTGTCAATTTCCATGCTTATATTATATATATGTACAAAGACTTCAAAATATTTCATATGGAAAGAATTTGTTTTTATTCTCTCCCTTAATGGTTGTGAAATGAGCTTTCGTCAAAGTCCATACGCGGCGGACTAATCTAAGCCCCAAGGCTTACCTAGTGTCTTGTCTTATTTTTCTTAGCAACTACCAAATTTTTGGGGAGTTGTAGAGTTACGTATAAGATTTTTTCTTTTATTATAATTTGATAGAATATATAGCATGTGAAAGCTCTAAATCTTGTCTTATAAACTTTAATAATGTCACTAGCTCTCATTCTGAAAATTATCTTGATGACTTTTCGGGGAGTGTTCCATCCGTGGAGTATTTGACCCGGGCAACTTTTAGGTAGCCTGAACATCCAATTGCTATGGAGTATTGACTGGGGCAATGGATCTGAGAACTTCTCCCTCTATATAAAGCTACAAGAAGAGGGTGGTGGACATCACAGAGTTTTGAGAGCTTGGTCAGCCCTCCATAGATTCATCAAAATTGTTGTGCTTTTGTCTTCCTTTGAATATTCTCCAATATGGCATTAACAAGGAACAGGCCATTTGTTGTAGTGCTGCTTCTCGGGTTTGTCATCATGTCCAGCATCACAATAGGTCTCTTTCTCCCTCACTCCCCCTCCATGCATGATATATATATATATTTATTGTATGTTATATTTTTAAGAATCTTTTTATATTGTTATTAGCATTAAGCCATTATAATAACAGATTTTGAAATATGATATCCCACAATTGAATAAGAAAGAAGTTTCTAACATTGTATGTATAAACTTTTCTCAAGTGACCTATAGATCTGTTTTAAAATTATGAAAGCGTTCTAGACTTAGAGTTGAATTATCAACATGATTAAAAATAAATTATTATAAATAGTATCAAAATTAATTAATCCTTAATTTTGATGTCGGAGTTTGTTTAATTTGTCCTCAAAAGGGTATTTATCTGTTCAACTTTATAATCTTGTGAAACACAAGTACGTTATATATTAATTGTGATATCTTATGTAAAATTTCTTGGTGTTATGTATGAATTAATTTCCCTTACTCTTATAAATGCGTTTTTAAGGTTATTAGGGCTACACAATTGGAAACACATCGATACATGAAAATTGATCACCCTGGAAGGCCGTTCTTTCACCAAGTAGTTAGCCAGGCCGTGAGCATGAATCTGTATATGTTATATTTATTTTCTTCCTTTCTTCCCTGAGCTAATCGTATTTTGGGTGAATCTAATGCAGGAGCACAATCCATAGGAGTTTGTTACGGAACGAATGGCAACAACTTGCCTAGCGCATCACAAGTTATAAATCTCTACAAAAGCAATGGCATTGGAAGCATGCGAATCTATGATCCAAATTCAGATACTCTCCAAGCGCTTAGAGGATCCGGCATAGAACTCATCCTCGACGTCCCCAACACCAGCCTTCAATCCCTTGCCTCCGACGCTTCAGCTGCATCTACCTGGGTGCAAAACAACGTAGTAAACTACGCATCAGATGTGAAGTTCCGCTACATCGCTGTCGGGAATGAAGTAAGCCCCACCAGCGACTCAACATCTCAGTACGCCCAGTACGTCCTTCCTGCCATGAAAAACGTTCAGAGTGCAATAACCTCCGCAGGCCTGCAAGACCAAATCAAGGTCTCTACCGCAACATATTCAGCAGTCCTCGACAATACATACCCTCCATCTCATGGATCCTTCAAGAATGATGTCTCTTCATTCATAAACCCAATCATAAGCTTCCTTGCTGAGAATGGCTCCCCACTCCTGGCAAATATATATCCCTACTTCAGTTACACTGACGACACACAAAACATTCGGCTTGATTACGCCTTGTTCACTTCCTCAGGGGTTGTGGTACAAGACGGGAGCTACCAGTATCAGAACCTTTTCGATGCCTTGTTGGATGCCCTCTATGCTGCTCTTGAAAAGGCCGGTGGGTCTAACTTGCAGATCGTTGTATCCGAGAGTGGCTGGCCATCAGAGGGAGGTACTGCAGCTACAGTGGATAATGCCAGAACTTACTACAGCAATTTGATTAATCATGTGAAGGGAGGGACTCCAAGGAAGGGACAGGCCATAGAGACCTACTTGTTTGCTATGTTTGATGAAAACCAGAAGACTGGACTTGAGACTGAGAAACATTTCGGCCTCTTCACCCCTAGTCAAGAGTCCAAATACCAAATCAGTTTCAGTTGAAGTGATGCAGGGATTGGAACATTATCCAATATCCATACTTAATTTTGAGTAATTGTTTTCGAAATAAGAGTCCCTGCCTTCTGCATATATGCACATGCACATATGCTTCTTTTTCTTGACTCTGATATTGTACGCTTATTGATCTTCTAATAAATCAAGCAAATTTTCTTCTATGTGATGTTAAAGTAAATTGTTAATATATAGTACTTAGGAAAATGGGAGAACAATTCGTCACTTTGTGTCAAGGACAACATTTGTCCATCAACATACAATAGAAGTGCAATATTATGCATATATAGACTAATGAATTAAAGTAAATAGATAAAAACTATCACAGGAGATTGTCTTAAGATGGATTTTACAAGCTAAAAGATGTCATATATAATCGATATATAGGGATTACCAGTGTGCTAACTAGTACTGAACCCAATCCCTCCTTTGGGGTTAATTGAATAATCATTTTTAGTATTTAACTGAACCAAGTTGGCCTTTGGTTGAGCTGAGTTAAGGCTAATCGAAATCAATTTAATATTTTTGTAATATTGAGAATGTGGTTAAAAATCTATGATAGAGTGTGACCATAACTATTAAATTGATTATCTTTATGTATAAGAATAGTGGATTACCTAAGAGAAAAGATTTGGAAATCGTAAACCTTCCTTTTTACGGGAACTCTTCATCTCCGGTTCATCTTTGTAACCATATCATATATATATCCCGAATTTTATTCAATAAGATGAATTGAGATGGCATTTAATATATATTAGAATATAAATAGTACATTTATTCTAGGTAAGTATGATAGACCCAAAGGCGAATTTTAGGAAAAAAGATCTTTTAGTTTTTGATCCCTTTCCATAGAGTAATAAGGATTGAGAAGATTTAACATGAGCTCCATTGTATAATTTAGACCAAATTGAGAACTAATTAATAATTTATATTATTTTAATTATGCAATAATGTCGATTTTATTTTTGTTTTAAATTTTTTGCTCAAAAAAATGTGAAATAGCAATTAAATCATATATTATTTTATCTGTTAGATGGATAGATAAATATAAATTTTTAATTATTTAGACCCAAGTTTAGAAAGAGCTTATAAAAATAAAGTTAAATTGAATACCTTACATTGGAAGTCAAGTTAGATTCAATTCAATTTAAATATCTCTTACTTTGAAATTTGATTTAAGTTCATCATCAACCCAATTAAATTTACCCAAGTTAAAACCTTAGTATGAAGACATCAAACAATATATTTATCACAAAAAGTATGTTTAATTACCCCACATAATCAATTAATCTTATTTTTTGCTTACGAGTTCAAATTTTCTTGCTGAGGACTTTGTCTTTATAATGAGTCTACCCCTACACAAACGGCAAAGATATCCAAGGTCGTACTAGAACATTTCCAGGTCTTAGGTTTACACTGTTACCATGCATTAATATTTAATAGTCCTCCAAGGACTAGACTATGAACATTGTACTTGGAAGAAGAACGATTCCTAAGTGTCCCACAATAAATGCACTGGGGTCATTCGTGATTAATTTCCCCTTCGAACTTGCTATGTTTCTTCTAGCCAAACTTATTAATTAATTGCATAAACCTTCACATTTCAAACCTTTTCATTAATCTATTTACACAAGTTCTTACTTTCTCGCTACGTTTTCCTTTGTCAATGTGCCACATCTCATACATGAATGATGCGTCCACTTGCGTAGCGAGCTTCCTTTCGGTCGATTTGCACAATTTCTGGTATTCTAACCTAAGTTTTTCTTTCTCCATGCCCTACAACCCATAAATTAATGACACGTCCACAGCCCCAGGTCGACGGCAAACAGAGTCAAGGTGACAGATTCAAAACCACCCATTTGATCATAACGACGTTTTCCAGCTCTTGAATGATATTTCTTGGTTGTGGAATTAATGATGGTCCATCCAAGGACCATGTCATGGACACAACTTGTAAGAACGTCTGTTCTAGTGGTCCCAAAATGACATTATTATGTTTCTTGCCTTGGCCAAATAGGGAGATGGTCCAATACACTAAGAAACCGGGCCAACCTTGTTTTTGAGTTTGAAAGTTAGGACCCATGAATTGATTTCCGTTGAGACTTGCAATAATGTCTTCTTCAACAAACTTCCTCTAAGCGAACAGTGAACATTCCTATAATAAGGTGTTTTCAGATGGTTTTTTTTAATATGTCCCTTCAAAGTTTAAGTTAGTTTTTGAAAAAAACAAATTATGATTTTTATAGGGAATTCTAATATACCTGAATTTCATCGTAGGATCACTTTTTATTCAAGTTGCAACATTTCTCATGCATCTTTATTACTTTAGATGCTAATAATTAACCTTGTGAATAACAATTTTTAAGTGATTATTCTTAATGTAATAGTTTAAATCATTTGTTACTTGCGTAATGAATATAGACGTTGTCTGGATAGCACTTTGCCCGTCGTTTAAGACCTAGATAGGAGGGAAGCTTATATCTAGATGGACATGGGGACCCACAATCCTAACAAATTTTTGTGTACAATGAACCCAAATTAAGCTGGACCTTGGATTAAAAATTTTAATTAGCTCTTTTTACTATGATTTTAATAGAAAATGTTTGTATATAATTGAGATAAGGTTTTTATGGAGCCTAGCAATGGACACAATCTCAGAGCAAATTTTGGGAATCGCAATGGATCAAGAAATTAAAACTTCCTTTGGTAACTTGATGCATGAAATTCAGAACGGAAAAAATATTTGTAATAATTCCAAAATCACCGACTTTCCAAACTTACTTAGACCCAAAAGGCAATCAATCTGAAAAAAGGAAAAAACACATGCAGGATTGGGAAAACAATATTAACCTTCTAAACTAACATATTCTTTGATAAAATTAAAGAAATATATATATATATTATTATACCAAAATTAACAAAATCTCTTATTTGGATCCATCAATTCCTTTTCTGCATTACTCCAACTTGGATATAAAGGCATGGGATCAACAAGTTCATAAATTAAAGCAAAATATATTTTTCCTTCATTTAATCTCTTCCCAATGGTTTTGTCCTATTGTAAAAGCAGCAAGCCTCTTATGGCTGCCATCTTCCTATTTCTTGGGTTGTTGATGTCCACCATTACAGGTCTCTCTGTAGCTCTCATGCATAAATATATATCATATGAATGATTATTTCGATGAAAAGAAGTTAATATTACCATTGATGTGAGTTTTTACTAGTGGGTTTTTTGACTTTTGATTAATTTGCTATGAATATAATGCAGCCGCACAGTCCGTAGGGGTTTGTTATGGAACACTGGGTGACAATTTACCAAGTGCAACTGAAGTTGTGCAACTGTGCCAAAGACGTGGCATCGAGAAAATGCGAATTTTTGAACCAAATCCAGCAACCCTCCAAGCCCTGAGAGGATCTGGTATTCGACTCATCCTCGGTGTGCCTAATGTAAGCCTGCAGGACCTTGCGTCCACCCCTAATGCTGCAACTGATTGGATAAAATCCAACGTGGTGACTTATGCATCAGACGTCGATATCTGGTGTATTGCTGTTGGAAATGAAGTTAGCCCCACCAGTGCTGCCACTTCTCAGTTTGCTCAGTATGTACTCCCTGCCATGCAAAATATTCAAAGTGCATTGGTAGCTGCAGGCCTAGGGCAAATCAAAGTGTCCACTGCGTCTTCTTCTGAATTACTTGGTAGTTCTTACCCTCCATCACAAGGAGCTTTCAGTGATGGCGCGAGCTCATTCATTAATCCGATCATCGGCTTCCTTGTTAATAACAACTCTACATTCCTAGCCAATGTGTATCCCTACTTTGCTCACATTGGTGACCCAGCAAACGTCCAACTTTCTTATGCATTATTCACTTCACCTGGGGTGGTTGTACAAGATGGCCAACATGGATATCAGAACCTTTTTGATGCCATGGTTGATGGCTTCTATGCTGCCCTTGAGAAGGCAGGTGGGACGGCTTTAGACATAGTTGTATCAGAGTCTGGTTGGCCATCAGATGGAGGGCTTGCAGCAACAACGGAGAATGCTAAAACTTACTATACCAATTTGGTTTATCATGCCATGGCTGGAACTCCAAAGAGGCCAGATAAAGCTTTAGATACCTATTTGTTTGCACTGTTTGATGAGAACCAAAAGGCTGGTCCTGAATCAGAGCGCCATTTTGGCCTCTTTTTCCCTAATGAAGTTCCCAAGTACTGAATGTCTTTCAGTGGAAAGACTAATGTGTGATTCAGAATTTCAATCCTTTTGTTTATTTGCAGTTTGAACAAATACTAATTTTATTGTTCATATCTTCTGTGTTATCTGGCAATGAAATGTTGATATTAATACACGGAAAGGGAAAGAAATTGAAATGAAACAAGAGGCATAAATTCTTCTAGGGAATTCCTAATCTTGCACAAAATGTCAAAAAACCTCGGTATCTCTATTGGGAAGGACATGTAAACAAATGGACTCAGCAGCCTTGAAGACAGTGGCAATTCCTCTCTATGACTTCTGGGGGAGTTTTAGAAACACGTAGCCCAAACACAAGGCAATAATGAATAGTGATCATTGCCAATATTGTTTGATCACTGAATTAAAGCACTAGAATCCAAGTGATAATTTTAACAAGAGGAGAATTTTTATTTATTTTTCTTTCTTTTCTTCTTGTTGTTAATCGTCTGTTCTTCTGAAAAATAGTATCCAGTCATCTCACATTCCTAATCCACAATACTCAACAGGGAAGCAAAATTATGATCTGCAAACAGCCAAATTGCACTGACTATATGTTTCGAAAGCCTAATCGGATGCGATTCACTAGTAGCCAAACCCCGAATAAGTATCAATCTGAAATAAGTTGAAATTATCGAGGTTGCTTGGACTTTCATGGAACCCCACATCTGCTGAAATCAAATGAGCTAGGGTAATTGTACTTCTTAGCTCTGTTTTGGAAGCATTTTACTCAGTTTTCTTCTGTGCCCTTTTCTAGTTGGACATGAAAATCAGGTAGATGTCTCACAGCATCCCTAATTTTTTTAAGTGTCATATGCAGAAGTCATCATAGATTACAAGCATTTTTACACTAATTGAATTCAGATCATAATTTTGAACTAGCACAATGGCTTCCATGAATACACATTCCCATTGTTTTCTTCAAAATTCATTGAAAATAATTTGAGTTAGCATTTGTTTTATTATAGATTTCACCACACTAAACATCTTCATTGTATTCCTTTTTCTTTTCTCTTCTAATGCACTGTTTGGCTTCCAGGAAAGAGAATTTGGCATCTTACACCTACCATTCCATTTCCATATACTAGTGAGATTCCAAAATTACTCTTCTTCCTCTCAGACGTCCTTTCTGCAACCAAACAGAGCATAAAAGGAAAATGTCAGGGTCCTTTACTTTCCCGAGAAAAAACAAGA
Organism: Vitis rotundifolia; assembly: GCA_030254885.1. Taxonomy (NCBI): domain Eukaryota; kingdom Viridiplantae; phylum Streptophyta; class Magnoliopsida; order Vitales; family Vitaceae; genus Vitis; species Vitis rotundifolia. The sequence continues at coordinate 12,246,504 of CM058156.1, forward strand.
AGCCTTTTCTCTGCTACACTCAGGACCTCAGAAAATTTACCAACTTCCTTCACTGATTGTTCTTGTCCTTTTCTTAGTACATTTTGTCTAATTTATTATCTTCTGCTTACCTGGGAATCTGTTAATTGCACAATATGTTTTTTCCCTTGCTATATGAACAAGCATGATCATCCTCTGGTTCAATTGCTTGGACTCTATTCCAAGCACCAGGTCTCCAACAGCATTTCTTGATTTTAGCTTTCCTCTTCCTGCACTTTCGCTATCCAATTATCGAATCAAAATGATTTTCCGAATTATAAGATGAGAAACACTGGAATTAACTACATATCAATCGAGCCCAAGATGAATGGTAATATTGTAGCATTGAAAAGAAATGCATTCAAGCTAGACATTTTTTTTACAAAGACGTAAAACTAGTACTAGAGTAGCAGCGATGTCGGTTTACTCATTTTTCCCCAACTTCTCGGCCAGCAGTGCATTGTATTCATCTCTCAGGCTGTTATATTTCTCACTCAAGACCTTGAACGCTTCCATTTTCTCCTCGGGTATTTCCTTCTTTCTCTTCTCCAAACGGAGCTTCACTGATTCAATTTGTCTCTTCAGCTCTTGAATCTTCATTGTCTTCTCCTCATGCTGCTTCTGCAGCATTTCCAACTCCGATGCCTTACTGTTTGCTGCATTACCAGAGAGTTATATGCCTTTGGGATCATCAAATATCAAACAGTATAAACAGTTAGTCATTGTACTGTACAACCATTACTTTTCTAGGTATAAACAAGGGATGGGAAACATAGAATTCTAGGGTCATATATACCTTGAGGAACGAATGAGCTGCCACCCTCCATGACTTCGAATTCCTGGAAGAAAAAAATGGTCTCAAATGAGCGGTTTCGTAATAGTAGAGAAGATAAACCATTAAGCATATATCCATGCATTCAACCTTCTAATCTTAATTTCCCTTAAATTTTTTTGACTTCCAAACATCTCTCATACAATGCTGCTTATGCATCACTACATTACACCAAGTTTCCCTCACTTACTTCTATTTTCCTTCTTTTTCACAGAAATCCCTTGTAGAAAATAACTGCACACCTACAAAAGATCTGCAGTAGTAGTTCCAAAAGTGCCAAGAACCTGATCCAGGACCTGTTTACAGGTCAACAGAATAGGTTGATTTGGAATGCTTAAACTATTCCCATGGACATAACCAGATGCAGTACTACAGTGTGGACTATGGCTGTGTGAGCATGAGTCATGGAGATTTATATAACCTAGTGGGCACAGTCTGGCATGTGAACCCATCACAGAACCAAAGCAAAAGCTTGATGATGAAAGCATCTCCCTTGGAAGGAAACCGAATCATGAGAGCAGATTTGAGGACAGATATGCTGGGCCATTGACAAGAAAGTTTCATTTTCCTCGCGTACTGGCAGTACAAGAATGGCTGGGGAATCAGAATAATGCAATTCTGCAAAAGACAGAGGGCGTCTCAAAGAAGATGAGACCATGGGGCACATGAATTTTGTAAAGGGTCTACAGAATTAACAACTTGCTTTGTATTTTTATGCATACAATGAACAATCATAGAACCACCACGTACATTTGTGAAAATATGGGCAGGGTTTGGAATGTTTTAGGGTCCACTGTGAATTATCAGAGAGCCATGGAAGCTAGGGTTGCACCCCTCTTGCTACGGTGGGTCCATCACAAGGTTGCAGCCTTCATTTAAAAGTGTGTTTGATAGTGATTCGGATAAATGTTTCTAACATCCATAACACTTAAAATTTTTATCTTTCAAGTATTAGAAACGGTAGAAAACGCTTTCTAAAATCACCTCCAAAAGGATTTTTAAGAGTAATTCTAATTAAAACATTTTTATTATAATACTTTTATTACTGACGCTTCTATTATAAATGCATTTAAAGATAATCACTTAGTGCATGTTTGGACATATTTTCTATTTTTGTTTTTAAAGAAAATCATTTTTAAAATTAGTTCAACGAGTCTCTAGATTTTTAAAAGTAATTTAAAAAAAAAAAATTGTCAAACACCTAATTTTTACCAAACAAATAAAATTTGAAGCATTAAGAACCACTTTTAGCCTCTTCAAAAATCACTTTCAAACCGTCTCTTAGTAATAGGTTGATTCAAGTTGGGCCCAACTTATTGGGGCCAAAATTACCCAAATGGGGCTTGGTCCACTGCTTCGTTTCCCCATCTATTTCCATTTTTACTTTCTTTGGCATGAGAGAAACTTTCAGTAAAGCTAGACTGTGTGAGAGCCAACCCAGTGTTTTCTACAAAAAAAAAAAAAAAGAACATCCTGAATTTTGGTAGGATATTTGGAAGATGAGGAAAAGGGAAAATTGCCAAACATCACTACTAGAGTTGATTCTTTTTTTAATACTTTCCTTTTCTTCCTACTAAATTTTCCATGATTGAAGTAAAATCTCAATAGGGTATGTTAACATGAGGCTACTTTCAAATTCTCCTCCATTTTTGTGGGTATTCATTGACTGTAGATCACTCTAATTCAAGTATAAACAGTACTTACCAACAAATTTCTTGAAGATCTCTAGTGACCCTGTTGATCAAGGAAATTCTTCAACTGATTTCTTGAGTTTCCTTGTATAGAAAATGGAAATGGTGGTAGCAATTTGTTGACCAAATTAGGAGGATTGAGGATCTTGTATAGATTCAGCAGCCCCCTTCACTAAATGCCTAGATCATGAATGAGTTATTTGATACCCTAACCATGAAAAAGTATGGAGATTTATACTGAAAAGCATCTTCTTATGTGAAGGCCTGAGAGGAGACAACCATTTTGGTATTGTTGTCAGTTTTGTTTTCTACTCCCCTTTTTTCTACTTTCTCATTCATTTTGAGATAGGATTCCTTATCTTCCATTTTGTTCTCTTTTCAATTTCAATGCTTCACTCAAGGTGGTCGTACAATTAAAAGACACTAGCTTTTGTGATTTCAATATTTTTTTTAAAATAATTTAATTATTTTTCATATTTATACAATTATTTTTAGAAAAAAAATATATATATATTCATGATATGTCAAGGAGGAGGGTAGAACCCTAGTCTTCAATTGATATGAGAACAATTAAATATTAATAATATTTTATTGTTTTAATTTTAGGAAATAATATTTATTTCTTTTTTTAATGTTAGATATTTATTATTTTTTTCTTTATATAATTTACTATATACTCTTGTATAAATCGCTTTTAATGTCAAATTATCACACTTTCCTCAAAAAGTGGGAAAAAAAAAGTTAATTAAGGCACATCTAAATATTGTTTCTATTTTTAAAAAGAAAAAATAATAATAACTTCCATATAAAATGTAAGAAATTTTTTAGAACAAATGAGCATCAAGTGAATAAAAAAAGATATATTAAAAGGATACTAAAAAGAATTTTATCTATGCACATGAGACAATTGTGCATAGGTCATGCCATCACACAAATGCATTCAACACTTAAATGAGTTTTCTAGATTCTCAAACCCTATTGGGTAATTGTATTTTAAAATATTTTTTTTATTTTTCAAAATAAAAAAATATGAAAATATGTTTGGAAATTAAAAAAAAAATGGTTTTTTGTTATTAAAAACATAAAATGTGATGCTTTTAAATGATATCTTTTAGTTTTAAAAAAAAATTTCCACTTAGTTTCTAATTGCTATTTTTAAAAATAATTATATAAATATAGAAAATAGATTTAAAATATTTCAAATTTCTAAACAAACTTTTATTCTATAAATGATCAAAGAATAGTTTTCAAAAATAGTTTCAAAAAACTATTCTCAAAAGCTATTTTTCAAAACTATTTTTGAAAACACTTATCAAGTAAAGTCTTATTATTTCACTTTTGAAACTTTCAATTTTAGTCATTAAATTGAAATTTTTGGCTCTTATCATAAATTTCAATAAGAGCTCGTTTAAGGGTGATTTTAAGAAAATTAGAATATGTTTCCTGCTCCTTAAAAGGATTTTGTTGTAAAAATTAAGGTCATATTTGATGACTGTTTCAAAAATAGTTTTTTATTCTACAAAACAAATGAAAAAATAAAAGACATTTGACAATAAAAAAAAAATATAAAGTAGTTTTTTTTGTTCTTAAAAACAAAAAAAAAAAAAAAAATGGATTTTTTGAGAAAATCCTTAAATTGTTTTTACTTGTTTTCTGATAACTATTTTAAAAAATAAGCAAATAAATATGAAAAATCATTAAAAATAAGATAACACCTATAAAAGTTATTTTCAAAATATAAAAAATAAGTTAAAAATATCTCAGGTTTCAAATAGAATTTTGTTATCCAAAACATTATAACACAGTTTTCAAAAACTATTTTTAAAAATTATTTTTCAATATTGTTTTTAAAAAATACTTCTCAAACAAAGCTTAAATATTTGGCAAACCATTAAAAATTATTATTACAAATCCAAATACTTAAAAATTCTTAATAAGCACTTAATAGATTGATAAAACATGTTTTCTATGTATATCTAAATATGATTGTTTTAAAAGCATTTCTCATAATAACATTATAAATTATAATCAAATCGACTAAAATCGCTTTCAAATGAGTTCCATCCATGGTAGACTTTCTAAGTTCTAATCCCAATCAATCTTTCATACAAACTCCATAAGAAGTGGAGTGGGAAAATGACTTCCCATGAAAATGACTTCCCATGTTACTAGTGGAGTGTGACCTCACATGCTACTAATTGTAATCTCTCCTTGGTTTGCCTTACAAAACAAGTATTTTAGCATATGAAGTTATACCACTTTTTCACCATACCCTAATTTGAGAACACAAATTATGGAAAAGCAAATTCTTAATCACATCCAATCAAACATCCCTTTTAGTGTAAGTGTGAGGTAAATCCTCCATTGAGCTTAACAAAAGTGCTCTCCCATCATCACAATGTATAGTTCCTTTCTTAATAATTAAATTTCTAATCCTTTCCTTAATGACTACGCTCCAAATACATCGATTTCATCAAAATAATCCAAAGGGCCCTCTTGGAAATAAAGGAAATCATTACTTAATTAAAAATCTTAATCATTATTGACTTAGATGATGACATTTATATTTTTGTACACTACTTTATATTTTTAGTACACTTCTTTTATGTTGTTATAATGACTTTTGGGGGTTGTTAACCATCATCATCATCATGGCCAAACAATGTCTTCCTTATAATCATCTTTTGCCCCTACCCTAAAGGCCTAAAGGAGGATGATAACCTTGATTATAGGATATGAAAAAAATGAGAAAATCATTTGAGCTTCTCGATAATTTAATATATAAAAAATTACATTACATATCATTGTCTATGTTTTTTAGATTTTGCCCTTCTATATTATAGATAAAAACAAGTCTTAATTTGAACTTTCAAACTTAAGCATGCAAATTGTTCGCATTAAATAAAGATAAGACCAACACAAACTAAATCGAACAAAGAAATGATTGATATGTATTAAATCAACAAATAATGGAATCTACTTTACTTTATGTTGGAGTTAGGTTTGAGTGCCCAAGTGGATTAACCCGATCGGACTCAACAAATGAGAAATGAGAGGAGAGAACAGGTTTTTAAAGTTTAAGAACTACTCAAAAACTACTACTATAAATATAAAAAAATAAATAAATAAGTTCTTTCCTATTACATTCTCTTTGAAAAAATCTAAAATAATACACTTCTAAGGAAGTCTTCTCTCTCGAATTTTTTTTGTTTTCCTTCAAGAAAATAAAGATCAAAGCACTTATGTTGTGAAAATAGGATGGTTCTCACTTTATAATTCTATTCACTACTTGGGATAAAAAATTCATCAATGAAACAACCAGTCAAGATTTTGGGCATTTTAAAAGGCAACCCAAAACCTTATTTTCCATCACTTTTAAATCACATTTTAATGAGAGAAATAAAGAAAGAAAATGAAAAATCAATTTTATTCTCACTTGTTAATGTGTTTGGATTATTTTTTTTGAATGAAAATGGGAATAAAAAATTTATTAACATGATAATAATTCTTTCACTCGGATTTTTATCATCACAATTCACCTTCTTTCCCATACTATTTTCATTCTTATTCCCACATTAAGTAATGTTTGGAACATTGAAATAGAGAATGAGAAATCCATTCAATTGTCATTTATTAATGTGTTTACATTGAATTTTCAGAATAAGAATAGAAATAAAAATTGATTAATATGAAAACCAAATGACATTTTTATTAACATTTTGATTCCTCTTCTACACAATTTTGTAATACCTCCACCAATCAAAAATAAATAAATAAATACCTCCATTCTCTTCCTATTTCCATTTCTATTCCCATCCCACCAACCAACCAACCCACATTATTGTTAGTGTTAAGGAGATCAATCCTTCTTGATTCAAACGGGAAGCTGCTTGTCCCAGTTTGCAGTAGCTGCAACTCATCCACTATCAAGTCCTGAAAGATGAACCCCTCCTTTCAGGGAAAGGAATGTCAAAACAGCTATGTTCTTTATGGTTATGAAAAGGTCACTCAGATCACCTACCTGTAAAGTTTCAGGTTCTCTATCCTTGGGGAGAACAAAAAAGGGGTAAGTATGGAGTTAAGTAGATTTAGAAAATGGGGTGTAAATGGGAGAGGGGAGTGAAGAAGACATCCAAACCCCATCCAGGATCAATGCTAATTCATAACCCACAAAGAAAGTTGAAAGTGAAATGGTGGTCCTCATGCTTCTCTATATGTTCACAAAATGCAGTGCAAACAAATGAGGGTTTACCTTCTAATTGAAAGATGTTCCTGCAAACCCATCATAAATGGGATGGCTTTGCACAAATGTGGAAAACTTTTTACCAAATAAGTGGTCCAGTCCACATGCTGCAAAGCCAAATGAACAACCCATCTAGACACAAAGTTAGGGACCAGAAATGACTCTCAAAAGTGATTTCCAAGACGACAAAGCCTAAGCAAACAACATCCATACAAGATCTACACGTCGCACCATTGTTTTCCTGGATGAACACCAAAATGTGGTTGATGTGGCAATTTTAACAAGGGGGTGGGAGTGCAAGAAGGAAAAAATAGGGCACATGTGGAACACTACCATAATTAAAAACAATTCCAAAACAAAAGGGGTACCAACACCCACAAAACAAAATGAAAACCAGTAAAGCAAAGTATTTTAGTCTGAATGAGGTTAAGAGAATGAAAGGGAAAGGAGTGAGTGATACCCTGGTACCATTCAAATGGTGTCAGCACCCATGTGATAGTGTGGCCCCTCCCTCCTTCATGTCTACCTAAAAGAAACCATAAGATGAGACAAAAGAGTCCCCTAAAGTTGCCTTTAATCACACAAAAGAACACCCTTTTCTTTACCCCTCTTTTTTTTTGTTCTTTTTTTTTTTTTTTCATCTTTCCCCCTCCACACCTTTTCTATTCTGCTTGTTTTCATGATCTAATAGATGACAGGGACTGTGAAATAACAACAACAATGAAAACAAAAAAGGGCCAGAAACCTCGCTTTTACCCTCCCCTTAAGTCTACCCCACTCTTTTTCCTTTTTGGGCCTTCATATCAGTCTAGTAGTTATACTTCTGTTTCAGCTCCTTTTATACTTCTGGGTCTACTTCTGTACACATAAATCTATTACTCTACACAGGCTTCATTTTTTTATTTTTTTTTTTAGTTTTTTTCACCTCACAAGAGAGAAGGATGGTAAAAGAAAGAAAGAAAAGAATAGAAAAAAAGGATGAGAAAAACTACAATATAATAAAGAGTTACTAGCCTTTTGTTTGTTATACTTTTGCTTTGTGTGGTCCAGCACACACCTACACAGAGGGTACACAGTAGAGAAAGGGAGAGAGACCCCACTCCCATAAATCAGTTCATCTGTCCTTTACGTGTGCATTATGTATTTGTTGTAAGTAGTATGTATTGATGATGATGGTGATGATGATGATGATGATCTTGATGAGATCTTCTCTACAGATCTTTTCTTTGATGTGGATATGGTTTGGCTATACAGCTAGAGGATTTTTTCTTCCTTGTATATGCTACTCACTCCTGCATACATGAACATAAGAATAAAAAAAGGCCCAACATCATGAGGAATCTATTTCTTAGCTAAAAATTCTCCATTTGTGGGTATGTGGTTAGACGATCAAGGAATAACAGTATGATAATTTCTTACCCAAGCAAAGTCACATCCCTCCATTGCTGCCCACAATCACCTTTATCACCTACATTTCAATGGCTCCATGCCCAGAAGGAAACCTGAAAACCGATTTCAATTTTAAGTTTCTCTTTATTCATACAAGGACAGCATGATAAAGATATAGAGAGGAAGCACCACCATTGCAGCCGTAGTAGTACCTTGGCATTTCGAAGAAACATGATTTAAGAGAGGCCATGTTAAGAGTGGTTCCAGGTAGCACCGGGTTGTTGTTAGAAGCAGGTGAAATTGAAATTGTGGTGCTTTCATCAACAGAGGCTGAAGCTGTGGAGAAAACAGACCGGTCGCCAGCTGATTTTGTAGGAGAGGCAAAGAGGCTATCAGGGAGTATGTGCTCCAAGCTACTCAAATGACAAAGAAGTTAGAAAATGAGAAAGCAACCACAGTACATAAAAACATTAAAAAGAGGTGACAACCGGGGAATCCAAAGCAATTTGTAATAAGCATTGAATAGAAACTGAACAGGGAGAATGGTGTTTACTATACCTTTCATGGAGATCAAAGTCTGTGGGATTGGAGCTCTCCTCTGTGCTATTATTGCCACTGTCGTTGCCACTGTTGCTATTGCAAGATACATTCACTTCCTTTCTCAGTGGCTTATCAGCTGCTGCAGTTGGAGAAGTGGTTGCAGCTGGACTACTGCTGTTCTCTGCAACAATACAATGCAAATTAACCGCCATAAAGCTTATCCATTTTCTACAAACAAGAAATCACAAGTACAACCAAATTTTTTGTGTTAACCTTCAGGGACTTCTTGATTATTGCCATCAGATGGCAGACCGAGACTTTGGTTATTGTGAATGCTGGATTGAGTAGGGGAGGCAACTGGTGCTCCTCCAGAGAGATTGTGCAGATGGTGCTGGTGTTGGTGGTTCTTCAAGTCTAGGAGTTGCAAATTCATCAGTCTCCTTCCTTGGAGTTCTAGGGCTTGCTGCAAATCAGCCTGCTCTTCTAACTTCCGCCTCAACAACATCTCTTGAGTATTGTAGAACATTCTTGCCCCTATATGGACAAAGAAAGAGGAGCTTCAGCTGAAACAGCTCTAAAAGAACATGATAGCTAGCTTTTCTTTGCTTACCTAGATGGAGATCATAGGGCTCTCTAGGATCAATTCCAGATGGGCTTGAACATGCCGAATACTCTCCCCTCTCCAGCTGCTGCTGCTGCTGCTGCTGTTGATGCTGTTGCTTCCTGCAATTGTTCAATCAACAATGTTAACATCAATATATGAAGTGAGCAATACACACAAAACAAAAGCACAAAAGAGAGAAAATGCCTATACTTTTCCGGGACTTTTCCCTTCTCCTTATAGGGCTTTACGAGCACACGCGAATCACATACGAAATGGGGGTTCCCTTTAGCTAAAATGAGCTTCACAGTCTCGGGGTAGACGAAAGTCACAAATCCGAACATCCTCTTCTGCTGGTATGGAATCCTCACATCTTGAACTGGCCCATAAATACTTCAAAAGCACACAAGTCAACTAGGTTAACTAAATTTCACAACACGAACCCCAAATTGAAGAAATTTCCTACCAATACGCAGCAATTACCTAAAATAATTGGAAACATCTTCTTCTCTAAACGTACTATCAGCTGGAAATGTCAAGTAGATCTGTCTGGACCCTGGGTTCACTGCTCCCCCCAATCCCATCCCGGAAAAATCGTTCCTTTCTGGCCGGCACCGCCCAAACTTGTGCAGCTCTTCGCCCATCATCAATGCTGCCGCAGCGGATCTACAATGCGCCACAATGCCATCAAAACCATCACGAACCAATCCAAACCAAAAACCCATATCAAAACAAACTCATAATCACCTAATCATCGGTTTGGATGCTTGGAAAACATGAGAAAAAGATAAAACAAACAATGATTTAAACTTTATATAAAACAAAACCACTAGCAGGCAATGCGTTCTTCACACACAACAAACTTAAGAAGAAACAACTGAACTCCCTTTGTTTTCTACGGTTATCTCAGCAAGCAAACAAATTGAATCGCTTATGGGTCTTCCCCATTATTATACCTCTGAGTCTCATTCTGCTGCATAAAAAAATTCATGCACTTGTTGTATGGGAAATTCAGCCCAGCCATGAGCTGCGAAGCCACGGCCAGTCTTTGCTGCTGCGACCTAAGCATCTCCTGCTCAAACCCATCAACCTTGTTCGGCGACCCAACAATGGCAGCAGAGGCCGCCGAAGAAGCCTCCACAGAATCCGCGAAACCACCGTGAAGAAACTTGCAAGTGTTACCATTCTTGCAGAACCCTCTAGCGAAGTAGAGACACGGCTTCCATCCGAACCCAGAAGCTCCATCATCAGACCCATAGCAAGCATCGTTGAAAGAGTAGCTCCGCCTGTGGAGCTGAGTCTCGCCAAAAGAAGGGCTCATCGCCAATTCCAGACGCGGGTCAAACAAATCTTCAGGTTTTGAAGCATCATTGAGGAAGGAGAGGTGGTCCTGGAGCTGATAATCGTCCATAACGTTGTCGTTACAGACAACACTGCTGTTGTTGCTGCTGCTGCAGTTGTTGTAGTAGGGAATCGAAGCCGGAGATGACGACACAGTACCTAAATCGCTCACATTGGTGGCGCCATTGACAACGGCAGCGTATGAGAGCTGTGCTGTGGTGGAATTGGGGCTGCGGAGATCCGAAAATCCCGAAACTGGCCACGATGAAGAAGGGTTGAAGCCATTGTTGGTGGGGAGCCTAGTGGGTTTGGAAATGGGGTTGAAAGGAGAAGGAGACGTGGGTGTGGAAGGGGTGTTCGACAAAATGCCCAGCTGGGTTTTAGCCTTGAGGATGAGGTTGTGGAGAAGGGTTTCAGGGCCAAAAGCCAAGCGAATCATCTCCTTTTCACCATGATCTTGTATCAGAAGAATATACCCCATGATTTTAGAGGCATTTTCTGGATCCAAAGCTTGGATTCTTGAGAACACAATCCTAGTAGCCTCATATGAATCCATGGACACTATGCTGATAATATAGAGGTATTCTTCCACTATCCGGAGGGTTTTCTCTTCACTTCTAAACCCTTTCCTCTCCCCTTCCAGAGAGCAAAAATGAAGCACAATAATGGGTATCCTTAGAAAGATGAAAATGGAAGTGAGTTTGTGCTCACTACCCCATGAAAAGACACAGAAGAAGCAGCAGTAGTAGGGTTTTGAAGACCGAGTGAGGCAGTGAGGAAGTAAAGTGAGGAAGTGAGGGAGTGAGGTTTGAGGTTTGAGCTTTGGTGGTGGTGCCTCTTTCTTACAACCACAACTTTTGGTGGCAGTGGCAAACCTGCAAAGGTCCCCTTGGGAGAGTAAAAACCTTTTTCTTTCTTTTTTTTTTTTTTTAATTTGGTATTTTTTTTATTTTTTTCCTTTACATTTTCTTTTCTACTTTCTCTCTCCTAGGGTTTGTCTTTACAGAATTGGACAAAACAAGAGTGAGTGGGATGGTAGATTCAGATCTGCTGTAAAGGGTTTGCATTTTCCACTTCCGCCACTCTCCTCTTTAATATCACCCACCATCACTCTCCTTTTCTAAAAGAAATTTAAAATTCTCCTAATTATTTTTTTTACTTTATGTTTATAAATATTTATGGGGAGTTTTTTCATATATAATTTTGAAATTATTTATGATGTATTGAAAAGTTAATATTAAATTTGGCATTATTTTTGGCTGCTTCCCTTTTTATTTAAATGCTATTAAATGTAAATTTATTTATTTTTACTTTTTTTGTGAAAATAATTAGATTATAATATTTGAATATATCATTACAATAACAATATAATTGAAAAATATTATCTTTCTATCATGTTCCTATGATAATATTTAAATTTATCAAAATAAAATAAAATAATAAATCATTTATACTTCAATTTTTTTCTTCTTTTTTTAATTGGTGAAATTATTTTCTATTTTTAACTCCAATTTATAAATTTGTTATATAAAATTTTCACTATTAGACACAAAAAGATAAAGGGGTGCTTAATATATTTTTATACCCCAGATAAAATAAGAATTACACATTTTATTTTCGTAATTTTCAACCTAAATAACCTTATAATTTCACAAATAAAATATTGAGACATGTGCATTTAGATAGAAGTTAAGGAGATTCTATAGGAATATGTGATTGAACCTCATCTTTAGAACGAATGATATGTTGTTCCTCAAGTGGTTGAAAAATGGATTTGTTGGATTCTTCAAATTAAATTTCGATGATTCAAGGGTAGAGAATATAAGTGCATCAAGTTGAATTATCAAAGATTCCAATGGTATAATAAAAATGGTTATCTGTAAGCATATTATAGACAATGCATAGCTATAACAAAAAGATTGACATTCCTAATTCTATTATATTGTTAATGAAAAATATTTGGAAGATAACTTAAATGTCTTGATGTTTTTATATTTATCATCATATTTATAGAGAAACAAATAGAATAACGAATTGTCTAACTTAAAAAAATATTTGTAATTTAAAGTTTTTCACTTGGAGCTCAGATTTTCCTAACGATATTATAAAGTTTGACTATGAAGATTATTATGATTATTCTTTTAATAAAATGTGTAGATGTTCTACTTTGTAGTTTATTTCCAAAAAATAAAAAAATAAATAAGGAGATGAATATGGTTTTTTTTTTCTCCACATTTATTTAAAATTAAATACTTTCACATTTTCACAAACAATATATCATCTTATTACATTTTAACCATTTTTGTAGAAATACTATTTATAACATATATATTCTATTCATATTCTATACTTTTTCGTGTTTTTTTCCTTTAAAAATTTGCATTCAATCATTAAAGCCTTAAATGAAATCTTCAAACAAAGTAATTGAATTATTAAATGAAACAAAAATATATAGGTTAGGAATAACGTAAAAAGTAAAATAAAATATTTAAAATGTTATAATTGTAACTTTTGTTTATTTTAATTCATAAAAATAATTTAAAATATATGATACAATGAGAGACCAAAAATAATTTAAATGCATTTGGTAATATTTATTTTTGAAGCGTTTTTAGTTGAAATGCTTTTTCTAAAAGTATTTTTAGGATAATAGCAGAAAACATTATAGCATTATAAGTTATTTTTCAAAATTTTGAAAATGTTTTCTGAATTTTGTTAAACATTATTTTTTTTTTGTTTTTAAAAATGCTTTTTAAGTTAAAAAAGTTTCTTATAATTATTATTAAATGAACTCTTGATTTACTATTTATTATATGAAACACATTCCCTACATTTTTACGTCTTAAATTTGAAGATTTTAAAATTTGAATTATCAAAACAATATTTATAAAAAGAAAATAGGGGTAGGTAGAGAAAAAATCATTGAATTCTCGTGAAAAATAAGAGTGGATAATAGATGAAAGGGACATAACATGTACAAATGGTGAGGAGCCCAAAGAATGTAAAAAGGATATTTGATAAAAAAAAAAAAAAAAAAAAAAAGAGCTTATACAAATTGAAAATTAATAATTTTCACATATTTATTTAGAAATAATCACTTTCTCTTATAATAAAAAAAATAAAATAATCATTTTATAGTTGGCTTATAAATCTATTCATGAATAAACTTAGTCTTCTTTGAATATATTTCATAAAAAATAGTTAGTTTTTATATAAAAAATATATGTTTATTTTAAGTTTTAAATAATATTTAAAAATTTTAAAATTTTAATATAATAAAAATGTTAATGTTTTTATTTTCAAAAATTATTTTTAAAATTATTTTCTTTTTTATACTTAAAGTTTTTAAAAGTATTTGTATTTTATCATATTAAAAATTTTAAATACAAAAAAACAAAAAAAATGTGTCAAAGCCATCCTTAGTTCGTTCCTTTATTATTTTCTCTATAATTATTAATTAAAAATAATTTTAAGAAAATAATGTGAACTATTTAGATGGGCTTTGATATACTTCTATTTTTACTATTTCATAATAGATAAAATAAATGATTTTTAATTATAGTTTTAATATTAAAATATTAAGTATATTAAATAAATTTTATTTTATTTTAATCTTATTTTTAAATAGAAAATATTTCATAATTCTATTTAAAATAATTCAAATTATATATATATATATTAAAAATAATATTTTGAAGGGGTTTGTAGATATGAACGAAAAAAAAAAATTAAAAAGGAAAAAGAAAAATGATTGAGGAGAGTGTCAGCACGCGCGGGAGGAAAGCGCGTGATGAAGGGTCCAAGTTGCTTCAAATAGTGCACGTTCACTTGCCATTATTCTGACAAACTTCTCATCCCAGTACTGTGTGATGTAATTTAATTTAGATTGATACTCAGAGCACTATTCCACTATTTCTCACCCCTTCCCAACTCCTCTGAACTCCCACTTTCTTCACCCTTCGATCATACACACTGGGGGATCAATGCTGGGGATTTGATGAGCACGTGCACATGAGGAGGGTGGTGGAGAAATTTCTATTCAATTTTGGGTCAATGGCCCTCCAATCACCTTCTCTCAAGGTCACTGCCCTTTTCCTCAAGGACATCATTGCCCTAAGGGCAAACTGGTATTTTCATATCACTTTTCACTTTCAGAGCTCTGAAGTGTATAATTCTATCCACCATGGGTCCCTTTCAAGTGGGCCAACCCCTTTTTTGAGGTGGAGTGTTGAGCCCATGTTTTGGGGAGTTGGGTTGGGCTTGGGTTAGCCCAACCCAAGTCAATGGAAATAGGTTCCATAATGAAAAAATAAAATAATAAAAATAATCTCTAGCTCAAATTATTACTTGAAATGAATCTTAAGTTTTCATTCGGATACATTTTATGTTTTCAATTTTTAAAAATAGAAAATGATTTTTTAAAGACTTACTATAAAAAAATAATGATTTTTAAAAATTGTTTAAGAAAATTATGGTATTAATTTTTTTTTACTATCCTAAATTTAAAAATTTTTAAAATAATTTTTTAAAATATAAATTAAGTTCATACTTTTTATACGAGAGTTGCTATATTTTATATGGAAGGGACTATTATTTTCTATTTTAAAAATAAAAAATAGAACATATATATGCCCGAACAGTAAACTTTTAAGTTTGTTATAATTCACTTAAGGATAAAATTAATCTTGACATGATGGTACTTCAAATCATATATTAGAATGATTTATAAACACTAGACGACATTCTGTTAAAATGTTTTATTAATTTATAAGATTTGATTGATGTAAAAGGCTCGACATATAACGATGGTTGATTTTATTAAAGTGTACCATATTAGGTATGCCATATCAATCTCAGGGTATCAAACTTCAACCATTTCATAATTTCACATTATGTAACATAAACTATGACATCGGTCTAATAAATAATTTATATAAACTAGTATAAGCTAATAAGACCAATCTAGCAGTATGGGTCAATCAATGTCTACGACTTATTTAACTCGTTTTATTTAAAATAATTATAAAAAATATTTTTCTAAAATTGAAATAGATAAACAAAAGTATATGAGTTAAATGACTTGTATATAAGCCATAGTCATATGACTCATATCAAGACAACACAAGCAATTAAACAAATGGATTAGCCTTAGCCCCATCTTGGCAGTCACAAGTATGCATGAAGGCACAATTGTTTATTTATTTGTTTGTTTTTTTTTGCATATCCATTAATTACATCAAGTTTGGTACTTTGTTCTTACCCAAGCATGAAGGACCCACCTTGGGCCTGCAGAAAAGATGGCAAGTTGGGCCCATTTTTTGTCTTGTTAAAGAAATTTGTGTTAAAATAACTATATGATTAGTACCTTTTAACCATAATATATATATATATATATATATATATATATATATATAGAGAGAGAGAGAGAGAGAGAGAGAGAGAGAGAGAGAGAGAGAGAGAGAGAGAGAGATAGATAGATGTCAAAAATATTCATTAAAAAATGACTATAATCAATCATTATCCAACAAGATTAGTGGGCTGAATTTGCAGTGAGGGTGAGATGAACCAAACCCATCAAAGATTGAATTGGGAAAATGAGGCTAGGCAAAGCCCATCTGGGGCCGTGGCCTCATCATGAGATGGGGCTTGAATCAATGGGAAGTAGCAAACCAAGAAGAGTGATAAATTATGTTTAGGTTTGATTCATGAAAAGTTTAAGGCAATGTTTAGTTCTTGGTAAGTTTGAGGGAAAATGCAAGAGAAAGAAAATAAAAAGAAAAAGTAGAAGGAAAGAAAAAGTGGAAGAAGATAAAAAATAGATTTAATGTCAATAAGTTATTTTTATTTAGTGTTTTAAACTCATTTAACTTATTTAAATTTATCGATATAAAGATTAAATAATTTGAAAATATATTAATTTGTAACTAATTTTAATTATATTTAACTTTCTTTTATATTTTTTATAAGACAATTAAACATGAGAAAATAATTTTTTTTAGTTTCTTTTTTTTTTTATAGTATTTTTCGGGAACCAAACAAAACCTAAGGAAAGGCAAAGGAATAAGAAAAAAAGGGAGAAAAGTTCATGAGTTTAAACTAAAAAAAAAAAAAAAAAAACCTTTACATGCTTTTCTATTTTTTTTTTTAATTTATCTTTTTGGTTTATTCACAAGAAGAATGAAGAATTTGAAAGGGTATAAATTTTAAATATTTTTCATAATTTTATCCTTCTCTTTATGCTTTTTGGGATTCAAATGGAGTTTGAGTCTTTCCATGGGTATGCAAAGTTTAAGGGAAGTACAAACATTGAAAAATAAGGAGGAAAAAGGAAAAATAGAAAAAAAAAAAAGTGAGGAAAAATATAAGAACAAATTTAAAATCAACATAATTTTTATTTCATAATTTTCAAATTAATTTTTATTTTAAATAAAGAACTAAAATTTTGAAAATGTGTAAGTTTTCAAATCATTCTTATTATGTTTTATTTTTTATTTTTTTTATAAAAAAAAGAGAAAAATAAAAAAATAAACAATAGAAATTTGATTAAAAAAAACCATTTTCATTATATTTTATTTTTTAATATTTTCTATGATAAACAAATAAAAGAGTTTAAGCTTTTTTTTTTTTTCCTTTTGCATGGTCCAAACATATTTAAATAAACTCTTAATCAAATTTAATCAAGATAAAAAACATAATTGTTTCCAGATTTTTTAATTATGTAAAAATATTGCTCTATCTATTAGCCAACCAATCAAATTTATTGGTTAATTCAATAATTAAAATTATTTTTTAATCACCCAATGTTTAATTTTTTTTTAATGATATTTCCACAAATGTTATAAAAATCTCCTAGAAAAAAAAATAATTAGGGGAATCAATCACTTGCAAAAGTTAAACTCATGATTCACCCACAGAGTGGCAAGGACCCACCTTGGATCTTTGCTCTTATTATTGGTTTAATATTGCCAAAATATATTTTATTATTATTGGTGGATTTTACTATCAAAAGAGGCAGAACTTTTCATCTAGGCCTTGTGGGGTGGGGCCCATAATTTAGAACTAAAAGTAATTAAAATAAATAAATTTTTATGTCTTATCATTTTCTTTTGGGCATAATTTGCTCACCTATCATTTTGTTTTTAGTAGCCACATAAGACATAGATCTGCCACCCCATCATATTTTAACCAAAAGAATTTTGGCTAAATTAATAATAATAATCAATCATAAGTAGGAACTATTTAAGTATAAATAATAATAATAATAAGTAGGAAATATTTCTTTTATTTATTTTTTAATATTTGAAGAGTATTGTGTATGTTAAGATGTGTCGGGCCTAATTATCCTAATAGTATGATATTTAAAGTTAGGGTATTTTAGAGATCTTATACTATATTTTGATTACCGTATTTATATTATGTTTATAGTAGCCAATTTTAAGATAGAGTTTTATGTTTTGGGATATTAAGAGAGATAAAAAAAAAAATCATGAAAAGAAAAACCCGAGAGGTGAAATATTTTCGGATTCTCTTGAACTTTCTTTTTATTATAGTGAATAATCTGCAACAACTATAAGTGGATGTAAGAATGAATCACTATAAATTTAGTATATTTTTGTATTGGTTTATTATTGATTTCAAAAAATAGGATTAAACTGTTTTAATCATGCAAGATTTGAAATTAAAAAAAAATATATTTTTAGAAAAAAAAAAGTTTAAAATTTTCATTTAATAAAAATCTTATAGATTTCCTTTTTATAGTTTTGAAACCAACGCGGTCTCTTTCATTCAAAAAAAAAAAACACTGAAATTTTTATATACTTTTAAAATTAAAGTAAAATTAAAGTATTAATAATTTATTAAAAAATAAATATGACAAAACAAGTGACAAGACAAAGAATCAAGTCTGCTAGGCAACAGTGTAGACAATATGATATGTAGCCTTTTGTTTTATTCTTCTTTTTCTAAAAAGTTGGACAAGGCAAATATCAAACAAAATCTACTTAGGAATTGAGGAATAGGGTTTCTAAGTTACATCATTGTTTTTTTGCAGGTCCAATGCCCAATTTTTTTTCCCCTCCCATGTTTTCAACTAATTTTAGGCATTAGAATTTTCCTTCTTTATTTTTATTTATATTTATTTTTTAATTATTCAACTAATTTCTTATTAGAATTTTATTAAATTAATAGTGAATAATGATATAAAAATGACCCAAGCTTTTCTCAACATTTAACTTGGAAGATGTATTAATTGGTATTTCGATGTTTGGATAATTTAAGTGAGAAGCGGAATTGAATAAAAGAAAATGATTTAAATAGACATAAAATCCCATTTAGAATTTATTTTTAATATGAGGTATTTTGATTTTAAAATATTTTTCAGTAAATAAAGAGCAAAAAACTAGTTTGAATAAATTGTTTTTAAAAATAATTTTTTATTTGATTTTATAAAAAAATCAATTCAATTTATATTAATAAATTGAATTTGATTCAAGTCTTATTAAAATTAAAAATAATTTTATAATTATAAATAGATTAAAAAATACATATTTCTTAATAAAATAGGAATAGAAATATTATAATAAAATCATAAATTATATTTTTTAAAATTATAACTTTGATTTCAACTTCAACTTTTGCTTAAAGCCAAAAAAAAAAAAAAAAAAAAACCATGAAGATAAATCCCAAGTATAAATATTGATGAATTTGGTCAAATATCAACATCAAAATGACATTTAGTTTTTCAACATACAATGATTGAAAGAATCTAAAAAGAGTTCTCGATACAACTCCATATTTTATTTCCTCTAGGTCATGTTTGGTAATTCAAGTGACAATAGAAATGGTACACAAGAATAAAGAATGAGAATGAATATCTTATTTCTTTTCTATTTCATTCTTATATTTGGATAATTCAAGTGATAATAGAAACAATATAAATTAAAAATTATTTCAATGAAAATAAAATCTCACTTTTAAATGAGATTTTAATTCATATGTTGCATGAGGTAGTTTGATTCTCTCTATGTAAGTTGTCTTAAAAGCACTTTTCAAAAAATAAAAAAACCAAAAACTTGTTTGGATAAGTTGTTTTTAAAAATAATTTATTTATTTATTTTAAAAAAATTTGTAAATTCAATTTATATTATATAAATTGAATTTAATTCTAGTCTTGCTAAAAATAAAAGTAATTTTATTATTAAAAATAAAATATAAATAATAATATGGATATTAACATTGCTTCTTATAAAGGCATAATTGATTTATTTTGTTAAAAATAAATAATAATAATGATTCAAAATTAATAATTGCTGATACTATTTTATTTTAAATGAACTTTTAAAAAAATTAAGTTTAATTTTTGAAGGTACGAATGAGCCAAGTCATTATCATTATACATTTAATATGTTAGACTTTGAATAGTTTGAACTCTTGTTTCTATATTTCATTGATCAAAGAAAGCGTATAAATGCAACAAAGGAGTAAGAGAAGTTTGTTACAGAGATCCTATAAATTAGAGTTGTTGAAACTAACTCCTAACTCCTAATTCTGCCATGTACAACTAAGAAAACATCTTTGAATAAAAGAATAAATAAAAAATAAGTTGCTAAAACTAAGGAGATAAGTTAATCCATTAGTATGCCCCCTCAAGATGGAGCTTGGGAAAAAAGTCCAATCTTGAACTTGAGATGAAGAAACTGTTGGCGAGGTAGGGGCTTTGTGAGGGCATCAATGATTTGATCAACTGAAGAAATATGAGCAACACGAAGAGCATTATTTTGAACTTGATATTTGATAAAATGAAAATCAATGGCAACATGCTTCATTCGTGAATGAAAAACTGGATTTGAACATAATTGATTGGCCCCAATGTTATCACAATAGATGATGGGACAATAGGGAAGAGTAACACCAAGATCAGAAAGTAGATAGTAGATCAATTGGATTTCAGTAGCAGTATTAGCAACTGATTGGTGCTCTGCCTCAGTGGAAGATCTAGCAACAATCCGTTGCTTTTTAGAACTCCAAGACATAGGAGTTTTACTAAGATAGACAACATAAGCACTTGTGGATGAAAATGTGTCTTTGTCCTTTGCCCAATCAACATCAGAAAAAACATGCACACTAAGAGAAAAATCATGAAAAATTTTGTAGGCCATCATTAATGGTTCCAACTAGATAACTTAAAAAACGCTTGACAAAAGACCAATGTTCAGTTGTGGGACAATGCATGTACTAGGACAACTTGTTAAGTGCAAAGGCAATGTCAGACCTGGTAATGAGTAAATATTGTAGGCTGTCCACCACTATTCTATAATGAGAAGGATCTGATAAAAAAAAACTCGAGTGTAATGAAATAGAAGGACTTGTTGGCATAAGAGTAAGAACAGGTTTGGCTTCATGCATTTGAGCTTGTGTTAAGAGGTCTTGACTATAACGTATTTGAGAGAGTAGCATACCATGTGTGTTGGGGACAACTTCTATACCCAAGAATAAAGTTAACAACCCAAGATTCTTAAGAGAAAACCGTTGAGCAAGAGTAGTCAGAAATCGATCCACCATGGCATGATTATTACCTGTAATGATTATGTCATCAACGTAAACAAGAAAGTAGAGAATATGACCATCAACATTGAAGACAAAGAGAGAAGCATTAACATAAGAATTCTTAAAACTAGAGGAAATAATAAAAGTGCAAAGTTCTTGATACCATACCCAAAGAGCTTGTTTCAAGCCATAGATGGCTTTTCTAAGTCTGCATATATGTGTTGGGTGGTTTTGATCAACAAAACTTGGTGGTTGGGACATGTAGATATTTTCGGAGAGATTACCTTGAAGGAAAGTATTGTTGACATCAAGTTGCCTTAAGGACCAACCACGACTGATAGCATGACTAAGTACAACATGAATGGATGTAGGTTTGTCTATAGGGTTGAATGTGTCAGTGTAGTCTATTCCAGATCGTTGGTGAAAACCCTTTACGACTAAACGAGCCTTGAACCTGTCAACAAAACCATCAAACTTGCGTTTAGTTCTAAAAATTCATTTACAACCAATAAGGTTGTGACTTGGATCAAGCGGTACCAACTCCCATGTCCCATTCTTGACTAATGCATCATACTCCTCTGACATAGCCCAACGCCATTGAGGATCTTTAAGAGCTTGGGTCACCATGGTGGGTTCAAGGTCATGGGATTTGGTCAATTGAATGTGCAAGTTCATTTTATGGAGGAGTTTGTGAATGTTGTTCTTGGCTCGGTTGATCATTTGGTGAGTAACTGGTGGATTAGTTGGTGGTGGAAGTTGTCCTAAAGGGTGTTGAGTAATAGGTTCAGGTAAGAGGTTTGGAAAGGAAGTTGGTGATGGGGCATCACTAGAGGACTGCTGAGGAGTAGCTACTACAAATGGGGAATTGAGTGGTGGGAAGGGAGATGGTGAGGTGACATAGATTGGTGGGGGAAACCAAGTGGCAATAGTAGTGGATTGGGGACGAGGTAAGTGTTGTGAGAGATGAGTGAAAGGAAACAAAGATTCAACAAACTAGACATGGCGAGAGACATAGATTTTAAAAGGTCTGGGATCAAGACAATGGTAGGCACTTTGAGTTAGAGAATATCCTAGAAAGACACAAGGTTTGGAACGAGACTCTAGTTTGTGAGTTGTATAGGGTCGAAGCCAAGAGTAACAAAGACAATCAAATATTTTTAGTTTGGAATAATTAAGGGTAGTCCCAAAAATATTTTCATATGGAGAGGAAAGATTGAGGGTTGGGGTTGGCATATGATTAATGAGGTAAACTGCTGTAGCAAAAGCATGATGCCAATAAGTGAGAGGAATAGAGGCATGAGAGAGTAAAGTTAAGTCTATAATGTGAAGATGTCTTCTTTTGGAAAATCCATTGTGTTCAGGGTGTGAAGGGGAGTAGTGAGATGAGAAATTCCATGAGTAGCTAGGAAATGGGCAAGAGCTATGTATTCACCATCATTATCAAAGTAGAGTGTTTTTTATTTTTTTGTCAAAATACTTTTTAACAATGGTTTTAAATCTAATAAAAATAGGCTTGACTTCAGATTTTTGCTTAATAAGGTAACACTAAATATATCTAGTAAAGTGGTTAACAAAGATTACACAGTAATTAAAACCATCCATTGAAATTATTGGTGAAGTCTACACGTCGGAAAAAATAGTTTCAAGAGGTTGAGTAGAGACAAGTGTGGATTTGGAGAATGACAATTTATGGCTTTTATTGTAGTGGCAGGCATTACAAGAAAAATCCGATGATATAGAAGAATCAAGGCCTAGGTTATTATTGGAAACAATGTGTTTCGGGATGGAAAAAGCTGGATGACCTAATTAATGGTGCCACTTGGATGAAGAAGTTTAAATTCTGGAAAATGCAAGAAGTGAAGATGATACTGGCCACTCATAGACACCATCTTTAGCTTTGGCTGTCAGAAGTGGTGCTCTCATGCGAAGGTCCTTCACAAGAAAAGTAGAGGGTAAGAATTCTATGGAAACGTTGTTTGTGTTACAAAATTATGAAATTGAGATGAGATTCTTTTTCATATGACGAACACATAAAACATTGTTTAAGTGAAAAATGTTGATAGAAGTGGTGAGAGAGGTAGAACCAGTGTGAGTAATAGGTAGACTCGAGCCATCTCCAATCATAATGTCATATGAGCCATTGTGTGGAGTATGTAGTGAGAGATTATGGAGATTAGATGTTACATGGTGAGAGACACCATTGTCCAAGAGCCATGATGGATCAGGAGAACTAGTAGCATAATTGGCCCATGATTGCCATGGTGTAGGAGAAGGAATGATTGGGGTAGTGAAGTTGGTGGACGAGTGAATGGGTATCAATATGAAGGAGGGACATTGCTTGACAGTGTGACCTTGTATCCTGCAGATTTGGCAATGGCCTAGATATGGACAGGAAGGTCGATGGTTAGGAAAAGGTGTTGGTTTGCCACTAGTGGATGGGGAGGATTCATGGGCATGATTGTGGGAGGGCTGCCAGTTTGTGGTGCTTCGGCTAGTTGGATGTGCGGTAGCAGGAAAATAGGATGGTTCGGGTTTAGTAAGAAGCACAGACGCTTCAAAGTTGAGTAGCTTTTCATGAAGCTTGTCAAAAGTTATAGAGGTATCTTTAGCTTGAACAACACGAACTAGTTTCTTGTAGTCATCACTGAGTCCGACAAGTATTGTTTCTGTAAGGTCCTCTATGTCAAGGGGTGCTCCAAGAAGAGCAAGTTCATCAGCTGTGCCTATATTGCTTGCAAAAATTCAATCACACTGGCAGGACCCTTTGTGATTTTCTTTAATTGGCTTTTAACTTGTTTGATGCGGTGACGAGTTGGCTTGGCATACGTGTTGGACAAGATGTTCCATGCTTTAAGAGAAGTGGTGGCTTGAGCAATAAACGGGATAATGGTAGGGGAGAAAGAACCAATAAGAGCATTGAGGATTAGGTAGTCTTGGTGAATCCAGAAGATGTAATTAGGATTGAGCATGGTGGTGTTGTGGTGGATAAGGGTGGCTGCTGGACAAGGTTTTGATCCATCAATATAACCGATGAGATCAAAACCAATGAATAAAGTGTGAAATTGCAACTTCCAGGAGGTATAGTTGTTGGAGGTGAGTTTAAGAGGAGTTTGGGCAGCCACATTAATGGTGATGAGGGTGTTCTGAGGGTCATTGGTGTTTTGAATGGTGGGAAGAGCTGATTTAGTTGTCATGATTACTGGAAAAAAAAATCGGATTGACTATCTCTTAAAGACGCTCTGATACCATGTTAGACCTTGAATAGTTTGAACTCTTGTTTCTATATTTCATTGATAAAAGAAAGTGTATAAATACAACAAAGAGTAAGAGAAGTTTGTTATAGAGATCCTATAAATTAGAGTTGTTGAAACTAACTCCTAACTCTACCATGTACAGCTAAAAAAACATCTTTGAATAAAAGAATAAATTAAAAGTAAGTTGCTAAAACTAAGGAGATAAGTTAATTTATTAGTATAATACTCAATTATTAACATAGAAATCTAAAATTTTTATTTAATTTATAATTAATTAATCAATCTTTTGAATTTCAGATTATCCTTAAAAATTTGAGGATTCTTTTAAGAATTTAAAACATTAATTAGAGAAAAAGAAAAAGACAAGAAAAAGAAAATTTGTACCGAAAGAAATCTAAAAAGTGTTCTCTATACATTTCCTTCCCACCTCTTTATTTTTTTTCCTCTCCATCTCCTTACTAAATTGCTTCTATCATACAATTCTAACGAAGAGCTAGTCAAATATCAAATGGAAATATTTCTAGAACATAAAGTTCTATTTGAGAACTATTTTTGAAAATAGTTTTCTATTTTTCAGAATAAAAAATCCGGAAAACATGTTTGACAATAAAAAACTATTTTATATTTTATGTTTTTAAGAACAAAAAATATAGTGTTTTCTGATAACATTTTTTTAGTTATTTTCACTTATTTTTTAAAAGTTGTTTTAAAAAATAATTATATAAACATGTACAATGATTAAAAATAAAATACTAGATATAAAAATGATTTTTAAAACATATTAAAAACAAGTTAAAAATATTTTAAATTTCCAAACAGACTTCTATTATACAAAACATCAAAATAAAAATAAAAATAAATAAATAAATAAATTGTTCCCAAAAACTATTTTTTAAAACCGTTTTTAAAAACAATTATCAAACAAGCCCTAAAGTTCTATGAATGAATATATTTTCTATTTCATCTCCCTCATTGCATTGCATTGCAAATTCAACAATCAAATTTTCCCATGTGGTTAAGGCAATAAATGTTTGCAGTAAAATTTTTAGGTATTAAAGAAGTCATATTTGGGATGGATTTGAAAATGATGACAAAACTATATATTTAACATTCAAATATTAATAAAAGATATTTGTCTTAATTCCTTCAAAAATCCTAAGTTCTCAAACGAGAGAGAGTTAAAATAAATCATGGAAAATAATAGTAACTTACATCATATTTTAATGATAATATTATTGATATACTATTTTTTTTCTCAAATTATTACTTTTTATCCCTTTGCTTTTAACCTTTATTACACAACTCTAGGATGATTATCACCATAACTTTCAACATCTATTGTCTTATCATACTTGAAAGCATACTCAATTTTAAGGTTAATATTCCATGCTCATAATAATTGGTTATGCCTAATAGATAGATTTTTTGCATGATTATGTTTAAGGGGGAGATGGGGTTGATAATGGCTTTAATGACTTTAAAGGGTGCAAATTTTGGATAATTGGTCTAAAGAGGTAGGGGAACTTTGAAAATTTTTCCGCAAGATATAAACCCGTTTTGTCTGTTGAAAATACCCAAAATACCCTTAAAAGGGTTTTTAAAAAAGGTCAATTAAGTACTCATGATAATTAATATATTAAGATTTTTTAAGAAAGATTTAAAAAATAATAAGAAAAAATCTTTCTCAAAATCTATTTAATATTCATATAGTTTTATTTTGTTTCAACTTGCAACTGTTATTTTAATTTATTTTTCATTTTTAAGGTTCAATTATTATTATTTTTCTACTAATATTCACATAGTTTTTATTTTTTTTTGTAAGTTGCAACTATTATCTTAATTAATTTATATTAATTTAACTTTCTATTATTATTTATTTTGAAATTTGCAATTTTTATTTTTGAAATCTAATTAAATAAAAACTATATAAAACATGTTTATCCTAATTTATGTTTCATTAATTTATCATTCAATTAGTATTTTTTGTTCTAAAATTTTGTAAATCTTTTAGTTTTGAAATTTAATTAAGTAACAATTGTATAAGACATGTTTATACATATATATATATATATATATATATATATATATATATATATATATATTTTAAATTTTACTTTTTATTATTATTATTGAATTTTGTTTTTTACTTTTTTTTTTTAAAAAATTAATTAAATAACAATCGTATAAAACATGTACAAAGTTGTAGATCATAAATTTATGCATATGGTATTTTTTTTATCTTATTTTCTTTGTTTGTTTTCCACACCAAATTACTTAAAAATTTATTTAATGGAGCCACCTTGTGCCCTAGAAAATTTATTTACACACAGGCTGGAGCCACCTATGCATATGGTATTTTTTTTTTAATCTTATTTTCTTTGTTTGTTTTCCACACCAACTTACTTTAAAATATATTTACACACCTGGGTGGAGCCACCTTGTGCCCTAGAAAATTTATTTACACACAGGGTGGAGCCACCTTGTGCCTAAGAGGAGCAAAAGTCCCTTACCTAAGAGAAGGGATTTGATCACTTACCCAAGATTTTGAGTAAAAATAGACAACTACCATTAGGCTAAATGTTGTTTTGCCCCCTCCCCTGAAATAAACTTCATATCATTGTATATGCTCCCTTAATTTACACAGATGCATAAAATCTCAAATATAATTTTTTTTATATGTTTACATTTGTACAAGATAATTATACTAAATATATAAACGATTTTCATATTTTTATTAACATCCATAAAAATATATAAATATACTCACAATAGGCAGACTTGTATAGATCTGGTACAACTAGTACAAATACTAGTTATATGTAGTATAAGTGTCTTGTCTATATATATATTTGATATTTATATGTGTTTAAACAATATTCCAATTGTTTGATGTCGAAAACAAACTATGATGCTGAAGAAAAACATGCAAATAAAAATATGTGAATGATAAAAGACATTTTTATCCAAAAAATTTCATGGACTTCACAATAATTATGCAAAGTATCTACCTTTAAAGCCAATATCACCCCATCTCCACCTAAAATGTAATTGTCCCTAGATTTTTCTATCCTTATTGTATTACTTATTTTACTAGTAATTTCATTCATAATCCCTTTAACAAATGGAATGATTAATGAAGAATAAGGTGTGCACCTCATTCTTTGTTTTTTTTCTTGTTTTAGTATTAGAAAAATTGAGGGAAAAGATAAAAGGAGTTGAAAAGAAAAGGAACAAAAGAAAAAAAAAAAAAACTGAATTACGAAAAATGAGTAAGGTTTGGATGAGTGATATTGAAATATTTACAATAATATCATTCATCATATTTACAACATCATCATAAAAAGAATCATATGAATCATCTTGTGATTGTGTCATTTATATTATTAATTATGGTTCATCATTTTACAGATTAATTTGTAGGGTTCATCATTTTATTGATTGATCCTACTTCCATTGCTCTCTATTAGGAGATGGAGTAATGTGTATTTTAGTTATGATGATAGTTAGAGGTTAGTTCATATGTAGTTATTTTCTATTTTGGAAAGATTGTTTACCAATCTTGATTATCTAAAAACCTCTCTCTATATAAATGATATAATTGCTCTTAGTTGTGGTAGTTATGCATCATCCCTTTTATTACACCTTTCTCTCTAAAACTATATTTTGCATTCTTTCATTTACTCATTTTTTCTAAACTTTGTTATCGGATTAGGGCCAATTTTCCGAAAAGCAGCAACAATGAATGACTCAACAACAAACATGGTTTCACCTATACTCAATATAGAACCAACAAGTTCTTCAAACAATGCTCCAATAAATTGAGTATGTTTTAAGTAAGCTCCACATGGTTGGTATATGAAATTGAGTATGTTTTTCCTTTGATGGGGTTTTCATGGTTCCAAATCAAATTCTTCTATGTTTGTCTACAATAAACATATTGCCAACATCATTATACTTGTCTATGTAGATGATATTCTATTTATAGGAAATAATTAATTTTTTATTCAAGTGCTCATTTCTTCTCTCTGTGATGAATTTGCTTTATAAGTTCTTAGTCAACTGAATTACTTTTTTAGGAAATTGAGGTCTTAAGGTTAGGATCAACACTTACTTAACCCAATTATGTTTGTAATTTATTAGAAAAGGATGATATGCTTCTTACAAAGCCTATGCCTACACCCATGACATCTAGTGCACTAATTTCCCTAAATGAGGGTAATTCCCTATGAAATGAGGGTCTTCATAGGTTTGACACTTAACTCAAGCCAAGTATGTTTGTGATTTATTAGAAAAGGTCAATATGCTTCTTACAAAGCCTATGCCTACACCCATGTCATCTAGCGCATTAATTTCCTTAAATGAGGGTAACTCCTTGTCAGATATTACAAATCATAGGAGTCTTTCTAGTGCCATACAATATTACAAGGCTTGATATAAGTTTTTATCCTTAAGTGGAGTTATTATGTTTATCTTGGTTCCAATCTCATCTCATGACCCTCCAACAAGCACAAGATTGTCCCTCGATCTTCAATTGAAGTTCAATACCAAAGGTTTAGCAAATATAATAGTTGAATATAAGAGGATTCAATATATCTTGTAAGAGTTATCTTTGCCTTCAACTCAATCACTATTACTTGTCTAAAATAATATCAATGCAACTTATCTTGCAATCATTCCTATTTTATATTTAAAAATTTAACATGTAGAAACTATCACTTTGTTAGAGAACGTGACCCAAAAGACTCTTGTTGTTCACTATGTTCTAGATCATATTGCAAACATCATGACTAAAACCTTGCCTAAACTCATTTCTTAACACAAGACCCAAACTCATTCTTCTTTCGAGACAATGAGCTTGAGGGGAGAAGTTAAGGGATGAAATGACATTTTAAGTACATCACTAATTATAGCTAGTTAGAAGTTAGTTCACATGCAATTATTTCCTATTATGGAGAGATTGTGACTAATCTTGATCATTTGAAAACCTTTCTCTATATAAATAATGTAACCATGCTCAATTATGATAGCTATGCAACATTCTTTCTATTACATTTTTTTCTCTAAGGCTATGTTTGGTTTTGAAAAATTTGAGGGAAAATGTGATAAAAAGAAAGTATAGAGAAAAAATAAAAGCAAATGAAAATAAATATAGATTTAGATTTAATAAATTATTTTTATATATTATTTCCAACTTATTTAATTTATTTTAACTTTTTTATATCAAAATTAAATAATTTAAAAACATATGAATTCCCTAATAATTTTAATTATATATATATATATATATATATATATATATATATATATATATATTTTCCACAATAAAATCAAATTTTCCTTGACATTTATTTATTTATTTTTTACCGCAAAACTCTGTTATGCATTCTTTCATCCACTCATTTGCTCTAAACTCCATTACTTTCCAAGCTCCTAATAGTGTCAACAAGATAATTCTGATATTTTTAAATACCTTTTGCCTTCTTTGTTGTTTCTAAAAGCAAAGAAAAACTTTCCTAGCACTTTAGAAAAGGAAACTGAATTTGAAGGGGACCCATGTTAGGAGGAGCCACTCGCCTCACAACCCCATAGCAGTGTTGCTTTAAGATTTCAGTATTTCAAATAAAAAAAATAAACATGACTTTGAATTTAGGATCATTTGTAGCAATCTTACAGCTGTGAAGTGTCTTTTCCTACTACTACAACAGACTTTAAGAACAAACTCAAGTGGCAATATCGACAACATAGTTTGAGGCTTTGAGCTAAAGCATTTTGTAAATGACTTCTAAAACATCAATGTATACCTCTATGCAAACACATACAACAGCAGGAATCAATCTCGAGACATTTATCCAAATTGCCAGTAAAGCAAACCCCCCCCTGGGTGTTATGAGTCTTCCCCAAGTCTCGAACTTAAAACCACATATTCATTGTCAGAGGACACTGCCACTGAACTACACCTTAGAGGGAACTCAAATACACAGGAGATATACAAAGGCACTAAAACAAGAAAAATCCAAAGAGAAGAAAATATTATACTACACCCACTTCTCAGGACTCTTTCATCTTGAGATTTCCAGTTCCAACGAGCTTAAATTGAATCATAATTTCAAAGCTCTAGCAGAGAAATCGACACAAGAAACATAAATGCATATACAGAGATGCCCCCACTAGGACTATACTACAAAAAACGAAGTGGTGTTGCAAGAGTCACTTTCAGTGATGGAGGAAAGGGCCTACAGTGCTGGGGGAAAATTAAAGAACATTCATAATGTAATAGCAGCAAATCCAATAACCGGATTTGATGGACCCTACTCTGAGAAACCAATGTCACATACTCAGGGCTGAAATGTCATATTTGTTTTCCCCTATGAGCTGTGGGAACATGGAACATGATCCACCAAAAGGGAAAAGGAGATTTGTGTTGGTCTCTTTAATAATACTGACATGGGAGAGGGAGAGAAAGAGGGAAAGGTAACTACAGCTCTTAAATTTACCATATCTATAACAGTTGGATGAGTTTCAGCCTGACAAAGATTCTGTCATTTTAGAAATATGAAGGCCTTAACAAGTTTGTGAAGATTTGGGCAAAAGAAGCCCTGAAAAGAAAAAGGAAAGGAGCTTGGACTTACCTGCCTTTAAAGCGTAGGATCTGAAAACTGATAAAGAGTCTCTAAAAGACTAGAATCAATCATATGACTTCGAACTCCCTCTGTTAAGGAGTGCTGAAAAGGGACAGCGGGAAAAAGATAAAATAGAGAAGCAAAATAATGGCTCTAAAATCCTTGACTTCATATTGGTATTTCCTAGAGTTAAATGGTGATGAAGGCCAGTTAAAATGCTGACAACAAAGACAGCCTTTGATGGGCAACTTCAGGGTGGGATCAGGGCAGGAAGTGCAGCTGTAACTGATTCTTTCCCCCTTTGGGAATGGTAGTTCTCATTTGCTGGGCTGGGTAAACCAACCCAGGTACCAAAAAAAAACTAATCAAACCTGTTTTGTACCATGTCTTACAACCACCTACAGAGTCTTTGTAGTTGCAAATTGGCACTGACAATCGTCAATGCCATCTTAATTACTGTTTTTGAGTGTTGCTCCATATCACTTTCATGCATTAAATATTTCACCTATTGACTCGACATGTGCATGACTCCGAGACTTTCTTTATATAAATATCTATCTCAATGAATGCATACCAACTGAAATGGCAGTTTTAAGGATGAATATCAAATGCCACATTGATTATGCAGTAAACATCTTAAACACCTTACTATATGCAGATAGTAAGACTATTCAAATAATAATGGAACACATCATAGGTCCTATACATGATGGGCATCAAATTTGTACTTTAGCACTTCAATAATTGAGCAACACAATATTATTACAATTAAGCGTTGAAAAGAGAAAAGAGTAAATAATTAAATTCGCTTTATAACAGCCCTTACAGCTACTGAGGCAACAGCTCCAGGTCATCCATTTGAACAAAAATGACATTTTCTTTGACATTTGAGTACCTAAAGATTCCTTAGCATGAAGTTTTGCGGAAATTCATGACCATGTTTTTGTGCTTTACAGCGTGGACGGGAGCTACCTGTCACACATAGACAGTAGTATACATATTCGCTTAAAAAACTCAAGGTACTCTAAGCACTATGGTATTCATAATGAATCAACAATACTCTATGTACACAAACAAAATGTCACCATCAGTTCTGGAATTCCATTCTCAATGGCCATGCAGATTCCTACCTCTTCATCATAGCCTTAACACCAAAGAGTGTAAAAAGCAGGAAATCACATTGATAAGAGTACCTTTAACATATAATTCTAACATCTTAATATGGAATAGAAATGAAGCCCAACTCCATGACTACACAAGTGAATGCAAAATGAAGCCTACTCCTTGACTATACAAGCAAAACACAATTTGGCAGCATGTAGAATGATCTTAAAACTGTCAAGTATCAGTCATAATTAACAGAGGACGTTGCTGTCAGCTATACAAACTGCACTGATAAATGATGCACACATCACTGACAACAAGGAAAAAGTTAATGCAGGACACCCACCCAAACCAAACCAAGCCCCTCTTATTACAATTGCCCCATGCCACGTTTACTGTAACAGTAAAGTCTGAAGTCATTTGAGGTTAGAATTAGATTTACTGGGGAGAGTTTTAACTTCAAGTAAAGAAATCTTCAATGCATTGCACTCAATGCTTACCACAAGCTCTTCCCTTAATCTGTCCGTCCATGAACTGTTTCACAATAGATGTATTGGATTCCTCTTGGCAGCCCGAAAGGTTTCCATCCCCAAACTTGAACTTAGATCAAGTGAAAGGGTTGGGGATAAAATGAAAAAAAAGTAAAAAGATCAGATCCCCAGAAGGAGAAAACTCCAGGCAACCTTTCCTTCCATAGGTATGAGCAGAGATTGCTTGCTCTGAACTGACAGGGCTCAAACAGTCAAGCATGCTTGAACAATTTCATGCTAAGCCAGTGGAAATATACAGCAACAATAAGGATAGGAAGTGTCAAGGGCACCAAGAAGCAGTAGTACCTGTGATAGAAGAACACAACTCATAAAACAAGATTGACAATTCAAACATTATTTAAAAAATATGCAAACAAGTGCAACTAAAGAAACTGAAGCCCATGGCCAAGAAATGCAAATCAGAATAAAATGATTACTCAATGGAAGATAAAAGCATTGTCTGAGAAATTTCCCTTTTTCTAGGCCAAAATGCAGTTAAAAAAAAATTAACAGTGCCATCCAAAAATATGTCAGCTGCAATAATGATGCCAATTGGTTCCTTTTAAAAACATCATATTTTGAATTAGGTTATCCCAAATACAAAAGGGAGCTAAGGGCTTAAGGTGCAAGCTTTACCATCAGGTCATCCTTCCATCAAGATCCTCCATTATAAGCCTTTTCCCATAAGCTATGATAGACATGAAACCTCTGATAAACAAATGATAGACATGAAAGCTAGAAAGAGAGAAATAAGGTCTCAGAATTTCAATTTGTCATTTAATAGATAGAATGCTTTCACTTTAGGTAAAATCCATCAGCATTCCTCTAGTACAATATTTTACCAAACTCAGATGGCATACATAAGGCACTATCCTTAATTTTTTTTCCTTACAATTCTTGCAATTACCAATTGCAGCATCATGCTGTGGATTACTTTGGAGTTCAAACTTCATCATAGACACCTGGCTGGACTAGTAAAGGCTTTCCTGCAATCTATCCATCCAACATGTTCTGGTAAGACCTTTAGCCACTAGCTTGAACCTGTTGCTTTCAACACTCCTCACTTGTCTCATTTTCATAGTATACACCCACTTATTGATTAAGTTTGATCAATATCCCATTCCAGTCAAAGACCATTTTTAATCTAAGACTATCTGGTGTTATTGAAATTTTAGCAGTACATTTTTGTTAATTTTTTTTTCATCAGAATTTTTTGTCAAAATTTTGAAGTCCTACTTTTTGTTTGATAATCAATTTTCCTAAAAGCTTAAACTGTTATAGGTCAATGATATGTATCAAGCATACATTTAGGCTTTAACCTAATGCTAACATGCTGCCTCATGAGCAACCTTCTTTGGGCCTGTATGTGGACTTAATAAGGTTGGGAAAATAAATATACTAGGTTGCTTTCACAAACCCAATTTTGATACTATGTTGAGCAACTAATTTTTCTAAAATCTTACAGTTAGGTAATGAGTTAATAATGTCTATCAAGCTGACATTTGGTTGTAACTCTGTCATCAACATCATGGTATCAAACCAAATGTGAGGACAGATGAGAATTGATGGGAAAAAAAATACTCTTTTGGGGAATGGTGTTACTTCTTAGTATTTTAGGGCTGATATATAATTGTAACTTCTTCTTCTTCTTCTTCTGGGAAAAAAAAAAAAAAACCTCTTTTGGAGAATTGTGCTACTTCTTAGTATGTTAGGGCTGATATATACTTGTAACTTCTTTCTTTTGATAGGAAAATAAGAATATTATTACCAATGCCCAATCAAAAGAGGACAAACCAAACCACATAGAAAGTATACAAAGGTGCCAAAAAGGTGATGAAATGGAGAGACTAACAAAAAATACCCCTCTCACATCAAAAAGTGCTCAGCCAATCAATAAGATCTAAAATAGACATAGAGGCACTGTCAAAAGACTTTTTAGCCCAAAGTTAGAGAGAGCACAAAGGAGGAGTTTTTGAAAGCTTCTAACTTATTGTTGGTAGAGAAGATTCAATTGATCTCAAGGAGCAGTTGGAGGCAAGAAGGCTCCATCAAAATGGACCTAACTGTATTT
This sequence comes from Vitis rotundifolia, assembly GCA_030254885.1. Lineage (NCBI taxonomy): Eukaryota > Viridiplantae > Streptophyta > Magnoliopsida > Vitales > Vitaceae > Vitis > Vitis rotundifolia. The sequence continues at coordinate 12,281,283 of CM058156.1, forward strand.
ACAGGGTTCAACAAATTTCTATGTCTTTCTTGTTCAGTATTTCAAGAGGAAAAGACAAGTCCAATTGAAGTGATTGAGAATAGCTGGGGCATTTAAGAGCTTGAAAGAGAGAAAATTGAGCTTGTCTTCCAAAATGGATAGATAACCAAACTTTTTTTTCTTGGTCAACTATGATAATAAAGGGGGCCTAGGGAGAGACAATTGAGAAGTTAAGGGAAGAAAAAGATTAGGCAATTGCTATTGATCCATGAAGTCTAGAATTGTTGCATTAAATGTCGAATGGGCTGAATGACGCAGAAAAAAAAAAGGGGTTGTAAAATTTCAGAAATAAAAAAGGATTGTAAATTCTTTACTGATCTTGGAGGGCAGGCACACTTTGTCTTAAAGAAACTGAGTTGGAAAGTGTGTTTCCAAAGAAGTGGTTAATGGTGGTGCTGTGGAACACTTCTGAGGTTAGGGATCTCTTGGTATTAGGCAGTTTGCAGTGGGTTTTGGTGGTATGGTATAAAAGAGTGGTGGAAGTTCTGGAGATGCAGGTGGATTTTTTTTCAATATCACGCTTCTGTAATGTCCTTTACTTGTTATGGGGATGGTTTTGTCTGATTGTTCATGGTCCTGTAGTGGGGAATGAAAGGAAGGCACTTTGGGATACTTGGGGGCTGCAAGGGATTGTGGAATGATCCTTTATGTGTTGATGGAAAGTTCGATGTGGTTCGGTTTCGTTCCCCTGAAGGGAAGGAACTGCAAGAGGTTTTATGATGCTATGAGGAATTTTTCTATGTATATATAAGAGTTTGTCTTGAGGGACATCCCTCACAATATCTCTCATAGCCCAAGTTTATTATCTGCGAAACAAGAGAAAAAGATAGATTTATTTATTTATTTATTTTGATAAGCACACAATAAATAAAATTAGTAAATAAGAAAAGAGAAACTACAAAAATGTTGAAGCTAAGACGTGCTAAAGTACACAAAGGGTATACTAAAGGTGCAAAGCAAAAGAAAATCGAAAGAAGGGCACAACACCATCCCACACTTACTAGGCACCTAACCAATCAATAACATCCATCATAGACAAAGAAGATCCTTCTCCATGATGACTAACACATTCAAAAAAACTATGCATAAAATGGGCTTTGAGTGATTGTTCCATGGTTTCCACATTCTCAAAAGCTCTTTGATTTGTCTCCTGCCAAATGGTCCAGAAAAGACGCAAAGTGGCAGCCAACCGACCTTTCTTCCACCTCTTTCCTGCATAGAACCTGTTCCAACCTAGCAACATTGGCCCAATGAAGAATGTAGAAAAAGATTTTTGCAATGTATCTCAGACCATTCTATCCAGGGCAATTTTAGATCATTCTCTTATTCTTCTTGACAGATGAAGGATGAGATTTTGGTAAAACTCCTTTTTGATCTGAAAATATATGGCTAAATGAAGGCAGGTATTGGTTAAAATAAGTGGGACTCCTGTTAGCTTAATGGCACCCCAACTTTGCTTTGGCTAACAAGATGAAAATTTTAAAGGAGGACCTTAAATTGTAGAATAGAAATGTTTTTTAGACTGTATCATCCACAAAGCAAGGTTGCATGATCTTTGGGGAGATGATGATCTAGATCAATGGATGACCATGATGTTCTAGAAAAATGATTGGGTGATGGTAAGGAGGATGTTATGTGCTTTTAAAGGGAATTTCATGTCACAAGATGCTTTGATAAAAATATAACGGTTCTGACCATAATATTGGTCCCAAAAAAAAGGTGGGACAGAGAAGTTAAAAGATTTCAAGCCAATAAGTCTAGTTGAAACATGTTTAAGCCCTTGACCAAGGTTCCTGCTAAATTAATCAACTAGGTGGCCAGGAAACTTGTATGAGGATATCAGAATGCATCTCTGGAAGGTAAGCAGATTCTTATGCTATTCTGATAGCTAATGAAGCAATGGATTCTAAGCTGAAGTCTCTGGTGGTCGAGCTCACACTTGCAAATTAGATATAGAATAGTTCAACTTGATAGGATGTTGACATGTAGATCAAAAGGATTAAAATAGCAATGTCGAGTTTTTTCATGTATATTTGAGAGCATTTCCTTTCCTCTATTTTTATTAGGCTTTGTAATGTAGGGAAAGATTTTTCATCCTTCTCTCATATTCTTATTTTTAATGAAAATGTTTTCATTAAGACAACAAGACCCTCTCTCCTATTCCCTTCCCTCTTCTTAGTGGTGGAGGTTTTAAGTAGCTTTTCAGTATGAGTATGGTGGAGGGTAGATACAGCCATGGTTTAATATAGGAGGAAGGGGAATTCAATGCTATGAGATTAGACAATTACTTTTTGTTGATGATACCTAGTTTTGTTTTGTGGTGAATGGACATAAGTTTTGTGCCTTCTATCTTTCTATGCTTTGAAGCAGTTTTAGGCCTTAAGAACTAATCTGGAAAATAGGGAGCCAATTCCTGATTTCCATACTTTTTTCAACATTGCAGCAAATTGAAAAGCTGCAGTGGCTGATCATTAGTTGTTTATAGGAGTTAGTGGTCCGTAATCGGTAGAACATCAGGTTCATTGGAACATCTCATGACTGAGAGTTGGAAATGACGAATTTGCTTTTAGCTTCCATGGAGGATGTGGTGGTAAGCATAGGAAAGGAGGAAAAATTAGGTTGGATCAGATTAGTAGTGCTTAACTTCATCTCTCCTGCGGCACTGTGGACAGAACCCAAAAGTACTTGACATGTTCAGATGAATGAGATGGACTTCCCATCAGACGGTAGATGGATGTATGTTGAAGAACATGAGGAAACACTACCCAGTGAATGAAAATGATAACTCTAATGGAGCAGTTTATTGTCCATGAAGATTTGAATTGCTCTATCACATTCTACATGCGATTCCAAGATAGAAATTCATCAAATAGAGCAGAATCATAAAAGAAGTACAATTCTTGCCAAGGGCTCAGCCTTATGAGTTCACATAATGTCACAGGTTTTTCAATTTTAACATGAATTGACTTAACAGTCTCTTGTTCTATATGTCCTGTTTATGATAAATTACATTTCTATGCATCCTTAAGTTGTTTTCTTACAAGCTTACTGATAACTTACATTGAAAACAACAGAGAAAATTGAAAAAAGGATACTATCGAAGTCTACTATAGGAAATAAGAACACAAGAAGTTAATGCTTTCATTGTAAGTAATTACTTTTACCAAAACAACCACTCACAAATAAAAAAGCCAACATCAATCATTCAATACAGTAGAAAATTAAAACAAGATCATTGCACACAATCACAGAACAATAACCAGACTTCTCTGAGAGGAGTTTCAAATATTCTCAATAATTTATCTAGAGATGGCCAGTGAATGTAACATAACCATTACCTGTCCTTTTGAATGGATGAAATGATAACATTTCCTGATGGCGGAAGAAGTTTGGATATGACTGCAGCATATAAAAAACCCAAAAAGAAAATACTGCCAAAGATAAGAAAGATCCACCCCCAGAACACTCTGTCTTTTGAGGTACTGAATTGAGAAGTAGTTGAAGTGTTCATTATGCTGGTCTTGATAACCGAATCACTGTTTCTATATTTTCCTGCATGAGAAATCCCTATCTAAACCGTTAAGACATTTATAAATGTAATATAGACACAGAGCATTTTTAATTTCAACAGCACCAATGCCATGTTATCTCCTGTTTGCCCCTAATTTCAAAATCCCCTTTACATAAGCTCAAAATTTCTTATTGGCCCAAACATAAATTCCAATTCCACTCTCTGAAGGATTGACAGAAGAATCTTCTTCTTCCCTCACCCACCTCTCCCATTGGGTACCCAATAACCCCTGAAAAGGAAAAACAAACAGTAGAAGAAGAAGAAGCGGACCCAGAATCCTTTGTAGAAGACGAAGAACAACATCACTTATTTCCCCTCTTATCCCACATCTTTATTATTTGACTGTAACAATATAATAAATTCACTTTTTCATTATTTATGGGTTATAACTAGAAAAATTAAATTCATTTTACTTATTTTGCATTTTAAAGTTCTTTCTTTTCTTCTTTTAAGATAAGATTTTTATTTTTATTTTGGTCATTTTTTCCTAGAGGCTTCCATTTACATTAGGATTTATTAGCAGCATTGTGGGTAACATTTATATTTCCATGATGAAATTAGTCATTGCTAATTTAAGCTACTTTTTTTTTTTTTAATACATAATTGTCAGAGATAATGTTTCCAAATAGTTAATTTCATACAAATTCTAGCTTGGGCTATAGCCCAAAATGACCTAGAATTCAAAATTTTTAGCAATAGCATTGACAAGTCAAAATTCTCTGCTGGTTTCAAGGAGTTTAGCAATAGCAATAGCATTGACAAGTCAAAATTCTAGCTTGGGGGGAGAGCCCTCATTTCTCAAGGCTTTTTCAATGATTGGGTGGTGGATTGTGTAGAGAGATTTCTGTTGAGTTTCCAAGGGAAGAGAGTCTATAGGGAAGAGGAAGATAGGGTGCTTTAGACAAGACAAAGAGCGGCAAGTTTACAGTTAAGTCTCTCTACAATGCCTTAGAGCCATGCAGTTCAGTTTTTTTATTCCAATAAGAATCATTTGGAGCCTGTGAGTGCAGCCTAAAGTGAGCTTCTTTGCTTGGGAGGCAATGTGAGGAAAAACCTTAACCTTGGATCAAGTTCAGAGAAAAAGGTGGTCTTTAGTGAATAAATGTTATCTTTGTCAAATGGATGAAGAACCAATAGACCACATCCTTATTCATGGTGTAAAGACAAGGGTTTTATGGGAGTTGATCTTTGCTCTTTTTGGTGTCTTGGGTGCTTCTGTTATCAATTAGAGAGACACTTTGGGTTGGTATGGTTTATTTGTGGGCAAAAAGTGTACTTTAATTGAACCATCTAAAGGTAGGATATGTAATCATATTCTATATGTAATAATATTATAATATAAAACAATAAAATAAATTTCAAATTTTATTTGAATTCAAAAAGAAAAATGAAAAGTAGACCCTTGATGCACCTTTTGGATAGTTTGGAAGGCAAGGAAGATAATGACATGATCCAAAGGCTAAAATTGTTTGCTTTAATTGAAAACTAGGATGTTTATAGATGATGGTTCTTCAACTTTAGTTAGTTCCTTTGATTGGTTGGGCTCTTGTTCAAGGTGGTGTTGTTGTATCCCTATCCCTTCCTGTTTTGTAGATCCTTCTCTTGTATAGAAGAAAACAATTTTCATTCTTATGTTCTCTCTCATCTTTTGCTTCCCCCACCACCACCACATGTATGCACAATAGGGGTCAACTAAGCTAAACAATCATGTAACTTTTAAGTAAAGTAGATTTTTTCTGAATTCCTAAATCCTCATGGTGAAATTTTTTTCAATTTCTCATATTTTCTCACCATATAAACTAAAAAAATTATTTCACACTACTAAATCTATTTTTATCCTAGATAACATTCCCAAATAGCAAAGACCGTCAACGTAACAAAAAGTTAATTCTGAGCTGTAATCCAAACTCGTAATAGTTACACGGCTGCTCAAAGAGCAACTGTAGATCATAACTTCCAGCCATATCATTCAAAAGCCATAAATCACTCAAAAGTGAAATCCAACCCCTCTGTTTGGCAACCAAGAAAATGAAGACAAATAAAAGAAAACCAAATTTTGATTTCTAATTCATAATTCCCACTTTCTTTTACACAAAAAAAAAAAAAAAAAAAAAAAAAAAACAAACAAACAAACAAGCAAACAAAAAATCTCAGAGCAACTAAGCCAAAGAGCCATATGAATTTTAAGTAAAGTGCAATCTTCTTCTGTACTGTCGCCCTAGATGGTGAAAAATTTATCATTCAAAAATTTCTTTCATCTTCTCAGTTTGAGTGAAATCCGACCCCTCTGTTTGGGAACCAAGAAAATGAAGAAAAATAAAAGAAAACCACATTTGATTTCTATGTCATGTCTCCCACTTTCTTTTCTGCCAAAAATCCCAAAAAAAAAAAAAAAAAAAAAAAAAAAAACAAAAACAAAACAAAACCAAAAACCAAAAACCTCAGAGCAATCAAGCTAAAGTGCCAATAAGTCATGAATTTTAAGTAGAGTGCAATCTTCTTCTGTATTGTCGTGAAAAATTTTACCATTCAAAATTTTCTTTCAGTTTCTCATTATTCTCTCAGCATCCAACCAACTGTAGCCAAGCGTTGCATCTAACCTAAAAATCGATTAACTGAATTGGAAATAGAGACTGGATCAGTACCTTGAACTCAGCGATCGATCGCAACGCAGCATTTGGAGAAGAAATGGTTGAATGCTTTTTTCTTTTTCTTTTATTTATTTATTTATTTTTGTTTGTAAATAGCAATCGGGTCTATGCTTCTCTGGTAAGCCTGCAACCAAGGATTGAAATGTCGAAATATTTCGGCGATATTTCGCTTATCGGCCGGCTCCGACACAAAATTAGTAACCGATTATCGGTCGACGGAAATTTCGGTAATTTTTCGAAAATATCGCCGATATTTCGGTGTTTATCGGTATTTTAACCGATTTTTCGGGAAATTTCCCGATATTTTCTACCAGTCCAGCCCGCGCACAGGATACAAAATCTGTCCATTTTTTTTTTTTTTAAAAAAAAAAAAACATAAGATGTTAGTTGGTTATCTGATCATGATTTGCAGGCAAAGGTTGTGTTTTTCAGCCTGGCTCAAAAATCGTGGATATAGGGTTCGTGAAATTTAAATCCAATGGCACAAAAGCAAAGACACCCCTAAAACAGATCCAGAAAACACAGGGAGCAAAACAAAAAAAAAAGCAATTTTTTTTATTTTCCTTGGGGGTTTTGCATGGATTTTCTCGGAAATCAAACGAGGATGAATTTTCCCGGAAATCGAATGGGGGATGGATTTTCTTGGGAATCAAACGGGGGTTGCAAAAAAAAAATTAATAACATGATTAGATTAGTACCTGCGAGGATTGAGAGTGGGAGAGGAAAATAGGGCCTTTTTAGGGATTCTCTCGTCTGGAGGGCAACTTCAGAAAAGGGCTTCTGAAGCCCGAGGCCCCGAGTGAGAGAAGCGGGTTTTTAATTTTTATCGACCATATTTTATGAATTAAAATTAATTTGATAAGATAGATTATTAATAATTTTAATTATTTAAATAAATTAATATTAATAAAAAAAAATTGTTATCACATATTTTTAATAAAATTTTAAAAATTAAATCTCAAATAAAACATTTTATCTAAATTAATTTAATTTTTTATTTAAAATGTAATAAAACATATTTTAATAAGAATATTTATTTATTTTTAAATAAATATTATTTTCAACAAGATGTTCTCCTTTCATCTAAGAATATGATGAAACCATGGATCTTCATTTTTATACTAAGAACTATTGCAAGGTTATATGTATTATATTTATATATAAATTATTTTTATTTAATAAAATCAAATATTTTTTAACTCAATTATAACTTTATACACTTCCAAAATTCATATTTATTATTCTTAAAATTCAAATATTAAATCTATCGATATATCCCAGTCTATCGATGTTTTTCTTTTTGATCATATTTATGTCCATTACACTTACAAAATACTTTTAAAATATATATTTTTGCTTATTTTATTATTTTTTTGGAGTTTTCCCAAGCATTTTTATAAATTTTAAATATTTTTTACTCCACCGATATCCACTGATATTTCTTCGATATTTTCGATATAACTGTAAAATCGAAATATCAATATATTCGTAATTATAGATATTTTCATTCTTACTCATTAGTATTTATGGTAGGACAATCAACACTTCGGATTAGAACACCCTTTACAATTGGAAGAAAGATTAGACTTAATTGGTTTTTAAAAGTTAGTGGCATGTTTGGTTGCTATTTTTGAAAATTGGTCGGTAAAAATTCTTAAATTTTTTTTTTGGTGTTTTCATAAATAATATTATATTTGAGAATTAAATTCTAAATAACAATTTTTGTTCTAAAAAATAAATAAAAACATATTTGGTTTAATTAATAAAAAAATATTTTTTTTAGAACAAATAAAACAAAAACCATGTTTAGAAATTATTTTTTATTTTTTTTTAATTTAATGTTTTCTTCATAACTCCCCTTAATTTATAAATATATATATATATATATATATATATATATATATATATATATATATATATATATATATATATATATAAAATTTAATCATTTTTTATTTTTCATTTTTTAAACCTTTTGTATATCAACCCTTACCCCAAAATTATTTTTTCATCCCCATCTTCTTCATCCTCTGAGATTTCTCTCACCATCTCTCCCTCTTTCCTCTCATGTTTGGTGCTACATAGCATCCGCACTCCTCTCTTCCTCTTTCATCTCTATCACTTCCATTTCCCCACTCCTCTTATCTCTCTCACACGTATATTTACCCACCACCATTGCCCCATGTGAAGTTTTAAATTGTGGGGTTGCCACCATCACCAATATCTCATTTAAAGAAGAAAATTGGAAAAAAAAATAAAAATTGAGAACACAAATTTGAGGGTTTGTTCTTTGTGTGTGAATTTAGGATTTAGTTCAATTTGTTGTATGATGCATTTTTGGAGGGTTTGAGGGTTTCTGGTTTGTTTTTTGTGTGTGTATTTTTTTTTTTTTTTTTTTTTTTTTTTTTTTTTTGTGTTCTTTGTGATTTTTTGCATGTTTCTTTGTTTAGTTCATATCGTAGAAAATAAGGAAAACAATTTGAGATTATTCTCCAAAAACATCAAATTGAGAACACGGAGAACAAATTTGAAAACATGAGTAATAATTGTTAAACATATTTTGGAGTGTTTTTTATTTTCAAGAACAAAAAACGGTTTTTGAAAACAACAACTAAATAGACCCTAATTGACCATTTTAATATATTCAAATATTAAATAATTTTTATTAAAAACGTTTATAACGGAAGTATTACTAACAAAAATTCTTCCAAACCAAAAACATTTTAACTAGAATCATTCCTAAATGACCTCTAAATTGATGAGACCGAGGTAGTGAAATAATGCTCTATGAACTTTATCATTTTTATATCTAGGTCAATTCATGGTTATCGTAGAAAACCATTTACAAAGCTATAGGTAGTGAATCGAAGAGACAAGAACCTCAAAAGCAAACATGAGATGTAATAAGCCTTTATTATATTCTTAAAAGCTTAAGTTATTAGATAATAAGTTCACAATCTATACCGGACCAATGCCGTCCCTCTTCCTCGCATACTACCCTGTACCTGCATATGGAGAAAAAACTCAGCAGTTATGAATTACAAATAAATGGATTACAAAGAAGAGAGCTCCAACCCGAGATCTCAGATTAAGCAATACTTCGACACCATGTTAAGGAAATCTTGGGGATGGATTAAATAAGGATAGGATTTTCTAGATTAAACACATCTTCAGATATCGATATTGATGTAGTAACACAAAACCAGTATAAGTGGAAGTGTGGAGATGTACCTAAGTGAATATTGGGGGGTGAAAGATAACATAATCAGCTCACACTTGTTCACTGAATTACTCTGTTATCAATCTCTATGTAGGAAATGTGGGCTATCTTGTGCCAATGCCTTCCTATTTCCATCTGGCATTGTCTTTTAAGAAGAGGACAATTCCTGATAACGAGACGAGAAAGAAAACGGGGCAGCCCCTCTTCTGGTAAGGACTTGAGCCTGTGACACTCCTCAACCACAAAAGTTTCAAGAGACTTGAGGTTTCTCAGCCTCTCAGACAATGAGTTGAGGTTGGTGAGTTTTTTGATGCAAAGAGAGCTAAGAGTGGAGGGCAGCAGCCATTCTGGAAAGGACGACAATCCTGGACAGCCACCAAGAGTGAAGTGGCAAAGAGACATAAGCTTGTGAAGACCCCATTCGAACTGAGGCTTAAGATTCTCACAATCCAGAAGGGTTAACGTCTTCAGGTGCATGGGCATACCCCCTTCTGGAAGGGACACAATCCTGGGGCAGCCGGTTATCCTCAAATGTTGAAGGGACGAAAGCTTGTGCATCGAGTGGGGCAAGGCCACCAGGTTTCCACATTGAACTATAGACATCGTTCTTAGATTTGTGATGGTAGTGTTGGTCACTCCTGGAAAGCTCACTAGACAAGAACATCTATCAATGATTAAGCGATCAAGATAAATGAGACTGTATAGGTCCTCAGGTAAGGACTCAAGATTCACACAGTCCTTGATGACAAACTCTTTAAGCATAACATTGGTAGGCAGCCCTGAACCACTGCTTGGAAAGGACTTGAGAGACAAACACCCGCTGATCTCCAAATGTTCAAGAGATGATGTATGCAATATCATTGCAGGTAAAGCTTTCAGATTCCCACATTTTCTGATCATGAGACGTTTAAGCATGGCAGGCAACCCCATTTCTGCAAGGGACATGAGACTTGGACACCCCTCGATTATCAAAGACTCTAGAGATGTGAGATTGTGAAGTCCCTCAGGAAGAGACTCGACCTTTGGAACATTAACTATTCTTAAATCTTCAAGGTTTCTGAGATTGCAAAGCCCCTTCTGCAACCTCTCTATGTTATTACAATCCATAATTTCCAAGGTTTCTAGCTCAGAGGGCAGTTCCTCCTCCTCCCCATCTGGTAAAGATGAAATTCGTGGACAATTCCAGATTAGCAAACGTTTAAGAGAAGTAAGGAGTTGCAAACTGACCTCTCTAGGCAAAGCCATAAGCTCACTGCAGTCAACAATCTTTAACTCCTCGAGTGATGCTAGGTTTTTAAACATCCCTTCAGGTAAGCACACGAGATTTGAAATTCCAGATATGTGCAAGGAAGTTAGTGACATCAGGTCAACCACACTTCTCAACATCGTTCCATCACACTCCTCCAGGTCTAGTTCACAAAGCAATGGCAATCTTGGAAGAGAACTCAGTTCCGAACATTTGTATATCTCTAGTCTTAATAATGATGAAAAGCAGTCGGGTAATTCTCTCAACTTGGGACACCCAAGTATTGAAAGCTGATGGAGGCAAGGTAGTTCTCCATCGTCTACTGAGTTTCCGACAGATGGAAGCCTTTTAAGGGAATCCAGCTTTTCACAATAACGTATTTCCAGGTTTGTTAGGGCAGGGAAGCGGGATGACAATCTTCCTAGATTGGGACAGTTCCATATAGTAAGTTCATGGAGACAAGGAAATTCTCTAACACCGCTTTCTTCAACCCCAGAAGACCACTCCTCCAGCTCAAGCATGTTGTCGAGCATTAGTGTTTCTAGTGATTGAAATGGCTGTAGGGAACAGCCATCCCCATAGAATTCATGCCCCATACGTTTGACACCATGCATTCCATCAATGACAAGGTTTCTGAGTGAAGGTAGTAGGCCAAGGGAAGGGAGGGACTCACATTTTGTGCAACCAATGAGTTCCAGTCTAGCTAAATTAGATAGCAATGGATCCCCCATCCAACTAGGAAATCTTGCACCATCATATGATTTGATGGTGAGCTCTTTTATGTTCCTATGGGGTCGTAGCTCATCAAGTACATTCTCATCAAATCCTTGGTCTTGTGAATTGGCATTGTTCTCATGATAACCCCATGCCAGCTCCAACTCATGGAGATGCTCTTTATTCTTTATATTTGCCTCCACAACATCTACGATGTCTGCTACATTTTCCAACTTTGAAATACAGAGTTTTCCCTGGAGATTTGACATGTCCCTCAAGTCCCTTATCCTTGAGCTACCATTTTCGCCAACAACAAAGCTGGACAGTGTTTGGAGACTTGTTAAATTGTCAATTCCCACTGGCATCTTCTGCAATTTAAAACTTCCCCTTGTGTCAAGATGCCTCAGATGAATTAGGTTGCCCATGTTATCAACTAACCCAGTCAGATGGTAGCAATCAATCAGCATTAGACTCTGTAGACTGTAAAGAGTACTCATAGATTCAGGTAACCTTACAATGTTTGTATGAGAGAGGTCAAGGTATCTTAGGTGTTTCAAGTTGCTAATTGAATCTGGAAATTCTGTCATGTTGTACCATCTCAATGATAAGACTCGTAAGCATTTTAACACTGGGAATAAGTTGGATTGGACCTTATGCGGTAGGCTGCAAGCGAAGTACCTTTGCTGAACATCCAGTGGTAGGAAAGTGCGCAATGAGTTGGCTTCATAAAATGCTTCAAATTTTGTCATCCCATCATATGGGCTACGAATATATGATGCGTGACGAACCTTCTCAGAAATTCTGCACAAGCTTTTTATGTCTGATGCATCATTCAACCTGAAAGATATATCCCCAGAGACATTTCGTGCTAAATCATTGATAAGATCATGCATTACAAAGCTTGATGCATTGCTACATGATTTTTGGAAGAATGATCTTGAGAATAATTCATCAAAGTACTCTCTGCCTATGTCTTCAATCTGCTTCTTTTGTTTCTGCTGCACAAAACCTTCTGCCATCCATAGTAGGACTAAATTCTCCTTATCAAATTCATAGCCCTTTGGGAATATGGAACAATAGGCAAAACATGGTTTTAAATGTGCTGGAAGATGATAGTAGCTCAATCTCAGGGATGAAAGAATGTCATTTTTTTCATCCAGTAGATTCCATATTTCACTATTTAGGATATCTTCCCACTCAGAATCAAGCACTTTATTGCGCAAGAGTCCTCCTAGTGCCTTTGCAACCAGAGGCAAACCTCCACACTTCTTCACGATTTCCTTTCCAATTGCTTCCAAGTTTGCATAAGCACTGGAACTTTTACCTGCGAAGGCATGTAGTGCAATCAAAGACCAACAATCTTCATACGATAAACCGTCCAGATTATAGGATGGAATGCTACCAACCATCAATGAAACAGCTTCACTTCTTGTAGTTACTATAACCTTACTTCCTTGTGCCCCAGCTCTTAAAGGAACCATTAAATCATCCCAGTTATTGTAGTTCTCATTCCATACGTTGTCTAGGACAATCAAAAACCTCTTCCCTCTCAGCACCTTCTTCAAACTAACTTGAAGCTGACCCAGGTCCTTAAGATCAGATGATCTCCCAGTGGCAGACTCAAGAATAGATCTTGTCACTCTCATCAGATCAAATTCTTCAGACACACAAACCCAGGCTTTCAGTTCAAATTGTTGAATGACCCTCTCTTCATTGTAAACAAGCTGGGCAATCGTCGTCTTTCCAATGCCACCCATACCAGCAACTGGGATTATAAAGACCTTGTCACCATTTCTGCAGACTTCACCCTCACTTGTGCCATTTGAGAGAAGCAAGTCAACTAGCTTCTGTTTATCAGCCTCTCTACCAAAAATACGAGATTTGTTGACTAATGAACTTGTGGCTGGTCTTTGACTGATTCCATATGTGTTTCTTTCAGTTTCCTCCTTCAAACCAAGATCCTCTCTTCCTCTGGCAATTTCCTCCAGTTTCTCCATGATCTTATTGATCTTTGACAATACTGCAAATCTGAAGGAAACAACTCGTGGACTAAAAGGGATGAGAGACCATACCTGAGTTGGGTCAAATTGAGGTTCTGCCTCCAATTTCCATCTCAGAGCTTCAATTTCAAATTCATCCACTATATCCTCAACATCATAAGCAAGGTGTTTAAGATCCTCCAGCCATATTCTCACTGCATTATTCCGGACTTGCTTCAACTCAGCATCATTGAGCACAGCCTGAATCTTCAGCAGTGTTCCTTTCAACTTTTTTAGTTCAACATCAACTCTCCATATTTGGGCAATTTTCAGTAATTCAGGTGAGGCCAACCTGTCAAACAAAACTTGAAGAAATGCAGACAGAAATGCATCACCCACTGCCATTTTCCTTCTATGCGATCAGAATTGAGGGATGTTGTGCTAGGAATGCTTAAAAGTTGATCTTAAAACCCTGAAAAAGTACACATCGACCAGCAAAACCAGTGAAATGTGAAAGACTACCATTCAGAGTGACTTGATGATGGTGGGTGGGAAGGTGGATGAGCATCACTTGGAACTAGGAATGGTGGGTGAAAGGTCAAGAAAAGTGACAATGACACAAAAATTGTAGGATTAACGGAAGTCTGTGATCATAATGCTGCCACCTAATAATTCATAATTGGTCCCGCACTCAACTTGCTTTTCCTATCTCAAAAGTATATGCCACTGGACTGCAATCTATTAGCAACGGTTTTCAACCTCATCATCAGATTCAGTAGTGTTGTTTGGAACTGTTAGCCTGGTATACAATATGGGTCCATTCCCTAACAATTCAAGCCTTTATATCACATGAAAGCTTAATATGGTATCCAATCTTCAATTAACTAGAGGTCTTTAGCTCTGGTTATTAACATTTCCCCATCTATTTATTGCATGTGAGGAAGGGTGTTTGCCTAGTAGCTTAAGATTTCACGACACATAAGTTACGTGGTAGTTTAACAAGAACCCAAGAGAGTTCATAGAGAATTTGTGATTTGCCTGTATACATTGTGATCCATTGCCTAACAGTTTAAGCTTTTACTTCACGTGATAGCTTAACAAGAACTCAAGAGAATTCATAGAGAACTTAAAATATAAGTTTGTATTTACCAAAATTTTTTAGAAGGTATCAATTTTCTCTGTTCAGTCTGAAAATTGATTCTTTCTATTAAATTTTTCTTTCTTTTTCCAAATTAAGGATCAAAGACACTTTAAGCCAGGATCAGTCTTCCAACTTTTAAAATATTAGGCACAACAGTAAATAATTTTCTCAATTACATTCCCAGGGTTTACCATCACCGATTATGTGGAATGGAATAACACAGAAAAGGTTACAGAGTAAATACTAGTGAAAAGTTGATCAATAATGTTGGAAACACTTTGGACGGATTCCAGAAAAAAATTAGTACGTAATAATGTTAATGGTTTTTTTTTTTTTTTTTTTTTTTGAATTTTCTTAAATTCAATTGTTGCAACAAGATTTTCCTAGAATTTGAGGAAGCCATGGAGTTCATGTTGAACAATGTGATCAGAAGCCATAAAAGTAGAGAGATGGAGCTGACTCCTACGATTATGGAGATCAACCAAAACAAGATGAGTTCCCGTTACCGCCTTGACTAACGGTTGAGACTGAGGGTCTCCCTTTGTTTTAGGCTTAATAAAAAGGCAAGACAGGGAAAGGGTGGGAAAAGTTCTCGTCCTCTACCTAGTAGGAGATGTACCATGTAGGCATCCTTCTCATTCTGGAGGAGTTCATAGTTGTACTCTTTCCTTGAAGCCCGCCCTGCTTGTCAATTAGTGCCTATTTCATAGGATTTTACATGTCAAGCTAGCATGATTATCAATCCCTCATTGCTTCATAATCTATATCTCTATCTGAATGGTTAGCCAGAGCCCTGGCCTGGCTGAGCTCTGCAGCAGCCTGAACTTGGGCATTACATGGGTTTGAACTGGATGATTTTCATTAACTTTTCTGTCATATGCATGCATAAATCCCTAAATAGTTACTCTATTTTCCAACTATTTTCTTTCCCCCTTTATCAGGGATGAGTATGACATAGCTCCTAGTGTTTAGACAGCTCGTGGCAGCCAATACGTTCTGTCTTCTGTCCAGTAATTTGAAACACAAATCAACTGTGCAGAATGTTCAATTCTAACAGTGTCAACAACCACAGCAATAAAGATAATGAAATTATTAAGCATCACCTATAACTGTATGTTGACAACGTGCCACATGTTATGAACAGTGATACAGAATTGTGGCAAAAGCTACATAAAATAAAGTTCGACAATATCATTCCTAAGTATTACCTGTTCTCCACATGACTAATGTTATGCAACTCAAAAATGATAATTACTTTGCGGGCCCAGCTAACAAACATCTTTTCTGAAATTGAATTACAGTTGATCCACTCAACTACTTTCATAACTTTTCTACGGCAAAGTCATTGGATGAATTGAAAAGTAAGGATACGATTTTATTAACAGAATCACATAATGAAGTGGGTTATCAGGATTCATGTGCTCAATGAAAGGGCAGCTAACAATTTGTTGCTTTTCCACGCGCACACACACGAGAAAAAAGGGAACTTCATCATTATCATGTGGACGAGCTTGTGTATTGGATGATAATTTATTCAGCTATGGTTCTACAACTGTTGTGATTTCTACATCAAAATCTTGTATGGTACAAGCATCTGAGGTTTAGATTTGCCTACATGGCTCTTTTCATGAACTGTACAAAAATTTTATTGATAAGCAGTGTGTACATTGTAGTTTTCCTAACTTGTGCTTTGTATTTGAGAAGTTGTATTTAGCTTATGATGCCACAGCTGTCCAATAATTTTCTATGCATAAGCTTGTTGGAGTGCCAATAATACGCGACCATACCCATTGTGTCTCCTCTATCCTTAGCATTTCTGCCAACTGCCACGAAGTAGAGGTATTTCAATATCAGAAATATTCTATCTATTACTTTCACAGTGTTGTTTCAAATGCTTCTTTACACTAAATATTTCTGAATATTTTAGTTCTGTTAGAGCATGATATATATTGTTGGTCCAAATTCTAACAGCCTAAGCTTTTAGTAAAATTACTAACTGAAGTTCTTGAATGTCTAAGTGCCAAATCTCCTATCTAGGAATTGGATTAAACTGGAGATTCAGCTTTTCTTTTTTGTGACTACTAGGAAAATGAAAGAACCATAAGTTTGTAATTGCTTACCCTGCCATCTCTTAGCTCGAAAATCACTGAATCTTCAGAAAATGGAATTGGCCGTATTGATGCTACCTGCATATGATGATTTTTTCAGTGTTTATCTCTGTATGAGGTTATATCCTCCATTGTTTCAGATGATACAGATTAATCCATATACATAGACAAACCTTTGGGTTGCAATTTCTGTTGTGGTTGTCTAGGTTTTCATCCTCCTCCAAGCTGGCTGCAAAATCTTCATCAACACAGATTTCTTCATCACCATTGTTTCGTCCTACCTTTTCTTGTTTTTCAGCAGCCATATTTTCCATATATGGGAAACCACAGTTTTTCCATTTCCATGTTGTTTGATCCAAATGCCTAAGGTAGACTTTTCCATCTGAACCTATCAAAAACAGTTGATTACCTTCAAAGCATGGGCCGGGTGAGCCTACCAGGGTCACACTTTTGAATGGTGTTCCATGTTCAATCCAGTTCCACCCATCCACTGCACTCCAGTGATATTCGACTAGCCCACCATCTTCTGAAACCATGAAAAGAGAGCCTGTTAATGATACTGATGATGACCTCATAGCAGTTCCAGGCAAGCATGATAGAACCAAATGCTGAGACTGGTAATGCTCATGCCACAATTCAGTCACTTTGTTATACTGATATAACCGCCCATCCCTTCCAATAACAAACACTATGTTTTCCCTGAACACTTCCTTATCTACTATACTAGCAATTTTAGTATTTGGAGGGTTTCGACAATCTTTCCACTTGAACTTCCTCAGGGCAACCTGCACAACAGTATTTTTCTCATCAGTTGGTATCTATTTGTTCCACTAAGCTGAAAAAAATGACAGGAAGTGTTATACCTTGCTCTCTCATTTTGGCTACTGCTCTTAAGAGCGTAAATATTCGTATCTAATTCACATTTTTGTCCTACATAACCACATTCTTATTTGCTCCTATTTCCTACAAAACCTTATATGAATGATGATGATGATGATTTCTTAATTTTTCAAAAAAAAAAAAATGAAAGACAATCCAATTCTCCAAAATGATGGTAAACATAACACTTCTGTCTTTTTTTTTTTTTTCACCTAAATATGTTTTCTAGTTCAATACTCGATGTAATTGATCCTAAACATAAGCTTAATGAATATCTATTTTTCAACTTACCGTGAACTGTAGTAATTTTCCATTTTTGCTCACAAAGAAGAGCGCATCTTCTGTTGTAGCTTTCATAGCTCTACCTGGAATTCCGTCCCATGGCGGGCCTGCAATAACCTGCCTTCCTTTCCTCATAGAAGTGCAATTTGTCCATGTTAGGTCATTGCTGCTCCTTTCTCTGATAAGTAAACTCCCATGAGCATCAACTAAGAATAAACTACCATTGTAGTTTCCTAGTGCACCTTTCATTGCAGTTGGGTGTTCGTGCCTGAGCCAGAGCCATACATTTTCAGCATAAACATATTCAAAGATCAGGCCACTGTCTGTTATGAGGAAAAACGATTTCCCTCCATGCATTACTCGCAGACGGAAATTAGTATTGATCCAATTATCTGGGTAACTATATTCTTCCCAAGATTTTGCATGGCTACTTCCTGATGCTCTTAGAGATAAGTAATTTTGCTGTTCTTGGCTCCCTTTTCGCCTTCTTGTGATTGACCTTGAGGCTCCCACATCATTTGTCTCATCTCTGACACCTGTGATACAATTTGATGGCCCTCGTTCTTCTGTGCAGTACTCTGCATTCCATCCTTCAGTCTCTGGGGCATCTAGAATTGACCATACGTACTTAACTGATGCTTTTCTCCTGAGATTAACCTGAGCCAGGCCTAAACTTTCACCCCCAAGGCCTGATAGATGCAGTTCTGCAAGCCTACCATCATCAAGCACAAACATTATCCTGCCAACTTGAAACTGTAAACCTGCTATACCTCTTGCAACTTTTGCATCCAGGGGATGCATATGTCTCACCCACGTTTGTTCAATTTGATTCTCTTGAGTACTACCTGTCTTCACATGAAGGTTTTTCATTCAAACCATTGTTTTTTCAGTTTTTAATTGTAAAACAGAAAACTGTAACCCTGGATGTGAAGCAGTCATACCACTCACTATTTTAAGGTGCAAAAAGAAAAATTTAAATTCATGGTCAGTGATATCTTCTTTTGTATGTTGTAGTCATAAAGAATTCATTGAAAAGCTTGCCTTAGTGAGGTGTGTCTATGAAAACTCAGCATTCTGAGTATAGAACTAAGAAATAATGGATTAGTATTTGCTGCATAACGCTGACTTTAACTCACCTGGATGCTTCAGTATTTGATACTCAAAAACATATCCCACAGATGAAGTGAAAAACAAAGAGAGGACTTTCTCATTGAACTGATCTTGGAAAACTGGTGTGACAGATGTGAGTTGATGATCTTTTGGACTTCCATGGACTATCCATTTCCACTTCCTTTGGTGCAGTCGTCTTTCAACCAAATTGCCACCCTGATAAGAAATCTAGTGAGTAAAAGTGCAGATCATGTTGATATGAAAGATAGTCATGACTATAGATATCTGCATACCCTATATCATGATTCTTGATTGAATGAGTATAACCCAATTTTACCCTGTATAATTACACAGTATGATTTCTGAATTTCATTCTAGGACATTACTCAAATTGTACACAAATGTTTCCCAATCATACTCATCTTTGTGATGATGTTTTGTCATTAAAACTGGCTTCCCAACTATTTCTTCCTCTTATTCTAACAATGTTGTTTCAGAGTCATCCTTACACTCTTATTCTTTGCATCACCTCCAATGCTAATCAATTTCCAATCCTAAAACTAAATTTGTAATGAGTTGAGTGGTACTTCTGTGGTACCTTGGTTAAAAGATAGAGCGATAAGGAATTAAGTCCAATCTGGCCTTGAAAAGTACTGGCCATAGATGGCATCAGGGAAGCATCTTGTGCCGATTTTTCCTTCCATATATGCTTCTTCCATGATGGCTTTGAGCTCCTATCATATTCATAAAGATCTCCGGTAGAGCTGCAGTTGACAGAGGGTAATGTTTAGCTCATTATAGAACTTCCAAGTTGCTTCATAAATGTATCTCAGAGAGATTACCTTATGGTAAAGACAACTTCTGGTCGGATGTTAGCAGCATCGGCTATTGCTGCAACATCTGCCCCAGGTGGCCGGCCATGATGTACCCACCTGTTCTATGTTTACATTAGAAACATCAAAGTGAATATTAGTGTCTTCCCATTCAGAATCTACACGGTAAAATGATACTAGAAATCAAACTTTAAAGTCATTAGCATAAACTATAACTGCATTTTCTGTTTGTCAACATGAGTCTTACCTTGGAGGCTCAATCTCACTAAGTTCTAACAGTGATCCATTCTTTGTGCAGAAATAAACTCTCCTGGTTGGCGATCCAGCAAAATAAAGGAGGTCTTGTCAGGGGATATTCAACTGGATAAGCTTCTGCAGTATTGGAATTTGACTATTCTCTCCGAGTAAATATTACCCACTACTAAAACAAAATACTAAAGCTAATATGATTTACTCACACCCCATCATGTGAAACAACACCGGACTTTATATGGATAGCAGAACCTTGTTCTGTTTTTTTGCTCGTGCTGTCATTGCCTGTAGGTGTGAAATCAACCCAAATCGGGTGTGAGCTTTCACTCAGCTGCATCTGCAAAAGAAAAGACCGATGAATGGATCCTTATAAGTGTAGAACTAATGATCTGTAAAGTTAAATGGGGTCAGTGAAGTGGGATTATTCTTCATCCTTGGGGGTCCATATCAAACAGATTCCGGACAGGGTCCTTCTTTGAATTGTCCATCTAAGGTGCTTGGCAGATCAGTAGGTCATTAACAACTACCATTTACCACCTTCCTAACACCCACCTATTAAATGAACAAAATTGACTTGTAGAATGGATCTAATTGAAATTTAGCAAGTCAACCAAAGCAGAGTAACAAGAACAACGGACCCAGAAAATTTTTGACATCAATTCAGACTAACTTTAGACTAATGTATCAGAAAAAGGAGATAAATCAATCTGGGGTGTATGAAGGATTCTTTTCTCGCTGCTTTTATCGGTATTTATGAGACTTCGAATGAAGCTTTTATCTGATAACTAACTCCAATTTGAAGCAACTGCTGCAGACTAGTACCTGATATAGATTCCCAGGTTCAGATAGAGCAAGAATTGTCTGATTGATGATGAAAACAGATACTGCATGACCAGCTGATATTGGTAAGTCGTGGGGGGCAATCACCCACTGCAATCCATTCCAGAACCTCTCGTAGATTGCCCCACTTTCTCCGGTGACCCAAATCGATGTCTCAGACATTTTGGTCAAAGAAAGTCTCTTCCTCCGAGGCAAAACCACATCAGGATTCTCCTCTGGCCCTTCCCCATGACCATCCTTCTTCTTCAGGCTTCCCCTTTCCTCCTCCCCACCAAATTCTCTTCCCAACCTCTCTTCTTCGTCTTCTTCCTTCTTCTTTGTCCCATGAATGGATCCCACCTTGGTGCAATTGCCATCAACACACGAAACCAAATCAAAGGGAAGTTTCACCTCAACCCAACTGTTGGATTGCTCCTCAAATTCCCAGAACCGATCAGTTTTCTGCAGAAATTCTCGATTCCTCTGCTGAACAAAGCCATGTGGGCACCATGAAGAGGAACCAAAAGCAACAGACCAACAACTCTTCAACAGAAACACCCACATGAACCACATAAAAAGGAACCTACACATGATTACTAGAGAACCCAGATAGAAAAAGCCACATATAAAGCTGAATACAACAAGCAGCTCACCAGCAACTAAAACACATGAATGATTTTCAATTTTTCATATTAAAAAAAAGAAGGAAAAAACACCTCTTTGTTCTGTATCTTTTGGGTGACCCCATATATCAAATAAGCCAAGATGGAAAAACACCAATATAAAATTTCACTCAAAGGGCCAACTGCCATTTTTGGAAACGAAAGCAAGAGCTTTGGTGGCTGCCTCTTCCGTCCAAGAGAGAAAAGAGAGAGAGAGATAGATTGAGTGGTCCATGGTGGGAAGAGGGTGGTGGCAGTTATTACAGATACAAATTTCTTTGATCATAACTACCTCTACGGCAGAGCCTCTGTTGTTTTTTATTGTCAACTCTTACGGTAATAATGGCATTTGTAGTCAAGCCTGTTGATGGGTCTTCCATTTTTTGCTTTGTTTTTCAGTGGTATTACCTTGCTCACGGCCTTGATTACCTTTTTCTTACCTAATTGTCATGACCTTTGAGTAGGGTTCTTATATTTCTTCCGTAATCTAATCAACAAAGTGGAAAAAAGGGGTACTTTGGGTGGAGTATTTGTACCCTCTGCTTTGTAAAGTAAAAGTAATACCCTTTCGTCTTCCTACAACCAAAAAACAAATGGATTCACTGTTCCATAAGATGTAGACAGATTGCAATCACATCAACTCTTTGGTTTTTTTTTTTAAAGAAAAAAGAAAAATATTTTTAACCCATTTTTTATATTTTTAAATATATTTTAAAAATAATTATATATATATATATAATTTTATTTTTAATTATTCTTCATATTTCTATAATTATTTTTTAGATCAATTATTAAAAAGCAAGTAAAAATAACTTAAAGATGTTCTTTATAAATATCATATTTTCTCTTTTAAGAATAAAAAATTATTTTTTTATTTTATGATCATGTTTTTTAATTTTTTTTCAAAAAAAAAGAAATTTTAAAAATAATTACCAAATAAAGTCTTTTTTTTTTATAATAAATTTACCATTTAAGTTACTTGAATGCAATTTAGTTATATTTGGTTATTAAAAAATTACTAAAAGAAAATATAAAAGAAAAGAATTTTTTTTAAAAAAATAAAACAAAATTTTTCTTTATTAGATTCTCCAAGGAAAAAATAATTAAATTTCTAAAAAATTACTATTTTTATTGTTCAAAGGAACAAGGAAAGGAAAAGGTAGAATGAAGAAATAATATCAATTTTTTTCTTTATTTGGTTCTCTAAAGAAAAATTGAGGTAAAAATAATTAAATTTCTAAAAAATACTATTTTTCTAGTTGAAAGGAAGAAAGAAAGGAAAGATATAATAAATATGTAGCAGGACTTAAAGAACATTAATACCTTCATTGTTAACATTATAAAAATGTTTTTAGAGGGTTGTTTGGTAACATTTTCAAAAATAATTTTAAAAAGTAATTTTTAGAACAGTTTTTGAAATTTTTTTTTATAATGTTTCATATAATAAAAATCTATTTGAAAATTTAAAATATTTTTAATATTTTTAAATATATTTCAAAAATAATTTTTATGTCTAGTAATTTATTTATAATCATTTTATATGTTTATATAATTATTTTTTAAAAATAATTATAAAAAATAAGTGAAAATAATTAAAATATGTTTTTTTTAAATATTTTATTTTTTTTATTGAGAGAAAATAATTTTTTATTATCAAACGTATTTTTTTTATTTTTTATTTATTTTGAAGAAGATAAAATTATTTTAAAAAATAATTATCAAACATACCTAAAATGATTTAACTTTAATTCATGTCATTAAAACATTAATAATAATAATAATAATAATAATAATAATACTAATAATAATATTTTTTTATTGTCCCAAATATTTTTATTTTAAAAACAATTTTCTATATCTGAAAAAGTACTTTTACCCTTAATTTTTGCATTTTCAATGCTTTTCATCTTACATTAATTAATTAATAATTAGGTGACATATTAAAACCCATTTTAACAGTCAAAATTTAGCTTCTACATAATGAAAAAGCAATCTGATCAAGGTATTTTATGGTGAAAGTCAAATTAATAAAGCCTAAATGGTGGGTAATTAAAACTTAAAGTCAACAAGATTCAGAGAACTTGGAAGCATGGTTGGGGTTGGTTTGTGGGGTATAACAATCAACTGAGGAAAGACATCACTAATTTCCTTTAAAAGACATTAGCATTTGAAAGTGACACATCACTAGTGGGATTTGATGTGGCATTTTCTTCTAATTTATTTTTTATTATTATCATCATTATATGCTGCATCTCACACCCATCATCTTCCATGGACCCACATTTGATCATCCCATCATGGGTCCTTTGATTTGATGTATTGTTCCTACCTTTAGTAATGATTCATGATGTTGTGGATGAACATTTGGTGGTTCCCAACTCCTCTTTGATGAACATTTGGTGGGACCAACTCCTCTTTGATATTTCTTTTTGGACCAATGGAATCTTGAGGCTTGAAGATTCTCTCCATTTAAATATGTGGCTCAACTCCAAAAGATTCTTCATTATTTTTCTATTGATTGGGAGGTTGCTTGACTTTCTTTCCTTCTGTATTTGATTATGAATCTTGATTACTTGTGTGTGTTTTAGATTTGATTGTGAATCTTGAGAACTTGTCCTTTTCTCCCCAACCCATGATTCTTTTATTTTTTAAATAGAAGTCTTTGATTAATACACACTAATTTTTTATATTCAAATAATTTAAAAATATTTAAACCTTTTTCTTAATTTAATTTAATAAAGCACATGATCAAAATCCTGTCTAATGTTAATTAGAAAGTTTGTATAACTAATCTCAATTTTTTTGGTTTAGAGTTTTATTAAAATGCATATAAAAATATTATTAAAATTTTAAATTTTAGATAGAAGTTCAAAAAATTAAGATTTTGTTTGACAACTATTTTGGAAGTGATTTTTTTTTTTTCAAAACAAAAAAATTGAAAAATATTGTTTTATGTTTTTTGTTCTTAAAAATAAAGAACATTTTGTAGTTATTTTTATATTTTTTAGGATTGTTTTTAAAAATAATTATATAAATATATAAAATGATTAAAAATAAAATACTATATATAAAAATTATTTTAAAATTATTAAAAATATGTTAAAAACATTTTACGCTCTTAAACTAATTATAAAATATTAGAAAATAATTTTCATAAACTACTTTTAAAAACTATTTTTTATAATTATTTTTAAAAACAGTTTCCAAATAAGGTCTAAAGTTTTTTTTTTTTTTTTTTTTTGTTGAGAAAAACATTAGAAAACAAAATTTAACTTAAAAAACAAATAAAACTTTTCAAAAATACCATAAAATGTCTATAAAATTTTCATAATAGAATTAAAGGGATAATACCATAAAAGCATTAACCATCAATGTCATCAAAAGTAGGTGCTCAACGTGCATGTCAATGTAAGAAAATTCCATGGGGAAAAGGACATATGCCCTTAGAGCAAGGACCATAGAATTTGCTTTTGGACATTATGTTATGTGGGTTTGATCCTTTTGCATACATGGGGATTGGTCTCTAAACTTGTGATGAAAGGCAGCTTGAAAGGTTTATTTGTTCAATTATTTCATCATGGAGATTAGAGAAAAGTTACATCATCTATTTGCTTTTGGAGCTTGCGGTTGGCATTCGTTTATATCATATTAAAAAAGTTTCAAATTCAAATTGATTACCTTTTTTTTTCTTTTTGAAATTTTCTTATTGATGTGTGCTGTGATTGACTTTGATGGTAAAAGGATGATAAAAATATAATTCTTATAAATTACTAAACAACAAAAAATACATTAAGTAATAAATAAATGTACAAATATGTGCATGGCATAATTGACCTCGTAAGTCCAACACTAATAAAGGAGATATGAGATTGTAAAAATCGTATTACAACTTGAAAGTTTGTACATCTTACTTATGAAATATCTAGCAGGGATGAATAACTTAAGATTCAATAAGATAACATTAAGAGGGGTGAATAAGTGATTTTTAAAAATTATAATATAAGGATTTCAAATCCTGAAATGATCAAGTATGATCAAAGAATAATCTAATATGCAAAGAAGACGGATTTTTATGTGGAAACCATTCACACTGACTGTGCAGATAAAAAATTATGAGACCTAAGACATATAATATGTTAATCCACTGTATGAGATCAGGATACATAAATTTACTTCACTACTTTATCCTAAAAATTTGCTCTCTAGTACTGATATCGTAATCTATGTCTACAACGCAATGCCTCTAATGCTCAAGTGGATTCGCTTTAACTTTTAAGGGGATGTAAGTCCTTCCAACAACCCGATATTAAGGAATTAAAGAGTAAGTTAGGATTTTCTCTCGTGGAAGCATCCTACCCAAAAACATATTTGGTAGGGTATATGTAGGCCTCAAAACCTAGAGAGTTGGAAACAAAATTTTATTAAGAAATAAAATATCAATTTCTAAAGATTAATTAAGAAAAGAATTTTCTTAAAAAAGAATAAAATATCAACTTTTTAAAAATTAATTAAGAAATTTTTTTATTAAAAATAAAATCTCAAATTGGTAAAAAATTAATAAAGACATTTATCTCAATTTTAAAACTTTTGATCCAATCCTTCTTTATTAAAAAACTAACTTTTCTTTAATAAACATTTTCAGACTTACCCATGACAACTTGGTTGAATGAGCAATAAAATTGAATCTTCAATGAAGAATAAGTTACTATCTAAAAAGGTTCGTATCTTAGAATGAAAAAGAACAAAATTGTCAATACATAAAACTAGAGAAATTGAAATCCTTACTAATAAGGCAAGTCAAAAGTGAGATTAAAAAAAAAATGTCTTAAGAAGAAATGGGATAAACAAAAGGAAGAGATAATAATCAAAATAAACACAAAACATTAGGTCTATACCTTTTGACCTTTAAGCAGGAAGAACTCCCCCTATGAGTCACAAATAAAATATATATATATATATATATATATATATATATATATATTATAAGGAAATTGTAAGAGAAGAAAGGATTTTTAAATAAAACATAGCTCTAAAACAAAATATAAAATGATAAGCAGGCTTCCTAGGCTATGGAGTAGTGAGCTAACTAGAGATAGAAGCTCCTAAAGATTTTCTAAGATTTGGATTCCGAAGAGAATCTAAAGGAACATCTTAGACATTTTTAAACCCTTATTTTAAAGGGAAGGGCAATCTTCTTTCTTTACCCAAATTTGCTTCACTTTAGGACATGTGTTAGGGTTGTTTTTATTTTTATTTTTTATTTATTCTTAGGCTTATTGTTTGTTATTCTTCCTTTTCCTTTATTTAAGATATGATTCTTTAGAAAGTTAGACTCCCCATTAGGCTATTCAAATGAAACTCATATATCTCAAAGAGTCTATTATAACGTCTATTGTGAGTGTATCCAGATATCTTATAATATGTGCATAGTGAGAAAGTGCTAGATGAGATTGTTTGGTTGGGAGTTTTCTCTAAAGCTTTAACAAATACTATGCCTCTACCAGTGGGAGTCTCAATTTTACTAATATAGCCTAGACCTCGTTTATCTCTATGAGACTTACATTTATCAAGAATATAATTTAAAACTTTAGTCCTAGGATGAATAACCTCATTGGAAGAAAATGAAGATTTTTTATTTTCAATTTCCCGAGCTAAAATAGTCTCAAGGAGAGATTAAACTTAGACTTAAGAAATTGAATTTTCTCAAGATAATTAGTCTTTTCTTCACTAAGTAAATCAATCTTAGATTGTTGTGAGTCAAAAACATCATGAGTTTTCAAAAATTTTCAATCGGATTTTGATAATCAACAACAATATTCTCGAGAAAACTTACATTTTGTTCATCAATATACTCATACTCACTCTTAGTCTCATGTACAAAATTAATAAATGCAACAAAAGCAAGGTAATCATTTTAATTATTCTTATTTTCATTCGATGATTTACTCTCACTTGACTTTGAATCTGTCCAAGTCATTTCCTTCACTTTCTTATTTTTTTTGGGACTAAATTTTTCCCAACTAGATGATTCTTACATTTATAAAACTCATAATTTTCCCTTTTCCAAGAGAGCAACTTTATTAGAAAGTAATAATTTTTCTTCAATCAAATTAGCAATTACTTTTTATCACCTTTTTAATCAAGGGAGAAAGATTCACACAAAGATTCTTGTATTTTGAATTTTTTTTATTCAACCACTTAATTTCTTTATGCAATTTTCCCATCCTGAAAAACTTTCTTCACAAGCCAACTTTAAATTCCATGAAAATAAGATCAATGACATGAATCTTGAGAATTTGTCCTCTTCTCCTCAATCCAAAATTCTTTTATTTTTGAAATGGTGGTCTTTCATTAATACATGCACTTCAAATTTTTTTATTTAAGCCTTTTTTTTTTTTAATTTAACTAATCATAAATGATTGGGTTTAGAGTTTTACTAAAATTGATACAAAAATATTATTAAAATTTTAAATTTTAGATAAAAGTTTAATAACTTAAGGTCTTGTTTGACAACTATTTTTGAAAATAGTTTTCTATTTTTCCAAACAAAAAATTATAAAATATGTTTAGCAACTAGAAAATTATTTTCTATTTTCTATTCTTAAAAATAGAAAACATGATATTTTTAAAGAACATATTTTATTTGGTTTTAGTTGTTGTCACTTTTTTTAAGGTTGTTTTTTTTAAAATAATTATATAAATATGGAAAATGATTAAAAAAAAAAGTACTAAATATAAAAATAATTTAAAAATATATGTAAAAATATTGAAAATAGATTAAAAATATTTTAGATTTAGGACAAACTTTTATTTTACAAAAACAATATAGAACAATTTTTATAAGTTATTCTCAAAAGTATTTTTTAAAATTATTTAGAAAAAAATTATCCATTCAAACAGGTTTAAAATAATTACCAAACATAGCTTAAATTTTTTTTTTTTGTTGAGAAGAACATTTGAAAACAAAATCTAACTTGAAAAGCAAATAGCACTTCTCAAAAATACCATAAAATGTCTATAAATTTTTTATAATAGACTTAAAAGGGATAGTACCATTAAACCATGAACCATCAATGTCATGAAAAGCAGGTGTCCAACCTGCACGTCAATTAAAAAAAATTTA
This sequence comes from Vitis rotundifolia, assembly GCA_030254885.1. Lineage (NCBI taxonomy): Eukaryota > Viridiplantae > Streptophyta > Magnoliopsida > Vitales > Vitaceae > Vitis > Vitis rotundifolia. The sequence continues at coordinate 12,309,912 of CM058156.1, forward strand.
TGGGGAAAAGGGCATATGCCCTTAAGAGGTAGGGGGCCATGGAATTTGCTTTTGGACATTATGGCATGTGGGGTTTGATCCTTTTGCCTACATGGGCATTATTGGTCTCTAATTGGTACAAGTGACCAACTTGTGATGAGTGGAAGCTTGAAAGGTTTATTTGCTCCATTATTTCATCATGGACCTTAGAGAAAGGTTACACATCATCTATTTGTTTTTGAGAGGTTTTGGAGCTTATGGTTTATGACATGTGATTGTAAGTTTAGATCATATCAAAAAGTTTCAAATTCAAATTGGTTTCCTAAACACTTTTTTTTTTTTTTTTTTTTTTTTTTTTTTTTTTTTTTATGAAATTTTTTTATTGATGTGTGTTGTAGTTGACTTTGATGGTAAAAAGATGATAAAAATATATATCATTTTTGTAAATTACTAAACAACAAAAAATACATTAAACAATAAATAAATGTATAAATATAAGCATAGGGTAATTGACCTTATGTCACATCTTTTTTAGATCACTCTCTTATCCATGGGATATAATAACCCTAAATTGAAAGTGATAAATTCACTTTTCTTATTTCTTTAATTTTATTTTCTTAATTTTCTACATTACTAATTTCATAAAACAAAAAATTTTGATTATAAAATTAAATTTATAATTAAAAAATATGTATAACATAGACATAAAATAATACAAATATATGTATTATTTAATATATACAAATGTTTTATATATTTAACAAAAATATAATATCTTTTATTTATAAATTTCAAAAAATATTTTAATAATTAGTATTATTAATAAAAATAAAAATTATTTACTACATTACAAATTATAAAATAATTTTTAAATAATATTAAACATGTGAAGATTTTCATACTTTTCAATAGCAAATATTGGAATGGAATATAATTTTTATTTTAAAGAAATATCAAACTTAAAAAAATAATATGTTTCAATTTTATTTTATATTTATTATTTTTATAAATCAAATATAAGAATCAGGTTATAATATCTTAGGATATTATATCTCCCAAATATAATATGCAATAGTTTCATACTATTAGAAATGATATCTTAAGATTACATATAATATCTAGTAAGATATAATATCCTGAAATACATATTTATATATCTTATCTTATATGGTTAACCAAATCCAAGCTAAGATCAAACTAAATAATAAGAAGAAGGTGGATTAAGTAATAGAAACACCTTCACCTAAGTAACTGTTACTTAACTCTTACCCTCTAATCAACCAAGAAGAAAAAATACCTCCAATAAAGTAAAAAAAATAAAATAAAATCAAGTAACAAAAACACTTCGAACTAAGTAATTATTACCCTCAAACTATATTTGATTGATTGGATAAAATATGTGATAAGATAAGAGATAAGATTACATATTATATCTCATGGTTGGCTGATCATATGATATAATAAGTTATCATATCGCTAATTATATTTCATATTTAACCAAACATAAGATAAGATAAACGATGTATATTGTCCAACCTCTTAGTTATATCCCATATATTGATAGGTAACAATCATAAGTTGAGACATGAGATACACGCTATTTTCCCATTAGATTTGCTATTTCTTATACAAACCAAAAATAAACATTTATGACATATCCATTGTATATATTTTCCAAGGATAACGATATATAATATTTTTGGATGTACATATCTATCCAATTAGATATGATATATTAGGACATGCATATCTATCCTATTTGGAAATGAAATCTTAAGATATTCATATCCTATATATTCTATTAGAAATGATATTTTAGAATATATATCCTATTAAAAATGATATTTTAAAATATGCATATCTTATCATATTTTATCAATTAAACATAGCCTAAAAGTCATGTTTTAGTGGATATATCATGAAATTAACAAGATTGGATGAAAATTGGAATTGTTTATTAATGTATGAGTTATATATAATATATACAGATTACTGGGGAGTGGAAATGGTATTCTGCACAAGTTATGACTTTCAATAAAATATATTCCAAAAATATACGAGGAATTACAATAAGTGAGGAGGCAAATTTGCTTGTTGAATATCTGTTTGCCGAATGTGTTAATTGGGCAGGTGTTGATCGGAAGGATTCCTTTCTTTCCTTTTAGAAATATCTCATTGGAAATGAAATTTTAAAATATGCATATTATATTAAGAATGATGTCTTCGGATATGCATATCTCATTATAAATGATATATTAAAATATGTATATTTTATTTTATTATATTATTTAAATTAAATGTAGTATAAAATTAATATTTGATTAATCAGATATAGTATGTGATAGGATGACATAATATATTTTGTCTTATATTTGATTGATGTATCATATCTCCTTATCAATCAAATATGAGATATAATAAATATATTATATTCTCGATACATAAGATATGATAATTATTAGTTATGAGATATAAATATCCCATGAATCATAAACTTATTTGTTATTTATTTATTTATTTTCTCAATTTTCTATATTACACATTTCTTAAAACAAAACTTTTAATTAAAAAAATTAATTTGTAGTTAAAAAAGAAATTTAAAAAATATGTATAAAATAGACCATAAAATAATACTATTATATATATTATTTAATACATAGGAATTATTTTATATATTTAACAACATAATATAATATTTTTAATCTATGAATTTTAAATGTTTAAATAATGAATATTATTAGCAAAAAAAATAAAAATCAATTATTAAATTAGAAATTATAAAATGAATTCCAAATAATAGTCAACATATGAAATTTTTTATACTATTGAATTGTAAATATTATAATAAAATATAATTTTTATTTTAAAGAAATATTAAACATTAAAAAAATAATATGTTTTCAATTTTATTTTTTTTATGTTAAGGCATAATGTAACGTGTCTGATATAATACCTTAAAATATTATATTTATTTTAGAATATACATATCATATTCTATCATATCTAGTCAATTAAACGTAATCTAAGGTAAACTAAGTAATAATAATACGAAGGTGAACCAATTAAGTAACCGTCACCTTAACCATTGCCCTAAGGTCATATAAATTCTTGTACACCCTACCTACTACCTTAAGAAAGAATTAAAGTGGGTGTTTGGTAAACCAATTAAGCAATTGGGAGTGACGTTGAATTTTTATACCACAAAGAAATTGAAATCTAATTGGACGTATGAGCTGGTGCTCATTTTTTCATTGGAAGAAAGGCCTTACCCAAAGTATGTTAGGGTCTTCTATGGAAACATTAAATTTTCCATTGACGCAGTCTCCTAAAGAGATTTGGATTATGATTTAAATTAGAGACGCTTTTATTTATTATTTATTTAATTTTTTAATATAAAGGATTACTTTTTTATTATTAAGTATTTATTTTTTATTTATTTTTAAATTCATAAATTGGTCTTGAAGTTGAAAAACATTCCATGACGATTATGTTTGGTTTGAAGGAAAACATGATAGAAAGAAAAAAAGAAAAAAAGAAAAAAAAAGAAGGAAAGAAAAAGCAAAAATAAAATTTTAATATTTTTTTATAAAAAAAATATTGTATAAAATATTTCTTATATTATAAATATCATTATGATATTAAATTTTCTTATAAAATAGGAAAAGTAAATAAAAATATCCCTAATGAAGGTTACGAGATGAAAATGGTTGTATTGAATAGATAGAAAACATGAGAAAGTGTACTTGACATTTGGTCGAATGGGAGCATAAGATTTAAAGCGTAGATATAAGAAATAAAAAAATATATGATATTTCATAATTTAGGAATTGTATATAGTTTTTCATTCAATAATGAAGTTGATAATTTTGATATGACTTGAAAATGATATGAATTTTAACTAATTGGGATTAAGTATAATTTTCTTAATATCATAACTATGTCAATTCTCAATTCTTGTAACTCGTTTAAGGAATAGGTCTTGTCCAGGTTTAACTACTCAATTAACTATTTAATTAATTTACCTGTTTATTTATTTATGTCAAAATGACATTTTTACCTATATGACCCATTTAATCCATATAAAATTATTAATTTTATATATTTTAAAACTATTAAAATTTTAATTTTCTTTAATTATAAATATCATACATTTTAAAAATCAAACAATTAACCAAGTAAAATTTTATATATTTCATTATAAAAATTAAAAATGTTTTATAATTAAAACATTAAATAAAATGATAAACAAGAGTAAAGTTAAAATTTTAATTTAATTTTATGTTTATATTACATAATTCAAAATCCAACCGTAATGTCTTTTTATAACTTTTTTCTATATATCTATATCAAAATTTAAATAATAATATTTCAAGACAATAAAAAAAAAAATTATATATTGTAAAAGCCGAATTGTTTGAAACCTTTGCTTGAGCCAATTAGTATTAATGTGAACTCACCAAAAAGTTAGATTGGGTTCATGTTGGGCTAAATCAACCTACCCAAGTCGCACAGCTTAATCACTAACTTTATTAAATTGTTCATAATTGAATTGAATAAATTTTCATTATTTCTTACCTTAATATGATATGACTTATTATCACCCTTGCACAATATTCTCTATGATATAATTAAATAATTCTCTTTGACCCGTGAATATAAATATGATTGGTTGAACTATATTAAAATCTTATGTTTTAGTCTTCTCTGTGTGAGTTATTTTATCTTTACGTTCTTACACTAATATATTAACATTAAAGTTTTGGATTGCACAACATCCAAGTCATCCATCATATGATGATCTATATTTGCATAAGGGAGGCCAAAGAGATGATATGAGCTACCTGGAAGCCCTCCTCATTGAATGCATTACGAGGTAATGGAGAGTGGGCTTGGTGAATTATCATCACAAGGCAGACGATTAGAGTGTTGGAGTGAAGGGACTACTGGTTTACCGTATGCTCAACCATTCTAGACTCACAAGGATGGGATATTCTCGGACGGAAGCAGGTAAATGGATGCTCAATAGGATGAGGAGGAAGAAGAGCACGAGCAGGAGCAAGATTTTGATCATATGGAGATTGGAAAGGGATGGCAACTCTTGTTTATTGTCCACTAGTTTCTGCGTAATTACCCTTAAAAATCAAGTCACAGGAAGCAGAAGCTGATATTGATACAAGCCCTTCACCAATGGCAACTGCTGGAACCATACCCCAAACAAATGGAGAGAACAATACTCTCAGAAATCCATTTACCTTTTTGCATAGAGTTGCTAGGGCTACCTCTAGCCTAGCTTAAGATTGGAATCGGATTTTTTTCTTCCATGAGCTTACTGGGCAGATATTCATCAGCATCTTAACATCCCTGGAGTGGAAACAAATTCAGCCTAGGGAAGAAAAGAAAAGACCAGATAGCTGTTTCAACAGGCAATCATGTTATCAGCAACAGAAAAGAAAGGAACTGAAACATATAAACTTAGGAGCTACGGGATGTCCAGACTCTACTTATCAACAGGCATCTTCATGGGGTGGGCAGAACCTTCCCCAAACCCTTTCCTAATATGACATCCCTTGGCACCGACTCTTGCTGTTATGGGTCAAAGAATACGTTTAACACTTGCTACTAATTACATTAAGACTACAAGAGCAAGTCAAGTTCGCGAACTGAAGCAGCATCAAACATTAAAAAATGACGCCATGGCGTATATTTCTAAGGGCTGCAGAGATTCCTGAGGTCTTCCTCCTTGGCATATGAACTGGGTATTATCCTGGAAGCGTAAGGATAAAGGTCCTTATAGGAGTTCCGGATGGTTCCTTCAGCAACTCCAGTAGCAAGAGAAATATCTGCACCCATAGGGCTTCTTATATTAACTTCGTAAAATCAACAACAAGAACTGAGAAATATCATGCTAACCTTTGAGAAGCTTCTTGTCATCCGATAATTGAGTTATCATGTAAATAACAGCTGCTGCCACTGAAATTGGGCTTCTCCTACAAAAGGTAAATGAGATTTAAGGGTTTGTATGAGTCATCTAACTCTTTATCTTCCTCCCTTTAATTGTCTCCAAAATTCCCCTTCCCCCCCCCCCCTCCCAACCTTCTTCCTGTACAAAGTAACTAACTACACAAGAAAGGCTGTCAATTCTATCATTCACAGGCCCAAGCATGTGAATATTTCATCTTTTACTGTTCAACAAGAAAATATGGTCGGCTTCATCCCGAGAACAATTCCATTCTGAAAAATACCCTTAATTTTAATGCTAGGGATAAATAGTTATTGACAAATGGTTATCACATGCTAGGGATAAATTTTATTTCTAAGTAAATGTTGAGAAATAAAATTTAAAAACACGTGTGTGGAATGTTGCACTATGTGTAGGTGCCACCACTAGTTTAAGATCTATAGTCTACCAAAAACCATTGACAGCATGTTATAGAGAGTATTTCAGAGAGGCAGTAAGGAGTGGAAAGATTGGTTGCATAGCCAAAATTTCATTAGTTTCTTAAAGACACTTCATGCTTTCTTTGGTGAATGTTATGTCATCTATTTTTCATTCACCGTGGAATTTTGTAAAATAAAGCACAATCCAACTTATTTAAAAAGTATACTAGCTTCCCTCTATTAGTAATGCAAATACATAGTGGGGGGCACAAACAGGCAGCTCATGTGCTAAAAGGAGATCAAGCAGGCAAACATGTGACAGTGGGAGTTCCCTGAAGTAAAAGACATTTGATTTTGTGAAGTTGTGGACACCCATTTAGCATAGAGTTCTTTATACATAAAAAAATAAAAAAATAAAACCAAAAACAAAAAATAAAATAAAAAATAAAATCATAAAATCATAAAATAAACTGATCTTTGGCATTAAACAAGAAAATCGAGGTTAAAAAGAAAAACTACCTTATATCAAGCTCTTCAGATTTCTGAACAGCCTCTTGGGCGGCCTTGACTGCCTGATTGGTCATGCCAAGATGGGAACAAAAGCGCCGCTGTAAAATTTTAGGTGGGAATAATTAGTGGTTGGACTAGACAAATTACCAACAGAGAAAATTTAGGAGATGAAACATATGCTACATACCAAACACCAGAAACACGGAAAAAAGATGAAGAGCTACTTCAATAAAAACTTACCAGAAAGTCCCCAGCATGAATGGTTCCCATTTCCATGGATTGACCCATCTCTACCTCTAGTTGTTTTACAATGTACTCTTTGGCTCGGCCAATTTCCTTTTTTGTGGCTCCATTGGCAACCGAACAAATTTCTAGTCGAAATCATATGTTAAGATACTCTCATACACAGAGACATGACCACAAAGTATCAAATTGTTAGGAAACTTGCATTATACCTTTTACAGTGCGGGGTTTATCTTCTTGTCGACAAGCAATGTATATGCATGCTGCCAAAATTGCATCCTGATTTCTTCCTCTGAGGGGTTTTTGATCTTCTACTTTCTTATAAATCTCATTGGCCAGGTCCTTAATATGGAAGTCACAGATACATCAATACATGACCAGTCTAAACCAAAAGGACTTTCAGTTGAGATCAAGATAGACACAAAGCATCCAAAAGTAGAAACACTTTCTTAAGTGATCATTCCCTGGACATGCAAGAACACCACATAAACATGTGGAACCAAATACATATCCCCAATTAAGTTCAAAACACATTCAGACAGCAGAGTATTTTAGAGAAATGATAAAGATAAGATTAAGTTCAAAGAAGGAATGCAGCTTCACGCTAAAATTTGAGGACCAATCAAACCACCAGTAGCAAATATTAAACACCAATCTGCAAGCATAGGCATAATGCTTAAGAATTTACATCAAAACCATCAACCATACTTCCAATCAATGGTTTTTCCATAAGTTCCTATTCATGCAAAAAGCAGAAAGAAGTCTAAGAAACACACAAAATAAAAAATCAGGAATAAGATAGTTCGGCCAAGCATGATCAGCCATAAAAATGAAAGATGAACAAAATCATAAGCCACACTTTCTTAGAATGCTTCACCGCAATCTTGGATATAAGAATGCATCAAGCAGGGCTTGTCAACACTTAAACTCATTTACCAATGGTGAGGTTCATTATATTCTTAGATATCCCATAAATATACATGCAAAAATAAGAGTCCATTCCTCATTCAATTGACCTTTCCTCCATATGGCATTTTAGAACCACCCTTAATTTGCCAAGTAAAATTACTATTAGTAGAGGAGACTTGATATAATGGAGTGGAAACATGAGTTGACTTTTCCAATATCAACAGAATGAGCACTGCAAACTATCTGCTTCAAAAAGAGAGTTGGAAAAAAGAAAATTAAAACTTTTTTTGATAACTTAAAAATTCTAAAATTTAGCTTCTACCTTGTGGCTGCTGGGATTCGAGCCCAAGTCTCCACGGCCACAACGTAGAATTCTCACCACTAAACTATGGCCACCAGATGAGAAAATTAAAGCTTTAACTTGATCAAAATATCGATGATAACAAAAAAGGACAAAGGATGCAATAGCTTTGGTTAGAGTAAACCCATATTCCTTTCCTTATAGACCTATTGACGAAGGATGAAAATATTGTGTTTTACGGATATATAGGTAGTTGGATTTTACGGGTATATCGGGAAATATCGGTGGCTATTTTGACAAAAGATATTGATGAACGAAAATTAATCAAAACTTTTCAATTATAGAAAAAACAACAATATATACATTGAAGTTATTTTAAGGAAGAAATTGATATATTTATAATAAATTTATAAAATTAGACAATAATATATTGAATTTGAAAACACATTAATAATAAAATGAGAATATATTTAATATTTTTATTTAATAATATTAAAAACTTTATTTATAAATTTTTATTCCTCCTGTATGTAATTACTATATAAAATACATAATAATATAATTAAAATTATATTTATTTTAATTGATTTTCAATATATATATATTACATGTGCGTTTTTAGTGACAAAACACATTTGGGGGTTATGCATCACACTTAAGGACCAAGGCCATTGCAGTTTTTTATGTTTTTTTCTCTTCAAGAGTGAAACCCACATTGGATTTTCAAAGGAAAGAGATGCCTTATTTAATAAGGCAGAGCATCAGGTGGCTTGATGGAACGCATTTGGGCCTAGGATCATTGAGTCTTAGATGGCTGGACTGCACTGCACTATGCACCTGGCAGCCCAATTAATTTTATCATTGAATGGTAAAAAGGTGCTGACATGGCACCGAAATATCAGCAATAATATCGAAATATCGCTAAAATATCAGTATACTGTTGAAAAGTCGCGCTAAATGGCAAAAAATAATGGAAACATAGGCCAATCAAGATATCTGCCCCATATTTCATGTTGGCATCATTTGATAAACAATAAATCGGCGATATTTCGCTAACAAATTCCAACATTTTAATCAATGCTATTGACTGAATAAATAAATATTATTTGGAAGCCCAAACCCAAGGATGTGGACTGCATGCCTATCAAGAAGCCTTCTTTGGTGGGAAAAAGAGTTAAGTAGTTGGTATTATTCTGCAATAATGAGTCACTGTAATGGGTACTATTCTGCATTCATGCTACAGTAATGAGTTAATGTTCACCCTAATTTAGCAAGAAGTTACTAGGTGTTCCATTGGATACACTTCTTATTTTCTGTTTTTCAAATTAGAAAATAGTAATAACTTTTATATAAGATACAAGAAGGCTTAGATGCTTACATTAAAAATGTAATGGTTTTAAAAATCATTTAAAAAAATCGAGGTATAAAATTTTTTTACTAAGTTAAATTTAAAAATTTTTTAAATATAATTTATTACTATTTTTTATTTTAAAAATAGAAAATAAAAAGTATATCCATACCGACACTAGTTTTTTATTTTCATTTTTCCCCTTTTAGTTTCTTTTACTTTGGTTATATATTGATGACTGAGATTAGCTTGATTTAAGGGTCACTATTAATTGTTGTAAGGGTTGTACTCATCACTTTCCAGTTACTGAACATTGAGAGTTTCAGCTTCACCCTTTGTTCGGAGTGTGAGATTATTATTAATTTGCTCTTATACCTGTTCTAGTACTACATCCCTATCTTCATCATCATTTTCTTCCTTCTCCTAAACCTGCTCTTCTACTACATTCCATCTTCAATTTTTTTTTTTGGATAAGAAACAACGATTTCAATGCAATCCAATATTAAGTATAAAGAATGATGAGAAATCCTTCCAAAAAGTACACTGGTGTACACTACTTCACAAAGGCAGATCTAGCTATAATTCACAGAGGTAAAAAATCTCCTATGAAAGGAACCATGTGTCTACCTCCATATGTTGCTAACACTATTGCATGATTGCCTAGGCAAGGAGCCCAAGAGAAGGAACATCAAACTTGTTCTCATGATATAATAGTAGTAGAATCATCTTCTACTAGAAAATTGGAGGGACCCAAAGCTTTCACTTGTAACAACCCTTCTAAAAGAGCTAGAATTTCTATCTCAATGGCTAAACCCCAACCTGCAAGTTTAGAGAATGTCTTAACACACTGCCACAATAATCTCTAAGCAACCATCCAATCCCTAAATGCCTTGAGTTGTCATCCCTCAAAATTTAGCTTAACAAAACCCACTGGAGGTGGTAGTCATTCACAAACTGTCTCCTTAGTCAACCTCATGGTTCTACAAATCATATTCCCATCTAGTAGAATGAGGCTCAAAGGAATATCAGTAAAAGCTTCACTGGTAGAAGCCCACACCGAAGACAGGAAGTAAAACAAGCAAAACTCAAACTGTTACTTGAGTCCATCTGTCCCATAAAATTCTTGCTTTCCTTTCCCACCAAATGGTCCAAATCAAAGTGAGGCAAACAATACACCAAAAAGTCTTGCTTTAAGGAAAGTCCACCGAAATCTCTAAATGATATAATCAACATTTCCTTCACCCTTATGGGTGGAACTCAATCAATCCCTAGAAGTCAAAGTAATCTACACCATAATGTTAGTGCTTCAAGGCAATATAAAAAAAAAAATGATCTATTAGACTCTCCACTCACCCTGCATATGACGCACCATTCCTGGCTATGTGCTTTGTATGATTTTTCCCATTAGAGCAAGTCATTAGTATTGAACTTCTTATTTTCCATAAGCTATGCAAAGGCCTTTACTTTTGGTGGAGCTTTGAATTTCCAAATTAAATATGCAAGAATAAAATGAACTGAAATGGTTGAAGTCAGGATAGCATTAAAGAAAAAGCTAACTGAAAACAATCTTGAGGATGTTCAGGAACAAACTCTCATGTCAAGAAAAGTGAGTGACAAATAAACATGGCTAAAATAACCATTAGACAAGCTAGTCCCTCAATTTCTTGCTAAGAGATTACGATGAAATTTGAAGTTCCAAGATATAGACAAGGAGGAAGAAACTTGCACTGAGGAAATAACAGTTTCTCAACCTCAACACTCTATAGATGTTTGGGAACTACTCACTAAGAGATTTATTACCTAACCAAATATCTTTTTAAAAGTGAATTTTTGTATCATTACACACAGAATAACAAGTGCGAAGAAAGAATTCTGAGGAGGCCTGTGTAATAGCCTTCCAAGGGCATTTATCTAGCCACCTAACAATATAGTTGACATCCCATCCATCAGCGTTTGAAAGATACCCAAGATGACCTTGTTCCATAAAGCATCACTCTCCCTAAGGAACCTCCACAACCACTTCCTTAGAAGGGTTCTATTCCTCAAGGATATTCTCCCAATGCCTAACAAAGTGATCTCTCTTCCCTTCCCCAACACCCGACCACATAAAATCTCTCAGCAATCCAAGAATCCTGAAGGCTACTATAATTGGAGCTTTGAACAAAGATAAAAAATACAATGGGATAAGGGATAAACATGACTGCACAAGAGTAATCTTGCCACCTAGGGATAAGTAAACTTTATTCCAACCATCCTCACCTTTTCTTCTTTTCACTAAAATTTTCTGATTTCAGCATAGCTTTCCCCATCTGGGATGAAAGCTTATCTTCAAACCTACAAAAGAAAAAACCCTATAGATGCTAATTTTATTCCCAAGATTTCCCTCACTCCTACACATCCTTGACCCATTTAATATCAGCCCCTAACCCCAATCCCTTCAGAGAAAATCTGAATCATATAAGAAACAAAATAAGGCAACTAAAGAATCCAACAAATACTGATATTGTACGGGGTGGGCCTTCAAAGAAAGTATTTATTCCCTATCAATCCATGTCTACCACATGAGAGTGGACTCATGTAGCTTAATATATATGACCAATCAAATTAGGCCTTCTACACCATTGAGCATAACACTTTCAAACTTGCCTCAGCCAGAATTGACTTTTTAGTGGGCTGAACTCCAGCCAACTTATATAGGGTTCATTTTTCTCCTAATACACACTATAAATCATATAAAGCTCAAGGAAAACCCCGACACAAGATATACAGCATAAACAACAATCAGGAAAGAACACCATGCCTTATACATTGCAGAAAATTCTAGTTAAATAATATGAATGTTCCAACACATGATGAGAATGAAAAATATGTGAAAGGTGAGTAATTAGCAATACCTTTATGGTTGCAACCAGGCCCAACCTGAAATACCAAATTATAGCATCAGTTACAAATGCAGCCATAAACCCACAAAATGCAATCTTTTAACAAAAACAAAAACACCTGACAAGTTAAAAAAATTTCTTCAAAGGGGAAAAAACATTAATCTCAGTTTCTTCTTCTTTCTGAAAAGAAAACAATATTAATCTATAAATACAAACAAAAGAAAATGAAGGAGATGAACATCAAGAAAAAGAAAGACGGGAGAGAGCACAAAAAACATAAACCCTTTACACCAAAGAATAAAAGAAAACACAACAAGCTCCAATGTCTATGGAAGCAAGGTATATCAACACTCCTACCTGAGACAAACAAGAACACAAAAGGCCACCATTTAACAATACTACTCTGTACTTCCTTACCGTGCTTTCTTTCCCTTAAAAAATATTTTTCAGTTTCTTCATCCATATGGCCCACAGAATTTTTGACAAAAAGTGATTCTTCCAGATGATCCTATCCCACATTCCCATTGATCTTCCAGACCATGGTTTCATAACCATTATTAAAGATGGAGACATAACGCAATGAAGCTCAAATTTCCTTGAAAAACTTCACGAGATAGAGTAAGAGATAGATGCTTGACTGATTCTTGATGAAACTTGCATAGAACACACAAAGTAGGAACCATCTGATTTCTCAACTAAGTTATCCAGAGTCTAAATTATTATTAACTGCTAACCAGAAAAAAAAAAAAAGGAAGGGGAAAAACTTGAAAGGAATCATGGTCACCAAAAACCATTGGAGGAAAACATGACATCATCATTCACAGCTAGAGACATATTGAAAGAATTGGCTAAAAACCCTCAATGCTAGGTTTTGTAACAGACTTCATGTCATCCCAAGTCATAAACCTCCCTAGGATACACATAAGAATGAACCTTCCAGTTTCTTTGAAATGAGACATTCCACCAGTGCCACTAAGATTATTTTTGCAGCATTTTCATCTGATCCAATTGCTAGTGCATTCAGCGGAAGGGCGAGTGATATTATCACACCATACATCCTCTTGAAGCCTGATTTGATGCTCACTACCCATCTTTACACAGTTGTGTTACTAAAAGGATGCCCCATTGTAGGGAAACCTCCCTCCAAAGCCTACAATCATATCAGAGAAAAACACACCTATTCTCCATTTAATTGCCACTGCACTCATCTAATGCCACTACTGTAATCTTCAACTTTCATTATCCACTCCAACTTCCCTAACAGTACTTATCCACCAATTTCAAATTTAGATTTATGATCAATTAAATTTCCAAATCCCTGTCTTTGTACAGAGAGTGCAAATTGTCCCAGCTTATCAGATGATACTTCAACTCCTCCACCTTGGCAATCCATGGGAAGTTCCTTTATGCATTCTCAAATCTCTCTGCTATTGAGAAAGAGATTCTGACAAGTGAAATGAAACATGTAGTAAGAGTATCGACAGGTGTTACTTAAAGTCAGCTTCCTCACTTAAGATGAATAGCAGGATGTCCATGCCATCAACAGTTTTCAGACTCAAACATTCCCACAATAGACTCCCACACTGAAGTGAACATAGACGGGGCAATAAACAACAATATGCACCATAAACTGGCCCAAACAAGTGCCAGGCACTTGCGGTCAGTGCACCATAAACGTATTGTTAATATTAACTAATTCCCCTATTTGATTGCTGAGAAATCACACGAAAATAAATTAAAAGTTGGAACATAGAAAAGGTCCTCAGTTAATCCACTATCCTGAATTCAAAACTTTTTTTCCCTATCAATTCTTGTGGTGCAATCTTGCAGCAAATAGTTAATTTTAAGTTCAATGCTTCACAGTCGGTTCAGCTAGAAAAAAATTAAAAAATGACATTGAAACTTACAACATAAAACAATCCAACAAAATCCAAATTTTCTTCTTTGCCCTCAATTTTCTCAACAAGCAAACAGTCATAGTAGGATTTGAAAGAAAACTGAACTTACTGCCACACAATGTCACAGAGAATTAGAAAGCAAACACTGAAAACAAACCTGTGAAAATATTAAACTTTGAATTCAAAGCATTCAAGAAACCATCTGAGAAAATTTTCGATTTTTCTGGCAAAGCAAGCCACATCAAAGGAGAGGAAGAAATCAAACCTACAAGACACTGCAGCGATCAATTAGGAGAATTAAAAGAATAATAATCATAATGCGTCCATTTCTAAATTCACCTTCCAACAAAGCGTTTTCCTCCCAAAATTTTTGTTGAAACTTTTCCAGAAAAATTCTTCTGCTTTTCAGGGAAATAAATCATGCCTAACACAGAAAAGTCTGGAAAAAACGAGAGCCAATTTCAAATCCAAAACCTTCTCCAAAGAAAAGGGACCTCTTTCAGGACTAGACTAAATTTTCCATTGAAACTTCCCTAGAAACTTGTTCCACTTTTCTAGCAAAGCAAGCGAGCCTAAAACAGAGATACGAATCAAAATTTAAAATTCAACAATGTGAAACTCAATCTCAAGACTAGAAAAACCAATACGGTTTCAAAACAAAATATTTCCCTGAAAATGCCCACATTATCTATAGAAAAAAGCTCTATGTTTTTCTAGCAAGACAAATGGAAAAGAAACAGAGAAAGGAACGAAATTCAAAATTCAACACAGAGGCACTCAGTTTGAACAAGAACAGACGAAGCCAATTTCTTTCTAAAGAGAAAACTTTCCGAGAAGTTACTAACATTTTTCCGGAGAAACTTTCCTGGAAAATTTTCCACTTCTGCTACCAAACAAACCAAACCCCGACAGAGGGGAAAACAGACACACAAAATTTAACATTTTCCCGGGAAAATGCCCATACTTTTCTCGGATAACAAAAGCAGCCTAAATATAGAAACAAACCAAAATTCAAAATTTAACTTACAACACATTGGCACTGAATTTGCAAAAAAGAAAAAAAAACAAAACAAAAAGACCCTTCTTCAAAGAACGAAATATTTTCCCGGGAAACTCCCAAATTTTCTATAGGAACAAACAGAACCTCCGAAAATGAGCAAAATTTTCACTTCTCTGGCAAAACAAACCAAGCTGAAACAGATAAGGAAAAGAAAAGAAAAAAAATACGAATACAAATACAAGTACAAAACTCAAAATTGAACACCGGGGCCCCCCCAAAACCCTCAAAAACTAACATTTTCCCTGGAAAAAGGAAATCCCACACTTCCCATTGAGCCAGACAGAAGAAAGAAAAGCAAACGAACCTCTCACACATGGTGGCGATGGTCTTGAAGGCCTGAATCAAGGAGCGGTCAGGGTTGGAGCCGCGGTTCTGCCACCGACCCAGTGAGGAAGAGAGGAAGTCATTGGAGGGTCCGCCATTGGAGGGCTTGGAGATGAGGGTGGAAAGGCCGCCGTCGGCGAGGAGAGGGTTGGAGGGGCCCCCGACTCGGACGGGGTCGTTGTCGGCGGACTCGTTGGCGAAGGTGCGCCACTCGGAGGCCTCGTCGATGGAGTGGGCTTCGAGAACAAGACCGCACTCGGAGCAGACAGTGTCGCCGGCGGAATGGTCCAACACCACCTCCGTGTACCTCTTGCACTCTGGGCAATACGTGTCTCTCATTGCCTTCTTACTTGCCTTTCTGGGTTTCTGTGAAGACTGTAATCATCTCTCTGCCATACCACCGACTTTTCTTTTCTTTTTTTTTTTCAATTTTTATTTATGGTTTGATTTTGATTTCACAAGTTCCTGGATTTCATGCTTTGCATTCATTCTCCATATCTCATGCATTTCCCCGTGTGCTCTTTGGATAACTCATTTTTTTCTGGGTCCTTTTCCCTTGCCATTTTGGGTATGTTTGGATATAAGGAAAATATATATTTTTCAAAAATATTAATAAAAAATAGAATGATGAAGATGAAGAGAACAAAATATATATTTTTCTTTTGAAAAAACAAATACAAAACAATCTTTTTCCATGCAAAGAGAAAATGTTTATAGTTGTAGTTGGTGGTTATTTATAAAAATAAAAACTCCTGTATAAAAATTATGTATTTATCTTATACTTAAAAAAAAAAAATACTTTTAAACATTTTAAAATTTGAGACAATAATTTTTTTTTAGTAATTTAATTTTTTAATTGATTTTTTAATTTTATAAAATTTTCAATTTAAAACTTTAAAAATATTTTTTAGAAATTAATTTATATATATATTTTTTAATGATATTTTATTTTTTATATTTGATATGTTAAATTAAACGATAAAAGATAAATATAAATATATAAATGTATTAAATTAAATAGAATATATATAATATTTAAATATAAAAATATGTTTAAGATGAAAAGAAAATTATGAGATTTAATTTTATCTACATATCTATATATCTTTTATTTTAAAATTTTAAAAATTATTATATTAGTTAATTTATATTGTTTTCATATTTATCATTGATAATTATTATAAAAATAAATGTATATATATAAATATTTATATTTGTTTAAATGATTTATATGATAAAAATTGAAAAGGAGGATATATAAATATTTTTTTATAATATTGATCAAAATGATTGTGTAGCACAATGGCCATTTGTCAATCATAGGTACATGGTTCAAATCCGCATCTTTTGTGATTGATCCATCCTATTATTGCTTGTTTAACCTATATATATTATATTTAAAATTCATTAATTTTTAATAGGTCAAAAAATAAATAATAAAAACCACTTAAAGTAAAAGTTTATATATTTAAAAAATAATAATTATTAAAAATATTTTATAAGAAATAAATAAATAAAATTCCAAACAAGTTCAAAATTTAAAGGTTTAATTTATCTTAGATACAAGCCATAGACTCATAAATTAAATAATTAAATTAATTGAATTTTTTTAAAAATTAAAATTTAAAACTTAAAAGCAACTAAAAAGTATTTTAAAAACAATACTTTATAAATTGAAAAGCATCAAAATGTGCTAAAATTCTTGTGTTACTTGTGTAATAAGTCAGTTATGTTTGTGTCCGCTACACTACCCAATCAATATCTATTAAATAATGATGTAAATAGAATTTTGGGAATTAGGATATTGCATTATCACTGATGATGGTAGGTATTTATAAACAAATACATTTGAGTTTTGGTATAATTTAATCTTTATCTCCTACTCTAATTCAAATTAATAGTAAACTGTTATTCTAATTTAAGTTTTATATTTTATTCTTATTTAAATTAATAATCGACTTCTACTCTAATTTAAATTAATAATAAATAAATAAATATTAATAGTTAAATGAAGGATGAATATTTAAATAATTTATTTTCTCTATTATGCCCCTGCAAGATGGAGCTTCGAGAGAAGAGCCCAATCTTGATTTGAAGAGTGAGAAATCGTGCACACAGGAGAGGCTTAGTAAGCGCATTGGCTAACTGATCTTTGAAAGAGACATAAGTCACGTAAAAAACACCACTTTGAACTTGTTCATGAATAAAGTGATAATTCAATGCAACATATTTTATATGGGAATGAAAGATGAGATTAAAACAAAGATGAGTGGCACTAATATTATCGCATTATATCACAGGTATTTGGGGAACATAAACACTAAGTACAGTAAAAAGTGAACAAACTTAATGCAATTCAACAAACATTGTCAAGAGTTGCAAACTTATTCTTTATGATACCAAGGTGGTAATTTGCCTTTTATTGGATACATAAATATTGATTGGGAAGGTGATTTAGATGAACGCAAGTCAACATTGGGATATATGTTCTTACTTGATCACGATGCCACTTCATGGAGTAGTAAGAAACAAACATGCAAAATTTTGTCAGCCATGGAGGTTGAATTTATAACATATATATTGAGATGCATTATAAGAAGCCATTTGGTTGAAGAGACTTTTAGAGGATATGGAAATCATTACTAAAGGATATATCTAAATCAATAACATTATATTGTGATAATTGAGTAGAAATTACCTACACGAGAGATCCTAAATACCACAGCAAGTCAGTTGAAGCATATAAAGATAAATTACAATTTCATGAGAGGCATTATAGTGCAAAATGAGGTTACCACACGACACATTTCTATGCATTAGATGGTAGTAGGCCTTTTTTTTATTAAACCTATGGCTAGAGATGTATTATACATTGTAAGTCACTATGCTTGCATAGGTTGTAATGATGTATTATTAGGCTATCATTTTCTTTTTATGATGAGTTTACTTTATTCCATATGCCTCAAACTTGACTAAGCATGTACACATAGTTTCTTTAATAATGACCAACTTTCTCATACAAGTGGTCCTCATAGTTTCTATAATAATGAGCTAAAATGAAACATAATTTTAGTGGCACTCAATGAAGTGACTAATGGAACTTAAAAATTGAAAAGTATCACCTTGATTAGATCAAGATGAGGTCTCCATTTTATTTTATCTAGACTAATCATATGGTATACCTTATTATCATGAGAACCTAAAATAAACCCTAACGTGAAATCATAGTTTGATACTTAAAAAAGCAAGCCTTTAAAAACTGATTAGGCAAGATCAATAATGAAAAAAATCATAAAATATCATAGTTATTTCACAAAAATTTCGAATTTCAATCATTACCAATGCAACAAATGGTGGCGAAACATTGATCGGCCAATTTCGCTAATTTTTTTGGCCTTTTTTGTGGATATTTTAATATGTTTTAGTTTTTTGGTCGATTTTTTGACAATTTCTTGATTTTTTTGTCAATCAAGCCTCACATGTGGGCTTGATCAACAAGGGCCTCTCCTCTCATTTGTTTGGTCAACGCCCCCTCTTTGCTTGTCAAAGCCTAAAAAGTAAAATTGAAATTAGCTTGGGAGTGAGGAATCAACCTAAGATGACAAAGGTTCAAAGTAAACCTTTGATACCCCTGGGACACATTTACCCTCAATGGTATGTATGCACAAAAGTATATACATAGAAATCCATCACAAAAACAAAATATTAAAAGAATTTTTTAATAAATAAATTAATTCTAATTATTTTATTTCTAAATTGCATTTAATTGATTACAAAAAATTACCATGATAATTTTCTCAACAACTCTTTCTTTATATCATTTATATATTAATTAAATATAAAAAAATTAATATTAAAAAAATCATATATATATATATATTATTTATTTTATATCATTGAATACATTTAAATTAAATAAAATTTTATTAATATTAAATATATTTTCAGACTGAACATATTATTATTCAAATGTCACAAATTTTAGCCAATATGTTGATACTCGGGTAAGACGAATAGTTGTATTTCTTTGTAGCATGTGATCATACCATGTGCACAATATGACCATCACAAAAAATGAAGAAATGATTGTTGCTTAAGTATGTTAGCTATGTGTAGACCCCGCATTTCGCTCAATACGGTCCTACTCATTGGCGTGACTCGCTTTTTATTTATTTGATGAAAAATATGATTTTTAGAAAAAAAAAAAAAAAAAAAAAAAAACTTGAAATCGCTACTTATTTTTGTTTTATTTTTTTTTAAGAGAAAACAAAATAAGAAAGAAAATCCTAAGTGTGACTTTTAAAGGAAAAACAGGTTTGTGAAAAACCAAAGTCGGATCTGGAGGTTAGGTTACCTATTGGGAAGGTACGGTAAAAAACATTTGAATGGTAAACTGTTTAGAGACTATAACATTTGAATTCTCATCATAATGTGTGGAAATACTCGATTCATACTTCTGCCCCTGCCAATTGTTGCCTTCAAATTGGATCATCAAGTTGCTCTACCAACACAAATATTTCATTTGAAGAGTTAACATCTTTAGGCCACACATTGGATGATGAACCTTCATTTGAGATGTTTATATTTTCAGGCTGCTGCTCCAACGCTATTTTCAGTGAACCCATCTCTATCTCAACTGGTAGCACTGCCTCCATACCATACACCAAGTAGTAAGGTGTGGCTCCTGTAGAAGTGTGAAAAGAAGTTTGATAAGCCTATAATGCAAATGGAAGCTTCTTTGACCAATCCCGAGAAGTCTCAATCATTATCTGCAAAATTCTCTTAATATTCTTATTTACAGCCTGTACCGCTTCGTTAGTCTACAGCTTGTACGCAGACAATCTATGATGCTGGATACCATATCTCTGTAATAAGGTGTCAACCTCTGCCCTAAAATGTACTCTTTTGTTCGAAATTAGCTCATGAGGGACTCCATAGTGACAAATAATGTGTGATTTGATGAGACTAGGGACTTCAGATGATGTCAATCTCACATATGAGGCAGCTTCCACCCACTTGGTGAAGTAATCAATGACAACTAAGATGAACTCATGACCAGTGGAAGACTTCGGCGAAATCTTTCCAATAATGTCTATACCCCATATTGAAAGTGGCCATGGTGAAGTTAGTGCGTGTAATTCTAAGGGTGGCACGTGAATGAGGTCCCCATGCATCTGACACTCTGGACATCTCCGAATAAATTGGCAACAATTTGTCTCCATGGTTAACCAAAAATAGTTAGTCCTCATGATCTTACGAGCTAACATATGTCCTACATGGTCCATAGACTCTCGCATGAACCTCTCTTATCACTCGATCAATAGAGGCGCGATCTAAGCACAATAGTAACATCCTATCAATCGATCGTCTGTATAGTGTCTCCCCACAAATCACAAACCGAGTAGCTAAATGTCTCAATGCTCTCTTATCCTTGGTCGTAGCGACCTCAAGACATGGATCAAATCTAAAAAATCGATATATGTCATGGTACCAAGGCAAACCATCATCTAAATTGGCCTCGTCAATCAAGCAACAATAGGTAGGAATATATCTCGACTCAATCAGTAAATGTCAAATAACGGTATCAACAGGAATATCAATCATGGAAGTTAGAGTAGCCAAGACATCATCAACAAACTGGTTTTGCACTCTAGACAGATGTGAATAACTCAAATCATCAAATCTCCTAACAAATAGCTCTAAGTATGTGTGGTAAGGTTTGAGCTTCACATCTCTAGTCTTCTAATGACCTTGAATCTGTCTCAATACCAGATTGGAGTCACCTAACACCTCAATCTATCTAATCCTAAGCTTAAGAGTTGTCTCTAATCCTAAGATACAAGCCTCATACTTAACAATATTGTTTGTGGTAGGGTGTCGATCAGAGAACCCTAAACGAACAGATTTAGGAATATGGTCACCATGAGGGGATATCAACAAAACACCTATCCCGTATCCATAATAGTTGACCGCATCATCAAAGTACATGCGACAACCTGACAAACTAGTCATTGCAACAATATTCTCATCTGAAAAGTCATCATCAATAGCCTTACCATCGGAAACTAGTAATGAGGCTAAGTGATCTGCAACAATGCTCCCTCTGATAGACTTCTGAGTAACATAATGGATATTAAACTTAGTTGGAAGTACCAACCATCTCATGAGTTGACTAATCAAAGTAGGCCTGTCAAACAAATATCTTAGGGAATCTAGACGAGATATCAAGTGCATTGAATACTCTGTCATGTAATGTCTCAATCTTCGAGTAGCCCAAACCAATGCCAAGCAGAAACACTCAATCATAACATATCTCGTCTCATAATCTAACATCCTTTGACTCAAATAATAAATAGCTCGTTCCTTTCTTGAATCATTGAGCTAAGCTAGCATGCATCCCAAAGCTATGTCTAAGACTGACATGTATAGGAGTAAGGAATGACCTGGTGTAGGAGGCATCAAAACTGGAGGTGACAACAAGTACTCTTTGATCTTCTCAAATGCGCGCTGACACTAATCATCCCAAACAGTAGGCTGACTTTTCCTCAAGAGTTGAAAAATGGGCTCACAGATATCTGTTAATCTGGTAAGAAATCTATTGAAGTTTTCCCAAGAAGCCGCTGATATCTCTCTCAGCCCTCAGCACAGGCATGTCAAGGATGGCTCTGATCTTATTTGGATTTGCCTCTGTGCCTTTCTTACTGACCATATATCCCAATAGTTTCCCAGAAGTCACTCCAAAAGTGCACTTATTGGGATTTAATCTCAATTTGAACAATCTGATCCTCTTAAAGAATCTCTCCAAAGCTGCTAGGTGATTTTTTCTATCTCGAGATTTCATTATCATGTTGTCCACATAAATCTCAACATCTCAGTGCATCATATCATGGAAAATGGTGGTCACTGCTCTCTAGTAGGTAGCTCTTACATTCTTCAACCCGAATGACATGACTTTGTAGTAGTAAGTACCCTACTCAGTTATAAAGGAAATCTTTTCTATGTCATCTAAAGTCATTAGGATTTGATTATACCTTAAAAATTCATCCATAAAGGACAACATCAAATGACCTGTTATACTATTAACTAGCATGTCAATGTGAGGAAGAGGAAAATCATCCTTAAGACTGACCTTGTTGACATCTCGAAAATCAACACAAACTCTCACTTTACCGTCATTTTTAGGAATAAGGACAACACTGGCCTACCATTGATAAGAATCCCACACTGAGTTGTTTCTGAATCTCCTTTTTCACCTGCAAACTCCAACGAGGATGTAATCGTCTCAACTTCTGCTTAACTAGTCTGGTATGAGGTAGAAGTGGTAAGTGATGTTGGACTATGGATGGATCAAGGGCCGACATGTCCTCATAAAACCATGCAAAAACATCCAAATATGATTTGAGTAACTAGGCGAGGCCATCCCTCTCATTTGTAGACAAATATAATCCAATCCTCAGCTCCCTAGGCCGGTATGCTTTACCAAAATCAACAATCTCAACGTCTCTTGTGGTAGGTGAAACCCTTTGATCACTGGGACTCAGATTAAAAGCAGAAGAAGAGTCCTCATCTGAATCGTGTTGTGTAATCTCATCATCTATATCAAATATTTGTGATGTGGGTGAATAGGATGAAGATAAAATGATGTCACAAGAGACGAACAAATACTCAAAAGACTCATATCCATATATGAAGAAAGAGTCAATACATTATCAGAACGAGAGACAAATCCCGACAATACATCAAAAGAAAATAGTAGGTCCACATGCTTGGACTCTACCACGACTAGGTTAATAATACCCTCAAGTACATCATCATCATGAGCAACAGCAGTAAGCAACCCAGGAGCAGGGACAAGCTGAACATCCTCAACCATCTCAATAGAAAACACCCCAAACAAATTGAGTGGAGAAGTAGTCACTGGTTGAACATCATCGATAATTTGACTCATGTCTACCATGAGCATCTCATCACTATACTTGTCATGCGGAATAACCCCATCTATCATGTCTGCAATCTCGATAGATGTCCCATACTCATCAGTCTTCTCTAGAAAATAAAGCGTCAATAGGCTCATATGGTTTGAAGACGAAGTAGTAACCAAAATAGAAGTGGAAGTGCTAGGAGCTCCATCACTCAACTACAACTGATGAACAAGACATTGAAGCTCAGCCTCTTGATCAACACTAAGTCTACTAGTGATCCTCTCTGAATGCATCTATGCCTCTAGTTTCCTCACAAAATAATTTGCTAAGCTCATCTTGTATGGGCAAACAGGATAGTTAAATGACATATGGAGCAAACGAGCTCTGAGTATCTACTTGCAAAAAAACGCCATGTATCTGTAATTAGCCTATGTAGGAACAAAACCAAGACCGAAAGGAGTATCATGATCAATTGTGGCAATGAACTCTCCAAAGCCATGCTGATGACGCCTTAAACCCAAGCTAGCTAAGAAAGACATAGATCTCATCATGTCCGAAACCATTGTACTACCATGCTCATCAAAACCATTGTTCTACCTCCACAGTTTGTATCTCATCAAAGGTGAAACCAGTCAGAAATAGGTCGTCGTCACCATGACTAATCTCCAATATTGGCACTGAAGTAGAATAAGTGTCTCCAATAGACTGTGTAGTAATGACTCTACCCTCAAGTATAAACTTCACCTTCTGATGAAGAGAATATGGTATATCTCCTACCTTGTGGATCCAAGACTAACCTAATAACAGGTTAAAGGATGTGGGAATCCTCAAAACCTGAAATAAAGTGGGGAATGTGATCGGGCCTATCTATAAGTCCAATGTCAACTTACCTAAAACCTTTCTGTGTGTACTATCATAGGCTTGAATTGTTTGAGAAGATGGTTCAAAGTCTGAAGGTTTGAAGCCAAGAACAACTGTTGTAGCTAGCGGGCAAATGTTTAGGGCAAAGCCATTGTCCAGAAGGACAGATGGAACTCGATGCTCGAAACAACCAACAAAAATGTAGAAAGGTAGAATATGGTCAGAACCCCCAAGGGGTAAATCATCAGTATAAAAAATAATGCATGTGGCCCTATCAGTTGTCAACATATGGATCAATCCCTTAAGGAAGGTAGATGTCTCAACTCATTTCTGACTCAATGCCTTGACCAGTGCCTCTCGGTGATATGTAGATGATGCCAAAAGACTCCAAATGGAGATACGAGCCTGAGTGCTTTGGAGCTGCCTCAAAATCTTCCCATCCTCTCATTTGATCTTCTCTCGAGTGACATCACTTTCTAAAGGTCTAGCAACTATGGGAGGCTATTGTTGTATTACCCTGCCTCCACGAATGACATAGTAAACATCTTGAGTAACCGTCTCACTAAGATCTCAACTCAATATAAATGGAGATTGAACGCTATAGCATGGGCGAATTAACTACCCAATTGTAGTCAATTGCACTAGTAGTGTGTCAGGAACCAATTTAAATGGTGCAGACATTTGTGGGTCTGAGATCACTCCATCAACCTTATAGTTCTCATCCACTACTATAAGCTCTGGCTCATAATCATCCCAACTCAGCATGTGAATACGATCATCAGCCTCAATGAAATCCATAAAGTGTATGCCGTCAGTTGGAAGAGGGACTGCATGTGACGTATGAGCTAGTAGAGGGTTAGTCATTACACTTGGCTAACCCAAGTGAACTAAACCCTAATCTATCAAGTCTTGGATGGCGTGTCTCAAAGTAGTATAACGATCAGTCTCATGTCTTGGCCCCTGATGATATGCACAATGTAGATCCATCCTAAATTGTGGCGGAATAGACTGAGGCAATGGCATGGGAGCAAGAAGTGTCAATAATCCAACATCTGTGAGCTTCCAAAAAGTCTGACTTAATGACATACCCAACTGTGAAAACTATCTCTGTGTCCTTAAAGCAAATGGAGTAGACGCCTGTGGAACTAGGTCTAGGGTATAAAATTGGAGGTCTCTCTGTGATCTGTGCTGTATAGCATGGCTATACTAGAGCAAAATATGAAACTAAAGGCCTTTCTATGCTCGATACTATGTAACAGGGCTGTATTAGTGTGGGACATGGGTAAGTCTGATCATATGGTGAAAGAGATGCCTGTGGCCAATAAAAGTGAGATGAATAAGAAGGGTAAGTCCCAACAAGCTGTGGAACTGGCTGATGATGCTTGGGAGGCCTCTGAATAGTAGAATAGATAGTGCCTACATTTGACCTCTGTCCTCTAACTAGTTTCTTCCTCTTAGCATCAATAGGGGAAGAATCCAGATTGAGAACGAAGAACCAATCTTACAAAGCATGAAGCACGAGATAAGGTATGGCATGGTGTGGACCCCCTTTTTTCACATACGTCCTTACTCAATCGGCGAGACTCGTTTTTATTAGTGAAAAATTAGTTTTGGAAAAGTTGGAATCGCCACTTATTTTATTTTATTTTAAAAGGAAAATAAAACAAGAAAGAAAACTCTAAAAAAGTGACTCCATAGTTTTGGAAAAGCAAGTCTTGAAAAACCCGAGTCTTGATCCGAGAATCAAGTTACCTATTGGGAAGGTACTTCTAAGAGATAACACCCCTCTAAGCCCTAAAGAGGTCTCTAATGACTAAGTTAAGGGAAAAAATAGTAATTAATAAATTGATTGAAGGTACTTAGGTAAGCTAAGGTGATTTCAAAACTAGCATGCCAAAAAAGAAATCAAATCACAATCACAAAGGTTAGGATGTATGACTGGACTGCCTCTCAAGCACTATCATAAGACATTAAAGTTAGTACATAAATATAGCATACGACATATATTTTATCAAAGCAAATTGAACAGACAATTAGACACCCAATGATGAAACCAAACATAAATAAGGCTCACAATAACATGCATGTTCATAAAATTCATTATGTCTAATATACAGTACCAAAGCCAAAATTGAGCCAAGGTAAGTCAAATGACTCCAAAAAATAAATAATAATTCAAGCAATGTACAAGACCATCAGCATGCAATTAGAAAAGGGAACATCACAAAACAATTTCTAAAAAATGTCTTGGTATGGAATTTAATTACAAAAAATTTCAAGAAACAACTTCTACACATCTAGAACAAGATACCAAAACCAAACACTCATTCAAATGAACAATTGCAGTAAAGACACCCAAAAGTTAACAAAAGATCTAGATTAGGTAAAAAAATAGTGACATGCATAAACGAATTTTTTAAAATAATAAGTGATCACATAAAATCATACAAAAAAATTACACACATTGTTCAAAGTGTCTATATCACACGAAAAATAAATCCAGGGTTAGGGAGTACTCAAAAATATTTTTAAAACACTCCAACTAATCAGATGTCCATATTCCATCGTGTATAGTAGGTATGACTTTGAAAAATCATATCTCCATCAAAAATGCATATTTTTTTAATATTTAATATGTCTAAGACCAATTTCAAGAAGTCTAGAATTAAGAAAAAAATATTGAATCGAATTTAAAAAGTCGTTTTTTATTTTATTTTTACAAAATATTTCAGGTGTTCAGAATTGGGTGAAAATAGAGCCCTCTTAAAAATTCATTTATATCTTCTATTCCAAAATTGCTTTCTAACTCAAATGAAATTTTAAATTCAAGTTCAAGAAGTGAGGAAAATCATACAAGTTTTGGAAAATTTTTAAAAATATTCTAAAGTTGCTAAAATGAATTTTAAATCTAAAGGGTCAATGGTTGACTAAAAACTAGTAGTAAGGAAGAGTTTTGAAAAAATGATTTTATGTAAGGGCTCCGCCAATTCCCCAATTGATATACACAAATCTAGTCTAAAATTATCCCATTTATTTGGGACCACAAGCTTGGATTTGTATTCCATTCAAAGCTAAAAATTTTATTGAAAATTGAGAAAAATGTGAACCGATCAAAACATGGTTGCATATTATTTAAGAAAATGAGATTTTGATTCTAAGGGCTCTAAATGTGTTTTTTAAAATAGATTTTCAATGGGATCTTTTGAGAAAATAATTTTATTTTAAAATAAAATAAAATAATTTGAGGACAACAAAACATAAGAAACAAAATACCAAGCAAAACAAAAGAAAACAAAATCACAAAGTGAAATTTTTGACAACCAAGCAAACTAAAGTGGTGAGAATGGAGGTCAATCTTGATTATTTTTTGAGGGCCTCTAAAAGTCGTATTTAACAAACAATCAATAAAGGAATAAACTAAATGACTTTAGATAAGATAAAACTAACAAGATATTAATCAGGAATTAACAAGGATCAATCAAGCACATATTGAGATGAGCAATCAAGAACTAAGATAAGATCAATTAAGCTAATTAATCAAAATTTTAGAAAAACACATGGTCTAAACTAATGATCAACCAAGAATGAAAATTGATATACTTAAAAGATAAAAATAAAGACTTGGAACCAATTAGACTAATCAACTTAAATTCTTAAAGCTCATGAACTAAAATGGGTGAATCAAAATAGACTAAATAAGATGGATTAAAACTTAGTCAAAACAAAAATTAAAACATGAACTTTATCACATGGAATCCATTATATTAATAAACTAAAATTATGAAAACATATAAACTAAACAAAATTCCGACTTTTAAAACAAAGAATCAAAACTATCAATGCCAATCTAAGCAAATCTCTAATTGTTTTAAACTAAAACAAATAATCAAAACTAAATAAGATTCTAAAAATTTAATCTAAAACAATGAATAGAAACCAAGGTAAACAAAATTCCAACTTTTTAACCCAAAATAATGAACCAAAATGATACTAAACAAAATACTAATTTTTTAATCCAAAGTAATGAATCAACACTAAAATATATAAGATTTAACTTACCTTTCCTAAAGACATGTGGATTGGCTGTATGTGGACACTAGGTGGACTGTTTCTTCTTATATGCTGTCTCTTTGTGGGATCCCTTATGAGAGTGCGTGCAGTGATGATCTTTGGCAAAGTGCAATGGGCTGCCACCTTCTTGGAATCAGTGGTTGTGTGTGCTTCCTATCTTTTTCTTGATGCAGTAAGCTGTTTCTCAACGATGCAACCAACATGGAGATCCTAAAATTATGGGTTGTGTGGCTATCCTCTCACCCTTGGTGTGTGCGTGGAGAGTCTTTCCAAGTGGCAGCCTGTGTATGTGGTATTCTTTCCAAGATGGACTCTCTCCATTTTCAGGCTGCTGCGTGTCGGTGCTTTTCCATGGAGAATGGCATCTATATGAGGACTTATGCAGTCCCTCCAATAGTGGACTATGAGTAGGCTTTTTTTTCCTGAGTCGTCCTTAGCTATTGTTCTTAAAGAGGATACATACTTTTTCCCCAAAGCCCAATGGAAAAATTGTCCTCCAAATTTCTGGTGTTGTTGCCATTCTTTCTTCTCCAAAACGTAGCCTCATTTTTTCTCTCTAAAATGCTTCATGATCCCTCATTCCAAAAAAATGCTTAACCTTCCTTATCCATGGCTTAAGCCCTGAAATTCCACTAATGACATGATCTCCAAAAGATTTTCCTCATCTGTGAATCCATTCTCCAATAATAATTTCCCGTTTTTCCTTCTTTCTCCAGTTTTCCCATCCAAAGTCCCATTTCAATTCAAGTTCTCCTTTTTATATTGAAAAATACATGTAGTTGTGGACTCTCAATTATTCCCAAGGAGTCCAATTTTCCTTAAACTCCCAATATCCATATCTTCCTTACCAAAACAAATTCTTAGAACTTCATACTTCCCAAAAAGGCCTTCCAAAGAGAGTCTCACTTTCCTTAGACTCCTATGCCATCTCCATATCTTTTGCACCAAAACAAATCCTCAAAATTTCAAACTCCCCCAAAATGTCTTCCAAGGAGAGTCCCACTTTCCTTATCCAATGGTAAGTTTCCTTGCAAAAGCATGAAATTTATTAAATTAAATAATTGAATTAACAAATAAATAAGTAAATAAATTAGAGAACGATAAAATAATAATAAATAAATAAGTTAATTAAAAAAAAAAGAAAAATAATATAAAAAGGAAGATAACAAATAAAAATAAGAAAGTGATTGATAATAATAAAAACATAAAAAAAAATATAAATAAATAAATAAATAAAAATTGAGCCACACAAGCCATGCAATCATGCAAGTCATACAAATCATGCTCAAAATTTCTAATGGACCAAGTGTGCCTAAGTGAACTAGATTAGCCTAATGAGTCTTAAGAGGCCTAGGGGTGTCCAAATGGGTCTAAGTAACCTACATGAGTTTAAATGAACTTAGATGGGCCTAAGGTGGTACTTAATGAGCCAAGTGTGTCTAAGTAGGCCAAGTGACCTAGGTTGGCCCAACGTGTCTTAATGGGCTTAGGTGGTTTAGGATAGTGTCTAAGTGACCTAAAGTGATTAGAACATTGTCTAAGTGACCTAAACATGCTTAAGTGTGCTATCCTAAAAGTGTACTTAAAGGCTATCCTAAAAAAGGAAGGAAAAACCTAAGTCTAAGTTAGGGCTGCTAAGAGTCACAATGGGGTTAGATAAATCCCTCACCTAAAGTCTTCAAGGTGGCTAAAAAAAAATATAAGTAGTATGAGTAGCAATAGGCCACCAAAGAACTATTATGGAGCATTGGAAGTGAACTTAATGACATGTGCTAAATGGGAAAAGCATGAAAAAAATGTTAATCTGAACTGGAAGAAACAAGTTAACAGAAAGCAGAAATGTGGTCTAATTGTAACTCAAACTTGTATTGATCTCTAAGCACTCACAATTGGAAACCAAATGAGGAAGTACTGGATTCGAACTGTAACTAAAGAGGCTTTGAAGGCCCTTAGATGCACCCACGTGTAAGGAAGAAGTCCTAGTTGAAGGATCCAAGGCTCTACCTACAAGGTCAAGGTGGTTCTAAAAAGAAAAGGGATGGACTTTAAAGGATCCTTAATAGAAGCGATCATACCCTCCAACGATACACAACCTTCTGCACGCCTTCGAAGAGACGAGGCGCTTCCATGCAAGGTGGTCATCACCTCCACACATGCACTATCTCGACATCCTAGGGGGTTTCCTATATGAAAGCTCTCGCAACTCTAAACACTTAGTAGTCGACTAAAGCGCATAGTGAGTGGTGTGGGTGCATTCAAAAAACCTATGAAGCTAAAGCAGAAAATGAAATATACTAGTCACACAAATATCCATGAAACCTAGCTTTAGGCTATACAGGTCTTCAAAGATCAGACTCCAATAAGCATCAGTATGTCCACCTCCTCTAGAATGCTCTCAAACATTGATATAACCCATTGCTAGACCATACTCCTAACCACTAGCTTGGTCAGAGAAACAAGTACACACAAGGCCTCGCACTTGCAAATGTAAGAACCGAAAGGAAAGAAATGACCGAAACTAAAAGGTTGGAGGTAAGAGGATAGGTGTGCAACCCACATAGACAAGCAACATGAAATCACATAGGAGAAGAGTAGTTATGCAACAAGCAGTCAAGCAGAACACAAATATATCACCCATGTCCACACACAAGCCATACGAGAACATGACAATCAAGATGAATGTAACAAAGATGGCATGCTCAAAGATGATCAAGATAATATACAAGCAAGAGAGTCAACATTAAGACAAACAAGATATACAACAATGTAAACATATATGTCAAAATGAGTAGAATAATCATGGCAAGAGCAAAATCAATATGCTAAGACAAGCAAGCGGATCAATAAATAACATCACCATGTCAATGTCGCAAGTGGATATAGCAATCAAGCATAGAAAATATTCGCCACATCAAAATCCTCAATGTGCTATGATCACTCAAGCATAGAAAAGCACAAGAAGAAGGTATCTATCAACTGACCAATCAAATGCCACATTTGCCTTAACTTAAGTTTAAGCTTGACCCTCAACTTTTTTAGTAGAGTTGCTATTTTGTGGACCCTGCATTTTTCACATGTGTTCCCACTCGATGACATGACTCATTTTTTTTTTTTTTCACCAAATAAATAAAAAAACAAGTCACACCATCGAGTGGGAACACACATGAAAAATACGGGATCCATACTATGGATATGAAATAATTCATTCTTCGAAGCCTTTCCAAGAAAGTGTTTAGCCTAAGATAGAAAAAAATTTGTATGAGAGGAAGATTTTATTTTATCATATCTTGGACACATATGTTTACTAGTCAACTATTAGATCTAAGATGTAAATATCGATTTTCATGGATATATGGATAACTCAATTTTATGGATATAATGGGATGTATAAAAAAATATGGATGAATATTTTGACATAAAATTATGATTCATTTTAATTTAAATGCATTCAATACTATCAAATATTTTTTTAATATTTATATTTTTTATATTTAATAAATATATAGATTATATAAAAAAAAAACTATTAAGAAAATTATGTTTTTATATTTTTGATAATAAATTAAATTAAATGTAAAAATAAAATAATTATAATGAATTTATTTAATAAAATATTCTTTAATGTTCTTTTATATATATATATATATATATTGGTGCATATTCATTATCAAGGAATAGATTTAGGTGGTGTTTGTTTTTTGACTAAATAGAAAAAGTCAAAGTATTTGACTTTTTCTATTAAGTTAAAAGTACCTTATTGATATTAATCAATATAATTAAACTGAATTTGTTATCAATAAGTTTAGTTTAGATATATTGGTTGATGTCAATGAGTCGATTTTTTCATCTTTGCTTGGATCTAAAGAAGTTACAATAGTGTGAATATGTGATAAAGTTATATGAAGTCAAGAATAGCCTTTAAGGGGTTAGGTATACTTGTACTAATATAACTTAATAACTTTGAAGTACAATGAACACATGCATGCATGCTCCTTGATATTATTTTGTTAATACATCACACCGGTATAGCCTTTAAGGGATAAGGTATACTTGGAGTAATGTAACTTAATAAATCTGAAGTAAAATAAACACATACATACATGCTTCTTGATATTATTTTGTTCATGGGTCACACCCAACCCCACTTATATGCATATGAGTGGGGTTGGGTGCCCATGCTGGTTGACCCGACCCGGCCCAATCTCTATTACTTTCTGTTCTCTTCGGCCTGAAAAACTTGATACAACATAAGAAAAATGACAGGTTTTCTGCATCAGAAATTCAAAGTGGGATTACACATTATTTTCATCTGTTTTTAGGCCCATAATTTTTTTCTTAGGCTATGGGGTTGAATTTTCTTTTCTTTTTTTGAGTGGTTAGGAGTTGGAATGAGGCATTTATTGAACAACAAACTTTCAATCAGTATCATGTAACCACTCTTTAACACAAGCACACATTTTCTTTGGACTCTTATTTGCACTATTAATTGCTATCAAGCCTAAATATCTGGACCTCAACATAATGAAAAGACCATCTTTTATGAATGTTAGATGAGGTCACTTAGCATTGTAGTTGTAAATTTTTAATGGGTCATATCAGAAATTGACTTGGCACCCACCACCAATTTCTTTTAATTATAAGTAGCTTTTAATTTTATATTATCATATGATTTTTTTTTTTTTTGACAAGTTACCTAGTTCAAATTAAAGGAGCACATATTAAAAAGATACATCCAAAACTATTTATTCTATTAAAATTAACATGTTACTATCAACTAGTATAATTAAATTGAACCTAATTATTCTATTAAGATTGGTTGTATACAACTTATTTGAACGTGGATCACTTGTTAAATATCATTTGAGATTATGACTAATTCTATTAAAAGTTTATTTGAGAGTGATTTTATAAAGTACTTCTAATTTTTTTAAAATTTTATTATTCAAGTGTTAAAAAGATTAAAAATATTTTCGAAAATTACTATAAAAAACACTTTAAAATTATAGCTTTTTCAATTTTATAGTGCTTTTTTTTTTTTTTTTTTTGTCAAAATGCAAGAAACACACATGTATGAATGGGGGATTGCAATGATTATAAGCTTTGTGACCATTAATTTGAAACCTAATAGAAAATAAAGGGTTTTTTCTTTTCCTTAAGGGGGTGTTTGGTACATGGGAATAGGGAGTGGGAATAGACATCTCATTCATTTTCTCCTTTATTCCTATGTTTGGATAAATATTAAGAAGGCGGAAATGGAATAAAAAATTATTTAGATAGAAATCAAATTCCACTTATAAGTCGGATTTGAATTCATCATAAGTAGGTGGTATTCTGATTCATTAAATCCATTTGATAATATAAAATAACCTAAATTTACTATTTTACCCTCTTATCTCATTCTTCAAACCCGATGCTTATCTTCTTTGCAAAGTTAGAGTCTCATTCATCATCTACTTCTCTGCAACAAGTGATTCTCCTAAATTGAAAAACCTTCCACGACATTTAAAAAAAAAAAAAATTCAATTTCTAATTTTTAGGGCTTTTGATGTTTATTTTGATTGCTGGATCTAAGATTCGTCATTGTTCACAACAATTAGGTTTTGAAAACTTCCTTCTACATTTTCGATCAGGTTTACCTTCTTCTCTCTTTTTTTTTTCTTTGTAAAATATAATTCTATAACTTTTTTTGCATGACAAATTATTTTAAATTTTGATTAAAAAAAACGAATATTTAAATTTTTTTAAGATTATAGATTTTATCGGATATGATACTTGTTGAAAATTAGAATGAAATTTGAATTCTTTTATTTCCTTTTTTGAAAATAGGAAAAATATTTGCTAGCTTTGAGAATTTAAATATTATAATATATATATATATATATTGGTAAAATATAATTTTATAACTACTTAAGCATGACAAAATTTTCAAATCTTTAATAAAAATAATAATTGAATATTTGTACATTAGGGCTATATGATTTTTTATGGTTAATTTTTTATTTATTAAGTATATATATATTTTTAGTCTTATTATTTAATAACGAAAAAACTCTCAAAATTTATTTATTTTTAAAATAAAAAAATATATATTTTAAATTATATGTAAGGATATTATTGTAAATTTATTTATTTTTCATTTCCATTCCTATTATTATCAAACATTATAATGGAAACAAATAATCATTCCAATATTGCATTCTTAAGTTCATCCAAATGTTAGAAATGGAATTATCAAATTCATTTCTTTTCACTAAGAAATAGGAATGGAAACAAAATATTCATTTTCATTCCTTATTCCGACGTATCAAACACCCCCTAAAGGGTAGGTGATTAATTCCTTTACCAAAAGAATACAAAACCATTAAACGCAAAGGGCAGAGAAATGGGACTTGTAAATTTTAGGTTCAAAATATTTAATTTAGGAAAATATATTTGGTTGGAGCATAGATTGTTTCACCATTTTCTTTTGTCTTTTTCATTCACTCGTCTCGGATAGTTTTTCCCCCTTTGTTGCACTTTTGTTTTTTCTTTCATTTTTTATTTGGTCCAAATCAAAGACTGTTCGATTGGTTGGCTCCACTTTGATAACGACAAATCCGACGACGAAAATTGATTAATGATCCGATATAACTCATACGGTCCCACACAAGCGGACACCCATATTGCACGGGGTCCATTACCCATGTGGGCATTCAATGGCCTACTTGCTTTGCAACTGCAATTGTTCAAACATGCTCTCACGTGAGAAAGAAAATATGTACCATATATATATATATATATATATATATATATTTTTTTTTTTATCAAAATATCCATAATTTAAAGATATTAATGTCATCATACTTTACAAATATTATATAGAATTTCAAATTATAATTAACAAGAAGCCTAAATTTTGTTTTTTTATATACACAAGTCTTATTGTAATATCAAAATATGCTTCTTTTTATATTTATTGAAAATGTATCATCAATAAGAGTACATAATATACACATTTTTAATTCCTATTATTCATTTGTAATTTTATATTATAATCCATTCAATTATACCCTTATTCAACTGCTTAGATTTTTATTTTGTGATATGAGTCATTAGAAAATCGAATTTAGTATATGTATTATTAATTTTTTTTTTTTATGGTTGATCAAAATTTCAAGCAAAATTGTGACACTTTTTTGTTGTTCCATTAAAATTTATTTCAATTATAATTCTATAGTTTCAACCTTTAACCCAATTAATTCTCCAACAGCCACCAACTGTCTCTAATAATCCAAGATCAAAAGGTCGCCACTCGCCAGCGACACCCATATCCAACAAGGCCCATGACCCATGTGGGCATTTAATGGCACACTAGCATTGCAACTGCTATTCCGCCTTTTCAAACATGCACCCAAATTAATTCTCCAACCCCAACCAACTCTCTCTCTCTCTCTCTTTCCTTCTTTCTTGTGCATGAAGCCCCATTCATGACAGCATTGATGAGTGGTTGTTTGGTGAAAGCTCAATCACTGATTCACGAATTATCATAGTATTAGCTCTGTATATGGGCTTTCAGTAGGACTTCATCTCCTGTCTTCCACAGTTGTATACTTCAGTGTTGTTGTTTCTTTGGACATGGGGAGGGGGATAGAGATGGCCAGTGGTGGCAGTGACGGTGTGGAAGTGGAGGATGGGTGGTCTAGAGGCAGAGCTCATGAAGGAGGAACTTACTTGGTGTGGGAGGATCTCACTGTGGTGCTGCCGAACTTCGGGAAGGGACCCACTAAGCGGTTGCTTCAGGGGCTAACTGGCTATGCTGAGCCTGGTAGGATCATGGCCATTATGGGTCCTTCTGGCTCTGGGAAATCCACTCTTCTTGACTCTCTAGCAGGTTTGGAATTATCTCCCTTATTGTTTGGTTGCCAAGAAAGGTTTTTCTTGGGTTTTGTTTTCAAATGGAATGGCATATCCCTGCACCCTACATCACAGCAAATTGTTTGGGTGCGTGGTCAAGGGCACTTGTTTTGGCCTTTTTAGAAAATACAGTAGCTTCTTTTTTAGTCTTGGTGAAATTGAGGTGACCATTTTTTCCTTTCCTTTCCTTTTCCAGGAAAATCGAATTCTTTCCTTTTGGTTATTGAGAGCTGATAAATCAGGAAGGAAAATTTTCTTGAACCAGAAAAATCTAGGGTCTTTCGTTACCCTAGGAATACCATTCCTCAATTATGATCAACTGAGAAAATTCTCTTACCAGGTTAATAGAAAAAGGTGTTTATGTTGTTACTATTTTAGTATCACCTAACATTTTTTCTAAGACAACTTACAAATTTTTTTGAGGCCTGTCTCTAATTTGTCCCCCTAAAAGACGAAACAGATGTTGCTAGTTGTGTGGGTGTGTCTGCTTTTAGATTTGTACATCAAATTAGTCTTGATTGGCAGATATGGATTCTTGTAAGTTGTAATTGACTTAAAATACTTGGATTAATTCAAGGGTTTATTGATGTTTGAATCTTCTCACAGGTAGACTCTCAAGAAATGTGATAATGACTGGAAATGTTCTTCTTAATGGGAGGAAGAGGAGGCTAGACTGTGGATTCGTTGTAAGTGTGATTGTGTATTCTTGCAAATCAAGTCTTTCCAGTTCCTAAAAAGTTTCAGATAAGATTAAAAAATAAAATAAAATCGTGGAGAAGGGGTAATCTACAAAAGTTTCCGGAGAGGTTTCTCCTAGATACCGACTTTCCCACCGCGGGAACATGTCCAATTTGTAAGCATCCACACCCCCACATCAAATTGAGTAATCTAATAAATATCAGCTATATAGGACAAGCAATCAAATGACCGTCATGTGATCAGACTGAACTTTAAGAAGCGAGGCCACCGATCATTTGGCTTTTTCTTTCAGCAATTACTGCTTCCTCTAGTATAAGATGACCCATGAATGGCTGTGAAAATTGCTAAGTAGGCTAATATGAACAGAATTTTATGAGTCTGAATCAGGCAACTAGAAATTAGAACAGGACAGTTTCAAACTTGGTTTTGCATTACTTCTAATCCTGAAAGAGGACTGAAAAGAGAGTACTAATTTCTCAGTCTTGAAGTTTAAACAAAATGTGAAAAAGTCATTGTAAAAACTTGCGCGAT
Source organism: Vitis rotundifolia (assembly GCA_030254885.1). Taxonomy (NCBI): domain Eukaryota; kingdom Viridiplantae; phylum Streptophyta; class Magnoliopsida; order Vitales; family Vitaceae; genus Vitis; species Vitis rotundifolia. The sequence continues at coordinate 12,347,721 of CM058156.1, forward strand.
ATTTGTGAAATGGCCATGTCTTCGCTTCTCCTTTTCTCTTCTAGTTCTGCAAGTAGTGTGAACTTTTTTCTTGTTGCCATTGTTGTTGTTTTGAGATATCAGGCTTATGTGACCCAAGAAGATGTAATGCTGGGAACGCTCACGGTTAGGGAAACCATAACATACTCAGCACATTTGAGGCTTCCAACTAGCATGACCAAAGAAGAGATTAATGGGATTGTAGATGGAACAATCATGGAAATGGGTCTACAAGATTGCTCTGATAGACTGATTGGAAACTGGCATTTAAGAGGTATAAGTGGTGGAGAGAAGAAGAGATTGAGCATTGCCCTTGAAATTCTTACGCGTCCCCGTCTTTTGTTTCTTGATGAACCTACAAGTGGCCTAGACAGTGCCTCAGCTTTCTTTGTTATACAAACACTTAGAAATGTTGCTCGCGATGGAAGAACTATTATCTCCTCAATTCACCAACCAAGTAGTGAAGTTTTCGACCTCTTTGATGACCTTTTCTTACTCTCTGGTGGTGAAACAATCTACTTTGGAGAAGCAAAAATCGCTTTAGAGGTATGCAAACATCATTATCAACTTGAAATCATCAAAGTTTTGATAACAAATATAAAGCTTGGCACATCTTTCTAATGTTTGTAATATATAGTTTTAAGACTTTTTTATAAAGATTTCTATGTTGTATCAGTCTGATTTTAATCTAATTTTTGGTTTTGAATTTTTACAGTTCTTTGCCGAAGCGGGCTTTCCATGCCCAAGCAGAAGAAGTCCTTCTGATCACTTTCTTCGTTGTATCAATTCAGACTTCGACATTGTAACAGCCACTCTCAAAGGATCTCAAAGACTTCGTGTATGTCTTATTTTTTTACCAGATATACCATGCTAATTTTCAGTTTTCTTTGTTTTGTACAAGGTTACATTTTCAGTCATTTGTTCATGTTGTCTTGTATTTGAAGAACAGTACTTTAGAGACCAAACACCCTGCGTTCTGAATATTTTGCTAGAAAACAAGTAATACAACAAATTTTTTTCAACTGTTTACCTGCTGGTTATCAGAGAACAGAGCCAAATGAGGGCTTCAGATCCTTTTCCAACAGGGTTCATGGGTCATCAATTTTCTCATCAACCAAACTTCACTCCCAAAGATTAAGAAAAAAAGAAAAAAAAAACACCTTCATTTATGCATGTCAAAAATGTGTTTAGTAGTAATGCATGCCTTACTAAAGACAGCATAGTTTCTACCTTTCAAACCCTAAGTTTACAATCTTTTATTTTATTTGGTATGTTGAACATGATTCTTACTAATTTCCGGGTTTTTATAGGAAAGCCAACAATCATCAAATTCTGTCATGGAATTGGCAACAGCAGAGATTAAAGCAATTCTTGCAGATAAGTACAGGGGCTCAAAGTATCAAAGACGGGCAAGAGAAAGGATTCGGGAAATATCAACTTCTGTAAGCATTTGAATCTTATTCTATTCTGTTTGCATTTCTTAAGCATGTTCACTTGATGCCTAATGTAATACAACTATAGATCGCTAACACTTCATAGAACTATAAGCTCCTAAACCAGTGACCCATATTTTGCTTAACATTCAGATGTGTATCATTCAAGAAAAAACATTCTTATTAATGTGTCATGAAAATGGTTTATGAACGAGTTCATGAATTGCAGGAAGGACTTGTGCCTGGATCACAAAGTGGGAGCCAAGCGAGTTGGTGGAAGCAACTTGTCACATTGACACGGCGATCTTTTCTGAACATGTCTAGGGACGTTGGATATTACTGGCTGAGGTTAATGATCTACATAGTAGTGTCAATTTGTGTGGGTACTATCTATTTTGATGTTGGCACTAGCTATACTGCAATCTTGGCTCGGTGTGCTTGTGGTGGATTCATATCAGGCTTCATGACCTTCATGTCCATTGGAGCCTTCCCGTCCTTTGTCGAAGAAATGAAGGTACACAATCTTATTAAAAAAATACTCATACATGTGTCGGTAGAAGCTTTAATGCAAACAATGTTAGTTTAAAAACAGAAAGATAAAACAACACACCCAAAGGTACATAAGTTTTTAATGTGATTCAATCTAATATGCGTGAGAGAATCATTCCACTATAAATAGAGAATATTATTGAGAACAAAAATCAGATGCAATTATTGGGTTTCTAAAACATTTCATGTTTTCCTACTTGTATCTACATCCTCAATCACAAGCCCCTCACTCCATTAGTTATCAACTATTATTTCTTGCATTTTTATCCACCTCATATAGTTTATTGTAACTTTTGAAGGGATGAAATCAATAAGTTAAGGTTTTGATTCATGTTTCTTTTTTGTTACAGGTCTTCTATAGAGAAAGGCTCAATGGGCATTATGGGGTTGCTGTGTTTATACTATCAAACTTCTTGTCTTCATTCCCATACTTGGTGGCAATTGCAGTGGCTACAGGGACTATTACATTTTACATGGTGAAGTTTCGGTCTGAATTTTCTCATTATGTGTTCTTCTGCCTCAATCTTTTTAGCTGCATTGCTGTTGTTGAGAGCTGCATGATGGTTGTGGCTTCATTAGTCCCAAATTTCTTGATGGGAATCATAACTGGGGCTGGACTTATTGTAAGTGGAAACACTGAACTCCTTAATGAGTTTCATATTTTTCATTTTCAGGATCAGTCCTTTAGATATGTTAACATCATTTTTGGCTGTCAATGCAGGGAATCATGATGATGACTTCAGGATTCTTCCGTTTGCTGTCTGATCTTCCCAAGCCTTTTTGGCGCTATCCTGTTTCATATATCAGTTATGGGGCATGGGGACTACAGGTAACTCCATGGAAAAATATGAGGGGGTTAGAAACTTTTATCAAAAAACAGTTTTTGATGATAGATTTCCTGTTTTCATAACAAGTTCTTAAAAAATTGCTTACCATCTGTTCTAGTATGGAAAAATGTCATTCTCTAGAAACATTTTCCATAGAAGCAACAAAAAATGGTAGGAAAAGCCATGTCTCCATGAGAAATAAGTACTCAAAAAATTATTTTCTATAAAAAAATTACCTAACGAGCCTTCGAGTCTTGGAAACAGTTCCTAAATAGACTTTTATATCTTTAACCATGGAAGAAAATCAGAAACATCTTCCATTGAAACAACCAAAAATGGTAGGGGAAGCCATGTAGCCCTGGAAAAAGAAGTGCTCATATATCTTGAACTGACTGCCGTGGTAATGTGAAATGCAGGGAGCATACAAGAATGACTTGATTGGGCTGGAGTTTGATCCTCTTATATCCGGTGACCCCAAACTGAAGGGTTCAGAAATCATCACAAACATGCTCGGAATTCCACTGGATCATTCCAAGTGGTGGGACTTGACTGCTTTATTTATCATTCTCATATCTTACAGACTCATCTTCTTCCTCATCCTCAAGTTCAAGGAAAGGGCCTGGCCATACTTTCGGACACTTTGCGCCAACAGAACTCTGCAGCAACTCAATCGCAGGCCTTCATTCCATACCAAGCCTTCATTTCCTTCAAAAAGACACCAGGCCCTCCATTCACTGTCTTCTCAAGAGGGTCTCAGCTCCCCAATCGCCTAGTGTGACATATCTGTACTTTACAAGCTATAACCGTTATATGGCGGTTTGTTTGTATTGATTTGTTTATGAGCTTACTATTTATTGCTTGTAGAAAGATAATCTTTCTTGTAAACCCCATAAATCTCCCTGTTATTACACCATAAATCACAGCCCCTGGGGTACTGGGGGGTGTTGTGCCAAAGAAAATATGGTGATCAAAACTCCCAGCCTGTGACCAAAATAGAACAAAGATACAAAGTTGATTACTTCTATATAAGAGACACGTGTTGATGTGTGTATTCTTGCTTGATGAAAAAGATGGATCTGTATCTTATAGGAGGACATGACAGAACTGAAAATAAAGTAATTTTTAGGTCGAGGCCCGATCATTGCACTCTATACTCTATATAAAGGATCTATTATGGCTATAGTTTTGATTTGATACCTATTAAAAAGAATCAACAACCAATTAGTGTTAAATGTGTAGTATGGGTTCATTATTTTACACCCAAATCTTCTTTCTTTATACCTTAGACACTATCGATGTTATTAATTTATACTTTAATCCTATTATTTTGTATCTTGGTTCTATTTATTAAATTGTATCATGATCAATAAGTTTGTACCCTTGTTCAATAATCTAAGTTTCATCCTATATTTTGAATGATCCAAATTTGAACTTTGCAAGATTGATACTAATTTGATACCTTATATTTTTCCGAACTTAAATAATGGAACAAGTTTTGGTTTGTGGTTAGGGGCTGATCATGTAGATGTAAGGATTAGTTACGTTTTTTTTAATAAAAAAATATAATAATTATGTCAAAGTTTAATTCAAATGTTTGCATTGCATGGTATCATTTCTTTTAGTGAATTTAGGTTGAATTGGACTCAAAAACTACCTTTTCGGTGTATAAATATGATAGTCACCAGGTAAAACTTTTGGTTTTATAATATATGTCCATGTGACTTTACAATGAGTTAATGCACCATTATTTACTCTGGAAGAACTAAGTTGGTTTTGCAAGATTCTTTTCGATCTAGTATAGTGTAAAGTATCATTTGCATGGAATCAAATACTGATAGTAACATAGTGTAAGATCTTTTGGAGCCTATAATTAAGTTTTTATTTTCATTACCTCATATAGTATTATCGTTTGTTATGAATGTTGTGTAATTAATGAGACAAGAATTTCCTTAAAATGACAAGTCATAAAATATATCATAAAAATCTCACCCTTACAGAATTGAAGAAATTTTATTATAGAGGAAGAGTTAAAATCAACAAAAAAGTATTAGTGATTAATGATGACTCAGCTTAATAATTATGTAAAAGTAATGACAATATATATAATATAAGAGAGAATTTAAAGTTATATATCGCTTAAACCTCTCATGCATTTGATTTCATAAGTGTAGTAATTACATGAAATAATTAAAAACTATTTCATAATCGAACTAATTGTAATGATGAATAGATGATTTCTATTCAAATATTATTATAATTTAAATTAATTTGCAAAAAGTAATTCATGGATCAAAATTTCAAGGGAATGTATCATGATCTAAAACATCTTGCAATTTGTCCATAACTCAAATTTTTTTAATTAAAACATTACACATCTATCTAAAAATATATATGTAATGATATAATAAAATATATTTAAAATAATAATTAAACTTATTGTAATTTTAAAATTATCCTTAAATAATGAAATTATTACATTAATAAGAATACTATATATGACAACATGTAATAATATATAACTAAAAAATTTTCCAACATGGCAAAACATATGTTACAAGAAAATTGACTTATAAAATCAAATTGTTAATTATACGATCACTAAGTCATATTTTACATATGTTCAAAAAAGAACATTTTGTAATCAGGATTTTAAAAGTTGTCTTTAGAAAATTCAATTATAAATCAAATATGAGCTTTATACATATTTGTATAAGTTTTTGTATATATCAAAATAAAATCTTTATTTTAATCAAACATGAAATTAAAATATGCATGCTAGAATCAAATTTTTTTTCTTACATTCATGTCATAAAATCAAAATAATATTATTTTATCAATTTGAAATCTCTAAAAATTATAAATATTTGTGTACAAAATTTTATGAAATGTCGCATATATTTTCTAAAATATACTAAAAACAATATATATTTTCAATATTACAATATTCAAAATAAAATATTTACATATTAGAAAAAATATAATCAAAATTCAAATAAGGAAAAATAAATATATTAATATGTATCCAAAAAAAAACTAGATTTTGTTTTTCAAATATAATCCAATCGACTCAACTTTTAATAAAAATAATTTTTCTTCTCAATGAATGATTATTTCATTATTTTCATCTATAGAAAATTCATAAATTAATAAAAAATAAAATTTAAATAACAAATATATAACAAATGACATGCAAAAATCACAAATATAAATACATTTATCTCATAATGATAATGTGTATGAGGTTTTTATTTATTTTTTTCAAATTGTATGAAATAAAAATTTTAGGGATAAGCCACCTACCCAAAACCAAAATTCCAACCATTAACTTTGAATTATGACTCCTTTAATGTTGTTCAGGTGAAATAAAATATCCTCATAAGGTTTCAAGCCAAACGGAATACGTTTGATCGGTCAGAAGTCCCATGGTACGTGGCCTGTTGTCTTTTTCTTGGTTCCTCCGTTGACCTCTTCTTCCTCTTTCTTTTTCTTCTATTTCATTTTTTTGTTATCTCCCCCCTTCCACACTTTCATGCCACCTCTTTCTTTCCTTTTTGTTTTTAATTTTTTCCTTTTTCTTATTCCTTTTGCCGGTAGCGGCTTTCCTTCTTTTTATTTCTTTATTTTTAATCTTTAATTTTTCTTTGCTATTATTATTATTATTATTATTATTTTACAACTTCATCATATTAATTGTTTTTATACACATCCCCGAACATATTTAATTCCCAAAATGTTATTTTTATCATAGTATACATTTTTTAAAATTAAATTTTCTATTTCTCCATAAAATATAACTTCTAATAATACTAAATCACATATTTACATTTTTTTAACTTAATTAAATCTCAAAAACCAAAATTATTAATTCCAATAGTAGGTAAGACTTCCTAACTATGTAAGAAATTCTCCATAAAACATGAGACAAATTCAAACCCCCCCAACTTTGAGATTTTCTTGAAAATATAGTAGGTAGTGGGAATTAAACTCATAACCTTAAGTTTTTCAGTAATTAATTATCTTAACACCAGTTTATATTAGAAGTTTGATACTATTTTGTCTTGAAATAGATTCATGTAATACCTCCATCAATCACTTTTTTGGCTCTGCACTTAGATAATAGATTAATTTTTATATTATATATGTGTGGGTATATGATTTGTTTGGCTGTCGGAATTTTGGGTTTAACATTAATATTTATTAATAAATCCAATAAATCTAAGTAGTGTGATGTGTGATGCTTTGATAGAAGTTATTAATTTTAAGAGTAGGTAAGGAATGTTTTCTTTAATTCTTTTCTTTTTTCTTTTTAAATATTAAAAAAAGTAGGAATAGAAGATTGGATAATGACTTATTTTGAAGAGAAAGACTTGAAATTTCTTGTATTTTTAGATGGTTTAATGCATATGACAATAAAATCTAAGGATATTCTCTCTCTCTCTCTCTCTCTCCTTTTTCTTTATATATATAATTATAATTTTTAGATTGGTTAATTTCCTCTCATTCATATTGTGTTAAGAGAAGTAATCATTTTCTTACCATAAGTTTGTAAAAGAAAAAAAAAAAAGAAAAAAAAAATTCAATAAAGTAACCTGAAAACAAAAATTTAAGTAATAAAATTAATGCATCTGAGGAGTCACTATACATTGTGGGGGCTGACAATAGCTTTGTTGTTACCTGTAACTTTCATTGATATGATGTATCATTAATACTTATGTTACATGTAGTACATTGTAGTGGGTCTTAGAACAACTGTGTTGTTGCCTGTAACTCTCATTGATATGGTCAGTCATAAACATTTATGTCATCAGGTCCTATACATTCCAAAATACATTTAAATGATACTGATACATAACATACATAACCCATTTTTTTCCTTCAAGTTGCAAACAATATTCATTTCCTGGTTATATATATAGGATTTCTTCCTTAGTATTTGTCATTAATTTATTGATCTTTTGTCTCATATTGATCATGCATTAGCTTTACTAAGGTTTGATGAAGGACTTATCCACATCCTTTAGTCGAGGAGTCTCAGTGGCTTTAGCCAACAATAAGATGGAGAAAACTCTTTTGGCAAGAGCCTCCAAGTTTAAGATTTTTCAAAATTTTGTAATTTTTTTTTATTAGAGGTTAAGGGATTGATTGTTGTTCACCGAACATAGTTCAGACATTCTTATCAAAACTTTGTAACTATTATGTCTTTCTTTTGTCTCTATTATTTTTATTTTACTTTTATAATTATTTTTCTTTTTATTCATAGCTAGTAACAATTGGTATGAGAGCCAGGTTCTATCCAAGATTGTTTTGTTATTCAGATTATTTGCTAAAAAAAGAATGGAAGAGGTTTCGTCAATTAAGACTACGATTGCTAATCTAAAATTTGTGGTAAGTTTTTTTATTGGACTAACAATCTTTAGACATGTACTTATATTCATTTATGTTTTGATAAAGCTAAAGAAATATTTTATCATGAAGTGGACATATGCAAAAATCTTATGATTGGAGAACATGTAATTAACAAAGAATCTGAAATATGGGCTTTAATTGAAGGAAAAACTTTTCACTTCCAATATCAATAAGGTATTTCTATCAATGTCATGCATGCCCTTGATAAAATAACAATAGATTAATTTGTTGAATTTGGATGAGAATATCGAAGATGAGAATATGAATTTATTATTATTACTAATTATTTTCCTGATAATTATTATTAACATCTCATCACCACTTTATTGTAAGGATAAGTTAGCTTTTGATGTTGTGCAAATTACTTGGCTAAACTTTAAAAGCATGAGGAAAGATTAAAGGTTCATAAGACTACATTAACATTGAAAAGCTGATCTCAAAGTCCTAAACTTGAAAGAAAAAAAAAAAAAGCAACTCTCAATATAAGGCAAACTTATGAAAGATGAACGTGTTTTTTTTTTTTTTTTGTTATGAAAAAGGATGTTCAAAGAAGGATTGTCCTAACCTGCAAAACAATAAAAGAAAAATGGTCTTCAATGCTTCTATAACCAAATATGGATATGATGACTCAAGCTTTATTTTGGCTAGCTTGTCTTCAATATGCAATTTAGATGCCTAGATGCACTTATCATGTGTCCCTACAAGTGGTTTTCTAGCTTTGGAGAACTATATGGTGGAGTTGTTTTTGTGGACAATAATAATGCTTGCATAAAATTACTATTTGAAGAAACTGGACAATGATTTGGCATGATTGGCACCTTACTTGCTTCTCATTTCTAGCTTCATAAGACTTGATCTCCCAACATAATTGTAGAACATGAGTGCATGTTGTGAGTTCCTTATTTTAATGTAGTAAATAACTTGATGTATGCTATAGTGTCTATGAGGTGTTTAATTTCACAAGATGTTGGTTTGGTAATCATGCATATGCACAATCTTAGTAAAGGATATTGAGAAGTTGTGAAATGGATTTTTTGATACATTTTACGTACTTTGATGTTAGTTTTGTTTTTCTAAAGGGTGATGATCTTAGAAAATGTGTAGATGGTAATGTTGATTCTAATTATGTAGGTGACTTGGATAAGTGCTAGTCAAACTACAAATTATGTATTTACAAATTATAAATACAAAGTCCATGGTGTTGTTTGAGGCTATCCATGAGGTAATTTATTTACATGCACTACTTGGAGGCCTTGGAGTTGCTCAAAAGCATATTAGTGTATATGCGATAATCAGAGTGCTATTCATTTGACTGAAAACTAAGTTTATCATACACATATGAAGCATGAACATCAATATTTGGTTTAACTTTATGCATGAAATTATTAATGAAGGAAATATTGGTGTTTAGAAAATTGAGATTGTTAGTAATCTTATAAATATGATGTCCCCAAGGTCGTGACAATAATAAAATTCAACCATTGTTTGGATTTGATTAATATCTTATGTGTTTGAACACTTTAGGTGTATGGAGTTTGGAGACTCATTTGGAGGAGGCGAGGTTAGTTCACTTGTTAGAAAATATTTGAGTTCTAGAAATTGGTTGTAAATGATTAATTTGGCCAAAGTGGAGATTTGTTGGTTTTGGTTTAATTAATATATATATATATATTTTTATTGACTCTTTTTCCTGTGGTATTAATTTTGCTAAAGCTTAGAAGGCTTATAAATTAATGAGTTCACATCCATTAGCCCAAACATCTCAATGGTTTTAGTCAACATTGAGATGTTTTAGTCAACATTAAGTTGGAGAAAACTCTTTGACAAGAAAGAGCCTCAAGTTACATACTCTTCATATTTTTGTGATTTTTTTTTTATATTTGAAGTTAATACATTGATTGTCGTCACTTGGGGAGGTAGGTAACATTCTCATCGAATCTCATGACTATCATGTCTCTCTTATTTTTGTTTTACTTTTTATTATTCAAAGCTAATTTATTTTTTTATTTTATTATATATATTTGGTACTATATATGAGTCCTATGAATGTGTTGTAGCCATAAAATTGCAAAGAACGTTATGTAGAAAATATGAAGAATGTCATAACATTACAATTTTCTTTATTGCTCAATCAACATATAGATAATATCGAAGAAAAAAAAAACAAAAAAGGAAAAAAAAAAGGGGGTCTATAGAAGGTCGTAGCAATAAATTAGATAAACAAAGAACCAAAGAAGTATAAATGCATGCAAAAGAAGTTAGCATTAATTCTTTGAAAAGGAAATTACATATGACTGGTTGGTATATCATATTTCATTATCTAGGATTATAATCTAATGAGCTCGATATATATTATTAACCTATAATTACACAAAAACCTTTTTATGTCAAATTTAATATGATATCAGAGTTTTGTTTTAGTCTTATAAATGATATCGTTTAGCCTATATATTCCTCTTGTTAGAAAATATGATATATATATTTTTTTTTACTTTTTTACATTCAAAGCTAGTTTATTTTGTATTTTTGTTATATATGTTTGGTAATCACAATCATAAAGCCCTAAAGAATGTCAGATATGTGACATTTTAATTTCCTTTATCACTCAATTGATATATAAATAATAAGAAAAAAAATAAATAAATAAAACAAAATAAAGGTCTATAGAAGAAGGTCGTACTGGATAAGCATGGAGTAAAAAAAGTATGGGTACATATAAAAGAAGTCACTAGTTGGTATATCATATTTCATTATCATGGATTATAATCTAATAAGCTCAATATATATTATTAATCTATAATTACAAAATAAACTCTTTATGTCAAATGTAATATAATATCATAGTTTAACTTGTATTAAAAAAAATAAAATAGAAAAAAGAAAAAAAGAAAAAAAAATGATTCACATGTTTTTCCAAATACGATATAACCCAAAAACAATTTATCTCATCTAATATTGTACTTTGTCGGTGGGAAACCAGTGGTAGGTTTGAATGTATAGCAGCTCGTGACCTTGCTATGCTATGTCTGGCCTTGGACAAAGACTTTTCAGTGGATCAACTAACGCTCAATGTGCATGAACATGTTCAAATTAAATACCATCCATATCCATATATTGATTTGACTACTTTTCAGCAATATTTAACTATACACGTATAAAGGGTGCCTTAAAGATAAGATGGTTTAGACATTGACCACATGTATAGATATAAATTCTGGCTTATCTTCTTTCACTTTGCAGCAGAATATCCTTTGCAGGAGAATGGAGATAGAAGTGGAAGGTGACAATGGTGGTGGTGGAGGTGGTGTTGGTGGTAATGGAGGAGGTGATCATGATCACCGGAGGTTGGTGGCTTACTTGGTTTGGGAAGATTTAACAGTGGTGGTGCCAAGCTTTCGGGGTGGAGCCACCAGGAGGCTGCTGCATGGAGTTACTGGGTATGCTGAGCCTGGTAGGATCATGGCTGTTATGGGTCCATCTGGATCCGGAAAGTCTACTCTTCTTGATTCTTTAGCGGGTTTGTTCTCTTTTTCTTCTTCTGTGCAATCATATATACAATAGCATCTTCTATAATTTTTTTATTTTTTTTATTTTCACATATTCTCTAGTATTGACCAATTTGTTTGATTAGAGACATGTAAAAAAGTTAAATGCTCTTTTCTATTTCTATACAAGAAATAATATTTAAATTATTATAAAAGAGATTAGAGTAATTCTTGGGGTTTAATTCGGAGTTAGTGTTAAGATAAGAATTCAACAAATTTTTAAGAAAATTTTCTATGTATATATATAATTACAAGAAGGATGTTTGAAATAAAATTAAAGGAACAATAAAAGATTTCTCTTCTCTACATGTCACAGGTAGACTACCAAGAAATGTTATCATGACAGGAAGTGTTCGTATTAATGGGCAAAGGAGGCTGCATGGTGGTATTGTAAGTAACCCTGAACATTTTATCAATTAGAATTTTGAATCTAAATTGACACAGATTTTGGAATTTCATGTTGGCATGAAGTTAGAAATTATACAAAATAATAGGTATGGTAATTAATGCCATATTATTACACTAACAGTACCTAACCTAATTGCGTTAATGAACTCATAAAGTTCATGTCTTTTGTAAAATGATGTCATAAATCATATAAGTAATTTTTGTAAAAGAAGAATGGAATGATTATTTTTTATAGATATTTAGGATTTATTTGATAATATTTTTAAAAAAGTTATCAAAATTTTTTTTTTGAGGGCAATTCTTATAAATAATTCTCAATTATTTTTATGATGAAAATTTTATTTAAAACCCAAATATAAAAAATAAATTTTTTAACTTATTCTTGATTAAAATATTATATACTCATATATAAAATAATTTTTTTTATAAAATATTATTTATATTTTCAATTATCTCTCAAAATGCTCTAAGCTAATGTTTGAAAGATTGTTGGTACATATAATATGTTTCTACAACAAATTGGTTTTCAGATGATCCTTTGCTTCAAAGTCATTAGGTATTCCTAATTGCAGTAATTATATTAGGGTGTGAGATATATGGTAGTTTAATTTTCCAAAATTTGGCATTAAAAAAAAAAGAAAAAAAAGCTAAAAGAAATGGAAAGGAAGAGAAAAGTTGGGCTGCAATGCACCCCATGATTCAATATGCCAACGTTGACCTAATTCAATATCAAGTTAAAGTAGTACACTCACAAAAAATAATAAAATAAAATAAAACAAACATCATTTTCAGCATTAAATTAAATGCTGAAAACTAGTTAGGAATTTATGTTCAGGGAACGCCCACGTATCCAATTCCTAGTCCACAAAATTGGATATTTCCTAAATCCTTCTAGAGGGTTTTGTGTTTGGTGTTTTTTCAAATTAAATTCAAAACATAATATTTAAAAATAGTTTGATAAAGAAAATAATTGGAATTTTTTTCAAAAAATCATCTTGGGATTTTGGAAAACTTTATGCCAGAAAATGGGTATCTTAAGTTTTCTTGGATTTTAAAAAATTATCTTATTTAGAAAATACATCGGATTCTTCAATTATACCCTTTGTTCTATTTTGACCTCCTCAATTACGTAAATGACTCATTTTCTACATTAGCCTTTTATCCACTTAATCATATTTTATTTTTCCCTTTTTCTCCTTTTTTATTAATGACAAATGTCTTTGTTATTGATATGATATTAGTAGTTAAGGGTAATTAGTAGTGAAATCAAGGCTAATTCAATCTTAAGTATATTCCTAAGAGGAGGAGAGGGAAAGGGAGAAGGTGAATTGAGTGTTGATTAAATTTTAATTTTGCAAAAAATTTAATGCAGTTGATGAGCCTTGATGTCACCAATAAATATTAAGACAAAGAAAGAGAATATATATAGGTAGAAAGAGATGTGAACAAAGCTTTTGTAGGAGTTTAATAATGGCCGTTGTCTACTTTCTTATACTTCTTCCCAAACATGAGGCGACTCTACTAAATCTATAACATTTTAACCAAAACCCTTGAATTCTTCTGACTTTTAGATTAAAGGTTGCAATAGGCATTTACACGTTTCTAAGTGATCCCTCGTGCTTAATCTAATCTTCCTCTCTCAAGGTACACCAAAGGAGTTTTCTCATTAAGATTGTAACCACTAGCTTGGGATTAATTAGAATGATAAAGGGGTAGTTAGGATCAAAAGATGCATTAAATGAATTTCACAAGTTTGAGAGTAAATGTACTCAAAAAATTAAAATAAATCTCTTTTCTAAATAATATAAATGATTTTTAGTGGTTGGTAAGATTATAAATGAATTCCTAAAGCTTTAAATAGGAATTTTAAGTTAAAAGTAATAGTTAGATAGTAGTTAAAGTTACATTGGTTGACGTGATAGATTGTTAAAATTGTAACCACTAGCTTGGGATTAAGAATGATAAAGGAGTAGCTAGGATCAAAAGGTGCATTAAATGAATTTTACAATTTTGAAAGTAAATGCACTCAAAAAATTTAAAATGATCTCTTTTCTAAATAATATAAATAATTTTTAGTGGTTGGTAAGATTGGAAATGAATTCCCAAAGCTTTAAATATGAATTTTAAGCAAAAAATAGTAGTTAGATACAGGTAATAATTACATTGGTTGACAATTGATTATTCAACTAGTTATTAAAGATTGTAGGTGATCGTTGAGAGATTGCAGATTGATTAGTTGCATTACTGGTAGATTAGTACCTCAAATAGTCAAGTCTTGCCTCAATCGCTTAGTGACTATTAGCTATTACCAACCACAAGCCATCCTCGCTCTTGGTCAATTGAGGCCCTTGAATTTTCTTATTTTGAAAATTTTCAATTTTTGAGCTTCAAATCAAGAACGACCAACTACTTTTGATTTTTATATGATTTTTGATAACCATTTGAGCTTTAATCGTGATAGATGATAGGTTATTTTTGGTCAATCCACAATTTATCTAATTTTAAAATTTTAAGATACCTTACAATCGAAGTGGATAAGAATTTTCTAAAAATTGTAAGACAGTGATTTTGAAAACATGCACATAATCACAACTTAGTGCATCTTGATCTATTAATGAAAAACAAATATAACTTAAGCTTTCTTGGTGCATGCTCTTTCATCCTTAATTCAAAATTTTATTTTATTTTATTTTATCTTCTGAACTGTGATTTTTTAACCTTATGCCTTGCTCAAAACAACCTAAACACTTGATTAAATTATTAACCTCAATTTGTTTGGAGATCATAAAAATTTATGGTGTGAAACATTGAGCTAACATTAGTGTATTTTGCCTATTCTTTCCAAGAACCTATTAAGTCAAATCACTAACATGATCCTCTAATTTTAATGTTCTCCTAAATTAGCTCATGATAGTTAAAGATTTTTGTTGGGGTTTTATTTTATTTTGTTTTATTTTAAACTGCTTTAAAATTCACTAAAGATTCAGGACATGAGATGCAAGCCCATCTCCTATGAATTGTGTAACAAAATGTGATAACTAAAATAAAAAAGGATGATAATAAGTGTGTGTTTAATAAAACTTAATACTTATTATTTAATAATTTAAATTAAATTATTTTAAGTTGTTAAAATTAACTAAATTTTAAGTCATTAAATTGACATATTTACCATTTTTAATTTTAACTAATAATTATCCTTATTGATTTTAATTCATATTTATTTTTATTAATATTAAGGAATAAATTTATTAATAAAACATCCATATTTAAAATGTTGTAAATACATAAGATGATCATAAAATATTTATTATGAAAAATGAGTTATAGATATGGAATTATAATTCTAAAATATACATAGGATTAATAATAAATTAATTATTTTAACCTAATACCAATCAAACATGTTTAATCTATTTAAGGATTTAAATTATGTTATCAAGTTATATTAAATCATTAAGTTGATTTATTAAACACCCTCTAAATTATTGATATAATTAAGAAGGATGGATGGTAAATGAGGGAAAAATTAATTTATGGCCAAATTTGAATTAGAGAGTGTGTCCTCTTAGGGAGTCTATTAGAATATCATATACATAAAATCTCTCCTTTTTATATATTTTATTTTCTTATTTATTTATTATTTTTGAAAATGGACATGCGCACAAAAAGGAAGTCCATTTAAAGCAAAGAATTAGAACATGACTCTTGACCAAAATGTTGTACATAAGATTAGCTTAATTAGAGCATCCATTAGATATTTTTGTCCTTATCTCCATTATATTCTACAAGCATTATCAATACAAGATCATAGTATTTCTTCAGTTAGAACTTGTTTAGTTGTTCATGCATGTTAATAATTTATAGTTGTTAAAATTATTAGAAAATACCAAATTATAATAAAAACAAATCACATATGCACCGTGAATAAATTCAAAGACAACTTAAATTTAATTAAATTTTTATAATATTTAAATTGGACAAGAGTCATCATATTAAATATGAAATTTTATTAGTTCAAGTAAAAAATCTGAAAAAAAAAAGAAGTTTTATTACAAAAGCAAAATCAAGAAACTAAAACAAAATGTTCATACCAACAAAAAATTTTAAATTGAAAAAAAAATAATGAAGTACCACAAAAGCTTGAAATGAAGACTGATTCAGGGGCAGGCGTCCTCTTGAAACTTTTGACAAGAGACTGGGCCATTGGGCTACAGCCCACATGTTTGATAATTGACAAAATTTACATGTCTTACAAGTTGCTCCCTCTGAATTGAAATCTTGGCTCCACCGTTACATCCATGCATGGATTTTTCTATATTTTTCTTTAACAACTTTTCACATTTTTTGTAGAATCTGACTCACCTGTGGGAATTAATTAAGGAATGATAGAGGGAGTAGAGAAAGAAAAGAGAAAAAATAAAACTAGTAAATATAATTAGATAAAAACCATCTTTCATTTGGCAGTAAAGGGCTTGAACCAAGATTTTAAGATAAATGTGTTGGGTAAACAAAAGTTGGATTAATAGAGAAAGGATATCTCATTCTTTTTAGTCTCAAAGATATGTGAGCATGTGAGCATGAAATTGGGACTAATTAACTAGAACAAAATAGACTATTTTCCATTTCCATTGATGAATTAATTAATATCCCATTTCTTTTTTCAATTTTTTTTTTCTTTTAAATGTGAGGTAGGATAAAAAAAATGAAAAGAGTGGAGACAATATGAGATGAGGTATGGGAAGAGGATGGAGGAGAAAAGGGGAAAGTGGGGAAGCTTATGGTTCTTGGGTAGGATGACTTGAGATTGAAAAAGACTAAATGGGATAATTTCAATGTCTTTTAATTAAGAAAAAAAACTTATAAAAGAAAAGAAAATTTAGTTTCATTCATCTCTTTCTCATCCATTTTTGGAACTATATATTTCAGGCTTATGTGACCCAACATGATGTACTTTTGGGAACTTTGACAGTCAAAGAAACCCTGACTTACTCAGCCCATCTGAGACTCCCTACTACCATGACTAAAGAAGAGGTTAATGGCATTGTAGAGGAAACAATCCTGGAAATGGGACTTCAAAATTGTGCTAATGGGTTTATCGGCAACTGGCATATAAGAGGTATTAGCGGTGGAGAGAAGAAAAGGCTTAGTATTGCATTAGAGATTCTAACACAGCCCCGCCTCTTGTTTCTCGACGAGCCCACTAGTGGCCTTGACAGTGCCTCAGCCTACTTCATAATTCAAACTCTTAAGAATACTGCTTGCAATGGAAGAACAGTCATCTCCTCAATTCACCAGCCAAGCAGTGAAGTTTTTGCTCTCTTTGATCACCTTCTTTTATTATCTGGTGGTGAAACTGTCTACCATGGAGAAGCTAAAAGGGCTGTGGAGGTACCAAAAATGCCCTACTATGATCTTTTGTACAAATTTTTTTTTCTTTTTTTTTAACAATTTGGAATAGAAAAAGCTTTCAGAACTTCATTTTCTCGAAAACCCTGTTGATATCTTTGAAACTATGTAGGTATAGTGAGTATTTTAATTGATTTTACAGCTTTAAAATGGAGAATTTATGAAGTACTTTATGAAGAACAATATTCTCCATAGATATGAACTGAAGTACTAAAAGAACATGTTGAATATTAAATTTTACAGTTCTTTGCGGAGGCCGGATTTCCATGTCCAAGTCGAAGAAATCCATCCGATCACTTCCTTCGCTGTATTAACTCGAGCTTTGACACTATCAGGAACACTTCCATGGGATCTCACAAACCACATGTATGTGATTAGATTTAAAACTCTTTATTTTCTTGTTGAACATGTGAAAAAAATTGAACGGCTTTTGGCAGCCTGCAAAATAGGCTAGTTACTACCATCACATTTTATCTGGAAATTTTTTTTAAAAGAATATTCTCAGTGATTTTTTTTTGGGTTTATTTCTTTGATTAAACTCACACTTTTCATTTTTGTAGTCACAGGAAATAAAAAAATTATCAGACCCTTTGATGAATTTGGCAACAGCAGATATCAAAGCTACACTGGTTGAGAAATACAAGTGCTCCAAGTATGCAACAAAAGCAAGATCCAGGATTAGAGAAATCTCCAACATTGTAACTGCTTCAACTATGAGCTTAAAAATGGTTTAAATTGTGGAGACAGTGGAAAATTCTGCAGATAAACCATGAAAAAAGATCAACATGGACAAACAAATAAGAAACATAAACGGTTGTCACACACGCACACACACACAATAATTATATACATATTTTCTGGAAAAAAAAAATCTCAACATTGGAAGATCCTTTATAGAAAACCATATTTTAAGAATAAAAAGGAGATCAGATCTTTACAAGAACCCCACCATATGGATTAGTAAGATGCAAATTGCAGCTCCCAATGTAAATATATATATTTGTTCATTTCTTCTTTCATGATTGACATTCTTTCTGCTATTTGGTGTTTGAAGAATTATACTCTAGATTGTATATTGATTTAAATGCAAAGTGGTGTTTAAGGAGGC
This sequence comes from Vitis rotundifolia, assembly GCA_030254885.1. Taxonomy (NCBI): domain Eukaryota; kingdom Viridiplantae; phylum Streptophyta; class Magnoliopsida; order Vitales; family Vitaceae; genus Vitis; species Vitis rotundifolia. The sequence continues at coordinate 12,366,421 of CM058156.1, forward strand.
CTATTAGGCTTGTATACAATGTAGGTCCATTAGATAAAAGCTAAAGTTTTTAGGAAAATTGGTAGTTTGAACATGACCCTAACTATATAGAGGTCCCGACTTCTATAATTTGTGATCATAATCTATGATTTGCCTATCCGAATGTAGGTATAAGCGGGTTAACCTGGTCTGCTACCTAACTCCAACAATGTTGATAGAAGGTTCAGTGTCATGCCATACCTTGTTACTTACAAGCAGAGTACACATTTTATACAAAACTGATCAATCTACAAGATATGGAGTAATCGATTTTCTCATACAAATATTATCTTAAAAAAAAAAAATAGTCATTAAGTACATAAAAACTCATTCCCAATTATATAGATATTATCCGTTTTGATTTCAATGGGCTTACACGACCTTAAAATACTTCGACACATATAGGAGTTCATTGCATATTGAGGAAATTCTTTTCATAGCTACCATGGAATATCACAATTATCCCACATGATGCAGATACAACCATCCTTTTGTTCCATAGAAATGTAGGTCACTTAGAATACTCAAAGTACTCACTTAAGAGTCCTGAAGTCACTCACAGTCCTACACCCGGATGCCTTGATACCATTTAAAACCACCCACTCCAATATCTACATGGGAGATAGCCCGAGTGGATAATATCTACCTGGGTGAGATTGTTACAATTAATGTATTCTTTGCTAATACATATCCTTTTTAGCTTCTTATGATATTCAAAAATTTATATGCTGTAGGATGGACTTGAGATAGAAAAAAAAGGAGGGAGCCAGGCAGGATGGCAGAAGCAACTTTTGATACTAACGCAAAGGTCTTTTGTGAACATGTCAAGAGATGCGGGATACTACTGGATTAGGATACTAGTCTATACTGTTCTATCAATATGTGTTGGTACCGTCTTCTATGATGTTGGCGCTAGTACAGGATATACTGCTATCATGGGTCGGGTAAATTGTGGCGGTTTCATAACGGGGTTTATGACAATCATGGCAGTCGGAGGCTTCCCTTCCTTCATAGAGGAAATAAAGGTAGACTATCATTTTATAGGAAAAATGAGAACAAAATGATCCCAGTTAACACATACTGTAATATTCTTCTTCAGTATTGTCAGTCTCTGTTTTTTTTTTTTTCTCTTAAAACAGGTTTTCAATAGAGAAAGGCTCAACCGGCATTATGGAAATGCTGTGTATATTGTATCAAACTTCCTGTCTTCGTTCCCTTTCTTGTTTGTTACCTCGTTTGCTACCATAACAATTGTCTTTTTCATGGGGAAGATTAGGTCTGGATTTGATTATTATATATACCTATGCCTTGTTCTGCTTAGCTGCATGGCTACTGTAGAAAGCTGCATGATGGTTGTAGCTTCTTTGGTTCCCAACTATATGATGGGAATCGTAGTTGGTGTTGGATTCAGTGTAAGAAACAACTACTTTCTAACCATTTGATTTGATAATCGGCTTCTTTCTTTTCGTCATCTTCTTTGGTTTATCACCATCCCCTAACTAGTTATTCTCTATGCAGGGCGTTATGATGTTGGCATCGGGGTATTACCGAAGTTTGGACGATATTCCTAAGCCATTCTTGCGCTACCCGATTTCATATATCAGTTTCATGGCATGGGCAGTGCAGGTATCTCTTTAAGTAAACAAACTTGCAACATTTTTTTATTTTTTTTATTTTTTAAGATTTAATTTGGCAACAGAACGAAATTTCAAGAGCTTAAAAGTGTGGATGTTTATTCTCCTATTTCAATCTGTATAACATAGTCTAATCACTGATTCATAGTTAATGTTACGATGTAAAATGTAGGGAGTATACAAGAATCTTCTACTCGGGCTTGAGTTTGATCCTATAATGCCGGGTACCCCAAAACTGAAAGGCGAGGTGATATTGCGAACTATGCTTGGAATTCCATTAAGTCATTCAAAATGGTGGGACTTGACTGCTATTCTAGTCATTTTTATTTCTTACAGACTTCTCTTCTTGGTTATTGCAAAGCTCAAGGAACGAGCTTCACCATTGTTTTGGACACTTCATGCCAACAAAATTCTGCAACATCTCGATAAGAAGTCTTCAGTGGAGAAGAAGCCTTCTTGCCCTTCCAAAAGACACCATCCTCCTCATTCGCTGTCTTCTCAAGAGGGCCTTAGCTCTCCATTAGCCTAGAAGCAGCAACAGAAACATATTGAGTTAGAAACTGCAATTGTTACATTTTATGGCAGCTGCTTATAACACACAAAGATGATCTTTGTCACTAATGAATTACATATTAGGATTCTCTTGCCCAAATGAGGTTTATATACATTAATGCTGGCCAATTGCTTAAGAGTTTAAGCTTTCAGGGATTGTAACTTTGATCTCTTAATTGTAATTCTTTAGGGATGGATGCTGGGGAAAATGTTTGGAATATTTCAAAGCGAGTTAGGCCAATTACCTTGCTTATTCCTTATTTTAAAAGAAAGTTGTACAAAACTGTAGTTATTTTCCAACTATGTGGCCGACTAGATCTTAGCCCTCAAGAATTGATTTTTCCACAGTAAATAGATAATTATTGTCAACTGAAGAGTGGCAAAGTTTACCATATGATCATATGGCAATGAGGCATTCAAGGAAGCCATATCTTAAAGAGAACTTGACTGAAAAACAATTCAACCCACTATAATGACTTTCAATGACCACTCTCATACATTTAGTTCGATGATCAAACCAATCATTATCCGTTTTAGTCTTGTCTATTGCCACAGTTCAAAGTTGGCATATTCATTAGCTTTATGTCAAGAATGCTTTTCCTGATGAATTTCTTAAAAGAGAGAGTTTATATGGATCAACCACCTGGTTATGAAGATTCATTTAGACCTAATCATATTAGTAATTAAACTACAAAAATAAACAATTCATGGCAAGCACCAACAGCATTGTTTTTACCTAGTTAGTTGACGTCTTCTTCATTGTGGTTCCAGATGTAGTAAGGCTTCGTCACGATGGCTTTATCACGGTTCTACCTATATATGTTGATGACATTATTCTTACAAGAAATGGTTCCAAGTCCCTTAACCCATTCTTTCATAAATTGCAGGAGTTCTCAATGAAGATTTTAGTCTTCTTCATTATAGATACTCCAATGAATATTGGACAAAACTTTTCTCAACATGGGAATAAATATTCTAATCCTTCACCATATGACAGACTTGCTTCTCACCATTAAACAACCTGGCCTCACCTATCTTGTTAAATATTGTATTTGTCGATTCATGCAGTCCCCAACGGAGAAGCTTTTCCGTGCCGTCAAATTTCTCTTGCAGTACATGAAGGTACTCTTCATCGTGGACGACGAAGTTATTCCTCAGGCAATTATCATCTCCATGCCTTCTTCGATTTTGATTGGGGATGGTTGTCCTCGTACTCGAAGATCAACAATTGGTTTTGTTATCTTCCTTGCTAAGAATCTTACTTCTTGGACTCTTGTCTGCAGAGCTGTCATGCACGGATAACTTTTCTTCTTTGGGACTTAGGAGGTCCCCATTATGGTAAAATTTTTCTCCTCTGCCACAACAAAAGCGTTATCTAAAATTGCACTGTTATAAATAAAAATAAGAAGATATCTTAAGGGGGCATAGGATAAAGAATATGATGGTTCCTATGATTCTCTAGATAGAAAATTGGTTAAGTTTGAATAATGAAAGGTAACAATTGATTTTAAGATTTTATTTTACTCATCTTAATTTTTGTAGGTGAAAATTTTATTCTAGAAACATTAGCACTAGTCTATGAAGGACGTATTATTGGAAATATTCTGATTTGAAATCTAGAAAAGCAAAACAACAAACATTTAGAGCTAGCCATACAAATATATGTCACTTTACTAAAGTACAATCTCATTGTCACAACAAATTTTAACTTTTATAAATGATTTTACAAAAAAATCTCGGATTTATTCATAAGAAGAAAATTCCAATGCTTTTGGCAAGTTTAAAGAAGTAAAAATATTTTAGTCAGAAACAAAGTGATTGTAATATTAACTCCAATAAATTCTCTAATTATATCATAAGTTGAAGGAATTCAATGGTAGGTGATAGCTAGTTGTACACCTCAACATTAGTTGAAAGGAAAAATAATATGAAAAGTGTAAGAATCATGGTGAAAGTCAAGTCCATTCTAAATGCCTTTTAGGTTGTACAATATTCCTATTTACAATATGCCTTATGAAAGCAATTTTTGGGAGAACATCCTAGAAATCATGGTATAGACTATAAAATCTAGATATTTCTTTCTCATAGTTTTGGTGTATTACATATATATTAATCCCATATATCAGTGATAAAGCCAACATTATATTTTTGTTAGCTATAATAAAGTAACCAAAGGTCATAAATTTTATAACAAAGAAATAAGGAAGTTTATTGAGATTTTCAGTTTTTAAAGGATGAAACTTGGACATAGACTCATAAGAAAATATAAACAAACAAAAAAATGAGGAAAAAAGAGTTCTACTTGATAGAGTTTCAAGAAGATAATGAGCATTTGAATGATTCCATGGCAAATATGCCTTTATCAAGCACATTAATCTTCTCCTATTAGAAATTCTTCTTCACAAATAGAGATAGGACAAGAGTTTGAATTACAAGGATGTTTAAAACATTCTTATATTATTTTTACCCATATAAAGATTATGAAATTATGAAAGATTAAGAAATTACTAGTGAGAGTTTAGTTAACTTTAATTTATTTATATAATATGACCCAATTTCATACAAAGAAACACCAAGTAATGAGAGGCAAGGTGGGTTCAAACAAAGAAATACAGTTAATAGAGAAAAATAATACATAAAAAGAATCCAATTAAATAAAATAAAGTGGGTGTATAACATGATGTAAGGTTGATCAATTTAAGGCAAGGTTAGCAAAAGACTATAAATAGAAGTTAGGTATTGATTAATTTTGAAGTTTATATAGTTGTCAAACCATATACCATTCACATGATAATTGCACTTATGGCTTACAATAGGTCCAAAAATTGCCAAATGGATATTAACTCATCTTTCTTAAATGGTATACTTGAACAAGTTTTTATTGAGCAATCACTAAGATATATTAAGGAAATGTAAGAGAAGCAAGTTTATAAGTTTAATTAGACATTATATGGATTAAAGCAATTATCACCTTTCAGTAGTATTTTCTTGACCACATACTTTAAATCAAGTCAAATTATAATGGTAATATAATTATTGATGTACAAGTGTTGTTAATGAAAACATTAATGTTGTGTCTTCACAACAGGTAGGTTTTCACCTAGGAACACTTGTCGTTCACTACCTTCCTCAAATTGGTCCATTACAGCTAGTGGTGGTTCAATCATTGATGTTTCACACTTATCAAGGCTTGAGTGGCAATTGCTTAACATGGTCTTGCTTGGTTTCGGGTCGTTTTCCTTCTATAGGATGGGCCACTATGTTATTATTTGATAGCATCGCCATGCCAATAAGTAGTCCTTCTATATGTCAATTTGTCCTTGAGCATTGAGGTATAGTGATTTTTTGGTGGCAAGTAAATGATATTACCTTCATTTTATGGATCTACTCTCCCATCATGAAGTAGATCATCATGGTGATTGGGTTATGACCAACATTATCTTGATGGAAAATTTCTTAAATGAAGGAGATTAATAGTTAAAATTAATGAGTCAAATTCTTTGAATTAAACAATAAAAAAGAAATTCAAATTTAATTTTTTAACTTCACTTATAAATAAATAAAAAAGCAACTTTCATGAAATGAATGAAAATAAAAAACTTCATAAAAGGATTGGAAAAAAGATTTCATAAGTAGAAAAATATTTCATAAGATGCTGGTGTAAATTCAAGAACACGCATGAAATACTACATGCATATTCTTCACCATCTATAGAGTTCAACTAAATCATTAAGGAACAAATCACTTTAAGTCCTTGACTAAACTTTGAATTCCAATAAAAACTTTCTTTGTCATCCTATGAGTCGGGATCAAAGTGATTGAATTAAAGTAAATAATTTTTGCAGAGAATATTATTACAAAAAATTGTATCCATAAATATTTTAATATAAATAATTTTATTTGCATATTTTTCTTATTGTTTTATTATTTTTATCATACAAATTTTTTCAAGAAAAATATCTCACCTCAAAAGTCCAATTAAGAAGTCGAACGTGGTTATTAATGGCAACACGAGCCTCTCTATAATATAAAAGGTCATCCAACGACATCCTTACAAAGGAACCTTTCATCCTTATGGTCCAAAGAAAAAGTCCATGCACGTGATAAGGCCAGTGACATGATAATGATGGATACGTAATCCAGCCACAAATGCCAAATTCCAAAATTATAATCCCCTAAAAACTCAAATAAAATAAAATAGAATAAAAAGGAGGATGGAGCTGCTGCATAACATCCCTCACACGGTCCCCTCCAAAATGAGACCTAGCTGCAAGAATGAGAATATATAAAGCTTTCCAAATCTCCATGTAGTTCAATTAAATTTGATTAATTTGTTTAGCGGTATGATTAAAAACAGTTTTTTATTTTTAAAAATTTATAATACTGTTTAATTATTGTTTTCTATTTTTAATTTTTGATAACAAAGTAAAATAGGGAATAGTTCTTAGATTATAAGTAGAAGTTCTTTTCACAAGTTTTTTTAAAACAAAAAGAAAAAAGAAAGGTGAAAATTTCAAAAAATCATAAAAAATTAAATGAACTTAAAACATGATATCATTCTTCTTCTCTTTCTTTGATTTAATACCAATATAAAAAATCTTCACATGTGATCTTCCTTTGAGTTATATGTATTTCTCTATTTTTTTTTTTAATTCTCTAAACTTTTTCATTAAATAAATAAATTCCAAATCAATTGATATATGAAATTTATTAATTTTCAAAAATAAATTTAAACTCAAAAATTGATTTTATTAGTATTAGAAAGTTATATAACTCAATAGCATTAGAAAGTCATAGACTAAAATTTATTATAAATGACTCCATCAGTTTCTTCTTTACATATATCATGGATTGTAATCTAATAAGTTTGATATATACTATTAATCTATAATTACATAATAAGTTTTTTATGTTAAATTTAATATGATATCAGAGTTTTGTTTTAGTCTTATAGATGATCTGATTTGGCCTATCTAGTCCTTTTATTACCGTGCTTCGCGGAGAGCCTTGTTTAACTTGTATCAGAAAAAAAAAAAAAAAAGGATTCACATATTTTATCGATATAACCAAAAAACAATTTATCTCATCTAATATTGTACTTTGTCGGTGGGAAACCAGTGGTAGGTTTAGATAGACATAAATTCTGGCTTATCTTCTTTCACTTTGCAGCAGAATATCCTTTGCAGGAGCATGGAGATAGAAGTGGAAGGTGACAATGGTGGTGGTGTTGGTGGTAATGGAGGAGGTGATCATGATCACCGGAGGTTGGTGGCTTACTTGGTTTGGGAAGATTTAACAGTGGTGGTGCCCAGCTTTCGGGGTGGAGCCACCAGGAGGCTGCTGCATGGAGTTACTGGGTATGCTGAGCCTGGTAGGATCATGGCTGTTATGGGTCCATCTGGATCTGGAAAGTCTACTCTTCTTGATTCTTTAGCGGGTTTGTTCTCTTTTTCTTCTTTTATGCAACTGTAATTTTATTTTTATTTTTATTTTTTTAACATATTTTTTAATATTGGCAAATTTGTATGATTAGAGACAAGTAAAAAAAGTTAAATGCTCTTTTCTGTTTCTGTATGAGAAATAATATTTAAATTATTATAAAAGAGATTAGAGTAATTCTTGGAGTTTAATTCGGAGTTAGTGTTAAGAATTCAACAAATTTTTTAAGAAAATTTTCTATGTCTATATAATTATAAGAAGGATGTTTGAAATAAAATTAAAGGAACAATAAAAGATTTCTCTTCTCTACATGTCACAGGTAGACTATCAAGAAATGTTATCATGACAGGGAGCGTTCGTATTAATGGGCAAAGGAGGCTGCATGGTGGTATTGTAAGTAACCCTGAACATTTTATCAATTAGAATTTTGAATCTAAATTGACACAAATTTTGGAATTTCATGTTGGTATGAAGTTAGAAATTATACAAAATAATAGGTTTGGTAATTAATGCCATATTATTACACTGACAGTACCACACCTAATTGCATTAATGAACTCATAAAGATCATGTCTTTTGTAAAATGATGTAATAAATCATTTAAGTAATTTTTGTAAAAAAAAAATGAAATGATTATTTTTATAGATATTTAGGATTTATTTGATAATATTATCAAAAAAATAATTTTTTGAGGACAATTCTTATAAATAATTCTCAATTATTTTTATGATGAAAATTTTATTTAAAACCCAAATATAAAAAACAATTTTTTTTAAACTTATTCTCCATAAAAATATTATATACTCATATATAAAATAATTTTTTAAAAATATTATTTATAATTTCAATTATTTCTCAAAATGCTCTAAGCAGATGTTTGAAAGATTGTTGGTAGATATAATATGTTTCTACAACAAATTGTTTTTCAAATGATCCTCCGCTTCAAAGTCATTAGGTATTCCTAATTGTAGCAATTGTATTAGGGTGTGAGATATATGGTAGTTTAATTTTCCAAAATTTGACATTAAAAAAAAGAAGAAAAAAGGGCTAAAAGAAATGGAAAGGAAGAGAAAAGTTGGGATGCCATGCACCCCATAATTCAATATGCCAACGTTGACCTAATTCAATATCAAGTTAAAATAGTACACACACAAAAAATAATAAAATAAAATAAAACAAACATCATTTTCAGCATTAAATTAAATGCTGAAAACTTATTAGGAATTTATGTTCAAGGAAGGCCCGCGTATCCGATTCCTAGTCCACAAAATTGGTTGTTTCCTAAGTCCTTCTAGAGGGTTTTGTGTTTGGTGTTTTTTCAAATTGAATTCAAAACATAATATTTAAAAATAGTTTGAAAAAGAAAATAATTGGAATTTTTTTCAATTATACCCTTTGTTCTATTTTGACCTCCTCAATTATGTAAATGACTCATTTTCTACATTAGCCTTTTGTCCATTTAATCATTTTTTTTTTCCCTCTTTCTCCTTTTTTTTTTTTACTAATGACAAATGTCTTTGTTATTGATATGACATTCGTAGTTAAGGGTAATTAGTAGTGAAATCAAGGCAAATTCAATCCTAAGAGGAGGAGAGGAGAAGGTGAGTTGAGTGTTGATTAAATTTTAATTTTGCAAAAAATTTAATGCAGTTGATGATCCTTGATGCCACCAATAAATATTAAGACAATGAAAGAAAATATACATAGGTAGAAAGAGATGTGAACAAAGCTTTTATAGGAGTTTAATAATGGCCCTTGTCCACTTCCTCATACTTCTTCCCAAACATGAGACCGCTCTACTAAATCTATAACTTTTTAACCAAAACCCTTCAATTCATCTGACTTTTAGATTAAAGGCTGCAATAGGCATTTACACGTTTGCAAGTGATCCCTCGTACTTAATCAAATCTTCCTCTCTCAAGGTACACCAAAGGAGTTTTCTCATTAAGATTGTAACCACTAGCTTGGGATTAAGAATGATAAAGGGGTAGCTAGGATCAAAAGGTGCTGAATTTCACAAGTTTGAGAGAGAATGCACTCAAAGAATTAAAAATAATCTCTTTTCTAAATAATATAAATGATTTTTAGTGGTTGGTAAGATTACAAATGAATTCCCAAAGCTTTAAATAGGAAATTTAAATTAAAAGTACAAGTTAGGTATTAGTTCAAGTTACATTGGTTGACTTGATGATTGTTAAGATTGTAACCACTAGCTTGGAATTAAGAATGATAAAAGGGGGTAGTTAGGATCAAAAGGTGCACTAAATGAATTTCACAAGTTTCAGAGTAAATGCACTCAAAGAATTAAAAATAATCTCTTTTTTAAATAATATAAATGATTTTTAGTGGTTGGTAAGGTTATAAATGAATTCCCAAAGCTTTATATAGGAAATTTAAGTTAAAAGTAGTAGTTAGGTATTAGTTCAAGTTACATTGGTTGACTTGATAATTGTTAAGATTGTAACCACTAGCATGGAATTAAGAATGATAAAAAATGGTAGTTAGGATCAAAAGGTGCACTAAATGAATTTCACGAGTTTGAGAGTAAATGCAGCCAAAGAATTAAAAATAATCTATTTTCTAAATAATATAAATGATTTTTAGTGGCCGGTAGGATTATAAATAAATTCCCAAAGCTTTAAATATAAAATTTAAGTTAAAAGTAGTAGTTAGGTACTAGTTAAAGTTGCATTGGTTGACTTGATGATTGTTAAGATTGTAACCACTAGCTTGGAATTAAGAATGATAAAATGGGGTAGTTATGATCAAAAGGTGAACTAAATGAATTTCACAAGTTTGAGAGTAAATGCAATCAAAAAATTAAAAATAATCTCTTTTCTAAATAATATAAATAATTTTTAGTGGCTGGTATAATTATAAATGAATTCCCAAAGCTTTAAATATGAAATTTAAGTTAAAAGTAGTAGTTAGGTACAAGTTAAAGTTACATTGGTTGACTTGATGATCATTAAGATTGTAACCACTAGCTTGGAATTAAGAATGATAAAATGGGGTTGCTAGGATCAAAAGGTGTACTAAATGAATTTCACAAGTTTAAAAGTAAATGTAGTCAAAGAATTAAAAATAATCTCTTTTCTAAATAATATAAATGATTTTTAGTGGCTGGTAAGATTATAAATGAATTCCCAAAGCTTTCAATAGGAAATTTAAGTTAAAAGTAGTAGTTAGGTACAAGTTAAAGTTACATTGGTTGACTTGATGATTGTTAAGATTGTAACCATTAGCTTGGAATTAAGAATGATAAAAGGGGTGGCTAAGATCAAAAGGTTCACTAAATGAATTTCACAAGTTTGAGAGTAAATACACTCAAAGAATTAAAAATAATCTCTTCTCTCAATAATATAAATGATTTTTAGTGGCTGGTAAGATTATAAATGAATTCCCAAAGCTTTAAATAAGAAATTTAAGTTAAAAGTACTAGTTAAGTACAAGTTAAAGCTACATTGGTTGACTTGATGATTGTTAAGATTGTAACCACTAGCTTGGAATTAAGAATGATAAAGGGGGTGGCTAGGATCAAAAGGTTCACTAAATGAATTTCACAAGTTTGAGAGTAAATGCACTCAAAGAATTAAAAATAATCTCTTTTCTAAATAATATAAATGATTTTTAGTGGCTAGTAAGATTATAAATGAATTCACAAAGCTTTAAATATGAAATTTAAGCTAAAAGTAGTTGTTAGGTACAAGTTAGAGTTACATTGGTTGACCTGATGATCGTTAAGATTGTAACCCCTACCTTGGAATTAAGAATGATAAAAGGGGGTAGCTAGGATCAAAATATGTACTAAATGAATTTCACAAGTTTAAGAGTAAATGCAGTCAAAGAATTAAAAATAATCTCTTTTCTAAATAATATAAATGATTTTTAGTAGTTGGTAAGATTATAAATGAATTCCCAAAGCATTCAATAGGAAATTTAAGTTAAAAGTACTAGTTAGGTACAAGTTAAAGTTACATTGGTTGGCTTGATGATTGTTAAGATTGTAACCACTAGCTTGGAATTAAGAATGATAAAAGGGGGTGGCTAGGATCAAAAGGTTCACTAAATGAATTTCACAAGTTTGAGAGTAAATGCACTCAAAGAATTAAAAATAATCTCTTTTCTAAATAATATATATGATTTTTAGTGGCTGGTAAGATTATAAATGAATTCCCAAAGCTTTAAATATAAAATTTAAGTTAAAAGTACTAGTTAGGTACAAGTTAAGGTTACATTTGTTGACTTGATGATTGTTAAGATTGTAATTACTAGCTTGGAATTAAGAATGATAAAAGGGGATAGCTAGGATCAAAAGGTGTACTAAATGAATTTCACAAGTTTGAGAGTAAATGCGCTCAAATAATTAAAAATAATCTCTTTTCTAAATAATATAAATTATTTTTAGTTAGTGGTAAGATTATAAATGAATTTCCAAAGCTGTAAATAAGAATTTTAAGCTCAAAGTAGTAGTTAGGTACAAGTTAAAGTTACATTAGTTGACTGAATGATTACTAAGATTGTAACCACTAGCTTGGAATTAAGAATGATAAAAGGAGGTAGTTAGGATCAAAAGCACACCAAATAAATTTCACTAGTTTGAGAGTAAATGCACTCAAAGAATTAAATAAAATTTATTTTCTAAATAATATCAATGATTTTCAATGGTTAGCAAGATTATAAATGAATTCCCAGAGCTTTAAATATGAATTTTAAGCTAAAAATAGTAGTTAAATACAAGTTATAATTACATTGGTTGACGATTGATTATACAACTAGTCATTAAAGATTGTAGGTGATCATTGAGAGTTTGCAGATCAATTGGTTGCATTATTGGTAGATTAGTATTTCAAATAGTCAAGTCTTGTCTCAATCGCTTAGTGACTATTAGCTATTACCAACCACTTGTCATTCTCCTTCTTGATCAATCAATGTCCTTGAATTTTCTTATTTTGAAAATTTTCAAGTTTTAAGCTTCAAATCAAGAACAGCCAACTATTTTTTATCTTTATATGATTTTTGATAACCATTTGAGCTTTAATAATGATAGATTATAGTTTATTTTTGGTTAATCCTCAATTTTATCTAATTTTTAAATTTTAAGATACCTTACAATCGAATTGGATAAGAATTTTCTAAAAATTGTAAGATAAAGTGATTTGGAAAACATGCACATAATCGTAACTTAGTGCATCTTGATCTATTATTGAAAAACAAATATAACTTAAGCTTTCTTGGTGCCTGCTCTTTCATCGATCCTTAATTCAATTTTTTTTTTTTTTTTTAATCTTTTGAACAATGATTTTTTAACCTTATGCCTTGCTCAAAAACAACCTAAACACTTGATTAAATTATTAACCTCAATTTGTTTGGAGATCATCAAAATTTATGGTGTGAAACATTGAGCTAACATTAGTGTATTTTGCCTATTCCTTCCAAGAACCTATTAAGTCAAAGCACTAACATGATCTAGGGCCACAGATCCTCTAATTTTAAAATTCTTCTAAATTAGCTCATGATATTTAAAGATTTTTGTTAGGGTTTTATTTTTTTATTTTTTATTTTAAACTGCTTTAAAATTCACTAAATACTGTGGACATGACATGCAAGCACATCTTCTATGAATTGTGCAACAAATATGTTTCAAGTAAAATAAAAAGGAGGATAAAAAGTGGGTGTTTAATAAAACTTAATATTTATTATTTAATAGTTTAAATTAAATTATTTTAAGTTGTTAAAATTAATTAAATTTTAAATCATTAAATTGATATATTTACTATTTTTAATTTTAACTAATATTTATCTTTATTGATTTTAATTCATTTTTATTTTTATTAATTTTAAAGGATAAATTTATTAATAAAACATTCATATTTAAAATATTGTAAATAAATAAGATGATCATAAAATATTTATTAAAATGAGTTATAGGTATGAAATTATAATTCTAAAATAACTTTTAATTACTTTGTGGGCAAATAAGGTAAAGATGATTTAGGATTAATAATAAATTAACTGTTTTAACTTAATACTAACCAAACATGTTTAATCTATTTAATGATTTAAATTATGAAATTAAGTTATATTAAAGCATTAAGTTGATTTATTAAACAACCTCTAAATTATTGACATAATTGAGAAGGATGGATGGTAAATGAGGCAAAAATTAATTTATGACCCAATTTGAATTAGAGAGTGTGTGTCCTGTTAGGGAGTCTATTAGAATAGCATATCTAAGGACATAAAATCTCTCTCCTTTTTATATATTTTATTTTCTTATTTATTTAATATTTTTAAAAATGGGACATGCACACAAAAAGGAAGTCCATTTAAAGCAAAGAATTAGAGCATGACTCTTGACCAAAATGCTGTACATAAGATTAGCTTAATTAAAGCATCCATTAGATACTTTTGTCCTTATCTCCATTATAGTCTACAAGCATTGTCAATACAAGATCTTGGTATTTCTTCAATTAGTACTTGTTTAGTTGTTCATGCATGTTAATAATTTATAGTTGTTAAAATTATTAGAAAATACCAAATTCTAATAAAAACAAATCATATATGCACCATGAATAAATTCAAATACAACTTAGATTTAATTAAAATTTTATAATATTTAAATTGGACAAGAGTCATTATATTAAATATGAAATTTTATTAGTTCAAGTCAAAAATCTGAAATAAAAAAAACAAAGAAGAAGAAGGTTTATTGCGAAAGCAAAATCAAGAAACTAAAACAAAATGTTCATACCAACAAAAAATTTTAAATTGAAAAAAAAATAATGAAGTACCACAAAAGCTTGAAATGAAGACTGATTCAGGGGCAGGTGTCCTCTTTAAACTTTTGACAAGAGAGTGGGCCATTGGGCTAAAGCCCACATATTTTATAATTGACAAAATTTGTAAGTCTTAGAAGTTGCTCCCTCTGACATCCATGCATGGATTTTTCTATATTTTTCTTTAACAACTTTTCACATTTTTGGTAGAATCTGACTCACCTATGGGAATTAATTAAGGAATGATGGAGGGAGTAGAGAAAGGAAAGAGAAAAAATAAAACTAGTAAATATAATTAGATAAAAACCATCTTTCACTTGGCAGCAAAGGGCTTGAACAACGATTTTAAGATAAATGTGGAGGGTAAACAAAAGTTGGATTACTAGAAAAAGGATATCTCATTCTGTTTAGTCTCAAAGATATGTGAGCATGTGAGCATGAAATTGGGACTAATTAACTAGAACAAAATAGAATATTTTCCATTTCCATGGATGAATTAATTAATATCCCATTTCTTTTTTCAATTTTTTTTTTCTTTTAAATGTGAGGTAGGGTAGAAAAATGAAAAGAGTGGAGACAATATGAGATGAGGTATGGGAAGAGGATGGAGGATGGGGAAGCTTATGGTTCTTGGGTAGGATTACTTGAGATTGAAAAAGACTAAAATGGATGATTTCAATGCCTTTTGATTAAGAAAAAAAACGTTATAAAAGAAAATTTACTTTCATTCATCTCTTTCTCATCCATTTTTGAAACTACATATTTCAGGCTTATGTGACCCAACATGATGTACTTTTGGGAACTTTGACAGTCAAAGAAACCCTGACTTACTCAGCCCATCTGAGACTCCCTACTACCATGACTAAAGAAGAGGTTAATGGCATTGTAGAGGAAACAATCCTGGAAATGGGACTTCAAAATTGTGCTAATGGGTTTATTGGCAACTGGCATATAAGAGGTATTAGCGGTGGAGAGAAGAAAAGGCTTAGTATTGCATTAGAGATTCTAACACAGCCCCGCCTCTTGTTTCTCGACGAGCCCACTAGTGGCCTTGACAGTGTCTCAGCCTACTTCATAATTCAAGCTCTTAAGAATACTGCTTGCAATGGAAGAACAGTCATCTCCTCAATTCACCAGCCAAGTAGTGAAGTTTTTGCTCTCTTTGATCACCTTCTTTTATTATCTGGTGGTGAAACTGTCTACTTTGGAGAAGCTAAAAGGGCTGTGGAGGTACCAAAAATGCCCTACTATGATAACTTGTACAATTTTTTTGTTTTTTACAATTTGGAATGGAAAAAGCTTTCAGAACTTCATTTTCTCGAAAACCCTGTTGATATCTCTGAAACTATGTAGGTATAGTGAGTATTTTAATTGATTTTACAGCTTTAAAATGGAGAATTTATGAAGTACTTTATGAAGAACAATATTCTCCATAGATATGAACTGAAGTACTAAAAGAACATGTTGAATATTAAATTTTACAGTTCTTTGCGGAGGCCGGATTTCCATGTCCAAGTCGAAGAAATCCATCCGATCACTTCCTTTGCTGTATTAACTCGAGCTTTGACACTATCAGGAACACTTCCATGGGATCTCACAAACCAAATGTATGTAATTAGATTTAAAACTCTTTATTTTCTTGTTGAACATGTGAAAAAAGGTGAACGGCTTTTGGCAGCCTGCAAAATAGGCTAGTTACTACCATCACATTTTATCTGGAAAAAAATTTAAAAAGCAAATTCTCATTGATTTTTTTTTGGGTTTATTTCTTTGATTAAACTCACACTTTTCATTTTTGTAGTCACAGGAAATAAAAAAATTATCAGATCCTTTGATGAATATGGCAACAGCAGATATCAAAGCTACACTGGTTGAGAAATACAAGTGCTCCAAGTATGCAACAAAAGCAAGATCAAGGATTAGAGAAATCTCCGACATTGTAACTGCTTCAACTATGAGCTTAAAAATGGTTTAAATTGTGGAGACAGTGAAAAATTCTGCAGATAAACCATGAAAAAAGATCAACATGGACAAACAAATAAGAAACATAAACGGTTCACACACGCACACACAATAATTATTTACATATTTTCTGGAAAAAAAAAATCTCAACATTGGAAGATCCTTTATAGAAAACCATATTTTAAGAATAAAAAGGAGATGAGATCTTTACAAGAACCCCACCAAATGGATTAGTAAGATGCAAATTGCAGCTCCCAGTGTAAATATATATATTTGTTCAGTTCTTCTTTCATGATTGACATTCTTTCTGCTATTTGGTGTTTGAAGAATTATACTCTATATTGTATTTTGATTTAAATGTAAAGTGGTGTTTAAGGAGGTCTATTAGGCTTGTATACATTGTAGGTCCATTAGCTAAAAGCTTAAGTTTTCAGGATAATGGGTAGTTTGAACATGACCCTGACTATGTAGAGGTCCCGAGTTCTATAATTTGTGATCATAATCTATGATTTGCCTATCCGAGTGTAGGTATAAGTGGGTTAACCTGGTCCGCTACCTAATTCCAACAATGTTAATAGAAGGTTCAGTGTCATGCCATACCTTGTTACTTACAAGCAGAGTTCACATTTTGTTCAAAACTGATCAGTGTCATGCAATCGATTTTCTTATACAAATATTATCTTTAAAAAAAAAATTAGTCATTAACGTAAAAACTCATTCCCAATTATATAGATATTATTTGTTTTGATTTCAATTTGCTTACATGACCTTAAAATACTTCAACACATATAGGAGTTCATTGCATATTGAGGAAATTCTTTTCATAGCTACCATGGAATATCACAATTATCCCACATGCAGATACAACCATCCTTTTGTTCCATAGAAATGTAGGGTCACTTAGAATACTCAAAGTACTCACTTAGAGTCCTGAAGTCACTCACAGTCCTACACCCGGATGCCTTGATACCATGTAAAACCACCCACTCCAATATCTACATGGGAGATAGCCCAGAGTGGATATCTACCTGGGTGAGATTGAGTTGTTACAATTAATGTATTCTTTGCTAATATATATCCTTTTTAGCTTCTTATGATATTCAAAACTTTATATGCTGTAGGATGGACTTGAGATAGAAAAAAAAGGAGGGAGCCAAGCAGGATGGCAGAAGCAACTTTTGATACTAACACGAAGGTCTTTTGCGAACATGTCAAGAGACGCGGGATACTACTGGATGAGGATACTAGTCTATATTGTTCTATCAATATGTGTGGGTACCGTCTTCTATGATGTTGGCGCTAGTACAGGATATACTGCTATCATGAGTCGGGTAAACTGTGGCGGTTTCATAACGGGGTTTATGACAATCATGGCAGTCGGAGGCTTCCCTTCCTTCATAGAGGAAATAAAGGTAGATAATCATTTTATAGGTAAAATGAGAAGCAACAAAATGATCCCAGTTAACACATACTGTAATAACCTTCTTCAGTATTGTTATAGTCTCTGTTTTTTTTTTTTTTTTCCTCTTAAACAGGTTTTCAATAGAGAAAGGCTCAACCGGCATTATGGAAATGCCGTGTATATTGTATCAAACTTCCTGTCTTCGTTCCCTTTCTTGTTTGTTACCTCGTTTGCTACCATAACAATTGTCTTTTTCATGGGGAAGATTAGGTCTGGATTTAATTATTATATATACTTATGCCTTGTTCTGCTTAGCTGCATGGCTACTGTAGAAAGCTGCATGATGGTTGTAGCTTCTTTGGTTCCCAACTATATGATGGGAATCGTAGTTGGTGTTGGATTCAGTGTAAGAAACAACTACTTTCTAACCATTTGATTTGATAATCGGCTTCTTTCTTTTCGTCTTCTTGTTTGGTTTATCACCATCCCCTAACTAGTTATTCTCTATGCAGGGCATTATGATGCTGGCATCGGGGTATTACCGAAGTTTAGACGATATTCCTAAGCCATTCTTGCGCTACCCGATTTCATATATCAGTTTCATGGCATGGGCAGTGCAGGTATCTCTTCAAGTAAACAAACTTGCAACATTTATTTATTTTTTTAAAGATTTAATTTAGCAACAGAATGAAATTTCAAGAGCTTAAAAGTGTGGATGTTTATTCTCCTTATTCAATCTGTAAAACATAGCCTAATCACTGATTCATAGTTAATGTTACAATGTAAAATGTAGGGAGTGTACAAGAATCTTCTACTCGGGCTTGAGTTTGATCCTATAATACCGGGTACCCCAAAACTGAAAGGCGAGGTGATATTGCGAACTATGCTTGGAGTTCCATTAAGTCATTCAAAATGGTGGGACTTGACTGCTATTCTAGTCATTTTTATTTCTTATAGACTTCTCTTCTTGGTTATTGTAAAGCTCAAGGAACGAACTTCACCATTGTGTTGGACACTTCATGCCAACAAAATTCTGCAACATCTCGATAAGAAGTCTTCAGTGGAGAAGAAGCCTTCTTGCCCTTCCAAAAGACACCATCCTCCTCATTCGCTGTCTTCTCAAGAGGGCCTTAGCTCTCCATTAGCCTAGAAGCAGCAACAGAAACATATTGAGTTAGAAACTGCAATTGTTACATTTTATGGTCGCTGCTTATAACACACAAAGATGATCTTTGTCACCAATGAATTGCATATTAGGATTCTCTTGCCCAAATGAGGTTGATATACATTAATGCTGGCCAATTGCTTAAGAGTTTAAGCTTTCAGGGATTGTAACTTTGACCTCTTAATTGTAATTCTTTAGGGATGGATGCTGGGGAAAATGTTTGGAATATTTCAAAGTGAGTTAGGCCAATTACCCTGCTTATTCCTTATTTTAAAAGAAAGTTGTACAAAACTGTAGATATTTTCCAACTATGTGGCCGACTAGATCTTAGCCCTCAAGAATTGATTTTTCCACATCAAATAGATAATTATTGTTAACTGAAGAGTGACAAAGTTTACCATATGATCATATGGCAATGAGGCATTCAAGGAAGCCATATCTTAAAGAGAACTTGACTGAAAAACAATTCAACCCACTATAATGACTCTCAATGACCACTCTCATACATTTAGTCCGATGATCAAACCTGATAAAGGAAACTCCAACTCAGCCAGCATACAATCTATGCCAAAGCAGAATCTTTATGTGAGAAGTTGATAATGCAATCTGCCAGGAAGGAAAACTACTCTCCATATATGTAATGTGGAAAATCAAGGCTGGAAGAAATCTTCACTTACCTGTTTTGTATAATATTCCTTTTTCTGTGTAAAGAAAGTATGCATTGTTTATTTATTTTTTAGAAAACAATCAGTAAAGTGTGGTGAAAATTCTACCTTTCAAAAAAATAGTTTCTGTTCTTCATGGTATCAGAGCCGGTTAACCTAAAACAATCCAAAGTTTCCATGGCAACCCCATAAAATGTTCTTAGCATTCAGGCTTTTCATCAATGCTCAAGAGTCGTCTCCATCAAACTGAATATGTCCAATGTCCTTTTGTGGCGCTCACAAGTTCTTCCTCTTGTGTGAAGCCTTGGATTAGTCCATCATCTCTCTGAAAGTAGACACGCATCAGAGGAGATAATGGATACTGAAACAAAGGAGACCCATGATCAGTTAATACAGACATGGTCTCACAATGATGGTCTACTTACCTCCTGGCTTCTTGGACTCATGATAGAAGAAGTGATGCTTTTGTTGGATGGAACAGAGACTCCCTATGATGTTTGGAACTCTCTAGAAGAAAAGCTCCTTCTAATGACCAAAGAGAAGGAGGTGCAATTGACCAATAGACTCCGAGGGCTGAAGAAAGGCACAAGGTCCCTTGATGACTATCTAAGGGAGGTCAAAGGCATTTGTGATGCATTAGCTGCAGTTAGAAAACCAGTAAGTGACCTAGACAAATTTTTTCAACTAGCTCAAGGTCTCGGAACTTAATACATGGATTTTCGGGTGGCCATGTTATCAAAGCCACCATATGGTCCGTATCCCTCTTACAATCAATTTGTTCTGGCTTTACAAGGGCATGTACAAATGATTATGACAGAAAATGAAGAGAACAAGAAGTCAATAAACCATGAACAAGCCTATTTTACCCAACGAGGAAGAGGAAGAAATCGAGGAGGAAGATTTCTTTCTAGAGGTCGTGGCTTCACTCCAGCTGGACGATTCAATCACAATGCTACCAGTGGCCAAAGGTAGAATGTTCATCCCAGCACCAGAAATCCAAGAAATAACTTCAACAACCAGCTTCCACCACAACAGAAACTCCAAAAATCTGAAAGTACTCTTATTTGCCAAATTTGTAATAAAGCTAACCATTTAGCTTTAGATTGCTAGAACAGATTTGACTATTCGTATCAATCAGAAGAGATTCCTCAAGCTTTGGCTGCTATGGCTCTAAATGAAGAAGAGAAGGATCCTAATTTTTATGTGGACTCGGGTGCAACAACCCATATAACAAATGACCCAAGTAAGATGTCCCAAGTAATTCCATATAAAGGGCATGGTGCAATTTTTGTTGGAAATGGAGAAGCTTTAAGAATCTCACACATTGGTGAAGCTAGACTAAAAACTAAACATAGAGATCTAAAGCTTAAAAAATTATTGGTTGTTCTAGAAATTAAGAAAAATTTGTTATCCATTGGACAACTTACCTCTAATAACCCATGCTCCATAGAATTCTCATCAACTAGTTTTGTCATTAAGGATCAACTTCAGCAAGTGCTAGCTAGAGGAACTAAGAAGGGAGGTCTTTATGCATTGGAAGAAAATGTGATTCAAGCCATGATCTTTACCAATTCTTCCAGACACCACCTAGAATGGGCATAGTTTTTCGAGAGAATTATGAGACAAATCCCTGACTCTTCAATAGCTTTTAAAAGTTCTGGTGCAATCTCTTCTCCTTTTTGTAGCTCTTTAGAATCTCTAAAGGCACGAATCCCTTTTCGATTCAAAGCTCTGTAGAGATGATCTGTAAAATTATGGTGGGTTGAAGCATGGATGCCACACTTCTGATGATGCCTTGCTAGACCTAGTAACTGTCATGGCTTTATCCCTTGAGAAGAAAATCAGATTTCTTTGAATGTTTTTTGAAGTTTCAAAATTTGGTTAAGAATCAACTTGAAAGACGGATCAAAATCTTCCAAAGTGATGGTGGAGGTGAGTTTCAATCAATTAAATTTCAAAATCACCTGAGCAAGTGTGGAATTTTGCAACAAGTCTCATGCCCAGGAACTCCAAAACAAAATGGGGTTGCAGAGAGAAAACATAGACACATTGTTGAAATGGGTCTAACAATGCTTTTCAATGCCAAACTACCATTGAGTCTATGGGTAGACGCATTCCTTACTGTTGTATACCTCATTAATCGGCTGCCTTCCATGGTGTTGAAAATGGAGAGTCCATTCTTTATGCTCTTTAAACAATATCCAAAATATAAGAGCTTGAGAATTTTTGGTTGTCAGTGTCTTCCATACCTTAGAGACTATGGGAAGAATAAATTCTCACCTAAGACATATCCATGTGTTTTTATTGGATATGGCTCTCTACACAAGGGTTATAGATGCTTGCATCCTTCAACTAAAAGAGTTTACATATCTCGTCATGTCATCTTCAATGAAAATTGTTTTTCTTATGCTAACTTTCTTGTTAAGAAAAATCATTTACAGATTCCTATAGAAATGGTATCATTCTTAACTTTAGATGCTTCTTGTGAGACTTCAAAAATAGATCACCAAACTAAGTCTTGGAAGGAGAACACTGCTAACCAATCAAGCAACTCCAAGAAATGCAACCACTGGCCATGCACTACTAAGCAAAGAAACCAGTTTAGTGTTGAAGGAAGAATTTCTGCTAGTTGCAATACTAACCAAAATACAGAAGCATCATGTGTTAATCTGATTGGAACTCCCACTACTGTTGCTGTTGAAATTTCCATTGTTGCCGTTGGTACAAATGACCACAATACCATCATTACTACTGAAACTCCCACTAATGTTGCTCTTAGTGCTAGTGGCCACAATTCCAATACTACTACTACTACTAGAACACTCTCCCAGATTGAGTCTACTAATAGCTACAAGCCTACCAATGTTAGTAATTTTCCTGATATCAATAAGCACCTAGTAGTTGATCCCTTTTTTCCTTAAAAATGGTAGAAAAATGAGCATAGTGGTCCATCTTTACAAAACAAATCAACCAATCACAGTGTTGATGATGAAGTTCTTGATATTAGCAAGCAAATTGTTGTTAACATCTCTTCTCCTCATGGCTAACACACAAATAACAAAGGAACTCATATGATCACCATAAGAAAACTCAAGAATGATCCCCATTTAAAGTCTCAAATGGTTACTTTTGCTGTCACAAGAAGTAATTTTAGTGAGCCAAAAACATATCTTACAACATTGAAAATTCCCCATTGGTTCAAAGCAATGCAAGAGGAAATCAAGGCTTTAATCCAAAATCGAACATGGGATTTGGTTCCTAAGCCTCCAATTGCAAATATTATGGGTTCTAAATGGGTGTTTAAAACAAAGTTGAAGGAAGATGGAACCATAGATAGATACAAAGCAAGATTAGTTGCTTGAGGTTTTTCTCAAATACCGAGTTTGGACGTTGGAAAAACCTTCAGCCCAGTTATAAAACATACTACAATCAAATTGATCCTTTCACTAATAGTAACCTTAGGGTGGACAATGAGGCAATTGGATGTTAAGAATGCCTTCCTACATGGGTTTCTAAAGGAAGAAGTATTCATGGAACAACCTCCAGGATTTATAAACGAGGACCTTTTGAATCATGTTTGCAAATTGAATTGCTCTCTTTATGGCCTTAAGCAAGCTCCAAGGGTCTGGTTTGATAGACTATCCCAATGTCTTCTTCATCTGGGGTTTTATTGTGGTAAAGCAGACTCGTCTCTATTTATTCTTCGCAAAGGTCAATCTATTGTTTTGCTACTTATTTATGTTAATGATAGTATAGTCATAGACAATGATAACAACATCATTAGTGACCTCATCAGCACCCTGAGTAGTGAATTTTCTCTCAAGGACTTAGGATCTTTGCATTATTTTTTGGGATCGGAGGTTAAATATCTTCTTAATGGATTGTTTGTTTCTCAAACAAAGTACACTAGAGTTCTCCTAGAGCACACAAAAATGGAGTGTACTCATATCAACACACCCATGGCTCTTAAGTCCATCATCACACCTTCTGATAAACTACCTATTGATCCTACATGATATAGGCAACTTGTTGGATCCCTCCAATATTTAACCTTCACAAGGCCTGATATTGTGCATGCAGTAAACAAGGCCTGCCAACATTTCCAAGCACCCAGTAAAGCTGACTTGGGAGCTGTCAAACGCATTATTAGATATTTGAAGGGAACAATGGAGCATGAATCAGGTTTTTCAAGCAAAGTTTGCTTCGTCTCACTGGTTTTTGTGATGTTCATTGGGTGGGATGCACGAACACGAGAAGAAGCACATCTGGGTATTGTATTTTTCTGGGAGCCAATTGTATCTCATGGTCCTCAAAGTGACAACATACAGTTTCTAGATCAAGTGCTGAGGCTGAATATTGATCCCTTGCATCCAATGCCACAGAAATAACTTGGCTTACTTTCCTTCTCCATGATATTGGCATTCAACTACGTGAACCTTCTCAATTGCTATGTGATAATCTCAGTGCCCTTCACACGACAATAAATCCCGTCTTCCATGCACGTTCCAAGCATATTGAGTTGAACTATCATATTGTTTGGGAAAAAGTTGCAAGTGGAGTTTTGATTACTCGTTTCCTTCCATCGTCCTTACAAGTAGCTGATATATTCACAAAGGCACTCCCTAAGACTTCATTCCAAGTCTTTCGATTCAAGCTAGGAGTGCCCAAGTTACCACTCACTAGCTTGCGGGGGCCTAATAAAGGAAACTCCAACTCAGCCAGCATGCAATCCATGCCAAAGCAGAATCTTTACGTGAGAAGTTGATAATGCAATCTGCTAGGAAGGAAAACTACTCTCCATATTTGTAATGTGGAAAATCAAGGCTGAAAGAAACCTTCACTTACCTGTTCTATATAATATTCCCTTTTTTGTGGAAAGAAAGTATGTATTGTTTATTTATTTTTTAGAAAACAATTGGTAAAGTGTGGTGAAAATTCAACCTTTCAAAAAAATAGTTTCTGTTCTTCAAAACCAACCATTATCCGTTTTAGTTTTGTCTATTGCCACAGTTCAAAGTTGGCATATTCATTAGCTTAATGTCAAGAATGCTTTTCCTGATGATTTTCTTAAAGAGAAAGTTTATATAGATCAACCATTTGGTTATGAAGACTCATTTAGACCTAATCATGTTAGTAATTTAAACTACAAAAATATACAATTCATGGCAAGCACCAACAACATTGTTTTTACCTAGCTAGTTGACGTCTTCTTCATTGTGGTTCCAGATGTAGTAAGGCTTCGCGATGGCTTTATGACGGTTCTACCTATATATGTTGATGGCATTATTCTTACAAGAAATGGTTCCAAGTCCCTTAACTCATTCTTTCATAAATTCCAGAAGGAGTTCTCAATGACGATTTTAGTCTTCTTCATTATAGATACTCAATGAATATTGGACAAAACTTTTCTCAACATGGGAATAAATATTCTAATCCTTCACCATATGACAGACTTGTTTCTCACCATTAAACAACCTGGCCTCACCTATCTTGTTAAATATTGTATTTGTCGATTCATGCAGTCCCCAACAGAGAAGCTTTTTCCGTGCAGTCAAATTTCTCTTGCAATACATGAAGGTACTCTTCATCATGGACGACGAAGTTATTCCTCAAGCAATTATCATCTCCATGCCTTCTTCAATTTTGATTGGGAATGGTTGTCCTCATACTCGAAGATCAACAATTGGTTTTGTTATCTTCCTTGCCAAGAATCTTACTTCTTGGAGTTCTAAAAACAACACAACATTGCTTGCTCAAGCTCTAAAAGTAAATAACATATCTTGTCTGCAGAGCTGTCATGCATGGATAACTTTGCTTCTTTGGGACTTAGGAGGTCGCCATTATGGTAAAATTTTTCTCCTCTGCCACAACAAAAGCGTTATCTAAAATTGCACTGTTATAAATAAAAATAAGAAGATATCTTAAGGGGGCATAGGATAAAGAATATGATGTTTCCTATGATTCTCTTGATAGAAAATTGGTTAAGTTTCAATAATGAAAGATAACAATTGATTTTAAGATTTTATTTTAGTCATCTTAATTTTTGCAGGTTAAAATTTTAGTCTAGAAACATTAGCACTGGTCTATGAAGGACATATTATGGGAAAGATTCTAATTTGAAATCTAGAAAAGCAAAACAACAAACATTAAGAGCTAGCACATACAAATATGTCACTTTACTAAAGTAGAATCTCATTGTCACAACAAACTTTGACTTTTATAAATGATTTTACAAGAAAATCTCGGATTTATTCATTAGAAGAAAATTCCAATGCTTTTGGCAAGTTTTAAAAAGTTAAAAAAAATTAGTCAGAAATAAAATGGTTGTAATATTAAAATATTGAGATTTGCTAGAGAGAAAAATATAACTCCAATAAATTCTATAATTATATCATAAGTTGAAGGAATTCAATGGTAATTGATAGCTAATTATACACCTCAACAGTAATTGAAAGAGAAAAATAGTGTGAAAAGTGTAAGAATCAAGGTGAAAGTCAAGTCCATTCTAAATGCCTTTTAGGTTGTACAATATTCCTATTTACAATATGCCTTATGAAAGCAATTTTTGGGAGAACATCCTAGAAATCAGGGTATAGACTATAAAATCTAGATATTTCTTTCTCATAGTTTTGGTGTATTACATATTAATCCCATATATCAGAATAGCCGGAGTTCCATGATAAAAGCCAACATTTTATTTTTTTTAGCTATAATAATGTAACCAAAGGTCATAAATTTTATAACCAAGAAATAAGGAAGTTGATTGAGATTTGCTGTTTTTAAAGGATGAAACTTGGACATAGACTCATAAGAAAATATAAACAAACAAAAAAAATGAGGAAAAAAGATTTCTACTTGAAAGAGTTTCTAGAAGATAATGAGCATTTGAATAATTCCATGGCAAATATGCCTTTATCAAGCACATTAATCTTCTCCTATTAGAAATTCTTCTTTACAAATAGAGATAGGACAAGAGTTTGAATTACAAGGATGTTTAAAACATTCTTATATTATTTTTACACATTTAAAGATTATGAAATTATGAAAGATTAAGAAGTTACTAATGATAGTTTAGTTAACTTTAATTTATTTATATACTATGACCCAATTTCATACAAAGAAACACCAAGTAATGAGAGGCAAGGTGGGTTCAAACAAAGAATAAAGAAATATAGTTAATAGAGAAAAATAATACATGAAAAGAATCCAATTAAATAATATAAAGTGGGTGTATAACATAAAGTATAAACATGATGTAAGGTTGATCAATTTAAGGCAAGGTTAGTAGCAAAAGACTATAAATAGAAGCTAGGTATTGATTAATTTTGAAGTTTATATAGTTGTCAAACCATATACCATTCACATGATAATTGCTCTTATGGCTTACAATAGGTCAAAAAATTACCAAATGGATATTAACTCATCTTTCTTAAATGGTATACTTGAAGAAGTTTTTATTGAGCAATGTTAAGGAAATGTAAGAAACGCAAGTTTATAAGCTTAATTAGATGTTATATGGATTAAAGCAATTATCACATTTAAGTAGTATTTTCTTGACTACATACTTTAAATCAAGTTAAATTATAATGGTAATATAATTATTGATGTACAAGTGTTGTTAATGAAAACATTAATGTTGTGTCTCCACAACAGCTAGGTTTTCACCTAGGAACACTTGTCGTTCACGTTTCACCTAGGAACACTTTTCATTCACTACCTTCCTTAAATTGGTCCATTACAATCGATTGTGGTCCAGTCATTGACGTTTCACACTTATCAAGGCTTGAGCTGCAATTGCTTAACATGGTCTTACTTGGCTCCGGATCGTTTTCCTTCTATAGGATGGGCCACTATGTTATTTGATAGCATCACTATGCCAATAAGTGGTCCCTCTATATGTCAATTTGTCCTTGAGCGTTGAGGTATAGTGATCTTTTGGTGGTAAGTAAAGGATATTACCTTCATTTTATGGATCTACTCTCCCATCATGAAGTAGACCATCATGGTGATTGGGTTATGACTAATATCATCGTGATGGAAAATTTCTTAAATGAAGGAGATAAATAGTTAAAATTAATGAGTCAATTTCTTTGAATTAAACAATAAAAAAGAAATTCAAATTTAATTTGTTAACTTCACTTATAAATAAATAAAAAGGTAACCTTCATGAAATGAATGAAAAGAAAAAAGTTCATAAAAGGATTGGAAAAAAGATTTCATAAGGAGAAAAATGTTTCACAAGATATTGGTGTAAATTCAAGAACACGCATGAAATACCACATGCATACTCTTCACCATCTATAGAGTTCGATTAAATCATTGAGGAACAAATCGCGTTAAGCCCTTAGACTAAACTTTGAATTCTAATAAATACTTTCTTTGTCATCCTATGAGTTAGGATCAAAGTGATTGAATTAAAGTAAATAATTTTTGCAAAGAATATTATTACAAAAAATTGTATTCACGAATATTTTAATATAAATAATTTTATTTGTATATTTTTCTTATTGTTTTATTTATTTTTATCATACAAATTTTTTTTCATGAAAAATATCTTACCTCAAAAGTCCAATAAAGAAGTCGAACGTGGATATTAATGGCAACACGAACCTTTCTATAATATGAAAGGTCATCCAACAACATCCTTACAAAGGGACCTTTCATCCTTATGGTCCAGAGAAAAAGTCTATGCATTTGATATGGCCAGTGACATGATAATGATGGATACGTAATCCGGCCACAAATGCCAAATTCCAAAATTACAATCCCCTAAAAACTCAAATAAAATA
The DNA here is from genome assembly GCA_030254885.1 of Vitis rotundifolia. Classification (NCBI taxonomy): domain Eukaryota; kingdom Viridiplantae; phylum Streptophyta; class Magnoliopsida; order Vitales; family Vitaceae; genus Vitis; species Vitis rotundifolia. Next base: position 12,394,826 of record CM058156.1, read on the forward strand.
AAATAAAATAAAATTAAAAGGAGGATGGAGCTGATCCATAACGTCCCTCACACGGTCCCCTCCAAAATGGGACCTAGCTACAAGAATTAGAATATATAAAGCTTTCCTAATCTCTATGAAGTTCAATTAAATTTGATTAATTTGTTTGAGGATATGATTAAAAACGGTTTTCCGTTTTTAAAAATTTATAATTCCATTTGACCATTGTTTTCTATTTTCAATTTTTGAGAACAAAGTGAAATAAGGAATAGTTTTAAATAATAAGTAGAAGTTGTTTTCATATATTTTTTAAAACAAAAGAAAAACAGAAAGGTGAAAATTTAAAAAAACCATAAAAAAACAAATAAACTTAAAACATGATATCATTCTCCTTTGTCTTCGATTCAATACCAATATAAAAAATCTTCACATGTGATCTTCCTTTGAATTACAGGTATTTTTCTAAATTTTTTCATTAAGTAAATAAATTTCAAATCAATTGATATATGAAATTTATTAATTTTCAAAAATAAATTTAAACTCAAAAATTGATTTTACTAGTACTAGAAAGTTATATAGCTCAATAACATTAGAAAGTCATACCAAAATTTATCATAAATGACTTTGTTAGTTTCTTCTTTACGCACACATATACACACACACATACATATATATATATCATATTTTTACAAATTTTTTCATTAGGCAAATAAACTCCAAATCAATTAAGACGTGTTGGATTTATTAACCAATCTAGTAATTTTAAAAATAATTTAAAACTCCAATAGTGATCCAATTAATATCTGTAATTTATGGACAAAAATTGGTTTAGAACAATTATATTGTTTCTTTTTTACATAAAATCATATTTTTATAATTTTTTTTCACTAAGCAAATAAACTTCAAATTAAACAAAATTTAATGTGTTGAATTCATTAATAAGTCTAGTAATTTTTAAAAATAATTTGAAACTCAAATAATGAACCCATTAATATCATAAATTTATGGATGAAAATTGGTTCGTAATGACTCTATTATTATTATTATTTTTACATATTATTATATTTTTTATAATTTTTTTTAACAAATAAATGAATTTAAAATCAAACAAGACTTTGTATTAAATTTACTAATAGGTTTAAAAAATTTTTAAAATAAGTCGGGACTCAAAAGTAGATCTAATCACTAAAATAAATATAAAAAAACTGATATATTATGAAACATAACTTTAGTTTTTATTTTATATGCACAACTATATTTTTTGAATTTCATCACTAAATAAATAGATTTTAAATTAAGTGAGATATAATTAATAATTTAAATTCTTTAATGAAGTTTTTTAATTTTTAAGAATAATTTGGAAATTTAAAAAATCAATCAAATTAATTGCATATTAAATCAAAACTTTCCAGAATACCGTGTTCATAATCGAGTATTAAATATGTACATGTGAGAAAAAATTTAGCTCATTTATAAGTTTAAAAAGTTAAACTTTATTCGTTGTTCATTTTAAATAAAAGATTATTAGTAGTTATTATTTCTAAGTTATTATTATTATTATTTATTTTTAACAAAAAAGAAAGCAATTATGCTTTTACAAAGATATCCATATCCATATTTTTAACATATGCTAAAATAGTTTTATATGTATATATATATATATATATATATATTATTACTATTCATGTTTCACTAAAAAAAATATTTATTTTTTAATTTATTTTTAATTACAAAAATAATTTCATTTTAAATAAGACTTAAATTAAATTAAATTCATATTATATAAATTAAATTTATAATGCTTTTATAAAAAAAAAATTATTTTAAAAACAACTTATCCAAACAAATTTTTGTTTTTTATTTTTAAAAACAATTTCTGAAAGACACTTATCTGTATCTTGTTTCCACACATGCCCTCAATTTTTAAAAAATGCCCCAACGTATATGTGAATTTTATTGCTCACATGGATGAGTTAATGATGTGAAAGAGAAGAAGATAAGAGGCATTAAATCCTTGGAAAAAGAATGAATAATTTGTGATGCTGAGATATGGCACGTAGAGGTTGGTAGGTATTGGAGAATTAATGCAGCTCTACAATTGAATCCCCACATAGGTCATGGACCACATGCAAGGGGAGCCAATTCATCTACCATTTTGGAATTTGGAATGTAGTTCATATTTTTAGTTACTCCAAACGAAGATTATGCAACATCCAAAAACTTTTTAGATTTTTCTTGCAAAGCTCCCTCAGGGTAGCCCAACCAACCTATTTGTCATCCTACGCAAATAAGTAATCATAATTTTTTTCTCAGTTATAGATTTATTTAGGTTATATTTGGTTATCTTAGAGTTTAAAGAAAAATATGAGGGAAAGAAAAAAAATTAAAAAAAAAATGAAAAAAATAAAAAATAGATTAAAGTCAATAAATTATTGCTAGATATTTTTTCAAATTCTTTTCATTTATTTAATCTTTTTATATAAATGCTAAATAATTTAAAAATATACAAGTTTCTTAATAATCTAAATTATATTTGATTTTCTTTCACATTTTTCATAATACAATTAAATATGAGAAAAATATTTTTCTTATCATTTTTTCCTTAATATTTTTCGGGAACCAATCATATACTTAATTTACATGTGATATTTAAATATCATAATTAAGGTTTAGGTCGGTGTATATGAATGATTGATGTTCATTATTGGTACCAATGTCCATTATTCATCTATTCATCCAGTTATCAACACCACCCCACCCCCAACTGTACATTGTGATGCGCCCTACATTAATTAAATTCCTTGGACCAATAAACTAATCATATGATATGATCTGTCATTGGCCTGGTATTTTCCATTTTGAGGGATACATTTTACATTTTGAAGAAATTTTAGAACTACTATCAAAATGTTACCCTATCTAGCCATTTATCAAAATGGCTATCTCCTCTACTATAAGCAGATATACTTGGCCCCTACATGTCAAATTCCTTTCATTCACAAATTCATATGATGTGATTTATCACTATCTAGCCATTTATTTTGAAGCCTTATATGCATGCTTGGCAAGTTGAACTACTGTTGCATGCAATAATGTATAGTATATCATGTGTAGATTTTTATCTATTCTACTATGGTGACCTTACAATCTGCCTTTAATGGCAAGGACTTCGACCAGTCAATTCTCAATGTGAATCAACAGCTTCAAGGACTGACATATCTGTTCACAGCTTGAATGGTGCGGTTGCTTAAGAAATCATTAATGCATGGAAGATTGGTGGTGTGGAGCCTATATATTTTTCTTTCTGATCTACAGATTTGTTCTTCCCTTCCATAGCTGAAGATTTTTCTCCAGGAGCATGGAGATAGAGATGGAAGGTGGTGATGGTGGTGGTGGTAGCGGAGGAAGAGATGTGGGGGTGGTGGCTTACTTGGTTTGGGAAGATTTGACAGTGGTGGTGCCAAGTTTTGGGAGTGGAGCCACCAGGAGGGTGCTGCATGGGCTTAGTGGGTATGCTGAGCCTGGTAGGTTCATGGCTGTTATGGGTCCCTCTGGCTCCGGAAAATCCACTCTTCTTGATTCATTAGCTGGTTATTATTTGCTCTCCTCCTCTCTATTTCATCTCCCAACTGCATGACACATAATAAAGAAAAATGATTAAAAACTTCTATATATATAGTTAAAAAATAAAATAAAATAAAAGGTTTTTAACTTCTAGATGTATTGTGATGTTGAATTGTGGTATTGTTTAGGTTGTTGATTGCTTCATTAATTAAGTTCTATGGATGTATGGATGTTAAGAAAAAGTTTCTTGGGCCTTTTTTACAGGTAGACTATCAAGAAATGTGATTTTGTCTGGGAATGTTGTTCTCAATGGAAAGAGGAGGAGCCTCGATCATGGTGGAGTTGTAAGTAACCTTCCACTCTTTGCTAATTAAAGATTTTCGTTTAAAGTTTGTATGAAAATATGAAAAAAGTCTTGGAAGTTAAAAATTAGGTATTTAAAAGAAATGGCAAGATCAAGTTGATATTTTCTTTAAACATCTTTCTATTACTTGTTGTGATCCACTTATTATTGGGATCCTTTGTGATTGATTCGTTTGAAAGTAATTTTAGGAGATATTTTTAATCTAAAAAGTATTTTTGAAAAAATGTGGGGTCTCTTTTGAGGGATTTGTCTTTTAGAATAATTTTTTATTCTTCAAAACAAAAAACATAGAAAACACGTTTGATAATTAAAAATTATTATTTATTTATTTATTTATTTTAAAAATAGAAAATAAGGTGATTTTAAAAAAAAATCATTATTTTTTGCTTGTTTTCTAAGAACCGTTTTAAGAAATAATTATACAAACACATATAATAATTAAAAACAAAATACTAGATATAAAAATTATTTTTAAAATATATTTAAAAATATTAAAAATAGTTATTTTAAGTTTCCAAATAGATTTTTGTTCTACAAAGATCATAGAACAATTTTCAAAAAGTGTTCTAGAAAACTATTTATTAGAATTGTTTTTTAAGATAGTTACCAGACAGGCCATGGGTGTTTGACACAATTTAGGAATCATTTTTAAAAATTTTAAAATATGTTTTTATTGAAAGCGTTTTTAAGAAAATCATTTATGAAGACTTTTAAAAAAAATAATGTAAGTGATTTTCCAACATTACTAGTGATTTTTTCAATTTTTAAAAAGGTTTTATAAATTTTGTCAAACACCTTTTTTTTTTTTTTGAAAATGTTTTTTAAGTTAAAAATGCTTCTTAGAATCACTACTAAATAGACTTTTGATTTAGATATGTGTATCACGCCCCAAAACCCATTTCAAGAGAATGACGGTTATTTCACACCTCAAGTGAAAACGACACAAACATTCGTATTGTAATTGAAAATTTACTAGTTACCAAATTTCTATTTAGAGTAGTAGGACAAAATTCTAAAATCTCCAAGTATTAATTTTTAAAAAAACTAATACATCAACCAAAGTGTTATTGTCTAAATAACTCCAAATTCAGAATAATTCAAACGAGAATTAAGTTTTAACATCTAAATAATGTCCAAAATAAAAAGAGTTTAAATAAATGTCCTAATAAAACTAAATTTCCCTTTTAATTGTCACTCCTCGCCTGAACTGAGGTTACTTGAAAGATTATCAACAAAGGAGGATAAGCTCAAAGCCCAATAAGGAATATTAATACAATTTCATGGATCGAATATTTTCAATCATGCTTGCAAATAGGAGATATAACATATACTTAGTTTCATAAAAAATTTTAAGTTCAAAATACTAATACATTCAAACTTTTCAACACAACTTTCTCACATACATTTCAAAACAATTTCTCATCAAAACCAAATCGAATGCATTTAAAATATCTTTACTCTAGTTATCGTATGACAAATGGTGCCCAATTAGGTGGGACTTCACAATTGAGTAACTAGTTTCAAATTTGTTCCATTTAAGGTAAACAAAACCAAATATGAAGAATTATAACCTATTGATTAGGGTCATAAGATCAACTATTATAACCCGTTGACTAGGACCATATAATACAATTATTATAACCTGTTGACTAGGGCTGAAAATGTCAACAATTATAACCCATTGACTAGAGTCGTATAATCCAAAGTCAAATACTTTATTTCATTAATTCAAATTTACAAAACAAAATATTATATCTCCTCAATTTTTTATTTTTCATAAATAAAGAAATTTCTCAAATATTCTTTTCATACAAAACACATATTTGATTCATGCGTAAAGATAAAAATAATATTTTTACACATTTCAAAATATAAAAGAAAATTATTTTCTTTTATAAAAATTTGCATTAGTTTCCCTTACCTTGAAGAAGCACTCAAAATCTTGAAGTATTTAACTCTGAATAATTTCCTTCTCACCTAACATAATATCATACACAATATTGATTATTAATTATTTATCTAAATATATAAATTTAACAATCCTAAAAATATTTTATTTAGTATTAGGAATCCTAATTAATTTCTCATGTGTATATTATTACCATCCAATATTATTTTCAATTTCCTAAACAATAATTTATTTCTTTTTTCTAACTTATCTAAATTAAATTTTTTAAAAATATTTATTTACATTAAACTATTATTACTATTATTTAAATCTCCTAATGAAACTTAACAAATACCACATGCAATTCTTTTTTTTTTTTTTTTTTTCCAACAACTCCACACCAACTCCATTCATTATTATTATTATTATTATTCCGAGCCATTAACATCCTTCTCTTCCTCATTTATTACCAAAATACTATTTACTTCCTTTCCTAGGTCAAGCCATTTCTTTGTAACATGCCCAAATCCTTCCTACCTACGCGCATCTTTCATTATTTTTTTTTTCTTTTCGCTAAAGTCAAAACTTTTAATCTCCATACTCACAAATTTTATGTAATTTTCTCATCCAAAACTATATAATTTTTTTTTTTAATCTACATCTATTCATTTGAGTAATCAAAATTTGTCAGTCTCCATTAATAAATCAAACTATATTCATAAATTTTTAATCTTTTTGACCTAGAAATTAATTAAACAAACTCTAATCAAAATTTAGATATTCCAAAGAATATCTAAAGTGTTCAAAACTAATTAACAAATATAAAATATTAATTTAATTAGGATTAAAAATTTTACTTAAAAATTTGATTTCAAACTCTAAACCTTCAAATCTTCAACCTTATGCTCTCTAATCTTTCTTATCTCTGTGTAAAAGGGTTTTTTGGATATAGAGAATAGGAAAAAATCTAATTTATACCTAGGAGATCTAATTTTCAAATTTATACTTAGGAGATCTAATTTATACCTAGGAGTCTTAAATACGAAAAAATATTTTTTCCCTTATTAAATTACTTTAATTAATTATTAATTTTTAAATTATGATTTTACCTCTAAATTGGGTTTTGGGGCGTTACAGTGTGTTTTTCTAGAAATCATTAAAAATCTCTTTATAAAATAATTGAATTAGGAAATGTTGAACTTAAATACAAAATTAATTAGGAAAGGAACTTTTCAAAAAAGGGGAGTTCTTCTCAATGTGGCAGGGTTTCAAGTCTGGGATCAATTGAGAGTGCCTCTGAGTCAATCCCGGTGGAAAGTGAAAATTCTGCTTGGATTAGAAAAGTTGCAACTTGCATCATATGGTCATCTCATTTCTTACCGTTAAATTTTAAATATATTATTATTTTTTGTATGATAAAATAATTTATAAAATATGTAATAACTAACTTTAATCTTCAATTGCAAATATGATTATTTTTTACATCATTTACCATTGTAAATATACTCAAATACTAAAATATTAAGGACCTATTTAGTAACTAATTTTTAAAATAATTTTAAAAAATGGTTTTTGACAATAGTTTTTGAAAACTGTTTTGTAATTTTTGTAGCATAAAAGTTTGTTTGAAAATTTAAAATATTTTAACCTATTTTTAATATTTTTAAATTTTATTATAAAAATAATTTTTATATCTAGTATTTTATTTTTAATTATTCTACATATTTATATAATTATTTTTTAAAATAACAAAACAACTCAAAAATATTATTTGAAAATATCATATTTTCTACTTTTAAAAATAGAAAATAAAAAACAGTTTTTCATTGTTAAACGTATTTTCTATGTTTTTTAATCATGAAAAACAAAAAATAGTTCTCAAATAACCCTAAATTTTTTCTTTATTTCTTTCTTTTCCTATATGGATGCTATGTGCATAGGTTTAAATAATTTGCAAAAGGGTTGAAAATTTATGAAATTTTTATTAAAAGTTCGAATATTATAGGAGCCCAAAATGGAAATAGGGGTAACGTTCAATTGTCATTAATTGATTAATCATAAATTGTTAATCAAAACCTGAAAATAATTTTGATGCAAGAATTTTTTTTAAATTTATTTTCAATAAATAATTGATTTTTTTTTTCCAAATATATACAATGCTTTCATCAATTTAAATATGTGATATTTATAAAAAAAAATCAATTTAAATATATATATATATATATATATATATATATCAATTTTAAAATCAATCCATCAATTTTTTTTTTTTTTTTTTTTTTTTTTTTTTTTTTTTTTTTTTTTGTATATCGATATTCAAATACTTATTATCTAGAACTCTTTTAACTTATGAAAAATTATAAAGATGGTTTGAAGAAACTCAAATACAACTTTTTTTTTTCTTTATAGCCAAACAAAAATGAAAAATTCCAACAAGGGATATTATGACAATATCATATCAAAATGCAAACTCCACAATATATAAAAGGTAATTCTCAAAAGCATGTGCCCTAAGTTATTAGAATTAGGAATGCCATCCCAAGCGGGAAGAGTTTATAAAAGTTAGGCTAAAAATTAAAAGGGTGGGTGATAAAACTTAATAATTATTATTTAATTATTTAATTAGATTTTAAGTTAAATTATTTTTAATTTATTGATTTAACCTACTTAAAAATTTAAATTAAGTCATTAAGTCATTATATTAATTTACCAATCCTCAAATATAAGGTAGTGTTTGTTTGTTTATTTATTTTTGTACTTAATTTTAAATAGAACTTAAAACTAAATAGTGCTTAATAATATTAAATATTAGGCTATTTGTTTTTATAATATTTTATTTCTATTAAGTATTAAAAAATAAAGAAAAATCAACATATTAATTTTCTATTAAGTCAAAAATTTATAATAAGTTATAAAAAATGTAAAAAAAAACAAATAATTTAAAACATTAAAAGTAGATTGTTTTGAACAAAAAGTTAAAAAAACAAACACCCTTTAAGTCTAACAATCTCCAAAGCTAACCCAAGTTAAATAGCTTTGGCAAAAGACCTATCTTAATTATGAAATTACCGAATATGCATTGGGCCTCACTATTCATACTTAAAAATTCATGTTCAAAATTATTTTTGTAACGACCTGCTCCCAACCATGTAGATATTGTCCGTTTTGGATCCAAAGGGGTCTTCACGACTTTAAAATGCGTTTACAGGGTTATGAGGAGTCCATACTTATATAGGAACTTTTCCTCCTATCCAATGTGGGATGTCATAAACACCCCACCATGCAGACACAACGTCCTCATTGTGTCCCACAGGATTGCGGGGTCAAACAGACGAACACCCCTACGAGGCCAAACAAACCCCCACACTGAGGTCGGAGATCGATTCTGATACCATTTGTAATAATTTGCTCCCAACCGTGTAAATATTGTCCGCTTTGAACCTAAAGAGACCCTCACGGCTTTAAAATGCGTCTACTTATTTATGAGGAGTCCATACTTATATAGCGTCAAAAACTTTTCCTCTTATCAGATGTGGGATGTCACAACTCTCCACTAACATGATGTCACACATCTTGTCTTTAATCTTTGATGCATGTAAAGATCAATATTGTGTTTAAACATCTCTTCTGTTATGATGTTGTGTCATTTAGACAAAGATGTTCTAAATACATCATAGGGTCACCTAGATGGTCATGGAATATGGATGTCCCCCTTACGGCAAATAATGAGGGGATCTATCCTACTTCACCTCTTGGTGAAGGCAATATTATATGCACCTAAAGGAGATAAATATTTCATTCTTATTATGGGAAAGAGTAGAAATTTCTTCTATTTATGGCTAGACAATCCCCTATTACACTCTCTTGAATGTGTCATTCTTGACACAACATCTTAATGTTAATATGTTTTGTCCAAATAAGTAGGCCTCCATGGGTCCAAAATGGATTCGGTACATTTTAGTGGTAGATTCGACATTTCCCATTATTGAGGACGGTTTGAGGGACTTGGTTTGGTGATTAGATTAGAGGTTCATGAAAACAAGATTGACCTGTATTGAGCCCATTTTGACCAAAATAAGATTAACACGAAACCATTGTGTCTTTGTGATGTGCTATCTCCAAGAGTTTTACATCATCTTCGAATAATTAATGTGAGAATTACTATTTTAAGTACTATAAAAATGCTTCATTTTTTCGTAAAATAAAATAAGAAAGAAATTCTTGTTGTCACATAGCCCTCTCCTTGATTCCACTGTTATTCTCTCAAACCTCTTCTCACCTTTTATTCTACGTTACTCTCCTCGCAAGCTCTTGATATTTCATTATCTCACATGGCCAGCCTCCTGCAGGTAAAAACTTGGCATAAACAATGAGTTTCAAAAAGACATTTGAAATTACCAAAAAAATAAATAAATAAATAAATAAAGTTATTAAATTCTCAACTTGTACCCAAGCTAGGCTCCACCAGAAGCCAACCCAGCCCAACTCATTTATAAGCCTACGCCTCAAGTATCCATACCACAACCTTGGGTTGAAATTAAGCTTCTAGCCTAACCTAAGCCTGAACCAAATCTCAAGCCAAGACGGCCTGAACCCAATGCGGCCCAACCCATTGATATGCGTAGGCCTGAGGTACACTCAACACAAACCAATGTGGCCCACAAGTTAGGCCTAACCCTAGCATTAAGGCTTGGGTTAGTCGAGGTATATATCTAGGCTCCAAACCAAGTACACGGCCCAAACCTAAGTCCCAACAAGGGATCCGATACCAACCAAATCCAAAAAGTCCATCAGACGAAAAAGATAACTCTCATAGTCATGGTATGTGTCCCAAATTATTTATTAGAATAGGGATGGATGACAACCCAATTAGGTGGGGTTGTCACAACTCACAAGTTAGACAAAGTGCAAGCTGGAACAGCCTCTCAAGTTGGTTTCTTTGATCACTTGCTCATCCATTCTTGGACTTGTTTCAGGCTTATGTGACCCAAGAAGACGTACTTTTGGGAACTTTGACAGTTAAAGAAACCCTGACTTATGCAGCCCAACTGAGACTTCCAACTACCATGACCAAACAAAAGGTTAACAGCATTGTAGAGGAGACAATCACGGAAATGGGACTAGAACATTGTGCTGATCAGCTCATCGGAAACTGGCATTTAAGAGGCATAAGCAGTGGAGAAAAGAAGAGACTGAGTATTGCCCTAGAGATCCTAACACAACCCCATCTCTTGTTGCTGGATGAGCCTACTAGTGGCCTTGACAACGCTTCAGCCTTCTTCATAACTCAAACTCTTAAAAACGCCGCTTTCAATGGAAGAACTGTGATTTCTTCCATTCATCAGCCGAGCAGTGAAGTGTTTGCACTTTTAGATGACCTTCTTTTATTGTCCAATGGCGAAACCGTCTACTTTGGAGAGGCAAAGATGGCTTTACAGGTACCAAAACGATACTTCATTATTATTATTTGTTTCATTTTCTTCGAAAAAGATATGAATATTCTCAATTGTCAAATTTCTAGATTGATATATTTCGAAGCACCCTAAGAATATTGCATGTGCTGATCTCTGCTGGTTATTAAATTTTACAGTTCTTTGCCGAGGCGGGATTTCCATGTCCAAGTAGAAGAAATCCGTCAGATCACTTTCTTCACTGCACCAATTCAAGCTTTGACACGGTCAGGAGCACGTTAATTAGGTCGCATAGAATGCATGTATGTTTGCTGCATGCCATTGTTTTTGAATTAAATCTTCCATGTTTAAGACTCCTTTAGGAGTCCAACTTTATGGATTTCTGCTAACTATACAAGTTTTCTATGGTTCATCCCTGTAAATTTTGTTTCCCACAGGAACCCGAACAGTTATCGGATTCTTTGATGAATTTGGGAGCAGAAGAGATCAAAGCAACACTTATTGAGAAATACAATTGCTCAAAGTATGCAACCAAAACAAGATCAAGGATTCGAGAAATCTCCAACACTGTACGGAACCTTTCCACCATATATGAGCTTAACTGATGAGTTTAGATTAATATTTTTGTCAATTTTTTTGCTTCTTTGATAAAATTTTAAGACCTAGTCTTACTATTTCCCAGATCCAACTCCTCTTGAAAGACTAATCCTCCATCCCACTAGGGTTTTCATTTATGTCCTCGACATCTTTCTTTTCTTCAGAAGGGTGAATCATCACTCGATGCCAAATTAATATGGTTTTGGGAGGAGATTTTCTTTTTGAATTTTTTTTTTCTTCCGTTATCATGTCATTCTAGTTGTTTACACTTTGAAAGGCTTTATAAAGAATATATGACTTTTTGACCAATCAAATAATTGTTTAAAATTAATTTTATTTTTCTAAAATATTCTTAGATAGCTTAATTTTATTTTTATATCGGAAAGTAGGAAGTTTGTGGAACCACTTGGAATTATCTACACTAGTGAAAGAGTGTGGAAGGCTCTAGAAAAACTTAGAGATGTCCACACATAGCTATAGTAAGGTGGAAGATAAGGAAAGAGTATGGAGCTATCTAGAGAATTCTAGACAACTCTTGTAAATACTTGTAAATAACCTTTGTATAGAGTTTTCTAGAGAATTCTTGATTTTTAAGGAACTTTTAAAATTCTAGAAAGTTCCTAAGGTGTTTATAAATAAATGAGAACCTCATTTGGTCAAAACACCAAGCAAGTGAGAACTTCATAAGCATCTAGCCTTCTAAAAGCCTCCTTGTGCAATAAAATTTCTTTTCTTTGAGTGTTGCCTTTCCTAAGTTAAAGTGCCCTTATGCTTAGCTTGACACTTTAAGGAATTAAGCTTTATTGATTACAATTTTGTAGTAGTTATACTAAGCATCATTAATTGCAATTTTGTAATAGTAATCATTATTTAACCTACATATCACACATTTCAATGTGTCAATTTACCATGAGTCCAAACCTTTCTAATACTTGAAAATTTTTATTTTTCAAATACCAAAAAGGCCAAAAACATTTCCTAAAATTACTATTAAATATATTTGAAATTTGTTTGTTCAATCAAACTCTATCCATATTACAAATTGAAAACCTCTTCTATCATTAGATCAGTATTAATAATTTACCCGGTTAAGTCCATAATTAGTGAAGATGACAAAAAATCGTTCACTATCATATGGAAGGTGATAGATCCACAGCTTTTGAATTTCAAAACCCACCCTAACCACACAAATAGTATTTCAAATTGTTTTCTCATTACCCTCATAATCCAAGGATACGTAGAAAGAAACAATTTCCTATTATGGAAAAAAAAACTATTTCTAGAAGAAAAGCCTCAAAATAAAAAGGCCCTATTACATGAATATTAAACCTTCCGGTCTATCGGATATATCATACAGATATTATTAATCTTGAAGAACCCCAGATCAGTTATTAATGTGTTCTATCTTTTGATAATACACTTTCTTATGGTAATTAATGCCTATATATATATAATCAAAACTTCATGTGCCACAGCATGAACTTGTGACTGAAAGAAAAGGAGGAAGCAAAGCAAGACGGTGGGTGCAACTTTTAACACTTGTGCGAAGGTCTTTTGTAAACATGTCAAGAGACTGGGGATATTACCGGATAAGGGTATTAGCCTACATTCTTCTAGCTCTATCAGTCGGTACCGTCTTTTATGATATCGGCACCACTACAAGCTTTACCGCACTCTTGGCTCGTGTAAATTGCGGCGGTTATGTAATGGGTTTCTTGACACTCCTATCAATTGGAGGCTTCCCCTCCTTCATCGAGGAAGTTAAGGTAAACAACAATTTTTTAGGGAAAATGAGGAGAAAAATTAAGCAATCAATGATTAACGTATATAAAGTATGCATGGCATGGCACTAGTACTGGTTCTAATCTTCTTTTTTCTTTGTTTAGCAGGTTTTTAGTCATGAAAGGACCCAAGGGCATTATGGAAATGCTGTATTTGTTTTATCCAACTTCCTATCTTCATTCCCTTTCTTGGTTGGAATCTCAGTTTCTTCCATAACTATTATTTTTTACATGGGAGAAATTGGGTCTGATTTCTCACATTATGCCTACTTATGCCTAGTTCTATTTGGCTGCATTGCTGCAGTAGAAAGCAGTATGATGCTTGTTGCTTCTTTGGTTCCCAACTACAAGATGGGAATCCTAGTCGGCTGTGGATTTATTGTAAGCAAAGCTACATGTTGAACCCCAAGCAATCAGCTAGCTAGCTTCTTTGTTTATCCATCCATCATTTTCTTTGGCCTAGCACCAGCGGTCCATTATCGATTAAATGTCAGCACTAATTATTGGTTGTCTATGCAGGGCGTTATGATGCTGGCCTCCGGGTACTACAGAAAACAAGATGATATGCCCAAACCTTTCTTGCGCTACCCCATTTCATATATCAGTTTCATGGCTTGGACATTTAAGGTACTTCTTAAAAACAAAATTTTCGACCCTTTTCTTGGAATGATTTAGTAAGATAAGTCATTTCAAAGCTTGAAAGGATTAGTGCTTCTTGTCATTTAGGCCTTTATAAATCAAAAGAGAAGAACTAATCAATCATTGAATGATTTGAGACCAAAGGAACTATATATTCAGATAGCTAATTTGCATTAATGTTATAATGCAAACTCTAGGGATTATACAAGAGTCTTCTGATGGGGCTTGAGTTCGATCCTCTTATACCCGGTGATCCAAAATTGAAGGGGGAGTTCTTTTTGAGAACCATGCTTGGAATTTCATTAAGTCATTCAAAATGGTGGGACTTAGCTGCTGTTCTAGCCATTGCCATATCATACCGACTTCTCTTCCTTGCTGTTCTCAAGCTCAAGGAGCAAGGTTCACCACTACTTTTGACACTGTACACCAAAAAAATTCTGCAACTTCTCCGTAATAGACAGAAGCCATGTTTGTCTTCCGAAAGGCACCATCCTCCCTATTCACTGTCCTCACAAGAGGGCTTTAGCTCTCCAATAGTCTAGAGTCAGCAAGAGATCAACCATATATTGAATCACAAATTACATGTATTACATATTTTATGGAAGCTAATAATTAGCGGACACCATCTCAATCACCAATGAGTTTCATCATTTTTCGCTTTGATGGGTGAAAATGTTGAAATAGTATCACAAAAAGCTAAGATGCTATTTGATAAGGGTTTCTTAAAACAATTTTAAGTTCTTAGAATAAAAGCACAGAAAAACACATTTGATAATAAAAAAATAGGAAATGCAATATTTTCAAATAATACATTTTAATTATGTTCTAATTATTGTTTAAAACTGAAGTATCCTAGATAAAAATGCTTTTAATAAAAACACAAAAAATGGGTAAAAAACATTTAAGGTTCTAAAACGGATATTTATTTTACAAAACATCAAGAAACAATTTTCAAAAACTGTTTTCTATAATTGTTTTTAAAAATACTTGTGACACAAATTTTCGTAGAGTTTTATATGTGAGGTATCAATGTACTTTAGAAATTAATGCAATATGCATACACATATATGCATTGTATTTATTGTATAGGACAGAAATATTAATTCACTTCACACTCATAGGATGGGTATTGTTTCCAATTAACTAACTTATTAGTACTGCCAAATGCTTGACCAAAACCTAACAAAAATTTAGTTTGAAGCTAGAGCTGAAAGTGGTCCAAAGTGGATACAAATATTAAAATGGAATCGGAAGAGAGAATTGCAAAGCAAAGATCTAGAGACCATTCCTCCCTGGTACATACATAGGTTAAAACTAAAACCTACCATCTTTTAGAAAGCAAAATAACTGTGTATGGTCGGTAGAATGAAATTTATTGCAGTGTTGATAAAACCCCACATCAAACTGCAATGAAGTAAAATGGACATATTTGTCCTAGCTAGCTAGCAAACGAAGACCAAAGATGGAGAAGTTCATAGGCTGTTTAGCTAAAAATTCATATGTCTAAATTAAATTGAGTTGATCATTCAAGCCAATATGACCTTCAATAACTATTGCAGCTGACTGATCATGTGCGCCCTCTCTTTTTAGGCGTGTACTGTATGGTGTCGTGGCCTATTTTAAAGAGTGTTGACTGATCATAATAAAGTATACCCCAGCTACCTAGGGTTGGCAGATGTAAATATCCAACGCCCATCTTCCTAGTTCCTCGAATTAACTTCTTTGATAATCAAAATTGGCCTATCTTTCCATGACACATTTGAAATGATGTTATCGAAATTCTCTTCCTAGATACCAAGACCTACTGTCACAACCTTATACTTGAGAGAATAATAATACAAAATAATTAGTGATTAAGTATACCAAATTTTTTTAGAACCCTTATTCAACTCTTGATAAAATATGGAAGGATCAACCAAAGAAAAAGAGTTAAAAAATATTGTGGGTGTGTAATGTTTCATCAACAATTAATGAAAATCAAAATAAGAACCTTGCAAAAAATCATATTACCTTGAGATTCATGGTCCCACAGCCATTTAAAGAAGAATAGAATATGGGTCTAGTGTATGGAGAAATACCAAGCTAGCTTCATATCAACAGAATGTTTTTAAGAGGACATATGGAGAGAATACATATATATATATAGTCCTCTACGGACTTTAATGGTTTCCTAAACCACCTTGAATGCAGGGGTGTGATAGCACATAAGGTAGGTAGGGTCCCTCTCATACAGAGTCAAGGAACAAGAGCAGTATATGGGTCCATACTTGGGTCATGGAAATCTATAATTTTAGCCTCATTGCCATGTGTAGCCTCTCTCTCTCACTAACACAGAGACATACTTCATTTCTGCAGAACTGCAGCAGTAGCAGCCTATTCATGGCAATATTAATGGGACTTTGCCGGCCAGTAGTTACTTGGCACATTACTTCTTTCATTAGTCATCAGTCTATTTGTATCTACCATTATACCTTCTCCCTCTTCTTCTCTCCTCTTTCTTTTCTTATATTGTTCTATTCTAGCTCCTTTGTGAAGAAAGGGAGTAGTGCATGGAGATAGAGGTGGCAAATGGTGGTGGAGGGGGTAGGGGTGGTGAAGGCCATGACGGGAGAGCAAAGTATCTGGTGTGGGAAGATCTGACGGTGGTGCTGCCAAATTTTGGGAATGGACCCACAAAGAGGTTGCTTCATGGGCTCAGTGGGTGTGCCGAGGCCGGTAGGATCATGGCCATTATGGGTCCTTCTGGCTCTGGCAAATCCACGCTTCTCGATTCCTTGGCAGGTCCATCTTTCTGTTTCTTTCATTAACACTAACCCATGATCAATACACTCTATTGCACAGCAAGAGGCGCCTTTTCTTTCCATTTTTTTATTTTGGGTTTTTGAGATAGATTTCATTGTTTATTCTTCTGGGAAAGCATATTAAAGATAGATCTCATTGTTTATTCTTCTGGGAAAGAATATTAAAGTTGCCTGCTTTTCCTTTCCTTGTATACATATAGATTTGTGCTCATCTTTAAGTGTCAGAATGCTTGAGTAGTTTCGCATTGAAGTCATGAATCTTGGACAATAAGTTTATTATTGGTTTCATGATTTCATCCATTTGATTCATACTCATGCCATATAACTCAAGATTTTATGCTGTCCTAGTATTTTTGGTTGGAGGGTGATGAGCCTTTTTTTTTACTTTCTTATTAGCATGATAACAAATATGTTAGAAATTATATGTACGGCATTATTTCTTCTTTCTTCTTTCTTCTAGTCATCATGGAAATATTGTAATTTTTTAGATTTTTTTTTTCTCATTTAAATTATGTTAACATAAGCTTTGAGTCTGCGGCAGGTAGGCTTGCAGGAAATGTTATTATGACTGGAAATGTGCTACTTAATGGGAAAAAGAGGAGACTAGACTATGGTGGTGTTGTGAGTATCCATGAATACATCTGTTCTTCCATGGATTTCAAATCCAAACAAAATATTTCAAGGAAAAATGTTTTCCAATGATACTTTACTTCAATTGCTTTACTGGTCATAAGACGTTGAGTATGAAACATCACCTTTCAAATGATTTCAGCCCTATTGCAAGTGATTTTGGTATAAGACTGCATTTGGAAGTGATTCTAGAAAGCGTTTGTAGTATTTTTAATATTTTAATAATAAAATTTTTTAAGAATTAAAAATATTAAAAGCGCTTCCTATAATTACTATCGAACGAGCTCTAAGTGCTTTTAACTTGTAACATTTTTTTTTACAATAATACTATTATCAGAAATGAATAGAGAAAAAAATTGGTAATTTTTTTGGCATTCTTTTTTTTTAATAAAGTACCTAACCAATAATTCTTGAAAAGTCACTTCTAAACATTAAGTGCTTCTGACCCTATCTTTATTTCAGAAGGGCCTTTCTGGAAACTCATTCTCAGAGTAAAATTGGGAAATGGAAAATCACAAAAATAATACTAATAGTAATAAGACATGAAACTCTTCAAGAACTCATGAGATGCGACCAATTTACCATTGATTGCAGGAATTGAAGTGCAAGTAATTTAAAAAACAAAATAGATCAATAGGATTCATTATTCACTTTCACTCTGTCTTGTCTGAAGTCTCAATTCTATGGCTCTCAGGCTTATGTGACTCAAGAGGATGTTTTGTTGGGAACTCTAACAGTGAAAGAAACAGTGTCATACTCAGCTCACCTGAGGCTTCCATCTTCCATGACCAGAGAGGAGGTTGATGAGATTGTAGAGGGAACAATCATGGAAATGGGACTCCAAGATTGCTCTGATCGGTTGGTCGGAAACTGGCATCTGAGAGGCATAAGTGGGGGTGAAAAGAAGAGAGTCAGCATTGCACTAGAAATCCTATCGAGGCCTCGTCTCTTGTTTCTTGATGAACCTACTAGCGGCCTTGACAGTGCCTCAGCTTTTTTCGTGACTCACACTCTGCGAAACATAGCTCGTGATGGCAGAATAGTCATCTCTTCTATCCACCAGCCGAGTAGTGAAGTCTTTGCACTCTTTGATGACCTTTTCATGCTTTCTGGTGGCGAGACGATTTACTTTGGAGAAGCAAAGAAGGCTGTAGAGGTATAAGACTCTGCATTCCTTACAACTTTAAGCCATAGCAGTTTTTCAAATCTAACTCAAGAAGTTGAATTATAATTCTTCTGTCAATGTGTCTGAGATTCTTACAGTTCTTTGCTGAAGCTGGTTTTCCATGCCCAAGTAGAAGAAATCCTTCTGATCACTTCCTTCGCTGTATTAATTCAGACTTTGATGTTGTTACTGCCACCTTGAAGGGATCTCAAAGAAAATATGTACGTATGATGTAGCATCTTTACTACCATAGATTTCTCTAGATGCTGCATATGTATGCAAAGGAATATAAGTTCCTCAAGGCTCAAACTTTATCCACAACCTGAAAAATATGCTAAGAAAATGCAATTCTAGTTCACGCATTCTACAAATACTTTTCCAGGAATTTGCATGTTAATCATCTATATTTCTTGAACTCCTGAACTGCAGGAAATCCAATCAACAGATCCTTTGATGAACCTGGCAACGGCAGAGATCAAAGCAATGCTTGTTCGAAAATACAAACTCTCAGAATATGCAAACAGGGCAAGAGCTAGGATTCAGGAAATCTCAACCATTGTATGCATTTCAGACCCTTTCTCTATGTATAACAACTCTCTACTTTTTGAGAAAAGCTGCATGAATTCATTGACCACTTGCAAGAAAATAACATTCATTATGAAAAACAAAGTTCAATTACTCTATTGTGGAAAAGAAAAATGGAGAAATACAATCTACATTAATTTGTTATTTACCAGAATGTAACATGCATCAAAATAAACGAACGCTGGAAGTTTACAAGTACCTCTTTTGCAGGAAGGACTCGTGAGTGAACCTGAAAGGGGGAGCCAAGCAAGATGGTGGAAGCAACTGTCCACACTGACACGACGCTCTTTTGTGAACATGTCTAGAGATGTAGGTTATTACTGGTTAAGAATAATAATATATACAGTCGTATCTGTTTGTGTTGGTACCATCTATTTCGATATTGGCACTGGCTATACTTCAATCCTTGCACGGGGAGCTTGTGGCGGATTTATATCAGGCTTTATGACATTCATGTCCATTGGAGGTTTCCCATCCTTCATTGAAGAAATAAAGGTAATAATCCCAGTTCAAGAACAAAAAACACCCCACTGGGGAACCATGATACTAAAGGTTTTGATGATTCTTTTCCTTCTATGAAACAGGTGTTTTATAGAGAAAGGCTCAATGGGCACTATGGAATTTTGGTGTTTATCCTATCAAACTTCCTCTCTTCACTCCCATTCTTGATTGGAATGTCACTTACTACCACAACTATCATTCAATACATGGTGAAACTCCAGCCAGGATTTCTCCATTATACGTTTGGCTTCCTCACTCTTCTTAGCTCCATTGCTGTTGTTGAGAGCATCATGATGATTGTAGCTTCGCTGGTTCCCAACTTCTTGCTAGGAATCGTAACTGGTGCTGGAATCATCGTAAGGAAAACTACTACCTAAACCTTCTTATAGATTTCTTGTTTTTGTGTATTATGTAAGTTTATAATTCAGTAGCTGTTTACACAGGGAATCATGATGATGACATCTGGGTTTTTCCGATTGCTGCCTGATATTCCCAAGCCAGTTTGGCGCTACCCAATTTCATATATCAATTATGGAGCATGGGCTTTGCAGGTAACTTCCCCTGAAAATCACACTACTCCAAACAACTCACAAAGAACCATAGGAAATGCTAACACAAAACGTAGAGAAGAAAAAACAAATCTTAAGAGATAAAGGCCAAACAAAATAAATTCAATAAAAATGAAATTCCCTAAAAGGTTTATTTTATATGCATCATACCATGTGCAAGCACGAAAAGACTAAATGTCAGGCAGCATACAACCACAGAAAATGAGACCTGATGTCCCATTTGTTCAGCTTACTTGACACACATATCAAAATCAACCTGCAAACAAAATCACGTTTTCACTTAAGTGTTGCACAATCATTTATTAGAATAAAAGGCAAGAGAAAATTGATTTGGATTTCAAACAAAAAGATACGAAAAGAATATTCATAGCTCTATATATATATATATAGAAAAGGATTCAGAGTACCAAATGTTTAGATCAGATCATAATCATATCCACAGAAACCAAGTCAGTTTCCTTGGAACAGGTCATAGCATACCTTGGTGAGCTTCTTGTAGATTAGGTAGATCATGCACCATGCTGGATGACCCAATTTTGTGACAGATTTAGCCACAAATTCTTGTAAATGCTTATTATGTTGATTAATTTGGATATTTCCTTCTACATGGTCAATATAGGGGGCATACAAGAATGAACTGATAGGGCTCGAGTTTGATCCTCCGTTACCTGGTGAACCAAAACTGAAAGGCGAGCATATCCTCACAACTATCCTGGGTGTTCGAATGGATCATTCCAAGTGGTGGGACTTGACTGCTGTTGTAATCATTCTCATATCATACAGAGTTCTCTTCTTCACTATTCTCAAGTTGAGGGAGAGAACTTCACCATTGTTCCGAAGGCTTTACACCAAGAGAACTCTGCATCATCTTGAGAAGAGGCCATCATTCAGGAAGAAGCCATCATTTCCTTCAAAGAGGCACCAAACTCTCAATTCGTTGTCTTCTCAAGAGGGTCTTAACTCTCCCCTTCATTAGCAGCAACATCATAATCATTATTTTTATTACAAGTTTAAAGGATGCAATCCACTTCTATTGTGATGAATGATCACACATTTTCGAACACAATGGGTGCTATGGTTTGGTTGTCATTTGGTTTTTAATACCTACAGTGAGAGTGAAACGCTCTTCATGATAAATGAATTTCATCATGTTTTCACCACTCTATTTCATTGCACTATGACTAGTTCATTTTTGTCTCAATGACAGTGCATAAAGTCCAATATCATATGGTGAAGAAACAATAGGACAGCAACCTATGAGACCAATATGGCAACACACTGATAAGAAAAACATAACAAATATAAAGTTTCTGTTGGAATTTTATGTCATGGAAACGATTGGTATGCTTCTAAACAAGAAAACAGAAGTCATGCCAACTTTAAATCCTAAATGTAACTTTGTTTTCTTACTCCTGACATCTTCTTGAATGATTTTAATAACCACTGAAAGTTTAAGTTTAAGATTTGTGATGGTGACAGTAGAGTTAATCTAGAGTTGAACCGATCCAATATACAGAAATATTGACAAGGATATGAACAAAGTAAACAAGAAAAGATATAGAATTAGTACTTAAATCCCACTATCCCTAATAGTCTTTACTGATTACAACCATGCTTAAAATTTTGAGTCTATCACAAAAAAATAAATAAATAAATAAACAATAATTCAAAAGAAAGCTGAACATAAAATTTCTGAAGATGGCTTTCATAGAATGGTTCCATTGGGTTTACCCATAGACAGCTTCTATTCCATTACATCCTCCCTCTGCACCTGGTCATCTCAACCTCATAAATGTGCTCTAGAAAGAAATAGATTCCCTTAAGTTTCCAATCCTGAGATTTCCTGATGAAATCTAGATTCCAATATCCTTCAGCTTTTGACAAGATCAATGGTCCACCCCAATTGCCTATTTGATAATCACTGCTCTGAACAAGTATGGGAACCCCATTTTCAATGTACCTATCCATGCCACTCATTGTGCAAACAGAGCACCATGAAATCATTCCCCACCTTGTAGCAAGTATGCTTTGAGAATGCACCCACCCTCTCCTAAGTCCCTTTCATAAATACACTCTAAAAGATCTTCACGCCTCCTTAGAGCACCACTCTTCCTTTTCCTCGCCTTAGTCACTAACCACCAGTCCCTACCATCTATCACATCCCTTTAAATGGCAAACTCATACATCTTGTCCAAATTCCTAACAAACTCCCTACTATCTCCTGGAAAACGTAGCACCTCTCTCTTTATTAAGTGATTTTTTTCTCTCCTCATCCTGCCAAAGTCCCTCTATGACTTCTGTTAACCTTTTCTTAATACTGAGTGGTGAAAACTAATGACAACCAAGATGGCATTGCTAAAGTGTTTCTAATCAAGTTGCCAGCGGTCTTTACATTCCTTTTCATATAAGAAACAAAAAATTATATTTTGAAAACAAAGAATGGTTTCTAAATACTTAGCTTATATAGGTTGTATAATCTAACAACTACTGCATGGATTTCCCAATACTCCCCCTTTAGCTGGTAAGTAAATGTTCTTCACTCTCAGCCTGTTTGTGATAGATTAGAATGCTTGAGTTGTAAGTCCCTTGGTAAGTATGTTGGCCAATTGTCTTTTTGAGAATATATAAGGGGTGCATACCAACCCACTATCCAGTTTTCCCTTAATGAAACGACGATCAACTTTAACATGCCTAGTTTAGTCATGTTAACTAGATTGTGAGCTATATCGATAGCCAACTTCTTGTTACAGTAGAACTTCATAAGGTCTTCCCAACTTATTATAAGATCACTACAAATAATTTTATCTAGAGAAGCTCACATAGCCCATATCCCATGGCTTGAAATTCTACTTTGTAACTTCACTTAATAGCCACATACTATTTCTTATTCCTCCAAGTTATTGAATTCCCTTCGAAGCACGTAATCATATGTTGAGATCTTGTCAATGATTAATCTTACCTAATCAACATTGATATAAACCATAAGTTTCATCCTCCTAGTTTTTGAAAATAAAATACCATTTCCAGAAGTTAACTTCAAGTAACTAAGTAATCAAGTAACCACCTCCATGTGTACCTTCTTAGGATTGTGCATAAATGACTCACCACACTCACAACATATGTTATATCACTGTAGTATGTCATAGGTAACTTAACTTATTTACCAACCTTTGATACCTCTTTCTCTTTACTGGAGGACTCTTAGAATCCTTCATCAAGCTTGTGACCAGCCTCAATTGGTGTATCTACCTAACTACACCTACTAGTCATGTTTCTCTCAGGAGATCTGAAATATACTTCTATTGTGAAATCACAATTCCTTCATTTAATTGAGCAACTTAAATACTTAGAAAGTATTTAAATCTTTCTAGGTCTTTAATTTGAAACTCTTTTTTCAACTTCTCTTTTAATTTCCCTATTTCCTCTAAACCATCTCCTGTCACAACAATATCATCAATGTACACAATGAGAGTAGTTATTTTCCCATTCCCAAAGTATTTAGCAAACAATATATGATCCCATTGGCTCTGGATATAATTTGAGCTCTTCATTGTCTTAAAAAACCTTCCAAACCAAATTCGAGAGATTACTTAAGCCCATATAGAGCCTTCTTCAATCGACAGACCTTGTTTCCCTAGACATTTTCTTCTATACTAGGTGGTTTCTCCATAAAAACCTTCTTTAAATTCTCATGAAGGAATACATCATTACATCAAACTATTGCAAAGGTTAATCAAAGTTAGTAACAAGGGACAACAACATACAAATAGTACTCATCTTTGCCACCAAAGCAAAGGTTTCTTCATAATCTATCACATAAGATGAATATATCCCTTAACTACCATTCTTACCTAATCCTTCCCGAGTGTCTCATTTTTCATATATTTTACTATAAACACCCACTTACACCTAACTTGGTTCTTTCAAATAAGTAGATCCACAATTTCCAAACTATTATTTTTTTCCAAGGCACTTATCTCCTCTTGCATTGTCTTCCTCCACTTACCTCTTGAATAGTTTTAGGTATGTTGAAGGAGATAAGTTTAGTAACAAATTCTTTGTGAGATGCAAAAAAGATATCAAAATAAACAAATTTTGTCAAAGGGTGTTGAATTCAATGTTTTTTTCCTTTTATAACAACAATAAGTAAATTAAGATCATCAAACACATTAGAACTATACTTAAGTTGAATTTCAATACCTTCTTCCGAGTTGATAATTGGAGCAGCATTCAAAGGTTCAAGAGCAAACTATATGATGGGGGCAACATACACTCCCAAGAGCATAAACTAATGGGGGATAGAGGTAGCCCTACATATAAGGCCCAACCAACGTCGGTAATCAACTGATGTGGGACATTGAACTTCTATTCGTCCTATGTAATACACTCCCACCCAATTGTTAACATCCACATCAACGAGCACAAGGTGAGTTAGGACAAACCTCACTCTTATACCATGAGCTTTGGAGAATCAGAATTCACTAAATCTCTGATTCTTAACTAACTACCAAATCTTCGATACCAAATGATGTGAGACCACATTCCCAAAAACTTAAGGTAATAAGGAGTAGAGGTAGCCCCATATATAAGGTCCAACCAATGTTAAATCAATCAATGTGGGATATTGGACTTTCATTCATCCTATGTCACTATATAAGCCCCAACCAAGTTACCAACCTTAAGCAGCGTAGCATATCTTTTGTCTCTGTCTCATTTTTATGACTAAACTAAGAATAACATATTGATGATCCAAGGGTTTACGGTTAGTGGGCTCAAGTAAGCCTTGAGGATGACTAAAGGAACAACTTAAAGAGCTTGGAACAACAATACGTACTAGTTCAAAGTAGGGCTTAGAAGCAATTTTGGATATGAATTAGACAAATTGGGATCTTTTGCAAATAGTTCCCCTTGAAGATAAGGTTGAGAAAAAAAGTGTTTATTTTCATGAAAGGCAACATCTACTAATAAGAAATTTTATTAAAAGTTGAATGATACCACTACATCTCTTCTTGTTTATTAAGAATGGCCAACAAATATACACCTAAGGGCTTTTGTACCAAATTTGTTCTTTGGCGAGCATGAATATGAACAAATGTTACAAAACCAAAAATTATGGAAGGTATACAATTGTAGTCATCAAATTGGGTATATAAATTACAAAGTTAACTCACAGGTGATTGGAAGTCAAGAACTCAAAAGAATAATTTGTTAATAAGATGAGTCGTGGTAAGGACAACTTACCCTCAATAGGTTTTGGGAATATTCATTTGGAAAATCGACACTTTAGTAATTTCAAACAAATGTCTATTTTTTCTCTCGACTATCCCATTTTGATATGAAGTATCATGACAAGAAGTAACATGTATGAGATATCTTTACATGAAATATTATTTAGGAGGACTTCTTAAATGCTAAAAGCAACATTTGAATCCCAAAAATTACTTTTAAAGATATTTCAATAAAATTCCTAACCATAGACTCCATATAACTAATGTGATTAACTTGCATTTTGAAAAAACAGGAAACTTCCTGCTTTTAATCAAACAAAATATGAGAACAGGTATTAGAGTTTAATGAAATTCTTGAAAATGTTATAGTTGTCCTTATTTTTATGAGAGCACATCTAAAACATAGTTCTCATGTGCAAAATTAGCAATACAAAAATAGCTTTGTCTTCTACCTATTTACTAAAAGCTACCCTAAACGGGCACTAGATGTTTGCCACTAAGAAGATAAACAACCATAGATCCCACACTACAAGATAAGAAAAAAAAAAATACATCATGAACAAACTACTTATGAGCCCCACAAAAGGTGTACTTGTTGGGGCTAGTCATAATTAGGGATTAAAATTTTAGGAAATATAGTTGATATTTCATCAAAATTTGAATGTATCAACTAATAAGGATACAAAAATTTGGAAAGAAAAAAAAAATCCCGACGATTTTCAAAGAAAATAAAGCAAAATTAATTTTTTATTAAAATTGATAATGGTTAGAAATTTGATATGAGGGCCAAAATTGCTCCTAGAGGCAATTTAACAACTATGAACATTTCTTCAATGACTATTTAATGATCTAATGGTCAAATTTCAATCTAGAGACAATTCAAAGGTTGGAAATGTTTTCTAATGGTTATTTGGCCTCCCAACAACTAATTTGGCCTAAAATTTTCCTCTAAATATCTTCGTTTTATCTCATTTCATCCACAATTCATTTGAAATCTTCTTTACTCTCATATTGCTGCAAATTTTTATGTGATTGCTCATAAAATAAATTTTATAATTTTGGGAATTTTGTTGAAGTTGTAAATTAATTATAACTAAGGTTAAAAAAAATCAGGTTATATCCTTAATATTCGAATATTGGTGGATCCTGACACGAAATATGGCAAAATATATCAATATTTTCATATTTTTTCACATTTATTGGAATTTTTTTTTCCTATTTCCACCAATTTTTTACCAAGTTATCAGGAGTTTCCCAATTTTTTTCCTATTTCCCAATATATAGATTTATATTAAATTTATTTAAAAAATAAATAAAAATATGTAGACCGGCCCCAAGGGCGAGTCCATAGAGCCTCAACGGCTCTAGAAGCGGCGGAAGCTTCTGGAACCCCCACACCCCCCTTATCACAACAACGAAGCCCTAGTTCTTCCAAATACTAAACACTATATACTCTGTTCGCCTCCTCGGTCCTTATCCACAAACCACCACCCAAAAACCCTTTCACCACCCAAAGCCCTAATGGCTTCCGCCAATGCTATTTCCACAGCGTCAATTATCCGCTCTCCCAAACAGGTATGTACCCAACTGACTGTATCTGGGTTTCGGATTTTCTGTTTGGTTGCTCTGGAAACGGCTGGGAAAATAAGATAAAATCATTCCTTGAGTCATTTGTTCTCCGTTGTTGAAGATGTATATTACTCCAATAGTTTTGTGAGTTGTGTTATACGTTTTGGAAGGTTTGGGCATTTTTGCTTTGTAATTTCTCTGTATTGTCAAAAACTTATCAAAAAAAAAAAATTCTCTGTATTGCCAAAGGGTTGTATAGCTCAACCGAATTTTAGATGCTCGGGAAAATTAGGGGATTCTCCGGAAGAAATACGGGTAGCATACACAAAAATTGTGCAGGGTCTTTGAATTGTTGTTATTCCCAAAATTTTCGTTTCTTCATTGGGTTTTAATCTCAAAATTATCATTTCTGATGATTGATAGTATTCTCATTATTGCTATTATATCGACGCAGGAGAGCTTCAGAAGGAGGGTGAACCAACAACAAGGACCGAAATTTAATTACAGGCCCTCAAACAATCGGTTTGTGGTTCGTGCCTCCGCCAAGGAAATTGCATTTGACCAAAGTTCAAGGGCGGCGCTTCAAGCTGGCATTGATAAGCTTGCAGATGCCGTGGGGCTTACTCTTGGTCCTAGAGGTTTCTTTTCTTCTGTCTTCACAAATCAACGGCATGAATATTGTTGTATTCTGCCTTCTATTTTGATGTTTGAAATAGATTTGCGTATTTATGGTGTGGTTAGGTGCTATATGATTGGAAACCCTGATTGTTGCAAATGGGATTTCTTTGTAAATCGTAAATTTTTCTTTTGTGATTTGCGTTTCTGGTTTCTTTTCTTGAGGTATTATATTGCGAGGATGGTTTGATCATTGTTGTCATGGAATTTGGGCTAGGAAATGGCCCTGTGCTTGTAGCCTGGCTTATGGGTGATTTGGAAGAGGTGATAAGGATGAATGCTTGAATTAACTGATAAAACTTATTTTGTATTTTGAAGGAAGGAATGTTGTCCTGGATGAATTCGGGAGCCCCAAGGTGGTGAATGATGGGGTAACAATTGCTCGAGCTATTGAGCTAGCTGATGCAATGGAAAATGCTGGTGCAGCTCTCATTAGAGAGGTTAGACCTTTCCTTTTTCTTAGTTTTCCCACTCAAAAATAGTGGTTATGTTTTTCTAATCTTCTATAACTTGTTGATGTCAAATTCTGTTACTTTGGAGTTGAGATTTGTTTGTTTATTAATGTGTTTTAACCTTTTATAAAGGTTGCCAGTAAAACCAATGACTCTGCTGGTGATGGCACAACAACTGCCTCTGTTCTTGCCCGAGAAATAATCAAACTGGGCCTGTTGAGTGTTACCTCTGGTGCAAATCCAGTCTCCATAAAGAAGGGGATTGACAAAACAGTACATGAGTTAGTGAAGGAGCTGGAGAAGAAAGCCCGACCTGTTGAAGGCGGTGATGATATCAAAGGTAGTATGCTAGCTATGTGTCTTAGGTCAATTTGCTCCAATATTAAAGGACTATTTATTGATTCCCTTCATGAAATTGATAACTTTTTTTTATTTTTTTTGCATTGCAGCTGTTGCTACTATATCTGCGGGAAACGATGAGCTTATTGGGTCCATGATTGCAGACGCAATTAATAAGGTTGGGCCTGATGGTGTTTTGTCCATTGAGTCATCATCCTCTTTTGAAACAACTGTTGATGTCGAAGAAGGAATGGAGGTCTGAATGTTCTTCTAATGTGTGACTAGATTTCATTTTTTCTCCTTCTTCTATACATTATTTTTTACTGTTGTTGTGACCCTTTGCTACAGATTGACAGAGGATATATCTCCCCACAGTTTGTTACAAACCCTGAGAAACTGATTGCTGAATTTGAGAATGCAAGAGTGTTGGTCACAGATCAGAAGATCTCAACGATAAAGGACATAATTCCCCTGCTAGAGAAGACCACTCAGCTGAGATCTCCTCTGCTTATAGTTGCTGAGGATGTCACTGGAGAAGCTTTGGCTACTCTTGTTGTGAACAAGCTGCGGGGAATACTTAATGTTGCTGCCATCAAAGCCCCTGGTTTTGGTGAGAGGAGAAAGGCTCTCCTTCAAGATATTGCTATTATGACAGGTACTGATGTTCTCTGGAACATAATGTGCTTAAAGTGTGATTATTATTTTACTTTGTACGCATGAGCTTATGCTGTTTCCATATCCTAAATGTGCTGTGGTTAGACTATTTACTGTTATTTACCTTGGATCATGGTTACTTCATGTGGTCTTTGGGTGACATATTATTAAAATGGTCCTATGACATTTTCTGGTAGAATGAGAAATTTGGTAAAAGAGGTTGTAACATGCTGAGTTTCTTAGAACAATTTTTTTGTTTCAAAAAGGTGTTGATACTAGAGGACCTTTTCAATTGAAGCTCATTGATTATTGAGAACCTTTTCAATTGAAGCTCACTGATTATTGAGAAGCCAAAGTGACTTAACTGTTTCCCTGATTCAAGAAATCTGCATATCATGAGAAGCCACACAATCTTAACTTATCAGACTGATATGAATGCATTTCATTTTGTTTTTATTTGGTGGGCTGATCTTATTCCTTTCATTGTTTAGGAGCTGAGTTTCAAGCCAGTGATCTGGGTTTGCTTATTGAGAATACCTCAGTTGAGCAGCTTGGTTTGGCAAGGAAGGTGACCATTACCAAGGACTCAACCACCATCATTGCTGATGCTGCATCAAAGGATGAGATACAGGCCAGGGTTGCTCAGATAAAAAAAGAGTTGGCTGAGACAGATTCCGTTTA
Organism: Vitis rotundifolia; assembly: GCA_030254885.1. NCBI lineage: Eukaryota > Viridiplantae > Streptophyta > Magnoliopsida > Vitales > Vitaceae > Vitis > Vitis rotundifolia. The sequence goes on from CM058156.1 coordinate 12,424,898, forward strand.
TGATTCAGAAAAACTGGCTGAGAGAATTGCCAAATTGTCAGGTGGGGTTGCTGTTATAAAGGTGGGGGCTGCAACAGAAACAGAGCTTGAGGACCGTAAGCTTCGTATTGAGGATGCTAAGAATGCAACTTTTGCTGCCATAGAGGAAGGGATAGTGCCTGGTGGTGGTGCTGCATTCGTTCACCTGTCAACTTATGTCCCTGCAATTAAGGACAAGCTCGAAGATGCAGATGAACGTCTTGGTGCTGACATTGTGCAGAAGGTAACAATTGTAAAATCTTTGTTCCTATCAGGCATTTTAGGAAGGGCATGCTCTAGCTAGCAGCATTAAACTGAACTTAAATTAGCTTGTCCAACAATTCAATCTGTTGAAATATGGAGTTTGATGGTAAATCATTCTCATGACACCAAACAAAGACTTTAGTAATTGACCATGCCTTGTTCTGCTTGTTTTTGGGAGATGGAGCTGAACCAATCTGTTCCATGCAGGCACTGGTGGCACCAGCATCATTGATAGCCCACAATGCTGGAGTTGAAGGAGAGGTGGTTGTAGAGAAGATAAAGGCTTGTGAATGGGCAGTCGGGTACAATGCAATGACAGACAAATACGAAAACCTGGTGGAGGCTGGAGTCATTGACCCGGCCAAGGTTGCCAGATGTGCTTTGCAGAACGCAGCATCGGTTGCAGGAATGGTCCTGACCACACAAGCCATTGTTGTGGAAAAGGCCAAGCCAAAGGCACCTGTGGCTGCTCCCCCACAAGGTCTTACCATATGATTGCTAGTATTTCTTAGCCCTAGTTAGGATTTCAGAGATGAGGGTTTTTCAGGGGAGTGAATCTGCGAAAAGAAATGCTGGAAAAAAATCTGCTCTGTTTGAGGCAAATGGGGCCTTTTTTGTTCGGATTTAGACATTGATTATCTGTTTTAATATGGTAGTAGCAGGTATAGAACTTTGTTAATAGCTTTTGCATCATAAAATCCACCCTGGTTGTGTCCTTTATTACGGTCATCATTATTTAGTCAATTGGTTTGGTTTTCGCTTTCATGTGTCTGGCCTGGTGGAGGGTTCAACTTAAACCGAATAGCAGGGAATGCATATGGGCTGGCACTGCATCTTGACAAACTAAATTCTTGTTAAAGATGGCTTTGGTATTATTTTTCACAGGAGGCATAGAAGGCGGAAAATGTAGCTATGATATTTGATATCATACTTCTTTCATTTTTTTTTTTTTTAAACACCTATTTTCCTGGGATTATTTTTTAAAGGATTGAAATTTTTGGTGAGTGATATCTGCCCAACGAAGAACCTTGTGTGGCTTGCTTAACTCAACATGTGGTTCCTCCTTTAATCCTTTCGAGAGTCTCAGATTCTTATTTAATAAGCAACTTCCCCAGCCTACTGTCTGGACTTCTACAAGCTATATAGTTCATGGACCTCCCATGAAGATACACATGGAAACGCATAATTGCCTATTGTTTATGCACTTAGAGTGACAACACAAGTGATTTAAAAGATCACTTAAGTAGAGAGCACAATAAATATGATCATTAAGTTTATTTCTACATTTAAATTTAAGGATTATCTTAACTTAATTGATGACTTCAATCCCTGGAGACCCTTTAGGGGGTGTTTGGTACACGGAAATAGGAAGTGGGAAGAGACATTTCATTTATTTTTTTCCTTATTCGTATGTTTGGATAAATGTTAAGAAAGTAGAAATGGAATAAAAAATTATTCAGACAGTAATCAAATTCAACTTATAAGTTAGATTTAAATTCATCAAAAGTAGGTGGTATCTTGATTCATTAAATCATTTGATAATATAAAATAACTTAAATTTACTATTTTACCATTTTATCTTAATTTTCAAGCCTGATGTTTATTTTCTTTGTAAAGCTAGAGATCAATCTATCATTCACTTCTTATTTTCTTTGCAAAGCTAGAGACCCATACATCATCCACTTTTCTGCAACCATGGAAGAAAATATCGGTAATCACGGATATATCGGTACTTCAATTTTACGGATATATCGGAGATATATCGGATATATCGGAGATATATCGGATATATCGGAGATATATCGGCGGATATTTTGGAAAAAAATATCGGTAGGCTTAAAATTGTAAAAAAACTCATGGAAATGCAAGGAAAACCTCATAATAATATAATTAGAAGTATAATAGATATTTTAAAGTTGTTTTATTGAAAATTTTGATATACATATGATATAATTTGCGATATTAGATGTAATTATATCATGTCGATTTATAAGAAATGTTAATTTTGTAATTGTTCTCATTATAAAGTTATATAAAATACTTCATTTCATTAAATATCAATAATTTGTACACATTAAATTCATTAAATAAACATATTTCATATTCAAAATATACTAGCTCATGTTAATTAAATTAATTAAATAATTTAACTAAGTTAACTAGTTTAATTTAATTCTAAATGTGAAAATAAATCACAAATAATCATTTAAAATAAACATATCAATTTATAATTAAATAATCAAATTAACCTAAGTTAATTTAATAAAAATATAAAATTTAATTACAATTAAATGTAAAAATAGCATTAAATCATCCATATTGCAAGCATACTAATTAATTGAAAATACATGAATTAATTACAATTGCAAACAAAATTAATTACAATTTAAAACAAACATATCTTAAAATGATTGAATAATTGAGCAACCTTAATAAAAATTGGAGTAATGAAAGAGCAAATGAAGAATGAAAGCAAAATGGATGAAATTTGGGCTATTTATAAAAGAAATTTGGGCCAAAATAGCCGTTGGAACATTAATTTACCGTTGAAAATCAATTTTGGTTGTTGGATCAAAAATTGGGAGCAATCTGGCCGTTGGATTGCCATATTACCATTGGAATCACATCTAGGCCGTTGGATCAACACAGACGTGATTTGGGCCGTCAGATCACGCTGCATGAAGAAAGGGAAATATCACCAAAAAATCAGCGATTTATCTCCGATATATCTTCGATATATCGCCGATATTCTACCACCAGAGGTGATTTTTTCACAAAATCGCCGATATATCTCCCCGAGCCGATATATCGCTGATATATCGCCGATATTTTGGCGATTTTTGCTGAAATATCTCTCCTCCGATTTTTCTCCACGAAATGTCGTGTCGACCCCTCCCGATACACGATATATCGGCGATATATCACCGATATATCCCAACATTTTCCTCCTTGTCTGCAACAAGTGATTCTCCCAAACTGAATCAATCAAACCTTCCACGACATTTAGAAAAAAATTTTTAATTTCTAATTTCTAGGGTTTTGGATATTCATTTTGATTGTTGAAATTTTGATAAAAAAAAAAAACGAATATTTAAAATTTTTTTAAGGTTATAGATTTTATCAGATATGATACTTGTTGAAAATTAAAATGAAATTTGAATTCTTTTATTTCCTATTTTGGAAATAAGAAAAACATTTGCTAACTTTGAGAATTTAAATATTATAATAAATTTTTTTTTCTTTTTTTTTTTTGGTAAAATATAATTTTATAACTAATTAAGCATGACAAATTATTCAAATTTTTAATAAAAATAATAATTGAATATTTGTACATTAGGGTTATATGATTTTTTATGGTTAATTTTTTATTTATTGAGTATATATATTTTTTTAGTCTTATTATTTAATAATAAAAAAACTCTCAAAATTTTTTTTTTAAAAAAAATTAAAAAAATATATTTTAAATTATATGTAAGGATATTATTGTAAATTTGTTACTTTTTCATTTCCATTCCTATTATTATCAAACATTGGAATGGAAACAAATAATCATTCCAATCTTACATTCCTAAGTTCATCCAAATGCTAGAAATGTTGGAAATCTTATAAATATCAGTCCATCAATTTTATGGAAATATTGGATGAAAACTTGGAAGAAAAAAAAAATCGATGAAATAAAAATTGATCAATATTCATATAAAGGTTTAAAAAAATTATAAGAAATTTAGAAAAAATAAAAATAATAATACATATATTAAAATTGTTTTATTGATAAAAATAATATATATATATATATATATATATATATATATAAAATAATTTGTGACATTTAATAATAATATAAAAATTTCTAAAACACTTTCAATACTAAAGTGATGATATGTTTCATATACAAGATATAAAAAATTATATATGTATGTATTTTTTGTGTTAAAAAATATTAATATTTTTTTTACAAGTTTATATTTCTCTTGTATTTAATTAATATATAAAATATATAAAGAAGACTTGTTAATAAGATTATTATGATGTTTATGTATTTTAAATTAAATAGAATTTGAAAAATAAAATAATTAAAATTAATTTAACTTAAAGATAAAATTTAGAGGGACAAATAATTTCTATATATATTTTAGAAGCTAAAGTAGCCTCATTGGTCATTGGTTAGCAGCACATTGTGCACATTGGAGACTTTGGTTTGATTTGTGTTAATTATAAACACTCGTTGAGCAAGTAATTCATAAATAAACACTTTATGGATATAATCATGCACGATAGAGATGCTATCTCTAAAGAGGACGTTAAGATAGCTTTAAATTGAAAGCAAAAGGATGTCTATGGGTAGAACAAAAAGCTCAAACGAGAGTTTGGTGGCTATGTGGAGAATAAGAGAGAAAAATAATGGTAGAAAAGGTTTGTTTAATTCTAAATTGAAGTCTTAGAAAATGAATGTTTCAATTGCAATATATAAGGTATTACATAAGAAATCGTCCAAATAATAAACGAAAAAAAAGACTTCTACTTCCAATGATGTAATAGTCATTGAGGAAAATTTGAACAATACAAGTGTCTTTTTGGTTATTATGAGTAACTCATGTGATGAGCAAAACTTTAATTCAATGTGCTCCTATCATATAAATCAGAATTCCCAAAGAGTGATCTTGTTATTATGAAAGAGTAAAAAGTTAATGGTCTTTATACATTATCATGTAGCATAATTATAGGTGCAATTACAATTTCAACCTTAAAATTAATATTAGAGACTACTAGATTGTGACATATGTGACTTGGGCATGTAAGCGCAAGAGGAATAACAATTTGAGCAAACAAGATTTGCTTGATAGATGGAAAATGTGAGAGCTGGATTTTGTAAGCATTCTGTGTTTACGAAATAATGTAGGGTTAAATTCAATCCAATCATTCATAAGACTAAAGGTATTTTGAATTACATTTATTTATATTTTTGTGGCTCTCCTCAAGTTATATCATATGGTGATGAAAGATATGCATCGACTTTTATGGATGATTACTTTGGAAAGTTTTGAGTATATATCTTGAAGAATAAGAATGATTATTTTGAGAAGTTCAAATAATGAAAAACCACGATTAAAAAACAAAAAAGAAAATGGACAAAAAAATAAAGAGAATTCTATCGAAAACTGTTCAATAAATTCTACATGAATGAAGGTATTGTGAGATATTGTATAGTTTTGCCTACTCAAAGGTAAAATGGCATTGCAAAATAGATGAGTATAACTCTTTTAGATTAACATGATTTATGATTCTAAATATAGGGTGATTGAAGAAATTTTGGGCTTAAGTAGTTAAATGAACTTTATCATTTTATGAATAGATTTCCTTCGATATCTATTCATCGTAGGACTCATAAAGAGGTATGGTTTAGTTTTTTTGTTAATTATACAAATTTAAGAATTTTTTGTTGTCTTGCTTATGCTTATATAAATGAAGGCAAGATGGAATCAAATGTTAGAAAGTAAACATTTTTGGGGTATATAGATGGTGTAAAGACTAAAAGGGTATAAGTTGTGGTATCTATATTCAAAATTCTTTGAATTTTTTATTAACACATAAAGCTCTAAAAATAATAAAAAAGAAACTTTTTATAAAACCAATCGAGAAAGAGATGTAACATCATGATAAAAAAAATACACCACTAAAGTAACAATACAACTTGGATCAGGAATGAACAAAACCACCACATGCTAGTAATGATTTTATTGTTTATGCACTTAGAGTGACAACACAAGTGATTTAAAAGATCACTTAAGTAGAGAGCACAATAAATACAATCATTAAGTTTATTTCTACATTTAAATTTAAGGATTATCTTAACTTAATTGATGACTTCAATCCCTGGAGACCCTTTATAGATGTGGGAGCAACGTGATATAAAAGACTTTCTAATTTGTTTGAAACTTAAGGGATTTAAGCCAAGATGAAGGTCGTTAGAAATTATTTCAAAAAAAGTTTAAAGTCGATTTGTAAGTTTTTAACATTTTTCTATTGGAATATATTTTTGGAAGGGACTTTTCTAAGAAATATCCTATCATAAAAATTTGTTATGATAATATATACTATTAATATTCAATTTCTTATATGAAAAAAACAAATTGATTGAAAAGGAGTTAATAAATTTTGATAATTCAAGGTTTTAAAAATCATTAATTTTTTAATATAAAATTTTAAGAATATTTTGAAAAACAATATAAACTTTTAAGAATATTTTGAAAAACAATCATCAAAGTTGCACTAGAAACAATATTTTGAAAAACAAACTTATGCAAAACATTAGCTTTAAAATCTTGGAGAAGTGTTCTATTAAGATGATAGTTTTAAAATTTTCCCTCTTGTTTTATGCAAATAAAATCTTATTAAATACGACAAACAAAAAGGAGATTTATCCCATATACATAGGCAGACATATAAAAGATACTAACTATGCTATGTACCTTATTCCAAGATGGGCGTTTAGGTTTGTTCTTTTCTTGGTAGTAATGGAAAAATTCTATTCCTTAAAACAAAGAGAAATAAATTTTATAGTGATAAGTATCAAGGATGAAAATATTGATTTTGACGGATATATCAATGATTCGATTTTATAGATATATTGAGAAATATTAAAAAATATGATAGGAAATTTTGATAAAAAATATCAATAACATAAAAATTAATGAAAACTCATGAAAATATTATGAAAAACTTGATAAAAAAAAATTATATAAGTAAAAATAAATATTTTGAAGTTTCTTTTTTTTTTTTTTGAAAAATTTACATATATAATCTTATTTGTTAGGTTTGACCATTGTTCGTCCAAGTCAACCCCTTGTTTACCAAATTGAAATAAGCCCAAAAATGGATGAAAAAGCAAAAAAAAAAAAAAATCGATAATTCCTTAAATATATCCAAAAAATCACTAGATCGATATTTTCCCATGATGTTTTGCTTCAATGACAACCAAATCAAGATTTCGACAAAATATCGTTGGAAAATAATGATTTTTTTTCATCTTGAGTTGATCTCATTTTTATGAGCAAATGCACCCGTGTTCATCATTTAAAGGCCTATTCCTCCAAAATTTCCTTTATTCATTTTGTCTTCCTTTGTAGACTTATCCAATTTTTTTATTAAATAAATATAAGAATTTCAATATTACATATCTTTTATTAAGGTAAGAGAATATTTTTATGAATTAGATTGTATGATATCTCATATCACATAAAAGAAAAGTTTTTTAGCATTTTATAGAGTGATTTCCTATTTCATCGTGTGGACACATTTATAAGTCATAGAGGAGATAAATAATATTAAAATCAATCCTAAGCCTCGAGACGAGATTCAAAATATTTAATCATTAGGGAGTCAACCCAATTCCTTAATCCGATGCCTTTTTAAGTTTCACTATTATGAGTCGTAAAAGAGACAATATTTAAATGGAAGGTATCACCTTATTACAAATAGTATCAAAATCAATTCTTATCCCACATTCAAAATTGAAAATATTTACATAGAAGGGGATCCAATCAAAACAAGTGGAATTCATTTGGTTGCCAAGAAAATATCATAAAATAAGGAAGAAACCTAAAATTTCTTTTACAATTGGAGGGTCAGACCCTTTTTAAAGGGTTGGGCTTTTGGGCGGCCCAAGCCCAATCCAGCATAACATGATTAGCCAACCACAGCCCATTGTTCAAAGGTGACTGGACCCGCAATCTAATAAGTCCAAAATCGCCTGCAGTAAGAGAGAAAATGAGATGATCACATTGTTCACATGCCTACCAAACTACACGGTCCCTGCAAAATGGAAGAAGCCAAGCCACAATCAAACATGCAACCATCATCAGCAGTCAACAGTCAACACTCCTAAATTTAAATTTCCCATTTCTTATTCATTAGGATCTCCGAAAGCAATATAAATTATCATACAAAAATTGAAAAATGTTTTTTATTTCTCATTTTTGAATCATTTATTATTTATAAAGACAAGAATAAGATCTTCATCACCATCTAAATTAAAACACCTTTTTTTTTTTTTTTATCAAATTGTAATTTTTATATTTTTTTAATTTACTTTTATAATAAGGTATTGAACTACCATAAATTACAGAGAAACGACTCAAACCTACAACCTCCCGTTAAACCAAGTTCTGAACCATTAATCTTTCACTTAAATTAATACGATTTAAATTCAACATGCATATTATATTGCTTTAAGATTTTCAAAATCAAAATAACGATCTTTCAAAATTTCATCATATTTTCTATTATGTTTATATTATGGTAAAAAAATATCTAAAATATTTCAAATTTATTCTAAAATATAACTTACTTTCTAAGCCCCATATTTTTGAGAATAGTACAACCTGACCCTTGAGGGGCATGTGGGAGCAAGTTATGGTGTTCAACGACATGAAAGAAATTAAAGCATTTGTGGGATGAATAGACTTCATTGGGGTAGGAAAAGGACTGAAACGTGGGCGTGGCCGAAAATGTCGTTGTGGACCCTCTGAGAGGCTACATCAATCTTGAACCAATCTAGGTGCCTCCCCTCACCGACAACATTAATGTCTTTGAATATGATTGCTAGTGGATTCGATGATTTTAGAATCTATGTTGTGGATGTGGAATCATTTCTTCTCCAATCACAGCTTTCCTCTGCCCTACAAATTTTTCTTATTATAATTGGAGCCGAGAAAATGATTGACACGTGGAAAATGAGACATCATAATCTCCTATTAATTTTTGTCATTATATTCTGACTAATCATCGTGTGATTGTACAAAAATCTATGCCCTTCCTCACAGGCCCATGCTTTGGATGAGAACCCAAAAATTGTGCTTTTGGATTATTCTTTATATTCCGTTCAATTATTAAAGAAAAAAAAAGGTTACGTTTGGAATTATTTTCCATAATAATTTTTTTCTTTTTCATAAATAAATATGAAAATATGCTTTGATTCTTTTTAAGAGAATAGAGTCTTTTTAGAAAATATATTTTTCTTAATGCTTTGAGTTGTTTTTCGGTCAAAGATTGTTTTAAAAAAATATGGTTAATGATAGAAAAAATCATTATAAATAAAAGTTAATTTTTAAAATTGTGTAAATATAAAACACTAGTTGAGAATATTTTCAATTCTCGAATAAATTTTTCTTTTCAAAAATATCATAGAATGATTTTTTAAAATTATTTTAAAATACTCTTTCTATTAGAATTGTTTAAAAAAAAATTCTCAAATAAACTATAAAGAGCCAAATTGATGTTTATTAAAGTAAATATAAGAAGAGAAAGAAATTATGAAATAGTCTCGAACTTTCATTGATAAACTCTCTGGACAATATATGCTTGTTCTGAGTAATCAAACTAAAACTACCAAGTATAAGGAAAAAAAACTAAATAAGAAAAATTAATTAATTAAAAGAAAACTATATATATATATATATATATATATATATACTATCAAAAATAAGAAAAAAAAAACTAAGTACAAATAATTGATATATATACTAATCACAGTCTTATGATTTTCATATTTGATTGAAATTATTTTACTCATTTATCACATTTCAAATTTGAATAGTTGAAAATGTATGATAGAATCATTAAACAATGGTCTAATAAAATTAAATTAAATTAGAAATTATGAGATTAAAGTATAAATAATTGGAACCAAAATGCCCGCCCCCCCTTCAAAAAAAGAAAAAAAAGAAAAAAAAAGAAAATAAATAAATGAAATTTAGGCATAAAATCATTAAATACTCGTTATACATATGATATTAATTAATTGATGATGTTTTTAAAATGGTATCAATAAAGTAAGGAAACAACTAATAAAATAATTTTGTCCATTAAAAACACGTAAAAAAGCCTATACTTTAATTGATTGAAAAAGTAAATAGAAGCAACCCTGGCCCTTAATTGTGCTTTTGAGCCATGGATTGAAATGCCAAGATTTTGAAAAGGAAATATTTACTACAAGTATTCATACCGACGTCCTTTAGAATGATACTTTTCCAAAGGCATTGTCATATTTAGAAGTCAAGGAAACGAAAAAATTCATTAGAAGAACAAGCATAAATGAATTGATTCGATGCCTAAATAGACGTACATTTTTGGTAAAGAAAAATTTTAATAGGCGTATATAACTGATCTACTTCGTGGCACCATCCTTGACTGTAAGGACATGTCTCCTGCAACACGTCTTTTTGGTTCAAAGTCTCTTCTTTTGTGCAATTCCAATTAGCCATCACATCCAGCCCATGGCACTTTATGGCTTTGCTTAATCTCCTTGCACTAAAAAATATATATACAAGGGAAGTGGGTGCCCATCTTGTGAATGGTGCCTCATATTCCATATTTCCTCCAATGGCATTTGTCTTGTAACTTTTCCTACCTTTAAATACCCTTAGTTTAGTTATGATCTTTTCTTATATTCTTGTGCTGGCTCTTTTTGACTTTTGGAATATGTATAACGATAAAAAAATGAACAAGCAAATTTAAACTATGATTTGTTGAAGTGGGATGCAGATGTTGTATAAAGAAATGTGATTTGAGAGGAATGCCAGCCTCCCAAATTCCACTTGTCTTAAGAATTCAATCTCCTTTTTCTTGTCGATATCTACAATTTGACATCAACTTTTTCCCCCATCCATCCTTCTGTCACCTTTCCATTTGCAACTTTCTTAACTTTTGTTAAGAAAATTGTGAGTTCAAGGTAGGGAATGGTGCTGTCTATGGGAGGATGTTCAAAATGTTTGGAGAGGCTGGAGGCGTTGGAGATATCATTGAAGGAAGAACGAGTCATGAATAAAGAGACCACATGGAGCCATAGCGGGAAGAGTGAAATTTTAGCTCTGTTCATTTCTTGTCATCACTAGTAATACAAGGCTTTCTTCCCAATCAAATAGCTCTAATGTTGTAATAAGAACTTCAATCTATTTACTAGATGGCTTGTAAGAAAATCTGGCTCTTAACCACCTACTCAACCAAAGGACCCAAGCACGTCTCATAACTTCTCATGGTCCCTGGCACCAAATTCCTTGTCACTAGTTCCAATGTATTCATTTTCCGAAACCTTATTATAGTCAAGAAGATTAAGGATTGACAAGCATGATCTCTTTAATGGAGAAAGAAAGTATGCTCCATTTGTCCCTTCTGTTCAAGATGGAAAAGAACAAAATGTTATCCAAGCAGGGGTGTAGGAGATGTTGGTAGTTGATGACCAGGAAACCAATTTTGGGTGGATTTGACAAGGATCAAGCTTAAAAATGAAAGAAATGACATATTAGTGGATGGAGACTGATTCATGCCTAATTGGTGTCTCAGCTGATGTACGTCCAGCTGGTGCTCCTTGATGGCAGGTGCAATCAACAAAATTTTTAACCTATAACACCATGAACTAGGGTAGCAAATACAAAGCTACTATAGCATAGTGGCTCTAGGATCGTTCCACTGGGAAGGGTACTCAAGATTGAAAATGATACCAATTCAAAGTGAATTGGTGCTGTTTCATTTTAAGATTAGCTTAAGAAATAAAACACAAACTTTGGTTTGAAAAAGGATTTTGACTTAGATTAACAACACGACAAGTGATGAAAATAACTTAAGAAGAAAAGCATTCCTTGGAGATTTAGGTATACAGGGGAGGTTTCTCATGCAAAAGCATAGCTCCGGTCACTTGGTTCAATTCCTCACATTAGAGACTTAACATTAAGTCAATTCTCTAACAGGTGCTGCATAAATACATCCCTCAATTGGATTTCAATTTTAATTCTCTCACTGATGCAACTTGCAATGGTTCAAGCCTCTCACTTAGCTGTTACCATTCAAGGTGATCTTTAACCTTGGATTACCCGTCAAAAGCTCGCAAGAGGTAACTAATGGATGTCTCCTAAGAGTCCAAAAGCTTACCAAGTGTTGGCTATTCTAGAAAATCCTACCTTCAAGTCACCTACCAGAGGCTCGCAAGGGGTAAACTAGTGAATCTCCACGGTTAGAGATCACTTGCCTTACCAAGTGTTGGCCCAGGTGACTCCAAGGTGTTTTAAGTTAACTAAAAACATTAGAAACCATTCACGGGACACACTTACTCTTCATTCATAGCTGAAACCACAAAGCTTCTGATTGATGCACTTGGAACCTTTCCCGGCAACCTTAACTCCAAGGAACTAAGAGGTTTAGCTACTCATTCTCTGGGGAAAATTCCTCAGAGAGTGCATAACTTAGTGAAAATATTAAAAATACAAAGTGAGAAGGTAAGGCAGTCAAGAGCTAAAGCTCTTTGTATTTCTTTCTTTTGAATTTACAAAAGGTTCAACAACCAGAACACACACACCCAGAACAGGCTCCTCGGGCTCCCTTTTATACCAAAAATCCCAATTACAGCTATCCCATGGTATTTTGCTAAATTCCTAACTTAAAAGCTAAGGAAATCTATCATTGGTGACTTACAAGGAGAATTTAGGCATTTAAGTAACAAAAATCTAATGAAAAATATCTCCAAGAGTCGGTTACAAATATCAGGAAGCACTAAGGACCACTTCGCAGGTGAAAGGTGAGGTCTGCGGAATTCCGCAGGTACACAAGAGGAGCTGCGAAATTCCTTCATAGCAGCCAGCTGCTTCATCACCTTTGCAAAGTGAACTTCCAACTTGAGGTGTTTGGCTTCCATCGCGGCGCAAAGCTTCAGGGGAACTCCATAGCACTGTGCAAAAAGGCTGCGAAACCATTCCGCAACAAGAATGGTGATTTCGCAGCACTTTACTGAAGTCTTCCTTCCTTCAGCTTGGAGCAGTTATCTTCCAACGGCTGTAGCTTCCTCATTTCAGATCCAAATTGCACACGGTTTGGGGCATTGGATTGTTGACTTCCTAAGCTTTCAAATGACATATTGTATGCATAAATTGGACATCAGGAAGTGCTCCAAAACTAGCTGCAGTGACTGTCATCAAGAGTGCTCCACGGCTGAATCCTCTTTGCTTCCCCTTTTGCATTTCCACTTTGCTTATGGCATAAGAGCTTCAAGGCTGTGATTCTTCATGCCTCTGAGCTTCCCAAAGCTTACCAAGGATTCCATAAAACTCTCCTCAATCTCATAATGCTTTGGTGGTCAAAATGCTATCAAAACACCAAAACTTAAGGCAATTTGATTATAATTGATTGCAAGGAGCCTTAACATGCTAATTGGGTTAAAAGGCACTAACTACTACTCAAAAGTGTTTAAAAGGATTAATAACAAGCTATGAAATAGCACTTTTTGAGTAGTAATCACTCCCCCCAACCGACATATTGCTAGTCCCTTAGCAATGAAGGAGAGAAAAACAAAACAAAATTACCATAATTTACAAATCATGCTAATCACTTCCAAAAAAATATGTTTAAGTGGCATGACTGAAAAACTCTCTCATGGATCATTAAAGAACTATAACTTCAATATTTCAATAAGAGAAATCAGCAACTTTGCTAAATACCACTGATCAAGGGAATGCATTATGCAAATTGAAGTTTTAGAATCATTTTCACTTCCAAAGAACCAAACTTTAATCTTCCACAAAAAATCTAAGTGTAATATGATAGGTTCCAAATATAGCATGCTAAACTAATCTCTCCCCCCAACCTATCTTTTTTTCAACACTTTAGTAAACTGACCAAATTCAATAAGCAGAGAACACACTTTTTTTTTTTTTTTTTTTTTAGTGAGCAGGCTTAAGGGGCATTCTTTTCTGTTTTGTCCATGTAACGGGGGTCCATCGATGACTCCCAACCAATGAAGGTTTAGGGCATCAAGCTTTAAGGATCTTTCAACCACTAACTCCTCGGATTTCACCCCGGACTTTTTCATATACCCTTTTTGCCTATCATATGCTAACTCCACCTTTCCACCCTTGTAACGAGCATTGAGGCCGGTGACTCCCAACCAATGAAGGCTTAGGGCACCAGGTTTTAAAGATTTTCACCATATACCCCTCAGACCTTGCTCGGGTTTCAAGGCAAACAAACATTTTGCTTTCTTTTTTTTTTTTCAAAGGCTCATTGGCCTTTCATAAGGTGTCTCAATATCATTAAAATGAGGTCAAAGATACCAAGTCCCAAAATTTTCTAAGTCAAGGGGGAAATAGTTTCTCATTTTATGAAAGGAATCTATTGTGCACAGTGTGTGGATAGGTTAAAGTGGAAGGACTAAATTTGATTTCAATAGAAGTTTCAACAATTGAACCACTTTAGCAAGCATAATCCAAACTCTAAGTTAGATGCAAAGCAAAAGTTCAGTTTCTCCTGATTTAATTCGAAAATTTTTCTTCAAAATCCATGGAGATTATAGTAATAAGCAAAACAACTACAACTACTTTACTAAACGAGGCTAAAATATCAAAACTACCATAGCATACTTCCTTCAACTTAGCAGACTTCCTTCCTCATATCTCCCCCCCAACCAAGCTGAGCATTGTCCTCAATGTGATATAGGTGATCGAAAATAAAGGGAGGAAGTGGTACCTCCTGATCGATTTCAATTTCGAATATTGAATGGAGAAACCACATGTTTCAAAAAGAATAAACAATGTGAGCAAAGGGAGAAAGAGTAAATTGATGCTAAGAATTAACAAAAAATATTAGATTTTGTATTACTTTACTCATTTGTGAACAGCTATCAAAAGGGAGTAATACAATAATCCAAAGAATCTCCACAAATATATTATCAAAAAGTAGGAGATTTCACAAAAGACTAACCAAAACAAAATACACAAAAAGGTAATATATTAAAGATATAGAAATGTTCAGAGGAAGGAAATGCTAGAGCTGATAGCCTATGAAGATGGCTCTGCTGATGCTGGAGCTGCTGAGGGATGAGGGACATGAGGCTCTGTGGTGGTAGGAGTGGCCTCCTCCTCAGCTGATGGGAGGCCAAGATGCTGCTGAAGCTGCCTCAGAATGAAAGTATGCTGAGCCTGAGTAGCCATCATCTGCTGCTGCTGAGATCTCAAAGTTGCCATCTCTTGAGCAAGTCTGCTCTGAGAGGCTGTCGATGTCTTCAATGCCTGGCATAGATCCCTATACTCAGAGATAGGGATGGCCATCCTAGGCTCAGCTGATGTGGAAGGCTGTGCTGAAGCAGGGGCTGCTGGAGGAACTGGAGATGCACTGGCCATGGAGGGAGAGGCTGCTGGCACACCCTCAGGTATGAGGCGTGGGGATACTCTCCTAGCAGGTAGAGCCTGAACTGGCTGTGGAAGTTCTTGTTGCTCCACCTTGTAAGCTGTCATGTTGCTCCATTTTTCAAAAGTAAAAACATCTCTACAGATCCTCTTTTGCTCCTGCTGAGGCTCTGCTGGGTATCCCAAGTGCTCAAGGATTTGGCACAACAGTCGTGGGAAGAGTAGGGGGATAGAATCAGCCCTTTGCAATTTTTTTCTATGCACCTTCTCTTCAAAATAGAGAAGGGCTGCCAGGATCAGGTGGTGAGGGCCAAAATAATAGCCCTCAGACATTTTAAACAGGGTCTCCAACATAATTCCCCTTCTCTGAGTCCAATGTTGAAGGGGATAGATACTATGCCTCAACAGGGCATCAATAAGGAACATCTTTGGGGGTAGTTCCCCCCTCAGCAGATACGGGTTTCTGGATGCTCCTCCAGACAAAATATGCACCATCTCCAGCTGAGATGGGTTGGCCCAAGCTCTGAAGTCATCAAAATGACTGGGCTCATATGGAATGCCCAAAGCTTCAGCTATTTGCCGAGCCCCCAAGATACCATGTCTACCATCAATAATGAAATGAATTGAGGTAGGATCCCTGACCTGTCGAGTAGTCATGGATTGATAGAAATCCATTGCTATTCTGGGGTAGAAGAAGTCTCGCGGGGTCAGAAATTGCTCCATTCGGTATCTTCGCAGCAATTGGAATGTTTCTTCAAGCTCCGGGCGCAGCTGGAAAGCAGCTATGTCAAAGCATAGCTCCGAATGGAATGGCCGGTCTCGACAATCCAAATTGCCTTCAATTGGAGGCTGAGCTAGAATTGGCCGCCTAATCACCGCTTCCGAAGCTGGTTCGGATGGATTTTGAGGCACAGCAGGCGGTGGCTGGATTGCTAGAAGCTTCGCAGACGGTGCCGGAGATGGCACCGGAGATGGAATTGGAGACGGGGCAGGAGACGCAGCAGGGGACAAAACAGGGGACGGAACAGGGGATGGAACAGGGGATTGCCCTGTTAAATCGATAGGCTCCGAGCTTTGTACCCTAGCTCGCTTTTGGAGGGGCCGGCCCCCTGACCTGGTAAGGTAGCGCCTAGCCGGAGGGGTTTGCAATGGTGGTTTGGCCTGCTTCTTCTTTGGCGAGGGCTTTGCCGGCGGCGGCATGGTTTCTGGCCGCGGCGGCTCAGAACTTGAAGCTTGCACTGGCATTTCGCGCGGCGTTCGCTTTCGGGAGGAAGGGGATGAAGACTTCGCGCCCCTGGTTCGTGCCATTGCGAACTGACGAGGGTTGGGACGGCGGCGATAAACGGAGGGGGCGATTGCAGCTGCTAACGGCGTCGGACTATGGAGAGGAGACGAACGGTCTGCCGCTGCGATTTTTGCCCTTTTCTGAAATGGATTCGCAGCCCAAATGACCGGTATTTATAACGGTTATAAGAATATGAAAGGTCATTTGGGGTTTCGCAGAAGAAAAACGGCTCCGCAGCAAATTTGGGCGCTTCGGATTCAAAAATCGCTTTCGCAGCTCACTTCGCAGCTGCGAAATTGGAGTCACTGTGCTGCGGAATGGCGCTCGTGTGCCAAACACCTGTTTCGCAATTGCGGAACATCCTTCGCAAGAGAGAAATCGCTGAGAAAGTGCTGCGGAATGGCGTTTTTTTAAGCCTTAGCGGTTCGCAGAGCATCTCGCAGCTGCGAAATGGGAGTTCCTGTGCTGCGAAGTGGCACTCGTGTGCCAAAGACCCGTTTCGCAGCTGCGAAATCGTTCGCAGAGGGCTTAAAAACGTTGCGAAGTGGTTTCGCAATAAAAAACCATTTTCGCAGAGAAATCCTCTTTGGCTGCGAAATCTCGCAGAGCTCTTATTCTCCCCTGTTTTTGCTCTGTTTCAGCTCTGTTTTCGCTCCGATTTCTTCCCTTACAATTTCTCCCATCTGAAATTATTCAAACAGATGAAATTACACAAAAACATACAATTTAATATCAAAAACTAAGATCAAAAGTAAACATATTACTTTAAAATTTACAAAATTTACAAAAATTTTGGACTTTGGTAAAACCAAGTCCAGCAAACCCTTCTTTGCTTAAGCTTTTTGAGGCTCAAGGAGGTTAATCTCCTCCTTGTCTGATCTGAACGGCTCCATATATGGCTTGAGACGATATCCATTAACTTTAAAGGTTTCCTTGCCATCGGAATTCAATAATTCCACTACTCCATGATTAAGTACTTGATGGATAATGAATGGACCAATCCACCTGGACTTAAGCTTTCCAGGAAAAATATGGAGTCTTGTGTCATAGAGTAAAACTCTTTGGCCTTTTTGAAATTCCTTGGTAGAAATCAGTTGGTCATGCCACTTTTTCATCCTTTGTTTTGCAACTTTGGAGTTGATATAAGCATCATTTCTCAATTCCTCCATCTCATTAAGGTCTAAGCACCTTTTTGCCCCAGCCCTTATCAAATCCATATTCAGCTTTTTGATTGCCCACCAAGCTTTGTATTCAACTTCTACAGGGAGATGACAAGCTTTACCATAGACAAGACGATAGGGGGACATGCCAAGAATAGTCTTATAAGCTGTTCTATAGGCCCATAATGAGTCATGAAGCTTAACAGACCAATCCTTCCTGCTTGTACTCACCACTTTCATCAGTATGTTCTTTATCTCCCTGTTTGCTAGCTCAACTTGGCCAGAAGTCTGGGGATGATAAGGTGTAGCTACCTTATGCTTCACTCCATACTTGGCTAACAAACTTTCAAAAGGCTTATTGCAAAAATGAGAACCTCCATCACTGATTATAGCTTTGGGCACCCCAAATCTTGCAAAAATGTTCTCTTTCAAAAACTTGAGAACCACTTTATGATCATTTTGCTTACAGGAGACTGCCTCAACCCACTTAGAAACATAATCTACCCCCACCAAGATGTAAGAATTACCAAAAGACATTGGAAAAGGTCCCATAAAGTCAATGCCCCACACATCAAATAATTCAACTATCAGTATAGGGTTCATGGGCATTTGATTTCTTTTTGTCAGTTTGCCAAGCCTTTGGCATCTATCACAATTTCTACACATGATGTGGGCATCTTTGAACAAAGATGGCCAAGTAAAGCCTGATTGTAACACCTTCATAACTGTTTTCTGAGAGGCAAAGTGACCTCCACATGCATTCTCATGACAATGGATTAGAATTCCTTGTTGCTCTTCCTCAGGAACACACTTCCTTATAATCTGATCTGCACAATATTTAAAAAGGAAAGGCTCTTCCCAATAATAAGTATGGATTTTTGCAAAGAAGTGCTTCCTGTCCTGTGCATTCCACTCACTTGGAACTTCACCAGTGACTAAATAATTAGCCATATGAGCATACCAAGGAGTTTTGACTAGGAACATAAGTGATTCCTCAGGAAAATCATCATTAATAGGCAAGGAATGAGAATTATGTGCTATAGCTAACCTTGAGAGGTGGTCAGCTACCACATTCTCAACTCCTTTCTTATCTTTGATTTGAAGATCGAATTCTTGTAACAAAAGAATCCATCTTATCAACCTTGCTTTTGCATCTTGCTTTGTCAATAGATACTTCAAGGCTGAATGGTCAGTAAAAACAATGATGAAAGACCCTACCAAATAAGCACGAAATTTGTCCAAGGCAAATACCACAGCTAACAATTCTTTTTCTGTAGTTGTGTAATTCCTTTGGGCTTCATTCAATGTTTTGCTTGCATAGTAGATCACATATGGCTTCCCATCTTCTCTTTGACCAAGCACAGCTCCTATAGCAAAGTCACTGGCATCACACATTAGTTCAAAAGGTAATTGCCAGTTAGGGGCCCTCACTATTGGAGTTGTTGTCAAAAATTTCTTCAGTTGATCAAAGCTATCTTGACATCTTTCATCCCATATAAACTTAGCATCCTTAGCTAAAAGCTCACAAAGAGGTTTGGAAAGCTTTGAAAAGTCTTTTATAAACCTCCTATAAAAACCTGCATGGCCAAGGAACTGCCTTACTCCTTTTACAGTTGTTGGGGATGGCAATTTGGAAATAAGCTCCACCTTTGCTTTATCAACTTCAATGCCCTTCTCAGATATGATATGACCAAGGACAATTCCTTGCTGTACCATGAAATGGCATTTTTCCCAATTAAGCACCAAGTCTTTTTCAATGCATCTGTGAAGAACTGCTTCCAAATTGACTAAACACTCCTCAAATGTACCTCCATATACGGTGATGTCATCCATGAAAACCTCCATAATTCGCTCCACCATATCACTGAAGATACTCAACATACACCTTTGGAAAGTGGCAGGTGCATTACATAAACCAAAAGGCATTCTCCTATAAGCATAGGTTCCAAATGGACATGTAAAAGTAGTCTTTTCCTGATCTTCCACAGCAATTTCAATCTGAAAATACCCTGAATACCCATCCAAAAAACAATAGAAAGGGTGGCCAGAGACTCTCTCCAAAACTTGATCAATAAATGGCAATGGAAAATGATCTTTTCTGGTTACTGCATTCAACTTTCTATAATCAATACACACTCTCCACCCTGAAGTGAGACGTGTAGTGATTTCTTCCCCCTCTTCATTCTGAACTACAGTGATCCCTGACTTCTTTGGTACCACTTGAGTAGGACTCACCCAAGAGCTGTCAGATATAGGGTAGATAATACCTGCTTGAAGTAGCTTCAGCACCTCAGCTCGCACAACCTCTTGTAAATGAGGATTCAATCTTCTTTGAAATTGACGAATTGGCTTAGCTTCCTCCTCCATATATATATGATGTGTGCAAACTAAAGGACTAATGCCTTTCAAATCAGATATTTGCCATCCTATTGCTTTCTTACACTTCTTGAGAACTTCCAATAAACAATTCTCTTGATGATTGGTCAGAGATGAAGATATTACAACAGGGCATTGGTTATCTTCTTCAAGATATGTGTATTTCAGCTCCACAGGTAGAGGCTTCAAATTGAGTTTTGGGGTTTCTTTTTCAGCATCTGCTCCCTCTTCTTTATTGAACAAGGGTAGAATTTCTTCTATCCTCCTCCAACTTTGTAAAGTAGCAAGCTCCTTAGGAAGTTCAGACAAACCTTCCTCACAATCCTCAAAACTTTCATTCAGCTTGTCTTGTACATTCTGATTACAGTGCTCCTCAACCAGAGTATCAATAATACACACTTCTTCTGGGCCTTCTTCTTCTTCCGGAATGATTTGCTTTTTAGACATATAAAAGATATTGAGATCAAGTGTCATATTACCAAAAGTGAGTTGCATGAGCCCATTCCTACAGTTGATGATTGCATTTGAGGTAGCTAGGAATGGCCTTCCCAGGATAATAGGAACTAAATTAGCTTCCTTAACAGTAGGATCCGTATCAAGAACAATAAAATCCACTGGATAGTAGAAATTATCAACTTGAACCAAGACATCCTCAATTACTCCCCTGGGGATTTTTACTGACCTATCTGCTAGAGATAGAGTAATTGCTGTTGGCTTCAACTCACCAAGCCCCAATTGCTTGTAGACAGTATATGGAAGCAAATTAACACTAGCTCCCAAGTCTAATAAAGCTTTCTCCACTACCTTCCCTCCAATCATGACTGAAATGGTAGGACTTCCCGGATCCTTGTACTTCAAAGGGGATTTACACTGTAGGATTGCACTTACTTGCTCAGTCAAGAAGGCTTTCTTAGTTACAGTCAACCCTCTTTTGATAGTACACAAATCCTTTAGGAATTTTGCATATGTTGGAACTTGCTTAATCATATCCAACAATGGGATATTGACTTTAACTTGTCTCAATACTTCAAGAATTTCAGCTGCATTTTTAATCCCCTTCTTCCCATGCAATGCTTGAGGAAAAGGTGGAGAAGTTGATTTCTTCAGCTTTTCTTCCTTTAGAAGTTCCTTCTCTGGATTTGCATTCATTGTTGACTCAGAGTCCTCTCTCTTATCACTGATCTCTTCTTCTTTGTCTTTCATTTCCTCTGGCTTCTTTGTTTCTTCTTCTTCAACAGGTGGCTTAGGTGGTGGCTGCTCAATTTTCTTACCACTCCTCAGAGTGATCAAGACTTTGACATCTTTCATTTGTGATGATTCCCCCTCATGGCTTTCCACTTCTTGGACACCCTTGGGATTTTGGTGGGGTTGGGAAGGAAACCTTCCCTTTTCTTGTACTATATTCAAATTTGTAAGCCTTGATATTGAGTACTGGAGATTATCAAATCTTTGAGTCATATCATTTTGCATTCCATCCATCCTTTTGTTCAGAATATTCTCTACTCTGTCAATTCTTTGATTAAGCTGATTATTAATGGCTTTTTGTTCTCCAACAAAGTCTCCCACTACCTTGCTGAGATTCACAATGGCTTGTTCAAGACTTGAAGATTGCTGAGATGGTTGATCCGGCTGTTGGTACTGAGGTGCTCTAGGCTTCCATGAAAAATTTGGATGGTTCCTCCAACTTGAGTTGTAAGTATTTCCATAAGATGCATTGTTATTGGGCTTGAATTGTCCAACAACATTTGCTTGATCTCCAAACATTTCCCTTTCAGCTGAAACTATAGGGCATTCCTCCACCAAGTGTTCATAGGATTGACACTTAGGACAAAGCTTCACTTGCACTGGTGATTCAGCAACAGCTTGCACTTCATGCATTTTTTTCAATTCCAGCTCCTCTAATCTTCTTGTCACAGCTGCAAACTTTGCTTTTGTATCATCCTCTTCTTTCAAAGTATACATCCCAGCCTTAGCATTGAAAACATTCAGTTGAGACTTCATCTTTCCCACTTCTCCTTTGGTTGGCTCATCCCATCCCCTTGAAACTTCAGCTACATAACTCAAGAAATCCATAGCTTCCTCCGGATTTTTGCTCATGAAATCTCCTCCACACATTGTCTCCAGAAGTTGCTTCATTGAGGATGACATCCCATCATAAAAATAGCTCACCAACAGCCAAGTATCAAAACCATGGTGAGGGCATGCATTAATAGCTTCCATATATCTTTCCCAACACTCATAGAATTTCTCATTCTCTTTAGCTGAGAAATTTGAAATTTGCCTTTTCAAGCCATTTGTTCTATGAGTGGGGAAAAATTTCTTAAGGAATTCAGCTTGTAAGTCAGTCCAAGTACGGATACTCCTTGGCCTTAAAGAATTAAGCCAAATTTTGGCTTTATCCTTTAAAGTAAAAGGAAATAACTTAAGCCTCATCAAATCAATTGAAGCTCCTCCCTCTTGGAATGTATTACAAACTTCCTCAAATTCCTTAATATGTGCATAGGGATTCTCACTTTCCATTCCATGGAAAGTTGGTAGAAGTGGAACAATATATGGTCTGATCACTAGCTGCTCTGTAGGAGGTATTATACATGATGGTGCACTCATGCGAGGTGGATGCATACGGTCCCTCATTGATCTAAATTCATTGAGATTGTCTTGACGAACTTGGTGACTATGCTGATCTTCAGGAGTAGTTTCCATGATATTCAAGCTCAATTCCAATTCCTTAGTATGAGGTAAATCAATTCTAACAAGCCTTCCTTTACTACCTCGTATCCACTTTGGCATACACAACTAGCAACTATTTGACTAAAATGAAAACAGAGGACAACAAAAAGAAAACAAAGCTACAAAAACAAAATAAAACTAAGCTGAATTTAAAAGCTAAATTTAAATTATGAGATAGTAAAACAAAGATAATGAGAATTAATAAAGCTAAAGAAACTTTACCACACTTGTGATGAAAATCACAAGTACACTGAAATAGTATCACTGATTCTTGACACCTTCCCCGGCAACGGCGCCATTTGATTCATGCCTAATTGGTGTCTCAGCTGATGTACGTCCAGCTGGTGCTCCTTGATGGCAGGTGCAATCAACAAAATTTTTAACCTATAACACCATGAACTAGGGTAGCAAATACAAAGCTACTATAGCATAGTGGCTCTAGGATCGTTCCACTGGGAAGGGTACTCAAGATTGAAAATGATACCAATTCAAAGTGAATTGGTGCTGTTTCATTTTAAGATTAGCTTAAGAAATAAAACACAAACTTTGGTTTGAAAAAGGATTTTGACTTAGATTAACAACACGACAAGTGATGAAAATAACTTAAGAAGAAAAGCATTCCTTGGAGATTTAGGTATACAGGGGAGGTTTCTCATGCAAAAGCATAGCTCCGGTCACTTGGTTCAATTCCTCACATTAGAGACTTAACATTAAGTCAATTCTCTAACAGGTGCTGCATAAATACATCCCTCAATTGGATTTCAATTTTAATTCTCTCACTGATGCAACTTGCAATGGTTCAAGCCTCTCACTTAGCTGTTACCATTCAAGGTGATCTTTAACCTTGGATTACCCGTCAAAAGCTCGCAAGAGGTAACTAATGGATGTCTCCTAAGAGTCCAAAAGCTTACCAAGTGTTGGCTATTCTAGAAAATCCTACCTTCAAGTCACCTACCAGAGGCTCGCAAGGGGTAAACTAGTGAATCTCCACGGTTAGAGATCACTTGCCTTACCAAGTGTTGGCCCAGGTGACTCCAAGGTGTTTTAAGTTAACTAAAAACATTAGAAACCATTCACGGGACACACTTACTCTTCATTCATAGCTGAAACCACAAAGCTTCTGATTGATGCACTTGGAACCTTTCCCGGCAACCTTAACTCCAAGGAACTAAGAGGTTTAGCTACTCATTCTCTGGGGAAAATTCCTCAGAGAGTGCATAACTTAGTGAAAATATTAAAAATACAAAGTGAGAAGGTAAGGCAGTCAAGAGCTAAAGCTCTTTGTATTTCTTTCTTTTGAATTTACAAAAGGTTCAACAACCAGAACACACACACCCAGAACAGGCTCCTCGGGCTCCCTTTTATACCAAAAATCCCAATTACAGCTATCCCATGGTATTTTGCTAAATTCCTAACTTAAAAGCTAAGGAAATCTATCATTGGTGACTTACAAGGAGAATTTAGGCATTTAAGTAACAAAAATCTAATGAAAAATATCTCCAAGAGTCGGTTACAAATATCAGGAAGCACTAAGGACCACTTCGCAGGTGAAAGGTGAGGTCTGCGGAATTCCGCAGGTACACAAGAGGAGCTGCGAAATTCCTTCATAGCAGCCAGCTGCTTCATCACCTTTGCAAAGTGAACTTCCAACTTGAGGTGTTTGGCTTCCATCGCGGCGCAAAGCTTCAGGGGAACTCCATAGCACTGTGCAAAAAGGCTGCGAAACCATTCCGCAACAAGAATGGTGATTTCGCAGCACTTTACTGAAGTCTTCCTTCCTTCAGCTTGGAGCAGTTATCTTCCAACGACTGTAGCTTCCTCATTTCAGATCCAAATTGCACACGGTTTGGGGCATTGGATTGTTGACTTCCTAAGCTTTCAAATGACATATTGTATGCATAAATTGGACATCAGGAAGTGCTCCAAAACTAGCTGCAGTGACTGTCATCAAGAGTGCTCCACGGCTGAATCCTCTTTGCTTCCCCTTTTGCATTTCCACTTTGCTTATGGCATAAGAGCTTCAAGGCTGTGATTCTTCATGCCTCTGAGCTTCCCAAAGCTTACCAAGGATTCCATAAAACTCTCCTCAATCTCATAATGCTTTGGTGGTCAAAATGCTATCAAAACACCAAAACTTAAGGCAATTTGATTATAATTGATTGCAAGGAGCCTTAACATGCTAATTGGGTTAAAAGGCACTAACTACTACTCAAAAGTGTTTAAAAGGATTAATAACAAGCTATGAAATAGCACTTTTTGAGTAGTAATCAGAGACTAATCGAATGCTAGCTTGAAAATGGGAATAGTGCAAAGCGATTGATGTTATAAAAACAACGACAAAGAATAATAATAGGGAAAAAAAAAGCAAAAGAAAACATAAATAAAAGCACACAAACCATACAACAATTTATATGATTTGGCTTGAAACTTATATCTATAGGCAAAGATGAAGAAAAATTTTAATTATTGTTGAAGAAAATTACAACCTTTGAACTCTCAAATCCTAAAGTCTCAATTACACCTGAAAAGAGGTATTACTTTTTTTGTTTTTCTTTTTTTTTTTTTTGTTGCGAAAATCTATTCCTATATATTTTCCTAATTACATAGGAAGATTCCATATAGGAAATTAATTGTATAATGCTCAAAGATACTTATTCCTAGAAGAAGATTATAAGATATTTCCTTTATAATAATAAGAAATTCCTTTACAAGACTATTCTATTTGGAAACTATCAATGACTTTCCAATTAACTCAAAATTAGAATTTGAGACATTTTCCAACTATCTCAACATTGACACAAATTCCTTAGATTCAAACAAACTTGAAAGTCTTCTATGTTACTTTGCTCCTACACTCATAAAGGGCCTTCAGATACTACCATCACCAATTAAGTTCAAGCAATGTCTGAACTTAATTGTAGGAATGGGTTTAATCATCGTATCTATGGGATTGTCCATTGTAGAGATTTTTTTCACTGCAATAGCAGCCTTTGAAATCACATCCCTAACAAAATGCATTCTGACATCAATATGTTTGGTCATTTCATAGAATATCTGATTTTTAGTCAAATGTGTAACACTTTAGCTATGTCAATACACCATAGTCAACTCTAATTGTAAGCCTAAATCGTCAACCAAATCTTTATGTCAAATAGCTTCTTTCACTATTTCTATGGTTGTCATGTATTTTGCTTCAATTGTTAACAAAGCAATTGTAGATTACAAAACTGCTTTCCTATTAATAACACTACCACATAAAAATGAATGCATACCCTGTTAGAGACCTTCTTCTATCTAAATCTTTGGTATAGTCAAAATCAACATAAAGAACAATTGTCCTATTGTCATCTCTACTTTTATCATATACTAAGCCAACATGAGATGTTTCTCTCAAGTATTGAAGTATTCATTTCATTGCTTATCAATGGATCTTTCCAGGGCAATTCATATATCTACTCACTTTACTAATTGGATGTGAAATATTTGGCCCAATGTAAACCATAAAATACATAATGCTCCCAACTACACTAGCATAAGGAACATGTAACATGTGTGCCTCTCCTCTTCTTTGATCTATGGTGATAAAGCCCTGAAAATTTTGAAATGAGCTACTAATGAAGTATTCACTGGTTTTGACCCTTGCATTCTAAAGCATTCTAAGCACTTTCTCAATGTACTTTTTCTACGATAAGTACAATTTACCTATTTCTCAATATCTATGAATCTCTATACTTAATATTTTCTTCATAAATCCAAGGTCTTTTATTTCAAACTCCCCCCAAAATTGAACTTTCAACCTGCTAATCTCAACCATATTCTTGTTGGCAATTAACATGTCATCAACATATAACAATAAATAAATGAAAGAACCATCAAACAATTTCTTATGATAAGCACAATTGTTATACTCACTTCTATAGTAGCCATTACCAATCATAAAAGTATTAAACCTTTTATACCACTACCTTGGAGATTG
The DNA here is from genome assembly GCA_030254885.1 of Vitis rotundifolia. Classification (NCBI taxonomy): domain Eukaryota; kingdom Viridiplantae; phylum Streptophyta; class Magnoliopsida; order Vitales; family Vitaceae; genus Vitis; species Vitis rotundifolia. Next base: position 12,451,874 of record CM058156.1, read on the forward strand.
CTTCAAACCATAAAGTGATTTCTTCAACAAATAAACGTGGTCTTCCTTTCTCAAAAGAACGAATCCCTCAAGTTGATGGATATAGATATGTTCTTCTAACTCACCATGTAGAAATATAATTTTGACATCAAATTGCTATAACTTTAAATCAAATAAAACAACCATAGCAAGTAACACCTTGATTGACCTATGTTTCACAATTGGAGAAAACACTTCGTTGAAATCCACACCCTCCTTTAGTGTACAACCCTTTACCACCAAGTTTGCTTTGAACCTATCATCCTTTACTCTTGGAATCTCTTCCTTTCTTTTAAAGACTCATTTGCAACCAACAATTTTTTTTATGTTTAGGTTTCTCAACTAGTTTCCAAGTATGGTTCTTTTGAAGAGATGCAATCTCCTCATTCATAGCAACAATCCACTATGTAGACTCTCTATTAGTGATAACTTCATCATAAGTATAATGTTCCTTATTTTCAAAGCTCTCTATCACACTAAGTGCATAAGCAACCAAATATGTATAAGCAACCAAATATGCATAAGCATACCTCTAAGGTGATTTAGTACGCCTTCTCGTTCTATCTCTAGCCAAACAATATTGTTGCTTTTGTGGTGCATTTTTTAAAAAAAAATCATCAAGATGTTGCACTTCTTCCTCTTTTAGCTTTATTGAAATCATTCTTTCTATGATTTCTGAAGCCTTAGGCACAAACTCTACTTTTTCTCTCACACTAGGATTTTTTTTTTTTTTTTTTTTTATCCAATTACTCCTTCATAGTACTCAACATTGTTGACTCATTAAAAATTCATCCCTGCTAATAAGAAATTTGAAGAATTTTGAATTTGGGCACCATAACCTATACCATTTCACTCCATTTGCATATCCTAAAAATATGCACTTCCTTGTCATTAGTTCAAACTTACCTTCATTCACATGAGCATAAGCATGACAAAAAAAATTCTTAAATTAACATAATTAGAAAGGGAACTAGACTATACCTCTTTAGGAGCCCTATAATTGATAGGAATTGAAGTAGATCTATTCACTAAATAACAAGTTGAATTTACCACTTCAGCTTAAAATTACTTTAACAACTTTTTATTTGAAAACATGCATTGTACTCTCTCTAAAAGAGTTATATTCATCTGTTCTTCAACATTATTTTGTTGTAGAGTATGTATAACTATGTGATGTCTCGCAATACCTTCATTCTTGCAAAACTTATTGAACTCTTGCCCATAGAATTCCATGTTATTGTCGATTCTCAAGCGTTTAAATTTTTTTCTAATTTACTCCTTGATGATAGCTTTTTATTATTTGAACTTCCCAAAGACACCATTCTTATATTTCAAGATATATATACCCAAACCTTTCTAGAGTAATCATTAATAAAGGTTGACATATATCTTCCACCATCATATGATGCAACTTGAGAAGAGTCTCAATGATCTGAATGGATGTAATCCAAAGTACCTTTAATTCTATGAACACTTGCATTAAATTTAACCTTATATTACTTCTCGAACACACAATGCTCATGGAAATCCAATTACCCTTTTTCTTCTGTCCACCAAGCAAACCTCATTTCATCAAGATCATCAACTCTCTCTCACTTATATGCCTAAGTCGCATATGTCATAATATAGTAGTATCTAAAATTGATTTTGAGATTGAAACTATAGTTGCATCTATGATCGTGCTACCTTGTAATGTATAAAGACCATTAATTTTCTTTCCCTTCATCACAATAAGAGCACTCTTTGAAATTCTCAAAACTCCATCTCCAAACATATATGTGCATCTATTAGAGTCAAGTGTTCCTAAAGAAATCAATTTTTTTTTTTTTCCAACTTTGAAGCATGCCTTAATATCAGTTAATTCCCTTACCATGTCATCATGCATCTTATTTCGAATTGTATCTATCCTAACCAATGATGAAAATATCGATAATTACGGATATACCAGTATTTTAATTTTATGAATATATCAAATATATCAGCGGATATTTTAGAAAAAAATATTGGTAGATCTAAAATTGATCAAAACTCATGAAAATATAAGAAAAATCTCATAGAAATGTAATTAAAAGTATAATAAACATTTTAAATTTGTTTTGTTCAAAAATTTGATATATGTATGATATAATTTATATATTTGATAATAATATTATATACGTCGATAAAAAATATAAACTTTATAAGTATACATTTATTAATAAGTTACATAATATTATTTTACAACAATAATATGATAACATGTTTAATTTTAAAATATATTTAATATTAAAATTAGGAACCATTTTAATTTAAATCTATTCAACGATATAGGCTTTTGTTTATTTTTACTAGAATCAATAAAAAAATATTCTAAAAAATTATATAAGAAATAAAAATATTTTAAAATATATATAAATTTTATAAGTATACATTTATTATTAAGTTGCATAATATTATGTTACAACAATAATGTGATAATATGTTTAATTTTAAAATATATTTAATATTAAAATTAGGATCTATTTTAATTTTAATGTATTCAATTATATCAAATAAACAATAAAATATGTATATTTTTTAATTTTTACATTTTTATATTTGATAAATATATAGTTATATAAAAAAGAGGGAAAATTATGTTTTTATATTTTTGGTAATAAAATAATTATAATTTATTTATTTAATAAAATAATCTTTAGTGTTTATATATATATTTACATATATACATTTTGGTGCATAATATATATCAAAGAGCAACATGCTTTGGTGGTTGTTGTCCCTAGTTCAAATCTCTTCACCAACAATGTGGAAGTTTGACTGAGCCCAGCTGCAGCAGCAACGTGAAGTTTGACTATATTTGACTGAGCCCAACTACAATAGTAGCCCTCGTTGACTAAGCCGATAAATCAGCGAAAAATTCGAAAATATTGATGTATCGCCGATATATTGGTGATAAATAATGATAAATACCAAAAAATCGAATCATCAAAATTTCAGGTCGAAATTTATATTGCCACCCCCAGATACACGATATTTCGCTAATATAAATTGAAATTTTCATCCTTGATCCTAACAACCTTACAAACTACATTGTTTCCTATGAGAATCTTCTTACCATCCATAAGTTGGTAGGTACTAAACCAATCTTTATTAGGAAACATCAAGGATAAAAATATCGGTAATCACAAATATATCGGTACTTCAATTTTACAAATATATCAGATATATCGAAGATATACCAACAAATATTTTGGAAAAAAACTTCGGTAGACTTAAAATTGTTAAAAACTCATGGAAATGCAAGAAAAACCTCATAACAATGTAATTAAAAGTATAATAAACATTTTAAAGTTGTTTTGTCGAAAAATTTGATATATGTATGATATAATTTATAATATTAGATGTAATTATATCATGTTGATCGATAAAAAATGCTAATTTTATAATTGTACACTCATTATGAAGTTATATAAAATATTCATTTCATTAAATATTAATAATTTGTACACTTTATATTTCAATGTCGCTTTAATACCAAAATGAGGATCAATGTGGTTCAATGGAATTGGTAGATGAAAGAATCCCGTTTTGTTGTTTGAGACAATATTGGTACCAACTCAATAAGCCCCGATAATATTGGTTAAAAATTCTAACATGTCATACATATATCTCTTAAGTCCTACGCACTACCACTACATGAATAGGATGCTCAAGGTTCACCCATGTGTTAATGTCAAATCCTCTTTCCATCTGATATGGAACTTGGTATGACATTTGTGCAGAAGAGGAGTAACTCGGCATACCATACTCTTTATCAGTTGAACTTGAAGGTTGACCATAACTCATCACATGAGGAGAGTAGACGTTAGCCTCATTTGAGGAGTCACTAAATTGAGTCTATATACTCATAGATTCAAAACTCCCTAAAAGTAACTCCTCATTATATGGTTCCATCGTTCGTTATCTTCCTTTATAGGGCTTTCCAATAGCTCATATGTCTAGACCGGCTTTTCTAGAGCCATGGTCTTCATCCTATGTGCAATGAGTGAAATCATTTTCACAAGTAAATTGGCTCATTGGATATTGACTTTGTTGGCGTTCCCATATATCTCCTTCCGCATATCACCTCTATCATCAGTTCCACCTTTTGAACCATTGTAACCAAAAGTAGAAGTACCTACAACACTAGGTCTACTACTGTGGCCAACACTTGTGGAGTCAACCTCTTGGTGGGAATTCAATGCCGCCTGAAATGAATTCTCGGTATCTTTGTTAAAACTTTCAGATTAAACTTCTTCAGACAACACACGTTTAACATTAACTCCAAATTCTCGAGCATGAGCGGCAATTCATGGATCAGGATTTCCAACTTCATCACCCAAGTGTATAGGCCTAACCTATTGGAACAACTAATTATCTTCTTTTTCACTCACCTTGGCTTAAATGTCAAAGAGATCAAGGTAATCTTTTTCAGCAACTCAATCATTTTCTACCTCTATATCGCGTAACTTTAGCCTCATATTATAGTAACAAAAAAATAATTGCTTCAGTCAAGAGTAAGTCAAACGATTTTGTTGCCTTGTGTGGATGAGAGCAAACGTGCTCCAATTTCTCTTAAAGGTAGAAGATGACGCAGTTTATGAGAGAAATTTAATAACTAACTTCCTCAATGTAGGTGTTTGATTCTCATACATGAACCACCATTCAACTGCAACTAATTTCATAATTATATAAATACTTATGTGGTGAATTTACAATAATAATAATATTTTTTTTCCTATAAATACTCACAGGGCACCATGGTTGACCTTGCAGCAACCGTTGTTCAATCACCGAATCCTCTTTTTGCATCTCAAATAAGCACAAGCTATGTATTCAACATTTAACTTGTTAATATCATATTTGTTAGTAAACGTTCAAATAAATTGATGAATGAAATTATTGTTTTATTACATTGACAAAAATAATAGTTTTTTATTTACCTCATTTCCAAATTGACTAAGCGATTCACTAGTTTGGTCTAATTTTGCAAAAATGTCATGGACCACTTGAAATAGTTCCAGATCACTACCAATATCATGCCTATATTGAAATCTTAGATTCAAGAAATATGTTACAATAAAATTAAGTAAATTTAGTATTTTGTTAGAGAAAATTAAATAAATTAAAAGTAAAAACTTATAAAAATAGATAGTACTTAAGTATCTACTGCATGAAGTGGATGTCTTAATGTTTTCTCCCAACAATCTTTTATTATTTTGAAGATCCAATCTCCAGCTCCTTGACGAATAAGGTTCTCTTTCATCACGTGCATAAACTCATACACAAACGACATTATGGGAACAACTTTAGAATTCATAGGTCAAAGCACCACGTATAATGGCTCATATAATGAAACTATATTTGTCACTTTTCCCAATACGCATGGTCAAACATTAATTGCTCCAAATCTCGTCCAATTTTTGTCCGATTAAGCTTATGTTGCGCCCATTCATTACTCGTAAACAATTTTTTCGAATCAGCCCTTTTTTAAATAAGACTTTCAAAAATAATATAATTGATAGCAAACCTTGTAGCTCTTGGTCGAACAATATCTCCACCACAATACTTTCTCATTTATGCAAGTAACCAACCATAATTGTAAATAAAGTTGGTTATCTTGCGAGCATTATTTATCACATCTGTAACACTGGGTTTTTTACCAATGTCTTCAAAGATTAAGTCAATCTAGTGCATCGCACACAAAGTCCAATATAAGTTGAATTCCTTCATCAACAGTTTCCCTGCTTTCACGAACGCCGACCCACTATATATGACAATTTGGACCACATTTTCTTGACCAACTTCTTTGATAATAGTCTTCAATAGCTCGTATATATACTTGTGGTCTTTAATATTGTTCAATGCATCGACTGACTTAAGGAACATCGTGGTCCCTTTTTAATAAACCATGAAATTAATAATACTTAATTTCATGGACCCTATCCATCCATCTGACATTATTGTGCACCTATATATCTTCCATTTTTCTCTTTGTTGGTTCACATAAGCTTCCATTTCTTTGTACTCCATTTCCAAGTACTTGTTCTTTATTTTATATGGAGATGGAGGTTCAATTCTCATTCCTGCAATTCATATATAACAAATATTTAAAACATGTCACAAAAGACTGTACTTACTAAAAGTCCGAAACAATATTACAATTCAAATATTAGCAATTACCTACTTATTATGCACCAATAATCATATTCTTGAAGTGATGAGAGTTTGCTTTTTGAGATGCAACGCTCTTTTAAATGAAGAATTTGCTTATTAAATGTCTGTTTGGTTGCTGTTTTTGAAAACTGTTCTGAAAAATAGTTTTTTATAACAGTTTTTAAGAACAATTTTTTGTGTTTTTAGAAAAGAAAAATTGTGTTTGGGAACTGAATTTTGGAAAACGGTTTTTGTTTTCAAAAATTAAAAAAACGTGTTTGGTTGAGTTAATAAAAAAGTTTTTTAAAACAAGTAAAATAAAAAACATGTTTGAAAGATGTTTTTTTTTTTTTCCAATTAATAAAATGTTTTCTTCAAGTAACTTTATATTATAAATTTATAAATAATTTTTAGATACACAGTTCATTTAAATTAAAAAAAAATTATTTATTTTATTAATTTTAAAATAAAAATATTTTTTTAAAATAAATCAAACATGATAAAATCATTTTATTAACATTCTTTTTCTTGATTTAATCTTTAATTTTATTAAAAATTATAGTATATTCTATTAAGATGAGATAAAAAATTTTAAAAAGAATTAATTGAATTTTTACAACTAATTTTCACCTAACTATCTTGTAAATAAAATAAATAGGACATGAAAATAAATGCAAGGAAGAAGATGGTCACTTTCCAAGGGATCCCACGGTTGAAAATGGTGTTTTGCTTGGGTTGACCAATAGATTTAACCATCTAATATGCTTTGAAATTTGCATTTTATGTATGAATTTTTTTTTTTACCAACCATGTCCCTTCAAAATATCTATGCTCATTCCACTATTGAGAAAAGTGTTTACCCAATATTATTACCTTATTTACAAACGACTACCCTCACCCTTATTCGTCTCTCATCTTCTTCAAAATTGAGAAAAAGTCACCTGCAAAACCCTCTTAAAGCAACTCTTTTTCTTTCTCTTCCATGTCCTTAAGCAAGTTTTTTGTTTTTTTTTTTTTAACAAAACAACTCAACAAAAATCAAAATTGAGAAACAGGAAAAATCAGGAAGCTTTTTTTTTTCTATTTTCATTCTCATTCCCCACTTTTCTCAGCATCCAAATAGAAAAGACAAATGTGTTGGTAGAGTTTCTTACTACTGGAGATGCTGCCACTATGCTGGAGAAGAGGAAATATGAGAACGAGAAGAAAAAAAAAATGAAGAACAGATGTTCTCTTTATGGCTTTTTTTGTTCTGTAAACAGTAAAAAAAATAGGGAAAACACCATTTTTTTGTTCTCTAAAAAGTATCATTTTGAGAACACGGAGAACAAGAAAAACAAAAACAACTTTCTCAACCAAACAAGTTTTTAGTGTTTTTTGTTTTCAAGAACAGAAAACAGTTCTTGAAAACACCAACCAAACAAGCCCTAAACGTCCCATTGTTTCTTTAATTGAACCACCCTTGAATATATCTTTAATATTTTTTTGTCTTGCTGTAGAAGACTTGTAGAGTGAAGAGACAATAAGGGGGTGATTGGTTCGAATGTCGCATACTTTGTGATTTCTGCATTGTCATTAGTGTACTAGTAGGTTGTGAAGACTCCCTTGTTTTACATGTGCATCATGTAATGTTCTCATATTGTTAATGCTCTCATTCTGTCGCATTCAAGGCAAGAACTGCAGATCGATATGCATCATGTTCATCCGGGTGCATATATGTTGGATACATATACACATCTTGATCCTCAGCACCTTCATCATCATCATCTTCGTCTATCAGATGTGTATCATTGGCCCCCATTGTGCCACATAATTGAGCACAATCTCTTGAATATTTGTAGTTGTCTTTGCTTTTGCTTTAGTTTTGTCATGCACTATTGATCATATCTCTTCTTTCACTTCAAGAGGCACTGTTGGTGTTATTATGAGAGTCATTATGCGTTAAATAAAACTTGAATAGTGTGATGCCTCCACTTTTCATCAACAACCCACAAAAATTACAAATTATCTCATTTCCGTTCCCCTTTACTGGTGAACAATACTTCCAAGTTGGATCTTGCCTTGGCATGGGAGGACCATCTCCACTTCCACTAGTCATGCTAAATCTATTGCAATGTGATTTCAATGTAAACAAAAATTAAGTAAACATTTAAATTTAACATGTTGCAATTAAATGAGAAAATAAAATTAAATAATCATGTAAAATAAACATATTCCAAATATACTAATTTATGCTAATAGCTAAATTAATTAAATAATTTATGCTAATAGATAAATTAATTAAATAATTTAGCTAAGTTAGTTTACTAAATCTAAATTTATGAGAAATCTAAAAAATATAATAATTAATTATAATTGAATGTGAAAAAATAATTAAATAATCATTTAATATGGAAAATTTATTGAATCTAAATCTAAATCTATAAAAAAAAAAAAATGCTAAATATGCAAATTAACTATAATTGAATGTGAAAATAAATTACAATAATCATAAAAAAATGAACATATTTGATATTCTAAATATAGTAGTTCATTCTAATTAAATAATTTAGCTAAGTTAATTTTTTGAACCTAAATCTAAATCTATGGAAAATTAACTATAATTGAATGTTAAAATAAATTACAATAATCATATAATTAAATGTGAAAATAAACTAGTTGAATCTAATTCTAACTAGATTGAATGTGAAAATAAAATTAAATAATCATCTAAAATGTACATATCCATCTATAATTAAATAATCAAATTAACCTAAGTTAATTCAATGAAAATATACAAATTAATTACAATTGAATGTAAAAATAACATTAAATCATCCATATTGCAAATATACTAATTAATTAAAAATACATTAATTAATTACAATTGAAAACAAAATTAATTACAATTTAAAACTAACATACATTAAAATGATTGAATAAGTGAGCAACCTTAGAAAAATTATGAGCAATGAGAGTTCAGATGAAGAATGAAATCAAATGTGGATGAAATGGATGCAAAATGAGCTGTTTACAAGAAAATTTTGGGCCAAAATAGTTGTTGAAAAATGATTTTACCATTGAAAAATAGTTTTAGCCATTAGATCAAAATCTGAGAGAAATATGACCATTGGATCGTGAAATAACCGTTGGAATATCATCCTAGTCGTTGGATCAAAACCCATATTCAATATGGGTTATTGGATGGACTACCACCATGATCGTTGGATGCAAACGTGATTTGGACCGTCAGATCAACATGAGCATGATCTGAGTTGTCAAATCACGCTCAAAAGAACAACGATTTTTCCACGTGAACGGCAATTAATTGATAAAATCGCTAATTTATTGCTATGAGCCGATATATCATCGATATATCAGTAATATTTTGGCGATATTTCCCGATTTTTCGCCTCCTCGATAAATCCTCACGAAATTTCATGTCAAAACCCCTAAAATATATGATATATCGCCAATATATCTCGATATTTTCGTCTATGAGAAACATATGATAGGAGCCCTTAAATGAAGAATACACTCATCACCTGAGTTATTCACAACAACTGAAAGAATACTTGTAGTGTCTAAAATTTCTTCTACAACTACTGCATTATCAAAATTGGAAGCTTGTTTTTTCTTTTCCCTTATAATCTAGACAATTTCTCACATAGTGCCCCTTTTTTTGTTATAAATGAAACATTGGTTTCCTCTAAACTTTGATTTAGATTTAGTTGACTCTTTTACCATTATTTTTCTTTCATATTCTCCCTCTAGCCACCAAACTTTCACCTAAGTCATTGTCTCTAGTCTCAAGCAACCTTCCTTTCAACTCCGTTGAGTTCAAGGATGCTCTAAGATCCTTTATGGAGAGAGTATCTCTACCATACATCATTATCCACAAAAATGGTCTATAATGGATGTGCCTCTTTTACCTTACAATCTAGACAATTTCTCACATAGTGCTCTTTTTTTGTTATAAATGAAACACTTGTTGTTTCCTCTAAACTTTGATTTAGATTTAGATTTAAATCGACTCTTCTGCCGTTATTTTTCTTTCATGTTCTCCCTCTAGCCACCAAACTTTCACATGAGTCATTTTCTCTAGTCTTAAGCAACCTTTCTTTCAACTCCTTTGAGTTCAAGAATGCTCTAAGATCCTTTATGGAGAGAATATCTCTACCATACATCATTATCCACAAAGATGGTCTATAATGGATGTACCTTCTTTTATTTGAAGAGTTAGCAATTGTTTTTTTAAATATAAACTATTTGTAAGAGACTTCATCATATACAAACTTTCTAGTTACAACCATAACTTGACAATTGTATCATCTTTTGCAACCTCAAGAAGTACCTCATTATCCAAGCACAACATAATAGCATTGTGCATTTTTTTTCCATAAGTTCATCATTCTCTTCATCAAACATTATTGTTGGTAGAGCCTCTCTACCTTTTTGTGTTTGGGCACTTCTTATTGAACTAACAAAGCACGGGTCTTTTAACACACCATAAACATAAATCATTTCCTCTATCAAACTTTCCAACTTCAAACTTTGTCATCATTCTAAGTCTAATAACCTAAATTCCAATATCAATTTATTGTGAAAAACCATGACAAAGAATAATAATAGAGAGAAAAGAATAAGATAACGAAAACAAAAACATACAAAGTACGTAACGACTTATATGGTTCGACTTAAAGCTTACATCCATGGGTGAAGACGAAGAAAAAATTTTATTATTATTGAAGGAGATTATAACTCTAAAGTTCTAAAATTCCAAAGTCTCAATTACACCCAGAAAGAGAATTTCAAACTTTTTTTTTTGTACAAAAATTTCTTCCTATATTTTTTCTTAATTACATAAGGAGATTCCATTTAGGAAACTAATTGTATAATTACCAAATATACTTACTCTTAAAAGAAAATTTTAATATTTCTACGACCATATATTTTATTAATTAATCTCAAAAATAGAATATGAAACACTTTCTTGCAATTAAAGTGGCATTGCCTTTGCTAAGTGGCATCTCACCCTTTGAGGAAATGAAATGATTGATGTTTGTGACTCCCCATATGTGTAAGAAGTGTATTCTATACTTGGGAAAGCAATGTGAGACCCAACATGCCTTTAATTGTGACACCCTTTTAACATCACTTGTGACAATGGTAGTGATCGGCCAACTTGAAGGAGACAATATTCATAGTTGTCGAATAAATGTGTACAAAAGTTCTCATATACACATCTCTGAGTAATTCATAGCTTGTTCTTAATTAGCAAATCCTCGTGTCATTCTTGGAGAGAAATTTTCACAAACTCTTGCCTTCATCTAAGAAATAAAAATTGGTGAAGCATACTTTTGGTTAGCAAAATTTTTACCTTCTAACTATTCACTAAATAATATAAATTATTAAAATATTTTGTAATAAATTTAGTCACACATTAGCCCACTTGAAAAATAAGAAAAAATATATCATAACATATCTAATTAAATATAAAAATAAAATAAAAATATTTAAAAATTTATTATACATTAAAAAACAATTCCTTACATAATTGATTTGAAACAAAATATTCTATTAATTTAGTTAATGGGTGTTTGGTAAACCAATTTAATAACTTAACGTGACTTAATAATTTAATTTAAATCATTAAGTAAATTAAATATATTTAATAAAATAATTTAATAGAATAACTTAAAATAAAAAACAACTTTAAGTAATATGTAAAAATAATTAATTTGTTTTAAATCCTCGTATCCGTTTTACTTTTTATCCTCATTTATCCTAATCATTTTTACGATCTTTTTTACTATTCCATAACCTCTATTGTTATTGGACTTCCTTTATCCTGATTATAATTTGTAAAGATAAATATATTAATATGATGATTTAAAATAAATTTTTAGTTAATTTTATCCAATAACTTTCATATTTAAAGTAAAAATTAAATAATATATTTTAAGTCAATAATTTAAGTATAATTTAACTTAAAATCGACTTAAATAATTAAATAATAAATATTAAGTTTTACTAAATCTTCCCTTAATCAACTTTAATTTTAATAAATTGAAAATTTAGTATTTTGCCACCCTCGTAGCCAAGAATTTCCCAATCCTTTGAAAGGTATCAAAACGTCATTTCTTGCAATCTAAGAATGGGATAATTAAAAGCGTCCATAATAAGATTCTTCTTTATCTTTCTTTCTTTCTTTTTTGTTTTTTTACTCTCATAATCCCACGGGCAAATGGCTTTCAACCGCATATCCCTTTTAGTACAAAATATGAGATCCAACGAATAAATCTTTGTCATTGTAGCAAAATTTTCTTAGGGTGTATTCCGTTACTTTTTGAAAAAAGAATAAAAAAATTAAATTTTAAATTCAATATTTAAATGATAACGGCCTTTTACATTTTGTATTTGAAATTTTGATATTAATAATTAAAATTTATCAAGTAGAAAAAATTATTTTATTTTCAAAATTTTTTAAATAAAATATAATTAAAATTTTAAAATATTTTCTAGAAATGATAAAAATAAAAATTACATAGACAATAAATGTGTGATAATTTGTGTTGATAGGTCATATCTGTATCATGTCAAAACTTATATATTTTATTGTATCGGTCAATTCAAACTTGACAAGAATAATAATCATGTTAAAATCAGTTGTGCAACACAATTAATCTGCTTATTTAAATTCAATTGATGTATTTATTTAAAAACAAATGTTCAATAAATGGATTAAATAATTTAAAGATATAATTAGATTAATCAATAAAATTATAAATGAGTTAATTCAACTCAAATTTGTATTATGCAAGTTGACCTAAAAATTACATATTTATTAAATAAATTATGCAAGTTGATAAAAATTTGACTCAAATCCGTTAATGCTCAACTTAAACTCATAAAAAACATGTTGATATTCAACTTAAATCCACAAAAAACGTGTTGAATTTGAGTCGTATTAATGAATCGTATCATACTTTATCTCCCTATTAAAAATGCAAAATTTTGCTTTCAATTTAAATGGTATAATCTATTGGTGGTAGCAAAAAATAGAAAGAAAGGGAAAAGGAGAAAAAACTTATATATTTGTGCTTTGTCCTTTTATGAATATTAACGTGGTTGTAATGTCGATAGACCGAGTTAGTTGACTTAATTATGGGAGTGGGTGGGCCATGTAGTTCGGTTGAGGGTCAACATAATTTCAATTCAATTTTGATTAGATTGGCGGAAAATAATTGGGCTTAAATCATATCATTTCTTGTGACGGTGATATAAGAAGAATTGATATTCCGTCTGAAATATCAATTTATGTTGAAAACTACCCTTTAACCAAATAGTTTGACAATTGAAAATTTAAATATTTTTAAAAAATTTAGTTTTAAATTTTTTTTTATTTAATTTTAAAAAAAATAAATATAAGAATAAAAAGTTACTCATGATTTAGAATATTTACAAAAATTATAATTATAATTGAATTCTAATAAATGAAAGCGAAAAAGCAATCCTAATAAATTCAATTTTAATTAAGAATAATAATTTTTTCGAAAAATATCTATGAGAAGCCCCACTTAAAAAACGGTGCGAGCGGAAAACGCGCACGCCACGGCAATTTTTTAATCTGGAAAATAATAATTTTTTAATCTGGAAAATAATACAACACAACCGCCCAATTTAGGAATCATAGCGCAATTTCGGAATGTGTGCCAGCACGAGTCACCGGCATCCTACGTGTCAGATTTTGGAACTATACTTATACACGTGTTTGCCGAATCAAAGCAACAGTGGCAGCCAAGATTGAAAACCTCCATGCACTAATACCCACATTTGGCAGTTAAATTACATACATGCCACCCTGGTTAGTTATAAATTTATAACGGAATTTCCATATGTTTTCCTGGGGGCGCACAGCAGAAGGTTCCTCCCTCCACCGCCACCACACCTAACTTTAGCCCCTTGACTCCGGTAACGTGTCCAAGAGTATATATTATTTTTATTTGTGGGTTTTGCAAGATGGTAGTCCATTATATATTATTTATTTGTTTATTCAATTTTATTTTAAGATAGCTATACTTTTACAAATTATATCACCTCTTTTCTATTTTATAAAAATAAAAAATAAAAAATAAAAATAAAAACACATGTGTGATAATAAAAAATTATTTTTTAATTTTTCTATATTATTTTTATTTATTTTTTAAAAATAATTATATAAATATGTAAAATAATTAAAAATATTTTTAGATTTGTAAGTAAATTTTTATTCTATAAAATATCAAAATTATTTTTAAAAACAGTTATTAAACGAATTCATACTATTCTTTTGGGTGAATATAATGATTTTAAAGAGATTATTTTTATTATTAAAATTTAATTTTAAAAATTAAAAATAAATAAACAAAGAAAGAGAAAGGGAAAGCATTGTTTAGAAAAGTTGGTATTGACTTTTATATAGGATTGTCGTGAGGAGTGGGAGGTCACGTGCATAGGTTCCTTGACGAATTGGCTAAATTGATTTTAATACAAAGCCGCGTAACGGGTGAAATTCTCCTCTTGACTTACCGCTTTTTTAAAAATAATAATAATAATAATAATAATAATTAATTTGACCCATTCAAGGTCTTGTTCACACTTGAAACAAGAAGTATGAACAAAAAAGCATAAGAAAATTCGAGAGAAGAAGACTTAAAACACAAAAACATGATGGTCCAATAAGCCTAGTCAAGTCAATCCATTTAAATATCTAGGAACTTCCAAATTTTAGGAAGAGTAGGGAGGAAGATAACAGGGTTTACTTGGCCCAACCATATGAAAAACACTTGCTTTTACACATCATATGGTGGAAGATATTTCATAGACTTAAGGTTGGTTAGTTTATTGATTGAGAATTGTTAAATCATATATCATCCCTTTTTTCTTTGTAAATAATATTTATAAATAAAATGACCAAAATACCCTCATCTTTCACCTTTAGTATTAAAAAAATAATTTCAAGTAAGAAGATAAAAGGAAATGAAAAAAAAGAAATGTTAAGAGTTTTTGATGAGTGTGAAAAGAAGAAAGTATTTTGGTCATTTCATACATAATTTTTTTTTTTTTTTTAAATGTCAAGGTTTTGGATGGATAAGTGTGGAAAAATTGAAGGAGTGGATATTTTGGTACTTTCACATGTAAGTTTTATTTTTTAAAAAAAAACTATGATTTTAAGGTTGTTAAGTGTGAAACAATTGAAAAAATAATAATATTTTGATTATTTCACATATAAATTTTATTTTAAAAAATAATGTGTGGACTTCTCATTTCAATTTTTTGGGTTTTAATTAATTTCTAAATCATGGAGAAAATATAAACTATTAAATTTTAAATATCTGTTTTTTTATTTTCCTGTTGCTTCAGCCTGCCAATTTCATTATTATTTCCAAAAAAAGTACTAAATAATCAATTGTGCACATGCGGCCACGTGTGTTTGGTACGGAGAACTACAAAAGACGAGAATAAAAGATTTATTGCATTTGTTATTCAATTTTTTTTACTAAGAATATGAAGAAAAATAATCAATATTATAAAAATCAAAACCCATTCTAAGCGTGAATAAAAAATTTAGGATCTATTTGATAATTATTTTTCAGAATGGTTTTAAAAAGTAATTTTTAAATATTATTTTTTAATATTTTATGAAATAAAAATTTGTGTGAAAACATAAAATATTTTAACCTATTCTTAATATTTTTAAATATATTTAAAAAATAATTTTTATGTTTAATACTTTATTTTTAATCATTTTACATGTTTGTATAATTATTTTTTAAAATAAATTTTAAAAAACAAGTGAATAATAAAAAACAACTAAAAGATATTATCCAAAAATATTATGTTTTTTTGTTATTAAGAACAAAAAATAGAAAATAGTTTTTGTTACTAAATGTGTTTTTCTATTTTTTTATTTTAGAGAACAAAAAGCCGTTGTAGAAAATAGTTACCAAATAGGACCTTAAACTCTAATAATTTTGTTTAAAAATAATTTTTTATTTTTCAGAATAAAAACAGTAAAATAATGTATTTGACAATAAAAAAAATAGAAAATAACTAAAATGTGTTTTACAATAAAAAATTGAAAATAATTATCTTTTCTTAAAAATAAAAAATATTAGTTTTAATTGTTTTTTAAAATTATTTTAAAAAATAATTATATAAATATTAAAAAATAAAAAATAAAACATTTATTTTTAAAATATAAAAAACAAATTAAAAACATTTCAAATCCTCACACAAATCTTTATTATAAAAAAGATTCCATAACAATTTTTAAAAACATTTTCCAAATTAAATGATAATTTATTATCATTCACCTTAATTCCTATCTAAGAAATCCAACCAAAATAATTTTCTTTCCTTGCTATTAGAACAAGCATGGAAGTTAATTACCATATCGCACTAGGTCTTAAGTGGGGGCACCACTTTGGGACACTCATCCATTTCACCATGACATATAGTCGTACAAACACGTCTTGTTAGACACATTTTTTCATGATACACATCATGTTCGTTTGCACAAAGTTAGGCAAGATTTGATTTATTACTGTTTTAGGAATAAAAATTTATTTTACCTAAATGATAACAAAATTATTAATATCCATCACTAGGCCCTTTTTTTTTCAAGTAATAAAAAATGGCAAAAATTAATGATTGGGCTCGGAAATGCACATAGAGGCAATGATACAAGAATTTGAATCAGTGTCACATCCCTCAAGGAAGGATTGAAAAGAAGAATTTAAATTTTATTAGAAGATGCTAAAGATATTGATTTTCCAAAACTATATCATTAATTACTTGTCACGTTCATGATTAAGGCTAGAAACCAATGGTTGATATGGTCAGATTGCGAATCAGTGTCACACCCACTGGATGATGGAATCGGAGGGTGGGAAATTGAGGAATTGGGGGGGAGTATGGTGTTACGGTGGGATTGGATTCAGGAGATTTCTTGTCTGGTGAGGAGGAGGGGCAGGGAGTACGTAGCAGCTTATGGTGGAGTCGTTTTCGGGTTTTTTATTTCCGTCTCCTTTATTACCAGGACAAAGCGGTTGGTAATGTTCCAATCACATGTGCCATCGATTTTCGTTGTAATTACAGGTCATGCCACTCCTCGAGGCCTGTTCTTGGGCCCGCGTTTTCTTCCCCTTTAAATTCCGGGTCCCTAGGGTTTCAGTTTTCACGTCAGGCGCGCATCATGGCAATTGACATTTCCGCACCGAATGGGGGTCAAACCCGTCATTTGGTCTAGAGAGAGAAAGGGAGTGGGGGGAGAGAGAGACTCGTGGAGGCCTGTGCCTTCGATGCGTGGATGGAGGTGACACAGAATGGTGAGATCGTGTTCGAAGCTCCTCAATGGCGATTTCTGACGACTAAAAGACCCTAACATCCACTCTTAAGTCTCTGCGGTGTGGTGCGTCGCTCTTCGGCACTCGGTTCCAATCAATTTGGCCTTCAGGTACCATCGCGAAATCTCTTTCTCCTTCTCCTGATTCATCGTTTCGCACACCTGCATTGCTCCGAATCTCCTCGCCTTCCGATTTACTATTGCTTTCATGCTCTTTCTTGGAAAATTTTCTCAAATTCACGTTGGAACGTCTGTAATTTGGTTTGGTGTTCGGTTCAAGGTGGTTGTTTTTCTGCACGTGAGTTTTGCGTTTGATTGGACGTGACTTGAGTCAATTTGCTGTTTTGGTTCTGTAGGTATGGCGGAGGTAGCCAAACTGACGTATATAGCGGTGCTGGACGAAAGAGAGAAGACAGAGAAAGGGAAAGAGTCATTTCGTTACACGCGTGCGGTGCTGCAGAGCACTCTGCAGCTCATGGGATGCAAAGCTCGTCATGCGTTTAAGGTACTATCTTGAATTTCAAATTTCTCAATTTCAGATTTTTTTTTTCTAAAATTTTAATTTCAATTTAGCTTTTATTTTGTTCTGGAAGAAATGGTAATTTTGTTAATTTGGTTAGAATTTTCCTGTTATTTGCTGTTTTTGGATTTTGGTTATGGCTTGAAAGTTTCAATTAAGGAGCACTGGGTTGCGTTCTTCTGTTGATTGTCCTGGATTGGCTGAAGACAGGTGTTTACAGGGGCGGATCTGAACTGCATGTGATGCTTCTCTAAATTTTCTGCAATATCTTATATATAATTACGGAATAAAATTTCCCAATATATTAGTATCCCTTTGCTCAAATCTCATCAACATTGCCTTACCCTAATTATTTTGGGGTGGTTTAAGCAGATTTTACTGAGAAAAAAAAAAAAGAAAGTTCTCATAACAGCCTCTTCTTGTGGCATACAATGGTACGCCTTGTAAATTTGTCCATAACACCAAGGTTGAGTATCTGAAGAAAACAGGATTGATCAATTTTGTTTTATCATTGAAAATTGTTTCCTTAGAGATTGTTCTATACAAATGCAGATTTTAATAATGTGGTGATGCTATTAATGAGTTGCTCCTGGTTTATCATGAATGTCATGATTGACTTTATTTGGAAGGTTTTTTTGCAAAAACTGTTTGAATTTATTGAGCCACTCACTTATCATTTTTCTCTAACCAAGGCGATTCTATGTTGAATTGCAATCCATGTTGCCATTTCAAACGCAATGACCTGCGCTCCATTTTGCCTGTATCTTGTCTTTTTGATTCCTTACCTAAAGTAAGTTCAGTTTGTTGGTGCAGTTGTTGGTCTTCATCTGGAAGCCTTCTTCTCATTTTGTCCTCAATTAGTGCTACTTGCTTTAAAAAAGTATATTACTTCTTAAAAGAATTAAATAATTGGAAGCTGGAGGAGCCTATTTTAAAAATAAAATGAAATAAAAAAGAAAAAGAAAAAAAGAATGTGGAAGGCAGAGTAGTTTCAAGTATTTCTTATATTGTTTCTTCAGTTAATATAGTTTCTTTGTTTTTTTCCCTCCATTTTCTTGGCTGCTTATGGTATCACACTGGGTGATCCATTCATGAGTTGTTGCATGATGCTCTTTAGCATGCTTTACATTTGCTTCAAGTTAACCCAGTGAGAGGTCTGGGTTCTTAACATGTCTTTTGCAATTTCTTTTAAGTCTCCTTCAAAAGATAAGGTCTAATTTATGTTTATTATTGCATTGTTCTAGCTCAAGGGATCTACATGAATTGTATTTCTTGAAATTTGGAAGCATTGGATAGGCAGATTATTCAAGTCTATCATGTAGTTTTCATCGGCAGCATTATTGCTAAGCTTTTCTTCAATACTTGTTGGCTCTTTGTCTCATGTTCTGATGGTTCTTAGATTTAAAAGTTTTAAATATGTTGTTCGCACATCGTCTTAGTGAGGTTTCAGTCAAATTAAGGTGAGAAAGCAAATTCCTCATAGATTTTAATCATGCAGATATCAACTTCATGTTGGACGGCAAAAGATTGTTTTAGAAGTATCAACCTGTGAAAATTTTTCTGGAGTCTTGGTTTGGGATTTTTTTTTTCTTTTTTGTATCTTCCCTTCATCCCTCCTTCCTTCTTTCCATCTCTTGTTGGGTTGGGTTGGTTTTTGTGTTTCCTTGTGGCATTGATTGTGTTTTTTTTTTCTTCTATTTTTATTTTTTTTTATTTTCTGTACTTTCCTCTTAAGTGCAGGTGTTCTTTCATGTTCCTTCAACATTAGATCCCTAAATTTGACTGAAGAAATTGGAAAGTTATGCTGAATTCCTCTCTTTTCTTCTTGATCAGATTAGCCGAAGGGTATTTGAATTGATGAGAAGTGAATGTACTGGTGATGGCTTGGTTCCATCAGGAACTAACTTCTCAGGATTGGATACTTCAAAAATGCATTTTAAGAAAGAGGATGGTTGTTCCACTGGTGGATGCTTGGGAAAAATAGAGGCTGGCAATAGTTTGGTTGTAGAAAAAGATGGTAGAAGCAAGAGCGTACCTTTTGAATTGTACAAAAGACGCACAACTGTAGTTGTTAGACGAGAAACTTTCTTAGATGTTGTTTGCAGTGCTCTCACTGAATACAAGTATATGGGTCCCAACCAGAGGGCGGATTTGGTTTTAGCATGCAGGTAGCACCATTTTATAACCTTCAAAGATATCTCAATTTTAGCAGCTTGTATGTGAACATTTCCTCTGCATAACTGCTATTTTATAGGGATCCTCTTTTCTAATGGTCAGATTTAGAGATTATTTGGTAAAATTTCCAATTCTCATTTATTTATTATTTTTCCTTAAATGGTAGTATTTCAAATATTTGTGTTGAGACTACATTGCCCATGCAGACACAAATGTTGAGACTGTGTGTGTGTTTTGGGATGGAGCGCTTGTGTGTGTGTTGAGACTCTCTCTAGGGTTTTGATGCCTAGCTATTGTATTCTTGTTACCTATGTGTTTCTGCTATTTCTATGAATATTTATTTCAGTTTAGCATCTAGTTCATGGAAATATATTAGGTAAATCTCCAACTAAATTGTGACCAAATCAAACTCATCAAAGTTCTCTAAGTGCAAATTTGATATTCAAAGCTTGGCCATTCTTCCTCGCCCACTTATCATTCCAGTGACCCCTCAAAACATTTCATGGTTCAATCAATAAAAGTGTTCCTTGATACTCCTCAAGTCTCTCATCTTGTGTGTTTCCTCAAGATATCTAAGGTGACAGCTAAAATAGCAATTTAGGATTGGTCATAATTGGTACTCAAATGGACTATGGAAAGGTTGTGTATAAGCCCAACTTAGTTTTGAACATTGCTACCCATCATTATCCATAACAATCTTGTAATGGGTCTCTGAATGAACAAATATTTCACAAATTTTTCTAGTTACAGCTTGTCAAAAAATTGATGGACTGTTCCTTTGTATCATTTATCCTTTGCTCTAATTTTCTTTCCTTTGGGTAGATCAACCAATTGATCCAACACCTTTGTAGCGAACTGCTCCCTCCCATGTAGGTATTTATTTTGGCTCAATGGGTCCTCACATCTTTGAAACATGTTTGTACAACTAAGAGAAGTCTATTACATATATAGTACTAGGGACTTTTTACCTTGTCTGATGTTGGATATCATAGTCCTAATTGTCAACCTTTTAGGTCTCTTGAAACAAATGTGTTCAAGTAATTTTAGACTCCTATGAACTCCATTTGCTAGCTTATTGATGGCCCATGGTAGACAGGTTATGCAAAGATCATTGTGCATATTGATACCACCATTTTCCTTGCGCCTTATACACTATATCTTAGTTCCAAGATTCTTCTATATGATCTGGAGCTGCTGCTCCAGGACCTTGATTCCATGCTTGTTATTCAGAGTCTTGAAAGGCTTGCATTCTCTTGGACACAAGTTTGAGCCTTCATGATTGAACTTCAAACTAACTGAAGACGAGTTAGAATGATCAAGAAATAGAAAGTAAATAATTTTTCATAAGAAAATAGGAAAGGGCATTTCAACAGCTTAGGAATGAAAAGTCAGAAAATAACTGCCTTCTTCCTCAAAATTGTTAAAGCTTGAATAAGAGACCATCTATCTAATTATTCTTGTTCTAAAAACTTATAATTCCTCCCTGAACCTACTTCAGCATTGGCTTCCACTTCATGCTTTTAAGCTCCCTCCATTTCCCATGACAAGATTTATGACAGATTCAAAGCATTTTGAAACCTTAGTATTCTTTTCCACAATTCAATACATATACAATATATATGACAGAGACAAATATGACAGATTCATAGCCTTTTGAAACCTCAGTATTCTTTTCCACAATTCAATACTATATATATATAATTCCCAACTGTTTTTGCACCCTATGCTCATCTGGAGTTGTCTAAAGATCATTTTCTGTCTTCATCACAGCATGAAGTATCCGTCTCATTAACATCACACAACCTGCCTTCGCTAGTGTCCTTTTTTTTTGGAAGAGTAGTCGGTGCCTCTGGACCCTGTTTTTCTTCATGCTAACTCATGGCTTCATTTGATGAGGCATTTCTAGTGAATCTTGGAAAGCAATTTTTTCCCCTATTTTTATACTTAATACTGTTTCTATGAAAATCTATGGTAGCTTCTTTGTTTGAGGGGGACCTTGTTCTACAGGGTTCTTTAATTCTGTTGTACTTATCCTAATCTCTAGGAAAAATTCCTTGATTCTTCAACTTCAATGAAATAGGACTAGTTACCTTCATTGGTATACTGTAACATTTGGATGAAATATAATCAGAGTCAAATATTTCTTATTGATTCCTATCCTTTGAGTAGGTCATTTTTTTTAATGCTATTTCGTGCTGTACAATTCCTTTGTTTGTGGGATTCTTTTGTTACAAACAGTAATGAAAAGAAAGAATGGATTGCTACCTATGCCTGGGCCGCCGATAAATTTGAAATTTTATTGATAGGATCTTGTTATGAATAACTCCCGACAATTTTAGAGAAAAAGAGGCACTTACCTACTGTAGAGATGGTGCAATTTGACCATTTTTTTTAGCTGTGCTCCTTGGTTTAGGTTAACACCAACCACAAACTGAACTGCCCAAGTTTGATAAACTGATGCTGAAGCTGAACTGTGCTGACCAGTGATGAAAACCAAACCATACCACAATAAAAGTGGGCTTGGTTTTACTGCTCTAGCTGCATAATATTCTTTTTTCAAGAACCTCAGACAAATGAATAGGTGCATGCTTGCAGTGATCCAACCATTACTCTCTAACCTTGCAGCAATACCAGCACATAATTGTATCTAACCAAATGTCAATTTCAAAGTCTCCAAACAAGCACGAATAATGGTGCATCATCTGCTTGTCTTTAAATAAATTATTAGTAAATGTGGTGGTCTATTATTAGGATTAGGGCATGCAACATGAGAAATATTATGCTCCAAGGACATGCCTACATTTGGAATAGATCATGGTGCCCCATGAACCACTTAATTTAAGAATCTATATTTTATAAACAGGACAAAATTTTCTTTTGTAATTTTTTTTCCCATGTCTCTTTGATTGTTTTTTAACAGGGCCTTTGCCAATTTTCTTTTCTCATGAATTACGCCATCACACTCACTAGTATCATGTTTTTTGTTAAGTTTATTTTAAATAAACACCAAATTTCCAGATGAAGTTATTGATAAATGATTCATCAGGTTGGAAAGAAGCCACTTCATTGTATACTGTCAAATTTCCCAGGATATAAAATAGCAGAGAATCTATGTTATGGAGTTCCAAGCATTCTATCTTCTTTCACCATAGCAGGGTATGCATTGGGATGTCATACACATGGTCTCCAACAATATGGCATGCATAGACAGTCAGCTAGATAGTCACCAGACTCAATGTCAACGAGTTTTTTGCCTTCTCCTAGTGTGAAACATAAAACACTGATCTTTTCCTCATCAGCCACAGTGTAAGCTGGTAGTCTCATTGTATTTGCACTAATTAAATAACTCCAGAACTTCCTCTGTGCTCTGAACTTATAAACTTAGTGCATCTTTATGTTCAGAATGATGTTGCTATTTGGTTGTTACAGCCTTATGGGTTATCTCTATCCAGAAAGGAGATTTATCTGATGAATTTCCTTTCTCCGTTTTCTGTTTTTGTTTTTGTTTTTTTTGTTTTTTTTTTTTGTTTTTTTTTTTTTGTTTTTTTTTTTTTTCTGTTTTTTTTGTTTTTTTTTGTTTTTTGTCACAATACATGATTTTTGGTAGAATCCTGCAATGCACTTGTATCTTTCTCCTTTTCCTCTGAGAAATTGTTTTCACCTTTCAGAATCCGAGAAAGGAAGGAATCTGTAACAGTGCTGTTGTGTGGCACTAGTGGCTGTGGCAAATCTACTTTGTCTGCATTGCTGGTAATTCATTCTTTTTTATTAGAAATACTGATGTTCTTTTCTGCAACTTAAGATATATTATATATAGCACTAAATGTGGGTTTTGCCATTCCTCCCCATTTTCTGCATTTAGAAAATACTTCTTTTAAGTTCTAAGGTGACATTGCAGGCTTTGAAATGTTTTACTGATGATGATCAATAAAAGGAAGTGTATGCATGTGCCAATCTTGCCCTTCCAATATATGATGTACCTAATGGCATTCTAATTTCAGTCAAGTGATAACTGAATGTGTTAAACATTTTCTTTGAGAAATTTTTGCAATGGCTCTTTTTTCCCTTGATATTTTATGTTCTTTGGGAGGAAATGTTGCTATGTGAAAAATTGAAATACTTGACCTTGGTCTTTTAGGCCATTAGTGGAAACAAAAGCAGCAGACTGATTACGATAAGTAGTGCGGTTTCTTACATCCAACTTCTCCGACTTATTTTGTTCTACATACTAAGGTTTATGCACTACCTATTGCTTTAAGCTTATCAATGGAGTTTCGATGTGGAAAATATTTCTTTGTTTACCATTTTTTAATCTATTTCCAACTTTGAGTATTGAAATTGGGCAACAAATATGAGAAACCACATATTATTTCTGTAAACATTTACAATTTCAATGGGTCAAAAATTTGAGCCTACCATATCCCTTGCAGGGTAGCAGGTTGGGAATTACGACTGTGATATCTACTGACTCGATTCGGCACATGATGAGGAGTTTTGCAGATGAAAAGCAAAATCCCCTGCTCTGGGCTTCAACCTACCATGCTGGGGAATGTTTGGATCCAGTTGCTGTGGCAGAGGCAAAGGCCAAAAGGAAAGCAAAAAAATTAGCCCACATTTCACACTCTCGTCCTAAGGACGAGGCATTCGAGGGTTCCAGAACTGGGAAATCTGAAACCCGACCATCAGAAGTGAGTTCTAGTAATGCTGAATTAATCCGTCCAAAACAGATGGCAATTGAAGGATTTAAGGCACAAAGTGAGATGGTTATTGACAGTCTTGATCGGCTGATCACTGCATGGGAAGAGCGAAAAGAGTCAGTAGTTGTTGAAGGTGTTCACTTAAGTCTTAATTTTGTGGTAAGTGTATTCACTAATTCTAATTTTTTTTTCTTCTCCTGACAAAGAATCTTTTAGTGTTTTTGTTTTTAGTTACAATGGTTGTTCCAATTGGCAGATGGGGCTTATGAAGAAACATCCATCAATCATACCGTTCATGATATACATCACAAATGAAGACAAACACTTGGAACGATTTGCTGTTCGTGCAAAGTATATGACACTGGACCCTGCAAAAAACAAATATGTGAAGTATATTCGAAATATCAGAACAATCCAAGAATACCTCTGTAATCGGGCTGACAAACATCTGGTCCCCAAAATAAATAATACAAATGTTGATAAGAGTGTGGCAGCCATTCATGCAACAGTCTTTGGCTGCCTACGAAGACGTGAGGCAGGGGAGCAACTTTATGACCCCACCACTAACACAGTTACTGTAATTGATGAAGAATACAGGAGTCAGTGTGCAGCCAATTCATTGAGCTCCAAGGGAATGTTTCAACTGATCCAAAGGCAAGGCTCTTTTAGGCATCTGATGGCTCTTGTTAATACTGATGGATCTGTGGCAAAGGCTTGGCCTGTTGATTCATTGGATGGTAATGGGAAGCCTATCCTGGGCGATAGGACTGAGAAGGGAATTGGGATCCCTATGTATGGACCATTGCAGATTGGAAAGGCTGAACCAATTAATCTTCAGTTCGGTCACTTTGGGATAAGTGCTTGGCCCAGTGAAAGTTGTGGTACAAGTCATGCTGGAAGTGTTGATGAGTCAAAAGGTGATGGAACTGAGACTAGTAGTAGATATTACTCTTCTTGCTGCAGCTCACCAAGGATGTCTGACGGACCTTCCAAGGAGGTATTTCCCAACTCCAAGTGTTATTTTGGAGTTTGTTCAAAATTTGCTCTGTTGGTACTTGGTGCTTGTTATTGCATATGAAATAAATCAAGAAAATGCAATAGTGCAGATCGTTGTTTTCTTTGTTTCTGTTTACTGTTCTATCTGGATGTCTGATTGTTTTCTTGTTCTCTCAGCTGAAGGAGGAACATTCAGTGTTTGGCAGTGATGAAGAGGCTGATGATCCACCTGAGGTGGACAGTGATGAGGATCTCAGCGATGACGGCAACAAGCTGATCCATGAGGAGGTACTAAAATGGCTTAGTGATTTAAATTTTAATGTTGGATTTGGGTTTGATATGAATTTCTGGAATGGTCCTCGAGAATTTGGTGGACTCTCTTCAGGCCAAGAAATTGTGGCAAAAATTTTTGTCATTGGTGATCATGTTATATGGTGAATTTTGTAATGATAGTGACATGTGGCATATCAGATATGAGTATTAGACAGTATAATATATACCTTGTGATGATTTCAAATTAAAGCAGATGGTTGAGGCATTTACCTCTGAGTAATCTTGCAACAAAAACTCTGCATGTCTCTAAAGTTTTGTACTCTCCTGTAAAGCGATATAATTTTTAGTCCAATTTTCTCTATCTTACAGGAGGGCTCAGTTGATGAGGAATCTACAAAATCAGATGAAGAATACGATGATCTGGCAATGCAGGATATGCAAGAGAGTGGAGACTGGTTGGATGATGTTAAACCAGGGCTTGATCATCAGGGCCAATCAGTAGCTATGCGAGGTGACAGGTACAGACAAAATCTAGACCTCTTCCTAAGGAGTAGAACAAGAAATGAGCCGATGTCTGAGCCACCATGCTCTTATGCCGGCAACGTAAAAATGAGAAAACGTTCCCTCAGCATTCCTGCCTTGGGGAAGCATGGGTCATTGATCAATGGTCCCATTCTCTCTGGAGCCTCTCAGGGGTAGGACAATTTTGCAGGGTGGTTTCATTTTCCTGTTATGTTGTCTCCCCGTTTCCCCCTTTTTTTTTTCGTCTGCTTTTGTCTTTTTTAGATAGATTATCGAGGCACTTTGTCTCTCTTTCACTTTCTTGTGCATAGAAATGCTTAGTATGGTGGGAAGCACCTTGTCTCTCTTTCACTTTCTTGTGCATAGAAATGCCTAGTATGGTGGGAATTACTGGAATGGTTTGTGATTTGCAGTTTATAATTTTTAGTGTCAGGGCAGGGCAAAAGGATGTTTGAGCTTTTTGGTTGGCCCAACTAACTACTATCTTCAACCACCCGGCACAGTGCCTGATCTCAGAAGCAACTCAAAACTCCAAAGGTTTAGAGAGTATTTGGGAAAGCAATTAAGCCACTAATGGGGAAAAAAAAGGTTCAAAACTGATTAAACTACACACTAGTGTTTACTAATAACGATCAAGTAATGCGATCTAGTAATGTTTGTTGATAGAAGTTGTTCCTCCTCATATGGTAAGTCGATTTTGTACTTGTAAATGGGTAGAGATCAGTTTCAATTTCTGAAAATAAAATAGAAGCCATTATGAAAGAGAAAACTTCGAACGTATCTTTTATGAGTTCGAGAAGACGCCGAAAACAGGATGATTTTTGAGGGTTTACCTGAGGTGTTTACAGGTGTTGTATGTGTA
This sequence comes from Vitis rotundifolia, assembly GCA_030254885.1. Taxonomy (NCBI): domain Eukaryota; kingdom Viridiplantae; phylum Streptophyta; class Magnoliopsida; order Vitales; family Vitaceae; genus Vitis; species Vitis rotundifolia. The sequence goes on from CM058156.1 coordinate 12,479,479, forward strand.
GTATTTTGAGAAATAACGGGAAATATAAAAGATTATATCCATGGGAGCACATTATTGCATCAAGCAGTAGAGCGTATTATAGAGTTTTTAAATATAATTTTATTTGTAAAAATAATATAGAATTTTTTTTTTTTAGGATATATTTTTAGAAATTTTGAAAATATTATTAAAGAAACTATTTTTTAAAAATTATATTTTTGAGAACAAATTCGTAAAATACTACTTTTTTATAATCAAAAGGTAGGTTAGTAAACTATTTTTTATTTTAAAACTAAAAGGTTTAATTTTTTTTCTGAAGGAAATTCTCTTCTGTTTAATTCTATTCATAAAATTTGAGAAAAATTAAATCTAATAAAAAAAACAAAACCAAGAGGTGTTCAATTAAAGTTTATTTGGACGAATTATATATTTTTATTTTATTTTATCATATTTGATATTCTTTCATATGTTTGTTAAAGAATATTTGAAGTTTAATCATAGCTTTTAAAGCCTCTTTTTTTTTTTTTTCTTTTTTTGAGCTTATGAGTTGTATTTTCTTCTTCTTTTTTTTGAAGTCTTTCACATAAATTTGTAAAGTGATGTTCCTTTCACTTCTTTAGTTTAAGGAATTTGTTCCTATGATTTTATAAAATAATTTTTTTAATTTAAGGAATTTTTCTCCTTAATTTTATTGGATTTAAGGGTATGAAAACAAATAACTAACCCAAATAACAGAAATAAAGAACATAATTAATAAGAAGAAAAACTTATTAGTTGAGGTGTGATAAACACTGTCCTTGAAATAGATCCACCCTCCTCGAAGACGAACTTGGTGCACTAGGATACTAGTGGTCTACCTCCAGGATTCAACAGCTAAATCTCGCATTGGGTGCACTATGTAAGCGAGATGTGTACAACTTGGGTTTTGAAAAAATTCCTTTAGATAGATGTATGAAAATACTCTCTGAAAAGCTCTCTAAAAAATTCTCTAAAAAATTGGTATCCATATTTAGAGAGTAAGGGTGAGCTGCTTTTATAAGCCACTAACATAGTCCCAATGAGACTCTACTTGTAATCAAAACATGACTCAAAGTGGAAAAGGATTCTACTTATAAAAGGAATGAGACTCCACTAACACAATCCCAATAGGACTCTTTCCAAAAATATAAGACTAATAGAATAAAATAAAATAAAAATAATTCCCAAAAGGATTCTTCCCAAAAATATAAGACTAATAAAATAAAAATTATTTACACTCTTCCTACAATCTCCCACAAAGTGTAAATGTGATTTTTTTTTTTTTTTGAGAAAAAAAGAATCCAATGCATCAGTATTGGTGCCCAAAGGCCATAAACGAGTCTTAGGACAAATAAGTATTGAATCACAAAACACGGTGAAAATAAATTTCTATGAACCAGTGTTTCTTGATGTAACTCAAGAGACTTTTATCCACATTGTTTTCTCAACTACACTACGAGTTGTACAAAACGGGTTGGCACAAATAGGTCATGCGCCCTGCCTAGATATTTATGAGAGCTCTAAAGAACCTGCCTAAGTTCTCATAGGAAGCGGCCCCACCTCCACTCTCATATAGGTGAATCCATCAAGCATGTTCTGAATTAAACATACCATCTATAAGGAATATGGTATTCTTTAAGAGTAAACACTCAACCTTAATCAATTCAGAATACGATCTATCTACACCATAGGGATAGACTCTCATACAATTAGAGTTGATAGAGCACCTCAAGTCAACAAGTGATTTGTTATTACCCATATGAACCTACTTCATGGAATTTCCATTCTAATAGGTTGGGTTACCACCACTCTTGATTTCTGTAATAGGCATAAGCCTCATCCCCTTTGATGTTTCTTTCATGAGTTTTTTATTTAGTGGTTTGGTTAAAAAGTCGGCCAAATTCAACTCTGACCTCACAAATTCTAGAGATATAACCCTTGTTTCAAGCAGCTGTCGCACAATATTATGTCTTAGGCGTATATGCATGTTCTTCCCATTAAATATTTTACTCTTAGTCTTAGCAATTGCAACTTGGCTATCACAACACATAGACACAAACGGGGCTGGTCTCATCCATAAAGGAATATTTGCTAAGAGGTTTCTAAGCCACTTAGTCTCAAAACTTGCCTTTTCTAAGGCAATAAACTCAACCTTCATAGTACATCGAGTGATGCAAGTTTGCTTGGTAGACTTCTACGAAACTGCACTTCCACCAAGTATGAAAACATATCTACTAGTGGATTTCATCTCATCTGAATCCGAGACCCAATTTGCATCACTAAATCCTTCAAGAACACTTGGAAATCTACTAAAGCACAAACCATAGTTAATGGTGTCTCTCAAATACTTAAGGACTCTATGAACAATAGTCCAATGGTCCTGATTAGGACTTTGGGTGTACTGACTCAATCTACCTACTGCATAGGCAATGTCAAGTCTGGTACAGTTCATTAAGTACATTAGACTCCTTATGATATGAGCATACTCTATTTGGGCAACACTATGTTCTCTATTTTTCTTCAACTGTGAGCTGGGATCATAAGGAGTTGACACTGGTTTACAATCAAAGTGTTCAAACTTCCTTAAGATCTTTTCAACATAGTGTTCTTGAGAAAGTTTAAGTCCATTAAGTGTTCTAGTTATTTTAATTCCTAAAATCATCTCTGCATCTCCTAGGCCTTTCATATCAAACTTAGAACCTAGGAATTTCTTGTTCTCACACACAACCTCTAGGCTAGTTCCAAATATCAACATGTCATCAACATAAAGGCAAATGACTACACATGTATTATTCTCATACTTGTTGTAAATACACTTATCAGTATCATTAATGGAATATCCATTAGTTACTAACACATGATCAAACTTGTTGTGCCATTGTTTGGGAGCTTGTTTTAACCCATATAGTGATTTAACCAACTTACACACCTTTTTCTCATTCCCTAGAACTACACAACCCTTATATTGTTCAATATAAATTTCTTTTTCCAAATCCCCATTCAAGAATGCAGTCTTGACATCCATTTGGTGTATTACCAAATTATGAATGGAAGCTAGAGCGATCAGTAATTTAATTGATGCTATTCTAGTCATAGAGGCAAAAGTGTCAGAGTAATTTACATCCTTCCTTTGTTTAAAGCCTTTGACAACTAAATGAGCTTTATACTTCTCTATGGACCCATCTTATTTTAACTTTCTTTTAAAGATCCACTTACAACCAATAATCTTTGCACCAAGAGGTAAATCTACTAACTCCCATGTATGGTTATACATGATTGATTCGATTTCACTGTTAATGGTCTTATTCCAGAATGGTGCATCAGGAGAAGTTATAGTTTCTTTGTAGGATCTAAGGTCTTCATCTATTAGGAAGATGTAGAAACCATCTCCAAGGTTTGTTTATTTCCTATCTCTTTTACTCATTCTAGGTTCAAATTCAAAAGGTTCAATAGACTTGTCTCTACTTGTTTTCTGAACTTCTTGTTCTCCATTTAGTTTCATAAGAAAGATGTTTTCAAAGAAATCTGCATTCTTTGTTTCTATTATAGTATTGACATCTATAAGACTGTTTTCTAACTTAGTAACAAGAAACCTATATGCCGCACTATTCTCAACATAGCCAATCAACATTGCATCAAAGGTTTTAGGACCTAGTTTTCATTTTTTAGGTTCAGGGAGAAAAACTTTAGCTAAACACCCCCATACTTTCAAGTATGCTATATTAGGTGCATAACCTTTCCACAACTCATAAGGAGTTTTACCAGTTTTCTTGCAAGGTATTCTATTTTGAATATAACATGCGGATAGGATAGCTTCCCCCCACAAGTTCAAGGGTGCTCTTGAACTTACCAACATTGCATTCATCATTTCTTTTAAGGTCCTATTTTTCCTTTCTACTATTCCATTAGACTCAAGAGAATAAAGAGGAGTAGTTTCGTGAATGATCCCATGATTTTCACAAAAAGAATTAAAGAAGTTGGACTCATAGTCTCCTTCCCTATCAGTTCTAAGCCTTTTAATTTTCTTACTTAGTTGATTTTCCACTTCATTTTTGTACTTGAAGAAAGCATCTCTTGCTTCATTTTTATTTCTCAAAAGATATACCCTTGTATACCTTGAGTAGTCATCTATGAAAGTTATGTAGAATCGTTTACCATCTCTAGTCATTGTATTTTTTAGGTCTCCTAAGTCACTGTGTATTAAACTTAGTAGATCTGATTCTCTTTCAACTTATTTGCAAGATTTCTTTGAGATTTTAGATTCTACACAAGATTCACATTTTCTATGGTTTTCTAAGGACAATTTAGGAATTAAACTCAATTCAACCATTTTCTTCATATATGAAAACTTCACATGTCCTAGTCTACCATGCCAAATATCACAAGAATCAACTATGTAAGCAAAAGAAGAATATGCATTATTATTGATAATATCATAAACATTCAACATAAATAAACCTTTATTACAATAGCCTTTTCCCACAAAAGGTTCGAGTAATTTAATGTCTTCAATAGCTAAGTCATTAATCAACAAGTGGTAGTCATGGATTTGAGATGATACATCTCTATCTTCGGTCATTTGAAAATTTCTAAAATTCCCTATGGCATATTTCTAAGTTCCTGCATCTTCTAAAATATATTTTTTATTCATTGCACCCTAAATTTCTTTTGCAACTTTAAATTGATAATAAATATCAAAAAGTTCATTAGAAAAGGTACTCAAAATAACATGCATAACTTGTTTATTTCTAGTTTCCAAAGTTGGTAACAGATGAGAACCATCTTCTGGTTTTGGGTCAGTCAAAATATGTCCCAAGTTCATTACATCAATTGTAGAGAAAAAAATTTCTTCTCATCTCTTAAAGAATGTTCCATTGAAGGGATCAATTTTAGAGGTGTCAGGATGGGTGTGAACTAGGGAAGCTTTCATTTGGATATATTTTAAGATTGTTGGACTTAAGGGTATGGAAACAAATTACTAGCCCAAATGACACAAACAAAGAATAAAATTAATAAGAAGAAAAACTTATCGGTTGAGGTGTGACAAACACTGTCCTTGAAATAGATCCACCCTCCTCGAAGACGAACTCTATACACTAGGGTACCGGTGGTCTACCTCCAGGATTCAATAGCTAAATCTTGCCTTGGGTGCACTTTGTAAGCGAGATGTGTACAACTCGAGTTTTGAAAAAATTCCTTCAGATAGATGCATGAAAATACTCTCTGAAAAATTCTCTGAAAAATTGGTATTCATATTTAGGGAATGAGAGGTGACTTGTTTTTATAGGCCACTAACACAGTCCCGATGAGACTCTACTTGTAATTAGAATATGACTCAAAGTGGAAGAGAATTTTACTTATAAAAGGAATGAGACGCCACTATCACAATCTCAATAGAACTCTTCCCAAAAATATAAGACTAATAAAATAAAATAAAATAAAATAAAAATAATTCCCAAAAGGATTCTTCCCAAAAATATAAGACTAATAGAATAAAATAAAATAAAAATTATTTACACTCTTCCTACAAATTTAAGAATAAGATTTTTTTTTTTCTTTGGCATAATTTTTTTTAAAATCTATTTCTTTGTCACTAAAGTTTAAGCTATTTTAGGTTAGGAGCGATATGTAGTTTAAGTTTGTTCTTTAAAGGGCATCACTATTTTTCAACTTTTGGTTGTATTAGATAGTTGAAGTATATCTATAAGTTTCATATTATCAATTAGTTGAACACTTGTGGTAATAACCTATTTGAATGAACAACTTCAACTTATAAATAACTTGTATATATTCTTACTTGAGAGAAAAAAAATTTCTATTTGTGGAGCATAGCAATATGTAAACATTAAAAAATAATTATAGTTAAATTTAATTTCACACTTCTTTTATCCTTATTGGTGATACATTTGCCCCCACTAGTGTCATCTTCAAGTTCTTCAATGGACATGTGTTTTTACTTGCATTTGTTTTTAACTCCACACTATGTGTTTGTGTAGGTAATTCTTGAAAAGTTTTTGGCTTGATACTTTATAAGATGTAATAAAGTTCCGAATGCATTCCTTGGGTGTAAATTAGGATGATAGAGCTTCATATATATATAAAATTAATCGATGGTTCACATTTTTTGTTGCTTAGTATAGGTGAGTTCAAACATGCTATGGCATGACGAGTACTATAAAAATGATTGAGAAGAACTTTAAAGATTTATCTACCAACCGAATGCATATCCTTTCAATGAGTAAACAAATTACTTGACTTAATTGAACATTATTGCTTGTTTCCAAAAAGTGAATTATATGTTGTTTTGAGTTTCCTATCCTATCAAAATATTGAAATTTTGGTAGTTGGTAACCTATTGGCATCTATGTTAGTTCAATTCTTTATGTATATGGTTATGCATATGTGAGAGAATGATAAAATCTACCATTCAATGTTTCTTTTATTATCCCTAAAATGAGGTTTTTTAATGGATTAGTAATGGCAAACTCATTTGAAGAAACTTTAATGGTGTTTGAGGCATATTTTCTTTTAAAGAAAATTTCAAAGTTATCCTGGGATGAATCTTGACATGGATGAAAGTTATCATTTATTAGTCCTACTATGAGTCCAAACTTGTGGAAAAGTGCATTGATCTTGACATCTTGCTCTTGATTATATATTACAAGTGCTTCAGTAGCCCTAATCAATCTCATAACTTGCTCTTTAATAGAGTATACTCCAATCACCATAACAAACATGGTAGTATTATTTAATGTTATAAAAGTTTCTTGAAGAGATCCACATGAAAATGTAGATATATATAAGGTATCATACCTCTTTTATTTTTAGTTGATTAAATGCATATGGTTTGAATGTTTTTCAAAAGAGATGGTTGTGTACCGTTTACTTCCTAGGTTCTTATGTGAGGTCACTTCATAATTTGTAGCTTGATTAGGAAAAGAAATAATTTGGGTTTACCATTGGGAAGATGCTTTTGTCGTGCTTTAGGTCATGTGGCAAAAACTTTTCTTAGGCTCAATGTAGAGGTCTTTAATTTAATGAAAGCAAAGATAACAGTAAGATATCTCATCGGGTGTACCAAAAATCTATACATAATTCTTATTTTATTTAAAGAAAGGTGCGAGTACAATTTCCATTTTGTCTTTTGATTATTCTTTTTTTAGTTGTTCATAGAGAGGTTGAAGAAGCTTGATATAGAATAACTTGATTTAGTTTTGAATTTAATTTGACTTGGGTTTTGTCTGAACTTAGGCAGGCCTTAGTATGATTTGAACCTTGGCTTAACTTGCGCCTTCGTGTGACTTGGGCTTTGGCTTGATCTGAACAATGTTGATTGAGGGTTGAGCAACTTCATCTCAAATTGAAGAAGTCTTTTATAGATTTTAATATTAAAGTTTAAAACACTTTAAAGAAATTGATGATTCATTGAAGCCTCATTTGAAAAAGCTTTGGATCTGGTGCTCCTCTCAAACTCTTGTATTTTGAATTGTGCTTTGAAAGCTTTGGAATAAGTGCTATTTCTAAGGATTGGAAGCATCATAGTTGGATAATTTTATGATTTTTTAGAAATATTATTCCTTAATTGAAGTTAACATTTCATAAGGTTTGAAAGATGATATTTGGTAGTTTAATCTTTTGAAATATTATGCTATAATTAAAAATAATATTTGAGGAGATTAAAAAGTCTATATTTAGTCTTTAATTTCTTACTTTATGGGACTTGATAATTACTTTTTTCAATTATCAAATTTACTAATTATTGACTTTTTTTTTAAATTGACAGAATATATATGTTTTCTTTATTTAACTGAAATAAGACTTGATAATTACTTTTTTCAATTATCAAATTTACTAATTACTATTTTTTTTTTAAAAAAAAGATAGAATATATATGTTTTCTTTATTTAACTGAAAGAGAACTTGTACACTATGTGATGACTTTTAATTGATCATAATTTAAATTAATTATGGATATTTGATTTTTTTTATTGATTCATAATTAATTTAATTTGAGTAAATTGTAAAAGGTTAAATTTACCTTTTTTACAACCATTTTTGATATTTCAAATCTGGTTATAAGAAGATGTAATAGAGAAACATAATGATGGAAAATACTAATCACATCATTATTTTTATCACCTTTTATTACATGACATGTAGTAATTGAATATTAAAATTTTTAATATGTAATAAATATAAATCACTTTTTTTTATATATATCCAATCTACACAACATATCACACACACATACACACACACACATATATATATATATATATATATATACACACAAAAATATGGTGTACTTTTATATTTCTATAAATAGTGTAGATTGTGATAGTATAGTTCTTTGATTTAAAAATAAATATTCTATCCAAAATCATTATTATGATGGTATGAAAGAATAAATATTAGCAACTTATTTTATTATTTTATAAATAAAAATAAACATTTGATATTATAGAAGTGTCTTCATCTTTTTTTCTCTCTTTTAAACCCATGTCTTAAATCCATCATTTTTTTTTCTACTTTTTTTTTTCATCTTATTTTATCCTTCCCACTTCAAATTCAAAACAAGGAAAAAATAAGTAAATAAAAAGTAGCATATATGACTATAAGAAGGTGGGGAAATGATGAAAAAAAATATAGTTAGGGTTAGGATTAGGATTTGAATAAAGAGAGTATGAAGACATTTTCATAATTTCACACGCCTTTTTCATTAAAAAAGTAAAAAAAGTTAGAGGATTGTTAAATATATCAACCTTAACCCTCCCTTCATTCACTTTCTTTCTTTTTTTCTTTTTCTTTTTTTAATTATAGGTATAAAATGATAAAATTGCTACTTCTTATCCTAACCCTCTTCTTCAACTCCATTTTTTTTTCTTTTTTTTTTCTCTTTCATTTTTTTCATTCCTTCCCTTCTCTTTTCCTTCATCTTCTTCCTTAATTTTAATTTTTAAACACTAAAATATAAAAACAAAAGGAAAAAAAATATGAAAAAAAAAATGGAGAAGAAAAAGGGTGTGTGATTAAGCTACCAACCATGACCAGTAGCAATGCTTTGTTGCACAAAAGTGGGAAAGAAGATGAAGGGAAGAGAAAGCAATGAAAAAGAAAAAGAAAAAAATGGAGTTATATAAAAAGGTTAGGTTTGGATGGGTTGAAAATTAGGGTAGTTATATAAGAAGGTTAGGTTGAAAGGTTGAAAATTAGGGTAGTTTATCCTTTTACACTTATAATTTATTTTTAAAGGAAAAAGAAAAAAAAGTGGATGTAAGGAGAGGTTAGGAGTTAAGGAAAGAAGAGAATGAAAGATAAGAAGTAAAAGAAAATAATATAAAAGTAGAGTTAAAGAATGTTAAAATTATAAATCGACTTAAAGTCAAATTAGAATAATTTTAAGAATTTGATTAAAATTTATTATTTATTTAGGTCTCTTATGTTAATTAGGATTCTTAATCTATTATGAATTGGAATTATAATACAAGTATGTTTAGTTTATTATAAATAAGTTTTTTATTATGTTGCAAAAAGAGAGAATAAAGTATAGTAAAATAATACTTTAGCAAATATATTAGGGAATATGTAGAATATTAAGAAAATTACAATTTTGTTGATAAAATTATGACTATACATAATAACTCAATTCATCCTCATCTCCTAAAATTCATAGATAAGAATTTCGATAATTGATGTATTCAAATTCAAAAGCATGTCTTATTTAAATATCAAGATTTATGAGATCTAGTGAATAATAATTACAACAAAATGACCAATTCAAAAAAATTCAAGACATTATTTGTTAGGATAAAACCCTTAAAAGCATGTCATGATGTAACATTTTATAGGTTTATTATTCATTTAATAAGATTTCAATTTCCTTATTTGTCTATATGTTTCATGCATTACACTTTATGAACATTCTGATTTAACATGGAAAATTCAAGTCATGAGTTTCCTATAAATAAATGATTTGTTCACAATTGGTTATGGACTTAGACACTCCATTTGAAACTATAATGCACTACTTCCTAATTAGAAGGATGAATGGTCTTGGTCATGAAGAAGAGGTTCCCATGGCATGTATGGTTACACATTGGAAATGACTTATTGTGAATCATGACATTTGGTTATTAGGTAGTCACGATCTCATCAAGTTGGTATGTACTGTATGGTTTTTGAATCTTGAGAGGATACTAAACTTATGCTAAAGTTTGTGGTAACTTTGACTTACTAATAATTAAGATCTTAAGGATGTCATATGTTCCCTAATTATTGGGTTATTATTAGTAGAATTGTTAGCAATAAGGATTCTCAACAGAGGTACCATGATATCTCATGAGATTGAGATAATGTGTTTTCTTAGGTTATCCTAAGTACGTATGTTTAGGAAATCTATGGTCATAGTAGTTTTTTAATTGGACTTAACACATGCTCTTTGTGAGCTAAGTATGTCAGTTGATCACATAATAGAAAGATTTGAGATTTAAATATTATAAAGATAATCTTGAGAGGCTAATAATATTCGCCTTATTAGATTACAGACACAAATTCATGGGGAACCTACATACCATGGATAGTAGGTCACAAACCTTACTTCTTGTATCTCGTTGTAAAATACATAAAATACTAGAGTTTACTTAACTATCTATAGTGGGATGTTAAGTTAACTTGAAAATTGAATTTTGAGAAAGACAGTATTTTTCTATGGGTCATAGTAGTCCATTCTCGAGCCTAGTTTCCATGGTGACACAATTTATGAGAGTTAGTTCAATTCTTCTACAGGGCATTTTGGTAAAAACACAATTACATAAGAGATTGTGAATGGTCTCTTTAGACTAGGCTAATTGATTAATAATAACTCAAATAAGGTTAATTAATCAATTATGACCTAAGTAGCTAGGTTAGTTTAAATGGCCTAAGCCTAAGATTCACTCAACTCACTAAGCTAATGGAAGCTTATAAATCCCCCTAAGGGTTTAGGGCTTCACTCTTGACAATCTATTCCTCCAATTCACTCTAGAAAGAGAGAACCTTAGCCACCAACCCTCTCAAAGGTTTCCACCATTTTGTGTCAAGATCTAGAATAGGCCATCGAGTGAAAGATCATTGGATTTGTGAAAATCTACAACATCTGCTGTGTTTTTTACATCTATATGTCAACAAAATTTGATATGAGAACAATAAAATCTAAGGCAAACCACTAATCTCTTGATTTAAGGTTGTTTTTAATGTCATGTTTTTTTGTTATGCATACATCCAAAGAAGGCTAAGAAGATTTGTATATACCTTAACTGGTTACAAGGTGTGAAAGCAAGAAATAATAATCCTTCAAAATCACAAATTTTATAATTATTATTGAATTAGCATATTTGGATATGAAATAGAAGTTAATTCAAAAGCTTTTTAGAGCTTTTGTATAAAAGAAATAATGCTGATACGTAAAAATTATTTTTGAAATATTTTGCATAATATGATTATTTTTGTATCTTGTACCATGGAACATAATGGGTGGGCTAGTATTCAAGTAATTCGGTTTCTCAGATGGTTTTCTTGCAGGTTAGGATCTGTCTCTGATTCATAAGAGGATAAAAGCACTTGAGATCGGTTTCCAAATTTATGGTTTGCTCGAAGGTCATATTCATTCTTTCCTTAGAAAAAAAAAAAAAAAACAATTGCATTATGTTTTATATATTATAGTTTAACAATTAAATAAATGAGAAATAAAATAATTATTGATTTTAATTTAATTTTTAGAATTTTTTTTATTTAATTTGCATTTCCAATATGATAATGATGAAACCAAGAGAGAATTCTTTTTTCTTTTTTCTTTTTTCCTTTTTGGAAAATTTAATAATTATAGAAATTGGATACTATGAAATTAATTTTTTTTTTCATTTTGTTTTTTAATTTAGCTTTTAACCATCTATTTATTTGTAAAGTTCTTTTCAATTTAAAATATGAAATGTAGAAAAATAAATTGTTGATTTCTTTTTTAAATTAAAATAAGTAAGAAATAAATTTATTAAATATATTTTTTAAAATAAAACTTAAAATTGAGAGAAACATAATTTAATACTTATAAAATTTATTCTAGAAACATTATATTTAATACTTATTTAATTTTTTTTATTGTTGAATCCATCATAAATCATCAACAACATTAGCTAATTACTAGATACAAATAGAATGGTTATAGAAAATAGTGAGTATAAGAAAATGTATGACTTCTTATAGGAGTGGAGTATCAATCCTTTATAAAACATACTTAAAATACCAAATACATCAAATTGGATAATAAAGGTTTTTTCTTCCTAATTTGTTAGAAGTAAAAAATATTATATTTGTTTTTAGGTTTTGATAAAATCAATTACAAAACTCTTAACAATTTTTTAGCAATAGCAAACAAGGTTAAAGTAGCTTGGTGAGTGCCACAAGCAACTGTCAATCTCAACGTATACCTTTATTGATATTAATAAAGTTAATAAAGAAGTTGGAAAATTCTAATATTATTACTTAAAGTTTAATAATCAACATGCATAAAATGATATTATCCTAGACAATGGTCTATAGTATTATTGTAACATTTTAGACATTTGCCCTTGACATTTTAACAATACTTTATTGTTACATTATTTGTATGCATTAATTATAACAAAGTTCATCCAAATTATGAACGTGGAGTATATTGTTACTTTAAATGAATAATGTATTTTCCAAAAGTTTAAATAAAAAAAATTAATATTAATTTTAGTAATGTAATGAATGAAATATACATACGCAAGTTTTGTATGATATCATATATTTGGAATTAAGACAATGACATTTCCATCAAATCAACAAGTGATACTTTTTATGAGTTTATAATCTTTATCGAATTGATTATAATGATCCACACCCAATTGTATAGATATTATCCACTCTAAGTTCGAAGGGGCCCTCGGAACCTTAAAACACATCTACAAGATTAAGAGGAGTCCATACTTATATAACGCTAGAAATTTTTTCCTCTATCCAATATGAGATGTCACAAACACCCTTCATACAGACACAATATTCTCATTGTATCCCATATAATTTTGGGGTTAAACAGACAAACACCTTTTATGGGGTCAAACAAACCTTTACACCGAGGTCGGGGATCGAGTCTGATACCATTTATAACAACTCGCACCCAACTAAGTAGATATTGTCCGCTTTAGGCCTGAAGGGTCCCTCATGGCTTTAAAACACGATACAGCAGGATGATATATAGCGCCATAAACTTTCCCCATATCTGATGCAGGATGTCACAATGGTAATGCTTGATAAACTTGCACTTAAAATAGAGTTTGACATGCAAATTAAGTTTGTTGTCAAAATTGAGATATTTATTTTTCAAAGTACCATTCTTTGATTTTTATTTTTTTTTCAACTTCTTCGAGATCTGGATTGATATGAACCACAGTGATTGACAATGTAGAAGATATAACTTCCCTAGTTATAAATAGAATCTCTCACTAGTTGATATAAACATAGTAAAAAATATTTTAAAAAATATATGACACGTAATCTATATCAGCATATGTTGTGATTTTTGCTTTTGATTGAAGAGCAAGCTTAGTGTTCTTTCACTAGCCACACTAAGCTTGAGGGGAAGTATAAAAGCTGTGCAATGAGGGCATTGAAGTGTACAAAACTCTGGATATATCTAAGAGTTTGTCATCTTGGGACTCAAACGACACATTTTATTTGTTTGTTTTTTATTTTTTACAATTAAGAAATTCTCATCTTGAACGTCCGACAGGAAGTAAATAAAAAGAAACACTCAATGGATTCAGTACAAGAAGAAAATTTCTCAAAAACTCCTTTCGCTTTTGTTTCTCTTTGTGATGTATAGTACTACTACGACAATTACTGCAACTTCTTTGTCTTCCAAAATAATATCTGTTAAACTTGACACCCACCATAGTCCTTTCACTTGCATGCCTCAATTATATATTGGACCACAACGTATACGATTTGGGACCACAATTTGCTTCAAGGATCCTCACTGTCCTGACCCTTGCTTGATTTAAATAGGTCCCAACAAGGTCAAGTTATTTTTGCTAAGTTTTTAATAAGCAGACAATGAAAGATGGGATGAAAAAGTTTCATCAAGAAAACAAAGATTAGCTAGCTGTATTCATTTTCCGTATGCACTCGTCAAGTCAACATGATGAGGATCGTTGGTCGTCTTATTTGTAAACTGAATCCAAAAAAGAGATGCATTTCTATACATCTGTCAAATTCATGTACATTCAGAAAGGGCATGTGGTGCATGCGTACATATGTCAAGTCACAAGTCAAATTTTGATTTTGAGGTGAGCTCACAAGTGATACAGGGTTCTGATAAATCTTTTAACAAACAAACAAATAAATGACTCATTCAATAAACAAAATTGAAGACAAAAATGGTCCATTAAGAATTCACTTAGTGACCATGCCATAAGCTTTTAATATATATGTAGAAATTAATGTCTCAAGCTACATGTTAATCTTCTTCTAACAAAGTACCTAATGGCTTAGTTAAACATCTTCTGTTACTAACTGGGCCAATATCACGTACAGAAAAGATTAGGTTACATAGTGGGATTGCTGTTAGCGAATGGAAGAGGAAAGGAGTATTACTTGACCAAAGTTTTGCAAATAATTGGTTGCCTGTGTCCATAACTCAAGTCTTTTCGCATACTCATTCCATGGTTTGAGACCATATAGAAATATGCCAAAGGATGTGAAATCTTGGATTGGAGAAGGTGGTGCCTAGACTAATCTTGCAACAACAGTTTCAGCTCCAACTGTTGAGAAACTCCGCACCCTTTCATTTCCTCCATTTTCTTGTAGCGCTCCTAATGCCTAGATGAAATCTACAGGTGAATTCCCTATAGGAATAATAAGATTGCTACATATATGTGCAGAGATACAAGAATCAAATTTGTTGATAAACTGAACTTTCTATAAAAATCTATGTTACAAAGATTGAAAGATATTAATAACTCAGACTAAGCAAATCCTGAAATGGAATTGAAGTGGACATAACAACTATATAATTTCCAAGAGATGAAATAGGAATTTTAAGTCACTACTATTGCAATGTGCCAAGGCCATCAGAAAACTAATGCATTGAGAGTGCTTGAAATTAAACTACTAGTCATGCAGAAATATGATGCATACACAAGATATCAATGTGGCAAAAATCAGATTTGTCTTTGGCTGAGTAAACAAATAGTATAATGAGATTTTCTGTAGGATCACCAAAAAGGGTAATGTTGTAGGGCCAAAATGGGGTATGTCAACACTTGAAATGTGACGAATTCCTCTTTAAAACAAATGTCTTATTGTAGGTATAAGAAGATGGTGATATGTCCCTCAACACAAATGCCACGCATCTAATGAAATTACTAAATGGCTCCTAAGCACCATGCCCATAAAAATTGTAAGACTCTGACTAAAGCATGGTCACAAAACACAATGTCAATGTTATTAAAGCTACGAAGTTTGAGATAATTGAAATCGGACAGGCAGGACTTACTCCCAACGAGGGCAAAAGAATCCAACAATAGAGATAATAATTAAGCAGGTATAAATTCACCCTGATAAAGTAAGGACAAAAATTACTAATTAATCTTAAATTTGTGATTACATAACAATGATTTAGTAGAGTATTAGGGGAACCAAGACATGTCCAGCCAATTTAAGCTTGTGCTAACATGGAATCAAGTTCAACACAGTACAATATTCAAACTTTAATAAATATTAATTTATGGTAAATTTGTAGCTGTGATCAGAGCACCACATATATGTAAACATTCCAATGTATGCATAAGAGGAAGTCTGAGGTCTAAAATTTGGATTGTGCAGGAAGAATCTGAACAGAAACACATACACTATAGATTTCCTTAAAAACAAAAAAAAATTGTTAGAAAACATATATACAACATACATTATCACAATTTTGTGATGAAATCACAATTTTGCCTTGATAAATATGAATTTTTAGGTAGTTTATAATAATTAAGAATATCGTGATCAAGAATAGCTGTCAAATTGCAATTACATAGGAGATTTTCCTGAGGTACCTTAATTAGAAATTAAGTGAAAATGTGACAAAAACTATAGCAAAGATGCATGAATGTATAACACATGAGAATTTGCAGAAGAAAACAACCAAGAAAGTTTGCAGAAACATGCAGATTAAGTAAGCCTAAACCTCGGGTCTTTAAGAGGATGTCAAATCCTACTAGGAACTAGTCTGGAATAGTAATTTAATTCCTGACTTCTAAGTTATGAATGGACCTCACATTCATTTATTTATTTATTTTCTTGACTTGTTAATGTTAATATTAAGACCTATCTATAGGCCAAGCTGAAACCATGGGCATGGATGGTGATAGAGGCACACAGATCTCTATAAACAAGAAATCACTGAATTATCACTGTCAGGAATGATGAAGCAAATTGAAGATATTTTGAGAAAAAAAAAAAAAAAAACTTTGGGGTGCTATCATTGAAGAGGTGAAAAATATGTGCACTCAGTGTGTCTCAGAGATTATTGAAGTGGTGAAAAATAAGTCCACCCAACTGAATATGAGAACGAGAAAGAGAGATAGAAGATATATGTCAAGTTGGAAGATATCAGAAAGAGTTGGTCCACTTAGAAGAGTAATGGGTAGGTGATAAGTGGTAAAAGCAACCAACCATGGCTGTGACAATATGACATGTTCCCACCATCATTTGGCATACAAACTTCCCATTGCAGTTCCAATATTTTTCAAAGAGCTACTCCTCCCACAGACAAATCCACTTGGAAGAACGTCCAAAAAATAATCAAACAGAGTTTGAATTTTTTGTTTAACAAGACAAAGAAAAGAAAAATCCAAAGTTCGTGCGCAACCCAATTTGAGTTTTTATAACACCAAGCCCCACAAAGATCAAACCCTAAATAAATAAATAAATCAATCAAAACAAAAGCTTGGTTCTTCCCTCACCTCTTTACTTAATTAGCTTTCTGCTAAGGTATATGTTTCATCTCCCATCTTATCAGTTCCCCCGGTACCTCCAGGTGATAGTTGCTCCTTTGTCTTCCTGCTGTACTTTAGCGATGAAACCCCACTAACATTCATCTCAAAAAGAATAATCAAAATCAAAGATCTGCAGAGGCCAGTAAGCTGGAAAAATTATAAATCAAACACTTATATGATTAAAGAATGAAGCCCTTTCTCTGCGCACAGTTTTTAGACATGGTCTGAACTCCCATCTCATCAAGAAGCTGAATAAAGAGATGCCATTTCCATCACATCAGAATTTTTTTTTTTTTTTGGTGGCTCAGAAGAATAATCACAGATCTACAAAGTCAGCACAGCTAAGTGACCTTTGAATAGTCATTGATGCATTAAATTCTTTCGTAGTTGTCTACAAAATGATCTCTGGAAAAAACACATTGAAAGTCTGCAACAATCCATAGATGGACTGCTCCAAATAAAGAATCCCCCACGAAAAAGAAATACAATAAACCCACCTGAGACATTAACAGAAAACCATAAAGAAAGAATCACCTTGCTCAACAAGTGGCGAGAGAGCCCTTTGTATAGTAGTTTATTGCCGATGCAGCATCATCAAGATTCTCATACTTGAAAAGTTTGGCAGAGATAACATCACCACCGTGCATTTGCATGTGAATCTTGATGATGCTACATGCGCAAACAACTACTGTCAATCAATCCATGCACAACTGTAAGCTCAACCAATACTCAAAACAAATTCATAAAAATACTCAGACAGAAGAAAAATCTTAAGAACTAGAAAAAATAATTAAAAATAATAATAATAATTCATGACACCTTTGCGTCAAGGCCACTGGCATGTGCTGGCGTGGCCAGTTACTAGTGGCTAAAATGTAAAGCGATGACTTCACACCCAAAGAAGAGTCCAATGTATTGAGCTTCTCCGTCTCTTAGAACAAAACAAAACCCTATTTCTCTGTTTGTTTTGTTTTTGTTTTTTTTTTTTTTTTTCTAAAACAGAATATATATTTTCAGAAAACATGGAGCTAACAAAATGGAATCAAAATCTAGCAAGCTCCTATTTTGAAAATTCAGAATTTGGGGCATGTGGGTCAGATTTTTCCCATCGGATGCCGGCAAAAACAAGGCACCCACCCATGTAGGATTCCGGCCAAAATAACCATTGAAAAACAAAACCCAGTTGATGAATCATCTACCCATGTCAGATTCCGGGGACTAAATAAGCTAAAGCAACAATCAAAGCTAAACCATAGAGAGAAGGAGAGAAAAGAAAATCTGATATTAAATAGACAGAAAATCAATTAAAAAAGTAGGGAAAAAACAAAAAACAAAAAAATAAATTAGGAGACGCCGGAGATCCGAGTCTCCGGCGAGAAAGAGAGAGAAAGAGAGAGTTAGGGAACTCACACAGAAAGTAACAGTAGAGCCATGGACTGTAAAAGAGAGATATATATACATGGATGACGCTATTTTGCTGGGTTTTTTTTTTTTTTTTAATGGATTTTTATTTTTATAATTTTTTTTTTTAAATTTCATTTATTTTGTTGCTTTATTTTTGCGTTTTTGTTGGCTGCTGCTTAGCTGTATGGTACTATTCTAACGTGACGCAGTTGCACATCGCCATCTTCCCCCAACCCTACCTCAATTTCTTTTATTTCCAAATATAAATATAGATATTAAAAAAATAATGTTGAATAATAAAAACAAAAAAACTGGCCTTGGCTACCAGCTTGCAGATTTGCAGACTTGCTGCTGATTTATTTTATTCGGCAGTCTTCTCACACGGGCAGCTTTTCTATTAGAAGAGCTTCAAGTCTGGCTTATTGCTCACATACATGTCGGTCTTTAAATGGACCCTCATCCACTTCTCAGCATTTCTTTCTAGCTTCCTTCCTATTTTTGTGACATAAAAAGGTGTCATCCATAGGTTTTTCTTTCAAGAAATATTACTAAAATTGATGCCATAGATTTATGCTTAAATCAATATCAAATCTTTGGTTCGATTTAAATCATCTATTAAAATCAACTAATATTTGAATAAACACTAAATAATTATAAATGGCAAGAAATAGAAGTTTTAGAATTCAAGTTTCGTTCAATTTTCATTGATTAAGAGAGAAAGAAATCAAAAATCAAATCCATAAGGATGATTTTTAAAATTCATTATTATAACAATTTTTATAATTGTTGAAAATCGAATCAATTGAGTCAATTTTGGCTTTAAGAGTTATCTTATATTGTTGATTAAAATTTGTAAGAATTTGCTTGTGTTGAAGTTGGGTTTGGGTGCCCAAATTAACTGGCACCTGATCCAAGGAGAAATAAGGGAAGCAATTTCTAGGAGTTTTAAAACCATCCACAAATTGTTACTATTAAAAAAATAGGTTTTTTTTCCTCTCGCTCTAAGAACTCTCTCCCCAAAAACTAAGGAGAAATAATGTGTTTTCTCTTCTCCTGTTCTCTCTAGAAAAAAAATAAAAATAAGACTTTCTTGAAGTTTCTTTTTTTTTTTTTTTCTATAAAAATGAAGATTAAACCTCTTATACTATGAGAAAATAGTAGTTATCATATTCGTAATTTCATTTATGACTTGAAACGAGAAAATTGATTAATAAAATAACTAATTAAGATTTTTGAGCGTTTTAGGAGGTAATCCAAGAACCTTATTTTTCAACAGAAGGTATTAAAGTTCGAATGTCTCGTAAATGCTCCAACAGAATTTAATACTATGAGTATGATGCTTTTGTATGAAACAATATATTAATTAAAGATTAAGGTGAGGTTAGATCCATGAAATCAGATTTCAAGTGAAGGGATATTCTATTAAAAAAATGTAACAAAAAAATATTCTACATAATTATAACATGCATCCTTTTTTTTTTTTTCTTTGCCTAGGGGTGGTTTTGTTAAAATAATAGTACACTAAGTTTAGAAAAGGAAGACCCCATTTTCAAAAAGTTAGATATTCTTTGTCCATTCAAAATGCCTTGGAAGATTGTCATCTTGTCTTTCACATTTCTCCATTTTAACGTTAAAATTAATTTTTGTTTTGTAAAAAACGATAAAGCCTTTTTTGTAAGAAAAATAAGTAAATAAATTTGTTAGTGCAAAACAGCTCATTAAGGCTTGTTTTGTTTAAATTTCCTATTTTTGTTTTTAAAAATAATTTTATATAAAAAATAAAAATAAAAATTTATCTAATGTCCTTAAAAATTATTTAAAATTTTTTTAAAATTGAAGGTAATATCTCAATTTTTTAATCAAAAATATATTTTTAATATAAATATTTAAAAATTTTAAAATCTTATAAAAAAAATTACTTCTAATAAATATTATCGATTTTAGATTCAAAGAAGCTCAACTTCCTCTTTTATTCAATCTAGGGCATTACTCTATATAGATTGTGAGGTTAAATAGATTGGGATTGACTGTTCATGTAGAAACAAAAGAGATGATCTACTCAATAAAATAAAATAAAAATAAAAATAATAATAATAATATACAGAGGATTGGTTATGGCTTGTGATGGGACTGGAGATTCCAAACAAGTTAAATATCTGTTTTTTTTTTTTTTTTTTTTTAATACAATAGAAGGAAGGTGTCAGAGGACCTGAATAATAAGTGTGTGAAAAATAATGAAAAATAAGTGATAGATTCCCTGGCATCAAGCATCCACCTGAAACAGGGCCCATTTCCGTACACATAATCTCGAGTGGCCGCCCACATTTTTCACTTTAATTTTTTCTCCAACTGCCCTTTTTTTTTAATAAAACTGCACAAGACAATTGAGAAACCACCCTCGGTTTTTCTAGCTCTAATATTATATTTTGGTTGGTCGGTAAGGTGATTTTTCATCTCGAATTGTTTTATTTTTGCTTCTTTTCTACGTTAATTGAAGATGATATTCACTTTTTCTACAATAAATTTTCTTAAATACAAAAATGAAAAGCCTTAGAGTGATTTAGGGAATTTTGGAGTAAATTTGTTCATCGTCGACCAAAATATACATTCTATCAATGTTTTAATTATTTTTTAAATTAAATTATTTATAATATATATGGATATATTTAAAAATATAGTTATACTAAAAAATTATAAGAAATATACAATAAAACTTAATATTTATTACTTAATGATTTAAGTTTACTTTAAGTTAAAAGTATACTTAAGTTTTGACTTTAAACTTACTACTTAATTCTTAGGAATTATTACACTTTATCCCCTAACTTATATTGTGTTTTGTGTATTGCTCTATTGAGTTAAAAATTAAGTAATGTACCTTCCATGTTTTATGATTACATGTAATGTACACTTTTTAAGTTACAGTGTTATTGTTTTAAACAAAAGGCACATGTGCTCTCCACATGATTGAGGGTAAAATTGTCATTCTTTTAGAGTGAGAACGAAAAGGTCATTGTTATTTTTTAACCCCAAACTCCAACCCTCATCTCTCTTGTTGACCTTTCCTCCTTTATTGTTGTTGTTGAATTCCCAAACCAAAACCCTAGAATCTCAAGGAAGCTAATAGGGGGCCGACATTAAAGAGAACATGGAGTTCAACAATATTTTTTTATCTTGCAATTTCTTTAATGGGTAGAAGCATTTCGGGAAAGAGGGTTAGGTTTAGGGTTTTGTTTTAATGTTTTAGAAAAATTAGGGAAATTTTAGGGAAAATAAAACTCGACCAAATTAAAGGTTAGGGTTTTTATGTTAGGGTTTAAATTTTTATGTTATGCTCCCATTTGAGGATTATAGTTTCATTTTAATGTTTCAAAAAATTGGAGCAAAATTTTGGGGAATTTTTTTGGGGAAATTTAGGGAAACATGAGCCTCGTTACCACAATAGCAATGGACCAGAGGATCCATCAATCTTCTAACTGCCATTTGCCTTCATAAATCTTCAACCTTAAGGGACAAATCTCTTAGCTTCGACGGCCGTGTAGGAGAGTTATGTGGGGTTCTAGGGCTGGAGAAATTATTTGAGGATTTTGCAAATTTCTACCCCACAGACAAGGAGGAACAACAGACAAAGAGAAATTATGTAGGGTTTTAAAAATAGCTTTGTGAGATTAGGATTTTAGGGCTTTTAAGGAAAGAAGAACAGGAGAATAGGTGGGTTGCTATTTGGGGATTCCATAGGGGTAGTAATGGTCAAAATAAGGATTGGAGGTTGGGGGTTTAAAAAGAAAATGACCTTTTTGCCATCGGTGAATAGCACATGCCCCTTTGTCTAAAAAGGTAATACAGTAACTGAAAAAATGTACATTGCATGTAATTATAAAACATGAATGGTACATTACTCAATTTTAAACTCAATGAGGTAATGTGCAAAATACGATATACGTTGGGGGATACAGTGTAATAAACCCTAATTCTTATTTTGAGTATCAATGTTGTTTAATAAAATTAATTTAAAATTTATTTTAAATCATCAAATTGACATATTTATCTTCATAAATTATAATTAGGGCAGAAAGGGTTGAGTAATAATAGAAATCGTAGAGTAACAAAGGAGAACGTAAAGATAATTATGGCAAATGATGGTAAAAAAGTGAAATAAAGATATAGACTTAAGAATAAATTAATTATTTTTATTTATTACTTAAAGTTATTTTTTATTTTAAGTCAAATCATTAAGTTATTTTACCAAACATACTTAGAGTATGTTTGGTAGTGATTTTATAAAGTGTTTTTGGTTCTTTTAATACTTGAAAGATAAAAATTTTCAAGTGTTAAAAATGTTAAAAACGCTTCTTAAGATCACTAACAAACATACTCTTAATTTACTTAATAATTTAATAAATTATTAAATTACTTTAAATTATTAAATTGGTATATCAAACACTAATGTAGTTTCAAAATATTGAAATTCCAGTTTTCAAAATTATAATAAATTTTAAAAATAAAAATAATAGATAAAATATGAAAGAGAAAGCAGTTATTCTGAACTAAAATTAAAAAAAAAAAGTCTAAATAATACATTTTATTTAACTAAAAAGCCCATTTTAATGTTATATAAACTTACGTTTAACTCACAATAATACAAAGAAAGCTCAATTTAAACACAAATATATATATATTTTTTATAAGAAACATACCAACCCTAATAATAAGAATAAAGATGAATTATAATATCATATAAAAATAAAAAATTTTAAAATAAGATTAAATTTTTATTTTTTTATTCATTATCCTACCATTAAAAATCTGTCCAAAAATTCAAGTTCCAGCTAGAATGAATTGTTAGCTTTGGAGTGCATTCTTGGCAAATAATTGGAGATAATCAAAGCATTCATTGCATGAAGCAAAGGCATTACAAAATCCAAAGAAGAATCGAGTGTTTCTTTTGAAAAAAGGAAACCAATTCATGAATGCAAAGCAATAATGTCAACTAAAAAATTATGGGCACCCCCAAAACCAGCAATCTGATCGCCAGTACCTGCATGAAAAATGTGGTACACGTATATTTGAGCAATTTTTAGGCAGATTTCATTTATTGGGGGAATAAAGAAAAAGTCGGAAAATGGGTGAGAAAAATAATGAAAATGAATAATAATTGAGAGGGGGGATGGTGATGTGGGGATGAGGGGATGCGGGGGAGGGTGTGTCACATGGGGAGCACGGGAGTCTGTTGGAGAGAAGAGGTGGATAAAGTGTACGGATGGGGCCATGTATGCCACGTGATGTGCCATGCCATGGACAGGGGTGCCGACGACGGTTTTGTCTTTGCCAACAACAAACCTTGATCTTTCTCTTTCCTTCTTTCCTTCTCTCCCTCTCCCTCTCCCTCTCTCTCTCTCTCCCTCTCCCTCCCTCTCTCCCCGTTTTCTTTTTGTTTTAAACATTAATAAATAAATAAAAAATAAAAAATTATTTGTTGTAATTCGATCGTCGGGAACAGTCGGCGCCTCTGTCGTCTTATTTGATTTCTTATTATCAAAAGGTCATGAAAGTGATGACAACCATTATAAATTTAATATTTTATTTATTTATTTGCTTTTATTTTGAATGATAGGTTTGGAGATAGTGACAACTGTACAATGCGGTATTAATGAATTTTTACTATATTTTTATGTTTTTATTTCTATTAACCAATTGTCATTGTCAAATTCACTCTCTGGTATTCAGAATAAATAAATTATATAAATCCAAACTTTTGGCTTATTCAATTCCCATATGTGAAAACATTTTCCAATGAGCATTCATAGACAAGCTCATAATCTTAGTTAAAATAACATTGCAATAACCGTTTTTCCTAATAATTTTTAAAAATTATTCTTTAATATAGTATAGAGCAAACATTATTAAAAATTATTCTTTAATATTGTATAAAACAAACAAAAGCCTGTTTGAGAATATGAAATGATCTTAACTTTTTTTTAAAAAAATATTTTTATATATAATATTTTATTTTTAATCATTTACATGTATGTATGATTATTTTTTAAAATAATTTTAAAAAATAAAAATAACTAAAATATATTTTATGAAAACTCTTTATTTTTATTTTTAAGAATATAAAATAAAAGACAATTTTTTATTTTATTTTATTATCAAACATTTTTTTTTTTTTTTGTCTTAAAAAACATAAAATTGTTCTTGAAAACATTTGCCAAATAGACCCAAAGTCTCTAGAATTTTTTTTTTCCTTCTTTTTTTGCTCCAAATGATTTTTTATTTTTTATATTTTTTATAGTGTATTTGGTTGTGGGCATCTAAATTTCAAAATGAAAATATTTTTAAAATGCATCATCTTAGATAATGAATATGAGAATTTTTGTTATATACATCTATATTATTTCATTAAAGTTCGAAAAATTGATTTTTTTTTATTTCAATTTATTTTCATAGTGAAAAGGAGTTTTTTTAATCTCATATTGAAGAAAAAACTGATTACTTTAATCAATTAAATAGTTGTCTAATGGAAATCAATTGTCTAATTAATTACTCATATCATACTTTTAATCATATCTTATATCTAATATATACAATTTTATCTTTATTTTTTGTTGTAAAGTATTGTGAGTAATCTTGTTCTTGTTTCTGTTGTGTTGACATATACTTTTTCTTCGTATTATGAGATATTATAACCATGTTTTTTGTTGTTTGTGTTGTGTTGGCACACATTTTTACTGTGTTGTGAAGTGTTGTAAGCATTCTCCTTTTTGTTTGTATTGTGTTGGCACACATATTTCTTATTTGTGTTGTGAAGCATTGTGAGCATTCTTTTTCTTTGCATTTTGCCTATTAGCATACATATTTTTCCTTTATGTTGAAAACTATTGTGAGCATTCTTTCTCTTTTTTGTATCATGCCTATTGGCTCAAATCTTTCTTTTTTGTGTTGTGAAGCATTATGAGCATTTCTTTTCTTTGTATTGTGTAGTGAGGCATCACAAAAATTTGCCTTCTCTGTTGGTGTTGTACAATGAAGCATTACAAGGCATTATGAACATTCTTCTTTTGTGTTGTGCTATGAGATGCTATGAGCATTTTTCTTTTTTAGGTTATGTTGTGTTGTGAGACATTCGCAAGCATTGTTCTTCATTGTGTGTGTTTTGAGGCATCATGAGCATTATTCTTCTTTGTGTTATGAGGTATTGTGAGCATTCTTTCAACTTCCTACCTTCCTACCTATTATTAATACACCATGTTTTATCATTTATCTCGAGGTCTTAGAGGAATAAGGTATAACCAGTCAAGATCTTACCTACAATTAGTATACTATCTTTTGTCATTTATCTCGAGTCTTTGGAAATACAAAGTATAAATAACGGTCATCATTGTTATTTCTACTTGATTTGTTAAATCTTGGAGGTAAAATGTTGTAGGATTCCATCTCAGAAAGAATCTTGTTTTACTATTACTGAATCCTAAAGTTAGAGCGCTTATCATCCTACTGTAACAAGGATGGTAGAGCTCCTTTAAAGAAAGTACCCTTTCACATCTTAACAATTGTTTTAAAAATTTTTATTTTTATTTATTTATTCACTAAAGTGCCTCTCTCATAATCCTGAAGGTAACAAGGATTGTAAAGCTCCTTTAAAGATAGTACCATTTCACATCTTAACAATTGTTTTAAGAATTTTTATTTTTATTTATTTATTTATTTATTTATTTATTACTCAAGTGCCTCCCTCATAATCCTGGAGGTAAAGTACCTATAATTTTTTTGTACTCAGATAGAATCTTGGAAGTCTACTTGCTTTCTGAATCCTAGAGGTAGAGTGCCCATCATTTTTCTGCATCAACGATGATAAAACTTTTGGGAAACCCTTGGATCATAGATACATTCTCTCTAACAACCTAAGGACATTGGATTTAGACAGTGAAAGCGATAAAAATCTAAAAATGTAAATCTAAGGCTTAAAAGCACAATAATTTTGATTTAGATCTTCCTCGAGCAAACTCCAAATAAAATAAAAAAATGGTATGAGTCTTGAAAACCTCACGATCTTCCACCTGATAACTCTCTCTTGGATCTTAGCATGTGAGAACAATGAAATTTTCTCTATAGGGATGAAGGCTACGGTTCTTTATTCTTTTGCACACTTATGAATAAGAAATTCATTCATCCTTTAAATAATGTGCTACCAAGGAACGTGAGTTTGAGTGGGGACCATTGGGACCTATAAGAAAAAACTAAATCCCTTATAATCTAATTTTAAGTTTTTTCAACATTCCATTACAGAAAGCCAATCACACTCTAATATTCTATGATATTAAATTGAGATATGAAGCTCAAGACTGTGACATACTAATTGTCTATATGGAAGCTCTTCATGAACTAATATACATAATTTAATGAGGTTGATGCTATTAACCTCTCAAGATTACCTTTTTACTTCTTGAGTCTTAGATCTTCCCATTATGTGATCAACTAACATACTCTTAACTCATAAAGAGCATGTGCCAAATTCCATTAAAGGAATTACTATAGTCATAGTTTATATCATCACAAGTTTTTGAGATCGCCTATGGGAAAAAATTGTCTCAATCCCATGAGATATCATGGTCCCTATTTTGAGAATATCTATTGTCACCTACCTTAATCAACAATGATTCAACTCATAGGGAATATTTGACCACCTTAAGACCTCACCCATAAGTCAAAGCCTAAACTTTAGCTTAATTTTATCTCAAGGTTGAGAGTCCATACAACATAGTTGCTTGATGAATCATGACTACTTGATAACTAATATCATGATTCATTATAGGTCCTATTTAATATGTAATTATACACACTAGTGTACTCACCATGGGAAAACCATCGTTATGACCAAGACAAGTCATCTTTGTCTGATAATTGTCCTTTGATGGTCCTTTGTCTCTCATTGAGTTTACTGTTTGTGAACCATCTTTGGAGATTCATTATTGAGAGATTTTTTTATGGATCCCAATTATGATCTTAGTTGCATTCTTAGTTTAGATCACTTAGTTACATTTTAGGTTTAGCTCACTTAGTGACACTTTAGCTTAGTTTACTTAGTGACACCTTAACTTAGTGTACTTAGTGACATCTTAGGTTTAACTCACTTAATGACATCTCAACTTAGCTCACATAGTTGCACCTTAGCTTAACTCATTTAGTGGCACCTTAAGTTTAGCTTACTTAGTTATACCTTAGGTCTAGCTTATTTAGTTGCACTTTAGGTCTAACTCACTTAGATGCACCTTAGATTCAGCTCACTTAATTGCACTTTAGCTTAGCTTACTTAGGGACACCTTAACTTAGTTTACTTAGTAGCACCTTAACTTAGTTCACTTAGTGACACCTTAGCTTAGTTCACTTAGTGACACCTTAGGGTGAGCTTACTTAGTTACATTTTAGCTCGGCTCACTTAATTAGACTTTAGCTTAGCTCACTTAGTGACACCTTAACTTAGTTCACTTAGTGACATTTTAGAAAAAAAAATTAGTTGCACTTTAGTCCAATTGCATTTTAGGATAGTTCATTTAGATGCATATTTAGTTCATTCCATTTAGGTGCACTTTAGATTAGTTCATTTAGATGCATTTTAGGAAGATTTTTAATTGCACTTTAGGATAGTTTCATGTCACCTTGCATGGCATGTGCATGAGGGTGTGTTTGGGAAAACAAGGAAGACAATAAGACGTTAAGATTTTTAGAGATTGAGATTGGTTTTTGAGATTTTGAGGATTTTCTTATGGGATATACATGACTATGTGCATGGAGATTGAGTTTGCTTTTCTTTTGAGATTTTGAGGATTTTTCTCATAGAATATACACAACATTGGCATTAGAGAGATTTGGATCGAGGAAAAGACTTTTAATGCACATAACAATAAGAGATTGAGATGGAAAGTTTGAATTTGAGAGTTTGAGATACGGAAGGACTCTTTAGGTATAAAAGACATAAGAAAAGGTGGATATTTAAGGATTTGAGATTGAGATGAAAAGTGATAGAGTTCAAGACCTTGGGAGTTTAAGGAATGCGAGATTTTTTTTTGGATAAAAGACACTAAAGGTTTTAGTGAGTCCATGGATGCATATGAAAAGAAGAGATACATAGTACCATAAGGGATTTTAGGGAGACTCATTCACATATATGGAGATTTGGGGAAGATTGATGTCATGAGAGTTTGAAGGTGTGGCAGCTGCCATAGTCTTGAGGAGATTCATGGGCATATGAAAAGAAGAGATACATAGTACCATAAGGGATTTTAGGGAGACTCATTCACATATATGGAGATTTGGGGAAGATTGATGTCATGAGAGTTTGAAGGTGTGGCAGCTGCCATAGTCTTGAGGAGATTCATGGCTTGAATTTCATTTTTATTTATTTTTATTTTTTAGGAAAACGGTGATATTAGAGGGAACCCACGACTACATAAAAGGATTTTAAAGAAAAGTAGAATTCTTTAGAGGAATAGAGTCCATGGCATTGAAAGCTTTTGGAATGGTTCATGACTGCCACTTTGATAGAGTTCCTGCCATTGAAGGCTTTTGAAAAGGTTCATGGCTACCACTTTGATAGAGTCCATGCCATTGAAGGCTTTTGGAGGAAACTTGAGGACGACCACTTTGATATGGATCACATTATTAGAGCTTGAGAAGACATGGGTTGCCATATAGGAGATTTAGGTGGTGTTTGTTTTTTTTACTTAATTCTAAATAGAACCTTAATGCTTAATAGTGTTAAATATTAGGTTATTTGTTTTTGTAGTATTTTATTTCTATTAAGTATTAAAAAGGAAAAAAAAACCAATATGTTATTTTTTCTATTTAGAAAAAGCTACATATTTTGGTTTTTTCTGTTTAGTAAAAAGTTTATAATAAGTCATGAAAAAGTAGAAAAACAAACAACCTAAATTCTAAAACTAAATTGCTTTAAGCAAAAAGCCAAAAAAAACAAACACCACCTTAGAGACACACATATAGGATTTTTGGAAGACCACACAAGGGAAGTCTTTGAGGGACTTGAGGGCTGCCACATTGATAGGGATCAAGTTATTGAAGTTTGAGGAGACTTGAGGCTACTTAAAATTAGAGATTGGAAAGGACATCTCTTCGTGAATGTTTTTAGAGATGGAGAGCATTGGAACTTTGGGAAAAATGGCCTCCATTGAAATTGATATACATGCATAGAGGAGGGACCCATGATTACCCTTTGGGAAACTCTCTTGATGACGATATTGGAGGAAAAGATTGTGGGGAAACTTCTCTTAGACTCACAATATATCATATTGAGTGCATGACATAAGGAAGTGAGAAGGAAAAAGAGAGAAAGTTTCAATTTTTTCTTAAAAAGAAGAGTAAGTCTTCTTTAACTCTCTATACATCTTGTTATTCATCTCTTCATCTTTCTATTCGTCTCTCTCATGTTTGGATATAGGAATTTTATTTGGTTGGTGTGGATGCATAAGCCACACAATTGTTGGAAATTTTTTATAATCCCATGATATTGATAGTTTGAGAATTTTTTATAATTGCATGTTGTTGAATATTTATGAGTTGATGAAAATGGCAAGTTATTGAATATTTGAGAATTTGATGAAAATCACTTGATGTTGTAGCTTGAGAAATTTTGATATTTGTATATTATTGAATGTTCATAAGTTGATGAAAATTGCTTATTGTTGAATGTTAGAGAATTTCGATATTACATGATTGTTGATTGCTTGTTGATAGTTAATAACTACATGTTTTATTATTATTATTATTATTATTATTATTATTATTATTATTATTATTGTTAGAGAATTATTGATGATCACATATTGATGTTTGTTGATAGTTTCATGAAGATGATTGATATTATATGTTGATTAATGCCTATTAGAATTGGGTTAGGGTTGTTTTCTTTGGAGTTATTTCTCACTTGATTGATG
Organism: Vitis rotundifolia; assembly: GCA_030254885.1. Classification (NCBI taxonomy): domain Eukaryota; kingdom Viridiplantae; phylum Streptophyta; class Magnoliopsida; order Vitales; family Vitaceae; genus Vitis; species Vitis rotundifolia. The sequence continues at coordinate 12,509,870 of CM058156.1, forward strand.
ACAATACATGATAAGTGGCTAAGAAATTGTCTTTTTGTTTTGTTTTGCTTTTTTTTTTCTTTTTTGTCATTGGTTTTATTTTTGGGTTGTTCATTTTTGATGTTTAGTTTGAGCACCTACAACCACTTAATCATCTTTATAGCCTACGCTTTCATAGGGTTGTTCGTGTTTGATATTTTATGTGTTTTACTGCCTAGAAAATTATTTTTTCAAAACTTTTTCTTAAATAGATCAATCCTCCAACTTTTAAAAAAAATTCATCTTAGGTCATCAGGGTTGAAAATCTACTTTCAAATGACATGCAACCAATTTCAATCAATATTCATATTTCCATTGATTTTCAAATGATTTTTAATTTTGTGACATACAAATCCAAGTTCATGATTCCAAACAAAATGGAATGATTCTTTACCTTGATGAGATTTATAATGATCATATGAAGTTTAATATATGTGAATTAAATTCATATATATTAAATAAGGACTTGGTGAAACCCTATATACATTCAACTTTTAGAAACCTACTATTGTTGTTTGATGAATTATTGACCACTAAATTGAAAATTTGGAATTGAATGACCTAGCCTTTTAAACTTGTCAATAAAACTTTATTTAGGCTTAAAATCTTTTTTCAATTGAGAGATCTAAATTGGTTTTTACATAGGTCTCATTCTAGCCCTATTTTAGACACTTGAAATGAGTTTGTAAAAATAAATTATTCACTAATTGTCCTTAATTTACACTTCTTGAAATTAATTTTAGTACCTACTTTCTTGAAAAACAATTCCCTAGGTAGGAGAAAAAAATTCTTTTTCCTACACGTGTTGCACTAACCCTATTCTATGGTCAAGGGTTGTTGGGCTTGATTTAAAAATTCTTTTTGTGTGATTTAATTGTGTTGTTATTTTCCCTATAATATAGCATATTAAGTATATTGTAAAAAAATTTATTTTTTACTTTTTGTGATTTTATCATGCTTTTAAGTTAGTCAAATAAATTTATTTTGATGTACTATTGAAATTTGTCATGTTTCCGGCCAATGTGTTTAGGATTAAATCTAGTATTAAACGAGACATGGTTTATGATTTGGCTTTTGGGGTAGTAATCTAGACACATAAGAGGTGATTTTCATTTTTCTTAATGGTGAAATTTCATTTCTAGATTTTTAAAAAATTTATTTTGTAAGTGTCTCTATTCTAACTAATGATGAATGTTCTATAGAATGATGTTAATTTATTTTAATTTTGGTATTTAATGAAACATGATTAATTTATTTGGCCAATTGGAAAATAATCTAGACTTAATATAAATAATATAAAATTTTTATTTTGATGAAATACCACTCCTTCGTAAATTCAAGTCTTGATTAAGGAAACCACTTAAAGGAGTGGTGAATAGATAGTCCAACCAAATTAATCCAAATTTTATTTATTTTTATTTGGATTCTAATTTCAGTCAATCTCAATAGAGTAAATAATGAGTAAAAGATAATCATTCCTAAACAAGAACACCATATATAATGTAAAAAACCACTTTAAAAAAAAAAAAAAAAAACCAATAACAAATAAATCTAACAAATTTGAAAGGAATTGTACATAGAATTACCTTATTTAGATGTTCCTACTTTTAAAGGTCTTTTATCGATCAATGCAACATCTATGGCTCCTTAGTGGATACCTTGACCTCGAGCCAAAACTAAAAGATTGAATACTCATTTTTTCATCGAAGGATTCTTTCAAGATTGCTCTTGAGAAATGAAGAATTGGGCTTATGGAGATGACCATGTTGTGATTTTTTTACAACTCAATAAAATCATCTATTTACATATGAAAAAAAACCTAGGAAACACTTTTGGGGATTAATTATACATTTAAATTTATAAGCATGCCCTTGAAAATATGAAAAACATGCTTAAAATGTAAAAACCATTTTTGTTCTTTTATATTTATTTAAATTTTATTTGAAAAATGAATAATATTTATATTATTCCCTGTCCGAGGAGGACAAATTTTAATTTTTGAAAGAAAATCAGTTAAATAAACCCCATTAGATAAATGGACCAAATGTAAGGGGAAAAAACCTAACTTTGACAAGCCAAATAACATCAAATTTAGTTTGATTAGTATTTAACATCCACAAAGTTGAAATTAAATAGACTATTGACATGACTTTATAATTCGAATATGATTCTTAAATCACTGCCAAAATTTAAAAAGAAAAAAAAAAATACAGCAATTAACCACCCTATTGTGGCCAACAAAGGCTGAAGGATCCATCTATTCTTCCTTTTGGAGTGGGGCTCTGTGCCTTCTTCATGGCCAACAACCTAGTACCACATCTGCAGATCCACCATTGCCTCCACATCACCACATTTCTCTTTCTCTTTTCCTTCACCCCACCCCCTTTTGCTTTGCCTAATGCTTTTATAATTTTGACCCAAACCCAATGAATTTTAACTTATTTTTAGGTACCTTCCAACTTTATATTAAAATCAGCTTTCTATGATCTTGGGAACTATTATGATTCACCTGTAGTACTAGTGTTGGTTGCAGCAGACCCTTTTTACTGTTCTACCCTTTAAAAGGGCGAAAACACTTTTCTTTTCTTCTCTTTTCTTTTCTTTAATTTTCTTTTATCTTTTTTAATTTATTTACTTTAGGGTGCCCTGCAAATGAGTCAAACAAGTCATAGAAAGTGAGGCCCACATGCATATTTGGGATGCAGATCCTGAAAAAGAATAGTAACAAAATTTGAGCTGCCCAAAGCATTATTTATTTGCACCACCTTGTTTCTAACACTATGGTTAATCAATGTGTTGGCTTCCCAGGTGGAAGTACTATAAGCCAAAGGAGGAAACATGGAATCCATACCAAAATGGAACAATATTTCATTCCAATTTGTGTTTTACTTTTTTATGCATAAAAAACAAAAAGGGAATAGAATTAGTATAATCACATGGGGCCTTTGAGCATCATTTCACATGGCTAGAGTCGATGAATGTTTCACTCATAATGTTGATTATCAGTTAGACAGTTGCCACATTGTCTTTCTATACATTTTCTTTCTATTTTTTATTTTTAAAAATAAAAAATTTATATGAAAAAATCGGAACTTTTAAATAAAAATTATAAACTTATCTTGATCTTAAAAGTTACTTTCGAAAATTTAAGGTAGGAACAAATTTTTAATACTAAAACATATTACATTTTCCTTGTAAGTGTTCAAGAATTCTTATATTTTATATAAAAAATTAAAAATAGAAAAGGTATTTAAACGAACGCTAAATAATTTAAGATTTAACGTATGATATCCCACATCGAATAAAAGAAAAAGTTCCTAATACTTAAGTTTGTAGACATGTTTTAAAGTCGTGAGGGCTTCTTTAGGCTCGGAGCAGACAATATTTATAATTTTGGGTGTAAGCCATTACAAATGATATCAGAGAAGATCCTTAACCCTAGTGTGAAGACTTGTTTGAGCCCATAACAAGTGTTTGTGTATTTGGTATTACGATCATGTGGGATACAATGAGAATGTGTGTTTGCAGGAGGGTGTTTATGATATTCTATATCAAATAAAGGAGAAAGTTTCTAACAACCTTTTGGACTCAAAGTAGATAATATCCACACGGTTAGGTGTGGATCATTACAAAATGATATTAAAATCGATTCCTGACCTCAATGTGGGGTTTTATTAGGCCTTGTAAGAGGTGTCTGTTTGTTTGGTCTCATAATCTTGTAAGACACAATGAGGATGTTATATCTACATTAGGAATATTTGTGATATCTCACATCGGATAGGGAAGAAGGTTTTTAATGCTTAATCTTGTAAACTTATTTTAAAGTCGTGAGAACCCTTTTAGGCCCAAAGCAGACAATATTTATACGATTGGATTTTGTTATTTATGAAAAAGTTGAGAGGATGAAAATTAAATTATATGTCCTAGTTTTGATATAGTTTAAATTACTTTAAATTATCATAGAATAAGTTAAAATTTTTAATGATAAAAAAATTCTTTTATAAGAAAATGATGAAACTGAGTATAGAGTCATAAAATGTAAAATTTACCAATCTTATTTTGCTATGATCTCTAACTTAATATATTAAGCAGTATTTGAGTAATTTTGGTATTTTAAGTTATAAACATATTCTTAATCACATAATTACCCAAAGGTGACTTAACATGTATTCCACAAATTTATGTCAAAAGTTTGATAACCCAAATTTAGTTCCATTAACGTCCAACTTAGATCAATTTAATTTAATTATTTATCTTGTGTATCACTCCTACAAATATTTGACGTAAGTCCAAATAAATTAATAATAAACAATCTATACAATGATACCATAGTTACATGGAAAAGTATCTACAAAGATTGAGGGGAGATTGTCCTTAATTTCTATGGGTGCTAAAATCATGTACCTCTCAACATTAATAATAGTCCATTAATTATGGAATAAATGTAGATTATCTTCCTTAAAAGCTACCATCCCATCCATGACTTATATCGATCAAGAGTACAAGTTTTCTTCATGCCTACTCCCTCCATAGATCACCTCAAAAACATATTGAGGTTTAATGACTCAAATTCTCAAGTTTTATCTTTTCTTAATATGGTTTAATGGCTTGAATTCTCGAGCTGTCTTTCCTTCTTCAAAGAATTTTAAAGATTTCTTAATTAAAACCTTGAATTTGAGAGTTTAGGAATTAGGGTAAAATAATTGTGTTCTCTCTCTAGATTTTTATGACTTTCTTTTTCCAATTTAGAAAATGAGATTTTAAATCTTTTTCATTCAAAACCTTAAGTTTTTTTTTTTTTTTCTTTCATATAAGGAAAATATTTTTATTTCTTAAATTTTTTTAAGAAAAGGACAAAAATGTTGTGGGAGCACTTGAGCACCCCATGACAACTGATGCTTGGGCATCCCTCTTGGATGTTCGAGCATTGAATGTCAATTGGTTTGTTTTACGTCTTTTTCTCTTCTTGATCGCCCTGACATGGTTTCAAGCTTTCATAGCTGACATATATATCCCATAGCTAGTGATATCAAATTACTTTATTTACATAGAAAAGCTTATTTGAGGTTGTCTTTCAAGGTATGCTAGGAAATGTTTTCAAGAAAAGTTATAAAAGATAATTTTTGATAGTTAGTTTTTAAATATTTTGTAAAATAAAAATTTGTTTGGAAACTTAAAATATTATTAACTTGTTTTATATATTTTATATATTTTTTAAAGAATAAATTTTATATGTACTACTTTATTTTTATTTATTTTTAAAATAATTTTTACAAAATAAATAAAAATAATTAAACATGATCTCAAAAAGATCAAGCTCATCAAAAAGCTCGACCCCGCAATCAAACAACTCAATCTTTGACATCCTAAACGAAACGTAACAAAATTGATTCAGATTTTACAATCTAATACTTTAATAGTACTTTTAGAAAATATTTTTAATATAAAATATATTTTTTAAATAAAAAAGTTAAAACATTTAATAAAATTTTAAAATTATTATTAAAAAGTAAAAGAAAAACAAATAAAAATACTTAATGAAAAATGCTTCAATTAAAATTGTTCCACATCGGAACACCTCGAGACATACAAAATATTCTTAAAAATTATGTTAAATACCTCAAAAAAGTATTTTATTTTTCTTTATCCATTTTGTAGGGGAAACTTTATTATATCCTAAGAGCCGCTATAATTATCAAGTATATATGTAGAGAGAGAGAGAGAGAGAGAGAGAGAGAGAGAAATTTGGGAAGAGTGGTTTGTGGGTTTGGTTAGAATTGCTTAAACCATGGGCTCTATTAGTATAAAATTAAGGAAAGGGCAACGTGCACCCAATTAGCCTCATTTTATTATTAATTTTAGGTGATTCCGAGATGCCATGGGTTGGCTCATCGGATTACGAAAATCGATACCATTATATTTTTGTCCTTTAGTGAAACCTTAAAAATTTATATATTTTAATATAAATATAAATTTGTCAAACGTCATGGTGTGATGTCATTTTTAAAACGAATCTTATGTTGAAATACATTATACTTCATTTGTCTATGGGGATTCCGAGGTGCTAGTGGTTGAAGGTCTAATAATGCCAAATCCACTCATCCACTCCCATCAAATGGATTAGCCCACGTGTTCTACAACATACAATAATATTAGTCCATTACTAATTAATTCATTTGGTTTTCCTAATTGCTACCTAAATTTAAATTATTATTTTTTAAGTTTTAAATATTTCAAAAAAATTTAAATATTTTAGGTGCGTCTATTTCTTAAAAATAGTTTTATCATTTATGTTATTTTTCGAAAACAATAAATTAATATTCTCCACTGGGGTTTTTTTTTTTTTTTTTTTTTCTTCAAAATTAGGTAAAAATAAGAGCATGTGAAAAATAAAAAAATAAGATTCGAAACCCAATTTCAATCATGGGTTTCAGCTGACCCAATTGGTGCCAGTTTTGTTTGGGTCACAACAGGCACATTTAGTTGGGCCAACCTCAGGACCCACAAGGTTTACCATTGGCTGTGCCTCAATGGCCCAGCAACAGGTAAGCAGTAAAAGTTATGGGCTCAGCCCAATTAAATGTTATTTCTATAGACAGAGAGTACCGGGAGGCGGCCCAAACCCAATAATCTTTTCCTAAGATAAGTTGGGCGTGGGCCATAAAAAGTGAAAATTTATTTTAAAAAATCTTAAATAACACCTTTATACTTATTTATTTATCTAAAATAATGCTTCTAAACAAATAAACAACCACAAATCTCCTTTTTGTAAGCTTTTTTTTGTAAGGATCTTTTTTAAAGTTGAAGTTACACTCAAAAAGGAATCCCATCTGTATTTGTTAGCATATTGAGGATGTTGATTGGGACCAAGGCCCCGTATGGTGGCACCTTACTTCATGATTGCCTATATCATGCAACGTAACATGGCATGTTGAAGACAAGTTTAAAAGCAAGAGGCCGGTGTTTGCGGGGTTGAATAGCATGTTAGTGCAATGAGATGAACGCTAGATAATGACTTGGTAGTGATTTAAGGGTGGTAGCACATGTGTACGCACATGCAAGGTCCTGCATGGCTAGCTCAATTAAATAAAGGGTGAGATTTTATCAAGTTAAGATTTTTCCTTTAAATGGGAGCCTTGAGAAGGAGTTTCCAAATGGTGGAATATATATATATATATATATATATATATAAAAGAATTTGTGTGCCTATGATGTTCCCTTCTATCAAAATGGGAAATGTTAAAAAAGCTTTTTAGGAGGAGGGAATGACTCTTTCCAAGGGAGGTGATAGAATATGTGTAAGCTATGTCACTCCAAAGATATGACATGGAGCCTCAAACACAAGTAAGGTGAAGATGGTGAATCTTTTTAGCACAAACATATGGGCATAATGTCATGAGGATAGTACCATTCATGGACACAATGTCATGGGGTGTAGTTATGGCACATGACATGGGGTATGCATACCTTGAAGAGAAAGGATTGACAATGTTGATACATATGAACAAACATTGCAACGAAAAAAGAATTGACAATGTTGGTATGCATGAGTATGCAATGCAATGAAAATAGGTCATGGATAGAGAAGAGAGCTTAGTACACATAGGTAACGTTAGCTTAGCATACATGGAGCTGCTTATAAATACACAAGTGGTCTAAATGACATATGTAGGCCCAACATGGTGTAACACTTTGAATTGGTGAAGGACCACATAAGGACTATTGAACATTAAGAACATGACACATAGAGGTATATTGATTTGTCACCTTGATATTGGGGGAAGTCCGAGCTATTGGCTTATCAAGAATTTGACATATGACACATGATAAGTTGATATGCTTTCTAAACATATGACAAGTTAATATCCTTGCTAAACACATGACTCAAGCCAAGAAAATCTTTGTAATGATGGACTAGGTGACATAAAATGGTGCAATAACACCTAGAAAAGTGCCACGACCAAAAGAGTGAGTTGTTGAGCATGATACAGGTAGCGTGTGAAGAAATAAGCAATATAACTACTATAACAAATAACAAAAGTAGAAGCATAAAATGTAATTTCTACAACAAGTGGTAATAACTAAATTCATGAAATGAATCATTACCTAGATGTAGATGATGTAGTTGATTGATTCTTAAAACATGGGTAAAGTTAATGCCTACATAAAGTTGGTCTTCCTATGCCTTCTCTACATGAATTTAGTAAAGTTATGAGAATCTTATTCAAAGAATACATTTATTGTTTTCATATAATTGCTTGAGAATTGAATACAAGTTGGTGGTTTTTCCTACAAAAAGTATTGTGTTTTGTGTGCTACTACTTATGTATCTTGTGTAGCTTGAAGGAGGCTAACTTAGAGGACTTTAAACACCACAATATTAAAAGTTTGAGAATAAACTTTATACTTGTAAGAACATCCATACTACAAGTAAAATTACAAGTATAAGGATTTGTTAACTTCTTCTTAAAATATCCCTAATAATATTTCATTTATATCCTATAATTTTTTTTTCCCTATTGACAACTTGATATTAATTTGCCTAATTATTTTACCTATTAAAAAACTTCAAAACATGACTACCTTTCTCCCAATTTTTTTAGGTTAAATTGTACAAAATTCTTGATTTTGGATGGGCTTGGACAAGCCCCTTTCCAATTTGGGTTGAGCTTGAGTTGGGCCATAGACAACTTGAGCCAGAATTGGGTTAATAATATTTTTATATATTTATTATTTATATTATTTTATATAATAATATTTCATTTTTATACTCTCAAACTATTTTACAAAGATAAATAATTTTTTTATTATCTTAAAAATGATGTATAGTTTATTATTTAAATTTTAGTATAAATGTATAAAATATAAAACTATAAAAGTTATTTTATATGAATTCAACTCAATACGACATGAATTTTACTTATAAAATTTGAATAACCCCATAATTCGAGGTTAACCCAATCAACTCAAATCTAACCTCAACTTAATTCTAAAAAAAATGAGAAAATTAAGCTTAGGTTAAGCACCTTGGGTTAAAGGTGGGATTGAGTTTGAGTTACGGTTGAATTCTTATTAATTCAAATTACATGTAATGTAATTCATGTTAGTTGCGCCCTTAATTTTAACTACAAATAGTTTCTTTATTTTTATTTGAAATTTTCAAAAAATATTCAAAATCTTTCGGCCTTTCAACTTGTTATTCAAAATCAAAATTTAGGAATGATGAATTTGATTGAACCATTAGTACTATTAATTTTGTTTTATTATCATCAAATCTTGACTTATTTGATCCTCTCATTTGTTAATATATTAAAATAAATATTAAAAATATCTAATATCTTGCCCAATACAATAAAATAATATACGAGGCTAATTCACCCAACCACTCCACTTTTTTCGCATGAAATAATTAATATTTTTAATACGTAATACTTTTCACAATAGCATACATTAATAAACCAAATATTTTCCAAAATTTCTTTTTAAAAAAATGAATACTTGTAAAATAATAATAATAATAATAATAATAATAATTAAATATTTCTTTAAGAGTAGTCCAACTTGGTTTCACTTATACCTCCTTCCTTCCATAAAAATTTAATTTAAAAACCATTTACAAATTAACTTCAAAATAATATAAACAAATTATTAAAGGTTTTCTTTTTAAAAAAAAAAATTAAAATAGTAAATATAAAAAGTAGAAATTGTTATAAAAAAATATATATTGTATATATTTAAATATTACTTTAAAATTTAATTTAATATGATAAAATTTACTTATTGACCTATGAAAAAAAGAATTGTAAAATATTTATATTTATGCAATTGATATAATCTTGTGAAGACTTTTGACCTAATTGATAACTATTTTTTAGAACAATTTTTTGCTTTTTAGAACAAAAAACACAAAAACCATGTTTAACTACCAAAAATTGTTTTATATTTTTTTGTTCTTAAGAACAAAAAATAAAGTATTTTTAGAAAACATCTTTTAATTTTTTTTATTTGTTTTTCAAAAATTATTTTAAGAAATAATTATATAAATATATAGAATAATTAAAAATAAAATATTGGATAGGCCCTAAGCGGTTTTCTTTTATTTTTTTTTTATTATCTATTTTTTATATATGAAAACAAATTATTAGTGGAGCCCATAGTACCAAAAATTAGGCTTGGATACTGAAATAAGGGAGAAATATGTAAAGGTGTACTAAGAAGAAAAAATAGATTTTTTAAGAACTTTTTAAAAGTAATTCAGTAAGCATGCACTTGAATAGTAATATAAACAAAATTCCAAGATTACCCCTTTAACTTTTCTCCACTCAGTCAACTATCATACTCTAATTTTGTTGGAAAAAAAAAAAAATTGACATCACAAGTTAAAAAATGATAATGATTTTTTTTTTTCTTTTTTGTTACTCATACTTATCAATGTTTTTAAGCTTGAGATGTGGCAAACCAACATGCCACGTTTCCCTTATTTCTTCATTTTAGCTTTTGATTTTTAATTTCATTTTTTTCATTTCATCTTTTAATTTAAATTATTTATGAATATTTTAAATATAAAATAATATTAATTAAAAAAAAATAATATAAAAATAAATACATAATGAATAAATTTAACTTTTTATTTATGGGTATTTAGCTTGATTGAGGTTTTAACTTTTTTCTTAGTTAAAATATTTAAAAATTTTAATTGCAAAAAATAAAAATTTGATTATGGTTTTGACATTTTGCTTTGTTAAAATTTAAATTTTTTTATTTATATAAAATATATTTTTCATAAAAATTGTATTTAATCATTTGTGTTAATATTCTCTTAAATTTATTAAAAACTAATTTTTTTTGTATATTGAAATTGTTTATTGATAAACACAACAATCAGTACCACTCTTTTATAAAAAAAAATAACACTAAAATGTATTAAAAGTATAGTAAAATTATGCATTAATTAACACATAACCATCATTACCACTCTTTTATAAAATTAAAAAAAAAAAAATAACACTGAAGTGTATTAAAAGTACTTTTAATACAATTACTTTGTTTTTCATAAAAGAGTAGTACTTTTGTTTCCAAAATTTATGTTTATTTTGGTGTAACTTCAGCATGCAAAAAAAATTAATTTTTAATAAAATAAAGAAGTACAAATGATTAAATACAATTTTTTTTACAAAAAATATATTTTATTTTTATTTTATATAAATTAAAAATTAAAAATTTTAATAAAATAAAATGTTAGAACCACAATTGAGTTTTTTTTTCTTTTTTAATTGAAAATATTAAATATTTTAGCCAAGAAAAAAAATGAAAACCGTGATCAAGTTAAATTCATAAGCGAAATATTTTTTTAAGAGTATTTTAACTTGGTTATACTTATACTTCCTTCCTTCCATAAAAATTTAATTTAAAAACCATTTACAAATTAACTTCAAAATAATATAAACAAATCATTAAAGGTTTTCTCTTCTTTTTTTTTTTTTTTTTTTTTTAAATTAAATAGTAAATATAAAAAGTAGAAATTTTTATAAAAAAATATATTGTATATACTTAAATATTACTTTAAATTTTTTTAAATTTAACATAATAAAATTTAATGATTGACCAATGAAAAAAAGAATTGTAAAATATTTATATTTATGCAATTGATATAATCTTGTGAAGACTTTTGACCTGTTTGATAATTATTTTTTAGAAATTTTTTTTTGTTTTTTAGAACAAAAAACACAAAAGCCATGTTTGACAACCAAATTTTTTTTTTTATATTTTTTATTCTTAAGAACAAAAAATAAAGTATTTTCAGAAAATATCTTTTAATTGTTTTTATTTGTTTTTTAAAATTTATTTTAAGAAATAATTATATAAACATATAGAATAATTAAAAATAAAATATTAAATAGACTCACGGGTTTCTTTCATTTTTTATTATTATCTATCTTTTATATATGAAAACAAATTATTAGTGGAGCCCACAACACCAAAAATTAGGCTTGGATACTAAAATAAGGGAGAAATATGTAAAGGTACACTAAAAAGAAAATTAATTTTTTTAAAAACTTTTTAAAAGTAATTCAATAAGCATGCAACATAAACAAAATTCCAAGATTACCCCTTTTAACTTTACTCAGTCAACCACCATACTCTAATTTTTTTGGAAAAAAAAAAATTGACATGACAAGTCAAAAAATGATAATGATGTTTTTTTTTTCTTTTTTATTCCTCATACTTATCAATGTTTTTAAGCTTGAGATGTGGCAAACCAACATGCCACGTTTCCCTTATTTCTTCATTTTAGCTTTTGATTTTTAATTTCATTTTTTTCATTTCATCTTTTGATTTAAATTATTTATAAATATTTTAAACATAAAATAATATTAATAATATTAATAAGAAAAAAGGAACATAAAAATAAATACATAATGAATAAATTTAACTTTTTATTTATGAGTATTTAACTTGAATGAGGTTTTAACTTTTTTTTTAGTTAAAATATTTAAAAATTTTAATTAAAAAAGATAAAAATTTGATTATGGTTTTTACATTTTACTTTGTCAAAATTTTAATTTTTTTTATTTATATAAAATATATTTTTCATAAAAATGGTATTTAATCATTTATGTTAATATTCTCTTAATTTTATTAAAAATTAATTTTTTTTTTGCATATTGAAATTGTGTATTGATAAACACAATCATCAATATCACTCTTTTATATATATATATATAAAAAAACATTAAATGTGTTAAAAGTATACTAAAATTATGCATCGATAAATACACAATCATCAATACCACTCTTTTATATAAAAAAAAGTAACATTAAAGTGTGTTAAAAGTACTTTTAATACACTTTAGTATTACTTTTTTTTTTTTTTTTTTAATAAAAGAGTGGTACCTTTGTTTCCAAAAGTTATATTTATCAAGGTGCAACTTTAGTATTCAAAAAAATTATTTTTTAATAAAATTGAGAAGTATAAATAATTAAATGCATTTTTTTTTACTAAAAATATATTTTATTTTTATTTTATATAAATTATTTTTTTTTTCTTTTTTAATTTAAAATATTAAATATTTTAGCCAAGAAAAAAAATTAAAACCATGGTCAAGTTAAATTCATAAGCGAAAAGTTAAAACTATAATAATCAACTTTGATTTTTACATGAAAATTAAAAATTTAAAAATATATAAACAATAAAATAATATAAAAATATATAATATTTATAAAATAAATAAATATTTTATTTAACAGAAATATAAAAAAGCTAGTGTCCTAAATCTCTAAATTTGTTTACTATATATTTATTTTTATATTAAATTTATTCTCATTAATTATTTATTATATATTATTATTGTATGTATAAATATACATAAATAATTAAAATTAAGAAATATAAAAAGATGAAATATTTCACAAAAATGAAATTAAAAATATTTTATAAAGCTAACATATTAAAAACAAAAATAAAAAGAAATAGAGATATTATAGAAGTTGGGAAAAAGAAAAAAGGAAAAAAAATGTGATATGATGATTGCCACGTATCAAAGTTTTTTATTTTTAAAAAGAATAATAATAATAATAACCTCATTTGTCTTGTTAAAATAATAAATAAAAAAAGAAAAATATAATTTTCTAATTGTGCATGATTAATGATTCCCCTAAAATAAAGTTTATATAATAATAAATAGTAATAGTAATAATAATAATAATAAGAAGAATAATTTAAGAAGTATAACAGGCATCGAATTTAATTGGAATAGTAGCAGATGCTCGTCCTCTTTCCTCCAACCAAACAACAAACCCTACATTCGAGCAACCAGCCCCATCCCACCCTCCCTCGCCGTGGTTCCGCTGTACGCCTCCGCTTCTGCCGCCGATGCTAGATCTAGTTGGTGGTTTAGGGCTTTCCGATTTGGCTTCGTCTTCTTCTTTTGGTAAATCTTTTGATTTCAGCTGAGGCTTCTCCTTCACCTCGTCGTCTTCTTTTTCTTTTCAAAATTTTAGAAGCTAACAGTTTTGTTCAGTGGAATAAATCAAGAGAACTTTGAGTTTTTACCCCAACTTTGGGTCCCACAATTTTGGATGAATTAATTAAGTTTTGATAATTTTATGTTTAATTCTGTTAATTCTTTGGCTGCATTTTTGGGTTTGCGTTTTGTGGGTGTGTATTATTTGCTTTCTGTGTTTGGTGGCTGAGAAAACGTGGGAAAAAGATAATCAGTGCTTTGAATCTTACACTTTGTAGTTGGAAAATGTACTTGCCTATCTCAAAGTATTGTAATAGGCACAGTTCAGTCGAACGTTCTTGTTTTCAGTTTTTCTTTTTTTTTTTTTTTTTTTTTTCTTTTCCTACAAGTTCTAGTAGCCAAACAGAGCACAATTGATTGTTGGGATCCATTTGTTTTTTGGTAATTCTAATGAAGTGTAGGAGTTGTCTCTTTCAAAGCCCTGGTTGGGTGTTGGTGAAAAAATTAGGGAAAGGAAAACAAATTGCAAAACTAAGGCACTGTTTTCTCTGGAACAAAAAAACAAGAAAATGTGATTAGCAACTAGAAAATTGAAAATCTTAAAAAACGGAAAACATAGCGTTTACAGAGAATATATTTTAGTTGTTTTCACTTGTTTTGTAAGAGCTGTTTTAAAAAATAATTCTACAAATATGAAGAATGATTAACAATAAAGCACTATGTAGAAATGTTATTCTAAAAACATATTTAAAAACATAAAAAACAGTTTTAAAATATTTCAGGTTCTCAAACAGACATTTGTTCTACAAAATATTAGAGAAGAGTTTTAAAAGATTGTTCTAAAAAACTGTTTAAAAAAATAGTTATCAAATGGGGCCTAAGTTGTTTTACAGCATTTTCTCCCATGTTCATGTTTATGTTATAGATAGAAAGTTCAGTACTTAAAATTCTCATATTGTCATGTTTGATGATTTAAGAACTAGTGGTGGAATGTAAAATAGATTTAAATGGAAACCCAAATGCAGAAATGATGGGAGAAAGTTGTGGAACTGAAGTGATAAATAATAATGACAAAACTAGAGAGATCCTTTAATATATAGAATATAAAGAACATAAAAAATTTATATTGTTCTTTTGCCTATCAAAAAGAAAAAAAAGAATATGAATAATTTTAGAAAAATAATTGTCTATTCATTGATTTGAAATAGAAGAGTTCATCATTTTGACAAATGCATAATCAAATTGTATTAATTGACTCATCTTACTAACATGTTAAAGGTCTTATTGGCACAATTGCACATATAAAAAATAAAATTGAATGACATCAAGTATAATTTGTCTAAATATGATGGTACTTGTCTTTCTTTAACATTGGAGTAGTCATTTTTTTACTGGCTGAACCAATATTCTTAATTGGAGTAGTCATTTTTTTACTGGCTGAACCAATATTCTTAATTGGGTCCATAGGCGTCTAGAGATATGCCTTTTGTCTCACCTAATAAGCCATACCCAATATTTAGATTGGGTTAACTTCATTTTCTTCCATGCTTTTTGATTACTCATTAAGTCTAGATGTCTTCAGCACAACAACTACAGGGAATAATTGGCCCCATTGAATACAAAGGAGCTTGATCAGTGTAAGCATAAATAGAGGCAACCTTGAAGTGAGTCAGGTTACCAAGGTGACAAAAAATTTTATTACACAAACTTTTTTTTTTTTTTTTTGATAGGTAAATAAAGCAAATATGCCTATCAAAACTATTAACTAGCATTAGTTTAATGATGTATAAAACTATTCTATGTTGATGCATATGTTTCTTGCTTCCAAAAGGAAGGTAGGGTGGGCATAGAATTTAGTATAAGTGAATATTATTTATATATTATGAATGATATTATGTGAAGTTGAATATTGTTGTTTTATTTATAATAATATTTATATTTTACAAATAATGTTATAGTATAAGTGAATATTGTTATGTTTTGAATATTGTTATTTTGTTTATAATAATATTTATATTTTATAAATAATACTATAATGTAAGTTAAAATTGTTTTTGATAGGTAAATTTTTGTCCCCATTGGGACTAGAACTTGGAACCACCCACAAACCCTTCCCATCCCTTGAGTATAATATAAGTTAATATTGTTATGTTAAACATTAAACTTGTTCTCTAGTTAGTTGCTTAAATTATCTCTTTTCCTTGACTAGTTGCTCCTATTATGTTTACTTCTTCTTACCCTTGATATTAGTATACGTCAACTATATAAGTAATGCATGGATGAAACCTTAATCTCCCATTCAAGTATCTTTGCATGACAAGTGTGTCTGATGATATGCTAAAGATAGGTAAGTTGTAAATTTGTGAAAATGGTTTTCTCATTAGGCCAAATTCAAGTTGACAACTTATGTGTATAGTATGTGATTGGTGACTTGTTTGCACATTATGTTTGAATTGTCAATTTGGACATTTTAGGAATTCTGACTACCATCTCTATAAAGTTATTTGCTTGTGCTTTGTCCATATAGAGAAATTTTGAAAATTGTTCCTCTTGTTCAATGGGTGCTTATTTAGACAAGGTGACATATTGTTAGTTATTTATTTATTTATTTATTTATTTTTATCAATAAGCAAAAAATGTATAGCAAAGAGGCGCTAAAGAAGCGACTCACAGAGTTATAGTATGGATCATCTCACCCCCTTACAAAAGGACCCAAAACTCAAGGAAAGCACAAAAAACCCTCTCCCTTAAAGCATACACACCTATTCTATAAAATCTATTAAGGTCGAAGGACCATCTTTTATCCACAATTTGGTTTCCGACCAAAGTAAATACACAAAAGAAACTTTCATCTTTTGAATGGACAACACACCGTCCTCAAAAGCAGTTGAATTCCTAGCCTTCCAAATGACCCAAAACAAGTATAACGGTCCCAGTTGCCACGCCACCTTCCTCTTCTTGCTCACAAAAGAGCCCCTCCAATCTAAAAGGGTTTCCTTTACCGAACACGGAAAGACCTAAAAAACTCCAAAAAAAGAGAGGAGCAATGTCCACACCTCCCTTGTTCTTTCACAATGAAGGAGGAGGTGGTCAATCGACTCCCCACACGTTTGGCACAAAAAGCACCTATTTGCCAAAACCTAACCCCTCTTGTGCAAACGGTCCAAGGTTAAAACTCTTCTCCACGAAGCCTCCCACACAAAGAAACTTATCTTGGACTATACATAAGAATTCCAAATAATCTTCGAAGGGAATGAAGCAAGAGACACCAGTAGCAAAGCCCTATACAAGGATTTTACCGAAAAAACCCCATCCTTTGATTCCACCCACCTCACCCTATCCTCCTCATCCACCCTAACCATTTTCCCATCCAAGCAACAAAGTAATCTTCCCACTTCTTCCATCTCCCAATCATTAAAAGGCCTATTGAAACTAGGAGTCCAACTTCTCCTCCTTTCCTCCTCGGCTGTCCAAACTTCATTTGCCCAAGCCTCTTTAGACGTTGCTGTAACAAATAATGAAGGGAAAGCCTCGCAAAAAGGGGTGGTTCCACACCACTTATCTTTCCAAAACCTCACATTCTGACCATCCCCCACCTCAAAGCCAAAAAACTGGGTTACTAGCTGTCCCATCTTATTTATAGCTTTCCACAACCCAACTCCATAGGCCTCCCTAGTCTCACAAGATCTCCACCCTCCTCTTTCCTCCCCGTATTTCCTTCTAATCACTTGATTCCAAAGGGCTTTTTTTTCGTTTGCAAAGCGTCATATCCACTTACCAAGAAGAGCCTTATTGAAAGAACCAAGGCTATTAACCCCCAACCCTCCTTTACTTTTGTCTTCACACACAATTGGCCATCTTACTAAGTGCGGTTTTTACTCAAGAGCCCCACCACCCCACAGAAAATCCCTTTGTATCTGTTCTAGTCTCATCCTAACCGCCCTAGGCAACTGGAAAATGGACATAAAATAGATCGGTAGATTGGACAATGTACTTCGAATTAAGGTAATCCTCTCACCTTTTGAGATGTATTGTCGCTTCCACATAGCTAATCTCTTTCAGAATCTTTCCTCTATTCCATCCCATGCACCAACATGTTTAAAAGGAGCACCCAAAGGCATTCCTAGGTAGGTGGAGGGCAAATTTCCCACCTTATAACCGAACTCATTAGCCAACTCTTCCACATTCTCAACTCTACCAACTGGAATCAGTTCACTTGTTTCCAAATTCACTTTTAACCTTGACAAAGCCTCAAACCACATTAACAGCCAGCACAAATATGTCAACTGATCCTCTTTAGCCTCACAGAAAATCAATGTGTCATCAGCAAACAATAAATGTGAGATCTAGACCCCTTCACCCCTTCTTCCCCGAACCAAACAAGGCGTCAAAAAACCTTCAACAATTGCTCTTTTCAATAAGCAACTAAAAGCCTCCATCACGATTATGAATAAATAAGGCGATAGGGGGTCTCATTGCCTTAAACCCCTTGAGCTCTTGAAAAAACCCGTTGGGCTTCCATTCACCAAGACTTAAAATCTAACAGTGGATAAACACCACTTTATCCAATTACGCCACCTTCCCCCAAACCCCATCTTCTCCAACACCGCTAATAGAAACCACCTGTCCACGTGATCATAGGCTTTCTCAATGTCTAATTTGCAATGAATTGCCCCTCTATTACTTTTCAAAATGGAATCTATTGCCTTATTAGCAATTAACACTGCGTCCATAATCTGCCGCCCATCCACAAAAGCATTTTGAGACATTGAGATCACCTTGGTTAACACTCCTTTCAATCTGTTAGCCAACACCTTAGCTAACCATTTGTATAGCCCTCCCACCAAGCTTATTGGCCTAAAATCCTTCAAGTCCTCAACCCCCCGTTTCTTAGGAATCAACACTAAAAAGGTTGCATTCAGACTTCCAACAAATCTCCTAGTCTCATGGAACTGTCTGAAAAAATTCATAACCTCTTCCTTCACAAAATCCCAAGAAAACTGCCAGAATGCCATTGAGAAACCGTTAGGGCCTGACACTTTCTCTCCGCAACAACCTGACAGTGCTTCAAAAACCTCCTCCTCTGAGAAAGGCTTTTTCAGCCCCTCCACATCCACCTCTTCTAGCCTCTCAAAATTTAAACCATCTATACTAGGCTTCCAGTCACCAGGATTTGCCAACAGCCTTTGGAAAGCTTTGCTCACCTCTTCTTTGATCTCACTTTCCTCAGTTAAACACCTCCCATTCACCTTTATTCTAGTCAGCTGATTCCTTCGTCTGTGAGCATTAGCCATCTGATGAGAAAACTTAGTGTTTCTATCCCCCTCCTTCAGCCAAATTTCCCTAGACTTCTGCCTCCAAGACACTTCCTCTAAAAAGGCCCACTTCTTATACAACTCCCTTACCTGCTTCCTAGCCTCTTCTTCTTCCAATGACAAAGAGTGAACCCTTTCTTCCTTATCCCAATAATCTATTAAATTCCACGCATTTTGCTTCTTGGAATCAATCTGCCCAAAAACCTCTTTATTCCAACTTCTCAAAATCGGTTTTAAAGCCTTCAATTTTTCAGTCAAAATGAAGCTGGCTGATCTACTAACTTGAATCCCCTCCCACCCCTTTCTCAGCACCTCTTTAAAGCCCTCCTCCTTCAGCCACATATTCTCAAATCTAAAGGGTGTGGGCCCTCTCCTCATTCCTCCCCCATCAAGAAGAATCGAAGAGTGATCAGAAAGCGGCCTAGCTAGTACAACTTGAATGGCCCCTTGAAAATGAGCTTCCCAGTCCTCAGAAATAAGGAAATGATCAATTCTTGACTTTAATCGATTGTTGAGACCTCCACACCACATGAACAGCCCCCTCGGAAGAGGCAAATCCCTTAGTTCTAACTCCTCAACCACCTCTGAGAATTTCCTCATCGTCGGGGACATGCGACCTCCTCTACACCGCTCTGAAGGGAATCTTATCATGTTGAAGTCTCCTGCCACACACCATGGTTCATTCCATAAACCTCTAATTGCCTCTAGCTCACTCAAAAAAATCTTCTCTCTCCACTTTCACTGTGGGGCCCATATTAACTAACAAAGTGTTTATGTCTTGATCAAGTTGTATACTTGGAGAATTATGGGAAAATGCTGCTAGAAGTTTTTGAAAACAAAGCCAAGCACCAACAATTAACTCTTTTAAGTGTTATGTACTTCTAAATGAGATAGGAACCACCACTTGATTTAAGGCAGAAGGCATACAATACACATTATAGGTTGACATCCACATTTGTTCTATTGTGATTCAAGGGCATGGTTGGCTAGGAACTGACCCAAAAAAAAAAAAAAAAATATCTAATAAATAAGAGTTGAATATGTCAATGAAGTTTTGGAGTCCTTAAAAATTGCCTTCAACCATGTACTGTGTAAAGATTCATGTTATAAGTTTGGGAGAGCAGCTTCCCTTGCATTTTTTGGACAATTTGGAAGGAAAGAAATCAGAGAATGTTTGAAAATAAGGAGCAGTTGGTTCTAGCCCCAAAATGCTTATTTCTTAGCAATCTTGTTTTGTGGGTTAGCTTGTGGATTGAAAAGGGCTCAATCTCTCTTTTTTATTTTGTAGATTGGGTGGAGGACAAATTGTTTTTTTTGTTGCCGTTTCTCTGATTGGTAGTGCCTTCTGGGCCTATAAGCTGGGGGGTTATAGCATTTATTTTTTGTTATTTATAATATTCGCCTTCTTACTTATCAAATTTTTTTAAAACATTCTTAAAAAAAGATGAAAATTACAAGAATATAATATATATATATATATATCTAATTAGGTAGACTTAATTTTTTTTTTTAAATAATCTTTTATCATACATAACATTATTTAAACAATGATAAAAGTATGCATTTAGATTGATATATTATAATATTAGAATAAAAAAATCTTTTATTTAATTACTTTGTGCTAAATTTAATTAATTATGCTTTTTTTATAAATCAATCATTACTTTTGATTTAAGGTTGATATAAGTAATTACTAATTTCCTAATATCTCCATTTCATCTTTGCATAGAAAAGTGAACATAGCAAAGAGTTAGCCATGGATCTAGCTATAGCAAACCATGTGCATTGCTCATCTCCTTCAAATCTTCTCCATTTTCATTCTCTCTCCCAAACTCCATTGCCCTTCTCTCCACATCACCACCTTTTTCATCATTTGGATGCTTAGGCTTAGAGTCATCTCAGGGTCATCACATGAATTGTCCTAAAACCACTAATTTATCTCCAAGTTTTTTCACAAAAATATTGAGCCCAATTCTTTGTATCGTAATGGTGATGACTGGGATGGATACAACTTAGTCTAGTCATACCAGTCCTAGTCAAGATTTTAAACCTTGGATGTAGGTAAATCTTGTAGTACTTCAACAAAAAAAAAAAAAATTTCATATGCATTCAACAATATTATAAGGAATCAAAAACTTCCTTGCATATGCAAATCTTTTGGGATGGAGTACTAAGAGGCAACTTGCTTGTCATTTGCAACAAGGATACTTGCTTGTGTTGATTACAAAATGGTAACAAATAGGATTACATTGATCACCTATCAAAAAAAAAAAAAACAAATAGTATTACATTGATCGTTGTCAATTTTTCCCAATTGATCTCATGATTCGACCTGACAACAGATTCTTCAATGGTAATGAGGAACATAAAGTAGCATCAGAACAATTGTTTAGGAATGACATTGAATTAGGCAGAATGGATGAGCTCTCTAGGAAAGAAATCAAGAGCTGTGATCTCTAGAAAAGAAATCAAGGGGCTTATATATCAATAAACAAGAAAAAGGGAGATGTCATACGTCAGAACAACTAGAAGAAGAGTATTTTCTTTCAATTGCCATATCAGAATGCTCTCATTGTGCATCACAGTTCGAATGAAATGCATTTTGAAAAGAATGTGTGTGACAATATTGTTGGTGCCCTATTGACATTGAGGGCCAAACAAAGATAACCAAAATGGTTGTTTTGACTTACAAGCTATGGTTATAGAAACCAATTTCATCCAATGCAAAGTGGGAATAGAGTTACCCTTCTGCTAATGCTAATCATTACTTCAAATGAGAAAAAAGAATCATGCAACTTTTTGAATGAGGTAAGAGGTCCTAAATGATTATGCTTCTAACATCTCCGCTGTAGGCTAGGGAATGAAACAAAGATTTTGGGACTAAAGTTGCATGATTGTCATGTTCTTAGTAACAATTCTTACTTACAATTTGTAGAGCTATGCCTAGAAATGGATATGCACTTTAGTTGTGCAGTTTTTTGTGGCATTTGCACTCAAAGTTGTTGAGAATAGATCAGTTAGAGTGCTTTGAGAATGATAATAGTCACATTTTGCAATTTGGAAAGAATATTCCCCATCATTCTTCGATATTGTGTTGCATTTACTTGTTCATCTTGTTACTCAAGCAAAGGTTATTGGACCAATGCAATGCAAATGAACTGATCCTTTTGAGCAGTTTGTTCTCATTTTGTAAATCTCATGTCTATTGGCTTAAATGTGGTTCATAATTTATGTCTTGGTTTGTATATGGTTGATAATAGGTACCTGGCATGTTGAAGTCTAATGTGCATAATTAGAGTCGTCTGGAAGATTCTATTGCAAAAGGATTGCAAGAGGATTTATAGCTGAAGAATGTGCAACGTTTTGTTTAAAGGTACTTGCATGATGCTGAATCTAAATATGATCGTGAGGAAAAAAATTGTCTCAATGTAAATGACATAACAATTGGAGGGTTGACCAATTTTCAAATGCATAGTGAAGGGTTGACCAATTTCAATTCTTATGCAAACTACTTCATTTTTCCCTTCCTATTCATTATGATTAGCATTTAAAAATGAAGAGCAAAATGAGTTGATGGCCTCCAAGTTGTGGTATTTCTTCCCAACCATGAACTAGAATATGAGTTTGAATCACAACTCTTCTAAAGATCATGACGAGAACATTGGAAAGATTACAATTATTAGTAAGGTTTTGTTATGGTCTATACCTAGCATTGCCCTAAAATCAGTGTTCTAAAAATTAATACAAATTGGTTTGAGACAACTGACTGTTTTTTTTATTTTTTTGAAATTATTAAAAAAATCCCAACCTAGAAAGAGAAGAAGAAGAGCAGAAAGAACCACAACCACAAGAAGCCATCATAAAAAGAACTCATAAGGGAAAGAGATTAGGAATATACTGAAATCACCATCTTCCTCTGGTTGGGAATGGCATCATCAGTTTTGACAGCACATCATTGCTGCTTCCGCCTTTCACTGTCTTCTCCTGTTTCCTCCTAAATCCAGTGAAAACTTCACATGCTTCTCTACACATTTGTTGCTATGGTCTTCTGCTTATGCAGAGCACTCCCAGAAAGAGAATGCTAAAAGGTCAAATTCCAGAAGCCTCTCGTTAGGGTCATAGAATAATCCTCTTGAGCTAGCCTAAAGGGCTTTACAAAAGAGCAGGATGCCCCATTTGGAGGCTCACCATCTTTTCCTTCACGCTGGGTTTACCGGGTTCGCCAATCAGCGCTTGCTCCATTAAAATCAATTCTTCCAGCTCTGTAGAATAGCCCAATTCCTCCCTAGGCTGTCCACCAGAACTAAGCCCTGTTTTTCATTAATGGGTTACTTACCCTCATAGGTATAACACCTAACCTTTGAAATTTTAAATGTCCATGTGCCTTTCACATGCCTTTAACCACATCCTACAATATTCTCTTAGGACTAAACCTATTGCTTGACAAGAATGTATGCACAAACACAAAACACAACTGCTAGCAAACACTTGTCTTTATTTACACATTATGCTTTTTCTGATGAGAATATATTACTAAAGCTATATATTCCATGGAATCAAACTTATGTTTTTCATTAATATTGTGAAAGCTAGAAAATAATTAGAAAACTCAAAAGTGCTCTCTTTAAAAAATGGTATTCTTTTTTGTTATTTTTAATATTATATATATATATATATATATATAAAATTTTATAATTATTTTTAATTTTAATAATAGATAAATATTTTTATGATATCATGTTGACATTATGGTCCTCGACTAATAAATTTTTTGGTCCAATTGCCACTTTGTGGGTCTAAACGCATTGGTTCCATCTTTAGCCCTAATGAAAACTATAACTTTTCAATAGCATCTATTTGCTTGGTTTGTGATTAAAAAATTGTAGATGTTCATTTTTGTACGAAATCCCCTCAATTGAGAAATATTTTATAAAATTTTAATCATGGCTGAATTGTTAACCGCAACAAAAATCTATACCTGCCGCACATAATGTGATATGCTTGGACATGGTTCTCTCAAAGCTGTAACAATGGGTTAGTAACAGATTATTATGTTTCAGTCACAGTTAATAGATCATTACTTAAAGTCTTATTTTGTGTCCTGTTGAGTTTAGATTGTATATCTCTGCACCCTGAACTATCTTTATGCCTTTATCCTTGTACCTGCAGCGGTAGCTAATACCCATGTTCAAGTCTCACATGTCATTTTCCTCCTTCACACCCTCTCTAAGAAAGAAGCATCGTGAGTTGGATCAAGAGTTCAAAAATTTGGCACTTTTTTTTTTTTTTTAATAATTTGATTCCATTTAAACCCTTCCCAGCATAGCATTGTCACATTAACCTGGTGTCAGTATGTGTGTGATTCAGTTTTCTGGTATTCTGTTATGTAGGAATATATCTTCCTGTTACTCATGGTCATATCTTTTCTCAGTCTTACTTCTGCTTTTCCTCTTGTCCTTGCATCATCCTCAAGTAACAAAAACACTCCTTAGTAATGCAACTCTGTTTCTGAAACATGACTAAACCTTCTAGGGAGTCTCATTTGGTTCTGCCTCTGTTTGCTTATGGATGTGGTAATTTCTGATTCTGTTCCTTAGTCTTACAACTCATCCTTTTCAACATCCTCATCTTTTAGCAATGCTCATTTTATGGACATTTGGTTCTTAATCACTTGGCATTAGGTAACAGCTTCTTACGAACTTGGTCCCACTTTTCATGACATGGGGAGCGTTGTATGGACATCACTCAGCTATGGAGCCTAGGTGAGGTCACCCTCTCTAACCTTCCAAACAAAAAGAGAGGAAAAAGGAGGTAGAACATATGCTTGCATAGGGTTTCCTACTTGCCATTGCCAGTAATTGAGACTCTGGAGACCATGGAATTTGGATGATTATGTAAAGAGAGTCTCATATGGTGATTCATTCTATGCAAAAGCATTGTGTTTGGTTGTGTCAGCAAAGAAGCCAGCTAAAGGCTTATAATGCAAATGTTTTTCTCTATTTGCATTTTTGGCTCTTAGACATCTTTTTGATGGGGTTTTAGTTGAACTTGCCAAGCTATAGCCAACAAAGGAAATTATCTGTTAAGTACTTTCTATAATCTCATGCTCATACCTGTTCATGCAAATGGTCTTTGGTTAATATATCATTGCCTTTCCTTAAGCTCTATGATGTCCTATTTGCAAATCCCTGAATACGGATTCACATGTAGTGACCCAGAGGAATTATGATTATTATTTTTAGATGAACCAAACCTCAGGATAAAGCAGTTACCCCATGGAAAGGATCCTGTCTATTTGTGTGTGCGTGAGTTGACCCAAAGGAGTTACGATTATTGTTTTTAGATGAACCAAGCCCCAGGATCAAGTAGTTAACCTAGGACGCTGTCTGTTTGAGTGTGTGTGTGATTTTGCCTTCAAGTTGTATTTTGATGTGTTCTCTTGCATGATTTGGATACATTCAGTTGCTTCTAACTTTTGCCATTTTGTGTGTGAGATCAGCAATGCCAATATTTTTCAGATGCTTACAGAACATAACACCATTTCTTTTTCAGGCCACCAATATCATTATTGTATCATCTTATGAGCTTTTACTGTTTGCCAGTTGCTTTCCATTTTCAACATGAACAACCCCTACGGTGAAGATCAAGTAAGCTGTGAATCTTGGTGGCCATTTTGACAACCAAATGTAAGTGGGTTCTAAACATGTATACTTTCTGCAGGATGACACTACTGTTGTAGGCTTTGAAGTTCCAAAATCACCTGATTCAAGCTACAATAATGTGTACCCTGGGCATGAAGATGAGGCAAAGGACCCACCTCCTGTCCCTCCACACCTGCTACACCCCTTGCTCAGCCATCCGTCAAGCAGAGACACTTCTGGGACTCTTCCAGTGCCGCAGAATGTGATTCTCAACCATCTTTACATTGAAAATCGGGAGACCCCACGATCTGTGGTGGCGCTTGGTATCACTCACCGTTTCCGTTCAAAATTTGTTACAGTCGTGCTTTACAAGCCAGTTCAAAGAAGTGCTAGTACCAGCACTTAATGTGCATACATGTAAACCTTCATTAGGATTGCTTGTCTGTCCTTGTTTTGACGGGGAGGAGAGTGATTACAGAACCCAAATAGGAAAATTGAAGAATGTTTATCGCCTTGAGAGGCCTATGAACCTAGATTTTGTTTCATCATTTGACTTTCAATTTCTCTGGACTTGAATTATCAATACCATCTTATGAGGGTAGATCCCCCATTCATTTAGCTTTTTCTGTTCATATTCTCATGGCAAGCATTTTGTATTTTATGATTTATACTCCCATTATAAGTATTCTGCATGCAGAAGATATTCTATTCAACTATACCCTGTATTGGAGTTTATCATGCTGCCAGCAGTCTCCGACTCTCCCTCATTCATTCCCTATTGGCAGAAAAAGAAATGTATTTGGAAAGTCCAATCTTCTTGAGATTGCATCTTTATTCATTGGCATGCTATCCTATACCCACAGGTCATTGTTTCATGGACCTTGCCAGGCTTTCTTCCCTACTGCCGCAATCTGAAATGAACGACCATATTAGTCATTGTCATTGTGTGAAGGAAAAAGAATTTTACATTGTTTTTTTTACATATTGAACTGCAGCATATAAAAGTAGGAGGGTGGATTTTCCCGAGACCATTTCAATCCATAAACCAGCCATTACATGTTTTAGTAACTAGAAAGAGGATTTTAAACTTGTGGACATAGACGAGGACGTAGTCGTGGTAGTGGAAGGAATCTCCAATACCATGGTTTTTATGGTAGTAATTTCTCAAATTCTAATATTAAAAAAAGAAAGTCTCATTACACTATCAAAAGTGGAGAAATACTACGAGGCAAAACAAAATGGGAAAGTATATACAAGATAAATCCCTTAAGAATCATGAGAATAATTGTTATACATATGATATGAAAGGATATTGGACTCATGCTTGTCATACATCTAAACATTTGGATGACCTTTACCAAACATCAATAAAAGTAAAAGGAAAAGAGATAGAGATGAACTTTATCGATGGTGATGGATTTGACCTAACTTACTATGACATTGATTTCTTTGAAGGTCTTAGTGAAAAAATTAACTATTTAATAAATGATGAAAATACCAACATTAACTAATGTTACTTCATATCTTGTTATATCTATTAATATATTATTATTTCTTATATTTACATCTTGTTATTGCATTTATATCATTATTTACATTATGCCTTGTTTTTTTTTTTTTCCTAAATATTAGTTATATCTAAAATCCATGTGTTCATAGGTCTCAAGATAAATGAGGATGATGTATGTCTCATACTCATAATTCTTCAAGATAAAAAATACTTCCTTGAATTGATATTAACAAAAGTTAATGTAAGTACCATACTTGGTACTACAAACTTGGTTGAAAGCTTCAGAAAAGTAAACTTGATGCTACCAAATGAAACTAGATTCCATATAAATGATGTTTTATATTCTAGCAAATTCAGAAAAAATTTGCTCAGTTTTAAAGATATCCACAAAAATGGTTATCATTTTGAAACTATGAATGGAGGGAATATAAATATCTTTACATTATTTCTATTATATCTAGTCAAAATCTTGTAGTGGAAAAATTCTTAGTTTTCTCCTCTGAGTTGTAACATATAACTATGAAGCTTATTAAATCATATGTTGTCATGAACTAGAAGTTCAATGATTCAAAATTTTTTATCTTTGGCATGATAGACTAGGTCACCCAAGGTCTTCAATAATGCATTGAATAATAAAACACTCACATGGACATCCACTAAAGAACCAAAAGATTCTTTTACTCAACAAATACTCATGTGATGCCTACTCACAAAGTAAATTGATAGTCAGACCATCTTTTACTAAAGTCATATTTGAGTCACCAATCTTTTTAGAAGGAATACATGGGGGCACATGTGGGTCTATCCATCCACCATGTGTACCATTTCATTGTTTTATGATCTTAATAGATGTTTTTACTAGGTGATCACATGTTTGTCTCCTTTCTACATGTAATGTTATCTTTGCTAAGCTCCTTACACAAATGATCAGATTATAAGCATAATTTCCAAATTATTTAATCAAGACAATACGTTTTAATAATGTCGACAAATTTACTTCTCAAACATTCATTGACTATTGCATGTAAGTAGGAATAAATATTGAGCATCTTGTTACTCATACTCATACCCAAAATGGTTTAGCATAATTCTTTATCAAACGTCTTCAATTGATAGCTTAAACATTACTAATGAAAACCAAATTACCTACATCTGCCTGGGAATATGCTATTATACATATTGTAACTTTAGTTCGTATTCGACCAACAACTTACTATGAATACTCTCCTTCATAACTTGTACTTGAAAAACAACCAAATATCTCTTACTTATGAATATTTGGTTGTGCAATATATATATATATATCAATTGCACCTACACAACACACTAAAATGAGTCTCCAACGAAGATTTGAGATTTAATAGACGATATTTTTATAATCCATTTTGCAGATTGTTATTATAATGAGTGTTTTCCCGCCATTAGAGGGGAAAAAACTTATTTTAGAAAAACGATGGGAAATTACTTGGAACTCATAAAAAAACAAATTATTTGAAAAGAACAAAGGTAAGCTAGCTTTGAGGATTTCGGCTTTAGAAAGTAAAGAACCCTTTTCTATACTTTATTCTTTCACTTCGTTTCTTATTCTATTCTTCTACTTTGTTTCTTATTTGAATTTAAGGATTTCCCTTTTGCTTTTTATATGGGGTAATTTGGTTAAAAAAAGAGTTATTTTTTATATTTTGAAAAGGCAAAGGTTAGTTTTACAAATACAAGGTTGATTTGCCCTCCCTAACCACATAATCTTTTAAAAAGTAATTATACAATACACATAATAATTAAAAATAAAATATCTCAAATAAAATTTATTTTTAAAATACATTTAAAAACATAAAAAAAAAAAAAAATGTTAAAAACATTTTAAAATACTAAATAAACTTTTGTTTTACAAGAATTGTCAAAAACTATTTTTAAAACTTCTTCTGAAAACACTTTCCAATAAAGCTTATTTTATGTTGGAACTATTTTCAACCAAAAGAAATTGAAAACACTTTTGATTAATAGTTGTTGCCAAAATAGGTTTTGTAGAATTATTAAATAAAACCAATATGTTTATGAAAATATATTTTATTTTATTTTTTTTGGTTTTTCATTTAACTTTTAGGAATTATTTTAAAAAATAATTGAATAAATATGAATAGTTGAAAAATAAAATATTACCAATAATGTTCTCAAGTATAAAGCATATTTGTCAAACAAACTTTTGCTTTAAAAAAAAAAAATGATAGAAGTGTTTTTGAAAAATAAAATATTACCAATAATGTTCTCAAGTATAAAGCATATTTGTCAAACAAACTTTTGCTTTAAAAAAAAAAAATGATAGAAGTGTTTTTGAAAACTGTTTTTATAATCTATTTTTGTAAACGTGTCTAAAGAGATTTCTAGTTCCAGTTATTTTACTTGGCCAAACCTTTCATCTTTTCCTGAGAAGTTGAAAGAGAAAATATTGATAAAAACTGAAGTACTTTAAACAATATTAAATTAATTTTGGTCGACTTCATGTGACATGGATTTTTTTTTTCTTTTTCCTCAATTCGATTCCACCAGACAGTACGACTTTCGTACAATATTGTCTGGCAAATCTTAAAAATCCATGTTTTTTGGATTTTGTGTGAAAATCAGAGCCTTCAGTACGTTTTACTCTTATCCTTAGCCTACTAAGCAATCTGATCAAAAGTACAATGTCTTTAAATGGAGTTCCCATAAAAAAGGGAGCCCTTATGAGATGAGACGATATAATATTATTAAAATCGAACCAAAGGACAACCCATCATGCCTAGACTCTCTTTAAAAAAATAATAGTACACTCAAGAAACTTTCAAAGCTTGTGAAAGAGTAAGACAATTGAATAAGGACCAACAATTCAGATGAGGATAAATGCAAAAAATGAAACAAGAAAATTTTACTTAATATATAGGATTATAAAACTGATCAGGGTGGTTCTTGACCTTTGTGGTAAATAACTAGCTGCTGGGTCCTCCAAAGTCCAACCAAGGCTATGTGATCCTTTGGGATATACGATGAGACTTCCCCCGTTGATATGTAGATGCGGCAAAACGGATTCTGTATTTGTTTATTTGAGTTCCTGCAAGTGCTGCAACCATCGGGAATCTCCATTGGCTCTTTTGAGGCTTTTACAATGTCAACGGTTGCCTCGTATAAGTATCCCTCCACCATGCTGTCCCTCCCTCAGCACGCCTTTTCGAAACTTAAATGAGACACTGGTGGGTTTGAACCCTTAAAGAGGAGAGTGAATGGGCTAGCCCTTGTGTATTTAGGTTATGTTTGGGAGGGCCTTTTATAATGCTTAGGAGGAGTCACTATAGTGTAGAGTTGACACTTTAACTTTTACTCAATGATAACTATCCTATAGATGGTAGGACAATCCCTGCAGTTTAGGGTGGTTAGTTGGTATAGTCAGATGGCATGTCATGATGTATTTGTCCGTTGTTTCAACCTATCAGAGGTATGGGACAATGTGTGATAATCTTCTAATATGTATGTAAGAATTGGGAAAGGCCCCATCGACCATACCTATGTCAGGAAAAAATGATTACATGTAGTAATGGAGAATCTAAAGCTATCTGGAAAACGTGGCCAGCTTGGGGAGTTTAGTGCTGCTGTCTGCAAGCCTGTATGGCCTGGATGGGAAGCTCCGGGTACCATGGTGATCATCCGAACAGTGCTGAAAGGAGCGCCACATGGACCAACACGTGGATTGACATGTGGGGGAAGGTCCCCATAGGCACTGCTCCCCAAGAAAGTTGGAACTGCCCTAATTAGTCATAATAGAACGTGAGAAGCAATGGGAGCAGTTCCTGACGTGCAGCAATCTCCCTAACAATTCTACAGAGACAGTTGCGAGCAAGGTAAATAAAAGGCATTCAAACTGGAAAAGAGGTAGGTCTTGATGGGGAGTTTTTCATCTAAGAATTATTTGCCAACAAGTAACTAACTTAGGCATCGGAGGAGATTGCCCAGAAACATATCCGGGTAAGCTTTCTTTTGCAGGAAGGAAGGAATGTTGCCGATCAGGAATAGCAACCGGGGGCAACACCGGGTGAACTTTGGATTGCATGTAAAAGTGCGAGACAAATGGAGGACAAAAGTTTTGGAATTTCAGCTCCAACTGTTATGTTCTCCCATATTAAATAATAATGGTTCCAATTTGGATTTTATTTTGTTAATAGCAATAACCACCTAACAAAATTTCTATTATGGAAGTACCTATATAGAAGGTAACATTAATATAACCAATGAAATATTTATTTTATAAATAAATAAGGATCTAGAAGGCAAAAAGGTTTTTTTTTTCAAGGAAAAGACAATTTAGTGATTGATTGATATTAGCAGAAAAATAAGTATAAACGAAAAAAAGGAAAAGCATTTGAAAATTTTCTATTTTCTAATGAAGTAATGAGGAAAATTTATTTAAATTTTAAATCTTCATATATACTTGTTTATTGGACTCAGACTTAAGAGGAATGCATTATGGTCATCTTACATTGATTTATTGAGGTAATTTTGGACTACAAAATATACTTGGAAAAAAAATATTTATATGGTGATATGAGAATTATTTTGTGGTATTGAAAGTAGAGAAAAAGAAATATGTCACTAAAAACATGTTTATTAACTTGAAAAATTATATATTTTCTAAACAATAACTTTAAGAAAATATATCTAGTATTAAGAAAGATAAATGCATTTCAACTATGGAATGAAACCAAGATTCTCTTTTTAAGGTGATGTTGTTCCTATAAGAAAAATATTTATTGTGACTTAAATGCCAAATTTGGGGGTTGCATTTGGAAATATAATAACAGATATACGTATTTGTAATGTCAATGTATTTATAGAAATTGGAGAATACTTGATACTTTATAATCATTTTTATATGTGATGTCCTACTAATTTGTTCTGGAATATGCGGAAAGTTATAGTGCTATAGTGATGGGAAGAAAGAAAGTGGGAGAAGATGTGATTACCTATGACAAATCAACAAGTGTATAAGACGAGGCAAAGAACCATTCTATTAAGGAGTGGTTTTCTCGGGACTAGCAAATAAGATAATCCATAGTCATCGAGAAGGATGGGTTAAGCCCACAAGGGAGTCACCTCCGAAGGTAACCTAACATTTATGATTAGAGATCCTATGAAGATGGTTTAATGGATAGAAACAATCCACACTATGTGACTCATAAGTAACACTAAATTTGAGGAGAGAGTTTTTTCTTTATTCCTATGATGATAGTGCAACCAACTTGACATTAGAAAATGTTTTATCCTAAATGAACCTGAGGTAGAAAGTATTGTGAGGTACAAGTCATATGTACCTTTGGCGGACTCACCAAAGTGAGAGTTGTTGTGAGGTTGCAACTATGTGTAACTATAAAATTGTGTTATTCCCTATTAATTCTCATAAGAATCAAGATACCGGTGCATGACCATTAATAGCATTATCTCACTTAGAACCAAGTTCATATCAATATTATTGTATGATATAAAATTGCCCAAATTTTTTCT
Organism: Vitis rotundifolia; assembly: GCA_030254885.1. Taxonomy (NCBI): domain Eukaryota; kingdom Viridiplantae; phylum Streptophyta; class Magnoliopsida; order Vitales; family Vitaceae; genus Vitis; species Vitis rotundifolia. The sequence goes on from CM058156.1 coordinate 12,542,844, forward strand.
TTTATTAGTTATTTTCTTTATTGTTATTTGTAAAGTTCAAGTCAATTATTTTCAAGGTTACAAAATCCTAACTTAAAACATGTAATTCAATAACCATAAATATTTCTAACTGTTGAGGATTTATGAGTCTTAATACTTTTATCCATTATATACCTAATAGTCATCACTTAGTAAAAACAACTTTCCTTTTACCTTTGAAATTATTCTAAAATATTTAAAGATCGTTTTTCTTTTCCCTTATCTCATAGTCTTTGTGAGTCCTTTTATCCTTAATCTTCATAGTTTTTGGGCAACTCGATCATGGATAAGTTCTTCATATTCATAATCTTCCTATGGATGTGCTCGTAGAGGAGATATTGTTGTGAATTAATTGGGGTTTTTCTTTTCCCTTATCTCATAGTTTTTGTGAGTCCTTTTATACATAATCTTCATAGTTTTTGGGCAACTCGATCATGGATGAGTTCTTCATTTTCATAATCTTCCTATGGATGTGCTCGTAGAGGAGATATTGTTGTGAATTAATTGGGGTTATATTTTGGAATTGCTATTGACCGTCAACACCCGTATATAGGAAGGCAATAGTGGTTTTACCTGTATATAGGAAGGCAATAGTGGTTTTAGGAGACGTGTTCTCATGTGCCTCACCAAATTGGGTCAACTTTTCTTGTCTCCATTAATTTTTATTTTCCATGATTTTGATTTATTATTTGTTATATGTGCTAAAATTTATATGTTTTTTATAAAGTAGGAAAATTTTCTAACACAAGTACCAGCACCAAAATGTGCATGCAATATAAACCTTCATTAGGGTTTGCTTGTCTGTCTGTTGTTTCGACAGGGAGAGTGATCGCATAACCCAAGTAGGAAAATTGAAGAATGTTCATTGCCTTAAGCTGCCTATGGACTTAGATTTTGTTTCATCATTTGACTTTAAGTTTCTCTAGACATAAGTTACCAATACCATCTCATGATTGTAGATCCCCCATCTATTTAATTAGCTTTAATTATTCATATTTTCCTTAAAAATATTCTGCATGAAGATAATATTCTATTCAAGCATACCCTATTTGCTTATATCAGAGTTTATCCTTCCAACCCATAGGCAGAAGAGGAATTAATGCGTTTGCAAAGTCTAATCCTCACGAGGACTCTCTATATTCATTGGTGTGTGATCATATATCTGTTGGAATTTTTATGTATGGACTTACATAATCAATTTTGATAATGCCATAAATCAATGTTATTTATTTTTTGCATTGTGGTCCATAATGGGGCTGGACACATTATTGCTTGATCTTTATGGGCTCACCCTAATTCACTTGACTGGCCCATTAAGTCTAGTGGTCCAAACTGTGTGATATATACACATATATATATAAGGAAAAAGACAGGGGTGGCTATCCTATTCTTGTTCTATTTTCTTTGGGGATTGAGAAGAGAACGTCCTGAACGAACTCTTCAGAGCACACAGATTGTTTTGGGTGTAGAAAGGGAAGAGCCAATTGAACTTGGGGTTTCTCTCCTTCACGAATTAAGCGCATCCTTGAACACTAGACGAGCACAGGAATGGCTTTCCATGGAATCAATCAAGGTCAGTTTTTATTAATCCCTAATTTCTTTTAGTGTATGCTTTAATGTCTTTCATGAGATCCTATTTGGCATCTAAATTTTTCAACAATTGGTATCAGAGCAACCATGAATGACATTTAAGCTACAAATTTTGGATTATTTAGGGTTTCCAATTTTTTTTCTTTTGGAAGCCAATTTTGGGGCTTTTTTTGTTTGGTGTTAATTCTCTATTGTGAAACCCAATTGATGTTGGAAATTTGTAGAAAACGATGTTTGGAGAAAAACCCATCTTTTTTTTTTGAGTTTTTGGAATCCGTTTGATGGGATTTTGAAATTTAGGGTTCGTTATGGCTCTTCATTCTATGCGTTTTTTGTGCAATTTTTGCAATGGATTGATAGATTAACATTTGTGGATGGAAAATTGATTGTTTTTCATGAGAAAATACACTTTTTTGGCCGAAAGAATTTTTTTTTTTTTGTGTGCAAGAAGAACCAGACCTGTTCAGCCGAACCAGGCCTGGAGATCTCGTGGAGAAGATGATGACGTCATCATGACGTCATCATTTAAAAAAAAAAAAAAAATTAAAATTAAAAAAAAAAAAAAAAAAAAAAAAAAATTTTTTTTTTTTTTTTGTTTGTTTGTCTTGGAAATTTTGGAATGATAATGCATATGTTGAAATTATTATGCATTTGTTAAGTTTGTCTCTCTTGGGACTATTATTATAATTATTATTATTGTTCGTTTGGGTATAATTTTTGTTTTATACCAATAATATTGTCCTAAGCCATTTTGTTAAATATTTCAATTTATTGTGATATTAAAGAACACTTGTGTGATTGCCTATCGCAATTCCAAGTATGTCAAGTTGTAGAAATTGAGATATTTTGAATTTTTTATGACAATAGTGAACATATATGTGGTTGCCTATCGTAATCCTATATGTGTCAAATTGTCTTTGTTGAGATATTTTATCTCCCACTGTTGATTCTTTTATTATTGAGATTACTAAGATCCATACGGGTATTGTAATTGTCCTATCGATGATTATAATATTTGGTAGGATGCTTAGATTGGTGAAGGAAATTAATTATATATTATGAACCGTACTAATTTTCTTTGCCCTTTCGGTAATAAAATTAGTACATCTTGGTTGTGATATTTAATTAATTGTCCTTACCGCTGTGGAATTTTTTAAAATTCCAAGCTATTGGTAAATTGAGTAATTCTGGAAACTAGCAAATAGCATGATTTTGTAATAACATGCATATTGTTTAATTTTGCTATTTTTCAGCTACTAGCAATCCTGGTATTACTCTGCAACTGTCTGCCATCAAGCCTCTTACAGGAAACAATTTTGAGGAATGGTTTGAGTCTTTCAACGTGCATATGACTCTACACAATCTGGACTTGGCATTGAGAGTTAATGAGCCAAGTAAACCCACTGATATGAGCTCTACAGATGAAAGATCCTTTTATGAGAAATGGGAGCACTCCAATAGGAGTTGTTTGATGGTGATGAAATACACTATGGATAAGTCCATTAAAGAATGTGTGCCAAAGACCGAAAGTGCGAAAGAATTTTTGGAATATGTGAAGGCCAATTATACCAAGACTGATAAGTCAGAAATGGCAACTTATTTGAAGCTTCTCACAACCACTATGTATGATGGAGTAGGTGGGGTCAGAGATCACATTATCAAACTGAAGCACTACTTCAACAAGGCAAATGAGATGAAAGTGGAGTTGAGTGAGAAATTCCTGAAATGGTTGGTACTTGAGTTTCTTCCTGCTTCCTTTGATGCAGTGAAATTGACCTTTAATGCCTTAAAGGAAGAATGGACTTTGGAGGAGTTGATGTCCATTGTGGTGCAACATGAAGTCTCAATGAAGAAAAATGAGACTCACTCAATTGCTCTTGTTACTGACCAAGGGAGCAATATAAAGAAAAAACCTCCACATAAGAATTTTGGAGGCTCTAAGCAATTCAAAAGGAGAGGGAATTCGAGTCAAGGAGGCTCTAGTGCATCTGCTTCATCTAATGCTACAAAGAATGAGAAATTCAAGGGGAAGTGCAACTTTTGCCATAAAATTGGTCACAAGCAGGTTGATTGCTTCAAGTTTAAAAGTTGGCTAGAGAAGAAGAAGAAAGGTAAAATTGTGGTTGATTTGAATGCAAACATGATTGAGACTAATATTGTTGATGTTCATGCCAATTCTTGGTGGTTAGATACTGGGGCCACTATTCATGTTACTAATTCTTTGCAGGAGATGACAAAGAAAAGGAGGCCATCAAAGCATGAAGAATTTGTTTATATGGGTGATGGAAGCAAAGTCAAAATAGACTTTTTTGGCATGATAAAGCTAAGATTGGCCACTGAAAGCCTTTTATTGTTACACGATGTTGCTTACATACCCTCACTTAGGAGGAATTTGGTTTCTGTATCTACTTTGGATAGACAAGGTTATTCTTTCCACTTTGGAGGTGGAAAAGTGGATATTTTTAGCAACTCAGTTTTAATTGGCAATGGTGTTTTGTTTGGCAATCTTTATAATCTCAGTTTGCATCATGGTTCTTTTTGTGATTCACCTTCTGTTAATTCTGTTGTTGGTTGCAAGCGTGCTAGAATGAATTTGAGTTCTTCCATGTTGTGGCACAAACGCCTAGGTCATATTTCTAGGCAAAGATTAGAGAGATTGGTTAGAGATGGTGTGCTTTCTAATCTTGATTTCTCAGATTTCGAGACTTGTGTTGTTTGCTTAAAGGGGAAGATGACAGCTAAGACCAGAAAGGAGAAGATTGATAGATGTGGAAGCACTTTAGACTTGATCCACACAGATATATGTGGTCCTTTGACACCAACTGCTTTAGGGGGTTATAAATATTTCATCACTTTTATTGATAATTTCTCTAGATATGGTTATGTTGAACTGATCCATGAGAAATCTGACTCTCTAAATGTGTTTAAGGCCTTTAAGGCTAAGGTGGAGTTACAGTTGGGAAAGCCCATTAAAGCTGTGAAGTCTGATAGAGGTGGTGAGTATTATGGGAGATATGATGAGACTGGACGGAATCCGGGACCATTTGCTAAGTTTTTGTTGGAATGCGGCATCGATGCTAGATATACAATGCCAGGCACTCCTCAACAGAATGGGGTTGCAGAAAGGAGGAATCGCACATTGTTAGATATGGTGAGGTGCATGTTGTCTAATTCCTCATTGCCAGAATTTTTGTGGGGTGAAGCCTTAAAGACTGCGACATATATTTTGAATCAAGTGCCCAGTAAGTCTGTGCCTAAGACACCTTATGAACTATGGTCAGGGAAGAAACCGAGTCTTCATCATTTCCATGTTTGGGGATGTAAGGCTGAGGTTAGGCCATATAACCCACAGTCAAAGAAACTTGATCCTAAAACCATCAGTGGTTTCTTTGTTGGTTATTGCATTGGATCAAGGGGTTCCAGATTTTATTGTCCATCTCATACCACCAGGATCATTGAGTCAGACAGGGCTGTATACTTTGAGGATGAAGTTAATGTTGATTCCAATTTTGTGCCTCGTGAGATACCTTTTGGAGAAGAGCATGTTGTGATTCCTTTTCCTACATCTTATGTTCCAAATGTGGATATTCCTATTGTCCAACAGCCAGACACTAATCAAGGAGAACATGGTGATCAAGTGGAACCTGACTTTCCTGTTGATGATACTGTTGTTGATGAGATTGCTTTGAGAAGATCACAGAGGGTTCGTAAGCCAGCTATTTCTGATGACTACATGATTTATTTGCAGGAGCATGAGTATGATGGTTATAATGCTTCTGATCCAGTCACTTATCAAGAAGCAATTCATTGTCCTCAATTCACTTCTTGGAAAGAAGCCATGGATGATGAAATGAACTCTATGTATATGAATGGTGTTTGGGATTTGGTTGAATTGCCACAAGGTTGTAAACCAGTTGGGTGCAAGTGGGTCTTTAAGACCAAACGTGATTCTAGTGGGCGAATAGAGAGATATAAGGCCAGACTTGTGGTTAAAGGTTATAGTCAAAGAGAAGGGATTGATTTTAAAGAAACCTTTTCGCCTGTGTCGACCAAGGACTCTTTTAGAGTGATTATGGCCATAGTAGCTCATTTTGATTTGGAGCTACATCAGATGGATGTCAAGACTGCTTTCTTGAACGGTGATCTAGATGAGGATGTGTATATGGAACAGCCTACTGGTTTTACAGAAGTTGGAAAGGAAGACTTAGTTTGCAAGCTCAATAAGTCAATTTATGGTCTTAAACAAGCTTCGAGGCAGTGGTATCTGAAGTTTGATAGGATTATCACCCAAAATGGTTTTAAAGAGAATACAGTTGACAGATGCATATATTTGAGGGTTAGTGGGAGTAGTTACATATTTCTTATTTTATATGTTGATGATATACTACTCGCATCAAATGACTCTGACTTGTTGATTGAGACAAAGCACATGTTGTCAACTCATTTTGACATGAAGGATCTTGGTGAGGCTTCTTATGTTTTGGGCATAAAGATTCTTCGTGATAGAGCTAATGGGGTGCTTAAATTATCTCAAAGAACCTATATTGAGAAAATATTGAAGAGGTTCAATATGCACAACTGTAGTTCTACTAAAGCGCCAATTGTGAAGGGTGATAAGTTTTCAAAGGCACAGTGTCCTCAAAATGATGATGAGAGAGAGGAAATGAGAACCATTCCTTATTCATCTGTGGTTGGCAGCCTTATGTATGCTCAAGTATGTACACGCCCTGATATTGCTTTTGTTGTGGGCGTGTTGGGAAGGTACTTGAGCAATCCTGGGAGTCAACATTGGAAAGCTGCTAAGAAGGTCCTTAGGTATTTGCAAGGAACTAAGGACTTTATGTTGACATATCGGCGCACCAACATACTTGATGTAGTTGGATTTTGTGATGCTGATTTTGCTGGCTGCATAGATGATAAGAAATCTACTACGGGCTATATTTTTATGATGGCAGGAGGAGCTGTATCTTGGAAAAGTGTCAAGCAAACACTTACAGCATCCTCAACTATGGAGGCAGAGTATGTGGCATGTTATGAGGCTTGTTGTCATGCTATATGGATGCGGAATTTTATTTCAGCTTTGGGAGTTGTTGACTCCATTTCTAGACCGCTGAAATTATTTTGTGACAATTCCGCAGCTGTTGCTTTCTCTAAGAACACTAGGAGTATTTCTCGCTCCAAACATATTGATGTAAAGTTCTATTTTGTTAAGGAGAAAGTGGCAGAGTCTCTTATTGATATTGAGCACATGTCCACAAAAAGTATGTTGGCAGATCCACTAACAAAAGGCTTACCCATAGTTGTGTTTCAGGAACATGTATCTCAAATGGGGTTGTTGGAAGCCTAGGTTGCATTAAGTTAGTGGGAGCCACTTTTGGTATTGTAATATTATGGTATTATTGGAAGGATTGCTACTATTGTATATTTCCTTGTGAATCAAGCAATGAAGCATGTATGATTGCTTTTGATTATTTATTTTGATGAGATTCTATGAGACATTGATTTATAATTATGCATATGTTGTAATATTTGATTATGTAGTCCAAGTGGGAGATTGTTGGAATTTTTATGTATGGACTTACATAATCAATTTTGATAATGCCATAAATCAATGTTATTTATTTTTTGCATTGTGGTCCATAATGGGGCTGGACACATTATTGCTTGATTTTTATGGGCTCACCCTAATTCACTTGACTGGCCCATTAAGTCTAGTGGTCCAAACTGTGTGATATATACACATATATATATAAGGAAAAAGACAGGGGTGGCTATCCTATTCTTGTTCTATTTTCTTTGGGGATTGAGAAGAGAACGTCCTGAACGAACTCTTCAGAGCACACAGATTGTTTTGGGTGTAGAAAGGGAAGAGCCAATTGAACTTGGGGTTTCTCTCCTTCACGAATTAAGCGCATCCTTGAACACTAGACGAGCACAGGAATGGCTTTCCATGGAATCAATCAAGGTCAGTTTTTATTAATCCCTAATTTCTTTTAGTGTATGCTTTAATGTCTTTCATGAGATCCTATTTGGCATCTAAATTTTTCAACAATATCCACAGCTCATTTTTTCATTATCCTCTTTGCTACGCTGTCATCAATACTGCAATCTGAAATGAAAGATCATATTAGTCATTGTCATTGTGTGAAAAGATAGAAATGTACAGTGCTGGTCTGATGAGTTTATAATAATGGTCAGGGGGATGCAGTTTATGCGTTGTTTATAATAAGGTGTTGTTTAGTAGGTTTGGTAGGTTGACTTGCTTCATATAAACCTTCCCTGCGTATGCTTTGTTGTTTATTAGCTGAGATTGAAGGCCACCAGCAGGTGATTTCGTCATCAATTCCAATAACTAACAGGCCGCATGGTGTCATTTCTCAGGCTTGTATTAATCATATCACTATTGAAAGTAACTGAGTAGCATGAGATGAATGTGTGGCTAGCCTAGATGCAGAGTACTTTCTAATTAGAAGGATGTTCTTCTAGTGGGTTGTGGACAGACTCTCATCTCTCCACTAAACTTTGGACTGCAAAAAGAAAACCAGTTGTTTTTGGATTTGATATCTCTTTTCACTATTTGAACTACAGTCCGTAAAAGTTGAAGGCAGTGAATGTTTGGGTTCTTTCAAGAGCATTTGAGTCTTAAGATATTTTTGTTTCTACGAAGGACACAACTTCAATCTTTTCTTAGAAGATCAAAAGAAAATTCAAATAAAAACAAAATAAAGAATAAATTTCTTTAGATGTTCTAACTCTGTGGATTATTTGATCAGTTGGGCCGACTTAATGTGATATGAACTTTTTTTTTTTTCCCAAACTCAATTCCACCAAATTGTACGACTTTTGTACCTTGTCTGGCAAATTTTTAAATCATGTTCAATCATTCATGTTTTTGTTTAATTTTTGGGACCTTTTTCTTTATAAAAAAAAATCAGATGCACGAGTACTTATCTCTAATGAGTACTTATCCCTAAAAAAAATGGCAGATATAATCCCTCAACATTCTCCTCTTATCCTTGTCCTACTAAGCAATCTGATCAAGTACAAGGTCTTATAATGGAGTTCTTATAAAAATAAAATAAAATAAAGGAGCCCTTATGAGATGAGATCATATAAAAATAGTATCCCCCTAATATTGAGCTCTTAAACAATGTAAACAGGCCTTCAACTACAGTTTCCTCCCTTTGGTTTCCACCAAAATCCAACTAAAGGACAAGTCATCATGTACGTCCACGATGTCTTGAAAAATAATTCGCTCAGGAAACTTTCAAAGCTCGTGAAAGGGTAAGGAAGGCATATGATATGATTTGTGTCTCCATCAAACCTGCAAGCAAACCACGTTACGAAATTTGGTTTGTGTAGTAGGAAATTAAGATGTATTGTTTGACCTTGAGAAGTGGTAGGAGAATGTGGGGCCAGAGTTTTAGTGTGGACGGATATGATGAAACAGTTTGTTTGAGAAGTTGAAAAGTTTTTAGGTTTGAATGGGAGAGAGAAACTGGGTTATCTAACTCAGTGGCCCTTGATTGACTTGCAAGTTGCAAGACATCGAATTTTGCCATGAAAAAATTAAGGGTCCATAAGAATGGTTTGGGGTATTGGCATTTGGATATATGCAACTTATTTTGATTTCGTCATTGTTAGGAAGTGCGTGTGTTTTTTCTGACTTGATGCCATTGAGGATGATTTGTTACTGCATTGGAACTATGAAAAGGGGGAAAAAGCGTGGAGAAACACAAAGATCTATATGATTTGGCTGCAAGTTAAATTCAGTATTTTTACCTATAGGGTAGGAAAAATGAGTTGAAGTTGGATTGTGGCTGGTCTAATCAATGTGATGAATGTTAGTTCTAATGGATTTAAATGCAGCTTAGTTGGGTTGCTAGAAGTTGGAAATTGCCCGCACCAATTAAAAAAATTACATAAATTTCCGATTTTGGTTCTTATTGGGTATTCCCATTCTATGCCACTGGTTGTCCCCAGGGCTATTCCACTTCAAGCTCAAGTGGGACAACATCCATGAGATATGTATTTCTCTCAATGTTAAATTGTTCACTGCTGCCTTTGCAAAATCATAGCGAACCTATTAAAATTCCAGTCGACAGCAATGAAAACTGATGTATTTTTTCGCTACTGTGTGCTAAGACTCCTTGATGGATCCCCATAATCCCAGCTCAAAGCTAGAATATTATGTTCCCAGAAGTGAAATGGACCACAGAAGGAATTAATTTTATAGCCCTCGGGACAAACTTCAAAGGATGTATACAAGCAAGTCAGCCAAAAAGTACCCCTGGTTGAATGCAGCAACACTATGGATTTGCATATGTACAGCAGATGACCGCATTCCAATAGGTCTAACCACGTTGTTACCCTCAAGCTAAATTGCATTATTTTTCTAAAAAGTTGTTTAGTTGAAAAGAAAATTAAGAACCCCACAATAATCAGATGCTGATATTGGCAGAAAAGAAATGGCAAAGTTTTACTAAATAATACATATATAATATTACAAAACTGAGGGTGTTTCCTGCCTTTTGTACTAATTCATTAGCTGCTGGGCCCTCCTAGTAAGGCTATGTGATCCTTTGGGATATACGATGAGACTTTCCCTGTTGATATGAAGACGCGGCAAACGGGATTCTGTATTTGTTTATTTGAGTTCCTCCAAGTGCTGCAACCATTGGGAATCTCCATTGGCTCTTTTGGGGCTTTTACAATGTCAACGGTTGCCTCGTATAAGTATCCCTCCACCATGTTCTACCTCCCTCAGCATCACTTCTCTAGCTTCCTTCATACCAAGACAGGAAGGAACACCACTTTCCAGAGAAAGAATGAGTAACATTGAAGGGTCCCCAGGAAGCTCCATGCATGGAGTCACAGGCCGAGAACAAACCTTTGCCTTTTCAGTGGCTTCCCCAATCGTCCCAACTGACACCTCTGCTAACTTTGCTTTACCGGTCGATTCTGAGCATAAGGCCAAGGTTTTCAAGATCCTTTCCCTTGCCAATCCTCATATGAGAACCTTTCACCTCTCTTGGATCTCCTTCTTCACTTGTTTTGTTTCCACTTTTGCCGCCGCTCCTCTTGTCCCCATCATACGCGACAACCTCAACCTTAAGAAAGGAGACATTGGAAACGCTGGAGTGGCTTCTGTTTCAGGAAGCATTTTCTCCAGGCTAGTAATGGGTGCAGTTTGTGACCTGTTGGGACCACGGTATGGGTGTGCTTTCCTTATCATGCTATGCGCCCCAACTGTCTTCTGCATGTGCTTTGTGTCATCAGCAGGAGGCTACATAGCTGTTCGGTTCATGATCGGATTCTCCCTGGCCACCTTTGTGTCTTGCCAGTACTGGATGAGCACAATGTTTAATGGTAAGATCATTGGTCTTGTCAATGGAACCGCCGCTGGGTGGGGAAACATGGGCGGTGGAGCAACTCAGCTCATAATGCCAATGCTGTATGAGGTAATCCGCAGAATTGGTTCCACTCCATTTACTGCCTGGAGGATTGCGTTCTTCATTCCAGGGTGGCTTCATGTGATCATGGGGATCTTAGTCTTAACTCTTGGCCAAGACCTACCCGATGGGAACCGCAGTACCCTGCAGAAAAAGGGAGATGTCTCCAAAGATAAGTTCTCTAAGGTCAGTTTTTTAACCCTCTCATGAGATCATGAACTTTTTGTTGGTGATGATCTGATAAGTTTCGAGCTAATAAGTTGTCTTTGTTCAGGTTTTCTGGTATGCCATCACGAACTATAGAACATGGATCTTTGTCCTGCTCTATGGATACTCCATGGGTGTAGAGTTGTCCACTGACAACGTAATTGCAGAATATTTCTATGATAGGTACGTTTCCTCACACGTTTCTCCCGAGTTCATGGGTTTGGGTATGGACCTCAACCACTCCTGATGTTAAAACATGCTGGTTGATATGAAAGCAAAGGCCAGAAAGAGGGGAGAAAAGCTAAATTAAAAAGTAAAAGAATTGAACTAACTATGTGACGTTCTATATGTAACAGGTTCAATCTCAAGCTACACACTGCCGGAATCATTGCCGCCACCTTTGGCATGGCCAACATCGTGGCCCGCCCCTTTGGTGGATACAGTTCAGACTTAGCAGCCCGAAGATTCGGCATGAGGGGCAGGCTATGGACCCTTTGGATCCTCCAAACTCTTGGAGGGGTATTCTGTATCTGGCTAGGCCGTGCCAATTCACTTCCCATTGCAGTCTTGGCCATGATCCTCTTCTCCGTTGGAGCTCAAGCCGCATGTGGAGCAACTTTTGGCATCGTTCCTTTCATTTCTCGACGATCTTTGGGCATAATATCTGGCCTAACCGGTGCAGGTGGGAACTTTGGCTCCGGACTGACCCAGTTGGTGTTCTTCACCTCCTCAAGTTTCTCCACAGCAACAGGCCTCTCCTTAATGGGGGCCATGATTGTCGCTTGCACTCTTCCCGTGACATTGGTGCACTTCCCACAGTGGGGAAGCATGTTCCTCCCACCTTCAAAGGACGTGGTAAAAGGTACTGAAGAACACTATTACGAGTCCGAGTGGAATGAGGAGGAGAAGAAGAAGGGTATGCACCAGGGAAGTCTCAAGTTCGCGGAGAATAGCCGGTCAGAGCGTGGCAAACGCGTTGCCTCAGCACCAACCCCTCCCAACTCTACACCATCCCATGTTTAGCTCACAGGTCTAGATCAACGTGCATGCAAGTGAAACCCAATAAAGACCAGAGGCTGTGCACTTGTGATACATCTTTCCCCTTTAGAATCTTCTGTATTTTACTTTCACCTTTTTCAATTTAACTGGTGTTCTTTTGTATGAATCATAATCTTGCTGATATATCCATAAAGAGGATTCTGTGTTCTTTGGTCGTGAAGACTAGATTCAGATTTCAGATGGGGATGAATGCGTAAATGGTATGCATATTCCGAGGGATTCTACCATATATATTGAAGTATTATAATTCATCTGGCCGGATCCAAGTACATCTGGGCTTGCAACTTGCCAGGATACAAGGCATTCTATGATTGGGTGGAATTGAAAATATCTTATTTCATATTATGAAGATTCTCAATTATTTCCTGGGTATCAGGAGAAGTTGATCTATTTTTGGTTGTGAACAAATTAAGTATAATAAGATATATATATATATATATAAATATAGTAACAAACAAACAACAAGGATATAAATATATGTAGCTTAGTTGGAGCATATAATCACTAGAAGTGATGTATTTAAGGCCACCCAAGTTGTGGTGGCAATCATCAAACCTCACTTTTGAACAGATAATAAACAAGAGGCCTTTGAAGCATCATATCTCTACATTGTGAATACTACTTAAAACCGAATCATGGGCAGAGGCAATCCAACTTTTTCTGATATATATGATGGAGAAGTATTGATTGCTTTCCTGGATGTTGGGGAAATGTGGCCTAGCTCGGTATAAGACACAGGCAAGTAACTCTGACCTCTTCTGGAGACGTGCGCTACAGCACATAGGATTTCCAATGGAATGATGAACATTTGACTGGGTAGATCTGCCATTTTCTGCAAATTACCAAACTGGCACTACAGAATGGAAGCCAAATTTCTGATGTTGAAGCCGAAGTCGCATAAACAGAACCCAGATCTTGACTCAAACTTTGGTAATATTCAATTTCAATCAAATGAGGGAGAGTATGCATATGGTGCTGATGCCACTGGGGTTTTCTTGATCGTTCATCCTACTTGATGGGGAATGGGTGGAGAGGGAAAGCGGGGTGCAAACACAAGCTTGGTCGAATAGATCAGAATGAAAACCAAGAACAGGGAGAAACACTTCTCTCTTAAGTAACTCATGAGTTGATTCAAGCTGGTTCATCAGTGTAAATCATAAAGCAGTTGATGAGTTTAAGAACCCTGGGGTGTCCTCAATTAGGCCAGTGACCTTGTGACTATCAAATAGACATATGGAATGTGCTAATAGAAAACGCCTGAAAAAAGAAAATCGGAAAAAGCATGTAGCTCAAAGAACTGAAAACCAACGAAGCATGAGCAGTTCCAAAGCTGAGACCGCTTTACAAAATTCCAAGCCAACTGAGTGGAATTCCATAAAAATAAAATAATTCATTAATTAAAATCAAGATGCTGCAGCAATGACTCCAGAAAAGCACAAGCAGAATGTTATCCCATAGAGCTGCATTTATGTGTTCTATTGGGTGTTTGAAAGGAGTAGATACTGAAAATGGGAATGACAGAATCCACATCCACTTTGTGCTCTCAACACATCAGTCCAGATTTCTGCTGACTACAACTCTGCAGCCAGAGTGGCTTTGGCAACATGGAATTGGGTTATCATTTGGTAGCTGATACAGAAAGAATTAGACTAACTATTGGCCAAATAGCTTACTGACCCTGCAGAATTTTTTGTTCTTCAAATTTTCTAGAATATGTATACTGTACCCAGTGTTTTTGAAAAATCAGGTGTTTGATAAAAATTAAAATATATTTTAAAATTTTTTTTGAATAATTTATAATTTTTTTTGAAGAAATACTTGATATACGATTCTTTCAAATACATTTTAAAGGAAACACTACCAAATGCACTCAAAAATATCAGGTTAGTCTCCAGCTCCACCAACTCACAGAATTCCACACCCCATGTTTAGTGCCAAGGCAAGATCAACATCATGGTGTGCAAGTGGAACCCTGTAGTAAGAAAAGGCCTTGTACTCATCTGCACTTTCATAATTTTTTTTTCCTCTGTTTTTCTCTGCTTTCCATCATTCTTTCTTGAAATATCAGTTGTACAAGGTGGAAATTAATCATAAATCTCCGAAACTTTTGATAAAAATAGGCTTCCTTTCCAGTATTTGATTACTAGTGGCGCCTCATGGATATATGAATCCACAAGTGGCCTTCCACCCAACTAGGAGTTATCCATAAAGGTCATTCTATAAATATAACAGAAATTTGGAATTTCCCGCCTTAGCAGGAAAAGTTGACTTGGCTTTGATTGTGTGAAACGAAGCAAGAAAATACTAGATAAATTACTTGACCTGTGCATAGTATCAGAACATTTCAAATAAGTGACTTCTGAATTTGAGGAACATCCCACCTAAAGAAAACTAGAATCATACCTATATGCAAAATTACACTTCATTTTTACTCTTATCAACCCTGAGATGCAAACCTATATGATAGGGCTATGAAGAACTACAATTGTTTGCAGGGGATCCATTGCAGAATCATTTATTGCAGTACACTCACAGTTCATGACTTGTTCTGTTGCTATGCAAAAACAAAATGGAAACATCCCCTCTGTAGGCACTGCAGATGAAGAAAGAGATAGCCACTTTACATGTATTTACCATGGTTAGCAACTCTCACTTTCTAGAGTGCCATTGGAGATATGTGATATGTGAAGCTGCATGCTTGCTTAGATATCAACTTGTCTCAATTATCTTAAAAGTTCAAACATGCTATCAAGCAGTGCAAATCAGATCACTTCAATTTGTGCTGTGATCAGTTGTGAATAAAATGTAAATGTAAATCTATGAGAAGGTGGAATGCCAATGAAGGTGATTATGACAGCCATTCATCAGAAGCTGATGATGCCATGCCCTGTTTGATATTCTATTAGCTTTTTGACCTGGTTATTCAGCTATAATCAAGATATTGGTTATCTAGTTTTGATGGGAAGATGTGCTTTTACAGATCCACAGGAAGAAGATTGGCCAAATGTTGGACGCTAAAATGATTTTGGTAACATTTTACTTTTGCGATATTGCAAAGTTGAGGCAGCAATATTACAAGATATACATTCATCAACCATCAACAGTAGCGCATAAAATGAAGCTTGAACTCACTTTTGATCTTCTGCGACTGCAAGTTGATTACATTCTTTGATAATGATGTGGGGAAGAAATCAGGAGCAAAAATCTCAATTAGAAGAAAGACATGATAACAACAAAACTATAAACTCAACTTCCCACTGCCACCACAAGTGCTACAGGAACGGGCAGAAGAGCACTTAGTACAGTAACTCCATTTCTTCGGAAGCCTGTTACAATGCAGCGACAAATTTAGAACATTAATGCAGCCCAAATTTATACAGGGTAGAGACACTAAGGTAAGGGCAAATGTACCCTGCAGTGTATCGAGTAGCCATATTCTTTGCAGTCAATCTTGCCCTCTCAGCACTTGCCTCTGACAGTTTCTTAAGCACAAATCCTTCACCATTGCATTCAGAACATATGCCAGAACCACCACAATCTTCACAAATTTTTAAAGGAATCTGTTTCCTAAGAAAGTATGCAATTAGAAAGACATCTCAGAAATAGAAAAGGAGCTATAAGTGACCATACAGAAAAAGGGGTATCAAAGGGGAATTTTGGATGCTGCCTAGAATGCATGTTGGTATGCCACTTATGTCAAAACAGAGAGTTCTGTATATATTATATGCTGGACATCAAATATACATATATATATAGAGAGAGAGAGAGAGAGAGAAACTCAAAATCCATTTTTCATTGTAACTGTTAAAAAATGCAACAAACATAAGTTCCTTTATCCAACCATTTTTGATAGAGCTGATCCTTGATATCAGATAACATCACCAAGTTTATATAAGATAAACATTCGGTGATTTTCCATGTCACATTAAACACAACTCAATGCTTTAATGCTCGTTAAACACAAAGTAAGGTATATAAAGCTCTTTGGTGCAGATGCTCAGAGAACACTGACTTTTTATGAATCCAAAACAAATAAAAATAGGGAAAAACAACAGCTTGTCACCAATAAGACCCAGAGCGGATAATATTCAGTAGGAGAAATTTTGCATTAACATATCTTACAATAAGACATTTTCTAATTACAACTCATTTTATAGAGGATACATCAAGCATTCTTCTTTACCTAAGTTGCAGATATGTTAAGATTTTCCTTTTAGACATGATGTTTTTAGTAACATGTTTGTAGATTAGTTACATACCTCAGTTGCTTCAGAAGGCCTACTTCTTCTTACAAGAAGTGTAGCTGCAGCACCCACGACTGTGGCAGCAATTGCTACAGAAGCGGCTGTTTCTGGTAGTGCATAAGATACTCTACATATTTTTCTTCGTTGTGCTTGTAACTTCACATCAGTTAAAGAACTAGGATCTGGATCAAACGCATTATGAATATGAGCCTTGAAGTCCCTACTTGCTTCACAGCATCAAAAGTAAGATCAGCTATAGCAATTCAACCACATTGTGTTTTGTATCTCACACAATAGAAAATCATAGACACTGAAAAATATTTTAGTGTCAATGAATTGTAAAAAAACAAAAACTTTAGCTTTCTAATTGCCAGTTTCCACGAACAGATTCACCAACATAATCAAGGCGAGAGATATGTTATCTAAGTAAACATTAAACAACATATTTATGCCATCCCTAGATTCAATTGGAATGAAAATAAATCATGGCATCAATTACAAAAATCAAACTAAATTGCTACATATACTAAAATCCAAAAGTATCAGTCAGGGAAGATATTGCAAAGTGCAATTAATAGTTACTTCCATGATTCAAATACAATTTTGTCGAACATGTGCATCAGCCAGAGACCAAGAGAACAAAGTTATTAGTTTCAAGCTGGGAACTTGATGAAAAGATCAGCAACTTGAAAGAGATTGAAATACAACAAACAAATTTGTGAACTCTCGAATGTAATGCATGCCAAAATCAATTTCTGAGTAGTTATGAAACACAAAGTAGAATACATCTTGAGTGGAAGCCTTGGAAATAACCCCAAACCACAAAATCTGTTATATAGACACAAGATGATAGCTTGCTAGATTAGAAGTGTAACAGTCCTGTTACAAATTAATTACAGCAGACCACTTAGAGAAAGTAACTCCAGAATTTCCGAAAGAAATTTCTTTGCAAAAAAGATCTTTAAACAGGTAAAATGTTGTGGATTCCCCAAAACTAAGCGTTATTAAAATTTAGGAATGTGATAAAGGCAGTGCTTATTTCTACAATTACTCAATTTCCCCTGTCCACTCTAGCAGGGGAAATGCATGACCCAGAAATATATGCAGTACATATTCTTCCTATATTATAAATGAAAATATTATTCCGAGAGGGGACTAAACAATCTAACATCCTCCCTTGACATATTATGCCATCTTCACCTTTCTCCAGCAACCAGCAATCTGCTCTCTGTTCTCAACTCCATACTAACATTCTTGTGCCAATAAGCACTGAGATAGCATTAGAGGGCTTATTAAATAAACAGCAGGTAATTTTGATAGTGAATATCTTTTTTTATTATTTTTTGACAGGTAAATAAAGAGAGGATGATATAAAAAGTTTGTTTAAGGCATAAAGTTCTTAGCTAATAATGTACCACAAAAAGAACAAAGATAAGGGTTCTGGTTTACAAATGCTTTGATTTTTAGAACTATTTTTTTTTTATCAGTAAATAAGATTTATATTAAAAAGCACCAAAAATGGCACACCAAAGTACACACAACGTACACAACGGCAACCAAAAAGCGCCAAAAAAAAGGAAAAGAAAACAAAAAGCTACTCCCTCCCTCAAACCGATCTCAACCAATCAATGAAATCTACTATGGACATCAATCTTTCACTCTAAACAGTTTGGTCATAGTTAACAAGTTACACAAAAACAAGTATTTCAGCCTTTGGATTGAGAGTTCCACATTCTCAAAAGATCTTCCATTTCTCTTTTTCCAAAGAGTCCAGAAGAGACATAAAGGAGTCGCCGTCCAAACTCTTTTATGCTTTCTTCCAACAAAGGAACCATGCCAACCTAGCAGAGTCTCTCTAACTATGGATTGCATCACCCAATAAACTCTGAAGAGAGAGAATAATAGCTCCCACAACACCTTTACCTTGTCATAATGCAAAAGGATGTGATCAGTTGACTCCTCACGAGATAGACATAGGAAACAATGGTTGGCTAAAGACCACCCCCTTCTTTGAAACTGGTCAAGAGTCAAAACTTTTCCCCAAGTGGCCTCCCATGCAAAAAAGCTCACCTTAGGAGGAACCCACGCATTCCACACAACACTAGAAGGGAATTGCACAATCCTTCCTGTCTCTAAGCTAGCATAAAGTGACTTAACAGAGAAAGTCTCACTCTTCGTTTCAACCCAACACACTTTATCCTCTTTACCCTCTTCTACCGCTTTATCTTGAAGTCTTGCCAAAAAGTGTTCCACAATAACAATCTCCCAATCATTTAAAGGCCTCGGGAAGTTAGGATTCAAGCCACCCCCCACATTAGAATGCTACTACAACTCTGCCACCCAAGCATCTTTAGAGTTAGAAACATAGTAGAGCGTGCATTTAGAAATAGGCATTATCTATTTTGTGTTATTTCCATGGCATGACAGTGTATATATTGTTATAGGAGCCCTTAGTAGGGGTCATACTGAACTTTAATTTGATTGTGAGGTCTTGCTATTAGGAACATTTGCAAAACAGGTTCCTTGACTAATGTTTTCGATCCAGAGATTCTTAAAATAGAGTATTCCATAACATATCTAGACTGACCTGTACAACCTAAGTAGGAAAATTTAATAAATATGTTAAGTCCCCGGCTTTACATAAGCCAATTTAGTTTTAGAGTTTACTAAATCAAATTGGTCGATTTGTCAATGGTAATAACATCTAGTGGCTCATAATTGTCAGGTGTGCCATTCATATGGCTAACCCAGAAACTAATTAGTAATGCAAATGGTTTGAGTGTTTCCCATGAATAAAAAATTCAAATTTTCGAAGGAAGTTAACTCCTGCCCAGTTCTCCACAATGATATGGCTTCAACTATGCCTCACATCCCTCTAACAGTCAAATAACACGGATCTCATATCAAACTTACAATTAGATTTACATAAGTTCTATTTTAACAAGAATGGCATCTCTCAGTTTCAAATGGTAAACTTGAATAATGTATTCTAATGAGGGAAAAGAAAACCTTTAAAGCATGTTCAGTATTCCCAAACTAGATTGGGCAATTGGAGCTCATTCCAACCACATCAACCCAGGTTTTTGTATCTGTACTTAGCCTCAGAAAAGAATCCAAATCCAACTCTAGTACAATTAGAATGAGCGGACATGTGGATTCCAAGCCCCCCTTTGTGTACAAGGTAATTTGCTTCCAAAATCCAAAATGCCAAAAAGCATGCGCTTTAGTTAAAATCAAATTGACTCCTTAATCATAGAAAGCCCCTCCAAAAACCATTCCTCATTAACAAAGACAAACAAACACTACACCCCACTAGGAAATTATTTTCCCCTCACCCACAGAACCATCTAAAGCCATTAATCCAAGGAATCACTCTCCCATCAAATTATTCAATCAACAATAAATTCTGGTTGTCTCCCCATTTCTAGGGTTTCCTTCAATACTCACCACAACCCTTGAATTTCCACAGTATGTTTTGAAATTGGATATACCCACTAGCTCCACATAAGCTAAAGAACCATTATAACCGAAATCTTCCACCATAAAGCCAACAATCATTAGGTATGGTGGTTTCACCAAATACCCATGACCCCAGTTCTAAAACACCCTGCATAGCAACAACTAATTCCGTATCACTCTGAAACACGTAGATGCATGTGAACAACCAATTCTAAATGATCTTGAAATGCATATACGCGTGTCAACAACCAATTCTCAACGATCCTGGAAAGCATATACGCATGTGAACAACCAGTTCTAAAGGGCCCTGAAATGCGTAGATGCTTATGAACAACCAAATATAAAGGACCCTCAAAAGGATACCCATATGACCAAACCCCATAAAAGCCCCAATCTGAACTGGGTATTTCCATTAATGACTCTCATTTTTTTCCCATAACCACGTAACATTCCCATCAACCCCATTCAAAGTCTCAGTACTTATGCCCATCTTAGAAATAAAGAAGAAAAAAAAATTGTAACTCTACGAAGAGATGGGGGTTTGTTTATCTTACTCTTTAATGGTAGAGTGTGCAGTGCAAGCTCCATTTGGAATATCTTTGTCCACTCCACAGGTAACAATAACTCCCATGGCAGATCTCTTATCCGTGATGTGAGCTTGGAATCCGCCCTTCTTTATACAATTAATATCAAAATTGCCATTATGCCGTTGCCGTGGTGCAGTGACTCGTGAGTTGATAAGCACTTTTAGGCATTTCTGGTTGCAGAAAAATGCAAGCAAATAGAGAAAAATTAAAATTAATAAATTATTTGTATTTTATTCCATTTAAATTAATAAATTAAAATTAAATAATTTAAAAATATATAAACTTTTAACTTAGTTTTTTTTTAATTTAAAAAACAAATCATATAAAAAATAAACAAGAGAAAATCATTTTCCTTCTATTTAACATGAACCACTGTAGCATAGAGTTGTCCATGGGAGGCAAAAAGGGGAAACAGAAGTGTAACTATGTGGTATCAGGTATATCTACATGGGCGGCAGCGGCAGCGGCAGCAGCAGCAGAGGGGCAAGTTATAATTTAAATGCACACACGACCAACTAAGAATGTAATTAGAAGGGCCACATTTCATGCACATACCTGCCCTCAAGTGCTGCCCATTGTGAGGCAATTAAGGCATTGTTGTTATGGCTTTGCCGATCAACTTTTAAATTCATTCATGAATTAAACCAACTGCAGGCTTGATTTCTTTTTGTCTATGGGGGCGTTTGTTAGTTGGAGGAATAATAAAGATGGAAGGGTGGTGGTGAGTGGTGACACTTGCTTATGATATGTGGCCTAATGTCCCATTTAGCACCAAACCGTCATTAAGGTTGACTTTTGTGGGAGATTCAAGTGGGGTTTTGAACTTCGGGTGTTGTATCGACTGATTGAGATTACATTACCAAGTTATGCGAGCTTAGAGAATCGCCTCAAAAGGGATCCTTTTCTGATATAATTGGGTTCTGGCTCCAGATTTGAATGTTCAAAATCCTGAGATCGATATTGTAAAAATCAGAGGTGTTTAGATTTAGAGACCCAAAGGAGAGGGTTTGAGCATTAGTGTAGGAAGAGAAACTCACGGGCATCCCCTCACATCCACCTCTGTGAAAAGAGCCCCCACTTCACCAACATCCCAAGTAATGCTGACTAGCAATGAGCTGTGTCATATCTGCTTCCACAGCTTATTCACGAGCCTATTTAAAGCCCCCTTCATCACCTTTTCTTTTTAGCCCGCCCCATTAAAACCTCTTATAAACCTCTCTACTCCACCTCTCTGCCACACAGCAACACTCTGATGTCGAACGTTCTATGCATTCTGCTCATCCCTCTCCTCATGCTATCTTCTCTAGACCTGGCCATGGCCGGTGGCCGAGGTCTCTCTTCAAGAGCTTCTGCCCCCTCAACCTCAAGGCCTCTAGTCACAGAGTACCATAGAGACGTCGTGAAGATGAAGCCCCTGTTCCATCACAAGCAACATGTTTTCCATGGAAAACAAGTAGAGAATTGCAAACCAAAAGGCTTCAGGCATTCTTCAGCTCCAAGCCGGTACATAAACTATCGCCCCCTTCTCTCACCAAGGTGTTCTACCAGGCGCCTGATCAAACCTTGAGCAAGCACGGAGAAGGGAGGGGTATAGATGATGTTCTGGTATTCAGAAGAATCAAGGTGAGACGACTTTTGTCCATGATTTCCGTGTTTATGAGGGATGAGACCAAAATGGGGAAGGGATATTATAAACTTCCCATCTTGTTGGAGAGAAGTTATGTAAAAGTTCATTTTCATCCTTGAGCTTATTATACTTTTGTTTGATTATATATGATATATGCTGAAGTGTAACAGCACATAAGCCTGTTTCTGAATTATAAGTTGCCTTGGCTCAATGCTTACTTTGCCATTCTCCATCACTAAGTCATTGCATCACCACCCACTTGAAGAGAAACTTAACAATTGCTTGAATTAGAAACAAGACTGAACCCTATAAAAATGGTTCGTCCATTACAGCTTACATTCCCATCCAGCAACCAAACTTTTTAAATAGTGCTGAATTGTTCTACTGTGTTAATATTGCAACCATAAAGTTATCGAAAGAAAAAATAAAATAAAATAATGGCTTAACACAACAGTTGATTATGACTAATTGTAAATTCTTCTAAAATATCTAATTATAAAGATCATCTTCTTCCGGCCCACTAGTAGAAGTTCCTAATGGGTTAGAACCAGAGCCACCTGGTCCTGCCTCCGAAAACCGGAATTGTGATCCAAAACCCCTAGACTGCTGCAAAGTCTGAGCAAATGCCTGGTATTTGCGTATGTCAGCATCACTCACACTCCTGCGAGCATACTTCATTGACTCCTCAAAGTGAGAGGCCGTAATCTCTGCAACCTCTTCCTCAAGGTCCTCATCCATAGCCTTAGGATTTTCCTCTCTACCCCTCTTCTTCTCTATGTCCTGCAATGATAAGAAAGTCCATCTTCAGATGATCCGAGTCATTTAAATAAAAAAGAGAACAGAGCAACTGCAGGAGTTCCAATGCCGATTTGAAGACTGACTAAATCATGCAACTCCGGGAGACGATGAAAAAAAAAAGTTGACAAAAATTTTGTGGTCATGCACAACCAAACATGTGAATGATTCTTAAAATTGAGAGCATAAAACGGAGAAAGGAAGAGTAAAAGAATGTAGCTTAAGGGAAACAGAGTATCCAACTTCAGATATTTCTGTGAAGGCCAAGCTGAAAGTGTAGATGCCATATGCATTCAGAGATAAAGAATTCCATAGCCCTCATATAGAGAGACAAGGAAAAAACAGAAAGATGAGCCAAATACAAGGTGGAGGATCATACCTTCTGAATGTTCTCTCTTATGGCATACTTGCATGCTCGCTGGCATATTTCTGTAATATCAGCTCCACTAAAGCCTTGAGTGTACTTGGCGAGCGCCCCCAAATCCACATGCTTAGAAACTGGTGATTTTCTTAAGCAGACCTTAAAAATCTGATGCCGAGAGTCTTCATCTGGCAGGGGGATATAAATCAACTGATCAAGACGCCCTGGCCGCAAAAGTGCTGGGTCAATTATGTCAGGTCTGTTTGTAGCCCCAATTATGAAAACAGTCTTTTTTGCTGACATGCCATCCATCTCAATCAAGAGTTGGTTCAGGACCCGATCAGCACCACCTGCATCCCCAAGATTGCTCCCCCTCTGCAAGGATGAGAAACGACATTACCCGTCTGCTCAGGTCAACGTATTAAAAGGGGTGGCATTACTTCAACCCCAGTTCTTAAAGAACATCCGTGAATTACAGGGGTTTTAGGCCTTTCCGTTCAATTTCAAGCCATTTTCAAATCTTACCATATCAAACTATTGTTCAAACTTCAAATGGCTATTTTTCTAAAGCTAGAAAATAAAGTAAAAGATCAAGACTAACTAGTTTAAGGAGTAAAAAGGGAAATCAAAAGCAAGTCTTGATGCAACAAAGAAACAACCTGAGTAGCAATGGAGTCGAGCTCATCGAAGAAAAGGATACATGGTGCTGACTGTCGAGCCTTGTCAAAAATTTCTCGAACATTGGCTTCACTCTCACCAAACCACATTGTGAGCAGTTCAGGCCCCTTGACACTGATAAAGTTTGCTTGACACTCATTTGCAATTGCCTTAGCCAGTAGAGTTTTCCCACATCCTGGTGGGCCATAGAAAAGTACCCCTCTGGAAGGCGACATGCCAAATTGCTCAAACTTCTCTGGATGCTCTACAGGATATTGAACGGTCTTTGTATTGAAAGGAAAAGGAAAAACATACACAAGAAATTAGCTGCAGGCTTAAACTATAAGAAGAAATTAGCTAACAGTCAATCCAGGAAAAATTTTTACCTCCTGAAGCTCCCGCTTGACATACTCAAGACCACCAATGTCTTCCCAGCTGACATTTGGCACTTCAACAACCTGTTCATTGAAAACATTGACTATCAAACAAACGTGTCTCTCATTATATGATATAAAATTCCCAGAAATTCACTCACCGTTTCCCGCAAAGCAGATGGGTTGGTTGTTCCCAGTGCAGTCTTGAAGTGCTTATCAGTAACAGCCATGGAATTGAGTACTTCAGCATCAATAGCTTCATCTTCCAAGTCTATCACATCCATCTTTTCTCTAATAGACTGAAGTGCAGCTTCAGTGCAGAGAGCAGCAAGATCAGCACCAACATAGCCGTGAGTATCTTTCGAAATCCTTTCCAAATCAACCTGTGCAGTTGAAAACAATTATTTCCAATCAGCTCAAAGATGGGAAAAGGGTGAGCAATAGAAAACAGTAGGGCTTCAAATGGAGGAGGCTTGACCCAAAATTCAACTTCTCATATAAATCCATGTTCTGTACTTGAAAAAGGATTGAATACTCATATCAGATTTGAAGTGAAAATCAAATCCATGAAATGCTCTCAAAACTCAAAATGCTGCAACTATTATTCTTTTTTCTTTTTGAACTAGTTCATCAAATCCAGTTACCCATCTTACTCTAATCCAAAAGCAATTGATTTATACTCTAGAAAACAAATTTCAAATAATAAATGTTCAGGGAGTTTAACTTACATCATCAGAGAGCTTCATGTTCTTGGTATGAATGCGAAGAACTTCAAGACGACCAACTTCATCCGGAACACCAACGTCTATTTCTCTGTCAAACCGACCAAACCTTCTCAAAGCTGGGTCAATGCTGTTTGGGCGATTAGTAGCTCCAATAACAATAACATGAGCCCGGGATTTCAGTCCATCCATGAGAGTCAAAAGCTGTGAAACAATACGCCTTTCAACTTGGCCATGTGTTTTCTCCCGTTGAGGTGCAATTGAATCAATCTCATCAATAAAGACTATGGATGGGGCATTCTTCTCAGCTTCCTCGAATGCCTTTCTGAGATTTCCTTCACTCTCTCCAGCCAATTTTGACATAATCTCAGGTCCATTAATACAGAAGAAGAAGGCTCCAGTTTCATTAGCAATAGCCCTGGCTATTAAAGTTTTTCCAGAACCTGGGGGTCCATAAAGTAGAATTCCTTTGGGTGGCTTCACACCAATTGATTTAAAAAGCTGAGGATGCCTCAATGGCAGCTCGACTAACTCACGTATTTGAGCCATTTGTTTCCGAAAGCCACCAACATCATCATAACCAACCTCATCCAACCTTTCTTCATCCTCCCTCCTCACCGGCTCCCCTTCAAAGAAGATTACAGTGTCTGGATCAACCACACAGTACTCCCCTGGGTGGGTTTCAACAACCTTGAACTCTACGCTTCTCATCCCTCCCCTCACAAGGAAGAGATCTCCTTTCCTCACAGGGCGGAAATTATCCGAGAAATAAGCTGCAAATTTAACATTATCAGTCAACATGTATAAACAAATTTAAAACATTATCATTCTAAAACCCCAAAAAAGATACAAGGAAAAAAGAACAGAAACTTAAGTTACTAGGAAGGAATTGGAATGAATCTAAACCCCAGATGATGGTCTCGGTTAAAAACCAACAAAGCAGCATAAAAACAGATGAAGTTAATAGAAAACACACATGAAACCAGTAAGAAACTCACGTTTCAGGTATGCATCATATAGATTTCCAGTGACACCTTCTATGGTGTCATCCATTGGCAGTATGTGGACACTCTCCCCATACATAATATCCATGCAATCGTGCACAGATACGACGTCTCCAAGCCGAACCCTCAGATTGGACCTAACAACCTTGTTCATCCTGATCTTTGCCGGCTCACATGTGTCATCACTAATGGCAATGCAGACTGTGTCCTTCTTCTTCTTGCCCTGTAAACCAAATAGTGAAATAAGTCAAACAGAGTTATCAAGATTCAGACCCCATAATCAATCTGTAATTTCTAATAAAATAGGACTCAAAAAAAAAAAAAAAAAAATCAGATTCCTTTCTTCTTGACAAACATAAAGGAGCATAATCATGCAGTCATGGATTGACAAAATAAAACATTGAAAAACCCAAGTCGTTGCCATTAACCCAATTCTCAAATCTTCCTAAAACCCCATAAAACCCTTTTCAAAAAAAAAAAGACAAAACACACCAAAAGGAATACCTTGATGAGAATGGTATCCCCGAAGAGAATCTTCAATGTCTTCATAGTAGTGGAGTGCATAGAGACAGAGGAGTTATCATCGGTGGTTGCTTCGTCGACAATGAGACGATTGGGAGCCTTCTTCCGCTCCAAAATCGTCGTTGAGAAGTCTTTCTTGGCCGAGGCTTGCCTGAAACCATCAAAACAAAATCAAATAAACTCAACTTCGCCTCCCAAATTCAAAAGCAAATAACAAAGAAACTCGAGAATCAAAACTCACGAATCGGAAGCTTCAGCTGGATGAACCATGTTGAGAGACTGAGGAGAGAAAATTTGGAATGAGAATTGTGGGAACTACTCATGCATATTTATAGAGATAAACCACCCTTGTTGCAACTTGCAACTTGCATGGAATCCTTTTCCCTATCGATATCTGATTTGAATTTTGTTTCTATTTTATGCTTCTTGTTTTTTATGCACCACCAACTTTTCTTTTGAGTGTATTGATAATTTAAAATTATATATCTTGAGAATGATTCGTCAAATGTAATTAGACGTTGAGTTTGATAACAATTTCTAATCAAGAGAAGAAAGGCTAACGACAATGATTCAGTCGAGGAATGTGATAAGACTTTGAGTTTGAGTTCAATTTTCAGCCAACAGAAAGCTAATTTTAGTGAAACTTGTGAAACGTGAGAGAGAAGGAAACAGGAGAGGAGGGAAGTGGAGAAAAACAACTAAAGAACACTAACACCATGTTTGGTTCCAGAAGATTTTGAGAAAAAAATAAAAAAACTAAAAATTATTATAAATAAAAAATAAAAATAATTTCTAAAAATTAAATATAACCCTAAAAACAAAGTGTTAAGCCGTTAGGTTTGCCCTATCAATCTTGGTTTAGGACTCCGTGTGCTTTCTTGTGATTTACGATTTTTTAAAGATTTAAAATTGATGTAAAATCAAGTCTAAATTAAACTAAAATTGGTTGAATTATTTGAAAATAATGACATAAGTTAGATGAGATGAACTTACGAAAATTAGAAATAAAATTAATTTGAAAAGAATTTTAAAAAGAAAAATCTTTTTAAATAATAAAATTAATTTAGAAATAATTTTAAATTGAGAGATTAAAAAAGAGAATCTTTCTAAATCTTTTAAAGAATTTAAAAAAGAGATTTAGAAAAAATTTAAATTTTAAAAGAAAAAAATTTTTCCAAATATTTTTTAATTAAAATATAAAATCTTTCAAAATTTTTCTAAAATTTTTAAGTTTCTAAATTATTGTTTTAGTAAAATATGATGTCTAAGTTCACTAAGTTTTCTCTTATGTATGCCTATCGAAAGTGTTTTTCAATTATTTGATGCACTAAAACTTTAAATTATTATTCATTGTGCTTAAATTTGTGTAACTTTTCTTCATATTTAATGCACTACAAATATGCAATCTCTCGTCCCAAGATTTTTTTTTTATCTCTATATGTTATGTGGAGGTTTTTCACTTAAAAATCGTAAGTGTATTTAATTAGTTTTCATATCTTACATTCTCAAATAATTAATTAAATTAAAATTTCAAGTCTTGTGTTAAAATCTTTAAAATACATTTATTCACCCCTTCTCAGTATAGCCCTACTACTAAGTATTTTATACTCAAGATGTACAAACTTTCACAAAATGTAAGGTTTTGTTTGTAAATTACTTTCAAAAATAATTTTTGAGAATAACTTATAAATTTTTTAAAAAATAACTTTAATTTGTAATACTTTATTTTTAATTAAAGTAACCCTAAAAAACAAGGGAAAATACTTTATTATTTGTTTTAATTTTTTTTTTAAAAAAATCTTTTTTAAGAATAAAAAATTATTTTTATTTTCTAATTATCAAATGCTTTTTATTATAGAAAATAGAAAATTGTTTTAAAAGTATGCTTTTTATTATCAAATACTTTATTATATGTTTTAAAACAATTACTAAACATGCCTAAGATTCTTCTTGGGAGCATTTTCATATAAAAGTATGTTTAGGAATTTGGGATGTTCTCAATTTGTTTTATATTTTTAATTTTTTTTTAAATAACTTTTTTTAGTATTTGTTTTCGATCATTCTCAATATTCATACAATCAATTTTTAAAATTCACAAAAAATAATTTAAAATATATTCTTAGAAAATATCTAGGTTTCAAACTAAGTTCTTAAAAAATATTTTTTGTTAAAAAAATATCATGAAATATGTTTTCGTGTCAGAAATATAGGCTCTAACTAAATAATAAAAAATTATAACTTGATTTGTTGATATATTGTTGATCTTTATTGCATGATCAAAATTTGTCCACAAAAAGCATCTTAAAAGATCATTTTTTTAAAGAGGAAACTATAGCTAGATTTCCTTATGTATTTTTGTAACTGCACAAATATTCTCTCATAATTTTTTAAATTACCTTGAATCCTCTTATCACATACTTTTTAAACCCGATTAAGTATAAAGTGGGTTTGTATACACTCATGTAAAAATAATTATAAAATAATTATTCTTTAAAAATAATTCAAATTTCATGCACTTATCAGTCAAAGATGGTGTTTAGGGTGGTCAAAAGTAATACCTAAATCATTAAAATGTAATACTTGAATGGTCAAAAGTACTACATTTGATAAAAAAAAAGTGTATTAAATGTTAATTAATTTTAGATAAAGATGTGAAATTTGTATTTTATAAATTTGGGTTTCTATTTTATAATTTATTTATTTATTTATTTATTTATTTATTATTATTATTTTTTTTTTTTGTGTGAGTGCATAGAAACTTACTTTTACCTTCCACTTACATTCCCTTGACCATAAAACAACTCATGCCCTTAATCCAAGTTTATTCGTTGAAACAAGTTATTGATGTAAGTAAAAAGGATTATAAAAATGCATACATTATTCCTTCACAATTAGCATTTGAATTAAATTAATTATTTTTAATTGTTATAATTATTCACCTTTATTTTTATTTTTAAATTAATACTAAAATGATGATTTTGGATGTATTTAAAGATGATTATTTATTTTAGAAATGTTTATAATTTTGGTTACAAATATACATTTCTATTTTATTTAATTTCTATATAAAGAGAACATAGAAAAAGTCATTAACAAGATTATATTAACAAATGGGTAGTTTAAAATAATTTGAAAATAAGATAATTAAAATTTATTAGGTTACTAAAGCTTTATTTTTGCATGAATTTTAGATTGATGGTGTAATTTCACGGAGAAAGTTCATATATTTTATGTGTATTAGTAAGAATAAAGCGAACATTGGCTCACTTGTGAAGGCTACTTTGTTTATATGCAATGTCAGGGTATGAGTTCCATCCCACGTTTCTTATACCAACCAAAATTCGCAATTTTTTAAACCCACATTTTAACTCATAGGGGTCTCAATTTACTGTAGGTGATGTTGACTGCTTTTTATAATTGGATTAAAATTTAATACTGAAAGAAGTGTTGAATTACCAATTTTTTTAAAAGCTAGCAATTTTCCTACGAGTTTAAGTTTTTGGGAAAATTGATAGTTTAACATAATATCATAACTTAGTTTGATAAGAGATCATGCATTCGAGTCATCTCTTTACAATTTACATTTTTTCCCCATTTGTTTTTCCTCTCCCTCGATTGGCAATTCTTTGTCTCCTCTCTCCTAGTTTTGCAATTCTTTGTCTATGGTTGACTATTAGATATTCATCATGTTACTCCTTGATAGAGTTGGTTAGTTCTAGTTTTGCAGTGGAAGGCTTTCAACGTTAAGGGTTTTGATCATGTCATTTGCTCACCCACTTCACCTAGCATTTAGGTAACTAAAAAGCTTATTGGATACATTTGGATAAGAAATGCCATTGAATATAGGAAGTAAGGAGGTACAACTTCTCAATCATCAACACTATTTTGTGAGTGCTACAAGTCGTCTTACCCTAGCATTAGGTTGATCTACCTAGAGAGCATCCTAGAACAAATCAAAGTGTTTTAATTTTGAGTGAAGTACTCTATCTTAGAGAGTGTTGTCATCTATTTCCTTAATTACACTATTGAGTTGGGATCAATGGTGAACCCTTTTTCACGGGAGTTATATTTCACTTGATAGCAGTTCAAGGTTGAATTGTATTCATTGCTATAATACTATGAAAACGTTTGTTAGTGATTCTAAGAAATATTAAAAACATTCTAACACTTGAAAATAATTATTTTAACAAAAAAGTTTTAGTGTTAAAAATATTAGAAACATTTCCTAAAACCATTGTTAAACGAGCTCTTAGTATAGTAATCTTTTCATTATATTGACATTCATCCCATACATACCCACTTGAACATGATTTGAATACGAATTAGATGTTGCACTATACTAAACCAGTGGTACCAAATGGGTGTCACCCTCAGTGAGATTCTGTTTATGTAGACCCTGAAGTTAGACACTTTCAATAGGTTCACTTTATTCTCTCATTGTTGATCTCTATAATTCATGGCCAAACTTTCAAACGCAACAAATGCTCTCGGATCCATCATCTAGGAGTTTTGCAAGGATGAGTCAAATAATGGTAACTTAGGACAATGATAAATGAAAAAAAATGAACATAAAGGATTAACTCAAGGCTAGGATGTTGTCAACTCCATTGTTGATTTTAAACCTGCAAGGTACATGAATAGGTTATCTTATGAGGGTTCTAAGGTGGTTGTATATACATCACATAATCCAACTAAAGTTAGCCGGCTACAATGGAGTAAACAAGGGTCGTAGCCAAGGGTCCTGGTGAGTCATAGGAACAAAGAATGACTATTCAACAACGTATGTAGGACTTTTCCTAACTAGACCTTTCCTATTGAGGTCCATCCATGATGAGATCAAGGTCGATGGGCCCTTCAATGAACAGTATTTGTGAGAAGAAGATGATAAACAATACTATTTGAAAGAAGAAATATTAATTAAGTTAATATTTACATATATTTCTTATTAGAAATATTTGGTTAAAAGGGATGAAATAATCCCCCAAATCGGAAATCTAACCCTTCCCATGTTTTTTTCTGAAAAAGTAACCCATTTTTGACATAAATACCATTTTCTATTTTAAGTATTTACATGTAAGTTTTAAAAGAAAAAGTTATTCTTATAAGAAAATAATGAGGGCATTTTTGTCCAAATGATGCCAAAAAATGATGAGAGGTTAAATTTCAAAAATTAGGTTTTAAGAGACCCTTTTAATCAAATAACCCTTCTTATTATTTGTTTTTAAATATAGAAAGCCTTTTAAGAATTATTATACAAAAAGTAGGTACATACTTTTAAAATAAATTTAAAATTATTTTAAAAAAATATTAACAAATTCTAAAATTTTAAAATAATTTTTCTAAATAATTTTAACAAATTAAAATAAGAAATGAAGTAAATAAAATGCGGAAAATTCAAATTAAGTGGTCTAAGCCATTTATTTCTCCTCTGATATGTTTGTTAATACCGGTCGGTCCATTGATAAATATTAAAGAGCACATGTCATGTAAATCCAAATTAGAGCTTTCGATTAGTATTTTTAGGTTCAGCTTTCACTTATTCAACTCATCAAAAATGCTGATAAATTATAATTGTGTCGCTTTCATGGCTGTTCATTGTTCTTTTCTATTTAAATTAATCAACACATTGGTGAGGGCATTTTGGTCAAACTAGCTCAATGCATGGATGAGTTTTTCTACCCTACCAAACATAGGACCTTTGATAAGAGTACGGTTATTTTAAAAAATTATTCTTAAATTACCGTAAAAATAATTTCAAATCTATGGCAGATAGAAGAGAAGGAGATTTGTTAACTTGTAAATCTTTTTTTGAAAAAACGATTTCCACCAAAACAAATATAATTTAATCCCTTAAAAATCGTCTTTTGAAAAGACGATTTCCAAGTTAACAAATCTTTTTCTTTTCTATCTGGCAAAAATTACCATAGATTTGAAATTATTTTTCCTATTACAATAATTTAAGAATAATTTTTTAAAATAACTGTACTCTTATCAAAAGTCCACCAAACACATGTACTTATTAATATAAATTTTTCTCTCATTTCTCTGACTCCCAGAATTGCACACGAACCATGAAAGTGACATAAATAATGGGGAAAAACTAATAATTTTATTTCTATTTATTGATGTATTTACGTTGTTTTTCTTAGAATGGGCAGGAAATATAAATTTGAAAATCAAATTTTACTTTTACTGTTGTTATATTAGTTCCTATTTAATAATTGTTTTTTAAAATAATTTTAAAAAATAGTTTTTAAGAATAATTTTTTAAAATTATTTTTTGATATTTTGTAAAACAAAAGTTTATTTGAGAATTTGAAATATTTTTAATTTATTTTTAAAATTTAAAAATATGTTTTAAAAATAATATTTATGTCTAAAGCTTTATTTTTAATCATTATACATGTTTGCATAATTATTTTTAAAACAACTCTAAAAAATTAAGTGAAAACAATTAAAAAAATTTATTTGAAAACACTATATTTTATGTTCTTAAAAATAGAAGAAGAAAAAAATTCGATACCAAATGTGTTTTCTAATTTTTTTTTTTTTTTTTTTGTTATAAAAACAAAAAATTATTTTCAAAAATAGTTGACAATCTGGCCTAAGGAGTCCATTTGATAGTGTTTTTAAAAAACACTTTTAGTTTATGTCTCGAGGGTTCCTTCTATGAGTAGGCAAGAAGGTCCAACCTCGTTATTATATTTTAGAGAATGGGCAAGCTCTTCTTTTTAAAGTAGGTTTGTAACTACTATAGTCGGTTTTTGTTTCTCACTTGTATACTTTTGGCATATTGTGTTTGCCACTTTAGTTTTGGCATCTTTTTTGTAGTTATTAATATACATGCCCTTATTTGCCTTAAAAAAAAAAAAAAAAAACCACTTTTAGTTTAAAAAATGTTTTTGAAAAGCATTTAATAAATACTTTTAAAATTTTAAAAAATCATTTATAGTATTGAAAAATCACTTATAGTATTTTTTTTAAAAAACCATTAAATAAATGATTTTTCTAAAAATACTTTTAGAGAAAATATTTTCATTAAATACTTTCACTAAAAATACTTTAAAGAAAAACACTATCAAACACATTCTTCTTATGATTCATCTTCATTTCTTATCTTATTCTCACAACTAATCCAAAATCTTGATTGACTAATCAAATCTTTTCTTATTTAAAGAACAAAAAGATTAAAAAAATATATAAAAATACTAAAAAAATTACATATTTCTTCAATTATAAAATCCTCTAGAAACATTATATGTTTTTCTTTTGCATAAATAATAAAAGTTTAAAATGAAGTAATTATGATTTTGAAAATATCTAAACTTTGCATTGAGGTTAAAATCAAGTAACATTTTTATGAGTAGTAGTATTTTAAAAAAAAAAAAAAAAAACCTTATATATATATATATATATATATATATAAACTCCAAATTGAGCTTAACAAAATTCTTTTCAATTCACAATTTCTAAATATATATTAAAAAAAGGATGATTTTTTTTTTTTTAAAAAAAAAAAAAATTGTTTCTCATAATAATAATAATAATAATAATAATAAGTTGGGAATAAAAAGAAATTAGCAAGTTGACCATTCCCCTTCACCAAATGTGGTCTGAAAGTGGAAAATGGTTGATTAGAACTACCCAACCACGATGGCTTTATGATGCTGAAATATCAGTTGAAAAAGGGTCATTTTCACATATTCACATATTCACATATTCACATATCAATAATTTAGCATTACCCTTTTCATATGGGAGCAGTGTTGTTAGACTCTCATAAGTCATAATGGAATTGGGGATAAGGCCCAGAGGGCAAGACATGAGGCTTCCAATCATGCTGCTTCACTATAAACAATGCCAATGACTTGTAATCAAATGCACATGAAATTCAGCAACCATCATGATTTGAATCAAATCCATGGATGGACAATGGCTCATTGGCTCCTCTCTTTCTTTATTCTTTTTTTATTTTTATTTTTAATGAATTTTTGATTGCCATGCAGCTTTACAATAACAATGCTTCCCTCCTAAGGTTTAATCTCCTCCACCCCCACAGCCCATTCATGCTCAATTATGCTACTCTTGCATTATAATTTTTTTTATATATAAAAAAAAAACATTGTCATCATTCAAAGTTATTGCAAAAAGAAAAAAAGAAAAAAAAAATCTTCTGGAAAAATCATCATTCAACTCCTCTGCATCATGGGTTATAATTTTGCCCACCACAACTTTGGTTATTTATTTATTTATTTTTATTTTTATTTATGAATATTTATCTTATTATGTTTTAATTGGGTTTACACACAAAAGAAAAGTTTAGGATATGTGTTGGTTGGTTTTTATTTTCTATTTTTTAATTTTATAAATAAAAAATTTTAAATAACTTTATAAATCATGTTCCATGAATTTTTGTATAAAATATAACAATTATTACAGACTTACATTAAAAATAATGATTTTTAAAAAATTATTTTAATATTTTGAGAAATTAAATATTTTTACTATATCGTATCTTAAAATTTGGAAAAGTAATTATTAAAATATATGATAAATCGATACTTTTTATTCATATGATAGTTTTTATTTTTTATATAAAAGTTTTTACTATTTTTATTTTTTTTAAATAAAATAAAATAAACAAATCCTAACAAGATCCTTTTTTGTTTTTTTTTAAAGATAAATTATAAAGCAAAATTTTTAGAAACAGATTTTAAAATAGAAAACTAAGGGTTCATTTGGTAACCGTTTTCAAAAACAAAAATAAAAACTAGTTTTTGAAAATAATTTTTTAATTTTTGTAGAACAAAAGTTTGTTCTAAAATATTTTTAAAATAAATTTTATATCTAGTGTTTTATTTTTAATCATTTTATATATTGATATAATTATTTCTAAAAAAAAAAAATAAAAGATGTTATTTAAAAATATCATATTTTCTATTTTTTTTAAATATATATATATATATATATGTTTTGGAAAACAAAAAACTGTTCCAACAAGTAATTCCCCGTCAGAGTCTATTACTCACACTTCACCAACATTTTTCTTATTTACTAAATCAACACCGTCGAATGTGAATATTGCAAAATTACTAAATATTACAAAAAAGAAATCATTGAATATATTTTTATGTTTTTAGAAGTAAAAAATTAAAATTAGAATAATATCAAGTATGTGAAATCAACTTTTTGCTTTTGATATTATTAAAAATCATGAAAGGTTCATAAGTCATCATTTTTCCTAAGAAAAAACAATGTAGGGAATTTTATTTTTTTTCAAATTAAAGAATAAATTTAGCATCAGAAAATAAAAGAGAAAGATGGAGAGAACCATAAAGAAAAGTGGAAAGCATGAAGAGAGAAGTGGAAAATGCTGAGTTGGCAGGGAAGCAGTGAGTGACTGCCATCAAAAAATGAATGGAAGTAAATTAAATAATATTAGTATATAAAAAGAAAAATTAAAGATAAAGAAAAGAGATTCAAAGGAAAGGACAAAGCATTACCATACCCGCAAAAAGTGGGTCAAAAATCCATTTAACACTCGCTCACTCACTTCTCCATTTCACACTTCTCTCTCTTCCTCTCTCTCTATCTTACGGTTCTTACCTGTCCTTACCCAGATCCAGGTCTGTTTCAGCTTTCAATTATTCTGTTTTGTTATGTTCTAGTTTGAGTGTTATTTGATTTGGGTTCAGTGTGAAATATAGAGTTGCTGTTTCCTTTTATGCAATTTCTTGGGATTTTAGTGTATTTGAGCTTCTGGGATTTTCTTATTTTTGCTGAGAACAAGCAGAAAAGGGAGTATATTGGCATTTGATTAATGGGTTCTGGTGGTCTTATATCTTTTATTTGACCTGGGTTCTGTGTGAAATGCAGAGTTATGGCTTCCTTTGATGTAATTTATTGGGGTTTTAGTGTATGTAAGGTTCTGGGTCTTCTGATTATTGGGTTCTTTATTCTACTTCTGTTATTTTTCATTCCTTATTTTCTGTTTGTTTGCTGAGAAAGCGTAGGAAAAGGGTATTGAGTTATGGGTTGGGTGGGTTCAGTGTGTTATGGGTTGAGAATCAGGAAAGCAGAAGTATCAACTATCTGGATAGTATTACAATCGTAGTGCTACAAACATTTAGCTTAGTAACTAGAAATACATTTTGCATACGATTCCAAATTTTGTTTCTTTTTCTTCGTTTTCTGCCATCAAACAGGGGTTTAAGACTTAAAAAATTGCATTTTTACTGTGAGGCACTGCAGGAATCTGAAAATTATGTTATTCTATGAATTTTACTATTGTCTATGGGGTGTTTATATGTTACTTTTGGATGCAGGTTTGGTCACTATCCCTGCCTGATAGGCTTTGTAACAAGGGTTGTGACCCGGTCTGGGTTGCCTTATTTATGGTTGTGGCCTGTAGGATGGTGTTCTATACAATTTGATAATTGAAAATTTTGAGACAATTTAAATGGAAGAAATACAGTCTCAATCGGATAATTATAGGTCATCATCTTCTTCGGCCAGTAGTCCTGCAAGCAGAGTGCCCTCTAGTAATTTTTTCTACTTGCGAAAACCTGGTTCACTCAGACAACCCATATCATTTGAGGACTCACCGGAATGGGAGGACACAGATATTGATGTCAGGGTGGAGGAAGGGGGTGACTCTATTAATATTGCAACACCAGCCTCCCCGTCTCTCTCAAAGCTCAATAGTGGGTCATTGCCGTCCCCGCCCTTACCAGAGAGTGCGATTTTTGCAAGGAAAATTGCAGGGGCTTCAATTGTGTGGAAGGACTTGACTGTTACAATAAAGGGGAAGAGGAAGTACTCTGATAAGGTTGTAAAGAGTTCAAACGGTTATGCATTGCCCGGGACTATGACAGTAATCATGGGTCCTGCCAAATCAGGGAAATCCACATTATTGAGGGCTCTTTCAGGTTTGTAAAATATTTTTTGATTGTCAATACTAGTTGAGTACTGAATATGTGGTCTTCATGCCTCTTTTGTGAGTTGAGCTAAAATGGTTTGTTCTTCCTCCATAGGACGATTGCGTAACTCAGCCAGAATGTATGGTGAGGTGTTTGTTAATGGGACAAAACTGCACTTGCCATATGGTTCCTATGTAAGTTCTTAGTAATTTTACTTTTCATTAAATTTTTATTGTTTTGGTTTAGTTTTAAGTTTCATTTTCCTTATTGGCCATGTTTTTAATGTTTTCCCAATTATTACCATTTATTTAAGTATATTCATTTCAGATAGATTACTAACTATTTTACCATATGAGATTTATATTTTCCTGCACTAGCTGTTCTTCATGGAGATCAGACCTTATTCTTTTCCTATTGAAAATAAAGATATATATGTTTATCATGGCATTAATAATTTTTTTAGATATTTATCCCAAAAATAACAAAAGGCATCCCTGATGTTTAAAGGTGTAATACCTGAAAGATGAAAAGACCTTTCATTTCTCCTTCTTTTTGCAATTACATTAGTGTGTGTAAGTGTAATAGTTTTATGTTTCTGGTTATATTTTTGTTGTATGTGCAGTTGCTTACTGAATTTATTTTACTTTGTTCTCTTTTCTTTGTCTGCCTTTATTTCTTTGTATTTGTTTATAAATTCTGATATCCTTCATCATTTTCTGACACAAAATTTTCATTTAAATACTTGTGAAAATGTGTATATATTCTGATTTTTTATATCAGAATGATACGTGGGTGAGTCCAATTTGTTACTTTTCTTACAAGTTTAACATCTAATGTTAAAAAGCATGGCCATATAAATTGTGGAAATTTACAGGTTTTTTTTGTCACTATGTTCATTAAAATCTGTACATTGGCGGTGATTACACTGTGCTTAATCATTGATCATCATTTTTTATAGTATTCCAGGTGAATAGTGTGCATATTTTTTATTTGGTCAGAATGAATAAGTGTGCATATACCATTCAACATTTATCAAACATTAAACACCTGAGTGTATAACCTTCAGGTTTGTGATGCAATTTATTTGAGACAGACTCTAATTTTACCTGTTGTCCTTTTTTGCCTTCCCTGTAAATATGACACTGTACAACCAATGTGTCCATTCCACTGGTCCCACCTGGGCTTTTATTTTATATGGTGCTTTTCTAAGTTCTTAGAAGTTTATTTTTCACATCCCTTTCTTCCCAACTCTAGAGTTTCAGTCATTGAGCCAGATAAATTTATTCTTTCATTGTCGACAAAACTTCTATATTCATCTTATGTGTTGTACCGTCACAAAAGTATAGCTCTTTGGTGGGGAAATTTGGTATGGATGCAAAATCAAGGTTGCAATACAATACATTTGACTAAATTTTATTATTGTTTTCTGTGTAATGCTAGAGGTTTTAACATTGATTTGTTTTCCACTCACAGGGATTTGTTGAGAGAGAAACCACACTGATTGGATCACTCACTGTCCGAGAGTTTCTGTATTACTCAGCACTGCTTCAACTTCCTGGTTTCTTCTGTCAGAAGAAGAGTGTGGTAGAGGATTCCATCCATGCGATGTCTTTGGGTGATTATGCAAACAAACTGATAGGTGGCCATTGTTATATGAAGGGTCTTCCTAGTGGTGAGAGAAGGCGTGTGAGCATTGCCAGGGAGCTTGTGATGAGGCCTCATATCTTATTCATAGATGAGCCTCTTTATCATCTTGATAGGTTTTCTTTTAACCTTCTTACCCCAATTTACATTATGAAGGGCCCTACAGGAATTTTTTACTTGCATCCCTTGAGATCTTTGGTAGAATTTCAAGACTGCTCTGCCTACTACATAGTTGAATTTCAGTGAGCATGCAGCAATTGGAACAGTATCTTCATGTATACTGTTTAGGTGTGAGTCAACCTTGTCTCCCTTGTATGGTTTAGGTGTGAGTCAACTAGTATGGGTGGTTGAATATAGTGAATTAAACCTTAGATAGAAATAATTTGGCTGATTGTAAAGGAAAATATATTCCTCACCTCAAAAATAAAAGAGAGAGAAACAAACAAGACATAAGGTTTGGTCATTCTGCTGGCAAAGCCATTAACTATTGCAAGGTTCATTACTATATTTATGAACAGGAAAGTGATAATGGACCTCAAATGCAGACTTGAATCAATGCTTTCATGCTTTGTATCTGAAGAATGCACCACTGCACCAAGCAATGGCCCTTATTGTTTCATTATGATATTTCATGTGTGCGCATTTTAGAAGTAATTCGGCTTCAAGGAGGCTAAACATTTGTATAAGAGGAATGAATAAAGGAAAAACAATACAAATAATGTTTGGATAGAGACTTGAAACTCACAATGATTCTGATTTCGGGATTTGTCCCAAAAGTTGTGCTTTTCAGAATTTTTTGAGAGGGATCCAACAGAATCAATGGTCTGATTGTCTTGCCTTTTTCCATTTTAATAAATTTTTATTTCTTTAATACAGATTTGATCGACTGTTGATTTGTCTGGCTGATTTGTGCATATGTCTTTCTCTTTGAAGGAAGTTACCTTATTGCCTGGTCTAAAGTTTGCATTCTTATTTTCTCTAGTGTCTCAGCGCTTTTGATGATGGTTACATTGAAGAAGCTTGCAAGCACAGGCTGCACTCTTATTTTTACCATTTATCAAAGTAGCACAGAAGTATTTGGCCTTTTTGACCGGATTTGTCTGCTTTCAAATGGGAATACCCTTTTTTTTGGAGAAACATTAGCCTGTTTGCAGGTAAGCAGTTATGTGGATATGAGCCATTTTCCCTACCTTATTTTGACTTTTCATGAAAGGATTTTAATCCCAGAATCAGTGAACTAATATTTTGGTTATTATTTTTATAGTAGCTGTTATTATCATTGTTATTTTATGTTAATGAGTTCATGTTATTATTATTCTTGCAAAAAGTACGAGTAATACATTTTATTTTACTTATTACAACTACTGATATATTTTACTTTTGATAAGAAACTAATTTTTTCAAGACACTTCATTCCATTGCACAGGAAAGATTCTAAATTTTTGTTTTCTTTTCTGTCTCCTTTGCAACTAAATGGCATTTTATGGGTGGTCATTTAACTAACACACCTTTTGTTTTGCAGCACTTCTCCAATGCTGGATTTCCTTGCCCAATTATGCAAAGCCCTTCAGATCACTTTCTACGTGCAATAAATACGGATTTTGACAGGATCATTGCAATGTGCAAAAATTGGCAGGTACTTGGTTTGATAGTAAATTTGAGATTAAACGGGTGCTCAGATTTCTTTTTCTGTTTTTTTTTTTTTGGGTGGTTTTTGTCTTTCTTTGGGACTTGCTTTTCTATA
The DNA here is from genome assembly GCA_030254885.1 of Vitis rotundifolia. Lineage (NCBI taxonomy): Eukaryota > Viridiplantae > Streptophyta > Magnoliopsida > Vitales > Vitaceae > Vitis > Vitis rotundifolia. Next base: position 12,583,829 of record CM058156.1, read on the forward strand.
TTATTTACTTTTATACATGTGCACTTTTGGGGTCTAAAACCATATATCACACAATCAATTTTAGTAGAATGCTTTTCTCTCGTGTTTTGGAATACATTGATTGTACATAGGATGAAACTTTTTGACAGGATGACCATGGGGATTTTTCATCGGTGAATATGGACACAGCTGTTGCAATACGTACTCTTGAAGCAACTTACAAATCATCAGTGGATGCTTCAGCAGTTGAAACTATGATTATCAAACTCACTGACAAGGTATGATCATTACTAATTTAGTTTCTGGTCCTGTATAACATGCACAGGCTTGGCTATGTTTGTTATTGTGGTGTATGTTGCACGTAATTTTAATTCTTCCTTTGAGCTTGGATGTTTTTCTCTCTTTGATTGTTCATATGCAAACCATGGTGGAATCTATGCCTTAGAATTGTTGATCTGGTGTCTTTATGGGAGATGACTATTATGCAGTAGGATGTATAATAGTGCTGCTGAAATCTGACAATAGAATATTTAGGTCAACACCTGTGATGCTTGATTTGAGCTTATTTTTGGCAACAATTATGGGATGCATGTCAAGTTCCCATTGGTGACATCATATACAGGCAAGCTTGGGACTTGTGATTGTGTCATTATGTCAAGCATATGCTGTACACACTCACACACACACACATTCAGTTATTCACACAGGCTGTTATGACAAATGCCAAAACTTAAGGTTCTAGTGGCAAAGAGAAATTGATGAAAAAGAAAAGCGACAAGGGCAATCACATGCAGCATTAAAGATTTTTATGCAATTTGGCTTAAAGCTTATCTTCTGAGGAGAAGTAGTTTGAGAAATTTTTGTTAAGGATGGATGCAAATCCTATGCTGAAGGTTTAGTCTGTCACAGGTCCACCCTTTCCAGATGCTGGAATTATTTTGCACTGAGTCAAATTATAAGCCACAAAGAATTGAAATTAGATGTGCCTGTCAAGATTTTTGGTGAAGTAGTAGGCATTTTCTAGCAGTCTGAATTTACTTTGTAGTTTCAAATGTTTAATTATATCAACATAAGTAAACTTCTCTAACTTCTCACACTACATTTAATCCATTCCTCATGACCTTCATTTTCTGGTTGAGTGGTTTCTTATCTTGAATCATGAATATAGCAAAAGTGCTTCTGCCTGCATAATGGCATTAAAAGAAAGGTTTTTAATGTTTGTATTTAGCTTCTGTTGTCTTTGCCTGATTCACTTATTACATGCATTTACTGCAACAGGAAGGGCCACTTCTCAAAAGCAAGGGGAAGGCTAGCAGTGCTACGCGAATTGCAGTTTTAACATGGAGGTCATTATTAATCATGTCAAGGGAGTGGAAATACTTCTGGCTTAGGCTCGTTCTTTGCATGCTTTTTACACTTTGTGTTGGTACAGTATTTTCTGGCTTGGGGCATTCTCTGTCATCTGTTGTGGTGAGTTGTAAATTCGACACTTCTGTCATTACAAAAAGTTTTTTTATTTTTTTGATAGACATCATTACAAAAAGTTTAATCTTGAAGGGAATGTACTTGTTGTGTGCACATGTGAATCAAACATATTCATGTTTGAATAAACACAGTTATCATTTTCTTAATTTGACCCTGCCTGATTCCAACAAACACCTTGCTCATGATGTAGTTATGTGAGGATGGGTGCATCATGATTATCATGTTGTTGTATTGCTGTTGCTAGGACAGTGGTATTACAAGTACAATCTCCCAAATATTATTTTCACCTCCACCCTTTTTCCTTCTCAAAAAAAGACCCAGGAAATGAGGGTGGTTGTACATTTTCCACTATTTTAGTTTTAAATTATTACCATATTCAATCACTGCACTCACTTTTTGACAAAGTTATCCATCCTTTTAATGGGGGAAGATTAGTCATCTCTCAATCTAACACTGTATGTTATTAGTTATTGCAAAGAAGGCCAAAAAAGGTTGTTTCAAAGTATGTGTACCTCAAATAAGTTATTACAAATCGTTGTGTAAGCTGTTAGAAGTCATTCTTCTTGATGTTTCTTCTAGAGTTCATTTTTCTGTTGCCAGTTTGACACACAAATTTTGTGTTTAATGTATTTTTGGATTCTTGGAAGTTAATCTACAGTTTCTTTATGCAGTCCCATGGACAATTTTGGAAAATTATCTCTTGAACCAAGTGGTGTTCTACTATATCTGTTTGAATCTTGCATGGAATATAGGTTTGGTGATAGGTGTATACACTGTTACTATATCTTTTCCTCACATTTTTAGCTGACATGTATCAACACTGAATAGGCTGTCACCAAGTTCAGCAATTTTGCTTTTTCACGGCTATCTGCTCTCATTTCATTTTTATTTTGCTAGATTAATCTGAAATAATTTGCTAATGGGTTCCTATCAAAAAAATAATTTGCTAATGGGTTGTTTCTCAGGTATATTTCTAGCAATAAGATTAAAGTATTCAGGATGTATATTTTTTTGACAGCCTGTTTCAAAACTGGTGCAATATTAGAAATATGCCAACTATTGAATTAAGATATCATAAAGCTTTACTCATTAGTCTGTTCCTATGGATACCATTTATGGGGCCAGTCAGCCAACATTGAGCTCTTGGTTCCAGTATACTTGCCCTAAACTGGATGGATGTAAGGTGCATTCTCTGCAAGAGGAAAATTCTTGCCCAATCTGTTCATGAATTCTATTGTTCAATCATGCCTCTAAATATGGTGGAGTTGCAGATGAAACTAAATATAAATGCTTATTCAACCTAGCCTTCTACAAATGATATTCTTTTTGCACATTATGTTCATTTATATGTATTATGCTGTTGAGTAGTCTGATTTATGATTCATTTTCTTTTTCATCACCTCTTGAATTGCAGACTAGGGTTGCAGCTATATTTGTATTTGTATCATTTACTTCACTTCTAAGCATTGCTGGCGTACCTGCACATTTGAAAGAAATCAAGGTATTCTTTAATTCCAATGTTTTGATGCAAATGTCATTGAGCAATAATAACATTCAAATTTAGTTAATTTTTGCAACATAGTTAGCAACTCATACATTACCCAATTATGTATGTTTCTGGTATTACAGTTGATTCAAATTAGCTGTTGTAATGTGGTATCATTCTCTCAAAAAATTAGTTATTTTGGTACCCTTTATGAATAGTCAAACACTTGATAAAATTTGAGAGAGCTTTGTTAATTTGTTTTTGAGTGGAGATGATGATAATATCATACACATGCATAAACAATGGCACTAAGGAAGCATGTAATTAAATTATTTATTTACTTGATAATAAAACACAATGTAAAAATTGTGGCTAAATTAGCAATGTGCATGTTTTACTGGTTTGTGACTCCCTTTGGTTTAAGTTTCTTTGCCAAAGCTATTTCTTCATACAATCTTTAAGCTAATGTGTCAGTGTACTGAATGGTAAAGATGACTATTTTTCTTATGGCTTGTGCTAGAAACTGGGGTTGGGCAAGTATAGCTTTTGTGTTTGCCAAACTATGCTAATTATTTCATTGAGCTCCAGATGTATTCATCACTTATTTCATGTCTTCTTCATCTGATTTATGGTCAGCAATGTTAATTGTAGTCTGTTTACATCTTTTAACAAGAGAATTTTTTTATATATGCTTTGTGGCAATGTATCAATACCGCCTCAGTGTAGCTTTGGTTGGCAAGGTTTGGCATTTTTTTTTCATCATAAGTATAAACTGTTACAGCAGGTTTTAATTTGCTAATAAACTCACTATATCTTCTATATTCAATTCAGTGAACCTCCCATGATCTGAAATTGTTTCTCAATGCCCTTGGTTTCCTGAAGAAATAAATAGAACTATCCTTAATAACATAAAGCACTGCAATATAATTCTCATAGATTGTGAAGTCCTGAGGACTGCTGTCCATAGATGAAAGAGGCAACATGTTAGAGATTATGGACAATGAATGATGTGCTTAAATTGTACCAAGGTTGAACTGTCGGGCTTTTCCTGTGAAGAGTAACAGTAATTGTTATTCTCAGGTGCATCTTTCTCATCTACAATCACTTTACTGATTTACAGATATATGCCTGTGAAGAATCAAACCAGCATTCAGGAGCATTGGTTTTTCTGCTTGGACAGCTCCTCGCCAGCATTCCATTCCTGTTTCTCATATCCGTTTCTTCAAGTCTTATCTTCTATTTTCTTATTGGGCTTCGTGATGAATTCAGCTTGTTGATGTACTTTGTGCTGAATTTCTTCACATGCCTGTTAGTGAATGAAGGGCTAACGCTGGTTGTTGCTTCTATTTGGCAAGACGCTTTCTGGAGCATCTTGACACTGGTTTGCATACATGTTAGTTCCACTTGCTGCTCAACTTCTTTGAAGTTGGCATTTTTCTTGTTTAATTTCTGATCATAGGTGCAACTCAAACACACCCATAATTGTTTGTTTATTATCTGTAGGAACTACTCTACAATTATTTACTATTCCATGATGACTGATATTCTTCTCTCTATCTTCCTCTAAGAAAAAAGGGTTTATTAGTTTTGATGTAGGCTGAGTCAAGTTTCAAGACCAAAATTCTATTTTTCTGTTATTTATCTAGCATGCCCACATTTGTAGTGGTCAATGACACAGGGTCCAAGATAAATAAAACAATTCAATTTTTAATGTGAAGGGACTATGAATTAGTTATCTGATTAATTATTGCTAATAGGTGGCAATAATTGATTATTATTGAGATTCTGCTGGTTTTCTGATTAATTATTGCTAATATTAGGTGGCAATAATTGACTATTGTTGATATTCTGCCAAAGTTTGTTACCTAGCTCTTTAACCATGAACATCTTTGGCCTTTCAGGTGTTAATGATGCTTTCAGCAGGCTACTTCAGACTTCGGAGTGCACTGCCTGGACCTGTTTGGACTTATCCGTTATCCTATATCGCTTTCCACACCTATGCAATTCAGGCAAGTCTATCTTTAATGTTATTCTATTTTATACTCCCATCTGCAGTGTCGGGTTTTCCTTCCCTTCTGCTCCTATATTTTGAAAGCACCATTTGTATGAACTTCAATATAATTCAAATCCGAACTCCTGAATTTTTGGCAGGAAACAGTTTTTTTGGAGTGCTTTTAATTACATGTTAGTGAACCTTATTTCTTCCTGCTTGTTGAATGGATCCTTAGACCTGTGAACTGTTTTTGTATATCAGGGGCTCTTGGAGAACGAGTACATTGGAGCATCATTTGCAGTGGGGCAGGTAAGGAGCATATCTGGGTATCAGGCTCTCCGTAGTGCGTACGACATCTCTCCCAACAGTAACTCCAAATGGGGGAATTTACTGGTCTTGTTTCTTATGGCGGTTGGGTATCGCATTCTTGTGTTCGTGTTGCTGCGTTTTCGTGTAAGAAAAAATGTATCCACATGTCGATTTTTCCAGTGTAATCAGAAAACCAACGATGCAAGATGAATGCATGAAGTACTATCAGTTTTGTTTGGCTTTTCAATTTATATTCTTCTTCTGGGTTTAATTCTGGCTGTTTGGTTAATTTCTCAAAGTCCCCATCTTTCCATCCCGGGCCCAGGTTTAGCCTGGCAAAAAAACCAAAAAACTGTGGAAGAAAAGACTTGAACCGTTCTAGTTTTGGCATTATTCAATATTCATAGCTTTGCATTCCAAATGATCTGGAAAAGCCAAAAGATGCCCAAATATTCTGCATCACTAGTGGGGTGGCAATGAAGTGACACCATTACGTTCCTTCAACATCCATGATGTTAATTATGTTCCTCTAGAACAAAACATTGAGGGGTCTTACAGTAACAAGTAGATAGTGACTCAATAATTATCTGAATTGTGATTGTTAGACCCTTGCTAGCATTTTTGGATTGATGCTGCCCCATTTTTCTTGGATCCTGACCTTCAGATCATCCTTGAATCGATTCATATTTTTCTCGGATGATCCATCAGGTTTCAATGCATTTTCCAGAGTCTGCTTCACTGCATCCATCCTTTCCCGAAGCTCATCCCCTGATTTTCCCCTCATCAGATGGTTGATTTTCTCGGAAACCTCCCCCCTAGCGATTGACTCCCCGTCGCTTATATTAATCCCGACCTTCCAGTCATCCACTACCAGCTTTCTATTAGTGAATTGATCAGTCAGAAGAGGGAAGCACAGCAGGGGAACTTTGCACCAGATGCTTTCCAGAATCGAGTTCCAACCACAGTGGGTGAGGAACCCACCAACCGCCGGATGCGCCAACACTGCAATTTGACAGCACCAGGGTATGATGATAGAACGGCCGCGAACCTCCTCCTTTAATTCATTAGGGAGGAGATCAGGATCATCAGAACTCACAATATCAGGCCTAAGCACCCAAACAAAGTTGATTTTGCTGAGCATGAGACCATTAGCAATCTCCATCAGGTCCCTCTTACTAATATGAGCGTAGCTGCCAAATGAAACATACAAAACCGAGCCTCTAGGCTTATCATCCAGCCAATGGGTGCAGTCAGACTCCGGCCACAGGCTGGTGGCCACAATGCTCTTGGTGAACCCAGGTGGAAAAATTGGCCCTACAGCGTAGAGTTTCTTCTTGGCCTGGAGTGCTGATATGGTTTGAAGCTCAAGCTCCTCCACTGTGTTGCATAGAACAAAATCGGCGCCCTTGGCATCCTGGAAGGCGGTGGAGATTATCTGGTGACAAACCGTAGATGTATCAGTGGCTTGAAGATAGGAAGTCATGTCCCTTGGATCGATTGCTTCAACCCCTGGTATGTAATCTATCACCTCCTTACGAGTTTCTGGTCATAAAATTTGAATCTTATTTAGTTCTGCCAGACTAAAAATAAGCACGAATTGATAATAAAAAGCGTGATTTTTTTTTATTTTTATATGGAGCTTACCACTGCAATCGAAGTGACCATGTTTTCTGAGAAGATCCATATGATAATACAGTGTAAAAACCAAAGCAGGCTCCGTCCAAAATGAAACATACAAAAGCCCGACCTTCTTCGCCAACGCCGACGGCCACACGAAGAACGTATCAGCGATCAAGCAACTCACAGGCGGCGCCGCCTCCGCGACCACCCTCTCCACCAACTCCTCCACGTGCGCCGATAACACATGCAACAACGCCGCCATGAACTGGTCGTGGTTCAGCGACCTGTCGAACCCCACCGGAAGCCCATCGGAAACCGTCGTGTACCTAATGTCCAGACCCGCCTCCCGAGCTCCGGAGAAGATGTCATCGCTTCCGACGCCTTGGGCTCTGGAGGTTTGTTGGTGGATGGAGTGGGTGTTAACGAAGGTGATGGTGAAGCCTCTGGAGGCGAGGTTGATGGCGAGATGGACGGCGGGGATTACGTGGCCTTGGAGAGGGTAGGCTACGAGGATGGCATGGGGGTTTTGGTGGGTGGACGCCATTGTCGTGAGCTTTGAGTTGCAGAGGGAGAAGACTCGGGGCGGTTTTATGTAGAGCTCTGAATTTGAGTTGACCAGGCAAAGGCCATATGAAAGCGAGTCTCTTTCATTGGTGTGTTTTTTTTTAGTTAATTAATATTGGCCAAGACTTGCCTCTTTCACCTACATGACTAGACAACAGTGGCCTTAATTAAAAATTGTCTCAATTCCTCGGTAAGTATCCATTCCTTCGGAATCAAAGGAAAGGGTGTCTTCCCTTTCCTTGGGAATCTAATTGCCTAATTAATTAGATCATGTCTACTGATCATAATGTGATAGTAGAGTTGTCTCTTGCAAAGATGACTCATGAGCACGTTGCAAATTAACATGTAGTGCGGGAGGTTTGGGGAAGAGGACACGTACCTGAAGTTGAATAGAATGGGAATGGATAACTACAAAACTTGATGTGAGCAACTGAAACTGTACACCTGGGGAGAGAGCCGGCCATTCAGAGAAATAGGAGGAAGGAGAGGACAATCACAACATCAGTTTGATCAAATTCTTATAGATGAGTAGTCTCCAAGATGAGGTCATAGCTTCCCAGGCCCTACCCAGGTTGCCAAGCGGCCGGCAGTGGCATGGTTTTGTGTCTTTCTCTCTCTCCCCCCAAACAAGTTTGTAAAGGATTTTGGCATGTAACATAATAGGTATAAAAAAAATTCAGATAGTAGGAAAGTTATCCAAAATGGATGGTTCTTTTCACTGATAACAATCACCTCCTCTTACCAGTCATGACCAGGAATTAATAACCCAAAGCATATGCATGGGAGCGGATGTGATGATTGAAGAATCCTCATGGTGGTAATTTGTGGCTCCCATGAAGGTCCTCTGTCGAAATTCAAATAAATTTACAAGGTTAGTTTTATTCATTTTTATTTTGACTAAATATACTTAAATGTACATTGGTTTGAAATTCTATCAAATGTCTCTTCTATTATTTTTCTTTTTTATTTTCACTCCTTACCCTTTTTATTTACGATAAAAAAAGTATTAGATAAAATTTTAAATGGATGAAACTTAGACGTATTTAACCAAAATCTTAAGTGGATACGAATGAAATCAACTCTAAATTTTCCCCACCTATACAACATAGATGTTGGAAACCCAATAAATTTTGGTTTATAAAAGGTCCTCTTTGATTTACATATGAGAAATTTGGATTAATTTTATTAAAATATATAGCTTTTAATAAAAAAAAAAGTAGTTTAATATCAAGATTAGAAAAATGATATTTAATATTTTCACATGTAAGATATTAAACTTCCATATATTTAATGAAAATTTAATATTATTGGTATTACTTTTTAAAAAATTTTAAACTTCCACAAAAAACACATTTGACAACAAAAAATTGTTTTTTATATTATTTTCATTTATTTTGTGAGAGCTATTTTAAGAAATAATTATATGTAGAATGTGTAGCAAAATTAGCAAAACAAATAGGAAAATAATGCGTACGAAGTTGCCTTTCGATTTTCTCCTTGAGATTTTCCTTTCTGGATTTTTTTCTAATAATTCAAAGGATTTAGTTCCTTAATTTTAACAAATTTTCTTCTTTGGGAGGTTTTACCAATAAGATAATAATAATAATAATAATAATATTCTTATTATTATTATTATTCTTTTTATAGTTGGAGGTTAGAGGAGGATTTTTTTTTTTAAGACCAAATTAGTAATAATTTAATCTACTAATTTTTTTTATGTGTATGGAATGATTAAAAATAAACACTAGATATAAAATTTATTTTTAAAATATATTTAAAAATAAATTTAAAATATTTTAGATTTCCAAACAAACTTTTATTCTATAAAAATTAAAAAAAAAAAAACTATTCTCAAAAATAATTTTTTAGAATTGTTTTTTAAAACAGTTACCAAGTAGGTCCTAAATTATTATTATTAACAAAAAATGAACCAATTTCTTAAATAATAGTGATATTTTTTTAAAAATAATAACTTTAATCTATATTTACAATACTTAAAAAAGTACGAGGTATTGGTTTTTTCTTCTTTTTTTTTTTTTTTTTTTTTTTTTTTTTTTTTTTATCTAAAAATTATCCTTATCAATAACCACAAACCCAATAACCTAGCACCCATTATATATAAGCTTATCCAAACCCTACCTTCAAAAACACAAAAACGATCTCTTTGGAAAAGGAATTATGCAGTAAATATAGGGTTAATGCGGTTAGATTCTCTTGTCCTAAGTCAATACAAATCCATTACAAATTTTCTTGAAAAATAAAAATTTAGGGGAAAAAGGAATAATAGGTGGCAACAATTTATTAGAAAAAAGAATTATGAAGCAAAAAAATGGGGTTAGATGTGAGTTCTTGACATGAAAGAATATAAATCTATTACAAATTTTCTAGAAAAATCTTAGGGGAAAAAAGAATAAAGTAATTGGAGGAAAAGAATGAGGGAAAGGAGGGAAGGAGATGTTTTTTGAAAAAATTTCTAACTCTTTTTAATGATATAATTTTTTTTTTTAGAATCTTAAATATTAAAAAATAAATTATGCATTTACCTAAAGCAGTTATGTATTGTGCCTTTATTAATATAATTTTAGTAATTTATATTTATATTTACTATCTTCACATTTCATAATTTTGTATGATCCTTTTTGTTTCTATTATCTTTTATCTTTTAGCCCTTATTATTGTTTCCTTTATATTTGTTTTCAAGGTATTGTTTTTATAAATCTCACTGAATTGTTTTATTCTTCAATATTGTATTTTGTTTACCCGTTATTTATGAATAAAATTTTAATTTTTGTTTTTCCCAATTTTCAATCTACGATTAAAATGTTATTGAAACTCAAACTTTGACTCTTTAAGTCACAAAATTCTTATTACAGAATAAAGAAGGAAAAAATCAAGATAAATTATTACATATATCTAATATCTATTAGATCTTTATCATGAGTGATTTGGAGATAATTTCTAATAAAAAATAATCTACATGAATATATTTTATGTTTTTACAACAACTTTTTCAAGAATTATTGCCAACATGTACTCCCCAAAAATTACAAAGAGTTTATTCTTAAAATTAACCGTCAATTAAGATTTTGTCATAATTCTAAATGATTTTTTATTAGGTTATGTTAGTTTTGAATTTTGATTTAAGTTGAAAGCATATGGTTAGTAAACTTAATTATTAAGGAAAAAATGTTAAATGTGTTAAATGGATATTGAACCTTTTATATATATATATATGATATGTTAATGACTTCTTTACTTAGAAGATCGATTTGAAGACATGAGAAAATGGATAGACAATAGTACAAAATTACCAACTAAAGTCATATTCTTTAAGTTTAATATGCTCACTATATTGAGTATAAAATATTTGTAAGATCAATATAATCCAAAATATTTCAAGACTTTATTAAGCTCATAAATTTGATTTTGTACAAGAAAAATAAAAAAATAAAAAATTTAAAATTTGATGCTTCATTCTAATAACAAGCTTAGTCTTAAAATAATTAAGGAATGAACATATTTTAATTAGTGAACTCAGTAATATTTTAATTTTTTAAATATTTGATTAGATATTATCCAAAATTAAAATATTTATAAAAGTTAAATATTTTCATTATTAAATTAAGTATTATTTTAAAAGCATTTAATTTTATGATAAGTATGAATAAGTCATGTGTATTTTAGTTTTAGCTAAAAGATTTAGGTTGAGACTTGATAGAAAATTGAATTCTTTTTTGCATTTCCCCTTTTATGTTCTTATTTTATTGCACTTTATTTTACTAGTGGGATCTCACGTGCATTTAATAAGAAGATTCCTTATAATTCTAGAATACTATAGAGACTACTAAATACTACTTCTACAAGGAAAGAATCAATTATTTACAACAACGTTTTGAAAGAGTTAGGAATTAATAAGAAGATTGTGGAAGGGAAAAGAATTGTTTATGGTAAATATATAATCTATTCCTTAATATTTAAGATTTTAAAATAATCATATTATTAGAAACCATTAGGAGGTAATAAATCTAAAAGTAATTCAAAATTTAATACTAATAATCAACTTAAATGGAAATTTAATCTTTTCATTTAAATGATCTTAATAAATAGGACGGGATGAGAATTATTTTGAATAAATAGGCAAGGTTGAGATAAGGGTGACTCATCCTAAAACCGCCTCATTGTCATCCCTAAAGGGGATTGGAGGCTTTTATCACTAAAAACACAATCTCTTGAGAACTCTCCAACACTTGATAATTTGGCTAAATAGGACTATCACTTATTTATGGGCAACTTGGAATTCTATTGAACGATGATTCCTTATAATTCTAGAATATTATAGAGACCACTAAATACTACCTCTACAAGGGAAGAATCCCTTTGATTAACAACCAACTCACAGCAAGAATAAATCTTCTCGATGTCATAAAATTATCTACTACAAAGTTTTGAAAGAGTTAGGAGTTAATAAGAAGGTTGTGGAAGGGAAAAGAATTGTTTATGGTAAATGTATAGAAATGGTTAGGAGGTAATAAAGAAATGTTTTCTTCTTATACTTACTCATTTGTTTTCTTCTTTGCATATCCATTATAAACTTTCCCTTTCCCTTTTTTATTCTATATTAATTGTAGTAGGATGCTATCAAGAAAAATAAATAAATTCCTAAGACACATTTAATTACATAATTTATTAATTATAAATATTTTATAAGGTGGATTGATATTAATAAGTTATGTCAAATAGAATAAATAAAATAAAATAGGGTATTTATGGAATAAAATAGGCTACATCAAATAGTTGTTTTTCAATACTTAAATGTATATTAATAATCTTAATTTTAACTAAATGCAAACCCATGTGACTTTTGTGTCTAATGCTATTGTGAACTTAATAGGTGACCATGCCGAAGAAAGGTATAGACAAAAAAAAATTATTATTTTAATTATTTTCAAATATCATTTTTTTTTTCTCTCATATGATTTTTAAATAAAAAATGTGATAAAATAAAATAACAAAAAGCAATGTTTGATTTTCAAATAATATAATATATTTGAAAAAATTATATTATTTTCAAATAATATAATATTATTCCATTAATAAATCTCCCTTCTATTGGAAATTAAAATGTTAGTAGAAAAAATAGAATATATTTTTAATAATACGTTTTCTTTTTATCACTATTGGTTGTTCTATAACTATTGGGTGTCATGTATGTTGCATGTAAGATGCACATAAGTAATGTATATTAGTTTGTAGGATTTGAGTTTATGTATTTAATCATATTACTTTGTCTTTATTATATTTGTTTACATTATAATTTATTAATATGTAAAAATAACTCTATTACTTTGAAGTTAGATTAATTATTTATTTGAATCTAGATGAATTTAGATAAAACCTAAAAGAGTCAAAATGAAGTATTTAATCTAGTTTTAAATTTTTGAATAAAATAGTTGAGAAAGGAAAACATAGGGGATAAGAGGTTACTTAGCTAAAAAACAAAAATATTAAAATTAATTAAATTATTATCTCCATATCCTTCGTATTAATGTTAATATTGATATATCATTTTACCTTTTTTTTTTTTTTTTTTTTCATTTTCTCAAGCCATCCATTGATCAGCCTCTTTTCCTGTTCTACCCATTTTTTTGCCATTATCATTAGTTTTTCGCCTTTCAAAAGCTTTTTCTTGGCATCATTCTCCATCTTTGTGACCATCTAGGCTTGTTTTTCGGTTTCCACTAGTTTGGCATGCTAGATTTTAATTTAGTCATTTCTTCCATCTTCATAAAATTTTTTTGGCATTTTAAGACTACTTTGTAAAACTTAGAGAAACTACTATTTTGAGAAGTATTATTAAAACAATCCCCTTTTATAAAAAATTAAAATGCTAGCAGAAAAAATCGGATATAATTTCATTAACTAAAAAAAACGAAATTATTAAATTAATGGAATTATTTTTTTGTATATAGTAAATTCTAATGTGAACAAATATAATAAATAATAAATAATATGATTAAATACGTAAACTCAAACCCTGTACATTAACATATATCACGTATGTGCACCTTATGTGTAACATACTTAACACCCACTAATTATAAAAGGGAGATCTATTAATGAAATTATATTATTTTTTTTTATTAGCATTTTAATTTCTTATAAAAGGGACTTATTTTTTCAAACAGTTCTAACAAGTAAGTAGAACTTTCCAACAAAACCCTATTGTCATACTTAAAAAAGAAGTTAGGGGCAAGTGTGAATACAACATGGTTAAGGGAGTAAATGAGCGTCATCAATTAGAACTATGATCGAATGTAGTACGTATAATTGGTTTGGTCGAGAAGATGACTTGTCATTATTCCTTTAATTAGATTGATCTCGTTGCGCACAAAGGTTGTTTTCTAGCATTGAATACTACTTGACACGCTGGAACAATTCATCAATCAAACTTGGAGGGTCCAACAAAATAGAGCTATAAAATAAGGTATTCTAGAAGATAGCCTTCTTAACGGTTTGCATGGCGGTATCCATGCTTACACTATCCAACCGAAGTATTGCTCCTCCAAACAGTTTCATGCTATTTTAGATAGGCTCATTTCGTTCCATTTTTTACGAACAAGTTGATAATACTTTATTTTGCCCCTAACAATGTTGACGTCAACGTGAAAATAGAGATAACAATTTAATTAATTTTTAATAATTTTGTTTTTTCAATTAGGTAACTTAAACCTTTCTTATCACTTAGGCTTTATTTCTCAATTATTTTATTCAAAATTTTAGAATTATGATGAAATACTTCATTTTGACTATCAAAGTTCTATCTAAATTCATGTAACTTTAAAGAAATAATTGATCTAATTTCAAAGTAATGAAGTTATTTATTCATATTAGTAAATTCTAATATAAAACTATAATAAATTTAAAGTAATATGTTTAAATATGTGAATACATCACTTATGTGCACTCTACGTGTAATGCATGTGACACCCACTAATTATAAAAGGGGCCTATTAATGAAATTATATTATATTTTTTTACTAAGATTTTAATTTCCTATAAAATTATTTGTTTTGAGAATGATTTTAGAGAATAGCTTTCTTTAGGTTTCATAAGAATAGTATTTTTAAAATCAAAACAATTGAAGGTTTTTATGAAGATTAAAGAAATAATTGAATTGAAATCCAACGTGCTCAAATAAAAGCTGGAGAGAAGGAGGCAAAGATGTGATGGAGAATGATGCCAAAAAAAAAGCTTTCGAAAAACTGCAAGCTAATGGTAAGGGCCAAAAAAAAAAAAAAAAAAAGGTAAAAAGTGGGAGAATGGGTATAACAAGAGAAAAGATCAATCAACAAATGATTTGAGAAAATGAAGAAAAAAGCTAACGGATACGACATTGACATTTGCTAGTGGAGGAAACGAAAATAACAATTTAATTAATTTTTAATAATTTTGTTTTTTAGTTAAATTATCTAAACATTTCATATCCTTAGGCTTTCTTTTCTCAATTATTTTATTCAAAATTTTTTAATTAGGATGAACTATACTTCATTTTAACTCTTGAAACTAATCTCAAAGAAATAATTAATCTTTGAATAAATATAATAAATGTAAAGTAATAGGATTAAATACTTAAACTCAAATACATTACTTACATACACTTTATGTACACCACAGATGACACCCGCTAGTTAATAAAATTATATTCTATTTTTTTATTAGCATTTTAATTTCCCAACATGCACAAACTAGTGAAAGATGAAGAGGAGATTAGATTGCCACTGGAGAATGATGTCAAGAAAAAGCTTTTGAAATGCGTAAGTTGATGACAAATGTAAAATGAAGAAGAATGAAAAAAATGGGTAGATAGAGAAGAGGCTGATAAACAAACAACTTGAGAAAATGAAGAAAAAAGTAAATGGATACAATATTGAAATTAGCATTGTAAAGGAAATGGAGATAACCGTTAAATTAATTTTTAATAATTCTATTTTTTTCAAACCTAAACCTCTCGTATCTCTGAGCTTTTCCTTTTTAAATTATTTTATTAAAAAATCTAGAAATAGGAAGAAATACTTCTTTTTGACTTTTTATTTAAATTTATTTAACTTCAAAGAAATAATTGATCTAAAGTAATGGAATTAGTGATTTGAATTCATAATAAATATTAGTAATGAGTATGAGTTAAATCTATGAGTTAACCAAAAAAGGGAAAACGAAACAGCAAATTGATAATACATCTTCCTGCTTTATTATACAAATTTAGATAGATATTCACTCGTTGCCCTTATCTTCTTCTTTATACTTATCTTTCATTAGTATTTTCAATAATTTATCAACAATGATAAAATACGAGACTTTTTTTTATAATCCAAAAATATAGTAATATATTGGTTTAAAAAAAAAAAATCATGACACAATCATTTCTTTTTCAATTTCCCCTTTTGTCACCAAAACATTCCATTCCCAAAACTCAATCAAAAATTAAAATCAATAGAAATAAATAGAAAAAAAATCTATCTAAATATTCAAATTTCACTAACCAACTAAATTACAATTCAACTATTATAACATGATTGGAAAAAAACTAAACATAGATAATAAATGTATTGTATATAAAATAGGATTTTAAATTTTTCTAAATTATTATTATTTGTTATTAACTTTGTATCTTATTCATTTTCGCATAAAAAAAATTATTTTCACCTTAAAAAACAAAAGTAAAAATAAATTTACCTTAAAAAAGATAATAATATTTAAAAACTGTCTAAGAAAAATGAAGTGTTAGTCCCTTTAAATTTTAAATTTTAAATTTTAAAAGCTATTTTTTCATAAGTTTCAGTGTGGCCCACACTAAATCGTTTAGCACACTGTCCTTTTCAGACCCAACAACTTCCTCATTAGAAATAAAATAAAATAAAATAAAAAATAAATCACCTAACAAATTAGTTAAACCATGCTGCCAACAATTTGTGTTATTTAAGGGAAAAAACAACACACTTATAAGATTCATTTTAAAATTAAAAATATTTTTTCAAAAATTATTATAGATTTAAGTTGAGTTGGGTTGAACCAGGATTGCATTTTTTTTTTTTTTTTTTAATTTACAGTCCTACGAAATTCTATTAAAAGTATTTACAAATTAATAATCCATCATCCCTTGACGTGTTGGAGTGCATAGAAGGTCAAAAAAGGGGACCGTTTAGCGCATTGGCGTGGAGCGCAGGCCCTTGAACTTTTGTAACGCGGTTCAAGTATTACTGATTCCACTCCTCAAATGACGAGAATTTACATTAAAGAAAATACAAATAAGGATGGAAAAAGAAAACCACCAACCGGCGTAGTTGAAAGTTGAAACTTCAAAGTTGAAACTGAATGTAACAGAAAAGTCGATCGGCAGTCACCCAACCATTAATTCCACCCCCCTCGAGGCGCGCCAAAATTCTCTCTCTCCTTCTCCCTTATCTCTGAATCGTTGTGTCTGCAAGACGCCATTAGAACGGCGTTGTCCATGGCTTCTCAGTCGTTGTGCAACGGCGAGAGAGCCGTGGTCCTCCTCTTCATCTCCGCCATCCTCTACTCCACTCCCTTCTCCCTTTTCTCCCAAGCCCTGGCTCTCTTCCTTCTTTCCATCGCCGCCCTCTTCCTCGACATTCGCCTCGACAATTCCGATTTCTCCGTCCCCTTCAAGACCAGGTTTCTTCATTATTTTCTCTAAATTTCATCGAATTTTCCTCATGCTTGTCAAAATTTGCGTTGCATTTTTCTTTAGGGCTTTTAATTTGGTTTCTGTTGGTGGTTTGAGGGTGGGATTGAGTTTCCCGGAGAAAACGCGGGAAGAAATTGAGAGAAATTGAAAGAAATTTGTGAATTTTGTAGTTTTTGTCCTTTTTGTATGGAGAAAGTTAAAATTGTCATGGATTTATTATTATGGTACAGAGTTGTGTTAGGTCCAATTGAGTAGACGCTTTTGCTCATTCAGGTCTACGGTAGAAAATCTATGTTTCAGGATTTTTAATGTCTTTTGTTTTCCTAAATTTGATCATAAGGTAGTGGTGACTAATGGTGGATTAGGGTTTATCTCTGAATGAAATTTGTAGTTGCTTGTAAACATTTACATATGTATAATAGAATCACATATGACTTAGCTTTGGGTTATTTAGGGTTTATGGATGACAGGATACTCATCCAGGTTGTTGGTTATCTTATAATTCTGAATTCTCTTTTTGCATTTTTTAAAAAATGTTATTTCCAGGCCAGGTGCTTCGTCAGGGATATTTCTGGGGGCAGTTACACTGCCTGCTGTTATGATCTCAAGGTTGATTCAGCTATCAAGAGCATTCTCGTTGCATGAAGTTGGGATTAAAGGTATTTGAAGTACTCCCTTCAATGCTTATAAATTTTCAAAATCGAAGAGTTCATGTTTATAAGGTGCGACTGTATCATTTACAGTGGCGTTCACTTACCACAAGTTTCCTCTTTTCTCAGAGGTTGGATCCCACTTTGTGAGGGCTAAGAGTATAAACATGAAATGCGCATCATTATCTTTTTGTACTAACATTCATTTGGATAAACCCAATCAGCATTTTTAGGTAGAAATTCCATGTGTACATGCTGTATTTGTTTGTTGAAAATATAGTTTCAATTGCCAAAACTAGACTACGTGTTAAGTTTCAGAGTAACCTACAAAGACACTTTAAGATCCGATGGTTTTTGGTTGAGGAAGGCTTAGAATATATAGATTATAGGTTTGATAAAATAATTAGGAGAGGCAAGCAAATAATGAAAATTAATGGACAATGGATGTCAAGAAGTGATTTCTTTATGCTTCGTTTGGATATACTTTTTGTTTTTTATTTTTTAAAATTAGAAACTTACATATAAAATGTAGAAGCTTTTATGAAAAAAGTATAGACTTACCTTATATCCTTATCTTAAAAAATTTAATGGACAATGGGTGTGAAGAAGTGATTTCTTTATGCTTCGTTTGGATTTACTTTTTGTTTTTTATTTTTAAAATTAGAAACTTACATATAAAATGTAGAAACTTTTATGAAAAAAGTATAGACTTACCTTATATCCTTATCTTAAAAAATTTAATGGACAATGGATGTCAAAAAGTGATTTCTTTATGCTTCGTTTAGATATACTTTTTGTTTTTTATTTTTAAAATTAGAAACTTATATATAAAATGTAGAAACTTTTATGAAAAAAGTAGACTTACCTTATATCCTTATCTTAAAAAATTCTTAAATTTGAGTTAATAAATTGTTTTTAATTAAGGACCTTAATTTTTTTAATTAGTTTTTAAAAACCATTAACATTTTAATGTAAGCCTCGTAGAGTTCTAATATTTTATATAGAAATTACTATTATTTTTTATTTTTAAAAATAGAAAAAATGAAGTGTATCCAAGCGGACACTTAGTTGATTTGGTTTTCATAAGGGGGACATTGGGGTTCATAGGAATAAAGTAGGATGGATGGAGTGGCGCTTTTGGAGCGTCATGAGATTGTAGACCATCTATTAAGTGTTGTCTAATCTTATAATACCCATGGATTATGTTGCTGGAAGAGGAAGATAAGGTGATTCGGATATAGTCAAAGAATGGTAAGTTTTCTATTAAAATCCTTTACTTGGCTTTGGAGCTAGGAAGTTTAGTATCTTTTCCAGCAAGTGTTATTTGGAACTCTTGGGTGTTGCTGAAGGTGGGTTTTTTGCTTGATAGGCTACATAGGAAAGGTTTTAACCTTGGATCATTTAGAGAGGAAAGAATGGTCTTTGGCAAACAAGTGTTTTTTTTGTCATTTGAAGAAAGAATTCATTGATCACATTCTTATTCGCTATATATATCAAGACAAGGATTTTATGGCATTTATTGTTTTCCCTATTTGCCGTGTCTTAGGTGTTACCCTCTTAGGTTAGAGATACGCTATTAGGATGACATAACTCTTTCATAGGTAAAAAAATGGAAAAAGGCATGGTATGCTACTCCCTTATGGATCTTTTAGACTGTTTATAAGGAAAGGAACGATAGATATATGAAAATGAGGAGCATTCTGTTCTTAGGGCTGAAACACTCTTTTCTTTGTAATATTTGGGCTTAGTCTTAGTTGTTTATAATTTTTGGTCCTTCACCTTTAGTAGAATTTGATGATTGGCTGGGCTCTTATTAGGGGAGGAAGATGTGGGGGGGAGGGGTTTGTTGTTTACTTCTTGTGTACTTTGGGGGCACTCTATTAATGTTTACTTTTTGTAAATTCTCTTGCTTTAGCCATACAAAAATGGCTTATGTACTGGATGCTAGAAGAAGGAACATTTTTGAAAATGAGAGCAACTTAAATCAGGATGTAGAGGTGGATGAGTACCCAAAGAGATGGAATAAGACATGAATTCTTTCATGAAAAGTTATAGGTAGCATCAATTCATGAAAAGAGGTAAAAATGTAAGATGGTTCAATTATTTGCATTAACATCAGTGATGGAATTGGACTAGTGAAGTGGAGAGCTATGATTTAAGATGAGGGGGCACTAGAACAAGTGGAAGGCTAAAAAAATGTGGGTCAATTCCAATGTTTTAAAGGCTAAAGGCAGCTTTGATGCGTTTTGCCCCAAATGAGGTGAGGCATAAGCCTTGAGGTGGATCAAAGTGTAAGCCTCAACCTAACAAATAAATAAATAAAAATTTATCAGAAGAAAAATGATAATTAAAAAAACATATTAATAAATCACAAGAAAATTGAACATAAGAAATCCATGCACTTTATAATAATCAAATTAGTTGTTTATCAGTATTAATAGTTTCTTATTTAATTCCTCTCTCTCTCTTCTAAATTCAACTCTCTCATAGCTTCATCAAATATCCTTCACAACTGTCATTGCTACCACTAGTAAGGATCATCCAAGGAACCATAATCATATCCAATCACTATCATTGTTAATGTCCACACATTCTTCTTCTTCATTCATCAATTATAGTAGTCTTTTGTTCTTTATTTATCAGTAATATGAAATTAATTATATCAAGTTCAACCATTACAATGGCCAGCAACTTCTGTATTTCTTCTTCCCAATCTCTTTCTTCCCCCTCCATTTAAAGGATTAATTGGTGGCTAACTAGGCCTTACTTTAGAAAAGGTTTAACCCTAGTTTTTTTTCTAATAGGAAAAGCCAAATACATATTAACAACACCTAAAGAAAAGGGCGCATCAGAGTACACACTATGAATACAACAGCGCAAGCAGGCAAGCAAAAAAGAAGATAGAAAACAAATAAAAAACAGGCTTCCTCTCCTTACTTGGAGCTATGTCAATCAACAAATCCTATCACAGTCATTGAATAATCATTTATGTACATCTAACCCTAGTCTTGAACTTAAGACAAAACTTATTAATATATATCAAAATCTCATAAAAGTACAATTTATTAAACCGTGAATATTGAGGCTTAAACATCTTATAATACATATATACATAAAGCCCATAAAAGCCCTAAACCCATTAAAACCTTTTGAATATTTGAGACATAAGCCTCAATAGGGCTTTTATGGGCTTAAGCCTTGATTATCTGTACTGATGCTTTAGCCTCAAGGCTAATTTTCATAGCTTCACTTTGAGGCAAGCCTCAATAGCCTTTTAAAACACTGGTTAATATCATGAGAAAAACTTAATTTCCAATGCTTAACAAGGGATATGGCTTTGTTGTGTTGAGTTTAACTTCAGCAAACGATAACTTAGACTCACATGTTTGTTCTGGTAAGATGCACAAGAAATTTTGTAATTTTGTTACATTTATATCAGTTAATGATAAGTTTCAAATATGCCATATTGTTTGCCAATTTTCTTATCGGTTACTTTGAATTGTATTATAGAAAATCTGGATGGAGAACAATTTTTTATGGTCTTGCTAACTTTAATTTTGGGGCATTTTGCATATTAAATTGAAGTTTGGATGTTTTGGATTTAAGTATGAGTTACCCATTTTAAACAATGCTAGGCAGTGTTCTTTTGTCGGAGCCAGGATTGTTTTATGTTTGAATTTGACAAGGCCAGTGGTATTATTTATAAATTCCATGATCCCAGAAATCCATAAGGAGTTAAAACTGAAAAGATTTCAAATTGCATCATAATGCCTGGGATTGATAAACCTTGCATTGTATCTGTTAAATGGGGTGGATTGACTTGCTGTGCAACTCCCAGTTCACAATTGGCTCCCTTTTCCTTGTTTTGGTGTATTTAAAGAGAGGCTAACGATCGAGTTTTTAATGGAGAAGAGCATTCAAATCAAAAGCTAAAGGAAATTTCCATTAAATCACTTTATGTTAGAATTGGAAAATTGTACATTGATAGAGCTTACTGATAGTCTAGACTGTAGATGGCTTGATTTAGCTTTGCTGTTTTTTGGTGGGAAGTTTGGTTTTCCTGTTTCTTTTGTGCCCCTTGTGCACATGCTGTGTATATAGGGTGTGTCCTCTTTTGGTTTGGTGCCTTTAACTAGAATTTTGTTTGCCTATAAAAAAAAGGATAATGTAGAATTTCTATTTTATGCAGTTTTAATATTTAATTGTTATAAACCTTATGTAACTGTTTGAATAGAATAATCAAGATCTTGTTGAGGGAGAACTCATCATTGAATTAATTAAAAGAAGGGTGGAAATGGGAATGTACCTTTTAGTTAATAAATGAAAAAAGGGTTGAAGTTAATATGCTTGTGTCATAGTGGAACAAAAGGAACAATTTAGACCTTTTTCTTGACAAATTTTGTGCATGACTTTGTTGTTCTGGCTTTCAATTGATCACTCCCTATTTCTTCCATAATGGTTTCCATTCTATCTTACAAAGAAGATTTCTCAGGATTTTCATTAAGTGAAGTGTTTTCTATTCCATCTCACAAACTTTCTTGTGCTATCATCCTTTATATTGACAGTGTTGTTAAATCATTTTGTTTAGAGCTTGGATATCTGAAAGTGCAATATTGGGCCACTTCTGCCAGCTGCTTCGGTGTGCTTATTTTCATTTTCGTACTCATGCGGCGTTCTCCCAACAATAGCTGTACCTTTTCTTCGAACAGTCCTCAGGGTTTGAAGTTTAGCTCAAGTTGCATAGTTTCATGTGCAGTGTTGTGCTGTGTGTCTTTTGCTCTAATATCATATTATGGTGAGTTCTCAATTCTGCACCTACTGTACCATTTTTGTCTTGCATGGGTTGAGACTTGAGATATGATGAGGTGCTCATTTTAGTTTCTTATTCTATTTAGACTGACTATTTCTAACCCAGAGGTGCTTACTAATGTTATATCTTTTGTAGTTCAGCTAACAAAAGAATGTATGATTAATATTTTTATTTACTCATCTATTACAGGATTGCACGCTGTACTACTGTTACTATGGGTGCTCTTTCATGGAGTGGCGGCTGCAAAATTAATTCAGCATGTTCTTAATACTTTTCCATCATGTGCTTCCATTGGTGTGTATCATGCTACTACTCTTTCTTTATCATTTTTGTTCACTGAATGCAGAAGCTCTCCATATTTAACAAAATGATAAAATAACCTTAGAACTTATGATAATGATAACGTTCATTTTCTCATCAGTTGCATGCATATGAAAATAGCTTTTGTTGCTTTTTAAAGAAAATGTACTAGTGATAACACAACTACCTGCCACTGAAAATGCTTGGCACTTGAAATTTATGTATAAAAGTAACCCCCGTCACAAGTGTATGAATATTGTAAATATTTACCTGTTTTTAATTGTTTTTATACATTTTAATGTTTTTATTTAAAAATATGATTGAAATAGGAAACCTATGTTCATTTTGGCCAGAATTCAAGTTCATGTAGAATTTCGAGTATTTTGAATTCATTTTAAAATTTTAAAAATTTCTGTTTACTTCAAACTCCGAGTTGTAGCCGGGTATAAATGTTCTAACAAATTTTAAGCATTGTTAGGTTGATATTTTGGAAGGGTCTGTCAAGATTTATATGCCATGACGGCAACATCAGATCATAAATGCTCCAAATATTCATACTTCTGTTGAAATCTCCTTGTTATCACCCAACCTCTTACTGCCTGTAGGGTTTCATTTTATCTTCTTTAATTTTTAAATTGTTTTGTTTCTAGATTCATTAATTTTCAGTATGAACACCAGTGGTTGAATCACTGTGGCAATGGTTTCCTTTTGTGGAGGATATACTTTTGTACATCCTGAGCTTTGTTCAAAAGTATGTCCCCCACAAAAGGTAAAATAAATATCAAGTTTTCCTATATGTACACACACACACACACACACACATATATATATATCCTGTTTACCTTTTTGGATATGTCCTCTTCACTAAATTTTACCCTCTTTATGACATTTTAATATATATCCTGTTTTCCTATGAAAAATACTAATTTGCTTAGCTTAACCTAATTGTACCTGTCCTGTCCTCTCCTCAGTGACTATCATTTCTCTCTCTTCTTAGGAGAAGCTCTTCTGGTGACTTCTGGTCTGGTTCTCTATTTTGGCGACATGCTAGGATGTACCATTGCAAAGGTCAGTTCTTTTCTGTGTCATATGTTTTTACTTATTCCTGGAAAAGTCAGCAATGTATTCATTTTTACAGGCAATGTGATTGTTTGAACAGATTGATGGATACTGGATACCATTAGACTTACAGTATGGAGTTAAAAGAAGTGAGATCAGTACCATCATTCAGGTATGGTTCTTTGAGTTATGAAACTGGTTGTGAATGTTTAACTGGATAAGAAAGGATTTTCTCTTACTTGCAGGGAGTGGTGCTTGGCCTTCTTCTTTTTCCAATATTCTTTAAATTTCTTCTTCAAATTTGGGAACACATTGCAAGTTCTGGTCACTTTGAAGCAAGGGCGTGCAATGAGATTGGGAAATCTCTTATTTTCCATACTTCCCTTGCATTTATCTTGATTGTGATCATCCCATCATGGATGCAGTTTGTTCTGGATTTTCATATTCATCCGTTGTTATGGTATTTACTTCCTTCATGCTTCATTTTATTTTGACATATATATTTACTTTAGTGCATTTTATCTGTTATCATCTCATCTGAGGTGGAGTTGAGCAAGTTTTTGAATTTACAAAGTGGTTGCCATTGGTTTCATGTGAAATGGAGGAGATGGATGTATCTTATCCGGTGTCAATACTTTGTTATGCATGGGCATGCGTTATATGATTACAAAAATTAAGGCCTTGTTTGTTATGTTGGATTAGTGGTCAAGAGATGATAGAATATATACTAATGTTTGGTTTGTTATTAGATAAAAATTGCTTTATAAATAGCTTAGACTGCATGGCTTTTCATTATAAATTAATAATATTAATAGCTAAAACATTTAAAATTTAATAATAGATAAAATAAAATATTAAATTAAATTATATATATTTATACACATATATTTTCTTTAGTTTTTTTTTTTTTTTTTTGGATTACAAATTTAATTTTTTGGAATAATAAATGTTGTATCACATTACTTCACAAGAGAGAGAAAGAGGCTGGAGAAATTGAAGTAATGAAGGAAAATAGAAAAGTGAAATGATTCATGAGATAAGTAATATCTCATCTCTTTAGTAAGATTATTAAATTTTATACAGAGGTAATATAAACAAGACTCAAGATAAGTTATCACACTCACTTATCCTATTAGTTGGTTCCAAAAATAGGAAAAAAAATGAGAATAAGATTTTTACATCCTATTCCTGCCTACTAAATATGGTCCTTGTAAGTTGCAGCATTGGGGAAACTGTTGTAATATTTTTGTCTTGACCTCTAGTGGTACTAAGCTTTAGGACTGCAAGTTATACTGCCTAGTAATATTTCAGTGGAACTGTTTCCATGAAGGGTGGGTGGAAAGGAGGCCTCACTACGGCATGTAATTTCTGGTGGTTTGGGCCTATGTTACATTTTGCATAGGGCTAGGAAATGACATGTATGTGCATAGAATACAATGACTAATGAAAATTCAATTCTATGGGTGATTGTTATTCATGTGAGTGCTCATTCTTGGTGGAGCATTTAATTCTAAATCTTAATGGATCATCAATCTCAATATACCTATATCTCAAGGTCTTTTATACAGCTATTGCTCAAATCCTAAACATTCAAATTGATTCAATATAATGCATGTGTTTGTAAAGCCCTAAAAACACTTCAAAACACATGAAAGTGCTTGTAAAATAGGGCTCCTTTAGCTTTGGGTATTTCTCCACATGTTATGAAAATGTTACATCTTTTGAAAAAATAAAAGTAGATAAAAAGGCAAACAAGTCATTGAGATTATTTTGAACCAAAGAATGTGAAAACTTGTTCTTAATAACGAAACTACCTAGAGGTGGTGAATAAATAGTTCAAGCTTCATGTATCCCAATTTAAAAATTTGTTTGGATTTTCTTCTATATCAATTAATTCAATCGGGAATATAAAAAGATCAGTCAACACAAGGAACACCGAATATACTTGAAAAAATAATGTATGGATTCTTTTAGAAGCTCTGTTGATGTAAAAAAACCTTGAGTTACACAACCTTAGAATAAATTTCCAAAATTTGAAAAGAAGGTACATTGTTTTACCTAATCTGGACACACCTACTTTACCTAATCCTGTGCACCTACCCTAAGAATCTTATACCGGTTAGCACCTACACTTTTCTCTCACATATGCAACACAACACTTCATGCCCCTTAATGGATTACCTTAAAATTGTATGAGGCAAGCGGTTCAATGCATCACGCCTAACTATAGAAAGGACTTCCAAGAAGGTTGTTGAAAGAGTTTGAGAGTTAAGAGTCTCAAGGAAGAATAATGGCTACGAAATCACTTGCCTCATTCTTAGTCTAGAATGCTTGGTTTTTATATCAAAACCCTAGTTGGATATTTAGAGTAGGTTTTTACAAAGTAAGTTTACCAAAAAGTCTAATAAAAACAAAAAAAAAAAAAATCAAGCTAATTTGGAAGAATTAGGGTTCAGACTTCATGTAGGGGCCATTTGAATCTTGGAGGACTTTTGAATGTTCATTCATATTTTCAAAATTTTCTTCCATTTTCGATTTTTTTTTCCCCAAATTCCGTTTCCTTTACTTATCATAGCCATTTACCATACTCTAATACTTCCAACACAAATATACATCAAATGAATTCAACTCTTTAGCAGCTTGAAGTCAACTACAACCTGGTGGAACAAGGGAGTTTGTGGTTCATGGTGTAAATATAAGAAGTGAGGAAACATGAAATGTTTTGAAAACCCAATAATTATATCTAGTTTTTGTTCTTTGTAATATTCTATATGGTATAGTGGAATGATTCTCTCATCCATGAACATAGGCATGTTGGCCGAATCACATTAAAATCTCATGTACCTTTGTGTGGATTACTTTATCTTTGTGTTTTTGAACTAACATTGTTTGCGTTAAAACTTCCATTGGGTCAATAATTGTAAGGTGATTTTTTGAGCTCTAACCTTACTAGGAATTTGATGCAATCACTAATATTCTACAAGCCAATTTCTCCCCCTCGTAACTCACTTTGATTTCCTCATTCTCACTTTGTTGAGTCACATATAATTTGATCACTTATTCACAGGCAATGAATGGATCATCTTGGAAAGTAGTCCTGAGTTATATCCGTTCATTTTGGCCCATTTGCCTGTCATCTTGTTAACCCATCCATGTCTGTTGTAATTCATGTGCACATCATTTGAATCAAGGGTACTAAATTTTGCATATGTTTGTCAGCCGCTTCTTGCTGATAATCATTGCTTTGTTCCAATACTAAGTGATTCTGTATATCTCATTATTTCATCTGGATAACCTGTTATCTTAGCATCGGTTATTTTATGGCAGGATATTCAAATTTGTTTTCTCGGAACCACTTAAAAGACTATCATTGTGTATCTATTGGGTGGGTGTTATATATGCATCAATTATGCGGTTTTACAACATCTCAAAGAATAGTAAAGTGGAGCGGATTCTTCTTCGCAAATACTATCATCTGATGGCTGTTTCAATGTTTCTGCCTGCTGTTATCTTCCAGGTGAATGAAACAAGGATATTTTGTTATCTTGTTTTCCTTTTATTTTTTTCATCTCTCTTTTTCATTTGGGCTATATGTTATTCTTCTAGCATTTTGCTTAGATATTC
This sequence comes from Vitis rotundifolia, assembly GCA_030254885.1. Lineage (NCBI taxonomy): Eukaryota > Viridiplantae > Streptophyta > Magnoliopsida > Vitales > Vitaceae > Vitis > Vitis rotundifolia. The sequence continues at coordinate 12,611,414 of CM058156.1, forward strand.
TATTGACTATTCATTTCTTCTTCCAGCCAAAGTTTCTTGATCTAGCCTTCGGTGCAGCTTTGGCAGCTTTCTTGACATTAGAAATTATTCGAGTAAGTTCTGCAGCATATTTGCTCACAGTTGGTTCTGACATTATGATGTTTTCTTAACATATAAGAAATAATTACATAGCATAAAGTTTAATTGCTGTGGCTCTTGTCTTTCACTTCCATCACTCAAGATTTATGTTGGTACTGCAGTATATATTGCATACTAGAAAAGGATAATGATGTGCTGAACTTGGACAGAAAGCATGGAATTTTTTAGAAAATGTGTGTAATTTATAAGGGTAGGTTATAGCAATGTTACCCATCAAAAAAATAAGGTACTGTTACAGAAAACATGTATGTGTGTGAAAAACTCCATAAGGATTCTAGATAGAGTCCATGAACACAAAATTAATTTGCAGGTGACCCCAAGTAGTTGTTGAGATTGAGGCTTTGTTGAATTGAGTTGTTTGGAAATTGTTAATTACGGCATATTCTTTTTCTAGATAGGTAAATTCTTGTCCCTGATGGGACTGGAACTTGGAACCTCCCACAAACCCGTCAGAGCATATTGCAAAAATTTTAGTACACATAAATTAAGTTATACTTATCAAAACAGTATTACACAAATAATCATAATATCACATACCTTTAGACATCAGTACTTGTTACTTATGTGCCTTGTGGGCAAATTGATGCATTGTCCTTCATTTGATTTGATTTGCTGATGAGCATCTGAAAGAAAAAGTAATGTAAATCAGGAATGATGCAAACAATATATCAAGAATAAATCATCCCCATCTCTCTATTCAGGCTCAAATCACGTCAGGTGTTCTTCAAGCAGGAAAAAAAAGTTTTGAACCTGATTCAAATATGAGTGTTTGAATGTCCAAAAATTAGTTTCAAGAGTTTATCAATAATTAATGACTCTAAAATAAATAATAAATAATAAATAATAAAATATCCAAAATAAATAATAAATAACAAAATCTATCACTTCCTATATTTATGCCTGGCATAAGCGCATAAGTTAACATCGTTATCTCCATTACTGAACCTATGATATTTCACATGCATATACAATGTTAAAATGTTTCAACCACTCCTTTGCTCTGCTCGCAGGTATCCTCATTGTGATATCTTAATATTTTCTTATGATAAGTGCTTGAACAATGTTAAAATGTTTTTTTGTTCCTTGCTCTCTCTTGGTAAATCTTGCATAATCATACTTTTTGTAGGCAGGTATGGAGAATTTGGCCCTTGGGACAACTTGTGCACCAGTTTATGAATGCTTTCACAGATCACCGTGATTCCAATCTTCTTGTTGTCAGGTATGATTTGGTTTTTCCCCAAATGCTCAAAATCATTAGTGCATATGTTTGACTTGAATAAGTTCTAATTTGATAACCTTTTTGTCTTTTGCTATGTTTAGCCATTTTTCACTTTTATTGGGATGTGCACTTCCTATCTGGATGTCTTCTGGTTACAATGATCGACCTCTCGCCCCCTTTGCTGGAATTTTGAGCCTTGGCATTGGAGATACAATGGTGAGTGATGGTGTTTAGACTGGAATTGCTTTCTTAGTTACTTTTCTTGTTTGAGCACAATTAGTATCTTCAGATTTTAAAAGTTGTTAGTAGCACATTAAGGTTGAACAATCACAAGCATGTCCATATTTCTTTTTATAAAACTCAAGGTGCATCATTATCAACTATTTACTGAGTTAATATGTGATAAAAATGCCTTTTCCCAAAATGTATTTTGATGCTCATACGTACAAGTGTGTTTTCTAGCTTCATGCAATGTACTGAGAGGAACCAGAGATTATTAAATGTTGGTCTTTATTAGGAAATAACTAAAATTTTGCTATTATATATTAGGTTAAAATTTTGAGCTGTGAAAATCATTATCACATAGAAGCTGTAGATACATTTAATAGCATATGTTGAATTTTATAAAGTCCTAAAATTTGAAAATTTGGCTAGAACCTCGTTTGTTGAGGAAATTAAATTAGGTGTAATATTTTGAAACTCAAAACCCAACAACAATGTGACCTATACAATTGAAGGAGAGTGGATAACAAATGTCAATGGGTTCCCCTGCAACTGTGGTAGGTTGCCTTAAGTCCAATTCTAGTGGATTTTTATTGAGAAATCCTAGTCAAATTACCTTTGGGAGTGATCATTAGGGAGGTCAATAATTTGCCGTTGAAGCAAAATTATTGGCCTTATTTGGGGATTGGGTATGGCCTTGTTGATGGGCTTAGGGAACTTGTCATGTTCAGGTGTCTCCTGGGTGATGATTTTCTGGATGTTTATGCAATGTAGAGGCTCTTGGAGATACATTCACTGAATTGGATGGATCCTTGATTTGGATACAAATATGGTTTCTTCCTTTAGGTTACGGCTTATGTCAGCCAGGTGTCTATTTGATGAAGAGGTCCTTTGAGATTTATTTTTCTGAATTGAATGGATGTTTGATTTGGTTAAAGATATGGTTTTCTCTTTTAGGTTGAGGCCTATGTCAGCTAGATCTGAAAGATCATTGCCTTATCTGTGTTGAGTTTGTAGGGCCTTTTTGCCCTGCTTGAGGTCTTTGGGTTAAGGGTAATACCTTGCATAGTAGAAGCTATTGTTTTGTACAGCTGCTGGGCTCTTGCGCTATATTCTTTGCTTGATCGATATGTCACCTTGTACTTATCTTCTCTCTTTTTGATAATATTTTCTGTTTCCTAAAAAATCCTTTTGAATATGGGAATTGAATTATTTATGGGAAATTATTTATTCTGGGAAGTGTAGAATCACCATGCTAACGCATTCAAAGTAAATGGCTCACAGATTTATTAGTCTGCATGACTTCAACCCCAAATTCTATAGTGGTATGTTTCCAATGGAAATTTTCTTTTGAGAAGTAATCTGGAATTTTTGTTGAGGGGAATGAAAAATTAAACCTTCTTCCTGTGATGTGATGTGTGGCACCTGCTCCTTATAGTTACACCCCGTGGCACGTTGGATTGGGGAATTTGATGTGTCTCAATTGAACAATATTAGTAAACATTGGTGATGTTTACACTTCCTTGGAACTTTTGATATGTTCTGACATATTATCAAAAACACACACTACCCTATTCAACTGTAATTGTTACTTTATGGAACAATAAGTTTGTTAAATTGTCCAAGGATGCATAAGTTTCTGGAGTCTTTCAGAGCAAAACTAATATGATGATTTGGAGTGTACTTGGAGCTAAAAAGCACGCTTGCTATCCAGCTCTATGGGCCTGTGAAGTAAATTACAGTTTTCCTTCCATCTCTCTGGCCAAATACTCTTAGAAGTTAAAGAGTTGAAATTGAATATGTTGTGGGGTAGGAAAGCAAGGGTTGCCTATTACCATAGCTTATGGTTACCACTGCCTATAAAAAGAAAGGGTTATGGTTAAAATTACCTGATGGCACTATATAATTTGCTAGTTTAATAAGCATAAAATATTGAGAAAAAGGAACTTCAATTCCTTTATGAATTTGTTGGATACAAAGGAAATATTGGAGCTATATATATATTATTTTGCTTATAATCCTCTTCAGTGCAACTACCTGCATATTTTCTTTCTTATTTGTTCATTGAAATTTTGACAAGTCACTTGAATGCTTTTGCTTTTATGTTTAGGCATCAATGGTTGGTCACAAGTATGGTGTCCTCAGGTGGAGCAAAACTGGCAGTAAGTATTATCTTTTCTGCATGTTTGGGCTTTCTCTTTTAAACCACTAACCTGTGCAAATTTTCCAGAGAAAACCATTGAAGGTACTGCAGCTGGTATAACATCTGTCCTTGTAGCTTGCTCAATCCTTCTTCCACTTCTGGCTTCAACTGGATACATACTTACCCAGGTAGGACTCACTCTCTCTCTCTCTCCCTCCCATCCCCCTGGTGAGGAGACTTTCTAATTTGCTTTTCCAACTAACCCAAAAAAAAAATAATAATAAACGGAGAGAGAAAGAAAAGAGAAGAACAAACTTGGGAAAGTTTTGTTAGACTCTCTTTGTAGTAAGGAAATTTTCCAAGACTTCCTGATGTTCTTTTCCAACTAACCAAAAGATTTTGTTAGTGTAACTCGATTGTACTATCTTATTTGGGTTACTTGATAGTTAGTCTAACTTTCTCTCTAGTGAGAAGATTTTCTAGAACTTGCTAATGTGCTTTTCCAACTAACCATAGAGAGAGAGAGAGAGAGAGAGAGAGCTTGGGAAAGTTTTCTTAGTACCTTCCTATTTGGCTTACTCAATAGTAAGTCTAACTCTCTGTACTGAGGAGAGTTTCTAAGACTTCATAATGTGCTTTTCCAACTAATCCAAGGGAAAGAGAGACAGAAATTGTTAAAGTTTTGTTAGTGTAACACGACTGTATTGCCTTATTTGGGTTCCTCTTGTTGTGTGTGTGTCTCTCTCTCTCTAGTAAGGAGACTCTTAATATGCTTTTCCAACTAACCTATAAAAAAAGAACTTAGGGAAAGATTTGTTAATGTAACTTGAAAGTACTGTCTTCTGTGGATTACTGATACATTTGTTTTATACCACTTTTTGCAGCACTGGGTCTCTCTTCTCTTAGCTGTGACGGCAAGTGGTTTGCTGGAGGCCTACACAGCACAGCTTGATAATGCTTTCATACCTCTTATTTTCTACAGCCTTCTCTGTTTGTAAATGCGGCGCCAGCCTCCCAAAAATAAATATACGATTGTTGGAGGGCAGTACCAAATCATCCTAGATTTTCCATGATTCTTAATTTAGTGCTTCACTTGAGCACTTGCTTTTAGATACAACCAACCTATTATTAGAGACTATAACTCACCTGCTGTATGGTAAGCTCATTGTCGGCAGGCATTCTTTTCGGATTGGGATTTGGGACTGAGTCTTAATATTTTAACTGTAGGTACATTCGGATTAGGATAGAATCACATTTGTAGCGAGAACAAACTTTGAATGGTTAAAATACCTCTATATATTTTATCATTTTATAAATTAAATGTTTCCAAGAGATATTTCTCTCTCTCTCTCTCTCTCTCTCTCTCTCTCGCACAACATGGACACTATTCAACTGCAAATTTTCTTGGAGATTAATAGTCAGTGAGATATCTAATGTGCTGACTTGCCTACTGTTATTTTATTGTGAGATATTTCTCTCTTCTCTCTCTCTCTCTCGCACAACATGGACACTATTCAACTGCAAATTTTCTTGGAGATTAATAGTCAGTGAGATATCTAACGTGCTGACTTGCCTACTGTTATTTTATTGTGTGCCCGTTAAATTGTGATTTATTGTAGAGCTTAACTACTGCTGCTGTGATATTAATGAGGGCCGCCTTGTTGGGAAACCAGAACCGTCTTTGGAATTGGCAAGCTTTGCAGTAAAGCCCGTACGATATATTTGGGAAACGGAAACCAGGTGCCATCCTTGGAATCAGCTAAATACTAGATCCGGAGTCTCTGGACCCCATACTCATTTTGGGCCGACGCGGACGGAGGTGGGTAACGACAATATGTGGCAGAGTGGTGACACCAGTGGGCTTATTATCTATTTGGGCTTTCTCCAAAATTCTATCTTGCCAAACCATGGATTGGTGGACAGATTGAGTGAAATGTCTATCCCTTTGGTGTGAAGCTATGTTGTGATAATTTGCCTTTGATCGAATGCCTCTTGGTTTGTTGGGCTTTGTTCTGTGATGGAATATGGAATGAGGCTTTGAACTTTGTCCTGATAAATGATTCTTAGCATAATCTGCCATCTATTATGATCACATTTGCAAAACCCCGGGGTGTTAGAACTGGACAAACTATCCTTGAGAAGCAAGAATCACAGTATGTCTAAACCCGGTTATAGAGTTGGAAATGTATGGTGAAGTAGTATAGCCTGTTGAGAACTGTTCACGGTATCAGAGTCAGTTGACCCATGTGAAGACGGGTTGCTATTGTTTGCATCTGATTAATCCCATTGGTGATCTCTGGGCTCACAGAAGCTATGTGTTGTGCAATTGATAAAACACATGCTTGTGATTGTCTATTGAGCCTTGGAAGTTGGAAGAGAGCCGTATGTATGCAAGACAACCTAAAGAAGGCAGCTTTATTGTCTATCAGAGACTGGTGTTTCAGGGGCAGCCTGGTCATCACTCATCACCGATTCTCTTGTGACAATGTTTTCAATTGTTATACATGTCTTATTATGCTGTTACAGTGTTCAGCGCAGATGCAACTCCCTATCCACAGTCCTCGGATGCCTGACAAGGGATCTTCAAGTGTATGCCAATCACAAGTATAACTTCAGAGTTCATTTAGCAAAGGACTTCAGTTGGGAAGATGGCAGTGCATGTTCTCACAGGGTTTCCTCTATCTAATGAATGGAACAAATCCTGGCTCTCACGTCTCTTATGATCCGTGTTTTCCAATGAAATCACAGGGTAACCTTTTTTCTTTTTTGGGAGCAACACAGAGCTTAGTTAGCGTTTAGTGATAGGGGGCGGAGAATGAAGAAAGAAGGTGGTGCTGGCGATCTAGTTAGAGCAGAGAACTCCAGAGAAAACACGAGGACAAACAACACCGGAGAGAGATCAGAATAAGTAGAGGGGACACGAAGGTTTAAAAGAAGAAGAATAGGAGCTCCACCTTTGGGTTGTTTATGATTACAGCAGGATCTTTAGTGACTTGGGTGTTTTTATCTTTTTACTTCTTTGTTATTTTTATTTTTATTTTATCTATCACAATTCTACGAGAAACTCCGGCCCCTGATCCTATCCCTGAGGTTGCAGTGGCTGGATAAGCTGATAGCCACCTCTCCAAAGGAAAAGTTAATTAATTGTATCTTAAACCTACCCTTATGTCATTGTAGCCCAGCAAATAACCAACATTTAAGAGGGCAGGGCAGTTGATCCAAAAATTCCAGTTGCAAGTGAGCTGCAGGTACTATTTCATGATGTGTTATACATGCTGGGCACCTTCAGATGACATGTTTGTGGAATTAATGTTTCGGATAGAACGTTTCATTCATCCCCCTTTGGTTTAGAGAACTTAATGGAAACCCCAGTACTTCTTTCCAAATTCATGAAAGGATACAGCTGCTATTGAGTGAGCACTCATAACACTTGAAATAGAAATGTCCGGTTTCTGACAGACAGACAGATATTTTCCAATTATTACTAGTAGTAGTTGTTTTCGACTGTATGGCCTTTCTCAGTACCCATCACTGTAATCATTATTTTATGCTGCGTCTGCCCCATATCTATCCCCATTTCACAAGAATCCACCCCTTGTCCGTATTAATTTGTTTGATATTTTTGAGCTCCCTAACAGGACTGGAAACATGTACTGCATGCATACTTATTTTCTCCAATGGGTACCAAAACCCGCGGCCTGTACAGCACGCAGTCACCAGTATTGCATGTGCATGTATCGTACCGTGCCTTGCCATGTTCACTTTGGGTGGAGTTTTGGCAGGTAGCATGAGTGCGACATAGATTTTATTGGCTTCCGCCTAGTTGTAAACGGTGAACCCACCCTCAATGTAAGATTGATTGATCTTGGCCATGAAGTCATACCTAACAAGCCAGCTGACTGATACATGCATGAAGACTCGAATACAATTACAATTGACTTGCAGATCTAACTGGACTTCAGGAGGAAGAAATTAAATTGTTTTTAGGAGGCAAATTAGGGACTTGTATAATTAAATAGGTCTTCTCCCCAGTCAACTGCATGGGAGACTTGTGGAATCAATGCAGGCCACATGCCGATAGGATATGGGATAAGCATAAATGTGTGAAGGGCATTAATTCTCATAGATTTTAGGGTAAAATCCCACTTTCAGATAACATCTCCTGGCAATGGAACTTCATTTGGGCACAAGAAATCATGTTACAGTTTTGGAATTAATGATCAGTCAGTATGATAATAATCATTCTTTGAGGAGGGTTCATCAATATTAATTGGAATTACAGTATATCTACTTTAAAGCATGATTAGGAGTAGAATAATGACAGGAAGATGCCCATAGAAATGATACCGAATAATAAGATCATGGTCACTGTGTGTTGGTGAAACAAGCAAGAGTGCAGTTATAATTTCCTTTTTGCCTGTTGATGGGTGGGTGGTACTGTGACTTAAAGCAGTACCCAAGTGAGCAACAGCTTCAGTCTTAATGCATTTTGAATTTTTTTATTTCATGAGAGGCCAATCACCGATTAAATCAATAAGCTTCAATTGCATGTTGTAGGGCCTGTAATGCCTGTCCTTTTTAAGCAACAATATGTCCTGCGCATGCAAGATACCACATATTGAGGAACAAGGTTCCTATGTGACCGTCAATCTCCAAATAATTTGATGATGACTACCAGTGTGATGTGAATATAAGAAATACATGACGCCCCAACTCAAATTTAGTTGCACTAACATGGGAAGTTTCAAATGTAGAACAGGAGCCTGAATGTAAGGTACACTCGGTAGATCTTGAAATGTGGATATTTTAACTAGGCACATTAAGAGCATGTGTATTAATATGTGCATAATAAAAGGGACCATGCATATAGATACATAAGGTTGTACAAGCCAAATGGTGATATGGGGCAGCCCTAGAATAGTTACCATGAGATTCCACATCAAATAGAAAAAGAAGAAGCTCCTTAGAAGAAGAAGTATATATATATATACTCTCTCTTAATTGTGTATACATGTTTTTAAGTTATAAAGGTACATTGAGCTTAAATTAGACAATATTCATATAGTTGAGAGTAAATTATTATATAATGGTATCATAACTAACCTCTAACCCTAATGTGAGAGTTTGTTTGGGTTTTAGCCTGGATGATATTTGACCTTATAATTTTGTGAAACACAATAAAGACATTGTGTTGGTATGGAGAGTGATTATGATATCTTGCATTGGATAGAAAAAGAAGTTTTTATGCTATATGTGTATGAACTTCTTTCAACTGTGTAGATGTCATTCAAAGTTGAGGGTCTATTTAGCTCAAATTGAACAATATCTACGATTATCTACAATCAAATGAGCAGGTCAAGTTTTTATCATTTAGATTTTAAGAAATAAGGTATAAAATCTATGGTATCAAGAAATTAAAGTAAAATGAAATATAGAGAAATAAAGATTAAAGAAAATGAGATAAAGATTTTATAATAAGACTTGCAAGGAGTCTTACTAGAAGAAGATTAATGAAGTCTTAATTACCATATTGAGAAAGGTACATGCAAAGAAAAATTTAATATTATTATTCATCACTACTTAATCCCTTTTTATATCGATTAGTCTTATTTATGAATTAACTAATTAAAACTCTTAGGCTTTGTGTGAGGAAGTGTTTTTTAGAATAATTTTTTAAAACTATTTTCTAATGTTTTATAAAATAAAGATTTGTTTGGAAACTTAAAATGCATGTGTAGACCCCCATTTGGGGCTCATTTTCTGCAGCTTGCTTTTGCCAGGTGGAGCGATTCGGGAGGGCCACGTGTCAAATCCCTATTGATCCTTAGAGAATCACAATAGTGGAGTTGGAGGAGCAATCAAGGGTTGACACCTGTAAAGGTGATTCTGGAGAAAATCTGCTGGCCGTTAGTGCAAGCTGGAGGGAGCGTATGAGAGAGGTGGTCGTTACCTGTAGGAGGGATTCCTTCCGGCAGAGGAAGGGGGAAGATATTTTTTTGAGGAGGTTCTCCTGAGCAGAGAGGATGGCTTGAGTGAGAACCTGAAGGAGAGGACCCAGGAGCAGGGGAGAGATTCTATTAATTGCAGAGAGGGAATAGAGAGGAACTGGAAAAAAAAAAAAAAAAAAAGAGTGGAAGATATTCATTGTTGTGAGGAGTTGCAGAGAGCTTTGGGGGGAGTGATTAGAGAGGTGAGGGATTTGCTTCTTCTAGTCATTGTTTGAGAGGGAGAATCAGTGAAAGACAAGATGGTTTGAGGAGCCTCTTGAGAAGGATTCTGAGCTGAGTATTTACCCGAGATGGAGCAGTGAGTTACAACCCAGCACACCCAGTTGAGGAAGAGACTTTCAGGTTTGGTAACCATGGTTTTCGCGTATGTTTTCATTCTTCATACCTTTCATATCTCATTCTATTTGATTTCTAATTCCGCTTGCTGGGTTGTTGTGGTTTGTTGATTTTTGGTTTAACATTTGAAGAGCTTGCGATATTTTGTTCTCTGTTCTCGTGAATATTCTATGTTTTTAACCCACCGATTGTTAAACCCATGGATGAAATGGTGAAATGGGTTCAATATGATCGTTAAAGGCTTCATGATTCTTTTTTTTTCTTTCTTTCCTGTGGCTGTCCTCTTGTTCCCCTGCTTTTCCCCTGACTGTACACTCAAGGATTTGAGATTGGAAGAAGCTGGTTGTAGCTAAACTTGACATTATGGTAAGATGGTTGATGGGCCCTGCTCCCCACATTGATTCATCCTAGAGATTGACTCAACCACTGGTGATTTTGAGATGCTGTGACGCCAACATGTTCTGAAGTAAAGGTTTTGAAGGAATTCAATATGATGGGAATGGACCATGATGGGTGATGAGGTTCTGCCTATAGACGATACCTTCGACAAGTGTACGGTGGGTCAGCTGGAAGGAAAGAGAGGAAGGTAGTGCTGTGGATTGCCGAGAGCGGGTTCCTATGGGGGAAGTGTTTGAGCAGTTAAAAGGTAGCTGAGAAAGATTAACATCAGATGAAGGAGTCAGCCGGTTTCGAATTTCTGGACCAAGCAAATTAGAAGAGGAATAGGAAAGCAAAGTCCTCAAGTTTTGGGGTTTATGTGGAATCCTCTGTCATGAGTCATGGAAATCACAGGCATTATGGCTATTGCTTTAGCAAATGGTGGTGGCCATCCTCCAGATTGGCAAGACTCTATTGGTATCATTGTTTTTCTGTTGGTCGAACTCCACAATCAGTTTCATTGAAGAAGACAATGCTGCTATTCTACTTCCAGAAGGTTCTCATTGTCATTAGCAATTTCTGCGTTTGCTCTATTGCTGTTGGGATGATTATCAAGATCATTGTCATGTGCCCAATACAACACTACAAGTACAGGGACGGAATTGACAATTTGCTGGTTCTATTGATTGGAGGAATCCCCATGCAAATGCCCACCATACCCTTCATACTTTACCATGTACCCTTCCAATCCTGACCCAAGTGAACCATGCATGCGTGTCCTATCCTCCAATACCCATTCCATCATCTTTTCTTATACCCATTTTCCTCATGACACCATTCATTCCATCCCATTCCCCATTCTACACTATGCATGGGCATGGCCATCTCATTCTCCGTTTGCCTCTAGGTCTATCTTATGCCCAACCTGCTGCAAATACCCATTTACCCACCACCACCGAACCTCTCTTTCTCTCGCTAACTCATTCACCATCTCACCCTTCAATACCCATGTAACTCATCACCACCTTTCTCTCTCATCATTCATCTAACTCATGTCCTCATACCCATCACCTAAACCTGTCATCATACCCCCGCATGCCCAGATTCATACCACGTACCCAGTACATTCATTACCTCATGTACATATTACCCATCTCATCATCATGCCTCCATCTCCTAATATCTAATTCCTACACCATGCATGGCCACTCAAAGCCTCCACTGCAATCCTAAATCCACCTTCTCACACTCATTCCCATACTCGCCCCTCATGACCCCATGCATATAATCATACCCTTCATAACCCATTTTCAGTCTCCTTCATTTTATTCTCCATGGACTTGAGTTCCCTTGCAAAACCCACCTAATCATTCCTCACCCACCATACCCACTGCCAGTTGGCCCATTCGATTAACATGGTTCTTCCGGAAGGTGTCCGAGCTCGCCAAGATGCTGCCAACGGGATGTTGAAGGTGCATTCTTACCACAATTTCAGACCCGAAACGGCTTACCTATCAGTGACCCATCTGGATCGCTTCCTCTGCACTTATGATCTTTCTGGGAAGGAATGGTCCTTGCACCTGCTATCAGAACCATGCGAGTAGCCTGTTTGTGACAATGTTGATGAAGATCTCCATCGAAGACCACATGTCTAGATGGATTCCAGGAAATTTGAACAGGGATCACCTCGGCAAGCATCAATCTGGGCCTGAAAAACTATCCCTGCCGATTGTTCCCTGCGCTTCAGTGAGCCTCCAAAGTCTGAATGAAACTGTAAAATTGGTGAAGCAGAGAGGTGCATGGGCCTGAGGACTTCATGTCTTTGCTTGCTGGACATGCGAGGTGGCAGTTGGAACAGTTGAGATAGGAGAGGGGATCAGACTATGGGACCGCATGCATGGTTCGCATGGCCACCTCTGGGCCATATGCTATTTCCCATTTTTATCATCTTTGATTTTGAAAAACAATTTCCTCAAACTCCAAATTCTGGTTTTTCAAATAATTTTAAACCTCCAAAAATTCTCATCCTTAGAGTTTTTAGGTTCCAAAATCTCATCTTTAATAAGATTGGTTGCCATGTTCTCTTCGGCAATCCACATTTTTCCTTGTTTTTTAAAATGTTTTAAAATAAGCAAGAATTCAATTCTATAATTCCAAATGATGGAATTTATGGGATTGATTCATGCAAAAATAAAATGGGCTTGGTGGGGGCCCCACATCGAATAAATTTTCTTTAAAATAAAAATGAGTTTGAATAGAGTGTCATGCATGCTATTGGTGGTTCTTTACCTTGATTAGTGACATGTGACATATTTTATATTCGTTATTGTGCACTAACCCCATTTCTTGATAGCGCACTGCTGTTCGCCGCCCAGGTACGCACCTGTTCTCACTCTGATCATTTCTTATGCATGATTTGGCTCTTAGTGTGTGGTCATGTCGGTATTCATCGTTTTTCTTGTCGATTGCCACGTCAGCTTCATTTTATTAGTAGAGACCCGACTTTAGGGACTTAGAGGGGTGCTACGGTCTTTACCGTACCTTCCCGATAAGTAACCTGACCCCCGAGCCCATTTTTGGTTTTTCACAGACCACCTTTTCCAAATAAGGAGTCACACTTAGGGTTTTTCTTTCTTATTTTGTTTACCCTTTAAAATAAAACAAAAATAAGTGGCGACTCCAAGTCATTTTCTTTTCAATCAATAAAATCATTTTTCAAATAAATATAAAAAGCGAGTTCGCGCCATTTAAGTGGGAAACGCATTGAGTACGAAATGCGGGGGTCCACAAAATGGCGACTCCACTGGGGATCACTAGAGGGTCAAGCTTGAACTTGAGATGAGGCAAATGTGGCATTTGATTGGTTGATCAGTGGATGCCTATCTCTTGATTGCACATTGAGAGTTTTTTATGCATGCTTGGATATTGTATTGGGACATTATGATGATTGTTTATATTGATTGAGGATTCCGATTGTGGCGATTTTTCCCGTGCTTCATTGCTATATTTGTTTGAGACATTGATATGTTGTTTATGTTGACTGATCATCTCACCTTGCTTAGCATAGTGACCCTGTTTTTGCCATGTTTGTTCTGATTACCTCACATGCATAGACTCACCATTGTATATCATTTGATTTGACATGATTGATTCTCTCGGTTATATGTTATCTTGATTATCATGGAGCATGCTATCATTGTCCGATATTCATCTCGATTAGCTTGTGTGTAGATTTGAGTGATATACCCGTTTTGCATGACTGTTTGTTGCATGACCGCTCTTCTTCTGTGTGATTGCATGCTGCTTGTCTATGTGGGACACACACCTATCCCCTTATCTCCAAGTCCCTATTCTCGGTCGACCTTTGTTTTCCTTGATCTCATATTTGATATGAGATTTGTTGCTTTGTTTGCTCTTCGACCGAGCTAGTGATTAGGAATAGGGTTTAGCAATGGGCTATATCTATGTTTGGGAGCATTCTGGAGGTGGTCGACATATTGATGCTGATTGGAGTCCGAACTTTGAAGACTTGTATAGCCCAGAGCTAGATTTTAGGATATTTGTGTGGCCAGTGTGTTTTCTTTTTAGTTTCATAGGATTTTCGGATGCACCCACACCATTCACTGTGCACTCTAGTCGACCATTGAGCGTTGAGAGTTTTGAGAGGTTTCACCATAGGAAACCCCCTGGGATGCCGAGGTAGTGCATGTGTGGAGGTGATGACCACCTTGCATGGAAGCGCCCCGTCTCTTCGGAGGCGTGCAGAGGGTTGCGTACCACCGGAGGGTACGATCGCTTCTGCTAGGGATCTTTAAAGTCCACCCATTTCTTTTTAGAGCCACCTTGACCTTGTAGGATGAGCTTAGATCCTTTTATTAGGATTCCTTCCTCACACGTGGGTGCATCTGAGGGCTTTTAGAGTCTCTTTGGTTACCGTTTGGATCCAGTGTTTTCTCTTTTGGTTTCCATTTGAGAGTGCTCAGAGATCGGTTTGAGTTTGAGTATCGGTTGGATCACCTTTTTCGTGTCACCTTGGATTATGCTTTTCACCCGTTGAGTTTGTCATGTTTTATCCCTAGGGCTTTCGTTCTCATTTCTTGGCTCAACACATCCCTTTCACTTTGTTGTCACTTGCTGGATGCTTTGGGATATGCTCATTGATCATGATCATCTTTTCACACTGCACACCTATCACGGGCCCAATACCTCATTCTTTGTTTGATCCTTGATTCGATTTTCAACTCGATGCTCATATTTTCATTACAGCAAGGTGAAAGGCACGTTTTCACATTCACGTTCTTTCGAGAGAGCTGCCTTGCTCACCTTCTCATTTTTCTCTTATGGAGCTCGAGTTGAGGGTTGAGTCAAAGATATGTTGTTATAGATGGAGTATTGATCTCGTGATAGCGTGTTTTTCACACCTCTTTCATCTTGGATTATCGATAGGAATTCTCTAGTCACATTTGTAGCCATCTCGCAGTGGACACCTTTATGACTCCAGAGTTCTCATCATACATCCAGTTTTAGATTGCCATCACGGGACCATGTATCATATGATGTGTTGTACTTTTGACTTGAGGCGTCTATTCACTTGCACATTGTGATCACTTTGGCCTGACCTTTCATGGAGGATATTGAGCCTATTGACCTAGGATTAGGAGATCACCTATGAGAGTTTGAGACCGTGACCCATTTCACCTTCTGATCAGAGCAGCGCCATATCCATATCCATACCCTGACTCTGTGGACTTCACGACCTACCCATTTTGAGCTTGACATGACACCACCTCTTGGTACCATTATACGACCTTACCATTCTTATTCACCTTCGTATACTATAGTACCATTGCCTATTCTTTCCATCATTTTCTTCGATCTGACCAGGTAGAGTCCGAGATGATTAGACCTGAGGTGAGCTTTGCATGATGATAGATTGGATCACGATGACGGGGTGGTTTGACTGCTTGATGACGTTGTTGAGGCAGAGGGGTTATCACGGAGCATCCAGATCTGAGCCATTGCATATGACTTCAGAGAGTCGGGATGATTAGAGTTGGTGGTTTTATGATACGATGGTGAGTGACATGTGATGATAGAGTGAGGTGATTGTCAGAGGACGTTGATGATTATCATTGAGCATCCGGAGTGGGATCTTTCACACGACTTCAGAGGAGTTGATATGACTGTGTTTGATGGATGCCAGTCTCTAGTATTGGCCATGTTAGATCTTGAAAGCACGATGTTCGAGATTGTGGTCAAATGATGGGTGGCCATCATTTCAGGAGCCTATTTACCTTATCACCGTTACATATAGAGTTACCCATTGCTAGCCCATTGAGCCTCACACGAGCACCATAGCCTTTTCTTTCATCACCTCGTTTACTTATTACACCGGGTTGGGGACCCTATAGTGCTTGCACGCTTTGATTAGATACATCATGAGTTCCAGACCTGACATACATATTCAGGCCTCATCTCCCACTTTTCATTGTGACATGTTTTCACTTTGACATCATCTCATCACTTTTTCCGACATCACACATCACCACTTGTGATACTCATTCTCTGTCTTTTCTTTCATCATTGCTTACTCGACGTTACCCTTATTTCACCTTGAGCGGTGGTTTTTCACACATCACTGCATGGAGGATTGTCATATTCTTTCCCCCCGTTCACCCCATGGGCAGTGGTTCAGAGATCTTATTTTGAGAGGTTGTCTTGTTAGTGAGGATTCATGTTACATCTGTACATAGGGAGAGTTTGTTCATTTGGCTATGTATTTCATGGGAGATTATTCATTATTGATCAGAGTATGCGCAAAAAAAAAAAAAAAAAAAAAAAAAAAAAAAAAAAAAAAGATAAAAGATAGCGCATTCTTCATTATGTCATTCTCTATTGGGCATGTGTATGGACGTGCCAGTTTGCTTCATTGATTTTTGTGTGCTAGAGAGAGTTCATATGAGAACTTCTTTCAAAGACTCTATCTTGGTATTATGTTTTGGGTGAGAGTATGAGTCACCCATTCGTTTTTTTTGTGAGAGGCGAGCGACCTCTCTTTAGTATCTCTGGATCTTTGCTCTATCCATCATTCCATCTATTTCGGATGTGACTACTCTCCATGCTTTGATGCAGGTTGACCATCACTCATTTTTCTATCTTTTTGCTTTCCTCTATCTTTGTTCTGTTCCTCCATTTCACCATACCTCATCTGATTTCTTTCTTTTCTCATCCTGCTTGATGCTTGACTTGGGTTCAGCATTCACACTTTATTCTTGCTTATTCGATGTGTCCATTCCTTTATCATCACTTTTTGTGTGGGGACCCCTAGGTTCGGGACTCATGACGTTTTCTACGCATTGCATTTCATGCATGAGGGGTAAGAGGATTATATCATTGGGTTATTTGAGCCTAGTTTCCTTTCGTTTCATTCACCCTATTACCTGGGCCTACGTTACGTCCCGCGTCTATAGACCACCCTGAGGCCATGACTTCACACATTGTGCTTGACAGCTCACACATGGGCAATACTTGAGATTGGTTGGAGATTATTTCTCGGAGCATGATGAATGAGGAGTTGAGATGATGGATTACACTGGGGCATACTCCTCTTATTAGTGATGGATTTTCAGAGGTGACGTTATCTACACTGGGGCATACCCCGCTCATCGATGACGTTTTCATTCGAGATGATGTCTTGCATTGAGACATGGTCAGGTCATTTTCCCCTTGGATTATGATAGATTAGGAGTTGTGGGATGACCCTACACTGGGGCATAGCCATTTCAGATAGTGTTTTTATTGGAGATACAGTCACTCCATTCGATATTCTGCATTGGGACACACTCCACTCATTGAGGGATGACTTTGACCTTGTTTTGAGGACACATACTGAGGCATAGCCATTTCATTGATGATGGACTTTGATTTATCTTGGAGCATAGTTACCTCAGATGGTTTACACTGGGGCATAGCCACCCTTTCAGATCCTTTACATTGGGGCATATCCATCTTTTTGAGGGGGATCATATTGATTCTTGACGTTGGAGCATCTGACGAGTGATATGGAGATCATTGGATTGTTTCATGTTGTCCTCATTGCATACTGGGGCATAGCCACCTAGTCGGAGGTTTTTGACATCGAGATTTGACTTTCCGTTCGTGATTATTGCTTCTGATGAATTATGGAGCTATTGACACCTTGGGTCTAGTCTTCTCTGCATACTTGGATGATCTCGGTTACTTACATACCTTTCATTTCGTACTCAGGCATTTCACTCTGGGTACTCTCATGCCTTCTATCATACCAGAGTCTGATCATCACCTTCTTTTATCCTAGACCTCTTACCATGACACATGACCTCACCCTTATCTCGATTAGGAGGAGATGTAGATCAGTCCGCGATCACTTTGGTTGTGCTTCCATACATCTTTTGGACTTTAGGTTCAACATCTTCCATGATGGCAGGGCTTGACAGATTGCTGATTTATTAGTGACGATGTTTTCACTTTGACAGTTGGCATGCTGAGTGTTGATTTGCTTGCTTTTTGCATTTTGAGCACTGATCATCATTGTTTTATTCATCAGTTAGTTTTGTTTTGTCAGCATGGTATCACGATACATGGTCCTATTTGGCATTACCCATTTGAGGTTGGACATTTTCATTACATGATGGATGAGCATATTTCAGAGCATAGTAGTTTTGAGGCATTGTGTATCCCTGTTTGTTCACCGTCACATACTGGGCCATACCCTCCTTCTTTGGGATTATCGGACCTTTCCATAGGCTTCACTCACCTTTTGGTTTAGTCTTTGACTCCCGCGAGTTGTATACTGGGGCATACCCTCCTTCTTTGGGATTATCGGACCTTTTCATAGGCTTCACTCACCTTTTGATTTAGTCTTAGACTCCCGCGAGTCACATACTGGGGCATACCTTCCTTCTTTGGGATCATCGGACCTTCCTATAGGCTTCATTCACATTTTGATTTAGTCTTTGACTCACGCGAGTCACATACTGGGGCATACCCTCATTCACTGGGATCATTGGACATTCCACAGGTTTCATTCACCTTATGATTTAGTCTTTGACTCTCGCGAGTTGTATACTGGGGCATACCCTCCTTCCCTAGGATCATCAGACCTTTCCCAGGCTTTAGTATCCTTTGACCTAGTTGTCGATCCTCATGAGTTGTCATACTGGGGCATATCCCCTCCTGTCGAGTTTGCTTGCATCGTCATCTTAGTATCATCTGGCTTTGAGTTACTCGATCAGATCATCATCATCATCATCTTGTCAGTTTGAGTTTGAGTTTTCGGGACCGCACCTATATCGATCGGTCATTCATCTTGTCTGTTTCAGTTTGAGTCGGGGCCGCACCTATATCGATCGGCCATCTTCGTATCATTCATCTTGTCATGTCAGTCTGAGTTATCGGGGCCGCACCTATATTGATCGGTCATTTTTCTTGTCAGTTTGAGTCGGGGCCGCACCTATATCGATCGGCCATTTTCCTATCAGTTTGTGTTCATCTCGAGTCAGGGCCGCACCTATATCGATCGGCCATCTTCGTATCATTCATCTTGTCATGTCAGTTTGAGTCGGGACCGCACCTATATCGATCGGTCATTCATCGTTTTATCAGTCTGAGTTATCGGGGCCGCACCTATATCGATCGGCCATTTTCCTATCAGTTTGTGTTCATCTCGAGTCGGGACCGCACCTATATCGGTCGGTCATTCTTTCATCTTGTTTGTTTTAGTTCGAGTCGGGGCCGCACCTATATCGATCGGTCATTTCCCTATCAGTTTGTGTTCAGTTTGAGTCGGGGCCGCACCTATATCGATCGGCCATTTTCCTATCAGTTTGTGTTCATCTCGAGTCAGGGCCGCACCTATATCGATCGGCCATCTTCGTATCATTCATCTTGTCATGTCAGTTTGAGTCGGGACCGCACCTATATCGATCGGTCATTCATCGTTTTATCAGTCTGAGTTATCGGGGCCGCACCTATATCGATCGGCCATTTCCCTATCAGTTTGTGTTCATCTCGAGTCGGGACCGCACCTATATCGATCGGTCATTCTTTCATCTTGTTTGTTTTAGTTCGAGTCGGGGCCGCACCTATATCGATCGGTCATTTCCCTATCAGTTTGTGTTCATGTTGAGTCGGGGCCGCACCTATATCGATCGGCCATTTTCCTATCAGTTTGTGTTCATCTCGAGTCAGGGCCGCACCTATATCGATCGGCCATCTTCGTATCATTCATCTTGTCATGTCAGTTTGAGTCGGGACCGCACCTATATCGATCGGTCATTCATCGTTTTATCAGTCTGAGTTATCGGGGCCGCACCTATATCGATCGGCCATTTTCCTATCAGTTTGTGTTCATCTCGAGTCGGGACCGCACCTATATCGATCGGTCATTCTTTCATCTTGTTTGTTTTAGTTCGAGTCGGGGCCGCACCTATATCGATCGGTCATTTCCCTATCAGTTTGTGTTCATGTCGAGTCGGGGCCGCACCTATATCGATCGGCCATTTTCCTATCAGTTTGTGTTCATCTCGAGTCAGGACCGCACCTATATCGATCGGTCATTCCTTCATCTCGTTAGTTTACATTTTCGGGGCCGCACCTATATCGATCGGCCATCTTCTTATCAGTTTGAGTTTTCGAGTCGGGACCGCACCTATATTGATCGGTCATTTTTCATGTCAGTTTGCGTTTTTGGGACCGCACCTATATCGATCGGTCATCATTTTGTCAGTTTCAGTTTGGGTTTTTGGGGGCCGCACCTATATCGATCGGCCATCTTCCTATCGGTTTTAGTTTGAGTTTTCGAGTCAGGACCGCACCTATATCGATCGGCCATGTTCGTGTCAGTTTGAGTCGGGACCGCACCTATATTGATCGGTCATTCATCGTTTTGTCAATCTGAGTTATCAAGGCCGCACCTATATCGATCGGTCATTCATCGTTTTGTCAGTTTGAGTTTTCGGGGCCGCACCTATATCGATCGGTCATTTCCCTATCAGTTTGTGTTCATGTTGAGTCGGGGCCGCACCTATATCGATCGGCCATTTTCCTATCAGTTTGTGTTCATCTCGAGTCAGGGCCGCACCTATATCGATCGGCTATCTTCGTATCATTCATCTTGTCATGTCAGTTTGAGTCGGGACCGCACCTATATCGATCGGTCATTCATCGTTTTATCAGTCTGAGTTATCGGGGCCGCACCTATATCGATCGGCCATTTTCCTATCAGTTTGTGTTCATCTCGAGTCGGGACCGCACCTATATCGATCGGTCATTCTTTCATCTTGTTTGTTTTAGTTCGAGTCGGGGCCGCACCTATATCGATCGGTCATTTCCCTATCAGTTTGTGTTCATGTCGAGTCGGGGCCGCACCTATATCGATCGGCCATTTTCCTATCAGTTTGTGTTCATCTCGAGTCAGGACCGCACCTATATCGATCGGTCATTCCTTCATCTCGTTAGTTTACATTTTCGGGGCCGCACCTATATCGATCGGCCATCTTCTTATCAGTTTGAGTTTTCGAGTCGGGACTGCACCTATATTGATCGGTCATTTTTCATGTCAGTTTGCGTTTTTGGGACCGCACCTATATCGATCGGTCATCATTTTGTCAGTTTCAGTTTGGGTTTTTGGGGGCCGCACCTATATCGATCGGCCATCTTCCTATCGGTTTTAGTTTGAGTTTTCGAGTCAGGACCGCACCTATATCGATCGGCCATGTTCGTGTCAGTTTGAGTCGGGACCGCACCTATATTGATCGGTCATTCATCGTTTTGTCAGTTTGAGTTATCAAGGCCGCACCTATATCGATCGGTCATTCATCGTTTTGTCAGTTTGAGTTTTCGGGACCGCACCTACATCGATCGGTCATTTTCTTGTCAGTTTGAGTTTTGGGGGCCGCACCTATATCGATCGGCCATTTTCCTATCAGTTTGTGTTCATCTTGAGTCGGGACCGCACCTATATTGATCGGTCATTTTCGTGTCAGTTTGAGTTTTCGGGACCGCACCTATATCGATCGGTCATTTTCTTGTCAGCTTGAGTTTTGGGGGCCGCACCTATATCGATCGGCCATGTTCGTGTCAGTTTGAGTTTTCGGGACCGCACCTATATCGATCGGTCATTTTCGTGTTAGTTTGAGTTTTCGGGACCGCACCTATATCGATCGGTCATCATCTTGTCAGTTTGAGTCGGGGGCCGCACCCATATCGATCGGCCATGTTTCCGTCAGTTTGAGTTTGAGTTGTTTTGGGACCGCACCTATATCGATCGGTCATTTTCGTGTCAGTTTGAGTTTTCGGGACCGCACCTATATCGATCGGTCATTTTCTTGTCAGCTTGAGTTTTGGGGGCCGCACCTATATCGATCGGCCATGTTCGTGTCAGTTTGAGTTTTCGGGACCGCACCTATATCGATCGGTCATTTTCGTGTTAGTTTGAGTTTTCGGGACCGCACCTATATCGATCGGTCATCATCTTGTCAGTTTGAGTCGGGGGCCGCACCCATATCGATCGGCCATGTTTCCGTCAGTTTGAGTTTGAGTTGTTTTGGGACCGCACCTATATCGATCGGTCATTTTCGTGTCAGTTTGAGTTTTCGGGACCGCACCTATATCGATCGGTCATTTTCTTGTCAGTTTGAGTTTTGGGGGCCGCACCTATATTGATCGGCCATTTTCCTATCAGTTTGTGTTCATCTTGAGTCGGGACCGCACCTATATTGATCGGTCATTTTTCGTGTCAATTTGAGTTTCGGGACCGCACCCATATCGATCGGTCATTTTCTTGTCAGTTTGAGTTTTGGGGGCCGCACCTATATCGACCGGCCATGTTTCCGTCAGTTTGAGTTCAGTCTGAGTCGAGACCGCACCTGTATCGATCGGTCATTTTCTTGTCAGTTTGAGTTTTGGGGGCCGCACCTATATTGATCGACCATTTTCCTATCAGTTTGTGTTCATCTTGAGTCGGGACCGCACCTATATTGATCGGTCATTTTTCGTGTCAATTTGAGTTTCGGGACCGCACCCATATCGATCGGTCATTTTCTTGTCAGTTTGAGTTTTGGGGGCCGCACCTATATCGACCGGCCATGTTTCCGTCAGTTTGAGTTCAGTCTGAGTCGAGACCGCACCTGTATCGATCGGTCATTTCCGTGTCAGTTTGAGTTTGAGTTTTCAAGTCGAGGGCCGCACCTATATCGATCGGCCATGTTTCCGTCAGTTTGAGTTCAGTTTGAGTCAAGACCGCACCTGTATTGATCGGTCATCATCTTGTCAGTTTGAGTCGGGGGCCGCACCTATATCGATCGGCCATGTTCGTGTCAGTTTGAGTTTTCGGGACCGCACCTATATCGATCGGTCATTTCCGTGTCAGTTTGAGTTTTGGGGCCGCACCTATATCGATCGGCCATCTTTTTGTCAGTTAGAGTCTGGGACCGCACCTATATCGATCGGTCATTTTCGTGTTAGTTTGAGTTTTCGAGTTAGGACCGCACCTATATCGATCGGTCATTTTCATGTCAGTTTGGGTTTTGGGACCGCACCTATATCGATCGGTCATTTTTATGTTAGTTTGAGTTTTCGGGGCCGCACCCATATCGATCGGCCATCTTCCTATCAGTTTTAGATTTCGGGACCGCACCCATATCGATCGGTCATCTTTCTATCAGCTCAGTTTGGCGTCCAGAGTCTTTGTTCACTATGACATTCAGAGTCACCACTTTTCCTCCATGTTGAGCATTCAGAGTCATTCTCCTCACTTGGTTACCTGGTGCTTATTGTTTGTTCATCGTGCTCTTCTAGACTTCCCCTTTCGCTACACATGACACAGTTCTTTGAGTTCACGACACGTATTTCAGTCATGTTGTTGGGCACCCTACACTTAGCATTCTCAGGTGGTTCACACAAGGAGGTCTCCCTTGGGCACATTCTTTCCCGTACTCTGAGGTGGTTCGACCGTTACACATTATTGATATGGTTTTTCGAGTCACTTTTGGGGACATCTTAGAGGGAGTCTGGATCCTTGATGTGACTTTAGAGACGCTTTGATACCATTTCTCTTAGGATTAGAGCCTTATTGTTCATCTGTTGGCCTGAGCGGGTTCGTGTTTTACTAGTGTCCCTATGGGGGTCTCCTTGGTTCTTCGGTAGAGCTCACTTCATTCCACTCATTATTCACACTTTCTTTTCACTTCAGTATTCACATTCCTTACACTCGTGAGCTCTACCGAAGAGGGGCATATTTGTAGACCCCCATTTGGGGCTCATTTTCTGCAGCTTGCTTTTGCCAGGTGGAGCGATTCGGGAGGGCCACGTGTCAAATCCCTATTGATCCTTAGAGAATCACAATAGTGGAGTTGGAGGAGCAATCAAGGGTTGACACCTGTAAAGGTGATTCTGGAGAAAATCTGCTGGCCGTTAGTGCAAGCTGGAGGGAGCGTATGAGAGAGGTGGTCGTTACCTGTAGGAGGGATTCCTTCCGGCAGAGGAAGGGGGAAGATATTTTTTTGAGGAGGTTCTCCTGAGCAGAGAGGATGGCTTGAGTGAGAACCTGAAGGAGAGGACCCAGGAGCAGGGGAGAGATTCTATTAATTGCAGAGAGGGAATAGAGAGGAACTGGAAAAAAAAAAAAAAAAAAAGAGTGGAAGATATTCATTGTTGTGAGGAGTTGCAGAGAGCTTTGGGGGGAGTGATTAGAGAGGTGAGGGATTTGCTTCTTCTAGTCATTGTTTGAGAGGGAGAATCAGTGAAAGACAAGATGGTTTGAGGAGCCTCTTGAGAAGGATTCTGAGCTGAGTATTTACCCGAGATGGAGCAGTGAGTTACAACCCAGCACACCCAGTTGAGGAAGAGACTTTCAGGTTTGGTAACCATGGTTTTCGCGTATGTTTTCATTCTTCATACCTTTCATATCTCATTCTATTTGATTTCTAATTCCGCTTGCTGGGTTGTTGTGGTTTGTTGATTTTTGGTTTAACATTTGAAGAGCTTGCGATATTTTGTTCTCTGTTCTCGTGAATATTCTATGTTTTTAACCCACCGATTGTTAAACCCATGGATGAAATGGTGAAATGGGTTCAATATGATCGTTAAAGGCTTCATGATTCTTTTTTTTTCTTTCTTTCCTGTGGCTGTCCTCTTGTTCCCCTGCTTTTCCCCTGACTGTACACTCAAGGATTTGAGATTGGAAGAAGCTGGTTGTAGCTAAACTTGACATTATGGTAAGATGGTTGATGGGCCCTGCTCCCCACATTGATTCATCCTAGAGATTGACTCAACCACTGGTGATTTTGAGATGCTGTGACGCCAACATGTTCTGAAGTAAAGGTTTTGAAGGAATTCAATATGATGGGAATGGACCATGATGGGTGATGAGGTTCTGCCTATAGACGATACCTTCGACAAGTGTACGGTGGGTCAGCTGGAAGGAAAGAGAGGAAGGTAGTGCTGTGGATTGCCGAGAGCGGGTTCCTATGGGGGAAGTGTTTGAGCAGTTAAAAGGTAGCTGAGAAAGATTAACATCAGATGAAGGAGTCAGCCGGTTTCGAATTTCTGGACCAAGCAAATTAGAAGAGGAATAGGAAAGCAAAGTCCTCAAGTTTTGGGGTTTATGTGGAATCCTCTGTCATGAGTCATGGAAATCACAGGCATTATGGCTATTGCTTTAGCAAATGGTGGTGGCCATCCTCCAGATTGGCAAGACTCTATTGGTATCATTGTTTTTCTGTTGGTCGAACTCCACAATCAGTTTCATTGAAGAAGACAATGCTGCTATTCTACTTCCAGAAGGTTCTCATTGTCATTAGCAATTTCTGCGTTTGCTCTATTGCTGTTGGGATGATTATCAAGATCATTGTCATGTGCCCAATACAACACTACAAGTACAGGGACGGAATTGACAATTTGCTGGTTCTATTGATTGGAGGAATCCCCATGCAAATGCCCACCATACCCTTCATACTTTACCATGTACCCTTCCAATCCTGACCCAAGTGAACCATGCATGCGTGTCCTATCCTCCAATACCCATTCCATCATCTTTTCTTATACCCATTTTCCTCATGACACCATTCATTCCATCCCATTCCCCATTCTACACTATGCATGGGCATGGCCATCTCATTCTCCGTTTGCCTCTAGGTCTATCTTATGCCCAACCTGCTGCAAATACCCATTTACCCACCACCACCGAACCTCTCTTTCTCTCGCTAACTCATTCACCATCTCACCCTTCAATACCCATGTAACTCATCACCACCTTTCTCTCTCATCATTCATCTAACTCATGTCCTCATACCCATCACCTAAACCTGTCATCATACCCCCGCATGCCCAGATTCATACCACGTACCCAGTACATTCATTACCTCATGTACATATTACCCATCTCATCATCATGCCTCCATCTCCTAATATCTAATTCCTACACCATGCATGGCCACTCAAAGCCTCCACTGCAATCCTAAATCCACCTTCTCACACTCATTCCCATACTCGCCCCTCATGACCCCATGCATATAATCATACCCTTCATAACCCATTTTCAGTCTCCTTCATTTTATTCTCCATGGACTTGAGTTCCCTTGCAAAACCCACCTAATCATTCCTCACCCACCATACCCACTGCCAGTTGGCCCATTCGATTAACATGGTTCTTCCGGAAGGTGTCCGAGCTCGCCAAGATGCTGCCAACGGGATGTTGAAGGTGCATTCTTACCACAATTTCAGACCCGAAACGGCTTACCTATCAGTGACCCATCTGGATCGCTTCCTCTGCACTTATGATCTTTCTGGGAAGGAATGGTCCTTGCACCTGCTATCAGAACCATGCGAGTAGCCTGTTTGTGACAATGTTGATGAAGATCTCCATCGAAGACCACATGTCTAGATGGATTCCAGGAAATTTGAACAGGGATCACCTCGGCAAGCATCAATCTGGGCCTGAAAAACTATCCCTGCCGATTGTTCCCTGCGCTTCAGTGAGCCTCCAAAGTCTGAATGAAACTGTAAAATTGGTGAAGCAGAGAGGTGCATGGGCCTGAGGACTTCATGTCTTTGCTTGCTGGACATGCGAGGTGGCAGTTGGAACAGTTGAGATAGGAGAGGGGATCAGACTATGGGACCGCATGCATGGTTCGCATGGCCACCTCTGGGCCATATGCTATTTCCCATTTTTATCATCTTTGATTTTGAAAAACAATTTCCTCAAACTCCAAATTCTGGTTTTTCAAATAATTTTAAACCTCCAAAAATTCTCATCCTTAGAGTTTTTAGGTTCCAAAATCTCATCTTTAATAAGATTGGTTGCCATGTTCTCTTCGGCAATCCACATTTTTCCTTGTTTTTTAAAATGTTTTAAAATAAGCAAGAATTCAATTCTATAATTCCAAATGATGGAATTTATGGGATTGATTCATGCAAAAATAAAATGGGCTTGGTGGGGGCCCCACATCGAATAAATTTTCTTTAAAATAAAAATGAGTTTGAATAGAGTGTCATGCATGCTATTGGTGGTTCTTTACCTTGATTAGTGACATGTGACATATTTTATATTCGTTATTGTGCACTAACCCCATTTCTTGATAGCGCACTGCTGTTCGCCGCCCAGGTACGCACCTGTTCTCACTCTGATCATTTCTTATGCATGATTTGGCTCTTAGTGTGTGGTCATGTCGGTATTCATCGTTTTTCTTGTCGATTGCCACGTCAGCTTCATTTTATTAGTAGAGACCCGACTTTAGGGACTTAGAGGGGTGCTACGGTCTTTACCGTACCTTCCCGATAAGTAACCTGACCCCCGAGCCCATTTTTGGTTTTTCACAGACCACCTTTTCCAAATAAGGAGTCACACTTAGGGTTTTTCTTTCTTATTTTGTTTACCCTTTAAAATAAAACAAAAATAAGTGGCGACTCCAAGTCATTTTCTTTTCAATCAATAAAATCATTTTTCAAATAAATATAAAAAGCGAGTTCGCGCCATTTAAATGGGAAACGCATTGAGTACGAAATGCGGGGGTCCACAGCATGCTTACGGTACTGATAATTGTCTCCTAGGATACAATAATCATTTTCTTGTGATAGTAAAATTTCAAATCACAAGAAATGGCAAAGTGATTCTTAAATACCAAAAAAACTTAGTAGAAAAAAAGAAAAGATTAAGCTTAAACTAAGAACTTAAAAGTTGAAGAGACTGGAAAAGAGAAAGAATGGAGACAATGGATAAATGAGTAAGTGAATAGAAAAAAGACAATGGTAAGTTTATTTATAAATTTTGTTAATGACTATTAGAAGAGATATATCTTTTAAGACACTAGACATATCCATTAAATGGTTGTCTTGAGACATTGGAGTCACATCCTTTGAAAATGTTATGTCTTTAAAATACTAGACACATCCTTTAAAACAAGTTGTATTTATTAAAAAACATATTTTCCAAAAGAAAAAATGTATTCTAATTTCCATTCACCTATATATAAATTCCAATAGTGATAACCTTTCTTTTTGGAACCATTTCAAAATTTATAAAATTAATTATGCATTCACCCAATGTGTAATCTATAGTTGATTCACCCACACTAAGTTCAATTACCATAAAGAATAGACATTTCATCTACCTTCTAAACCGCTTACCTGTCGTGGCACTCATGTTAGTTTTCCACCGAAGAACGATAAACTCAACATGGAATGTGGACCAATTTCAATAATTAATGTCTCTTAGCTCAGGCAAGAGCTAGTGAAGAATTTGAAGAGCAAAATATTTGATAAGAGCAAGAGATAAATCCCCATGAACACTTCCCACGTCAAACATGTCCCTCGCGAACTTTTTGTGCTTTTTTGTCCAGCTCACCTGATACAGAGAGTCGGAATAAACACTTTTATCATGGTGATGAGACTCGACAAGCGATTTCAACTGCTAAATACATTATGGGCCCTCTTATTTGACACAAGCTGGCTTTTCATGATAAGCATCGGGGGCTGGCACGAGAAGAAATATCTAATTTAATGCCATAGACAGAGAAATCAAGTCAAGAGTGACATGATCGAAGAAATTATTGTTAGATGTGTAACTTGTTTGTTTCTTTGAATTGCTGTAGGACCATGATCGAAGAAGTCTGCTTCGAGGCGTACAGCTTTTGCTGCATGTCCAATGAAAATGGACTACTATTTTGTTTAACGATCCTTTGAAATATTGAAACGTTTATGTTTTTCCTAACTCTTAGAAATGAGTTTTTATCTTGTATCATTTATTTACATAGAATCATGGAAATGTGAGAAACATTTAGACTCCATAAAACCATGGAAATGTGAGAAACATCTAGACTATGTTTTGAAAATGTTTGCAAAAACAATTTTGAAAAATAATTTTTTGATATTTTATAGAACAAAAATTTATTTGGGAACATTAAATGTTTTAAACTTATTTTTTGTTTGAGAACATAAAACAAATTTAAAAAACAATTATCAAATAAGGCGTAATAGAGGGAGAGAGAGAGAGAGATTTTAAGCTAAGTACAAAAAACAAGATTCAGCCCGGCCTTTAGAAGCAAAGGAAAACATAAAGTGCATATATAGTTTGTGTCAAAAACATGTCCGCAATCCAAATTAATGACTTCAAAATTTTCTTTTGCTTGAAAAAACATATGGGACCTTAATTTGGGATCAGTACTGCAATGAATTTGTTGTTTGCACCGGAAATAAGGGAGCATATATATGTATTGTATAGGATTTTGTTTGGTGGGAGACTAAAAGTGAAAGTTCTCTCAAACCCTAGTAAATATTGGCCTCCTTCGAGGTTCAACATTTAGCTGGATCAGGAAGGACCAGACTGACTAATATCAATGCCATCTACTCTTCCACAAAAATTAAACTAGTCCATACTGCACTTACAAATAAGGTAATGCACCATAACCAGTTTAACACACCAGCTAATTAGTTCATTTCACTCAATAATTATGCAAATTTAGAAGATTGGGGTAGATCATAGAAGCATCTAGAGGTAGAGCACATTGACCTTGTAGAGGAATCTAGAGCATATCAATCTCTGCAGGTGTCTAGAGGTTGCCTCTGAATTGGGGCCTCACCCACCAAACAAGGAATTGTATTTTCAATTGGGGTAAAATAATAGAGGTTGGGGTATGCTCCATCTGCCTGAATCACATTTTGCCATATTCATACATGTACTTATTTATGTGAACCATGTGACCTATGTTGGAGTAATGCACATGAGTGTCTCTACTGACTGTTCTAAACCTCATGAGCCACTGAAATATATATATATAGAATAAAAATATCGATAAAATAAAAACCAGAAATATAACACAATCATTCTGCGCATGAAAAATTGAAATGAAATATCATATATCCGTCTCATAAGATGTAGAATCACAGCCGCCTAAAGCAACTGAAAACGCCCCATGTTATAAAAGGGACAGAAAGATCCTCTTATGGATGAATAGGCTAATCGAGTTCTATTTCCCAATGTTTAGCCACAGCCAGTTACACTGATGAGGAGTACAATAGCAAAAGTGGTAAAAATGAAACATGTATGATTTGGAAAAAAGGGTTGAACGAGAAGCTACCAACTGAATCGTGTTAATAATTTGCAGACAGAGATGACTAGCTAACAGGGACCTTTCATATGGGAGGTGAAATCTAAAAGCCTCGATCACATGCAGTGGTCTCCCATATTTACACTACCCACGTCGTTTCAGCTCTTTAATTTTCTCTCTCACTTTGTCCTTAGAACAACAGTCTACCTTATCTCCAACCTCCTCAAAACCCTATATAAATCAAGCAGAAGTACCAAGGAAAAGCACCATGAATTCATCAAAAAAAGTAAAGTCATGGCTAAGTTTAGAAGTACCAGTGCTAAGAAAAAGAACGGCATTGTAAGGCTTAAGATTGTTGTAGAGAAGCTGCAAAAGAGCCTTTCATTGGGGAAGAAATCAGCTTCTGACTATGACGATCTTGAAGAGGTTATTGACTCAGCATATGTGCCACCTGATGTCAAGGAAGGACACTTTGCAGTGATTGCAGTGGATGGCCAGGAACCTAAGAGATTTGTGGTTCCACTCAATTTTCTGACTCACCCATCATTCTTGAGGCTTTTGGAGCAAGCAGCTGAGGAATATGGTTTTGACCATGAGGGTGCATTAACAATCCCTTGTCGGCCCAGCGAGCTTGAGAGGTTACTGGCTGAGCAATGGCAGCCGGAGAGAGATCCTAGCGTTGGTGTCAACTGGGATTCCTGTAAAACCTTTATTAAGAGCTGTTAGGTCTGGAGGAGTACGCATGCTGCTTTGATTCCATTCATTGATGGGAATCTTTTTCCATGTTCCTGTATTCAGCCCTCTCCCTTGTTTCATCTATTAGAACCTTGTTATCCTTCTGCAACGAACTTGTTTATTTTTGGGTTGTTATTATAGCTTATTCCTAAGCTGGAAATAAACAAGTTTCAGGTTTGAACGCCATCAGTCTCACAAACTAACAAGTTTGATTATAACAAAATGATACGAAACCATTTTTGGTTGTTTCCAGAAACATATCTCAGAACTATTCATTATTGGTATCCACAGTGCCTGCCTGCCAAATTATTTATTATATGATTGCTATATTTCAAGAATCGTTACATGGGATCCACAATGTTGTACCTCCCACGCATCAGCACGCAAGTCGAGACACTGCATCACTGAATTTCGAAAGAGAGCACTGGAGAGTGGAAACAAAGGGATGATCTATATTCATGCGAGGAGAAAAATGAAGCAATACAGAATTTTTTATTTTATTTTGATTCTTTTTCTTTTTAACGTGAAGAATACTCTTGGAGAAAGTATCTAGTCTGAGTTTATAAGACATATCATTATATTGCGACAGGATTAATGCATATGTATCAAATATTCAATGACATATTGTAGTTATTCTCTACTAGCTAGCAACGGTATGAATGCATACCAAAACAACTACTAATGTGTTTTCTCATGGGGCACATGCTCCTCCTTATTGGGCATGTGCCTTGTTTGTCTATGCATTTCACGCACTACACGACTCTCTTAGCTAGCTGTGAGAGATGATGCTCTGAATTGTTTACCGACCCATCATTTTTACCCCCTTCCTTTTCATTTGTATTCTGATAGATACTACAAGTTTTTAGAGGGAAAAAACAAACCATGCTGATCAATGATAACTCTTTATATAATTTCCAAAACTTTTAACAAAAAGAAGAGCACCCCCAGAGGAAAAAAAAATAATAAGAAAAGGATACTGAAAACGAGAGCATTTAGACTGAAAAGTTAGGCACTCAAAAGCTTTAATTACTACTGAATCTAGGGCATTGAAAACTTAACTTCTATGCGATAAGCAGCATATTCAATTTTCAATAGCAGTCTTAACATTCTATCTATCTATCAACTTATATGCCCAAAAAATTCCGGTATTCAGTACATACCTCCCTCATACTTCTTAGAAAATCAAGCAAAACCTCGAGTACCATGGAGAATTCTTCTTGACCAAACAAGCTCACTTCTTACATAAGTCTCCTTTGGTCATCCATTTGCCGAGTACAATTATACTGTTGAGCTGAGAAAGGGAGGTTCTTCCTTCAGTTCAAGCCAGTATAGTGTAAATTAATGAAAGCCCATTTAACTCAAGTTGCCTAGCTTTTTTCAAAGAACACCCTCTATAATGCGGCAATGAATGTGTTGCACTATGACAGCCTTCGCTCTTGTGGGGAGCCACCTCTTATAAAACATGGAATTATGAGTTCCACAAAGTCACAAACACTGGGTTTTTTTATATTAATTACTGCACTTTTGAAACCATCTCTTTTACATCTAACAGTTTTCCCACCATTAAACCCATTAAAAATGATGCCCATGTCCTAAACTACAGTGACATTCAGCAATAATGACTTCACCTGTTGAGCTATATAAAAGTTGGAAGCATATTTTAAGTCATATATTCGTGGCAGTTGGTACCAGGTTAATTGAATCAGTACTGATCCTTTAATGTGAAGCTGGATTGTAATAGTTTGCTGCTCTGATTATATCCTTTTGCTGCTGCTGGGCGTTGAGATCAGTTGCTTATGAAAGCCAAAGTTCTGGTTAAGTGATGTGATTAAGTACTCTTTGAGATGAGTTTATGCTTCAGAATCGTCCTTGTAGTTTTAGGGAAGAGTGACTTGTAACGGAATTAATGGCGCAATCAACTTATAATTTGTCTAGAGAAATTATGGGATGGTTCCGCAGAAGCCTGAAGTGGACAAACAACCCTTGGAATCAGCAGAAGTCACGGTCTCTAATACCTGAATAGTCTTTTCTGGGCTGATAGAGCTGCTTGATATATGAAGCACGTGTATGGTCAAGTGGGTTTGGCTTCTTGTGAACTTTTTAGACGTGTTCTCTTGCAGTGTCAATGATTAGCTTTTTTTTTCAGTTTCAGTTGCTCTAGATTCAATCTTCTCCTAGTTAGTGATTCCTAGTATTAAACTAATAGAGCTGCAACAAATACACAAACAAACAATTGCATAATCTTAAATATATATATATATAGAAAGAAATTATTGTCTTCCATGAATATCTTTGTTCAAATATTATATAATTTATTTATAAATATTCACACTTCGAATACCAAACCCACCATCAATATATCCCATCCATATCAAATCTAATCTTAAGTTGGGTTGAAAGTTACCAACTCATGCCAATGTACAATTCAGGTTCCCACGGTTCTTGTGAGTTATTAAGTAAAATAATTACTTTAAAATCTATATCAAATAAACCATATTATAAAATGAAAGATTAAAAGTTAAATGTCTCCCAAACTTAGAATGTTTACTAGTTATAAATTTAATATAAAATAACAATCCAAAAACTCGAATTTCAATTATAAAATAAAATAAAAAATGATGAATCTATTAGTTTAAGATAATTAAAAAATGATAAATCATAGCCCAAGATAATTTAAAAGTAAGAAATTTTAGAGTTTATTTTTTGCCCTTTTTATTTTTTATATTATAAATAAAATAATAGATATTATAATTTAAAAATAATGAATAAATAATAATATGTGAGCTCGGGTCTCAATAGGTTGCTCAAACACTCGATATTTCGAATCGAAGCCTAATCCTAATCCATTCAAATTTTGCCTATGTCAACGTACCCAAACTCAAATTGGGCATGGGAGGGGTTAAAGCTTCCAAACTACATCCATACTTAGAAAATTCAATTACTTAAATATACAAATTAATAAACCACTCAAATTAGAAATATTCTAATTGACTTTTAAAACCTAAATCAAATTTAAAAAGTTTTTAGAAATTTCCTCATTTCAAGTGCATTTTTCGGCTTGACCCCTTAAACTTTATTTGTAACTCTAGGAATCATACTAGGTCTTTTAAAATTTTGATTTGTAACTCTCTGTTTTTCCTTGTGCACGCATTCTTCTTAATTTGTATTTTAATATTCATCTTACTCTAATTATCGCTTTATCTCTTTTGAAAGAGATTCTAATTCTCATATGTCATTGTTCTTTAATTGCTTTTATTTCTTCGTCCATAACATACCAAAACAATAAAAAAAACAAAAAACAAAAAGTTATATTATTTTTATTTTTGTTAATTCATAATTAAAGTTTTGCTAGAACTTCTAAAATATAATGTCATTTCACTTGAATATTTCAAAGAAAAAGATAGAATATTAGGAGCTAGATAAGAAGAAAAATGCAAAACCCATAATTTAGAAACAGACCTATCAATGGCTACTTGACCAACAAAATTAAGGTTAAGAAAATTCTACGATAAGACTTAATAAGAATTGAAACAACTAATGGCATTTTCAAAACCCTATAAAGTGAGCTAGAGAAGATTGATAACAATAATAACAGAAAGTGGTTTCATTTATCTCTCCGTGCATTGTTCTTCTCGGCTTGGAATAGTAGAATAAAGACTGTTGGAACTAAAGATAATTTTGTTAGAACTTTATGAGTTGATGGAAGTAGGAATAAAGGTGGACTAGTGATTTTTCATTACAAGCCTTCTCTTATATGTTCTTCTTTGTAGAAGGAAAGAATAGCATAGGCACCTTCTTGAGCACCCCAATCCTATATTAATTCCTCTTCATTAAAGTTATTTCTTTCCATTCCTTAGATTATACAACTTGTGTAGCTTTGGAGTCCAGTCATAACCTATAAAAAATTATTTTCAACTCTTGTTATCTAACTTTGACCCTTTTTATTTGACACATAAGCATATACAATACTTCCAAATACCCTCAAATGTGAATATCTTGTTTCTCTTCTATTCCAAGCTCATTGGTGTTTTATTCAATACACTTTAATTAGGTGAATGATTTGACAAATAAATCGCACAACCAACCATTAAAACCTAAAAAATTTTAAACATTCTTTTATTTTTATTTTTATTTTTAGCATTATTCAGGCTATGCAAAAAAAAAATCAATTTTTCCTTTTAATGATCTCATTTTGATATATGTGAATTCACTTTCTATCAAATCCTATTGTCATTATATTTTAGTTACTTATTTTTTTGAATAGTTGTTTTAAATTTCTTAAAAATGTTAAATACTTGATATTTTTCTTTCAAAAAATATGTTGAAAATTTTCAACTAAAATAATCAATAAATAGTAAAAAAGATATTCATTCTTACCAAAAGTTGCATTCATCATTCACATAATTAATTGGGGTGATTTACAAAGGTCAATCCTTAATTTCTGCATTTTTTTTTTCTTGCTTCATAATTTTAATCCTCAAAAATTAAACTATTCAAATCTTAAGTGTCAGATCCAAGAAAAATTATTGATACAAGATTTTAATCATTTATAATATCATTTTAAATGTTTAACAAGACTTGTCATGGGCACAACAATCAAATTGCAAATTCACATATTGATTTTCCATTTGGAGATATTTTAATTTGTCATATAAATATCATAGTCTTTTCTAAAGGATGGCAATCAAATTGCAAATTCACATATCGATTTCCTATTTGGAGATATTTTAATTTTTCAGATAAATATCATAGTCTTTTCTAAAAGTTTACTCAAACTTGACCCAAACTTAAATGTTATATTGATTTTTTCCATTTTTCAGTGAAATTTGGGATACATCTCTAAAATTAATGTGCATTCTTCATTCATTAAGCTCCACAAACATATATATTTTTTAATCCAAGCACATGGTTGCAAGTTCCATTAATGCCAATATACCACACATTTTTCTCCTCACTTTCTTCTTGTTTGACAATAATAAACTAGATTCTTCTTTATCTTTTTTTTTACATAGTTTTTTTTTCAATATTGCCGGTAGCAATTCTACATTGATAAGTATAATGACTATATTTTTTACAATTATAACATTGAATATAATATTTATCATACCTTCCCTTTTTGTTTTACCTTGAGTTGCACCATCTTTCACATCCTCACGAGGAATATAAATCTTGACTTATTCCCCTACTTTTTTTATGTGAAACTGCCTCTTTGGCTAGAACCATGTCAATGACCATGTCCATAATCATTTTGAATTCTTTCATTACCATGATTTTCTTCATTCTATTTTATAGTAAATTTTGTTTCAAGAACTTAGTCTAGTTTTTTTTTGTTCTTCCTTATTAATAATCTGTCCATGAGCTTACAATGATTCAATAAATTGAGCAATGATAATAGAATCTAAATCTTTAAACTCTTCAACTGATACAAGGATACAATCAAACTCTAAATATAAAGATCAAAATATTTTTTCATCACTCGAGCCTCATTCAAACTTCCACTAATTTTTTTAATAGATTCATAATGGCCAATACGTTTGAAAAATAATTAAAAATTGATTTATAATTCTCTCATATTCAAACTTTCAAACTCACCTCTAAAATGTTTAAAGATGAATTTTTTTTACCTTATCGACTTCTTTACTTGTCTTTTATAATATCTTCTGTGCATTGGTGGTGGTAGGTGTACTTCAAATATTCTCAAAAATACTTTCATTCATTTTTTTAATAAATGAGAGTTCTTATCTTTCTCCATTATATCTTTCAAAAAATCCATTTAATTTTGGGATGGGTGGTTTCATCTTATGGGTCCTTGTAGTCTTTCTCTAAAACTTTTCATACATCATCATGTAAATAGAAAAAGTTTTCCAATTGTCTTAATTGCTTTTACTAAGTTGGGTATTTGAAACAGATATATCCCACTTGTCATCGATTTCTTATGACTAACATTAATTTGTTGAAGTAATAAGGTTGAAACACAAAACAATCACATTAATAGAGATAAATAATTGAGAAAAAAAATTAAGAAAATTTTATTATCTTCTAACACTAAACAAAACTCCTAATAACAAAAATATAGCAACTTTATAAAATTCAATTATTTGAATATAGAAACTAAATCAATCACTCAAATGAGAAATATTTTAATTGATTTATAGAAATCAAATCAAATTTTAATTTTTTAAAAGCTTCCCAAATTTAAATTCACTTTCCTATCATTAGCCACATGGAATGAATCAATTAATCAGCATACCGTCGTTGATGTAAAGCTGCATAGCGATTGTTTGCCTCTAATTAAATTCCTTTCCAGCTCACCCTTGATAACACTGGCCAAGTAGTGCTAAAGCTATTTTCTCTTAGAGTGATAGGATTAACCACAGAGATGAGTTCATTCTCCACATCGTCTGATGCCCAATGGGCCTTTCAACTTTTCTGTGGAGAATGATTAATAACGCATTTTGAGACCGCCTACTGATGATGTAACCTTGTGCAATCGTATACTGCATAATATTGGCAATGGCAGCCAATTCATGGCAGATTCTTTTACCAAATGTAGGTATTCATTGTGAATGTCATGTCGTGCTTTTGCAGTGTCTGTTAGTGGAGATAAAAGTACTAGGTACTCCCTCTCTTTGGATTCCCTGACAAGGGGTCTATAAGGGCATGACGACATGCACATGTATAACTCTAGAAAATATGGGTGTATATGATATGCACATTGAAAAAACTAGACATATTTTCCTCGGGGAAGCATAGGTAGCATTACCTTATTTTCTTTTTGTTAATCACAATAATACAAAAAGTTCAACCTCATCTTAATCCCATCTCACTGTTGCACTGGCTGGGTGCCACCAAATACCCACTCGTCACCAATAACACCTGTGAAAGTATCACTGATCTTGACCTCTTCAAAATAAAAATCTTTCGAACCCACCCTTACCATTATAGTTCAGCAGGTCTTTATCATTTGACAAGAGCAGTCCATTAGAAATTTTAAAAATTCGTTAAGTCAAGCAGACAAGCTTATCAAGAAACTTTTTTTTTTTTGTCTCTGAAGTAATAAAAAGAATTCTATAAATAATAGTACAGAAAGAAGGAAAAAAAATCTATAGAAATGGCATATAAAATGTATAAAAATTAAATTAAAAAAAAAAAAAGGTACACAGCATATGAAACTACACAAGCTCTTGAAAATTTGCAGTTGCACGTGAGCTCATACCTCTTAATTTCATTACGTGTATGTTCAGCATCTTCTTTATGCATAGTCTTCTTGATATTGGAGAATTTTAATGGGCTTTTGGTACTTTTTCCTAAACCTCAAGAAAATATCTAGCTATGCAAATTGATTAAAACATTCTACCAGAGATGCTGGGTTTCTCATAGACTGATTGATTTCTATAATTTCTAATTATTAATTGGCTTTTGGGTGTAGAATTCTTGTGGGTATGTATACATTCCAATATTGCAAGAGTCTATATCCCATTTCCTAGAATGTGCCGCCTTTAGACATTTGTCTTTGCGATATTTTAGAGGTGCATGTGACCTGTAAACATTAATCAATGACAGGTACATAGATATTTTTTTTTCTTCGTACGCAAGGTGGTAAGACCATAAGAGCGTGTGTGCAGCGTGTTCTCTACAGAACCACGCGTAGCGTACCTTGTACCGTGCCTTGCTGTTCATTTTTTGTGGAAGTTTGAAGTTTTGGGAGGTGGCATGAGCCTGAGCTTTAATTCTCTCTTTTTGGATGGGTGGGTACTGGATGTGTTCGTGGTTGCAAGTGGATGATGTGGACCGATACGTTCCACACAACTCCAACATGCAGAACCCAACTTACGCACTTAACCTCAGCCTTATTATGACATTTCTTTTCATTTCATGGGAGGACCAGTTAATAAATCTACCTTCACATGCATGTTGTGGGCCCTGTACTGTCTGTCCTTTTAAGTAAAAATGTGTACCATGTCTATATGATACCATAACATCCAGGACCAAAGGTGCCCGTGATTGTCTCAAATAATTCGATATGCCCTCTGGTGTGATTGAGAGGATTTATGAAAACCCTAGTTAAATTTGAATTGGTCTAACATGGGGTGCTTCTGAAAACCAAAGTTCGATCTGAATTTAAGATATCTCCAAGTGGTCTTGTTGAATGTTCATGGGGCTTAAACCTTAGAGAAAATATTCATTTATTCTCTGAATAAACCTCTAGCTCCTGTAGCAATCATATTATTTTGCTACCAACTGAAAACTCTGTGTTGGTAAGTGGACCATTTCCAATAATATTGTTGCGACTCTTAGTATACAAAAGTGCCAGTGAACAATATTTAAAATTGACAGTAAATATCTGATGACAGCTAGATGTAAATCTCCATGGACGATCAGACGTTTCCCTCATGCACTTTTGATGCTTTTCTTTTCCTGCTCACCTGTTACATGGAGCCGGGAAGGAAGGCTTCTATCTTGATGATCACGACTTATGAGCAATCTCATGTGCAGAATACATTAGGGGCCCTCTTGACTGATTCAAGCTAGCTTTTCAGATAAGCCTGACTTGGTGGTTGGCACTCCAAGAAATATCTAAATTGAATGGCATAGACCTCGCCATGGAGATCAAGATAAGAGTGACTTAACGCCTGAAACATGTTTTATTCTGTAAACAAGACTGGGTATGCTTCGTTGTGTCCCAGGAAAAATGAACTTTGTTGTGTTTTAGAAATCATTTGAAAGTAATGAATTTAAGGAGGCCAACTTTGATATCAAAATATATTAGTAACATTCATGGCTACGTAAGGTTTCTTCTTCTTTTTTTCCAATCCATTTTTGCTTTGTATAGATGTACTCGTTACGAAGAACCGACCCTTTTCTTCAAATATGCTACGAGGGACTGAAACAACGTGGGGTGATGAGATAGAAGATATTTTTCTTAAGCTAGCTGAGAATAATAAGCAAGATTCGCTAAAGCCCTAGCTTCTTGGGTGAAAGGAAATAACAAGATATTTTATCATGTCAAGAACATGCCTGCATTAGTTCACATTAATTAAATTTTGAATATTTAACATGGAAGGGCCTAATGTTAAGACAACCCTAGTACGACCATTAATTGCTATCTCCATCTGAAATAATTGGAACTTATATCTAGTATAGGGTTTTGTTCTAATATTAGAGACCAAAAGCACAAAATCCTCTCCCCAAGACCAAGTAAATCTCGATTTTTTAAATAGAAGGTACTCAACTCTATGCTAATAAAAGCTGAAATGATATTTTGTTTTACTTGTTCAATATTTAAAATCAGTTTGTTTGTAATTTTATGAAGTACTTCGAATTTTTCTAATATTTTAAAATTTTTATCAAAAGAATTGTTTTCCTGAGGCAAAAGGATTAAAAACACTTCTTAAATCATTGAAAAACAAGCTCTTAATTGAAATAAAGAAGTACAAGATCAAGAAATTTGTTTCTTGAAAATTGGTCCATGTTGGTTTAAGATTAAACACTTGTGCAGAATATATATTTTTGGGCTGCTAGAACACAATTTTATTAATGAAGAGTGTTGAATTTATACATGAGTTTGTAACTGAAATGACATTAGAATAGTAGAAAATCAAGCTACTAGATGATGAACAACTATTTCCTATAAAATAGAAACCAAATCTTGACCAAATAAAAACAAGAAAATATTTGGATGTTGCAGATTTTGTGCAAGACTCCAGCTGCAATATTTAACTTCAAAATTCAAATTCCAATAGATACCATGTCAAAATTCAAAAATCCATTGTATTTTAAGGTCAATTTCACTTGCTTCTCCTATTTGTGATAAATATATTTAACTATCATCAATTTGAAATTTCATTAAATGCTTCATAGAAGGAAAGATGAGTGAATTAACAAAAGAGAAATAGATGAGGTAGTTGATGCAATTTTAAAATCATGGCATAGCTAACTACATTTATTTAGCAAAAACCTCAAGAAATGTGAATGAAATAACCTTATTTTTAAATGAATTATGGTCTTTTAAGAACACGGAAGTGCTTGATCAGCGTAAGAATCCATTGATCCCATGCGTAAATTAACCTCGGCCAATTGCAGCTATAGTTAATTAAGTAACGCGATGCAGAACAATGAGAGTAGTGGCAGTCACCCCACATTCTGATACTTAGAAGGCTGTGGTAGGCCATGGAGAGACATCTAGAGGCTTTGAGGGCATTGGTCTCTACAGTTGAATATTCCAGAGCATCTCTACAGGTTTCTGGGACTCTACACTTCTGGATTGACTTGGCCACACTTGAAGGAGTTGTATTTTCAAGGTGGGGATATAATAGAAGAATTAAAGGTTGAGTCATATATATATGCTCCATCTATCTGAATGATGCCTTTCAATGTGTACTAATTTATCCGAACCACATGATATCAGTTTGAACTACCCTTTTCCATATGTCCTCTTTTATATGAACCACATGGCCCCTATTTTGAAATCTGGATCATCATCCCTGGAAAGTTCCAAAATTTCAGGGTATCATTGAGATAAAAACACAGATACACAAGAAATCCTCCTTTTGCCAAACTGAATAGAGACCAATATTTAATTGTACTTCATCTTTCTTTTGAAGTTAGTTAGACTAAAATGATACTTCTTATGCCATAAAAGGTATTAATTTTTTTTTTCCTTATTTTATCCCAGGTTACATCGAGCAGTACAAATAGCAAAAACTAGTAAAAGTGAAGCCAAATTTGATATGCAAATAAGGCTGGAATAGAGCCGGCTACCTACTGAATCAGTGTTAATAATTGGGGGGCAGGCAGACATGACTATCTAAAAGGACCTTTCGTGTGAATCTAAGAACTTCAATCACATGCAGTGGTCTCCCATATTTCATGAAGTCAAGTCAGACTGAGTTGTTTCCCTCCCGCTCCCTCAGTCACACCCCATACAGCAAGCTTCCACCTTATCTCTCACCTTCTAACACTATATATAGCAAGCTAAATTGTTTAGGAAAAGCACCTTTTGTTGATCAAACAAAGCAAAGTTCCTTTTGTTGATCAAACTAAGCAAAGTCTAAGTCATGGCTAAGCTTAAAAGAACGAGTGGTAAGAGGAAGAACAGCATTGTAAAGCTTAAGATCGTGGTAGAGAAGCTGCAAAAGAGCCTTTTGTTGGGGAGGAAATCAACTTGTGAAAACGACGAGTTCAAAGAGGTCAGTGACTCAACCTATGTGCCAGCTGACGTCAAGGAAGGACACTTTGCGGTGATTGCTGTGGACGACGATGAACCAAAGAGATTCGTCGT
Organism: Vitis rotundifolia; assembly: GCA_030254885.1. Classification (NCBI taxonomy): domain Eukaryota; kingdom Viridiplantae; phylum Streptophyta; class Magnoliopsida; order Vitales; family Vitaceae; genus Vitis; species Vitis rotundifolia. The sequence goes on from CM058156.1 coordinate 12,653,457, forward strand.
CCCATTAAATTTTCTTACTCATCCGAGCTTTTTGAAGCTCTTGGAGCAAGCAGCTGAGGAGTATGGTTTTGATCATGAGGGTGCGTTGACAATCCCTTGCAGGCCGAGCGAGCTGGAGAGGATACTGGCTGAGCAATGGCAGAAGGAGAGGGATTCCAGTGTTGGTGTTCCCTGGGGTTCCTGGAAAACCATGGTTAAGAGCTGTTAGAAGAGGAACAAGTCGATTTGATTCCATTAATTCATGGGATCTCTTTCCATGCTCCTGCATTTTGGCCCTCGCTTTTCTTTCTTCTGTTGGACCCTTGCTATCTCTCATGGGGGGTTTATTAAAGAAAAGAAACAATTTTTAATAAAATAGTGATGGGATTTTACTCAAATTATTTAGTTTTTATTTTGTAAGAAATTCAATATTTATCCGGTTTATGTTTTGATAAATTATCTTTTTAAGTTTAACGATACCATTAAAAAAGTATTGTTTTAGGGTTAGCATAAAGGATTCTATAAATATGTGGTTTTATAGAGAGGAAAAAAAAAAGTGAAGAGAGATAGGTAGAAGGTGTATTGGATATTAGGTAGAGAAAGGTCGAGAAATTTTAAATAGGAATTTGAGGCACATTCCTAACAAATACGACATTTTTTTAAGAATTTCCAAACTTACAGTAACTTTTATGACATTAATAAAAAAAATTCTTTTGAAAAGACAACTTTAATTAAATTAAAAATTTAAACTAAATTATTTCTTCAAAAAGCAACTTTCAATTGGTATTATAAAAAATACGTAAATTAAAAAAAGGTTAAAAAATTTCATATTTTAATAAATAGATTTTAAATTTGCTATATTTTTTTCAAAATTCCACATTTATTTTTGGGTTACATTACCTTTTTTCTTTCTAAGTTGAAAATTTGTAGTATGTGAATTTTGTAATAATTTGATTGTCAAAAAAGTAATATTATTATTTATTCTCTCTTCCATATTCTTTGAAAGGTTTTCTTTCTAGCTGGAATATATATACAACTCACTTAGGTGGTATTTGTTTTTTGGTTGAATGAAAAAAGTTAAAATATTTGATTTTTTCTATTCAGCTAAAAGTACTTTATTGATATTAACTAATATAACTAAAGTAAACTTGTTATTACTAAATTTAGTTTAATTATATTAGTTGATGTCAATGAGTTACTTTTAACTGAATAAAAAAAATCAAATATTTTGGCTTTTTCTATTCAGTCAAAAAAAACAAACACCACCGTAATCTTTGTTTAGATACAATTTCTCTTTTTATTTTAAAAATAAAAAATAATAATAAGTTTTATATTGATATAAAAATTCTTATATGTTTATATTGAAAATGTAATGATATTAAAAGTTGTTTTAAAAAAATTAAAATATCTAACAAATTTTAGATAAAATTATTTTTTTTTTACAAAATATTTAAGAAAATAAAGGGCTAATCTAAATAGATAAAAACAGCCAAGATGAGGGGTGAATTGGAGTTAATATATATATATATATATATTTAAACATAATAAAATCAAGTACAAGAAGTACAAACATAAAGAGATAAGGTTATAGAAAGCAAACTCAGATTTATATTAGTTTGGCACTTCCTTGCCTACATCCACTCTTCTCAAGCTCCTAACCGAGTAAGGATTCAAAACTCCAACCAAGCTTCTAATCACTATTTACACTTGGATTTTGACTCCAATAAGCTCTTACATAATCTTTTCAAGTCTCCACTCACTTGAAGGTTTTAACACTCAATTAACAAGTTTGAATCTCTCAACCAAGTTCAACAATGGCTCAAATACAACAAGGTTAGGATGAATCACAAAGGTGCACTAAAGAATATGCAAATGGAGATTTAATGCACCAAAAAAAGAATGAGAGTTTTTATGGCAAGAACAAGTAGGTAAACAAATAAATGTAAGTATTCTCTTCCTCATAATTGAAGTGAAGCTCTCAATTTATAGGTTCTAATCTCAGGAGTCAAAAAACCAAAAAGCAGTATCGATCGATCGAGCTAGAGGTCGACTGGTTCACTAACTATTAAAGCATTAAATGTTTGGCAGGTGACTGTTACCCTTGATCGAACCTCGACCAGGAAGGAGTACTAACCGGTCAATTGGTACCCTAACCGGTTGAGCCGATTGGCCAATGCTTCAACCGGTTCACCATTTTTAGCTCAAAAACCTATCTTTTTTTTTGTCTTTTTACTACTAACACTTAGACAAGGTCTTTAAGTAAAATAAAACGTTTTGCCTAAAGTTCATTTGATAGAACTCAGATTTTGATGGAAATGTAACTTTAATGCATAAACTGAGTTTTCAAATATGCATAAAATGATATGAAAATCCTAAATACACTCATGCATTCATCTTACATATGTTTCTTATGATTAAAATGTCTTTCAAAAGTCTTGATCTTGCATCCATTAGATCATTTGATGAATTTTCAAATTAACACCTAAAACTCTTTATAATTCAAACAGATTAGTAACTTAATCATGTTTTGTTATCATCAAAACATGATTAGGAGAACTCTTGGGAAAACAATATTCTATTTTTACACAAAAGTTTATAATTTTAAAACATAAAATATTACGTGTATATGAACAGACATTTAATTCCCATAACTTTGATTGAAATACCACTAAATCTACTTGGGAATCATTTTAGAGAAATGAATTGTATTGATCATAAAATAACACCAGTATGTTTAGGAACATTTTGAAAAACAATTCTCAATGGATTTTAAAAAAATACTTCTTTGATGTTGATCTTGAAATATTTATGTTTTCAAATCATTTTTATTTTTAATTATTATTTGTATTTGTATAATTATTTTTTTAAAATATTTCTAAAAAATAATTAAAATATATTCCTAAAAACATCATATTTTCATAAAAAATTGTAAGAAATAAATAAATAAATAAAAGAAACACTTTGATGCGTCAAAATGTGTTTTTTAGAAAATAATTTTGTATTTTTAAGAATTAAAAGTTGTTTTTTAAAATAGTTTTCAAACAGGCTACTAAGACAAGGGCAGTGCTAGATTTTCTGGCTGAATTTCAATTTACCTTGCAATCAAAAAACAAATTTCAATGCATGAATGTATGTGGCTTTGCAAAGAAATAAATATATACATAGATCTGAGCTTTTGAGTTATTTTCCGCAAGACAATCTGAGTTGTATTCATTAGTGGGATCCACTGCAGGCCCAACGGTTAAATTATTTATCACATGACAGCTATGGTTGTAGTACTGTGAAATGTGGGATGCATAATGTTGTACCTGTACTACCCATGTTGAGGCACACCACAAAGGTACTTTGGAAGATGAGACGGACACTAGGGTTAGTATAGATGTTTCTTCCTTCTTTTTCATTTTCCCTTGACATAAATCAAGCAAAGAATCTTCAATACTTGGATACTTTTGAAATTGGAACAATAACCTCTTTTATTCATTTTTCAAAAAAATAACCCAATTAAAACATTTTTAATCTTTTTTATTTTCTAAAACATTTTTAGTCTTTCTTATTTTCCCAAAATATCATTTCCCTCTCATTCGTTCCTTCCCATTATTCATACCTAACTCTCTCTTGGTTCATCACTTTTTCTCTTTTTTTAGATATTCAATTCTCACTCTTTTTTTTCAGATACCCGACTCTTTATTTTTAGGTTTACAATTTCTCCCTTTGTCCATTGAAATTCAAACCTTTAAAAAGATCAATGAACAAAAATCTCATCTTTCTTTCTTCTTCAAGATTTTTCATAGTTTTTACTATTGTTTTAGTTGGGATTTTTTATAGTTATTTTTAATTGGGTTTTTTTGTAGTCATTTTGTGTATCTTAATCAAATTGTTTATAAATGAAATTTAACTATAGTATAGTTCACGTTATCATTAAGATTGATGACCTAATCTTAATTAGGTTTTTTTGCACACCAGATTTAACTTATATGAAGTTCATGTGAACATTTTTAATGAGAAATTAACTTCTATAAAAAATAAAAATAAAAAATGAGAAAAAAAAAAGAAGTTTTTGTTTTTGAAAGCAAACAAACAAAAAGGAGTAAAAGAGTTCAAAAATGATCATTTCTCAACAAAATTGAAGAAATAGGTTATTTTTACAATTTGATAGTTATTTTGAACCATGTGTTCAAATAACTGTAAAAAGTAGCAAGCGTAAAAGACAAGTAAAGTTGTTCCCCCTTTCTATGATCATTAGATTTGAAATAAGAATGTCTCGATATCAAACCAACCACATACTTTGAAACACTCTCTATTAGTATACATATAGTGTAATATCTCATTTTGGATTGGGAAAAAGATTTATGATATTATATATTTATGAACTCCTCTTGGTCATGTAAACATGTTTTAAAGTTATGAAAATTAATTAAGTATAGAATAAACAATATCTACATAAATGGAATATAACATTACAAATAGTATCAAAACTCATCATCAACCCTAATATGAAAGTTTATTTAACCTACCAAAGGATATTTATGGGACACATATAAAAGCGTTGTGTCTATATGGAGGGTGATTGTAAAATCCTATATTAGTTATTAGAAAGAAAAAAAACTCAAGTGACTATATATCTATGATTTTCTCTTAAATAAGAGCTCATTAGACTCAAATCAGATAATATCTACATAAAATAAAGTAGATAGTTAAATATATCTATTTTTACGCAACTATCAACCTTCATGTTTTTTTGCTTGTTTGATCAAGACATATGCTCCCTCTAGTTTGTACTTCAAATATTATATTTTTGTCACATTCTTCTTAGTTGTGAGTTGCTTGGGATGTTCGTGTAGTCCTTGTGACAAGTGAATGAATACTGAAATCTCAAGGGGTAACTTAAAAAACATACTCATATATTGATGAATTTACAGGTCTGTTGTTGTAACCCTTCCTTTACTTTGTATACATTAGAAGATAAAAAAAGAGATGAATGGAAGAACACTAAATAAAATTCCAATTCCACTTAGGGACAAAAAGTGCTCAAGCTTATTCCTTTCTACTAATTTCATCATGGCATTGAGAATTCCACTGCTATACAATGAGAAGCCTATTCAATTTTAAGTAAGCTAGAAGACTCCCCAACTTATTAGATATATCTAAACATCTGTCCACATGATATGCTATGCTATCAATATGTTTGGTGGATCCAAACAACAAAAAACATCTAAACCTTTTGAGCTTGATTGGCCTCGTGGTTTAAAAATAGTTTTTTGTTTTTTATGGATCCAACAAAATAACGCTATTTGGATATTGTTTTCTATTTTCGGTTTGAAAAACAAAGTAAGATAAGGTCTCTCTTTAGAGAACAATAGAAATTGTTTACACCAATTTTAAAAAATAAAAAGGAAAACATATAGAAGCTTAAAAAAATCATAAAAAATAAATAAAATTAAATATGAAATTTTTTTTCCCTCTCCAATTACCATTATCAATATTGAAAATCTTCAAATATATTTTTCCTTTGAATTATACATGTTTTTCTGATTTTCCTTTAACTTCTCTAAAAATTTTCATTAAACAAATAAATTTCAAATCAAACTATATTTGATGCATAAAATTAAAAAAGTTTTTAAAATAATTTGAAACTCAAAAACTAATTTAATTAGTACTAAAATGTCATACAATTCAATAACATTAGGAAATCATAGACCAAAATTCATTTGAATGACGTGGTTAGTTTCTTTTTTGCATTTAATCATATTTTCTTAATTTTTTCTCAAGGAAAATAAACTTCAAATCAATTAAGATTTAATGTGTTGGATTTATTAAAATGAGACTAGTAATTTTTAAAAATAACTTAAAACTCATATATTGATCTAATTAATATAATAAATTTATAGACAAAAATTGATATAGAATGATTTTATTATTTCTCTTCTACATATAACTATATTTTATGGTTTTATTTTTTTTACTAGAGAAATAAACTTCAAATTGATTAAGACTTAATGTGTTACATTCATTAACGAGTTTAATAATTTTAAAAAATAACTTAAGACTTAAATAATGATTGAATTAGTACCTTAAATTTATGAATAAAAATTGATCTACAATTACTCTACTATTTATTTTCTGCACATAACTATATTTTTAAAAAATTTCTCACTAAGGAAATGAATTGTAAATCAAGTAGAATTTGGTATTAAATTTATTAATGAATTTAATAATTTTTAAAGTTAATTTAGAACTCAAAAAATAGATTTAATCACTAAAAATATAATAAACGTCATGACTTTACTATTTTATATACACAACAATATTTTCTTAAGAAATTTTATCATTGGATGAATAGATTCTAAATTAAGCCTGACATAATTAATAATTAAATTCTTGATTAATCTTCTAACTTTTTAGAATAATTTAGAATTCAAAAAACTAATCCAATTAATTGTAAATAAAATCAAAGCTTTTCAAAATACTTAGCTGTAATTGAATACTAAATTTGTGCATGTAATAAAAAATGACTCACTGACATATTAAAAAAATTTAAACTTTAATTGTTTTTGAATTTATTTTAAGTGAAATATTTTTAACAATATTATTATTATCCATTTTTAACCAAAAAAAAAAATCAATTATGTTTTTACAAAATGCTAATATCCATATTTTTAAAACATCTACTAGAAATAATATTTTTTTTATAAAAAAAAAAATATGATTTATGATTTTATTGTAATATTACTATTTATATTTTTTTTTTTAAATATTTATTTTTTATTTATTTGTAATTACAAAAGTATTGTCAAACACTCTTATTTTTATAAAACACTTTAATATCATGGTTTGATTTTCGATACCAATGGGAAATCAAATTTAAAGATTTTTTTTATCAGTGTTAGATAATGAAGAGAAAAGAAAAATGATATCATATTCAATTTTATCTATTTTCTATGACTTTTTTAATTTATACATATTTAAATAAATGTGAAAATAATTTTTGCTTGTTTTATGAAAATTGTTTTATATTTCACTTTATTTTTAAAAACTAGAAATGGAAAACAGCGTTTTTAAAAACTAGAAATAGAAAACAGCGTTTAAACAGTACGTGTTACAAATTTTTAAAAACAATTTTATGTTTTTAAAATAGAAAACTAATTTTCAATCATACAATCAAACAGGCTGTAAAAAAAATGTTCTTTGATTTTAAAACATTTTTTTAATTAAAAATTTGGAAAACATTGTGAAACAGGCGCTTTTTTAGTTTTGCATTTGTTTGGTTGTTTGGCTTTGGCGGAACAGGGAGCGAGGATCCATTCCCAGCTTGCACACATAAGCCCATGAAAATCTCTCCCTAGCTAGTTGGAACTTGGAAGTTGGCCCAAATCTTTACAAAGAGAGAGGCCCCTGCCATGGGGGCATTCCTCTCCACTCACCCTGCTCAACTATGTATTAAAATGCCCTTATCTTAAGTAAACTACGGGACTTAAAAATTAAAAGCCAGTTTAGGGTGATTATGAAATGGCTAAAAGCTTTTTTTTTTATTAATTTTTGAAAATTAATTTTAAAAATAAGATGTTTTGTAAATTTTTTTAAAATGGATGCTTGTGCGAACTACCAGCGAAAATTCAGTTTAAAAATGATTATATTTTCTATTCATTATTGGAGAGTTGCTGATGCAATGTATGTGTTTTCTTGGCAAGTTTAATGCAAATTAAACCATTAACCGAAAGGGTCCAATCACAATAGAAGTGAATTTTTTTATCTATCAAAAAGTCATCACCAATCCATACATGTTTGTTTAACATCCTTAACGAACCTATGGACTAGCTAAGGTTTACTTACATAGTTGTTCTTTCTTTTCGCAATTTCAAGTTAAAGCTAGCGTTTTTCAGCTTGCTGTTTGCTTTGGTCGAGTAGTCGCCTTATGGCCCTTCGCTTTTGAATGAAATCAGCAATAAGAAAGAGTAAGTGTTCTCTTTCTTTCCTCTGCTTATTCCGCCCAACGAATCGGCTTTCCGCTCAACCAAATAATAAAATGTCTGGTTAGGATATGTGGGGAAGAAGCTCCTAGCATATCTAAGGATGACTTTCGTTTCATATTCAAGTCTTGCAAGATCCGAATAGGATTTCAAGGGTATGAATGTCGAATGGTCCCATATGCGCTTTCGCCCGCCCCTGAATAAGCAATAAGGTGTGGACGCGTTGGAACGATCCCGCTTTGAAAGCTCAACCTTGGGAGAATCATAACTCCGCTACCAACAAAAAGCGGGATCTCGACCAGTCCGGAATCTGATCACCTGGGCGATGACTAACCCAGGATAGAAGTGAATTTTTTTATCTATCAAAAAGTCATCACCAATCCATACATGTTCAAGTTTTATCGTTTATACCATAATTTCATTTGTTTATATTTTTGTACCTAAGTCTCATTTGTTTGCATCTTCATTCGACAATCTAAATCTCATCATATATATTGAATGATACATACCACTACAATAAGGGTGACAAAGTTTAATACGATTTGTCAACACGACACATATCTAATACATTTTTTGCAGGTTTGGATGAGAGTATAAATAGGTTTTGGTCAAATTCATATGGACTTGCATACCTTGTTTAATAAATTAAAAAATTTTGGCTCAATTTGCATAACGCCACTTTGACCCAAATTGACTCATCTAATAATCTTATTATTAATTTAATTATATCTTTAAATTATTTAACTCATATTTGACTCCTTTTCAATTTGTTTTTAAATAAATAGGTCAATATAATCATAAACATGTTAATTAAGGCCTTAATCATATTTGGGTTAAATGAGTTAATCATGTCAATATACAAAACCTAACTCAACCTAATTAATAAATGAATGAAATAAGCAACACAATACAACTCCTATTTAATAATTAAATTATATATGAGTTTATACTTTTGACACAATTATTAGTATTTGATTTAGATTGAGATATGCAATAGCATACCTAAGCTATGTTTGGTTCCCGGAAAATGCAAGAAAAAGAAAATTGGGAGGAAAAAATTGAAGGAAAGAAAAAGTTAAGGAAAGAAATATAAATTTTTTCACTTATTTGGTTTTCCATGAAAAATTCAAAGGAAAAAAAAAAGAATTTATTTTCTTTTATTTAGTTAACCACGAAAAAAAGTCAATGAAAAATGGAAGAAAAACAAAATCAACAATTTGTCTTAGATGGTTATCAATTTGTTGAATAATAAAATAAATTAATCCAATAAAAAAAAAAACTGTTGAAAAGCATGAATTTTTCAACATGAAACATTGCTCATAAAAAGTCTCTGCTATTATTTTTTTTATTAATAATTATAAGATTTATGTATCAAAATTTTCCTCTTGCAATACAAATAAAATATACTAAAACATTTACAGCTAATAAAAGACTCTTAAAAAAATTCAAAAGGATTTTCGGAATCAAAATTTAGAAATAAAATATGTTCATATAATGTAAAAATAAAAAAACTACTATATAAAATATAAAATTCAAAATTAAAAAGGATTGTCTAAATCTAAATTTAAAAATTAAATTTGTAAAAATAAAAAGATACAATATAAAATATTTTTTATTTGTAAAAATAAAAAATAGTAACTTTTTATTTTTACATATTTAATTTTTAAATATAGATTTAGGAAATTTTTTGAATTTTGAATTTTATATTTTATATAATAGCTTTTTATTTTTAGGGTATATGAAAATATTTTATTTCTAAATTAAGATATTGAAAATCTTTTTGAATATTGCTTTTTATCGACATAAAAAGCAGTCAAGCCATCAGGAAACTTTCACTATCGACTTCAATTATGGCAAACACAAATATGGTGAAAAAACAGAGCATGTCTTCAGCAAAATCAAAAGCTCCCCAGAAAGATTGTTAAGACTAACCCAGCAGCACTCCAATTTTATAGCATCACCATCACCTGACTACCCTGGAAAATAAAATCCACAACCATACAAACAGGCTGAAGGGAGAATTAGCAGTTGCATTACCAAATTTCACTTGAGAGAAAAAAATAGGATAACGTCATAATGGCCTACAACACATCATTCAAAGGGAATGAAGCACAATCATAAGGAGGCTCACATAGACATCTCGTCTACCAGAAGAAACATTGTTAAGAGGTATTTCCTGGTTCTGAGTCGATAACCAAGAATAATATAAGGGCAGTGTATATTTGTAAAGGAAAAAAAATTATATATCACCTCCTAGTAAATAATAACCAGACAGGTATCAAAACACATCAGCTTGAAACAATAACCCCTTGCCTTGATCACTTGTGTTTGCCTCTTTCCTTGCTTTCATCATAATCCTCTGGGAGATCACATGTCCACCAGATCCATCATTTACCAGTCACGTGTAGTAATATAGATGATCAATGTTAAGCCAAGATAGACTAGTATAATGGTACAATGCTGACACAGCCTCCGCTATCAGGTTCAATCAGATAATCCAGCCTTGCTCTTCAGATGCTCCTTAAAGTCCATAATGTCACCCTCCCAGCGGGTCACCTTCTGATTCTCACACACCCATATCTCCTGAGCCACCTGGTTTATGAGCCTGAAATCGTGACTAACAAGAACCAGACCACCATCCCACTCATTCAATGCTTCAGCTAGTGAGTCAATTGTCTCAATATCCAAATGATTAGTGGGTTCGTCCAGTAGCAACATGTGAGGCTGCCTATAAGCTAACCATGCAAAAATCACCCGGCTCCTTTGACCGTCTGACAGATTCTTCATTGGCATCACCTGTGCCTTACCTGTCAGCCCAAACTTCCCGATTGCTGCCCTCATCTTCTCTTCTTCATTTCCTGGGTACTCTCTCATCATGTACAGGAGAGCAGACATTTCCAAGTCCAGTTTCTCAGTCAGGTGCTGATGGAACTGAGCGATTCTCAAGTGGTTGTGCCGCCGGACCATGCCATCAATAGGAACCAGATCCCCAGTCATGAGCTTCAGCAAAGTACTCTTCCCAGCCCCATTGGGTCCCACCAGAGCAATCCTTGAGTCCAGGTCTACCCCAAAGTCAATGTTCTTGTAAATGAGATTATCAGGAGTGTAGCCAAATGTGACTTCTACAAACTGCAGTACTGGTGGGGGAAGCTTTCCCACATCAGTGAAGCGAAAGACAAGAACCTTGTCTCTGACCACTTTTTCTGTAAGGCCACCACGTTCCATTTTGGCCAGAGTTTTTTCCTTGCTCTGAGCCTGGCGAGCTAGTTTCGCAGACCCATGCCCAAATCGGGCAATATACTCCTTCATTGAAGAAATTTGGTCCTGCTCCCACTTGTACTGTTTCATCTGGTTCTCTTCCAGTTCAGCACGGGTTTGAACATATTGGTCATAATTACCAGTGTAAAGCTTCAGTTTCCTGTTTTGCATGTGGATGATACTTGTGCAGACACCATTCAGAAAGTCCTGGGAGTGTGAAATCACAACTAAGATGCGATCAAAGTTCTTCAATGTCTCCTCCAACCAGACACAAGCTTCTAAATCTGTTACCAGAAAATTCAGAGTTCATTGTCAGCATTTCCCAATCATGGAAAATTTGCTTAACATCATAGAATAGAACAGATGAAAAATTTTAGAAAGAAAAAAATCAGACAATTGCAGATCAGCTGTCAGTCTCCAACCTGAAAATATGAACCAGAGCAAATTAAGGATAATAAAGAACAAGTTATCATGAGAACAAGATCATCCCCTCCTTTCCGTGTACGAGGGATGAACTTCCAATTAAGCATAATAAAGAACAAGTTACCATAGGAACGAAATCATCCCCTCCTTTCTGTGTACGAGGAATGAACTTCCATGGATCATGAAAACAAAATTACTGGTCAAGTGTGCAAAATCTCTCCTCGAAAGAATTGGAACAACATAAAATTTATCTGACAAAGACTATGCACTGTTGAGAACTCCCACCATTCTATTAGAAATTTAGAAATAGGAACCTATTCCCTACTCTTCACATTGTCTTCCAACCAGTGATGCCGGTCCATCACACCACAAAAGACTCTCCTAGGATGGGGACCCAAACCTCGGGGTGCTAACCATGCCTGCCATAACCAGCACCAGGTACTCCAGAGCATTCAAACAGTGGCATGAATCAAACCCAGGACCGTGTCGCTAACACACATCCTAGCATTTGCCCAAGACCATGTCTCTAACTGGGCACCCTGACTGGCAAAGTCAATGAATACTATCAACACCATAATCGAAAAGCTAAACCATATACACCCAGATTGCCTAAACAAACTAAGACATGTTTCCTCAAGATGAATAGTTGAATTCCTTGAAAAGTGAACCCAACTGGCAGTTATTTTTAAGAGCTAACATGATAGCTGATGCAGGACTGTTCTACCACTATTTAGCGTAATGTATGAACAACCTTAACCAGGATTTTTGGTTAACAGGAGAAGAAAGAAAGGAAAAACTGAACATTCAATTAAGGATTTTTGGTTAACAGGATATGAAAGAAAGGAAAAAATAAACATCCAACGACCACTATTGATACCCATGCACCACTACACCATCCAAAAATGTATAAAACCAAAAAATATCAAATCAACATACCAAAACAAGAATAGAAGTATTAAAACCTTCAAATCCATGAGGAAGTTGGATGCTAGGAAAACTTACCAAGATGATTAGTGGGTTCATCAAGTAACAGAATGGTTGGATTCATAAACAAAGCCCGAGCTAATGCTATCCTCATTCTCCAACCACCAGAGAAATCTCGTGTTTTCTTTGCTTGCATCTTCTTATTAAAACCAAGACCAAACAAGATTTCAGCAGCGCGCTTTTCTGCGGTTGATGCATCCATGGCTTCCAAACGCTCATATACACGATCAAGGGCCTCTCCGCCACCATCATCCTAAGCCAATAGAAAATATGGAAGTCAGGCAGAATGCCCAAGAAAGACCAAGCTCAGAGTTGCTAACCTTATTTACTCAGACATACCTGTGCAGCCAACATTTCAGCTTCTTTCTCCAATTGCAACCTCTCCTCATCACAGCTTATGACAGCCTCAAGGGCAGACATGTCAGAAGCTTCAATCTCTCTGGTTAGATGATAGATATCCATGTGTTCTGGAATGGGAAGTTCTCGGCACCCAATTGCAGTGAGGAGGGTAGATTTTCCACACCCATTCAGTCCAAGTAAACCATAGCGTCTGGGATGATAGAAGACAATGAATGAGACTCAGATAAACTATTAAGCAATTCCACAACACAAGAAGAATGTACTCAGTCAAGACGAGAGATTAACAAACCTGCCATAGTTAAGCTCTAGCTCAGTATCCACTATAAGATCATGACCATGGAAAGTAACCGATAAAGACTCTATCTGCAACAAGCATAAAAAAACAGTTTATACACAGTATGAAACAGCTTCAGAGATGAGATGTAAACATAATATGTACCAAAAGGATTCTTAGCGCACAATATTACCTCCTCCACGGGAGTACCCACAAGGATGAAGGTATTGGATATATTCAGAAAAGAGAATGTTCAAGTAATAAACCCTGGTAACATAGCTGGCAGAATGCCCCTGGTGACAGAACCAGCTGCTCGCCTAGGCGCTCGTCTAGGTGCACCAAGCTAGCAACAATAAGCTAAAAGTGAGACTCACTATGATGAGAGCGTTCATACCATTTTAAGAACCTTTATATGTTGTGCACATGTCCATTAAAAATAGACAATTACAGACCTCGGGACTCAACAACTAAATGATCCACCTAAAGATCTAAGAGGGATCATACTGGAATGAATTAGATATTCCAGGCCATCTAATTTAATATTCTTAATATTAAAATTTTTTATAACTTTGGTACATCTCATCTTTTGCGGGCATGGATAGTGCCCTTTGTACAGATCGAATGCAAACAAAATTCCAAATCATTTTGGCATCAATCACAAAACTGTTCAAATTTGAACTCATTAACCCAAAATCATTCCTCCCCAACAAACCCAAAAGCCCCACCTAAACCAACCCCACAAAAAAATTTAAATAAATAAATAAAATGTAAAAGAACACCAAAGGATATGAGGGTTAAATTGAGGAGAAGAATTCAAAATGATAAATTTGTTGATATCTCAAACTCAAACAAAACAATGCAAGTGCCCCAATAATTTGGGAAGTCAAACAAACTGTTGGGAAAAGATTATATATTAGTTACAAATGGTCTTCACTTTTGAGTTTGTTCTTTTTTTTAGGTAAGTTTTCACTTTTGAATTAATGTGCCTTGTTAAATGATATCTAGGCTTCTGAGCTCATCTGATACTCTGAATTCACTGTCTTCTAACAAGAAAGATCAGTACTACAGAAGTAACCGTATACAACTAAAAACCCACAGTTCTGGTTCTGCTATTCATTTGAAAACTAGTACTTCCTTGGTTTCCCTTGATCTCATCTTCAGTATGCTAAAATTTGGTGTACAAAAAAGTAAAAAAAAATAAAAATAAAAATTACAGTGCAACAGTGATCCACTTGAAAGGCACATACATGTGAGATCTGGTTTTTAAATGCCCATCTACTAAGCTTGTAGGATTTTTCCTCCACATTTTTTATTGGGTTTGATGGTCTAGTGGCAGAGATGAGTTTATTCTTTTTTTTAGGTCAGTTTTCGCTTTTGAGTTAATGTGCCTTGTAAAATGATATCTAGGCTTCTGAGCTCATCTGATACTCTGAATTCACTGTCTTCAAACACAAAAGATCAGTACTACAGAAGTAAACATATACAATAAAAAAACCCATAGTTCTGGTTCTGCTATTCATTTAAAAACTTTTCCTTCCTTGGTTTCCCTTTATCCCGTCTTCAGTATGCTAAAATTTGGTGTGCAAAAAAACAAAAAAAAAAAAAATTACAGTGCAACAGTGGATCCACTTGAAAGGCACATACATGAGAGATCTGGTTTTTAAATGCCCATCTACTAAGCTTGTAGGATTTTTCCACCACATTTTTTATTGGGTTTGATGATCTAGTGGCAGAGATTTATTCATTTATCTCCTCAAATTATTCCCTTCACTTGCCTCAATTCACATTTCAGCATGGAAATATAAAATAATCACATCAAATAATACAATCAAGAGTTGTTGTGGTAAGCAAGCACGAAAACAAGATGTCTTGACTGGTTGCTTCACTAGCCATCTAAATAGTCAGCAAACACCTACCTAAAAAAAACAGAGCTTTACAGGTCCAGAGAGCTCAAAAGGCCAATCCTTTCCCAGTGCATCTCAATTCCTTCAGCTTATCACTAACATTCATATAGATCAATTACTTCAACAAGGGTAGCAAGTTCACTACAATACCTACAACATGACATGCTCCAGAGAACAGGGCTCATAACCTGGTATATCATGGACAAGAAAGGCTGGCATTTGGCTGCACTTGGCATAAGGATTAGGTGTAGGTAAGAACAGATTGTACAGTTAATATGCAACCTTAAATGAATTTCATGAAGCTGAAGTGTCTCTACTCTCTGCTAGAATCAGAAGTGTCTCTACACTGATACACAATAGTTTCATCATTGATTTGTTCAATGGAGCTTCACGAAAAGGGCAGTCCCAAGTTAGATATGATGGAGTTAAGACTGGTTTGAATTCACAATAACCATGCTTAACCCATTTACAAATTGTATTTTGGTTTTTGTGATTCAAGATAATTAGCTGAACTAGATCTAAAGCTAGATCTCCGACTACAACCAATGCTTGTCTTCAATCTCAGGTGATTCCGACTATAAAGCAAACAAAACATGGACTTCATAAAAATAAGTGCCCAAGTACAGAACATGCTTAGCTGAACTAGCTTCCAACTCAAGCTATTGAGCACAGCCTATGTTTGTAAACTTAGGATTGCATAAACTAATACCAGCTTGTTTAGATCCCCTATATTTGGTTGAAGGTGTGAGGAAGACAAATCCAATAGAGAAGAGAACAAGAAACCAGATGTAGAAGAAACTAAACGTCTACCAAAGAAAACCATGGTAAGAAATCTAATTCTTTGGAGAGAACCAAATTTCTTAAATAAAAATAAAAAGAGATTTATGCATGTTGCAATATTCTCCAGAGAGAATCTGCCTGTTACCAGTAATAAACACAAAAATATTGAATTCAATTAGCATACAGGTGCCATACTTGCACAAAAGGACATGAATCTTCAAAGCTTAACAAATAATCCGAGAATGTATCCTAAAAAAGGCATATCTAACTATTTGCACAAACCAGGACATGAGTTAGGTCATATTTGGTATAAAAGGGGCTTTGGAACGTGAGTTAAGAGGCTCTACTTCCAAATCCACAGTTTCCAGACATCATATAACCATGGAAGTGGGATTTAAATTAAGTTGTGTACACACACAAAAACAACTCTCAAATTGAATTGTATTTCAATTTAGCGGAAACATGCGTGACGCTGATGGGTGAGTCACTCCTCCAGCACCATTCCAGGTAACATTGCAAGAACAACAATAATCGGCGTTTTCAAATGGCTCCCATGATCTACTTTTTCCAAACATGCATGGAAATAATTTGAAATCTTTTTTCAGTTAATTTTCAATAGCAGTGGATCTGTCTACGATCCGAAAAGAATTTAGAATTCTGAGATTCAGAATTCTAATCTGGCAGTCGAGAAAAACCAAAAACCTCAAGATAACGTGCTCTATTTGTCCTCCTACTATAAAGTAAAACCTAAATATGCTCTCCATACGTAATTCACAGCATAAAAAAAAATAAATAAAAATAAAAATAAAAATTGCACCCAAAAAAAAAAAATTCCTTTTTTTTTTATTTCATCAATTTACAAATCCAACAAAAATAATCCTAAAATGTAAAGGCAATCAAATCACAACATACCCGAATATCGCGGGAAAGAGGATGCGAACAGAGCACACCAGTACAAGTCCGATCTGATATTTTCATATCGGCCATCTTGTCAACGCCGTTCTGTACATCGGCGGCCGCCGCAGACGCCGCCGCCTTCGAAGATGCGGCAGCAGCAGACTTGCCTCCCCTCTTGGCGGCCGCCGCCGCCTTCTTCGCCGCCGCCTTCTTCTTGCTCGCGTCAGACACCATCTTCAACCTAAACAACAAGATAAAACCAAAAAAACCCTAAGATCGTAAAATCAGGAAGGATCGCGTGAGACGAACCAAGCCAAAGAGTAGAGATGAGGGAACCTGATCTGAGGTGAGAGGAGGACCGTGAGATCTAGGGTTTTTGGAGAGGCGGTTTGGGTGTGACCTTTGTGGGGCGACGAGAGAATGGGTTTGAGGGTTGGAAGAGGAGGTGGAGGCCTCTTATTTATAGGGTGTGGGAATAGAGGATCCACGTGTCTAGTTGTGTCGGGAAATGTTGGGGGTACACTGTTACGAAACGTCAAAACCATCCCTAGTTGCGTAACGGGACGGAACTCTGAAACGGGCTTCCGAACGGCGTCGTTTTACTTGAAACACCAAACTGTTAAACAAATTAATAAATAATCTTCTTCATAGATGATATGACTTCCTCAACAATAAAATATTTAAAAATAAATAAAAATACTAAAAGTGTGCAAAAATGTTTTTTTTAAAAATAAAAATATTTTTAAAAATATTTAAAAATAAAAATATAAAATATTTTTTAAAAGAAAAATATTTCATCCCACATCTATAACATTCATTTTTAAAAGTCCTTTTTGTTTGCATATCTTTACCATTATCTAATATGCTGGCTACACGATTCCACATTTTGTGATAAAAGAGTTATTTTTCAATTCTAAAAATGATTATGACCTCCTTGGTGCCATCAAATATTCCGCATGGCCATGATTGCACCCTTGCCTACATTCACATCCATGTCCATAAAATATAAACTATTTACTTGAAGGAATGACACAACCATTTGAAAGAGATTGACGATTTTTTTAACAAATGCTTTTTATGTTATTCAAATACTAAAAGGCATAATATTGATTTTGAATATTTGATAAATTTATATTTTTAATATTCTTGTTATAGGAGTACATTCAATACATGACAAAGAAAGTATTTTTTTTTTTTTTTGGTATTATTTTTTTTAAAGTGTGTTTAATAGTGATTTTAAGAAGTATTTTTAGATTTCTTAACACTTTAAAATTTTTATCTTTTTAAGTATTAAAAAAAATATATATATTTCTTAGAATCGTTACCAAATGCATATTTAAAGTGCGTTTGATTGTAATTTTAAGAAGTATTTCTATTATTTTTAATACTTAAAAAAATTTATTTTTTAAGTATTAGAGTGCGTTTGATATTGATTTTATGAAGTGTTTTTACCATTTCTAATACTTGAAAATTTTTATTAGAAAATGCTTCTTAAAATCACTATCAAATGTACTCTAAATAAAAAAATTTCCACATAACTTTGACTAAAAGCCAATTTTAAATAATGCAAAGTCGTATTTATCGGTGGATTTGAAATCTTAGAACATTGAGTGCATTAAACTATAACAAACTTTGGGAAGGATAATAATCTTTGAAATTATATTGGTCTTTTAAATAAAAACAAGTTTAGCGGGGATAGGGAAAAGAGGAGGGAGCTACTGGTTTGCAATAAACTCCAAATCTTTTGAAATTTCTGTGGATGTGCTTGGGAAGAAACTAAAGGGGATCATTGTGGAAAGAAGCAGAGGATTCACTTCGTGGATAAGGTTTGGAAGTTCCAGCTTGGGTTGGCTGTTGGAAGGAGTGGAGGCTAGCTGTAGGGGTGAGTTTGGGCAGAGATTCGTCAAAAGTTGGGAGGATGGAGGTAGGAAGTTTAAACTAGAATGTCGAGCAAATGAGGCCGGCATATTTTTATTGTGTTCAGTGGTTGACTCGGATGCAAAGAGACATTGTTTAGTGTTCCCAAAAGGAAAAGGTTTTTTGGGAGGTTGGGTCTTATTGGCTGAAAAACTACGCTCACTTGGAATAACGACAAATGAGGAGCCTAGAGAAGTTTCTGATTCCTCTAAGACTGAGAGCATAGATGGGGACACTAAGGGAAAGAAAGAAAAATCCTACGTTGATGCGGTGAATACAAGAGGAGCTTCAAGAGAGAGAAGACTAGGGGAAGCAGCATGGCTACAACTGGAAGAAGAAGACGTCTTAAGAGGAAGGGAGCTACTGGACCGATGCCTGGTTGGGATATGGGGAAAGACTCTGGTTTCCATTCCACCTGTATGATCTGGAAAGTTGGGGAAAAAGTCACTAGAATCTCAAAGGAGGAGTAAAGTTTGCGAAGATGGGGGACTCTTTTATTTTGATTGAGTTTGAGAATAAAACAGAGGCAAACAAAGTGTTATTAAGAGGTTTCCGACGTTTTAAGGATTCGTTTCTGCACTTGGAGAGATGAGACCCAAGAGTAGGGTGTTCTCAAAGTTGTGAACCTCTCAAGGAAGTTTGAGTGAGAGTGATGGGATTACCACTACATTTTTGGAGCCGAGAAGTTTTTAAAAAGATTGGAGACTATTGTGGGGGCTTTGTGGCAATGGATGAAAGCACTACTGCTTTTTAAAAAATTCAATGGGCCAGACTATTAGTGAGGTCGGAGGGGATGGAATGGCCAAGCTCCTTGAAAGTGGTAATAGATACTATTTGTTTTGATATTCAACTGTGGTAGGAGGTGCTGCCAAGGGTTACCGAAGTAGTTCCGGCGATCAAAAATGGGGTGAGGAAAGAGCAGGAGGTTAGGGAAGAAGAATGGGGGACTTCACACGCCGGCTGCGTGGTGAAGCAGGTGTAATCAACTGAGCAGCCTGTAAAAGTGGTCGTGCCGTCTGAAGATGGAGAAATTCATTATAGGACAGACATGAAGACTCCTTTTTCTAACTTGATGTCGACAAGAGGGGAAGAGGCAGACAAGTCTAAAATGAAGCAGCAGTCTGTTGGGGGGAATATTTTAAAAACTGGGCTTGCAGCCAAAGCCAAGGGACTTTTGGGCTGGAATGTGGATCTTGCAGAGGAAAGGAGGCCCATTGAGGAAGGTCTACTTGGAAACAAAGAAGTTAGTCGGCCATCATACTTAGGCCCAATATTAAACAAGCTGGAGACTAATCTCCAAAGGAGGCCCAATGAGGAGATGGAGGACAGCGAGCTGCCCCACTCTGGCCTATTACCAAACACGCTCTTAAAGAGTTGTTTGGAAGTGGGCCGACCCATTCTGGAATCTCCAATAGGCCCAATTGGGGTGGGGAGACCCATTGTCAAAGACCCTTATGGGGCTAGGGCTTGTGGAGTTTGCCGAAAAAAAGTCGGTGGGTGTCCAGACGGGGCTGGTTTTGGCCTTCAACAAGTTTTGCCTCCTCCGACGCCTACGACTAAAGCTCTTACCGATGAAACTTTGATGGAGGAGGCGTCCAGCTACATAGGTTCTCACTCTCGGTTTTTTTCTCACTGGGGAAGTGGGTTCTCTCTTCTTCTTCTTCTCTTTCTGGGTCGGATGGGTTGTTTGACGCCTCAGTTGGGGGTTACAGTCGGGTTAACATTTCAAAATTGATTGGGGGAACAGAGATGGGTCCTCTAAGAATGATCTTGGCGGATAGAAGGGAGGCGGAGGTCTCCGGGTTGTCGGGGTTGGCAAACAGGACGGCCAAGGAGGGGACAGAGGTCGTTTTGGATAGGGCTCCTCATGAGATTATGGAGGAAGGGAATGAAGTGGGTGAGCTAAGTTGGCAGTCGAGTTGTTTGGCTAAGTTTAGTCGATGCCTCAGAATGCCGACGGAGGGTTTTGAAGGAGAGATCATTTTTTTGCTTAGAAGAATGAAAGAAAGAAAAATCCAAAAATGAAAAAATGGGAAGCTGGATGGTAGGAAAAAGAGAAAATTGGAATCTTCAAAGTTTGAAAGGGAGTTGAGAAAGCTGGAATGGACCGTGAATTATATTGGAGGAGGAGAAGAGGGGGCAGCTACTCTAAGTTTTAGATGAAGATCCGTCTTATTTCTTGGAATGTAAGAGGGCCTAATAATTGTGATAAGAGAAAGGTGATCAAAGCCCTGATTAAGAAGAATATGGTGGACCTGGTTTGCGTGCAGGAAACGAAAATCCAAGAGATGTCAAGGGGTCTCATTCGGAGCTTAGGAGTGGGGAGATTTTTATAATGGGGAGCTGTGGACTCAAGGGGTTCAGCAAGTGGTATAGTAGTGTTCTGGGATAATAGGGTGCTAGATTTGATCGAGATAGAAAAAGGAGAACACTCAATTTCCTACTTTTTTAAAAATTGTCAGGATGACTTTAAGTGGACATTTATAAGGGTATATGGCCCGACCATGAGGAGAGACAGGGAAGGTTTATGGAATGAGTTGAGGGCCATCTACGGTCTTTGGAATGGGTCGTGGTGTATAGCTGGTGATTTTAATGTCATCTTAAGCCCTGAAGAGCACAGTAGAGAAGGGAGCTTAAATTCAGACATGAGAAGATTCTCAAATGTAATAGAAGATTTACAGCTAAAGGACTTGCCTCTGATAGGAGGTCCTTTTACTTGGAGCGGATGGGAGAATAACCAATCTTTCTCAAGGTTAGATCGTTTTTTGGTTAATGAGGAGTGGGATGGCCGTTCTAGTGGTTCAAGGCAATGTGTCTTTCCTAGACCAGTGTCTGACCACTTCCCAATTCTGGTAGAAGGAGGGGGATTGAGAAGATGACCATCCTCTTTCAGATTCGAGAATATGTTGCTTAAAGTGGAGGGGTTTAAGGAGCTGTTGAAGGCTTGGTGGGAGGAGAACAGCTTTAATGGTTCTGCAAGCTTTATCCTGGCCGAAAAACTAAAGGTTGTGAAGTCCAAACTAAAAGAGTGGAGCAGAGATGTCTTTGGCAAAGTGGAATATAAGAAGAATTTGGCTTTGGATCAGCTACAGTTTTAAGATGCAAAGAAGAAGAATAACAGGCTGTCATTGGAAGAGATGGATGGCAGAAGAAGAGTAAGGGAAGAATACAAAAAATAGGTTTTATTAGAAGCGGTTACTTGGAGACAAAAATCTAGGGAAGTGTGGCTGAAAGAGGGTGATAGAAATACGGGATTCTTCCATAGGATGACAAACGCCCATAGGAGAAGAAACAATGTGGACCAAATTAAGATTAATAGGGTTTGGCACTCGGAGGAGAATGGGATTAGCAAAGGAATAATAAATGCCTTTAGATCTTTGCTGTCCAATCCGAGGGACTGGCGCCCTTCTTTATCTGGGCTACAATGTGAAATGTTGTAGAATTTTGATGTTGAGGCATTGAAGGTGCAGTTCACGGAAGAGGAGGTGCATGGTGCGCTATTGGGTTGTAGTGGGGATAAAGCCCCGAGGCCTGATGGCTTTACAATGGCTTTTTGGCAATTTGCTTGGGATTTTGTGAAGGAGGATGTGATGAGTTTCTTCAGGGAGTTCCATGATCATAGTAAATTTGTTAAAAGCCTAAATGCAACTTTTCTGGTTTTAATCCCAAAAAAAGTGGGGGTTGAAGATTTGAGGGACTTTAAGCCCTTAACTCTAGTGGGAAGCCTGTACAAGTGGTTGGCTAAGGTGCTAGCCAACAAACTCAAAAAGGTGGTTGGAAAGGTGGTTTCTAAGGCTCAAGGGGCCTTTGTGGAGGGTAGACAAATTCTAGATGCAATGCTAATAGCTAATGAAGCCATTGACTCGATTCTGAAGAACAATGAGAATGGTATTATGTGCAAGCTTGATATAGAGAAGGCATATGACAATGTGGACTGGTCTTTCCTTCTCACAGTTATGTAGAAAATGGACTTTAGAGATAAATGGATAAGGTGGATTAAGTGGTGCATATCCACTGCAAGTTTTCTCTGTGCTGATTAATGGAACGCCTAAGTGTTTCTTCCAAAGCTCAAGGGGTTTGAGGCAAGGTGATCCTCTCTCACCTTATCTTTTTGTGATTGTCATGGAGGTCTTTAGCTATTTTATTAAAAGGGTTGTGGATGGAGGTTTTATGTCGGGCTATAAAGTGAAGGGTAGGAACGAAGAAAGGGTCTAGATTTCCCACCTGCTGTTTGCTGATGACGCTCTGGTCTTTTACCAAGCTTCTCAAGACCAGCTGACTTACCTAAGCTGGTTACTTATGTGGTTTGAGGCCGTATCAGGAGTGAGAATTAACTTGGAGAATAGTGAACTCATCCCAGTAGGGAGGGTAGAGAATATTGATAATCTTGGCTTGGACTTTGGTTGTAGAGTGGGTAGTCTCTCATCCACTTATCTAGGCCTCCCTTTAGGTGCTCCATTTAAGATAGTATCAGTATGGGATAGAGTGGAAGAGCGGTTCCATAAAAGATTGGTCATGTGGAAGAGACAATACCTATCCAAGGGGGGGAGAGCAACTTTAATCCGAAGCACTTTGTCGAATCTTCCTATTTACTTTATGTCCTTGTTGAGGCTACCAAGTTCAGTTAGATGAAGACTAGAGCAAATTAAAAGGGACTTTCTATGGGGTGGTGACAACTTGGAGCAAAAACCACACTTAGAAAGGTGGGAGGTGGTGTGTTTAAGTAAAAAGAAAGGGGGATTGGGGGTCAAATGTCTTACCATTCTCAATAAGGCTCTTCTTTCCAAATCGAATTGACGATTCACAAATGAGAGAGAGGTTTTATGGAATCAAGTGATTAGAAGAAAGTATGGGGAAGATAGAGGGGGTTGGAGCTCTCGGGAAGTGAGAGAGGCGCATGGTGTGGGACTTTGGAAAGGAATAAGGATGGATTGGGAGTTGGTGGGCGCTCGGATCTCTTTTAGTGTTGGCAATGGGAGGAGGGTGAACTTTTGGAGGGATAGATGGTGTGTAGATTCCCCCCTGTGTGAGTCATTTCCCTTCCTCTTTGCTTTGTCTATTGAAAAGGAAGCTTGGGTGGCGGATGTTTGGGATCCCTTGGCCGAGGGGGGTCGGGGGGGTTGGAGCCCCTGTTTTTCAAGAGCTCTAAATGATTGGGAGGTGGAGGAGGTGGAAAGATTTTTGGAGCATTTTCATGGGAAGATAGTGCTTGGAGATGTAGATGATATGGTGGTTTGGGCCGAAACAAAGAGCGGCAAATTTTCAGCGAAGTCTCTCTACCTTGCTCTAGAAGCGGACTGCCATGTTTTGTTTCCTTTTAGCTGTATTTGGAATGTATGGGTTCAACCCAAAATCAGTTTCTTTGCGTGGGAGGCTGCATAAGGTAAAGCTTTAACCCTAGAGCTTGTTCAGAAAAGAGGATGGTCCTTGGCAAATAGATGCTTTATGTGTCTTGAGAATGAGGAGACCATAGACCATTTGCTTCTTCACTGCTTGAAAACAAGGGTCTTATGGGAGTTACTCTTTACCTTGGTTGGGGTGTCTTGGGTGTTGCCCTCTTCAGTTAGAGAGACTCTTCTTAGCTGACATGGTTTTTTTGTGAGTAAAAAGCGCAAGAAGGTGTGGAGAGCTGCTTCTCTTCATATATTTTGGACAGTGTGGAAGATAAGAAATAGATTGGCATTCAAGGATGATGAGTTGTCAATCCAAAGATTGAAATACTCTTTTCTTCTCTTTCTGTGGTCTGAGGCTAAGTTGTTTATAGTTGATTGCCCTTTAACTATGGTTGCTTTTATTGATTGGTTGGGATCCTTTTAAAAATGTTTTTTGGGCTAGGGGACTTTATGAGTCTCTTTCTTTTTCTTAGGTCTTTTTAGTGGTGGGTGTATAGGTGTATATACCTTGCATAGTTCTGTATACCTTGAGTCGTTTTTTTGGCGTCTCTTTTTTAATGAAATTATCTTTACCTATCAAAAAAAAAAAAAAAAAAGGTCTTTTAAATTGTTCTAAAGGAAGAGAAAATCGGGAAGTATTTACCTTTTAATCCTTCACCAATATGATGATAAAAGAATATTGAGGTTTTAATGTGATTCCACTTGCATCATTTCCTTCTTTAGTAGTTACTTGAAGGCTTCAACATTAAGTATCTAACATACATAGCTCGAAATATTAGAGACAACAAATTCAAACTTGGTAATAATTGACATTATGTTTCTATAGGGTATGAAATTGTATTTTAAATGAGTAAGAAGCCATTTTTTATTTTATTTGAAATCAATGTAAACTTTAGAACAAAAAAAAAAATTATACTCTAAAAAATTTATATATTAATATAAGGGCTCATAGAGAATCAAGTGTTAAAGTTCAATTTTCTAGTTATATATCAACTTTCATATTATAATTTTTGTCTTAATTTTATAACAATTTTATTATTTATTTTTTTAAATATATATATATCAAAATCACATTTCTTTTAAACAAAAAATACTTTAAAAATTTTCAAAAAATCATTAAATACCTCAATTGATTTCAAAGGTCTTATCCTATGTCTCGTTCCTTCATAGTTTTGAAAAAAAATTTCTTCAATTAGTGTTAATTTTATGTCCTTTTTTTTTCTTTCAATCCTAGATTGTCTTTGTTTATTATTTTCTTCTTCTCTTTATTTCTTTTAAGAGCTTATTACCTTTCCTTCATTGAATTATGTGACTCCTTCCATTCTTTTTTTCCTTTTTTTTTTTTCTATTATTTTGTGTCTTCTTCCACTTTTTTTTTTTGATAGTTTCTCTCACTCTCATTCAATGTCGTTAAACTTTGCTCCAAGCTACACTTCATTATTTTCATTTTCTTTTTTAATGTCTGATTGGCTTGAAATGAGTTTAGGTTTTGGGATTGTTTGATTAGGAGGAAAGTATTGGAAAATGGAATGGTTCCATTTAGTGGTATAAACAAGCGCTATAAGTATTGATAAAATTCGTGAATCCTAAAAATCACTTCTACAATAATCACTTCCAAACCAAAACACTTTTCGTTTGTTTCACAATAGAGCAATTGAGTTGTATTTGCTTGTATCGTGTGGGATGGGAAATGCTTTGGAGAGATCTATGTGATTTGCACAATGATGAAAATATCATTAATTTTATATATATCGGTATTTCGATTTTATGAATATATAAGAGATATATCGGTGGATATTTTGACACAAAATATATCAATTTATTTAATAAAACAACTTTAAAATGTCTATTATACTTTTAATTTTATTGTATGTGTCAATAAAAAGTATAAATTTGATAAGTGTACATTGATTATTAAACTATATCAAATATTATTTAATGATAATACTGTATTATTTGATTATAATATGTTTCGATGAATATTTTTACACAAAATATTGATCAAAACTTATAAAAATATAAAATAAAATTATTAGAAATGAAATTAGAAGTATAACAAATATTTAAATTTTTTTTTTAATAAATTAATATATATATATATATATATATATATACTTGTCAATAAAAAATATAAACTTAATAAGTGTATATTGATTATTAAATTATATCAAATATTATTTGATGATAGTACTGTGATATTTGATTATAATATGCTTAATTTTAAAATATATTTAATATTAAAATTATGATATAGTATAAAATAAATGATAATAAATATATAATTTTTTAATATTTAATTAATATATTAATAATATTAAAAATACTATAAAAAAAATTATGATATATTTTTACTAATCAATTAAATGAAAATTTTCACAGCAGAAAAATAGATCAATTTTGAGCTTTGACCACGTTGACCCCCGCCCCCCTCTTTAACTGTCGATATATCCATGGGATATATAGTTTCGAGACCCGCCTACACACGATATTTTAATCATTGGGTTTGCATGCTCTTGATGTGCTATTTTCAGGGATGTGTTTGAATGGTCAGAAACAGTTCCATTTAGTTTGTGTTTTGTGGGTCAGTAGGATTTTCACTCCACTCTTTTGTTTTCTTGCCTTGTATCTCAAGGTTGCTATAATGGGTGCTTTCTTTTATTTGGAATAAAAAATTTGGGTCTTTTCTTTCCTTGAAAAAAATATATGGATTTTTTTCCCTTTTTGGTGAAAGAATGCCTTTAAATTGTGGTCCGAATGTTTTATGTTTGGTTGGGGAGAAAATCCTGAAAAGGAAGACATGTTTAAATTTCGAAAGTTGGATTCTTCATTCTTTGGATGATAAAAATTTATAAAACAAAAAAAAAAGAAATCAAAATCACACTTAGCCATATTCCTAAATTAATCATATTATTATTAATTATTATTTTTGTCATAAAATCTAAAGTATGAATTCTCTCCATTGCATTATAAGAATTAAGAACTTATAGTTTTTTTATTAAAATAAAAAAATACAAATAAAATTTATAATTCATTATTATCAACAAGCTTTATATTAATAAAAAGTTGATTAGCATAAATATAAATTATAATTTGATTGTATATTAAGACTAAAATAGTTTAATTTAGGTGGTATGTGAATATATTCTAATTTGTTATTTCTAAAAATGGAAATTTTTATGTAAGAAAACTCTTAGAAAAAATAAAAATTTATCATGTATTTTTAAAATTTATTTTATAAATTAAGAAAAGGAAGTGATTTTTTTAATTAAAATTTTAAAATATTTTTTAAGTACAAAATGTACGTACTTTTTTGGTAATAAAAAAATTTATATTCTATATAAGAATTTGTATTTTTAAAAATAAAAATTAGGAAATGTATCAAGGGCAAACTTCTAAGTGTCACGGACAGGCTTCTCCTAACCTCACGTCCTCACGTGCCGCTCTAGGGGAGCGTCATTTGGAGCAGGGTGTGGCATAACCGCATACGGCACGTAATTTTATTAATTTCAGAGTGAATGGCGTTTTTAGGCCTTTGCCTGCCCCCGAAATCCTTCTTCTTTCTCTGTAAAAACCCAAAATTTCGAAATATCATTGCCGTTTCCGGCGAACCTCCGCCCGTGATTAGTGGAAGGACTGTCGACACCTGATACCCTAGGTGAGTTTCGTTAATCGAATTGTGGGGCTTTCAACTTGGTATGGTTTAGATTTATATGAATTGGAGAAAAGAAAGGAAAAGGGACAGGTTTTTGAGATGAGAAACCCATAGTCATGAATTGGGTAAGCGCTAAAATTCATATAAAACTCACTAGTCGCGACGAACAACTTGAAAATTTATGTCAAGAGAATCTCAAATTGGTTTTCAACTAATTTGCTTCCCCCTTCTTCACTGTTATGGATTTCTAACGCCTACTTGGGGTCCGGCAGAACGTCTACCCGTATTAGAAATCAGTCCGTTTGCAGCACAAGAAGCTCGAACTCTATTTGCACAAAAGCGTTAGATCATTTCTTCTCCAAACGCTGCATTTCGATCTCTGAGTTCCAGGTACTGCTCCAATCTCTATTCCCAATTCATCCATTGACTTCTAGGTTAGATACAGTCGTTTGGATGGTGAGAAAATAATGAGAAAATGAAATAAAATTTTCATCATCCAGAGCTCGAGGATATCATATGAGTCTTAAGTGTTCTTTTATTTTGATTTTTAGGAATCAAAATGTGGTTTTTCCCCTTTCTTTTTTTTTTTAGTGAACAAACATAGGCCTTCGGTTTCATTCCGTGTGCTTTATAACTAGGGAATGCTATTGCTGGAAGTTTTGAACTCTTCGGTTTCTCTTTTGAATAGCCCTGAAACTATCGCAAGTTTGGATTACAGCTCAGATTGAAACTTTTGTTAGATTGACTGTCTTTGTTATTTGGGAATGTTCTCTTGTATATAAATAGATTTAGTTGAGAAAATATGAGAAAAGAAATTTAAATTTTGAATTGTAAAATTTTCACAATTGAGGGTTTGGGAATATAGAAAAGTGTCTCTTAAAACTCACATTGGGGTACACAGAGAAGTGTCACTTAAAATTCACATGACTGACCTAAGGGGATTTTTTTTCTTGGGAACCAAACAGAGGGCAGGCTAGGGTTTCTCTTTGAACACCTTTAACTTGTCAATGCCATTGCCAAAAATTTTGATTTATTTGATTTCATTTTTGATCATAGCTAGGGAACATTATCATGTCACACACACATGTAAAAAGTTTATAAATTTTCATAATTTTTTAAAATAGACTTAGATTATGCCTAGTCCCTTTTAATGGCTATGAAAAAAAAAAAAAATAATGCTATTATTTTGAAAAGCTATAATAATAATAATAATAATAATAATAATAATTATTATTATTATTATTATTATTATTATTCTTAAAATTATTAATTATAAATTAGATGATAAATCAATCTTTGATGATAATGAATTTGGTTATAAATGGAACAATGAAATCATGGAACAATAACAATAGATCAAAAAGAACAAGACAATCAAAGAAGCCAAAAAAAAAAAAAAAAACATGAGAATTTATGTGGTTTGATCTAGTTGGATCTACATCCATGGAAAAGGGGCAGAAATCAATATGATCATAAAGCAAGTATGTTGTGGCATCTGGTCTTCTCTTTGTTTGGTATGACATGGGTGATGCACTCCACGGTTAGAGATAACCTTCTAAGTTGACATGGTTCTTTGTGGGGAAGAAGTGGAAGAAAGCTTAGATGGGTGGGTTATGTCCTTTTGGATTCTTTGGAAGGAGAGAAATAGGAGGTCATATGAGGATGATGGGCAGTTGGATCAAGCTATTAAATGTTGTTTTATGACTAGTTTCTTGTAATGGGTTAAGTTGTACATAGACCATCAATCATTGTCTATGATAGACTTTATAAATTGGTTGTCCTTGAAGTAAGGAGAGGGAAGTTGTTTTTTGTTCTCTCTTTCCTTGTTTTGCCTCTTGGCACATATTATAGACATTGTGTGTCCTTTGTTATTTTTTTTAAGGCACTATTAATTATTCTCTTTTATTGCCTATCCAAAAAGAAAATTATTATTGCCTATAAAAAAAATTATAAATAAAAAAACAATATTATTCCTTCAAAGCTCTCAAATCCCATAAACTCTTTATCTTTTTTTTTTCACTTCCTAAAACAAATCCTCTTTGATTATAACCTTCTTAGTCTCTTTTGATCACTACCCTTTTAGTAGACTTAATGCCATAACATAATGTCATGTTGGACCAAAGCTCCTAAAACAATAACTGCCTTGGAAAGTCTACTGCAAGTTGCTTCTGTTCATAATAAATTCAATCCAACTTGAGTTACATTCTCAGCAACTTTCCACCTTAACTCAAGTCGTGTACTCAAGTTTCTCCCCCTTTCATACTTTCTTATGTATTGTCAATTTCAATCAAGTTTAAGCAAAGTGTAAACTTCTTTGTGGGAAGGATATTAGTCAGCATATATTCAGGGTTCTCTATAGGAATTTTTCTTCATACAAACATCTCCATTAGTGACAACATCATGAATAAAATGCATCTGGACATCTATATGTTTAGTTCGTTTGTGATATACTTGGTTTTTCACCGAGTGTAATGCACTTTGGTTGTCGCAATAAACTGTAACAGAATCCTGTTCAATCCCTATTCATTTAACATTCCTTTCAACCATGGTCCCTTTTCACAGCCTCTGCTGCTGCAACATATCTTATTTCAGTGGTTGGGAGAGCAACAATCGATTGAAGGTTGGCTTTCCAGCTAATTGCTTGCCCTGAAGCAGTGAAAACAAAACAAGTCAATGACATTCTCTTATCCAAGTCAACTGTGAAGTCAGAATCAACATAACCCTCAATTGCTCCTGAATGTGTATCATTTCCATATTCTAACCCAATTAAAGCAATTCCCTTGAGGTATTTGAGTATCCATTTCACTGACTGCCAGTGAATCTTCCCTTGGTTTCTCACATATCTGCTGACTAAGCTCACTGAGTATGCTATGCTAGGTCTTGTATAAACCATAGCATACATAAGACTCCCAATTGCATTTGAATAAGGCACTGCAGCCATACAACTTTGTCTTCATCTTTCTGAGGCGAGTCTGCAAGTGATGGCTTAAGGTGAGCTGCCATAGGAGTTTGAACAGCATTACAATCTATCATTCCAAACCTTTCCGTTATCTTCTCAGTGTAATCCCTATGAGAAAGAAACAATTCCTTTGAGACCCGTTCCTTTTTTATCTCCATTCCCAGGATTTTTTTGGCTGGACTAAGACCCTTCATGTCAAACTCTGACTGCAAAAGTAACTTGAGTTTGTTAATTTCCCCAATTTCCTTGCTGATCAAGAGCATATCATCGACATATGGCAGTAGGTAGACATGGCCCTTTTTAAACAATTTGAGAAAATACACACAGCTATCATAGCTGCTTTTACAGCCCTTTGCTTATCATGAAGCTATCGAATCTTTTATGCCGCTGTCTTAGCCCCTGCTTTGGACCACACAGGGATTTCTTCAACAAAGGCATATGATTTTCAAGTCATTGAGTCACAGAACCCTCTGGTTATTCCTCAGGATCTCCTCCTCAAGGTTGCTGTGCAATAAGGCAGTCTTAACATCTATCTGTTCGAATTCCAAGTCATATTGTGCTACCATGACCAAAAGCAATCTAATTGAGGTGTGTTTAACAACTGGTGAGACAATTTCTTGATGATCAACCCCTTCCTTTTGTGTAAAACCCTTAGCAACCAACCTTGCTTTATAGCAAGCAGATTCTACACCACAAATTCCAAATTTCCTTTTGAATATTCACTTGCATCCCACCATTTTCACCCTTTTTGACCTTTTGATTAACTCTGAAGTAGGATTGCAATTTGAGTTTGAGTAGGAGTTCGAATTCTTATTGTAATTGTAGTCTGAGTATGATTAGGATTGCTTGTCCCTAGTCTAAATAGGAGTGGTTGGTGCCACAACCTATGAATAAGAGTTTGAGTAGGACTAAGATTGTGTGCTCCTAATCAAATAGGGAGTGGGTGGTGCCATGCCTATACAAGGAGGATTGGAGAGCCCCTTAGAGGGCATGAGGGAAGTAAGCCTGTACTCACCAAAAAAATTATGGGAGTCTTGTTGAATGGTGTCTTGTATTGTTATTCAGGGAGGGAATAAAATACACGTTGGGGTTGGAGCCCCGTAATCTTGTGTGTGGCTTTTTGTGGGTTGTCCCTTGTTGCCATCTTGTGTGGGGAGTGCAGGCTAGCTTAGAGGGCTTCTAAGCGCTGCATGAATGTGAAAGCTTTTGGGGAAAGTTTGTGCCTGTGACACCTATCATGATTGTTCTTGCCATTTCCATTCATTTTCTTTGATCTACCTTGGGCTGATAATCCTTCTCTAATATTTGCATCTTTGCTTTCTATTCTCAGGTCTATCTCTTTGGAATTAATAGCATTAGTCAACCCCTCGAGATAGTTTGTCCTTGCTGTACTGTGGGGCATCTTTGAGTAGATCAAAAGGTTTTGGCAAGAAATTCAATAGAATGACAACTTGATCTTCATCTTCGATTTTTACTTCAAGATTCTCAAGATCAAGTATCAATTTTGTGAATTCAACGATGCTTTAATAAATTGATTTCCCTTCATCCATCTCAAACCCAATTTTTCTTTTTGCTTCTAGTAAATTCTGTTGAGTAAAGATTTAATCATGAACAATTGATCCTGTATCTGCCAAATTGCTGTAGCTGAATATTACTTTGAGATTTTACTAAGCACTTTGATCATTAAGACTCAGAATAATTTTGTTCTTTGCTTTTTTGAGTATCAATGCCTTCTCTCTGTCAGAATCTGAGGTTGGCAGTTTACTCATCTTGAAGTGTTTCATCCAATCCAAAATTTTCCTATGATGTCACAATTTTCAGTTTCCATAGACCAGAACCATTCTTTCCATCGAACTTTTCAATTTCATACTTAGATGTAGCCATCTTAACTTGATTCTCAATTACAGAAACCCTCAAGATTCTCTAAGTATCAGTCTGATCTCCGGGATGCAACCTCTTGCCAAAGCTTTGATACCACTTTGATAAGCTAGATGACAAACCGATCTTTGATGACATTGAATTTGATTTTAAATAAAAACAATTATCAAAGAGAACAAGAGAATCAAAGAAGGCAAAAAAAAAAAAAAAAAGGTTGATGAATGGAGATGGTTGTTTCCGATAAAAGGAGAGAATTATGTGGTTTGATCCATTTTTTATTTTTGTTGATAGGCAAATAAAAGAGAATATATTATGTGTTTTGATCCAGTTGGCTCTACATCCATGGGAAAGGGGGAGAAATTAATATCATTATAAAGAATAGAAACAATATTACACCCTTAGAGTTCTCAAATCTTAGAAACTCTATTTTTTCACTTCTGCAAACAAATCGTTATCTGATTACAATCCTTCTCACGATCTCTCTTGATTACAGAAGACCTAAATGCATCTTGCTCTCTCCTATTTTCTAAGTCCAGTACCCCTTTTAGTGGACCTAACCATGTAACAGAATGTCATGCTGGACCAAGGCTCCTAAAACAATAATCGCACTGGAGTGTTTTGCAAGTTGTTTTTATTCATAATAAATTCAACCTAACTTGAGTTACATTCTCATTGGTTAGTTTAAATATTTATAGAAGAGTTTATCTATTGCAAAATTTTAACTTAAGTAATGTTTGATATAATGAAAAGAACATTTTTTTTTTCAATGACTGAACTTAAATTCTTCATTGTCTCTGTTATTCAGTCTCGATTTCTCACAGCTAGGGTTTCTCTCCTCAGTAAGATCTCTCTATTCTTTTTTTTCCTTTTTTCTTTGGGTCCTCAAATGTTTTAATATTTGCTTTATTGATCTTGATGTTGTTTGAATTTTGGTCTGTAAGTTTGAACGAGTATTGAGTTGACTCAGGTGTTTGGTTCATTGGCCAATCAAACTGAGGAAGTTGAAACGAAATGAAATGTGAAATTTTTAGTGACCTGCGGCTTTTAGTTGCTTAGCAATGAATGCTAATTGAGTTGTTTATTTTTTTTTACTTTTTCCTGATTTTGATCTTCTTTTCATTTGCCTCTGATCGCTCAACCACCAAACGGAGCATTGGTGGAAAGAAGACAATTTTTGAGTACTCTTCATCTTTCCAGTTTCTGATCTTTGAAATTTGTGTCTTCTTTTGTTGTACTCTTTGACTTCTTGTGAGTATTTTGTTTCCTGGCCTGTTTGTGAAATCCAGTGTTGTTTGGTTAAGAGATTGATATTGTTGTGAAATGTTGTTGTAGTTTATCCTCTTTGCATTTTCCATTGATGGAGAAAAAATTTAGTGACTGCTGTCTGCAGACTTGAGTTCCTTTTTTGAAGATTAATCCTGGAGTATGGAGCTCTTGGAGATTCAACCATGAGAACTCAAGTCACATGAAAGCACGAGGAATGGAAGAAAATAGTGATTTTATTTGCCCTCTTGACTCCTGGAAAGCATTTTCCTTTCCTTCATCAGTTTTCTGAGAAAGAAACAGAGCCTTAATATGTTTTAGGTTTCTCATGCCACATTTTATTTGCCTCATAACTTGTTTTTATTTTAAGATATGGGAATTTTTTTGTAAAAAAAAAAGGAAAAGCTTTTCAACACCTTAAACAGTGAGGTTTCTCCGTTTCTAGTTTTGATGTTGCAAGAATGCAGATTCAGGCCTTAGCCAAAACCTTTAGTTGTCTTACTTCTCTCATGGTAGTGTTAAAACATTGTTGGATTTTCTTCCTTTGCTGCTGTTTTGGTGGTTGTAGGTAGCTCTCATCAGCTTTGCATTTTTCTATTTTCTTCACATCTAAGTCTGTGTATTCCATTTCTAAGTTATTCTGTATACAGTATATTCCATTTCTAATTTTCTTTGTACTACATGTATTGGAAACAAATTGAGATCCAGAATTAGGGTTAGGATTTTGATGATCAGCGATCAGCTCAATAGAATACCTGTGTTGCCATTTCCAGTGTTGAATAATTTCATTGATGTTGGACATCCTCTGTGAGACCCCCTTTTTCTTTATAAGTCATCTTGTTCTGTTAGTGTTGTTTTTTGGATTTTTTTTATTTTTTTTTTGGCTTAATATGTATCTTTTTTCGGTTGTTCAATCCAGTTTTCTCTGTGTTGTCCTTTGCCCAACCTTACTGCTATTTGGCTTCTCTTGGTTTTTACAGAAGTTTGCAATTCTATAGTATATAAGTTGTTATTCACTATCAATTAGTGGCTTGAGATGGTTGATATATGGTTTAACATCAATACCCACTTAATGCAAAATTGATAAGTAACGTGGGTGTTGATCTTGGATAATGAATGGTGATGTCTTACTAAATCATATGAATTAATCTGAGTGCTTGTTTGTTCTGTGACTGTTCACTGTTGTCATGTGAAGGCAGATTTTTGGAAATGCATTCAGTTGTCAGCTTCTGGATAGATTACCTTTAGGGTCAAGGCAGCTTCTGAGTCCTGATTGCTCATTGTGAGAACAAATTCAATAATTTATTATGAAAGTTTTGGCCTGATTTGTTACTGGGAAAGTCTATATTTTTGAAAAGATAATATATTTGACCTTGATTTCATTTATTTGATAAAATTTGTGCCGGGAATGTGAATTTATGCATTGGATTTCATACTAACAATATTCAGTTATATATATATTTATTAATTTATTTATTTATGGAGGTTGAAACAAATTTGCACATGTGAAGATTTAAATTCACAGTACCAATCATACAAGTTAATGATCGAATGGAAACTACCTGTTGCTACACCAAATAGATTTTATTATCAACAAGTGATTGAT
The DNA here is from genome assembly GCA_030254885.1 of Vitis rotundifolia. NCBI lineage: Eukaryota > Viridiplantae > Streptophyta > Magnoliopsida > Vitales > Vitaceae > Vitis > Vitis rotundifolia. The sequence continues at coordinate 12,688,951 of CM058156.1, forward strand.
TTTAGTGAGTGCTGATTGATTATGTGATCAAAATATAGATAGAGAAGGAATGGAAGAATAAATAAATAAATAAATGAACAATAGGTAAGTAAATTGTGTTTGAGCTTGCACATGGCTTAGACAGTCAGTGCTTGAGCTTTTGGTGTTCATTAGTCATGCCTTTCAGAAGGCACTTGAGCTTGTATGTGTCCAGGGGTTCTATCTTGGATTCTGTTGATTCCATTGGATTGTGTGCTTAGTTTAGGTACATTAAAGGTTGAAATTGTTCTATGTGACCTTCAAGATTTCATTTCTAGTGAAAGGACATTTAGGTTGTTGTATGATGATGTAAATCCTTAACTGAATTGGTATCTAGAGCAAAGCTCGAAAATTGTGCTCTAGGCATGCAATGTCTCTCCATGCTTGGTCGGGGAAGACAGCTGAAGAAAGGAAAATTTATATGTGCAGGCATTAGAATGAGGAAGGAACAGCTTGATGAAGGTTATGCTCTTGCTTCTTTTTGGAGCTACTTTAGCATTAACAGTAATTGATGTTATTGCAATGTAAGATATATACTTGTCTAAAATTTCTTAGAAGTTTAGTAAGTCTTGTCTAGCATCGTTCTTTGGTACATTTTTTACTTATATAAAAATTTGTTTGGAAGTTTGGCATAAACGGAGACTAGCTGTTACTTTTTGTCTAAGCTCCTTCCAAATCCATGGTAGGGCTTGCAATGCCACTAGAAGGTTCGTGTGATCTCTGCCAATGTCAAGTCTTGTCCTAGAATATAGGCATATATTATCTGAGAAAAAAAAGAAAAAGACTTATATTTATCTTTGAGCTGTTACTTTTATTCTGAAGGCCTTTGATTGAAAAAAAAAAAAAAAATCATCCTTCAGAAGGTGTTCTAGAACAGACCTTTTTTGTTTAATTATTATTTTTTTGGTCGGACTTCTCTGTGTGTGGAATTGGATGTGATGGCTTGGGATGACAAAATTTTAGATCTAAATTTTCTTGAGAAGAGAAAAAATTGAACAAAAATAGAACATTTCTCAGTCATATTCAGTTTTTTCTTGATGGCAAGTTTGCTAATTGTCATGACCATGTTTCTCCTATAAATTGGAATGTTGATAGATATGTCCATTTATAATTTTCCATGTAAAATTTGGAAGTTCTTGGAGTACATGAACCTGTATGCTTATACCTGATATCTCTTACTATTCAGATCAAAGAGTTTTGGATTTTGCACATTCAGAGCTGAAGCAGTAATCTTCATAAGGTAGGAATTTATTTCATTTATTCTTCCAATGAGGGCAGTTTATTTTGTTTCTCCAGTTTTGCCATGTACTTGGATCTGAATTTTTTAATTATTTTTAAATAGAGTTCTGGGCCTCCAGCAGGAAGTTAGCTGTAGAGTTTGACAACTTAAGTTGCCAAAAGGTCAAGCTCAAAGAATTTCCTTGAATATCATATTTGAGGCACATTCTTTCTGACCAAATTATTTTTTTCAGTAGATTATAGAAAAGAAAAATCACATTACAAGACTCACTAATTTGAATCTCAGGTCCATACTGATATGAGGTTATCGTGTTTGTGTTACTTTGTTATAGTTTTTCTAGGCATTATGAATCTTAAAATACTTGTGTACATCCAGTGCTCCTTAAGAAACGTACTTATATATGGATGGTATTGCATAGTTGACATTGAATCTGTGATATATGAGTCATAGACAGCATGGCCCCTCTTTCGTAAGAAGTGCTTGCGTTGTGTTATATGGTGATGATATACAAGATGATTGATTTGCTAATTGACTGATTTAATTTTTAAATGACTTTCCTAAGCTTGATCCTATTAGTTGGGACATAAATAAGGGGAAAGATCATAACTAAGATACTCTAGACATCTGTTTTTCTGTTTCATTAATTCAGATTGCATTCAGTATGTGCACAGAGTAACAAATTGATCCAACCAATATATGATTAGTGGTATTGTATCCATATCTGCTCTTAGTCTTTAGTCCATATCTGCTCTTACAATGATTTAGCATGTAACAAAATAATAAATTGGTTCAACTTGTTATAATGCATTAACAACTCCACTACATCCCCTATCCACCACCTGTTTTTGGTTCAGTTAATAAGTTAGGATCAAATTACACCTAGTTTAAAATGTTGCTGATTTTAAACAAATCTTCTGCTAAGCCAGTTGGTGATGCTGGGTTGAATATTTTTCCTATGCTTGTCATGCAGACCAACTAATTCTAAATCCTAAAATTTGTGCACTTGAAATACTTTAAATGGTGAATCTCATGGCATTTAATTGAGTCCTACTACATTACAAGTGATTAAAATCCTACTCTGACTAGAAACACAATACACATTTTGAAGAACCCATAGGGCTAAAATCTATCAAAAAAAAAAGAACCCATAGGGCTAAAGGATAAAGGAAATTAGTGTGGTTGCAAATGTATGCATCTTGTCAAGGAACAATATGTGATTCATGGAGAAGCCTCAGTTAATTGTGCATAGATGTACGTTGGATTGAGTACAACTTCCCTTCTGTTATTAGGCTGTCATTTCTCCCACCGACATGTTTACTTAACCATGAGGAAATGAAATGAAAAGGAAAGGAATCAAAATGAAAAGGAACCAAAATGAAAGGAAATGAAACCAAAATCAGAAAATTGCTTGAAGTGTTAACAAAACTATTAAGAAATAGAATGAAAATGAAAATGATTGACTTTGAGCTATTTATTAATAGTAAGGAATTAGAATGAAATGTCTTCGTTTACCATAATGACCTCATACAAAAAATACCAATTTTTTTATTGTTATTTTTTATAAATACTTTCAATTTAATGTTATATGAATATTACTTTGTTTTTACTTTTTGAAATAACATTTAAGGTTATTTTTTAATAACTCCTTTCTCTTTATTTTATAATTTTAAAGACTTTAAAAATATTTAAATATATTAGATAATTTTTATGACATTGTAGATGACTTTGTGACTTTTAATATTTGATTGATCAAATATTTATATTTAAATTTAATTATAATTATTTCTTTTCAAATATTTAAACATTTAAATGTATAGTAAATGTGGACTCTGCTTCGTATTTTAAGGAATGAGAATGACATTCCTAAACTTTAGTTAAGGAAACTCATTCCCCCTTTTTGGAGAATGGGTTTCTTAGTATGCTATGACCCTACTCTATATTTTGATTCCTGAAGCCAATCAAACAAGTGTAATGAGTGGAATGGGAATCACTCTCCAGGCTTACCTGCATTTAGCCATGCACATATCAAACACATCAAGTTATTTTAACAAAATATGAATGCTGGAAAAAATCTAGTATGCTTGATAATTCGAACTAATTTAGTACGAGAAAACATTGAGTTTGAATCTCAAGAGACAATCTCATTAGCTAATCTTAGCTTAGCTAATCAAGCAAGAGGTGTATATTCAGTTTTATTTTTGTGAGATTTTTATTTTATTTATTTATTTTTTGCCATTATACATTACTACCAAAACCCAAACTTTCAGGTCTGATATATTTTTCTTTGGCATAAAATATTTGCTCTCAAGGGATGACAGTTTTGAAGAGGTACGTGCTAAGGCTGTTCATATCATTAAAATACATTACAGCAAATGTAGTAGACAGGAACAATGGGCGGATTGTTGCAACAGCATCAACGGTTGAACATGCAATTAAGGGCTCTCTAGAGTGTGGCCGATCTTGCAATGCCAAGGCTGCAGGAGTTGTTGGAGAGGTATTGGCCATGCGACTGAAGGTGGAGGGCCTTGAAGAGGGACAGGGAAGAGGAATCCATGTTGATGTAAACAAAGAGGTTGAGAAGAAAGGCTTCAAGAATCGCACCAAGATCTGGGCTGTTGTCAATGGCCTTAAGAACAATGGAATAAAACTCATTCTTGATGATGATGAAAATTCTTCTAGGCCAAGTTATCGCTAAATTATTTTCCCTTTTTCCTTTTTCAATCAGTCTACATCCGTATGTAAAAGACAGTTTTGTTTGTTTATGAAATGGAGGAAATATCAGAGTCGCCTTAATGATACATTGAAGGACCTTCCTTGGCAGGCCGTGTGCAAGCAGCATGCAGGTACACACGCATTCAACTAATAGCCCTCATTGTCGGTGGTCTACTCTGCGCGTTTCACTGTACTGCCACCCGTGGCCTGCCAATGAAGACTTGGGTTCCAGGGTCATCAATGGGGAAGTTCCCGGTTCCCTGGCAGGCAGCCTCTGACAGTGCTGGGCTCCTCAATGTCTCAAACTCATCAAATCATATGGTTTTTCAATCTCCAAATTCAAAGTTTTATTGGATGTCTTTACTAGCAACTTAGACACCATTCACTATTTAATGTAGCTTTTGTATCTTTCCGTGTTTTGGTACAAGCATTTAGGATTTGATGATACAAACCAACGGGCCAAAAGTTAACAGTAGGCCCCATATGAATTTCTCTTTTCTCTTTTTCCCCACTTTTCTCAGATCATATAAATTTCACCAACTTTCTTTTCTGCTTTCTCTACAGTCCCTTTTGAAAGTCAGATTATGACTGCCGTCTCCAGCTACCTCATTACTCTCTAGCTACACATTTGATGATGCTTTTATCCCTAACTTCAAGCAAAATTGCATCCAGTTTCAACCTTCTATCATCCATCCATATTTTACACTGAAAAAATATTTAAAATACCAATAATTGCAAGTGAGAATCACATAAGGAGCAATAAGAATACACTGTATTGGTTGAGAAAAGGTGGTTCAAACTTGTACAGGACGATGTTTGCTTTTGTTGAGATAGTGGTGCAATCAACCAAAATTCCGTCTGGGACTTTTCTTTGCCTTGCTTTGATAGAAAAAGGCAAAAGCCATTGGCAATGAGCTTTTCAAGACTCTTTCATGCATGCCTTTGCTTTTCAAAGTCACTGCACTACTTCTGGTTCTGGGTACCACGACTCGCTATAAACAATTTAGATTCTCTAACCCTAATTATGATCCCCACAAAACTTCAATTCAGTCCCTACCAAACGTGTCGCCCAAGTAACTCAAAAGAAAAGCAATTGGGTGTCTTTCATAATACTTGCAAAATACTAAAACATTGAATCGCTACCAAATTCTTGGTTTAGTTCATTTTGGATGATGATATAAATAAATGAGATTAAAATATACGGATATAAATAAATAAATAAAATTTTTAAAAAAATGGATGATGTTTGAAGACTTATATGTGATTTTTTTGGTATCTATTAAAAAAAATATGACCTAATATTAGCTTTTGTATTTACGTAAAAACCTTTTTCTGCATGTTAAAAATGGATAAAATATCGTATCTGAATTATGGATACTTGTTGTTAGTTAATTTGAGTTAGTCAATCCATATTTATTAATTTTATATGGTTGCTAATTAATTTGAAGTTGTGGGGTCTTTGGAAAAGGGAGGAAATTGTCATATGTAGATATATATATATATATGTATATGGTTGAACAGTTAGTGGGACAAGAATAGTAGGGGTAATTCATTAGATAGGGAAAGGGGAAGAAAAAAATTGCATATGAAGTCATTTTCAAAATTGAAAATGATGATGTGTTTTGAAAATTAGATGATTTAATTGATGTTGATTTCAAGCATATCCAAGATGTCTGCTTGAATCCCTATCCTTACGTTGTCTTTCACAATACTATTTGACTTTGATTACTTATCATTGTTAAATTAAACATTATTTGATACAAAAATATTCAAACCCTCTTTGCAATGTTTTTGAATTAGGATCGCTTGTCAATTGTTTTCTAGAATCACATTCTATTTGACAATTAAAATATAAAATATAGATTTTAAAAACAACTAAAATTTATTTTTAGTTTTCAAATATGACCCAAATAATAATTTCTCAAATATATGATCAATCATATATTTCTCAAATCATTGCAATATTATTAAGTCTTTAATTCGTATCAATTAAATAAATTTAATATACATAATTAACTCGTTAGAAATTTAGAATAAGGTCATGAGGTGAATTGATACCCCAACAAATATATCCAAATAAACGATGATTCAAATTGTAATTGAATGATACCATATGTGACATAAAAATTCTTTTTTCAAAATGAATCTAATTGAAGAAGCAATGGAATAAAAATAGCATTTCTTCTTGTAAGTCGTGTCGAGGCCTTGCGTCCCTGTGATCCACGTTGCTTCCAGGTGAGCGCACGATCTCAACCTCTATTGAGTTCTTGTTCAGTTGTGCCTGCAAAAGATGCCCGGACAGAGTGTCCGGACACACCCTCCGATGGTTTTGTCAGTCATGGTTATGGAGAAGAAGAGAAGTTTAGCACAGTCGGTATTTTACTAGGTATTATCAGCTTATCTTCTTCCTTGTGTGAAGGTCTATATATATGGTAGCGGAGGTTCTCTCTCCTCCTTTAATGATGGAAGACTTTTTGGTTTATCATGATGCCCCTAGTTGGTGGCAGGGACGTCCTCGCCCTACAGGCGGCTGTCAGAGGTCATGGGATGTGACCAGCCATCATTTCTGTCTTTTCACTCTGCAAGCGTCGGAATGTGGCCTGTGAGAGGACGTTAGAGTGACGTATTGGAGGCATGCTTTCCTTGGTCAACAGTCCGAGCAATTATATCCGGATGGAATATGGCGGTGGCCCGGATGTGGCGCCTGTGGGTACAGTGTGCCTTTCTCTGAGGGAGTCCGGATGGGAGAACCGCGCCATGTGTACCCTTGGGAGGATCCGGATGAACTTCATCCGGATAGAGATGCATGACACGTGTTATCAGGGGGAGGGGTCCCTACAGGTCGGTAGGTGGGTAAGTGGGTAAGTGGCAACTCAAATCAAACCTTCACGAAGTCAAGTGAAGTTGAAGACGTGTGAGAGAGCCAGAAAGTCAAGTGGATAAGAAGAAAGAAGCTTTGATTAAAATTCTCCCTTTTATATACCAAAAAAATTCATGGGCTTTGATGAAAACCCAGCAAAGAGACTTTGGAAAAAGACTCAAAAAGAAAGATGCATTGACATTTCCACATCCTCACATGGGCGATGAGCTCATGTAATCATGGCAGCCAAACCCTAAATAAAAGAAAGACACACCCTTTTGTCCATATCACATGCATATGGAATCTACTACCCTCCATAACCCTTACCCTTTTCTTCCATAAACTACTCCATTTATACTATACAAGTATTGAATGAGGTTGACCAGCTGCCTCGAGAGGTTTGAGCAGGTAGAATATTCTTCACTTTGTTGGCCATTTGCCTTTCTCTTCCTCAATTCTGTTTTTTCCTCTCAGTTCTTATCATCATCATCATCACCGACACATGTCTCTTTCCCATTCACCATTTCAGGGGCAATCACTTCAGTCCCATCTCAGGTAAATTACCCCTTTTTTTTTTTGTGGGTTTTTTCCTTTTAGCTTTTGGAATTGCCCTTTTCCCTCCATCTCGGAAGCTTCCTTTTCCTCTTCTCTCTGAAAACAGAGGCATGTGCATGTGCATGGATATGGATGTTATCATGCATGGGAGTATGGCATGATGCTTGTGCTGGGGTCTTTGTGTGTATGGTGTAAAATGACTACAGTGTCCCAACTCCTCATACCCTACGACAACTTTGTGTCTTCAATTTTGGACTCTGGAGTGGGGTCATGTCACCCTCCCATTGTTCATACTGTATAATCATGATGGTATCTTGCAGGTAAGCTTAACCTAATGTATTTAATGATTTTGCCCACTTGATTCTTTGATTTTAATTAAATATGATAATTTTGAAAAAAAAAAAAAAAGTCCAAAAAGGCTGTTTCGTAATTGCCCAAAAGTCGGTTGTTGGGTCCGACCATGACCCAATAAGCAGTAGTATTACTTACAATGTATAAAATGAAAATATTCTTTGGTAGGATAATGATTTAGTGCATGATATAGTTGAATGTTTGAAACAAATGAATAAAAATGAAGGTGGGCACCCGGAAAATAAGTGGACAGGAGAGACAGACTATAGATAGAGAGAGAGAGGGGGGTAGATGGAAGGTTCTGGACCTTCTGGTAACTACCGTGGAAGTCAGCACCAGATGAGGCCTGGACGTGGAAGGCTTTCCTGGTCATTTCATATCTGATGAAGGAATGGGAATAAGACGGGTGTGAGAGCCGTACTGTCTATGGCTCTAGTGTAATTTCGATAGAGATAGAAGGGCATTTGGGGGAAACAGAAGCAAAGACGCTTCTTGGAAATTGGGTGACGTGAAAAACGACAAGTAAAAGCTGTAAATGAGACACCACCAAAATGTGTACTCTAAAACAAATAGTGGGCACACAACACTGCTGAGTGGCAAGGGTTGAGGCAACGGCTCAGGAGGGTGCTCCACCCGCCCACACCCCTCTGTCGTCTTCATTCTTCTCTCTTCTCTTCACTTCTTAAGTCTTAGACTCTTAATAATGAGTGGGTCTCCCGTCCTATTCGGTTGGGTCCCCTTCTCATTCCTCTAAAGTCTTCAAATATGGCCCCACATTTTTATTTTATTTTATTTGATATTTGATAAAAATATTACAAGCAACTACCTCTGTATTTAAACTATCATAAACATAGTTTGGAATTGTTATAGTTAGGGATCATAAATTAAAAGGAAAAAATTTTGTGCAGAGAGCATTACAAAAAACAAAGTATCTAATGAGACCAAAAAAGGCAACCCCATATCTAATTAGGAATTGGGAATTGAAATGATTGAAATCTTTGCTCTCCTGGGCATTATTATCTCCTTTTTCTCTCTAATCCTTCATCTAATATTCAAAGCCACACTTGAATCATGGATGTGACATTCCCCACCATTATTCCTCCCCTGCGCACGCAGCCTACAGGGGACCCTCCTTTACGTAGGTTTTAGTAAAAGTTCTGTAAAGCAAGTGCACACCAGCAGTACAATTATTTTGTCAAGAAATACCATTCAAAAACATGACCACATTCATATTCCATATCAAAATAATAACCAATTTAAAACAAATCAAATTCTGAGAATTCAACTTGACCAACTAGAAATTGGAAGACCCAAAAACACCACCAACCATTCCAATGTAATTCAACTCCGGAACGGCTTAGCCTTTTCCGGCTATCCACCATCTCTCTCTCTATTTTCTAATATATACATTCTTCTATATTATAACTCCGAATCCCCGCATCCTTATGCATGTCGACTTCAGGTCCCCCACCCTCACATAACAGAGCAAGCATTTGGGTTCTCATCGCTGAACATCTGCGGCGCGGCCACCGACTCCGCTGCGTACCCGTATCCATACCCGGGTCCATAGGCAGGTGCGTATCCGGCCCCGTATCCGGCCCCGTATCCGTATCCGGGTGCGTTCATTTGAGCAGGATGAGGAGGGTAGGATTGGCCCGGTCCGGCTGTGAAACCGAATCCGGGCATGGACTCGTGTAAGAAATAGTTCTCTTCTGCTTTGACACCCTCTTCCTTCTTCCCTCCCCCATCTGCCTTCTTATCCCCATCCTTTCCTTTCTTCTCGCCTCCGCCGCCACCACCGGCGTCTTTCTTGGGCGGAACGATTTCGACGGGCCTCTTCAGTCTGTCTTTGAGGGAGTCCACTAGAGCTTTGACGTCCATCGTCCCCGTCACCGTTACGAGGTTCTTTTGCTTGTCTATAGACTTGGATTCAACCCCTGTAAAGCCATTAACCCTCCGTCAAATTAAACGCCAAGAAGGCCGTTAATACTTAACAGTAACCGTATCGGGTAGTGGAAGAAAAGTGATAATCTCACCCTTGGTCTTGGAAACCGTCCGCTGAATCTTGTCGATGCATCCCGCGCAGTGCAAATCGATCTTCAGAACCGCCGTCGTCACCTGAGGCTGAAAATATATTTAAAATTTAAAATTAACATAAACTTTAAATAAAAGGAAGCTGTTAACTTAGACACCGAGTAGAATTAATATTTAAAATCTTTAATAAATAACGGCTAAATGCCGTTGCTAAAATGCGCCTCCCCTGATCAATTGCTTTCCATTAATTTTGAGTGAAGCTTTGATTTGCTGTGTTCTAAGCTAACATGCGCCAAACGCGCAGTACAGAAATTTGAACCGAAAAATAGGGACGGACACGTGCGCACGTTAGCAAGGGGCAGTACCTCTTTAGGTTTTTTGTCTTCTGCCTTTTTCTCTTGTTTTTTCTCCTCTTTCTTGTCTCCTCCTCCGTCCTCGTTCTTCTTGTCCTTCTTCGGCGCCGGAGACAGCAGTTCCACCTTCTTCTTCGTTTTCCGTTCAAGCATCTCTCGGAGCACCGACGGATCCACTTTTCCGATCACTGTCACCTTGTTAGTGTCGCTGTCTGCTTTCGCGTTCTCCACACCTTTATTCACGGAACAGAAATCGCAAACAGATAATTTCAGAGCCGTCCATTGGGAAAGTCATAGAACTCAATCGATATCATTTCCTCCTCTTTTATATTAGACAATTTTGAGGGAAAAAAAGAAGGAAAGAAAGAGAAAGGCACGCAAAATTCAAAATAGAAAACGAAACCGGATCTGAGAGAAGGAACACAAATTTAGATAAGATTTCGTCAAAATTAAAAAGCAAGCAAGAAGATTCTGGATTCTATTGCATAGAAAAATGAAAAGCAAAAAAACAGAACAAATCATCAACAATCGATTAATCTTTACCACTTAAATTTGACATAAAAACAAAAAGCAAAAAAATGATGTAAAAGAACAACGAAAATGAAAGCGAAAAGCAAAACAGTAATGCTCGAATCTTGACACAAAATTTTCACAAAAAAAAAAAAATCGAAATTCAAACCAAACCAAACAAAACCAAAACAGAGGGCATCGATTAACCGCAAAAACAAAAATAATGAAATCGTCGACAGTGAGAGTCGGCTGGAAGCATACCGTCAAGACCCTTCAAATATTTGACGACTTTGGAACCGCAACCCTCGCAGTGCAGGTCCACCTTCAAGACAACAGTGATGAGACCGCTGTCTTCCTTCTTGCCTCCTCCATTGCCGTCGTTCTTCTTCTCGCCTTCATTCTTGTTCTGCTTCTTCTGCAACAACAACAACGACAACAAAAAGCAAAAGATAAGCGGAGTGAAGAATGAAGAAAAGTGGGTTGGGTGAGTAGAGAGAAAACCTACCGCTCCCATTGTGAGTTGAGTCGGTTTCTTGGGTTTGTAACGACTTACAAGTCGAAGAAAAAGGGCTGGGAGAGAGTGGCAATTTATAGTGAGAGAAAGGCGGTTCTCCAGTGAAATGCCAGTCACACATCCATGTCATGCCATGTCATGTATGTATACATGCGAGTTTATCTGTATATGCATGGGTCCCACCTGAGACGCTCCCGGTGGTTGCTCCGAAACCGTGGGCAAATTTCCATGGACGTGCGTGCGGGTTTCTCAATTCTGAAAGCGCCCCCCATTTTCAATTTTTTTTTTTTTAAATCATTTATTTTTTCAGCTGAAAATTATTTGCTTTTTATCACCCATCTAATTTGTTTATTATTAAAATTAATTACCTATATATATTTTTTCTTTATTGAATGGTTTTTCACCTCTTCCATTGCTTACTAGGTAAAATTACAAGATAATTAAATGATTTGCCTTTTAATGACCTTTTTCATTTCTGCATATATATATTTTATTAAGAATTAATTAATTAAAAATATGAAATAACATTTCTATGTTTTTTATTTGAAAAATAATCTATTTTTTCATTTACACGTAGGTTTTACAAAAAATATTACATTTGTAATAAAATAATAAAAATATTTTTATTCAAATGATGCCAAAAAATGATTGGAATTAAGTTTGAACTCATTTCAATTACTTTTTTTATTAGCAAACAAGTTTTGGAAAAAAGATTTTGCTTTCGAGGGTACAATGATGGGAAAAATAATTGAAAGAAAAGGAAGAAGAAAATAGATATGAAAGAGAATAATGATGAGGGTATTTTGGGTATATTAAAATTTTGAGGTAGATGGGTTAATAGTATTGATGTTTTAAAGTTAATATGTAATTTTTGATAAAAAAAAATATGTTAATTTGATAATTTAAAATAAATTTTAAATTATTTTTATCAAATAATTTTAATACTTAAAATAAAAATTAAATAATAAATTTTAAGTTAATAATTTCAGTATAATTTAATTTAAAATTAATTTAAATTATCAAGTAATAAGTATTAAATTTTACCAAATCCCATATTTATTATTCTTTATTTTTATTTTTGTGAAACAAATGGTGATGAGATTATTGAGGAGTTGGTGGGGAGAAATTCATAACAATAAGTGATTGATTCCATTTCCATTTATGCTAAATTTTGTGATCTTTTGTTTATTTAGTAGTTGAAAAATCTGGACAAGGGATTTGGTGACATGGGGGGACACCTCTACATTTATCATTGTTTTTTTTTTTTTTTTTTTTTTAAATTTATATATATTCTTTCATTTTTCACAATGAAAATCACTGCTGGAAACAAAAGGTAGAGAATTGATGATTTCAGGTAGGAAGAGTGATGGTGATTGATACATATGCTCCTCCTAGTGTGGGACAAAAGCAATGGAAATGGCTTCTATTTTCAGAGTGATGTGAAATGATGTGTTATACTTTTACCATGCAATTCAAATTTTATGTTGAAATGGTTTAGATATTATAAGATCAGGTTGCTTAATATCTTAACAAGACTTCAGACTTCAGACTTCAATCCGAAGCTATTTTATGAGATCAGATTTTAGCAATTCAGCATTTATTTTCAGACAAACTATTTCTTTCAGCGAGATTAGGGTTACATGGCTGTCAACATATTAACCCATTTGATCTGACACCCCATGATGTAGCACCTCTAGACATGTCTTCCTGTCTTCTGTTGTTGAAGCCACTAAAAAAGAAACTTTAAAGGATGTGCAGCAAAGATGGGGAATGAATAATCTGAAGGTTTTTACTTTTTAACCTCATAGACTATATTCATATTTTGAAATCTTAAAGTTAAAGGTAATTGAGAATAAGATAAATGATTGCCTATGTGATTTGGTTAATGGTGAGGAGACAGGAGAGATCTCCTCTCTTTTGGCCTTGTTCTGGGATGGGGTTGCAAGAGGACAATTCCCATATTATATGAAACCCTCTTCCATTCTCTTGGCCATCTGGGATCTACAGGAATCGGAAGGATGAGATGGTTGGGTTGCTCTATTTTTACTTCTTTTTAAACAGGAAGCCATAGGATTGCCTTCTGGGCCTTGAAGAAGCTAAAACTAAAAGCCAATGCAGCCTCTTGAAGAAGCTAAAACAACTCAAGTAATAGAAGGTTTATTGATTCCCACTTCAGACTTTGTCTCTCTAGAGAAAGTAAATAAAGATGCAGACACTAGAGCAATAAAGAATACTTGTTAATGAAGATGTTAATAGACTTCTCAAGTAGAAGAGAGGTTGGGGATGAAAAATTCTTGTGTAATTGAATGGACTGAATTGGCTTTGCATGACTGTGGTGATGTCTTATGCTAAACAGATTTAAGCTTTCATGGTAGAATCTTGTTATATTTTTTATATCAAGCTAGTGCAGATAGGTTGAGTGGAGTCTGTGAAATGAGGAACCCACTGGCCAGTACTTTTTTGTTTTTGATTGAGCTGAGCATCTCCTAGTCAACCTCAAACTTATTATACCTTTCTGCTTTGTATTTTCCATGTGAAAGCAGAATTGGGTTAGGCATCCGTGAGTCACCAGGCCTAGGAGCCTTGTTCCCTCTAACATCTCTGATGACTGCTACAACCTCCTCTTCCAAATGACCCTGTAGAGCCAAGCCCTGTCATCTGTTCTCATGTTAACTGATAGGAACCCCACCGAGCCTCACTCTCAGTTCCTGACTTTCCATGTCCAAATAGAAGTCTCATATGCATCAGCTAGCCAATATATGGAAGAACTCGTTGTTTTGACACTGGAAGAGTGCGCTCAATGCCACAAATGCAACTGTCCTCTAGGAGTACTGTTTGTGCTACATGGATTTCATAAATTCAATTCGGCATACCTGAAGACTTCTGATTTGTTGATTTTCTTGCAGTGATTCCTAATAAAGAAACTAGAGAAAAACAAAAGAAAATACACATATTTAATATGGTTTGATAGATTGTTTACATCCATGGAACAAGGAAGAAAACTTTTATCATATCAAAATTAGAGTTACATAAAAAAATATTTATATTAACCCTTAGGTATTGAAATTCTAAAAATACCCTTGAACTGTAGCACGAGGGGCGTTACTTCTTACACCTTTCAACTTATCGTTTTCCCTTAACAATAAAAATATAAACTTGAATGACAAATACGCTCCCGAGTAGAACGGAGCAAAACGACGACATTTGTCTCTTTTTCTCCATATATATCTTTCACTCGATATGAGCCACATACTACAACATGATTTTTCTCCCATTTTCTCAAGCAAAGAAATGTCGATGCCCAACTTGAATTAGCCGGATGCTTCTAGCAATGTCTATCCAGTTTCTTTTTCCAAAATTTTTCCCACATATTTAACACACCAAATCTCATGTCCATCCTTATTAATCACAAGAAAATCCTGATTTCGGAAGATTTCCTGCTTTTCTGCTTTAAAATTAGGTCAGCCCCCTGGATATAAGAATCTGTAAGCATGATGTGGAGCTTAGGTTTCCCAACCGAAGGAGGTAGGCACCACAAGTCAAAAGCGATGACATTGTCCTGGACATGTAATCAAGCTTGAAACCCATTGCTTCATGCTTTAGATCATTGAAGCTATGATTTGAATATGGCTCACATCACTTAGCACATGAGATTTCTAGTGTTGATGACAATAATTCAGGGTCGTCCTCTACGAGTTGGACATGTCACACTGGGAGGCTTGGGTAAACTGGGATAGCCATTTGCCCAAGGATGAACCCTTCGCTAGAGCCTCTCAAGTGAGGTCGAGTGGTAACATCTTGGGCAAACCTAGGAGCCCTTCCTAGGATGATTTTGAATGGAGAGAGAGGCCGAAGTACTCATCCCATCACCATCTGACTATGGTGCATGGTTAATAGCCATCCATGTGTAATGCGGTGTTTGTGGAACCTGGCCCTTGGGCTTACTCACCTAGCCCTATTATTATTCCATCCAAATTAGGTAAGCGAGAAAACCTTTGGCTCTCCTATACTTAATTGTTATTTATTTTTTCGTCTTTCATTCTCCTTCAACTGTCTTGAGCATTGCAATACTGTGCTGCTCCTGGTGCGCGCTATGTTTCTTGTGGGTTGTTGCAGCGTAGTCTTTGGTTCCAGATCCATTAGCAGGAGGTTTGATTTTAAGTTTCCTACAATAATAACAAGCTTATCCATGGTTGCAAGAATAGATGATGAAGAAGAAATGTCACATCTTAAAACCCATGTACAACTCTGATGCAAGGTGCATTTCTAGGTTAAGTGAAGAATATTAGATGCAGCAGGGAATTTGTTTTATTTCTCTTGTTCTCTATGGGCTTCATGCAGTGAATCCTTTGTTGGGATTCTTCGATCCTTCTTTTACTAGATTGGAATTTGGTGTATAGGTCTACACTTTGATGGCTGTTTTTTGAGTGTCCTTGCTGCTAGGGATTGGAGAAGTGCCTTGAGATCGTTGTAGTATATACCATACAATGGCGAGCAAGGGCCAAAGATATTGTCATCGTGGTTAAGATTCTAGTTAACTCTTCTAAAGGGCTTGGTACAGGCCAAAATTTGGGCTTTTCCAACTTATGATGGAGGGAGATTCTCTTCCCTATCATTTCATGGGGTAACTAAAGAAGAAAATTAAGAATCCTATGAAGGTTGGACAGGTGGCTTAGTCAAATTTTTGACAATCATTTCATGTGTTGCACTCCATCTTAACATGGAAAAGATACAAAATAAATGGTTAACAAATAGTTGATCAGCAAATTAACTAAAATAAATATATAAGATAAAAATATCGATAATTATAGATATTTTGATATTTTGATTTTATGAATATATCAGATATAAAAAAAATATATCAATGGATATTTTGACACAAAATATCCATCGATTTAAAATTGATAAAAACTTATAGAAATGTAAAAGAAAACTCTTAAAAATGAAATTAAAAGTATAATAGATATTTTAAAGTTATTTTATTCAAGAAATTGATATATATAATATAATTTATCATATTTCATAATAATATTGTAATATTTGATTATAAATGTCTAATTTAAAAATATATTTAATATTAAAATTATAATCCATTTAATATATGTATAATTTTTAATATTTAATTACTACATTAATGATATTAAAAATTGTGAAGAAAATTATCATGATAATTTTTATTTTTTTGGTAATCAATTAAATGAATTTTTTTTCATTTAATTATAAAATAATTATAATTAATTTATTCATTAAAATATTATTTTAATATTATGTTTATATGATGAGTTTTAGCATATATATGTTTGGTGCAATATATGTAATAAGAGGCAAACTTGGCTTAGATGTTGGCCCAATAGCATGCTAAATTTTTTGGTTGGGGTTTGAGCCCCCTCAACGGCAAATTCAACACAATTTTTACTTTGATTGCATTGCCCCACGTTAACCATTGCAAAATATTGCGAAATATCGATAAAAGATCAATAAAATGCCGACAAATCCAAAATATCATAGATATTCCCAATAAATTGATACACGATATTTTAATCCTTGTACATAACTAACAAGACCAATATTGAAGTTGCATATCCTATAAAAGATGGTAATTATCCAAGTATGCATAACCAAATAAATTAATAGTAGATCGTAAAGTCTTATAAATGACTACTTCAACATAGTTAATCAACAAAGTAAAAGCTCCATCATATCTACGTTAATTCCTCGTCCACCCCATTGTAGTTGAAAAGGATGATGGCATGAGCTCACAACCAAGTAATAAGCTTACATGTAGTACAAGTTTAGATTTCCAATAGAAAACTTGATGATGGGGATGAAGATCATTCATTTCACATTGGAAAGAAAATGATTCTTATTTTCACTCAAATTAGGATTCTTATTTTTTTTTTTAAATCTTAATTAGATTTTTATTTTTATTAAAATTAGTTTTTTTTTTCTTTAAATTTAGTTCCAATTCTTATCATTTTAGATGTTTAGTATTTCAACCAAGATTAAAATTATATTTTCTTTAAGATTAGCATTTTCAAGTACACATAAATAGAGCTAATTGTAAGAGTGAGGATTATTATTAACTTTGAGAAATATTAAGAAAAATTGTAACTTTTCTCTTTTTCTTCTTTTTCTCCCTATTCTTTCCAAAATTACCCTTGAGACTTACTAGAAGCATCAAGCCCTGAGACTAGCATAAGAATTCCGTTGATACAATGTATATCCAAAAATCGACCTTGACTATAGTTTAATACATGTACTTTAATGGGAGGAATGTAAAATCATTATAGGATCAGTAAGAGGAATGCAAATCATTGTAGTATAGTGGAAGTATGCTTGTTATAAAATGTGATTATATATATATATTATCACTTCCTATACTTGTCACTTTATGTATTTACACCTAACATAAATGTCAAATTTAATATGTTTATCTCCATTAATGGTTATGTTTCTCCTTTTAGTGCTCTCTTATGTCATTTTTCTTGAATTATTAGAACAAAAGTCAAGAGCTATTGTTTTTGCTCCACTATGGAGTGAATTTCTACAAGTAATACTAGTTGTTGAATCTTGGATATAGAACACCTCTTGTTGTCATGTTGCATCAAGATATGATCTTAGAAGAGAGTAGAACTACTTCAAGGATAGCGACCTATCACATTTCAACCTAAATCTAATAAGTCATTTGTCTTCTATTTCAAAATTTCTATTTTATTTCTATGGTTGTGTCTCTCTCTTTTTATTGTTTTCCAATATTTAATGCATATGGTCCAAATTTGAGTCACAATTTTTTTTTTTAAAACAGTTGAATTACATCAAATTATGACAATCTTCAAAATCTAGATTTTGAAAATAATGTAAATATAATTTCCATGATAGTGATTTGAAATTTGATGAACTCTTGATGCATTTTTTTATTGGATTTCCTCAATGCTTCTAAAAACATGTTTGAATCGTAGATGCTTGTGCATTCACATGTTGAAGTGGAGTTCTAAGAATCAAGAGTTCATGTGTGTTAACTTTAATGTTTAAGTAAATTTTTTGCCATAGTTATCTCAATTTGCTAACTAATACATGGTGAGAGTAATAGTTCAGAATGTCATATCAAATGATGTGGTTTGGTTAGTTTTCACCATTTAGTCTTTAATCACAATTATTCCTATCACTTTACAGATAATGCCCCAAGAGGAAAGTGAATGACTAGTTCTTCCCACTTTTCTTATATTGACAACGACATAGTCTAAGCCATGTTGCAACCAGAGAGTTAAGTTCTAACCATACAATAATGCCAATTGGCCTAAGGTGGCAGAGTGACTTCCTGCTTAGCCCTAAATGTTTAGGTGAGATTGATGTAAACTTAGACTAATTTGCGAGTAGCTTAAGTTTTAAGCTTGAACTAGAATCTAGGCTACACTTAGGGTATGCTTGACTCATCTTAAAGTTTGAACATGCTCAAATTCATATGTATATGAAACTAAGATCATTAGATGTAAGTACAAATCTTTATTTAGTGTAGGTTACCCTTTGGTAGAGCATATAGACTCAATTTATGTACTTCTTGCTTGCACCATCAATCTTTTGACTAAACCTAAAGCTCATGCCATAGGAGTACCAAGCTTGGGATAAGGGAAGCCAATTGTGACTAGGACAATCTAAGCTTGATTGTGGTTTTTACTCTTTGGATGGGCTTTTGGTCATCTCAACCTTTCTTAGTTCGATTAGACTTCAACCCTATAAAAACATGGATGTTTATTTCATCCTCATAGGTTGATAACATTTACCTTGTTATATCTTAGACATTATTTCATGGGAAGTCTACATATAGTGAATAATAGGTTTGAGTTCTGAGATCTTGTATCTTGTTGTAATATCATAAGATAGTGAAGTTAAATTGATTCACTGTAATGGAATGTTAAGTCAACTTCATAATTGGATTATAAGGGAGTCAATATTTTCCTATAAGTCCCAATGGTCTTGGCTCGAGCTTATGTTCCATGATGACATTGTTTTTAAGGATTAGTTGTATTCTTTATTCACATGTGTGCATGGTGTGATATTTATTTACATGTATGCATAAAAAAGTTTTGATAAATAGGTAACATTGCACAAGAGTTGTGAATGGTTTTTTTAAATTGAACTAACTGATTAATTGGAGCCTAATAAAGCTAATTAATCAATTAAGACTCAAGTAGGCTGGATTAAGTGACTCAAGCCTAAGATGAGCTTAAGTGACTTAAGCCTGTAGGAAGCCCATATAAACCTCCCTTTAGGGGTTATGGTTTCACTTCATACATTTAGTTTTTCATTCTCCAGAGATAAGGGAGCTCTAGCCACTAACACTCTGAGATGACTCCACCATTTACATGTTAGGATCTAAAAAGAGGGCCATTAGAAGGAAGACTCTTAGTTTGCGATATCTACCATGTATATTATGCATTTTCATCAACACTGTTAGCCCAAGGGTTCTCATAATCATGTTTTGATGATAACAAACCATAGTTAAGTTACTAATTGGTTTGAATTATAAAGAATTTTAGGTGTTAAATTTGAAGATTCATCAAATGACTTAATGGATGCAAGATCAACACTTTTGGAAGACCTTTAATCATAGAAAACATATGAAAGATGAATGCATGGCTGCACTTAGGATTTACATATCATTTCATACATCTTTGAAAAACTTGGTTTATGCTTTAAAGTTACATTTCCATCAAAACCCGAGTTTTTATCAAATAAACCTTAGGCAAATCACTTCAAAATTGACATATTAATTTACTTAAAGACCTTGCCTAAGTGTTAAAAGAGAAAAGAATAGAAAAATATAGGTTTTCGAGCCAAAAATGTTGAACCGGTCGAGGCATTGTCCCAACCAGCTCAACCAGCTAGGGTACTGGTCAACCGGTTCCCTCTTCCAGATCAAGGTTCGATCGAGAGGAGCA
The DNA here is from genome assembly GCA_030254885.1 of Vitis rotundifolia. Taxonomy (NCBI): domain Eukaryota; kingdom Viridiplantae; phylum Streptophyta; class Magnoliopsida; order Vitales; family Vitaceae; genus Vitis; species Vitis rotundifolia. The sequence continues at coordinate 12,709,037 of CM058156.1, forward strand.
AAATACATTCTTTCTCTCTTTTAGTAGCATTTTTTTCTCGATTGAGGTATTTGTTTTCCCAGTTAAGGTCCAGTCGAGGTCCGTTGAGGGTAACGGTCACCTGCCAAACATTAAATGCTCCAATGGCTAGTGAACCGATCGATCCCCAGCTCGATCGGTTGAGGCTGGTTTTTGGTTTTTTGCCTTCCGAGGTTAGAAACCTATAATAGAGAGCTCCACTTCATTTATGAGCAAGAAAACACCTGTATTTATTTGTCTACCCACTTGTTCTTGCCTTAAAAGCTCTCATTTTTTTCTTGGAGCATTAAACCTCTATTTGCATACTCTTTAGTGCACCTTTGTGATTCATCCTAGCCTTAAGTTGTATTTGAGCTATTGTTAAATTAGGTTGAGAGATTTATTCTTGTTAATTAAGTGTTAAAGCCTTCAAGTGAGTTGAAACTTGAAGAGGCTGTGTAAGAGCCCATTAGAGACGAAATCCAAGTGTAAAGGTGATTACCAGCTTGGTTGAAACTTCAAGTTGGCGGAATCCTCACTCGGTTAGGAGTTTGAGAAGAGTGGACGTAGGCAAGGAAGTGTCGAACCACTATAAAATCTGAGTTTGATTTCTCTAACCTTATCTTTTTATATTTGTTTTTTTTTTTTTTGTGCTTAAATTTGTTGTGTTTAAAAAGAATTTTTAAAAACCCAATTCACTTCCTCTCTTGGGTGTTTTTCTTTTTTAAGATTAGCCTTTATTTTCTCAAACACGATTTGATTTGAGAACATCTAGATTTGAGGTGAAACATTATTCTCCAAATCTAAATGTTTTAGATGTTTTTTACTTCCACTATATAAATCTATAGAACCATTAGGATAGTTTGCATGCACCTTAATCAATCTAGGTTTGGAAATGGAGTAATCCAATTATTCCAACAAACTACTTTTGCTCCTACTCCTAAACTAAGAAAAACTATAATAAAAACTACTCTTATTGCTTGTAGGAACCAAAATTAGAAAGAAATTGAAAACCCTTATATCTAACATTTTTTCTACTCAAAAAAAAAAAAAAAAGTCCAAGAAAGTGACAATCCATTGTGAAATCTACTCCCATCAACTTGTCATTGGTTGCCTATAACTTCAATTTTGCGAAGTTGTTGACTTGTTACTTAAAATGACGATAGATGTAGCTCTAAGGTGCGAAGAGTATGTTTCATGACACATGGCATCTCGAGAATGGTCCATGTGTACTAGTTCCAAAGCTATCCTAGGTATGCATAGGTTGTGATCAAAACCAGGTTAGTTGTACATGCATAGGGCTAAGTGTGTGTACACACACTTGTGGCTTTCCTTAGCTTAGTCTTTAGTATGCACAAGACTTGTGGAAGTATGTGTATGCACACTAATGCATATAGGTGTTAGGTGAAGAGGCAAGCTTGAATAATTCCCGATCTCACAAATTATGCTTGTGTGGAGTGAAATGTGCATACACACACTTGTGCACATGACGCCTTCTCATGGATCTAGTAATTGTTATACATAAGGAGCAATGATGTATACAAAGGTGTATGTGTATAGAGTCTTAAGCTAAAAGGTGTGTGAACATCTATGTGCATGCATAATCTAATGTTGAGAAATGCGCACAAAGGTTGAGGATGCTTAAAACTTTTTCGCAATGTTCTACTTGTTCTAAGAATGTTGTGTTTATGAAAAAAGAAGTGTGTGCAAAAGCTATGAATGCATAAAGTGTTGTGCATGTGCAGAGTGTCATGCGTAGCTAGTATGTACACTTATGCATACACAAAGTCTCTTCTGCTTAATTGTGTATAAACTGGGTTGCATGATGTTGTTCCTCTTAGCCATAGTGTGTGTACAATACTAAATCCCTCTAATCTTCAAATTTTCACCAAGTTTTCTTATACTCTCTTCTTGCAACTCCAATGTCCACTTAGGACTCGTCATTGCACACGTTTTTAGACCATAATTGCCTCAATTTATTCTTGAAAAACTTAAGAAAACCAGTTAAATACCAAAATTAAGAGTTTAGCTATAAACATAAGCATGAGGTTAATTTTAGGTATTGAAACATGCTTAAATGAGTCCAAATGAACCCATTAATGTGCTAAGTTTGAGCTCTTATCATAAGAGATGTCAATATTTTTCTTACCACCATGGACTCATGAATCTTTTTTCTCAAATTAAAGTAAGAATTAACAATATCACTAAGTTTAATTTAGAACTAAAAGAAAAACTCATTTTCATTGATTATAATAATTTCAAATTTAGTAGTTAATATTTGCAATTTGAACAACTTTATAGCAAAAATACCCTCATAAGTTATTAATAGAATGTCTCCATCTCTTTACTATATTTACAGGGGTTGTAGTCTTGCAAAACTTGTAAGGACTCTTATCATTTAAAATATGATAGAAGGCCTTAGTTATTTTATTTATTTCCCTCATTATCCAATTTATTGCACTCTTAGTTAGGTTTCTTCTCACCAATTAGTTGATAATTTAATCCATAGACATAAGAAATAACCAATCATTTTCCATTGTATTCTAGACTCTCTTACCTTGCATTGTTAGGAAAATTTTCATTTGGATTATTTCCATAAAATAATAGAAGATAACAAATTGAAGTTCCAATTTTTTGTCGTTCTATTGATCAAAACATAATAAGTAGGAATCGAAAATTTTTATTTTTAGAATTTTAACTTGTTCTTATACAATTTGTTAGTTCTATTTTTTATTAAAAGAACTACACAGAGCTTTTGGTTGGGTGGGTGTATAGGTAAAAGAAGGGGAATGACCAAGTAATTTAGGTAAGTTACCCTAAATTTTAATTTTATCTAGATTTTAATGATATCAATTAATAGTATTGGATTCAACAATGAGTAAAAAGGATAATCAATCCCACAAAAGAATACCAGATATAATGTAGGAAAGCTACTTATAGAGTTTCTTGAAACTTCATAGATGTAGAAAACCATGGGTTGAATGATTGCAAATAAATCTAATAAATATGAAAAGAATATATAAGAATTACCTAATCTAGAAAAAGCTACTCTTCAAGGTCTATAGTAGTTAGAACTTAAAAAATCTTTCACATCCTTGATGTAGCACATCGTGCTCCTTAACAAATACCTTAACCTTATGTTGAGGGGCCAAGTCTAATAACTTTTTTTTTTTTTTTTTTTTTCGAAGGATTCTTTCAAGATTGTTTAGAAAACTTGATAATTGAAGAACTTAAGGTTATAGGAATGGTTATGTTCTTATGTCTTACCAATACAACTCAATAGAATCATCTATTTATACCAAAAACCTTGGAAATAAGTTTGGGAAGTAATTTTAAATTTCATTTTTAGAAACACCATTAAACAACAAAATATTGGCTTAAAATATGTAAACCAAGTGTTGAAGATCTTGGAATACTCTTCCAACTAGCCATTGAACTATTGAGAGAATCTTTAGCTATTTTATTTTTTTTCCCTTATCAAGATCTTTGTCAATTATTTTCTATTCCTTTTCAATTCTTCCCAATTTGTTAAATATTTTCTTACTTTAGAACATCTTGTAATTATACTACCTTAATTCTTTTTGTATGTTTACCTTAAGTCTAGCTAACTTTTGTGTATAAATAGGTTGTAATTATTCTCTGATGAAAAGAAGAATATAGAACACAATTTGCAACATGGTATTACAACCTCTTCTGGGGTTTTTTTTTTCTTGTTTGTTTGTTTTTATTTAATTTAATTTTCATTGTTAGATTAAGATGTTAGTCACCTCTGAAAAATCAAAGACCTTTGTAGGGCAAGTTGTAAGCCAAAATGAGAGTCCCACTATCCAAATCACAACATACAAACTTAATGGATAGAATTTCTTGAGATGTGCTCAATTCGTGAAGTTTTTCATCAAATGGAGAGGGAAAATGGGTTTCCTAGATGGAACCAAAAAGGCTCTAAGTGCAATAGATACAAGCTTTCCAATCTAGGATGTGGAAAACTCTATGTTAATGTCTTGATTAGTTAACTCTATGTAACCTGAAATAAGTCAGACCTATGTTTTCTATACAAGAACCATAGAAATATGGGAGACATCAAACTTGACTTATTCACATTTAAGTAATGATGCTCAATTATATAAGTTAAAACAAACAACAAATGGTGCTAGTAGCATCTTTGTGATAGCTTATTACAATGTGTTGAATAGCTTATATCAAGAGATGTAACTTTATCAAGACTTGGACTGAAAGTGCGTGGACGATAGTATTAAATATAAGCAACTCTTGGAGAAAGACTAGGTTTTCTATTTTTTCTCAGGCTTAAAATCTGAATTTTATCAAACTAGAAGTTGGATTCTTGGAGGGGATTGATTATTACTCAAAAAGAACATATTTTTTATAATAATTCTCATAAGTTTCACATATTTTGAGTAGTAATTATGCCTAAAACACTCAATTAACATGTTGTTGCCTTTGCAAGAGTTACTAACAAGTCTTATGAAGTTTTGGAGTCATTTCAAGGTACATTTTTTATAAATTGGTGATAAAAAAATGAATCAAACTGAAGAAAAAAATAATGTTGATGATGATCTTAATATATAATGAAATAAGTAATGCAATTGGTTTAAACCGGGATTTGAGTTGATTTGGAGGTAGTTGAAGTGGAATTAAAAGAAGGAAATGGAAGAAATGACAAAAGAAAGCTTAAATATCAAATATTTCCATTTTGTATGACTATGTGAAATGGATCAGAAGGTGGAATTGTGCTGCAAACAAAAAAGAATTGCCAAGCTGATTTCGCATGATCATGCGAAAATTTCACATAGTCATGCGAAATGGTCTAGGAGGTTGTAATTACCACTGTTGAATTCTTGATTTTGCACAACCATGCGAAATTGGTTAAGCTCATGCAAAATGGTCATTTTATTATTAAATTCCAGATTGCTTAATGAAGAAGCTTCCGAAAGACCTGTTAGATGATGCCAAGTGTCCACTTGACCTTGACCTATAAATAGAAACTTGAATTTCTCATGTAAGGAGCTTTTGGACACTTCTAATTGTAAAATTTTCTAGATTCTCTCTCTTAATATAATTCTCTATTTTCTTTCATTTTCGTTCATTTTCTCACTAGCCAAACATGCCTTGTGAGACCAAATCTCCAAGTATGAGTGGCTAAAACTCTTTTTTTCTCGGGGGAAGGAGGATCTAAAAGTAAGATCCATGGTGAATTAGAGAAATGAGCTTGAATTAAAAAGGTAATTTGATCTAATTGATTGATTAATTGAATTTTGAGGATTTTTCTCTTCAAATTGTCTTGGATGACTACTACAATGCAAACTAGGTAGATTCATTAAATTCTTAAAGTTAAATTTGATGAGATTGAATAGTTGCATTGTGTGAATCATTGGAAGATAATTTAAGATGAATTGATTATATGATTTGAATTGATCTCTTGGATTAAATAACCTAATTTAAAGATAAATTAGATCTAAACATAAAACTAAAGAAAAAATCGGTTTAGATGATAATTTAAATTTTCAATCTAACTTGATGAAAAATAGATCTCAACATCTATTCTCCATAGAGATTGTTTTCTAGAAAATCCTAACTCCGAGAGTTTTTTTTTTCCTTATTAATTTCTTTTTATTTTACATCTTATTACTCCTCTTAATTTGAAATCATTGTTATTTTAAACTTTTATGATGAATTGTCAAATCAATTTCACTTTATCACAATCATTTCTTTTCCTCCCATTTAAGCTTTAATTACCGAGAATAATCCATCATAGTGGACAACACCTAAGACCACTATACTACCGTAGCTTTTGCTAAAGAACCTTTTTTATTAGGCAAGAGTTACCTTAGCATAGTTGAATTAGGTTATAAATTTTGTTTTGATCCAATAAACGACAAAAAATCAATCGATTAGGGATCCTATTCCATAATTAAGGAAGGTCTTCAATGCTATTAGAAGAGAAAAGAGCAAATTTTCAATCATGATGGTTAATATACAGATTGAGAATTCTGCATTGATCATGTCTAATACTCCTCAACCTATGGCCAATCTAGAAACCAATTTTTATGGTTGACAACAGAACTTTAGGGAAAAATGAGACCACAAAGACAATTTGTGGTGCAATCATTGCCAAAAATCTTGTCATACAATAGAGACATGTTGGAAGATCCATTGCAAACCATAAGGATGGGGCAAGGAAAACAACCATGGAGGTTACAACAATGGAGACAACAACTAAGGACTACAAACAAGAATAAAATAGCCACAGATACAAAGGAAATCAGGGGATCTTCAACTACCAACGTTCACTAAGAAACAACTAGGGCACTTTTACGAATTTATGAGTCAAAATTAGAACCCTAAACCTTTTGCAAACCTAGCCCAAATAGGTAACTTTCTTGCTACCTTTCACACTAATCACTCAAAATAAAACCCTTAGATCATCGATTCAGGGGCACCTAACCATATGATAGGTTCGTCTAATTTATTCAATTCATATTTCCCATGCTTAGATCACCAAAAGATTAAGATTGCAAATAGACATCTCTTATATGTTGTTGGAAGAGGTTCAATACCTATTTCTAATGATTTTACCTTAAATAATTATGTCCTACATGTCCCATATTTATCATGCAATTTGATCTCTATCAGTAAACTTACCCAGGACCATAATCCCATTGTTAAATTCTTTCCAACTCATTGTGAATTTCAAGAACTATGTATTGGGAGGAGGATTGGCAATGCTAGGGAAGTGGATAGACTATTTATCATTGAAGAAGATACTAAAGTCATGATGGAAACTTCTCGAAATCTCCAATGTGGAAGTTCTACAACTTGTAAGAAAGAAATAACTTTATGGCATCTAAGATTAAGGCATCCATACTTTACCAATCTAAAGATGTTCTATAAATTTTCGATGTGAAGCTTGTGAACTTGCTAAACATCACCATAACTATTTTCTTCCTAAAGTTGATTAAAAATCTAGCCCATTCTCTCTTATGCATATTGATGTGTGGAAGCTCTCTCGAGTGAAAACAATTTTACATGCTAAGTGGTTTATGACATTGATAGATGGTCACACACGAGTGTGCTGGACTTATCTCTTGAAAGAAAAAATTTGAAGCAGCCATAATTTTTCAAAACTTTCACCAAATGATCCAAACCCAATTCCAAACTCAAATTTTCATTTTAAGAATTGACAACATGAAAGAATATTTCTCACAAATTTTAGGGAGATACCTTAAAAAAAATGGCATTGTCCACCAAACATCTTGTATTGACACATTCCAATAAAATGAGATTGCAAAGAAGCAAAATAGACATTACTTGGGGTAGTTAGAGCATTGATGTTGCAAATAGAGGTTCCTAAGCATTTTTTGGGAGAAGAAATGTTGACATCATCATAATTAATCAATAGGATGCGAACTCATGTCATTAAGTTTGATACACCCATAAACACCTTCAAAAAATGTTTATCCCACAGCTCACCATTTCTTCACCTCACTTACCCCTAAGGTTTTTAGGAGTTTAGCCTTTGTACATATCCATAATCACAACAGAAGCAAATTGGACATGAGTGTTATAAAATGTGTTTTCCTTGGCTATTCTCTCAGATAAAAAGGGTATAAGTTTTTTCACCCACCTTCTCAATTTTATTTTTTTTATCTCTATGGATGTATCATTTTTCAAAGACTAGCCTTACTTTACCAAAAATTTATTTCAAATAGAGAGTGAAAAGACTAAAGAGGAAGTGAATTTTTGGGATATTTTACCTACAGTCATTGCCCATACTCCTATTCATAGTGAGTTCATTGCAAATTCTTTATCACTATGTTTTGGAAATAAAGCAAATGGGCAAACACTTGATTCTACATAACAACCTTAGTGTGATGATATTGAAGAGAAGTAAGGAGAAATAGAAAGCAAACTATAATAGGCTAAAATAGAAAAAATGCTATAGTAGCAAGAAGAAACAAAAAGTGAGTTGCAAGTTTATTCAAGAAAAATGAAAGGTGCAGCAGACCATGGAAATTAAGTCCTTATTCATTGCCAATCCTCCCTACCAAACATGGTTGAACCTGAAAACTTAGGTGAGTATATCTAACCTACAATTTCCAATTGTGATATATATATATATATATATATATATATATATATATATATATAGAGAGAGAGAGAGAGAGAGAGAGAGAGAGAGGTTCCCATTACACTTAGAAAAAGGATTAGAGTTTGTACCTAGCATCCATTATTCAAATATATTTCCTATAGCAGACTTAATCCCACTTTTAAGGCCTTTACTACTAATCTTTCTTGTGTAAATGTTCCTAAAACTATACTGAAGGCTCTAGAAATTCCAAAATGGAGAGAAACCTATATAAAAATAAGGCATTAGAACTCATTGAACTTCCATTAGGAAAAAAAAAAATGATTGAATGTAAATGAGTGTTTGCCTTAAAATTCAAAGTTGATGGATCTATTGAAAGGTATGAGGCAAGACTTGTGGCACAAGGTTTCACTCAAACTTATGGTCTTAACTACCAAGAGACATTTTCACCAGTTGCAAAAATTAACACTATGTGAGTCATATTATCTTTAATTGCTAACTTGGAATGGTCACCACATTAGTTGAATGTAAAAAATGTTTTTTTTTTTTTTTTTTCATGGAGACTTGGAAGAAGAAGTCTACATGGAATTACCCCTAGGATTTGAAGAAAAGTGGGAAAAAAATGAAGGTTTGTAGATTAAAGAAGTCCCTTTTATGGCTTAAAGCAATCACCAAGAATGTGATTTGAAAAGTTTACTAGATCTATTCGAAGAATAAGATATTCGCTAAGTCAAACTGATCATATAATGTTTTATTAACACATTGAAGAAGGTAAGGTAACTATTCTTATTATTTATGTTGATGATATTATAGTAACTGGAAATGATGTGGTTGAAGCAAATAAGTTGAAAGAGTCACTTGCTTGTGAGTTTGAGATAAAAAATTTGGGAAACTTGAGATTCTTCCTCGGTATAGAAGTTGCAAGATCAAGATAAGGAATATTTTTATCATAAAGAAAATATACATTAGATCTGCTAAAGAATACAAGAGTGTTAGATGCAAATCGATTGACACTCTCATTGATGCAAATCATAAATTGAGAATGAATATTGAGAGTAAGGCTGTAAATAAGGAGAACTACCAAAAACTGGTTGGCAAATTAATCTATTTGTCTCATACAAGGCCCGACATAGCCTTTGTAGTAGGAGTTGTTAGTCAATGCATGCATAATCGTAATGAAGATCATATGAATGCAGTATTTAGAATTTTGAAATATCTGAAATGGACTCTAGGAAAAGGAATTCTATTCTAAAAAATGATATGCTAGAAATTGAGGCCTACACTGATGTGAATTGGGCAAGTTCAATTAGTGACCATAGGTCTACATCTGGCTATTGTACATTCCTCGGAGGCAACTTTATAACATGGAGAAGTAAGAAACAATCGGTTGTGGCAAGGTCAAGTGCTAAAGTAGAATCTCGGTCTTTGGCTCTAGGAATATGTGAACTAATCTGGCTGAAATCCTTAATGCAAGACTTGAAGCTAGCTAACAATGATCCTTTGATACTCTATTGTGATAATAAAGTAGGCATTAACATAACTCACAACCCAATTCAACATAACAGAACCAAGCATGGGGAAATAGATAGACATTTCATTGAAAAGAAACTTGAGAATGGCCTTGCATGCATGACCTATATCTCCGCTAATAAGCAACTAGATGGTGTTCTTACAAAATGACTATCAAAGCAAAAATTCCAAGAAATAATGAGCAAGTTAGGAATGAAAAGTATCTATGAACTAGCTTGAAGGGGAGTGTTGAAGATTTTGGAATACTCTTCTAACTAGCCATTGAATTATTGGGAGAATCTCCAATTGTCTTAATTTTTTCCTTCATCAAGATCTTGGTCAACTATTTCCTATTCCTTTTCAATTCTTCTTGATTTGTTAAATATTTTCTTACTTTAGAATATCTTGCAATTTTTCTATCTTAATTCTCTTTGTTTGTTTACCTTAAGTCTAGCTAACTCTTGTGTATAAATAGGTTATAATTATTCGCTAATGAAGAGAACAATACATAACACAATTTCCAGCACTAGTTTTAAAAACATAAATAGGAGAGTCAAGCATTTGAATACTCTTGAGGAGGTTTGAATGCCCCTTTGGAACACTCGAACATACCATGTCTCATTTTTTTTGCTTTTAACTTCATTTTTCTGTGTTTTCTTCAAAATGTATACCTTCTAATCATATCATAGTCACTTCTTGAACTCTGATTATTTCAAATACATGCATACCTCGTAGAATAATCAATTTTAAAGTAGCTTGAAGATGAATGACATTGATAAAACCCTTAGAAGTACAATGATAGGACTCACTGCATAAATAGAGGAATATTACCGGTCTAGACTAATACATCAATATATAATATGATTAATTTTGTGACACATAATTATTCATGTACATCTACTATTTCTTTCTTTCGTTTGAACAGTTTTCTCTTGATGTAATTGCCCGGTCGACGTCCTATTTCAATATACTATAGAAATAAATGCAAATTTCCATTCGGAATCATTTTAAGAGTAGTGGACCCCCATTGAGACTACACTTATGTTGGCCAAAAACTGCCGGGTCTTTCTTTTTGCAACTGCACATGTCCATTTCTGCTTATCTTTAGTCTGAGTACTAGATGGGGACCAAAGCAATGAAACATCGATTTCTCAATTTTTCTGACATGAACACATCCACCAATATCTGCTTTTTATCTTTTTTTTCTCCCCTTTCAATCCGAATCTCTGAAATTTGGTTGGTTTTAAGAATTCATGGGCTGTTCTTTTCTTCATTACAGCTAAAGATACAGGGAGAGGCAGACAATCTGTTTGGTGATGTGGGTACTTATAAATCTATTTTAAGAAATAAAATAAATTATACTCATTACCAAAACCCTATTTAAAAAAAAAAAAATTACCATAAGATAAAAATAAAGGATGAAAGATGGAATATATATTATTAAGAGATTTTTTAAAACGTGTTTTAAAACCGTAAGAACTTCTTTAGGCTTAAAACAGACAGTATTTATATAATTAAAAATAAATTATTAGAGATCTTGTTTGGAAAAATAAAAATAAAAATTCATGTGATGAATTTAAAAATTAACATTTTTTTTATAAATTATTATTTAAATATAAAAAAATAGAAATAAAAATAAAAATACAGTGGGTCCTCTTCCAACCACCCTCTAGTGAACTTTCCTTTACTTTCCGGTATATGCATGGAGGAAGTGTCTCAATATGATCCTTGAAAATGCAGATTGAGTTCTTTTCAATTGTCAGTCTTCGTTCTTTGAAGTCTCTCTGCTCCCCACACGCACCGGGTAGATCGATATAGCACCATTTGGGGGTTGCCGGTACGGTACTGTTGTGAGGTTTATAATGTTCTACGGCCTTGGGACCCATGTGCAGGAGATCTACTGGAGCAAAAGCAGAATTTAATTGAGTCTGCACTCGCAGGTCTTCTTCTGTCAGCTTCATCCAACTCATTTTCACCCATATGTAAGGCCCCACTAGCCCCATGGGGCTATTCTTATATTTATAATGCTCAATGCGTTGGCTATTGATTGTTGGAAGGATCCTTGTTCTGATTTATTAAATACTTTGATCAAACACAATTTCTATTTTACTTTCATAAATATCTATGGAATTGTAGTGACACCGATCCAAGTGTAAATTTGGATCGCTATATATGAATAATGAGATCTACGTCATGAAGGTATGAGTAAATATTATTAAAATATAAGATATAGACAAATAAAATTATAATATAAATAATAAAATTAAAAAATATTTACGTAACATAATTTAATTGATTGATGGTATGATATTAATACTTATCAATAAAAATATTATTTGATGACTAGAGATGAACTCGGAGACAAATATTTCCTGTTGCTAATCAAAATTAAGGGCATATTCGAATGGTAATAAATGATCACAAGGTCAAGATGTGATGGAGATATTTGCTTTGATCGAATTGACTATTTAATTACACAATTGTTGAAAGAGTGGGCATTTAATTAACTTTTTGACTATATGCTCCATTCTTCATTCTGGTGAGGACAATCAGGATTGGTGATGAATTGCTGAAAGGGGCAGCTATTTAACTTTTTGACTATATGCTCCATTCTTTTGCTGATGAAAAGACGATGAAAGATGAGTTAGGACCTAGGACTATCATGAGAAATCTTATTAACTGGAATGCACTAAGGCCACAGCAAAGATTAGATTCTCTGGTCCTTGTACAAGTCACTTCAAAAAGTCCCAACTTTGGCTCATTAACCATGTTGCTATCCCAATCCCAATCCCACTCAATTTATCATCATCTGCCTCATCAACCCATCACTTGATTACCCTTCCCTCATCAAATTAACCCACTTGAGTCGTCCCTGCCCTTTTGCCCTTTTGTGCATGGCACCCACATTCCAAAAAATGAATACCCATCTCATTCGTCTCAGCTCATACACTGACTGCCAATATAAGTAAATATAAAATATGTTACAACAGATGGGTGGTGGGTGGGTGGGTGCAAAATTTAATCTTCTGGTGGGAGACATAGAGATCATCGGGAGCTTCACTATCAGAGAGGCCAATCAAGGACATGAAATCCTGATCATGCGAGCAAGGGTAGGATTTTGTCAAAGGAATTCACGTGGCACAAGAATCATAATCCTATCCAGGGCCTACACGCCTCAGCACTCACATGATACGCCTCAACTTAAGACAAGCAGCAAGAGTTTGAAAGAAAATTGAATGGGTTTTCTCGTCCACAGCAGCTGCAGAAGTTGAAAAAAAAACCCCACACCGTACCATATTCACGAGAAAGAAGTAGCAGCAAACATGAAGACAAGAGTTGAGAGAAGATTGTGGAAAACTGAGAATCCAGAGGATCCCCCACCGCAAAATCAAATGAGAGTGGAGATTTTCCACGGTGGACCGACATTGACTGTATAAATACAAAGACAAGTGGGAGAGAACGTACGCTGAGTGGATAGTGGTGGTGAGTGTGTTGAATATTAGATCTATGTGTTGGGATTTTTTTTATAAAAAAATTAATATAATATGGGAAGCCCAGAGTGGCACGCTATGTGTCAGTTGAAATGGTACACGTTTCATGGTGTGGTTGGTGGGTGAGTCATATCCCACGTGCTAGGCAGCATTGCATCACGTGGCCTCTATGCAGTGGGCCTCCGCTTTTTCTCCTCGGGGTTTATTAAGGCACTAGACAGGTCCTTATAGCCTTATCCGCTCATAATTTCATGTTGTTCCTGTCTGTCATGGCCCCCACTCTCCTCCTCTCTCTCCTCTCTCTCTCTCTCTACATGTCTCTGTATTTGTTTATATAAATATATAGAATACATAGAGATGCAGTGGAGTTGATCGTAATTCATATATATAAGGCCGGCACACCCCTCTCTGAGCTCCCTCTCTCTGGGGCTCCTAAGACATGGGAACTCGTGGAAGTGGAAGCCAAGGTGATGCCTTTATCTGCATTTGCACCTGCACCTTATCGTATTGTGTTTGTTTGGGTGTCATCTCTGCCTTGAGCTTGCTCAAAAAGGGTATATACTGGGAGAGATGATGGTGAGGAATAGGTGCAGGTGAAGGTGCAGATGAATGCCACTTTGGCTCTTTGGGTTCACTCACAGATGCCGCTCTTTGTCACTTGTGAGCTGCTAGCTTCTTTTATGCCAAGAAATATTCCTTGCTCTGCAGATCCAATCATAATCATCCTCATCATTTATTCATCCATATATGTCTTCTCTCTCATTACTCTTGTTGACTTGCCTAACCATTTGTGTATGTTCCGTTTACAGGCTTATGAAAGAACCGTTCCAACGACAGACCCATCAACAAATTACCATGGTGTCGCTTCTTGTAAGGTAACGAGAACTCTCCTAACGTTTTTATGGGGCTTCTCAAGGCAAAGATCTCTCCATGTCTTTTAGTTACAGTCTAGCCTAGACTTCTATACATGGTAGCTTCTGAAGGGCTGTTCAAACAACAGATCCATCAACAAATATGACCTTTTCAAGGTAATGAAAATTGTCCAACATCTTCATGGGGTTTCTCAAGGTAAAGATCATATCTCTCTTTACTACTCTCAAGCCTGAAGTTCACCACATGCATGATATATTCAATTACAGTTCTATTCTAGTGATTTTACTAAGCAAAAAAATCAACAGATCCCCCCGATCCCGTGCAGCATATATATTTAATGTGGGACTTGGTTACCATCACAGAATGCTTAGAACTTGTTGGTTTTTTCCAGCCACGTAGTTTGTGAGCATACTTCAACTCTTAATTTTCCTTACCTTCTTATTCTCTTCTTCTTCTTTCCCTTCGTTTTCTTTTACCAATTAAGCAAGCAGATGGATGGAAATATTCTATCATCGAAATCAAGTGGTTCTTCCATTCAAGGGCTTTTGATAGACCAGTCTTCACGAGCATAGTGCAGTTACTGTACTTAATCAGGTATGCCAGTACAGGCTTCTTTGTTTTGCGGGAATTACATACACTTTTTCATGCATGATATAATTAAAAGTAAAGTTGAGAATCTTTACTAAAAATTTGGAAAGAAATGTTATGATTGTAAGCCATTCTTGATGAAAATGAAATCAAAAGGGTGACACAGGTGCCTCTCAAACAAAGAAGTTACCAAAACCCTAAAGAAGCAAATGATGAGCTCCAAAACCCCTTGTTCTACGATTTGTATACTCTCTTTTGGATGGAAGACTACAAACTGATTAATTAGTACAATGCAATATCATGCATAGTTGGCTACTTAGGGTAACAGGTGTAACAGTTTCTGATAAGAGATTGCCAATTCTCTTCAGAGAATTATCTTTCGTAGAATTAACAAATTGGACGCATTTAATTTGGGGAAATCACACTGCCATTATTACATGAGCTTTTGGCTGAGGCAATTTGTGCACAATGTTGTATGATCTCCACAATCTTTGGTGATCTGTAGGACCAACCCCTAGTTCTATGCGAAAGAAATAATGAATCAAAAGAGGGTTCACATACTGTAACACTTGAACTGGATTCTCTATAGGGGAAATTAATAATAAAAGTAAGTTATGCCATAGAATTGGGTTACAAGTTTGTCATTTTTTTTTT
Organism: Vitis rotundifolia; assembly: GCA_030254885.1. NCBI lineage: Eukaryota > Viridiplantae > Streptophyta > Magnoliopsida > Vitales > Vitaceae > Vitis > Vitis rotundifolia. Next base: position 12,724,253 of record CM058156.1, read on the forward strand.
TTCTGAGCACTCTAGGGATATAATTGATATCAATGGAACTGTCTATGCTCCATATCGACTAGGGCTAATCATCGATCATCTCCAGTTGGATCTTGATGGATTAAAGAAGGCTTTCAATTTCTGATTTTTTTTCTTATGCAATTTGAATTTCCTGGAAATGTTCTTGCTAGGAAAAGCTTGCCTAATGCCAGAAAGTTTCAAATATCCAAATTTTCATCAAATAATTACTCATTTTTATGTCTTTTAGATGGTTGAATGTAATTTTGCCAAAACTTTGAGCCAAGATTTAGTTATTTGAGATGATAATGCAATTTTTCTAAAACTGTCAGGATTTTCTTGACAAAGTAGTTAAATTTGGAAGCCTTTATCTTTTCAAATATAATAAGCCTTTTGTTTAAGTTTATATATAGCTAGGAAAATCATCAAAGATCTTTCCATAGACAATTGAAATTTTTTATTTTGATTTTCATAAGTGGACATATAAATATTTTTATGGAATATATGTGGAAATTGATATATCTTTAGACTATATTTGGTTCCTAGAAAGTATTGGGGAAAGAAAAAAAAAAGTTGAGGAAATTGATTTTCTCATATTTGGTTTTCCTAGGAAAAAAATATGAAAGAAAGTTAAGATATTTATATATTTTTAATTTATTAAATTTTTTATGTAGAAGAGTTAAATAAATAAAAAAAGTTTGAGGTAGTTTATAAAAATAATTTATTTATTTTAAGTTTTTTTTTTTCTTCACTTTTTCTTTCATTTTTCTTTTTCTCTCTATTTTCTTTCCCCCACATTTTCCTTCAAATTTTCCTAGAACCAAACATAGCATTAGTATTTTAATCATATCTCAAAAAAAATATTTTGAAATTTTGAGTCAAATTAATTTGATATGAAAAAAGACAGGCTTCTAGCAAGAAAGTTTTCACAATTTTCACTTATGTAGGACATCAAACTAAGGAGAAATATATGGTGTAACTTGGTTGTTGATTTGAATTTCAGCAAGTGCTTTGGTTATTTGATCTAAATGTTTTTCTTTTATAATAATAATAAATTATTATTATTATTATGTGATGAATGAATTTGATATGAAGAAGATGCTTTACTATAATATTGGCCTCGTTTTCTTTCGTCATGTTATATATGGTTTTAACAAATGACTAGGTTTTAGAAGCTTGATTTAGAGGTGATTAGGATAGGAAAGAAGAAGCTTTTATTTTAGTTTTACACACGAACTCATGCTTGTCAGCAATAATTGCATACGGTTCTTCACCTCAATAAATTGAATGATTTCTTTTGCGAGCTTGATGCATGGTTTTAATTCTGGGATTTTCTTAACCTTTTGCATCCTTCTGGGCTAGGAAAAATTAAAACTTTGTTATGATCCGCCGATGAAACCTTGGATGTGCCTCCAAGTTAATATACATATAAAAGATAATAGAACACCCCTTTAAAAAAAAATAATAAATAAATTATAATACCGATGGAGTAATATGATTGAAAGAGAAACACGAACAATTACGTCAAAGGAATATGAATTTTTTAAAAAAATTAATAATTTTATAGTCTTTCACTACTCTTGTTCAAATATTACAGTCTTTCATTCATAAATATTCGCATTTAACAAAAATCCATAATAATAAAAATACAAAAACATTCTAGAACCCAACTAAATGAACGCCGAGACTCAAAATAAAATATTTTCCGACTTTCAGAGACTGAATTTGATTTTAGTTTTTAGAAGCTTCCTAAATCTAAGTTTAACATTTCCAATATGTCCTCTTAAACTTGATTTGTAACTCCAAACAACATCCTTAGCTAGGGATGGTAATGGGGTGGGTTTTTTTTAGTACCCACCTTGCCCCGTCCCATTTTGAAATTTAAATAAACGGGTTTGAAATTTTTTTAATACTCGAGACAAGTTCGGGGCGGATTTAGTATTGCCTTGTCCCATCTCGTTTCACTCCAATTATATATAAAATTAATTTAATTTAATTTTTATTTTCCTATTTTTAATACATAATAATAATAATAATTTCAATAAAATAAGTTATAAAAATAGAATAATTTAATTATTTATAAAATATATTTATTTTAATGTAATTAAATAATTTTAAAAAATTCAAAAAAAATTTAAACAGAATAGGGTGAGGCGGGTATGAGAATTTCTCATACTCGTCCCATCTTATTTAATTTTTTTAATGGGACATGAATAAGAATTATTTTGAATAAACGAAGTGAAATTAAAAAGGGGGCGACCTGTGCCAAACCTGTCACATTGCCATCTTTATCCTTAACCTTCTAAATTTTTCAAATTGAGAGACTTTGTAAATTTTATCATGAGATTCTATAAATTTTAATTATACTTCATAAAACTATATGTTTTTTGCAATATGATCATTGATTTGTTGTCCACGTGGATAACTGTTGGTTCTTGTTGGGCTAAATTAAGTCTCTTCAACAAATTTTTGAGTCAAACCACACGATATACATATGATATTATCGAAATAAATTCCAATAAGTTGCTTCGAGGCCCAAGTGAATGAACAAAACTAGTAGTGCTTTTTAATCATCCAAGCTTCCTTCCTCATAACAATCACTATATCCAAAAAAACTTAAAATTTTTATAAGGTGAATAATATAAATCACAGTCACTTTTTTTCACTCTCCTTCGTATAGAAGCATGTTCGTGAGGGCATTTAATAAAATTAATATCTTAAAATATTTATCAATTCTACTATTTCATGCTTTTAATGCTTATTTTAGTCCATACAAGATTTTTTTCAATCTTAGAACATTGTTCTCATGTCCTTTCACCATACAATCTATGGGTACTTCCACATATACTTCTTCAAGATATCCATTCAAAAGGCAGAGTTCACATTCATTTGAAAACTCTTTCAATTATTTTAAGTAACTAAAGAGATTATTAATCTTATAGTTTTTAAATAAACAATGGGAGCAAATATTTCATCATAGCTGATGTCTTGTTATTACTTGTAACCCTTAACTACGAGTCTTGTTTTATATTTCTCTATTTCTCCTTTCACATTCTTCTTTGTCTTTGTCATGGAAAAAAAATTAGTTCTCACATATGTGTCATTCCTTATTACTTTTGCTTCCCCATCCATAACTTCTTTCTATCTTTTGTTTTGAATTGCTTCTTCAAAACCCACTAGTTCAAAATTTGCAAAAATATACAAGAAGGTTAGATCATCTTTTATTTTGTTACCTCATAAATCTCTTGTAAGTTCATAAAATATGGTGTCCTTTCATTTGAACTTTCCAATGAAGATGATATTATTGGAACTTAATTTGTCAATTAATGGAGGTGGTAATGAAGTGAATAGCCATCTCTTGCAAGTTTTCTCATATTTGTTTTTCTTTATAGAAAGGGGGAGCATCATGCTTCATTTTTTATTAAACTTAGACATCTTTACGAATAATGATATTTATATTGTTTGGAATTTATAACTTATAAACTTTGAAGTTGGAGTTAAAACTAAAGAAAATATATTCACCACTCTTGTCATCTAACTTTGATCATTTTTTATTTGGTACATCAGCAAATATAATGATTCCACACACTTTAAAATGTGAAATATCCAACTTTCTTCCATTTTATGCTAATTGTTGAATTTTATTTCATATATTTTGATTACAATAATGATTTGATAAATAAACATACAATAAAATACTTTAGCCCAAAATTCTTCAGGCATCTTCTTATTTTCCAATATACTTTAAGTCATATTAAGAATAGTTATACTTTCTCTTTCAACTATACCATTTTGTTATAGAGGATATGGTAAAGTTAAAGACCGATGAATCTCATGATTTTCATAATATTCTTCAACTCTATTGATGTGAATCGCCTCCTCTATTGGATTTCATTACTTTTATATTGTAACTACTTTCTTTTTCAACTAGTGATTTAAATTTCATAAAAGCATTAAGTACTTGGAATTTTTTCTTCAAAAAATAAACATGTTTTTCTACCAAAATCATTAATATATATATATATATATACACACACACATATATATCCTTATCAAAATAGTTTAGATGAATTGGGGAGCATAAATCCACGTGAATGAGCTCTAGAGGCTTTTCTAATCATGTAGTTGCTTCCTTTGGAAAACTATTCTAGATATGTTGTCCAAGTAAGCATCCTTCACATAATTGATGTGGGTGATCTATAGAGACAATCCTTTCACCATTTTCTTCTTGTTCACTAACTTCAATCCTCCAAAACTAAGATATTCAAATCTCAAGTGTCAAACCCAAGAGGAATCATTGATACAAAATTTTAGATATGTTACAACATTATTTTGAATGTATAATAAAAACATTTTATTTCTTGTTATAAGCACATGATGAATAATTAAATTGATAGATTGATCTCTTATTGAGAGACTTTAATTTCTCATATGAATATCATAACCCTTTTGTAAGAGTTGACTCAAACTTAATTAAGTATTATTGTTCCTATTGGACATGTATTAAACATTTGAGATAAATTGATGTCATTTTCCATAATTTCTAAGGAATTAAGACTTTACTTTTATCTTCTATCAAAATTTTGGATGCATCTCCAAAAGTAATATGATTACTTTTCAATTCATTAGCCTCCACACACATATTTTGGAATCCACACATATGATTATGCGGTGAGTGTTTTTCTCCTCATTTTCCTTTTTATATGCCAACAATTTAGTAGGTTCTTCTTCATCTTTGTTTTCAACATAGTTAGCTTGCCTTTTCATATTGTTAGTAGCACTTCTTGGTTCTTCCTTTTTATTCTCTCTTCATGGGCTTGCAATGATCTTTTAAGTTGATCAATGGCCATTGAAGCTAAATCTTTAGATTCTTCAATGATCACAATAATATAATCAAATTTCAAATACGAAGATCAAAACATTTTTTCAATCACATGAGTGCCATTATAACTCTTACCATTCTTTTTAATAAATTCATAATAACCAACACTCTAGAAAACTAGTTAGAGATTTATTCCATTTCTTTATATTGAAACCATTAAATTATCCACTAAGAGTTTGAAAATGAACTTTTATATCTTATCAACTCCTTTATGTGTATTTTGTAAGATCTTCCAAATTTCATTGGAGGTGGTTAAACTTGAAATATTCTCAAAAATATCTTCATCTATTGCTTAATAGACGATGATAAGACTTTTATTATCTCTCATCCTTGTATCTTTTAAAAAAATCCCTTTGATTTGGGAATAGAATTGCTTCATCTTGTGACTCTTTGTAACCTCTCGTACATCTTGTAAACCAAGTAAAATTTTTATCTTAATACCCCAATTATCTTAATTGTCTTTGTTGAGTTTGAGGACTTGAAATGGATATATCCCATTTATCATTTTTTTAATATGGTTCTAATACCAATTTGTTGGAGTAATAAAGTTAAAAGAAAAAGACAATTATATATATATATATATATATATATATATATATATATATATATATATATGTATAAGATTTACAAAAATATTATATATTTATGATTTAAAGATACTTATTCTTAATAAAATAAAAATATAAAGACCTTATTGGACTCAACTATACATTTAAATATAAAAACTAAATCAACCAAAGTAAAATATATTTTACTTTTAGAGACAATTTAATTCTAATTTTTAAACACTTCCTAAATCAAGTTTAAGTTTACAACAAACGTAAATCTTAGGGGTTGATTGCCCCGTTACCATATGTTCGCACCGCCTACCACTACGTATGAATCTTAAATTTGGTGATTAAGCTTTTGTCATCTTTACAATGAAAATTCCTATATGCTGTCAAGGAACGCTCGGTGCCTTTATGGCCAGTTGAATGCTTGCATGGATGACCGTGTGCGGTCCTTGATCAATTGATAGGAAGATTCGTAGAGGCAGCAAACTATTAAGTCCTTTTAACCTACTCTCTGGGATAAGCTACTTGTCACTCTGATATGTCTTTTAGTCAGTGCATGCCTTGCACCCGACTTGACAACTGTTCTATAATTCTGGTTTTTGATCGGTTATATCACACACCATCTTATGATCTCGTATGACCTTTCTTCAACCATGTTGCACCTTAAACTTGAGCCATGTCGGTCATTTTCATAAGTGTAGCTATTGATCTTTGTTGCAAATGGACAAATCAATTCTCACCCATCATTCCGTCATTGGAAGTAACCCCATCTAGGATCATTGGTTTCTAATTTAATGGTATCTTTTCTTGTGTTGCCACTTACATACCTCAACGTCTGCAATTTAACCATGTTTGTTCTACAAAATTGGTGTTCTTAGAATTGGTAGCTTAACAATCTTTATCGACTCTAATTTGAGGGGCAGTATCCCTTGCAGTCTCTCATTTTGTGTGTAAAATTATCCAATATCGGTAGCAAAAATGACACCCATCAATATCTTAAGGTCACAGTTTTACCAACTTTTTTACTTGTTTTACTAAGATTGTGTTTTAAGTCCTTTTTGTTCTTATTGTTGGAACCATATGCCTCCAAAGAAGTTAAATATTGTGCACAGGTCGACTTCTTGAGTCGGGTTCTAAAGTTCATGAGTTGGCAACTAAAATCTTGAAGACTTAGATGGGTAACCCTCAATCCTTGTTCTTGTTTTAAGTCATTATATTATGGCATAACCTGAGTTCTTGCTAGTTTGAAAACCATGTCTTTTAAAATCAATTGATGTTATTACTCGCCCTTGAAATCTCAAAATTCCTTAAAGAAAATCCGTCTTTTAATCTACAAAGTATTTTTAATGAAAAATAAAGCATTTGAAAATATTTAAAAAACATTTTTTAAAAATTGAAAAATTATTTACAATATTCTAAGTCAGCAACTTGATTGGACCTTATTTGTTAACTTGTACGGACGACTGTTATATTCTTCAGGAATATATTGAAGATCCTGATTTAGCAGCAACGGATCCGAACACCAAAGAGACCACCCATTATTTTATATGGGAGTCCAATTCCCCCTCCTGCAGTTTCCCTTGTTAGTCCAACACGCCTACTTAAATGGTTCTATGTCCACCACTTCTTTCATTCATGAAAATTATCACACTATCAGGTTTAGGGAGAGACATTTATGGAGACATGTAGTACTTCTGTCTGAACCCAGTTTCACACTTCCTATTTCCTTTTCCCGTCTTTTACAGACACAGTTTCCTCGTGGAAAGAAAAGGGAACATCATGATGTAAAAGAATGATTTTAACTACACAATCCTCCTGTGAATGGGTTGAAAAGTTTTATTCAGCATCCCTGATGACATGCTTAAATTTTATTTGCCATTTTTAATCTGTTCATGAAAATATGCTTCAAAGGAGAATATGAAATACCAGCTTAAGATTGTCTGGAGAAGGCAATCCAGTTTTCCCTATAGTTTGGCTCGTACTTTCTCAATAAGCTCTCTTCTGAGGATCTTCCCTGAAGCTGACTTTGGGACAGCGTTTATGAATGTTACCCTCCTCAATTTCTTGAAGGGTGCAACCTGTAAACAGAGCAGACAATTCAATACTGGTTGAATGAAGAAAATTTTGGACACTCCCTCTAGGTTGCACCTTGAATGAAAAAGAAGAAGAGAGAACATGAATAAGATCCCGACATTTTTAATGCAAAATCATTCAATTCCCTCCAATGAAAATCTTAGTGAAGATGATTGGAAGGGGCATAGGTTGAGGCCTGTTTTAGAATACCTCAGGATTAGATAACCATGGTTATTTCCAACAACTTAGTAGTCATGGTGGTGATGAAAAGTTAAATAGCTAATCCAAAAGACACCATTTTTCACCAACTATAAGAATGATTTTTCCATGGTTTTGATCAGCATACCTGATTTGCAATAAATGTCTTTACATCTTCTTCAGTCAGTGAACTATTGGGTGAGCGGACAACATATGCAATTGGTACCTCTCCAGCTTCAGCATCGGGAAATCTACAGGGCAGAAATGACTCGACTTCAGTGGTGTGCATACAAGACTAGTATAATTTCCTTAAAGAGTTATAAGAGGTGTGATTTGTGCAAGTCGTAGGAAGAAATCAACTCACGGGATAACAACAGCATCTAGTATTTCAGGGTGTGAAACAAGAAGCGCTTCAAGCTCTGCTGGTGCGACCTAGTGCAAGTCAATCAAGCAAATAGAAACAAAAAGCCAGTAAGAACAAGTTAGTAGCAACTCATGCAAATGCATTTTTGAGAACAACCAGAGGGGTAATGACTAATAAACAATCAAATAACCTGAATGCTCCAGCATACATATCCTCAAACATACCAGAGTAAACAATCAAATAACTTGAATGCTCCAGCATATCCTCATACATACCAGAGTTCAAGTCAACAAAACACAGTGCTGAGGATCCATGTTGAATATTTAGGAGCCATTAGCCACGGTTTGTTTTAGTACAGAATTTAATTGAACTCATAAAACTTTCACCCAACTAATGAACTGGAAACAGAGAATATATCTTTAAGTTTGGCCCATCCATCTTTTACATTCAAGATATGCACTAGGATAATGTCAACTAGAAACAGAATGTACAACAGTGGCACCCTGGAAGATAATGCATATGAAATATCCAAAATACAAAACACTGTAATAAGAGAATTTCTTGACATGCTAGGAGGAGCATAATCATGTCCAACCAAAATTCATTGGAGATGCAACTACAAAGTACTTAGTGAAGGATGAATATTGTATTTATAGGAAGCTGAAAACAAGATTTAACTTATTACTTTGTCCCCTGGTATCATTAGACAACGCGCCATAAATGTGCATACTTCATAAATCACTTCAAAAATCAGCATATATTGTGGACAAATTTGAATTTCATTCATATAGATATTGAGATTACAACAGGTATATATATATATATATATATATATATGAAACTCTATGAAATTATTCTAGGAAAATATCAAATTAGTCTAGCCACCATTCTAGAAGAATTTACAGCCTACATATGCATATTTACAGCAATGATACAATTAGGAGAGAACCATCAGCCTGCATATTTACAGCTTAAACATTAGCCTACATATTTTCAACATGTGGAGAACTGTCAGCCTGCATAGTTTCAACATGTGGAGAAATATCAATCTTCATACTTTTAACACTACCTCTCAAACTGACTCAAAAATATTTTATATTCCCAACCTGCCTAGAATACACTGAAATGTAGAACTCGGCAACCCTGTTGTGAGAAAATCTGCAAGATGCCCTTTGAAGCAACATGAGGAATACAAATATCCCCGGTCTCCAATTTTTTCTTGATGGAACATGGATCTATCTCTATGTGTTTAGTTTAATTATGAAGGATAGGATCATGGGCTATGTTTATGGCTGAATTGTTGTTGCAATATAAACTTCATAGAACCTTCCAATTTCATTCCCAAATTAGAGAGCATCATCCTTATCCAAACTAGCTTACAGATACCTTCAGCCATTGATCTATCTTAGGATTTTGCCCTTGATTTAATCAACTCTAATAGTTTCTTGCTTGGCCATGTGACAGGATTGCCTCCAATAAACACGCAATACCCACTGGTGGATTTTTGGTCAGTGGTAGAACCAATCTGTATCAGTATAGGCTTCTGCATTTATCTTCTCATTTTTTCTAAATGAGATTTCTTTCCTAGGTGCTGACTTTAAGTGCCTAAGAATTTGGTAGGTAGCTTCCATATGTTTTTCCCTTGGTGCATGCATAAATTGACTAGTCACACTAATTGCATAAACTATATCATGATAAGTATGAAAATAGATTAATCTTCTAACAAGCCTTTGGTACCTTTATTGGTTGGCTTAAGGTTCTTCAAAACAATCTCCTAATATGTGATTCGACTCTATGGGACCACTAGTTTACACCCTAGCATCCTTTCCTTGACTTTAATTACAATATAATTAATTATATTGTAAGTGTACAATTACAATATAATTACCTTCACTTTCTCTAGATCCAAACCTTACCACGGCCTCGGTAAATCTATCAAGCTAAACTCCCGGGGATTGTTTAAGGCCATATAATGACTTTTTGAGCCAACACACTTTCGCTTTAAACCTATCCGTGAAACTAGGTAGAATTTACATGTAAATCTCCTCATCTAGATCTCCATGTAAAAAAGCATTTTTACATAAGATTATTGCAAGGTCCAATTTAGATTAGTAGCAAGAGAAATTTTAATTTTAATGTTATTCATTTTAGCCATTGCGTTTTGGAAGAAGATGAATCAGCCATGATTATGGATGAAGTGATAAACAACAAGGGTAGAGAAAGGAACTCTGGAGTTAACACTAGAAGTTGGTGTAGAAAAAAACAAGGTAACAAAAACCAGAAACCGAGAGAGATTCTAGGCAATTGAGGACAAGTTTTTCAAAGGAAAAATATGGATAACGCAGATTAAAGGGAACAAAAAGAAGTCTTCACAATGAAGGCAGAGTAAGAGGGCAATGAAGGCCACTAGACTACAGCAAAGAATAGACTAGAAAAAAAACTTAGAGCAAAACTCTAACCTGCTCTAATACCAAGTGGAGAAAATATATATATTCTATGAAACTATTCTACAAAACTATCAAATCAATCTAGCCACCATTCTAGGAGAATTTACAGCCTATATATTAGTCTGCATATTTACAGCAATAATACAATAGGAAAGAACTATTAGCCTGCATATTTTCAACAAGTGCAGAAATATCAGCTTGCATATTTTCAACATTTTCTACTAGGAAGACTTCTACAAAATATAAAGATCAAGTAGCAGCGGAGTTTTACATCTATTAATTAAAAATGATCGCCAAACAGTGAGCTACCTGAAAACCTTTATACTTGATTAGCTCTTTAATTCGATCAACAACAAACAGTAGCCCTTGCTCATCAAAATATCCAAGATCTCCAGTATGCACCCAACCCTTTTTGTCTATAGTCAGCTTTGTGGCCTGTGGGTTGTTGAAATAACCTGTAAATTAATTTTCAATAGAAATATTACACACCATCTGACTGGAAATAGAAGCAAATGCCTCAAGCATGTTAAATGGAAGCCCAAGAAGGTTTCACACTTGTATCAAGCTGGACGAACTTATCCATTGCATGTTGGACATCAACTAGGTAAGAGTGACAAACCCATACTCTACAGAAAACCAGGTTGTCTTTTAGAATCTCATTAGTGTGTATATGGCATGCATAACTGCTATAGGTATCTTTAAAACTGGTCTATACGGAGGTTGCCCTAGTACAAGAGTTGCCACTCACCCAAACAAAAATAAGTTTCCACTTGTACCATAGTGGGCAGTGGACAGCACAGTAAATAAAATCCTTGTACTGCTTGCATTGCATTCTACATAAAGTCAATTGTGAACCATTTTGTTTTTCCACGGCATCTGAAATGAGCATATATACTTTTATATTGCCTTTTACATGACATCATTTATGCTTTTCATTCTTTTTACATGGGCCAAATGAACATGCCAGATGATTGTAATTGAACATATTGGAGGAATGGGGTGAAGGAATAGTCAAATTAATGAAAAAAGGAGGTCAGGAGCAGTACAAGAACCCCAGCACAGATCCCCTGAGACCAAGTTATTTTGGTACTGAAGAAAGGTGCTATCTGTTAGATTATTAGTTCAATAAATGGGTAGCAATTTCTCTAACCAAGGAATTACAGCCCATGGAATCTAAAACTTTGTAAATTAAGGAAAGGCATAGCACATATGATGTCTGGCTCCCAAGTAAACATATTTCTAAGTTTCTCTCACTGTGAGTCAGGTGACTCAGGTCGCTAGTGTTCAATCAATTCTCCCTATTAGTATACTAGCAATTTAAGAATTTAACCTTTTCTTTTTCCTGAAAGAAACTGAGTAATTGTTTCCATAGAGCCAAATGCAATGATCAATGACCAAAATAATGAATTAACATTACCTTTCATCATATTAGGTCCACGAACCCATATTTCTCCTAATTGGTTAGGAGGAAGAGGCTTTAGTGTATCTACACTGATAATTTGGGCTTCCACACCTGAAGAAAGAGGTCCAGTTGAACCACTATGCTGGATCCCTATTTTTGGTATCTCCTTTGAAACAATGCCACAAGTTTCTGTCATACCATAGCCCTGGAACCAGAGAGGGTTTTTAGATCAGAAGGCAATTTTTCTAATCCCAGCTACTCAGCAGAAACAAAAAGCATGCATGGAACCAAATCATTAGGCAAAGCAACCAGTTCATTACCAAAACCTTTTTGCATGTTAAATACTGCAATTAGTCTATCACATAGATTAAGAGGCGTATTTCATTTTCCTTGCTATGCATGATAAGGAATGTGAGGGCAGTATCATTAAAACAGTAAAGAAGATGCTCTGCTCCACATCAAATTTGGTGCACAACTCCAGATGCCATTACAAGGGTGTTAAAGAGGACATATTTATTTGAGAACATGAAACATTTCAATCAGGAAAAGTAAAAAAAACCAACTTTTGTAAGTAATTTGCTGCCCAAAAATGGTATTTCATGACCAAGAGATCAAATGAAGTTCAGGGCATGAATATAGTTCAATGAGAATACATAACAAAACAAATGTAAAGCCCGGATGCTCTCATAGTTCTTTACACATTTACAGTGTCAATATATGAACAAAAATATGGGGCTTTAGAAGACCAGTGGTGAAGGTAAAGAGCCTAAAGCCTACAAAAATAGTGTATCTCCAGATTTGAAAACTCAGTTTGATAATTTTTTTGACAGAAACCAGTTTTTTGAGGCCTTATTTTGAAATAGGGTGTTTTCTGACAACATATTTTAATTGTTTTTGCTTGTTTTCTGGAATTGTTTTAAAATATAATTATACAAATATAAAGAATAATTGAAAATCATCAATATTCGGAAGTTTCCAAACAAAATTTTGGTCTAACAAACATTAAAAGGTTTTTAAAAAATGTTCTCAACATTACCAAAAAGGCACAAAGCTTTTTCTGTTTTTTTTTTTTTTTTCATCTTCTATTCCTCCATGCTTGATGAGTATTCATGGCACATGTGCCTTAGCCATATGCCAGTTATTTCATAAGGAGCACCTCTACCTCACACTTTACAGGTCCAATTCCCAGATGGTTCAAGCCCCACAATAGAATTCAAATGCAGTGGAGGAATCATAACAAAAAAAACCAACAATATTTCACAGTATAAATGCTGAAATTGAAAATCACTAAGCATTTTGTTTACAGCCTTGCAGCTGAGTACCTGACCGACTGCAACCTGAGGAAGACTCTTGGCACACTCCTCCATCAACTCCTTCCCCAAAGGTGCAGCACCCGAACCGATGTGCTTCAATGAAGAGATATCGTACCTGTCCAGCTTCCCCTGCTTAACCAGAGCAAGCATGACTGGTGGCACAAGCCACATATGAGTCACTCTATACTTCTCAATTGACTTCAAAGCCACATCAAGATCAAACTTAGGCATGGACACAATCGTATAGCCCATCTGCAGCTGCGCACACACAACCACAGCAAGCCCAAACACATGAAACATGGGCAAAAAACACAAAAACACATTGTGCATTTCGCCCATCAATTCCTCGTCCATTGTCACCATCAGCGCAGCCGCCATGAAATTCCCATGTGTCAAAATCACTCCCTTGCTTGCTCCAGTGGTGCCGGAGGAGTACAGCAGGGCGGCTGTGTCGCCTTGGGTTATGGAAGCTTTCGGAAAGTGGGAAACCTCGCCGACCATCTTAACAAGGTCGGAGAAATATGTGATTTTGAGGAGGGATTGGATGGTGTCTTTGGAGGTATCTGCAGAATCTAAGATGACAGCTGGCAAATTTAGTGCCTTCACTTTTTCCCACAGTTGAGGAATGGTTATAACCAGTTTGGCGTTGGAATCTTTGACTTGTTTTTGGAGCTCGGCGACGGTGTATAGCGGATTAGCGGTGGTGGCGATGGCGCCGATGGCGACAACGCCAAAGAAACACAGGGGGTATTGGATGGAGTTGGGAGCGAAGATCAAAACGACATCGTTTTTCTTTAGACCCAGTCGGGTTAAGCCATGGGAGACCTTGATGACCATGGATTTGAACTGGGAAAAATTCAAGGTTTCCCCAGAATGGGCTTCGATGAGAGCGGGCTTCCTGGGGTAGGAAGATGCTTTTCTGAAGAGGAATGAGACCAAAGAGAGATTGGGGTCTTTGGGCAGAACCAGAGGAGGTCTGAGAGACCTGTAGATGCCGTCACGGCCATACCCAGATTTCTCCATGAATGTCTGCGTCTGGAGGAAGGTGTTTCGCTGATATTTGAAGAGGACAGTGTGCAAGCGGATCAAAGCGTCGGTTTTGCCGAGATGGTATGGAGACGGATTACAGGGGAGTTCATTTTCTGGTACAGACCATGATGGTGACGATGGCGAAGGAGTTTCCAATGTTGGAAGCGAGCGGGGGAGGTCAGGAAGTGGGTGAAAAGAGAAAACATGAATGTGGCTGTACAAGATGATGGAGTTTACAGGGAGGTGGGTCACTCACAACCATCCAAATCCAAACCCAAATCCCATGTTTGTATGATTTTGCTCTTTCTCTGTTACCATTCAAATTCACTTTCTGAAATGACTTCAATCCCCCTCTGTTTACACAGAACCGTACACATGGAAGGACAGTGGAAAGTCAAGCGCCAAAGTACCTCTTATCCAAAGTTTTTCACAAGGAAATTAAGACCATTGTCATCTTTTTTTCACAAATATAATAAACTTGGCAGGGATATAATAGTAAAGTTTCAATTTTCTAAGTAAGTTAATAAAAACCTGATTTTCTTTTGTTAATTTATTACGGTAAAAAACATCAGACTCGTATAGATAAGATCAATCAACTAAGAAAGAAAGCTCAGCCCATCTAGAAGACATGTGACGTGTGGGCCGATAAGAAAACGATAAAAAGAACACGTGGACGTAAATGGACTTTTGGGACCCTATAATAATAATGTCTTTTTAAAAAGATAAAATAAGCATGCTAGTTTTGACTGAAATAAATGTTCAATGTAGCGTGCTTTGCTATAATTATCACGGACGATTGTATTTTGTAACTAATTGGTCCAAGCTTTGGTAGTATAAGTTCACCGTTTAAGCTCAAAATTTAAAAAATATATAAAAATTAAAAAAAAAGATATTAATTTTTTATTTTTTAAAAAATTATCTTTATTAACTATAAATAAAAAATAAAAAAATATTAATTTAAATTTTATTCCTTTTATAAACCTCAATAAAATTTAATTTAATTTAGTAATTTGGAAAAAAATACACTCTTTCCAAAAAAAATAAAAATAAATTATTATTATTATTATTATTTAAAAATCAAACATCTTGAAAAATATATATTTTTAAAATTATGTATGTAAAAAATAACTAAAAATATGTCAAAAATATTTTTTAAAAATGATATATTTTTAGAATATGTTTTTAAATAAAATAGTTTTCTAAAAATAATAAATTTTCAGAATAATTATTAAAAAAAATTAAGATAAAAAAGTTTGTCAAACATTGTGGTAGAAAATATTCAAAATAGTTTTGAAAGGTATATTGGTCTTTTCACATTTTATATCCTTCTCATCAATTATGCAATTTTTATGAGTTAAATCTTAATTTTTGGACTCAGCTAGATCCAAAACACAATTGTCTCTAATTATTATTCTTCATTCTTGTTGGTGCTATGCCAACTTGATGCTAACATGTTTATTTCATGAGAGTTAGATGGATTACTTTCCTACATAAAAGAATATTCAGATAGATAGTTCAGACATACCCCTTCAAAGCTTAAGTTATAATCTAGTGAGAGTGAACCAAACTTTTTAAATGATCATGTGCATGCGCACCTTTTTTTCATGCTTTTGGAGGGATTTTTATAGAACATATGACACCACCATCACCGCGTTGATTGTGCATTCATTTCCTTCTTCTTCTGATGAATGTTGTCATGATGGATATTATACCTTAATAAGATAATCAACGTTATTTTCTCAGCGTAGATTAGGCAATTATGTCAAATAAGAGCTGCTGATTGGCGACATTTGTTGTCTGTCCTACAAAAATTACAAATCATGTCATTAATTATGCATTTACGTTTATCAATGTCACTGGTTGCGCGTAACAACTAAGGGATATTGATTTTAGGGCGTAAATATTATTTTGATTGTTGCTTAGGCATTGGTGGCGTTTAATCATCTGCTCAATGCCTGGAATTTCCTACTAGTTTGGTTCGTCTGTCTAGAAGTCCCTAGTCAATTTAGTCTGTCCATTCTATCTGGCATTGGGAAAAAAAGAAATATGTATTTTCTCTTTGCGTCATATGGAGTTTGTCTTGATCTAGACGAATTACTCCCAGGTGGATTATCCATTTACCTTGGACGACCAAAGGGTCTTGAGCCTGTGAAGAAGACATGAAGGGAAACTCCCCACAATGCCCCCTAATTTGTCTACTTTTGCCTAGTCGGTTTGCTGATGGGTTGGGGTAGGATGAATTGTCTGTTTTGCTAAAGTTTTTGGGCACTAGGGGATACGTGTCATTTGGTGTTTTAATGATGGGTCACATCGACCGAGGCTAGCTATCAGGCGGCATGTCCCTTCACTAATCTTAGTAAGTGCTCCCAAGCGACATGTCTCTTGGTTTGCTTAGGTTTTCGTTCCTTCTTAAATAGCAAGGTTCTATTTATTTTATTCACCTTTTAGTTTTCCTCTACATAGTGTTCTCTCGCTTACGCTGCTCCTTTGTTATTACTGTGTTTACCGTTGATTGTGTCTTTTCACCTCCATCATCTTTGACAACTAGTCTGCTATTAAAGGATTTATTTCCTAACTTAAAAGTGTTTTGGTATTGGCTTCAATAATTTTTCTACTGTTGGTTTGCTTCTTTGTTGTGCTTGTTTTTGCTTTTCCAATTATGCTGGTGCTGTTTGTTTAGAGAGAAAATTGACATATCAATGTCCATATTTGGGGTTTTTTAGATTTCTTGCTTACTTTTATGTTGTCATTGTATTTGTGTTGTCTTCTCACGCTTTTGTTGTTGTCGCAATGGTGTGATGTGTGCAATTTTGCGTTCGTTATTGGCGAAAAAGTTTGTTCTACAAGTTTTCGCAATCAAATCCGTCTAAATTCGGATTATAGTTTGTTTAGGTTTAGATGTCTGTCACTAGGGCATATGACTCAAATTTTATGTGTAACTCTTAATGTACTTAGGCCATGTACAATATAAGCGATGCAAATCTAAAGGCTTAAGTAAATCTTAAGGCAATTAATGAATAGAAAAGTGAAAATTAATTTTGTTATATCATGTTTTGCTTTTAAAGACTTTATCATAAAGTGTAACTCTAGTTTGCAATTTAAGCCCATCCTAAGCATATATTTTCCATAGTCGAGTTGTGGTTTAAGCTAGTAAATAAAAGTATGTTTAATAGAATTTAACACTTATTATTTAATAATTTAAGTTGATTTTAAGTTAAATTATATTTAAATTGTTAATTTAGAACTTATTCTTTAACATTTATTGTAAGGATTAAGGTTGTTTGGTAAAATTAACTTAATATTTATAATAAAAAATGAGTGTATTAATGTGGAGTTATGATCGTGAAATATACTCTCACTAAATGTGAACAAAAGAGGCAAAAAAAAAAAAAAAAAGGATTAGATATAAGTTAATTATTTGAATTTAATATTTAAAATTAAAAGTTAATAATTTAAATTAAGTTATTAAGTTAATAAGTTATTTTATCCAACACCCTCTAAATGTTTGACTTGATTGGGTTAATAGTTATCACTTATTATATAAACTTAACATCTACTTCATTAAATATTTTATTAATCAACCTTTATCAAGTGAATAAAAAACTATAAATAATATTCATTCACCTAAAAATCTATAGTCTTTACAAATCAATATGCTAATATATAAACTTATAACATCCATTACTCAATCAATCTAACAATTGCAACCTTGTATTGCAATTCATAAAATGAATTACAAACTCTAAAATAAAAATAAAAAATAAAATAAATAAAAAAGAAACTACAACAAAATGTCATCATACAAGATTATATCATATTTTCAAACAAATCAATAACCAATCAAAAGTAAGAGTTGGGGTTCGTAAAATTTAATATTTATTACTTGATGATTTAAGTTGTTTTTAAATTAAATTATACTAAAATTGTTGACTTAAAACTTATTACTTAATAAAAATAATTTAAAATTTATTTTAAATCATCAAATTGACATATTTATTCTCATAAATTATAATTACGATATAGGAGATCAAGTAACAATGAAAGTCATGGAATAGTAAAAAAGATCATGGAGGTAATTTGAATAAGTAATTAAAAAAATATAAAATGAAGAAGTAGACTTAATAATAAGTTAATTATTTTTATTTTTATTTAAGATTATTTTTTATTTTAAGTTATATTATTAAGTTATTTTATCAAATATAATTAATTTATTTAACAACTTAAATTAAATTATTAAGTCATTTTAAGTTATTAAGTTGATTTACTAAATACTCACTTAGTATAATACTATTAACAATATGTATATGATATATTTATATAAGATTAAATATATAAGATTAAACTTGAAGACAAAGAAATATTTGATAAAGTTACTCCTACAAGGAAGATTTCAGCTTATAGGGCAGGTGAGTTGGAAGTCGGAGGAAAGGAGATAGAGCCACGTGTCAGTAGAGGGAAGAAAGATCACCACCACATCAACCGTAAATAGGTAAAAAATAAGTAGTAAAATTGGTAAGATTTCTATATGGAGATATTTGTGATTTGATTAAAAGGGTTTTTGAAAATTTAATTTTTAAAATTGGATCATTTATTATTTTTTGGTCTCTTTAGAACCAAAATGTCCTTATCATTTTCATATATGGTTAATGATATTTATGTTAAAAAAAAAAAAAAAGGTTATTTAAAAAAAGAAAAAAAAGAGAAGAGTTTGATTTAATCTCTTTTATAAGCCGGGGCCGGGAGAAGACAGCCACTGCATCTCCCAGTTAAAATCGCGACAAGGTGACCTCTCTCTCTCTCCTCTTGTAACAGCAACAGAGACCAGTGGCCATGGCTTCCTGCTCTATTGCCACTTCTCTATCGCGCCTCTCTCTCCTCCGTCTGATCCCCAAACCCTCTTCTTCTTCTTCTTCTTCAATTCGTCTTTTTCCTACCACTAGTTGGAAGGTTCTAATTGTTGGCAGCGGTGGTTTCAAAATTTGGCTTATCCTTTTTTTTTTTTTTTTTTAATTTTATTTTTGTCTCCTTGTTCGTGTTCTTTGCAGGATCCGAGTAGGTTTCGATTGTTTTCGGCGTCAATGGCTTCTGAACCCAAGGAATCTCCCTCTAACAATCCGGGCCTCCATTCCAGCCCTGATGAGGCCACTAAAGGATACTTTATGCAACAGACTGTACCGTCTCTCTCTCGTTCCCTCTCTATCTATTTATATTTTCTGTAGTTATGTAGTTGTTGAAGTTGATTTATTTTGTTTTCTTTTAATTTTATTTAATTTTTAATGGCAGATGTATCGGATTAAGGACCCTAAAGTCAGTCTCGATTTCTATTCTCGCGTATTGGGAATGTCGTAAGTATTTTAATTTTTTTTATGGAATTCCTAGTTAATTGATGAGTGTGATACAGCAGTTTATGATATTAATGTGATCCAAATTACTGAAAATATATGGATAATAAGTGTATATAATAAATATACAAATAAAATGAAGTAGAAAACTGAAGCTTACAAATAAGGTTGCTCAAGGTTAGAGTTTGGCTCTGTGTTCTTAAGATGGATTTGTCCCACTCAAGTGCTTACGGTCTATTGACAATCGTCTCTTAGGATACAACGATCACTTTCTTATGATAATAGCACTTCAAATCACAAGAAACAACGAATCACTTGGTGATTTGTACTCTCTTGTATACCAAATATTTGGTAGAAAAGAGAAACGACTAGACTTGAAGTTAAGGAGGACTTGAATGACAAGAAAAGAGAAAGAGTAGAGAGAATGAATGAATGAATGGAATGCTATGGGGGGTCCCTATTTATAGATTTGTTGGTGGCTTATTAGAAGAGACGTGTCTTTAAAATAATAGACACATCCTTTGAAACAAGTAGTATCTATTAGGAAAAGATGTGTCCTAATTTCCATTCACCTATACTAGACACATCCTTTGAAATAAGTAGTATCCATTAGGAAAAGATGTGTCCTAATTTCCATTCACCTATATAAATATTCCAACAATCCCCCAAATGAATGAAAATTGTCTTAAAAAATGCAAATGACAAGTTAATCAATCAAGAGAGAACAACTTGAAAAGTAATTGCGTCAAGATAGGTAGCTTGTGTCTTTGAACCTTCCTTAGTAAAATATTATTGGATTTACTAGCTAATCAATGAACGTGATGTCTTAAACTGTTCAGCTGTTGATGTAAATCAAGACAATAATATTCACACAATTCCCTTTCGAATCACCATTGATTCTCATGGTTTTGTTCATTCTGGCCCTAAACAGATCCTAGTTTCATGAGTTCTATAAAAAATTTCAGCCTTAAAAATTCTCATAGAAACGACCCCATTTCACACTCACATAGGTGATTCCTATTAAAAGTTTCCTGTCATACCCCACTTTTTTTCCAAGATATAAGACTCATTAAAGGCAAAGCTTAACCTAGTTCATGCTGTAGAAAACACTATTTCATCATAGGAATAGGTAAGAGAGATTATCTCTTTAGTGTTTATCTTAATCATTCATAACTTAGTTGTCCTTTTGAACCTAGATCTTGGGATCTCTAGTCAACTAGGTTGGGTTACCATTATGAAGACTTTTTGGTCACAGGCTTTAGTCCCATTCCCCTCGATAAGTAGTTAACTTGATCTCTTGGCAAACCTTTAGTAAGTGGATTCGCAAGGTTGTCCTTTGATTTGATGCAATCAATTGAAATCACTCCATTTGAAAGTAACTGTCTTGTATTTTTTCTCTAAGGACTCTCAAAGTTCCTTGGTAGTTCTTATTGGACTATACGCATTGTATAATGTGTTGTCCAAACTATTGAGGATGTAATTCTTGCATAGAAAGTCAAAATGATTCCAAGCTCCCATAGCTGCTTGCACTTGTTTATTAGTTTCACCCTCCTTTAACATAGGGTCATCCTCATATAGGACCCAAGCAAGATTCAGAGTTGTAAGGTAGAACAACATTTTTTGTTGTCACCTCTTGAGATCTGTCCTAGTGAACTTCTCAAGTTTCTCACCATGTGCAGCAACTGGAGGTATAATAAAAGATGTAGAAGCCATCTTCACTAAAAAAAAATCAATTGTAATAAAATTAGAAATAAAAGAAAATTTGGCTTAAGCATGTTATCCAAATTGCTGAAAATATATGGATAGTAAGTGTGTATGATAAATATACAAATAAAATGAAGTACGTAGAAAATTGAAACTCATAAATAAGGTTCGTGAAGGAGGAGATTGTAGATCTGTTTAAGGAATTTTTTGATCAGAAGTCTTTTGCCAAGAGTCTCAATACTACTTTCTTGGTCCTCATTCCAAAGAAAGGTGGGACGGAGGACCTTGGGGATTTCTGGCCCATCAGCCTATTAGGGGGTTTGTACAAGCTACTGGCCAAAGTGTTGGCCAATAGGCTGAAAAAGGTGTTCAGTAAGGTAGTTTCTGTGGATCAAAATGCGTTTGTGAGAAGAAGACAGATTTTGGACGCCTCACTCATAGCTAATGAGGTGGTTGACTTTTGACAAAAGCGTAAAGAGAAAGGGCTGGTTTGCAAATTGGATATTGAAAAAGCCTATGATAGCATTAATTGGAATTTCCTCATGAAGGTTTTGCACAAGATGGGCTTTGGGTCTCGATGGATGGAGTGGATTTGGTGGTGCATCTCAATTGCAAAATTTTATGTTCTTGTCAACGGGGTGCCAACAAGCTTTTTCTCCAATTCCAAGGGGCTGCGTCAAGGAGATCCCATCTCTCCTTACCTTTTTGTTTTAGGTATGGAAGTGCTAAGTGCACTTATAAGAAGGGCTATTGATGGGGGCTTCATTTCTAGCTGCAGACTTCGTGGGAGAGGGGGGATGGAGATGAATGTGTCCCACTTGCTCTTTGCTGATGACACAATCATCTTCTGCGAAGCAAGGAAAGAGTATCTAACCTCTCTAGGCTGGGTTTTGGCTTGGTTTGAGGTGGCTTCTGGTCTAAGGATAAATCTAGCTAAGAGTAAATTAATTCCTGTTGGAGAGGTTGAAGATATTGAGGATATGGCAGTGGAGTTAGGGTGTAGAGTGGGGGCTCTTCTTACTATGTATTTAGGGCTGCCCCTTGGAGCCCATCACAAGGTCGTGTCTATGTGGGATGGGGTGGAGGAAAGAATGAGGAGAAGATTAGCTCTTTGGAAAAGGCAATATATGTCTAAGGGCGGGAGAATTACCCTTATTAAAAGTACTTTGGCCAGCATACCCATCTACCAATTATCCCTTTTTCGAATGCCCAAGTTAGTAGTAAAAAGACTTGAAAAATTACAAAGAGATTTTCTTTGGGGAGGGGGAAGCATGGAAAGGAAAATCCACTTAATCAATTGGGAGGTGGTGTGCACTCAAAAGGAGAAGGGGGGTCTTGGAATTCGAAAGATTGATCTCTTGAACAAGGCCTTGCTGGGTAAATGGATATGGAGATATGCCTTTGAAAAAGATTTATTTTGGAAGAAGGTGATTGGGGTGAAATATGGCCAAGAAGGATTTGGTTGGAGGACTAATGAAGCTCGTGGAACTTTCGGAGTGGGGGTTTGGAAGGAGATCCTGAAGGAGGCAAGTTGGTGCTGGGACAACATTAAGTTCAAGGTGGGGAGGGGGACTAAGGTCAAGTTCTGGACTGACCATTGGTCCGGCAACACGGCGTTGTCCCAAAGTTTCCCCCAGCTTTTTGCCTTGGCGGTCCTTAGAAACGCAACGGTCAATGAAGTGTGGGACTCAAGCCTTGGTCAAGGAGGTTGGAATCTCAGATTTTCTAGAGATTCTAATGATTGAGAGCTGGATTTGATAGGAGAACTGCTTCTTTTGCTTAGGGATTTCAGGATTTCTTCAGAAGAGGACTTATTGTTATAGAAAAAAGGGGGTCATGACACCTTTCGGATTAGAGATGCTTATAATTTGCTCGCTGCCCCAACTCCCTCGTATTCCCGAAAAAGAGCATTTGGGTGGATAAGGTCCCAACCAAAGTGACTTTTTTTTGCGTGGGAGGCCACTTGGGAAAAAATCCTCACTTTGGATAGACTTCAAAAACGAGGGTGACAGCTCCCTAATCGTTGTTTTTTGTGTGACTGTGAAGAGGAAAATGTAAATCACATTCTTTTACACTGTACAATGATCAGGGTCCTTTAGGAGATCGTCCTTGCCTTGTTTGGGGCTCAGTGGGTGTTCCCAGAGACAGTCAAAGAGGTGTTATTTAGCTGGAGGGGCCCTTTTGTGGGGAAAAAGAGGAAAAAGATTTGGAATTCCATCCCATTGTGTATATTTTGGACGGTTTGGAAGGAAAGAAATAGATTAGCTTTTAGGGGGGGTTCTTTAGCTATACAAAAACTCAAGAATTCTTTTGTATGTAATTTGTGGAGTTGGGCTAAGGTGTATATGAGAGAGGAGTCCTCTTCGCTTTTAGGCTTTTTGGAGTGGATTGCGGCTCCTTAAAGGCCAGTGAGGTCGTTTTGTTTATGTGTTTTTTGCTTTTAGGCTGTTATGTATACTCCCTATATGCTTTGTGGCTTTCCGCCTGTTAATATATCTTTTGTGATTATTCATAAAAAAAAAAATAAAAAATAAGGTTGATTGAGGTTAGAGTTTGACTTTATGTCCTTAAGACTGATTTGTCCCATTCAAGTGCTTATGGTTTACTGACAATTGTCTCCTAGGATACAACGATTACTTTTTTATGATAATAGCACTTCAAATCACAAGAAACAACGAATCACTTGGTGATTTGTACTTTCTTGTATACCAAATATTTGGAAGAAAAGAGAAATGACTAAGCTTGAAGTTAAGGAGGACTTGAATGACAAGAAAGGAGAAAGAGTGGAGAGAATGGATGAATGAATGAATGAAATGCTATGGGGGGGTCCCTATTTATAGATTTGTTGGTGACTTATTAGAAGAAATGTGTATTTAAAATACTAGGTACCTCCTTTGAAATAAGTAGTATCGATTAGGAAAAGATGTGTCCTAATTTCCATTCACCTATACTAGACACATCCTTTGAAATAAGTAGTATCCATTAGGAAAAGATGTGTCCTAATTTCCATTCACTTATATTAAACACATCCTTTGAAATAAGTAGTATCCATTAGGAAAAGATGTGTCCTAATTTTCTATCACCTATATAAATATATATATTTTTGATAAGTAAGAAAAGTATTGTATTATGGAGAAGTGTTAAAATAATGACTTAAAATGTTTAGAACAGAAAGGGAAATACTCACCCTCTAACAAGTGAAACAAAAAACCGTCCACAATAATATACAAAAAAACCAACCCTTCTCTTAATAGGAACATGCCCAATCAATAAACTCCAAAAAGGTCGATGGATTATCTTTTATAAACAATTTAGTCTCCGACCAAAGTGAGTTAAGAAAAGAAGTTTTCAGCTTTTGGATGGATAACACCTCATTTTCAAAGGCAATTTTGTTCCTTATCTTTTAAACTGTCCAAAAAATGCAAAGAGGACCCACTCTCCAAACTATCTTATGCCTTTTTTCCACAAAGAATTTGTTCCAACCCAATAGGGTTTCCCTAACTGAAGACGAAAACACCCAAGACACTCCAAAAAAAGTAAAAAGCATTTCCTGCAATGCCCTTGTCTTCTCACAATGAATAAGGAGATGGTTAATGGATTCCTCTTCCGCTTGACAAAAATAACATCTATTTGCTAAAGCCCGTCCTCTCTTTTTAACTTGGTCCAAGGTTAAAACTTTGCCCAAGATGCCTCCCAAGCGAAGAAACTTACTTTTGGTTGTACACATGATATCCAAACGTTCTTCATCGGAAATAAAATTGAAGAGCCCAACTCTAGGGCTTTGTAAAGTGACTTTGTCAAGAAAATTCCATCATTTGTTTCCATCCACTTCACCCTATCCTCCTCCTCCAAGATCAGATTCTGACCACACAAGCTTAATAGAAGGCCCTCCAACTCCCCCTCCCCCCCTATTGTCCCATTCCATACATCCTTCACCCAAGTTTCCTTAGGATCAGCTAGGGCAAATAAGGAAGGGAAAGAAGCACATAAAGGTGTATCCCCACACCAAGTATCCTTCCAAAAGCTCACCATTTGGCCCTTCCCCACCACAAAGGATGGTCTACTGCTAACGATGTGCCCAAGCTTTCTAATTGCTTTCCACAACCCTACACCATACCCCTCTCTTACATCCCGAGAAAACCACCCTCCTCGTTCCTCCCCATCACCTATATAAATATTCCAACAATTAAAGTTGGGTTCTGAGGTTAGTTGTTGGTTGATGTGGGGTGATTGTGTTTTGGGGGTTGTGGGATGAATTGTATTGGCATAATTGTATTATTGAATAGAGCGAGGTTTTGGGAGTCCATTTCTTTCTGAATAATGTCAAATAGTTGAGTTTCTTGAGTGTATGGTGGGTGAGAATATCCCTTGCTACTAATCCTCTTTCTCATGGAAAAGTAGCATATAAAACGAGGAGGGTATATCCAGGACACAAAAGATGCTTTGTGGTTGTGTTCCCACCACAATTTCAAGATTTTATCTTGGTGGAAAGCTCAAAACATTTGTGCGGAAAAAAAAATTCCAGTAGTTTATGCTGCAGTAAGCTGCACTTATTTTATTGTATTTTATTATCATTTTGTGTATGATTAGCATTCTACACAAAATCACCCATCACATGATAGAATAACGTCATGCAAGGGTGATTTTGTATCTTGAAGGCATGTCCATTTGTCACATGTTTTACTTTTATCCTTCCTTCCCTTGGCCCTTTCTAAAGAGCTGTGCATGTTTGGTTTCTATTTTCTTAATTAGTACTATGGCTTAGACACCAAATACAGGTAGTTGCCACTTAGCAAGGCCTTTTAGTTATTAGCTTATGGTCATAGTATAATGATGCTGCATGCATATTCGTGGTGTGCCGAATTTCTTGTGGCTTATATTGGTATTAGTTGAAATATATTATTGTAATTTACATCTATTATATTTATATAATGTGCATATTCTCCTTATCTTAGCCTTGTAAAATTTCATATCTGGCAAATTTGAGTTAATATAGAGTTGTGAGTCATACTACAGACTTTTTTTCCTATTGCTATTAGATTCTTTAAATTGAAAATTAATGGCTGTAGCTTTTTTTCCATGTTTTCTTGAATTGTTCCAGGCTACTTAAACGGTTGGATTTTCCAGAGATGAAGTTTAGCCTGTACTTTATGGGGTATGAGGTAAAACATCTTATGCCACTTCTACAGGAATCTTTTATTATTACTATTAATTCCTTGATAATTGTTCATGTTGACTTATTTGATTTTTTTTGTCTGTTGCAATAATTTATTTGTTTGTCATCAGTGCATTTCCTGATATTTTTTTTATTCATTAGACAAATAGTAAGATACTATTTTTTTGGTGTAGGATACAGCATCAGCTCCCAGTAATGAAACTGAAAGAACCGTCTGGACCTTTAGTCAAAAGGCTACTATTGAGCTCACACAGTAACAATTATCATTTATTTTGATGTCCTCTCTATCTGAAAAACAATCTTTCTGGCTTATCCATCCCTAGTTTTGCTGACAACGTGTAATGTTCCAAAAAATTGTTACAGCAACTGGGGTACTGAGAGTGATCCTGACTTCAAAGGTTACCACAATGGGAACTCAGAACCTCGTGGATTTGGTATGTATAGCTGAAATATTGACTTGAGAATGTCTTGGAACTTGACAATCATGTGGTGATATATTTGTCTCTTCCTTAACATATTTGTTGATTTGAGTCTTCTCAATGACAAATGGTGAGTTTTATTTTTATCCTCTTTTGTGGCATTTATGGAGGTGTCAGGGCAATTAGGGTTGTTGATTTGAGAGTATTGCATACCATATGAATCATTCTGATCTATAATGTGGTATTGATGAGAGGGGTGCTGAAAGCCTTAGCTTAGATGGTATTTGGGTGGGAGGAGTGGGGTTTTGGTTGGTTTAGATTTAGATCCCTATGGGAAGTTGTATTGTGTAACATTGTACCAGTGAGTGGAAAAAGGAATGAGGCAGAAACACACCTACTTCCTTTTAAGTAGCCTCCCAAAATAGAAAGGAAGCTGCTTCCTTCATTCCAAGGGACTAAAAATTTAGTATCCCAGAGTTTCTAGTACATGTTTGCTGAAAAGGTGATGGCGGTGTGAACTTTCTGCAACCATATTTTTTATTTAGATTGCCGTACCACCAAACAGAGATGTACTTGTTCAGAGATGCAACTACTTGGTGGACTAAATATATCTCCAAGCTACTGGGTGTTACTGGAGATTGAATCTGTTATATGTATAATCTTTCTTCCCTTTACCTTTATATAACATGGTATCCAAATCATCAAGTGTTGTCTGATAGGAAAAAAATTGAAATCGTGATTTTCTGCATTTTGTTTCTTGTCCAATATTCTAAACACTAACGTGGCTCATTTTTTTTCAGGACACATAGGCATCACAGTCGATGACACATACAAGGCATGTGAAAGATTTGAACGTCTAGGGGTTGAGTTCGTAAAAAAACCAGATGATGGTAACTTACCTTTTTTTAATTCCATATTTCATTGAGCACTATCATGTCTCCTTAATGAACATCGGTTTCTTGGGTTTAAATTAGTAGGTGGGGGTAACTGGAGATAGTTCAGTTCCCGAATCTGCTAGTATGCCTGTGGATCTGTTCTTAGATGGATCATCAATGTCCCTTTCAGGTTATATTTTGGTTTGAGATGTGGGTTGCATGCACTGACTGCTATAGTATTATCCATTAAAAAACCTCAAGTCTGTGAATATGTACATTGAAAAGAAATGATGCAGAACAGGAACATGAGAATCCTTGCTAAAAGGTAATAACATAAAGAAAACAAGAATGGGAACCCAACTATAAAATTGAACTTCCAAAAGATTTTGACTGTTGAACTCCTCTTAGTTAGCAGGTTGGCCACCATGTTTGCAATCTTAGGTGTTTTAAATTGCATTACTTAAGTTAAGGTTTTTAATTCTTTGACATCATGAGAAATCTCTCTGCCGCCAATAATTAATGAATGGCAGATACCTCTACTGACACTATTTAGTCTCTCAGGAATTTGGCATCAATTTATTCAAAGGTGGTTGATGCAAGGTTGAAAGCTGGTTGTAAGATAAATCTTAAACCCTGATGGGTCATACTTTTTGATCCATGAAGCTGACCCCAAAAAAGTTGGTTAGCAAAGCTTTATGGTTTTGGTTCTGGATTCTTTGCATCTAATTCAAGGTTATGCTGTTGGGATAGCAGAACAAACTTTTGTTTGGGTTCATGTTCCATGATGCACCCTCTATTTGTCTGACCACCTGTTTGGGTGCTATATTGAAAAAAGAGAACATCTTCTTCAACTATGATTTAAAAAAAAAAAAAAAAAAGTTGCTTTTATATAATCTGTCATGCTGGCTGCAGGTAAAATGAAAGGGATAGCATTCATTAAGGATCCTGATGGCTATTGGATTGAAATCTTTGACCTTAGAAGAATTGGAACTGTGAGTACCACTGCTGCTTGAGAAAATGAGACAAGAATTTCAGGTAAACTTTTGGCATTCTTTTATTCCTATTTTTTATTAATTCTAGATTTGCTTATACATCAAAAAGTATAGTTATTTGGCTGAATAGATTTTCTGTTGCCTAACATATTAAATGTGTAGCAAGCTTTTGAATTTTCATCCTTCATCTCATATTGTTTGACTTCATGGAAACATGCTTAATGGTTTCAGAGCAAAATACTGATCAGATGTGTAAGATTATCTGGGTTCAAATCTTGGTGCTCATGAGAACTTTTGGTGTCTGATAATATAATAATATTGCTTGTTGCTTTATATGGTTTTGGCAACCTCATTCAGATGCAAAACTTCATTTTCAAGAATAAAACCTAGAGACATGCATCACTTACAGTTCTGGAGATCACCAAACAGGTATTAAAATACTTGAAAATTGCATTGTCCTAGTATCGATAAGTTAGAGATTTGTATTGATACCATATCAAGATTGCCCAAATGGGACTATTAAAGAGGGACAAATACCATACAAACTTCTAGGAAGGAGTTGCCCCCTAAGATTTTCACCCCTCCATTGTGAGAGGTAGTTGAGTTCTACTCATTTAGAAAGAAATGCGACTGTCATGGTCCAAACCTTCCTAGAGCTTGTGTGCATCTGGCATAAGCAATTTGATCCAAGGCAACCTGTCCAATAGCATGTCAAATTACCCAAACACACTCTGAAGCACATTAGCACGAAGAAACAAGTTGGTGTAGGAAACAAGAAGATTGAAACTGATACAAAATTTCATTGATAATCACACTGTTCTGCAGATTGAAATCAGGGTAGGAATATGATGAGGATGAATCTTCAAGATATATATCAAGAAAGGGAATTAGTATTAGTTGTGATTAAAGTAGGATTAATATTTGTTGGAATCTAATTAGGATTAGCTAGTTGAGTTATAATATAATTAGAATTTGAGTCATGATAGGTTATTATAGTCCTAGTAGACTTTGGATTTCTTAGAGAATTTATTCATTGTTCCTCTCCTTACACCCTAAAAAATAAAACCCTAGTCCACCTACCCTTGCGTATAGGCAACCATCCTAGGGTTGTCCTACATCAGAATATATATAAACTCTTTGCTCCAACCTTGAAACTATTGAGACTCAACCAAAAAGTCAAGATATCTGCCACCCTCAAAACACTCTGAGGTGTTTCCCTCCAAGATCCTTGAGTTTGTTTCTTTCCTAAAGCACCAAAAACACAATCTTGTGTGGTTCGGTAGCATAGAAGGCTAGGAACCTGTTTGTGAACTGTTATTGAAAATAGTTATATGTTCCTTGGAGCAGAAACAATTTTTTGAAAATTTGTTCTACAAAGTGTTTTTTTTTTTTTTTAGAATAAATTTGAGGTGTTTTCAAGTGTTTTTTGTAAAGTATATTGAAAAACAATTGAAACTATGTAGAATACTTTGAAAACTTTTGCATTATATATAAACGCACAATACCTTCATAGAGAATAAGTCAAAGAAACTATTTTTTCATATTTAAAATCTCAAACAGAATTTTGTTCCTAAAGACAATTGAGACCCATTTTTAGGAACTGCTCTAAAAAATTGTTTTAAAAAATGTTGTCCTAGCATGAGGTTTCTATTTCTTGACCTCTACTTTGTGGTGGTTATTTTGTGTCTAAGGTCTAGTTATTTATAGTAAATTGCCCAATGTTTTTCTGTTAACAGAGAGCCTTGTCACTGTTTACAATAATAGTGACCACCACCTGAATGAAAAAAGAAAGGTGGTGTGTAAAGTAAGGTAATGTTGTAGAGGTTAGCATCCTCCCTTCATCCCTTTTAATAGACTTCTTGACTGCATATTCATCCAGACCCAAATTATAGCAAGCAAAAAACATAAGCAATTGTAGGCCAAATCCACTATTTCCCTTACATCCACATGCCTAGTCTTTGTTAGTGGAATGAAGATGTTCCACTTTCAGTACATTCAGTGTTACCATCCCACTTAGTATTTCTATAAGAGTGATGAATAACTGATGTGGGAAGGGCCTCTGAAGATTGTTCTGCCTTAGGTGGGTAATGGTTTCCAGCTGTGATTAAGTGAGGCCTTAGGGTTGCCTAAAGTAAATTGATAGGGTAATTTATCCTCCCTAATATGATGAATTCTTCTGGTGGAGTTTCTATACAACTGATTTGTCCCACCAATTGGTTGAAGAGTTCAAGTTATTAGGTAATGGACCAATAGTATACATTAATCTGACTTGGACCAATGCCTTACCACACTTTTTCGTTGGCGATCTCTCCCCAGTTTCACCTTGGGTCAATAAATGAGGAAGCTCAATAAATAAGGGAATAGACAAGCAGTAAGGTTCAAACTCTTGATCCCTCAGAAAACAAGACTCATGTTAGGCCACCAATCAACACAAAAGCCTAAGCTATTTGGTAATGGGCATCAAGCGGCGTAAATTAAAGTATTAATCATTCTCAGTAGCCACTGTACCTGTTTCAGTAATTTTTTGGGTCTACAGTATGAAATTAACTAAGATGAGTGCTCACTCCTTCAAGTGTTGGCGACTGAGCAAGAGACTGATATGGGCTTTCTCTTCCTTGAACTTCCAATTTGGCGTCTTTGGTTTTGGTTGTGCTAGAAATAAGTTGTGCTTTTATTTAGTTTTTTATTTACTCTTCTGCAGTATAATTCACTATGTAGTTTCTTCTGAGGAAGGTGCAAGTTGGAGACATACAGCAGCAGATTCAATAATTGGTGTATCCATAGAATATATTATTATTATTATTATTATTCCAAGTGGTACTTATTTTGGCATGGCTCTGTTTTTGTTTCTTTGCACTGCCCTTTCATCCCCTAAGGATACATCTTGTCTAGGTGTTGCCCACAGGGCCTTGATTATAATGATCCTAAGGTTCATCATATTAGTTTCATTCCTCTACTAGTTCAAGTACACATAGGCTAGGAAAGGGTTCATAAAACTCACATAGAGGTGTGTGCTTTTTTATTATTATTATTAAAAATAATCTCTTTTGGGGCAGGGAGGAGGCAAATATATTATTATAACTAAAATCTTTGAATTTTGATGCAGGAAAAGTGGAGTGGAGTTGTGGGCTGCCAGGGTTCCATCTGCAGTGAGAAGACCTTAATAAGACTTTCTAATGAGAACAATATTTTGATACAAGTATTTCTGTACCTTTCCATTCGTCTATTTTCTCTGCTTGCTGCTTCCTTATATTTAATGCTGAATTACTTGAGTTCAATAAGGCCAAACTGCATCCTCCTTTCTTTCACAGCAAATGGTTTTAGGTTTGGTAAAAAGTTGCTTTTTCATTCCAAAATTAAATGTCACCTATTCCAGAAGATTCGATCCACCATATGATTTAAAAGTTTGCACACAATGCAGATTTAGATGGCTTAAGATGACAAAATTGTAGGGTCTATTTGAGAATTGTTTTTAAAAATAGTTTTTTATTCTTAAAAAAAAAAAAGGGAAAAAAAAAAGGCATTAACATTTTAAATTCTTAAATAGATTTTTGTTTTAAAAAATATGAAGAAATGTTCTTTGAAATTATTTTTAAAAATTAAATTATGAGAATTGTTTTGAAAGTATTCCCAAAATAATCAGTTGGTAAAAATTAAAAAACAAGTCTTCAACAGGAAAAAGTTTGAATATGAAATCAGGTGCCTTAATTTTCTTCAAGAGGGCAGATGTGAATCCACTAAAGTACTAATTAATTGCCCTAATCAAAGTCTGAGACGACGGCCAATTAAGTTCCACCAATCACTCTAATGGCATAGGACCAATCGCCCTAAACCCAGAAATTTGATGCCCTTTCTCTGAGCAAACTTCCAAAACCCCTCACTTCTTAAACCCTTTCCCATTAGGTTAAATATTGCAAGTCCTTTTGACCTTTACACTTCACTAGAAAAGACATTCCCAGAAAAGCTTTCCCCACTTAGAAACTAATTTAATCAAAGTAGTGATATAGCTGGCAGCCCTAATTATCTTAATCTAACTGCAGACAAGATGGTGGAAATTATAAAAATTGGTGCATGGACGACCCATACATTTGTTTATTTATTTTTCTACTTAGAAAAAAATTGTTTTTGCTTTTCGTACCCTATATATTATCCTTTGTAACGCAGCAATAATATAATGGTATGGTCTGACATCAGATCTTGTGATCATTTAATTTTGGAGCTCCTTTAGTCTGTTTCCCAATGGGGATTCCCTGTCATTTCAATATAAAACCACCCCACTTCTCACCTCTTCAGACACTGATTTAGCAACCCCATTTTTGTTTGTTTTCCCTTTGTTTTAGATTAATTTTACCAAAAATCAATGAATAATTCGATAAATAAAGTGGGATTGGGCAATTGAGAGGGTTCCTACTTCCTACTTCCTACTTCCTATCCATTGACTTAATTCAATCATTGCTTGTTGGGTTTGGGTTGATATATGTTTTGTTTGTCTAGGCGGCTGTCCATTTTCTCCTCCTAATCCATATCTTTCAGATCTTACCAATAGAGAAAATAGTTTACGTGGTTAGTCAAACGAATGAGGATAGTGACAAAATCTGGCGTGAATATGAACAATCCAAGGGGAAGAAAACTCCATTATTTTTTCTGTTGTTGAAAAGCGGTCCAGCATGAGGGCGAACAACTGTCGTAGGCTGCTAAGTGGAAGTGTGTCTCCAGCCACATCTCCCTGGCATGTTTCATTTCAATGGAACATATTCCTTACTGAGATATAATAAACATGTCACTAAAAATATAAACCCCTTTCCCCTAAAGTTGTTTAATTCAATTCATTTAAAGACACCCATTTTAAAAATAAAATTCCATGACTCATTTTCTCATCACAAAATTTAACCCTACACTCATGCCTAGACAGCCCTTTAGGGTACTATTATTTAACCTGTCTCCTTGAAAGAACAGACTGAAATTTGTTTAATGATACCTCATTTTGAATAGCTCGAGCCTTCACAAAATTCAAAGCTTCAGTCAAGTTCCCTATTGTTCGTTTAGAATACAATACTGGCCAAAAACCTAGTTTACCCTCTGTTGCATGAAATGGGACGACGACTTGTTGGGGTTGTGATTGCCTTCTACTGAGTATAGAAAGCCCATTAATGGTCTATCAGTTGTCAAAAAATCAAAGTAGCTGGAAAATGTATAAAAATAAAAAGTAGAAAAAAGGTAAGGAAAAATAGTATATTAAAGAAATAGAAGCAGTGCAGTGTTTGGGAGGGTTCAAGATTGGCATGAGATTCTTGAATGATGATAACTTACAGTCTAGTTTTCATGGGCATTTATTTTGTGATTGGGGGTTGTGCAGTTCAGAGAGAGAAGAGTACGGACACACAACAACATCACTTCCCAAAAAGAAATGCACAAAATAAAAAGCTAAACCATGTACTGTCAAAAAAAGAAGTGTTTCATTTCAACAAACACAGAGCCCCAGAAACTGAAGTCTAATCTGAATCTCCTCCCACACCATACCCCTTCAAATCTTTCTGAGTCTACTTTCAGTCAGTTTCAGTAGTAGTACATCACCTTCTCTTGTGTCTTGTTTTCATCAATGAAGAAGCTGCTGGTACACCCCCCATTACTGCAGCTAATGAGCTGTTGCTTCACATCCTCTTGATCAAGGTTATACTGATCTAATGGGCTCTCTCCGAAGCACCCATTTGGCTTTTCAGGCCAGTGATTTGCATTATGACCATGACCTCCATTGCTGCCGCCATAACCCATCATGAACTTGTGGTTTTCTTCGAAACCAGTAGGGATATAACTCTGGAAATTCCCCATTTCTTCTTGTTTGATATCTCTGCCAAAGCTGATCTGACTGCCGCTCCCATCAGAGGAACTGCAGCTTGCTTCGCTTGCGAACATGAAGAGGTTGTCTTTTACTGGGTAGTACTGGCCGGGTCCCGCAAAGGTCTCTTGGGTTTGAAGGAGAGAGATGTTGGTCAATGGAGAAGTAGTGTTGTTCAAATGAGCTGATGGGAATGGAATGGGCAATTCATGGCCTGGGAAAGTACTTGGTGGGATGTAATAGGAAGACGAGATTGATGGGGAGGGTGGGGTTTGAACAGATGGGAATGGTGGTAGTTTCCTCTGAGAGGACGAGAACATCCCCATTACCTTCTTCTTGAGCTTGGTGTTCCAGTAGTTCTTAATATCATTGTCAGTCCTGCCTGGTAACCGAGTAGCTATGACTGACCACCTGCACTAGTTGGAGAGAAGTTTCCATGAGAGGAAGAAAACTTTGAGCTATAACAGCTGTAAGTGGGTGTAAGTGTTAGATCTAAACTTGGCATGCATGCAGAAGAGTTATCCAAAATTAGAAGATTCTTTATGCATGCAGGCACAAAATTTTTTCTCTTTTCTTCTCTCTCTCTTTTTTCTTCTTTTTTTTTGGCCCTTTTCATCAATATTCTCTTATCACAGAAGATGATAATGGAGGAAAAATTAGAAAAGAACGATACCCATGTCAATTTTGGTCACTTAGAGTTGAAATTGTAGGTCAAAAGAAGCAAAGATTGCAAAAAACATGTTCGCAAGAATGGAAATTGGACCACCTGCTTCCCATGTTAGCAAAGAGAGTGCAGATTATCCTGTCTTCGTCATCAGAGAATTCTCCATGTTTAATGTTGGGCCTAAGATAGTTAAGCCACCTCAATCTGCAACTCTTCCCGCACCTCTTCAATCCTGATCCAAAACCAACCATTCAAAGTACAACAAAGGAATCAAGCGAGGGAAAGAGAGAGAGAGAGGTATCCTACAAAAGAAAATCATTTCCATGAAATGGGTTGATCTCTGTTTGAGTTAATCTTACCAGCTTTCTGTGGGAGAGCAATCCAATTCCCTCCAGTCCCATACTTCTCTATATACGCCTTAAGCTTTGAGTCTTCTTCAGGTGACCATGGTCCCTTCTTCACATTTGCCTTGTCGCAACACGGAGCCCTCCCCATTCCCCCCTTTGTCTGATCTCTCTCTCCTCTCTCAGTCTCGCACTCTCTCTCTCCCTCTCTCTCTTCTCTCTTCTCTCTTCTTTCCTCCTATCTCTCTCTCTTCTCTCCTCTCTATCTCTCTCTACTTTCGAGGAACGAAAGGTCTACGGACTTTGTGTGGTGCTGCTGCCTTTTATTAAGACACTTAGGCTTGGGCTGTAAAAAAATAAATAGAAAAAGGAAATCATAGGGGATACAGAAGTCAAAAGGATAGACCTGTTCAATCAGCTTCTAACTTCTATGCCTCGTTACCTAGCTGATAGAACTTTCCTTCTCACAACGCTGGAAACCTATATTTTCTACCTTTGTCTCTTCCTTGATCTCTCAAAAGGCATCCAAAGTCAAGTAGCGATATTAATTGGCATTTGAAATGATAGCTACAGGTCTCTGAATCGTGACATTTTTCAGAGGCTCCCCGTTATAGGTAAACTAATATTACCAAAGCACTCGAGTCTGAACTAACCAACACTCATCCCTATTCAGTTACATCAAACAAATACTAAATACATATGTACTATTCTACCTTTACATTCATTTACATTATTTTGGAATTACATAATGGTGCAAGCACCACTGTAGAATTCTACTGTGGCTGGTGAATTATGCAATAGTTCGTAGGGGTCCATGACTTGAATTCCATGTATGTACCAATGTTCCTATGTTCAGGTGTTTGGACTGACTAATTATCTATTCCACCTTTTGAATTGTCTCTGCCTAGCTGCTTGGATATTGCCACAGTGCTCGAACAATAGGCAAATGATTTTCACAGATAGGGTCCCAGTTCCTTCATGTGAACATTTCCTTGCTGGAGGCCTTTCTGTGTCCAACACATTGGAATATATACCTAGGGATCAGACTAAAGGACTCAACTCCAGCATTAATGTCGTGTAAATTGACTGCATAAGGCAGTAAAATGATGTCTACAGAGAGAAATGTTGCCTCCTATGGTGAATGCTATCAACACAATTAATTAAAAATACAATGAGAAATGAGATTAGTAGTAAGTGTATGAATAATATCATTACTGTGTGTGTTAAGGTATTCGATTTTGTATTTCGAAACTCCATGGATTCGATCATGGTAGATCTGCAAAACTGCTTTCTCTATGAGAAAATATATAGGTCCATCGACAAACATTTCCACCATTCACACTATGGAAAACATCCCCAAGAAAATCAGAAAATAATTATCGTTAATTGATTTCCCATATGGATGTCTCAACAGGAAACCAATAATATATTAGCCTTGACAAGTAGAAGATGATTGACTTGATTAGAAAATCAACACAAATGCAGCCAAAAGGGACTCCATTTAAAATATTGCTTAAGTTTTGGAATTTGAATTAAAACCATAAAGAAACAGTTTTCCTCATAATATCTTCCCTTGTTGATCACTACATGTTACGACTTTCAGGGGAAGCTTTAGGTGTTAGCATAATGAATTGCAAATAGGGCATTAAACAAAGGGTACTAATGTGATGAACTAGTGAGAAAGCACCCAGGATTCTTTGCTTAATGAGTGTTTTCTTCCTTCTGTACATGCACCAAAATATAATTAATGTGAAGCAGACTGAAAGGACAGACGAAGACTTGTTCGCCTCTTTTCCAGCTAATTCTGGTTTGACTACTTCTAACCCTTCAAAGCAATTTAATGGTTAGCCTCTCCTCCAACATTTCATACTAATTAATCAGAAAATGTCTGCCCTACCTCTACCCACACTTTTTCATACTGCGAATTTGCATGTGGATGAGAAGAAAAACTAAGGCAGAAAATGGAATCTGATGATTTTGAGAAAGACAATTAACAAGTAGTGATGGCTATGAATCATATGATAACTAGCGAAAGAAGACCTAATGGAAAACATAGACCAAAAAGATTTGAAAATGGACATGCAAATATATATTTAATACTACTGCCAATAAGATCAAGCGTTGAAAACTTCTTGCTACTTTCCACGTTAAACAAGTATGCGTCATGAATTGTTAAGAATATATACTTGGGCCCCATAATGTTTAATTTTTCAATTGTTAAGAGCTTGATTATGTCACCACAAACGTACCGGATTGCCCAGCTATGCAAAGCCAATTAATCACCAATGTTGTTGCAAGGGTAGTTTGATCTCACCATTACTAATCCAGAAACTTGAAGCAAATTAAATATCATCCATTAAAGCACTTCATGCAGTTATTACCCCATTTGGAAATTCTCTTCATTCTACTCTATATATTCATCATTCTTAATTCCATTGCTATATAATAGGGTTTGTGCTGGAGAAAGATCAACATCTTCTGGTTAATTTATTTTAACAATTTCCGGGGTTTAATTTCTCGATAAAATTGTTGTTTTCCTTAACTAGTTGTTTATGAAATGATCCTCTAAATGGTTGTCTTAAGTTATAGATTCATCATGATTTGATTCAAGAATGTACATGGCTTGAGAGGACTGTTGGGACTTTGTTTCCAGGGCCTCCCTTTCTTGATAATGGTCTAAGAAAAAGGGTTTTGCAAGGCAGTGAGAAACTAGACCTGTTTACTCACAATTTGAATAAAAATATGACCACAATTTCCTGAAAATAAACCCTAAAAAATGATGCAAGGAGCTGGTATGAAACACCATTATCATGTGGGTGCCCAACAATTAGACCAGAAATTAATCATGCTTTCTTGGAGGAAACTTTCATTTTCCATGCTTCCAAATGTTCTGGAAAATTTTCACAGTATGCCTGACTTCTTTCTTACCCCAGTGGAGGCAAACTTCATGAGATGGAGTCAGCCCTATCATACAAACAGACTCATATAGATAATGTACGCATGGGCAATTTGATTGGAATTAAGCATGCTCATGGAATAGAGAAAACATAATTGATGAGTTATAGGGTATTGTCACTGAGATATGTTAGCTGATTAGGTTTATATTCCCCATATAAGGTACCTACTTCAATATCAAAATCTCTGTAAGCTGATCAAGTTTATATTCTTATTCTCTTTCCAGATACCTACTTTAATATAAAGACATTGTTTACGTTACCCATTTAGTTGACCTCTCTACTATTTTAGAATCAAGCCAATCATCAATGTTTCATTAATTTGAAACCTCTCATCATTCATCAAGTAATACAAATTAATTACTAAAAAACTTTTGCATGGTAATGCTTTCAAATCCCTTCCCAGGAAACACTCATAGCACATATATATATATATATATGCGTGCAAAGTGAATATTTCTGAGCATGCATATTTTTTAATTTTTTAGGTGGAGAAACAAGAAAATCAACACAACAATAATCAATTTTGGAGAGAAGTAAGAGGCTTTAATTGTTGGATTTATGAAGTCTAAATCAATTTTGTTGTATTTTATTCGGGATGTTGAAGGTCGAGCTCTTTGTGGGAATTGAAGAGATTTTTTTTTATATGATAAGTAACAAATTTATTTTTATTATATATTTAAACTTATTATGTTTTTAAGGTTTTTTAGAGAGTGTAATCACAATTAAGAGGTTTTTTTTTTTTAAAGTTTCACTATTATACTCCTTTTTCTTTTGATTAGCAGATCGTTGAGTGTTGGTGCACTCCATGGATGTAACGATCACATTAATCATCGAACTACGTTAAAATCTTATATTTTTCTTAATTTTTCACTTGTGTATACGTGATTTGGATGACGTTAATATGACGAAATATTAATAAGGGGAGTAAATACCAAAATGTATGTATTTAAGTACATTTTCATCCAGGTCATTACACCCCCTTTTTCTGTGTCTTTTCCTATGTTACACGAATCTCCAATGGTTGAAAAACATAGAAAGGATCTTCAAATCTTCATCAAAATATACATAAACTAACAAGTGTAGATATAATATTATTACTTGTTAATGAGATATAAATAAAGGAGGAAAGTGACAAGTGTCGTCATCCCCATTGACTCTGGCATAGAAAAGTAGCAACGTTGTGATGTTGCTGTCACTCCACCTCTCTCTAGGGTTGGCAAACCACAAGGAAGAAAATTGAGGAAGCTGTGCTTTCCGTTATTTTTATATTAAGATTAACAATTAATAAAAGCAGGAACAACTACAACCAAGGAAAGAAACTTGTGGTGTATGGTTTGAATTGATCAAATTCTATCTTTGCCCTTGTGACCTTACATTTTTGTTTATTTAAATTTCTAACAGATAGTTAGAAATTTCAAGGTGCTCATGTAATGTTATAATTAAGCATTGAATTTTGCTTTTGGCTTGTGAATTCTACAATGAAGTATAGCTTCTTCTCAGTGCTTTTTTGACATTTTTCTGTAACTATTTAACAAATAGACAATCACCCAAAAATATTTGTATTAAAAAAAGAAATCTAATAATTACCTTTTCATTGTGTTTTGTATCAAATTAACCGTGTGGAAAGTCTCAAGCCGCAATATCATTAATCACCCATGTTTTTCTTTTGCAATTTTCACATTCATGTGATGTTTGGATTGGGAAAGTTTGAAGGAAAATAGGAAGGAAAAAAATAAAGAAAAAAAGTTGAAAAAAAATAAAAATAAATAAAAAATAGATTTAAAGTTAATAAATTATTTTATGTATATTTTTAAATTTATTTATTTATTTAACTCTTATATATAAATATTAAATAATTTAAAAATATAGAAGTTTCTTAATAAATTTAATTATATTTTCATATTTTTTATAGTAAAATTAAATATATAAAAAAAAATTATTTTCTTTAATATTTTTTTTTTCTATGTTTGGGTTGCTCTTATTAATATCCTTAAGCCAAAGGTGGAATTCCAATTTTCCCTTGATCACTGCTAAAAGAGATAAATCCTGAGTTTTTGAACTATCATTTTGAAGGTTTGATGTTCTAGAGGGAGATTGAACAGGTAGTTTGGTTGTTTAAACCCAAAAAATAGATTTTTCTATGTTTAGTTATTCAAATTATTTAGAAGTAAGAATGATATACATAAAAATCCGGTTTCATATGACTACAAATATAAGAAAATTTAAGCCTATTCAACCAAGTAAATTTGCTAATTCTAAAGTATAAGTACACAATTTTAGGAAGATTTAGATGCTAGTAATTTCAAAGAAACTTATTTTGATTATTAGTTAGGTAAGTATTTTCAAAGATAGTTTTGAAAAACAATTTTTAAGAATAATTTTTAAAACTATTTTTTAATATTTTAAAAAATAAAAGTTTGTTTGAAAATTTAAAATATTTTTAATATATTTTTAAATATATTTTAAAAATAATTTATGTATCTAGTACTTTATTTTTAATCATTATATATATATATATGTTTGTACAATTATTTTTAAAAATAATTAAAAGATATTTTATGAAAATGTCATATTTTTTATTTTTAAGAGTAGAAAATTAAAATAAAATTTATTATGAAACATGTTTATTTAAAAAAATAAAAAAAATGTTTTAGGAAACAATAGTCAAATAAACCTCTATATTTGACTTTTATATTTTTGGCACAAATATAAATATAGTAAAAAAAAAAAAAACAAAAATAAAAAGCTTTATCTCTTGAGTGCTCTCAAGGGTACTTAAGCATCTTGTTTGAGCACCTCTTTTTTGTTATTTTTTTTTTTTTTCCTCAACTGTCAACTCGGCTCTCATCTTAAATAAAAAATTGCATGACAATGCATGCTTACCTCATACCAATTTATCAAATTAAATACTCAAAATTCAAAAAGTCCCAAGAAAATATCAACCTCTACTTAGCTAATCTAGCTCACTAAGACTTTTACTCTTCACACCCATTGAGCTGATCTTTGAACAACCAAGCCCAAAATAAATATAAAATATAAAATAAAAAAGAAAAAAGAAATATTCATTTTATAAAAAAGAACTTAATAGAGGTGGTAAAAAAGGTCTTCAATGAATAAAAAGGTTGGGGGATTCCTGTGGAACCCATTCATTAACAGGAAAAAAAGTCAGACACGTCTTTAAATCAGGTTCGGGCAGACAAGCAAGAGTGTCTGTCGTGCTGACGTCATATGTTACGTGGCCCTCCATGTGTAAACTCCTCTGTGTGGACAAAAAAGAGGGGGAAAATATTTTTTTCAGGATTTGTGTCCATCTATAATCCCGAAACGTGGCATTGAGATTCGTGCCATCTGTCAAAAAATCTCACTCGTGGGTCCTGCCCACAGCCGTTGCTGTACGCCCTACTCGCTCTATTATTTCTGTTATTGCTTTCTAACTCAAAAAAGACTTATTATATTCCCTTCTCACAAATTCAAATTACGGATTTTTCCAGAGAGTTTATTACTTTTTTTGCACTCCAGCGTTTCGGCTATTTGAAATTTGTTTGTCAATCAATCATCTCACGTTCAAGGAATCGTCCCTATCGAACAATATCCACCGTCAGATTTGATTTGGTAAGAGAGTGATGGGTGCTTGTCTGTTTCAACGGGTCGGGTCTTGCCAAATCCGGAGTAGTTTACTTCTAACGGGATGGATATGGGTACCAAGTTCTTATGAAAGATTACCTAGCAATTAATTAGGGGCTAATTTCTTCAACCTCCCCTTTAGGGTTTGATTAAATTCACCTAACCATCGTTGGTTGAAATATATTTTATATTTTAATCATATTTTTTCTACTTTGATTATTTTCTTTGTACTTAAATCGTATTTTTTATACTTGATCATATTTATCACATATTTTGTACCACCTCAATACCTTAATTACATTTTGTATACCTCAACAGTATTTTTTGTACCTCTTGTGCTTATGTTATATTATTCGTATTTTAGTCACACTTTTTGTATTTTAATCATAATTTTTATATACCCTTGATATTCTTTGTATTTAGATAACATTTTTTCATGCTATATAACATTTTTTTTTATGTGTAGATCACTTTTTCATACCTTAAGACACTTAATCACGGTTTTCATACCTAGATATCTAATTTAGTCACTTTTTTTTGTAACTTGGTCATATTATTCATACCCAAGCCGCATTTTTATACTTTGGTACCATAATTATATTATTCATACCTAGATCACATTTTTTGTACCTTTGACTCAACTACAAGTTTCACACCTTAGTACCTCAATAATATTTTTTTCAAATTGATCGTATTTTTTATACCTGAATCATATTTTTTTGTGCCTTAGTCTCTTAATCAATTTTTTCATGCCTACATCATCAAAGTACTCATATTTGGGCCAACTTTTTCGCACCTTAATACATCAATTATAATTTTCACACCCTTATCATATATTTTGTATCTTAGTTACATTTTTTCTTTTTCTATATCTATGTACGAATTTTTATATTAAATGCAAACTTAAATATGTTAAAACTAGTATAATTTCTCTAGTGGGATTTAATAAATAGACACTTAGTAAAATATCAA
The DNA here is from genome assembly GCA_030254885.1 of Vitis rotundifolia. NCBI lineage: Eukaryota > Viridiplantae > Streptophyta > Magnoliopsida > Vitales > Vitaceae > Vitis > Vitis rotundifolia. Next base: position 12,767,417 of record CM058156.1, read on the forward strand.
GGATAAATTAATAATCTTATTTAAATAATAAATTTATCTTATCCAAACTCAAGTTGGTGTATTAAATTAATAATTTAACTAAATGTATAAAATAATAATTTTTTTAGAAATACTTAAAAACCCAAAAAAGTATAAATTAATAATGGATGAAATATATAAAATATATCAAATAAAAGTTTAAAATACATTGAATCATTTTTTTATAATTTTTATTTTTCTTAATTTAACCCTTTTTCCAAACATTTACATATTTGTAAATTTTGATATCACATCTCTTCTTTACAAGATTTTTTTTTTTTTTTTTTATCTTTTATAATTAGTAGTTATTCTTTTAACTATATTCATTATTTCTTAAATTTATAAGTAATATATATACTATAGTAAAAATATAATTCTTTTTTAATTAATAAATATTATTTATTGATTAATGTTATGGAATAACGAGAATAGATAATAAAAAACATAAAAATAAAAACAAAAATACATAGATTTAAGTGAAAAATATTAGACGAGAAAAATCACGGTATAAAAAAAAGATCTATTATATAAAAAATTGATACAAATGGGGAGAGATATGAACAATTACAGTAAAAATATAATAATTATAATTCTAAATTCTATATATCATAACCTTCTACTACTACCATAAACCTTTAAAAAAATCTTATAAATTTATTTTTATCATATATGTTGCACTTTCAAGTTTTTTTGGATCAGATCAAATAAAATTTTCGATCATTAAATTTTAACAATTAATTAATAAATTATTCATTTTATTAAGATAATAATTTCTCTATTTTATAGGGCATTACTCTATATAAGGGATGTCAACCCTGGCTGCAAATAATAAGCACGTGGATACTTGTCCTTTTACTTTTCAAACTTCTTTATTTATTATGTCACAAAACAAAATCAAAGCATTAATTAAAAGTAGATATTTTTCGATTTTTTTTTTTTTTTTAATAGACAAGTCATGGAAATAGCCGGGATGTAAGAAAATGATTTGAAATGAAAAGAGAAGTGGGTCTCACATCATTTAAGTGATGGATTCAAAATTTTTATTTTTATTCTCTAGATGCAGGGCACATTAATACTAGTCTTTAATCTTTCTTGGAAATGGCTTTGCAAGTTTGTCTCATTAATTTAATGCCCTTCAGGATCGGGCCCTTTCCCATGATCCCACCCATGCCCCTAAGCCTGTGGGAAATTGTTGTAGGAAAATAGTGAGAGATTTGTCAAACAGTTTTTCTTCTTTGGTGAAATGTTGCTGTCATTAGTTCAATGAGATGCTTTCTGCTTGATGCCTAAAGAGGGAAACCTAGGTATGACTTATGAGAATGGGAAAGAGCATCCCACTGTGTAGCCCCGAGCTCAATATGTTCTTCTAAAATGTTGTATTCCCTTTTCTTGACGGTGTGGATGCTTATAACTTTAAAATATATTTATAAAATTAGGATAAGACTAATTATAACATTTTTTTAAAAAAAATAATTTTTAAGAATTATTTTTTAAAATTATTTTATAATATTTTGTAAAATAAGAGTTTGTTTGGAAATTTAAAACGTTTTTAACTTTTTTTTTTTTAAATATGTTTTCAAAATAATTTTTTATGTTGTGATTTATTTTTAAATTTTTTTTATATTTGTATGATTGTTTTTTAAAATAACTTATAGAAAATAATTAAAAGATGTTTTTTGAAAATACCAAATTTTATTTGTTTTTAAGAACAGGAAACCATTTTATGCTTTTTAGTTTTGAAGAATAAAAAATTGTTTTTAATCACAATTGCCAAACAAGGCCTAACGAATACATCTCCTAGTTACATTGGAGTATCCCTATGCTAGGATGGTTCTATGATACTAACAAGAGAAAAATACTAATAGTATATTATTAAACAAACCTAGGCTTCACGAGGTTCATAGTAAATTTCAACAATTGTAGGCTGAGAAAGCTCAACTTTGGCCTTACCATTGGCTAAAATGCATAGATGACAAAGATGATAGGCCATTCCAATGTCAATACATTCAAGGGGGTGGAGGACGTTTCAATGAGCCATTTTATAATCCCATTTCGTTAATAACTTGGTACATGTAACGTGGAAAAAACCAACCTCAATTTGTTTATCATTCACCAGGCCGGTCCATCTGCAGGATCAGAAGAAGAGAAGGCAGAGGTGGTGAGGAAGATGCATGGTGCAGCCTCAATAGTTGTCCTGATTCTGATGGTGGTCAGCCTGAGCGACCCAGTTGTCACAGAGAAGGTGCACGCCAGCGTCAAGAATAGACTAGGAAGTGGGAGGAATATGAAGGTGCACTGCCAATCCAAAGACAATGATCTGGGCGAGCAGGTAGTGACAGATGGGAGTGAATTTGGGTGGGACTTCTCTGTTAATGCATGGGGAACCACATTATTCTACTGCGACACGGAGTGGGAAAAAGTACAGGGGTATCATTTTGATGCATATTCCTTTGAGAGGGACTATGTTCGATGTGAGTCTCAATGCGCTTGGCTGATTTCAGAGGAAGGCATCTATGCTTTGAATGGGGTTACTGGATTCTGGGAATTTTTTTACGATTGGTCTGATTGATGTATCTATTTTCTGTACATATACATACAATCTTATAGCTCAACTTTGTCACTCACACGTGGTCAAAGTACTTCATTTTTGTTTCGAATGTGAACTTGGGTTTTTTATAAATAAGACTAGTGTTTGCTAACTCAAGCCACGGCTACCTCCTTTTCATTTTCCAAAAAGTATACCTAATTTCAGCGTATCATTGGCCTTAAACTTCTACACCTCGTCTCTCAACTCTGCTATTGTGTGGGCCGCTTTGTCTCTCTGTGCTGCTTCTGTTGGGCCCAACCCATGAGTTCTGAGATTGGGTTTGCCTACACGCTCTGTCCCTTGCCAATGGGCTTCATTTCACGCCCAATTTTGTCTTTCAAATTTCCAAAAGTTTTCTTTTTTCATTTGTGAGACAATTTCTTAATTATGAAATTATCTGGTAAAAGAAATAATCTTCAATATAATCGTTGTATGTGTCTAAGGAGATAATTTTTCCTTTGGGTTGGGCCTTTACTCGTGGACTATATCCTAGTCGTTACAAGATGGGTTGAGACTTGATAATTACAGGAGATAATGAACTCTACAATCTTGAGAACATTTGGCTTCTTGTTTTTCACTTGATCTTTAGAGTCACAGCTTGAAGAAGGCTGCCGCTCATAACTATGTCCGTCGATGTAAAACAAATGACAATTCGACTTCTTTTCATAAATATTTGATCTATTATAAAAATAAAAGATAGACTATGTTTGGTTGGTATAATATGATAGAATATATAAATTTTAGGATATTATATTCATTAGATAGGAAATTTTAGAATATAATTTTTTATAGGATATTATATTTTTGAATATTAAATTCAATAAAAATTATATATACAAAGGATATATAATGTTATATTTATATTTAATTTGTAAAATGAATAAAAGAAATATATATTATTTTTCAAGTTTTAAAATAAAAATATATTGCATTCCAATATTTCCTATTTAAAAAAAAACTGAAATTTCTCTTCATTATGAGATCTCATGAGATTAAAATAGTGTCTCTTTGAGTGATTTAAAGGACATGTGATTATGAAATATATCGCCATAGCAATTCTTTAAGTGGAATTTGACATATGCTCTTTATGAGTTAGAGTATGTCAATTGATCGTATAATATGATGATTTGTAACTCAAAAATTGAAGATGTAATTTTAATGGGTTAATAACATTATTTTGTTAGATTACAAATACTAATTCATTGGGAGTCTACTTGCAATGAATAGTAGGTCATAAACTTAAGTTTTAACTCATTGTAACTTCATAGGATAATAAAGTGCAATTAACTCTTTCTAGTGGAGTGTCGAGTCAACTTTAAATTTGGATTATAAGGGAATTAGTATTTTCTTATGAGTCCTAGTGGTCCTAGCTCATGGTAGCACATTTTATTTTAAGGATTTGGGTTTTAGGTTCATAAGTGTGCATAAGAGCGTTTTGATAAAAATATAAGGTTGCACTAGATCTTATGAATTATCTTTATGGATCAAGCTAATTAACTAATTGGAGTTCAATAAAACTAATTAATTAATTAGGACCTAGGCAAGTTGGATTAAGTGACTCATACCTAATTTGAACTTAAGTCACTTAAACCTATAAGGAGCTTTATAAATACTCCTTTAGGAGTTAGGGTTTTAGATTGTTGTGTGTCATCTTCTAAAGAGCTGAGAGAAACCTAAGGCTTGTTTGGTTCCTATTTTCAAGAACTGTTTTCTGTTCTTGAAAACAAAAAACACAAAAAATTTATTTGGGGAAGGGGGCGTGTTTTTATTTTTTGTGTTTTCTGTGTTCTCAAAAATCATTTTCGAATAAAAAGATGTTTTCATTGTTTTTTCATTGTTAAAAGAATATATTGTTTTTCGTATTTTCTTTTCCTTCTTTGTTTGTTTTCTTAGCTGTTTTTTGTGTTTCTACAAAAGTGAGCTCCACCCAACCACCACACCCTCACTCGCAAACTCTTTCTTCTTCTTTAAATTATTGAAATTAATATACTTACACATAGTGACACAGTCATCATTTATTTAAGAAAATTATAATTGGTGTAAAAATTTCAAAATGGAATAATTTTTTTTTTATAAATTTAAATGAATTGTGCACATGAAAATTATTTCTATATTTATAATATTAAGTTAATGGAAGAAAACGCTTTATTAATTAAAAAAAATAACTTTCAAAACTGTTTTTTGTTTTACTTATTCTAAAAAACTTTTTTATTAACTCAACCAAATATATTTTTTTTGTTTTTGAAACAAAAACTGTTTTCCAAAACAAAAACTGTTTTCCAAAATTCAGTTCCCAAACACAATTTTTTTTTTTTTTTGTTGAAAACACAAAAAACTGTTCTTAAAAACTGTTTTCCAGAACAGTTTTCAAAAATAGCAACCAAACAGGCCCCTAGCCACCCTTATGAAAGAGAAACGTCCACCATTCTCTTATACTTAGACCAATAGAAGAAGATATTAAGTGGAAGACTCTTGAGTAGATGGGTTCTATGATAACTACCACAGTTTTTAACATCTTTATCAAATGGGATTTGATTTGGGAATACCTAGATCACATGTTTGAGCATTTAATATCTAAATGTATATTAATTATTGGCTTTTGAAACCATTGGTTTTTTGTTGTATTAAATCTAAAGAGTCCTAGGGATAGACAACATGTACCCTCTGAGTTCTAGGGTCAGAGAACAAAGTAATATGTGGTTCCTAGCAAGTGAGACTTTTGTGCTAATTTATATGTGTGCATAAGAGCATTTTTATAAAAATAGAAGGTTACACTAGACCTTATGAATGGTTTTTCTATACTAGGCTAATTAATTAATTGGAGCCTAATAGTGCTAATTAACTAGTTATGACCTTAGTGGAATGAATTAAGTGACTCAAGCCTAAGATGGGCTCAAGTCACTTAAGCCCATAAGAAAGCCTATAGAAACCCTCTTCAAGGGTTTGAGGGTTTATTTTGTGCTTTTGCTATTCAAACTTCATAAAAAAACCCTAACTTCTACCCCTTCAGAGAGGATTCCACCTTCTCCAATGCTTAAATCTAGGAAAAAGGGCCATTGAGCATAAGATTATTGGGTTTGTGAAATCCACAATACCTATGAAGCTTCTTCATCATATTAGAATTGATCTAAGAACATTCAAGTCACAAGTAACACATTTAAAAAGCCTTAGAAACAATTTGCATGCACCTTAAGTGATCTAGGGTTGGGAATGGTATTATTCAGGGATTCTATAAAGGCATATCTAGGAAGACTAGTAGTTAGTTTGGATATTTTACTTATCTCTTTTTAGATATATTTTGCTACTCCACTTTTATTGGTTTTTGTTGGTTTCTTTTGGATGGATATGCTTTTACACTTGTTTTATTTTACTATGGATAGTTCATTTGCTACTTTAATTCGTATATTACAAATATATATTTTTGTGGATTTTACAGTTGTCTTTAATATATTTCATGTTTCTCATATCTATTGGTACTTCACCCCATTGGTTAGGTGATAATTAGATGGATGGTTTTGCACTTATGTATATTTTCTAAATCTTCCATTTACTTTTAAGTATCCTTGATGTTACAGACTTAGTCATTTCCTAAGCTCGTGCGAGAAGGGCATTTATGCATCATGTGACATTGAGCTTTATTTACTTGATTCTTTCATGTACTTATTTAAGGGGGAGTTTTTACCTAGATAGCTTAGTTTTGTCATCATTACAAAAGGAAGATTGTTAGCCCAAGGACTCTCCTAACAGGTTTGATGATTACAAAACAAGGTTAAAGTTACTAATAATTCAAATCAAGTTAAGTTTTTTAGGTTATAATTGTAAAAATATAAAGAAAACTCAAGCAACCATGAAAAAAGGTTAAAATTGTGAAGACTTGAGACTCTTGATGACTTAAAGTGATCTAGGACAATTTGTAAGATGGTATTTGTTGGTACATTCAGGTCTAAATTATTGTTTATGTACCTAAAGGTTTATTTTCATCCTTACTTAAGCTTAACGCGATTTTTTTTTTAAATCAAGAAAATGGATGAGTCTTTGTTTTAATTTAAAACCTTGAGTTAAATTCTTTATAAACCTATTCTAAAAGGCTTTAAGAAGGTATACACATTTTGCTAGAAATTCTAGACCTTAAACTAAACCTCATTTGATTTGTACAATACAAGGAATATTATCTTCACGTAATTTGGTAGCATTATCTTTAATAGAGGGTAGTTCATATGATTCACTAATATGTTGGATCATTAATCTTAGTCATACACATTCAATACTTGCTTCATGAATTGAGAGTATATTTGAATGATTTGAAAATGTGGCTACCATTATTTGCTTGATTGATTTACATGATCTTGTTGAACTATCATAGATAAATATATACCTCATTTGATATTAAGCTTTGTGGGGGTTTGAAAGATAACCAACATCCACATATCCAAGTAATTAACATTCTGATATCAGTTGTTGTATAAAGATATTGTATTATATATTTGATGTCATTCTAATGTCTTTGCATTGGTTCAAAATTTTATCTTAATAGCAAATTAACAAAAAAAAATTTATTGTGATCGAATACAATTTGCCAATTGCACTAAGATATAATATCACTGGACCAAAATTTCTTCATTTGTTTCTTTGGGATGAAACCTATCTTTGTTCACTTCAATAATCACAAGGGAGTTAAGTAAGCATGATTTGTCCATATGAAAGTACTTTAGGACTTTCTATATATGCTAACTAATGGACTAACATATCATTTGGAAAGCGTTTGATCTATAATCTAAGATAAAATTTTGGTTTGCCAAGATTTTTCATTAATAATTAGCCACTCTTATAAACTCTTCAAGAGTTCCAATAAGATTATAACAATTAGAAACCTCCATTTTTATCCATATAAGAGCATAATTTGATTAAGTATATTATCATCATGACTTGACTAAGAATGTAATATGAGATCTTCGATCCTTGTTTTAAACATTTTTGTTCTTTAGAGAATTATTTTATTTGAGCATGTAAATCCTTTAGGGAATTATTTGTTTCAAGCATTTTAAATCATTCAAGGAGTTATTTGCTTCAAGCATTTTAAATCATTTTAAGACTTGGTTGATTCATGCATGCATTTTGAATCCTTTAAGGATTTTAACAGATCTATAAATATATATACATTATAAACAATATATCAAGTCCTTAAAGGACTATCGATCATATATTTAATCATTACATGAATTGATACTAGGTCTTTGTAATAAACCTTATACTATAATTTTTGTTTTATCGCATAATAATTCATTGATATCTAACAATCTTTACTTCCTTAAGCACTAGACTTTAGGTCCATTTATATTCAACAGACCCGACGTATTTTGGTGTTGGATTAAATGTCCAAAAACTCCTCATTTTATCAATAAGTTACTAAACTATTTCCATATAGAGAATTCTCGAATTGTTCCATTTCCATCCTTGAACTTGTTAGTGTGTATGTTATTCTTCCTAGGCTCTCTAGATCCTAGTAATAGAGGCAAATATACATTCAAAACATTGGATCTAGTAGAGAAGTGCCTTACCTTAAATTTAAATGTTTCTATATTAATTTTTATCAATGAAGCATGTGCCAAATACGTAAAAGATCTTGTAGACTCAATCACTTTTCACCTAATGGCTTTTTCTAGAGCCCAACACAAAGAGGTGGAAACCTTTAGAGGGTTTGTGACTAGGGTTATCTTCCTCTCTATCTCTCAATAAACACGAAGCGAAAATGTAAAAAAAAGACTAAAGCCCTAACCTTTAAGATAAGGTATTTATAGGTTTCCAATAGGCTTAAATCACTTAAACTAACCTACTTGGTTTTTAATTGATTAATTAATTTAATTAGACTCCAATTAATAAATTATTTTAGTCTAGAAAGATCATTCACAAGTTTTCTTATTTAATTTTATGTATTTACTAAAATGCCCTTATACACACAAGTGAATAATGAACATAACTAATCCCCATAAACTATGTCCTCATGGAAATTAAGCTCGAGTTAGAACCACTAGGACCTATAGGTAAATATTAGCTTTCTCATAATCTAATTTTGAAGACTCAACATCTTATTATAAAGAGTAAACTACACTTTGATATCTTATTTAATAACAAAAAAATATAAGTGCTCAAAGTCTATAACTTAGTATCAACTGTATATAGGCACCCTATGAATTGGTGTTCCCTATGAATTGGTGTTCATAATTTAATCTAATGGTCTGGATTTTCAATGATTGATCCAATCACTACAATCATACTCGCGTTTTTAAAACCTGATCCCAACTATAAAATGTTTGATTTAAGGGCCAAGATTAAATCTAAGAAAATGATTGAACCATGAATCTAAGAGCCAAGATTAAATCCAATGATTTAAATTTTGGGATTTTTGCTCCTAAAATATATTTGAAATATTGGATATTAATGAAAAATTGATGAGATAATCAATGTAGAGATAAAAATTGAAAATTTTTTAATTATTTTTTCTAATTTATCTTTTATTTTAAATTTATATTACCCTTTAATTTTATATTAGCCTTTTATTTTTAGTTATTTTTGTATTTATCCTTTTAATTTTTAATGTTTTTATTTAAAAATATAAAATTATTGAAAAATTACTAAATTATCATAATAATGAATGAATTTCTAATATTTCTTAAAATAGTTTTTATTAATTTTAATCATTTAAATAAACTAATATCAATAGCAAAAAATTGTCATCGCAATTTTTTAATAAAATTTTAGAAATTAAATTTCAAATAAAACATTTTATATCAAATAAAATGTAATACAACTTGTTTTAATAGAAGTAGTTTTTATTTTTATTTTTTAAAAAATATATGAAAATAAATAAATAAAAGGAATTTAAGATATATATATATATATATTTAAAAAAATGATAAATATTATGAGAATTTTTAATATAGATTTTTTTGATAAAATTTAATTTTTTTTAATCAAAAGAATTTTTATATTAATTTAAAATTTAAAATTAGAAGAATTTTAATTTTTTTATAAGCATTTGAAATGGTTATTTATTTAGGTTTTTTTTATTTATTTTTATTTATTTTTATTTTTTTTATGTTTTTCACGACTCCTAATCTAATTATAAATATAAATTTGTTATTACATCGAATAAAAGAATGGATTATTATCAAATCTTATTTTAGCAAAATATTTTCAATATCTTCCAATAAAATTATTTCCAAAATATAAATATAATGTATTTTCATTTTTAAATATTGAAATACAATAATATGCTTTCAATGAAATAAAATTTATATTTTCATATTAATAATCTTCTTGGCAATAATTAATATCATTAATTTTGTTTCAATAAAACAACCTAAATATGTATATATATTATTTTTTTTTATCAAATTTTCTTTTAAAGTTTCTATATGTATTTTTTTTTTTTTTAAATTTTGTACTAGTGGTGTGACAAATATTTTCCTTTATATTCCTAAACTTGAGTTACCGATATATCTGTAAAAATTGATATTTTTATGAAAAGAGAGAAAATATAACTATTTCTTTTCATTTTCTTACTCATCATAAAAAAATTGATAAAATTTTTGAAAAAAAATATAATTGTATTAAAAAATGTTAGGGCAATTTAGATTATTGAAATTGTATAGTAAAATTAAAATTTAAGTTATTGAATAAAGATATAAATAATTTTTTAAGAGAGTGGAATAAAATTAAAATAATGAAATAAAATTAATATATAAAATAATAAGATGAAACTTAATAATAAATAATGAGATGTAAGTATATAGGAGATAATCTTTTGGCTCGCAGTGGATTTGATTATTGGGGGGCAAAAAAATTTCGAGTACCTTTTTTTTTTTTTTCTTTTTTCTTTTTTTTTTTTCTTTTTCAAAAAGCTGTAAATTTGTTTAAGAAAACCGGAATGGAAGGGATGATGACATGGCAACCTCCTTCCTGCATCTTCGTTGGTCAAAGGACTCCAACCCAAAGTCTCTTCTGAAACTCGACGTAGAAACCTTTCTGCCTCAACGCAGAGAGGAAGATGATGAAAAATTCTCACAATCCCAAAACCCAATACCCCAAATTCGCCACACCCACCTTCATTCTCATCCTCCTCTCACTATTATCCTCGACACCTTTCTCTTCTTCTTCACACCGGAAACCACCTCCTCTTCCCATTTTGCCCCTCCCTACTTCACGGCAGCTCTCATGGCAGCTAGGTAACATGGCCATGTTCCTTCACTTCGGACCCAACACCTTCACCGACTCCGAATGGGGTTCCGGCCACGCCCACCCTTCCGTCTTCTTCCCCACTCGCTTCAACGCCTCTCAGTGGATCCAGGTCGCCAAGGACTCGGGATTTTCACGGGTGATCTTGACCACTAAACACCACGATGGATTCTGTCTCTGGCCGTCCAATTACACTGATTATTCGGTGCGATCGAGTCCATGGAGGGGCGGGACTGGTGATGTTGTTGCTGAATTGGCTGAGGCTGCTAGAGAAGCGGGAATCGGGTTGGGGCTCTATCTTTCTCCGTGGGATCGGCATGAGGAGTGCTATGGGAAGACTCTGGAGTACAATGAGTACTATATAGGGCAGATGACTGAGTTGCTGACAAGGTAAATTTGGTTGAATTTTGGGTTTTCTGTGATATTTGGCATCTGGGCTGTCTGATATTTTAGCAATTATTGGGTTTATCAAGTTCTGAGGTTCCACCTGATGGATTGTTTTTCCCTAAGAATTTGCATTTTGGATTGGGGTTTTTAACTTCCTGGAACCCTTGTTGATTGGGTTGTTTGATTTCTGAGCTGTTATTGAGGCATTGTTTTGCTTACATGTCCTGAGCTTCTTACTTCTACATGATCACTGTTTTTCATCAGGAGAATTCTGAGCTGTTATTGAGCGACTGTTTTGCGTTATTTGCATTTTTGGTGCAATTGAATTATCTGCAAATCTTAAATGGGCTGTTTGGATTTTGAGAAGATAAGGAAGTTTTTTTTTTTTTGCTTTTTCATTACTACTCAAGTTTTCAGTATCAATTTATCTGTGTTAATTAATTGTGATTGATTCTGTTTTCCTTTTCCCTTCTTTTGTTTTTTTTTTTTTTTTTTTGGCCCTTTTTGGGTATTCAGGTATTTGGTTTTGTTCTGTGTCCCGGGGGTTAACTGAGTGATTTTTCAATTTCTTGGTGACTGCCATTGGAAAATTTCCAAATTGGGGTTTGAATTCAAATTAGACTCCTTTTGGAATTTGAAAAAAATAAGTCTTGCAGATCATGCTCCAAACCGTAACTGACAGTCTAGGTAATTTTTTTATACTAAGTTCTGCAGATGTCCTAAATTGATCGAGTATAGTGATCTTATACTCCCAATGATAAGCTGACTCATCTATTAGCACCAGCACATTTCACACTTTTTTTTTTCTTCTGTTTATTTGATTTTTATTTAAACAAACAGGACCACTGTATTTCTGAGAATTGAGATGAGTGTTTTTTGAAATTGGAGCAGATATGGAGTGATCGAGCATGTGTTTTTAGATGGTGCAAAAGGAGCGGGGGAGAAGGACATGGAGTATTTCTTTGATTGTTGGTTTAGTCTCATTCATCAGCTCCAGCCGGAGGCTGTCATTTTTTCCGATGCTGGTCCTGACACCAGATGGATAGGAGATGAGGCTGGTGTTGCTGGGTCTACTTGCTGGTCTCTTTTAAACCGTAGTGCTGTAAAGATACCAGAAACTGATACCCTGTGAGTTCTTTTTTTCCAATCTTCACTTCTATTAATGATTTTTGTTTTCTTGAAACCAAAATAATAGGAGTTTCCAGCATTTTAAAAAGATAGCTACATGTAGATGTCCTAACTCATTTACTATTCATGTTGTAAAAGAGACATCTACATTTTCTTTGTGTGGTTTGGTATGATTTGATACATAGAAATTTATTTCAGTTTTTGGGAATACATCCTTTGTGTAGTTTCTTTTTTTGGCCCCCTGTTTATCGTCAGGTAAAAGAAGGCACATTCCAATGCCCACATTTGTATGAATAATCCCGCTTTTAGTAATCTATATATATATATATATATATATATAGACTTGTCCAATTTCACATAGGATCAGTGATTGACATTTGCATTGTAATTGGGGGTATAGCCTTATTAAACTTGCATGACTTCTTTGACAACCCTCTTGCTTTCCTTAGTCTAGATTCTAATTAGAATTCACCGCCTCAACTAATGGACTCAACTTATTACCATAAAGAAACATGTCAATCGATCTAAAGGTAGTGTGCAATTAAGATCATTTCATTAGTCCTTATTCCATTGGGAGTTTTCCATGTATTGCAGTTGGGAATTTCATCTCGTTGTCTCAATCATATAGGCAAACTATATTTGTTTGTTTGTTATATTCATTAATCCATGATGATATCTCAAATCATTTAGGAGCATCATTGAGGCATTTATTCTCCATGAGCCTTTCCAGAAGCTCTGTCCATTTGCGTCTGAAAAAATGAGGGGAATGAAAATCAATTGCTAAGTCTCATTTTACTACTTCTGATATGATTTACAGATATTTACGAAGAGGGGATCCATGTGGGCACGACTGGGTACCTGCAGAGTGTGATGTCTCCATCAGACCCGGCTGGTTTTGGCATGCATCAGAATCTCCGAAGTCTGCAAGGACCCTTCTTGACATATACTACAGTTCAGTTGGAAGAAACTGTCTCTTGTTACTGAATGTGCCCCCAAACACTTCTGGTCTCATATCAGATGAAGATATACAAGTGCTCCAAGAATTTAATGAACTACGAAATGCCATATTTTCCAACAACCTAGCAGAGAATGGTATTCCAGGTGCCAGCAGTACAAGAGGACCTCAGTTCAGCTGCCACAATGTCCTGGAAGAAGGTATATACACCTATTGGGCTCCTGAGGAGGATCAATCCAATTGGGTTTTATATTTTGACTTTCAAGAATTTGTATCTTTCAATGTTCTGCAAGTTCAAGAGCCAATTCACATGGGGCAGCGGGTTAGTGAGTTCCATCTCGATATCCTTGATGAGAGAAGGGAATGGAAAAGATTGATTAGTGGCACAACAGTGGGATATAAAAGGCTCCTAAGATTTCCCAAGGTCGAAACCCAGGGTTTGAGGTTTGTTGTTGACAGGTCTCGAGCAGACCCATTGATTTCTTACTTGGGTATTCATATGGATCCTTTTTCCATTTTGAGCAACATATCTGATACAAGCTTGAGCTCTCAACCATACGTCAATGGCAGTCAACCCTACCCTAATGGCAGTCAGGCTCACTTCAATGCAAGTCACGCACACCTCAATGGGAGCCAATTTCTTCGGCAAATTTCACCCAACCATTCTCAGGTTTCCACAATTTAGCTTTTTCTGGATAGAATTTCCCATGCAAGAACAGGATCCCCGGGCTTCCATTTTCAGTAACTTGTGCCTAGTATGTTTTGGTTTGGTCTTTTTACTGTAAAGAAGTTTGCACGCTTTCCTGTGGGGGGTTCTTCCACGGGTCCCACACACCCTAAACTGAAGGGGTTCAGCCGCTCAAACCTGTGACCACTTCCTCATAAGAGGCAAGGGAGACCACTCTGGCTATAATTCCAGTTGACAAGTAGGATCACATAAAAGTCCATTGGGAAGGAATTCTTGTATGCTTATTCAATGTTCCAATTCTTATTATCTGCAATTTCCAAGATCATGTAAAAGAAGATTGTGACGGCGTCTGTGCATGTACAATTATTACCAACCTCATATTTTTTAAAGATTGTATTAAACAGAAAAATAAGAAGGTACACACGAAGTTTACAAAGTAGCCAAAAGGCTAAAAAAACAGCACAAAGACATAAAAACTAGCAATTGTGCTCTACATAGCCTAAGCAATCCATAGAGTCCATCAATGAAAAGGAACAAACCTCAATATACACTTTAACCCAATCCCAAAAAAGATATAAAAAGGAATTATTAATTGATTGGTTTAAGGTTTTACAATTATCAAAAGCTTTATCATTTTCTCCCTCCAAATGGTTTAAAACAAGCACACTGAAGTAGCCTAAGTCTTTTTTCTCCATTTTCTACAAAAAGTAACCTTCCAAACCTTTTTTTTCTCTTTTTCTTACAAAAGATCTATGTTAGTTCAAAAGAACACCCCTAAAAGAAGAGCACATCACCTATTACACACCAAAAAGAACATAAATCAATTGTCACAAATGCCCACTTTCAAACAATGAAGAAGAATATGGTTAACCATTTCTTCTTCTACTTTATACATGTAACATTAATTACGAAACTCCTTTTGAGTTGATCTAGAATTAAAATCCCACCCTAAGTTGCTACCCATGCAAAAAAGCTAACTCTTGAACACACCCAAAAATTCTATACTGTTACAAGGAAACAACTCTATCCTCCTATTTGACAGAGGAATTGATGGACTTATATAAGAAACTACCATTCTTTGTAACCAATCATACTATGCTAGCTTCAATACCCATACTAAAGGAATGTACATACAACCTTCCAAAAAAGACTTCTACCTCCAATTCCCTGTTATGCAACCAGTTTATAAACCTAGGGCTCCAACTACAATCCCACTCGTCAACCACCCAAGCATTTTTTGAAGAGGCTATAAAATAGAGTTTTGGAAAAAAACTCCCTCAAAAGGTATGTCCTCAAACCACTTGTGCCCCCCAAAACTTCACCTTGTTCCCTAAACCCACCTTAAAACTGGTTCTATCCTTGAAAGCTACCCAACCAACCTTCATTTTATATCACCATACAAAGCATACTATTAGCCAAGCAAGCAGAAGAAGCTTAAGGGTATTATATTATGCAGCTTACTGACAATGGTTTCTGATTTTGTATTGTAAATCAAGTTTGATCTTTAGGTTTAGGTGCTTTTGCATCTTGACACCTAAGAAAGAAAAAGTAGTAGCTTCTGCACATTGGCAAGTGAATTTAGCACTAAAAAATGAATACAACCATGACAGGAACCTAAATTACAGATGCTAAAACTGAATGATTTAAGTTATCTTGACATCTCGAAGAAGACGAGCAGCCATAGAACCATATCTCCTTGCTTCCCACTCATTTAGGTTCCCATTTGGAAGTCCTCTCAGCAGTATGCCATCTTCCTTCACCTTGTCACTGACAAAATCATCTGATTCATTGGTTTCATTGCTACTATCACCATTCTTATCCTGACTATTTTCAGTTTCTCTTGTTCCAATCTGATTTGTTTCCCAATTGATTGGGGGTGATGAAGTCTCTGGAGTCTCTGGAGTCTCTGCTGAGGGTTTTAATCCCATAATGAAAAGCTGGATGCTCGGATGTTGGTACTTCCTGTCCATCTGCAAGGAATGACATTGTCTAGTTCAGTTCCAAAGAGATTTGTTCTCATCAACACGAAGCCTTGGTATCATTCGAGGTGGAACACTCAAATCTGAATCATAAATTCATGAACACCATTGCCAAACATTAGGCAAATTTGGAGCTCACAATACTTAAGAATAAAAACCTTCCTCGAGTTAAACATTTACCTTTGCTTTAGGAATAATTTTCACCTCAAAATTTTGCTTCCACATGTCAAGCATTTGTTCATGGACATTAGTTGAACGGATCTCATATCCCATCTACATGAAAAATTAATAATAAATGAGGGCATGTCTTTGGTTTTAAAGACACAATATTAAAAATAAAAACAATCAGAAGATGATTTACCAAAATTGTGGTTTTTGGTCCTGATAAAGCAAATATTGTCCTCAATAGTGGGTCCAAGAGATGCTCTGCATAAACCTTAAATACAAAATGTTTGAATTTGCTTGGTTGAATGATATTAAATATAGAATGGATTACTATGCTTTAGTTATCTCAATATAACAGATAACAAAGAGAGCATCTGAATGACTGCAAAGTGACATCTGTAATGATAATGGCAAATTAACTAGAATTCAAACAACAAACAAGTGATACAATTTAAGGATAGAATATGACTCCTTAGTTATCAAAATTGATCAGTTTTCAATTGTCAACTAATGAGCAATATTATTTAGATGAGTGAATCATGGTCTATCTGCAATGGCATAACATAATGCAAAGAACCATTATAATAGCTACAAACACTCTTTCTAGTAAAAAGGTATAGCGTATGATAAATTCCCATTCCAAGAACAAATGGGGTTTAAAGCATAAGGACAGAAGTACCCAACAACACTTACAAGGGTCAATCTCTCGTACCCATTTTGGTGTCATACAGAAATTAAATATAACCAGTAGATTTGGAGTTAAGATTGGTCACTTTCTTTATATCTGGGAGCTTTACAATAGGAAGTTTACCTCATGGTTGCATTTCAGAGTCCAGACGAATGGTACCAAAAAGGCATGGTTCAGTACCATATAATTTCCTAATTGCAGTGACATGTTTGGTCATCAGAATTGTTGGATTTTATAGATCCATTTGAGTATTCTACCAGCATGGAGACAATTTTTGAAGCAATAAAATTATTTATTCACTCTTTTCAGAAAATGAGACTGAAAGCAAGTCATGGTAACTTTCTTTTTTTTTTTGCAAAAAAAGAATCTCATCCAGTAAACTTACAACATCAGTGCCAATAATGAAATCAAATGGTGGATTAACTGCCTTTATATGATCTTCATTTCCCCAGTCCAGCTCTGCTACCTCGACAGAACCAAATGAATCTACAAGGAATGGAAAGTACCATGTAAGAGAGCAGTAACTACCATAAGAACCAAATTCACTGATGACATTAACTGCAAGTAAAACCTTCTATCTCATGGCTAAAAGTACTGAAAAATGGTTTATCTAACTTCATTTTTTATAATGTTCAGCTCAGACACATTTACAAACACTAGTGAACAAATTAGACTTTTCACAGGGTACAGGAGAAAAGAAAGAGAAAAAGAAAAATAACCTTTAAAAAGGAACTAAAAATATTATTCATGGACTTGAAGGGATTGGTGATGGTTAGAATTGCACCTGAACCGGGATTCATCTGCATGATCCTTGAAGTATTACGTTCAACATTTCTCATTAGTAATGGCAAAACTTCAGTTTGATCTGTTGAAACCACATCACATCCTAGCAATGCCATGCCTGAAAAAAACAGCCAATGTCATATTAAGTAGTGCCTTACCCGATAAATTCCAGTATATTAGAGCCAGTGCATGCCCCAAAAGGGGAGGAAAAACACACACATACACACATGCAAAATAAAACGCATACCACTGGCCATCATCTAAATGACACTCATAGAAAATTAAACAAAAGTAGAGGCAACTCACCAAATCCAGCTACTCCACAACCTGCTCCAAGTTCAATAACACGTTTTCCTTTCAATTTAGATGGGCTAAACCTTCCCTTTCTGCAATTCCTCTCCTGAGTGATTCAAACAAGTGCAACTTTGCAGATTTAGAAGAATACAGTATCACACAGAAAGCAATGTAGGTCCACAACTCATGACCCATGCAGATCGCAGAGTCCAAATTTAATACCTAATAATATCATTAAAGGCCATCTTCCATTCCAGTGGGTAAAGGTCCAACAGATATATTCCAGCTAAAACAGAAAATATGGTCTCCACATGGAAAAACATCCAACCTCAGCCCCACCTCTGCACCTTCATGGTGTGGCTATTTTATGCCCCAAATTTCTTCTGGTTTAAAGTGCCTTGATGCAAAAAAGAATACAAATTGTGCAAAATGAGGCCTGAATCCATCTATGCAATTTCATTCTTGCAATGTTCCATTATAGAATACACCTTAACAAGGCCTTATCCCAATTACTAAGAGTTGGGAGCTGTAGAATACGGCTCCTTGCTAACACTCAAACTGAGATCTCAAACTAAGATAAAATCAGAGAAAAGAGATCAAAAGGAAGGGGACTGCATCCAAAAACTGCTATTATGATAAGCAAATCAGCAAGAACACCAGGAATTTCTCTTATTGCTATGATTCTCTCATGCACAGGAGAGGAAGGGCACTACTTTGGGCAACTCTCAACTCGAGAAAACAGCTTTAAGCAACTCTTTCTCTCAGGAAAGGTAACAGTTGATTTTAGCAACTTTCTCTTAAGACTCTAGTTCTTCCCCTCACTGGGAATAAGCAACAAAATCCTGATTAATGGCTTAAAGGCACTTAAAAGGCTGAGCCCCCTACAAAAGCAAGAGGTGGAAACCCTGCCCTCGCCCTCAAGACCCAGATTGCATAGAAATTGAACACAACTCAACAGATCAACAATTTTGAATTGGTAACCCATGGATGAAAATAATGCTAAAATTCTCAAATGAATAATAGACATTACCAGAAATTTCACAAATACCATTGATGCATCCCAAACAGTAGTTCCTAAATGCTTCGAATTGGGATCCTACCACAAGAAGAAAAAATTGGCAGCATCAGGGAAGTTATAAAGAGATGTGCTAGAGAATTAATATAACCAACATAATACTTAAAATTCTCTGCTATGAACTTTATACAAGCTAACTGATGATAAAAATAATAGAACTTGTAACGTAAATCAGAACACCTAGGGGCTAAATTGGCAAACATGCCTTCATTAAGAATTCTCTTTTCTTACAAAAATAAAAATAAAAACTAAATCTTTTTTTTTTTTTTGTCAAGCAACACAAGAACCCAATCCACCAATTCTGGGTCTCAACCACCGTTGTATTGGCCAGGTGGGCTATACAACCAGTATCATTAACATCTCCAAGGAGTTCTTAGCTTCTGGCCACTCCTAAGCAAAAATGATATCTTTTCTCCAGTTCAATAACAGTATAAGATTCATATATAACTAAAACTTCTTAACTAATTATCCTCCTTATGTTGTGGATATTAAAATCACAACCTCCTGAGGAAGAAAGTATACAAGAAATATTTTAGCCTACATCCAAACTGTCAGATTCTTTCTTAACAAGACAAATGAACATCCAATTGTATAAAGTGAAATCAGCATAAGCCAGAGCCTCCTTGCTAGATGATCCCTTCATCGGCGAATTGGTCCATTTTATTAAAAAAAAAATGAAATTCAAACTTATATGGACTTAATATTGCTGCAATTACCACCATATTTGACTTGTCTATTTCAAAAGAAATGTAACAAACCTGAGAAAACTGCAATTGATGACCCAGAACTTCAAACATAATTGCTGATGTGTTTGGAGAGTTTAGCCTGGCATGCCAAATTTACACATTGTAAAGAACATTTCTTGTTGAATACTAAAATTAGTTCCTTAGAACTACAAGCAGCTTGAGATGATAGACAATATAAAATAAAATAGTGCAATACTAACCATGTGAAGCTGTGTGAGTTCATGAGTCACAATTATAAAGATGGTAAGAGTTCAAATAAACAATATAAACCATCATCACAAGTGGAATTAAAGCAAGACAGACTGCTTCATTTTATTAGAGAACTACACCTATAATTAACCAATCCTTGATATGATATACTGAAAAAATGGTATGTGATTTATAACCCACGGGGCCATGAAAAAGCACCAAGCAAACTCATGAAATATGCATGAAAAGTCAAAAGTAGAGAAAGTTAGGAGATGAATAAGTCATTGCAACTGCAAGAAAGCAAGTGTCCACTGAAATTTTTTGAATCTCAACTAGTCTACTAGACAGTTCATTTTCCGAAAAATTAAGTGGTATTTCACATCCATTAAGAAAACTAGCTGATTGCAGTTAGTAGTCACTATTTTATACATGATTCAAGGATATGCAAACACCCATAATTATGAATTCATTGCTGAGTAATATCAATTGATTCCAAACATGGTGTTGAAACAAGTGGCCTAGAACTGAACAGTAACCTCTTTCAGGCTTCCATGAGAAAGGAATTCTCAAATATCCTGCATCTTAGTACCAAAAGGCAACAAAATTTCACATGCCTAAAACTTTGAACAAGTATGTCTCTTTAGGAAATATATTTAGGAAATTAGGCAATGTTCAACTAAAACCTTATTCATCAAATTGGTGAAGAATGAAGAGTCAGGTGATTTCAACCCAAACTACCAAAGGGATAAAGCAGAAAACACTTGGACTTAAGGAGACAAGGTCTAGCAAAGTAACATATCACTATAAGCAAGAAAAATAGAGAAGTGGGTTTTAAGTCTAACCATGCAAGGATATAAACACAAGTTCTTTAAAAGTACATATGCATAAACACAAACTCAAGCAGTAAAGTACCTGTCAGGCTCCATTTGAGCATCACAGTGAAGAGAAGTAATTTCTTGATCTGAACTCGTTCTGCTAAATGAAGAAAGGATAGAGTGTTTTAAAACATAAAAAAACATGTCAATTGCATAGGAAGGGGGAAAACAAAGGTTAAGCAACCAAATACCCTTCATCTTTTTCATTTCTTCTTATTGTAAGCGACAAAGCCTCAATAATCTTAACAACCTCAATGTTTGACTATAAAACTATGAAATTAACATCAAGAATACAAACAGTTTTTCTGTAAAACAATAGTGATAAAATCAAGTAATGAGCAATGGTATACCTAAATTATAAATTTAGATGGATTAAAATTGAAATCCAATTCACACTAAAAGGAGACAGCTTCACTGCTCCAGTTTGCCTACTGACATTGAAGAGTTTGATAATTTGACAGTGGAAGTGGTGAGTTTTATTCTTTCTTTTCATAATTTTATACATTGTATAAATGTATTGTGGATTATAAAAAGAACAGAATAATAAATATCTTTAAATTAAAGAAAACATATTTCCTAAATTAAGAGAATAAAATATTATTAGTTTTTTATTGCTCTTGATTTATGAAAATGTTGATTGAAGTGGATTTTTTATCATTATGCACTTAACTCTGTGAACCTCCTTTATGATTTCTCCTTTATTATTTCCATTCTTTATCCTCCTTTATAATTTTGGACATCTCCTTTATTATTTTCATTATGTGTTTTGTCATTTTGTGTCCTCTTTTATTCTTTCCATTAATAGACCGAACATATTTTTTCCCTTGATAAACTGGACGCATGAATCGACCTAGAGGACTCTTCCTAATGCACAGGTAACACTTTTCTTCATTTTTATGATCTATTCTATGTAATAAAGAGAAATTATGAGTTCCATTCCCCTTAACTAACAGGTATGCACCCTTTAACAATAAAGTTTATGTCCAAATGCCTGGCCATAACTTACTATCTACTCTGCCCCAAGTTTGCTCCCTTCCCTATCAATACCTCACCAGCAATGGAAATATAGATTTTCTATTGAAGCCCAAACCAGTGCTACATCTCAACTGTCAAGAATTATATCAATAAAGGAGTCCCCAAGAACATCACAAGATAGACCTTTTTGTTGAGATTGGGGGTTGTTTCCAGAAGCGGGGTCTAGCCTCTTCTAAAGTGGCCTGGACATTTCATGATTGTCCCAGTCTAATTTAATTAGTAATTGTTCTAGTTCTCATTATGGAGGAGAGGAATATTTAATACTAAAACATTTCCTTCTTCCCCCCATAATTGCTCTAAAAAAAAAAAAAAAGCTCAAACGCAGAAATTTAACAATTAATCCAGAAATAATCCTCTATTATTCTCCGATTTCGTTGCAACTTTCTAGCGAGCTTAACAGCATCCTATATCCATAACAACTACAGTGGAAGGAGAAAAAAAAAGACACATTTAAGAAATTCAATAAGGCAAGTTGCATTCATTTAGCAGAAACATGCACATTGCATAAAAGTTCAGCATAGAGTCACAGAATATACTGCAAACCCACAAAAAGAAAGTTTATTTATTTATTTATTTACACAATTTTGGTGCAAACATTATAATGATTCTCCAACTTTTCACACCAATAAACCAAAACAGAAAATCGGAGGGTACATACAAATTCCTGGAGGACTCTAATCAACCCGCGAAACATAACACAATCAGAAAGAAATCAACAACGAATAACATTTAAAAAAAAAAAAAAAACCATAAATAAACCAAACAAACAGAACCCAGATCACAAATTCCGAACTTGTGAGAAAAAATCAGAGCAGAAAGCATGGGAATCAAAACAACCCCCTTGAAAATAAGGCAAAAAATAAACATGAACATGAAAAGAATGGAGATAATAGTCTAATAGAAGCAGATGAGGAGACCTGAACTGCTTCAGTGTGGGTGTCGCTAAATGGGGTTTCTATGAAATTATGAATAGAGGGCAGACCTGTTTTTGCCAAAGCCGTTTTTATTGGGTGCTAAGCTGTCTCTAAATTTTGAAATTATATCGAATTTTCTTATGGATGACAACGGGGCGGGTCACCCCATCCCAACCCGTTTCGTTTATTTAAAATAATCCTCATCCTATCTTATTTAAAAAATTAAACGGACGGATCCCACCCTACCTTCCCCAGTTTGACATTTTTAATTTTTTTTTTTATTTTTTAATTATATTAAAATAAATATATTTTATAAATAATTAAATAATTATATTTTTATAACTTATATTATAAAAAGATATTTTATTATTATTTATATATTAAAAATAGTAAAATAAAAATTAAATTAAATTAATTTTAAAAATTAATTTTATATGTAATCAGGGTGGGATGGGATGGGATGAGATGGGACAAGGCAATATCCGAACTTCTCTCGGGTTTTTAAAAAATTATCAAAACTTGTTTCAAATTCGTTTAATTAAAATTCAAACCTGTCCCATTAGGGGAGGAGCGGGACCCAAAAACTTGTCTCATTGTCATCCCTACATTTTCTCTCGATAAATAAGAATTTATAAAACAAAATTTCATTTTAAAAATTGTCCAAAAGCGTTGCACTTCTTTCCAAGTGTCCTCAACAAATTGATGCTAAAATTAAAGTAAAACTTATGTTCTAATGAAAAGGGATAAATATATAAATATTTAGAGTATAATTTTAGCCCATGTTTGACCTCAATCCAAAAGTTGGGTTGAACTGTATTAGAAAATTTGAGGATATTTATTATAAATGATGAAATAATTTAAATATTATGTTTAGCTCACAACAAACTGTGTAACGAATCTCAAATAAGTTTATTATAATATAAGTTAATACCTATTTATAACTAATTTATCAAGTCTCGAATAAATTAATTCTGCTTTAGATACAACTTGTCCTTAACAACTCTTTCTCACTCAAAGTGAAGCAATTAACAATTATGAATTTGGTCTTCAAGGAACAAAATCCTAAACTTGGATTGGCTTTGTAAAACATGAGCATCTTCTTAAAGTGAAGTTACATATCTAACTTCAATTTGTTTTTTACCACTTTCTTGCATAGAAATTGAATATGGAGAGGGAACAAATTTTTGAAATTAAATTTCTTTATTCCCTGGGGTTGATAAACATAGTTTAAGTGGTATGATAACTTCATTTTGTTTCAAACATTGATTGAACTTAAATAATTCATTTTGAAAACATTGCCAACTAGAACTTAAGAGTTGAAACTAGCACCACGAAAGTAATCTTGAAAAAGAATATGTACATAAATCTCAAACTTTAGATAACACCAAGAGAGAGGATGGAGGGGTTGAGTAGATGCTTTTAAATTAATATGGTATTGTTTCCTAGAATGCTAATCACACCCCTAAGTCTTTTATTGTTTATTTATTTTAACAAGCAAGCAAATACACATGTAAGGATGGTGTTACTAGCACACATGTAATCTTTTAATTTGCTTTATTTCAATATTCTTTTTTCTTAGACTAGTTTAGGTTGATAAGGATTTCTTTCAAGTTGATAGGTTAATAAGGAAGAGACCAATAAGGACTTTATCTCCTTACTAGTTTGTTCTCCAAGTTGTTAGGTTAATAAGGAAGAGAGCAATAATGATTCTTATCTCCTCACTAGTTTGTTTCTATTTTTTTTGGAGGAGGTTTGCATTAGAGATACCTATATTTAAGTCTCTATTTCAATGGAGTAAGTAACCAATTAAAATATTATCAATAGAGTTGTGTAGGACAAGTTAACCCCTCAAAGTGTAAGCAACTTTCCTTTCTTTTCTTTAATTTATTTATCTTTTTGTGAGCTCCTTGTGATTTCATCATCTTTGGTATTAGAGCTAAGTATGGAGCTTCTAGATTATGGGAAAAGAATTGAAGAGGATGTGGCATTGATTGCTAATAGACATAAAGACCTTTTGCATCATCTAACAAAAAGTTTTAAGAAATTGCAACAACATATTAGTGGTAAAGGAATAGCTCTAGTCTTGAGTGAAAGTTCAACAAACATACCTAGATCAAAGGTAGGACCGTAATCTTCTCTTCATGGAACTTGCTCCTTGAACAACTTCATTCCATAGACAATAGAGCTTGATTTTCTTGAGTATGAGGAAAAAGTCGATCCTATATTATGGTTATGTAAGGCTGACAAGTATTTTAGGCTTTATAAAATTGTAGAATTGCATTGACGTACAAGCAAACCGACCTACCCCATTGACAATGGAAATTGGGTTAATGAAATTGTTTGAAGGTCACAATCATGCTAAAAATCACCCTACTATCCAAATTGTAAGACTAGAGGTTTCTCTCTACATTGTTACTAATTTTTCAACCCATAATTCATTGACAAACACCATTAAGAAGATGACATTGGAGGAATTAACAAAAAATAGGAAGAAGAGCTTTTGCTTTCATTGTAATGACAAGTAAAACCCCATACACAATTGTCTAAGGCTTTTCAAGATAAAAACTTGTTGAGAAGAGGGTAAAGATGATGTGAAAATGGAAATAGAAAATAGCAAAGAGGACTTAGCACCAAAAATTTCCTTGCATGCTATGATAGGAATGCATGCACCATAAACCATGCAACTTTGGGTGAGTTGAAAAGGCATTTAGTGAGGGTTCTTATAGACTTGGGCAACACTCATAATTTTATTAGTTTGTGGGCAACTCAATATGTGAATTTACAATCAAATTCCAATAGCAAGTTAGAGGTCCTAGTGACTTCGGGAAAGAAGCTAATGAGTCCAATTCGTAGCCTACAAGTACGTATTAAGCTTCAAGATGTACCATTTGAGGTTGATTTCTTTATTTTACCATTTGAAGGCTATGATATTGTATTAGGTACATAGTGGCCGAGGACATTAGGGCCAATATAACAGGATTTTAAAAAACTGTTAATGAAGTTTTCTATAAGCAACAAGAAAGTAATTTTAAGAGGTCTCATTAATTCAAGAGACAGGAGGATTGTCGACAGGACATAAACTAAAGTTTTAGCATCTTAAAAGGGAGTTATAGTGCAACTCATAGGTGGTAATGAGGTTATGAGCAACAATGGCTCCATTCAAATTGAAATTAAGCAACTTTTGTAAGACTATTAACAAGTTTTAATTGAACCTACAAGGATCCCTCATCAAAGAAGTCATGACCACCACATTTCACTTTTTCCAAGCTATGGGCTAATTGCAGTGCAACCATATCGCTAACCCCATTTTCAAAAAAATAAGTTTGAGGCATTGGTCAAAAAAATGCTAATGACAGGAACTATTCAACCAAGTACTAACCCTTACTCTTCTTCGGTATTCTTGGTTAAAAAAAATGATGGTATGCGGAGGATGTGTATTGATTACAGGGCCTTAAACAAAATCAACTTGAAGGATAAGTTCTCCATAGTGATAATAAATGAGCTTTTGGACGAGTTAGTGGGTACTCAATTTTTTACTAAATTGGATTTACAATTAAGCTACCATCAAGTGTGTATATATTTTGGTGATAGTGAAAAGACAACTTTCAGGACTTATCAAGGCCATTACAAGTTCTTAGTCATGTCATTTGGGCTTACTAATGTTCTCTCAACTTTTCAAGTGCTTATAAATGAAGTATTCCAAAATTATCTACAAAAATTTGTATTAGTCTTTTTTTATGATACACTTATATATAGTACAAGTTGAGATGCCAACTTAAAGAACTTAAGAATACACGTTGATATATTGTAAGCTCATAAGTGAAAAATGAAGGGTGAAAAGTGTTAGTTTGGAAGACAAGAAGTACATTATTTGAGGCACTTGATTTCAAATCAAGATGTTGCCATGGATCTATCCAATTTGGAAGCTATGGTTTCATGGCCTAAATTGAAGAGTGTCATGGCTTTGTGTGGGTTTTTTTAAGACTTACAAGTTACTAGTAAAAGTTCATTTAGAATTATGGTAAGATAGCAGCTCCTCTCACTCAAATGTTAAAAAAAAAAAAAAAAAAAAAAAAAAAAAAAAAAAAAAAAAAAAATCATTTAAATGAAGTTTAGTGTCAAAGGAGGCCTTTTAAAAGTTAAAGTTAGCAATGACTCATGCACCAATATTATCATTACCTGATTTTTCTAAAACTTTTATTGTTGAATGCGATGCTTTAGGAGTGGGTGTAAGGTGTTGTCTTACTTCAGGAGAGACCTATAACATTTTTTAGTCAAGCTCTATATGGAAAGAATCTTCTCCTCTCAACATATGAGAAAGAAATCTTAGGTTTGGTTCTCGTTATTAAAAAATGGAGGTCATACTTGTTAGGGAGACAATTTATGGTAAGAACCGACCATCAAAATTTAAGGCACTTGTGGACTTAAAAAATCACCATTATGACTCAGCGAAGGTGGCGAAAGATGGCGGAAATATAGTTGTTGATGCTCTTTCTTGTCATTATGAGACCAAACCAACTGAATGATCCTTACTTGCTTTGACATAGTTGTTACCACATTGGCTTGAAGCCATCAAATATGAAATGACAACACCATTGACCCTTCAAGCATTATACTCTAGAATTCAATAAGGAGAGGCAATCGAACCTTGGCGAGTCACTGATATGGTTATTTTATTCCAAGATCATATTTATCTTACACCTAAATCCAAACTTGCACCTACCATTATCAATGGATTTCATGGTAGTACTCATGAAGTGTAGGTAAAAACTTTCCAACACATCAAAGCAAGTCAAGTAGTTTATTCATGGGTGTAATATAAGTCAATGACATAAACATGAAAATTTAGCTTCTGTTAGGTTATTGCAACCCCTTCCCATTCTTTCTTAAATTTGGGAAGATATTTCAATGGACTTCATTGAAGAGCTACCACTTTCTAATTGTAAGACAACAATCTTGGTAGTTGTTAATAGACTATCAAAATATGCTCATTTTCTTCCTTTCACCCTTACACAACAATAGGAGTTGCTAGATTATTTTTTGATAATATCTTCAAGTTGCATGGGTAGCCTAAGTCAATTGTATGTTATCGTGACCCTACTTTTAAATGTGCCTTTTGGAAAGAGTTGTTCTGTTTGAATGGAACATTTTTCAATTTCAGTTCCAATTATCATCCTCAAACGGATGGGCAAAGTAAGATTGTTAATAAAACTTTGGAGATGTACATTCGATGTTTTATGAGTTTCTAACCAAAAGAATGGTTTAAGTGTTTGTATTGGGTTGAATTTTGCTATAATACTAGTTGGCAATCTACAGTACGAAATACCCCTTTTGAAGTTGTATATGGAAAAAGCTTTTCACAACTAATTGATTATATTCCAAGAACTGCAAAATTGGAAGCTATTGAACATGAACTGATTTCCTGGGATCAAGTCCTCAAAGAAGTCCAAGAATGTATTGTCCGAGCTCAAGCTCCAATAAAAAGGTTGTATGATTCTAATCACGCTAAAAGAGAGTTTCAATTTAGGGATTATGTGTATCTTAAATTGCAACCATATCATCAAACATTCATTGCCTTGAGAAAAAATTTTAAACTCTCAACTTGTTATTATGGGCCTTTTTGAGGTAAATGAAAGGATTAGTAACATCGTTTATCATTTAAAACTACATACTACTTCAAGGCTACATTTTGTTTTGCATGTCTTACAATTAAAAAATAAAATAAAATTGAAGAATATTGCTCAATGTTGCCAAATTTTCCGGAGATCAACTCAAATGATTCTTTAGCACCCGTCCCTCAAGTTGTTTTAGCTCAACATCATCATAAAGGAAAGTAAAAAGTTCTGGTTCATTGGCAAGGGTTATTTCTAGCATAAGCTACATGGGAAGCACTAGATATTTCTAAAGAAAGGTTTTCAAAATTTCATCCTAGGGATGAGGTGGCTGCTTAAGGGGGAAAAAGTTGTTTTTGGTACACATTCAGTCAATTTCTTTTTTTCTTAAACTAGTTCATAAGATTTTATCAAGGTTAAATCCACCAATTCTTACTAAGACCTTGCAACTTCAACTACTCATTTTCTTCTTTTAGAGCATACTTAGAGTTTATGACAAATTCAATATAACCTCTTCTTAAATCCATGTAAGAAAAAAAATATTTAGTTTTATCTCAAATATGACAAATATGATAGTAGGTATGGAATTTATATTGAACCAAACATTTTAAGTGAAATTAGTTCACATAAAAGAGAATTTTCAATTTAATACCTACAAAAATTTCTCTCGAACCAAACAACCCTAATGAAATTAAAGCTCAAAGAGGTAGCCTCGCTCTCATAGCCTTAAAACCTTAATATGGAAATAGAATTTAAATAATAGTTTTTTAATCTTTATCCAACCATTGTGGAATTATGATCAATCAGATGTAATTGAAAATTTTCGATGGTCAATAGATTGTTGTCCTTAAATGTGATTGATCCTAAATTGAGTCAATCAATTTAAAACACAAAAGCTAACACTCTTCAAAGAATAAAAGTTTAAAACTTAATTGAGATAAAAACAATAAGAATCCAAGAGAAGATTTGAAGCAATTACGTTATGAAAACACAATGAGAATTTTAACTTAGAATGGTCCGTACATAAAAACACTCATGAAATATATAAATGGTTATTTGTGTAAAAAAAATTAATCATTGCATCAATGACTAATTTTTAAGGAGTTGATGATGAAAAAACTTTCTTTTTAACACCATAATTTAAATAAGTATGGTTAAGTTCTTAAAAAATAGTTTTTAAGAATAATTCTTTTTTTCTTTTTAAAAGATTATTCTCAATTATTTTAAAAATAAAATTTTATTTATAGTTTTTTTTTTACTTGTTTTAAAGTAGTGTTGACTTAAGCCTAAAATTATCAAAGTATTTTCCATATTTTTAATTGTTCCTCACAACATTCTATAAAAAAATAACTAAAATATCTAAAATTTGTTTTAAAAAATAACATGTTTCATAAAAAAATTCTTAAAATTATGTTTCAAAAGTTTTTAAATGTATTCTCTAAATTAGAAAATTATTTTTTATTGCAAAGACCAAAAATTGTTTTCCAAAATAGTTTCAACTTAAATCAATTTTTGAAAAGTTAAAATCTATTTTTAAAGTTGAATAATGACTCCCATACTTGTTTGAAGAATTTTGTTAGAAAATTTTATTATTAAAAAAGTAACTTAATATGATAATAATAAATAAATAAATAACTAAGAACATGGCGATAAGAAAAAAATTTCTTATGATAGAACATATTAAATATAAAATATAGAGAAGTTAAGAACGAACAGGATGAACTTTTGATACATACAACCACCATGTACAAATAAGCCAATTCTTCTTCTAAAAATATTTCCAATAAAATTAATTTTAATAATTTCAATTTTTTTAATTTTATATATATATATATTCAATAACGTAGATAAATTAAGACCGTTCTAGAAACGTAGAGCCCTTAGTTTAATAGTAGCAGTTAGGAATAGATAGAGGCGGCACAAGTTGCGGAGCGCCATGGCTCCACCGAAGAAGGCGGCTACAAAGTGCGTAGAGCGAGTCAGACGAGTGTGAGTCTCTCTTCAACCAACCCCAACCTCACCTTCTTCTTCGGATCCCTTCATATGTACCGTACCTTCCCTTCTTTCCTCTCTCTTTTTTGATCAGTTATTCGTTGCATGCCAGGTACGCCCTCTTCTTCGTCTTCTTCTTTCCACTTATTTTTGTGTTTAAGAATGTATCTGATCACCGTATGTTGGTTTGTGTAGTGATTTTAGTTTGTTTCTGGACCCACCGGTTCATTTCGGTTATTGGGTTTTCTTCTCATCTTTGACTCCTAAGAACCTAGTAAAGGTTTTTGATTCCATAATTCAAACACACCATAGCATGCATGTGTATGGTTCTGGGTGAATCCCAATCCTAGACTTAGACCATGATCCTATTACGGGCTTCTGCATTTGGTTGAGTTGTGGATTTGGGTTCAAACAGGGTTGTTTTGTGGTTGGGAAGGTCAAAATCATTGACTCATAATGATGGGAAGGAAAAGAAAAGAATCGGAAATGCTTGAATTTGCCCCGTATGGATTCCTTTGGGAAAACTATTTTCAGCATTCTCTTTAGCATTTTTAGTCCAAAACATGGTCATGGTTTGTTTTATCTATTACACCTAAGCTACTCACAATCATCTTCACTTTTAATTCATTTGAAACTGCCCCCAGTATGAATGTAAGTTAGACTGGAAGGGTGTTTGATTTTGGGCTATGGTGGTTTGTTTAGATCAATTTAAGAGCAGCAATGTGTTCTATTTACCAAAACTGTGATATTTCAACTGATATTAAATATAGTTATCTGCATTTGTATATCAATGGCAAATTTAGGATAAGGTCTTTCTTGGGATTCAGCTTTTGTTTATGAGCAGAAAAACTAACACTTGTCTTCTGTGGATGCACTGCCATGTTCAGTGATGGATACTTTTCTCTTCACCTCCGAGTCTGTCAATGAAGGTCACCCTGACAAGCTCTGCGATCAAGTCTCTGATGCCGTCTTAGATGCTTGCCTGGAACAAGACCCTGAAAGTAAAGTCGCTTGTGAGACATGTACCAAGACAAATATGGTTATGGTCTTTGGTGAGATCACCACCAAGGCCAAAGTGAACTACGAGAAGATTGTCCGTGATACCTGCAGAGGCATTGGATTTGTATCAGCTGATGTGGGCCTCGATGCTGATAATTGCAAAGTCCTTGTCAATATTGAACAACAGAGCCCTGACATTGCCCAGGGTGTTCACGGGCACCTCACCAAAAAGCCTGAGGAGATCGGAGCTGGTGACCAAGGCCACATGTTCGGATATGCCACAGATGAAACCCCTGAGCTGATGCCACTCACCCATGTCCTTGCTACCAAGCTTGGAGCCAAACTCACTGAGGTGAGAAAGAATGGGACATGCCCCTGGCTGAGGCCTGATGGCAAGACCCAAGTGACTGTTGAATACCGGAACGAGGGTGGAGCCATGGTCCCAATCAGAGTCCACACTGTCCTCATCTCGACTCAACATGATGAAACTGTTACAAATGAGCAGATAGCCAAGGACCTAAAGGAGCATGTGATCAAGCCAGTCATTCCATCTCAGTACCTGGATGAAAAGACCATCTTCCACCTCAACCCGTCAGGGCGTTTTGTCATTGGTGGGCCTCATGGGGACGCAGGGCTTACAGGAAGGAAGATAATCATTGACACGTACGGCGGCTGGGGTGCTCATGGTGGCGGTGCATTCTCCGGCAAGGATCCCACGAAGGTGGATCGCAGTGGTGCATATATTGTCAGGCAGGCCGCAAAGAGTGTGGTGGCTTCAGGGCTTGCCCGCCGCTGCATTGTACAGGTTTCTTATGCCATTGGTGTTCCAGAACCTTTGTCTGTATTTGTGGACACTTACAAAACAGGGAAGATCCCTGACAAGGATATACTGGCTCTCATCAAGAAGAACTTCGACTTCAGGCCAGGGATGATTTCAATCAACCTTGACCTGCAGAGAGGGGGCAACTTCAGGTTCCAGAAGACTGCTGCGTATGGGCATTTCGGCCGTGACGACCCAGATTTCTCTTGGGAGACTGTCAAGCTGCTCAAGCCTGAGAAGGCCTAAAAGTCTACCCTCTTTCCCAAAGGGTGTGTTTCTAGTATATTTGTTATTTTCATTTAAAGAGTCCCTTTTTTATTTGAAAAGTAGATAGGAACTATCACTGAGTTTGACTCTGGAGGAGACAGGGATTTAGGAATCATACAGTTGAAGTTGGGGATAGTGGATGTGATAATTGGACTTCACATTGTTCTTTGCATCTACCTAGTGGTCGATTTGGATTTTAAGAATGTGAAATTACTAAATTAGCGATCATTGGTCTTGGTGGTGGCATTCTTACTTGTCTATTCACTTTTGTCCAAATTTAGTACATTTAACTCAAAATAATTATAATTTTGTTCATTTTTATGTCAAATATTGTATCATGTGATATTATTGAAAATTTAAAATGATACTTTGAATTTATCTACTGCTTCTTGTTGCAAGAAGATGAGCATCTCAAGATTTGGGTCTTCCAGAGAGTGCTAAGAATTTGGTAATGAAAAATTTTTAATTATAAAAAAAAAATAGAATAATCATCAATTATATTTGAAATTAAAATATAATCAATTAGTAGATATATTTGATATTTATAAATTATGTTTTATTTAAAATTGGGTTCTTAAAATAAAATCGACAAAAATATATCCCAGAAATTCACAATAAAGATAAATACTTAAGTGTCTATCTTATTTAAAATTAGCAAATTTATTTTCTTACTCTAAATTGATTTCTATCCAAATGGAATTCAGCCTTTTTGTGGTCTTTCGTTTTCCAGCAGAGTTCCTGTAGAACCCTAAGAAAAGAAACCCTAGGAACTATGGAAGACGATAAACCCTGGACATTGATGTGCGGTTTGGTGGCAATGGACCACACCAACTTTTGCTATAGGGTCTGCTCTGCATGCGAGAGGACTCTTCCTGACACTGCCACCACCAATTCCACGCCTTCTCTCTGCAATTTCTGCAATTTCAACGCTTCCAAACCCCCTTCTAAACGCCTCTTCCGTGTTCTTGTGCGACCCTGTTTCTGGGTTTCCCTTTTTTTTCTTTCTTTTTGACTTTTTTCTCTTTAAATAGTTTCTGGAAATATTTTCTTCTCAGGCTTCGTTTCTGCTGATGAAATTTTGTATGATAATTCTTTTTTCTTTCAGGTGTCTATAGCGTCAGATACAAAGGTGTTTGTGGTGATATGCTTTGATAGGGCAGCCAGGGTGCTGTTTGGGTGCTCTGCTGATGAGTTTTTTGATTTTGTCAAGCTTCATCCTTTTGCAGGTAACCCTCTTTTCCACCATTGCTAAATTTTCTATTGGAGATTGTGGGCACTCTGGAATTTTAAAGCATTGGCTAATCAGAAAGTCGAAGGAATTGGATTTATTTTCTTTCCATTGTTTGGTATTAGGGAAATTTTTGTTCTTGCCACTACTTTTGGGCGGAATCCAAACTGGTGTCCGGATCTTTTCAAATTCTTCCAGGTTCCTCTTTATTACAAATTACACAAAAGTTTCTAGCAATCTCGTTTCTTTCTCCAAAACCTTTCCACTCAATGCATACAATAAGGGAATATGATCGCTAATGGATGCTTGAATGGTTACTTAAGGGTTCTGTAGATTGGAGGTCATAGTCCTGGGACATTTATGTTCTGCAATGTGTCTTTCAAAGAATCATTTTTCCTTACCAAATTGGTGGTTCCTGTCCTTTTTTTTCTTTTTCCTCCCTTCTTTTTCCAGGGAAAATTAAGGATATCCATTCCTTTTCCTGTTTTTATTGCTGAGAAAATGTAGAGGAAGAATTCAAATCCTGGTCATCACTTCATTTGTGATAATGTGTAAGTTAACCACCAGAAGTCATTCTTCCACTGTTTGGAAAAAGCAGACAACCATCAGAAGCCATTCTTCCATGGAGTCTGCATCCAAACCATTCCAACTTTAATACCTAGAAATGCTCTTTATTTAATTTGAAATATTAATTTATTTTTTGGGATGTTCTCTGTAGCTGTGACTGCTGGTAAAGTACTAGAAGGAGAGATGTTCAGAATGACACTATCCAAACCAAAGAATGGTAATGCACAGCATCTGCGAGTCGTATCTGTTGTCCCTTTGCGCTCTGGTTTTCAGCCAGCAATTGAGACTTTGAGGGAATTGTATGGAGTGAAAAGAGGTGGTTCTTAACCGGCTTCTTCAATCTTGCATATATCTATGGAGCTCCAAGTACTCTCTTTCACCAGTAAGCGATGAATGGCCATAATTTTTTCTGGTTCAGATTATTCTATGAGAAAGATGCTACTTTTGTTTTTGGTTCACATTGCTCTCTAAGAGGAATGCTGTGTTCGACTCCTTGGCTTGAATTTCTTAAGCAAGCCAGAGGAAAGGAAAAGGGCCAACCAATATGCTCCATGCCTATGGTTCAATGATAATGAGATTTTTTCTGGTTTTTGGATTAGGTTATTTTCAGTGGTTTACTTGCCAAATTGTTGGTGGCTCAAGTTGATTCCTTCCCATTATGAAGAGCTTATATAATGCATTAGCTCAATCAAGCTCCGGCTAGATTATATTATGATCACTAGTCATTTATATGTGGAATAATGTTTATGAACAACGTTGTTGATGGAGGGTTTTTAGTAGGATAGGAAGTGAGCCACAAGAGAGGGAGGTGTCAAGGATTGAGGGGATGGTGCTTAGCAGGAAACTCTATGAATGGGCTCAAGAGCTCTAAGGCCGGTTTGTAGCATGCATGATCAATCACATTTATATGTAGTTATTTGATACAAGCACTCTTCAACTTTTTATTTATTTTGTTAGTTAGTTAGCTTTGATCCTTTTCACCATTGTGCTATTAGGACACAAATGTACTATTTTCTTTTTAAGCGAAGTTGTGTTTCCAGAACATGGCTTTCTATTTTTTTAAGTAAAGTTGTGGCTTCTAAACTGTTTGTTAGAAGTGCAAAGCTACATCATTAGAAAGGGTAATTGTGACCTCATCCTAAGGGAAAAAGACTCATTTTCTTAGCACTCACCTGCACCCAAACAACAAAAATATCTTCCTTTTCACATTTACCAAGTTATAAGATCTTTGTGCAGGAGGCATATATGTTATACTGAGTTTAAGGCGAAAATAATGCTTTTAAAGAAGAAAAATAATGAAAATAGATCTCTTAAAATATTTATCAATCTAGTATTTATAATTATGTAATTTATACATTTTTTTTAATGAAAAATCACAGATGGTGATTGTGATTTTAACTTTAAATTTAAAACCATCGTGACACAATTGTGATTTTAAAAACCAATGTTAGTAATTTTAAAACAATAATAATAATAATAATAATAATGATAATAAAAAAGAAGAATGTGATGGCATATAGATACATTACTTTAATATAAAAAATTTAACACAAGTTTAGATTGAGAATTTCTTTTAAAAAATAGGTTATTTTGATTGGAAACTCTGATATACACGCTCACTAATACCCATCAAACAGGAAAAATATCTTCATTTTCATGCTTACCAAGGGACATGATCTTTCAGCAAGATGAATATATGTTGGAAAAGATGTCATGTCTTCATACTTTAGTTTAGGAATATTTTTCCTCTAGTGTGTGTCCTTTATGATCGTAAAAAAATATATTATCTTTTTCACAACTTTCAATTTTAAACAGGATTTGCTCTCCTTTCCCATTTTATTTTTATCAATTGTAACCTTAGAAAATTAGGGATGACAAAATTTGATATAATTTGTAAATGCATTTTTTAAGAGTTTGGGTTAAGTATAATCGTGTTTTGGTAAAGTTCATGTCCATCCATATAACTCGTTTAATAAATAAGTACTTTTAGATCAATTTATATAATACAAATTTAATTTGAATTAACGTATTTAATAATTATGTTTATTAACCTTGTTATAATTTTAAATTATTTAACTCATATTTGACTTATTTTTAAATTATTTTTTTAATAAATAGGCCAATTGAGTTGTAAATATATATGTTTGAGACATTACTCATATAAACTTATATAAAATTTAATTCAATCTAATTATTAAATGAATCAAATGTGTTATCTATTTAATAATTAGATAATATTTAAGTTTATATTTTTAACTTAATTATTATTTGCGTTATGTATGAGTTGATCTATTTAGTAAAATGTTTAGGTTTTAACACAATATAAACATAATTCATCAATACGAACTATCTTTCCTAGATAAAACTAAAGTGGATAAGCTATGAAATGATATAAACTTGGAAAAAAATCCCTTATAAATGAATCGCATTGATACTTAGAACTAGTAACGCACAAATGTTGATACTTATATTGATAATGAGGTGAGTTTTTTAGATACCTACTTCATCTCATCCCTAATAGAATGGTTTTAGGATAATAATAAACGAGTTAGATTTGAGATTTTTTTTTTTTCAAAAACATGGGACAAGTTAGGATAGTACTTTGTTTCATCATGTCCTACCTTAGTTGTATAAATAAATAAATGTCCTCAATGGTTACTAGTTCGAGTCCCCTTAGGACCACTGGAGGTTTTATCAGGTCGTTAATTTCAAGGCTCCATAGGATTAGTCGAGGTACGTGTAAACTGGTCCGGACATCCATGGTTATAAATAAATAAATAATTTTTTTTTCATTTTCACCTACTTTAACACAAGTAAAATACAAATATCAACTTCTCAAAAAAAAAAAAAAATTATATTAAATTATAATATTTATTTATTTTAAAATTATATCTATTTTTAATATAACTAGAACTTTTTAAAATAATAATATGATGTCCACTTGCTTTGGTTATTTATTTACTTATTTTTGGAAGAAGGGTGTAAATAAATTTAAATAACAGGGGCAAATTTGGATAGGGTGACCTATCCTGAACTCCACTGTCATCCATACCGATACTACCATTGATCAAGTCTATGTAGGCTCTAGGGGTGACCTCCACAAGCGAAGCGAAGTGGAATGACCCTCCATGTGTGGAGAGGAAGAGCCATGCCTTGCTCTCCAAGTTGTGCAGGATAATCACTGCAGAGCATGTATATGGCAATGGACTACCTATGAAGTTGCGTGAATAGAGAACTACTCGTAATGTGGGTGCAGATGTCCACATATATAGAGTGCATGAAATTTGATATCAACATCAAGAATCAACAAGCCTACTTGGGAAAGATTGGAAAGTTTATTGACTAATTTTTACAGCCATCTTCAAATCAAAGAGGGGCAAACATATCATAGATGCATCCCGCCCGAATGCTGTTTTTGACACCAAATATGAAAGACTTAAGTTGACACAAACGAGGCTCATCACCAATGAACAGTCTCATCTAGTCATCTTTTATTTCAACTGGCGCAAGTTTTCCTTGTGTCCAGGTCTTCAGCATCTGTAGTGCAGCTTTGGGCTGATCCATAGGAACCATGTGACCGGCATTGTGGACCTTGAGAAAAGCGAGAGGTCCATGGTTCTTTAGCTGTCCCGCTTCTTTACCATCAACTAGATATGGAACAGTCGGAGATGCCTCAAAATCTTTCTGACCAGACCATTTCATGGCATGAACCCAATTTGAATTCCCTGTATAATTACATAGAAATTAAACACACCCATTAGCCATTGCTGCTCCAACATAATAACAAGAGCCGTTCAATCGAAACAAGGAAGCTTACCGAGCCAGTTGCATATGAGATCATATTCCCCAGCATATATAAGCATCTTGATTCCATCCTCAAGGAGAGCAGGAATACCCACTTCCATATCTCTCATCCAGTCCCTCTGCATGGCATCATATACCACTGTGCTACATGAAACAAATTCCACGTCCCCTACTCCTATAGCCTTCTTAACAGATTTCAAGCCCATGAAACTCTCCAGGTTTGAGAAGTCATAGCACAGGGACCCCTCACATTGCTTTCTGATATCATAGTACTGCATGTCACAGACATAACATATTCTTGTCAAAATTGATTGTGTTTTTGTTTCTGCAACATGCTCTCACTGATACAAGGAAAGAATTCCTGTGCTTTCTTACATTTATATTACCAGCGACATTCAGGATGCTATTGAAGATAAAATTGCAGTTAGTATATGCAGTCTCACAGGCGTCTCCACCGTCAGGGCCTGGCATAATACTTGAAATATTAGAAGGAGAAAGAGCAGAGTTTCCATTATTATGGATCCTACATAGATTTTATGTTGTCTTCCTTTTCCACAGACACACTGGAAGAAAGTAGATGAAGCGAGGAATTAGAATAATTACCACAAGATTTTGCCGATTCTTGACACTCTGGAATCAACTCGTTGATACTATCATAATCAGATTTTCCAATAATCTTCATGTTCAATGCATAATCAGTATATGCCTTGTATTGGATTGAAGGATCAGTAAGACCATTACCAATTGCAAATCCCTGCTTGGACATTTGAAGTTGACAACAAAGTTACAAATGGAGCAAACCACCAAGGTAACCGAGATGGATCAAATTCAAAAATATACCTTAAGGTTTATATGAACCCCTTCTTTTGCTTTGTTTCCTTTCTGAACCCGAGCAGCAAACGCAGGAATGTAGTGGCCAGCGTATGATTCTCCAGTTATGTAAAAGTCATTCTTCACGAACTCAGGATGCTTTGCAAAAAATG
The DNA here is from genome assembly GCA_030254885.1 of Vitis rotundifolia. Taxonomy (NCBI): domain Eukaryota; kingdom Viridiplantae; phylum Streptophyta; class Magnoliopsida; order Vitales; family Vitaceae; genus Vitis; species Vitis rotundifolia. The sequence continues at coordinate 12,806,430 of CM058156.1, forward strand.
CCTGACAATACAGGGTTTTACACTTTCTGAGAATCAGTAACATGAAGGATTTTACAGCTGATAAGAGTGGTTTGCACAAAAAGGTATAAGTAAATGTTTTAGATTTGGCACAGAAAGATAAGGAGACGCAGAGTGACCTGCATAAAATCATATAGATCGTTGCTAACATCCTCTTCATTGTGGCGAATGTCACCCTCATCGGAACTATAACTGAAGCCTGTTCCAGTAGGCTGGTCTACAAACAGAATGTTCGATACCTGAAAAATGAGAACATAACTTGTATCAACTCTCACATGACATGATCGCCAATCATGCTAATTTGGCAGTGTTTCTGTCTGAAGCATTTTTAGTGAAAGCGTTTTCACTAAAACTGTTTCTGGAAAAATCACTTCTCAAATACTTCTTCAGGAATCACTACAAATAATTTTTCAACTTTCTGAAAGTGTTTTGTAAATTTTATGGAAAGTCTTGTATTTTTCCAAAAATACTTTTCAAGTTAAAAATATTTTCTAAAAACACTTTTAAAACTAGAAGTGCTTTCTAAAAAATACTGTTAAATGGAAAAAATATTTTTTAGGCTAAAAATCATTAACAGAAGGACTCTAAATAAAAGAAATCAGAAAGAAAAACTAGAATACCTGGTCCCAACCATACTGGTTCCATGATAGAGTCAAGTTATCTCTTACATGAAAAGGACCATTTTCAAAAAATAAAGCTACTTCACTGCCACATCCTGGGCCACCGGTCAACCACACAACAACTGGGTCCTTCTTGCTGTGCCGGGATTCGAAGAAAAAGTAAAACATCCTACAATCCAAAACAAGAAACAATTCAGAGATTTTTTCAATAATCAAACACCCTCCCTTCATGAAAGAAAATTTGAAACATTTAATAAATACATTAACCAATGACATTTTGACCTCAAATTTATCACGAACAAATAAATTAATCACCAGAATGCAGAAGGACTATATCAGAAATTGATTCATATCAATATGAAGGTACCTACAATATGAAGAAGGCCACACAACTTACCTTGCATCTATAGAATGAGCGAGCCTAAAGTAGCCAGCATGGTGCCCAAGGTCCTGAATGGAAGTCCCAGAAGACCTATCAAGAAAAGGGAACTCAAGACTCTTTTCAATCATCCTGGGAGCCACAGCTTCTCCATGACTAACATCCAGGTTTACAGCCTTTTTAGGTGACAAGTTGAGGCTTCTTATGAGCCTTTCTGCTTGCATTTTTGGAGAATTCATAGCTGAAGACATGTGAAGATGGGTCTTGTCCACTCTTGCAGCTGAGAATTGTGAAGAGATGAGAACAAGGAGAAGAAAGAGAAAGAGGAGAGAGAAAGTTGACGCCATTGTTGCTTGTCTGTGTGCGGGTTCTGGAGGTCTAGTTGGTGACATTTATAAGATAAACTATGCTTAAAGATAACGGCCCTCAGTCCGTTACTTTACTCCAACAATTAATATTTACATCTCAACAGATTGAAATTGGGAAAAAAAGGGATTCTATGCAAGGAAACACAGCACTCCATTTGCTAATGCAATACAAGAGCAAATTAATGAGTTAGATTAATTGGAAAATAGATGAAAATAATTTATATAATTAAAGTATTTTAGATAAATAATTTACATTTTAATAATTTAAAAAGGAAATAATTTCATCAAAAGGAATTATAATATTATAAATTAAATAGAAAATGAGTAGAAATTAAATTATAATATAAATGCATATATAGATTTATAATAGCATACATTGCATGGAGTTAATTAATATTGAAAATAGTTTCAATAATTTTTACATATCTACTAATATCTTGACAGATTTTAATTTTTTTTAATATCTTTTTCTTAAAATTCTCATCACAAGAAAGTATACTCGATTAATATTGAAAATAATTTCAGTAATTTTTACATGCCCACTAAGATTTTGATAGATTTTCTTCTTATTCTCTAAAATTCTTCGTTATAATTTTATTTCTTTCCCTAAATAAAATCTATGTATGTTTTTCTTCAATTTCAAAATTAATTATTTTGATATTGTCTATGATTTGTAATGTTTAATTGATTTTTTTTTAAAAAAAAAAAAAGAATTTTAAAAATGTTCCACACCCAAGTCCTTGAAAATTTATCTCATTATTGGTTTATCTTCAATAAATGGGCAAGGCTATAACCATAAATACATAAGTTGTATAAAACTATGAATGTAAGAATTTTAATTCATTTATTTATTTATTTAGTTATTATTATTATTATTATTATTATTATTATTTGTATTATTGTGTTATGTCTTGCCCCATCCCAATTATATATATATATAATTAATAAAAAATGTTTTAATTTATTTTTTATTTCTCCTTTTTAACACATAAGATAAAAAATGTATAATTTTCAAAATAATAAATTATAAATATTTATAATAGTTATTTACTTATAAGTTATATTAATTTTCAATGTAATTCAAAATTCTAAAACCAAATATTTGAAAAATAAATAAATAAATAAATAGGGTGGGGCATATGGTAATGAAAAATTCTAATCCCATCCTTGCCCCTTTAATTTTTTTATTTGACCTTGTCTCGTTGTCATCTTTATATAAGGTCAACTACGTAGTTTAAATTTACTTGCCCCGGTGCACAATCACAATATGAATCCCAATGTAAACCATAATATATACCAAACTTCTCAAATACACTAATATATGAAACATTATACATTGTATTCAAGTTTTTGTTTAAGTGACAAGATATCTTGTTCCACTAAGCTTCATATGAGGTGTTCAATGAATGCTTATATATTAAGTCTCAAAACTTACAATGAAGCATTGAAGGACACCTAGAATATTGCTTTTACAACAATCCAAGAAGCCTCTTTTTTATATTCCCTAACGTTTGCATCCCTAAAATTCCTTCTCCATCATCCTTCATTTCAAATCAACTCTTAATCGATTTTTCAACATTTCAATTATTGTAGAACTTTTACACTCAATAAAATAAAATAAAAAAGTCGTCAATAGACATGAGCAAATAAACAAAGTTTTCATCAAACAATTTTCTAAACAAACATAATTATCAAATTGATTTTTGATGTAATTCTCCCCTCTTATAAAATGAGCAAACCATTTGTGCTACAATCAAGTAGATGATTTCAAACCATATATAAAAACATATTATTTTTCAGGATTTTTATAACCTTTAGGTTGGATTCATATATATCTCCTTATCTAAACTACCATGAAAAAAAAAATTTCACATCCAATAACATAACTCAAAATCAATATGATACTCTTCTGTTATACTATCTTTTCATCATGTGTTTTCCTGTTAAGAGTATTTTTCACCGTAAAGTTTTGCAGTCATGGTTTTATACTTTTGGGGAATATTGTGCTGCCTACAACTGTACCTCCTTGTAAAAATACAAGTGTTATCATGAGGATTGCCCCAGGTAGAAATCAAAGCAAAATTTGAATCATTCCAATTTTCTTTTTCTTTTTTTCATTTTTTTTTTTTTTTTAATCATTCTCGTTCTCTCTTTTGTTTATGAGAATCTTTCTTCAAGTGTCCCTTATGGCAAATCCGTGAATACCATCTGGACCGATTGTCGAATAGTCATAGTTCCAGTTCAGTCTGATCCCCTCGGTCCCCCCCCGCCCCTCTCCATCACCCACTGCCCAACGTGCCGCCACCGTTACTATTGCCACTGGCCCGTTGTGCTGCCGTCAACGAGGAAGTGAAATTCATTTTCGTGAGTTTATTATTTAATTTAGAGTATTAGAATTTAGATTTTATATTTTTTTTTTTACTTTATTTGCATTTTTAATTTTCATATTCTATATTTTATTTTCATTTTCATATTTTATATTTTATTATTTTATTTTTATTTTTATATTTCATATTTTATTTTCATTTCCACATATGAAGAAGAAATATTAATACTTTTTATTTTATTCTAATAATATATAAAATACATATATTTATGACTTCATCGAATCTGAACAATAAATTAATAAATAATTTTTTGAATAAATACCCGATTTGATTCTAAAAATATTGGTGGATACACACCCTTGCGAGAGTACTTTGGCATGGAGGTCATGTAGAGTGCGATATCAACATAAAGAATTAGCCCACTTGGGAAAAAATCGAAATCTTATTGACTGATCTTTACAGCCCTGTGAAGATCAAAGAATGGCTAATCCCTCCCCAACTGCTGTTTTCGAAACAATACATGAAAGATTATGTTGACACAGACAAGCCTCTTCATCACCAGGTAGTCTCATCTTTCATTTTTGGCGCAAGTTTTCCTTGTGTCCAGGTCTTCAGCATCTGTAGTGCAGCTTTGGGCTGATCCATGGGAACCATGTGACCAGCATTGTGGACCTTGAGAAAAGCGAGAGGTCCATGGTTCTTTAGCTGTCCCGCTTCTTTACCATCAACTAGATATGGAACAGTCGGAGATGCCTCAAAATCTTTCTGACCAGACCATTTCATGGCATGAACCCAATTTGAATTCCCTGCATAATAACATAGAAATTAAACACACTCATTAGCCATTGCTGCTCCAACATAATAACAAGAGCCGTTCAATCGAAACAAGGAAGCTTACCGAGCCAGTTGCATATGAGATCATATTCCCCAGCATATATAAGCATCTTGATTCCATCCTCAAGCAGAGCAGGAATACCCACTTCCATATCCCTCATCCAGTCCCTCTGCATGGCATCATATACCTCTGAGCTACATGAAACAAATTCCATGTCCCCTACCCCTATAGCCTCCTTCACAGATTCCAAGCCCATGAAATTCTCCAGGTTTGAGAAGTCATAGCACAGGGACCCCTCACACTGCTTTCTGATATCATAGTACTGCATGTCACAGACATAACATATTCTTATCAAAATTGAATATCTTTTTGTTTCTTCAACATGTTTCACTGATACAAGGAAAGAATTTCTTGTGGGCTCTTACATTTATATTGCCAGCGACATTCAGGATGCTTTGGAAGATCTGACTACAACTATAGTATGCAGTATCGCAGGCCGCTCCACCGGCAGGACCTGGCATGATACATGAAATATTAGAAGAAGAAGAGTTGTCGTTCTTATTGTCTTCCTTTTTCACTGACTTTACAGAGACACTGGAAGAAAGTGGATGAAGTGAGGAATTAGAATAATTACCACAAGATTTAGCCGATTCTTCACAATCTGGAATCAACTCGTTGATACTATCATAATCAGATTTTCCAATAATCTTCATGTTCAATGCATAATCAGCATATGCCTTATATTGGATTGCAGGTTCCGTAAGACCATTACCAATTGCAAATCCCTGTTTGGACATTTGAAGTTAACAATAAAGTTACAAATGGAGCAAGCAACAAACGTAACCGAGATGGATCGAATTCAAAATATACCTTAAGGTTTATATGAACCCCTTCTTTTGCTTTGTTTCCTTTCTGAACCCGAGCAGCAAAAGCAGGAATGTAGTGCCCGGCATACGATTCCCCAGTTATGAAAAAGTCATTCCGCACGAACTCAGGATGCTTTTTGAAAAATGCCTAACATAATATACATGGAACGTTAAAGTACTAATAATTAAGAAACAAATTTCTCAAAATCAGTAATTCTATGACACCTAATCTGATAACATAATCATAAGTGGTTTCAACAATTCTCCATTTAGGTCAGAAGCAGAGAAACCTGCATAAAGTCGTATAGGTCATTGCTAACACCCTCTTCAGTGTGACGAATGTCACTCTCACTAGAACTATAACTGAAGCCGGTTCCAGTAGGCTGGTCCACAAACAGGATGTTTGATGCCTGAAAAAACATAGAATATTGTTTAGCAGAAGATTAGTTACCAATAAAGTGTATTTTACTGATACCAGGTGATGGAAAACTGGTATTTTCTTTTGAGACTCTTCATCATGCAATAACCTCTGATTCTCCAGTTAAGAAACATATATTTGATGTTAAAGAGAGTGATATATATTCATATGCTTGTATTGGGATCTATACAAAATGAAAGAAATTAGAGAGGAAAACAAGAATACCTGGTCCCAACCATAGTCGTTCCAGGAGAGAGTCAAGTTATCTGTTATATGAAAGGGACCATTTTCATAAAACAAAGCTAGTGCACTGCTGCATCCTGGCCCTCCTGTCAACCATATCACAACTGGGTCCTTCTTGCTTCCTCGAGATTCGAAGAAAAAGTAGAACATCCTACAAACAAAGAGAAGAAACAGCAACATCTACTCATGACACTAAAATATCTAGAAACATTACACTCCCAACTATTCAATCAAAACAAATCCACCAATAGTGGGGAAAAAAAATACAACACAGCATTTCCAAATTCAAAAAGAGTTATTAAAAACCCAGAATTAGCCACACAAGTCAAATGCCTATTCAATCACAACATTGCATTAATGCTACATAAAACTTTGTTTTCATGTACCTGTACCACTGATTCATTAATCAAAGGACATGAATCAGAAGTTGATTCATTAATCAACTTCACAATTTGAAGTTGCCTACAATACCAAGGCCACTCAACTTACCTCGCATCTACCGTATGAGCAAGCTTAAAGTAGCCAGCACGGTGGCCAAGGTCTTGAACTGAAGACCCAGAGGACCCTTCAAGAAAAGGGAAGTTAAGACTCTTTTCAACCATCCTGGGAGCCGCTTCTCCATGATCAAAACCCATGTTCACTGCCTTTTTAGGTGACAAGTTGAGGCTTCTTATGAGCCTCTCCGCTTGTGTTTTTGGAGTATTCAAAGTCGGAGACACGTGAAGATAGGAGTTTTGCACTCTTGCAGATGAGAATTGTGAAGAGAGGAGAAGGCAAAGAGAGAGAAAGAGGAGAGAAAAAGTTGACGCCATTGTTGTGGGTAGCCGTGAGAGTTTTGGAGGTCTGGTTTGTGATACTTTTAAGCAAAACAATTCTTAAAAAGGATAACAGTCGTCCGCAGATATTTTACCCCAATTAGGTAACTATCTTCTCCTCTTATATCCCAGCGAATGATATTGAGAAGAAGGGCATGACGGCTGATGCTGCTAAGAAAGGAAATTTGACAGGAAATGAGTTCGAATGAGTAGAATACAGCTAAATTGAAGTATTTTAAGCAAAAAAAAAATTCTCTGATATTTCACATTTTTATAAATTACGCTTCAAATAGAAATTAATTTTATTGATAACAATTATGTCTTTTTCAATTGAATCAGAATAGACAACGGTTCGGAAAAGAAATTAACAATGATTGTACAATTTCGTTAATTAATATTCAGAACAACTGCAAATGATTTTTCAAGTGTGAAGTCAACGTATCTTAATAATCTTTTACATGCTTTCCATGCTCTTGATGGATATTTTTTCAAAGAAAATCTTTTTCCTTAAATTCTTCTACCAACCATTTTTATTTCAAATAAATATCATATTTATTGTCGTTTCATCAAAGTCCTTTCTTTTTTCCTTTTATAAAATTAAAATCAAACTAATCATCAGCTCATAACAATCCTTGATGCAACTTGCAAGAAGCCTCTTGCGTGCAAAGCATGAGTACACTGAAAACGTATACGCAAGTGATGTAATCTTAATAAAGCAATCGAATATATCCCAGGGACCCCACAAAGGACGTAACACTGACTTTACTCAACGTGCTAGCCACTTGAAAGAGGCTTAAGATCTTCCAAGTGCCTCATTTTCTACGGCTTAGATATTATATGTAGTGGGTCCCTACTCCAAAAGTGACTGTTTTTGTAAACCGTTAGAATTGATCTAGGGTGATGTCTTCGTGCCAGGGCCGCTGGAGGGCGGCATCAGCGCAACAGCTGAAATGTAACGGCTCTATGGACTATGGAGCGGTCTCAGTCTGTTACAGGCAGACAGTTGAGTTCCGTTCTTTTTGTTTGCACACAAGAGTTAGCATGTTCTGAAAAATAAAAATATTAAATGACTGGAAGTTGACAGGTAAACATTCTATTTTGGTAACTATTTTTAAAAATTAATTTTTTATTCTTAAAAATAACAAAAGACCGTTTAATGATCAAAAACAAGAAAATAGGAAAAATATGTTTTCAAAGTCTTTCCTATAATTTACTTATGCCATTTATGAGAATTTGAGCGACTAAGATTTTATCATATCTTCCTCATTGATTCACCCCTATGTCTCTCTCACAGCTCATGAGGCCACCACCTCTTTACTTCTATAATCAATTTTCTTGCCACCATGTAGTCATGGGGATTCTTTGAACACCTCAATGGAACCCCATAGCTTAAATTAGAAAGAGACTTGAATCTGTTTCAAATCTTTCATTTAATCATGGTATAATCTGAACAGTGATTACATGCATGCCAGCTGATTCTACCAAACTTGTGAAGGATTTTAGGACAAGAAGAGAAGGATTCCACTGCTTCAAGGATTAGCAGACATCTATACTACAGGGATAATTAATGATTAATGCACTGATGTTTTTGTATCCAAATCTCTGCGTAAATAACAGCAAGCGTTGTGTATTTCATAACCTGATTGTGGTAGAATATACAGGCATTTCTTCAACACTCTCTCCCAGGGTGAAGTGGGTTTCATCTACTGAAATCTGAAGCCGATAACAAGGGCTTAACATACTCCTCTTGTTAGCCTCCATAAGTGGGAGGGTAGAGTCAGAATTAAACTAGGACCTAACTTTGGCAAGTCTGGCCCTTATTTCTTCTAGTTCTTCCTCATCATCAGCACCCTCAGCAATTGCTTCCTCCTGCAAAAATTAAATGAATATTTTGAGCTTAAAGTTATCCAAAATGGATCTCAATGTGGGGCAGTTCTGTTACATACATCATCAGCTTCTGCTGTCTGGGCAGGTTGCTTTACCCTTTCCTTCCTGACTGCTTCAGGCAGCTGTGCAGCAGTCTCACCAGCAATTGCAGTTAAGACCTTGTCAACTTCTTCTTCAATCTCCTCTTCGATGTCCTCAGAATCCAGTGCTGTGTCAACAGCATCATTCACAATCTCCTCGATCACCCCTGCCTGAAACCCTCAAATATGAACCTTAGTTATTTTCTGAGAAAGAATTTGATCTTAAGGCCTCCCATCTGTGTTCCAACAGCATTAGCAATGACATATTTCACACTATCTTCTATTCAGACTCTTATACATACAATTCTCTTATGCTAAATCTTAATGTGATTCTACTTTTCCCCCTCTCAACATTTCATATTTATGCATCCTACCATTTTCTTATGGGGTTTCAAAATGACACCTTTCAACTTGTAGCATTGTGATGCACAAACTTATGATAGAAGATGAAGTCATAAACAGAACATAAAAGGGATAACAAAAGAAGACATGATTGAGTCCAATTTTGTAGTTTGGTGATGCACAAACTTTTGATATAAAATGGACACAACCAAAACATCAAAATGATACAAAAGATGACATACTTCAGTTCTATTTTGCAGCATTGTGATAAATAAACTTACAATAAAAAATGAACTCATCACCAAAGCATCAAAATGATAAGAAACATAGAAATGCAGTCATCTTTTTGGAGGTTCTGAACCTATGGATTGCATGTTATCAGTTGAGTGTTTTTAGGTGTAATAATGAGTTCTATAGAGTTTCTGGTATTTTGAGTTGTTACTGGAGATACTCATAGGAAGTGAGAAAGTGGGTAATTTGATGAGCACTGATACACAGCTAGAACAATCAGCGTTATGAGCTCCAGGGGTTTTGCTTGTTTTATTTGAGGTGGAGGATAATCACTTCTTTTGTGTTTGATGGTTGAGGTGGAGGATAATCACTTTGTTTTCAAGTATGTATCTTCTGCCAGACTAGGAAGTTGAAACAGACTTTTCTTGGTTTTTCAATACCAGGATTGAGGCATTAGACTTCAATAGTGGTTGCAGCATCTAGTGGTAGTACCAGCGAAACAGTTAGTTTTATAAGGTCTTTCAGGATTAAAGATCCAGCCAAAGTTTTTCCTCAGACATGTTTCTTCAGGAAGACAACAAGGCAGACAGGAATTTGATTGAATCAATACAACTTCAAATTGCAGGAAATAGGTTGGTGAGATTTTTCTTCAATGTTCCACATTCTGACAGTCTGTGTACAGTTAAGAAAACTATGAATGCATTTACTCAACACTCTTGATAGGGCAACAAGGTCACCATCCGTCCTTGTATGTTGTTCAAGTCAAACCCAGATGACAATGGCAAGGGAATACAGAACTTGGAGCTCAATGCTCAGAGTTTCTGAAGCAAAAGCTTCGGGTTAGAAAAACTTAATTCAATAAAGATGTGGTAGACGGCCTAGAGGCAAGTAATCTTACTCAATGAAAAAACAAGTTGCAATGTGGTATGCTAGGGGATAGAATGACTGCAACCACATTGATTATGATATTGTAGAGGGTAGAAATATATGCTCTATGAACACATGTATACCAGTATAGAGGAGCAGAACACTTTGTCATAAACAAGATATTGTGCCAAAACTAAGTGAGAGTTGCATAAAGACAAGAAATCTATCTTTTGGTTGTGAACTCTTTGGGTAATTTATCACAAACCCCAGGGCATTTTAAGACATTTCCTCTTTCAATTTTGAGACAGAAGAAAACAGTAACTCAGATTCTAGAAAACCGTACAAGGAGAATGGTTTGCATGGTGATAAAAAGGTTTGGATGAAAGATAGGGAAATTTTTTAACAACTTGAGGCACAACAGTTACCTTTTATTTATTCATTTACTTACTAACTGAAGCATGAATGGATGTAATATAATACAAGGACATTTTCAATGTGTTGGACACAAATTTATGTATACATGTATCTGTGAGAGCAGATATGCATGTTCACATCTGAACTTGGTGGTGTGTATCTGTAGGACGATAGGCCTCCAGTATAGATATGAGTTATAATGACTAGCTCGTTAGACTAGAGAAAACATTCTATAATAAGCTTAAAAATATAACAGGGGCAATAAAGTAATATCTAAAAACAAGCAAAATTGGAAATAGCGCCTGAAATTAGTATTTGATAGAATGCAATGCAACCCAAGAATTTCACGTCTCTATCCCCCAAACTTCTGTCATTTCTTTCATTTGTTGCTGTTAAAGAAACTTGAACAATAAATCTACCTTAGACTTCAACAATAACCAATACAACACCCTGAGACACCATCCCCGAAAAAGGAAATACCTTAGTCATTTCTTTGCTGAATTCTTGCATCGTGACAGCCACTTCAGGAGCCTTCATGAGGTTATTAACAAGTTTCATTACCTCTGCACTCTTGGACAAATGCCCCACCGTACGAGCAATTGCTGCAAAATTAACCAAAACCATGAGGAGTTCAAGAATCCATAGAAATTCAAAACAGTTAAGCAGAAGCCTTCTTGAGGATTCAAAGTAACAAGCAAGAAAACGAGTTTGCCTACAGGAAGAAAATAGAGGACATAGACTACATAAAGAAAATTACAGATCATTCTCCAATAGTTACTTTAGATGGTCAAATCCACCTTTTATTTGTCATTACATGTTAATAAAATTGTTTTTTCAAAATAAATAAATAAAGGAAAGACAAGAAGAAGAAGATCTAATGAACAATTGGTATGGCACTTGTGTTTCATGAATTGATAAGGTTCAGTTTATAATTCCATTAAAAGGGTCAGTGCAATTCTGATGTAGAACACACAGCAAAAGAGGAAAATGTTGTTATATTTGGGAGTTGCCGATTTCTTCTTCAAGATTATTAAAGTGATTTTTGAGTCAAAATAGATTCCTATGCTAGTTTTGATAATTTCCCGGTTTAAAGTAATTTCACATATGCACATGTAGGCACATTGATAGTCCTCACGTGGATGATAGGGGAGTTATTATTGTATGAATTAGGAGTCTGGTGTATTTGTACAATAAGATTTTTACTTCTAGCGCAAATAGAAAATATCTTCTTGAGGATTTGAAGACTGTGTACCCTTTGAGCCACTTCCAGTATGGGTGGGAAGGAGTGGGGGAGGAGTTAATTTGTGGAAGGGAACTCTCCTCTAACTATCATCAAGTGGGCTTCAGTTCATACCTATGAAACTTGGCGGTCAGTTTATATCATGAGAGATTCTAAAGGCGTTTCTCTTGTATGGATATCCACTATAGGTGGGCTTTGCACTCCAATAACAAAGAGGCAGTTTTTTGTTTTAGAGGGCATCCTTACCTTCCATGTGCTAGGACTTGATACTGAAGGCGGGGTTGGATTTTCAGTACAGAGCTTAATTCTTTCTTCTTGTTTTATCCTCCTTTTTTCTTTATTTGTTTTCTTTCCCAAGAGAATTGTTGTCATGGTTTTCTGCCCCTTCCTTTTAATATAAATCATTTTGCTGACAGAACATTTCGCTTTCTCTCAACAAGCATAAAAATAGACTCAATTTGAACAAGGTTTGGATCACTGTTTCTATATCAAGTTTGACACTTTCTTGTTGGAATGAAATCTGGAAGTATAAGATTTCTTATAAATTTTGTCGATATGGCAGAAAGTTCTTATGAAACAGAGCAAAAACCTGAAACTAAACCAAAGGTCAAATTCCAAAACAAGAGAAACAAGTAAACAAGAAAACTTATTAAAGTTTTACCCTATTGCAAGACAAATTATTTGGTTCAATCTATTCCAAGATTTCTCCATTTGAGGCCAAAAGGTTGAAATGAGGTGAGTGGAAAGTACTGCACTATGATTCTCTTCACTGCCCAAGAAAGTGGTAAAAACAATGTATTCAAGTCCAAAGTAGAGAATTTTCTCAGTAGATGCCAGCAAGAGAGGAACATTGAAGTTATGTTGGGGGGAGGGGGGAGTGGCTGTGCAGCAGCAGCAGCATGGTGGCACATGTTGGCATTGTGAGAATAAGAAAACATTTAACAAGCCCTCCATTAGACATTAAAAAGAATAAAGGAAAAACAATGATAATAACATCAGCAGTTCTTTTTTTCCCCTTCAATAATCTTAACTTTGGAGATTTGTTTAGAAGGCAAAAAAAATTTCAAGTACTAAAGCAAATCTTTTTTTTTTTTTTTTTTTTCTTTCTTTTTTTCTGATAGGAAAATAAATTTAATAAAATCAAAATGGGCCTAAGTTTTAAAATCAACTAATCCAAATCATTCAATCATGACTAAGATTCCATAATTCCTAAGAACTTGTTTTCCACCACCAAATTTGAGGCTATGAAACATGAACATGATGACTCAAAGCTATTAACAACCCATGCTTGGATTTGAGGCTCAAATGTAATGCGTTCTTGTTAAATCCAAAAAATGTAGTTTTGCATGATTTTAAGATTGGGACCTCATGTCCTTTGTTGGGGTCTAGCCTCATCAAAAAGACTCAACAACACTTCTTACAGGTGTTTAGGTTTGCACCTCATGTTATAGTTAAGCTATATATTGAGTTCAAGAGAGAGATCAAGATCTTGAACAACTTTGAGTCTCTACACATATTCAAGAAAGTGATCTTTTAACCTAGGATTTGGTGGCTCAGGAAGAAGGTTGAAGCAAGTTTTGTCATTTTGCATCCATTCTTTTCTGCTCTCCAAAGGTTTATAATACTTCTAGGTCCAAGTGAGGTTGGAAGGCTATATGAGTCATAATAAGTAGATGGTTTCTCCTTTTTGGAGGTAAGTTATACTTGCTTTATCTTTCTTATATTTTATTCTTTTTTGCTCTAAAAATGCTTGGAGGTAAGTTGTTCAGAATCTTTCTTACTTTATGGAAGGAGAAAAAGACCCTGCCTTAGCCCTGTATCATTATCAGTGTTGACAAAGGGCAAATGCAAATGACAAGCAACTATTCTGCCTTAGGTAAAAGGAGAGAAACAATTTCATGGCCGGATGGAAGTGAGAAAGTAAGATGTACATATATTCTCATCTACCTACAATCATATTTAAATAATATAAACATCATATAATAGTGGGAATATTATTCAACAATCAACAATATTAAATTTTCATACCCAAAATTGTCTTGGAGAATTAAAAAATGACAATAATTGTTTAAAAAACCAACTATTTGATTTCACATCACATGAAGCATCAAAGTTGAGATAAAAAGTTCACCTTAGCCATAGTCTAGATTCCAAACCAAACAAAACAAAACAAGTGAGTGAATATCCTAAGGAAGCTTTAAATATCATCACCATAATTGTCATTAAATTCAAATTATTATGATTGGATACTTTTATTCGTAAAAAAAAAAAAAAAAAAGGGAAGTAGCCTCTTAAGAAAGGCACTTGCTCCCATTGCCTTAGTGCCTTGGTCAAGGCAATTGTCTAGGCATTCCCTCTTTGAAGATGCCTTGCCTAGGTCTTCAAAAGGCTACAAGGCAAGGTGAGGTGAAGCTTAACTTACTTCACCTCAACTGATAGCCTAGGTGACCCTTTGAAAACACAGGTCTTCAAACACTCCACAATGAAAATGCATAATCAGAATTCAATAAACATAGGAACTGTCTGAGATAATAATTCATGCAAAGCTGAATTGAGAGATAAGATCACCATGCACATGAATAATAGGCAGGTATCCAATACAGATATGAGGGTATCCAAGACAGTAAGAGAAACAAAACTAGAACCTCTTGGTTATGTAGTAGATTTATCCAAACAACTTGCATTTAAGTAATGATAAAACCTTTTACTCTGGTTCTTGGAAAGAGTAAGAGAAAAGAAAGTAAGATGCTAAAAAAGCTTTAGGTTGTATTTGACATTGTTTCTCACAACAGGCAGTGCCCTGCAGGCATGTATTTTAGAGGAAGTAGCAGTTTTAGATAGTAACATGTGCATCAGGATACATATGTTTAGATATGTTATCTTACCAACACTTTCCCCAAGGTGCATTGATATAGAATTCAATTGAGCCTTGTTTTCATGAAGACGGTTCACTGTTTTTCTAGATCTCACAATTTCCATAGCAAGTGCCTGAAAATTTTATGAGGAAGAAAATTAAAGAGGGAAAGGGGAAAAAAGGATAATTTCAAGTTAAAACAAGTAACCATTATAACTAACTGGTCCACAAGAGAATTGATTTGATATAAATATTCACCATGGCAACCAAGTAGGGCACATCCTAAAAATTTCCACCATATTTCTGATCAATTAGTAATGCCAGTGGCTACTGAAACACCCACATCTAGATTATGACATCTACAGCACCAAAAGTTAACCTTTTCTCCATGCTATATTTCAACTAATTACGTGATTTTGTGGCAATTCTTCTTATTGCTGAAACAACACAATGAATACCAAAAAAAAAAAATTGGCAAATAATTAAGTATTCCAGCATAGGCTGTTCCACAGGACTATTGAACTAATAAAAAGATAGGTACTCATGTATAATAGTATGAACATAAATGACAACAAAGTGGATTGTGTCACCAATCAATATTAGAGAGCTTCAGCTATGTTTTTACTAACATACAAGCAATGTTATTTCTAAACCAAAAGTAAAACTCATTGTAGCAGTTCTTCAAAATAGGATAAAATACAAAACCCTCATGAAGTTATGAGACTACAAAGTTCAAAGGTAACTAGTTCTTCAAGATAGGATAAAAAGGAAAACCTTCATGAAGCTGAGAGACTATAAAAGTAAGAAGTGGATGTTACTAAGAAATTCTGTGCATGAAGCCTTTTTTTTTTTTTTTTTTTTTTTTTTTTTTTGGGATAGGAAAATAGAGCTTGTATTAGAAGCGCCTACAAATTCTGTGCATGAAGCTATGATCAGGCTATATTTGGTTGCAGGGGATCAGCGCCTTGGCATTCGATTCTAAAGCCCCAAGTCCAAATCCGCAGTTTCAGCATCTAATACACTAAAGGATGTGGAACTAAATTTAAATTCCAGAGTACCCAAGTCTTCAATAACAATTACTCGCTAAAAACAAGATTTTCAATTCAAAAAAATTCAAATTAATCCAATTTATATTTCTTTTTTCTTCAAGAACCCCATAGGATGCCCAGATTCAAGAATCTTCATTTTATGATCCTCCCACAATTTAGCTGAGCATTAGCACAACAAAAAAAAATTGTGACATTTTTTTTTCTCCATTGTTGCCATTGGAAATAAATTTAAAAAAAATGTATTTTATGGCGAAAACATGAGAAAAAGATCAACAGAGACCTACAATAAAAAATCTGCAATACCTTAGCAGACACCATATCATTTCTCTTGGCTGCTTCCCTAATTGCTTTCTGCACACCTTTCTCTTCTCTCTGTATATCTGTGGAAAAAAAAAACAATTAAACATTTAAAAAAAAAAAACTAGGTAATCTAAATTTCAATTATAAACAAACCCATCAATTTTGTTTTCAATCAATCACAAACAAACCCATCAATCTAAATTCCAATTACTAACAAACGAATCTATTTAATCTATCACAGACAAACCCATCAACCTAAATTTCAATCACAAACAAACCCATTAATCTAAATTCCAATTACAAACAAATCCATTAATCTAAATTCCAATTACAAATAATAATAATTATACTAAAAAAAAAAAGGAAATAAGTAAAAAACTAGCCTCGAATTTGGCGTTCGATGTTGCGACACTCTTGACGGAGTTTCCGTTGCCAATCTCTGAGTTGTTGCTGTGGGTTTGGTTTTGGCTTCAAAATATTCATCACTTTCTCCATTCCTAAAACCCTGTTTTCAAGATCCGATGATCAACACCAGCGATTATATATTCCCTGCAAACCAAAAATGGGGAAAGGCAAAACAGCTTGACCTGAGTCTCTACGGGTTTTGTTTTGGGTTTGCTTTCGGTTGCTGCCTTGCAGTTGTTACGCGGCTTCTTCGTTGCCCATTTGTAGAATCGGCTAGCCGATGTCTGATCTGAGTCGTTTCTTTCCTTTTTCCCTTTTCATTTTTTTTTTTTTTAAATTTCACTTCCTGGAATTCTTGAAATTATTTAAACAAATAATTTTCAAAATAAAAATATTCTAAAACATAGTTTCTATTTCCACCGGAAAACAGGTCCAATGCTCTGCCATTCAAACAAGAAATATCGGAAAATAATTTTTTTTTTCTAAGAAAAATCAGGCATATTAACATTAATCAAACAAATATATATTTTAAACAACAAAAATAAATTTTATGATATTTAATATACCTTATTTTCTTAATTTTTAATATTTTTTTACATTTTTACCTTTTACATTAAAAATAGTAATAAATCTGTATAATAAAAATATTAATATTTTTAGGAAAGTTATCTCAAGATCTAAATATTATAACTATCATTGTATGTATAGAAAAGAAAATAAAGCAGTAAATTATTTAGATTGAAAAACATATTTATAATATAGAGTCAATTATTTGAAGATTTTAGATATTATTGTAGTTCAAAAAAAAAAAATATATGTATGATTTTCATTGCATAACACAAGCCACTTCAAATATTTTCTTAAATATATAAAAATATGAAAATATGGGTATTTTAAGCATTATGTTTAAAAAAAATTAATTAATATTTTTAGATTGAAAAAATAAAAAAATGATCATATTTTTTAAAAATATTTTTATTCTATTACAAATTTTCCCAAATTTTCTTATTAAAAATCCTTTTCTGAAGGATATTTATAATTTGTTACAAATTTAGCACGTGAAATAAACTTTATTTACAAACTTATTTATAAAATTTTGCACTAGGAAAGACAAAAAAGATAGAAATATTTGAAAAAAAAATATCATTAACTTATTATAATTATTTCAATCCAAAAAAAGTAGAACGCTGTAGACCCCCATTTTGGTCTAGTTCTTTTTGGAGCATTATTTTGATATGAACTCGGGAAGAGCTGGCAGCTGGATGGAGAAAAAGGAGTGGGGACCGACCTCTTCAAGGGAGCTGCTGCATGGACGTGACTTGCCAGGGTGGTAGCAGGGAGCAGGTGGAGACTTGCGAGAGAGGAGAAAACAGCGAGCAGGTGAAGGCTGGCGGGGAAGAGGGTATTCTGGGGAGGATTACAGAGAGATATTTGAGGTAGCTTGCGGAGGAGCTGAGCAGGGAGCAGAGAGCAGTAGGAGGCGTGTGGAAGAAGAAACCAGCTGGAAAAAAAAAGAGAAAGCAGGGTGAAAGAAAGGGGGGATGGGTTTTTGCCGGTAGAGGCGGACAGAGAACTAAAGGAAGGAGCTTTTAGAGAGAGCCAAGATATTTTTTTTGAGAAGATATTTTGGGGGGAAGTTTTTAGACGGAGGGGAGACCTTTGCTGCTGGTCCTTCACAGTGATATATATATATATATATATATATATATATATATTTGAGCTAGTTTGGAGGGATCCTCAGGTAAGTCTACTGTACATCTCTTGTTTATCTTTATTACCTTTGTTCCTTCATTTTCTTCTCTTGCTGTTGGAGGTTTTTCGTTCGCTGTTTTGGTGTGGATAGATAAGATTATTTGTTCGTTTCGATTGAATTTAATCCTCTGTATATATGCTCTGTTCTTGAGTTTTCTTTGATTCATTAATCCCACCAATTTTTAAGCTCATGGAAGCCAGCTGAAATGAGATCCTGTACATCAGCAGGTTTCATGTTTTTCCTGTTTGCATTGTCCTCAATGTTCATGTAATTTTCTGTTTTAGCTTTATCCCTGCATTTTTATTGTGATTGATGGGTCGTTTGATATGGGATTTAATGCAAATGAGTGGAGCTTTGCGTGTTTTTTTTTGCTTTCCTGCCGATGACGTGTGGCTCAAAGTGAAAAGGAAGGTAAATAAGGAAGCGGGGAGATGTTTTTTTGTGAAGTCCGTTTACAGTGTGAGGGAAGTTTTATGGAGAAGAGGAATATTTTTTTTTTTGGGCTGTTTCTCGCATAAATGTTGGGGCGCTGATATGGAAGAAGGTTCACAGGTGGCACATAGTAATGCTAAATGGGTTCTTTGGTCAAATATGGGAAATTGGGCCTTGAATAGGACTTTAACCACCAAACCCCCATTCTTTATTCATTTATTTTTTTCCTTTCTCTCACTATCTCATCCACTCAATTTTTTTTTTCCTACCTTCTTTCATACACGGGTAGCTCTCATTCCCATTTTAAATTAATCATTTTTTTATTCCCATTTTAATTCTTCATTTTTTTTTATAGATATCAAAGTTTAATTTTCCCAAAATACAATCTCCAATTTTATTAGTAAAAAAACTCTAAACTTTAACTTTTAAATATAATTCCTAAACTCCAATTCTCAATTAATTTCTAAAATTTTAATTTATTTCAAATTTAATTTCCAAAATTTCAATTTTATATTTATTTATCTAATCATCATTATTTTCGTATTATTATTATTCTATTTTATTTATTTATTTATTAAAATTCCATCTTTAAATAATTCTTCCCAATTCCAATTTCCAAATTTAATTCTCAATTTATGAAATTCCTAATTCCCAAATTTCCAATTTTCACATTTATTTGTCATTATCATCATTTTATTTATTTATTCTCAAAAACTCCATTTTCAAGTAATTTCCAAGTTTCCAATTTTCGTAATTTAAAAGTTCCAATTCCTAGATAATTTTCAACATTCCAATTTCTTTCAAATTTAATTTCCAAATTTCCAATTCTTAAATTTAATTCCCTGGACTCTAATTTTCAAATAATTCTCGAGACTCCAAATTTCAAATAAATTTCAAAAATCCAGTTTTCTCTCGAACGGTTTTAATTCCACTCCACTTTTTCAAAATATTTTTAATTCACAAATTTTCTTTTATTTTCAAATGGTTTTATGTTTATCTTAATTTTTAATAAGCATGGAGGCAATTTTCATAATTCCAGAATAATGGAATTTGTGAGATTGATTCATGCAAGATTGATTGGGTTTTGGTGGGTCCCAACATATCTGATTTTTCTCGTTGATTGATTGATTGCTATGCTTGATTGGCTTGCCTCACTCCATGACATGCATGTGATTATTCTGTATTTGTGCACTAACCTCGTCTCTTATGATAGCGCTCAGCTTGTGACTAAGGTACGCCCCATGCTCGATTGTGTTTATTGATTTATTTGTTATCATGCGTGTCTTGGTTTCATACATTTGATCACTGTTCGGTATCCGTGTTTAATCAATCAATTGCCACACTTATCTCATCTTACTAGTAGAGACCTATTTTAGGGGCTTAGAGGGGTGCTATGGTTTTTACCGTACCTTCCCGATAAGTAACCTGACCCCCGAGCCCAGATTTGGTTTTTCACAGACCACCTTTTCCAAATAAGGAGTCACACTTAGGGTTTTTCTTTCTTATTTTGTTTACCCTTTAAAAAAAAATAAAACAAAAATAAGTGGCGACTCCAAGTCAAATTTTTCTTAATCAATAAAATTCATTTTTCAAAATAAAAATCGAGCTCGCCATCGAGTGGGAAACGCATGAGCCGAAATGCAGGGTCCACAAACGCATTTTATTTGGAGAAGGGGACTAATTATTTTCTTTTTTTTCATCAATTATTTTTATCTAGCATTAATTTTTGCTATTGTTAAATTAAATATATTTTAATATTTTAAAATTTAAAAAATTAAAAGTTAATCATAATTTTCAAATATTTTCTAATGGTTCAGATTTAATCCGACACTTTTGATAATAGTTATAAAAAAAAATTATTTTGACTTTTATGGTCAAAAAAATATATTCTATGACAAAAATGAAGAGAACTATTTGAGGGGTTGGAAAATTGGGAAGACTAGGTGCATCTCTTGAACAGTCTTCAACAATACTTTTTCTTGGTGATTGTGATATTTTTATTTGAGTACTAGTCTAAGATATTTGGATTTCAAAGTTGAGACCGGAAAAAGGTCACAAACAAATTCACTCCCACCTCTATTGTGGGTGTTGCGTTATATGCCCAATTGTTGCCTTGTAGAAAATGGGTCTACCCATGTCATCCTTCTTTTGAGTTTGAGCACAAATTGGATTTTGGATTTTGGATTTTGACATCAACCAAGCTACCGACTTTATTGATCCTATTAACCTTCATGCCAATGGTTTGAATATGTTAACCACTAATTCTCTTAAAATGTTTTTAGTGAACTAAAAATATTTTTAGAAAAAATCATCACTTACTTATTTTTTTTAAGAAGTAATATACACGATTTTTCAATTTTTAAAAATATTGTATAAATTTTATCAAAACATTATTTTTTTTAAAAAAAAAATTTTTGGGGTAAAAGTGCCTTTTAAAAATATTATCAAAAGGATTTAAAATCTTTTTCTATTAAAAATTATTGTATTCAATGATGCAATAACAAATAAAACAAAACTCAAAAAAGAGATTGTCTTTGAAGAATTAGATATATTTGATATATGGATATAAGAATTTTTAGGTATGAAAAATATGAGGAAATTTGTGATGTGTTGAAGAGGTTGATAAAACACTGAACCAATGAGTGTATTTTCCTCCTAATTTAATTTGGGTATTGACATAAATTAAAGGGTATAATATTTTGCTCTAAAATATTTTATTAGCCATGGTAGCGTATTACATAAAAATTCTTCCATTTAGCATTAAAAAAAGGACAATAAGCCCTGAAAATGATATACAAATTTTAACTCTATCAATTGCTTCATAGATGATTGATAATGTAAGCTTTTTTTCTTGATCAACTATTACGTTCCATGATTGTTTGGACTTTCCTTAATTGTTTGGATTTTCGTTACTTGTTTTCACAATCAATCAGTTAAAATAAAGTTAGATACATTATCTCTTAGACTTTTTTTACTCTTTTATTTATTGAATTCACAACACTAATTTTTTGTGTCCATTATTTTCAAATCAGTCTCATAATGTATAAGACTCTCAAATGAAATAAATTCAGTGACAAATCGAGTTATTCCTTATCTTAATAGATTCTTATCCTTGATGAACACTTTTGTGAAATGTACTACTTTCAAGAAGTAACACTAATGATTTTTCAATTTTTAAAAATATTTTATACATTTCATCAAAACTTTATTTTTTTTCAAAAATAATTTTTAGGATAAAAGTGCCTTTTAAAAATATTGTCGAAAGGACTTCAAATCTTTCTTCCTTTTTTTTTTTTGTGTGTGTATTGAAAATTATCGTATTCAACAATGCAATAATAAATAAAACAAAACTCGAAAAAAAAAATTATCTTTGAAAATTTGAATATATTTAAGAGATGAATGTAAGATTTTTAGGTATGAAAAATACGAGAAAATTTGTGATGTACCAAAAAGATTGATAAAACATTGAACCAATGAGTGTCTTTTCCTCCTAATTCAATTTGGGTATTGACATAAATTAAAGGGTACAATATTTTGTACTAAAATATTTTATTAGCCACAATAACATATTACACAAAAATTCTTCCATCAAACATTAGAAAAGGGACAATAAGCCCTAAAAATGATATACTCATTTTAACTCTATTGATTGCTTCATAGATGGTTGATAATGTGAGTTTTTTTTCTTGATCAAATAATTTCAATACTCTGACAAGATGTTCCATGATTGTTTGGACTTTCCTTGCTTGTTTTGACAATCAATCAATTAAAATAAAGTTTAATACATTATCTCCTAAACTTCTTTTGCTCTTATATTTATTGAATTCATGCTATTCATTTACTGTGTACATTATTTTCAAATTAGTCTCAAAACTTATAAAACTTTCAAATGAAATGAATTTAGTGGCAAATCGAGTTATTCCTAATCTTAATAGATTATTATCCTTGGTGAACACTTTCTTCAAATGTACTACTTTTAAGAAGTAATATAAATGATTTTTCTATTTTTAAAAATATTTTATAAATTTCATCAAAACTTTATTTTTTTTTCAAAAATAATTTTTAGGGTAAAAGTGCCTTTTAAAAATATAGTC
The DNA here is from genome assembly GCA_030254885.1 of Vitis rotundifolia. Taxonomy (NCBI): domain Eukaryota; kingdom Viridiplantae; phylum Streptophyta; class Magnoliopsida; order Vitales; family Vitaceae; genus Vitis; species Vitis rotundifolia. The sequence continues at coordinate 12,829,267 of CM058156.1, forward strand.
AAAAGGACTTCAAATCTTCTTTTTTAAAAAAAATTGAAAATTATCGTATTCAAAGATGCAAAAACAAAATAAAATAAAACTCAAATGAGAGATTATCTTGGAAATTTTGGATATATTTAAGAAATGGATGTAAGAATTTTTAAGTATGAAAAATATGAGAAAATTTGTGATGTGCCAAAGAGATTGATAAAACGTTGAACCAATGAGTGTCTTTTCCCCCTAATTCAATTTGGGCATTGACATAAATTAAGGGGTACAATATTTTGTGCTAAAATATTTTACGTATTACACAAATTATTCCATCCAACATTAAAAAAAAAGGATGATAAATCCTAAAAATGATATATTCATTTTAACTCTATCAATTGCTTCACAGATAATTGATAATGTGAGCCTTTTTTCTTAATCAATTAATTTCAATACTTTAACAAGATATTCTATGACAGTTTGGACTTTTTTTACCTATTCCACAATCCATCAATAAAATAAAATATGTTTTAATATTTTAAAATTTTAAAAATTAAAAGTTAATCATAATTTTCAAATATTTTCTAATGGTTCACATTTAATCCAACACTTTTGATAATAGTTAAAAAAAAAAATTATTTTGATTTTTATGGTCAAAAAAATATATTCTATGACAAAAATGAAGAGAACTATTTGAGGGGGTTGGAAAATTGGGAAGACGAGGTGCATCTCTTGAACAGTCTTCAACAATACTTTTTCTTGGTGATTGTGATATTTTTATTTGAGTAGTCTAAGATATTTGTATTTCAAAGTTGAGACCGGAAAAAGGTCACAAACAAATTCACTCCCACCTCTATTGTGGGTGTTGCGTTGTATGCCCAATTGTTGCCTTCTAGAAAATGGGTCTATCCATGTCATCCTTCTTTTGAGTTTGACCACACGTTGGATTTTGGATTTTGGATTTTGACATCAACCAAGCTACCGACTTTATTGATCCCATTAACCTTCACGCCAATGGTTTGAATATGTTTACCACTAATTCTCTTAAAATGTTTTTAGTGAACTAAAAATATTTTTAGAAAAAATCATCGCTTACTTATTTTTTTAAGAAGTAATATACATGATTTTTCAATTTTAAAAAATATTTTATAAATTTTATCAAAACTTTATTTTTTTTCACAAATAATTTTTAGGGTAAAAATGTCTTTTAAAAATATTGTCAAAACTCAAAAGGACTTTAAATCTTTTTCTATTGAAAATTATCATATTCAATGATGCAATAACAAATAAAACAAAACTCAAAAAAAAAATTGTCTTTGAAGAATTAGATGGATGTAAGATTTTTAGGTATGAAAAATATGAGGAATTTTGTGATGTACCAAAGAAATTGATAAAACATTGAACCAATGAGTGTCTTTCCCTCCTTATTCAATTTGGGTATTGACATAAATGAAAGGGTACAATATTTTGCGCTAAAATATTTTATAAATTAAAGGGTACAATATTTTGCACTAAAATATTTTATTAGCCATAGTAGCATATTACACAAAAATTCTTCCATCGAACATTAGAAAAAGGACAATAAGCCCTAAAAATGATATACTCATTTTAACTCTACTGATTGCTTTATAGATGATTCAATAATGTGAGCTTTTTTTCTTGATCAACCAATTTCAATACTTTAACGAGATGTTCCATGATTGTTTGGACTTTCCTTGCTTGTTTTCACAATCAATCAGTTAAAATAAAGTTTAATACATTATCTTCTAGACTTCTTTTGTTCTTACATTTATTGAATTCATGTTACTCATTTGTTGTGTGCATTATTTTCAAATCAGTCTCATAACGTATAATACTCTCAAATAAAATGAATTTAGTAGCAAATCAAGTTATTCATAATCTTAATAGATTCTTATCCTTGGTGAACACTTTCGTCAAATGTACTACTTTCAAGAAGTAATATAAACAATTTTTCAATTTTTAAAAATATTTTATAAATTTCATCAAAACTTTATTTTTTTTCAAAAATAATTTTTAGGGTAAAAGTGTCTTTTAAAATATTGTAAAAAAGACTTCAAATCTTCTTCTTTTTTAATTGAAAATTATCGTATTCAATGATGCAAAAACAAATAATACAAGACTCAAAAAAGAGATTATCTTTGAAATTTTGGACATATTTAAGAAATGGATGTAAGAATTTTTAAGTATGAAAAATATGAGGAAATTTGTGATGTACCAAAGAGATTGATAAAACATTGAACCAATGAGTGTCTTTTCCCCATGATTCAATTTGGGTATTAACATAAATTAAGGGGTACAGTATTTTGTACTAAAATATTTTATTAGCCACAACAGCATATTACACAAAAATTCTTCCATCTAACATTAAAAAAAATGACAATAAGCCCTAAAAATGATATACTCATTTTAATTTTATCAATTGGTTCATAGATAATTGATAATGTGAGCTTTTTTTCTTGATCAACTAATTTCAATACTTTAACAAGATGTTCTACGATTGTTTGGACTTTCCTTGCTTGTTCCACAATCTATCAATTACAATAAAGTTGGATACAATATCTCCTAGACTTCTTTTACTCCTATATTTATTGAATTCACGCCACTCATTTGTTGTGCGCATTATTTTCAAATCAATCTCATAACATATATGACTCTCAAATGAAATGAATTTAGTGACAAATTGAGTTATTTCTAATTTTAATAGATTTCTATCTTTAGTAAACACTTTCATCAAATGTACTACTTTCAAGCTATTATAAATAAATCTCGTTATCATCTTTGTTTGATCTGAAGTCTTCTTAATATGTTTTAAGCTTTCAATATCTTCAAGCATTAAATCAATACATGGATTACACAAGGAGACCAAAACAAATGTCTCTGCTTCTTCATGAACAACATACCAACTACTTTAAACCTTATCTTATTATCAGTGACTATTTGTACAACATTTTCCTCTTCAACCTCCTCCACAACTTTATCCATAAGGGAAAAGATGTAGTTTATTAACTTAAATATATTGGTAATGTCAATTGAAGAATGATATATCATGCTTCTATCACAATAAATCATGAAATTGATGATAGACTTTCTAGTCCTAGAATTCCAATTATCACACATGATTGTGCACCCATATGTAGGCATTTAGCCTTCAATGTGGTTATATATACCTTAAGTTCTTTCATTTCCTCCTTAAAATATGCATTTCCAATTTAGTATTCCATGGGACCTTTGATACTTGGACTTGTTTCTACTATGATATCAATTATTAACTAATAGTAAGACCCACTATTAGTTGTATTGAAGTGTATTACATTAAAAAAAAAAAAAAAAGAATTTAGAAATGGTTTTACCCAATTTCTTCATACCTTCAATAGAAAAAGAATCTTTTATTGATTTCTACTTTGATGGGAACATGTAGGGATCAATTCCTTTTTGGAGTTATGTTAGCTCTTTCCTTACACTGAAGTTATGTACCTATCTATGTTTAATCTTTGTACTAGAAGGCTACGAGAAACTAACACCTTTACCATACTCTTGTCTACCTTCTTAAAAAATTCAACAACTTTCTTTTACTACTTATTTCAATTGTCTTCTTTCAAAATTAACCACACCAACTTCCTCAATTTCATCATTGGAAGTCAACCTTATCAATGTCATAACAATTTTCTTCATTTAAAGAGCTCAAAAGTTGTTCTTTTCAGTTTTTATTTTAATTGAACATTTTCTTTTGAAGCATCAAGTATAAGTAGCTTCGCACTTTGTGACACCACTACTAGTACATGTAAACATCCTTCAACTTGTTTTAATCTTATCATACTAACATGTATAATTTTATCACAATATTTACACTTGGTAGTTTTTCTACTACCACCAACAAGTTCTACATGTACCTAACCAATCTCTGAGCCATTTTGAAATTTTAACCTAGCCACATCTAAAAGTAAAACAATTTACTTTTCAAATTAAATTAGTTGATATTTCATCCCCAGTAAAATATATCTATATTAAAAAATCTAAATTAGAGTTATTCAAATTTTTATTAGTCAATCTATATTAATCCATTTTTATTTTACTAAAACTATCTTAAAATCCTTTAATATATTTATATTCATTTATTTGAAAAAATAAATAAAGTATAAATAAAATTACTAATTTTATTAAAACTATTTTTATTAAATTTTAAATAAAAAATTAAATGATTCAAAAATTTTAAGCAAGATTCATATAAAATATTTTATTTGAAAGTTTCATTAACAATTTTTTTTTTTTTTTGACCTTTTTTTTTTTTTGGTTTTGATTAAAACTATTGAAAACTATATTTATAATTTACTTTATAAATTTAAGATTTATTTGATATTTACATTTTATGAAATATTAAAAAAAAACTTATTTTTATTTATTGTTTTAATATTTTAGTTATTTGTTGATAATTTTATCTTTTTAATATTTTAAATAAACATTTAAAATTATAATTATAATTATAATTTTAAAAAATAAAAATTAATGTGATAAATGTGGAAACAAAATAAAATGTAAAAGGATAATATAAATTAAAATGATAATATATAAATTAAAAAAAAAAAAGATAATTATGGTTAATTTTTTCAAATAAATAAGTTATTTCATCTGCAATTTATCATCAATATTTTGCAATAAATTGAAGTGGTGCATTAGTGTTCACTCCTTGACTAAGCTCGATTATTTTAAACTTTACTCTCATTATTGGAAGAAGAAATCTTTGGTTATGTTTAGTTTACGAAATAGGATAAAATATGTATATCCGAGTGTGGACTTTATATTTTTCACGCATTCCTACTCATGCCCCAAACTTGTTTTATTGTGAAAAAAAAAATGAAAATTGTTTTTAGGCTTTTTGAAGTTATAATTTATTTTATTTATTTTTAAAAGGAAAACAAAATAAGAAAGAAAATCTTGTGTAACTTTTTATTTTGAAAAAAAAAAAAAAACAAATTTATGAACAAAGAATGAGTTTGAGGAAAGGTATGGGGGATAACTATAGCACCCATCCAAACTAAATAAGAAATTCTAATAAAAAAAAGTTTAAATTCAATAGAAACATTAGGGTGAAATTTTGAAGGTTTTGGACAAACTTTGAGGTTTATACCTAGATTTTCAATGGATATAAGATGCTCAAGCATTAAATTCAATAGGTATAAAATCCTAAAATAACATATCCAATGATTTATATTATGTTATACTTATATCTAGTTTGTAAATAAAATAAGATAACATATTCAATAAAATATGTTATGTTATGTTTATATTTAGTTTGTAAATAAAATAAAATATATATTTATCCGCTTTGGGTTGTCCCAACCGTGTAGAATAAACTCACGGCTTTAAAATGGACACCATCTTTATTGTGTTACACAGGATTGGAATTGTGGGGTCAAACAAACAAACACCTTTAGGGTCAAATAAACTCTCACACATCTATGTAAATATTATTCTCTTTGAACCCAAAGGGGTCATCATGGCTTTAAAACACTTTTATAGAGTTAAGAAAAGTTCATAGTGTTAAGAACTTTCCACTCAATCCGATATGAGATGTCACAATTTTCATATTTTTTTTAAAAAATAGAAAATATTATAATTTAATATCATTTTTATTTTAAACATTGAAAAATAATATATAACAATTTTTTTATTATAAATATATTTAGCTTTTTTAACCATAAATTTAATTTTATAATAAAAAAAACTTATTTGACAAAATAAGTAATGTGAAAAATTAATAAAAAATAAATTTATAACACATGAAATATATACATTCTATATCTTAGCTTAAGATTAATATATTCTATATAAAAGAGATATAAAAAATAGTGTAATATTTCACATCACTTATCTTATCATATATTTGATCGAATATAAGATAAAATAAGTTATTTGATAACTTATCATATCTCATCATTAACCAAATATGAGACAAAATATATTATTGATTTTTTTTTTTTTTATATTATATCTAATCAATCGAATATAAATTTTGGATATAATCTCCACAAATATTGTGTTTAGGTCTACCGTTGAGAGAGAGAAGGGGACAAAAGGGGCAAAAAAAAGGGTTATTCGATTGAAAGGGTACAACAACCTTCACCCCTTTGAAGCACGAACTACAATGCTTTTCTTTTGGTAAAAATATCTTCCATTACAAAAAATTTAGCTTCAACTAACATGTACAAGCACTTTAAACCAAAAAATATATATATAAGACTAATTATGTCAAATCAAAGTTATATTTATAATTTTTAATAAGTAGAGATTGTTTCCCCCAATGTGAGGATTATCTTATCCCTTTCATCGCAAATATTTCAAACTAAAAGTTGGTTTGGGCCTTAGGATACTTAAGGCTTGTATTTGGGCTTTCGATGTTTGGGCCTTTTTTGCATAAGTATGAGGATAGCTTTGTGGGCTCTTTTTTTGTTTATAGGATTTTGCCATATTTCCCTAAAATTTGGTATCATAGTCAAATGGTTAGGTGCCAATTACTCAAGGTATTGTGTGGTCATGACCATAGTTGATATATTATTGTCGGCTTTTGAATTCGACCTACATCTTTTAAGTAAGAAGACTTCCCACTTCCCCTTAATTCCACAAAAGCAATGTCTAATAAGTTACTCAACTTAGTAATAAGAGGGTACTTGTTTTTTTAGTTTTTTGCTAAAAATAATTTGCTTTTGACTTTAAATTTTTTATTTTTTTTATTTTTTTTATAATTTATTATAAACTTTTTGTAAAATTAAAAAAGTAACATATTCATTCTTCTTTACTTTTTAATATTTAATATAAATAAAATATTAAAAAAATAATTTAATACTATTAAACATTAAATTTTTATTTAAAATTAAGTAAAAAAACTAAACACCGTCTAAATATTTTTACCATAGTTAACAATTATTATATCAAAGTGCTTTGAATCTGTAAAACTAATTAGTCTAAGGCCACACTTGCCAATAAAGGAAAGTCACAATAGTGGATTTTGGCATGAGCGAATTCACAAAATTAAGCACCCACAATTATAATTGGGAAATCAAAATCATACCACCAAGCCAATAAATTGCATAAGCACTCATATAATAGAGAGCTAAAGCCCCCCTTGCTGTTTCCAATCTTAGGCCTCCTTGCTGTTTCATGGAATTTGTCATGCCAGTATCTAGAATCTTGGGATATGTTCAAGCCCCAAGGCAAATAAAGAAAACCAAACAAAAGAAACTTCAAAACTTCTTTTTTTTTCCTTTTTTAAACAAATCCAGTGATGAAAAGCTTGGACAAAAATGTTTTAGAAGCTAAATACTTTTGCATATTGGTAGCTTCTTCTTCACTGTGAACATATTTTAGAGAAAAGTTCAGTTTGCTTTGGTAAAATCTGAGATGGGTTTTCCTTACAAATTGTAACATGTCCAAATTTTAACCATTATTAATTTTGAAGAATCGATTCCTGCTTCCAAACGCTACAAATAAGAGCAATTTCACTCCAAATTGATGTCCTCACTCCTCCCTCATCACAATCACAACCCCTCTGTGTTTTTTCCTTTTTCCCATTTTTAAAACCAAACTCACTGTCCATGCCCAACCCACTTGCGTGTTTTTTGTTAATTGGAAGTTAGGCCATGACTTATGCCATGAGGTATATGACCCAATGCTTCAATTGTCTAATGTGTAATGTAGAGTTAGGAATCTACAAACAACCAACTAATATCCAAAACCTTATCCTGGTCCTACCAACTAACCCTTTTTCATTTTTTGAAAAATTGAGCTGGTGACACGTGTAGACCCAAGTTTATCTAATACAAGAGTGTTCTCCAATGGGAAATGACCTACAACTTCAAAGATAGGACGCCAACCTTAAATTCAATGGACATCTCATGTGTATCAATTGACTTTAAAGGAGAGGCGAAAAATGGTTTAAGTAGTTAACTCAGTTGATGGAAAATGAGTCTTGGGGCCTAACAATGTTGAATGTTAGCACATTCTCTACATTTCTTATGAGATAGATTGATTTGCATCTCATCTTTTCCATTATTTTCTTGTGGAAAAAACACGATATAGGTAATCTTTTTCTTCATATTTTAGAGACTTTTGAGAAATTTTCGAAGTTAATAACACCCACTAAACTTAATTTGAATCCGAATATTAAAATTAGTATAAGGTGGAAGCAATGATTTAAATAAAAAAAAAAACATATTTATTATTTAAATAATTAGAATATATTTAAAACACGGGAATAATAAGTGAAAAAAAAAAAATATATATATATATATATATATATTTACTTGATATTTATTCCTATATGCTAAAAGGTGTTAAAGAATTAAAAGAGCAGTGTTAATAAGGTAAGTTATAAGTACAAAAGGTATATCATTGTCGGCACTCATAACTGTTATGACTTTAAAAATCTGGTTCAGTTTAAACATCAACGTAAACCAAAGTAAAATATATGAAGATATCTTAAAGAAAGATCTTAATCTATCAACTTTATTAAGATATTTTATTGCCAAATCATGTCTCTTCCGATGCTCACCGCTCTCATTCTTATCATTCCTTTTGCTACAAACAAAATGTTGAGATGATATTTAGTTGGACTTGTCCAAATTTTATCATTGCCTTTGGAAAAAAAAAAATTGTATATTATTTAAACATCAGGAATGCAATATTTAATCAAGCGTGATATATGGGTATCATATAAATACTCATAAATATAAATATAAAGATGAGAACAGATTATTTAAAGAGCCAATAATTTTTCAAAAACCTAAAGAACTATGGATTGCGAGAGAAAGAATACGACTATCCGCGTTTAAATTTTTTTAATTAAAAATTAATTAATAAAATTTGGGTGGCTGGTCTAAGAACTGTGCATGGTACGTAACGTGTCGGCCAAAAGGCCCCATGCAATAAATGGCGTAGGGCATGGTGGCGGGGGAGAGGGCGGAAGAGGAGGCCAACAGTGCGATTTCTCTAAGCCCCGGAAGTCCGGTCTATGAATGTGGCTTATCTTGCGTGCTGAAAATTGAAATGCATCGAGTGTTACGGCTTTGAAAAATATTGTCCGCCAAATCGGAAGATTTCATATGATTTAATTTGAAAGCCCCTGTCCATACCATAGTCTATGCCCACGTTACCGCAATATATGGTGGAGCATCAAAAAGCCCTTGTGGATTATTGGGGGATCATTCAAATATTCAATATGAACAAAATTTAGTCACTTCAAATTTTCTTGAAGCTTCTAGAGGACAACCCAACTAAATTCACTCTCAGTGGTAATCGGTAAAAGACAGGGGTACGTAGGAAATTTCCATTATCAGCCAAGTGGGTAGTTTGCTGAGGTTATTAGATGATGACCATAACATTGATTTTTTTTCTCTTATCAAAGCGGTAGACTAGTTAGTTATAACAATCCTGAATTGGGGTTCGCTGCGGTGTTAAATCTGAGTCGACATACGGAACAAGTGGGATTCTCATGCCACACCCATATCCATGATTTTTTGGTTCCATGTTGTTGTCCTTTGAATATAGGTCTGGTGTGCCGTCTTGTTCCCAGGATTCACGCATTTTATGACTTTCCATGCCATTGACTCACGTTAATAAACCATCAATTCTCAATTTATTTCCATCATAAAAACCATGCTTAAATTCCTCCTCAAGGAAAGCAACCAAGCAAGACAAAAACCGAGTATGATGTTCCCTGTTCCCCCATATTTTTCCTCACAACAGTGAATACCATCACCGGCCAAGACCGGAATGTGACAAGGATTTGTAACATATGTGACTTCTATGACATGGAAAATAAATGCCCATCGACACTATTTTCTTTTTTCCTTTTGTTTTTTTTCCTCATGTTATACATACCTGCATAACCAAACATGGGTGCCATACGGTGTGTCTGGGACACCCATTTATTGTAGTTCACAGGCTCTGTACTGTTCGATCACAGAATGTTATCGCTGCTCACTCAATTTAAGATACATGATATAGGCCATTGGGAGTCTGACCCACGATTTATCGATCATGCTCAGTCGACATCGCCCGATCCGACAGGCTAAACAGAAAATATTATATATATATAAGATGGCAACTACGTGAATGTTGAATTTGGATGGTAATCAAGTGGTAGCAAATTGGATTGAGGATGAGAATGGCAACATGCAAGTCAATATTCCAATTGAGCAAAAGTTTCAAAGCTTATAGTTGGAAAATGGGCCGGGAGGCGTTGGGTGGGTCCAGAATTGCCGTACCCCCGTCAGTTCAAGTCAAATAGAAAACGCACCCAAAGAAAAAAAAAACCTAACCAATATTTTTAACTATTTTATTTTTTGTTTAAATATTTAAGGAAGGAATAAAAAATTAATTAAAGCTTTCAAATGTTGTAAGGGTTGGTTTGGGGTTGGTTTGTCAGAGAGCCCACTGCGAATCTAATTTGTTCACAACTGAAAGGTTAATTTTGTTTTGATTTTTCAGAAAAAAAAAAAAAAAAAAAAATTTACAATATTGTACGATTAAAGTCATCTGATTGAACTGATTTCTTTGCCCTTCAATTCTTTAACATATTGACAGCAGTATTCTTCATTTATGGAAAGATTCTAAGGACATTATTACATGAATCCAGGGATGGAATCCACCCTCTAAATTTTCCCTCGAGTACTCAGCTCTATGACCATGGAGATAGCCAAAGTTCTCATCTTCTCGTCCTCCATGCCATGCCTGTTTATTCTTAGATCATGCTCAATTATGAGCACATGCAGAGAAAACTGTAAAATTTGGAGCCGCACCATGCCCTATCGCTGTTATTCCACAACCGTCCAATGAGAACTACAAGAAGGAAAAGTGGGTCACCAGACCTCATCACATGTTCAACAAGCCAAAACTCACATGTGAGGAAAGGTGGATCTTGCTCAACCCCACCTCTCCTGCCCTTCTCATCATTTTATTTGCTTTTGTAATTGAGCAAACCAAAACTCACAAGTTTTCTCACAAAAGAGGAAGGGAAGGTGAAAATGGGGAAATACCACAAGTTGATGATTTTATTCCTCTCCCATGGTTATGATCACCACTTAGCGTTTCCGAATTTTTTGTCTCCTTGTGTAACTCCCTCATCAACTTCCCTTGTAGCACCTCATCATCGCCTGCATGGTGGGGTACTCCAATTCCCTTATTTATACATGGCATTGCCACATTTCTCTTCCCATACACACTCCCACCTTCTCCCAACATCCCTTCCCACCTGCATTCAATCAGTCATTTCTAAGCTTTCTCTTATTCCTTCTTAATTTTCATGGCTCCCCTTCTCTGTCTTCTCATTCTCATGATCACTACTTGCAGCGATGCTCAGGGTCCACCTTCCCCTGGTTTCTCCCCCAGTTCCAAATTTAGTCCTATTAGCTTTAATCAAGGTTATAGAAATCTCTGGGGTTCTCAGCATCAAACCATAGACCACGGTTTATTAACAATTTGGCTTGACAGTACCTCTGGTACTACAACCCATTCTTTTTCTTTCCTTTGCTTAATACTGCAGAGTGCAGACCTTGATTTTTTATTTTTATTTTTTCATTTCTAAGTAAATATTGCAACGTTCTTTGTTTCTGAAAACAGGAAGTGGGTTTAAGTCGCTTAAGCCCTATCGTTCAGGTTACTTCAGTGCTGCCATCAAGCTCCAACCTGGCTATACTGCAGGAGTAATCACATCTTTCTATGTAAGAATGAGAATTTTATATTTCTAGGAATACCAATTGTGGGTTGTATTACTCAAATTAAGAACTGATATTCTAATTCATTATCTGGGCAATGACAGCTTTCAAACAACGAAGACTACCCTGGGAACCACGATGAAATCGATATCGAGTTCCTGGGAACAACACTGGATAAGCCTTATACCCTGCAGACCAACGTGTATATGAAGGGAAGTGGAGATGGAAGACTAATAGGGAGGGAAGTGAAGGTTCATCTCTGGTTCGATCCAACCAAAGACTTTCATAATTATGCTATCCTATGGGCCCCAGATGAGATCATGTTAGTTATTTCCTCCAAATCCCACCCCTAATTCTCTTCAATCATGCAAAGTCTTTTCATTCTTTGGCCTAAAGGTGAAAACGACGATGCTACAGGCCACATGGCCGAAAGGTTGCTTAATTTAATCTCAAATTCTGCTTACTATTTATGTAGTTGTACTATGAAATGGTTTGCAGATTCCTAGTGGACGATGTCCCCATAAGAAGGTATCCAAGAAAGAATGACGCTACATTTCCCGCAAGGCCAATGTGGGTGTATGGATCGATATGGGATGCGTCATCATGGGCCACAGAGGATGGAAAATACAAAGCCGATTATCGGTACCAACCATTCATAGGTAGGTACAAAAATTTCAAGCTAGGCGGGTGCACCACCGATGCAGCAGCCTCCTGCCGGCCACCCTCCGTCTCGCCGTCCTTCGCAGGAGGCCTGAGCCAACAGCAGTACTCAGCAATGGAATCGGTGCAGAAGAATTACGTGGTTTATGACTATTGCCAGGACCCCAAGAGAGACCACTCTCAGATACCAGAGTGTTAGGTAGATGTTGATAAAAAGGCTAAAGAGTGGGTTGGTTATACACAGTTATAAGTTGCTACTTCAGTTACGTGATAGTTTGTTTTGGAGTGCATTGTGATGGGTCCAGCTTGCCAAGAACAGATGCAAGAGTAGTTGAGCGTCCACGCCTCCAAGATTTGAATCGCTTTTGTTGGATTGTTGTTGCAATAAATTATTTGCTTGCTATTTTGGTTTAAGGAAAGGTGTGTGTGTGAGTGTGACAAATGAGAGAGGTCTTTGGGTATTTGTGTATACACTCTGCTATTACTTAATAAAGCAGAGAAAGAATTGTGATTGTGTACCAATTACTTATAATATTATTACGTTATAAAGATTGATAAGGTTTCTTTAAACTCTTGTTTGACTATTGTTGGAATAATTAACATGGTAGGCAAGAAAGTATTGTAGATTGATGTAGAATAATGAAAGCAAAATTGAAATATAATATTTATTAAGACGAATTGGAGCATGAGAAATATATCTTTAAAGTAGGTCCATTTTCCCGTCTATCAATGTAGTAAGAAAATAAATGTCCTACTTTCAAGATTCAATAGCCATAATTACACGACTCTTGATATAATTTTACTTAGACAACATTCGTCCAAAAATAATAAGATAAGGGAGTTAGAGATTGAGAGATTTTTAGAGTTATGGAATAGTTCCAAAAAGAAATATTCTTTACCTTCAAAAATAAGACAAGTAAATAAAAAATCGAGGGGTTTTAAGTGTTTTTCTACAAAGTAGAACACCTCTAATGAATGGTTCCATGGCAGGCCTAGACCTCCAATTACATCTCCAGAAGTTTAAGAGACGTATAAAATGAATTCAAATATAAACCACTAAAAGTTCCCTTTCCTTCCCCCTAATATTGGATTGGAAACTTTTACACTCACATAGAACTTTATACATGTGTCACTCTTTTAGGGTTGCAATTTGGGTTAGTTGATTTGGTTGAGGAGTAATCCAAGTCTAAATCGATTTTTAACTTGAAGCACTTAATTCAAATTCAATCCAACTTCATTTCTTAACACTTAAATCAAGTTCAGGTTGTTCAAATTAAATTTGGGTTGATCAGTATGTATTATTCAAAATTTATTTATAATATTTTTAAATAACTATTTTTTTATATATATTCATATGAGAATTTAAATAGTAAATAAAGCAAAATTTTAATATAACAATAGACAAATAAACATAAATTTATATATTTTCTAAAAGAATAGTATAATATTATTTGATATTTTTCTTAAAAACATAAAAAGAAAATAAATATTATAATAAAATATAACATACATTATTTATAAATATTATAAAAGTATTAAATTGAATTTTGGTTAAATTCAAGTCATTCAAAACTTGGTCTAAGTCCAATTCAAATTGAGTTCGAATTAAAAAAATCTAATTCAAGCCCGACTCGACGACCAAGCCCATTCAAATTTCTTCAGATTAAATTCAGATTGCACCGGGCCAACTTGTCCTGCCCGTACACTCTTCTAACAATTACAGCACATGGTGATAGACTTACAGGTTAGAGTTTAGATAAGTCTGTCAGCTCATCATCTTTCTGCCATCCTCGTATCTAATCATACTTCCAACTCCATCCAAAGTGTTAATTAACCTTATATCTGTTAAGCGTTGAATAAAACACAAAAGTTGCACCCATTTCCGTGAAGAAAAAGACTCGTGCACTTGGTATATTCCGTGTAAAGAAAATGGGTTCTGAGCAGGGTACACATGCACGTGAAGCTCCTCAGGGAATTAACTTTTTCTCCCTTTTTGACCCCTTTTTCTCTTTGAAGGGAAAGGAATTCAACGGCTGCTAGTGAATGATAGGTCGATTGTAACTTTGTAAGTTTTGTCGCATCCCTCCTTTTCTATTCACCCAATGGCAGAAGCAGAAGAAGAAGAAGAAGAAGAAGAAGAGGGGTTTTTATACCAAATGACAATTAATTAGGTGGTCATTTATACAAACTAATACTCCAAATATTTGAAGGTCACGTGATAAAAGAACACTTCGGGGGCCAAATTCATGGAATCAAAGTGGCCATTGGATGCCACGAAAAATGGCTTAAAAAGCAATAATGCAATCTTCATAAGTCAGGATAAGCCAAAAGAAACAGATTTGATTAAAGCATATGAGCATCTCACATGCCATCTTTCTTCTTCGTTTATCACAATCTTTATTGGATTGTGATTACACGTCTAATTTGGGTGTTAGCGGCGTGTTTGGAGGGCTCTTGGAGTTTGGAATTTACGACGAGGACATGCCACCTATGAATAGAATAATGACATGGACGTCACTTCATGAAACCCCAAATTTTCATAATTTCTAAATTAAATATACTTAAAATAAATCGTGATGTCCCTTTAGTGCCACAACAAGTTTTTCCGTAAGACATCCAGACACGGTATAAAGGTTAAATAATTGATGTTTGGAATGTGATAAACACCTTTTGACCACTTCATCATTAACGTTTTCATATGTGTTCTACGGCCTAGTTAAATGGGCTCTGACCTCTGGGCAAGGCCCCCCCGTCCATGCAGACCTTTGTTGGTGGACTTGGGCTTTTCAATTTCGCCCAAGATGTACCTGAATATGGAGGGACAATTAAATTTTGCTAAAAATACATGTATGATTGGGAACATTTTCAAAAACTTTTCTTAAAAATTAAATTTTTAAAAATTATATCTCGTGTTCTTTATTAGGGATGATAATATAATAAGTTCTGCATCTAATGAGATGGGTCTACGTGAGGTGTAATCCGTTTAAAAATGAAAAATAAGAATTAAAAATAAATCAAATAACAAGTGGGACATGATGGGTATGAGAAATTTTCATCATGCAACCCGAATTTCAATCCAATTTATTTTATTTTATTTGGATGATAATGAAAATAAATATAAATAATCAAAATACAATTAAGATGAGGGTTACCCACCTATTAATATCCAATGTCCATTGACTTATTAAAAATTATTATAAAAAAAATAATCAAACAAAAATAAAAATTTCAATAAGAGATAAGAATTCAGAGATATCAATGAATTAAACCATCCATAGTGATAAAATATCAAACCTTATAAAATATGGTTGTTTGATGAGAAAATAAATAAAAGTTGACGGAAAGTAAAAAGGAAAATTCAAATTCCTAATAGAACAATCTCCCGTGCAAAAGAGAACGGAGGTATCCAAAAGCTAAATGAAAACATCTACGTCTACCCATCCATATCAACTTTATGGGACACACGATAGCCCTTTAACTAACCTAACGTGCATGCCATAAATAAAAAATCCACGTATGAGTAAATTATCAAAGAGGTATGCAAAAAATATACAATTAGAGCAACTTGAAACCCCTTTCAAAATCTGGGCCAAACCAAGTTCAGGATTTATGAAGCAGAATTTTCTATTTTGGAAACAAAATCAATTTTGGCTTATGCTCCTTATTTCAATGTGGTCATATAGAGATTCATATGCAACTATCACGTTGATTTTGATATCAATTTGGTTTACGTCTTGCTTTTGGTTAAGTCTAATTCAAATTTCAAATAAATAAATACATATTTGATTTAAATAATAATAGGGGAGTTGTACAAAATGTTAAATGACAAAAATTCCGACCTGCCGGATTCGAACCAGCGACCTAAGGATTAAGCTGCCTTACTACAGTCCTCCGCTCTACCAACTGAGCTAAGGTCGGTTGTTAATTTTCTGTCAAACTAAATTTATATAAACTAATATAAAAGCTGTCAACACCCAAATCGGTCCGGACAGGGACAGATTCATTTCTTAATTTGCTTACTCTAGGCCACCACATGTCTTGCAATGATTGGCTAGTTTTTTTGCAACATAATGATTTGATCGTATATAAAATTCAAAAACAAATTATTCATTGGATGGTTAGAACTTAAGACAGCCGAAATAGAATTAAAATTGTATCTTGCTTCCAAGTACAAGATCAGGCCCACAGACTGTTACACGTCAACCGGCCTGTTGGATGGGCCGGAACTGGGGCTGTGGCCCATGAAATCACAACTGACCTCCACACCAACCCCAACGAGCTTTCATCCCAAAAATTTGAAAAAAGAAATGAAAAGGGGACAGAGAAGGACAGCCCTTTTCAGTAAAAATTCAAAAACAAAACAAAGAAAGCGATATAAATAGGGAAACAACGTGGAGTGTTGTGGACAATTCGATTCCGAATCCGTGAGCACCACCGTCCCATATTTACTTATTTATTTAAAGCTCTGACACCCCCCTCTCCTGTCACACAGCTGTGTTGTTTAACTCTCCTCATCTCCTGTCCCTAACCCCATTACTCTATTTATTTTTTGTACCACAATCCATATAATATTGACCATCCACTCTCCAAAGTACCTAGAAAGCCTAAACCCTACCATTTATATTTTAAATTCCCCACTATTCAAAGAAAGTCCACAGTTCTATGATAACCTACGTTTTTATACATGTTCCTCTAAAAACAAATCAAAATCAGCCTTACGAAAGTCATAGCTTTTACGGATAAAATGGTAGGTTTCTTCGGTTTTTGTAAAATTAAGGAATACTTTGTGTGAGTGTCAAGGTGTCATTCCGATTTCCAACAACATAGAATCCACTCTCTCATCAAAATATCTGAAATAAGTTATTGTTTGTGGAATTTTATTTATTTACTGGGCTTCAACATGAGGGGTCCCCCCCAATCTTATTTTTAAATTGTTTTTTTCCTCCAACATTTTACTCCACAAAGTCAATAGTGTCGTGCAGAAGCTCCAGAAACATCCAATCAGGGTTCGCCATGTCAGCAAATATTCACATGCCCACACGATCCAATCTTATATCTCTCTGCAGCGGTGGGCCTCCGTGCTTCACTATAATATTCTACCTTCTGTCCAACAGAGTCCAGTTGGCCTCCACTAATCCCATGCATCCGTATCCACGTCGTGAAAAAGGCGTTCTATAGCTGGCATCGCCATAATCCAATTATGAGACGTCACGTGTCGCATGCCCATTCGAAGATTGTCTTGACCGCCTGTGTGATCTGTCTAGCTTATGCGATAGAGCATTAAGAACCTGCCACGTGGCGTCCCCTTCTTGCACTTGATTGTTGAAAAGTAGGGCCCGCTTGTTCTGTGGGTCCCACAAATTCTTCTGAATAGTTGAGAGATTGGTGGCTGCCACGTCATCCAGAATCATTCCCAACTTTCCCACGTCCTTTTCAGCCACCGTGAGGGATATTTCCGGCCAGCGTATGGCCTCGGAGAAGGGCAACCGGATGCCATCCGCTATGATGACCGGCACGCATCCCAAAACCACCGATTCTACTAGTCTAGGGCTCCACGGCGCCCACCCAAGTGGGCATAAACAGAAGACAGACCTTACGATTTCTGACTGGTAACCGGCAAACCGGTGCCTTTTCAGGTGAAATTTCCGGTTCCCGCTGTACTTTTGCCATATCGCCGTTCTCACAGCCCTGAAAGGGAGAACAAGGGTTAAAAACTTAAAATTATGAATATGAAGGGTAAATTGGTAATTAGGTGGCATGATTAGGAGTTTGATTAGACGGTAATGATTAGATTACTTGCTGTAAAATCGTCCGCTAATGTTCTTGGGATGGACTTCCATTTTGCCTCTAAAGAAAACCCAAATATCTCTTTGGCCGTTCGCCGGAGCTGAATCGAGGGTTGACTGTACTTTTTCCGGCGACACGTATGGGGGTATCAACACATTCTCGACGTCTTGACACGGATGTTGGTGTTTGACGCCAAAGGTCTGCAGTACGATAGATTTCTTCAAGAACTCTGGTATCCCATCTGCCCTGGCTACGTCCTCCTTCAGAAAGCATAGAAACCAAAGCAAAGAAATTGAGAAACACGAGAAACATTTCCAAAATACGCAGATATTTTGACATGAGAAATGGGTTTTTATTTTCAAACCATAGCGTGAAAGCAAGCTCCGTAATCGTGAGAGGCGACAAAGACGTGGTCAGCGCCGAGACTCCGATTCCAGAATGGCAACTGGGTGGAGATATGTTGAATCGCGGATGCCAAAAGAGGGCGTGCATGTCCGATGGCGGGGAAGCCATTTACGGTGCTGAAGTTGCAGGACACGTAGACGGGGACGAAGAAGAAATCAGCTTCCCATGGGTCAAAAGTCCGTACGTCGCTCTCCTGCAGAGCTTTGTGTAAGGCGACCTCCGAAGCGAAGAGGTGATTGCTGCATCGCTCGTTTGATAACCAGTCAACGTTGTATTTCGACGGCAAATCATAGATATATACCTTCAAATCCTTTAACAAATCTGCATCAAAAAAACATATATATAAGATATTCTATAGACCCAAGGGAAAAAAATGGTGACCCCAAATACTCAAAACAACCAGAAAAACAAAGTATAATGATCAAACCTTGGTGGTCTCTGGGTTGTTGTTGAATAGTCGTGTTAACGGTTTCAAACAAAGCACGAGAGGCTTTGGAGTTAGAGACGGTGACTTTAGGAATAGCGGTGAGCTTCCTGGGGTGGTTGGTGATGAGGTAAGAGCTGAAGAAATAGAGAGACAGAGACAACCAGAGAACCCATCTGAAGTACCTGAAGCAGTAGCTCTTCTCCTGCCTCCCTTGCTTATGCAAGAGCCTCATCCTTACATAGAACCCTCTATTCCTGGAGGGTCTGCTAAAGTCCACCATCTCATTTAAACCAACACCCAAACAACAACACCCACAAAGATCACTACCAGATTATGGGTTCAGCAGTTGAGATGGGTCTTTCGTTATTTGGTTCAAGATGAAGTGCGGACCAAGAAACAGAGATTGAAAATATGGGTTGTTGGCAGTTCGGTTTTCCACTTCAACAAATAAAAAAACCATAAAAACTTTGATGAATTTTGTTTTCGCTTCTTCTTTAATCCACAACAATGGGTTTGGTAAAGTTCTGGTGCCTTCCAAAAAAACCCAAAAAATAGAGCCCCAAATTAAAAGTTGCAGAGGAGAAAGTGAGAGGCAGAGGGGCGGAAGAGGCTTTGGCTTCAGGCCTTCAGAAGGGTCACATGCATGGTGGTGGAGCAGAATGGAGCTCGGCGGGGGTCTCGGTGTCTACGCTGGTTTTGTCCTAATTCTTTACTACAATGGCCAAACTACCCTCATTCTTTTCCCTTGAATAGCCCGTGTCCGGTTGTATTTTTTTGTCAAGTGATTTCGTTTTCTCTTATTTTTTATTTTTATCTCTGAAACAAAGTGATCGAATCGACGTGACAATCATGATCAAAACGTTCCATTTTTTGCTATGTAACGCACCCATACAACTGGGCCCATGAAGTCCCGCCTACAGATGGACGGTCAGGATCGCTGACTAGTGACGGTGCAGCGCAACTCTTGGTAAGGGAGCGCCCTCGGTAGAGACTCAAGGTGGTACTTACTACTCTATAATTTTGACTAGGAAAAGTGAAAATGAAGGGTGGAAAGTTACATAAATTTAAGAAGGGTAAAGTGGGCATAGAGAAAATACAAGACCACAAAAGTTTGAGAAAACGTCCACTCGAACGGCCCGCCCTAAGCACTCATCATTTTTCAAAAGCTTACAAACACAAAAAGCACATAACTCAACAATAATGAAACCCTACTTTGGTTTGAATATGATGATTTTTTTCTTTCTTCTTTTTTCAAATTTACATATATGAAATCTAATGCTATCCAAGAACTACATTATTTTATTCTAAGTAATATTTAATTTACAAACATGATTGATGTTTCCTATTGCATTATTTGAAATGGCTTTTATAAGAATTTAAAATATTAGAAAATTAATATTTATAAGTGAAGAATATTAGCATCTCTCCACCTAACATGGTAACCTTTCAATGAATGTAACCACATGTATTAATTCAACGTGACGCATATGTGTACAACATTTTACCAAGTCAATACCATCAATATGACGTATTGATGTCTTCTTATTTAACATACCGTGGAATTAGGATACTAATTCGATACTTATCAAACTTATGACATCGATGATTGAAAATATATATATAATATCAATGAAAGTAAATATCGGGTTTGAATACAATGGAACAGTGGGTGTTAATGAGATTACCAAATTTTTAAACCATTCATGAGACATGGTGAGAGGTAGGAGTGGGTCCATCCATGGAGCACCCAAGCCAAGCATAATTGTCAAGACCACGATGGGGACTCTTTATTGCGTCAACTCAAGGCGTCTCGTGCACGGCAAGCTCCATTTTCGAGCCATTTCCCCTAAATTAAATGCCTATTACATGCACATTTTTTGTGACTTCTACGGTCCACCCTGGTCATGTGCTAGAAAAAATCAAAATAAAATAAAATAAAATCAACCAAAATTTGAAAATTTTTCTCATTATTATTATTAGATTATATATATATATATAATAAAACAAATTGTAAAACAGAAGCAACACGATGTGGAATTTTGAAATTCCATTTTTGTCAAGGCGTGGTGGCTGTGGAATCATTCAATCTTAGTCAATACCTTGATCTTCAATTCATGGTTAAATGATTTTATTTTAGTCCATAAAATGATGAAGTTCGAAGAAATTACTCATAGAATTGGTCTACAATCCACATTCTATAATGTCCATGTCTTTATCATAATTGGAAGAGTGGCACACGTGTAAGTTCCCCATTAGAGGCTTAGGTGGTGATTAGCAGACACGTGCCAAGACATCTCTCATACTGGGCCCACTGAATGAAATGCCTTTTTTTTTTATTATTATCATTTAAATTAATAAAAAATGTTTTTGGCCTTTGAGTGTGGTAGTTGAATAACGGCCAACTAAAATTCTCGGTTTATTTTTGGACAAAACAAAGAAAAAAAAAACATCAATATTTGAAGGTGGAGCTAAGGAAATTCCCACCAATGGAAATAAGTTGTCTACTTAGAGTGAAAGTGACGTCAAATTGGAATACATGTTGTTTGATAATCACTCCTTTGAATGGCTATCATAGGAACATGACACCCTCTTTGGATAAAAATAACGTTAACATCCTACCATAAATTTTAGGTAAGGAGAAAATTAAATAATGTAAAAAATTAATAATAAAGTTAATAAAAAAGATATAGAATCATTTAATAATTGTTCCAATTTTTACTTTTATTTTAAATATGAAATAATTTTTTATTTTAAAGACT
The DNA here is from genome assembly GCA_030254885.1 of Vitis rotundifolia. NCBI lineage: Eukaryota > Viridiplantae > Streptophyta > Magnoliopsida > Vitales > Vitaceae > Vitis > Vitis rotundifolia. Next base: position 12,851,001 of record CM058156.1, read on the forward strand.
AAATTTACAGTATTTTTTATTTTCTGGATATTTTAAAGATATTTTGATTGTTTTTTGCATTGTATATAAGCTTATAGTGCCATTCATGAGAAACAAGTTGAAAGTCTATTTTTAGCATTTGAATTTTCAAATAAAATTTTGTCCATGAAAATAAGTGAAAATTATTTTTAAGAAATTATAAACTATTTTTGTAACAATTATTTTCAAAAACATTATGAATAAAGATGGCAATGGGAGGATTTTTTTCGGCACCCACCCCATTCCTAATGAAACAGATTTGAAATTTAAATAAATGAATTAGAGGTGGGTTTAAGTATTTCCTTGTTCCACCCCCATTATATATAAAATCAATTTTAAAAATTAATTTAATGTCATTTTTATTTTTCTACTTTTAATATATAATAATAATAACATTAATTTATAAAAATATAATATTTTAATTATTTATAAAATATATTGATTTTAATGTAATTAAAAATTTTATAAAAATAATTATTTTTCAAAAAACAAAAATTAAATGAAATGAGGGAAGACAGGTATGAGAAATTCGCATAACCATCATACTTTATTTAATTTTTATGGGATATAACTGATAATTATTTTGGATAAACATGGAAAGATTGGGATGGGGATGAAGACTCACGCTATTGTAATTCCTAATTGTGAAACTACAAATTTTGGTAAAATAAGACTTTCTTGTCATGAAATTTTTAATAATTAATTTCAAAATACAAAGATAATCTATGCATAGGACTTCTTAACCGTGAATAAATTGTTTTAAGAACATTTTTAAAAAATAATTTTTAGTAAACTTTGTAACAATTCTCCAGTTTGGTCAAATATCTCGGTAGATGAAAGAAATCATCAAGACTTGGTAACACTTTTTAGAGCATAAATCATAATTATTCAATCTCAATCTCAATCTCACCTTAGCTTAATATAGCATGTTATTGAATAAAGGCATCACCTTTTATACCACTTATTTGCAAGCCTATCTGATAACAGCAAGGACCATGGACCAAGTAAAACGGCATTCTATCAGCCAATCAAAAAGCAAGAGGGTGTGCCGGGACAGCCTCGTCATGGCCACAATCATGTCACCTCTTTTTATTTTTAAAATTTAATTTTTTGGTTGAGTTTTAGTATCAGTGTCACCATCATGGCCATCATCCAAGTGTAATAATGTTCTTGGTCCCTTGTGCAAAATTTGGACATGTACCAAAGAAATTTAGGCGTAATCCTCCATAAAATAATTATGTTCAATAATTAATTACGCTTGTGGGATGCCTGGAGCCACTTGTAGTTGTACCCAAAAATCTTTTATTGTGGTGCCCTTTTCTTGTGTCTAACTTCTGGTGTACCCAGTTTAAAAAAATCAAAGACAAGACTGAAGACACTGTAAACTTGATGGGGGGTTCGACATTGACCTAAATTTTAAAGGTTTTTTATTTTATTTTTGGAAGGCAGCTCTGTCTCCAACAGTAATATTGAGTAGACAGGGGTTGATACACAATTATGAAGCTCCTATCTTTCAAGGCAAGAAGTGCCCTTAGAATAACTAAGCATTTGCTATCCCAAATCATTGATTTCACCATTGGTGAATTGGGAAAGGGGCTAGGCCCTTTTAGGGGTCCCTTTTTTTTTTTTTTTTTTTTTAAGGGCAAAAAGAAGATAGGCCAAAGGGAGGACCATGAGGCAGTAGCCCTATGGTCACTGAGGAGGTAGCCCCACTATTGGAATTAATGTAGGAAGTGATATCCTCATAGCAGCTGTATTTGGGCTCAAATCCAATCATGATAGGGCTCTTATTGTACAACTCCGGGACCATGCTGTTAAAAAGGTAGAACAAGGGAGGCCCATTTGCCCTTCCCTATTGGGATTATATTCCTTGGGCAGATGAGGGCTTAACAAATACACAAACCTTCACCCATATTCATATCCTTAAAATAGGTACCCCAATTAAATCCTTGTGGGACGTGGGGTATATGCCCTACGCCTAAAAGTCATATAGGTTTGAAACAAAGGGGTGTTGTAGGGTCCTCCATGAAAAGGGTATATGAACTCCTGAGACGCTCGGGGACATTGGCCCTACTGGTGTGGAGTGTGAGTTGTGAAACCACATGCTAAAGAGAGAGAGAGAGCATGTGATCAATAATTGGTAGAGAGAGGTTTGTACAAGTTGCCCTTGGGATTAGGAACAAGCTTCAGCACATTGCCATGCTTCCATGTGCATGTGAGAGGGAACAATTTGAATGGCAAAATTGATTGCATAGCAACCCCGTTTTTCATGTTTAAGGCCAGGCCCATTCTACTTCTCTTTTTTCAACTGTTCTTCCCATTTATACATTGGTAAAAATGGGCTTTGATCGATAATTCTTCAAAAATCACTTTCAAAAAATGTTACCAACTAAAAGCATTTCGATCAAGTTCGCTACAAAAATGGTTTTAATTCATCAGGGATGCTTTTACGATTTAATCTTCATGGAAATTAATGGGTGTCAATAAAACATTTACTTCTTTTCTTGAAATTCTGAAACAAAAGGTTTATAAACAAATGGTCAGATTCTACAAATTAGTTTTTTACAAAAAGTTTCATGCTTTTAAAAATTCATGTATGAAGGTATTTTGAAAGAAGCTTTCATGGCGGACTCGGAAACCTTTCAACATTCAATCAAGCTGATTTTACATGTTAAAAAAGGTGTCTTTCTTTTGGAAAAGCAAGTCACATGAAGAAAGCAAGTCAATGTTGAACTGGGTGTAAGCAGTAAGCCCCATCAGAGCCGGATTGCTTTAATTTCCAGACATTCAGTGTATTATTGGCTTTGGAATTGAACGTAAATTCAAAGCCAAAAGAAACCAAAACACCATCCCAATTATATACTTGAACGTGACGCTTATCAAAGTGGGTGAGGAATCCTGATTTGGCCCTGAGCTTCAATGCCATCCCCATCTCAATAATTTGAAAGCAAACATAAAATGGGCTTGGTCATGTAGGCCCAATAGCATTACTTCTGGCCTGTGTGTCTAAGAAAAAGGAGAGTCCCACATCGAATGCAAGTAGAATTCACACCACTATAATATTTATATATAATATATTGTAATCAATCATTCTGAGGCACGCAGCCACGTGGTGAGTACAAAGCGAACTATTCTTTCGCCTTTTACTAAAGAATACCGTGTGCTCTCCACATTCAGTGGCATACGCTAATTTTTGAAGAGCCTTCTTCTAATCCTGAGGGCTCTACAATGTAATTATAAAATATTTATTTGCCCCCTTATTACCAGTAATGATGTGAATGTTTACTGCATTAATATTGTCTTATTAGTCATTTATTTTCTTTTTACGTGAATTTCAATATTTTTTTCTCTATAAGATATAATAATTGAATTAAGATAGTTGCCACCCAGTTATTATTTTTAATACAAGTACATGACACAATTTATAAAATCTAGGGTAAACTTGATAATTTGAGCATGTTTCGGTGATTGTGGAAGTGCTTATAACATTTTCAATGATTGAAAAATAAATACTTTAAAGTGTTAGAAAAGCTAAAAATTTAAGAAGTGTTTAGTAGTGATTTTAGGAAGTATTTCTAAATCTTCTAATATTTGTAAACTAAAAATTTTCAAGTTTTAAAACATCTAAAAATATTTTCAAAAATCACTGTTAACCACATTATAAATAATAATTTTAGAAAGTGTTTGTAATATTTTAATACTTGAAAGATAAAAATTTTTAAGTGTTAAAAAATTATAAACACATCATAAAATTATTGTAAAACACATTTTTTTAGTATCTTAATATTTAAGCCTTTAATTCATTCATATCATATGCTTGTTTTATTATTAGAATTCATTTTTTGATAATTAATTAAAATTAAAAGATACTAAAAAAAAAAAACAATAATATCTTCAATGAAAAAAATATCTATGTTAGTATTTCGTGAATTACAAACACAATATCAAATTTTAATTTTAAAAAAAACAATAATATCTTTTGTGAAAAAATGTCTATGTTAGTATCGTTGAATTAGTGATGCAATATCAATCACAATGAACTAATATTAAAGTTATGAAAACTTAAATAACATAATTTAGAACAATTATACATTTTAATTTTAAATCGGTAGATGTTTTGATTTTATGAAAAATTAAATAAGCATGTAGTTTAATATAAAATAGTAAATATTTCATTAAATCTTAAAATTACCAAATTAACATCACTTTTCTTTAATCATTTCATAAAATAGAAATAAAAGTTGTTAAAAAAACAAAAAACAAAAAGAAATAAGCACATGGTTGGAAAGTCTCTCAAATTATTGATTAATATTATAAAAAATATTGTATACAAAGATTATACGAGGTGTATAAAGATGTAAGAAATAATGATTGACTCAATGGTTGACTAAATCACTGAAAATCTCATGTACTTTTTATGTGAATTGTCTTATCCTTATGTTATTGAATTAATATTATTAGTATTAAAGTTTCTGTTAAAATAACAAATTGGTATTAAAACTAAGGACATGATTTCTAGAAGAGTTAAAGTGAATAAAGTATGGACAAAATGAATTTTAGTTGAAGGTAAAGGGGTATTAAAGTTAAGGATAAAAGATTTCTAAAAATGTCAAAGAGAATACAAAATATAAAAGATTGACTAAATAGTTTAATATAGAAATTATTAAATTCATATATTATTATAATAATAGATTTCTTTATAGAATAAGAAAAATTATTAAAAATATATTTATAAATATTATAAATTCTGTAAGATGTAGATACAAGAAGTGGAAAAATATAATATGATTCAAAAAATCAATGATATAATGATTTTTGCTCATTCGTAAATGTAGGCATCGCTAGTTGACTAATGTTAAAACTTCGTGTATCTTCATTTAAATTATCATATCTTTGTGTTAAAACTTTTATTGAAATAGTGTAAATATTAAAAATAAAATTTCACTGATGAAAAGTTGAAGAAGAAGATATGCCATGATAAAAAGTATAATCCTTGTGTATTTGGATAATAGTTTTATGGGAAATAACAAAGAGGTAAAAAAACTAGTTATGAAATATTTTATTTTATTTTATTTTTTACTTTTATTTGAATCAAGAGTGGTTCAACCCTAATATATGATAAGAAAATATTATAAATAAAGAAAGTAAGTAAAGGAAAAAAAATATTTAAATAATATATAAAAAGCAAAAAAAATAAATAAATAAATTTCCAAAGAAAAGTTTTTTTAAAAAGAAATCATTTTTCTTGTTGAAGCCAGGCTTATTCTACTCTTTTTTCAACTGTTCTGACTGGGCAACATATTTTTTAACGTCTATTCCTACATGGACCCATTCCGTTAGAAATTTTGCTTGGGTCACTGATGGCCAAATACTTTCAAGAATTGAGGCTTGATACCAGTTATGGACAGTCACGGATTCTATTTGGAAATGTTTTTTAAAATAATTTTAGAAAACATTTCTCTAATGTTTCTAAAACAAAAGAAGATTTGTAAATTTGAAATATTTTTAACTTGGTTTTTTTTTTTTTTTCAAATGTTTACTAGAAATAACTTTTATTTATAGTGTTTTATTTTTTATTTTTTATCATTTTTTATTTTATATAATTATTTATAGTAGGTGAGGAATCCTGATTTGGAGAGTGCATTTGATTGAAGACTTGCCCTAACTTCAATCTCATATCTATCTCAATTATTTGAAAGCAAGCATAAAATGGGCTTTGTCATGTAGGCCCAATAGTACAACTTCTCGCCTGTGGATCTTAAGAAAAATGAGAATCCCACATCGAACATTAGCAGAATTCACTCCACTATGGTGTCTCAATATAAGATATTCTAACTCCATCTTTCAAAGCACGCAGCCACGTGGTGAGCACAAAGCGAACTATTCTTTCGCCTTTTACTAAAGAATACCGTGTGCTCTCCACATTTAGTGGCATACGCTAATTTTTGAAGAGTCCTCTTTTACCAGAGGGCTCTACAATGCGAATATAAAATATTTGATACTTATTTCTTCTTTAAATTTACCCAGTAAGTTTTATTCTCCAAAAGTTGAATTATTGAATTAAAATATATGCATAATGTATGAATTAAACATAAATATTTTGGTATCTAATTAAAATTTATAAATATAAAATAATTTATTATTAGAATTAAATAAATATAAAAAAATAATAATATCTTCTATGAAAAAAATATCTATGTTATTTCGTGAATTACTAACACAATATCAATCACAATGAACTAATATTAAATTTATGAAAAAATAAAAAACATAATATAGAATAATTATACATTTTAATTTTAAATTGGTAAATATTTGGATTTACAAAAAATTAAATAACATAATGTAATATAATTTATAGTTTAATATAAAATAGTAAATATTTGATTAAATCTTAAAATAGACAAAATTATTAGAAAAACAAAAATAAATAAACAAATGAACCAAAGGAAAACTTCCATAGAAACTGATAAACCTTAAAAAATCCATAATGAAATAAAAATTTCACCTATAAAATGAAAAGTTGAAGAAAATATGCTATTTGGATAATAGTTTTATGGGAAAGAAAAAAGAGGTAAAAAAAAAATACTTATTGAAAATTTTAATATTTTTATTTTTAATTTTATTTTAAATCAAACCTAAAAATAAAAAATAATTAATGGAAAAAAAGGTTTAAATAATATATAAAAAAATTTCTTTTATTTGATTATTGGCAATAAATAAATAAATAAAACAACCCATTTTTCATGTTGAGGCCAGGCCCATTCTACTCCTCTTTTTTCAACTGTTCTTCCTATTTACCTATTGGTAAAATTGGGCTTTGCTTATGTGCCATGGCCCATCCAAACCCCACCCATCATTCGGTTCTTCCGATATCCATATGGACCCGCTGGGCTTTCTTTATGGCCTCAATCCATTAGAAATTTTGCTTGGGTCACTGATGGTCAAATATTTTCAAGAACGGAGGCTTCACATTATTGATGTACAGTCAAGGTTCTGTTTGGAACTTAAAAATAATTAAAATATACTCTCAACCAACATCATGTTTTTCTAATAATTAACAACAAAATTTGCTTTCATATTTTTTGATTCTCAGGAAGAAAAACCTATTTTTGAGAACAGTAGCTAAGCATAACCTAACTGATTGATGTTAGCTTCCTATTGATTTATTCAAAGATATTTTATTTTAAAACATAATAAAATTAAGAATTTAAAGCTCTTTTAACAAAATTGGAAGTGAATTATTTTTATTGATGTACAAACGAAATTGGATTATCATATTTACATTTTTTTTTTATCTTTTAAGCTTTATAAGGTGTGATTGGATAGTGGAAAAGGGGAAGAAAATCTCTACACAAGAAGATAGAATCACCGAATTGGCTCGTGAGCTTTCCTTGTACAAACAAAATTGGATGGTCATATTTACATTTTTTTTAATCTTTTAAGCTTTATAAGGTGTGATTGGATAGTGGAAAAGGGCAAGAAAATCTCTGCACAATCATTCGGTCACACCTACTCTCCCAAGCTTCAACCCGGCTTGTTTTGGGCCCATGCTCCTTACCTTTGACTTTATATCATCCAAACTTCATCTGGTTTTCACTTTTAACTTTGTTTCCCTGAGTTCCTCACTCCCTACCACCTGCCAAACCTAATCTTTTATATCCATGTACATAATCATCCATTTCTCTTTCTCCTACGCTGATCTTTCTCTTCTCTTCCAAAATCCAGGCAATGAGTACTTCAATTGAGAGCGGAAATGGGTGGAGCAGGAAAGAGCAGTACTTTCGGAATCTATTCAAATGAAATAAAGTCTTCCATGGGGTACGACCAATCTACCTTGAATCTCATAGGATTCTTCAAAGATCTGGGTGCAAACGTGGGTGTCCCTGCAGGGCTTATTGCTGAGGTAACGCCCACATGGTTCGTCCTCTTGGTCGGCTCTGCACTGAATTTTTCGGGCTTCTTCATGATATGGCTGGCAGTGACGGGCAAAATAGCCAAGCCAAAGGTTTGGCAGATATGTGCCTACATCTGCGTTGGGGCAATGTGGACAACTGGCGGCTCCCCTTGGGACATATGTACTCAATGTGAAGATCACTGGAATGCTTTACGATAATGAGTCCCTGAAGGAGCTGGCAAAAAAGGGTATGACTAGATCTTCCGTGAATGAACTGACTTGCCTTGGACTCGGGTGTTACAGGAAATCTTTTATAATTTTGGCTGCCGGCACCTTTTTTGGAGCCCTTGTTTCACTGATTTTGGTGATTAGAACCCGACAGTTTTACAAAGGGGACATATACAACAAGTTCAGAGAGGAAGCGAAGCCCTCCGAAACCGATATGGCTTCGGCCTCCACCGCCGATGGGCGATGAAATCAGGACTGTTAGGATTAATTTGCTACTGTTAAGCTGTTAGTTTGTTACGGTGTTAGATGTTGTTAGTGCTGTACACGTGTAAGCAAGTTTGTTAGTGGGTAGAAACCATTGTAGTAAAGTGGATTTCTTTCTTCCAGATTTCACCTGGGTCCTTTCTCTCCCTCTCTCCCGCGTCTCTCTCTTTATTCTCTCAGTTCTAACATGGTATCATAGCGCTCAACGGGAGAAATCTCAACAAACCCTGAAAAAAAAAAAAAAAATCAATGAATTTTTTTTTTTTTGTGACTATTTTTGCAAATTATAATCAATAATTATAGCTTTGCTTTTTATATTTAACATATTTCTTACTTTAATATTAAAAAAAATACCTGATAATTTTCAATTATTAAATTTTTTTTTCTTCAATTATGATAACACACTTTGTAAATTTTACTTTATTTAAATTTTCTTTATCATATATTTCATTTTAATTTTATTTTAAATTGTAAAAATTACAAAAAAAGACATAAAAGTTATTACATTAATATTTATTTTTTAACATATTTATCACTTCAATTTTTATTTTTAAAATTTAAAAAGATAAAATCGTTACAAAAAAAAAGGTTTTTAATATTTTATAAAATGTAAGTTTTAAATAAAATTAGTTTGATGAAAAGAACTATAAATATAAGTTTACTAAACACATTTTTAATAATGTCTTTTATAAAAAACTTCACGTGAAAAATAATAAAAAACTTTGAATGATTTAATTTAATTTTTTTTGGGAAAGTATGTTTCTATATACTTGTATGAAAACATTCATAAATTTGGAATCTAAGTTTCTAAAATAATTTAAATTGTGTATATTTTTTTATCAAATATACTACCTTTAACCATTCAAATAATACATTTTAATAATACACGTACTATTTTTATTTACCCTAAAAACTACATTTTACTCATAAATGTATAAGACTTTGAATTTATTTTATAGTTTTAAAATGTCTAATTTTAAAATATATTTAATATTAAAATTGTAATCCATTTAATTCAATTATATTAAATGATATAAAATAAATGATGATACATGTACCTGATATTTAATAATAATTTTTATAACTTTAAAATATACTTTATATATATTCATTTAATTTGGATTATTTAATGACAAAAAAAATAATGATAATTTGTATAAGTATTTGTTATTTTAAAATTTTGATAATTTTATAAAAAAAAATTATATTTATTTTATATGTAATTATTATATAAAAGTCACAATAACCAAATTAATTTATTTATAATAAAATTTTCTGATTAATTTATAATTTATATATATATATATTATAAAATTAATCTTGAAGCATGGATGCCCAGCTGGTGTTGGTAAGGGATTTATATATATAATATGTACATCTAATTTACAACAACATGGTTGGCCGGTTGGTGTTGGTGGGTGCGTGTGAGCCTTAAGGCAATGGTTCAAGTCCCCTTGGTTCCACTCCTGATTTTCCCCTTGCCTTTTAAAAATTCTAATTCTTGCAATCCCACATCGAAAGTTTATGACACCAAAAAGGTATATTTAAACATTGAGTGCTAGATGTTGTAGGCGCATTCATTGCACTCGGGCTGGGGTTAGGCCTATGTTAGATGGTGGGCTGGGACATGCAGCGTTGGGCTGGGTGGAATGTGATCTGGGCCTACTATTTGGGTTTTGGGGGAAAATGAGAAATGGGGATGATGACACGGCAGTGTTATATAGGTGCACCGGCCGAAATATCGTGAAAACCTCAATATATCGCCTACGATAAGTGGCTTTTTTAATGGAAATATATATCTCTGACAGGTGCTTACACTACATGACAAAGGAAAAGAAATTAATTAGAATACTTGAATGGAAATATATATCTGACAAGTACTTACACTACATACATGACAAAGGAAATTAATTTGATTGTTGTCTTTTTCCACTAATAGAGACTGTGATTCCTCTCAACCATTTTTCTTTGTTTCCTCTCAAGGAATGGAGATGGATGGGATTGGTTCCTACTTCTTCGTCACATGGCACCAAATTAATTACATCTCTCCATCCAACATTGAATCGGTTTTTCCTTATTGGTTCAGTGGGTGTGATTCCCTTACAGATCCAGCTTTTAGCACATTTAGCACACTGTCCGAATCATGAATACCCCATCTTCCTGAAAATGACTGAGCGTTGGGGGCCTTAAATATCCTTTTCTCTGTAGAGCACTCAAATTTATTGCATTACCCCAGTCCAGACCAGCATCTGCAGGCCTTCAAAGCCACTAGAGGCTAATGTGTTTGAATCATCTTACCGAAAAAATACATCTTGAAATTCAGGCCAATGTAAATAATATATCCAATGTCAATTTTATTGTTTATGACTGCTTACTTGTTTCTTTCTTACTATAAGGAGCAAGGTGTTTTCTATGACTTTTTCTTGTCATCCAAACAGAAATTTGAAGCTTGTGCTTCTATTCAATGCATAATGATTGAAGCTAATTTTGGTTGATAAATCCTAATGATGAAAATTTGAATATTAATGAAAGTGAGCATAAGACACCTATTCAAATTAATTTGTGAGCATTGAGAAAACCTTAGTTACCAAAAAGCTATGTAACTTATTTGATTGTGCACCCCCTTCAACTTATTTTCTAGTAAGTGGCACCTCTCAAATTTGGAAAAAAAATCTTTACTTAAGAGGGTTAAAACCTTAGTCATGATATGAATGGAGGTTTGGTTAGTGTACATATTAATTTTTTTTTTCAAAGAAAATAATATATATACAATAACATTAACGATATTACTCAATAACAAATATGACTTTGAAAATGAATATATAGACCAAAATTTTATTTATTAAATTTTAATACCTATATATTGTATTAATGGTTGATAGATATAAATCAATTTCAAAAGGGACAATTTCACAATGATCTATTTGAGACACAAAGAGATTGGTGTACTCAAAGTGTATCCAAATGAGCCCTTAACAAAATGACCCATAATTATTCATCCAAGTATTTTACCATTTCAATGATGCTCATATATCTCAAATTGCATATTTCCAAACTCAATCTTGATGAAGTCTATATGTATCATACCCTTTAATTATGACACAAGAAGATGAGTATATTCAAGCACATAAGAAATGTAAAAAAATTGTCAACACAATAACATAAATCTTAAAATATCAGTTTAATTAAGTTTTTGTCAATTAGGAAATAAAAGAAAATATCGAAAATCGCATTGACAAGACTGAATTTAAAAATTCTTAAATCAAACCCCACATTTGTGGTTATTAAAAACAAACCGATATAATCAATTTTTGTTGGTCTTGATTGATTTTTTAATTTTTTCAGTTTTACTTAAACCTCTAAATATTTTGTATATATTTCTAAAGAGGATTGCAATATATTGACATCATCCTTTAGTGTGTAATAGGTTAATGTGCTTGAGATTATTCATCCAATAAGATTTAGAAAAGAGTTTCAACATGAAAGTTAGGATAATATTGCTTTTTGTAAAAATCAATTTTTTAGAGTTATAGAGGAAGTGCTTCATATTTAATTAAACTTTGCTTCTAACTCAACTCATAGTTGAAACAAACTTTTAAGTGATCATCGTCTTGCTTGGATGATCAACAGTTGGCCGTATTAAAATTGGCCTCTCAGTTGCTGTACTTTTAGCCTGCAACATTTAAAGCTTCAAACCCCACCCCAAACCACACTGAACCCTCCCAAGATAGGGAACACAAAATACAAACAAACACCCATCAATTTCATCTCTGAGAACCATAAATCCCAGCCCCACTATTCATCAATTCTGAAAGAGATATGGTGACTGATCCCATTGGTTCATCCATTGCTTTTGTTTGCATTGTCCTTCCATATGGCTTTAATTAAATGCAGGCAACATTTTCAACAAATTATCTGAATTCATCATCTGGATGAATGGATAAACAGGACCCATGCATAATAATGCATGCAATTGGCAGAACAACTTCTATTTTTTATGCCCATATTCTTAGTAACAAATGGTACAACATTAATTGAATTCTCTGTCAAATGCACGTAATATAAATTATATAATAAAGTTTGCACATGCCACATGCCTTGTCCTCAAAAGAAAGTTGGCTTTTTTTTTTTCTTCCCTCAACATGAATATTTTCTTCTTCAAACGAAGAACTAGCTAGTTACTTTGTTCTATTTGTAGGTCATGTAGTAGGGTTTGCACATAGGGTGCGTTCCCTTGGTTAACTGTGGAGAACAGTTGGCCATGGTCCAATCAAGGAAGAAGACATCAAAGTGGAAAGGTTGGGTCCTGCCGCCCCTCTCCCCTGGGCGCCATACTAATCAAATGTCTATATAGATCCAGTTAGTTTTCTACTTCCTTGTCAATTTTCATTTGGATTGTATCACCTCCTAGTAAATACATCAGGGCATTTGGAAGACCATGTTGTAGGGTCCACATGCCTCTTTATGTTAATGCATCCCTTCAATATCAACCATCTATTTTATTCTTCTTGTCAATAATTTTTTTTTGATCTTTTCCATTGGTCTCTTTCTTTTTGTGTAAGTTTTTTTTTTAATATTTTAAACCTAAAGAATATTTTAATTCATCAAGAGAATGGATGGAAGTGATAATTGATAATTTATATATATCTATATATATATTGTCTGCATGATTAGTGAAAAGGAAGATACAAAATTAGGGGAAAGGTGATGGTTGCAATGGTAATTAATGTGAGATTATTTAACATCACTGACACCAGGAAGTCACCACCGTAATGATTGGGGTTGCCATGCATTCATCAGATTCCAAGCTTTTTATTCTCTATCTTAATATAAATGGGTGTCATTCAATATTTAATTAAATGACACAATGTACCCTTAAGAAAAAGATTTAGGGGAACAACCAAGACAATGTAGGGTAAGTTGTCCCATAAGAAAAGAAAATTCAAGAAAAATCAAGGGATTTCCATGAAAATCTTTAAAAAAAAAAGAAAAGAAATCAATGAATTTTTTTGGCTATTTTTGCAAATTATAATCAATAATTATAGCTTTGCTTTTTATATTTAACATATTTCTTACTTTAATATTAAAAAAAATACAAAAAAAATACCTGATAATTTTAATTATTTTAAATTTTTTTTCTTCAATTATGACAACACACTTTGTAATTTTTATTTTATTTAAATTTTCTTTATCATATATTTCATTTTAATTTTATTTTAAATTGTAAAAATTACAAAAAAATACATAAAAATTATTACATTAATATTTGTTTTTTAACATATTTATCACTTCAGTTTTTATATTTAAAATTTACAAAGATAAAATCATGTAAAATTGCAACATTTAAAATATTAAAATTGTTATAAAAAAAAAGCTTTTTAATATTTTATAAAATATAAATTTTAAATAAAATTAGTTTGATGAAAAGAACTATAAATATAAGGTTACTAAACACATTTTTAATAATGTCTTTTATAAAGAACTTCAAGTAAAAAATAATTGAAAATTTTGAATAATTTTTTTTTGGAAAAATGTGTTTTTACATACTTGTATGAAAACATCCATAAATTTGGAATAAAATAATTTAGATTGTGTATATTTTTTGGTCAAATACCTGTAGCCATTCAGATAATACATTTTAACAATACTATCTTTATTTACCTTAAAAACCTACACTTCACCCATAAATGTATAATACTTTGAATTTATTTTATAATTTTAAAAATGAATATGTGTAAACATACTTTTCCTTTATATATTTAGCATTTGAATTCAAAATAATCACTTTTTCCAATGTGTATTATATGGAAAACCATCTATGATCATTCTCATTTTTCGTAATCATTTTAAAAATTTATCTAATTTAATTTTCATATTTTCAAGTGAACGTGTTTGTGATATTTCTCAACTCATGAAGTTATTAATATCTATCATCTTTGCTTGTTAGAGTAGCTTTAACAAAAAAATCCTTTCTTTTGATTCTCAATTGCATATTCTTATAAAATTTTCATTGTTATAATAATTTAATTTCATTAATTCATTTGATGATTGGGAAAGTTTTAATGAGGTTGCTTCTAATTTAATTTTTCTTTTTTTTTAGGGAAATAATTTTCGATGGTCAAAAACACTTTTTAACCGCCCAAAATCATAAATTTGTTAATCATCTATCAACCTACGCTTCTTCTTAATCAACTCTGAAATCCGATTAAGTCGGTCAAATTTGATCGAATCGTAAATAATTAAAATCAATTTAGATAGATATTTCATATTCATTAACTGAAAAATCAGTTATTATTAAGAGAAAAGTATAAAAGACCAAGAGAGATGGGCTAGAATTAAATCTTTAAGGGGGAAAAAACCCTGATGCAATTCATGGTGCCAAATCCATAAATTAAAATTTTCAGCGAATTGCACCAATAAAATTAAAAATTTGAAAAGGCCATCTTTTACAAGTGGGGTTGATAAATTAAAAAATTAAAAAAATTAAAAAACCCCTTTAATTGCCAATCCCAAATATGAATGGACTGTAGCTACCTCTGAATGCTATTAACCTAGTCTTTTTCTTTTCTTTTTTTAGAAGCCATGCTCTCCTGAGTCATCTGTGTTCTTTTCTTTCTTCAGAGTTCAAAGTAGTGAAAGTACTGAGAGTCCACTTTTCTTAACCATTTATAGGACCGTTTTTCTTTTTCTATTTTTAGTACAAGAGCTGCAGTAGCCAGTAGCACTTTAGAATGATTAAAATTACATCAAGGCAAGACAAGAAAAATGAAAGGCAAGTGCGATGCACAATTTTGACATTTTTAAAGCAAAACTTGCATTAAAGGAAAATATATTAAATAATTTAATGCTTTTACTTATTATTATTATTATTATTATTTTTGCAAAAGTCAAGTAAAAATTTCTTATTCTCATGTTGGTATTTTAAATTCTATTAATTAATTGTTACAAGAATATCTTCAATGTTAATAATACCCTTATATTTAATGAAAGAACATTTTCAAATGCTAAAAGATTAGGTTATGTTTGGTCCTGAAAAATATTCAAAAAAATGTTAAAAAAATAATTTTCTTATATTAATTTTCAACAAAATTAAATATAATTAAAATTATATAGAAATTTATATATATTTAAAATTATTTAATTTTTATATAAAAAAAACTAAGTGAAATGGGTTTGAATTAGTTATAAAATAATTTATTAATTTTAAATATATTTTTTATTCTCTTTCACTTTTTATTTTCTTTTACTTTTCTTTTTATTATTATTATTATTTTTTTTCCATTTTTCCTCAATTTTTTTTCAAAAACCAAATATAACCTAAAAGAAAGCTTCTCCAAGCAAAATAAAATGTCAATATTTTTTTTTAACTATAACATTCCTAGTTATAGAAAGTTGTAAATATCCCTTCTTTTTATGGTCCTTTAGTGTTAATAAGAATAGTTAATAAAAAAAATTAAGGATATAAATATGAAAAAAAAAAATGAAAGAAGGATAAATAAGTTAATCTCATTTTAAAAAAAAAATAAGTAAGAAAAAATTTATAAGATTTATTTCCCATTAATGTAAATTTAATTAATTCAAAAAAATTTAGAAAATATTAAAAAATTATTTATAGTGATTCTTAAAAAATTATTTCAAAAACGTGTTGAATTAAAATTTAAAATACAGCCAAGCAACTCCAAAAGCGTGGACTGACAGTGACTGTGAAAAGGACACCTGGGTGTCTAAAAAGAAAACCTTCCGAAGGAAGTAAATGAGAGCAGGCAGGCCTCTTCTTCCCGTCTACTCATTCGGTCATTCCCATCTTCCTTCTTCCCTGTGTTGGTCAATACTCTCATCCTTTACTTCCTCACCTTCCTCCTCCTTTCCTATTTGTCTCATTCATCATCCCACCATGACCCCATCCCTCTCTCTCTCGCCCTCCCTCCTTCCCTTCCCTTCCCTGTCGCTTTTTCATGGGATATCATACTTTACAACACTTTATGATGTGTGTCAAATCATACGGAAACAAGCATGGATTAATTAAAATTCTCTCTCCTTCTCCCTCTCCCTCTCTCCCTCCCTCCCTCTTTGATATCATACTTTTCACTTTATGATGTGTGTTTTGTCATACGGAAACAAGCATGGATTAATTAAAACTCTCTCTCTCTCTCTCCCTCCCTCCCTCCTTATTTGGGAAACAAGCATGGATTAATTAAAATTAAATTTACAGCCTTTTGCTCAGCATATTTCTTTTGCATAGTTGTCCATGACTTTAAAAATATTCTTTAAGAAAAAATAAAAATAAAAACTTGCCTGCTAAGTAAAAGTGAGAAATTAGTAAATATTTCAAAAAGAGGTTTTGAGGAAATAAATTTTCCTGTGAATTATCATTGAATCTAAATTATTATCATAATTTAATTTAGAGTGGTTCGTAATCAATTTGAGAACTCAAAATTAAATTTTGAGGAAATAAAATTACAAAAAAATTAAGAAAAAAGAGAAGAAAGGAAATCGAGGCGTGAATTCATAAGTGAATGAAAAATATATAGATTTTTATGAATCGAATTTTTATTTAGATGTGATATATTCAAATCTTAATAAGTATCTATTTTCTTAATTTATCAAGTTCATAAATAAATTTGAAAACCTTCGTAATTTATCAATTTACATGTTTGTTTCTCTCCAAATAAAATTATGAATCTAGATATAAGAGGTATCATAAAGTATTATATACATTATAAATTAAAATATTAGCAATTTAAGTCTTGTATGATTCCCGTAAAGTATGAAGAAAAAAATACCATAAGAAACTATTTTCTCATATTTTATTTCTTTTAAAAAAATATGAAATAAAATTTAATATAATTAAAATTAATTAAAAAATTATATAATTCTTGTATAGAAATGAAAAAATAAATTAAATAATTTATAGATTTTATTTTTATTTTCTTGTATTTTTATTTTATTTATTTTTCTTTTTGCCTTTTCCTCATATTCATTGGAAATTGAATGTAATATTAGGTAATGTTTAGCTTTTAGAATGTTTGAAAGAAAATATGAATGAAATTAAAAAAAAATAATAAATTAAAGTTAATAAATTATTTTTATATATTAGATTAGATTTTTGTTTTCACTTATTCTATTCTTTTATGTAAAAGATTAAATAATTTTATAATAATTTTAATTATATTTAATTTTCTTTTACATTTTTTATGATAAAATAAAATATGAAAAAATTATTTGCTTAATATTTTCAAGGAATCAAACATAGAATTAAAACTTTTGAAAAAAATAATTAACCAACTAATTTAAATTATTTTATTTTATTTTCACTTTTTCTTCGGCGCCTTCCCAAAGCTTTTATAATTCGAATTCTGAATATCGAATACGTGGCTTGACGTAAAAGTATTTCACATGATTGGTGCTTTTGTTAGGAAAAAGAATTTGGTTGATATATGATAAGATTAGTTTGCAAATAAAAAAGGTCTCAATTCCCAACCACTAAGGGGGTGTTTGGTACATAGGAATAGGGAGTGGGAATAGACATCTCATTCATTTTCTCCCTTATTCCTATGTTTGAATAAATATTAAGAAGGCGGAAATGGAATAAAAAATGATTTAGGAAGAAATCAAATTCCACTTATAAGTCGGATTTGAATTCATCAAAAGTAGGTGGTATTCTGATTCATTAAATCCATTTGATAATATAAAATAACCTAAATTTATAATTTTACCCTCTTATCTCATTCTTCAAGCCCGATGCTTATCTTCTTTACAAAGTTAGAGTCACATTCATCATCTACTTCTCTACAACAAGTGATTCTCCCAAACTGAAAAACCTTCCACAACATTAAAAAAAAAAAAATTCAATTTCTAATTTTTAGGGTTTTGGATGTTTATTATGATTGTTGGATCTAGAATTCATCATTGTTCACAACAATTAGGTTCTGAAAACTTCCTTCTACATCTCCGATCAGGTTTACCTTTTTTTTTTTTCTTTTTTTTTTTCTTTATAAAATATAATTCTATAACTTTTTTTGTGTGACAAATTATTTTAAATTTTGATTAAAAAAATGAATATTTAAAATTTTTTAAGGTTATAGATTTTATCGGATATGATACTTGTTGAAAATTAGAATGAAATTTGAATTCTTTTATTTCCTTTTTTGGAAATAGGAAAAACATTTGCTAACTTTAAGAATTTAAATATTATAATATATATATATATATATATATATATATATATATATATATATATATATATATATATATATATATTTATATATTATAGTAAAATATAATTTTATAACTACTTAAGCATGACAAATTTTTTAAATTTTTAATAAAAATAATAATTGAATATTTGTACATTAGGGCTATATGATTTTTTATGGTTAATTTTTTATTTATTAAGTATATATATTTTTTTAGTCTTATTATTTAATAACAAAAAAACTCTCAAAATTTATTTATTTTTAATATATATATATATATATATATATATATATATATATATATATATTTAAAATTATATGTAAGGATATTATTATAAATTTATTTATTTTTTATTTCTATTCCTATTATTATCAAACATTGTAATAGAAACAAATAATCATTTCAATATTGCATTCCTAAGTGCATCCAAATGTTAAAAATGGAATCATCAAATTCATTTATTTCTACTAAAAAATAGGAATGAAACAAAATATTCATTTCCATTCCTTATTCCGATATACAAAACACCCCTAAATGCTTTTGAATGCTATTCCTTTTTTTCCTCCTCTACCCAATGAAAAGCTCATTTTCACCCTACACAAAACGTTTTTAATGATATTTTTTTCTTTTGCTTTTTCTCTTTCCACCCCTTTTAAGTATATATATATATAAAAGAACAATGAGACCACAATCCCTTTTAAGTATATGTATATATAAGAACAATGGGACCACAAAAGCATAGACTTGGAGTAGGACTTAGGTTTAATTGAGTGCGATACGCAAGGAAAACCTCACAACGAAGGAAAGGAAGAGTAATTTGGTTTTATTCCTCATATGATCTTATCTACTAATCTCTTTCCTTTTTCTTTTTTAGGAAAATCAGCGTAGACTAATTAAAATAAGATTTGCCAACTTTGCTTCGTATCTTTCTTTAACAAAGTTCTAAAATTATTCTTACTTATAAACTCACAAATTTAAATAATAAAAACTTTTAAAATAATAATATTTTGTTAAAAAAATTATGATTTTAATTTTATTCTTAATTAAAAAAAAAAAGAAAAAAAAAAAGAAAAAAAAGAGAGATTATTTGCAAGATTTTTTTTTTTTTTTTTGTGGCTTAAACGCAAGCAAGCAGGGAATGGATGCATCTCTAGGTTGAAGTAGCCTAAGTGGGTCCCCTGTTTTGGCTTTTTGAAAAGCAGATTGAAAGATGGCTGCATTTTGTTACATAATTATTATCTCCTTCAGGTTTGGCACACCTATGAAAAATGCTCATTATGAACTTTAAAAAGGAGCAAAGAGTTGTTACATTTCCGACCTTTTTATATTTTTAAGTGCAAATGACCATAGAGGACAATCGTACGGAATATGACGTTCAGAATTGATGATCGGGTATGGTGGGGTCCACAGATACTACTACGTCTCCATTTTCTAGGAAGGCGCCGCCTGTAACTGATGTTGGCGATCCATCATTTTTCTGTCGTCACCAGACAGAGAGTATCACTCTCTCGAGTGCAAGACTTAGTTTACTCCATGTAAAGGAATCGAAACGTGTCACGAGCTCCTGTTCTTTGTGAGTTGCGCGAGTAGGCAGGTTTGCGCGAGTGGGGGAAATTGATAAATGAATGAGAGTAGTGGGGGAATGGTTGGCAACCTTTTTTCTTGGACAGTTTTGCCCCTCAGTTAATTATGGGCGGGGGAAGGAATGTCCGCAACGATAATAGTGTTGTAGGCTTGTAGCTTATAATTTATTTCTCGGGCATTTCTTTATTTTATTTATTTTTAATAAAAAAAGACGAATTCCTTGTAGGTAATTTTTCATAAAATGCGAATTTTTTTATGATTTAGCAAGGGTTGAGGTTGGTCGTGGGGATTTAGGTCATTAAGAAATTTTAAATTGTTTTTTTATTTGTGCTTAGAATTGATTTGGCAACGATTTTAGAAGACATTTACAGTTTAATATATATATATATATATATTTTTTTTTTTTAAAAAGTGTTTTACAAAATTTAAAAAATTCTTTTAGAAATATAAAAAAATCAATTTTAATGTTAAAAAATCACTTAAAAAATGTTTTTTATTTTATTTTATGAAATACTAAATTAATAATTCTTTTAAAGACACTTAAAAAGTAAAAACAACTTTCTAAACTTCCTTTATACATTTGAAGTAGAAAACTTGAAAGTGGAAAAAAAAAATCTTAAAATGTCAACATCATCATGGGTCCTATATATGCTAATAATTCCTATATATACATTGAGGTCTGTGTAATTCAAATATTGACATTTTAGGCAAGCCTTGAGCGGTCAGATGAAGCCACTATCAAGTAGGATGGTTTTATGCGAAGAATAGAATTCTCTCAGTTGTAGAGGACCACAAGAAGACATGACATTTTTAAACAAAATGGACTGGGCAAGTCACATGCACCATATGCATTTTGGGACACAAACGTCCAAGTCGGGGGAGAAGGATGTTGAACCGCTGTTAGCAAAATAATACTAAAGAGAACAATGCCCTTTAGCTTTGACATGGACATTTTTGAAAGACCACTTCCATGAACTAATAAGTACTCCGGTTGAATTTCACAATTGAAGCCCATTCCATCGCTCTTCAATGAAGCTAGCATGTGAGCTCTCCTAGTGCTAATGTAATATAAATTTATATATTGCTTGAATTGACCGATAATAGCAACCCATTTTGCCATTATTTTATTGGATAAAAACACCAAAAGTTCCACGTTGTTAATTAATTTTGTCAGCACACCATGAAGACGATGTGAGCTAGATACAGTTTCTTCACGTGGGAACAATTATATCATAGCCAGTGCTACTACTACTGAAGTCTTTCCAATTATCGATTTTCTCAAAGCAAAACATATTAATATTTATTATAAATTAAATACTTAATAACTTATTTGAAGTCTAATTTGTGATTTGTACAGTTACACCTTAGCCTATTCAACTACTGATATAAAACATGTTGAATTAATAATTTACCTGTCATACAATTTCTATTATTATTATTATTATTTTAATTTTTTTTAGAAATTCACCATCTACGAGCTTCCATTATTTTTGGTTCAATATAAAATGATAGCATTTGGAAACCGTGCAAGTTTTGTAGGTTCCTCTGTGTATAGTCCTCATGTGACTGTTTCTCCGGAATTCGTGCTAATTTCTCGCTGTGGTGGTGATTTTTTTTCTGTGATACCTGGTTTGATTCCGGGGATCCAGAATGGGGTACGCAAAACAAAAAGAAAAAAAAAAATGTCACTATTCTTCCTCGAACCTAAAACATTAGTGGAGGAGGGGGGCCGCCATTCAGGCACGCCGGAGTAGAGTTGTGGGCCCATCTTTGGTTGGGAAGGGGCATGACGAAGGCAAAATCCTCTCACCTTCAATGGACGATCCAGCCCATGAAGGACGGGTTGTATTTTGGAAGATCCAGTTATCGGCTCCCCATTTTCTCCGATTGACACTACGTAGGCCCACTTACATGTGCCCTGTGTATATTTACATGTGCTTATGTATTTGTTGAATTCAAAACATCTATTGGAAATTGTACATTTAGATAGAGAACCTTATTCAACCGCAAATTGTACATTTAGATAGAGGATTTATTTTTATTTCTTTTGCATATATGTACGTTTTAGAGGGTCATTGACAGGCTTGTGGGCACGGCATGTAATGATCATGGTTGATAGTTTTCAAAATTGACCCATATAATAATTGTACCATATTGCGTACGATGAAGACGTATTGAATAAAGCGTTATTATTATCCCTTCCTTTTTAAGTCAAACATCTTGGCAGAACCTTTCAATTCGTAAGGTTATATATAAAAGAAAAATAATTGTACTGGCCTAAATATTAAGGAGAACCTTTTATGTTTTTGAGTTATTGAATTATGAAATTAAACTATTTCTCATTAAAAGAAGCACATTAGAAATCACCATCAAGATTGTGCATGTAATGCTGTCATCAGAAGAAGCAAATTAATTATCAAACTTTTATGTGAAAATGTTTTATAAAACTTAGATTTCTCAAGGAAGGGTCACATGATATGGGATATTCTAGAATTTAGTTTAATTTGAATCCAATTTAATATAGAGTCCAATAACCCCAACGCTATTTCATGAAATCAACGTTTTGAACTACTACAACATTTTTATCAAAATATTTAATATTTCAAAGAAAAGCTTAACATAGTGAAAATGTCATCATCAATCTACTTCTCATATTCATAAAAGTAGGGGTTTTCTTTCTTTTTTTTTTTTTTTTGTTATTTTTCAAAATTTAGAAAGGTTGGATGACCGGATGACCTCCTAGGTCTTACAAGGTCAAAAATACAAAAACAAGTTAATAATTGAAAGTCACATGCATAACGTGATTTGAGAAATAAAACCATGTGATAGGGGTGCAAGTGGAGTAAAAGTCTTTTACTTTGGAACACAGCTTTTAAGCTTCACTACAGTGCCTCAAAAAAGCCCTTCCTTTTTGCTATTGAGGGGATTTGAACCCCAAAACCAAAAGATTTGAGACTCAACTCGCTTACCATCCAGGCAAACTTTCCTTTGTTAAATATCATGCACTAAACATATATATAGTTAAATTCATTATATAAAGAAAATATTATATATATTTATAATTAATTTAATTATATCATTAAACTTCACTTACTTGAAAACTCTCTCTCATAGAACAATAGAATTAAATGACTATCAATATATCACATACATAAGTATAGGTATTGATAGTGTAAGTTTAAGAAAAAAAACAACTAATATTATATATAGTTAAATTAATTAATTAGAATATAATAATTGAATATTATATATAATTAAAATTAATGAATTAAATCTTGGTTTCACATGAGGGTATTTTGCATCATACTCAAATTGCTCGATTTGCTAATTATTCTCTTGAATGGTTTTAAGGAGGTTTTATGCAATTACGATGAGTTGGAAATCCTCTAATCCTGCACCACATCAAAACCCAATTTTGCTATTATCCAAACTGAAAATAAATTAAACATTTAGACCTTGGTTTCACATGAGAGGTCATTTGTTACTTTATTTATCATTTATTACTATATTATAATTACTATATAATTAATTAAAGAATTAAACTACTGAATTACTAAGTCAAATATTTTAAATTTTATAAAAAAGTTTATCAAAAACACTCAAAGAAATTTACCAAAAGAATTTTTTAAAATAGCAATAAATTTCATTAGAAAATTTTCAATAATTCTAGTAATTTTCTAGAAAAAATTCAAAGAATAAAACCTCTTATTTAATAATTATCTCTTGGATAAGACTTCACCACTACTATCAAGTAAATATATATGTATTTAATGAGAGCTTGATAGTTTATAATTTAAAGTATGCTATTAAGTCATATTATCTCATATAATTAAAAGTAAATATAATCTTTTTTATCATAAGCAATTAAGTAAATCTATACTTTATAAAAAATTAAATAGCACATAATTCAATATATAATAAAAAATTCAAAATTCAAAATTGAAACTAAAGGAATCTCCCAATCAGAAATTTATTTAATATTTGTTAAATATAAAATTACAAAAAAAGAAAAATCACATAGATAATAAAAAAAAACAAATTAGGATGATGGTTTGATGAAAAAAGAAAAAGGATGACTCTTAATTATTATTATTATTATTATTATTATTATTATTAGTATAGCACTCTCAAATTAGCAATCTCGAATTTCATTTGGAAGTGTATCATGTGAATGATACTATAATATTTTATACCTCGATATGAAGTGTTCATTTATAGCAAATCATATCACCATCACATTCTTTGAAATACTCATCATGACAATTATCTCCCAGTGTACATAAAATACCTTCCAACTTTTATGGTAAGTAAAAGAGTTGAAAAGTATACCAATGCAATACAAGGTTCTCCCTTTTTTAGTCATTACCATCAACCAAGCATTAAGACCCATAAACCCCTAAAACCCTAATTAAACCCCTTTGACTACCACCTTAAACACCAGTTCATATGCCTCATAGGTAACCACATCCTCATGTTTGGACATAGACATAAGAAATAGCAAAAAATAAGCAAATGGCAAGATTCAGATTCCATCTTAAGTTATGAATTGGTCACATAAATGAATATCAAATAATAGCAGCTACTACCCAACATAAAAAAGCATGATATTCCATTCACATTTTTTTCCACCAATTCATTTCTAAACTTGGCCCAAAAAAACCAAAAGTCTAAGTTGGATCCATGAAAGAAGAAAAGTACCAACCTAAGGTCCAAATTTTCCCTTAATGGTAGAACTCTTCCCAATAGCACATGCCTCTGTTCATCAACAATACCATAGAATTGAGGTTTATGGTCAAACAATGATGCGTAATGGTGTGACACCGCTCTATATATGGGGCTGAATCCTCTCTTCAAGCTTCATAGTTCTTCCGACTCTGTCTCTTCCTCTGTGTCTCTCTCTCTTTTGAGACAAGGAGGCTGAACAGCGAGACGGGTTCACTCTTCTCTTCCAAAATCCAGGCAAAGAGTACGAGAGCAGAAATGGGTGGAGCAGGAAAGAGCAGTACTGGTGGGTGTGGAAGCGGAGAGGTGGGCCGATTTGCATATCAGGTTTATCTTTTTCTGATGCCACTCTCTTATCTCTGAAATATGATCTGTTTGTGACCAAGGAACTGAACACCAAATTCTTTAACTATGCTTTGTGATCAGGAGTTGGGATCCTTTCAATCTCATATGCCCTTTCATCGAGAGGGTGGTTGAGCTTGGTTCTACTACTCGTTATCGCCACTGCTACATTCTACACAGACTTGCTACTCAAAAGATGTATGGATGCCCATCCAAATATCCGAACTTACCCTGATGTTGGCGAGCGAGCATTTGGGAAGAAGGGAACAATCCCATATGAAAGAAGAGACCAGTAATCTTCTCTTCTTCCCAAATGCTCGCTCGCCAACATCAGGGTAAGTTCGGATATTTGGACGGGCATCCATACATCTTTTGAGTAGCAAGCCTGTGTAGAATGTAGCAGTGGCGATAACGAGTGGTAGAACCAAGCTCAACCACCCTCCCGATGAAAGGGCATATGAGATTGAAAGGATCCCAACTCCTGATCATAAAGCATAGTTAAAGAATTTGGTGCTCAGTTCCTTAGTCACAAACAGATCATATTTCATAGAGAAGAGAGTGGCATCAGAAAAAAAAAACCTGATAAAGCATTGACTCCATTGAAACAGGTATTGAAGAAAGAGGTAGAGCCCACATCATGCACGGGGGGCAAGGTGAGAGTGACCCCATCACGCCGTTCAGCCTCCATGTCTCAAAAGAGATGTAGGAAGAGTTAAAATCCAACAAGAGAGAGAGAGAGAGGAAGAGATAGATTCGGAACTATGAAGCTAGAAGGGAGGACTCATCTCCGTATATAGAGCGGTTGGATTTGATGAGAAGGGAACAAGTCTAAATTGGCAGGGAATCCCCACTGCTGTTAGCTTATATGCCTTCTGTTATTGTGCCCAGGTCTTCCCCACCTTGTACACTTCTATGAGGAACAGGCATCAATTTTCTAATGTATCTTCAATTATTTTTTACATGTCCAATTTTTCAATGATGCGACGCTAATCTTTTCGCTTATAAATATCTGTGGAAGATAAAGCATCCGTAACAAGTGTTGGCAGTTTCCTTTTTTGAAAGAAACTAGAGTCCTAGGTGTAGATGGAACTTGATTGGTTGGAAAAAGACAAGGATTTCAAACCATGGCTGGGAAAAGATAGGGATTTCAAATCATGGAGAATTATCTCGGTTCTATTTTAATCCATTGAATTCAAAAACAAATTTTGAATTCCATTAAATCTTAACTATTTAATTTTAGAATATGTTTTTATGACACGTTTTTAGAAACACCATCAAACACTCTTAATTAAGATGAGTTTTATAAAAATATGTAAATTTCAATGGAATTTGGTTTGTGTTACTAACCTTGAATACTACATTTCTCATTGCAGGTCCTCCTTATATGCTTCATCTTCTGCACCATCACTTATGCAGTAATGACAATTTTAGGGTACTCGATGTTTGGTTCAAGTGTTCAATCACAAATAACCTTGAACCTTCCAATTAAGAAGCTTAGCTCAAGGATTGCCATATACACTGCTCTGGTCAACCCCATATCCAAATATGCATTGATGGTGACACCAATTGTGACTGCTATTGAAAATTGGCTCCCAAACTACAGGAAAAGACTATTTAGCCTTATAATCAGAATCACCTTGGTATTTAGCACCATCATTGTGGCTCTGACAGTGCCATTTTTTGGGTCTCTCATGTCATTGGTTGGAGCTTTTTTAAGTGTCACAACTTCAATCTTATTGCCATGCCTATGCTATTTGAAGATTTCAGGCATTTACCACAAATTTGGAGTTGACCTAGTGATTATAATTGGGGTTGTGTTAATGGATATTTCAACTGGCATCATGGGTACCTACACATCTATAGTAGATATAATAGGCCAGTTATGACTTGTATTGACAATAAAATTGTAATCCAATGGATTTATTAATAAAAAATTAGTTTGCCTCCCTATATTGATCATATGCCTTTTAATAATCACATGCAATACAATGGAGTTATAAAAAAACTTTTTAAGTTTCGATCTCGGGATGTTTAAGGGAAAGAAAAATTATAAGGAAAAGACAAAAATAAAAATTTATAAAAATTTTATTCTCTTGTTTGGTTATCTATAGAAAATTTAGAAAAAGAAAAATAATTTGTAGAATGCACTTGCCCCAAACCTTTTCTTAAAATAATGGAAGAAAATCTAAGAAGCTTTTTTCTTTATCTTTTCCTTAGTATTTTTTTTTCCTTTTACTTTTTTTCTATAGTAGCCAAAAATAATAATAATAATAATAATAAATAAATTAAATTTCTTAACATTTCATTTTTCTTCCCTTAGAACCCAACATAGCATTACACCATGTTTCTTTAATGATTCAATTTGGAAGATATAAAAGTGATGACTACTCCAATAAGTTCATCCATAAAGCTTTACAAAATCTGAATTTACCTTACACTGTATATGATATGAACAATTACCTTACCACAAGTAGGTATGTTAGTATGTTAGATTTCAATTATATTCTAAGAAATCTCATCTTAATGCTATTACAAGAATACTTAGATATTTTAAAAAGTAATTAATCTAGGCTTATGGTATCCTAGGTGCACAAATTTTAATTTAATTCATATTTGGAAGTAGATTTTTCCAATTGTAAAATAAATTGAAAAAACAAAAGTAATACTTGTCATTTAATAGGCACTCACTAGCATCTTAGTGTAGCAAAAAACAAATTACATTATCTACTATAGAAGTAGAATATATTACTTTTTGTTGGTGTTGTATAGTCCTTTCATTTAATAGATGAAACAAACCTTGCATCACTTTAGTTTCCTATATAACTATGTGCCTATTAAATGTGAAAACATTGGTGCTATGAATGTTTCTAAAATTTGGTTCAACATATCAGAACTAAACTCATTGAAATTAAACATTACTTTCTTAGGGATCATACACAAAAACACGATATTACATTGGATTTGTTAGCACAAATTATCAATTAGTAGACATTTTTATTAAAACTTTTAATAAGGATAATTTTATCACTGATAAAAGAGAATTAGATCTTATTAAAATTTAGATTTGATGCAATTGTGTTTGACCTAAAATGTCAGACAATTTCCTATTTAATAATGCATATGTGCTTGTCCTATTATCTTACTTATGAGAGTTTAAGATGTTATACAATGAGACTATCAAGAGAAATAGTGAATAGGTAGTCCTTAAATATATACCTAAAAATTGACTTTTTTTAAAAAAAAAAAAAAAAAAAATTCAAGTTTTTTAATATGATGTAAGCAATTAATAAATACACACAATAACTAATCACATAAGTATATAAGTGATTTATGTGCAGATCTAAATTTTTCTTAATATATATGAAGAAATAGTTACATAATTTATTCTTGATAGTTGATTTTTTTCTTAAACTTACACTATCAATACCTATACTTATGTATGTGATATATTGATAGTCATTTAATCCTATCGTTCTATGTGAGAGAGTTTTCAAGTAAGTGAACTTTATTAGTAGAGCTTTGTAAAACTTTATTGATCCCTCAAACTAAATGTAAAGTTGAAGGATACATCGCCGGTTGAAGGATCCTCCATTGAGTATATAGAGGAGCACTTTAAGCATTGGATTGGAGTTTGAAGTCATGAATATGAGGGGGTTGCATTGAATTACCATGTTAAATTATTGTTTACTTTCTCTTTTCTTGTTCTCTAATAATTATGTGTTCTTAATTTATCTTATTACATCTTAAATTATTTTAAAAAAAAATTCATTAATATAATAATTAGTAAAAATTGACTAAACTAGTTAATACTCTCTTTTAAGTTGAGTTAGCTTGACATTG
The DNA here is from genome assembly GCA_030254885.1 of Vitis rotundifolia. Taxonomy (NCBI): domain Eukaryota; kingdom Viridiplantae; phylum Streptophyta; class Magnoliopsida; order Vitales; family Vitaceae; genus Vitis; species Vitis rotundifolia. Next base: position 12,880,093 of record CM058156.1, read on the forward strand.
CACTTCGATATAAAAATCTTATTATTGTTACATATTATAACAAATACTATGACAAATACATTTTTATTTAACTTAAAACATTAATTGATTTTTCATAAATGTCGGTAATAAAAAAATTGCAAGTTAAAAGTGTTATTATAAGAATCACCTTAAACAAACCTTTGTTGAAATATGAAAATTCATGGCCTTCGTGGGAATGTCCATTAATTATTTTGAGTATATACTATAAACTCCTAATGTTGTCACCTCATCTCCACCCTCTACCATATGTTTATGCGCCAATTTTATTATATAAAATAATTTTAATAAATTTGATGATAAACAAGGAAAAAAAGAAAAATTAAAGATAAAAAATAAAAGAAAAAAAAATAAGTTTAATAATTTTTTTGAAAATTTCTTTCTCTCACAAATTTTTATGGTTTCATATTCTAGAAAAATTTATTGTAAACCTCTCATGGATTATCTAAAGGATAAAATTAGTTGAGATAATTTTTCATTATCAAAATACATTACTACAAATCATTATTATTATTATTATTAAAAAAATTACAAATATTAAAATATTTATTAATTTCAAATCATGAAAGTCTAGTATTTTAATTAAACAAATCTTTCACTGTCTTTCAATCAAAAGATCGTCATAATCTTTGGTTACTTAGCTTTATATGAATTGTCATTTCCCTCATTATTATATTTTGCTTCTTGGCTTACACATGTAACCAATTAAAATAAAATAAATGTTAAGACAACAAAGTAGTAACTTTTAACTTGAATTATTGATTTGTACGATCCACAGAGCAGAAGTAATGCTATTGGGCCTACATGACGAAGCCCATTTTATGTTTGCTTTCAAATAATTGAGATAGGGATGGCATTGAAGGTCAGGGCCAAATCAGGATTCCTCACCCACTTTGATAAGCGTCACGTTCAAGTATATAATTGGGATGGTGTTTTGGTTTCTCCAATAATACACTGAATGTCTGGAAATTGAAGCAATCCGGCTCTGATGGGGCTTACTGCTTACACCCAATTCAACATTGACTTGCTTTCTTCATGTGACTTGCTTTTCCAAAAGAAAGACACCTTTTTTAACATGTAAAATCAGCTTGATTGAATGTTGAAAGGTTTCCGAGTCCGCCATGAAAGCTTCTTTCAAAGTACCTTCATACATGAATTTTTAAAAGTATGAAACTTTTTGTAGAAAACTAATTTGTAGAATCTGACCATTGGTTTATAAACCTTTTGTTTCGGAATTTCAAGAAAAGAAGTAAATGTTTTATTGGCACCCATTAATTTTCGGAATTTCTCCTTTTACTAAAGAATACCGTATGCTCTCCGCATTCAGTGGCATACGCTAATTTTTTAAGAGCCCTCTTCTAATCTTGAGGGCTCTACAATGCAATTATGAAAATTTTATTTTGGCCTCCTTATTAGCAGAAATTATGTGAATATTTACTACATTAATATTGTATCATTAGTCCTTAATTTTTCTTTAAATCACTATGATTCCATTAGCAAATTTTGAATTTATTTTTATGTGAATTTCAATTTTTTTTTCTTTATAAGATATAATAATTGAATTAAAATAGACATCAATTATTTTTAATAGTAAACTTGATAATTTGAGTGTGTTTTAGTGATTTTGAAAGTGTTTCTAATATTTTTAATGATTGAAAAATAAATATTTTTAAATGTTAAAAAGACTAAAAACATTTCTCCAAGTTATTATCAAATACACTCTTAGTGTGTTTTGTAGTTATTTTAGAAAATATTTTTAATATATTTAATACTTAAAAGATAAAAATTTTCAAGTGTTAAAAAAACTAAAAACACATCATAAAATTACTGCTAAACGCATTTTTTTAGTATCTTAACATCGAAGCGTTAAATTAATTCGTATCATATGCTTGTTTTATTATTAGAATTAAGCATAAATTATTTGATAATTAATTAAAATTCAAAGATATAAAAAAATAATAATATCTTCTATGAAAAAATATCAATGTTAGTATTTCGTGAATTACAAACATAATATCAATTTTTAATTTTAAAAAAACAATAATATCTTTTTATGAAAAAATGTCTGTGTTAGTATTGCGTGAATTAGTGACAATATCAATCACAATGAACTAATATTAAAGTTATGAAAACTAAAATAACAGATGGTTGGAAAGTGTCTCAAATTATTGATTAATATTATAAAAAATATTGTATACAAAGATTATATAGATGTAAGAAATAATGGTTGACTCAATAGTTGACCAAATCACTCAAAATTTCATGTACTTTTTATGTGAATTGTTTTATCCTTATATTCTTGAATTAATATTGTTTGTATTATAGTTTCCGTTAAAATAGCAAACTAGTATTAAAACTAAGAATGATGATTTCTAGAAGAGTTAAAGAGAATAAAATATAGACAAAATGAATTTTACTTGAAGGTAAATTGGTATTAAAGTTAATGATAAAGATTTCTAAAAATGTCAGAGAATACAAGATATAAAAGATTGACTAAATAGTTTAATATAGAAATTGTTAAATTCATATATTATTATAATAATAGATTTTTTTATAGAATAAGAAAAATTATTATAAATATATTTATAAATATTATAGATCAGTAATAGATACAAGAAGTAGAAAAATATAGAATAATTTAGGAAACCAATAGTATAATGATTTTTATTTATTCGTAGATGTAGGCATCGCTAGTTGAATCATGTTCAAACTTTGCATACTCATTTAAATTATCATATTTTGTATTAAAACTTTAATTGAAATAGTGTAAATATTAAAAATAAAATTTCACTAATAAAAAGTTGAAGAAGATATGTCATGATAAAAAATATAATCGGTGTGTATTTGGATAATAGTTTTATTGGAAAGAACAAAGAGGTAAAAAAACTAATTATGAAATATTTTATTTTATTTTTTACTTTTATTTGAATCAAGAATGGTTCAACCCTAATATATGATAAGAAAATATTATAAATATAGAAAGTAAGTAAAGGAAAAAAAAAATAAATATATATAAAAAGAAAAAAAAAGAAAAAATTTAAATTTCCAAAGAAAATAAATTTAAAAAAGAAATCATTTTTCTTGTTGAAGTCATACTTATCCTACTCTTTTTTAACTGTTCTTCCCATTTACCAATTGGTAAAAATGGGTTTTGCTGCCGGCCATGGCCCAGCCCATCCATGTGGACCCACTGGGCAACACATTTTTTAACGTCTATTTCTACATGGACCCATTGCATTAGAAATTTTGCTTGGGTCACTCACCGCCAAATACTTTCAAGAATTGAGGCTTGATACCAGTTATGCAGAGTCACGGATTCTGGAAATGTTTTTGAAAATAATTTTAGAAAACGTTTCTCTAATGCTTCTAAACCAAAAGAAGATTTGTAAATTTGAAATATTTTTAACTTGGTTTTTTTTCTTTTTCTTTTTTCAAAGGTTTATTAGAAATAACTTTTCTTTATAGTGTTTTATTTTTTATTTTTTATTTTTATCATTTTTTATTTTATATAATTACTTTTAAAACAACTTCTTAAAAAAATAAATAAATAAAAATGATTATAAAAAAATTTAAGAAAATACTCTCATACAACATTTATATTTTCAGAACAATTTTCAAAAACTTGTTTTGCAAACAATTGATAATAAAAAATGTTTTCAGATTTTTTTTTCTCGAAAATTAAAACTAATTTTGAAAACATAACCTAATTTATTGATATTAGCTGAATATTAATTTATTGAAACATATTTTATTTTAAAAATAACAGAATTAAGATTTTAAACTCTTTTAACAAAATTGGCAGTGAATTATTTTATAATTGGAAAATAAAACAATACTCAAAATTGGGATCAGTAATCTTAATTATTTTTAGTTTTGGCGTCATGTTCGCATCAAGCCCGATTATTCACGTCATTAATTAAGTTTTGAAAGAAGCTTTCATGGCTGACTCAGAAACCCTTCAACATTCAATTGAGCTGATTTTAGACGTTAAACAAGGTGTGTTTCCTTGGAAAAAGCAAGTCAATATTGAATTGGGTATAGGCCCCATGAAAGCCAGATTGCTACAGTTTCCACAAATTCAATGTATTGGCTTTGGAATTTAACGTAAATTCAAAGCCAAAAGAACCCCCAAACACCATCCCAATGATATATTTGAATGTGACACTCGATAAAGTAGGTGAAGAGTCCTGATTTAAAATGGGCTTTGTCATGTAGGCCCAATAACATTACTTCTGGCCTGTGGGTCTTAAGAGAAAGGAGAATCCCACATCGAACATTAGTAGAATTCACTCCATTATCATATTCCTATATAACATGTTCTAACCCAATCTTTGAACTCACGCAGCCACGTGGTGGGCACAAAGCGAACTATTCTTTCGCCTTTTACTAAAGAATACCGTGTGCTCTCCACATTTAGTGGCATACGCTAATTTTTGAAGAGTTCTCTTCTACTAGAGGGCTCTACAATGCGAATGTAAAATTATGATCCTTAATTTTTCTAGGAATTACCCAATAAGTTTCATTCTCTAAAAGTTATACTATTGAATTAAAATAAATGCATAATATATGAATTAAGCATAAATATTTTGGTATCTAATTAAAATTTAAAAATATAAAAAATTTTATTATTAAAATTAAACAAATATAAAAAAACAATAATGTCTTCCATGAAAAAAAATATCTATGTTATTTCGTGAATTACTAACACAATATCAATCACAATGAACTAATATTAAATTTATGAAAAATTAAATAACATAATATAGAACAATTATACATTTTAATTTTAAATTGGTAAATATTTGGATTTACAAAAATTTATATTTATTTTATATGTAATTATTATATAAAAGTCACAATAACCAAAATTAATTTATTTATAATAATTTTTTTCTGATTAATTTATAATTTATATATATATATATATATATATATATATATATTTTATAAAATTAATCTTGAAGCATGGATGCCCAGCTGGTGTTGGTGAGGGATTTATATATATAATATGTACATTCAATTTACAACAGCATGGTTGGCCGGTTGGTGTTGGTTCCACTCCTGATTTTCCCCTTGCCTTTTAAAAATTCCAATTCTTGCAATCCCACATTGAAAGTTTATGACACCAAAAAGGTATATTTAAACATTGAGTGCTGGATTTGAACGACGCATGCATAGCACTCGGGCTGGGGTTAAACCTACGTTAGATAATGGGCTCGGATATGTAGCGATGGGCAGGGTGGAATGTGACCTGGGCCTACTAATCGGGCATTGGGGAAAATTAAAAATGGGGATGATGACACGGTAGTGATATATAGGTGCACCGGCCGAAATATCGTGAAAACCTCAATATATCGCCTACGATAAATGGCGATTTTAATGGAAATATATTTCTCTGACAAGTGCTTTCACTACATGACAATACTTACACTACATACATGAGAAAGGAAATTAATTTGATTTCTTGGTGGTGGTCCCTGCTAGTATTTTTGGTGAAAGGCCTTGTTGTCTTTTTCCACTAATAGAGACTGTGATTCCTCTCAACCATTTTTCTTTGTTTCCTCTCAAGGAATGGAGATTGATGGGATTGGTTCCTACTTCTTCGTCACATGGCACCAAATTAATGACATCTCTCCATCCAACATTGAATCGGTTTTTCCTTTTTGGTTCAGTGGGTCTGATTCCCTTAAAGATCCAGCTTTTAGCACATTTAGCACACTGTCCGAATCATGAATACCCCATCCTCCTGAAAATGACTGAGCGTTGGGGGCCTTAAATATCCTTTTCTCTGTAGAGCACTCAAATTTATTGCATTACCCCAGTCCAGACCAGCATCTGCAGGCCTTCAAAGCCACTAGAGGCTAATGTGTTTGAATCATCTTACCGAAAAAACACATCTTGAAATTCAGGCCAATGTAAATAATATATCCAATGTCAATTTTATTGTTTATGACTGCTCACTTGTTTCCTTCTTACTATAAGGAGCAAGGTGTTTTCTATGACTTTTTCTTATCATCCAAACAGAAATTTGAAGCTTGTGCTTCTATTCAATGCATAATGATTGAAGCTAACTTTGGTTGATAAATCCTAATGATGAAAATAAGAATATTAATGAAAGTGAGCATAAGACACGTGTTCAAATTAATTTGTGAGCATCGAGGTTCAAAAACACTTTTTAACCGTTCAAAATCATAAATTTGTTAATCATCTATTAACTTATACTTCTTAATCAACTTTGGAATCTGATTAAGTCAGTCAAATTTGATCGAATCATAAATAATTAAAATTAATTTAGCTATTGAACCAAATTTACGTGTTTTAATTGAACATAAAAAAGAATAATATAATAATATAAATATTTTAGATAGATATTTCATATTCATTAACTGAAAAATTAGTTACTATTAAGAGAAAAGTATAAAAGACCAAGAGAGATGGGCTAGAATTAGATCTTTAAGGGGGAAAAAACCCTGATGCAATTCATGGTGCCAAATCCATAAATTAAATTTTTCAGCGAATTGCACCGATAAAATTAAAATTTTGAAAAGGCCATCTTTTACAAGTGGGGTTGGTAAATAAAAAAAATAAAAAAATCCCTTTAATTGCCAATCCCAAAAATGAATGGACTGTAGCTACCTCTGAATGCTATTAACCTAGCCTTTTTCTTTTCTTGTTTTAGAAGTCATGCTCTCCTGAGTCTCCTGTGTTCTTTTCTTTCGTCAGAGTTCAAAGTAGTGAAAGTACTGAGAGTCCATTTTTCTTAACCATTTATAGGAGACTTTTTCTTTTTCTATTTTTAGTACAAGAGCTGCAGTAGCTCTTTAGAATGATTAAAATTACATCAAGGCAAGACAAGAAAAATGAAGCCAAGTGCAATGCACAAATTTGACATTTTTAAAGCAAAACTTGCATTAAAGGAAAATATGTTAAATAATTTAATGCTTTTATTTTATTTTTATTTTTATTATTTGTTTTGCAAAAGTCAAGTAAAAATTTCTTATTCTCAATGTTGGTATTTTAAATTCTATTAATTAATTGTTATAAGAATATCTTCAATGTTGCAATACCCTTATATTTAATGAAAGAACATTTCCAAATGTTAAAAAATTAAGATTATGTTTGGTCCAAAAAATATTAAAAAAGAAAAATGTTAAGAAAAATGATTTTTTTATATTAATTTTCAATAAAATCAAATATAATTAAAATTATATAAAAATTTATATATTTTTTAAATTATTTAATTTTTATATAAAAAAAATTAAGTGAAATGGATTTGAATTAGTTATAAAAGAATTTATTAATTTTAAATATATTTTTTATTTTCTTTCACTTTTTATTTTTTTCTACTTCTTTTTTTATTTTTTATTTTATATTGTTTTTTACATTTTCCCTCAATTTTTTTTTAAAAACCAAATATAACCTAAAAGAAAGCTTCTCAAATCAAAATAAAATATCAATATTTTTTTTAACTATGACATTCCTAGTTATAGAAAGTTGTAAATATCCCTTCTTTTTATGGTCCTTTAGTGTTAATAAGAATAATTAATAAAAAAATTTAAGGATATAAATATGCAAAAAAAAAAAAATGAAAGAAGGAGAAATAAGTTAACCTCATTTAAAAAAAAAAAAAGAAAAAGAAAAAATAGTAAGAAAAAATTTATAAGATTTATTTCTCATTAATGTAAATTTAATTAATTCAAAAAAATTTAGAAAATATTTTTAAAATATTAAAAAATTATTTATAGTGATTCTTGAAAATACTAATAATAAATAACTTTTCAAAAAATATTTCAATTAAAAATGCTTCAAATATAAATAATATACAATACCTCTATGGTAAACCATACCTTTAAAATTGCAAAAAAAAAAAAATATTTAAAAATTATCTCTATAATTAAAAATTAATATTGGACATAAAAGCTTTTTTAGTTAAGTATTATCTCTAAAAGTAAGCACTATGAGTTATTTTTTAAAATTTTAAAAATATTTTATACTTCTCAAAACAAAATATTATAAGTGATTTTTTAAAGTTTTTAATGTTTCAAAAACGTGTTGAATTAAAATACAGCCAAGCAACTCCAAAAGCGTGGACTGACAGTAGACTGTGAAAAGGAGACTTGGGTGACTAAAATGTAAAAAGGAAACCTTCCGAAGGAAGTAAATGAAAGCAGGTGGGCCTCTTCTTCTCCCATCTACTCATTCGGTCATTCCCATCTTCCTTCTTCCCTGTGTTGGTCAATACTCTCATCCTTTACTTCCTCACCTTCCTCCTCCTTTCCTATTTGTCTCATTCATCATCCCACCATGACCCCATCCCTCTCTCTCTCGCCCTCCCTCCTTCCCTTACTTTACAACACTTTATGACGTGTGTCAAATCATACGGAAACAAGCATGGATTAATTAAAACTCTCTCTCTCTCTCTCCCTCCCTCCCTCCCTGCCTATTTGGGAAACAAACATGGATTAATTAAGATTAAATTTACAGCCTTTTGCTCAGCATATTTCTTTTGCATAGTTGTCCATGACTTTAAAAAGATTCTTTTAAGAAAAAATAAAAATAAAAACTTGCCTGCTAAGTAAAAGTGAGAAATTAGTAAATATTTCAAAAAGAGGTTTTGAGGACATAAATTTTCCTGTGAATTATCATTGAATCTAAATCATTATCATGATTTAATTTAGAGTGGTTCTTAATCAATTTGAGAACTCAAAATTTAATTTTGAGGAAATAAAATTAGAAAAAATTAAGAAAAAGGAGAAGAAAGGAAATTGAGGTGTGAATTCATAAGTGAACGGAAAATATATAGATTTTTATGAATTGAAATTTTATTTAGATGTGATGAATTCAAATCTTAATAAATATCTATTTTCTTAATTTATCAAGTTCATAAATAAATTTGAAAACCTTCATAATTTATCAATTTCTATATTTGTTTTTCTCCAAATAAAAATATGAATCCAGATATCAGAGGTATCATAAAACATGTTATACATTATAAATCAAAATATTAGTAATTTAAGCCTTGTTTGATTCTCGTAAAGTATGAAAAAAAAAATACCATAATAAACTATTTTCTCATATTTAATTTCTCTAAGAAAAATATGAAATAAAATTAGTTAAAAAATTATATAATTCTGGTATAGAAATGGAAAAATAAATTAAACAATTTATAGATTTAATTTTTATTTTCATTCATATTTTATTTTCTTGTATTTTTATTTTATTTATTTTTATTTTTACTTTTCCTCATATTTATTGAAAATTGAATATAATCTTATGTTTAGCTAGAATGTTTAAAAGAGAATATGAATGAAATAAAAAAAGTTTCAAAGTTAATAAATTTTTTTTATATATTACATCAAATTTTTTCTTTTTTTTTTCACTTATTCTATTCTTCTATGTAAAAGGTTAAATAATTTTAATTATATTTAATTTTTTTTATATTTTTTATAATAAAATAAAATATAAAAAAATTATTTGCTTAATATATTTTTTTTAATAGTATTTTCAAGGAATCAAACATAGAATTAAAATTTAAAATAAAAATAAAAATTAATCAACTAATTTAAATTATTTATTTTATTTTCACTTTTTCTTCGGCGCCCCTTCCCAAAGCTTTTATAATTCGAATTCTGAATATCGAATACGTGGCTTGACGTAAAAGTATTTCACGTGATTGGTGCTTTTGTTAGGAAAAAAAAATTGGGTTGATATATGATAAGATTAGTTTGCAAATAAAAAAGGTCTCAATTCCAAATCACTAAAAGTGCTTTTGAAATGCCATTCCTTTCTTTCCTCCACGACCCAATGAAAAGCTCATTTTCACCCCTACACAAAACGTTTTAAACGATGTTTTTTTTTTTTTTCTCTTTTTCTCTTTCTCTTTCCACCCCTTTTAAGTATATACATATAAGAACAATGGGACCACAACTCCTTTTAAGTATATGTATATATAAGAACAATGGGACCACAAAAGCATAGACTTGGAGCAGGATTTAGGCTTAATTGGGTGTGATATGCAAGAAAAACCTCACAATGAAGGAAAGGAAGAGCAATTTGGTTTTATTCCTCATATGATCTTATCTATTGATCTCTTTCTTTTTTTTTTTTTTTTTTTGTGTGCAAAACCAGCCTAGACTAATTAAAATAAGATTTGACAACTTTGTTGAGTAAAGTTGTTCCATATTCTAAAATTATTCTTACTTGTAAACTCACAAATTTGAATTTATTTGAAATATTTATAAAAATATCATCGAAGGCTTTAATTCAAAATAAAAATAAAAATTATTTAATTTTTATATTTGTAATAACCTTTACATTTGTCGTAAGTACGAATTGGGTAGTTTTGTTAAAAATAAAACTTTTAAAATAATAATATTTAGTTAAAAAAAATTATGATTTTAATTTTAATCTTAATTATAAATACAAATAAAGTCAAAAAAAAAAAAAAAAAGGAAAAAAAAAGGGAAAAAAAGTGATTATTTGCAAGATTTTATTTATTTATTTATTTTTATTTTTGTGGCTTAAACGCAAGCGAGCAGGGAATGGACGCATCTCTAGGTTGAAGTAGCGTAAGTGGGTCCCCTGTTTTGGCTTTTTGAAAAGCAGGTTGAAAGATGGCTGCATTTTGTTACATAATTATTATCTCCTTCAGGTTTGCCAGACCTATGAAATGCTCATTATGAACTTTAAAAAAGAGCAAAGAGTTGTTACATTTCCGACCTTTTTTTATTTTTAAGTGCAAATGACCATAGTGGACAATCGTACGGAATATGACGTTCAAATTTGATGATCGGGTATGGTGGGGTCCACAGATACTACTACGTCTCGATTTTCTAGGAACGCGCCGCCTGTAACTGATGTTGGCGATCCATCATTTTTCTGTCGTCACCAGACAGAGATTATCACTCTCTCGAGTGCAAGACTTAGTTTACTCCATGTAAAGGAATCCAAACGTGTCACGAGCTCCTGTTCTTTGTGAGTTGCGCGAGTAGGCTGGTTTGCGCGAGTGGGGGAAATCGATAAATGAATGAGAGCAGGTGGGGGAATGGTTGGCGACCTTTTTTATTTGACAGTTTTGCCCCTCAGTTAATTATGGGCGGGGAAAGGAATGTCCGCAACGATAATAGTGTTGTAGGCTTGTAGCTTATAATTTATTTCTCGGGCATTTCTTTATTTTATTTATTTATAATAAAAAAAGACGAATTCTTGTAAGTAATTTTTCATAAAATGCGAAATTTTTTATGATTTAGCAAGGATTGAGGTTGTCCATGGGGATTTAGGTCATTAAGAAATTTTGAATTATTTTTTTATTTATGCTTAAAATTGATTTGGCAACGATTTTAAAAAATATTTACAGTTTAAAAAATATTTTTTAAAATAAAAAATAAATATTTTACAAAATTTAAAAAATTCTTTTAAAAATATAAAAAATTAATTTTAGTGTTAAAAAATCACTTAAAAAACTTTTTTTTTTTTGAAACGCTTAATTAATAATTCTTTTAAAGACACGTAAAAAGTAAAAATAACTTTCTAAGCTTCCTTCGTACATTTGAAGTAGAAAACTCAGGTGAATAAATTTAATTTTTCTCAATATTAGGACTTCTACAAGTTCTTTCTTCTATCCTCATATTTTTACAAGTTTTAACAAAACTTTCACAATGTTTCCGTAACATTTCACAAACTTGAAATTGAAAAAATAAAATAAAAAATCAAATGTGATATCCTCATAGCAGCTGTCTTTGGGCTCAAATCCAATCTTGATAGGGCTCTTATTGTACAGCTCCGGGACCATGCTGTTAAAAAAAATATCCCGGAACAGAAGTTCCGCACCGCCTTCATTTCCATTTTTCTAACAGAAATAGACATTATTTTGAAACACGTAGCGTGTAATAATCCTTTCAAAAGGCAAATATTTGAGATTCTGATTTTGACTAACAGTTGTATGTCTCATTAGGAAAGTGTTTGCGGTTGATAAGTCAAATATATTTGTGGCTGAAAAAGGGAGAATATTTTAATGATGTCTTAGTTTTCGAATTGATTTTGAATTTAAACTTTTTAGAGAATGTTATAAAGTATAACTTTATTTAAAAAATTTAAAAATATATTATGGTTTAAAATTCAATATTATGTGAGGAATTGACCGTTCATGAGGATTTTTTATAAGAGTACCTTCGAGGGATAATTTTTACTTAATTTTTTATTTTTATTTTTTTGGAAATCATTTTTATTTATTTATTTATTTGATTGAAAATCATCTTTTTAATAGACCATTTTTGATTGATTAATTTTTTAATGAGAAAGCCGGTATGAGTTGAAAATGTGTGGATAACATGTTGTTATGGATAGAAAAGGAGGCGCTTGGGGCGGATGGAGAAGCGTCTAGTGTTCACGTTGCGGAAGCTGTCTTCCTCGCCATATTCAACATGTTAGGAAACCTTATGCTATCACGGGACCTGTTGGACTTATGATCCAAAGAGGGTTCGGAGTTTTTCACCATAATGAGTAATCTAACGGAGTGGTCTGGCCATCCCAACCTGGCTGACTTTTTCCCATGGCTTGGCTTGAACAGCTCACCAGCAGCCTTCGAGGGACAGGTCGTGCTAATTTCTCGCTGAAAAATGTTGTAGAATAAATTTCTAAGTGTCAAAAAAGTGGAAAAAAAAATCTTAAAATGTCAACATCATCATGGGTCCTATATATGCTAATAATTCCTATATATACATTGAGGTCTGTGTAATTCAAATATTGACATTTTAGGCAAGCCTCGAGCGGTGAGATGAAGCCACCATCAAGTAGGATGGTTTAATGTGAAGAATAGAATTCTCTCAGTTGTAGAGGACCACAAGAAGACATTTTTAAACAAAATGGACTGGGCAAGTCACATGCACCATATGCATGGACATTTTTTAAAGACCACTTCCATGAACTAATAAATACTTCTGGTTGAATTTCACAATCAAATAAAGAAGAAAGTTTAAAGCCCATTCCATCGCTCTTCAATGAAGCTAGCATCTGAGCTCTCCTAGTGCTAATGTAATATAAATTTATATATTGCTTGAATTGACCGATAACAGCAACCCATTTTGCCATTATTTTATTGGATAAAAACACCAAAAGTTCCACGTTGTTAATTAATTTTGTCAGCACACCATTAAGACGATGTGAGCTGGATACAGTTTCTTCACGTGGGAACAATTATATCATAGCCAGTACTACTACTACCGATCGAAGACTTTCCAATTATCGATTTTCTCAAAGCAAAACATATTAATATTTATTATAAATTAAATACTTAATAACTTATTTGAAGTCTAATTTGTGATTTGTACAGTTACACCTTAGCCTATTCAACTACAGATACAAAACATGTTGAATTAATAATTTACCTGTCATATAATTTCCATTATTACTATTTTTTTTCTTTTTATTTTTTTGAAATTCACCGTCTACAAGCTTCCATTATTTTTGGTTCAATATAAAATGATAGGATTTGGAAACCGTAAGTGTTTCCCCGGAATTCGTGCTAATTTCTCCCTGTGGTCGTGATTTTTTTTTTTCTGTGATACCTGGTTTGATTCCGGGGATCCAGAATGGGTATGCAAAACAAAAAGGAAAAAAAAAAATGTCACTATTCTTCCTCGAACCTATAACATTAGTGGAGGAGGGGGGCCGCCATTCATGCACGCCGGAGTAGAGTTGTGGGCCCATCTTTGGTTGGGAAGGGACATGACGAAGGCAAAATCCTCTCACCTTCGATGGATGATCCAGCCCATGAAGGATGGGTTGTATTTTGGAAGATCCAGTTATCGGCTCCGCATTTTCCCCGATTGACACCACGTAGGCCCACTTACATGTGCACTGTGTATATTTACATGTGCCTATGTATTTGTTGAATTCAAAACATCTATTGGAAATTGTACATTTAGGTAGAGAACCTTATTCAACCGCAAATTGTACATTTAGATAGAGGATTTATTTTTATTTCTTTTGCATATATGTACGTTGTAGAGGGTCATTGGCAGGCTTGTGGGCACTGCATGTAATGATCATGGTTGATAGTTTTCAAAATTGACCCTAAATGATTGCTTCTATACAGAAATATAATGATTGTACCATATTGCGTATGATGAAGACGTATTGAATAAAGCGTTATTATTCTCCCTTCCTTTTTAAGTCAAACACCTTGGCAGAACCTTTCAATTCGCAGGGTTATATATAAAAGAAAAATAATTGGTCTGGCCTGAATATTGAGGAAAACCTTTTATGTTTTTGAGTTATTAAATTGTGAAATTAAACTATTTCTCATTAGAAGAAGCACATTAGAAATCACCATAGGATTATGCATGTAATGCTATCATTAGAAGAAGCAAATTAATTATCAAATTTTTTATGTGAAAATGTTTTACAAAACTTAGATTTCTCAAGAAAGGGTCACATGATATGGGATATTCTAGAATTTAGTTTAATTTGAATCCAATTTAATACAGAGTCCAATAACCCCAACGCTATTTCATGAAATAAACGTTTTGAACTACTACAACATTTTTATTAAAATATTTAATATTTCACAGAAAAGCTTAACATAGTGAAAATGTCATCATCAATCTACTTCTCATATTCATAAAAGTAGGAGTTTTCTCTCCTTTTTTTTTTTCTTTTGTTTTTTTCCAAAATTTAGAAAGGTTGGATGACTAGATGACCTCCTAGGTCCTACAAGGTCAAAAATACAAAAATACGTTAATATTTGAAAGTCACATGCATAACATGATTTGAGAAATAAAACCATGTGATAGGCGTGCAAGCGGAGTAAAAGTCTTTTATCTTTGGGATTCAACTCACTTACCATCCAGGCAAGCTTACCCTTAGTAAATATTATACACTAAACATATATATAGTTAAATTCATTATATAAAGAAAATATAATATATATTTATAATTAATTTAATTATATAGTTAATCTTCACTTACTTGAAAAGTCTCTCACATATAGGGGTCTCCAACGAGCGGGCCGAGCCGGGCCGGCGGGCTTTTTGATTTAAGCCAAAATGGCTTTCAAAAAAACCAAGGGAAAGGAGAGGGGGGGATTCGAACCCCTCCCTCATGCTTAAACCTTAAGGGTCTAAGCAACTAAACTACATTCTTTTTATGTTTATTAATTGAGTTAGTTATATATATATAAAAATAAAGTATATTATTTTTTTTAAAAAAATTAAAGGCTCCAACGGGCGGGCCTACGGGCCGAGCCGGCTCGGGCCGATGGGCTTGGGCCGGGCTTTAGCCCGTCAGGCCGGGCCGGGCCTAAAGCGGACCGCGGGCTTTTTGGAGACCCTTACTCACATAGAACGATAGAATTAAATGACTATCAATATATCACATACATAAGTATAGGTATTGATACTGTAAGTTTAAGAAAAAAACAACTAATATTATATATAGTTAAATTAATTAATTAAAATATAATAATTGAATATTATATATAATTAAAATTAATGAATTAAATCTTGGTTTCACAAGAGGGTATGCTGCATCATACTCAAATAGGGGTTCAATTTGCTAATTATACTTTTGAATAGTTTTAAGGAGGTTTTATGCAATTGCGATGAGTTGGAAACCCTCTAATCCTGCACCACATCAAAACCCAATTTTGCTATCATCCAAACCGAAAATGAATTAAACATTTAAATCTTGGTTTCACATGAGAGGTCACTTGTTACTTTATTATCATTTATTACTTTATTATAATTACCATATAATTAATTAAAGAATTAAAGTACCGAATTGCTAACTCAAATATTTTAAATTTTATAAAAAGGTTTATCAAAAACATTCAAAGAAATTTACCAAAAGAATTTTTAAAATTGGCAATAAATTTCATTAGAAAATTTTCAATAATTCCACTAATTTTCTAGAAAAAATTCAAAGAATAAAACCTCTTATTTAATAATTATCTCTTGGATAAGACTTCACCACTACTATCAAGTAAATATATATGAATTTAATGAGAGCTTGATAGTTTATAATTTAAAGTATGCTATTAAGTCATATAATCTCATATAATTAAAAGTAAATATAATATTTTTTATCATAAGCAATTAAGTAAATCTACACTTTATAAAAATTTAAATAGCAGATAATTCAATATATAATAAAAAATTCAAAATTCAAAATTAAAACTAAAGGAATCTCCCAATCAGAAATTTATTTAATATTTGTTAAATATAAAATTACAAAAAAAAAAAAAAATCACATAGATAATAAAAAAAAAACAAATTAGGATGATGGTTTCATGAAAAAAGAAAAGAAAAAAGGGATGACTCTTAATTATTATTATTATTAGTATAGCACTCTCAAATTAGCAATCTCGAATTTCATTTTGAAGTGTATCATGTGAATGATACTATAATCTTTTGTACCTCGATATGAAATGTTCATTTATAGCAAATCATATCACCATCACACTCTTTGAAATACCCATCATGACAATGATCTCATAGTGGGTGTGTACATAAAATACCTTCCAACTTTTATTGTAAGTAAAAGAGTTGAAAATTATACCAATGCAATACACGGTTCTCACTTTTGTAGTCATTACCATCAACCAAGCATTAAGACCCATAAACCCCTAAAACCCTAATTAAACCCCTTTGACTATCACCTTAAACACTAGTTCATATGCCTCATAGGTAACCACATCTTCATGTTTGGACATAGACATAAGAAATAGCAAAAAATAAGCAAATGGCAAGATTCAGATTCCATCTTAAGTTATGAATTGGTCGCATAAATGAATATAAAATAATAGCAGCTACTACCCAACATAAAAAAGCATGATATTCCATTCACATTTTTTTCCATCAATTCATTTCTAAACTTGGCCCAAAAAAACCAAAAGTCTAAGTTGGACCCATGAAAGAAGAAAAGTACCGACCTAAGATCAAAATTTTCCCTTAATGGTAGAACGCTTCCCAATAGCACATGCCTCTGTTCATCAACAATACCATAGAATTGAGGTTTATGGTCAAACAATGATGCGTAATGGTGTGACACCCCTCTATATATGGGGCTGAATCCTCTCTTCAAGCTTCATAGTTCTTCCGCCTCTGTCTCTTCCTCTCTCTCTCTCTCTCTTTTGAGACATGGAGGCTGAACAGCGAGATGGGTTCACTCTTCTCTTCCAAAATCCAGGCAAAAGAGCGGAAATGGGTGGGGCAGGAAAGAGCAGTACTGATGGGTGTGGAAGCGGAGAGGTGTGCCGATTTGCATATCAGGTTTATCTTTTTATGATGCCACTCTCTTATCTCTGAAATATGATCTGTTTGTGACTAAGGAACTGAACACCAAATTCTTTAACTATGCTTTATGATCAGGAATTGGGATCCTTTCAATCTCATATGCCCTTTCATCGGGAGGGTGGTTGAGCTTGGTTCTACTACTCGTTATCGCCGCTGCTACATTCTACACAGGCTTGCTACTCAAAAGATTTATGGATGCCCATCCAAATATCCGAACTTACCCTGATGTTGGCGAGCGAGCATTTGGGCTTCCCATTGAAACAGGTCTTGAAGAAAGAGGTAGAGCCCACATCATGCACGGGGGGCAAGGTGAGAGTGACCCCATCACGCCGTTCAGCCTCCATGTCTCAAAAGAGATGTAGGAAGAGTTAAAATCCAACAAGAGAGAGAGGAAGAGATAGATTCGGAACTATGAAGCTAGAAGGGAGGATTCATCTCCATAAATAGAGCGGTTGGATTTGATGAGAAGGGAACAAGTCTAAATTGGCAGGGAATCCCCACTGCTGTTAGCTTATATGCCTTCTGTTATTGTGCACAGGTCTTCCCCACCTTGTACACTTCTATGAGGAAGAGGCATCAATTTTCTAATGTAAGTTTGAAATCTTCAATTATTTTATTTTTCCCGTTTATATTTTCCTGTTTGGATGCTGAGAAAAGTGGGGAACGAGAATGAAAACAGAAAAAAAAAATTCTTGATTTCTCCCGTTTCTCAGTTTTGATTTAGGGTTCGTGAAATTTAAATCCAATGGCACAACAGCAAAGAGACCCCTAAAACGGATCCAGAAAACACAGGGAGCAAAAGAAAAGCAATTTTTTTGGTTTTCCTTGGGGGTTTGGCATGGATTTTCTCGGAAATCAAACGAGGATGAATTTTCCCGGAAATCGAATGGGGCATTGATTTTCTTGGGAATCAAACGGGAGTTGCCAAAAAAAAAATAATAACATGATTAGATTAGTACCTGCGAGGATTGAGAGTGGCGAGAAGGGCTTTTTTAGGGATTCTCCCGGCTGGATGGCAACTTCAGAAAAGGGCTTCTTGATGCCCGAGTGAGAGAAGTGGGTGGCCTTTTGATTTTTAGATTTAGTAGAGATAAAAAAAATAAACAAATCATTGAGAACAATTTTATCTCATCTTAATATAATACACTATAATTTTTAATAAAATTAAAGATTAAATAAAAAAATATTAATAAAAATGATTTTTATCATGTTTGATTTATTTTTAAAAAATATAAAAAATATTTTTATTTTAAATTTAATAAAATAAAATTTTTTAATTTAAATAAGCTGTACATCTAAAAATTATTTATAAATTTATAATATAAAATTACTTGAAGAAAACATTTTATTAATTGGAAAAGAAAAAAAAAAATATCTTTCAAATGTGTTTTTTCTTTTACTTATTCTAAAAAACTTTTTTATTAACTCAACCAAACATATTTTTTCTGTTTTTGAGAACAAAAACTGTTTTCTAAAATTCAGTTTTCAAACACAATTTTTTTCTAAAAACACCAAAAACTGTTTTCAAAAACTATTTTCCAGAACAGTTTTAAAAAACAGCAACCAAACTGGCCTAAAGCATCTGTAACAAGAGTTGGCAGTTTCCTTTTTTGAAAGAAACTAGAGTCCTAGGTGTAGATGGAACTTGATTGGTTGGAAAAAGACAAGGATTTCAAACCATGGCTGGGAAAAGATAAGGATTTCAAATCATGGAGTGTTATCTCGATTCTATTTTAATCCATTGAATTCAAAAACAAATTTTGAATTCCACCAAATCTTAACTATTTAATTTTAGAATATTTTTTATGAAATGTTTTTAGAAACACCATCAAACACTCTTAATTAAGATGAGTTTTATAAAAACATATTAATTTCAACGGAGTTTGGTTTGTGGTTACTAACCTTGAATACTACATTTCTCATTACAGGTCCTCCTTGTATGTTTCATCTTATGCAGTAATGGCAATTTTAGGGTACCTGATTTATGGTTCAAATGTTCAATCACAAATAACCTTGAACCTTCCAATTGAGAAGCTTAGCTCAAGGATCACCATATACACTGCTCTAGTCAATCCCATATCCAAATATGCATTGATAGTTACACCAATTGTGAATGCTACTGAAAATTGGCTCCCACACTACTACAAGAAAGACCATTTAGCCTTATAATTAGAACCACGTTGGTATTCAGCACCATCATTGTAGCTCTGATAGTGCCATTTTTTGGGTCTCTCATGTCACTGGTGGGACCTTTTTTAAGTGTCACAACTTCAATCTTGTTGCCATGCTTATGCTATTTGAATATTTCAGGTATTTACCAAAAATTTGGAGTCGAACTAGTGATTATAATTGACTCCAAATTTGTGGTAAATGCCTGAAATCTTCAAATAGTATAAGCATGACAACAAGATTGAAGTCGTGACACTTAAAAAAGCTCCCACCAATGACATGAGAGACCCAAAAAATGGCACTGTCAGAGCTACAATGATGGTGTTGAATACCAAGGTGGTTAGGATTATAAGGCTAAATGGTCTTTTCTTGTAGTAGTATGGGAGCCAATTTTCAGTAGCATTCATAATTGGTGTAACCATCAATGCATATTTGGATATAGGATTGACCAGAGTAGTGTATATGGCGATCCTTGAGCTAAGCTTCTCAATTGGAAGGTTCAAGGTTACTTGTGATTGAACATTTGAACCAAACATTAGGTATTCAACACCATCATTTTTGCTCTGACAGTGCCATTTTTTGGGTCTCTCATGTCACTGGTGGGAGTTTTTTTAAGTGTCACAGCTTTATGCTATTTGAAAATTTTAGGCATTTACCACAAATTTGGAGTTGAACTAGTGATCATGATTGGAGTTGTGTTAATGGGTATTTCAGTTGGCATCATGGGTACCTACACATCTATAGTAGAAATAATAGGCCAGTTATGAGTGTATATTATTTTGTATTGACAATAAAATTTTTGTAATCCAATGGATTTATTAATCAAAAAATAGTTTGCCTCCCTATATTGGTCTATATTGATCATATGCCTTTTAATAATCACATGCAATATAATAGAGTTATAAAAAAACTTTTTAAGTTTTGATCTTGGGATGTTTAAGGGAAAGAAAAATTATAAGGAAAGACAAAGATAAAAATTTATAAAAATTTTCTTCTCTTGTTTGGTTATCTATAGAAAATCTAGAAAAAGAAAAATAAATTTTAGAATGCACTTGCCTCACACCTTTTCTTAAAATAATGGAAGAAAATCTAAGAAGCTTTTTTCTTTATCTTTTCCTTAGTATTTTCTTTTTTCCTTTTACTTTTTTTCCATGGTAGCCAAAATAATAATAATAATAATAATAATAATAAACAAATTAAATTTCTTAACATTTCTTTTTTTTTTCCCTTAGAACCCAACATAGCATTACACCATGTTCGTTTCCAATGATTCAATTTGGAAGATATAAAAGTGATGACTACTCCAATAAGTTCATCCATAAAGCTTTACAAAATCTGAATTTACCCTACACTGTATATGATATAAACAATTACCTTACTACAAGTAGGTATGTTAGATTTCAATTATATTCTAAGAAATCTCATCTTAATGCTATTACAAGAATACTTAGATATTTTAAAAAGTAATTAATCTAGGCTTAATTTAATTCATATTTGAAAGAAGATTTTTCCAATTGTAAAATAAATCGAAAAAACAAAAGTAATACTTGTCATTTAATAGGTACTCACTAGCATCTTAGTGTAGCAAAAAACAAATTACGTTATCTACTATAGAAGTAGAATATATTACTTTTTGTTCGTGTTGTATAGTCCTTTCATTTAATAGATGAAACAAACCTTGCATGACTTTAGTTTCCTATGTAACTATGTGCCTATTAAATGTGAAAACATTGGTGCTATGAATGTTTCTAAAATTTGGTTCAACATATCAAAACTAAACTCATTGAATTTAAACATTACTTTCTTAGGGATCATACACAAAAACACAATATTACACTTGGATTTGTTAGCACAAATGATCAATTAGTAGATATTTTTATTAAAACTCTTAATAAGGATAGTTTTATCACTGATAAAAGAGAATTAGATCTTATTAAAATTTAGATTTGATGCAATTGTGTTTGACCTAAAATGTCAAACAATTTCCTATTGAATAATGCATATGTGCTTGTCCTATTATCTTAATTTACTTTTGAGAGTTTAAGATGTTATACGATGAGACTATCCAGAGAAATAGTGAATAGGTAGTTCTTAAATATATACATAAAAATTGACTTTTTTTTTAAAAAAAGATTTCAAGTTTTTTGATATGATATAAGCAATTAATAAATACACACAATAACTAATCACATAAGTATATAAGTGATTTATGTGCAGAACTAAATTTTTCTTAATATATATGAAGAAATAGTTACATAATTTATTTTTGATAGTTGTTTTTTTTCTTAAACTTACACTGTCAATACTTATACTTATGTATGTGATATATTGATAGTCATTTAATTCTATCGTTCTATGTGAGAAAGTTTTCAAGTAAGTGAACTTTATTTGCAGAGCTTTGTAAAACTCTATTGATCCCTCAAACTAAATGTAAACTTGATAATTTGAGAGTGTGTTTTAGTGATTTTGAAAGTGCTTCTAATATTTTTAATGATTGAAAAATAAATATTTTTAAGTGTTAAAAAGACTAAAAATACTTCTCAAAGTTACTATCAAACATACTCTTAGTGTGTTTTGTAGTTATACTATAAAATATTTTTAATATCCTTAATACTTAAAAAATAAAAATTTTCAAGTGTTAAAAAAACTAAAAACACATCATAAAATTACTGCTAAACGCACTTTTTTAGTATCTTAACATCGAAGCCTTGAATTAATTCATATCATATGCTTGTTTTATTATTAGAATTAAGCATAAATTATTTGATAATTAATTAAAATTAAAAGATATAAAAAAAAAAATCTTCTATGAAAAAACATCTATGTTAGTATTTCGTGAATTACAAACACAATATCAATTTTTAATTTAAAAATAATAATAATATCTTTTTGTGAAAAAATGTTTATGTTAGTATTGCGTGAATTAGTGACAGTATCAATCACAATGAACTAATATTAAAGTTATGAAAACTTAAATAACATATGGTTGGAAAGTGTCTCAAACTATTGATTAATATTATAAAAAATATTGTATACAAAGATTGTACAAATGTAAGAAATAACGATTAACTTGATAGTTGACCGAATCACTCAAAATCTCATGTACTTTTTATGTGAATTGTTTTATTGTTACGTTCTTGAATTAATATTGTTTGTATTAAAGTTTCCGTTAAAACAACAAAGTGGTATTAAAACTAAGGATGATGATTTTTAGAAGAGTTCAAGAGAATAAAATATAGACAAAATGAATTTTACTTGAAGGTAAATTGGTATTAAAGCTAAGGATAAAGATTTCTAAAAATGTCAAAGAGAATACAAGATATAAAAGATTGACTAAATAGTTTAATATAGAAATTGTTAAATTCATATATTATTATAATAATAGATTTATTTATAGAATAAGAAAAGTTATTAAAAATACATTTATAAATATTATAGATCAATAATAGATACAAGAAGTAGTAAAATATAGAATGATTTAGGAAACCAATAGTATAATGATTTTTGCTCATTTGTAGATGAAGGCATCGCTAGTTGAATCATGTTAAAATTGTGTACTCTCATTTAAATTATCATATTTTTGTGTTAAAACTTTCGTTGAAATAGTGTAAATATTAAAAATAAAATTTCACTAATGAAAAGTTGAAGAAGATATGCCATGATAAAGAGTATAATCGGCATGTATTTGGATAATAGTTTTATTGGAAAGAACAAAGAGGTAAAAAAACTAATTATGAAATATTTTATTTTATTTTATTTTTTACTTTTATTTGAATCAAGAATGGTTCTACCCTAATATATGATAAGAAAATATTATAAATATAGTAAGTAAGTAAAGGAAAATATATATATATATATATATATATATATATATAAATAAATAAATTTCCAAAGAAAAAAAAATAAAAAAGAAATCATTTTTCTTGTTGAAGCCAGACTTAGGTTATGTTTGTTTTTTGGCTGAATAGAAAAAACAAAATATTTTAGCTTTTTCTATTCAGTCAAAAATGATCTGTTGAAACCATCCAACATAACTAAACTGAACATATTGATAACAAGTTCACTTTAGTTATATTGGATGATGTCAGCAAGTTACTTTTAACTGAATAGAAAAAGTTAACTATTTTGACTTTTTCTATTCGGTCAAAAAACAAACACCACCTTACTCTACTCTTTTTTCAACTGTTCTTCCCATTTACCAATTGGTAAAAATGTGTTTTGCTTATCCAAGGCCATCCCATCCATATGGACCCACTCGGCAACACATTTTTTAATGTCTATTTCTACATGGACCCATTCCATTAGAAATTTTGCTTGGGTCACTGATGGCCAAATACTTTCAAGAATTGAGGCTTGATACCAGTTATGGACACTCACGGATTCTATTTGGAAATGTTTTTGAAAATAATTTTAGAAAAAATTTCTCTAATGTTTCTAAAACAAAAGAAGATTTGTAAATTTGAAATATTTTTAACTTGGTTTTTTTTTTTTTTTCAAATGTTTACTAGAAATAACTTTTATTTATAGTGTTTTATTTTTTATTTTTTATCATTTTTTATTTTATATAATTATTAATAGTAGGTGAGGAATCCTGATTCGGAGAGTGCATTTGATTGAAGACTGGCCCTTAACTTCAATCTCATATCTATCTCAATTATTTGAAAGCAAGCATAAAATGGGCTCTGTCATGTAGGCCCAATAGCATTACTTCTGGCCTGTGGGTCTTAAGAGAAAGGAGAATCCCACATCGAACATTAGTAGAATTCACACCATTATCATATTCCTATATAACATGTTCTAACCCTATATTTTAAATCACGCAGCCACGTGGTGGGCACAAAGCGAACTATTCTTTCGCCTTTTACTAAAGAATACCGTGTGCTCTCCACATTTAGTGGCATACGCTAATTTTTGAAGAGTCCTCTTCTACTAGAGGGCTCTACAATTCGAATGTAAAATTGTGATCTTAAGACCTCTTCTACTAGAGGGCTCTACAATCGAATGTAAAATTATGATCCTTAGAATTAAGCATAAATATTTTGGTATCTAATTAAAATTTAAAAATATAAAAAAATTTATTATTAGAATTAATCAATAATATCTTCTATGAAAAAAAAATCTATGCTATTTTGTGAATTACTAACACAATATCAATCACAATGAACTAATATATGAAAAAATAAATAACATAATATAGAACAATTATACATTTTAATTTTAAATTGGTAAATATTTGGATTTACAAAAAATTAATTAACATAATGTATAGTTTAATATAAAATAGTAAATATTTGATTAAATCTTAAAATTACAAATTTCTTGCCACTTTTCTTTGATCATTTCATAAAATAGACAAAAATTATTAGGAAAAAATAAATAAATAAACAAATGAACCAAAGGAAAACTTCCAAAGAAACAGATAAACCTAAAAAATCCATAATAAAATAAATATTTCACCTATAAAATGAAAAGTTGAAGAAAATATGCTATTTGGATAATAGTTTTATGGGAAAGAAAAGAGGTAAAAAAAAAATATACTTATTGAAAATTTTAATATTTTTATTTTTACTTTTATTTTAAATCAAACCTAAAAATAGACATTAAGTAAAGGAAAAAAAGGTTTAAATAATATATAGAAAATTTTCTTTTATTTGATTATTGGCAAAAAAATTAAAACAACCTATTTTCCATGTTGAGGCCAGGCCCATTCTACAGTTCTACTCCTCTTTTTTCAACTGTTCTACCTATTTACCTATTGGTAAAATTGGGCTTTGCTTATGTGCCATGGCCCATCCAAACCCCACCCATCATTCGGTTCTTCCGATTTCCATATGGACCCGGTGGGCTTTCTTTGTGGACTCAATCCATTAGGAATTTTGCTTGGGTCACTGATGGTCAAGTATTTTCAAGAACGGAGGCTTCAGATTATTGATGTACAGTCAGGGTTCTGTTTGGAACTTAAAAATAATTAAAATATACTCTCAAGCAACATCATGTTTTTCTAATAATTAACAACAAAATTTGTTTTCATATTTTTTGATTCTCATGAAGAAAGACCTATTTTTGAGAACAGCAACTAAGCATAACCTAATTGATTGATGTTAGCTTCCTATTGATTTATTGAAATATATTTTATTTTAAAATATAATAAAATTAAGAATTTAAAGCTCTTTTAACAAAATTGGAAGTGAATTATTTTTATAATTGGAAAAGGAAAAAAATCTAAATTCAAAATTGGGATCGGTAATCTAAATTATTTTTAGTTTTTGAGTCACGTCTTGCATCCATTCATGTCATTAATTGAGTTTTGAATAGTGTATTGTGAAGGGATGATCTCTTATACAGGTATTTTGAAAGAAGCTTTCATGGCTGGCTCTGCTGGCTCAGATCAACATTCAATTGAGCTGATTTTGGACGTTAAACAGGGTGTCTTTATTTGGTAAAGCAAGTCACATGAAGAAATCAAATCAATGTTGAATTTGGTGTAAGCCCCATGAAAGCCAGATTGCTTCAATTTCCTCAAATTCAATGTATTGGCTTTGGAATTGAATGTAAATTCAAAGCCAGAAGAAACCAAAACACCATCCCAATGATATACTTGAATGTGACACTTATCAAAGCAAGTGAGGAATCCTGATTTGGAGAGTGCATTTGAATGAAGGCTGGCCCTTAGCTTCGATCCCATCTCTATCTCGATTATTTGAAAGCAAACATCAAATGGGCTTGGTCACGTAGGCCCAATAGCATTACTTCTGGCCTGTGGGTCTTATGAGAATCCCACATCGAAATTCAATAGAGTTCATGCCACCATCATATTCGTATATAAAATCTTCTCAATCTAACTGCACAAGCGCCCAGCCACGCGGTGAGCATAAACCGAACTATTCTTTAGCCTTTTACTAAAGAATACCGTTTGTATACCGTTTGCTCTCCACAAGAACTCTGCTCTATAATGCAATCATATTCCAAAGTTGATAGAGAAAATTTGTTTAATTGATGAGATTTTGATGAGATATTTTGTAGCGTTTACTTGATTTTAGGGATATTTATGAGATATTTTTGGTCTTGAAAAATACTAAAATAAAATATTTATTTTTAAATTTTGGTATTATTATGTTTATATCACAATATTATTTTTATTTTAACAATTTTTTAACATAATAAAATTCAAGTTCTAAATAAATTTTATTTAATTGATTAATAATACTTTTAATGAAAGCTACAATATAAGAAGTTATTTAATTCTCTTTATATATACATTGTGGTAATTATTTTTATTTATTTTAAAATTTTTAATATAGTAAAATTAGAATTCTAAGTAAGCGACTCGATTTGATTGATTTATAGGAATACTTTTTCAAAAGAACTCTAAAATTTCTTTTTTGGTATAGTTTCAAATAAAACAAAAAGGAGAATGTAATGATTTATTTAAAGTTATAAATTGGTTAATATAGTTATATAAGTATGTATTATTTTAACGTAATATGTTAAATGTTGTTTATTAAACACCCCTTGATGTGTAATTGTAGACCCCTTTTTTCAAACCAGGTACTGCTACTAGTTTCTTTTTATTATTTTTGCTTTTATCAATAGCACCAAAGGGTATCTTCTGATCACTCGGGGGAGCTGGGAGCACCTTAGACGAATGGGGGACTGGCTTCCATGAAGCTTCATGCATGAGATGCGTAGCCTTGGACGTGACCACCTGCGGTGGTTGAAGTTTCAGAGGGTGACGGCTGAAGCAGTGGAGCGGGTAGTGGCTTGCGGGAGAAAGAAGAAACAGGGGAGGGGTGAAAAGCTTAAAGGGAGCAAGAGAGGTTGAAGAGGGGTTCGGAGGAAAATTTGAGGGAGCTTGAGAAGAAACCAGTTTGAGGGTGGATAGCTGGAGGATAGAAGATTTTCTGGAGAGAGCAGAAAACAGAGCTTGGAGTCAGGCGAGTGAGAAGAGGCTTTTCAGGTAAGGACCCTGTATTCACCATTGTTTCTGTTCATTATCTTCTCCTTCTTATTTCTGGATATTATTGTTTGTTTTGGGTAGGGGTATCAGGCTATATGTTTGGCTTTCATTGATCTCTGGAAAATCTATGAATTTGTTGTCATTGTTTTATCACCTCTTGGTTTTGCTGAAGATTAACTTGACTCTGTTTTAGTTACATTGTGAGATATCCCAGAATTCATACCCCTGTTTTTTTTTTTTTTGTATGAACCTATGGGTCCCTCAACCCGCTTGCAAGCCCGGGGATAACTCAAGAAATGAGGCTTCGCTTAATGCCCTTTTGGTTCATTCATTCTTGCTTTCTTTTTATTAATGGTCCTTGTCCTATACTTCTCTGCTTTTGGCGTCTGTCTGTGGTGTGCTTTGGTTGGTGCATCTCCATCTGAGAGTGCAAATCCAGGGAGTGAAAGCTGTGATTACTGATGCTTAGTCCCTAAGGAGTACCCGAGGAGCATTTTGAGTAGCATGAGCCTGGATTTGTATCTTATATCAGGGTTGGAGATCATAACTGAGTAGCTATGCTTCAGAATATCACAGAGCCTTTAAGGTGTGATCCACAGAGGATTTCGAAAGATGCATCATGTCTGCTTCATCTGTTCTGTGCCACTCATTCACCATCTACTGTATCATTACTCCCCTGTGCTGGTGATCCCTTGATACAATGGAGAAGTTGAAATGGTGCTGAACCTACCAGTAAGAACAACCAGTTGACCTCTTGGACAGGGAATGCTATGGTCTCTTGCTACGCTCAAGAAGGGGGAATATCATGAAGGGTTGAGAATTTG
This sequence comes from Vitis rotundifolia, assembly GCA_030254885.1. NCBI lineage: Eukaryota > Viridiplantae > Streptophyta > Magnoliopsida > Vitales > Vitaceae > Vitis > Vitis rotundifolia. Next base: position 12,908,352 of record CM058156.1, read on the forward strand.
TTTTTAATAGCCCACTTGATATCCTCAGTGAGCAGAATCAAAGACCCATTTGCTAAATCTTTGGCTTGGAGAATCCAGTGCCTTTCTGTACAGCTTGGAGCATCTAGAAGTTGCATAACGAACAGCTATATGAAACCAGTGATACGAAATAACAGCAATCCAGTGGTTCACCCTCACTGTTCTGGCAGTTTTTATTTAGAATGGAGACGCACATATCCCCGGTTGGAGGAGGATCTGGTCATGTATTCTGAAGTCCAGGGAATGACAGTGCTGAAGATGAAAAGGATAAGAAGGTTCTGTTGATTTCAAAACTGAACTGAGTTGATCTGGCGTATTCGATCTTGTCTCTACCGTCACATCTTTGTTCTAGGTGGTGTTACATGGAGTGGTCAACATGCAGTTGAGAAACCCGTGGTTCTGGGTCATGGTTAATGAATTTGTGTACCAGTTTCAGAGCCTTTGCTAGTACAGGGTCAAGAAGAAGAACAAGGCGGGGCATGAGATTGCCTTTTTGAGGCAGTATGATCAGGCTTGGAACGTGTACGGTGCGCTAAACTTCAAGAAGCACTGGCAGAACTATGTCAAGGCTTGGTTCAACCAACCTGCCTGCAAAACCCGAAGAGGAATTGCTAGATAGAAGAGAGCTGTGAAGATTTTTCCTCGCCCCACTGCTGGATCACTTCACCCACTCGTGCATGGACAAACTCTACAGCATAACATGAAAATCAGAGCTGGCAAGGAATTCTCTCTGGAAGAAGTCAAAGCAGCAGGCATCCCAAAGAAACTGGCAACCAAACTGATCCCATCCTACTAACCTTTATACCAACCATGCCCATCACCACTCAGGTTCACCATTCCCCTAACCACACCACTAAACCCTTTCTCTCTCTAAATCTTCATCTCTCCTTCCTTCATATCACATCATACCCATTTTCAAACCCATATATATTTCATCATTCCCTACACCTGAACCCGTTTCTCTCACTACTATATACCACCCTCCTCTCTCTCTAAACCTTCGCCCATATCCATTAAACCCACTTCCTACAATATTGCTCTCACTCAGCTTCCCATTCACTTCCTAGTAGTTTTCATTTCCCATCCTTTTCCAGACACATGCATGGCCATCCTTAGACACTTCACTTTCCACACCCTCTCTTTTCAATCTCCCTTCTATTCAAACCCATTTTCTTAATCCCATGCACGCAACCATCTTCAATGTTCCATACACTGTTGGAGGAGATGAAAGCCATAGGGTGGCGCCATCTAGTGGCTGCATAGAGGAGTTGAAGCCTATGTGGCTAAGCTTGAAGCTGAGATAGGAGACTTTCAGTCAAAAGCAGCTTGTCACCCATACTCTCAGGCCTAAGAAACCCGTCATTCTTTGCAAACATAGGAAGCTGATCTCTACCATTGGAATTGATAGAGATGTGGCAGGCCATGTCCCAAATACTCCAGGTTCAGTCGTGGAGGTATCAAAAGAATTGGCTACCCCCTTTTCCTCCCCGAGATTCCGTGTCTTATAGTTTAAGTGGGTTTTTCTGAAACTCAACAGCAGTTCGTTAATGGTGATGAAGTTTTCCGGGACGGAAAAGAAGGTCCAGTATGACTAGAAGCTGTGCCGCCTTCTTGACAATATGCTCAAATCCTCATTGTCTCTGCTGACGATGTGGGTTCGAAGTCACTCCAGGACAGACATTATATGGTCGTTCTGTAGCATTGATGGAAAAGAACACTATAATGAAGCGTTCCGTGAGGCTTCACGCTGAGAGGACGGGCAGCAAGGACTCTCTTTGTGGCGTTCCTTTGCTCTTGGGAAATTTTGGGTTGATATTCACGAAGGGAGATTTGAGGGGAGTGAATGACGAGGTTGTCAAGATCAATGTTTTTAGAACCGGACCGATCATTGAACCGGAAAAGTTACCGATTCACGGTTCACTGGTCGGATCGGCGGTCGAACCGCTATCGGTGACATCATAAATATATAATTTATAAATTATTAAAATTAAAAATAATTATAAAAATAAAAATAATAATTTATATATTATTTAAAAATTAAATTTTTATTTAAAAATCAGAAAATTAGTTTCAAATTTAAATTTTAAAATTTTAAAATTCATTTTTAAATAAAAAAAACTTATTTTAAAATCAGAAATTTATTTAAAATTGTAATGTTTTTATTAATTTAAATTAAAATCATAAGTTTTAAACCTGAAAAGTAAATAAATAAATAAATAATAGTGAGATGTGGTAAAAAATAATTAAAAAATATATATATGGAAGAAGGGAGCATGAAGGAAAATGTCGGGATATATCGGCGATATATCGCAGATATATCGTGTATCGGAAGGCGGCGACACGACATTTGGAGGAGAAAAATCGGAGGGGCGATTTTTCGCAAAAAATCGCCAAAAAATCGGCGATAAATCGGCGATATATCGGTGAAAACCGATTTATCGGCGATTTTATCCAAATAATCGCCTGTGGCCGCGGAAAATCGCCGATTTATCGGCGATATTTCGGCGATAAATCGCCGGCTTTTTGGAGATATTTCGCTCCTCTCTCCAGCGCGATCTGACGGCCCAGATCACGCCCGTGTTGATCCAACGGCCCAGATGCGATTCCAACGTTAATTTGGTGATCCAACGGCCAGATTTCTCCCAGTTTGTGATCCAACGGCCAGATTTGAATTTCAACGGTAACTAAGGTTTCCAACGGCTATTTTGGCCCAAATTTCTTCTATAAATAGCCATTTTTCCATCAATTTCACCCATTTTTGCTTTCATTCTTCATTTGCTCTCTCATTACTCCAATTTTTTCTAAGGTTGCTCAATTATTCAATCAATTTAAGGTATGTTTATTTTAAATTGTAATTAATTTTGTTTGCAATTGTAATTAATATGGATGATTTAATGTTTTTTTTATATTCAATAGCAAATAATTTGTATATTTTTATTGAATTGACTTAGGTTAATTTGATTATTTTATTATAAATTGATATGTTTATTTTAGATGATTTTTTGTGATTTAGTTTCACATTTAATTAGTTTAATTAACATGAACTACTATATATGCAATATTAAATATGTTCAATTTTTATGATTATCATGATTTAGTTTCATATCCAATTATGATTAAATTTTAATTTAGTAAATTTTTCATAAAATTAGATTTAGATTCAAAAAATTAACTTAGTTAAATTATTTAATTAGTTTAATTAACATGAACTACTATATATACAATATTAAATATGTTCAATTTTTATGATTATCATGATTTAGTTTCATATCCAATTATGATTAAATTTTAATTTAGTAAATTTTTCATAAAATTAGATCTAGATTCAAAAAATTAACTTAGTTAAATTATTTAATTAGTTTAATTAACATGAACTACCATATATACAATATTAAATATGTTCAATTTTTATGATTATCATAATTTAGTTTCATATCCAATTATGATTAAATTTTAATTTAGTAAATTTTTCATAAAATTAGATCTAGATTCAAAAAATTAACTTAGTTAAATTATTTAATTAGTTTAATTAACATGAACTACTATATATGCAATATTAAATATGTTCAATTTTTATGATTATCATGATTTAGTTTCATATCCAATTATGATTAAATTTTAATTTAGTAAATTTTTCATAAAATTAGATCTAGATTCAAAAAATTAGCTTAGCTAAATTATTTAATTAGTTTAATTAACATGTACATAATTAGCTTAGCTAATTTTTCATAATATGGAATATCAACTATGTTCATTCTTTATCATTATTTTGTACATTTCTCATATATTTAAATTTAAATATTGACTTGATTTTTGTTTACATTGAAATCACATTCAAGTGTATTTTTATTGCAATAGATTTAGCATGGCTAGTGAAGGTGGTTCTGCCCTACCAGGGCGAGATCCGGCTTGGAAGTATTGTTTACCAATTGAGGGTAACCGAAATGGAACAATTTGTAATTTCTGTGGGTTGGTGATGAAAAGTGGAGGCATTACGCGATTCAAGTTCCATTTAACGCATAAAGACCCGCATAACAACACCAAAAAGTGTCCGAGAGTGCCGCCCGAAGTGAAAGAAGAGATACGATACCTAGTGCATGACAAAAAAAAAGCAAAAGCAAAGAAAAATGCTGATATTGAAGACATTCGTGCTCAATTACGTGGCACAATGGGGACTCATCATACACATTTGGTAGACGAAGATGATGATGAAGATGTTGAGGATGAAGATGTGTATATGTATCCGACAGATATGCACCCAGATGAGCGGGATGCATATCGATCTGCAGTTCGTGCCTCAAAAGCATCAGAATGGGAACGTGAACAACATGAGAATATTGTAGGAAGCAAACGCAAAACGGGGGAGTCTTCACAGTCTACTGGATTACCGCCAATGATGCGAAAATCACATAGTATGCGACATTCGCAACAATCACCCCCTATTGCCCCTTCGCTTTACAAGTCTTCTGCAGCAAAACAAAAAAATATCAAAGATATATTCAAGGGTGGTGCAATTAAAGAAACGATGGGACGCTTAATTAGCAAATTCTTCATTTATGAGAGCGTCGCACCCGCAAAAGCAAAGTCTCATCACTTCAAGAATATGATTATTGGTGCACAACAAGCTGGTAATTACTAATTTTTGAAATGTTATATTGTGCTATACTTTTAGTAAGTATAGTCTTTTGTGACATGTTTTACATATTTTTTTTATATGAAGTGCAGGAATGGGAATCGAACCTCCATCTCCATTTGACATAAAGAACAAGTACTTGGAAATGGAGTACAGAGACATGGAAGCTTATGTGAACCAACAAAGAGAAAAATGGAAGACATATGGGTGCACAATAATGTCAGATGGATGGACAGGGCCCACGAAATTAAGTATTATTAATTTCATGGTTTATTCTAAAGGGAGCACGGTCTTCCTTAAGTCAGTTGATGCATCGAACTATATCAAAGACCACAAGTATATATACGACCTATTGAAGACTGTTATCAAAGAAGTCGGTAAAGAAAATGTGGTCCAAATTGTCACAGATAATGGGTCGGCGTTCATGAAAGCGGGGAAACAATTGATGAAGAAGTATAACTTATACTGGACTCCGTGTGCGGCGCACTGCATCGACTTAATCTTTGAAGACATCGGTAAAAGACCCAGTGTTATCGAGGTGATAAACAATGCTCGCAAGATAACTAACTTCATCTACAATCATGGTTGGTTACTAGCACAAATGAGAATGTATTGTGGTGGAGACATTGTTCGACCAGGAGCTACAAGGTTTGCTACCAATTATATTGCTCTTGACAGTCTTCTTAAAAAAAGGGCCGATTTGAAAAAATTGTTTATGAGTGATGATTGGGCACAACACAAGCTGAGTCGAACAAAACATGGACGAGAGTTGGAGCAATTATTGTTTGACCATGCGTATTGGGACAGAATGACAAATATAGTTTCATTATATGAGCCATTATACGTGGTGCTTCGACTTATGGATTTTGAAGTTGTTCCCACAATGCCATTTGTGTATGAGCTTATGCAAGTGATGAAAGAGAACCTTACGCGTCAAGGAGCTGGAGATTGGATCTTCAGAATAATACAAGATCGTTGGGAGAAAACACTAAAACATCCACTTCATGCAGCAGGTACTTAAGTACTATATATCTTTATAAGTTTTTACTCTCTATTTAATTTTGTTTTAAAAAATACTAACTCTACTTAATTTTATTGTAGCATACTTCTTGAATCCAAGATTTCAATATAGGCGTGGAGTTGGTAGTGATCCGGAACTACTTCAAGCGGTCCATGATGTTTTTGCAAAATTAGATCCAACTATTGAATCAGTTGGTCAATTTGGAAATGAGGTAAATAAAAAAATGTCATTTTTGTCTATAAAACAATAATTTCATTCTTCAATTTCTTTGAACGTTTACTAACAAATATGATATGAACAAATTAAATGTTGAATACATAGCTTGTGCTTTTTTGAGATGCAAAAAGAGGATTTGGTGATCGAGCGGCAATTGCAGCAAGGTCAACCATGGTGCCCGGTAAGTCTTTATAGGAAAAAATTGATTATCATTATTGTAAATTCACCACATAAGTATTTATATGATTATCAAATTGGTTGCAGCTGAATGGTGATTTATGTATGGGAATCAAACACCTACATTGAGAAAGTTAGCCATCAAAGTTCTCTCACAAACTGCGTTATCTACTGCCTGTGAGAGAAATTGGAGCACGTTTGCTCTCATCCACACAAAGCAACGAAATCGTTTGGCTTACTCTCGATTGGAGCAATTAGTTTTTTGTTACTATAATATGAGGCTAAAGTTACGCGATATGGAGGCAGAAAATGATCGAGTTGCTGAAAAAGATTATCTTGATCTTCTTGACATTTCAGCCGAGGTGGGTGAAGAAGAAGATAATCAATTGTTCCAATGGGTGAGGCCTATACACTTGGATGACGAAGTTGGAAATCCCGATCCACGAATTGCCGCTCATGCTCGAGAATTTGGAGTTAATGTTGAACGTGTGTTGTCCGAAGAAGTTCACTCTGAAAGTTTTAGCAAAGATACTGATGATTCCCACCAAGAGATTGACTCCACAAGTGCTGGCCATAGTAGTAGACCTAGTGCTGCAGATACTTCTGCTTCTGGTTACGATGGTTCAAGAGGTGGAACTGATGATGGAGGTGATAATGCGGGAGGAGATATTAATGAACGTCAACATAGTCAATATCCAGTCAGCCAATTCACCTGTGAAAATACTTTCACACACTGCACACAGGATGAAGACCATGGCTCTAGAAGAGCTGGTCCAGGCATAGGAGCTATTGGGAAGCCTTATAGAGGAAGAGAACGAATGATGGAACCATATAATGAGGAGTTACTTTCAGGGAGTTTTGAATCTATGAGTATAGGAACTCAATTTAGTGACTCCTCGAATGAGGCTAATGTCTACCCTCCTCATGTGATGAATTATGGTCAACCTTCAAGTTCAACAGATGAAGAGTATGGTATGTCGCGTTATTCACCTTCTAGACAAATGCCTTACCAAGTTCCATATCAGATGGAAGGAGGATTGGGCATTAACACATGGGTGAACTTTGAGTATCCTATCCATGTAGAGGCAGTGGGCAGGACTCAAGAGATATATGCATGGCATGTTAGAATTTTTAACCAATATTATCGAGGCTCATTGAGTTGGTACCAATATTGTCTCCAACAGCAAGACGGCGTTCCTTTATCTATCAATCCCATTGAACCACATCGATCCTCATTTTGGTACTAAAGGGACATTATAATGTAATGTGTACAAATTATTGCTATTTAATGAAATGAAGTATTTTATGTGACTTTATAATGAGAACAATTACAAAATTAACATTTCTTATAGATCGACATGATATAATTACATCTAATATCGCAAATTATATCATATGTATATCAAATTTTGCTATAAAACAACTTTAAAATGTCTATTATACTTCTAATTATATTATTATGAAGTTTTCTTTACATTTCTATGAGTTTTTAACAATTTTAAGCCTACCGATATTTTTTTCCAAAATATCCGCCGATATATCTCCGATATATCCGATATATCCGTAAAATCGAAGTACCGATATATCCGTGATTACCGATATTTTCTTTCATGGAAGGGAGAAGTGGGGTTTGCAGTGGGGTCGCTGGGAGGAGGGGGGCTTTCAACAGCACGAGGGGGGGGGGGGGGTTGGCTTTTCCAGCACGGGGTGGGTTCCGATGGGCAAATCTTCACTCCCGCCTCTCTGAAACGTTGCCGTATCTACTAGAATCATTGGCTGAGCCCCAACTTCTTCGCATTCTTCCCCGCGACGGTGAGCTCCGCGGCTTTCGTGGGAGAGATGCTCTGCAACTCAGTTGGGTTCAACTGGCTCGCGTGTCTGGCGGCTACAAAGCTCAAAATGGGTTTAGGCAGGCGAAAAGATGAAGGTTTTCGAGCACGGGGGTTCCAGCGGGGGGTGGTGGGTTCCAGTAGGGTTGCGGGGATCTCGCCGGTGGGGACGACGATAGTGGGAGGAAAAAAAGAAAAGTTGAATCAGAGGAAACCGCGTCCGGTTCATCCGATTCGCCGGTCGGACCACCGATTTAGCCGGTCTAATTCCAGTCCGATCACTCTCCGGTTCAATTGACCGGACTTGACCGAAACCTTGACTGGCCGACGGTCGGACCGGCCGATTCGGTCCAGTTTTTAAAACCATGGTCAAGATGTTGTTGTCCAACCTGGAAGCATAGGACTGGATCCTGTTCATGCTGCCTTTCGTCCAGATGTTTAACACTCCCATCAAGAGCAACAAGGGTGCAGTGAAGACAACTGTTCTTGTATAGTTTGTTAAGAAGGGTGACAAAACGGGTTCATCTAAAGCTGCCCTTTTTGCAAAGTTGGGGATGAGACCTTTCTCTTGGGGTCTTGTGGTGTTGCTCGTTTATGGCCATAACCCAATTTTCAGTCCTGACTCCTGAGATGCTAGAATGTACAAGAAGAGGATCACTTTATAGGTGAGTTTGCAGCTGGAGTCTCTATGGTTCCCTTACACCCATTGATTATCTCATACCCCACCCTAGTAGTTGTACCTCAGGCCCACGTACTGGACCCCATTACCAGGGTGGAAGCATGGTGATAACCCTATTCAGGACCCCATCTGTGACTCTGTGCTAAGAAGTCAAAGCAGCTCAAAGAAAAGATGGCCCAAATGAAAAAGTGATTCAATGATGCGAGCTCCACGTGCATGAATTCCCATGCCATAGCCATCCTCATCTCTCTACCTTCACACCCATCGAACCCTCTTCATACCCACTTCTCTCTCTAAATCTTCATCCATCATAACCTCCAAACCCATCCCCATACCCGTTCATTTATCCATCACACCCATTGCAACAACCCGCTTCATTCCCATACCCATTTTCACTCTTCCCATACTTACCATATACCTATACCTCCATCCATTATTTCACCACCTCATCCGTTCAAACCCGTTCTCCTAGTCCCATGCATGGAAACCTCATCTCACTCCGTTCTTAAGCATTATACCTATCACTATGCTCCATTTATCACACTTCATGCCCACCGAAACCTTCTCTTTACCCACCATTGCCCATCATCATCATACCCTGTGTTAGGGCACAGTTCTAACTTGGGAGCCATAAACACAACGGAGAGGAGATGCCCAAGTTAGGGCTATCAAAAGCGAAATATGATAATACCAGTTCGTTGTTTTACCTGTAGCAAGGAGTTCTGACTGCATCCATTGCATGTTTCAACTCTCAATCAAAATAAGATTTGCGTGGGCTAGATGCCTAGAAGTTTAAAAGAGGAAGACATGGGATATCGCCATTCTGTCGGTAGTCCCAGAAGAATCCTCAGCCTGTCAAAACAGAGAAGGGCAACAGCGTCCTTCCTAGATCCAGATGACGAGTCTTCTGGGTTCGGTGTGGCTGGAGAGCATGGTCCCAAGCCTGCGGAAGCTTTTAGATTTATTGGGTCCATTCCAACTGTTATTGCTACAATTATTTTCCTGGTAGGGGCATATGGAAGAGCACAAGAGAGTGGCCTGTAAAACGCATTTGTTAAGTTTGGAGAGGTTAAGGATTTGCATTTAAAAATTTGAGTGTTGTATTGGGTTTGTAAAAGGGGATGCATTGTTTGAATATGTGATTCTTGAGGGAGCATGGGCCATGATAGATGGGGCTGGATTTCTCACATAAACAATCAGTGTTGATTGGGCCTTGAGCAATGGGTCGTTTCAAAAGAGAGGATACTAATGTGGGTAAGTTTGAATCTTGTATTAAAGTTGCCCTTTTCATTTTGATATGCTGCCCCGGGCTCACACTTTGCATGGCCACCTTTGGGCCTGCAATGCCAACCACTGCACCTTTCTATTTATTTATTTGTTTATTTATTTATTTTATTTATCATCTCTCCATATTTCGATATCCAAATTTCCAATTTTCACATTTATTCATTTATTATTATTATTATTATTATTATCATTTTATTTATTTATTTTTAAAATTTCCACCTTCAAATAATTTCCAAGATTCCAATTTTTATAATTTAATTTTCATAATTTTTACTTTTCAAATAATTTTAAAAATTCCAATTTCTTTCAAATTTAATTTCCGAAATTCCAATTCTTAAATTTAATTTCCAAAACTCCAATTTTCAAATAATCTTTGAGACTCTGATTTTCAAATAAACTTCAAAAATCCAATTTTCTCTCGAACAGTTTTAATTTCACTATAATTTTCAAATAATCTTATGTTTATCTTGATTTTACATAAGCAAAAATGATTTTTTTTTTCATCATTCTAAAACAACGGAATTTGTGAGACCAATTCATGAAAGATAAATTGGGCTTTGGTGAGGGCCCAACATGGAATATGTGAAGGCCAATTATATCAAGACTGATAAGGCAGAAATGACAACTTACTTGAAGCTTCTCACAACCACTATGTATGATGGAGTAGGTGGGGTTAGAGGTCATATCATCAAGCTAAAACACTACTTCAACAAGGCAAATCAAATGAAAGTGGAGTTGAGTGAGAAATTCCTGAAATGGTTGATACTTGAGTCTTTTCCTACTTTCTTTGATGCAGTGAAGTTGACCTATAATGCCTTAAAGAAAGAATGGACTTTGGAAGAGTTGATGTCCATTGTGGTGCAACATGAAGGCTCACTGAAGAAAAATGAGACTCACTCCATTGCTCTTGTTACTGACCAAGTGAGCAATATGAAGAAAAAACCCCCACACAAGAATTCTAGAGGCTTTAAACAATTCAAGAGGAAAAGGAATTCGAGTCAAGGAACCTTTAGTGGATCTGTTTCATTTAATGCTACAAAGAATGAGAAATTCAAGTAGAAGTGAAACTTTTGCCACAAGGTTGGGCACAAGCGGGTTGATTGCTTCAAGTTTAAAAATTGGCTAGAAAAAAAGAAAAAAAGTAAAATTGTGGTTGTGGTTGATTTGAATGCAAATATGATTGAGACTAATATTGTTGATGTTCATGTCAATTCTTGGTGGTTAGATATTGGTGCCACTATTCATGTTACTAATTATTTGCAGGAGATGACAAAGAAAAGGAGGCTGTCAAAGCATGAAGAATTTGTGTATATGGGTGATGGAAGCAAAGTGAAAGTAGACTTTTTTGGCATGATAAAGCTAAGATTGGCTACTGAAAGTTTTTTACTGTTACACGATGTTGCTTACATACCCTCACTTAGGAGGAATTTGATTTTTATATTTGTTTTGGATAGATAAGGTTATTCTTTTCACTTTGGAGGTGGAAAAGTGGATATTTTTAGCAATTCAGTTTTAATTGGCAATGATGTTTTGTTTGGCAATCTTTATAGTCTTAGTTTGCATCATGGTCCTTTGTGTGATTCATCTTCTGTTAATTCTGTTGTTGGTTACAAGCGTGCTATAATGAATTTGAGTTCTTCCATATTGTGGCACAAACACCTAGGTCATATTTCTAAGCAAAGATTAGAGAGATTGGTTAGAGATTGTGTGCTTTCTAATCTTGATTTCTCAGATTTCGAGACTTGTGTTGTTTGCTTAAAGGGGAAGATGACAGTTAAGACCAAAAATGAGAAGATTGATAGGTGTGGAAGCACTTTAGACTTGATTCACACAGATATATGTGGTCCTTTAACACCAATTGCTTTAGGGGGTTATAAATATTTCATCACTTTTATTGATGATTTCTCTAGATATGGTTATGTTGAACTAATCCATGAGAAATCTGACTCCTTAAATGTGTTTAAGGCTTTTAAAGCTAAGGTGGAGTTGCAGTTGGGAAAGCCCATTAAAGCTGTGAAGTCTGATAAAAGTGGTGAGTATTATGGGAGATATGATGAGATTTGACAGAATCTTGGACCATTCGTTAAGTTTCTGTTGGAATGCGACATTGATGCTAGATATACAATGCCAGGCACTCCTCAATAGAATGGGGTTGCAGAAAAGAAGAATTGCACATTGTTGGATATGGTGAGGTATATATTGTCTAATTCCTCCTTGCTAAAATTTTTGTGGGGTGAAGCCTTAAGAACTGCGACATATATTTTGAATCAAGTGCCCAGTAAGTCTGTGCCTAAGACACCTTATGAGCTATGGTCAGGGAAGAAACCGAGCCTTCATCATTTCCATGTTTAGGGATGTAAGGCTGAGGTTAGGCCATATAACCCATAGTCAAAGAAACTTGATCCTAAAACCATCAGTGGTTTCTTTGTTGGTTATTGCATTAGATCAAGGGGTTCCATATTTTATTGTCCATCTCATACCACCAAGATCATTGAGTCAGACAAGGTTGTATACTTTGAGGATGAAGTTAATATTGATCCCAATTTTGTGCCTCATGAGATATCTTTTGGAGAAGAGCATGTTGTGATTCTTTTTCCTACATCTCATGTTCCAAATGTGGATGTTCCTATTATCCAACAGCCAACCACTAATCAAGGAGAGCATGGTGATCAAGTGGAACCTGACATTCCTATTAATGATACTGTTGTTGATGGGATTCCTTTGAGAAGATCACGGAGGGTTCGTAGGCCGGCTATTTCAGATGACTACATGATTTATTTGCAGGAGCATAAGTATGATGGTTATGATGCTTCTGATCCAGTCACTTATCAAGAAGCAATTCATTGTCCTCAATTCACTTCTTGGAAAGAAGCCATGAATGATGAAATGAATTCTATGAATATGAATGGTGTTTGGGATTTGGTTGAATTGCCACAAAGTTGTAAACCAGGTGAGTGCAAGTGGGTCTTTAAGACCAAACATGATTCTAGCGGGCGAATAAAGAGATATAAAGCTAGACTTGTGGTTAAAGGTTATAGTAAAAAAGAAGGGATTGATTTTAAAGAAACCTTCTCACCTGTGTCGACCAAGGACTCTTTTAGAGTGATTATGGCCATAGTAGATTATTTTGATTTGGAGCTACATCAGATGGATGTCAAGACAACTTTCTTGAATGGTGATCTGGATGAAGACGTGTATATAGAGCAACCTACTGGTTTTACAGAAGTTGGAAAGGAAGACTTAGTTTGCAAGCTTAATAAGTCAATTTATGGTCTTAAACAGGCTTCAAGGCAATGATATCTAAAGTTTGATAGGATTATCACCCAAAATGGTTTTAAAGAGAATACAGTTGACAGATGCATATATTTGAGGGTCAATGGGAGTAGTAACATATTTCTTGTTTTATATTTTGATGATATACTAATTGCATTTAATGATTCTAACATGTTGATTGAGACAAAGCACATGTTGTCAACCCATTTTGACATGAAGGATCTTGGTGAAACTTCTTATGGGCATAAAAATTCTTCGTGATAGGGCTAATGGGGTGCTTAAATTGTCTCAAAGAACCTATATTGAGAAGATATTGAAGATGTTTAATATACACAACTATAGTTCTACTAGAGCGCCAATTGTGAAGGGTGATAAGTTTTCGAAGGCTTAGTGTCCTTAAAATGATGATGAGAGAGAAGAAATGAGAACCATTCCTTACTCATCTGTGGTTGGCAGCCTTATGTATGCTCAAGTATGTACACGCCCTGATATTGCTTTTGTTGTGGGCATATTGGAAAGGTATTTGAGCAATCTTGGGAGTCAACATTGGAAAGTTGCTAAGAATGTCCTTAGGTATTTGCAAGGAACTAAGGACTTAATGTTGACATATCGGCGCACCAACATACTTGATGTAATTGGGTTTTCTGATGTTGATTTTGCTAGCTGCATAGATGATAAGAAATCCACTACGGGCCATATTTTTATGATGGCAGGAGGAACTGTATCTTTGGAAAGTGTTAAGCAGACACTTACAACATCCTCAACTATGGAAGCAGAGTATGTGGCATGTTATGAGGCTTGTTGTCATGCTATATGGATGCAGAATTTTATTTCAGCTTTGAGAGTTGTTAACTCCATTTCTAGACCGCTGAAATTATTTTGTGATAATTTTGCAGCTGTTACTTTCTCTAAGAGCACAGGAATGGCTTTCCATGGGATCAATCAAGGTCAGCTTTTCTTAATTCCCAATTTTTATTGCATGCTTTAATGTCTACATGAGATCCTGTTTGTGGTTTAAAATTTTCAACATTCCCTTCATTTCTTTCTTAGTTTATGAGACATGGAGTCAGAGCAGCTTGATGGGTTTTCTCTCGCCTTTCCCTTTCTGCATGATGAGAGTCAAAACGTGGAGGACATGGAGTACTCCTCCACTGGCTGCAAGTTAGACTTGGGCTCTACCTCTTTCTTCAATACCTGTTTTAATGGCCTCAATGCTTTATTAGGTTGTTTTTCTGATTCTATAACTACTTTGTAAATGATAAACTGAAAAAAATAAAAAATAAACACTAACATTTTTCGTGTTAATTATCTTTGTAGGGAATGAGATTTTTTCGGTTCCATATGCACTTGTATCAGGAGGGTGGTTGAGCTTGATGCTTTTGTTTGTTATCCTCTTGCAACTTTCTATACAAGTTTGCTACTTCAAAGATGTATAGATGTTGATCTAAATATCCGAACTTACCCAGATATAGGTGAGCAAGCATTTGGGAAGAAAGGAAGATTAATGGTATCAATCTTCATGTATTTGGAGCTTTACTTGGTTGCAACTGGTTTTCTAATTCTAAAAGGGGATAATCTGCATAATTTGTTCCCCATTGTGGGATTTGAAATTTTTGGGCAAGTAATTGATGGTAGACAAAGCTTCATACTAATTCTGGCCTTGTGACTCTACCATTGGTCTGTTTCTACAATTTAAACAATCTTTCTTATATCTCAGCAACCGGTGTTTTTGCTTGTATAATCATCATTGGCTCAATTTTATGGACTGGAGTATTTGATGGAGTTGGATTTCATGGGAAAAGGACAACTCTGAATTTGAAAGGAATCCTTACTGCCTATAGTTTATACGTTTTATGCTATTGTGGTCATCCAGTCTTTCCTACTTTATACACTTCTATGAGAAAGAAAAACCAGTTTTCTATTGCAAGTGGAACATTACATGTTACTCTCTCTCTCTCTCTCACTCTATATATATATATATATTTACACACACACACGTACATTCATACTTGAGATGATGTTATTGATCTTCAATATTGTATTTTCTCATTGTAGGTCTTGCTTGTATGCTTTATCTTCTGCACCATTGCTTATGCAGCAATGACAATTTTGGGGTACTTAATGTTTGGTTCAGAGGTGCAATCACAAATAACTTTAATCCTTCCAATTAAGAAACTTAGCTCAAGAGTGGCCATATACACTACTCTAGTCAATCCCATATCCAAATATGCATTGATGGTTGCACCAATTGTGAATGCTACAGAAAACTGGTTTCCAAACTACTGCAATAGAAGATCATTTAGCCTTCTAATAAGAACCGTTTTGGTGTTCAATACTATCATTGTAGCTCTGATAGTCCCATTTTTTGGGTCTCTCATGTCCTTGGTGGGAGCATTTTCGACTGTCATGGGTTCAATCTTGTTGCCGTGCTTATGCTACTTGAAGATTTCAGGCATTTACCACAAATTTGGAATTGAATTAGTGATTATAATTGGGGTTATGTTGATGGGTATTTCAGCTAGTATCATGAGTACCTACACATCCATGGTGGAAATAATAGGACAGTTGTGATTAAGTGTGTCTTCCTTTCTATATTGAGACAAATTTTGTAATCGAACTCCCAATGTGGTTAAGTGTGGAAATAAAAGTTTGTTCATGGCACGTGTAAGTGTGTATCCCTTTTATTCATCATAAAATGTTTCTAATATCGTCTAATACAAAGGTTAGTATCAAACTCCCAATGGTACAAGAGCGATCATGAGTTTATTTAACTACTAGATTATCAAAATTAGTTTTGAATATTGTGATTAGTAAAATGATCTCAAGCTTACTTTTCAATGTCAAAATCAAATCTTGTGGCTAACACAAATTTGAGTCACACGAAAACAATTATGAGTTAGTATAATTGCATGTCCACACTAATACAATTATGAGTTAATATAATTCCAAGTCACATGAATATAACCGTGAGGTAATGAACTAAATCTCATTCAATCCCAAGCCAATATAATCTCAAGCTGAATTTATTTTTACATTAATTACAATGATGGGCACACCTAAATTGATTGTCCTGACTATTTGATCCTATGACACAAGAGACGCTAGGGAAGCTGCACCCCGTAACATGGATTTGATACCACTTATTATGGTTAACACATTAATCATGTCATCTAATAATTAATTTACTATCATTGAGGTTATGCTGAAATTTTTTATATAGTTAGAGTTGCATCAAATTAATTGAGGGCTAACACAAATATTGAGCTAATAAAGTCTTGAGCTTATTTCCTAAATTTCAACCCATATACCTATTAAGTTTATACCAAATCTCAAGGCTAACACAATTTCTAAGCCAAACACAATTTCAAGCTCATTTTTTTAAGTCAATACTAAATTTGAAGCACACAAGACTAACATAGGTTTCGGTCAAATACATTCATTAGCATACTCTTTGAGCAATCATTTCCTATTAGCATAATTATTGCAAATATAACTTGCAATGCTTAAACATACCAAAATGATTATTGGTTTTATTTTTCAAACATTATCTTTTTTTTTTCTTTTAAAAAAGGAGGTACATTTATAAGTATTTTGGCTTCTATTTCTTATGATTTTAATTAGTTTTACTTTTACTTCTTATAAAAGTTATCCAAGGGAATTAATCTCTTACAATATTGTGAAGAATACTTTCTTTTTTAAAAAAAAAAAAAATTGGTGAGATTTTAAGAAAAAAATATTAATAATATTCATTCTTAAAAACACACATTTAAAATACAAATTTTCAACTACTTCCGATTCATTAACCTTAATTTATCTTTCTAGGCATGGATAGGAATGTTAATAAACCAATTTTTTATAATACCCATCCTAGACCTAACAAGACAGGTTAGGAAAAATGATTAATCGATTTCAAATAGGTTTGAAATTTTTTTTAAAACTTGAATTGAATTTAGGGCAAGTTCGAGTATTGTCTTGTTCCACTCCGCCCCACCATATCTTGTTCCATCTATATATAATTAATAAAAAAAATTGTTTAATTTAATTTTTTTCATTTTACTTTTTAACACATTAAAGTTTTAAAAAAAAAAATTATTTCTCATTAAAATAAATTATAAAAATTCATAATCTTTATTTATTTATTTTTATGTAATTTAGATTTTAAAAAATAAAATAAATAGCTAAAAAGGGCAAGATGGGGCTTAACAGTATAGGAAATTTTTATATTTAATTTTAGGATGGAGATAAGAGTATCATTATATAACCAAACGGGCTAAAATAAGGTGACTTGTCCCTATTGAAATCCCTAAGCATCGAGGCGTGGAAATGTAAGTAAATGTTTAGATTTTTCATTATGACTTTTTAAATGATTTGCTTAACATATTAAGTCGTGTCATGTACCTTACTTCATGTAAGGACATTTACATATATTAGCAATTAAGTAAAAAATGTCTTTCTCAAGGTTTCTTGTTTGATTCATACTCAATTAGTATAAAACTTTTTGGCCTTAAGCTTTAGGAGTAAGTTTTGCATTTGAAAGCAATATTGTCCAAACTTTTAAAAATTATCTTTAAAAATAAAAAAAATTATTTAAGTAATTCTTAAACTAGTATTTATTAGTCTTTTTCTTTGGAAAAAAAAAAATCATTTGATGAAAGTGTTGCGATATATTTTGTCGACACGATAAGCGGGAGAGAAATTTCAGAGGCACAATAAATAAGTGATGTGTTGATACTTCGAATGACGGATATTTTGGCACCACATAATCTATTCCACTTTTTTGTTTCAAAAACCTTATAGTAGGCCCACTTCTTAGTCCACATACTCGCCCCAATACATGCGTGCAAAATTGCTCCAACACCAACCAACTAACAATGTTTTACAACATAAGAACATATTTGATATTTAATTAAATAAAAAATAAATATAAACTTATGAGTAAAATCATCATAATTTTAAAATAAAAAATACTTATACAAATTATCATTATTTCTTCTATATTATTAAATATATTCAAATTAGATGAATATGCATAAAATATGTTTTCAAATTATGAATATTATTATTAAATATCACAACTTATATCATATATATATCATTTTTTTTTTTTTTAACTAAACAACTACGAGCGAGCCAGATGTGCACCGCATGCGCATCGCGGGTGAGCCAAACGGGCACCACGTGCACATCAGATAGGCACTGCGTGCGCACCTGGCTCGCCCATGGTGTGCATGCGATGCGCACGCAGTTTTTAACATTTTTAAAATATTATATACATTTAAATATCCATTTCAAAAAAGAAAAGAAATATATAATTATAAAATGTTATAATATATAATAAAATGAAATAAATAAATTTAGTAATGGTTGTTAGTATTAAGTTATTTTTTTGCATATAATATTATTTAAAAAATGTTAAAATATAAGAAATATAAGTAGTACATTATCCGAAATTCTAAATTTGTCTTTTATATTTTATAAAAATTAATATTAGTCTTAAATTATTAAAAAAATTCTTGTAAGATATTGAGAGCTAAAAATAAATATATAAATAAAAGTAGAAATAAAACTAAAATGTTATTTGATTTATTGAAATGGATATTTTAGAATATGTATTTATGAAATGTTTTTAAAAACAGCATCAAACACACTCTTAATTAAGATGAGTTTTATAAAAACTTATAAATTTCAATTGAGTTTGGTTTGTGGTTACTAACCTTGAATACTACATTTCTCATTGCAGGTTCTCCTTGTATGCTTCATCTTCTGCACCATCACTTATGCAACAATGGCAATTTTAGGGTACCTGATGTTTGGTTCAAATGTTCAATCACAAATAACCTTGAACCTTCCAATTAAGAAGCTTAGCTCAAGGATTGCCATATGCACTACTCTGATCAGTCTCATATCCAAACATGCATTGATGGTTACACTAGTTGTGAATGCTATTGAAAATTGGCTCCCATACTACTACAAGAAATGACCATTTAGCCTTATAATTAGAACCACCTTGGTATTCAACACCATCATTGTAGCTCTGACAGTGCCATTTTTTGGGTCTCTCATGTCACTAGTGAGAGCTTTTTTAAGTGTCACAGCTTCAATTTTGTTGCCATGCTTATGCTATTTGAAGATTTCAGGCATTTACCACAAATTTGGAGTCGAACTAGTGATTATAATTGGGGTTGTGTTAATGGGTATTTCAGTTGGCATCATGGGTACCTATATATCCATAGTAAAAATAATAGGCCAGTTATGAGTATATATTATTTTGTATTGACAATAAAATTTTTGTAATCCAATGGATTTATTAATCAAAAAATAGTTTGTCTCCCTATATTGGTCTATATTGATCATATGCCTTTTAATAATCACATGCAATACAATAGAGTTATAAAACAACTTTTTAAGTTTCAATATCGGGATGTTTAAGGGAAAGAAAAATTATAAGGAAAGACAAAGATAAAAATTTATAAAAATTTTCTTCTCTTGTTTGGTTATCTATACAAAATTTAGAAAAAGAAAAATAAATTGTAGAATGCACTTGCCCCAAACCTTTTCTTAAAATAATGGAAGGAAATCTAAGAAGCTTTTTTCTTTATCTTTTTCTTAGTATTTTCATTTTTCCTTTTACTTTTTTCCATGGTAGCCAAAATAATAATAATAATAATAATAATAAACAAATTAAATTTCTTAACATCTCGTTTTT
The DNA here is from genome assembly GCA_030254885.1 of Vitis rotundifolia. Lineage (NCBI taxonomy): Eukaryota > Viridiplantae > Streptophyta > Magnoliopsida > Vitales > Vitaceae > Vitis > Vitis rotundifolia. The sequence goes on from CM058156.1 coordinate 12,928,191, forward strand.
CTTCCCTTAGAACCCAACATAGCATTACACCATGTTTGTTTCCAATGATTCAATTTGGAAGATATAAAAGTGATGACTACTCTAATAAGTTCATCCATAAAGCTTTACAAAATCTGAATTTACCCTACACTATATATGATATGAACCTTAAAAGTGTACCTTATTGTTCGATTTATCCTCCAAAAGAAAACCTCCAATCAACTGTAAGATGAATGCCCTAGAATAGCATCTCACAAACTCCACATTAGCATCAAGTGCCAATGAAGGAAAATGCTTTGTCAACCAAGCCAAATGAAGTCTTTGTCCAGATATATCTCTATCTTCAAGCACCACTCCTAACAATGTAGCACACACCTTTCTCCAATCCAAGCATGTGGTACCGTTAATTGCAACACCATCAATCGGTAAGCCTAAAATAATGCTAACATCCTAAAGTGTGATGGTACACTCTCCCTAAGGTACATGGAAAGTGTGGGTCTCAGGGTGCCATCTCTTTATAGATGTTGTAATAAGGTGCTAATCCAATGAAATGAAACCTAATCGGGCAACACCATAGAATCTGGATTATTGCAAATATGGAATTATACGTGCATCTAAAACACTATTACGATAAAAATTGGCTTCACAACGTCGACAATGGAGCTTTCCAAGATCATTTCCTTCCCATATAAGCGAAGATCGGTGTACTTCCTAATTATACAGAACAAAACGATCTATAGGTCCAGGATCCATGAGAATGTATTCCCTACATCATTTAAATAATTTCATTAGTTTATTACAAGACATTCTAATGACATTATATGGAAATAACTCAATGTTCATCTTTAATGTTAAAAAAAACTTTCATTTAAATAGTAAAATTTTCAACTTGAACTTACAATATCATTGAGCGGTTGTGTTAGAAGACTCTCCTCTGTTAGGACATTTTCGACGATTGTGAACCTCTTGTTTACAAAGCCCACATCGAACTTTGACACTTGGTTCTCTCCAATCCCTTTCATTCCTAATCCTTGAAGATCTTGGTCTTCCTTTATCACGTACTAGAGTTGGATTAGGATGAACAATTGGAAAATTAGGTTTTGGTCAATAGGCTTGATATAGAATTGGATTGAATTGTGGTGTATAGCAACAACCATATACATCCATCCTATAATGTTTGTCAACAAATTGCCAACTATCAATCCTTGCACGTGCACATACAGCTAGCACATGTGAACATGGGATACCAAATGATTGTCATTTATTACAAGTACATGTTCTTTATTTCAACTTCACAATTTGTATATTGTTTTCTTTATCCATATGAAACCCATGGGGAGTAGTTGTCACTTCAAATATCTCATTTGAACGATGAAACATATTGACATTGTGTCCACTAGGCCTTGATTCATATTTAGTTATTTTGTTAATAGCATAGGAAGTATACAAATCTCCATTTGCAATTCGAGTTTGTATCTCGGTTCGACGAGTCTCGAAATATGAAACACAACGATAGAAAGTTAATTGAACAAGAGCATTGATAGGCAACATTCTAGCCCCTTTAAGTACTTCATTTATGCATTCAGCAATATTTGTAGTCATCCACCCATACCAATGTCTTCCTTCATATGCCAAAGTCCATTTCTTCGTGTCCAACCTATTAAACCATTCTAAACATTTCTCATTTAATAGTTTTAACTCAGTCATACATGACTCATACTTTCATGGTTGATGTTGAGATCCAGCTCTATACATTGAGTCTTTTAACATCTTATTTCTATATTTATCATTGAAATTGATTGCCACATGCCTAAGACAATATTGATGGTGTGCATAAGGTGGGTTCCATCAAACACTAGGATCCCTTATGGCGGCTTGTATTCCTGCATAACGATTAGAAATGAGACATATGTCTTCTCTTTGTGTAACTTTACTCCTTAATGTATAAAGAAACCAAGACCAACTATCTGATAATTCATCTTCAACTATTGCAAATGTTAGCCCAAGGGTTCTCCTAATCAGGTTTTAATGATAACAAACTATGGTTAAGTGACTAATTGGTTTTAATGGTAAAGAATCTCAAGTATAAATTTGGAAATTCATCAAAAGACCAAATGGATACAAGATCGAAACTTTTGGAAGACTCTTGATCGTAGGAAACAAATGTAAGATGAATGCATGGGTGCACTTAGGTTTTACATATCTTTTCATGCATCTTTGAAAACTTAGTTCATTCCTTAAAATTACGATTTCATTAAAACCCGAGTTTTATCAAATTTACCTTAGGCAAAACGTTTCAAAATTGGCATATTAATTTACCTAAAGACCTTGCCTAAGTGTTAGAAATGAAAAGAATTGAAAAAGATAGGTTTTGGGGCCAACAAGTTGAACCGGTCGAAGCTTTGGCCAACCGGCTTAACCGATTAGGGAACTGGTCTACCAATTGCCTTTAATCGGTTGAGGAGTGTCAAAAACACTTTCTCTCTTCTAGTAACCTCTCATTCCCGGTTGAGGTTCCCTCCTTCCCAGTCGACCTCCGGTCGAGGTCCGATCGAGGTCCAATTGAGGCAACGATAACCTACCAAAGCATTAAATGCTCTAACAGCTAGTGAACCAGTCGACCCCCAACTTGACCGGTTGAGGCTATTTTTTGCTTTTCTTGGCTCCCGAGCTTAGAAACCTATAAATTGAGAGCTCCACTTCATTTATGATATAAAGAACACTTGAAATCAATTATCTACCCACTTGTTCTTGCCTTTAAAGCTTTCATTTCTTTCTTAGTGCATTAAATCCTCACTTGTATATCTTTTAGTGCACCCGTGTGAGTCATCCTAACTTTGATTTGTGTTTGAGCTATCATTGAGCTAGGTTGAAGGATTCATTCTTATAAAAATTGAGTGTTAAAGCCTTCAAGAGGTTTGAATCTTGAAGAAATTGTATAAGAACCCATTGGAGCTGGAATCCAAGTGTAAGGAGATTGGAAGCTTGGTTGAAGCTTCAAGGTAGTGGAACCCTCACTCGATTAGAAGCTTGAGGAGAGTAGACGTAGGCAAGGAAGTGTCGAACCACTATAAAATCCGAGTTTGAATTCTCTAACTCTATCTCTTTATTTTTTATTATATTGTGCTTGAATTTGTTGTGTTGAAAAAGTTTTTGAAAAACCCAATTCACCTCCCTCTTGGGTGTTTTTCTCATTTAAGTATAGCCTTTATTTTCTCAGCAAATGCTAGAGGGAAGATATGACCATTAACATTGATTGATGTTGCAATTAAAAGTTTTCCTATGTATTTTCCATATAAAAAAGTGCCATCTATTTGTATTATTGGTTTACAATGCTTAAATCCTTCAACATATGCCCTAAAAGCCCAGAACACACACATAAAACGTACATTTCCATTGCAACCTGCTAGTACTAATGTCTTCTAAACAACCTTAGTCCTAGGGTTAGTAAGTTTAACAATATTCATCCACCTAGGTAAAGCTTGGTAAGATTCATCCCACTCACCAAATATCTTTATTATTGCTTTCCTCTTTACTTCCCAAATCCTCTTGTAATGAACATTATAACCAAATTTATCTTTCGCTATTTGATGTAATGCAACAATTGAAATTGTGTGATCACTTTGTACTACATTTTCAACTTCTCATGCAATGAATGTGGAGTCTAATTGTGAGTGATCTTGTGATAGTTTAGGGTAAACACAAGTGTGAGGACCTATGTACTTTGTTATCTCAAACAAATCATGAGATTTACGACGACATACACGAAGCCTCCAATTAAAACCCTCAAACCATTTTTTACACTTTACAGCCCACATATCTGGCTCAGATTCAATAACAATCAAATATTGATTCCTATATATGGAATAACGTTTAATAGCATATTGTAAGTCTACCTTACTCTCAAACCGCAAACCCTTAAACAATTCATTTGATTCATTCCATAAGTCAGTGTGTGTTGTTAAATCCTTGTTAACCATGGAGTTAATTACATCCTAATTCAATTCTCTAAATATTGGGGAAGGGACATCATGTTCACCACCACCTAGCAATGATGCATCATTTTTTGTATTTTCATTATCCTCCATGTCCATAATATCCTCATTACCATCATCTTCATCAAATAAATCCAAATTGTCATCATCATTTCCAAGTAAAATATCAACATAATTTTCAACTGTCATTACAATTGAATCAGTAACCCCCGCCAAATCTATCCTAACTATAGGTTTCATGTCATTATCATAACTTTGCATATACATAGGGGAAGATGTGTTCTCTTCTACCATTCGTTGACTTGGACCTAGACTTTCAATATGCATTAGGGTAGTAAAGCGACTTCCAATTTTTATTTGATTTTTAATTTTTGGTGGAAATCGTCTCTTCAAGAGACGATTTCCAATTAAATATATATATATATATATAAGATGATTTCCATTTTTTTTTTTTTTTTTAGGAAATCATCTCTTAATTTGCTTAATTATTATTATTATATTTTAAATTATTTCTTCAAGAAACGATTCCCACTTGTTTTTTTGGGGGGGGGGGGGGGGCTGGGGGGGCGGGGCAATTGTCTCTTCAAGTCATATAGGTTTGAAACAAAGGGGGCGTTGTAGGGTCCTCCATGAAAAGGGTATATGAACTCTTGAGACGCTCGGGGACATTCGCCCTACTGGTGTGGAGTGTGAGTTGTGAAACCACATGCTAAGAGAGAGAGCATGTGATCAATAATTGGTAGAGAGAGGTTTGTACAAGTTGCCCTTGGGATTGGGAACAAGCTTCAGCACATTGCCAAGCTTCCATGTGCATGTGAGAGGGAACAATTTGAATGGCAAAATTGATTACATAGTAACCCCGTTTTTCATGTTAAGGCCAGGCCCATTCTACTTCTCTTTTTTCAACCGTTCTTCCCCTTTACCCATTGGTAAAAATGGGCTTTGGTAGATAATTCTTCAAAAATCACTTTCAAAAAATGTTACTAACTAAAAGCATTTTGATCAAGTTCGCTACAAAAATGGTTTTAATTCATCAGGGATGCTTTTACGATTTAATCTCCATGGAAATTAATGGGTGCCAATAAAACATTTACTTCTTTTCTTGAAATTCCGAAACAAAATGTTTATAAACCAATGGTCAGATTCTACAAATTAGTTTTTTACAAAAAGTTTCATGCTTTTAAAAATTCATGTATGAAGGTAGTTTGAAAGAAGCTTTCATGGCGGACTCGGAAACCTTTCAACATTCAATCAAGCTGATTTTACATGTTAAACAAGGTGTCTTTCTTTTGGAAAAGCAAGTCACATGAAGAAAGCAAGTCAATGTTGAATTGGGTGTAAGCAGTAAGCCCCATCAGAGCCGGATTGCTTCAATTTCCAGACATTCAGTGTATTATTGGAGAAACCAAAACACCATCCCAATTATGTACTTGAATGTGACGCTTATCAAAGTGGGTGAGGAATCCTGATTTGGCCCTGACCTTCAATGCCATCCCTATCTCAATTATTTGCAAGCAAACATAAAATGGGCTTGGTCATGTAGGCCCAATAGCATTACTTGTGCTCTGTGTGTCTTAAGAAAAAGGAGAATCCCAAATCGAATGTTAGTAGAATTCACACCACTATGATATTTCTATATAATATATTGTAATCAGACCTTCTCAAGCACGCAGCCATGTGGTGAGCCCAAAGCGAACTATTCTTTCGCCTTTAACTAAAGAATAACGTGTGCTCAATGCAATTATGAGATTTTTATATTGGCCTCCTTATTAGCAGAAATTATGTGAATATTTACCACATTAATATTGTGTCATTAGTCCTTAATTTTTCTTTAAATCACCATGATTCCGTTAGCAAATTTTGAATTTATTTTTATGTGAATTTCAATATTTGTTTTCTTTATAAGATATAATAATTGAATTAAAATAGACAACAGTTATTTTTAATAGTAAACTTGATAATTTGAGTGTGTTTTAGTAAACTTGATAATTTGAGAGTGTGCTTTAGTGATTTTGAAAGTACTTATAACATTTTTAATTATTGAAAAATAAATATTTTAAGTGTTAAAAAAATTAAAAATACTTCTCAAAATTACTATCAAACACACTTTTAGTGTGTTTTGCAATTGTTCTAGAAAATGTTTTTAATATCTTTAATATTTAAAAATAAAAATTTTCAAGTGTTAAAAAGACTAAAAATATATTATAAAATTACTACTAAATCACTTTTTTAGTATCTTAACATCGCAGCCTTGAATTAATTCATATCATATGCTTGTTGTATTATTATAATTAAGCATAAATTATTTGATAATTAATTAAAATTAAAAGATATAAAAAACAATAATATCTTCTATGAAAAAATATCTATGTTAGTATTTCGTGAATTACAAACACAATATCAATTTTTAATTTTAAAAAAACAATAATATCTTTTTGTGAAAAAATGTTTATGTTAGTATTACATGATCAATGACAATATCAATCACAATGAACTAATATTAAAGTTATGAAAATTGAAATAACATATGGTTGGAAAGTGTCTCAAATTATTGATTAATATTATAAAAATTATTGTATATAAAGATTATATAGATGTAAGAAATAACAACTGATTCGATGGTTGATCAAATCACTCAAAATCTCATGTACTTTTTATGTGAATTGTTTTATCCTTATGTTCTTGAATTAATATTACTTGTATTAAAGTTTTCGTTGAAACAACAGACTGGTATTAAAACTAAGGATGATGATTTTTAGAATAGTTAAAGAGAATAAAGTATAGACAAAATGAATTTTACTTGAAGGTAAATTGGTATTAAAATTAAGGATAAAAATTTCTAAAAATGTCAAAGAGAATACAAAATATAAAAGATTGACTAAATAGTTTAATATAGAAATTGTTAAATTCATATATTATTATAATAATAGATTTCTTTATAGAATAAAAAAAGTTATTAAAAATATATTTATAAATATTATAGATCAGTAATAGATACAAGAAGTAGAAAAATATAAAATGATTTAGGAAACCAATAGTATAATGATTTTTGTTCATTCGTAGATGTGGGCATCACTAGTTGAATCATATTAAAACTTTATGTACTCTCATTTAAATTATTATATTTTTGTATTAAAACTTTAATTGAAATAGTGTAAATATTAAAAATAAAATTTTACTAATGAAAAGTTGAAGAAGATATTTCATGATAAAAAGTATAATCGGCGTATATTTGGATAATATTTGGATAATAATTATAAAATATTTTATTTTATTTTATTTTTTACTTTTATTTGAATCAAGAATGGTTCAACCCTAATATATGATAAGAAAATATTATAAATATAGAAAGTAAGTAAAGGAAAAAAAATATTTAAATATATATAAAAAGAAAAAAAAAGAAGAAAAAAATTAAATTTCCAAAGAAAATAAATTTAAAAAAGAAATCATTTTTCTTGTTGAAGCCAGACTTATCCTACTCTTTTTTAACCGTTCTTCCCATTTACCAACTGGTAAAAATGGGTTTTGCTTATGTGCAACACATTTTTTATCGTCTATTTCTACATGGACCCATTCCATTAGAAATTTTGCTTGGGTCACTCAAAAATTGAGGCTTGATACCAGTTATGGACAGTCACGGATTCTATTTGGAAATGTTTTTTGAAATAATTTTAGAAAACGTTTCTCTAATGTTTCTAAAACAAAAGAAGATTTGTAAATTTGAAATATTTTTAACTTGGTTTTTTTTTTCAAATGTTTATTAATAATAACTTTTATTTATAGTGTTTTTATTTTTTTTTTTATCATTTTTTATTTTATATAATTATTTTTAAAACAACTTCTTAAAAAAATAAATAAAAATGACTATAAAAAAATTTAAGAAAATACTCTCATACAACATTTATATTTTCAGAACAATTTTCAAAAACTTGTTTTGCAAACAATTGATAATAAAAAATGTTTTCAGATTTTTTCCTCAAAAATTAAAACTAATTTTGAAAACATTTCCTAAACATAACCTAATTTATTGATATTAGCTGAATATTGATTTATTGAAAAATATTTTATTTTAAAAATACCAGAATTAAGATTTTAAACTCTTTTAACAAAATTGGAAGTGAATTATTTTATAATTGGAAAATAAACCAATACTCAAAATTGGGATCAGTAATCTTAATTATTTTTAGTTTTGGCATCATGTTCGCATCAGATCCAGGTGTAGCTCTACATATAAAGACATTAGACTAAAAGCCCGATTATTCACGTCATTTATTAAGTTTTGAAAAAAGCTTTCATGGCCGACTCAGAAACCCTTCAACATTCAATTGAGCTGATTTTAGACGTTAAACAAGATGTGTTTCCTTGGAAAAGCAAGTCAATATTGAATTGGGTATAGGCCCCATGAAAGCCAGATTGCTACAGTTTCCACAAATTCAATGTATTGGGTTTGGAGTTTAATGTAAATTCAAAGCCAAAAGAACCCACAGACACCATCCCAATGATATATTTGAATGTGACACTTGATAAAGTAGGTGAGGAATCCTGATTTGGAGAGTGCCTTTGATTGAAGACTGGCCCTTAACTTCACTCTCTTATCTATCTCAATTATTTGAAAGCAAGCAAAAATGGGCTTGGTCATGTAGGCCCAATAGTATAACTTCTCGCCTGTGGGTCTTAAGAAAAATGAGAATCCCACATCGAACATTGGCAGAATTCACTCCACTATGATGTCTCAATATAAGATATTCTAACCCCATCTTTCAAAGCACGCAGCCACGTGGTGAGCACAAAGCGAACTATTCTTTCGCCTTTTACTAAAGAATACCGTGTATTCTCCACATTTAGTGGCATACGCTAATTTTTGAAGAGCTCTTTACTAAACAAGAGGGCTCAACATTGCAATTATAAAATTTTTATTTCGGAAGCCTTATTTGCAGAAATTATGAGAGTTTTGAATTTTTTTTCTTGAATTTCAATTTTTTTTTTTCCCTAGAAGATAAAATAATTGAATTAAAAAATAGATGCCACCATGTTGAAGAGTTATCGTTATTATAAGTACATGATACAATCTATAAAATATGGGGGGTAACTTTCCAGGGCTTGACAATTTTGTATCTTAACATTTAAGCCTTGAATTAATTCATATTATATCCTTATTTTATTATTAGAATTAAGCATAAATCATTTGATAATTAATTAAAAATTTAAAATATAAAAACACAATAGTATCTCCTTTGAAAAAAATATCTATGTTAGTATTGCATGAATAAGTGACACAATATCAATCACAATAAACTAATATTAAATTTATGAAATATTAAATAACATGATATAGAACAATTATACATTTTAATTGTAAATAGATAGATATGTGATTTTATCAAAAATTAAATAACATAATTTAGAATAGTGTATGGCTTAATATAAAATAGTAAATATTTCATTAAATCTTAAAATTATCAAATTTAGATCATTTTTTTTTAATCATTTCATAAAATAGATATAAAACTTTTGTAAGCTGGAAGTGACCTCAGGAGGAAGAGGAGCATCAGGATTCTAGTTGCCCCTTATCCCATGATGAAATACAGAGATCATTTCTTTGTCGGACAAAATCAATTGATTACTATAGATTTCTATTTATAAAAAATATTGTATAGAAATATTATACGAGGTGCATAAAGATGCAAGAAAGAACAAGGGGTTCATTTGAGAGAGAGGTCGCGTGTAATATAGCGAAATTGTTCTCTTATCCGTGCATGATGTACTTTTATGTGAATTATTTTATATTTATACTTTTGAATTAATATTACTTGTATTAATGTTTCACCAACACAAGAAACAAGATAAATATTTCTAAAAGAGTCAAGAGAATAAAATATACAAAATGATAATAAAAGGAATTTTGCTTGAAAGTAAAGCTAGTATTAGAGCTAAAGATAAAGATTTTGGAAGAGTTAAAGAAAACACAAGGAATAAAAAATTAACTTAATAGTTCAAAATGGAAATTGTTAAATTGATATATTATTATAATAATAAATTTTTTTATAAAATGAGAAAAGCTATTAAAAATATTCTTATAAATATTATAGTTAATGAGAATCATTAAGGTGTAAATACAAGAAACGAAAATCATTAATGTGTAAATACAAGAAATGAAAAAGCATAAAAACATTTCAAGAACCCAATAGTGGAATGATTTTTTTACAGTTGTAAATATAGACGTACTTAATTGAACCATATTTAAATTTTGTATGCCTTTATATGAATTATTATATCTTTATGTTTTTTAATTAACATTATTCTATTAAAGCTTCCTCTAAAATACTGTAAACATTAAAATAAAATTTCACCAATATAATGAGAAGTTGAAGAAGATATGTCATGATAAATGTATGATTGGAGTGTATTTGGATAATAGTTTTATGGAAAAGAAAAAAAAGGTTAAAAAAAAATATAGTTATGGAAAATTTTAAATTTATTTTTTATTTTTACTTTCATATGAATCTAGAATGGTTGAACCCTAATATAAGGTAGGAACAAAAAATATTATAAATATAGAAAGTGTGTAAAGAGAAAAAAATGTTTAAATAATATATTAAAAAATTATTTTATTTGATTATTGGAAAAAAAAAAAAAAAAAGAGAAGAAAATATTAAATCTATGAAGATCGTTTTTTTTTTTTTTTTTTTTGAAAAAAAGAACCCATTTTTCATGTTGAGGCCAGATTTATTCTACTCCTTTTTCAACTGTTTTTCTCATTTACCGATTGGTAAAAATGGGCTTTGCTTATGTGCCGTGGCCCATCCAAGCTCAGCCCATCCTAATTCAGCGAGTGACTTAAAATCTAATTCCATATTGACAAAACCCATATGGGCCCACACTGGGCAACACATATTTTAACGTCTATTTCTTCTATATGGACCCAATCCATTAGGAATTTGATTCTATTTGGAAATGTTTTTAAAAAATAATTTTTGATAATAATTTTAAAAAAAATTTCTCTAATGTTTCTAAAACAAAAGAAGATTTATAAATTTAAAATATTCTTAACTTGCATTTTTTTTTTCAAATGTTTATTAGAAATAAGTGGCTTAATTTTTATTATTTTTCTTTTTATATAATTATTTTTAAAACAACTTCTTAGAAAAATAAATAAAAACAATGGAAAACAATTTAACAACTTTTATGCAACATTATATTTTTAGAACAATTGAAGTACTAATTTGAATTCACAAGACTTTATAGTTTATATATATATACAAAAATTATGAAATAATTTTAATGTATTATATGAATGATATTAATATACTGATATAATGTGTTAATATCAATAAGATATGAATAAACATTTTTAGAGTAACTACTTTTATAATAAAATATAGATACGACATAAATGTATTATATTTACGATACAAATATATTTACGTTACAATATATTATAACATAATTTAATATATTTTTATTTAATTTTTTCATGTGCTATATTACCCAATGAATAATTGCATGTTATTCCATTGAATAGTTGTGTATTATTCAATTGAATATTAGTATATTATTCAATTGATTAGTGTTTGTGAAAAATAATTATTCATTCTATTAGGTAATAACATTTTTAATTGAATGTTACATATGTAAAATGACATAATAATATTAGGGTGTGATTTTTATTCATGAGATATTGAAAATCATTTTTTTTACCTGATTAAAAAGTCTCAATTTTTTTTTTTTTAAAAAAAGTACATTTCAAATAATTTAATTTCTTATAATATATATTTCACTTTTCCATTTTTTTCAACCTTGTGTAACTAAAGGAGTAACAAAGAAATGACAAATTTATTAAATATACCATATTGATGTAATAATACAAAATAATTTATGATTAATATGAAATAATAAACTAAATTAATAATGTACAATTTATTAGATTATTTTTATGAAAATTCTAACATTCAATTGGACTTATTATTTGCAAGTCTATTTCAAGTAAATAATAAAATTATCTTTATCCTTAACTTTTATAAGTAAAACTTTGTTAAATAGTGATTGATTGTTTAAAAGCGAAAACTTTTTGAAGACACGAGATATGCACTACTGATTAATTGTACTTATCATCATGTGTGAACCTCACATTATTCACCGTATCAAATTTATTTATAGATAGTATTGAAAACATATTTAAAGGTAAAATTGTTTTCTAAAATTTCTTGAGATAAGTAATATTTTCTGTCATTATCTTCCCTAAACCGATAACTTTTCCTTTGTTCATATTTTCATCTTACATATTTATACCTTCATATAATTGTTTATATTTCATAATATGCTTTTAATGATTGAGATTATAATTTAGGTAGTATCCAAATGGTACCTTAGAATATTTTCAAACTAAACCGCATACCCCAAAATTGGTCCTTGGATCCCTATTTTATTTACAATTTTTTTATCCTCTTTTTATTAAGATTTGCCTTGTATATTAGGTTGACTCGTAGACTTTGCTTTGGGCTTTGCCTTTTAATTTTCATACGGGCTTTAAATTAATTTTGACTTTCGGTTTGGGTTAATTATGAGTTTTGGGCCTTGGGCTTAGCTATTTTAGTTGGATGCAATGTGCTTTGGTTTCTGGGCTTGTCTTACTCTAACTTGGTTTTGGAAGGCAAGAAACAGAAGAGAGAGAATTTCAACAGAAGAGTTGAGAGAGAATATTGAGAAAGACATGGACCCTATTTCGTACTATGATTAATAAAATATATATATTTTTTTTTAACAACAGAAAATTATTTTTAAAAATTCATCATACCGATTCTTCCTTATTCTTTATTTTCGATTTTTAAAAACAAAGTGAAATAAAAATAGTTTTATATTTCTTAATTTGGTTTATGTTATATTTTTTAATTTTAAAAATTGTTTTGTTAAGTTTTAACATTTTATTTATTTATAAATTAGTATTTGATTATGAAAAGGATCTTTCAAATGTTTTAGAATTAGAAACTCTTCGTGATTCTAAAATGAGTTTTATAAATATAAATAAAGATATTTAATTAAAAATAAGAATTACTTTTATAAACCTTGAGATGATATAATCATCAAAAGCTTGATCTTCCAACTTTTGAACTTTCAAGATATATTTTAGAGTAACTTTTGATTTCAACAATAATTTGAGATTTCATCGTAAAACTTCGATAAGAGCTTCAAGTAAAACACTAAAAAGTGCAAAGAAGTGTTGCACCGGGACATGGAAAAAGAGTTTAAAATACTAGTGATACGAGATCTAAGTGTATCTCATGAGGTAAAACTACAACCTTTTTTCTCAAAATTAATGGATTATTTAGTTGTTTTTTTTCATTTTTTCATTTAGTAGGTTGCTTTCATGTTATACCTATATGTGGTGTGAAATCAATTCTATTTATCCGAGCGTGAAGCTTTTACTCTCACTATAGAATTAATATGAAGGAACAAACCTAAAATAGGCAATAAAAATTAATTGAGGTTTAATTCAAGAATACCTATTCAATCGCTTTGATAATTTTTTAAGGCTATCAGAGTAAATCAGTTGGATCAGATTTTGTTATTTACTTTTCTTAGCAAACCCTAGGTAATTAATTAAGGTAATTTTAAAAACAAAACAAAAGATGAGGAAACACAGTGGGAATGGAGCAAAAGCCACCACATGATACAACCTCAGACACAAAGCCATAGGGCCATGCTGTCAGCAATGAACGCATTCTTTCACCTTTTACAACAGAATACCATGTGATGGCCACCTTTTTAGTGGCATACCCTCTATTCTTGAAGGAATGAGCCCCTTCTGAAACAACGTTATGAAACAGTCTCTCTTTCCTTGCTCCTATACTGCACCATAGAAAATGATGTTGTGGGCCTCTTCTATCATTTATAGGATATAGGATGGGAACCTAAGAAGCTGAGACCCAATAGAACCAGAAAAAGAAAAAATGGACCCAGTAACGACTGATGAGACTACAGGACCACACCTAATATGATTGGGACTCATTGCTTTCTCTCCTTTCCATCGTGACACTCTCGACTTACTCAACCACTGATTTAATGGAGTCTGAGATTCTTTGGAGTTCTACTTGAAAAAAAAAATATGGTAGGGCATGCTTATGTTATAGTGATCATGATCGGATTTGGAGCACCCGATGAAACTACACCGTTAGCGAGCTGGCAATCAAGCTCCCACAAATTCGGAATCTCTTGCAGACATGCAATGATGAAACTAACAATGTGGAGGGCCTGGGCCTGTGATCACCCACAATGTGCCTCCACTTTGATCCCTCCCATGTTTTTTGGCCAACAGTTATAGTACTGCTAAACCATATATGCCACCACTTAATTCGTCATACGCTGGATGAATGAGTAGTATATTTCAAGGGTGGTGGAGGGTATCGATAGAGGGAATAGCATTGAAGTGGGTGCTGGAGATTGTGAAAGAGATTGCCATTTATGTTGGCGCATCCCCTATCATTCATTTTCACCACAGAGGCGGCTGCTAGCTACATGACACCACATTTTTGATCCTTGTTCCTCATCTTTCTAATGGGTCTGGTGATGAACCAGATATAACTAATTTATTCCTTTTTGACAAGGAAAAGATAAACTATTTATTATTTCATTTTTAGTATATTTAGAAATCATGGAATGGCTTCATTTTTTGTTAATTTAAATGGATTATGGAAAAAAAAATTAAATAATTGTCAAAAAATTGTTCATTAATTTCCACATATTTGGATGATAAGGAATGAGTCAAGCAATGGATAATGGATTGAATCATGTTTTACTTAAATTAGTGGATTTTTCTAACTAAAATAGATGGGTAGGATTCTAATGCAAATGGATTAGGTCAAACGTAGTCCAAATATTTCAAAACAGCCAAGTATTATTTAAAAGGCATATGTGATTAGAAGGAAATACATTCCAAAATCTCATAAGTAACTTCCAATTTTCAGTAATATTAAATATGATCTTATTTGGATAAATATCCTTCTCCATTTTTTTTAATGGAAATAAATAAAAAAGATTAAAAAAAATGGATGTAAAAGTTTTGATATATGTATGTGTGTATATCCTTGTTATTTTAAAATTGGTATATAATTTTATATAGTCCATATATATGTATAAAAATTTAGGATTATTGTGGTTTTTTAAACATGGCAGAATCACCCGTATTTCAATCGTATTTGCAAGCATTCTATTTTATAATCTTCTCTCATATAAAATAAAAAAAATAAAAGAAGATGAAGAAGATAGAATCACCGAATTGGCTCATGAGCTTTCCTTTTACAAACGAAATTGGATTGTCATATTTACATTTTTTTAATCTTTTAAGCTTTATAAGGTGTGATTGGATAGTGGAAAAGGAAAGAAAATCTCTGTGCAAGAAGCTAGAATCACGGAATTAGCTCGTGAGCTTTTCAAACGAAATTGGATTGTCATATTTACATTTTTTATAATCTTTTAAGCTTTATAAGGTGTGATTGGATAGCGGAAAAGGGGAAGAAAATATCTGCACAATTATTTCTTCCTATTACCTCACAAGTCACACCTACTCTCCCCAGCTTTAACCGGGCTTGTTTTGGGCCCATGCTTCTTACCTTGACTTTATAATTATCCGAACTTCATCTGGTTTTCACTTTTAACTGTTTCCCTGAGTTCCTCACTCCCTACCGCCTGCCAAACATAATCTTTTATATACATGTACATAATTATCCATTTCATTATCGACACATTAAATCGGTCCAAGCAAACGTTTGGATTCTTTCCCCTACGCTGATCTTTCTCTTCTCTTCCAAAATCCAGACAAAGAGTACTTCAATTGAGAGCGGAAACATGGGTGGTGCAGGAGAGAGCAGTACTGGTGGGTGTGGAAGCGGAGAGGTGGGCCGATTTGCAGTTCATGTGATTAGAGGGCGGTGGTTCTCGGTTTACGCCTCCTTCCTGGTCATGGTGGGAGCCGGAGCAACTTATCTTTTCGGAATCTATTCAAAAGAAATAAAGTCTTCCATGGGGTACGACCAATCTACCTTAAATCTCATAGGATTCTTCAAAGATCTGGGTGCAAACGTGGGTGTCCCTTCAGGGCTTATTGCTGAGGTAACGCCCACATGGTTCGTCCTCTTGGTCGGCTCTGCACTGAATTTTTCGGGCTTCTTCATGATATGGCTGGCTGTGACGGGCAAAATAGCCAAGCCAAAGGTTTGGCAGATATGTGCCTACATCTGCGTTGGGGCCAATTCTCAGAACTTTGCAAATACAGGGGCCCTCGTCACCTCTGTCAAGAACTTCCCGGAGAGCCGGGGGGTCATGTTAGGCCTCTTGAAGGGCTTTGTGGGGCTCAGTGGTGCCATCATGACTCAAATATACTTTGCTGTCTATGGCAATGATTCAAAATCTCTCATTCTTCTCATCGGATGGTTCCCTGCCGCGATATCGGTAGTGTTTGTGTTCACAATCCGAACCATGAAGGTGGTTAGGCAGCCGAATGAGCTCAGAGTATTTTATCATTTCCTCTATGTATCGGTTGCACTGGCAGTGTTCCTCATGGTTATGACTATTCTTGAGAAACAGTTTGCTTTCCCCCGTGCTGCCTATGCCGGAAGCGTCACCGTCGTTTGTGCTTTGCTCTTTCTCCCTCTTGTCATCGCCATTAGACAAGAATTTGCCCTCTGGAACCAGCAGAAACTGCAGGACGATTCTCCCTCTGAGATTACCATCGAGAAGCCACAAGCAGTGGAATCGAAACTGGTGGCATTGCCTCCAACCTCATCACCAAATCGAGAGGGCAAGTCCAATTCCCCATCATGTTTCACTACCATTTTCCAGAAACCACCTAGAGGAGAAGACTACACCATCTTACAAGCCCTCCTAAGCATTGACATGTCCATTCTGTTCCTTGCAACTCTGTTCGGATTGGGGTCAAGTTTAACTGCCATTGACAACTTGGGTCAAATCGGAGAGTCCCTTGGGTACCCAACTAAAACCATAAGCTCCTTTGTGTCACTGGTAAGCATATGGAACTTCTTTGGGAGAGTCTTCGCCGGCTTTCTCTCGGAAACTCTAGTAGCAAAATGGAAATTCCCTCGGACCCTTATGCTCACCTTAGTCCTTCTCCTGCTATGCGTTGGCCACCTCATGATCGCCTTCCCTATCTCCGGCTCAGTCTACGTAGCATCAGTGATCCTGGGATTCTCATTCGGAGCCCAATTGACTCTGCTTTTCACCATCATTTCCGAGCTCTTTGGCCTAAAGTACTACTCTACATTGTTCAATTGTGGACAACTTGCGGCTCCCCTTGGGACATATGTACTCAATGTGAAGATCACTGGAATGCTTTACGATAATGAGGCCCTGAAGGAGCTGGCAAAAAAGGGTATGACTAGATCATCTGTGAATGAACTGACTTGCATTGGGGTCCGGTGTTATAGGAAATCCTTTATAATTTTGGCTGCCGGCACCTTTTTTGGAGCCCTTGTTTCACTGATTTTGGTGATTAGAACCCGACAGTTTTACAAAGGGGACATATACAAGAAGTTCAGAGAGGAAGCGAAGCCCTCCGAAACCGGTATGGCTTCGGCCTCCATCGCCGATGGGCGATGAAACCAGGACAAGTGTTCAGTTGGAAAGTACTTTTATTATTACTTCAGTTAGTTATTCTGCAAGCACTTTTCTTGTTTCCAAAAGCCGAAACTATTGTCAATTGTATTTCAGAAAATATTAAAGTACCCAAACTTTACCTTCTATTTTGTTTTGTTTTTAAATTGTCCCTTCTGATTGATTTGGTGCCCAAATTTCCTTTCTGGTGGCAAGTGCATTAAAGGGGGGATAATACTTCCAAAATCCATACCAAATTTGCAGCTCGAGAGTATTTGAATCACGGGACGCATGGAGTCACATTTTGTTGGTCATTATTCTCTGAATCGAATACTTAACATTTCATGAGTGAAGGACAAAGAGATCACGGGGAGCAAGGCCGCTGCCTGCCTGCCTCCGCTTGGCCCCCCCTATCACATGTTTACAAGGAAAGCCAATGACCACAAAACTATAGCGTGAGAATATTTCATGAAGGCTCCAAAAGTTGATTCCCTCACATCACCATCCAATTGATTTTCAAAATTTGATGACTTATAATTAATAGATGAATTAATTTATGCCATAGACTGAAAAAATAAATTAAGAATTATGATATTTTATAATTAACCCATCAGTCAATAATCAAGTATTTATTAATTAAAAAAATTATATGCATGTGACCAATGAAATTTTATTAACTCTTATTAATAGTATTGCTGCATTTAAAGTGTGTATTGGTTTAACATAGTGACCGGGGTACAATGGAAGGGCATTGTACTTTCTTGATTATTGTAACTAATATACTTATGAAAAAAATTAAAAATTGTACTAAAGTTGCGTTTGATTACCAAAAATTGTACTAAAGTTGCGTTTGATTACCAAAAAATTTGAAGGAAAGAAAATATAAAGCAAAAATTGATAAAAAAAAAATGAAAAAAAATAAATGTAAATTTAAGGTTAATAAATTACTTTTATATATTTATTTAAACTCTTTTTATTTATTTTCATCTATTATATATAAATAAAATAATTTTAAAATATATAAATTTTTAATTAATTATATTTTTCATATATATATATATTTTTTAAATTCTTTTCTTAATATTTTACAGAAACCAAACATCAATTAAATAAAACTAATAATGTTGGTGGACCAACAAACTTAGTGTTGGTTATTAAGCTCTTGTGGAGCACTAGTTGAACTTTTCAATTTTGATAGTGCATTTCAGGACAAAAAGACTATTTCATTAGAAATTTTATGTGACTCAAATAAATAAACATGAAAACAAATTTATTGCCAAAGGTTGTTTTTACTCACCAAGCTTTTCATTGCAATAAACAATTTATGATTGCCAAGGGGAAAAAATTCAAAAAAAAAATTTCCCGGATTTTACCAAGAGCAAATGTTGCATTTTGTCCCAAAAAAATCTTGTAGGAAAGTTATTTAGAAATGAGTTAAGGGTTTTGTTGTTAAATCCATTTTAGAGACAAGTTTAGGAGTAGGTCAACAAAAGGTTGTTGTTTTAGGGAGTAAAATGGTAATAATTTTTTTGGTCAAATTTCATTACATATTAATTTTAAATTTTCATAAAAAAAAAAAAAAGAGTTATGTATAATGTGAGTGATGTCAGTCATATGTCAAATAACCAATTAATGCAAGTGAGTTAACAAAGGGAAATTACAAAAAAACAAAAATAAATTAATTTCAATCTATTATATCATGTCATACTTTTTAGGACTTAATCCCACCAGTTCTATCTTAGTAGATATGAAATATATATCTTAGTATATTATTTTCAATGTAATATGTTATCCTTAAATATTTAATAAGATATGTTATTTTATGTTATATTTATATTTAGTTTATAAAAAATAAAAAATAAAAAATAGAATGAAAAAGACATTGTACTTTAATGCAAGAAAGTACTAAGTAAAGAAAAAAATAATAAGGAAAATGGTTTTTTCATATTTATTTTTACTATAAAAAATACAAAAGAAAAATCAATCGTAATTCAAATAATTCAAAAACTTATATATTTTTAAATTATTTAATATTTATATAAAAGATTTAAAATAAGTGAAATGAATATAAAGTAGCGTATAAAAATAATTTATAAACTTTAAATCTATATTTTTTTTTTCTTTCTATTTTTTCGTCTATAGTTTATTTCCTTTATATTTTGACTCAAATTTTCCAAAAACCAAATATGGCCTTAATAGTTGATCTTTACAATAAAAATTATATTACATTCTAATATTTGCTATTAAAATATATATATATAATCTCACTCATGTTTGATATTATTTGGAAATTGGTCTGCAAGTTACAATTAATTTTTATTTATTTGTTATCACAACTAAAATATTTTAAATTTATAAATAAAAAATGTTATATTACACGTTCAATGTATAAAAGTAATCTATATATATATATATATATATATAATTATTTTTTAAAACAATTTCTTTAATGTTTTGTAGAACAAAAGCCTATTTAGGAACTTGAAATATTTTTAATATGTTTTCAATATTTTTAATTATTTTTCAAAAATAACTTTTATAAAAAAAATGCATTATTTTCAATCATTTTCTATATTTGTATAATTATTTTTTAAAAGATATAAAATAACAATTGAAAACAACTTAAAACAATTAAATATCTAATAAAAAAAAATCATTTTTCATGGTTTTAAGAATGGATAATTGTTTTCTATTTTTGGGTTGTCAAATGTATTTTCCTATTTTTATTCTTAAAATACAAAACCATTTATGAAAATTACTTCCAAATATACCCTTAATTTTTTAATCAATTTTTTTTTCTAAATAAGTAATATAAAAAATAAAAAATTAATGAAAAGAATAAATTTATCAATGATATATATATAAGAGATATAAAAAAAATCAATAATATATCTTACCACTTATCCTATCTCATGTGATATAATAAATGATAAATAACTTATTACATCCTAGAGTCAATTCAACATAAGACATGATGTGTTATCTCATCTTTTATCTTATCTTATATTTATCATCTTATCTCATCTTATATTTTGTCATATCACTCATTATATCTCAAGTTTGATTAAATATGGAATTTGATAAATAACAATAATAGGATAACTTATTATATCTCATAGTTAACCAAATATGAGATAAAATATGTTATTTCATTTTTTATTTTATTTGCTCAACCAAATATGAAGTTTAAGATCGGACAACATTTCAATCACTAGGTGTTCAACTAAGATTGTACAATTTCATGTGTTGGAAAACCCTAGATTGCTCCATTCCCAAGCCTTAGATCATTAGGGTGCATGAAATCTTATCCTAGGCTTCTCTAGAATTATCCTAATGGAAAAAAAATGATTTTCAAAACTAAAAACATATCATAGATCTACAAATTAGTGTCATATCTGTGATCCAAATGTTCTTGGATCAAATCATATTAGTTTAGAATATTTTAAAGTCGCAACAGATCTCATAAACATAGGAATCTTCTACATAATCACTCCTCCTTGAGTGACACTAAAATAGTAGAGATATCAAAGTTGGAGGGTAAGGTTCTCTCTTTGGACTATAGGGAGTGAATAATAAAACTTAACTTAAAACCTTAACCCTTAATAAAAGTATTTATAGGTTTCCTTTTAGGCTTAAGTGATTTGACCTCACTATGGGCTTGTGTTACTTAATGTAACCCAAAAAGGTGAATAATTGATTAATTAACCCAATACAACTCAAATTAATCAATTAGCTTAATTCAAAAATACTGCTTATTTACTCTTGTGCAATCTTACATAATTATCAAAACACTTTTATGCACACAAGTGAACTAAAAACCCATCAAACCCTTATAAATTGTGTCATTAAGGAATATGAGCTCGAGTGAAGACCACTAAGACCCATAAGATAATATTGGCACCCTCAAAATTCAATTTTGAGGTTGTCTCAACATCTAATTATAAAGAATCAACTATACTCCAATACCCTATATATATTATAATGAGACACCAAATGTTTGGATTTATGACCTGCTATCTACTGTATATAGTTTCCACATGAACTAGTCGTTCATAATCTAATAAGGTAAAAACTATCAGTCTTTCAAGATGACCTCTTTAATCCTTAAGTTACAAATTTTTCTCTTATGTGATCAAATGACTTATTCTAACTCACTAAGAGCATATGTCATATTTTGTTAAAGAAATTACTGTAAACCATAGATTTCATGATTATATGTTCTTAAAATCATCAAATGGAACACACTGTCTTAAAGTCCATGAGATATTATAATGTATTTATTAAGAATACCTATTACTACTAACTTCCATCAATAATGACTCAATTCATAAATAATATATGATTAGCTTATGGTCTCATTTATAGGTTAAAGTCACTGTTAACTTCTACACAAACTTAGTATTGTCTTAAGGTTGAAAGACTACACAATATAGTAGCTTGGTAAAGTCATCATTACTCGATAACATTATATCATGACTTATCGTATGTTTTATCCAATGTATAACCATACACACTAGTGCACTTACCATAAAAACCTCATCCTGATGGTTAAGACCAATTATTCCTTCAATTAGAAAGTGGTACACTATAGTCTCATTTGAATTATCTAAATCTATAAACTGGTTGTGAACAAATCATCTATTTACAAGAAACTCATGACTTTAATATTTTGTACAATATAATATACACTTATATTATATACAATATAAGAGATAATGGAATAGAATACTTATAAAGTATAACACATAAAATAAAAATAGATAAAAGTCAATTTAAAATATTATTAAATGAATAATAAATTTCAAATCTATTACGTCATATTATGTTTTTAAGAGTTTTTTCATAGCATTATACACCAAGATTTGCCAACTTTTAAATTTTTTCTAAATGGAATTAAAAAAAAAAAAAAAAAAAAACAAAAACAAAGAAAAAGATTTTCATAGCTATGAGTCAATAATTTCCATGATTAAGTAGTCAAATCAACACATGCCAAAATATTGAAATTGGTGGTTGATAGTGTGAAAGAGTGACTTATGTTGGCGCTTGATATTATAAAACGCAAGCAACTTTTTACTAGAAACATCACTATCTTATCTTGACATTAGGACGGTGTCTTCCTTTTTTGTGCACGACTATTAACTTTTTCTTATCTCCTTCCACAAAGTCGTCCTTTTGGTAGGAAAGAAAGATGAAAATTCTTCCACAAACTCTCCTCTAGAATAAAGAGACGTGTGCACACTCACCTATCTTTATTTGAATCATCGTTCTTCACAGTACTCCGTGATTTGTGTCTCAAGTTAGGATATCCTATACTTTTTAGGCAGTTCATATCAAACATTCAAAGAAAAACGAATAGATGTGTCAAAAATAAATAAAAATAAAAATATTAACCAATTTATGAATTTATGAATTTTTAAATAATTTATTTTAAATGAAATGAAAAATAAGGCAAATAAATTCAAAGAAATATATAAAAATATAATATTACTTTTATGATTTGTTTTCTTTCATTTTTTTTTTTTTTTGTATTTTCTTTATTTATTTTTAGCATGTTTTCTCTCAAACTTTCTTAAATTCAAAGGAAGTTCTAGGTATTTTTTGGTTATTTGATAGTATATTTTATTCATGGATAGTTAAATGAGAAAGGAAATAAAAAGAATCCTTTCTTAAAATATTTTCTAGATCATTTCCTTTCAATTTTCCTATAAGAGCTTGTTTGGTCACCATCAAGATACATTCTTGGGGCATAAAAAAACAAAGGGAAAATGTCACAAAGATCAGAACTCATTCAATGGTACTGTGTCAACAAAGACGAGAAAAACCAGAACTATAATAACCGAGTCATAGACTAGGCATCAATACCATACCTACCATCATCCAATCTTACTGTTATTATTATTAATCCTTGTTATATGATTGCTATTTATGATTTTTTTTCACGGAGCTACATAACTTAATTTTTTTCTTTTTTGGGTCAAAAACTTAATTCATATAACATAATAAACAACAAAACTCTTCCAGTTTAAAAATGTAGAACTATTAATTCCATAACAAAAATAAATGAAGAATACAAACAATTAATATTTGTTAAAAATTCAAAAGTAAAAATTATATGCAGCGATTTTAAATTGTACTTTCCGGTTAAGTAGGACTCACCGAGTCCCCACCATTATTCAAAATAAATAGAATGACAGCATATGTTAAAAAAAAGGAGGGAGTGGGGGCTATGCTACTGTGCAGCAAACACGGTTCCGTTATATTTGGTTTCTAGAAAGTCTTAAACAAAGAAAAAAAATATTAAGAAAAATTGTTTTCTTATGTTTGATTTCGTCATGAAAAATATAAAAAAAAATCAAATATAATTAAAATTCCTCAAAAATTTATATATTTTAAAATTATTTAATTTTTATATAATGAAGAGAAATAAGTTAAATGAGTTTGAAGAAACATATAAAAATAATTTATTAAGGTTAAACTTACTTTTTCTTTTCCTTCACTCCTTTTTTCCTTCTACTTTTCCTCTATATTTTATTTCTCATGCATTTTTCCTCAACTTTTACCGTATCAAACATAGCCTAAAACAAAAAGGATAAGGGGAGGCAAATTTTATATTGGGTCATTTGAACACGAACTAAAATAATCATGAAATTGGTAAAATAACTTTTTAAACAATTGTCTTTCTTTATTGCCCTTCAAAACCTCGTTTCCCCCTCATTCCAGACTTCATTTGCCTCCCAGTCCTGTTTGTCAACATTGCTCAATCTTTCTCTCAACACTACAGCTTCATCTTGAGGACTTGCAATGATTAAGTTAAATTTTATATAGATAGGAATCATTGCTTACAATATTACGACTTTGTCATAGGATAAAGCTTTTCAACTTTTTTTTGGGTTAGTCACTTATTTCTCTTTTAACTTATTTTACATTGCTAATAATGTAGTTGATTGTTTATCCCTTTGTCCTTTTTTTATGATAAAACTGGTGAAATAGGTTTTAAATTTGTTTACCATGGAGGAAAAAGGAAAAAGAAAGAGGAAGAGGGAGAGAGAAAAAGAGAATATAAAAAAGGGTTAAGCAGACTGCAAAGAAGAAACTGAGAGAGAGAAAAAATTGATAAAAGAAAGTGTGGGGAAATAGAGAAAATTTATATGGAAGGACATTTTTGTGTAAGCCATTTCTACAGATAAGGGTAAAGGTAAAGGTACTGTTTGAATCCTTTCAACCAAATAACCCTTCTACATCTTTTCCTTTCTCACCCTCTCACTCGCCAAAAGCAACGGATGATGCATATTGTGATGTAATTTCGGCTCCCCAAATTTCTTGTCGGCGCTCACACTTAAACCAACCAAAGTTTATACATACTCCTTACAACTTCAATCATTCCAAACAGATTCCTGCTTTCTCTTCTCTATTCACAGAGAGGGGAAAATGGCTACTGTGGCACCAACAAGCTGTGCCAGTGGGGGTGGCGTAGAGGGCTACAGCAGGGCATCCCGTTTTGCAGTTCATGTCATTAAAGGGCGGTGGTTCAGCGTTTGTGCCTCGTTCCTGGTCATGATTGGACCTGGTGCAACTTATCTTTTCGGAATCTACTCCCAAGAAATAAAGTCTGCTCTTGGTTACGATCAAACAACGTTAAATCTCCTAGGCTTCTTCAAAGATCTGGGAACAAACGTTGGTGTCCCTGCTGGCCTTGTTGCTGAGGTAACACCCACATGGTTCGTGCTTTTGCTCGGATCTGCCTTGAATTTATGGGGCTACCTGATGATTTGGCTGGCCGTCACCGCCAGAATTGCCAGGCCAAAAGTGTGGCACATGTGTGTGTACAATTTCGTTGGATCCAATTCTCAGAACTTTGCAAACACTGGAGCTCTTGTCACCTGTGTCAAGAACTTCCCGGAGAGTCGCGGCATCATGATAGGCCTATTGAAGGGGTTTGTGGGGCTTGGGGGAGCCATCATGACTCAATTTTACTTTGCCATCTATGGTGATGACTCTAAAGCACTCATACTCATGGTTGGATGGTTTCCAGCTGCCTTGTGCGTGATATTCGTGTACACTATTCGAACTATGAAGGTGGTTAGGCAACCCAATGAGGTTAAAATGTTTTATCAGTTCCTCTATGTATCCATTGTGCTGGCTTTGTTTCTCATGGTAATGACTATAGTTCAGAAACAAATTGTTTTCCCCCGAGCGGCTTATGCTGGAAGTGTCACGGTGGTTTGTGTTCTTCTCTTTCTCCCTTTTGTTATTGCCATTAGAGAGGAGTTAACCCTCTGGAACCTCGAGAGACAGCATGACAATTCTCCCACTGACGTAACCGTTGAGAAACCGCAGGAAGAGGAATCAAAACCAGTGGCATTGCCTCCAGTTTCATCCACACAGGAGGAGGAAAAGCCCAATTCATCATCATTTTTTGCAAATGTTTTCAAGAAACCACCTAGAGGAGAAGATTACACAATCTTACAAGCACTCCTAAGCGTTGACATGTTGACTCTGTTTCTTGCAACAATGTGCGGACTGGGTTCAAGCTTGACGGCCATAGACAACTTAGGTCAAATTGGTGGGGCACTGGGCTACCCAACTCGAACCATAAGCTCTTTTGTGTCACTAGTAAGCATATGGAATTACTTCGGGAGAGTCTTCTCCGGGTTCGTATCAGAGATCCTAATAGCAAAATGGAAAGTTCCTCGGCCCCTTATGCTCACTCTAACCCTTGTCTTGTTATGCGTTGGCCACCTAATGATTGCCTTCCCCGCCCCTGGCTCGATCTATGTGGCATCAGTGTTCATAGGATTCGCGTATGGCGCACAATTGACACTGATTTTCGCCATCATTTCCGAGCTCTTTGGCCTAAAGTACTATGCCACGTTGTTCAATTGTGGACAACTGGCGACCCCCATTGGGACATATGTACTAAATGTGAAGGTCACTGGAATGTTTTACGATCAGGAGGCTCTGAAGGAGCTCGCAGAGAAGGGTATGACTAGATCATCAGTGAAGGCACTATCTTGCATTGGAGTTCAGTGTTACAAGAAATCCTTTATAATCTTGGCTGCTGGCTCCCTATTTGGAGCCGTCGTTTCAATGATTTTGGTTATCAGAACCCGAGAGTTTTACAGAGGTGACATATATAAGAAGTTCAGGGAGCAAGCCGATGCGTCCCAGACCGAGATGGCTTTTTCACCTAGCAACAAGAGTGCGGCAAGACTAGGAAGTCCTCAGTAGCATACGACTGTCTCTTCCATTTGTTAACATGTATTTTGAAAGTAGCTGTATTGTTTTCCAAATAAAAAAGTGATGTCTCATAAATTAAAATTAACAGTTCGCCAGATATTGCCCATTCTGATTTCAAATAGACCCTTATCTATGTAGACACAATATCCTGGTGGTATTTCACTTTAAAATATTAATTAATAGTTGGTTTTTAAACAAAGAAACTTATAACTTTGCTATGGTAATTAATAGTCAGAATCATGGTATACTTTGGAATGATTAAAAGTTAGGCCCAAAAGTAAAGAAAAGTGTTCTAAGCAACCTTGCATGATTGAAGGTAGGTATTGTGTTTATGCGGTCACATTTTTGTATTTTTAAAAAATAAATATAAAAAATATGACTCTTTTCATCATTGTTTTTTTTACTTTTGTATTAAACTTGTCTTTGTTAGAGAAGAATTCGCCTTTTTATATTAAACTTTCATCTTTTAAAAAGGCGAGTTGATTTTCAAAAGTATCGTTATTTTATTCGAAATTCGAAATTATCATAATTTTAAAATCATTTTAGATGGACAGCAGGATCTGACGTTTTCAATGTGCATCGTAGTGACCTTTTTGCATTAGATGCCACATGTTCTTCTGACATGGATGGTCAAAGCTGATTTATTTAATTTCCTCTCCATGTGAAAGCCTGCTGCCTTTCTCGATTCCAGCATGTTCACCGGACAGATTAACAAAATGGGAAATCATAGAGTACCGGGCAACCCGCCAAACTTGAATTCTCCATCACCCGAAGAAAATTGGTTAAATCTAACTCTGTATGCCTATATAAACATGCCAAAGAATGACACCATAAGTATAAAAAAAATAAAGGCATAGTACAAGGTGAGAAAAGTTGAATTTAGAGTAATAAGGATAAATTTATATATGTGGCATTTTATAATTGGTTCTAATTTCTTATATGTATTTGATATGGGACAGTATGAATTTTTATTTTTTATTTTTTATTTTTTTTATTAAAATCATGAAATTGATTTTGTGATGCAATAAGCTTCCAGTGACAATGCTAAGGGTTGACTAGACTTGATGATCAATCGGGCAGATAATCCATGATACCCACCAACCGGTTTACCTAATCAGGTCTTGATATCATTCCATTAATTTTATTTTTAGGTAAAAAAAGAAAATTTGGTCAAATTTTATTTTATCGGTTATTATTATATTTAATTATTTTTTAAAATAATTAATTAGACATCTTCATTTTTTTAAATAATATTAAATATATATTTATAATATCATGTTGATATTATAATTTGATTTTGATTAAATTAGTGGTCCAATCAATTATCCATGCTCCAACAACTTTTCTTAATATAATATTTTTCAAAATAAAAAATAATTACAATTATGCATATTTTAAAAAATCCCAATAGAAATTTTGATTTAATAAATGTGGTATGATTTATCATATTTATTATTTAGTAATGTTTAGTAATTTACTTAAAAGTGAGTCTAAATTTTTAGTTTACTTTTAACTAAAATTTGAAGTTAAAATCATAATTTGAGGGAATTATTTTAATATTGTAAAAACTTTTATGAGACAAACAAATTTCATGCATAAATAAAAATAAGATTTCATAAAAAAGTAATAGCATTTTTAATTACTTTCACATAATGCATTTTTTTCGTTCAACTAAGAAAGGTTTGCCTTCTTATATTTTCACACCTAAAATCCTAATTGTATCACTGACGCTAATACTAGCTAAATCATTATAGCAAGAAAAAGTTTGATATGAAGAAGGAGAGACAAAAATTGGAATAGAAATATCTTTTGATTCATCGATTCTCAAAAAATAAAATAAGCAAAGTTTCATCCACACCCGAATAAATGGAGTTTCCTAAAAAAAAACCAGTTAATGGAGGATGACCTCATAGGGATAAGACATAAAGCTAAAGAGAGAGCAAAAAAAAAAAAAAATGATATTTCATGTATAATCCTACATAATCTCAAACGTTATCAATTTTGATGCCTATTATAATATGTCAAAAAGTATCAATAATGTATGTCCTACATTTATTTGGGTCAACACTCCTATTGGATTAAAGACCATATCAAGATGATGTCTTTAGTAGTTATGCATCCAAGACCCCTAACACAAATATATGCATAACATGTTCCATACATATTGAGAAAATAAAAGCTAATCTAAATAGAGAAAACACTCAAGAGGGGAGGGGGAGGGGTTGAATTGGAGTTTTGTTTTTTTTCAAACACAATAAGTTTAAGTACAAAAAGCACAAATATAAAAAAATAAGGTTATAAAAAACAAACTCAAATTTTATAGTAGTTCGACACTTCCTTACCTACATCCATTCTCCTCAAGCTCCTAATCGAGTGAGGGTTTTACTTATACTTGAAACTTCAACCAAGCTTTTAATCACTTTTACACTTGGATTCCGGCTCCAATGGACTTTTACATAATCTCTTCAAGTCTCTACTCACTTTAAGGTTTTAACACTCAAAAAATAAATTTGAATCTCTTAACCTAGCTCAACAGTGACTCAAATACAACTCAAGGGTAGAATGAATCACAAAGGTACACTAAATAATATGCAAATGGAGATTTAATGCACTAAAAAAAGAATGAGAGCTTTTAAGGCAAGAACAAGTATATAAACAAATAAATGCAAGTCTTCTATAGTTCATAAATGAAGTGGAACTCTCAATTTATAAGTTTCTAACCTTGGAAGCCAAAATACCAAAAAACAATCTCGATCGATCGAGTTAGGAGTCGACTGGTTCACTAGCCATTTTAGCATTTAATACTTGGTAGGTGACCGTTACCCTCGACCGGACCTCGATTGGGAAGGCATATCACTTGATTGAGAATGAAGGCTATTGGAAGAGAGAGAATGTGTTTTGCATCTCTCAATTGAATCTCAACCGAGAAGGAGTAACCGATTGATCGGTACCCTAACTGGTTGAGTCGGTTGGCCAGTTTCTCAACTGATTCACCATTTTTGGTCTGAAAACTTATATTTTTTTGGTCTTTTTGTTTCTAACATTTAGGCAAGATCTTTAGGTAAATTAATATGCCAATTTTGAAACATTTTGCCTAAGGTTCATTTGATAGAGCTCGGATTTAGATTGAAATATTACTTTAATGCATAAATCGAGGTTTTAAAGATGCATAAAAATATATGAAAATCCTAAGTGCACCCATGCATTCATCTTACATATGTTTCCTATGATTAACGACATTCCAATTGTCTTGATTATGCATCTATTAGGTCTTTTGATGAATTTCCAAATTAACACCTGAAATTCATTATAATTCAAACCAATTAGTAACTTAACCATGGTTTATTATCATCAAAACATGATTAGGAAAACCCTTGGGCTAACACATATTACTTGAAATAAAGCTTTCTTATTATAATATGTCAAAAGATACTATTTAATAATGTTCGTCTAATAGCCCCCCAAAACCCTAGTGAGCATTCAAATATTTGCCTTACATTCATTTGTGATAGTATTTCCTAATGGATTAAGTTCATATCAACATGCTATCTTTAGTAGTTATGTATTTAGGACCCTTAACACAAATAGATCTTCCTTTTATTTCTCCAAGCAAAGCTCTTTGTATCGCACTGCCTATTATGTTGGATTGACCTTTAATAAGTGGAGACAAATTAAAGCACCCAGAACAATTTATAAATATTAAAAATATATTTTAAAGTTTAAGAGTGATGAGTTTGATTTATAAAATGAAACATGCTATTAAAGTTTGTGCTTTTATATATATATATATATAAACATCCATGAATTAAGCTTATTACAAAAGTTCAAATTCAAGGAAATTTTAATATATAAAATGTAAAAACTTTTCTCTCACAAAGAGTAGATAAGAAAGCACTAAAGAATTTCAAGCTTAGTAGCAAGTTAAACTCACAATACAAAGTAAAAAGTAGGATGAATTTGAAGGTGCACACAAAGATTTGTAAGTGAGAAATCAATACACTTCGAAGAAAGTTTTGAATGACTGGAAGAATGTTTTTTCAATTAAATATAGTTGTTCTCTTATCAATAAATGTTCTAAAATACTTTAATTTATATGTTTATAGTTTAAGGACCCTAAAAGTCATAGAAAGCCCTTGATTGGTTAAGCAACTAGTTCATTAGTCATTAGGTATTTAATACTCTACATATAATGGTTAAGGCTCTGAATCTCAATCATTAAGGCAACTAACTTGATTAGCCCTCAATCGATTGAGGCTAGCCTTCAATTGACTATACCGTAACTATTGGAAGAGAGAAAAAAACAAGAAGCCGTAACTATTGGAAGAGAGAAAAAAACAAGAAGCCTTTTGATTTGTTGATCCAATTAACTTAATCGATTCCTAACCCTCTACACTGGTTGTAATAAAAAGTGGATAAATGGTTTGACTTGAGGTCTCAATCCTCCAACAACTTAGGTAAACCTTCTTAAAACCTTTTAGAGTGAGTTTAAAAGGATTTAGCTTGAAGTTTTATTTGAGAATAAGAATTCATCAATTTATTTGATAAAAAAAAAAAAAAGATCGTTTTAAGTGAGATGATGAAAACAAATCTTTAAATGCATCAAAAACCATTTAAACTTAAATACATTGATAAATACCATCTTACAACTTTTCTTAGGTCACCGTAAGTCTTCAAGAGTCCCAAGTCTCTATGATAATGACCTTTTTCCATAGTTGTTCAAGTTTTCTTTGAATTTTCATAAATAAACCTAAAAAACTTAACTTGATTTGAAGCATTAGTATATTAACCTTGTTTTATAATTATCAAAACTTGATTAGGAAAATTTTGAGACTTTTTTTTAAAAAAAAACATAGTTGGAAAATATAAACAAAGGATCCAAAATGATAGATGAGGTGTATGTTTTTATGAAATACAAAAAAAAAAAGGGTTATTAAAAGGAAGGATAGAAAATAATAGGAAAGTGGGCATGAGAATCAGTAGAAAGAACGGGGGGATATTGTGTGACAACGCAATATAAATAAAATGCATATAATGAGTTAGTAATATGAAAAAATGTATAACACATGCTAATTATATAGTCTTTATATTTTTCATATTTTAAAAATAACACCGAGGTTATGGAGTCAAGTGTTTCCCATTTCATTTTCACCCATCAAATTTTTCAGTCAATATATTTTAATATGAAATATTACTCTAATTTTACCTTAGAGATTGCCATCACTTAAGTCTTAATCATAGTTACTTACGATCGCAAATTAATATTAGTTCCTATGAATTACTGTACGGGCTACGACCGGGTCGGGTCAGGCAAACAGTGGTCATACGCGCCCAACTTTCAAAATGATCTCAGCTTGGGTGGTTCAATTTTGCCACCGGTATTGCTGAGGGTTTTAGGTCGCTCGTTGCGCCAGACCGAGAGGGATTGTGTGGGAAGAGATGATCGACATGGATGGTCCTCTTGATTTCGAGTCTGAAGACCCACTTCTCAGTAGCTCTACTCCCAAGAAGAAGAGGTTTTCTCCCAACTTTCGCCTTCTGTTTGGCTCTTCGGAAAAATTGAGTGAAAGGAAAGGGCTATACTTCCAAAATGAAGCTGTTCTATAAGCATTTACTTTCCGTCCCTTCAATCTCTCCTCAGAGCCAAACGGGGTCCTACCCATCTGTTTTTCTTTTCGTTTCTCACTATTTTTTGCTTTATATATGAAAAGCTGATGTGTGTAGTTAGGGTTAATCTTCACGTTGTCGCTATTGTTGCTTTTGGGAATTTGGGTTATTAGGGTTTGGCATTTGCATGTAGAAGCCCCGCAATAGGCATTATATTGTTAAAATTTTTAATAGCATTTTAATCATGGTATGTTCTGTAGTTTTAATTATCTTGTTTGTTGGAATTCCCTGAAGCTTCGATACCACTTCTTGGAGCTGGGAAGGTGTCAAAATACCACTTCCAATTGAGATATGCAACAGGCGATAGCTACTATGTACCTTCTGAGGTCATATTGATCACCAGCCATATTGTTGGGGCTTGGGCAATACATTGTGGTTGATTCCTCCATTTTGACATGTGCAAGTTTTCTAAACATCCAACCAATCTCCAAAATCGAACAAAACTAAACTAACTAATACAACCAAGATAATTCTTGAAACAGAGAGTTGTAAAAAAACCTTCAACACTACGTAAAACTAATAACATATAAGAGAGGTGTTTGGGCAACTTTGTTTCTTAAGTTATCCATGCCTTTCCACCATTCTCTAGGTCCCCCTTTCAGATCTTGTGCAGTGTGGGACATGGTGGAGGATTGTAAAAAAAAACTTGAGTCCTAGAAAAAACAATATTTTCCTAAAGGGGAAAGTTTGACTTGCATCAAGAACACTATGTCTAACTTGCTGATGAACTACATATCACTGTTTTCCTAAGGTAGTCATAAACTAGTTGGAGAGAATCCAATGAGACTTGTAGGAAGATTATGATTCAGGGAAAAAGTTGCATCTAGTGAAGTTGGCTACCATCTGTAAGGAGATGTGCAATGGTGTCTCTTGGTATTAGGAATCCAGTAATCTCAAATGTAGCTTTGCTTGTAAAATGGTTGTGAATATTTTCCAAGGAGCCAACTATAGTGGAAAGCTGATTTTATGTAAATTTGAAGTTGTTGATGAGGTTTGGAGCTCTGAAGAGGAAGTTGAGCCTTTTAGGTTGATCTTTGGAAATTTATAAGGTGCACTTGGGATTAGTTTTGGACCATGACTTGTATCTTGTTAGGAAATGGGCTCAAGATCAATTTTTGGTTAAATAGTTAGTGTGGGGAATTTTCAAAGTTTCATTGAGTGCCTGAATTTGGAAAATCTTATCAATGTAGCCTTTCATTTGAATTGAGTGAATGGTGATTACTTATTGTTGAAGTGTGCTTATTGTCATTTTTCTTCTAGGAGGAAGGTTATTGGGTTGGATGATCTTCTGACTGATTACTACAAGGAGAAAAGCAGACTCGTTGAGAGGGAATCCAAACGGGCAAAGGCCAGCAAATGCTACAACTCGGATGAGGATGATGATGTAAGCAAGGAAACTGCATTCTTTGAGACTATTGATGAGTGCCAACAACAGGTATGATTTTCTCTTTAAAAAAAAAAAAATTTCCCCTCAAAAATGTTAAGCACCTTCCTCTGTGACTTCTATTTTATAGATGAAAGAAATAAGCAGTGAAGATGAGATTTCCTATTGGGGTATGCAGGTTTTTGGAAATCAGGTATTATTTTATGAACTGATACAAACTTTTTACTGCTCAGCTTAATGCTTTTCAAAGTTTCAATGATTTTAATAGAGATCATTTTGGGAGGATGATTGAGAATTCATATTTTTTGGCATCCATCTCTCTGAATTGCAGAAAACTCCACCACCCGTTACTTTCCCTGAGCTTAGAAGTTGTGAGATTCTAAATTCTTTTATGAACAATGAGCTCAATTCATCAGTTGAGTTTCGTGCTGAGAGAGGTTTCTATTTTTCACCTTATACTTTCTTCTGCTTGAGGATAGTGTGGTCATAGTATGTCACCTGCGAAACTCATTTTATGACATATCACTTGTCAATTTTACACTAGCTTTAATTTATTTTTAAATGTAATTTGACAAGTTAGAGGCAATATGCTTGATTGAATTTCTAGTTACTTTTCTATTGTCTTCTTCAGGAGAAGCTTTTCTTGAAGGATTAATCATAAATGGTTGGCTCTCTAAATTGGTTTTTATGTGTGGCCATGTAGAAAAATCAATTGCAATGTGGACCTTTAATTTGAGTGAGTATATATTTGTTGCTCTCTGGTAATCCATAGTAGTTTTATGATGTTTCATCATGTCCTGATATTTTGTTTATCAGTGTTATACTCATCCAAGGAAGAGTTGAGGACATCTGCATGTGATTTCTGGTGCAGTATTCTCTCAAAGACAGAGGTAAACATGATTGCAGTTTTTATTGAGGATGATTTAAAGCAGATTTTGATTGCAGTACACTCTTATAAAGTTGTGTAGATTATATTGCTCTTTGTTAATACGGATTTACTGTTAGCTTATATGAGTATTTCTGCTTACTTAGGTTGATCTGCCATTTGCTAAAATTGACTGGTTTCCTAGCTATTCCGATCTAAAAAGAGCTCTTGAAATATATGGATTTCTGCCCAATTTTTCATCAAATAGAGAATTGATGAACACTGGTAAGCTCCTGCCCCTCGTAAATTTTCTGTTTTTGGTACATAGTAGATGGTAGACCAAATGCAGCTGGTGGACATTAAAACTCCTGCAGAGTCTGGTTTCATAGCTTTTTCACCATTTTTCTCTAAAATGAGAATTTTCCTTTCAGATGTGAAACTTTACAAGGGATCCACCCAGATCCCAATAGTGAATAGGAAGATGGATCTACATTGAATCTTGCTTGAATCACAACATCCATCCTCCTAAGAAGGATTTTTTTTAAACCTTGGTTGGAATGGGAGTAAGCCATGCTAATTTGCCTAGGATAATCCACATCTCAGGATCAGGAGATAAACAAAATTAGAAATGCCCTTTAGATGTGTAGTTTGAAATTATACTTTCCTTGTAACTGTTGGAAAAAAAACTGTCAGTTTCAGGTTGAATCTATGCAAGGACATAGACCAAGGTGATGGCATCCAAGCTGCACATTCTTAACTAGATTGATCTGTTAATGATATAATTAGCCCTTGGTACTGAGTTATTTAATTAGGATCATAAATTTGAAAATTCATTTCTTCATAAGATGAAGCATTTTTCCTTGTTGGACACCATATCGGGTACCAACAGGCAACACCCTGCTTCCCTGTTATTGTTCATGCTGTCTTAAATTTTGAGGTTTCTATTAAGATGTGGGCACCCTTATTATTGTCTCAGTGTAGAGTTTTTGAACTGGTAAGCTGCAATTGCATTTTATAATTCTCTGCATTTTTTTAAAAGAATCTACCTAGGGAGGAATTTTTTATAACCAGTATCTTTATTACAAGATGGTTATTGTGAGGTTTAGTTTCTTGTAAGGGGAGTGGCAGGTGAATGGTTTTTGTTCCTTTTCCCACAGACTGCTTGTATGGTCCTTGAAATGATACAATGAATAAATAAAGCAATCGATAATTAACATTTTATCAAAGATTCTGTCCCATACTGACTGGTGATTCTGACTGAAGTAGCCAGCGAAATGCATTCATTGGAATAACTTTGTTTTTCTTCTGAACTTCTTGGGAATCAGATCCTCGCTAATCTTCTTGCATGATGTGCCTTTTATCTCACAGCTGTCTGAAAAGCAAGTTGGGTATGCATAGTATAGTAAATTTGTTTCTGCATTTTAACTATTTCATTTATTTATTTAGACCTGTTTATTTTCAAATTGTACTTTATGTAGAGATACCTGAACTGTCATATACATATTCTCATAGATTTTGCCACCTTCATAGTTGGACAGTCCTCTTACAGCATCCTCAAAATTGCCTTCTAGATTCTGATACTGGAGGTCCACCTCAAAATATTAGAGCTTGGATGAAATTTATGGCCATTTGTTGTCAAGTAAGGTATGTGACAATTGGACTTATTGTGCCACACTAAAGTTGATTCTGTTTGGTGGCATCGTGTGCTTTCAGATGGTTGATTCGTCACTTGAAATTTGCTAATGCCTAACATTCCACTTTGCGATTATGTGTCAATGGTTATATGTTTGGCGGCCCTAAATGGATTTGAAAGGTTTTGATTTTTGATGATCTTTAAGTTTAATGTGATTTTTTTGTCTCAGGAGTAAACATTCTATCTTCTCAACTTCAGAAGCTGAAGAGCTGATTGAAGTTGTTATCTG
Source organism: Vitis rotundifolia (assembly GCA_030254885.1). Classification (NCBI taxonomy): domain Eukaryota; kingdom Viridiplantae; phylum Streptophyta; class Magnoliopsida; order Vitales; family Vitaceae; genus Vitis; species Vitis rotundifolia. The sequence continues at coordinate 12,964,839 of CM058156.1, forward strand.
TCTCTTCTTAGATCGCCAGCTTCAAGGCCTCTCAATGCTTTTCTATGAATGTATGCTATCAGTTATCAGTTGCTTTACAGAGAAAGAATGGCATTATAGCTGTGAGAAAGTAGCAAAATCTCTTGCTTGCAGGTAATAACTCATTAAAAAGAGATTTGTTTGGATCCATTTTCATGAATATTAAGCTTCCATCCAACATTGTATTTTAATAGTTCAATGCTTTTATATTTTTTGAATACAAGGTGTGCTATGTGCATCAGTTTATGTTTGTGACTGCTATTCCAGTTGATTTATTTTAAATAGAAGGGCTTTTATGGAAATTGAAAAAGTGATTCTGCATTCCTGCCTTTAATATTAGATGTTATTCTGAGACACTATTTTAAATGGATTTAGATATTTGGATAAATTTTGCCTTGTTTATCTTCATGAGATGATAAATGTGCATGGCATTATCACAATGGAGGAGTGGAATTAGAGAAAAGACAAAAATATATAAAGAAAATAAAAAATAAAACCTTAAGTTGATTGGTCCTGAACATTTGCATAAGATTCTTTAAAGGTGATTGCTGGTAAAAAGGCTGAAGGTCTAAACATTGACGATCTGTAACAAGTATCAATATTGCATATGAGATGGGGACCCCCTGTCCCCCCAGAAATCAGTGTGGTGGCCCCTCAGCTTATGCTAATGATTGAAATTCTGTATGATGGCCAAATTCTCCCTAGGGACTTTAATTTGATGGATTTATTAGACCTTGATTAGTATTATATTGTGATGGGCATGTATGCTGGCGTATGTTAATGCACATTCTCAAATTAACCTTTTTCTGTTTACCTTCGCTCTTTTCCATATCCTTGCTGACTATTCATTGCAAATGTAGAGTTCCACAAGACCTGAACTGCTTGAGAATCGTGGAGTGCATTTCAGGTGTCAACACTCGCAGCAAGTGCCTTCGAAGTGCAGTTGCTTTTCAAATTCTTGTAAACTGTTTGGATAACAAGGTAACCAATATCCTTTTTCTTTTTGGTTTGCATGTGGTTGTATGCATAAACAATGTATTTCCTATTTTAAGTCCTGTTAAATTCTCAATTTATCAACAAATTATATTGTGATTTCAATAATATATGATTGCTTCAAACAAATAAACAAGATATACTATTTTCTGTGGAAGGATGATAAATGAACCCTGAAAATTGAGCACATCCTTCTCAAATTGCTGTGAAGGATTTGGATATAAGCATTTGCTTTGGTGGCTCCAAATGTTAATTTAACAACAACAGGCTATTTATGGGTTTGGATGAAAGATCTTAAACTGTAAAGAGCTTAGTTGGAGGTGAACTTCTGGGTAGAGCAAATGTATGAACAACCTTTAACAGGGCCAGGAACTGCTAGGATAATGGTTGGACAACAATAATTGAATGTGGTTATGAAGTTGCCTTATTACGTGTTAATGATAATGATAATTTATAAGTTGGCTGTGGAGCTGCCTTATTACATTGTAATCATAGTTTAATAGGTTACAAGGCCTGCAGTTTTAAGTTTTGCTTCAAGCCAGGGTTACAAAAAATTATCTCCAGGTACAAGCTGGAAACTGAGATTGTCCAAGACTCAATACTTTGAAGTGTGGTACTGCTGTGCAAGCCTACTCCCATTGTGACTTCTGCTTGAGATGTGCATCTCATAAATTGAGAGAGTTGTCTAAAACTCCAAAGTCATTTGAAACTTTTTTTGAAGAATGAGGAGAATCTACCAGATGAACATAACTCCTTTCTAGATATCTCTTTGACATCAAGAGTATGAATAGCATGTGTTATGCACTGATGGTGTCATAAACAGCCACATGACAGAGGCAAGGTTTACCTACTAATCAATTAACATACTAGAGATGTCTATATGCACCGATGGTGTCTGCTAAAGTTGTATGTTTTAAGGCCCTTAACTTTTTAAACGTTCATTGGTCACTTGTAAAGGCCATTTGTGCATGGCAAGAAGTATTGATTCCTGGAGGTGTGATAAGTAAAATGATGCTTTCTATGCTACTCTTATGGATCATGAAATAAGATAATTGATATCATGGTTGATGGCCATCCTAAACTACGATTAAAGCCCATGTAAAGAGGGACTGCTAGGCACCACCTCATGCACAAGGTGTTCAATGTCAAGGGTTGTTTTAAAGCAAATGATGACACAAACCGTTGTCAATGTCAAGGGTTCAAGATTCTTTTAGAAGAAATGTTCAAGCAAGTTGAATGAAGTTCGTTATTGTATGTAAGGCTATCATGTGAAACATCGCATGACATTGGTTTATTATGACCTTTGGATCTAAGAATCACAACTCATAAAAAGAAGATTACTGCTTCATTTTAGGGGACTTTCTTGTCAGAAAAAGGAAAATAAAAAAATTCTGCTAAAATCTTTAATAAAGACTTGGAATGTGGTTATGTAGGTTCTCTCAAGATTGATGCTCAGAGTTCCCCTTTAATGATGTTGAAATATCATAAGCATCGGTTATGGCCTAACCTCTTCATACTCGCATCTTCTTGAGGGGGATCATTAATCTCTTGTAAAGGTATTACTGTGACTTCCATATCACTTAGACTATCTACTCTCTTAGAAATCTCAGAAAGAGAACAGAGCCTGCCGTATTGTGAACTAAAACAACTGATTAGACCACCTACAAAATCCTTAGTAACTGAGTGCTAAGGAACAAGAGCACAGATGAGGGCAGACTTGATATCTTTGCATCTTCAATTTGTGAGCCATTACCTTAAATTTGCCCTTTTGCTTCAGTTTATTTATTTACTTATCTATTTTTATTTTTATGACTTTTCCATCAATATACATGGTTCACTATGTCTAGCTTACAATTATTTCATCAAAAACCCCTTGTGAGGAATTCTTTCTGTTCTTTCATGCTAGGTTTGGTTTGAGGAAGTACCAAGGAAAGAAAAAATGTTTAAGAAAATGATTTCTTATGTTTGGTTTTATTATGGAAAATACAAAAGAAAATCAAATATAATGAAAATTAGTTAAAAATTTATATATTTTCAAATTATGTAATCAGTATTTTGAAGTGTTAAAATAAGTTAAATGCGTTTGAAATAGTGTATAAAAATAAATTATTGACTTTAAATATATTTTTTATTTTCCTTTACTTTTTCTTTCCTTTTACTTTTCCTCTCTATTTTATTTACCATGCATTTTTCCTCAAATTTTTTGGGAATCAAACATATCCTTAGTATTGTGAAAAAGAAGCATGGCAGAGGCTAAAACTTAAGGGGATGATACTTGATGTTAATGCTTTTATAGCCTCTATTGTGTGTGTTATGATGCCTCACCATACAGTTTCCTATCTGATACTATATAGACTAATATGCAAAGCTAGGAAAGCATGAGTTTATCATGTGCTCTGGTTTAATGGATCTCTATGTCATTTCTTCCCTTAATTCCCTGGACCACATTGTCTGATTCTATATCATGAGTTTGGGGTGATTGTTTGTTTGGTTTGTTCTCTGTATTCACATCTATATACATTTTGTGGGCTCTGTACATTGACCTAAAGGCATGCTAGGTGAGATTTGAGAAGACACAACTCTATCAGTTTGTTTGTAGGCAGGAACAGCCATTCTTAGATCTAAAGATATGCGTATATGTGATCTGTCCAATTTCCTCTGGAAAATATCATCAACATGAAGTAATGCAACAAAATGATTATAAGCTTCCCATGCCAGGATAAAAGGAAATTGTCAAACAAGCCTGCTTAAGAAGTTGCATAATTTTGCATCTTTTTATTGTCTTACAGCTACAGGTTCATGTTTCCAATTGTTCTCCTCAGGTCACTGATGCAGAAGAGATCCTGAAATTCCTCATCTCAATTAATGTAAAAGACAGGAGTTGTGATCTTTTTAAGATGTATATATACTTGGTTCTGACAGAGAATTGGCTCTATTCTAATCCACTGTTAGAAGACAAACCAATGATAAACGAAATGTGGAGCCTTTATCTTCGAAACTGTTCTTGCCAAATCACCAACACAGATTTGAGGACTTATGCATCAAAGGTTCTGCACTGAAACTCTTTTGACCTTTTTATTGTATGTATACCACAAGAATTTTCTTAGTGAAACTATCTTTCTACCATACAGGTTCGGAATAAAGCTTCATATCTGCTACAAGGCACAGTCAAGGGATGATTGCTTCAACGTACGTATTCTAGTTTAACTACATGGATGATTGATAAATCCTCTATTAGATATACTTTTCTTTCCAAGTTGTCCTGGACTTATGACTTTGTTGAATCTTGGAGAGAATGTGGGGAAGGGAAGGAAAATGCTGAAAATAGGTTGAGAGAGGAGTCCAGTTGTGAGTAGTTTTCAGCGTATTCCTTGCACTTATTCTTGCTAAGATCTATAGAGCCCAAGCATATTGCAGTTAAGGGGAAAGCAGTGGATGTGGGATCTTAGCAAAATGAAAATAACTACTAGATTAATTGGGTACTTGAAGATGTTGACTAGTGAAGCTGGCCAGTCTGTAGGTGATTAGATCCCACTTCACCACAGTTGGTGTTTATCAAGGATGGGGGAAGGTCAACCCATTGTGTAGCCCATGGGCCTGAATTAACCTCTTGCCCTAAGGTTAAAAAAAGAAAAGAAAAAAAAAAACAAAACCGTTATTTGGTAATCACTAAGATGCCAATAACTGGAGACATGTTCGAAGTCCTTTCCCCTTTATTTTGCTATGCTGCCCACCACCATTTGACATAATAAAATGTGTAAATTGGACTGAAGCTAATTCAATTACTAGTGCAGTGGACTCTGTACAAAAAGCCACTAAGGTTGCTTTTAAGTGTGAAGTGGCTAGATTTTATTCACTAGAGTTGAGGATGAAGGTTGCTGCTACTGAAACAATGAGTGTTTTTTGGACTAATTTGACTTCATGCTATGTGTAGTTGCAGGAATGTCTGGTGATAAATTAATTTCAGTTCATGGGTCAATGCTATTGATGGATTGAAATATCCATCCTTTTTTTGTATAATCGAGAGGCCAAAGCAGGAGCACTTTTTGAAGAATATGGAGGTGAAGACTGACAGGTTGTGGTTGCTGCAAAGCAGGTTGTATTTAAAATAGTGGCTACATGTATATTAAATTGTTAAGCTAGATATTGTGCATGTTCCTTCATTTTGGTGGAATGGGTGGGGGGGCATACAGGCTTAAACACCAGAGATGATCTTGGGAGTTGCATCCTGTTAATCTGTTAGTGCCTGGCGGTATAATACCCTGCATCTCTACATTTTTTGTAACACCAAAACAGAGACTTTAGCTAGACTTGTAATGTTTGCATGCCTACAGTGCGGATCATGAAACAGCGCAAAGCATGATGTGTTTTTGTGAAATTGTTGGAATGGTTTGAAAATCATTAGCGAAGTGGGTTCCTAAAATAGTGTGCTAGAAAGTTCATAATGATGATTCTATTTCTTCTAAACCTTTTTATTTATTTATTTTTTATTATTAAAATAAATAATAGTTAATCATTTATTTACAACTTTTAATTTCAATCTAGGGTCTAACATTAAAGCTATATATATATATATATATAAAATTCATGTATGCTTCCACTTTTTTCTTTTCTTTTCCTTTTTTATTTCCTAAGAAATTATCTATGACTTTTAACTTATTGTCAAAAATTTAAAATGTGCATAATAATGTATATGAAACAATTTACCATTATTAACTATTAATTGTAAATGGTGTTTTAGTCTTTCTACTACTATGTCAACATTATTTAAGTTTATTTTAAATATTTAAATTTGATAAATTCTTATTGTTATGCAAGGTTCTATCAATTAAATCAAATTACTCTTTTATTTAATTTCCATTCATGTAGGGACATGAAAATGTTTTATCACATGGTATGGTTAAAAGGTCAATGTACTACCATACACTTACGAGAATGCCATTATGAAACTCATCTCATTGCAACACAATAAATGTTATTAGACTACTAGGATGACCACCGCTCACAAAATGCGATCACTTACTCATAGCATATGGCCCATATAATCATACAAAAAAGAGATTCATGCATTAACTATATAATGATTATAACTTTCATATTGATCATATAAGAGTTGAAAATGTTAAAAGCCATTTTATAATCATTACATTTACCGCTACGTCCATTTATTATTTTTCTATAATCAATCTACTAAAAAGATCTTAATTTCAAAATAAGGTATGAAAACAGTTTTATTTTCTATTTGTTGTCCTTTTACTTTACTCTATGACTAATTTGATTATCAAATAAGGATGGGGGGATCAGCCTAATTAACATATCCCCTTTCAATTTTCTATCTCTTTGGTCTGTAGGAGGAAAGTGATGCCTAGTTCAATGCAACTTGAAGGAGGCAACATTAGCATCCTTTGTGGGAAACTAGATATAAAAGTCATCACTTTATCAATTTAGCCATGATCCAAACTCAAACAAATTGTAGGTGCCATTGTGATGATTCTCCATTATTGTAGATTTAGGAGAGCAGATGAAGGAAATAAAATGAAGATTCCAAAGAGAAAGAAAAGGGACAACACACCAACTCGTAGAGTTGAACAGATGTGATGAGCAGCTCACTCATGAAAACAATTGACCAAGAGGAGAATTGCACGAACTTGGTTGGTGTCCAAACGTCCAGAATCACCATGAAGTGGAGTGGGGAAACGAGGCATCAATGAAGCTGTTTGCCCAAATAGGAGTCCACTAACCCCAAGCACGCACAATGTAGCCCCACTTCACAAGGGTAAGCGTGAGCGCCAAATAAACCACGATTGACAAAACTCACGTTTCATCAAGGCCACCTCACAAGGGCGATACGTGGTATCACCTCCACACCATTCATCAAGGCCATCCTTGGGGAGGAGGCACCCATGGGATTTGGAATCCCCAATTGAACTTGTCGATTGGGATAGGGGACCCATTAGAACATCTAATATATGTCTGACAAATGATGATCTCAACACAAGGGAATGACTTGCATGTTTCGCAAAGTCTTCATCTCCAGCCTACAAGGATTAGGCTCTCATGCGTTTCCACCAACTGCCCCTAACTCCATCTCAAACTTTGAGGATTTGGGAGCTACTTTTACGGCCTGCAACATGCATTGAATACAACAACAAAAAGGGCTGGAAGTCTTGTTCCAATCATGGAAGGCCACTGGGGGATCAATACGAGTGTATATACAATGGTTCAGCATCAAGCTCTCCTAATTCAAAGGATGCACAAAACAACACCAACAGTAGTAGTGACCTTCAATCTCTAAGGGGTCTAATCTCTTCCAGTCACTCTCTAAAGTCCCCACTAACTAGTTCTGAGGGGCTATAAATACGTAACGTTAGAAGAATATCTTAAATCCATGTGTACAAGAAAATCGCCCCCATTATTGCTTACCCCATTGGAGAAACTTCTCATAAAGATTTAGGAGTTTTCGATAAAACTTAATATTTATTATTTAAAGATTTAAATTGATTTTAAATTAAATTATATTTTTGTTATTGATTTAAAACTTATTAATTAAATTTTATTTTAAAAATTAAGATTATTTGATAACTGAATAAAAGATGTTAAGTAATAATGGATGACCATAGAGTGGTAAAAGAGATAGTAAAGGTAATTAGAACAAATGAAGATACAAAGTTAAAATAAAGATGTGGACTAAAAAATAAGTTAATTATTTTTACTTATTACTTAAAATTGGTTTTGATTTTAAGTCACATCATTAAATTATTTTACCAAACATACTTAATTTACTTAAATTAAATTATTTTAAATTATTAAGTTAGTTTACCAAACACCCACTAAGTCCAAATCTAGGGACCCGATTTTAGGATTCAATTTTGGTGCTTAAATCAAATGTTGAGATTATTACCCGATAAAACTTATTTAGGCAAGATTTGCACAAATAATTTTTTGAAGCATATAACTAATTTTTATATTTTGAATAAAATTATTAGTGTAATATGTAAAACTATAAAAGAGCGATGCAGTTATTAGATAAAGCGAGCTTTTTTTTTAAGGAAAAAGGCATGATTGTTGGATAAGAAAAACCATATTATATTTGATAATTAGAAAAAAAAAATGATAAAAAATAATTTAAAAATGAAAATAGCAATAAGATAGGATAATTAAGTAATTTCCTAGGGCGACCTACAGTGCTATTAAAGATAAAAACTTGTAATTATATAATGATAATAATTGCAAATTTGTGTCATTGGAAAAAAATTAGTCCATAAAATTAATATAGCATCATACTTGAGCATTGAAATTGTTAGGTTATATCAGATATGGGCCGAATTGGGCTAGCCCAATCCTAGCTTCAATTTTCATTCAAATGGGTGTTGAAAACTGAAAAGCTTCAAAATGAGGTTCGGGATAGTTTGAGATTTTAAAATTAGGCTCGGAAACAAAAAGAAGATTTGATTCGGGAAGCCGTTGCAATACCCAACCTCCCTTTGATCAACTACTTTGCCTTTTTGCTTTCTCTTTGCCCTCCTTCCTTTCCCTTTTCGTTCCTTTGATTTCTCTCTTTCTTGCTTCCCTCAAAAAATCCTCAGAATCATACAGATTTTGGTTTTGATTGGTGCCACAGCAGCACTTCTGGCGCTTTTATAAAAACCCTAGAACTCCGTTTCGTCTGCCAATCCCTGTGATTTTCGCTTCGGTCTACTTGAATTCTTCTTCCGGGTTTAGTTTATCTGAACGATATTTATTTGCTTCAGATTGTTTGCCATATTTCTTGATTGCCCATTACAATTCTTGGGGTTTGCCTTAGGGTTTATAGTACCAATCTCATACAATGAAAGGGGAAAAAATGGCGAAGAGGTCTTCGACTTTCGGAAGTATAATGAGGAAGAGGCTGTCTGACATTACCAATTCCCAGTCTCAACCGAAAGTCTCTGGCCAAGAAGAAAAGCGGTCACCACCAAATAACTTGTCCGCTGAAGACTACATCGATCAACTTCTGAAGGTATGATTTTCTCTGGGTCTTCGTCATTTTCTGCAATCTTGTTCTCTCAATTGTGAGCCAGGTTGGCTTACTGAGGTTATTTGGTGTCACACATTCGACCAGGAAAACGCGGCACTGATGAAACTTCTCGCAGAAAGACAGTATCCTATGATTGTTGTTTGGTTGCTTAAGAAAGCTCACAAAACAAAACCAAATCTGAGCATAATGCTACTATTTGTCTTAGTCTGAGGGAAAGCTTTTCATTTTTCAGGAAATTGTAACAATATAAAACAGAAAACTCAAAATTCTTTTCTATTTTCCTTTTTGCCGGTTTCCCAGAAACCCAAAGAAGGATTGGAATTTTCCTTAATTTTGGATGGACAGGAAAATCATAGAATTAAGTGGAGTTGAGCTGCAGAAACTGCGAACCAATTATCAGAAAATGCAACTGCAGAATTGGAACCTTGCTCAATCAAACAGCCAGATGTTAGCGGTTTGTCTATTCCCCTCTTCTCAATTGTAATGGCATAATCTATCACTTGTGGAATTCTCATTGACTCTTTGCTCCTAATTTGCAGGAACTTAATTTAGGTAGAGAAAAGGTAAATTAAGATTTTGAACTCCTTATTCATTCTAGAATTTTTTTGGTCAATTTCTCATCTGTGCTCTGAAAATGATTTGATATTTGCTTATTTCAGATGAAAGCACTGCAGCATGAGCTTATCTGCAAGGAGGCTTTGCTTAAAGCAAATAATTTGGAACTAGAGGTTCTTTCTGACCCTCTCTTCTACTTTCAAATAATGTGGAAAGGGGACTAATTAACGTGAAGTGCATGCATTCATTACAATTGTCAACACTAGTTACACTACCAATCCTTGTTCTCATGGTACACCTCCTTACATGTTCAGAACTTAAAAGCAACCACTGATGACTTACCAACTATATGAGTTACATACAAGCACCAGCACACTAATCTCACTATGGATAGAAATTGCAAGATTGACTATTGAGCTAATTCCAGGCACGCATTGACATTGAAGAAGATAACTAGGTTAATTATGATTTCTAAAAGGTTTGTTTTATCCCTACTTTTCTAATTTTTCCTTTTTTTTTTTATTTAGGATTTCCTTATTTTATTTTAAGATCTTCAGTAGGTTTTAGGATTTTACTAATCAAAATTGAGTGCAGTAACGTTTATCAGGTTTTTTATTTTATTTTATTGTTTTAAGGATTGTAAGAATCCTAGAAGTTGGGCACCAAGAATGAAACGGGACAACATTATTTCTTCGTTTAATAAAACTTTCCTAATTTTTTCTTCTATCGTAATTGTTGATTCAAGGTGATCCTAATTGATACTATGGTTCAATACTATGGTTTGAGGTGTTGAAGACGGTGATATTCCTTCCTTTTTATGACACTCCTAGTATCTTGTAAACCCTAAGATAAGCTAAAAGAAAGAAAGGCCAACAAAACCCAGACATTGAGGCCAATATTAAATTAAAAAACTCCCCAATAAGAAAAATCAAAGCTACTGTCAAACAACACTAACTATGCCTGCTGGTTACTAAGAATTGCTATTTTTAGGAATGCTTTATTCTACTTGATTCCTCTTAAACTAATATTCTTATTACTAAGCTACCTTCCCATGGACATTAGCATGGCTTTGGTAGATTGGCCCTTCTACTTAGCAACTACAAGCAACATGAAGGACTTACCAACAATTTGGTTACATTTACCCTGCCTACAACAAATTCTTCTCTGAAATAGCAAATTTGACCTACGAAAATGCCAAAAAGAACTAATCTAAGGTAGGTAAAAAAAAGCCCTAATTCAATTGGAAAATTATCAATAACTATCAAATTAGATCTAGATTAGCTAGATAGATGTTCTAGTAATGTTGAACTCCAACATAATTTTTGTTTGGTTTACCAATAAACCTCCTAAATTTTGCAGGGAAAAGCAAAGATGAATTGTCAAAAAACTGGCATTCAGGTATTTCATCAAATTTCTTCAATGGTTATCTTCTCTTGTTAGAAATTGTTCAGTTCTCTGCGTTTCTATCACTTACAACTTGTTTCTCTCTGCTGGCTTAAGGAAGTAGAGGACAAAGCAGGTGAATCATTACCTAAAGCTCGTGAGGCCAACAAACTTTGCAAGCCCAACAGAAGACGTCCTGCCAGAAGTCAATGTAGTCACAAGAATCTACAATACCTCAATAGAATATTTGGTGTCCCCATTATATTGTCTCCTTTAACTAACATATGGCATTTTCGGCATATCTGCAGCAATGGGATCTTCTACTGCATACCAACAGGTTGAAGAAAAAGAGACAGTTGAGACTAAAAGGTTGGTTTACCCATGTACTTTTATAGCAAAATACATGTGTTTATAAATCAACATGGACTGAGAGATGTGTACATCCTTTAGACATGCCATAATTCAATATTTTCATTCCTAAAGAAGCATTTTTTTTTTTATTTGCTATCTCTTACAATAATAAATGAATGACAACCTATCCTTAAAAGCCAAAATGTGATGTCTGCATTTTTAGTCTTCAAACATATTCTGACACCTCGTACTCTTGTCAACTTCTTGCACCTATTCATCTAATGCTAAAAGGTCAAAGAACATATCTTCCTTTCCCTTTGCTCAGGCATTGTTCAAGAAGGCAATCTTGTAGGTTCAAATCACAGCAGAGGGAACCTAACGGGGACTTGTTTGAGATAGAAGATGCTAAACTTCCAGTTGGTTGGCATGAAGGTGGACTGGCTCCATCTAATTCACCGATCAAAAAAGAAGAGGGAGATGAAAGTTGTGTTGAAAAACATGAAGCTCGAGGATCACAGAGATCATCAATTGGAAGACCATTGCGCAGAGCAGCTGAGAAGGTCCAATCCTACAAGGAGGCTCCACTTAATACCAAAATGAGGAGATTTGAGTGAACAGATTCTGCTTTGTACCAGGTTATATCTTTCATATAGTGAGGAATAGAACAAGAGCCAGTTGAGTCCTGAGTTGCTTCTACATATTCTGGCATTATTGTAACTTATGTTTGTGGATTGTGGTGCTATTTTATTTTTCATTGTTTAGTTCTTTGTTTCCTTTGCTCCGGGTTTGTCTCACTGTAACTGCATAATTGATGTATCATATGTGTGTTCTTCTAGCTGACAAATGAGGAATACCAAAGTATTAATGACCAGGGAGTAACTTGTTTGATGAGTAAATTTTAAACAGATGATATGCCTACTTATGGGAGATGTGGATTTCGCAGCATTGACTAGCATGGTTGGGAAATTATTCAGTTTTTACTTAATACCTTACAAGTCAGGTCTGGTCAGATGTTTGGGGTTACATCATATTGTGATGCCCAGAACCCATATTTCAAACAAGAATCTGCTGTACATTATACATGATCTTTGGACATGCCCAGACCATGTCAAGATATAACGTTAAGATATCTTATATTAAGCTTATGTAGCAATCATCATCAAGTGAAATTAGTTAGAAATACGATAAAATTGATGAACAGAAGGGTGAGAATGAATATTGTATTGGTTGACTTTGGAGAAGGGTGAGAATCACCATGTGCTGGAGATCACCATTTACAAGAAGGTGTGCATTAAAAAGAACCTGGAGAAATGTTCAGTTGAGCCTAACATTCCTCATCTGATTCAAAAGAAAATGGCATCAACCATCTCAGATTCAGTAACAATGAGGTATATACTTTTTTAGAGCTACATGTTGTAAACTACAACTCAGCTGTTGAGAATAAAAAGCATTTGCATATTCTTATTACCATTTATTTTTGGTTTTCAGATATGCAGTTGTAACTGGAGCAAGTAAAGGAATTGGACTAGAGATATGCAGACAGTTAACTTCTAATGGAGTCGTGATGGTATTAACAGCTAGAGATGAGAAGAGGGGTCTTGAAGCTGTGGCAAAGCTTCACGAATCTAGCCTGTCTAATGTAGTTTTTCATCAGCTTGATGTGATGGATGCCAATAGTATCACTTCCTTGGCAAAATTCATTGTAACCCATTATGGGAAGCTTGATATTTTAGTAAGGAATCAACCCTTTTGCGAAGAACATTTTTTTACTCATTTTCCTTCTGCTAGGGGGAAAAAGGGAAAAAAAATCTTGGGGATTTGGGAGTTTGAGATTAGTATGATACTTCACTTACAGGGCTTTGAAAATTTTATACCAATGAGGAAGAAAAGCAAAAACATTTTAATCATGTAGGGAAACATTTCTTGCTGTCTTACTTCATCTTACCATGATAAGAACAATAAAAGCAAATTTAAGAATACAAGAAAATCAAAATCAGGTAAGCTGCCATTCATTTGGAGTGAGTGCAAGCCAGGTGAGAATAAATATAACAACAATATAAAGAGAATCAGAGGGATTCCAAATTGATCAGCAATATGAAATCAAAATTTTATGCAGGTAAATAATGCAGGGGTTAGCGGAGCCATTGTCGACTGGGAAGCAATTAAGACCTTAAAACTTGACGATAGTAAGGTATGTAATTACATGCTCTTGAAAACTCATAACCAGGAACACTAAGCTCATCTCAATGTCTATGAAAGACATATTGCAATGGATAAATTTAAAGAGTCAGATACCATCAATGATTGAATATTGCTTCACTGATGCAGAATAATATTAATCTAGCTGAATTGCTGAATAAAGTCTCAAAGCAAACTTATGGGTTGGCTGAAGAATGTGTAAAAACAAACTACTATGGCACCAAAGGGGTGACTGAGGCCCTTCTTCGATGCCTTCTGCTATCAAATTCAGGAAGAATTGTGAACGTGTCTGCAGGTCTTGGAAAACTTGAGGTATGTAAATGTAATTGCACCTTCACGGGGAAATGATAAAACCAAATTCAAACTTTATAATGCATGAGTCATGTCTAGCATTTCAGTTAATCATAAGATTAATCTTGAGTTCTTCCTTATTTTATCAGTTTGTCTCCAATGAAAGGGTCAGAATGGAGCTAAATGATGTCGAGGTACTCTCAATAGAGACAGTAGATGAGATAGTAAATGAATTCCTCAAGGATGTTAAGGATGACATGTTACATGACAAAAGCTGGCCTACTCAGACATCTGCATATACAATCTCCAAAGCAGCCATGAAGGCTTACACAAGGATTGTTGCCAAATCATACCCAAGTCTCCTATTAAATTGTGTTTGTCCTGGTTTTGTCAAAACCGATATGACTTCCAACACTGGTCTCTTCACTGTTGCAGTGGGTGCCAAAGGCCCTGTTATGTTGGCTTTGCTTCCAGAGGGAGGACCTTCTGGCCTCTTTTTCGAAAAGATGGAGGCATCAACCTTTTGATCACAAGTCAGTTACAGGAATGAGTTGGTTTCCTGCTTTATGTATTTCCTATGGTTTTATTTGTAAGGTTATCCAACTTTGCCGAGACAATGGGGTGATGAATGTGAAGTTTCTCTTGCATTCAGTGTTATAATTATGAACTTTAGCTCTGTTTGTGACAATCGATAATCCTTTTAAAAGTAGGAACTAGGAAACCAGTCTCATTTCTTACTTTGTAATGTTCATGTATTATTTCAATATATGCAAATTAATTCTTATTTAATAAAGAAATTCCACGGGATAGGAGATAGGATTGGAAGCTCAATTTGAACTGGCATTCAGGTATTTCATCTAATTTCTTTAATGGTTATCCGCTCTTGTAAGAAATTGTTCAGTTCTCCACATTTCTATCACTTACGACTTGTTTCTCTCTGCTGGCTTAAGGAAATAGAGGACTGAGCAGGTGAATCATTACCTAAAGCTCATGATGCCAACAAAGTTTTGCAATCTCAACAGAAGACGTCCTGCCAGAAGTCAATGTAGTCACAAGAATCTACAATAACTTAATAGAATATTTGGTGTCCCCATTATATTGTCTCCTCTATACTAACATATGATATTTTCGGCATATTTGCAGCAATGGGATCTTCTACTGCATACCAACCGGTTGAAGAAAAAGAGACAGTTGAAACTGAAAGGTTGGTTTACCCATGTGCTACTATATAGCAAAATGCATGTGTTTATAAATTGACATGGACTCAGAAATGTACATCCTTTTGACATGGCATAATTCAATATTTTCATTCCTAAAGAAGCACTTTTTTTTTTTTTTTGCTCTCTTACCGTGATAAATGAATGTCAACCTGTCCTCAAACATATTCTAACATGTCATATTCTAGTCAACTTCTTTCACCTATTCAACTAATGCTAAAAGGTGAAAAACATATCTTCTTTTCCCTTTGCTCAGGCGTTGTTTGAGGAGGCAATCTTGTAGGTTCAAATCACAGCAAAGGGAACCTAACAGGGCCTTGTTTGAGATAGAAGATACTAAACCTCCAGTTGGTTGGCATGAAGGTGGACTGGCTCCATCTAATTCACCGATCAAAAAAGAAGAGGGAGATGAAAGTTGTGTTGAAAGACATGAAGCTCGTGGATCACAGAGATCATCAATTGGAAGACCATTGAGCAGAGCAGCTGAGAAGGTCCAATCCGATAAGTAGGCTCCAGTTAATACCAAAATGAGGAGATTTGAGTGAACAGAAACTACTTTGTACCAAGTTATATCCTTTCATATAGTGAGGAGAAGAACAAGAGCCAGTGAGTCCTGAGTTGCTTCTACATATTCGGGCATTATTGTAACCTATGTTTGTAGATTGTGGTGCTCTTTATTTTTCATACTTTAGTTCTTTGTTTCCTTTGCTCAGGGTTTGTCTTACTGTAACTGCATAATTGATATGTCATGTGTCTTGTTCTAGGCGAGGAATGAGTAATAGTAGAGTTTTGATGACCATGGACTAAAATGTTAAACAGATGATATGCCTACTTAGATTCCACTGCATTGCATGGATCAAAGTCATGTTCGCGGTTACCGATTTGGAGGTTGTATATGTTGGGATTTAAGGATATGGAAACTAATGACTAGCCCAAAAAATACAAACAAATAACAGAATAAATAAAAAGAAAAAACTTATCGGCTGAAGCGTGACAAGAACTGTCCTTGAAATAGATCCACCTTCCTCGAATACGAACTCGGTGCACTAGGGAACCAGTGGTCTACCTCCAGGATTCAACAGCTAGCGTACAGCTCGGGTTTTGAACAAATTCCTCCAAATAGATGTATGAAAATACCCTGAAAAACTCTCTGAAAAATTCTCTAGAAAAATTAGGGATTTTTATGAGAGAGGGGCCATTAACACAGTCCCAAAAGAAATCTACTTCTTTAGGAGATGACACAAAGTATAAGGTGATTTTGAATGAAACTCCATTATCACAATCTCAATAAGATTTTTTCCTAAAATATAACACTAATAGAATAAAATAAAATATAATAAAATAAATTAAAAAATAATAATTCCCAAAAATAAAATATTGAAATTATTTACACTTTTCCTACCGTATATCGGTACTATATATAAAATAAAATCAATAAAATTTATAAAATATTATAATAATTATTAAAAACAAAATAAACTTAAAAATTAATAAAATAAAATATTATTAAAAATTAAAATTGTTCAATAAATTTTTAATATATGTCATTTATGTTATTGATACTGGCATTTAAAACAATGAATATATCGATTGATATTGGCCTTTAAAACAGTAACATTATCCGCCCTGCAATCAAATCCCCAACGCTCAAACACCACCAAGCCACCCACGGATAGAGAGAGAGTGGGGAACTAGCAAAAGCAGAGAGCTTCCTCTGCAACCCACACCCAAGCCCACGCCCACGCCCACGCCGGTGACACTATGGAGACGAAGTAGAGAGATGAGAGATCAGCAACCAAGATCGTCGCCAATGGAGGAGGAGGGATACACGAAGGTGTTGCTGTCCACCCCGTGGTGAGGTTAGCGAAGAAATGCCCTCAACCTCCTCTTCTCAGACACCTCAAAGACAATCACGGCTTGGACTAAAAAACTTTTCAAAGACTTCATTGGGATCATCTTTTATTATTATTATTATTATTATTATTATTATTTTTAATTTTTTTTCTCTCTCTCAGTTTTGGGTGCTGTTTTGCTGTGATTTGAAAGGAAATTTGTTTGTTTAGAGTTTAACTCAAAAAAAATTCGGTAACTCGGATGATTCATCCAAGTCAACTCGACATCTCGACCGAATCAACTGAGTTTAACCGATTCCTGGCCGAAGATGGTATCGGGTATTGGACTCGGCGCGGAACCATGCAGCATTGACTATCATGGTTGGGAAATTATTCAGTTTTTGCCTTTAGGTATTATATTCTTACTGGTCAGGTCAGATGTTTGGGGTTACATTATGTAGTCATGCTCAGATCCCGTATTTCAAACAAAAATCTGCTGCGGAAATAGGGCTAGTCATCAGAAGAAATTGAACAAATTTTACTACTAACAGGGGGGGTCTGGTTTACTAGGGCTGTCAATTACAGATCCCCCCTATTCCCCCTATGGCTATAAATGATATCAGATTATTTTCATTTTTTGTGAGGCAATAAATTCTAATTATTTTGTATTTTTGTTTTTTGGTCAGATGTTATTATTGCTTCTGTATTAAGAAATGTCATGATGGGAGGTGATGGACCTTACCTCTTTTTGGATTTGATAATTTTAAACATTTGGCTTGGGGCTTGGATTATTCTGCTCAAAATCTTCTATAAGACAAACTTTTGGAAAAAACTATAAAGAATATCCAAATTGCATGGTGAAATTCCTATAAAAATTATGCTTATGTACATACCTATATAAAGATGACCATGTCCAAAGATGTCCATATAAAATTATGTCCGAGTTGGTATTGATCTTGTCCACGTGTAACTTTTACTATATCTTATATTAAGCTTACATTGCAATCATCATCAAATGAAATTAATTAGAAATACAATAAAATTGCCCCACAGAGACCTATTTAAAGGTGGGATGAAGATTGTATAATTTGTATTGGTTGATTTTGTAGAAGGGTGAGAATCACTCTGTGCTGGAGATCACCATTTACAAGAAGGTTTGCATTAAAGGGAACCTGGATTAATGTTCAGTTGAACCTAGCATTCCTCTTCTAATCCAAAAGAAAATGGCATCAACCACCTCAGATTCAACAACAATGAGGTGTGACCTTTTTTTAAGCTACTAGTTGTAGACTGCAACTCATAGCTGTTGAGAATAAAAAGCAGTAGCATATTCTTAATTACTATTTATTTTTGGTTTTCAGATGTGCAGTTGTAACTGGAGCAAGTAAAGGAATTGGACTAGAGATATGCAGACAGTTAGCTTCTGATGGAGTCATGGTGGTATTAACAGCTAGAGATGAGAAGAGGGGTGTTGAAGCTGTGGCAAAGCTTCACGAATCTAGCCTGTCTAATGTAGTTTTTCATCAGCTTGATGTGATGGATGCCAATAGTATCACTTCCTTGGCAAAATTCATTGTGACCCGTTATGGGAAGCTTGATATTTTAGTAAGGAATCAACCCTTCTTAGAAGGACATTTTTTACCCATTTTCCTTCTGCTAGGGAAGAAAAAAAATACACCTTGGGGATTTGGGAGTTTGAGATTAGTATGATACCTCACTTAGAGGGCTCTGAAAATTTTATACCTCAATCAAGAAGACAAGCAAAAACATTTTAATCATGTAGAGAAACATTTCTTGTTGCATTACTTCATCTTACTGTGATAAGAACAGTAAAAGCAAATTTAAGAATACAACATATGGAAATCAGATAAGCTGCCATTTATTTGGAGTGATTGCAAGCCAAGTGAGTATAAACACGATAGCAATATTAGGAGAATCAGATGGATTGTAAGTTGATCAGCAATATGAAATCAAAATTTTATGCAGGTTAATAATGCAGGGGTCATTGGAGCCATTGTCGACTGGGAAGCAATTGCAACAGCAATTAAGACCTTCAAACCTGAGGATGGTAAGGTATGTAAGTATATGCTCTTGAAAACTCATTACTAGGAAGTCTAAGCTCTTTCTCAATGTCTATCAACCATATATTAAAATGAATAGTTTTGTAGTTTCATTTCTAAGTTTAAAGAGGACAGAGTCAGATAGTATCAATGACTGAATATTGTTTCACTCTTGCAGAATAATGTTAATGTAGCTGAATTGGTGAATAAAGGCATGAAGCAAACTTATGAGTTGGCAGAAGAATGTGTAAAAACAAACTACTATGGCACCAAAGGAGTGACTGAGGCCCTTTTTCCATGCCTTCTGCTATCAAATTCAGGAAGAATTGTGAATGTGTCTTCAAGTCTTGGAAGCCTTAAGGTATGTAAATGTAATTGCACTTTCAAGGGGAAATTCTAAAACCAAATTCAAAGTTTATAATGCACTAGTCCTGTCTAGCATTTCTATTAATCATAAGATTAATGTTGAGCTCTTCCTTATTTTATCAGTTTGTCTCCAATGAAAGGGTCAGAATGGAGCTAAATGATGTTGATGTACTCTCAGTAGAGACATTAGATGGGATAGTGAATGAATACCTCAATGATGTTAAGGAGGACATGTTACATGACAAAGGCTGGCCTACTCAGACATCTGCATATACAATCTCCAAAGCAGCCATGAATGCTTACACAAGGATTGTTGCCAAATCATACCCAAGTCTCCTCATAAATTGTGTCTGTCCTGGTTTCATCAAAACCAATATGACTTCCAACACTGGTTTCTTTACTGTTGAAGTGGGTGCCAAAGGCCCTGTTATGTTGGCTTTGCTTCCAGAGGGAGGACCTTCTGGCCTCTTTTTCCAACAGATGGAGGCATCAACCTTTTGATCATAAGTCAGTTAAGAATGAGTTGGTTTTCTGCTTGATGTATTTCCTATGGTTGTATTTGTAAGGTTATCCTACTTTTCCTATGCTTTGCTGAGACAATTGGGTGATAGATGTCAAGTTTCTCTTGTATTCGGTGTTATAATTATGAACTTTAGCTCTGTTTGTGACAATTGATAATATTTTTATAAGTAGGAACTAGGAAAAACCAGTCTCATTTCTTACTTTGGAATGTACATGTGTTATTAATCTTATTATATGCAAATTAATTCTTATTTAATAAAGAGATTCCACGGTGTTGAGTTTTTATCTAAGTTCCTCAATGAATTGAGATCGAACACCAATCCAAGAAGACAAAGAAAACCATACCAAAAATCAAAAAAAAAAAAAAAAAACACAAAACAAAACAAACAGGATTTATGTGGTTCAGATTCAAGATTGAATCCTACATCCATAAATCAAGATCACGTCCAAAAATCCATTAAGATTGAATCAGTTTACACCCTCAAGAACCTCTGAGAATCATCAAGCTCTTATTACAGTACAGTGAAAAAGACTCGCATTCTGAAATCCTCACTTCTTTTCTTCAATTTAGAAACTCTTTTTTTTTTCCTCTCACACCTTTATACAATGAGATATCTCTTATATACACAAGTACATGACAAATATGCTAAGCAAAACAGGTGCGCAAGCTCACACTTTCAGTTAGTTAATCAACTAACTCTACTTATGTGGCCAATCAATTTTGGACCACCAATTTCCTCATTCTCCACCTTGGTTCATAATTTATTTTGGATTCTTCGGATGATGAATTTGATCTGACTTAATCATTAGTTGCACATGACCTAGACCAAATTCGGGCAATACTTGAATTTGCTTACCGGTACAACTTTAGTTGCCATGTCTGCTGGATTATCAATTGTGGAAATCTTCGCCAACTTCACTGCTCTTGAGCTTACCACTTCTCTAATGAAGTGATATCTAATATCAACATGTTTGATCCTTTCAGGCAACATGGGATTCTTACACAGCTGAATTGCACTCTGGCTGTCTAAAAATATTTCCACTACACTATTCAGCACTCTAAGCTCCTTAACAAGTCCTTGGAATCAGAGAGCTTCTTTCATGGCTTTAGTAACTACTATATATTCAGCTTCAGTGGTTGAAAGTGCTACTATTGATTGTAGCTGTGACTTCCAATTGACAGGTCCTCCAAATAAAGTGAAAATATAACTAGTAGTTGACCTCCTTTTATCAAGATCCCCTGCATAATTTGAATCCACATAACGTGTGATACCAACACCTTCTTTAGAAGATCCAAACTTCAATCCTACCCAAGAGATTCTCTCACATATCTTAGTAGTCATTTAACTCCATTCCAATGTTCCCTACCTGGGTAAGTCATAAACCTGCTCAAAACACTTACTGAATGAGTTATATCTGGTTGTGAGCATACCACTGCATGCATGAGTGACCCTATAGCATTAGCATATGGAACATAATTCATTTCTTTTCTTTCATCTTTCGATTGAGGACATTGTGTCATGGACAATTTGAAATGTCTAGCTAATGGTGTGTACTTATAGGTTTTGAATTCTCTAAGGAAAACCTTTTCAAAACTTTTTCTAAGTAGCCCTTTTATGGCAAAAACAAAGTACGATCCTCTCTATTTCTTACAATTTCCATCCTGAGTATTCTTCTTGCTTTCCCAAGATCCATCATATCAAATTTTGACTTTAGAATCCTCTTCACCTCTTGAATTTGTGACTTATCTTTGCAAGCCAATAATATATCATCAACATACATTAGAAGAAACATTATCAATCTTTCTTATAACTTCTTGTAATAGAAGCAACCATCATAACTATGTTTGTAGATTGTGGTGCTTTTTATTTTTCATATTTTAGTTCTTTGTTTCCTTTGCTCCGGGTTTGTCTCACTGTAACTGCATAATTGATAAGTCATGTGTCTTGTTCTAGGCGAGGAATGAGTAATAGTAAAGTTTTGATGACCATGGACTAAAATGTTAAACAGATGATATGCCTACTTAGATTTCACTGCATTGCATGGATCAAAGTCATGTTCGCGGTTACCGATTTGGAGGTTGTATATCGGTACGTCTTAGCGCAATATCGTACTATATATAAAATAAAATAAATAAAAATTATAAAATATTATAATAATTATTAAAAACAAATAAATATTATTAAATAAACTTAAAAATTAATAAAATAAAATATTATTAAAAATTAAAATTGTTCAATAAATTTTTAATATATGTCATTTATGTTATTGATGTTGGCATTTAAAACAATAACATTATCCGCCCTGCAATCAAATCCCCAACGCTCAAACACCACTCAGCCACCCAAGGATAGAGAGAGAGAGAGTGGGGAACCTAGCAAAAGCAGAGAGCTTCCTAGGCAACCCACACCCAAGCCCACGCCCACGCCCACGCCGGTGACACTATGGAGACGAAGTAGAGAGATGAGAGATCAGCACCCAAGATCGTCGCCAATGGAGGAGGAGGGATCCACGAAGGTGTTGCTGTCCACCCCGTGGTGAGGTTAGCGAAGAAATGCTCACGGCTTGGACTAAAAAACTTTTCAAAGACTTCATCGGGGTCATCTTTTTCATCACGGGTCTTCAATCATGGGTCGTGATTCTAGTAAAAAAAATTTCCTTTTGAAGAGTTATTGATTTTTCAAAAATTTGTCAGTTTGTTGTTTTTTTTTTCTCTCTCTCTCTCTCTCTCAGTTTTGGGTGCTTTTTTGCTGTGATTTGAAAGGAAATTTGTTTGTTTAAAGTTTAACTCAAAAAAATTTCGGTAACTCGGATGATTCGCCCGAGTCAACTCGGTATCTCGACCGAATCAACTGAGTTTAACCGATTCCTGGCCGAAGATGATATCGGGTATCGGACTCGGCGCGGAACCATGCAGCATTGACTATCATGGTTGGGAAATTATTCAGTTTTTGCCTTTAAATATTACATTTTTACTGGTCAGGTCAGATGTTTGGGGTTACATCATATAGTCATGCCCAGATCCCGCATTTCAAACAAGAATCTGCTGCGGAAACTTGCAGAAGATTCTTATGCGGAAATAGGGCTAGTCATCAGAAGAATTTGAACAAATTTTACTACTAACACGGGGGGTCTGGTTTACTAGGGCTTTCAATTACAGATCCCCCCTATTCCCCCTATGGCTATAAATGATATCAGATTATTTTCATTTTTTGTGAGGCAATAAATCCTAATTATTTTGTATTTTTTGTTTTTTGGTCAGATATTATTACCTCTTTGTGGATTTGATAATTTTAAACATTTGGCTTGGGGGCTTGGATTATTCTGCCCAAAATCTTCAATAAGACAAAAACTTTTGAAAAAACTATAAAGAATATCCAAATTGCATGGTGAAATTCCTATGAAAATTATGCTTTTGTCCATACCTATATAAAGATGACCATGTCCAAAGATGTCCATATAAAATTATGTCCGAGTTGGTATTGATCTTGTCAACGTGTAACTTTACTATATCTTATATTAAGCTTATATAGCAATCGTCATCAAATGAAATTAATTAGAAATACAATAAAATTGCCCGACAGAGACCTATTTAAAGGTGGAATGAAGATTGTATAATTTGTATTGTTTGATTTTGTAGAAGGGTGAGAATCACTCTGTGCTGGAGATCACCATTTACAAGAAGGTTTGCATTAAAGGGTACCTGGATAAGTGTTCAGTTGAACCTAGCATTCCTCTTCTGATCCAAAAGAAAATGGCATCAACCACCTCAGATTCAACAACAATGAGGTATGACCTTTTTTTAAGCTACAAGTTGTAGACTGCAACTCATAGCTGTTGAGAATAAAAAGCAGTAGCATATTCTTAATTACTATTTATTTTTGGTTTTCAGATGTGCAGTTGTAACTGGAGCAAGTAAAGGAATTGGACTAGAGATATGCAGACAGTTAGCTTCTGATGGAGTCATGGTGGTATTAACAGCTAGAGATGAGAAGAGGGGTGTTGAAGCTGTGGCAAAGCTTCACGAATCTAGCCTGTCTAATGTAGTTTTTCATCAGCTTGATGTGATGGATGCCAATAGTATCACTTCCTTGGCAAAATTCATTGTGACCCGTTATGGGAAGCTCGATATTTTAGTAAGGAATCAACCCTTCTTGGAAGGGCATTTTTTACCCATTTTCCTTCTGCTAGGGAAGAAAAAAAATACACGTTGGGGATTTGGGAATTTGAGATTAGTATGATACCTCACTTAAGAGGGCTCTGAAAATTTTATACCTCAATAAGGAAGACAAGCAAAAACATTTTAATCATGTAGAGAAACATTTCTTGTTGCATTACTTCATCTTACTGTGATAAGAACAGTAAAAGCAAATTTAAGAATACAACAAATGGAAATCAGATAAGCTGCCATTTATTAGGAGTGATTGTGAGCCAAGTGAGTATAAATACGATAGCAATATTAGGAGAATCAGATGGATTGTAAGTTGATCAGCAATATGAAATCAAAATTTTATGCAGGTTAATAATGCAGGGGTTAGTGGAGCCATTGTCAACTGGGAAGCAATTGCAACAGCAATTAAGACCTTCAAACCTGAGGATGGTAAGGTATGTAAGTACATGCTCTTGAAAACTCATTACTAGGAAGTCTAAGCTCTTTTTCAATGTCTATAAACCATATATTAAAATGAATAGTTTTGTAGTTTCATTTCTAAGTTTAAAGAGGACAGAGTCAGATAGTATCAATGACTGAATATTGTTTCACTCTTGCAGAATAATGCTGATGTAGCTGAATTGTTGAATAAAGGCAAGCAAACTTATGAGTTGGCAGAAGAATGTGTAAAAACAAACTACTATGGCACCAAAGGAGTGACTGAGGCCCTTTTTCCATGCCTTCTGCTATCAAATTCAGGAAGAATTGTGAATGTGTCTTCAAGTCTTGGAAAACTTAAGGTATGTAAATGTCATTGCACCTTCAAGGGGAAATTCTAAAACCAAATTCAAAGTTTATAATGCACTAGTCCTGTCTAGCATTTCCATTAATCATAAGATTAATGTTGAGCTCTTCCTTATTTTATCAGTTTGTCTCCAATGAAAGGGTCAGAATGGAGCTAAATGATGTTGATGTACTCTCAGTAGAGAGATTAGATGAGATAGTGAATGAATTCCTCAATGATGTTAAGGAGGACATGTTACATGACAAAGGCTGGCCTACTCAGACATCTGCATATACAATCTCCAAAGCAGCCATGAATGCTTACACAAGGATTGTTGCCAAATCATACCCAAGTCTCCTCATAAATTGTATCTGTCCTGGTTTCATCAAAACCGATATGACTTCCAACACTGGTTTCTTTACTGTTGAAGTGGGTGCCAAAGGCCCTGTTATGTTGGCTTTGCTCCCAGTGGGAGGATCTTCTGGCCTCTTTTTCCAAAAGATGGAGGCATCAACCTTTTGATCATAAGTCAGTCAAGAATATGTATTTCCTATGGTTGTATTTGTAAGGTTATCCTACTTTTCCTATGCTTTGCTGAGACAATTGGGTGATAGATGACAAGTTTCTCTTGTCTTCGGTGTTATAATTATGAACTTTAGCTCTGTTTGTGACAATTGATAATATTTTTATAAGTAGGAACTAGGAAAAACCAGTCTCATTTCTTACATTGGAATGTTCATGTATTATTAATCTCATTATATGCAAATTAATTCTTATTTAATAAAGAGATTCCACAGTGTTGAGTTTTTATCCAAGTTCCTCAATGAATTGAGATCAAACACCAATCCAAGAAGACAAAAAAAACAATACCAAAAATCAAAACATAACAAAAAAAAAAAAAAAAAAAAACAAGTAGGATTTACGTGGTTCGGATCCAAGATCAAATCTTACATCCATAGATCAAGATCACCTCTAGAAATCCATTAAGATTGAACCAGTTTACACCCTCAAGAACCTCTGAGAATCATCAAGCTCTTATTATAGTACAATGAAAAACCTCTGAGAATCATCAAGCTCTCACTACAGTACAGTGTAAAAGACTCGCATTCTGAAATCCTCACTTCTTTTCTTCAATTTAGAAACTCCTTTTTTTTCCTCTCACACCTTTATACAATGAGATATCTCTTATATACATGAGTACATGAAAAATATGCTAAGCGAAACAGGTGTGCGAGCTCACACTTTCAGTTAGTTAATCAACCAACTCTACTCTCGTGGCCAATCAATTTTGGACCACCAATTTCCTCATTCTCCACCTTGGTTCATAATTGATTTTGGATTCTTCGGATGATGAATTTGATTTGACTTAATCATAAGTTGCACACGACCTAGACCAAATTCGGGCAATACCTGAATTTGCTTACCGGTACAACTTTAGTTGCCATGTCTGTTGGATTATCAATTGTGGAAATCTTCTCCAACTTCATTGCTCCTGAGCTTACCACTTCTCTAATGAAGTGATATCTAATATCAACATGTTTGATCCTTTCAGGAAACATGGGATTCTTACACAGCTGAATTGCACTCTGGTTGTTTGAAAATATTTCCACTACACTATTTAGCACTCCAAGCTCCTTGACAAGTCCTTGCAAACAGAGAGCTTCTTTCATGGCTTTAGTAACTACCATATATTTAGCTTCAATGGTTGAAAGTGCTACTATTGATTGTAGCTATGACTTCCAATTGACAAGTCCTCCAAATAAAGTGAAAATATAACTAGTAGTTGACCTTCTTTTATCAAGATTCCCTGCATAATTTGAATCCACATAACGTGTGATACCAACATCTTCTTTAGAAGATCCAAACTTCAATCCTACCCAAGAGATTCTCTCACATATCTTAGTAGCCATTTAACTCCATTCCAATGTTCCCTACCTGGGTAAGCCATAGACCTACTCCAAACACGTACTAAATGAGCTATATCTGGTCGTGAGCATACATGAGTGACCCAATAGCATTAGCATATGGAACAGAATTCATTTCTTTTCTTTCATCTTTAGATTGAGGACATTGTGTCATTGACAATCTGAAATGTCCAACTAATGGTGTACTTATAGGTTTTGAATTCTCTAAGGAAAACCTTTTCAAAACTTTTTCTAAGTAGCCCTTTTATGGCAAAAACAAAGTACGATCCTCTCTGTTTCTTACAATTGCCATCCCGAGTATTCTTCTTGCTTTCCCAAGATCCATCATATCAAATTTTGACTTTAGAATCCTCTTCACCTCTTGAATTTGTGACTTATCTTTGCAAGCCAATAATATGTCATCAACATATATTAGAAGAAACATCATCGGTCTTTCTTGTGACTTCTTGTAATAGAAGCAACCATCATAACTGCTCCTTTTGAAATCAATCTTTAGTATAAAGGTGTCAAACCATTTATACCACTGTCTTGGAGATTGTTTCAATCACCATAACTGCTCCTTTTCTGGCTCTTTAAAACCTTCAGGCTGAGTCATTAGAATTTTTTCTTCGAAGTCTCCATGTAAAAAGACAGTTTTAACATCCGCTCCAATTCCCAATGAAGCTAAGCTACAATGGACATCAAGGGAACACTTTGGTGTAGTCAATGCCCTCTCTCTTAGTATACCCTCGAGCCACTAATCTAGCTTTGAACCTTACTAGTTCATTCTCAGTGGCACCTTGTTTTCGCTTGAATATCCATTTACAGCTTACCACTTTCTAATTTGGCTTTCTTTCTATAAGCACACAGGTCTGATTTTTCTGTAAGGATTCAAATTCTTCAGTCATTGTTGTGAGCCATTTCATTGATTCATTGCAGTTTATAGCTTCTTGTTAAGAGAGTGGCTCACTCTCTTCATACTCCATAGTAGTCACTAGAGCATAGGCAATCAGATCTGTAAAACCAAACCTATCTGGGGGTTTTATGTTCCTCTTAGCCCTATCCCTTGACAAGAGGTAATCAGGACCTGCTTCTTGTGAGCTAGTTCCTGCACCACCTTCAGCATTTGAACCTGTCACCTCAGTATCTTTTGTCTCTAGGCCACCATGTGCTAAATCTTTTTGTTAATCATGACCATCTTGAGATGATAACTCCACTTCAATCTCAAAATGGTCTATGTCAAGTGTCAAGCTCCTGTTGTCTATGTCAAGTGTCAAGCTCCTGTTGTTAGAATCTTTCTCTGTACTTACAGTGTTAGTCCTCATGCAAAACATTTCATTTTCATTAAACACAACATCACGGCTTATTATTATTTTAACACCCAGAGATTCCTTATTCCACAACCTATAACCTTTAACACCTTCTGGATAGCCTAAGAAGATACATTTTATTGACCTTGGTTCTAATTTTCTTTCCCTTTGGTGAACACAAGCCGTGCAATTGAAGATTCTAAGGTGATCATAGTTAGAAGGTTTTCCAAACCAAAGCTCTTTTGGAGTTTTAAAGTCTATAGCACTAGATGGAGTTCTATTTACAAAATAGCAAGCTGTCATTACAGCTTCACCCCAAAATGTTTAGATAAACCAGAACTGTACAACATACACGTCACTCTATCTAACAATGTTCTATTCATCCTCTCTGCTAGGTCATTTTGTTGAGGTGTATTCCTTACTGTTTTGCGTCTTAAGATAACCTGATATTTACAAAACATTTCAAATTCCTCATTGCAATACCCAAGTCCATTATCTATCCTTAACACCTTTACTCTTTTATTAGTTTGATTTTCAATCAAAGCCTTCCACTCCACAACCTTAGCTAAGGCAGTATGTTCATCTTTAGTTTTTAACAAGTATAGCCAAACTTTTCTAATCATCAATCAAGGATAGAAAGCACCTGCTTCCACGGTGAGTAGAGACTTTTGCAGGCCCCCATAAATCTGAATGCATATATTCTAGTATATCCTTTGACTTGTGTGTTGCAGCTTTGAATGTCAACCTATGTTGTTTGCCAAAAATACAGTACTGACAAAAATCAATCTTACTGATGCTATCCCCACACAACGGGCCCTGCTTGTGCAGTTCTTTTAGACCTCGATCACTTAAGTGACCAAGTCTTCTATGCCAAAGAACTGTTTTATCATTTCAATTCTTAACACTGATCCCAACAAACCTTCTGACGTGTGATCTTCTAGGATCTATAAGCCATTCCTCTTCAGACCCTTCATGACAACCATAACACCTTTTGAAATTGTTAATTTCCCATTTTCTGCTTTGAAGTTATAACCTGATTCGTCCAAACTTCTAAGAGATATTAGATTTCTCTTCAGGTCTGGTACGTGCCTGACCTCTTTGAGAGTTCTTGTCATTCCATCAAACATGTTAATAGCCACCGTGCCAATGCCAACCATGCTGCAGCTCATGTTCCTTCCCAGTAGCACCTTTCCACCATTAACTTCTTGATAGGATGAAAACCATTCTCTTCTTGGACACATATGATAGGTGCAACCTGAGTCCAAGATCCATTCTTCATGATTTTCGTTCAATGTAACAGTGAGTACCCCTACACTGTCATAGCCATCATCTACAATGGTAGCACTTCCTTGTACTTGAGTCTTTTCTTCTTCTTGTCTATCTGGACAGATTCTTCTTATATGTCCCATCTTGTTGCAATGATAACACTTGACATTCCTATAATCTTCTTACCTTTGGACTTTGATCCTGAACAAGATTTTCCTCTGTTTCCATTGTTGTTTTTGTTCTGAGATCTTCCTCTAACAGTTAAACTTTCACCACTGTTGGTTTTGTCAGAGGACTTCATATCCAACACCTTAGCATTCAAGGCATTCTGAACATCATCAAATGTCATGGCATCTCTGCCATATTTCAGGGTTTCTTTAATATGCTTCAAAGATATAGGTAGAGAGTTTAAGAGAATGATTGCCTTATCTTCATCCTCCATCTTATTGTCCAAACTCTCTAAATCCAACACCAATTTATTAAACTCATGTAAGGCATACTAAAGTATTAATGACTGAATATTGTTTCACTGTTGCAGAATAATGCTAACGTAGCTGAATTGCTGAATAAAGTCTTAACACAAACTTATGAGTTGGCTGAAGAATGTGTAAAGACAAACTACTATAGCACCAAAGAAGTGACTGAGGCCCTTCTTCCATGCCTCCTGCTATCAAATTCCGGCAGAATTGTGAATGTGTCTGCAGGTCTTGGAAAGCTTGAGATATGTAAATGCAATTGCCACTTCAAGGGGAAATTCTAAAACCAAATTCAAAGTTTATAATGCATTAGTCATATCTAATATTTCCATTAATCATGAGAAAATCCTGAGTTCTTCCTTATTTTATCAGTTTGTCTCCAATGAAAGGGTTAGAATGGAGCTAAATGATGTTGATGTACTCTCAATAGAGACAGTAGATGAGATAGTAAATGAATTCCTCAAGGATGTTAAGGATGACATGTTACATGACAAAGGCTGGCCAACTCAGACATCTGCATATACAATCTCCAAAGCAGCCATGAATGCATACACAGGGATTGTTGTCAAATCATAGCCAAGTCTCCTATTAAATTGTGTTTGTCCTAGTTTTGTCAAAACCGATATGACTTCCAACACTGGTCTCTTTACTGTTGAAGTGGGTGCCAAAGGCCCTGTTATGTTGGCTTTGCTTCCAAAGGGAGGACCTTCTGGCCTCTTTTTTGAAAAGATGGAGGCATCAACCTTTTGATCATAAGTCAGTTACAGGAATGAGTTGGTTTTCTGCTTTATGTATTTCCTATGGTTGTATTTGTAAGGTTATCCAACTTTTCCTATGCTTTGCTGAGACAATGGGGTGATGGATGTGAAGTTTTTCTTGTATTCAGTGTTATAATTATGAACTTTATAGCTCTGTTTGTGATAATTGATAATCCTTTTAAACGTAGGAACTAGGAAACCAGTCTTATTTCTTACTTTAGAATGTTCATGTGTTATTCATCTCATTATATGCAAATTAATTCTCATTAATAAAGAAATTCCTTGGGATAGGGCATGGGATTGGAAGCTCAATCTGAACTGGAATTCAGGTATTTCATCTAATTCCTTGTTAGAAATTGTTCAGTTCTCCACATTTCTATCACTTACAACTTGTTTCTCTCTGCTGTCTCAAGGAAGTAGAGGACAAAGTAGGTGAATCATTACCAAAAGCTCATGATGCCAACAAACTTTGCAAACCCAACAGAAGACGTCCTGCGAGAGGTCAATGTAGTCACAAGAATCTACAATACCTCAATAGAATATTTATACAAACATATGGCATTTTCGGCATTTTTGCAGCAATGGGATCTTCTACTGCATGCCAACAGGTTGAAGAAAAAGAGACAGTTGAAACTAAAAGGTTGGTTTACCCATAGACTATTATGGCAAAATGCATGTGTTTATCAATTGACATGGACTCAGAAATGTACATCCTTTTGACATGCCATAATTCAATATTTTCATTCCTAGAGAAGCATTTTTTTTTTTTATTTGCCATCTCTTACCATAATAAATGAATGTCAACCTATCCTTAAAAGCCAAAATGTGATATCTGCATTGTTAGTCCTCAAACATATTCTGACACCTCATACTCTTGTCAACTTCCTGCACCTATTCAACTAATGCTAAAAGGTGAAAAACATATCTTCCTTTCCCTTTGCTCAGGCATTGTTCAAGGAGGCAATCTTGTAGGTTCAAATCACAGCAGAGGGAACCTAAAGGGGACTTGTTTGAGATAGAAGATGCTAAATTTCCAGTTGGTTGGCATGAAGGTGGACTGGCTCCATCTAATTATCCGATCAAAAAAGAAGAGGGAGATGAAAGTTGTGTTGAAAAACATGAAGCTCGAGGATCACAGAGATCATCAATGGGAAGACCTTTGCTCAGAGCTGCTAAGAAGGTCCAATCCTATAAGGAGGCTCCACTTAATACCAAAATAAGGAGATTTGAGTGAATAGATTCTAATTTGTACCGAGTTATAACCTTTCATATAGTGAGGAGTAGAGCAAGAGCCAGTCAAGTCCTGAGGAATACTAAAGTTTTAATGACCATGGAGTATCTTGTTTGATGAGTAAATTTTAAACAGATGATAATGCCTACTTATGAGAGATGTAGATTTCACAGCATTGACTAGCATGGTTGGAAATTATTCAGTTTTTACTTTTTAGGTATTTTATTCTTACAAGTCAGGTCAGGTCAGATGTTTGGGGTTACATTATATTGCACAGAACCCGTATTTCAAACAAGAATCTGCTGCGGAAACTTGCAGATGCGGAAATAGGGCTAGTCAGCAGAAGAATTTGAACAAATTTTACTACTAACAAAGGGGGTCTGGTTTACTAGGGCTGTCAATTACAGACTCCCCCTATGGCTATAAATGATATGAGATTATTTTCATTTTTCCATTAGGAAATAAATCCTAATTATTTTATATTTTTGGTTTTTTTGGTCAAGAAATGTCATGATGGGAGATGATGAAACTTAGATGGTGTTTGTTTTTTTACTTAATTCAAAATAGAACTTTAATGTTTAATGGTGTGAAGTATTAAGTTTTTTTTTTTTTATAGTATTTTATTTTTATTAGGTATTAAAAATTAAGGAAAGACATGTTACTTTTTCTATTTAGAAAAAGTCAAATACATTGGCTTTTCTATTCAATAAAAAGTAAAAAACTAAAAAAATAAACTCCCTTTTAGTCTTTCTGAATTTGATAATTTTAAGCATTTGGCTTGAATTATTCTGCTAAAAAATCTTTAATAAGAGAAAAACTTGTCAAAACCTAAATGGAATATCCAAATTGCCTGGTGAAAATCCTGTAAAAATCAAGATTTTGTGCATACCTAAGTAAAGATAACCATGTCCCAAGAAGTCCATAAAAAATGATGTTAGAGTTGGCATTGATCTTGTCAACATATATAACTTTAATATATCTTATATTAAGCTTATATAGCGATCATCATCAAGTAAAATTAATTAGAAATGATATAAAATTGATGAACAAATAACTATTCAAAGGTGAATTGAATAATGTATTGGTTGATTTTGGAGAAGGGTGAGAATCACCATGTGCTGGAGATCACCATTACCAAGGTGTGCATGATCGCTATGTGCTGGAGATCACCATTTACAAGGTGTGCGTTACAAAGAACCTGGATAAATGTTCAGCTGAGCCTGACTTTCCTCATCTAATTCAAAAGAAGATGGCTTCAACCATCTCAGATTCAGCAACAATGAGGTATATAGGTTTTTTTTAGCTACAAGTTGTAAACCGCAACTAATAGCTGTTGAGAATAAAAAGGCATTTGCATATTCTTAATTACTATTTATTTTTGGTTTTCAGATGTGCAGTTGTAACTGGAGCAAATAAAGGAATTGGACTAGAGATATGCAGACAGTTAGCATCTAATGGAGTCATGGTGGTATTAACAGCTAGGGATGAGAAGAGGGGTATTGAAGCTGTGGCAAAGCTTCATGAATCTAGCCTGTCTAATGTAGTTTTTCATCAGCTTGATGTGATGGATGCCAAGAGTATCACTACCTTGGCAAAATTCATTGTGACCCGTTATGGGAAGCTCGATATTTTAGTAAGGAATCAACCCTTTTTGAAAAAACATTTTTTCACTCATTTTCCTTCTGCTATGGAAAAAAATTTTCTTAGGGATTTAGGAGTTTGAGATTAGAATGACACCTAACTTGAGGACTCTGAAAATTTTATACCTCAATCAGGAAGCAAAGCAAAAACATTTTAATCATGTAGAGGAACATTTCTTGTTGCCTTACTTCATTTTACTATGATAATAACAATAAAAGCAAATTTAAGAATTCAAAAAAATGAAAATCAGGTAAGCTGCCATTCATTTGGTATTATTAGGAGAATCAGAGGGATTCTGAATTGATTAGCAATATGAAATCAAAATTTTATGCAGGTGAATAATGCTGGGGTTAATGGAGCCATTGTCGACTGGGAAGCACTTAAGACCTTGAACCTTGGGGATAGTAAGGTATGTAATTACATGCTCTTGAAAAATCATTACTAGGAAGTCTAAGCTCATTCTCAATGTCTATCAACCATATATTGAAATGAATAATTTTGTTTCATTTCTAAATTTAAGGAGGACAGAGTCTGATAGAATCAACGACTCAATACTGTTTCACTGTTGCAGAATAATGCTAATATAGCTGAATTGGTGAATAAAGTCTTAACGCAAACTTATGAGTTGGCTGAAGAATGTGTAAAAACAAACTACTATGGTACCAGAGCAGTGACTGAGGCCCTTCTTCCATGCCTTCTGCTATCAAATTCAGGAAGAATTGTGAATGTGTCTGCAGGTCTTGGAAAGCTTGAGGTATGTAAATGTAATTGCACCTTCAAGGGAAATTCTAAAACCAAAGTCAACGTTTATAATGCATTAGTCATGTCTAGCATTTCCATTACTCTTAAGATTAATGTTGAGTTCTTCCTTATTTTATCAGTTTGTCTCCAATGAAAGGGTTAGAATGGAGCTAAATGATGTTGATGTACTCTCAGTAGAGAGATTAGATGAGATAGTGAATGAATTCCTCAATGACGTTAAGGAGGACATGTTACATGACAGAGGCTGGCCAACTCAGACATCTGCATATACAATCTCCAAAGCAGCCGTGAATGCCTACACAAGGATTGTTGCCAAATCATACCCAAGACTCCTCATAAATTGTGTTTGTCCTGGTTCCGTTAAAACCGATATGACTCGCGACATTGGTCTCGTTACTGTTGAAGTGGGTGCCAAAGGCGCTGTTATGTTGACTTTGCTTCCAGAGGGAGGACCTTCTGGTCTCTTTTTCCAACAGATGGAGGCATCAAGCTTTTGATCACAAGTCTGTATTTCCTATGGTTGTATTTGTAAGGTTATCCAACTTTCCTATGCTTTGCTGAGACAATGGGGTGATAGATGTGAATTGTCTCTTATCTTCGATGTTAATAATGAACTTTAGCTGTGTGTGACAATTGATAATCCTTTTAAAAGTAAGAAATAGGAAACCAGTCTCATTTCTTACTTTGGAATGTTCAAGTATTATTCATCTCATTATATGCAAATTAATTCTTTTTTAATAAAGAAATTCCACGGGATAGGGCATGGGATTGGAAGCTCAATCTGAACACTCATTCAGGCTTCCACATCTGGCCAAGGGTGGGGCATTGATATCATTTACAACGCCCTGCTTCTTATCAAATAGAAATTCTCCACTTACACTCTAAGCCGCATCCTCACACGCGTATATCACAACATGCCAAAAGCATGGCCAACTCATATATCTGCATATTATTCTCCAAAGCAGCTGTCAATGCACACAAGGATCATTGCTAAATTGTTTTTGTCCTGGTTTCGTCACAACTGATGTGACTTCCAATAATGGAATATTTTCTTTTGAAACAGTCAGGAAAAAAACAACAGTGATATTCCCATTTCTCATTAATGGAAGAAGCTTTCTTCGTGGTTTTTTCCTTCTCTCGGAGGGTTTTTTTTTCCAAATGCAGGAAAAATGGTGAATGTGCTTGCAAGTTTTGGGAAGCTGCATGCATGTCCTGATTTCATCAGAACTGATTATGAATGACTATTCCCACGCCCAATCCAACAAACAAATGGGCCCAAGTTGTAAAGCCCCAACCCCACTTAAAGATGATCAGCTTTAACTTGGACCTAGCAAAGCCCAATCCAGAAAATAAGTTGACTTGGGTTGCTGCTAGAGCTCCGCCCATAGCCATGGAGCAAAGAATATAAAAATGCCATTACAAGTAGGAGTTTTGTGCGACAAAGATAGAAAGGTAGAGAGAGAATTGAATGGGCCAACAACCCCCGCTCAATTCCTCAAAGGATGTGGACACACAAGTATTTACACAGTTTTCCTACAACTAGCTGGATTGCCTTCCACCCTAACCGTGCGGGCCACTCTTCTCCACCAAAAGTATGAAGCCCAATCATACCTATGAATGGATATCTATATTCTTTTCTTGTATTTAAATATATGCATTTACACTTTCCTTCCTAAGTCATTTTCAAGTTATTAAAAAAAATTACAAAAATATTCTCAACATTTTTTAAAAAACACATTGCAAAAAGATAATCAGATATCATGAAACAATCATTCTATATCTGACCAAATATTCCAAAAAGCCCATCATCCATGCAACCACCAAATCCCAATCCCCAAAACTTTGATCACCCTATTATCCTACCTCACTAATTCCAACTAGGCATAGGGACACAACCCCCTGTTTAACCTTAACTAATAACTACTAATCACCCTCCTATGCAAATGCCATTAGTTAAAAGGGAAAATTGTGCTTTCAGTGTGGTGGCCTGAAAATTAGCTCAAGGTCCTCATATAACCCATAATCATGGGAATGATGTAAAATAGCAAGAGACAAAAATAACATTAAAGTTGCCATAATAGATATTATAAAAAATATTAGACTCTCTGCATATGTAGCTATGACCTGGAACACACCCCTAATAAATCTGATTAAATATAAGAAATTCTCTGTTTTTCTTCCCAAACTTTCGTTAATGACAAACTATTTTAATAGCAAAGCCGCAGAAGATGATGATAATATAAAGAATAATAATTTGGTTGGGGTGGGAATGTAGGTTTTTTTTTTTCAATCAGACTATTTTTTATTGGGTTTTTCTTTTTTCGGGGTTTGGAATCAGGTTTGTGCAAGATTGACTGTGTTTGTTCCAGGTTTGTAGTTTTAAGGTTCAATTGGCATATCCATATTTGTTGAACATTCTTCTGCTGCGAAGGTATCCAAGAGAAGTACCCAACGCATATGAGAGGTTGCTATTAGACGTTGTAGAGGGGGGAGCGTCGGTTGTTCATCAAAAGTGATGAGCTTGATGCACTTGGGCACTCTTGACACCATTGTTGAAGGAATTGAAAGAAAAAAAGGTCATGCCAGAGCTCTATCTCTGTGGTAGTAGAGGACCAGGAGGAGTTCATTATCTTGCGACCAAGCACAATGTTCATTGTGGAGACCTCAACTGTGATGACCCGTGACTATATTCGAGTTCATCGATTTGCTAGAATAGTGTATTGTGTTAATCAATGAAGTTGGATGTTTAGTTGTTCTACACTACTTGTAAGTTAGGTGTAACTCTAAATGATTGTACAGAATTATGAAAATAGGAAAGGAAAAACTACTAAGGTTATAAATAATTGGTAGTTAATTGTAAATCAATTCTGGATTCACCTTTGGCATTCCCAAATGGTCATATGGAATCCAAGTATCACCAAAAAGTCTTTGGTTTTGAACTTTCTCCTTATGACTGAAACTCATGTATATTTGAGGATTGATTATCTGTATGGTAGGAGATGAATAATAGGATGACTAGTTATCAAATTTGACACGCTCCATAGAACTTCAACAATGTCATTTGACTAGTATCAATGCTTTTCTTTCCCTTAATCACCTCTCCCAACTCTTTCTCCCTCGGCACAATTCTTAGATGGGAGTGAGTGTTGATAGGTGTGGATGTTTTGTTTGCTGATGAATCTCTAGTATTAGATAATCTTTCTAGTAAAGAAAAATTATTTGCATTTACGGTTTCAATTTTATTTTCTATGGGTTTTATAAGATTAAGATTACAATTTAGATTTATCATTTAAATTTTAGAATTAATGATGAGTTGCTTAATAGTATTGGTGGAACACTATTGTTGAATGATTTCTTATAGAATCATTGTTCAAAACTTTTCTTTTCTTGCAATTGATGGTTTTTTGCCCTTTTCTCAAGCAAACAAATGAAGGCATAGTTAACATAGTTATGGACAATATTTCAGTAGGAGGTGTATGGAACTTATGATATTGTACAAGAGTGATATATACTTATTATACAAGGACAATGCATTAACTATACAAAGGGTGTACAAAGGATTTGAAAAGGTTTTGAACCACTCCCTAACTTATTTCCTTCAGCCAAGGATTACACACTTTCCTTACTCACATTTCTTTATGAGATATTGAATGTTTGTACACTTGAACATGGCAATTGGACTACTTACCACAGTAAGGATGACTGGGGAGTGTGTTTAGATTCACCATAACAAACAATTGAAAACATGGTTCACACCTTTTGTTCCTAAGTCTTCCACTCTTTTCTGAATCATATCATTGGAAACATGGTTCACACACCTATATGAACACATAATTTATGCATGTGTATGAAATTTACACCACTATACAAGGGTATTACACTAATTGTACAAGGTCAATGTACTAATTGTACAAAAGACGTACAAGGCTGCCCTTTGTGTAGTATTTTAATCAATTTATGAATAATGCTCTTTTTTTTCTTGTAACCTAAGGGCTACACACTCTCATGCCACACACTCCTACATCACACACTCATCTCATGCACTTTATTACACTTGCACATTGATATTTGAACACTTACCCCACCAATGACCATTGGGGAACAAAATTTGGATTCAACTTTTTCTCAGTTTTTTGAACCAAAACATTGAAAACATGGTTAACCCACTTAGAGACACACATTCACTAGTAGTTGTATAGAATTTGCTCTAGTGTATAAGATATTTATACTAAATATATAAGACAAATGTATTAATTGTACAAGGGGTATACAATATTACATTTCTTAAAGCATTTAAAGGAATTATGAAAAACCTATTTGTTTATTTCCCTTGGCCAAGAATGAGGGACATTCCTCACACACATTGCTTGATCACATACTCATCTCATGCAATTACCTACCTCACTAATGATAATTGGAGAATAAAATTTGGAATAAATTTATCCTCTTTTTCTAAACCAATTAAATGAAAACATGGTTAACCTACCCAAATGCACACATTCACTTCTACGTTTACGGAATTTGTGCTATTGTGTAAAGTATTTACATTAAGTGTACAAGACAAATGTACTAACTATACAAAGGGTATAAAATGATACATTTCTTAAAGCATTTCAAGGGATTCTAAAAAACTCACTCAACTCGTATTTTTAAATTTCAGCATCCAAAATTTCTAATTACATATTTTCTTTTTTTTTTGTAGTATGTTCTTTCGTTACCACATTTTCACCTCTTATGAAGATGATGAACCATGCTATTTAATCTTCCCAATTTTTTTATGAGCAATCCATAACATATAGTTTACCCATGCTTGGAAGAGATGTAATACACTTTTGAATGACAATATTTAGCTCATAATCTTAATGACAATAAGAGCACATGAAAGCATGGCATACTCGTACCAGACTTTAAACATAACTAAAACATTCTAAATAACAAAAAACATGATTGGAATGTTACAACACATCCTATAGAAAATGAGCAAGGAATTTTGTTTGTTGATATTCTTTCCTCTTTGATTACTTTGTCATACTTCGATTACCCAATAAGTTTGTTTAACCTCTTGTATGTTTTGTAAATGTTACCTTGTAATCAATAACTAAGTTTGGCATTCAAGCTAAATGTCACCTAGTCTCTCCCAACAAAAAACAAATAGAACTTGTCTTTGTTTCCCACTCTGGATTTTTGTAAGCACACTACAACTGTTATGTTAATTGTGATTGATGCAAACATCTATCTCTGAGTCTTTCTTCCATGCTTGTTAAATAATATTGCACGCAAATTTAAAATGAAATATCAAATATTGACTTTTGCGCATTAAAAATACTTGAAAAGTTGCTTGATCGACATTAAAATCCAAGGGTTGCTTAGACGGTGATAAGAACAAGCAATGGTGTGATAGGTATATTATTTAAGACTTTGAGAGATTGGTCGTAAGACTATTTGCAAGATTGGCATGAGGAGCTACTTGCAATACAAAATAGAATTTATACACAACAATTATATATAAGTTTGAATCAAGATATGATGATTGGGTAAAAATGTTAATTGTGAATTCAGATTTGAAATGAATGTATTGGGGTGCAATGAAACCATCAATCTGACTCTTAGGCAATTGTAAAATATAGTTTTTGTTTTTCACACCAAAAATCTATTTCACCTATTTATGTAATTGTATTATGTATCCTATAAGGTTTCAAAATGAATATATTCGATTTCATAACACATAGCAATATGTGAATCTTATCCAATGTGTGTTTTAGATTGAAAAATGTTACAGCTACCATACAACACTATGCATATTTCTTGTTCTGCAATTTTAAGGAGAAAAAACAAAGTTTATCATAATTTGAAGCCATTTGATTAATTAGTTACCCACATCTATCCCAAAATTTGAAGTACTTTATTAAATAGGTAACCCGGGGTAAAGTCTTCCAAGATTTCTTTCAAATGCATTTTAAATTAAAGAAACTCATTTCATATATCTTGGGTGAACATGTTATCTTCTCATTCAAATATGTTCAAAGTCCAATTTGCTTTACGACTAAAACAGAATATAATCTGCATCTTTTGCACTTAGTTTTTAACATTTGCAAACTTTGTGTTGTTGTGTACTTCTTGTAGCATTATAACCTAGTTTTTCAAAACAAAAAGTTTGTAGGTTATTTTCCTCCCTAATCATGTTTGTGTTTCAACAAAACTAATGTGATTGTAACTACAGATGAAACAATGATTTTCTACGGGGTTCCCATACACCTAATTGATCATATTCTTAGCAAGATTCTCTGATTCCTCAACTCGATGTCTCAACTCACTTTCCATTGTACACATGTCACTTCAGAAAATTATCCCAATTGTCTTAGAGAGTACATGGAAATTTCATCTCCTATTTCCCAGTGCTAGAAAATAGTTTTATGTAATTAAGAAGGATATACAATGTCATATGCTCATGGTTGTTCTTCTATTATTGTTAAATGAATTGTTAAAAGAATTTGTTAGTTTGGTTCCTATTTATATTACTTTGTTAAACATAGAATTAAAGAATGAGAGAAAAATGAAAGAAAAAGTGCATTATTTTCATAGTTTTGTTACCTTCCTTTCTTATCTCTATTACTTTCTTTACATGGTATCATAGTGGTTCATCCATGGCCAATCTTTCACACCCACTTCTTCGTTCTATCCTAATTTGTTTGATTTTCCTGCAGTCACTCAATTTCCATAAAACTTGATCATATTAATTTTCTAATTTGGCGGCAACAAGTTGAAGCTGCAATCAAGGGTTACAAGCTCTCAAAGTTCATCAATGGAATCGATACGCTCCAAACAAAATTGTCTTTCTTTACCAAATGAAAACAAGTGGTTAAAATCAATCAAGATTTCTCTGATTGGGATCAACATGACCTATTATTGTCTCTGGGCTCTTGTCATCAATGTCTGAAGGGCTTTTACGAGAGGGTTGGATGTTGTAACTTCTTTTAGATTTGGGTGAAATTGGAGGTTTTATTGTTGCTCCAAACTCGTGCCAAAATTTGATCAATTCAGATTGCCAAATCAAGAGCTCTTAGACGATTCACATCATGAATGATTATCTCTTGCGTATCAAAAGGCATTGTTGATAGCCTATTTATTAGTTGGCTATTCTTTCTATTTTAGATCATATTGATGCAATTTTTGAAGGAATTACCCTCAAAGTATGACACTTTGATTTACTATTGTTACCGCACACAGAGATTCATATATTGTTGATGAAATAGAGTTTGTTCTTTGCTTAAAAAAATGCGCATTGAGAAAGGCTACAAAAATTTTAGATTTAATTTGAGTGCTAACTTAGCAAATTCAAAGCCAG
The DNA here is from genome assembly GCA_030254885.1 of Vitis rotundifolia. Lineage (NCBI taxonomy): Eukaryota > Viridiplantae > Streptophyta > Magnoliopsida > Vitales > Vitaceae > Vitis > Vitis rotundifolia. The sequence goes on from CM058156.1 coordinate 13,006,270, forward strand.
AATAACCAAGACAAAAAGTCTTAATAATAATCTTCCGAAAATGGCTTTTCTACTTTTGTTCAAGGCAATTTTCGTGGTCTCAATAATTTTTCCTAGTATAGAAGGTTCTAGTATTTCGTAGATGGATTCAATAAATTTAGTGGTATGGTAGTAGAGGCGTCTAGGTGGTCGGTATTATTGGAATTTCAATAAGCCTCAATGTCAATTATGTGGTCATGTTTATCATTTTGGTGCACCATGTTACTACAAATTCGATCTATCATTCCAAGGCTCATCTTCATTTCAAAATGGATTTTCTTTTACTCAAAATCATACAAATGTTTACATGGTGGGGTACTTACTCATGGAATTTGCTTTTACTCTAGACTGATACCCAGATTTTGGGAGCTACAAATTCATATCACACCCAGACTTTCATAATCTGATGAATTAAAACTGAATTTGGTTTGGCAAGATAAAGATCGTGATGGGCAATGGAAATAGGTTTGAGCATTAAACATATTGGGACAATCATCTTTGTAGTCTCAATTTACTTCGAAAGTGCTCTCTTGAAATATCATCTTTCATGTTCCTTCTATTACCAAAAATTTGCTCAGTGTCTCTAAAATTTGCCAAATTTAATTGCGTGTATTTGAATTCTTTCCTAACTTCTGTTTGTCAAAGATTGGCTTCCAAGGAAATTCTCATGGTAAGGAGAGTTAAGAATGGACTTTATGTATTTGCATTGATTTCACATTTCTGTCTTTAGCAAATCCACTGTCATATTCATTTTATTCCAACATCTTATGAGTCCTCCACTTTTTCATTTCAGGAATATCATGTTTCTGTCCTTTTTCAATATAATCCTAAAATTATTGTACTTAGTTAAGGATTCTTCTAGTTTCTTTGAAAAAAAAAATACTTGAGATCTAAGGCATCACAAACTTGGTCATACATCCCTTTAAAATTGTTAAAGTTTGTTATGTTCTAACTGCAATATTTCTGTTCCTAATAAAATTCAGTTTTCTTTGGCTCAGCTTGTTGTTTTTTGGCAAATTCACAAACTTCTTTTTTTCTTCTACACTATTTACACTCAACCCTTACAACTTTACACTTCTGATTTATGGGGCCCCTTTTCCACTTCAATATTTTAGTGGTTATTACTTATTTCTACTACATTACTTTGTCAATGCTTTACTCAAGATTTGCTTGGATTACTTGCTTAGACATAAATTAGATGGCTTTTAATTTCAAAAAAACTCAATGAATGACACTAGGTTTTAAAATCAGTGGCCATACAAATAGATTGGGGATGAGAATATAAACCTTTCACAAATTTTTTAACTTCAAATGGCATTTCTCAGAAATTTTCTTGTCTTTATACTCATGAACAAATTGTTTGCTAAAGGAGGCATAGAAACATTGTAGAACATGGTCTCACCTGGTTAGCATCGCTTCAATGCCAATGATATATTGGGATGAACCTTTAAAAGCTTTTGATTATTGCAGCAATAGATTACCAACATCTGTTCTTCATCATAAAATCGCCTCTAGAAGTTTTGTTCAAAACCCTACCGAAAATTACTCCTTAAAAATATTCGATTTTACTTTTGTTTTCTAACATTCGTTCATATAAAAATACAAGCTTCAATTTTCAATCACAGAATGTACATTTTTAGGGTTTTAGTTTCTCAATCTAAAGGACACATGTCTGGATTCTAATAGCAAAATTATTATTCTCAGATGTCATTTTCAAATGAGTCTTCATTCCTTTTACTTATAAATTAGTCATCCTTAATATATTTGTTTCACCCTCTTTTCTCTTCTATAACTCTCCTAATAATTTTTCCTTTGGTGGCTGTACTCATCAGAAATTTCCATTTTGTTACTAATGCTTCAGCAACCTACTGCTTCTCTTCTGGCTACTAATTACTTATGACAATGTGCTAGTCATAAAGTCTTTCAATGGACCAAATACAAGTAGATTTAGCTTTTGTTCCAATGCTGCCTTACAAAAATACTCATTCTATGGTCACTCAATCTAAAATCTGGAATTTTTAAACTAAAGTTTTGGCTACACCTGTGAACCATTGTGTTTGAGGAAGCTTTATACGTAGATCATGAATCAAGCATGACTGATGAATTGATGTGCCTTTTTGAAGAATAAATACCCACGTTCTTACTCCCATTACCACCTAGAATGAACACCTATTGGCTGCAAAATGGGTATTTAAGGTGAAGAAAACCAGAAGATGGCTTCAATTTAGAAGTACAAAGCAAGTTAGTGGCAAAAGGGCTTCATCAAGCAGATTGGTTTTGATTTCACATAAAACTTTCAGTCAGTTGTTAAACCTGCAACTATTGGGGTTTAGTTATGGCTTACTATAGCTTTGTCTAGTGGTTGGTTATATTCATATTTAGACATTAATAATGCCTTGTGAATGGAGTTGAGTGTGCACATGGAGGAAGTTTTTATGGAACAATCTTTGGAATTTGTTCAGCATAACAGTCTCATCTTGTTTGCAAAATTACATAAGCTTTATATGGTTAAAACAGCACGAAGGTCTAGTTTGAAAAGTTAAGTGCAGCCCTATATTCCATTTGGATTTATCTCTACCAAGTCAGATCAGTCTTGTTCAGTTGTGTGACAAAAAGTATTACTATATTCTTGTGTATGTAGATGACATTCTTTTCACTGGTAATAGTGAACAAGTTGTGATGCATCTCATTACCAGTATAAAATATAAGAGTTTGCTTTAAAAGATCATGGAGAAGTTCAAACTATTTTTTACGGATTGAAGGTGAAGCATATTGCTGAAGATATCACTTTCTCACGAAAATACATAACTGATCTATTATACAAAGCATAATGCAAGGTGCCAATCCTATTTCTACTCTATACCAGTGGACAGAAACTTTCAAGATGGTGTAGTTGTACCAATTCAATTGTACGGAGTCTTTGCAATTTGTAAAGTTACTAGGCCTAAAATTGCCTATAGTGTTAATAAAGTTGTCAATATATGCAAGCTCCATTAGAATCTCATTGGAAAGTAGTCAAAGGAAATCTCAAATACTTGAAAGGAACTCTTCATCATGGATTACATTGAGGAAAGTGCTCCTGCTCTTGATCTTGTAGCAATTTTGTGATGTCTATTGAGCCTCTGATCTTGATGAGCAGAAGATTAACTTCAGGGATTTGGGTATTATTGGGTTCAAATTTAGTCACTTGACAGTCAAAGAAACTAACATAATGTATTAGATCAGTACAAAAACAGAGTACAGAAGCCTAACTAGTTTGGTTGCAAAAATCACTTGGTTGCATATCTCTTCTCTCATAATTAAAATCACTTTGCCATACACCACAGTTATTTGGTGTGATAATCTTAGCATTGTTATGTTGGCTGCTAATCCAATATTACATTGCCATGAAAAAAACACATTGAATTGGATTTATATTTTGTCAAGGAAAAAGGTTTGCAAAAGAAATGTATGTTGTCCAACATGTGTCTTCCATTGACCAAGTAGCATGTCTTGACAGGAAAAGCTATCTCAAGCACTCAGTCTGTAAATCCTAAAAACTAACTCAAAGTAGAAAATCTTTCTACCTTAAGTTTTGAGGAGAATGTTAAGAAATAGTTTAATATGGTTACAAGGATATACCACTTGTCATATGCTCATTGGTTTTTTCAATTATTGTTAGAGGAATTTGTTAGTTTTATATCTATTATATTATACTCTGTAACCACAGAATTAAAGAAAGATGAAAATAAATAGAAAATCACCTTTACTTTCTCAGTTTCCTGTTACCTTCCTTTCTATCTATGTTACTTACTTTACACCCAGTATCCCCCTCCATAGCTAAATATATGTCTAATAGTGTTTCCAAGTGAAATGAATCTTTAGTGCCTTATCCAAGAGGAAATAGGATAAAATTGATGGACAGACATACATAAAGGTGTGAATGAATGTGTTTGGTTGACTTTGGAGAAAGGGTGAGAATTACTAGGTGCTGGAGATTACCATTCCAAGAGGTGGGCATTTAAAAAGAAACCTGGAGAACTGTTCAGTTGATCCTAACATTCCCCATCTGATTCAAAAGAAAATGGCATCACCATTCAGACTCAGCGACGATGAGGTATATATATTTTTTTGAGCTACAAGTTGTAAACTTACCAACCTCGCTATGAGAATAAAAAAAGGCACTTGCCTATTTCTTTATTACTATTTATTTTTGGTTTTCAGAGTGCGCTTGTAACTGGAAAGCAAGTAAAGGAATTGGACTAGAGATATGGCAGACAGTTAGCTTTAATGGAGTGCATGGTGGGTATTACAGCTAGAGATGAGAAGAGGGGTCGTTGAAGCTGTGGCAAGCTTCATGGATCTAGCTGTCTAATGGTAGGTTTTTCATCAGCTTGGATGTGATGGATGCCAAGAGTATCCACTACCTTGGCAAAATTCATTGTGACCCGTTATGGGAAGGCTTGTTATTTTTGTTAAGGAATCAACCCTTTTTGGAAGGACATTTTTTTACTCATTTTCCTTCTGCTATGGAAAAAAAAATTCTTTAGGGTTTTGCGAGTTTGAGATTAGTATGATGCCTAACTTAGAGGGCCCTGAAAATTTTATACCTCAATCAGGGAAGCAAAGCAAAAACATTTTTAATCATGTAGAGAAACATTTCTTGTTGCCTTACTTCATTTTACTTATGATAGTAGTAACAATAAACGCAAATTTGAGAATTCAAGAAAATGAAAATCAGGTTAAGGCTGCCATACATTTTTTGGCTAGCGAGAATCAGAGGGATTCTGAAATTGATTAGCAAATAGGAAATCTCAATTTATGCAGGTCAATAATGCAGGGCTTTGTGGAGCCATTATCGACTGGAAGCATTTTAAGACCTTAAACCTTGAGGACAGTAAGGTATGTAATTACATTTCTTGAAAAATCATCTATCAAGGACGTCTAAGCCCATTATCTATGTCTATCAACCATATATGAAATGATTAATTTTGTTTCATTTCTAAATTTAAAGAGGACAGAGTCTGATAGAATCAATGGATCAATATTGTTTTCATTGTTGCAGAATGATGGCTAATGTAGCAGGGACTTGGTGATTAAAAGTTTAACGCACAACTTTATGAGTTGGTGAGATGTGTAATAAAAACAAAACTACTATGGTACCAGAGCACGTGACTGGAGGCCCTTCTTTCCAGCCTTCTGCTATCAAATTCAGGAAGAATTGTGATTGTCTGAGGTCTTGGAAAGCTTGAGTATGTAAATGTAATTGCACCTTCAAGGGGAAATTCTAAAACCAAATTCAACGTTTATAATGCATTGTATGTCTAGCATTTCCATTAACTCTTAAGATATAATTATGAGTTCTTCCTTATTTTATCAGTTTGTCTCCAATGTGAAAGGGTTAGAAAGGAAGCTAAATGATGTGGATGTACTCTCAGTTGAGAGGATTAGATGAGATAGTGAATGAATTCCTTAATGATGTTAAGGAGGTAGGTTAACATGACAGAGGCTGGCCAACACAGTACTCCGCCATATACAATCTCCAAAGCAGCCGTGAATGCCTACACAAGGTTGTTGCCAAATTCATACCCAAGTCTCCTATAAAATTGTTGTCTGTCCGGGTTTCGTCAAATCTGATATTATTCCAAACACGGTTTCTTTTCCTGTGGAAGTGGTGCAAAGGCCCTGTTATGTTGGCTTTGCTTCCAGAGGGAGGACTTCTGGCCTCTTTTTCGAAAAGATGGAAGGCATCAACCTTTTGTCATAGTCAGTTATAAGAATGAGTTGGTTTTCCGCTTTATGCATTTCTATGGTCGTATTTGTTAAGGTTATCCAAGTTTTTCCTATCCTTTGCTGAACCAATTGGGTGATAGCTGTGACATTTCTCTTTATTCGGGGTAATAATTATGAAGTTAGCTCTCTGTGTGAATTGATAATCCTTTTAAAAATAAGAACTAGGAAACCTGTCTCATTTCTTACTTTGGATGTTTCATGTATTTATTCCGCATCTCATTATATGCAAACAGTTCTTATTTATTAAAGGAAATTCCACGGGGTAGGAAATGGGATTGGAAGCTCAATCTGAACACTCATTCAGGGCCTTCACATTCGGGTCAGGCCGGGCATTGATCCTCATTTACAATGACCTGCTTCTTACGAAATACAAATTGCCACTCACTTTCACTTTTAAGCCGCCGCATCCTCACACGTAATCACAACACGCCAAAACATGGCCAAATCATACATCTGCATTTTATTCTCCAAGGCAGTTGTCAATAAACACAAGGATCATTGCTAAATTGTATCCCTGTTTCTACGTCCATTGTTTTTGTCCTGGTTTCGCTACCACTGATATGACTTCCAACAATGGAATATTTTCTTTCGAAACAATCAGGAGAAAAACAATGGTATTCCCATTTCTCATTAATGGAAGAACCTTTCTGGGTGGTTTCTCCCCTTATTTCGGAGGGGTTTTTTTTTCCATATTCAGGAAGAATGGTTTTGGGAAGCTTCATGTGTGTCCTGGTTTCATCAGAACTGATATGGCTGACCATTCCCATGCCCAATCCAACAAACAAATGGGCCCGAGTTGCAAAAGCCCCAACCCCACTCAAAGATCAGCTTTGAGGTGGACCAAGCAAAGCCCAATCCAGAAGATAACTGAACTTGGGTTGCAGCTAGAGCTCTGCCCATAGCCATGGAGTAAAGAATAGAAAAATGCCATTAGAAGTCAAGAATTTCGTGCGACAAAGATGGAAAGTTAGAGAGAGAGTAGAATGGGCCAGCAACCCCCGCTCAATTCCTCAGAGGATGTGGCCTCACAAGTCTTTACACAGTTTCCCTACAACTAGCTGGATTGCATTCCACCCTAACCGTGTGGGCCACTCTTCTCCACCAAAAGTATGAAGCCTGAATGGATATGATATCAATGTCCTTTTCTTGTATTTAAATATATGTATTTCAACATGTTTTCAAGCTATAAAGTAAAATGATTTGAAAGAGATCAAACCTTCCTATCAATAATCTCAACATCCTAATTCTTCCCGCCTTTCTTCATCTTCTTCAATTCCCACCACTTTTGACAAATTAAAATAATTTTTAAAACATTATATTTTGTAAAGTAACCGCATCTAGAGTTCATTGACAGTGATTATAGGAAGTGTTATAATTTTAAAAATACTTCTTAAAATTACTATTAAGCTTGCTCTTAGTCATTTATATTTTATTTTTATAATCATTTTCAAGTTATTAAAAAAAATAACAAAAATACTTTCAAAATTTTTTAAAAAAACACATTGCAAAAAGATAAATAAGACATCATGAAACAATCATTTTATATCTGACCAAATATTCCAAAAAACCCACCATCCATGCAACTACCAAATCCCAATCCCCAAAACTTTGATCACCCTATTATCCTACCTCACCAATTCCAACTAGGCCTAGGAACTCAAACCCGTCTTTAACTTTAACTAATAACTACTAATTACCCTCCTCCCTCCTCCTATGCAAGTGCCATTGGTTAAAGGACAAAATCCCCCATCATTCTGCACACTTCGAGACCCAAAACCGCGTGAGGACACGGACCGGACCCTGTCAGCCCCAAAAACAAAAATGGAAAAGGTCGGGTTGCAGTGCAGACTGCAGAGAGCAGCTTTTCACCGTCTTCCTTTCCTTTCCTTTCCTTTTTCTCCTTTTTTTTTTTTTATAAAAAAAAAAAAAGAAAATTATAATTAATGAAAGGTCGAGTTGGGAATCCAAGACATGAAATGAAGTGACGACCCACCTAAGACCTAAAAGGCCAAATCAACAGAGCATTGGGACCCACACGGTTGAACAAAGTTGGCATCATGATTCTTTTATTTTATTTTTTAATGTTTTTCATGGGGTACCCCGACAGGTAAGAGCCGTTATGACCCCACATTGGCGACTAATCCACTACCAGTCCATGTATTCAAAGTGAATTAGGTATATTCCACCTCCACGTAGCCTCAATTATTATCATGTTATCAACCTCCACTTTGATTCCATTTTTACTATTATTATTCCTTTTTTTTTATTAATTACAAAATTGGTTCCTCTAGATTTTTTATGCGAAGCTATCACAAATCTCCAAGTTTTTGGATTACTAGAGATTTTGTCCAGTTGTATGTCATTTTGCATTTCATGTCACACGTGACTACATCTTCCAAGTGGATTTACCCAAAAAAAAAAAAAAAATTAAGAATATAAATCATTATCCCATTTGTAAAGGAAAATGATTAGAAAAATATTTACAACGTATTATCTTATTTAGATAAAAGAGAAAGTTTTTATAACCATACACATGAACTTCTCTTTTTAAGGACTCTTTTGACTCAAAAAAATAATATTTATATGGTTAGATGCACCGATTCCTAATCTCGATACAAAAGTTCGTTTGACTCGTGTTGGTCTATTTAAGTCTATAATCCCATAAAATATAACAAGTACGCTGTGTATGCATAAGAAAAAATTTATATAATATTTCACATCAATAGGGAAGTATATAATTATATATAGACCGTTTGGGTTCAAAATCAACAATATCTATAAGTACAAATCATTACAATTTAAAGGTATTTTCACAAAAAGTTTTAGGTGAATTATTAATACTTCTAAAAATAAGTATTTTTTTATATTTAAATAATATCTCATCTGTCGTAGAAGCAATTCTAATAAAATATTATTGCCAGAAGGATTATAAATTAAAAATAATTTTACTAAAATCCCACTAAACAATTCATATATATATTGATTGATAAGGTCTAAGTCGATCATAATTTCAGAAAACACCAAAAGTGTTCTTTTTTTCAATGTTTTTGGTAGACTTTTGACACTTGGGTTCTATGTAGTATGTGAACGTTACAATAATTCCAAAAATTTTCTACAACTATATTGAAACTTAACATGCGTGCTCTTTGATCAATCAATTATCATTCAAATCATTTACAAACCCAAAATCTAATATCATTTTAAAATACCACAAATATAAAATTTTAAATTAATAAAATCATTCAATAATACAATGGGTTAAAATTTAAAACACATGTTTAGAAAATTAGGAGATCTAATATTTGACAAGAAAATAGGCTTGGGCTAGGGTTTTAATGATATTATTTGTTGGAAAGTTTGAATGGGCTCACAAATTCACACCATGTTCCCAATTGGTCCACAGCCATAACATTGGACCTAGAGAGAGGGCCACACCACTCATTGAAATATATATACATAATATTATATAACGCAATAGTTAAAAGTGAACATGAAAAGACGCCACTGTCATTCTTCATCCAATGAGTAAGAGTAAGAGATATTTCTTTTGAAATAAACGTACATATAAATATTAGTTTAAGATTAAATAAAATAATATGATATAGAAAAGTGGGGCAATTGAGTGAAAAATCCGTGGAGAAGGGTGGCACCGAAAAGGAGTGGTGGACTGAGGACTATATGGTTCTACCTTGTTGATGGATATGTTTTGTATTAAAAAAATATTAACAATTATAGTATAATGAATTGATATGTTGCTAAAGTGATCTTGTAATGATTTTCCCTGTCTCCCCCTTTTGCATGTCATGACAATTTAGCTGAATTATTTTATGTATTTTTAACTTAGTCTAGTTAGATGACCCCAACTCTCACCCTATGTCTTTATCCCTTTATTGTGATTATATTTTTATAATTACTAGGGATACCTGTGAAGGAAAAGGAATATTGAAAATGATTCATGGGTGGGCCCTATAGGGTAGAATTTATAATAATTTACATTTTCCAATAACTTTTTTTATAATGGGTTAGTTTTATTAATATTTTCTAAAGTTTTGATTAAATACCGTTAATTTTTATATAGGTTTAAAGTTTCATCAAATATCTTTTTTACTTTGAACGAAAGGAGAAGGTGAGTGAAAATTAGAAATTAGAATGATAAAAAAAAATATTTGATGAAGTTTCAAACCAATAAAGATAAGGTGTTTTTAATCAATATCTTAAAGAAGATAAATAAAATTAATTCAAAATTTAAAAATAAGTCAATTAATTATTATTTAAATGTCAATAAATAGGACTTTATTTTATGCTTGTATTAAGGGCGGCTCATTTAGTGGAGTAGTTGATTTTTTTTCTTTTTTCTTTTTTAATTTTAGTAGATAAGTTGAAAGAATAGACTTTGATTTGACATGAAAAAAATTTGCAACTGAAAAAATATCTTGGTATAAGCATTTGTCCAAAGGCACCTTTTGCCCAATCTCATGAAAAATATCTTTTTTTTAGGCCTTTAATTTCCTTTATTTAAAAGTGTTTTACTCCTCCGTCTAGATTTGGAAAAAAAAAATGGAAAGCAGAAAAAAAAAAAAAAAAAAAAAAAACACAGAATTTTTTCATTGGTTATGAAAAAAATAATTATAATGAAAATTATTGAAAGTTTTATACACTTTCAAATTCTTTTTTTTTTTTTTCACATAAAATTTCTTGAACTTTTTTCTCTTTCCAAGTTTATTCTTGTGCCAAAATGGTGGGACTTTATGAAACATGAAAAAATAATACAATTTTTTTTAAAATTTTAAAAAGAATAATTTAAGAAAAAATATGAAAAAGGAAGACCAAGGAAGCTACTAACTTTAGTATAAGATCCCATTAACTATAAACATAATAATGATAATGCGTTTATGGGCGTTATTAACAATAATAATAATAATAATAATAGTAATAATAAGCATGCATATGATATATCCTAAAGTATAATATATATATAGGGTTAGAAGGAGGTTAATAGTAGCTAAAAGGAGGTGTGGTTAGTGGGGGTTGTTGTATTTGTTCGGGACATGGAGGACACCAAAGTCGCAGGAGACGTGAAACGGAGTTATTGCTCATGACTTATGACTCAAGCCTATGCCCTTATCCAATATATTACACTACACACTACCTCAACATCACATTATAGTTATACTCTCTCATGCAACCGCCCATGTATCAATTTCAAGTATCCCCCATGTGGACTCCCACCATCACCTCCCCCTCCTTCCCCACCAATTAATTAATCCCTCCTATCCATTTGCGTCAAAGAAATATGACTGGCATTTAATTAAGCTAGTTTTTTACAGTCTTCAAACCCTAGTCCCTGCATGTTTAATCCTAGGGCAAGTGGGTTTTCAGGACTTTCCATTGCAGTCGCCACTTTCTAAGGCAGACCCAAAGATGCAGGGTAAAATGAGAGAGCCGGAAAAGAAAAAGGGAGAAGAAGAAGAAGAAGAAGAAGGGAAAAAAAGAGGGTTTTCACCATGGATGGGACTTAAAGGTGCGGCGCCCATTTTACTTTGCTAGGATTTGGATTATTATTTTGGATTTTCCCCACCCTTTTTGCAAAAGTTTTACCCTCCATTGTTAGAACTTACACCATCTTCTATAATCAATCACCAACCATCCAATTATGTTAAACTAACAACCCTTGATTTAATTAAAACGTCGCATCATCCACGTGTCCACCAATCAAAGGACACGAAGATGTAGGTGAAGCCTAGCGTGGAGAGTCTTAGAACTGGTCCAATGGAAGCCTACATCTTTTCTTCCAAGGAGGACTTTGGTGTTCCGATGGGTCTCTCTCATATTTTCTTTAATTTGGGTGTTGTCTTGGTGGGGAAATTTGATTTCCCACCCCCCTTTCTTGACTAACGGAACTAAGGCATTTTGAGTCAATGCATATGAAATTTGTAACGGGTTGATGCCTATTTTGTAGGTTAGCAAATTAAACTATTGAAATCTACCATGAGCATGAAGTATTCAATGCATACATATCCAAGAATTTCTAGCTAATTATTTTTGGTTCCAAGTCAAAAAAGAAGAAGAGGAGCAATCTGATTAAAGGTTTCCTATACTTGGTAATGCCTTTTGAAATTGGGTAGGCCTGTGAACTGTCCACTTTGGTGGCCATGAGGGGGCACACGCAGGCCTTGCTTTGTTTAACTTCTGAATCAAAGATGAAATGATGATTCAACTTTTTCCATTCATAGCAATGAGTTTTTAAATTAAATTTAAATATTTGAATTTTGGGGCTTTTGGGCTCATTCATATGAAATAATGTTATGTTCATTAGAGTTGGCAACCAACCTCTCTAAACCATGTAGAAACCCATTATGAAAAATGATTGTCTCTCTGAAAGTTTTTTCCTTCCCTAATAAAGACATTTTTTAGGGTTTCCAAACATACTTGTCAATTTTTATGTCGTAACAAAAAAAAAAAAAAAAAAATCATCAAAGATGTGTTGTTATGTCTTTTGAAAAGTTCTATTTCTTAAAAAGCAACTATTTTCATTTTATTTTAAAGTAAAATAGCTTTACTTGCATTACACTTTCTTTTAAAAAAATAAAAAATAAATTCCTACTACTTTTAGGAAAAATTATCATTCTTAATTAAAATTTTTAATCATACGAGATAAAGAATGGGGCACGGGCAATGACTTAGAAGCAAAAGGTTTGACAAGATTCCATAAAAGTTTTTCAGTATGTATTATAATTTCTAACATTATTAAAAGAATGCATCCACTTGAATGATAATCAAATTTCTTCAATGTAATCCTTATTTCTTAAATCAAATAAAATCATACCATTTTTATTATTAAATTGAATGTTCCAAGAAATTCCATGAATAAAACAAAAATTTAAAACACGAGACATGACAATATGGTAATACATAAATTATTCGTTGGAGGGAAAATTTTTTAAGTGAAGAAAACAAAAATTCTCTCGAATTTCCAAGTGAACGGAAAGAATCTTACCTAATTTCATTTTCAAATTAGTGGTGATATGACTTTAGATTATAATAAAATCCAAGTAGTATAATGACTTTATATTATAATAACAAAAAAAAAGTCATTGATTAATTCTAAACATACCTCTTGGGATATTCTTGCGGGCAGCCCACTATTCGGGCATGGCCCCATAAGCATCCAATAATAATGGGCAGGTCACAACTTTACCATGGCTGGTGTTATGGTTAAAAAATTATTATAAAAAAAAAAAAACCCAATGATTTCATGCATTTTTTCTTAGTAAAACAACAATTAACCCCAATGAGGATCGCTTGGGACTTACTCAATGACAGCCCACGTGACCAAAATTTCCACGTAGGAAAATAAACCTTAACTTCCTCCAATACTATGATACTACAAATGTTCAAAAGGTTCATTGCTGAGGTACCTTTTGAGATCCTACTATGTTTGTAGATTTTCTATTTTTTATATATTTTTTTTCAATTTATTGATAAAATGATTTTATTATCTCAAAACTAGAGTGAAGTGAGGTTGAGCTCCCGCTTTTATCGGTGGATTGTGAATACCGGCGCAGGCATATGCAGAGAGGCATGGAGAGAGAGGGTGAGTAGAATATAGAGTCCAACCTCCAACCCCCATAACCATAGGGGCCTTGTCAGTAAGAAAAGCAGGAGGTGGATAAAAGCCAAAAGGGGAAAAGATAACAGTAATTACAAGAGCTTCACTTGGTTATAAGAGCTGCAAGAACCACTCCAAGATCCATCTTCCTTTCACTTGAGAGCCTTCACTCATTCACATTATGGACAATCAGCGCCTCACTCCTCTGCTTAACTGGGCTTACTACTGCCAAGGCAAGGTAGTTAATGCGTCCTTGTCCTCCTCCTCCTCCTCCTCCTCCTCCTCCTCTTCTTCTTCTTCTTTTATGTAATGTTCAGGGGTGAATATGAAATGGGGGTTTTCAATTTTTCGCCTTTTTGTTTTGTGGGTTGTGTGAAATGGGGGTCATGTGTTTGCAGTCTGAGGTGTGGATTTTCACTAGTATAATGGTGTGTTAGTTTTGATGGTGCAGAATATGGAGGAGCTGAGGCATTCTCTTGTGTGTACAACTCTGGAGCTGGAAACCATGAGGCTAGCAGCTCAGGAGGAGCTAAGGAGGAGGGATGATCAATTGGCACATCTTAAAGATCTTCTTACCAGGACAATCAGGGAAAGGGATGAAGCTCAGGACAAGTGCCACAGGCTCATCCTTGAGAAAATCCTGCTTCATCAGCAGCATCAACAAACTGCTAATCTCTCTGGGATTTCTAGCATTGAGGATGAACCCAGAAGAGGCATTGACTCCAACAATGGTTTTTCCTCTTCGGACTGTGAAGAAAGCATTGTTTCTTCTCCGGTCATCGACCCTGTTCCGCCCCCACAATTGCCTCAACAGCAACCGCCGCCGCCACCACCACAATTGCAACAACCACCATCTATGCCAGAAGCAGCATTGCAATTGGTGTCCGATAAGCCATTGCCTGAAAAAGGGAAGCTTCTCCAGGCAGTGATGAAAGCCGGTCCACTCCTTCAGACCCTTTTGCTGGCCGGACCGCTTCCTCAGTGGCGACACCCACCACCGCATCTGGAGTCTTTTGAGATCCCACCTGTGACCATTCCTTCACAACCACCACCACCACCACAACCACTGCTCCACCAAGACTCTCTGCTCAATTCTAGCCCCAACAACAACAACATCAACTGTGGTAGAGTTGACCGGAAAAGGGCTCTATGTGAAGACTCCGACACTTCCATAGAAACCAAGTACCAAAGGGTTGCTCTCCCTTGACCACCACTACAGAGAGTAATCCTTATAATTTAATATTTATATCCCCATTTAAATACCATTAAAGGTTAGTGAAACTGAAACTGCCAGATGGGTATGAGATTGATCTAGCATTTGTACAGAAGTTTGTCCTAGAAAAGATCTCGAATTTAATTAGAAGCAGAGACAAGTGAGAGAAGCAGAGAAGACCATAGTTTCAGGCTTTTCCGCCAGTGTTCTGATTGGAGATTTGCTCTGTTTTTTTCTTTTTTTAATTTTCCTTTACACTTCAATTTTCCAGCATGATGTGAAAAGGGGGTTGGTTTCTCCAAAAATTAGTGCTAAGATGTAACATGTAATTCTGATATTTAGGTCTGTATGTGTGTGTGCGAGAGAGAGAGGGAGAGTGAGGTGTGAAAGATCACATCAAAAGCTTTGAGATTTGGGTATGGAGTTGTTGAGATTGAGAGATGAGTGTGGCCAACAACCAGAAGGGCCTGAAGCCCTACTTGTCGGGCCCAGTGGATCCCACAAATCGGAATCGGGATCTACTGTTAGTGTGATGTATGATTATTGTAAGTCTCATCTCATGTTTCTCTAATCATTTTTCTTTCCTTTAACTCCTTCGTACAAATACAACTTGTTTCCACATCTATTTAGCATATAAACTTTTTCTAGCAAAAGTGGAGCCATGTAGGGTTAAGATTGAAGGCCCCCAATGATATTATATTACTGCGTTGAGAGCCAATGCAAATGAAAAGGGTTGGGTCCCCTGGTTTTCCGGCATGAGTATACCAGATGACAATTTAAAAGGATGCTGCCACTACTTGTGTCACACTGGGCCATCACCATCTCTACCCCCACTAGTATTTTCTTGTGATTCTTACCTGAGAGAATATTTCAGGACGTGTTTTCATTTTTTTTATAAAAAAAAAAAATTACCCTCTTGTTAGGTTAGTTGATTTGATTTGTGGGCTGGATTTAGATTCCAGTCATTTGACATCTTAAAGGTCATTATTTTAGCCTTTTCAAAGGTCAGTAGGTCACTTAACTTGGGCTCATTTCATCCTTCCAACGCATAAGCACTCATTCCAAATGACATTTTGTTTGTTTTAGATTTTATTTCTGTCAATCAAACATGTCAATATTCTTCTCATCCAATGGTGTCTGACGAGTCAGCATTTTTTAGACTGTCTCTTGTAATTAAGACATAGCAGTCTAATGTTAGGTTTTTAAATTGATCTACTAAATGGAATGTGTCTCACAAGTCACACCTACCTTGCGAAGAACATGGAATTTTTTTATTCATTAAAGTAAGTGGTACATGGGTTGGGTGTTTGAAGGATCTAACTCTATGCTTTCCCCAGCATCATGCAAAAAGGGATTTGGGAAGATGTTTCACTTGTAATCAGCGCAAGACAGCTCCTGTTTCAGTTTGTGGCTGCTCATCCGCCTGCGGATGGATATTCACCCCAATGAAATTGATAAATTCGTTCAACAAAAGCAAAATTTGTTTTGTTTACTAGACAAAATGAGATATTATGGTGCCAGCTTCAAACAATGCACCCACAACATCCATGAATGAGAGAGATGTTTCATTATATTATAAAGAATACTATAGAGAACAGAAACTAAACACAATTATTGCGTCTCGAAACATCCATGTTTTCTCCCTTTCTACCGGATGTCTCTCCAACAGCTATCATCTAAAACTAGTGAAAATTAACAAGTCGAATATGACCCATGTAATAATAATGAGGAATAACCTTTTTAAAACAGGCGGCATTGAAAGAGAAATGAAACAAGTGAAGGAAACATGCCTGTTGGCATTAGAGATTAGATGGACTTTGCAGAGGCAAAGGGGAAAAGAAATCCAAAGAGCATGTGGGAAAGGTGTAGTCCACACGGCACAGAGACTTGGATCACGTTTCTTCCCCCCTCCTTGACCCAAAGTCTACCGCCCATAAGCCCAATCCACCCTTTGTCCTATTTCAGCCATTCTATTTTCCAGATGAATCCATACCCTCATCAGTCATCATCACAACCCCCCAAAACCCCCGTTGAATGCGTTTGCATTCACGTGATGTCCCCCATGACTCATGACCACCCTTCCACTTCCTGCTTGCTGCCTACACCACTCCCTTCAGAATGTGTATCACGTGTATTCCTTGATTTCACATATAACCTACACCATTTAATGCAGAAACAAAAACCAACGAAAGAATGAAAAAGATGTTTTTGACGAGGCAGCGCATCTTCCCGTCAGAATTTAGATTCATTTCTCTTGCAGACAAAAGCACCAACGACTCTATGTTCATGTGATGATTGATTCCCGCATGTATCCCTCTGCCAGCTACCCCAAAGTCAGTTTCTGACAATTCCCATCCTCCACAATGTGTTTAAGATGCATTTAACACACATCGCTTATAATTTGAAACATGAATTTCGGTATGTTGCTAGAAAATGAAGATCCACTAGTATTTGAATTTTTGGCAAAAATTAGGATCATCCACAGATGTCTTGCCAAACTTGAATTTCTTTAAAATTCATTTTACATCAGATGGGAAGACAGGAAATTTTATGGCGTTAATACATTCAATACACCTTCAGCATTGGGGTCCTGCACTGTTGTACAGGAGGCACGTGTTCTTTAATGGTGAAGCCCACTCGTGCTTTGAATCCAAAAATGGCAAACAACCCACTATCTGCTTGACTGGGTATGACACTAGAGATCTTCACTTCCGCAAGGAAAAATCAGCTCAGAAAGAATTGATACATGGTAAATTTGTTCCATCAGTCTTCTTCATTTTCATCTTGATTGGACTGGTGATTGAGCTTTTGGCCATTATACATCTCAGCAACCTGGAGTTCCAAAAAGAAAATCAGTAAACAAATGACCCCAACAAGAAAAGCACATGAATAGTTCGGGTCTCCTTCTTCACAAAGAAAAGGACACATCAGGAAACTGTAATTACTTCTTACCAAGTCAGATGACGAGGCTTGCTCTGGATTCTTATCATCTCGAATGCGAACCAGACGTGGAAACCGAAGAGAAATACCCTATTGAAAAGAAAGCACATGAACAAGATAAAGTAAGTCAACCTGTAATTTGCAATATATGAACAAAGCCAACTTATATTTTTCAAGAAAATACATAAAAGCGCCTTCAAATATTTAACCTTGTTAGGATCCACTATTCCAACTGCAGCACGATGAACAGGGCTAATGGTCAAGTCTGCAGCTTTCACCTCCCAAACCTGCAAAAGAATTACTTTATATTTACATTTAATATAACATATGCACTCTGATGATCAAATGCCATGTCTCGAGAACAGATGTTTATGCATCCAGATTACTAACCAGAATGAACCAGAACAAAAACCAGAAGGTAATACCTATAGAACCTTAATTTTTAACAATTGACCTCAACTGAGATGATAAACAAGGTTTTCAGGCAAGAATTAGCATAGCTAAAATTGCTCAGTAGATAGGGGATTTAGTATTCATGTCAAAAGGTTATGCTGGATGTAGATTATGGAGAAAACAACTACACTCACTAGTCATGTCTCATGAGTCAAGAAATTAAAAGAAAAAACAGATATAGAAGGTAGTGCAAAAAAGAATATATTCACACACAAGTGAAACCATAATTACTACCTCGGTGGGTTCAAACCATACATCTGGATCAATTGAATCAGCATACCGATAGTAAGGCTGGAAATTATTCGAGTGTTAGAATCAGCTTGTAAAATCAT
This sequence comes from Vitis rotundifolia, assembly GCA_030254885.1. NCBI lineage: Eukaryota > Viridiplantae > Streptophyta > Magnoliopsida > Vitales > Vitaceae > Vitis > Vitis rotundifolia. The sequence goes on from CM058156.1 coordinate 13,024,607, forward strand.
ATATGGAGTTCTACATGCACAAATTGGTGGTTCCACTAGAAAAGAAAGAAAGATTACCTTTGGTCCGGAAATCACTTTAGAACGAAGACTGGCTGAGCGTTCTTCAAGCACTGCCTCAGAAAATCCAGTGCCTATCCATCATCACATGAAATTCACACATTGTTCATTTTATGAGTATCTGCAAATAAGAAACCAATAGCCATTAAAAGGTTGAAAGAAAATTACCTATCTTACAAATGCTTTGATATTCTTCTTTATTGCTGTCATAACAAGCAAGGAGGAAGGCACCATAGACACCTATAGATGAATATTATAGCATCAGTGACACAAATATGAAATTTTGAAGTTCAGGAAATAAGAAGAATAAGACGGATATCCAATAAATGGAGAGATTTAAGGCAACCAATGCAAAGAATAATCAAATTCATGGCTGCACTTGGTTGACTAAAACTAAGCAAGTAGGTAATATCAACTGCATGCAAGGAAACATTTGTTCCTCTGAAAGAGTGATTTCTGTTAATAGACCTGCACGTTTCCCGCGACCGTGGAAAGCAGCTATAGGTACTAGATCAAGTGAGTCACCAATACTGCAGATCACCATCAACACTATAAGTAGCAGTCACAGAACCTTAAATCAGAATTCATCTGAACAAAGAAATGTTATTCTGCCCTTACTTCTCCATGTAATCTTTCTTCAATTTTAGCCAGTTATGTGACCGCTTTGAAGGCTCATATGTAGCATCCCTATTCAATGTTTTAATGATCAAGCCTTCACAACTGCAAGTTAAAATGAATTGATGACACAACAACACAACAATTAATGCAGTAAATGACAAGTTAACTATCTTAATGACATCAGAACAATTTTAATTGCTTGAGCAAATACATAACATTTAAGTAAAAAACTGCAGACGGTAGTCACCCACCCATCTTATTGTGGAGTCAAAGGCACTGCTATGCCATGCAAAAATTGAATAATTAAGGAATCCCATGAAATTAAAAGCAATATACAAGCCAGTCTGAATGGATGAAGGGAAACCAAAAGCAAAAGGTCAACTCTTTGTCATCCTAGCACAACCATCAATCATAATGTATCTACTCTCCATTCCAGGAAAATCTTGTGATTTGGTTGTCCCAAAAAAATAAATAAAATAAAAAAATCAGGAAGGCAGACCGGCTAAATTGAGGCTGGGAAGCCTGAATCATTTTCCTAGGGAAGTGAGTAATAGCAGTGTCATACTCAAGAAGTGATGGATATTTTAATTATAAAAATATAGTCAGATCCACCTATACAACCCCTAGACCAGAATGTTTACCTTATTTAATCTGCCATAAAGGAGTTGCTATTTGCACTGATTCTCCCAAAATGCAGATTAGCTCCTCCATTTCCTAATTGCTAAGCCTATTCAAAATAAGTTTTATGCCAACATATAACCATATAAAACTCCACCCCAAGAGCAAGCCTATCACTAAATTCAAAAGAACTAAGGGAAATACTATTCTCAAAGCATCTTTACTTCAGGTGTTTTCTTAATAACCAAGAATACGCTCCAACTTTCATCTAAACACTTCCTCAAAAAGTCATCATGAACTTCCAAAATGTCTTTCATATTCAAGAATAAAATATTATCTGGTTAGAATCAAACTGGTGCTAGCACAACATATGCCTCAGCCAGCGATTGCAATCTCATTTTTAAAATTATTTGTTTTTTTCCTTATAACGTTTTCTAAAATAATTGTCTTAATGGAAAACATAATTTTTTTCACTTTTATCTTAAATCTTTAGGCAACTTGCTCTAAGACTTGATAAAATAAACAACTCCTTAATAAAAAGGTAAAAAGGAAAATCTTTAAGGGTTGAAAATTGCTCATGTCATGAGTATTAAATTCATAAGTTCAGACAATTTTGTTGCAACAGGTTCAGAGTAATTACATGATTACACCCACTCTTTATTTGTCAGAGAGTTTGCAACGGTGCTGTAATATATCTAGGAGATGTTGAGGTTTAACAAAAACCCAAAACCCTGGTACAAGGGTTAGGCAGTGGGATGCCAAAGGGAAGGTAAGAAATCTTAGGTGGGAGAAAAAAAGGCAAATGTTATATAGTTAGATATCGGTGAGTTTGTCCATTTTTTTAGTACAGTTGAGGCATTGTTTGTACTAGAGAATATGAGGTATTTCCAGTTGCATTATTCTCCAGCAGACTTGCTTATACTTTTTATCTGGGTTTCATCAGAATTAAGTCAATTGCTGCATGTCACACAGCCTTCTGCTCTGGATGTTATGGCCTGACTTAATCAAGCTAGCTTGAAGCACATAGTCTTTAAAAGATATAACATGGACAATATAAAGATTAATTCAAAAAATACGTACTAGGTTCATAGCTCCAGTGAAGAACATTAAAAACATCATATAGATACCTGGTATCAACAGCAACTTCAAGGAATTTTTGTATTTCCTCAAGATCATTTGATATTATTGCTGTTGCAAACTGGAAAAATCCAGGTTCTTCCTCAAATGACTCATAAAGATGCTGCACAAGGCCAGAGATCAAAAGTATGAGCGTATTACTGGTTCAGTTTTAGGCATGTTATATAGAAGACTATGTTCAATGGAAAACTAACAACATAAGATATAGTGTGCAAGAAGTCATGACTAAAGTCAAATAGAACAAATACATTGGGCTACAGTCGGTCAAGGGACCACCCTTTTCACATATGATATATGGGACTACATAATAAGCACCATGAATAAATAAAACAAAATAGACGATTTGAAAAGTTTTGGAAGAAAAGAAACTTAAGCCAGGCCAAGTAAAAGTAACATTCAGTAGGAATGAGGAAAAAAAAAAAAACTCAGTCATAACCATGTATAGAGAACTCCACTAACTGACTATGTTGGTTCAGGAAATTGTAGTGGTGAGTATAGCAGGATTTCATGAAACACAATCATGAAATTACTTAGATATGTTGCAAGATAAAAGTAGATTAAAGTTAGGGCAGGTGATGAAGCAAGATTTTGGTACTTCCATGGCCATGACACTTTCTTCTTTTATTGGATGCATGGATTAGCACTATTGCTCAACAGTTCCCTAATTTGTAAGAGGATGCATGAAGAAGTGGTAAGTATTTATTCATTTACTTATTTATTTTGGATAGGCAAACAAAAAGGTATATTAAAAGCACCAATCAAAAATAGGGGGAACACTCTATGTACACAAAGTATACAAAAGGAGCCACCTAGAGAAAAAAGAAGAGACAACAAATACAAGAACAACTAACAACCACCATCTATAATCTTAATCATCAATAAAGTCCAACAGAGACGCACAATCCCTCTCCAACAGGATTCCATACCATTCCAAAAGAGAGACCTAATAAGGGTTTCTTGTAGTTTAAGGTTGTTGAGCTCTACCCCATTAAAGATCTATTTCATTCCCGCCACACACACCAAACTAAACAAAGAGGGGCCTTACTTCACACCCTCCACCTTTTGTCCATGCCTTTCACCTTCCAACCCAGAAGGAGCTCATTCAAAGAATTTGGAAATACCCATCAAAGCCTAAAGAAGGATAACAACATGTCCCACATCTTTTTAGTTCTTTTGCAATGGATAATGACTATATCCATTGGTTATCGATCATTCTCTCCTCATAAGAACATCAATGGTTAGGATCTTCTCCCATGTGGTCTCCCAAGCAAAAAAGAAACAAACTCTTGTACCAAATTTCTTTGGCAGGGAACATGGCTTGATTCTCATCATGGAAGGAGTTATAGAAAGATTTCACTTAGAATGTCCCCGTCCTTTCCTCCATCCAAAGTAAGATATCCTCCCCTACTCTAGCACACTCACCTTATGGATGAGCTCCATGATTTGCAACAAAGCTCCTAGCTCCTCTTCTTGAAAATGTCTTCTAAACAAGGGGGACCAAGAGCCTTCTCCCTCCCTAGCACGCTCACCTTGTTGTCCATAAGTCAGCTACTATTGCATTGCTATTAGAGGCAATCCTAAACAAAAGGGAACACCATCCACCTATCCAACCAGAATTTGGTTTTGAGGCCACTCCTATCCAAAATAGAAATCTCTTTGATGTTTTTCTAGTCTTCCCCTTACTTTCCTAAGTATCACAATAAGGGACATGAGATATAAGGAAAGGCTTGAGAGGCTACTTTTTATTAGGGTTCAATCTTCCTCCCCTCTATAAATATTGTTTCTTTCAAGGGGCCAATCTTCTTTTAAACCTCTCCTCAACTAAATTCCGTATTACTCAAGACTTATGAGAAGCACCCAACGCAAACAAAGATAGATGGAACAAAGCCCTCCAACCTTGTACCCAAACAAAGAAGCCAAATGTCCAAAACTTTCACTTCACCCATCAGAATCATCTCGCTCTTTTGCAACCTTTTCAAACTTGACATGAGCTCAAAACATAGAAGAGTCCAGTTCCAATATTTCCGTTGTTCAACATTGGTCTTCGGGAAAAAAAGAAGGTATCATCTGCAAACAAAAAATGGGAGACATCCACCCTTATAACCGTTGTACCTTCAAACTTAAAGCCACTTCAAAAACCCTCTTAAACAGTCTTAGAGATCACACAACTAAAAGCCTACATAAGTAGAATAAGCAAGTAAGAGGAAAGAGGGTCCTCTTGCCTTAAAACTCTATAGCTTTGAAAGAACTTTGTTGGAGAGCCATCAACAAGAACCAACATTCTCACTAAAGAAATGCATGACTGAATCCACCTCAACCATCTTGAACCAAAACCCATTTTCTCTATGACTAAAAGGAGGAAGTTCCAATTCACGTGATCGTAATCTTTTTCCAAGTCTAGCTCACACACCAATCCCACTCTAAAGCTTCTTTTTCTCAAAGCTATAGTCTCCTTAGCAATCAAAATTGCATCAAGAACTTGTATGTCCTCCACAAATGCATTATGATTCCTTGACACCACCTGGGCAATCACCCTTTTTAGTATATTCACTAAAACCTTGGCTAGGATTTTGCAGAGGCTCGCAACAAGGCTAACCAGCCCGAAGTCCTTAATATCTTCAAACCACTCCATTTTTAGGAATAAGAAACAAACAAGTGGCATTGAGACTCCTCTTAAAAGTTTCCTTCAAGTAGAACCCCTTGAAAATCTCCATAACTTTCTTGCTCACTATAGGCCAACAAAATTTCCAAAATGCCATGGAGAAACCATTTGAACTTGACACTTAATCGCCTCCCAACTCTGAAAGAGAGGCTACCACTTCCTCCTTCCCAAAGGGGCTTTCCAAATATTTTGAGCTTTGATTGAGCTTGAATAGATCTCCCTCTGGCTTAGGTCTCCTTAGATGGGTATTCTCAAGCATGGACCGAAAATAATTTGAGATTCCTTTCTTCAAATCTATGTCCTTTGAAAGCCAAATTCCATTCACTTTAAGCTTGCTTATGAGATTGGCTCTCTTGTGAGCATTGGCCATCCGATGGAAGTACTTTGTGTTTTTGTCCCTTCCCGTAACTCATAAAACCCTCGATTTCTGTCCCCATGAAATTTCCTCCATGATTGCTAAATGGCTATATTTATGTTTTGCCGTAGAGTGAAGAAACTTGTCTTCTTCAGACAAGGACCTTCCCTTCCTTTGTTGTCCTAAAATTTTGTTTTCTCCAAAGTGACCTCTTTGCGAATTGACACAGTCAAAAACCTCTTTGTTCCATTTTTTTAAGTTACTTACAAACCTTGCAACTTCATCTCAATCAAAAAACTAGGGTTATCCCTAACCTCATAATTTTGCCACAAAGCCTTGACTAGCTCACCAAAGCCCTCTACCTATCCTCCACATGTTTTCGAATTTGAATAATGCCTTACCCTCTATGAGCCCCCTAAAATCGAGCAAGATAGGTGAGTGGTCAAACACAAGCTCTAGAAGTAACAATTGAAATATGAAAGAGAAATGGACCTCCCAATCACCAGAAAATAGAAATTGGTCCAAGCACAATTCAGAGCATTTATCCTATCCTTCACTCTAAGTAAAGGCCCCTTTGGATGACAACGGATCCATGAAGAAGTGGTAAGTTAAGAACTTCATTAACGAAACATGTCCTAAAGGCATGGCTTAGTGCCCCAACTGAAAGATTCCTTACCAGTTAGAAGCATTGCGTCTCAAGATTTGGGGTTGCTTATCTTGGTGGCCTTTGTCACTCATGAACAAGAATCTTACCTGAATTTTTAAGGCCACAAAACTTGAAGAAACTGCACCATGATGGTATGCGAGTAAGATATTGCCCAAAGCTCCATAAAAGATTAATGCTTGCAAATGGAGGACACGACCCGACCACAAAATGATGGAATGACTTGAAGCATTTGTATAGGTAGCTGGATTAGAAACAACCAGTTTGGTTCTATTATAAGCTGGTGCCCTATCCCATTGTTTCTTGAACATGAGGACTCCACACAAAAGTTGCCCCTCAACTTGAATGCCTACATCACCCCTCAATAATTTGGCTTCATTCACCTCCACACAAAAGTTGCTCCCCTATCCACTCAGCTTGAATGCCTAACCCCCATTATCCCTCACTAATTTTTTTCCATTCACCTCCTTTAGAGGATCTAAAAGAGAGTTTAGCACTCCCTCCCTCCATCCTTCAAGAATCACATTCCCTAATTTAGGGAGATTGATGGGAGTGGTGTTCTGAGGAAGGGGGGAAGGGGTTCATAATAGGAAGTGGAAAGCTATTAGAAGAGGTTGGAAGGATTTCTGGCCTAGAACAAGCACTTTATTGGAAAATGGGATGAAGGCCATGTTTTGGTTTGACAATGGTGTTTAGAATCCCTCTAAAAGATTATGTCCTCTTTTTTATTAAACTTACTTCTCATAAAAAAAGCTATGATAGCAGTTCTATGGGTAGGATGTGTCAAGCAGGACAAGGCAACCTCTGTTTTATGAGATTTTTCATTATTAGGCTTTGGGTATGATGGGCTTGTTGTTCAACACATTCATTCTTTGGTTGTTTAAGGCAGTATTAAGGATAGGTTAATATGGATGGATGCAAGAGGTGCTTCTAATGTTAAGTCATGCTATTTTTATCCTATGGGATTTCCTACTCATTCCCTACTAAGGAAGTGTGAGGTAAATAGGCACCTTTTAAGGCATGCTTGCTTGGGAGGCAATGTAGGAGAAGATCCTTTTTCTTTTATAAGCAGATGACATTTTATTAAGAAGAGCCAATCAAAACAGGGACCCGCCAAGTACGCAAGAAGTATACACAGGTGTCAAAAGACTAGGGGAAAAAAATCCAAAACTACAATAGCAACGCTAAATCAAATCAAGAAAATCTAGCAATTATACAATCTGCACCCAGAAAGGCTTTGGATCAAAGAAAAATGGATTGGACAAGTGCCCTTCAATGATGTAACTGAACTTCCCACTCCTTTGGATGTCCTCAATTTTCTATGAATGGTTTTCAATGATTATGCTCCGGCCATATGGTTCAAAACAAACACAACAAAGATCAACCTCCACGATTTTCTAGTTTTCTTCTCCACACAACTCATGTTACTACAAAAACACCTAATGCAACAACCAATGAAGCAACCAAGATAAACCAAAAAGTGAGAATAGAAGATGCCCCAAACTCAAACTCCTTGTTATCTCACAATGAAGAAGAATTTGGTTCATTGATTCCTCATTGCTCTTCAACACTGGTTAGCTAAAGGCCTCCATTCTCAATATTTTTTCCCATGCCACCTCCAAAGCAAAGAAACCCACTTTCATGAGCCCCACACCTCTTTGATTGTGAAAGGACCTTCAAAATCAGACTCCATCTAGCAATATAAACAATTAATCTTCCATCATTAGCCCCACTCAGCAACAACTTTATCCCTCACAGCCCAGCCCTAGGAGACGATCCTAACATACTTTCAGCTCATAAGGTGAGGTCCATCAAATCTTGGTTATCTGATGCTGCCTCAACAAGAACAAGGAGATGGAAAACCATTTTCTCATCCTTTCTGCCTTGTCTCACATGTTGTGAGATCTTTTTCTCTCCTTATTTGGATTTTTTTATGGGTTTCGTATGGTGAATTAAAGAATTGTAATTAAGGTGGCACTGGAACTTTGTGGGCAGTGGTGTAACAGGGTATGAAGGATGCTTCCCTTTGGTTGTTTTGGTACATTTGGAAAACTGCAATGACAGAATTTTTGAAACAGTGAAGCTTTTTGAAAGATACTGAAGGAGTTCTTCCTCAAATTTTATTTGAGTGGTGTTAGAAGGGTTGTTTTTAGAAGAGTGTAGGGCATTTTTCCCTTTCTTATGTATCTTTATTTCTTTATCTTCTAGCACTCTTTGTATGCATCTTGTGTGCTTGGACAGTTTTTTCGATAGGCAAGCACAAGAAGATTATAAACAGCACTGCCAACTATAACCTTGAAGATAAAATATGTTAGAGAAGTACAGAGAAACATGAATAGTGCCACCATTGTTGGCATATTAAGAAACATATTAACCAAAGACATTGAAACTCCTCCAAGTATCTTTTATACTTGGAGAGAGCCACCTTTTTTCTTTCTTTTCTGCCTTCCAGCATTCTTTTCATACATCTTGTGCACTTGGATAGTGTGTCATTTTTCTGGAGCTTTTTTAATGATATTCAATATTACTTCCCTATCGAGAAGGAGAGAGAGAGAGTAAGAAAACATTGGGATATATAATGACATTATGTTACATGCATAACCTTGTAGATAAAATATGTTAGAAAAGCATTAAATTTTAAACCTGGGAAACACAAATTGTTATTTCCCAAAATGAAGAAAAGTGTAGTGAGATAATTGAGCAACAGTGAATTAGATGTACCTCACGACGAATTTTAAGCTGCTCTTGAAGAAGTGGTTGGCCATTACGATACAAAATGTCAAAAGCAAATATGCAAACATCAACCTTGATTTCACTCATAACCACATTTTTACGAGCACGGGTGCTGAGGACCTGCCATGAACATCTATTTGTGAAGAAAACGAATAAATAAATAAGTTGAAAAGGTTCCATGAAACATCTATTGTCTAATTGAATATTCTATATATAAACCTATCAAAAAAGGTTTTAAAGCCACAGAGGGAGAAAAAATAGAGTACTTTACTCTTAGTAAGATGGAAAGGGAGCACAGTATGTGAAGTAAAGCTGGTGTATGCAATTATGATACGAACAACAAAGAGAATGAAAAATAATATACTAACAATGCAATTGTTAATCTCACAAATCCAGAGCATTTCATATATTCGATAACTTTTGCAAAACTATAAATGAACTAAGAGAATAGGTTCAAACAAAGAAAATAATAACGAGGTTTGCATGAATTATGCATTTATGTAAATGTTGCATATGCGGTTATGAGAAAGTACCCATGTGAAGAATGCATCAAATTCTAACAGTTGATAGATTTTGGCACAACCCCACAAATTTTCTTTTATTTTCCTAGACATTACTAATTAAAAGTCCACCATAAATATGAAGTAAATTAAAGTTTCTTGAAATAAAAAATAGCACTATTTTTCTCATTAAGCCTTTAATCATCCACTAATGATGAAATCAATCTGATACAAGAATCCATGCAAATAGTCCACGAGTGGGAAACATCCATGCAATTAGTTTATGAAGATTGCATCAGGCATTTTACTTATATATGCATTCTGTTCCAGCATTTCAAGTTACAGAATATTAAAATAAATGATCATAAGGAAAGTCAATTCCTGATACATTCAAGTAAGATATTATTTTATAATGGTGATAAAACTAAAGGAGAAGAGCAAAACATAAAGATGCATATTTATGGCTTCAATAAATGTACATAAACAAATGTAATAAAAAAAAAACTGTACATAAATGAGATAAGACATCTAAACACTGAATCATAGGTTGCAAAGATAAAAAAAATAAAAATAATAAATTAAAAAAAATAAATAAATAAGATCCTCCTGAAGCACTGTAATCTGGTCATCAGTCAAATCATGATAAGGGAGAAAATATTTTGGAATTTTCTACATCTCTACCATATGCAAACTAAAATGGGAGTGGTATGGTGCTCCAGGAGCAATTAAGATCCTAAGATTGCATCTACAAAGAATCACAAGCAACTTGATGTGAAATAATATTACCTGGAATGGCAAAATTTTCCCCTTTTGACGGTCATAGGCAACTAGTTCGCAATCCAAAACAAATGAACTCACAGATGACTTCTTTAATCTGCAATCTGACAGTAGACATTAGCGACAACTATGCTGACAACAATTATTTCATTTCAGACTTTTAATAGAAGCAAACCAGTTTACACCGCATCAACATGCAAAATAACAAATACAGGGAACAAAGTTCTTCAAAGGTTTTACTTCCATAAAACAGCTTCTTTTTCTTAATAAGCACAGAATACTAGCAGGAGTATTGAGTTTACTGTTATTGGGGAGCTAATTAGGCCTCCCCTTTTTCAAATTTTACTTTTCAACTTAATCTTATCTTATTATTTCATACAAACTTTATTCATGCACCTTTATTTATTATTTGATATGCATGACTTCCCATAAATTATCAATCACTGTATTGGAAAAATCAGGGAAAAAAAAGCCATGACATCCAGCATTTCCCAAATGTAAATGACTATACATTGTGATTAGAGCTACTGTAAGGATGAGTCCCTCTAAGGTCTACTCAAGAAAGGAATGGAAGCAAACAATAAAAAACAAAAAACAAAAATTACCTCATCAAGGATATAAGTAATTTCACAGATTTTAACATTTTCAGTTTCTAAAGAACTCTTATTTTTTAAAAGTTTCTGACTTCTAAAAAGTGTTTATTACCTAAAATGTTTCTACCTTCTAAAAGCATCTATTTTCTAAACAGCTTCTAATAAATGTTTCTATTTTTAATAAGAACTTCTAATTCCTAGTCCTTTTTTTCTAAAAATATTCTATTTCCTAAATATTTTTATTTTTAAAAAATCTTTGTTTTTTAAAATTTCCTAATTTACTAAAATCTTTTATTTTCTTAAAGTCTTTACTTTTTAAAAGTTTCCATTTTCTAGAAACTTTTAGTTTATAAGAATTTTCTATTCTATAAAACAGATATTTTCTTTTAAATGGAAGGTATAATAGTTTTGGGAAAGGGCTAAAAGTCATGATAACTTAACATATAAATTAGGTTCCTTTTTCTATAGTTTATTGAATCTTTTGGGTTTTCTAAAGCCCATAAATAAGACAACTTGATGTAACCAACAATGAATAAATGGTTTTTCCCCCCATGTTTTGCAACTTGCAATAGTGAGAGTCAATTGTTTCTCTCCTAGATGAGTCTCTTATAAGGCCTTTGTGAGACTCTTGTAAGGGGTTCATGAGACAAAAAAAATTTCTATCTTATTTTCTTTCTCGCTTTCATCTATTTTCTTTTTCTGCTGCCATAATATTAAATCCTTGTCCCCATTCTTAAATCCTAATAGAGTGAAACCATAGTTGATCTTATTTGATGGTAGAAAACTACTTTAGGGATGGTCCTACATCAGCTACTTTATTTACCCCTAGTTAGAGTTGGAATTCTAAAGCATTATAGCATAAAAAGTCTATTTTCCAATTCTGAAAATCATCATATGTTTTGAAAGTGAAGAAAGAGCAGAAGGCTAATATAAACCAATAACAAGAACAGACCCACAGCATTACAACATTCAGCTGTTTTATTGCTCAAAAAAAATAAATAAATAAATAACTGCCTAGATTGAAGAAACCTCACTTAGTTAACTGGTTAGCATTTGGATAAGACAAAAGGTGACCTAAGCATTAGAAGTCTTTCTATTCTCACCAAGGCACTAATGGATAAGTGGAGCTAGAAATTTGTTATATGTAGGGACACGTCTTGGAGGCAGGTTACCTTAAATAAATTTGGTGAGGGCGGGTGATATTCTGGTGAAAGGAAGGAAGAGTATGGAGTTTGGCAGTAGAAAGCGATTAGAAAAATAAGGAAGCTGTTCCAAGTAAAGAATAGCTTTGAAGTGGATGATGGTAAGAGAGTAAGGTTCCAGCATGATTTGAGGTGCAGTGAAGCTGCTTTAAAAGAACATTTTCTTGCATTATTTTCCATTGCAAGGTCAAAAAATATCTGGATTGCTGATGTTTGGAAGATTGTGGGCGATGGAATCCTTGTTTTTTAAGGACCTTCCATGACTGGGAGTTGATTATTCTCTAAAGAAAATTCAAGTAGTAATGAAGACTAAGGGATGCAAGGATATGTTGTCATGGAAAGGCCCAAAGGATAAGAATTTCTCTGCCAAATCATTTTTTAGCTCTATCAAAGCAACTTCTCGGGTCTTCTCAGAGAAGAAGTATGGAGCTTGAGGACCACCCCCCCCACCCAAAAAAAAAAAGAAGTGTGTTTTTTGCACAGGAGGCAGCTTGGGAGAAGATCTCAACCCTAGATCAATTGAGAAGACTAACTGATATTGCTTGTGCAGAAGCAAACTAGGAATCAGTCAAGCATATACCCTCCTTCATTGTCGCATGGCAGCTGTTTTATGTGCCTTTTTGGAGTCTCTTTGGGGCTGCTAAGGTCAATTAGAGGTTTAAATGGGATGATCTGGGAGCTTTATGGGGAAGAAAAGAAGTAAAGCATGGAGAACAATCCTTCTACATTTGTTTAGGACTATTTGGTAAGAATGGAATGTTAGGACCTTTGATGAGATGGAGTGATTGGTTCAATCTTTGAAAGATGTTTTCATCTATTCCTTGTTCTGTGATTTAGAGGTTGTTTGGGTACTGATTATTTTTCTTTGTTTTACTTCATTGTTTGTATAGGGTCTTGTTAGTATTTTTGTTTCCTTTCTAGGCTTTTGGTAGAGGTGGCAAAGTTTAGTACGATTCAGCAACACAACTCAAACCCAACATGTTTTTGCAAGTTTGGGTTGAGTACAATCGTATTTGGGTCAGATTTGTGTCACTCTACATAACCCACTTAATAAACAATTTGTTTTTTAGTTTGACCGGATTGACCTACTTAATAATCGTGTTGATTAAGTAGATCATAATCCTAACCTATTTAACTCACATTTGACTTATTTAAAATTTGATTTTGCATAAGTAGGTCAAGTGAGTCATAAACATGTCAGGTTCGAAGTTTAATCATTTTTTTTTTTTTTTTTTGATGGGTAAACAAAGCAAATATATTTGAAGCACTAGGAAAAGATGCACAAAGTACACACAGAGTATACAAGTAGCAACTGAATACAAGCAAAGGGAAAGAGAAACAACAAACCAAAACTCGATAAGAAAGACTTCACCCTAAAGCCTACAATTACATAGAACCCAAACTTAACAAAAACTTGGGTGAGTCCAACCTAAAACACCCCACTACTGCCACAACCACTCTTCCTTACCGAAGAGTCAAAACAGCTAGCCTCTAAGCCAACCAACAGCAACCCTAAAAACACAACCTACAAGGTCACTTACAAGCTAACTCCCACCCACTACTCCGATTTTTGCATCCTTATCAAGGACTTGACTAATTTTCTTTTTTCCTTGTCATTAACCCCTCTAACATTCCAAGACAATATTTTTAGGATAATTGACAAACCGGAACAAGCTCCCACCCAACCTTGTCTCTACCTACTCTCCACAAAGCTCCTCCTCCAAAATTTATGGAAGTCTCCAACCTTTTGAGCTCCCTATCAAACTTTGAAGAGGTTGCCAATCTCTTCCCCTTTCTAAACTCCCCATGTTTAAATTTCACTTCTGCATCTCATCTTAATCAGAAGCACCAAGATCTCCTCTTTAAAACCCACAGTAAGCATCCCCAAAAACCTGCTGAAAGCAGCTAAAGAACTATTGGTCCAATCATCCTACAGAACCGCCCCTTCACAAGACCAGAAAACTCAACCCCAGCCAGATCCACTATTCTTCCATCAGCTAGAACCAATCTAAGAGGGCCCCATTCTGGAGTTTGGGGCCATGGAATAGGGTATGCATGAGCTTCTTCAGTTGAAGATTATTCTTTTTTTGATAAGTAAACGCAGAGTATATTAATCAGGAGGCAAACGAGCCGCAGAGCATACAGGGAGTATACAAGGCAGCTAAGGCCTCACAACCAAAAAAGAACAAAAACTCACCAGCCCCTAATTGGAGGCTAACCACTCCAAAAAGCCTATAAGGGAGAGCGGCTCCCCTCCAATATACAATTTAGCCCAATTCAATTGAAGATTATTCTTGACAATCTTAAAGTAAAACTGGAAGGAACATCCAAGTTTTATTGTGACAAGAAGTAAGCTATTAATATTGCTCACAATCCTATATAACATGATGTTCAAAGTATGTGGAAATTGACAGATACTTCACATCAAAGAGAAGTTGGAGAGTGACTTAATTTGCACTCCCTATGTTTCAATGGAAGGAGATATAGGAGATACCTTAACTAAAAGACTTCCAAGTCAAGCATTCTAGATAATTACGAGCAAGTTAAGAATAGACAATATCTATTCACCAACTTGAGCCAAAGTGTTGATGAATCAATTCAGAATCCCTATAGAATAGGGAAGTCAAAGACTGATTATTAGCTGATTTTCAAATTTAGGAAATTACTTGTTTTTCCATGTAATACTAGTTTCCTTGATTCCTAAATTTTAGCACAGATACTTTAGAAAGATAGTTTTTAGACCTATAAGATTGTACAAATTCATTACTCGAAATTAAATAACATGCTTATTCAACTTCAGCTTGTAAACTCAAATAAAGCTATCTCATATCCACTAAAACATTAATTATCTGAAGCTAAGTTAGCTAACGAAAAGGTGTTAAGTGAAAATATTTCAAAAGTCGTTCTCAAAAATCTTTCTTTATAAGAATTGTTAATATGAAACCTGAATTCTTCTTGAACACTTTTCAAATCTTCATATTTGAAAAAACAACAACAATAATAAATTAACACATCACTAAAGAAAAATCATTTTCAGGCTCTAAAAGATAGAACTCATGGTCGTTTCCTATCCCAAAAAAAAAAAAAGATAGGAACTCATGTTTCCCACCTTTCTTGAATTTAAAGAAAAGGAAAGGGTAAGAAAAATGAAAAGAAATACAAAATACAAAAGTGGCTATGGCCTAAAAAGGAAAAAATGGAAAGTAAAAAAAAAAAAAAAAAAGGTTACTCTCCACTCAACAACACTCCCCCAAAAGCCCAAAAATAAAATCAACTAAAACTACATGAAACCAGACAGCATCAATCATAGCCAGTTTTGTATTTAATGTTAAAATGTCTTATGAACACCAATCAAACACCCCCTAACAAATAAATGCAAGTAGTTCAAATTAACAACTCTCACCAATTAACCACCATTCAAAATTCTGCCCCACTACTTAGCATAAAATGTTTAACAAAGCAACTCATATAATGTAGTAGTAGAGTAAAGAATCTAATAAGCCATTCAGGTAAACCAGTTGAATTTTATGCTTAGATCTCTCCAACACACTAGCAAATACAGGACCTACCCATAAAAGTTTATAACACGGTACGTGTTCCAAACATACAAGCTAAATACCAAAATTCTCAACGACCAATACATTATGGAGAATATTAATCACAAGGAAATTTTACCTTGAAACTGCAACAACAACATCAGGATACTTTCCAGTATTTCGTTCAGCATTGCGACTATATATCTCAACTGACCCATCCTCCTTGTAGTGTATCTGTTTGGATGAACATAGTCATAACATGGAACATATAACACAAGGAGAAACAGTAAACAGAAGTGGTTTATCTAGGTACTATTACCTGAGCACGTTCTCCATCATATTTGTATTCACAGGTGAATTCCATATCCTGGAATTTATCAATGATTTCAGATACCCCCTTGGTTGGTTTTGCTAGCATAGGTCCAACAGGGACACCTGGCATAAAGCTACATGTCTTTGGAAGATTCCATACACCACCGCTAAGAAGAGCAGGGACTATTTTATCATAAACAGGAAGTACAGAGTACGATTGCTTAACAATATTTGCAGCCTGACACACACAATCACAGAAATGCTTATCATAAGAGACATTCAAATACAATGCATATCTATGCAAGTTCAATTTTTTTTTTTTGATAGGTAATATCTATGCAAGTTCAATTACTAACTATGCCACAGAAATTCTTTAAATGCATAATGCCTGCAACACATAATGACTAACAATCTTGACTATGTTAAAAATCATAACTAGCACAATTACACAAAGTAGAATAAACTCCTAACCATATCACATTCTGATCTGCCGCACATGTCATACGTCCAATATAAAGATTATGGCCAAAATGTAAAGGGGTGACATAGGCTCAAAAAAGCCTAGCTCTGACATGCTGATGAAAGATTGAATTTAGTGGCGTCTTATCGCTCACCATTCATGCCGGGATGAAACAAATGAGAGGGTAGTGAGGCAAAAAAAAAAAAATTATCAGAAACAAAATATATATCAATAATAACAAAGGTACAAGAGAAGGATGAGAGGTCCTTCCATCAAAATACAAATCCTAATCCAAGTAAGACTAGACACCCCCTCTATACAAAAACTATATACAAAGGCATCCTCTAACTATCTCAAACTTTTGAATCACAAGCCAAAAGCAAGCTGAGTTGGATAACATTAAGTGGAACTCCTCTAAAAGCAACAATACAAGAGGCCCAAAGAGAGGAGTAGAAGTGAGGTAAATCCCACAACATCCCTTCCGATCTCCACTTTTCCTCAAAAATCCTAGCATTTCTCTCTTGCCACACAATCCACAATAAAGTGAGGCAGTGAGGCAAATTAATAGCTAGATTCTGCATGTTAGAATTTTGTAGTCATTAATTGAACTTTAAAAAAATAAAGAAAATGGGTTTCTGATCTTCAGTTATTTCAAAAGAGACAAGGAGTCACCACAGAAGTAGCTAACTAAGTGTCTGTTTGAGTACACTTCTTATTTTTGTTTTAAAAATAGAAATTAGTAATAAATTCTCTATAAAAAGTACAGCCACTTGAACAAAAAGTTTTGATTTACCTTGTGTCTTTAAAAATCACTTCCAAAAATTTTAAAAACTGTTTAAAATAAATTGAGGTATATTGATATAGTGGTCGTTGTGTGTACTATGAGCATGCACCTTCATTAATGCGGGCTCTCTCCCTCTGCATGTATGAACAAGAAAGCTCTATGGCAAGTGTGATTAATCTCATTCTCTCTCTCAAGACTTACATTTTGGGTTTAGAGTTTAGGGTTTTTATCTCAATATAGTAGGGGGTTTATGTATGTGTATCGCCACACAACTTGGTAATTTTTTATTTTTCTGATCATCAAGTAGCATGCCCAACGCCCTTGCATATGAAATAAATTTGCCACTAATTAGTACACTGTACACTAGTAAGGTACTAAGGAAAGGGGTGTAAGCAGCAGCTCATACACATGTCAGGTTATTTCCAAAAAGAAATATTAGAATTTTTTTAGAGTTAATTTTTTAAAAATAAATAAATAAAAGGAAAAGGTGAGGAGCAGGAGGGGAGCAGGAGGACATGAAAAGATGAACCACCACAGTTCACATGATACTTAGCAGAAAGCAGAGGGCGTCCAGGCCTCCAAACTCACAGGGTACGACTCTTATATGTGCACAATAAGCAGAAATGGTGATATACAAATTACAGTCAGTGAAATTTATGAGCCAATATTCTGCTTGTGCTTCAGAATCATTCAAAATACTACTGCTAGTGGATTAAGAGCTAATAATTTTGCCTTACTTTTCAATGCCATCCATCATGAGTAACTCTTATTTGAAAGACATAAATGCCCATCCTGCTCCTGAAACCAACTCTCCATGCACCCAGAAAGTTAGACATTCCTATTCATAAAATTCCAACCCTAAATCAAACAAGCAAGCATCCTTTCCACATGTGAAGATGTTAAAAACAGTGGTTCCAAAAGCAAGAAACAATATGCATCACATTGCTAAAGGCCTATGATTCATAAATATATAAGGTGCAATTTTTTTAACATCACCAAAATATAAACACAAAGAAACATGGAAACATCCACATCATGCCCATAACAGGCTTCAATATGAAGTGGACACTTATTCAAAAACATTCAAGCACAAAATTCACCACATGAATTACAGAACAAAAAGGCAGCATTTTGTTTGATCTAAAAGAACATCAACTCACCTCCTCTAGAGGAGACTGGATATGTGGAGGTGGTTGTGTCAACTCTTTGTCATTATATACAGCAGCTTGTCCCAATGCAGTTAACAGAGTTTGCTCTGCCAAACCAATTCGCAACTTCGTCTGCAGGAGGAATATATGTTTACATAAGTAGAAAAGGGCCAAATGAACTGGTGTCTAATAGATATCAACCTGAAGTAGGCGAATTAAATACTGTGGCTCGCAGTCAGTGGCTGCAACAAGAAGTGTCTTGATATGGTTCTTTTTCTTCTCTTGACTATCCTTTCCAGATTCCTAATGAGTTCCAAAGCAGGATAAAAATCAATAATAAGATAAGGAAGTTACAAACTATGTCATCAATAATAGACACTTGATGTTCAACTTTCAAACATAAGTTAAAGGTTGAATTACTATTATCTAAGAAGCAGAATCAATTCAAGCACAAAGAATCATGCTTTTTATGCATTAACTGTATCACACTCCTTTTGTTCGGATAATTAACTTTTTCCTTTTACATGCCGCTTGAGGCAAGCCTTTGGTGGATCAAGGACACCATGGTTTCTGACACCTTACTTTAGTTATCATTGTTCCTGCAAGAAATTCTACACAAACATGCCACCAAAACCATACTTTTGGGGCCAATGCGTAGAGTTAGGCCTTCCAGTAAACATGTCCACCTTTAGATAACAACAATAACTATATAACAAAGGCTCTATTTGGTAACTGTTTTTGAAAATAGTTCTGAAAAATGGTTTTTGAGAACAATTTTAAAAAACCATTTTCCGATTTTTTGTAGAACAAATGTCTTCTTGAAAACCCGAAATTTATGTTTTAAAAATAAATTTTATATGCAGTGCTTTATTTTTTAATCATTCTTCACATTTATATAATTATTTTTTAAAACAACCCTCAAAAAACAACTAAAAATAACTCAAAACAACAAAAAATGTTCTCTAAAAACACTCTGTTTTCTTTTTTTTTGATAAATAAATATGAAGTATATTAACAAAAGGCAAACAACCACAAAGCATACAAGATGTATACAAGGATGACAGGATGTTTTCTATTTTTAAGACCACAAAACTGTTTTTCCTTTTTTATTGTCAAATGTGTTTTCCTATTTTTTATTTTGGGAAACAAAAAACTATTTCTAAAAACAGTTACCAAATAGGGTCCAAGGCAACTTACAAATTAAAGATTTGTCACTTCCTTTCTCATTAAAAACATAAAAATAAAATAACAAAAAAATTAGCACCATGCCCAAACAAGATAAGGTATCAGAAAGCGCACATGTAATGCACAAATTTGATGTCTAAGTAAAGAAAGATAAAGATAATGCACCTTGGCAATAAGTCCAAATGTATTAAAAACCTTGGCAACAGTTAATGGATCAGGCTTGCGCATCAGAGATTGGGATGATCGGCATGCTTTTGCAACAAGCCCCAAATCTCCCAATGCCTGCCACATAATCATAAACAAACTAACCAGTTAACATCAGGTAAAAGGAACAGAATCCACAAAAAATAAATAGCTGTACAGCAAACCCCCAAATCAATATAATAATCACACAATCAAGAAGCAATTCCTTAGGTCAAAGGGCACACATAAATGTAACAGAGGTGTTAATCATTTTCTTTATGGGTTTTGAAAGACTTCCTAGGGCCAAGGTTCTAAGGAGTATCACTAGCCTCACCCTAATTAGGACTATATGGTGAGCAAGAAATGCAAGGATCCTTAAAGATGAATGGGGGATGCCAGATGCAGTTTGGGACTTATTCTATTCTTTCTACTCCTTTTGGGCTTCTATTAATGAACTCTTTACAGGCACTCCTTTAAGCCTTCCATAGTTCCATCATTAGATTTAAACCTTGTATGCAGGTCTAGGAGATTGGTTGAGAAGACCTTTCCAATATGATCATTGCCTCCCAAGATTTATGTCAAAAAAAAAATTGATGGATGTTCTTCAAATATATCAATGCAACTAGGGATTGGATGAACGCTTAAACATCATAGATTTACATTGATAAAAGCATATTCTAAAACTGCAAAAGAGGGTCTCACTATTAAAGCTAAGCTTCCAGCTCTTCTGGAGGGCCTTGTGTTTGCTAAGATTTTAGGTCTTTCTGATTTTCTAGTGGAAGGAAATTTAGTTGTGAATAAGAAGGAAAGAGACCGATGGAGGTACGATGGGTGAATTCCCCACGTTTTTTATACAGCTTAGCCAATCAAGTTGCAGAGTTTATGGCTAAAAGAGGAGCAAAATTGTTGGTATGTTTTGTAGACAACGCTTTGACTTTCTGAATTGTAATTAGTAAAGCTTTTGGTATGTTCTTGAATTGGTTTTGTTTCTTATTGAAGAGTAAAACTTGTATTACTTCTCTTTGTAGCGCTTTTCTATATTTTTTTATCAGATTTCATATTCTATGGAAGGATGTCACATCCTTCTTGGCCTTCTGATTTGTAGAAATAACAGAGGTTTTGTTTCTGATGGGAAAAAAAATCAATGTCCAATACCATATAAATGCATAAAACAAAGAAGTACAACAGCAAAATAGTAAACCAACTATTTGAGGGTCCTCCATTCAACTCTATCTGGGCCATGTTCTTGTTAAACTAAGGACCATCAAGAATTTTCTCACTGCCCCCAATCAAGTTCCTTTTGTTCTTCCTCTTGTCCTTTAAGTGACTTCAATTTTGACAAGATCAGTAACCAAGTCTGATTAGTCTTGTCCTTAATTAGTGGTAAATCTACTCGTACATGCAATCACTCATTATTTCTGTGTTGTTTTTCATTTTGGCTGGCTAACTTCTCAGCATTCATTTCTTCAGAACTTCTGAGTCATTAAGCAAAAAAAACCTATAGTTATCTTGTCACCAAACAGGTCTTTGCAATCACCTCAATAGGAGCAAACCAAGTACAAAGATATAGAAAAAGCGCCAAGAAGCAAACCAGCACAAAAGGACAACAAAGCAGAGAATTATACAAGCTAGCTTCAACCCACTTTTAACATAACCACTTTTCAGAATCTTATAATCACAATTCTTACTGTTTCCTCATTTCAATCAATTTTACTAAAGCTACATTCTATATACTCCCCCATTCAGTCCAACTTTGCGTCAAAAGTTCATATGCTAAGGTCTCTCCATATTTCTAACTCCCCATGCCAGTCACATCAACCAAAACATATACCATCCAATCTCATACTGTATATGTCAAGTAAGCACACCTATAACTAATAATGCCATCAGGAAAGGCTTAACTCCTACACTCAATATAAGCTTACCCTGAATATAACTTACTTGCCTCTCATTCAAACACCAGTGCAGCTGCATAATACATGTGGATAACCAAACTAAATCTACAGCACACCCTTCTCTTTCCAAACAAAGGTTTCATGTCTTAATCTTTGTTCCACTACTATTTCCTGTTGTTTCATTAATAAGGAAATAGATGGTCAATGATTTCAGAAATATTCTATAAACATTTGAGTGGTGGTGTTACTAGAGATGAGAGAGGAATTGTGGTCGAGGGCATTGATGATGGTAGAAGAGTTCGGATTCTCCAAACAAATCATCACATAATCTTCCATGATTGATGATTCTTGCCAAATCAATTTCAAATCACCCATTGAACATGGAAGACTAATCATTTATTTTTGTTTAGTCAATATACCAATTGCATTTTCACATTTTACTTACTCAATAGTCTTTGTTTCTGTTTTCATATTTTCTTTTGTCCGTGCATATATTGTAGAAATTCAATAACTCAGAATTGAAGTTTCATACCTTTCCATTAAACTTTTTCACTTTACACCCAACATTTCCAAGCATCTTCCGTTTTCATCTTTCTTAGAGCATCTTTAACTTCAGATACCCAGATAATTAAAGAAAAACTATAATTTCAGCATGGCCTAACTTAGTACCCTTTCTACTTCTCTTCAACATCTAGTGAAAAAGATTTTTGCTGTTTTTCCACATTTGCAAAAATAAAAAACATAAAACAAATTATGGTTGAGTATGGGAGCAAAAATCAACTAATAAAGAAAAAATCAAAATCAAAATGAAAAAATAGTCATACTTGTGAAAGGTGCAAGGCATGCCTAAGTGAAGTGAGAGTAAGTGAGAGTCAGTGAGAGTCAATTCAACAAAAAAAACCAACGGAATTATAAATTTCAAGAATAAAAGTGCAAAATAAAAATAATAAAAATAAACTAGAATAAGACAAAAGGCTCTACAACTAAGGAGATGCTTGGGCTAGGCGTGCCAAAGGCCCCCTTTAACAAGAAGGATAATAGTTTACCTTGTACTGGCTCTTAATCTGCTCTTCTTTTCTTCCACAGGCTTCCGCAAGTGCCTTAATAATTGACGCATCCCCAATCCCAAGCTCCAAGCCCTCATGCGCCGGTGCAATCCTGTTGGCTGAAAGATAGACAACCGCTACTAAATTGTCCGGGGTGGCGTGCATCACCGTCCTCAGCATATTGCACACAATATCCGTAATCACAATCCGACCCGTCTCCTTGGAAATCATATCAAAAGCCCTGACAAGAAAAAGAAATGGAACTGGCTTGTCCTCCCAATACGCCGCCGTTTTGGGATTGAAATCCGCCGCCTTTTTCCTCAATTGCCCAATACACTCTTCGACGTCAACCTTCTTCGGTTTCTTCGCCGGCAACGCATCCAATGGCTCGATCTTGGAATCGGGGGTTTGGGAAATGGTAGATTTTTTAGGTGGGGCAAGGTCTGGGGTTTGAGTTTGGGTTTTGCGCTTCTTCGGAGACGAGGATTGGGATTGGGATTCGGACTGGGATTGGGGCTTCTTCTTGGCCGCGGCTCGGGCTTTGGACATGAGAGCATCGAAGGCGGAAGGGGGAGAGGACATGGTGGGTTTACGTTTAGATTGGGGTTTAGGTTTAGTCTTAGGGTTAGGGCTTGACGAGAAGAAAGAATTAAGAGAAAAAGATTTGAATGAAACCGAAAGAGGAGGAGAGAAGCGGAGGTCGAGATTGCGAGAGAGAGGGTTGTGGCCGAGACAGTAGCATGAACGCAGACCCAACATCAACTGCTGAGAGACACTCTCGAAGAGAAACGAGAGAGACGAAAGTGTAGAGATGGCGGGAAAACTCACTGTTGTGATTGTCTACGGCCACTTTCCGCGATGGACTGGGATTCTTCCAATAGATGCACGCCGCGTTGCTCCGGACACTACTGATCCTTAACAGAGGATATTTCAATGAACATTAGACATACATTATCTA
The DNA here is from genome assembly GCA_030254885.1 of Vitis rotundifolia. NCBI lineage: Eukaryota > Viridiplantae > Streptophyta > Magnoliopsida > Vitales > Vitaceae > Vitis > Vitis rotundifolia. The sequence goes on from CM058156.1 coordinate 13,048,030, forward strand.
ACTTCTTTTTAATATATATATTATTTTTATTTTTTCAATTTTTATATTAATCATTTTTGTAAAATAAAAAAAATTTGTGAAACAATTAAAATTGTAGTTAAAAAGAAATGCAACATAAAATAATTCTATATATTAAATTGAAACATATACTACACTTGAATTCAATTCTATTTTCAAATAAATTGCTTTTTATTATTTTTATGGAAAATAAGACTTTTTACAATTTTATTTATAAGAATGTTTCAATTCGTTTCCTAATTTTCAAAAATGATTTTTTATTTGATTTTATATTTTTAAAAAATGTAAAGAAGAATGTGTATAAAATGCCACATAAAAAAAAATATATATATATTCAAATAGTAGTGAATAGTATCAAATAGTATTGATACTATTTTAATAGTAAATTTTGTTTACTAATATAATTTTCAAAAAACAACATGGAGAAATAAAATTTATTCTCTTCTGATTTCCTTTAACACAAGAAAATAAAACTCACGTCTTTCAATAGGCTTGAAGAATACAACCAGCTATCCAAGAGTTGATTATGGATTTTAAAAATTTTGGAGCACGTGGATTTCGTCAAGACTCAAGTCCAACATTTTCTTTATAAATATAGATGCAACCTCCATCACAAGAGAAAGCTCAAGAACCCAATAAAGTGAGTAGTGCTAACTTTAATATGTCTCTATAACTTAAATTATATGCATCTGATTCTACAATGAGCAATGCATTGGGATAAGGGATCTTAATGCATGGTAAATGTTTAACTCTTTGTTTAATTTATTTGACTAAATTAGTATGATGCTCAGTCCATGCAGGTGAATTTTTCTTAAGTTTTTTGTATAAGGGTTCACAAATGATTCTCAAAATTTTGAAATAATCATAAACATAATTTAAATAAACTTTAAATCTTTGCAATTGTTTTTTATCTTTTATTTCATCAGGAATTCTGTTTGCAAATTCTATTGACCTTTGAATCGGATTTGTTTTTCCTAGATAAATTTCATGTCCTAAAAATTTAATTTTTGTTTGAAATAATTTCATTTTTTGAGCAGAACACGTCATTTCATTTGCTTTAACTACGTTGAAAAACTTCTTTAAATGAACAAAACGTTTTTCTAATTAATCATAAAATACTAGAACATCATCAATGTATACAATTATGAATTGAAAATAGGGGTTAAAAATATAATTCATAATATTTTGAAATTTAGAATATACATTTTTTAGACCAAAAGGCATGACATTCCATTCATATGACCAAAGGGGACTGTAAAGCAGTTTTATATCTATCTTCTTCCTTAATTTGAACTTGCCAAAATTCTGATTTCATATTAAATTTTGAATAAATTGCAATACTATGAAGTCTTTTGAGTAGATCTTGCTTATTAGGAATAGGATATCTTATCCATTATAATACTTTATTTAAAGGTTTATAATTAATAACTAATCTATGTACACCTCTTTCTAGTTCGGTACTATTTTAAACATAAAAACCCGCACAACTCTAAAGAGATTTTAAGGGTCTAATTAATTTCTTTTTTATTAATGAATCGATTTCTTATTTATAGTATTCTAAAAGTTTTTCATTCATTTGAATAGGTAGGTCTATCTTTAGTGGAAATTTTAGACTTATCAAAATTTTGAATGTAGGGTAAACTTATCTCATGTTTCTTTATGGACCAAAAAACATTTGGAAAATCATAACAAATTTCCTTTTGAAAAAAATCTTGAATTTTTTTTATTCTTTTTTTAACTTTATCTTCTAAAAGTTGCTTTTCTATTTTCTTATATTGAATTTATTTTGATAGAAAATTTGTATGAACTTATTTTCTTTGAATTAAATTTATCCATTTATTTATTAAATCAGACTTGATGTATTTCCTTTTGGGTTAATGAATATATAAAAGGAAAAAATATGGTGTTTCCTAATACTGTAATTTTGACACCTTTATCATTTACTTGAGATGGGTAAAATAATGTAATAAAAGGAGTTCATAAGATTAAGGGTTCGGTCATATTTTTTACTAACACAAATTGAGTTCTAAAATAATAATTATCTTGACATATATGAATATTTTAAAGTTTGTATTCTATATCTAATTTTCCTTTGTTTGCAGCAAAAAGTTTTTGTCTTTTTTTTTATAATATTGGGTACGAATTAATCATTCTTGAATACAATTCATATGAGCTCTTAAGTTGATTAATGCTATAATTTCTACTTCAAAATCTTCAATTATGATTTTTACATTTGTATACCATATTTGAAAATTTATTTTTGATATCATATTTATAAATGATTCTACAGGAGTTTATTTGTCGAGTATTATTATTATTGGATTTTGATTATCAGATGTTTCAACAAATTTTTTTTGTTTGTATTGTATTATATTTCTTATTTATTCATTTTCTTGTTTTATTTGCATACTATCTTGTATTTCTTCTTTCAAATTTTTAATAGTTATAGGCTTTTGAATCTTTTTAAATCTATCAAAAATTTAATCAATTGAGTATCGTGCAGGTCTAAGTTTGTAGGTTTTATTTGAATTTTATGTGAAAATTAAAATTTTTAAATCAATTTTTTTTGTTTCCTCGTTTTTTATTTTGTCCATAACATCAAAAAATACTTGTTTATAAAAAAATACTTGTTAAAAGATAATAAATTCTCTTTCTCCGTATTGCTTTTTGAAAATTATATTGGTGGACAAAATTTACTATTGAAATAGTATTAATACTATTTGATACTATTCACTACTATTTAAATAGTTTTTTTTTCCTTGTCTTTTATACATATTTTTTTTTTACATAATCTTCACAATTTTTTTTAAAAATTTATTTATGTATTTATATTTATATTTATATTTTTTTATTCAATAAATATAATGAGACAAATATACAAAGATACAGATACACAAAAGATTATTGATATATCTTTAGCATTTTTAAGAGATATTTCTCAAAAACTTATTGAGCTTCCTTTTCACTAACATAATATTTTTTGTACTGATCAAAAATTGATTTTGGGGCAGAAGAGAGACTTCTGGAAAATCATTTGCAAAGATGATCTTTTGAATATTTAAGATTTAAAGGGTATGACCGAAAAAAAATCTAATAAGGATAAAATTGAATTTAAATTTTATATAAAAAGAAAATTGAGATAAATTTTTTATGTTACGCCTTATCCAAATAATTATATGTAAAACAAAGTCTACATGAATAATAAGTGTCTGTGAACATATGAATTAAAAATTACTAAAAATAAAAAAAATTTATCATGCAACTTTGGTTGGTTCTTATTCATATATTCCAAATTTAATTTTTATCAATAAATCAAAAATTAAAAAAAATTTATTTGGTGAATTTTGGAATATGAAACAAATGAATTTTAATTTCTTTACTACGAATACAAGAATGTCATTGGAATATATGAATAAGAACCAACCAAAGTATACAATACAGAGAAGAAAATTACTAAAAAAACCTTTAATTTTATTAAAGTAAATTAAAAAAAATTTTGACAATGTTTTTAATTAAAATATTTTCTTCCATAACACTTTTGTAAAATACGTTGTTATACCCATTACTATTGTCAACTAGAAACACTACCAAATGTTCTTAGATTTTGGCTCATTAATACTAATACATTAGCATACATCCGCAGCTACCAAATTTATATGTAGCCTCCCAAGCACCCAATACAACCTCTGAATCATCGGATAAGGAGACCGAACCGATGCTCGAGTCCCAATCTGCATTCCAAAATGGCACCAACACTGCTTCAATGGCGTGAATATGACGAATGTGACGGCTTCCAAACCCTTTCCACCATTAATATGCTTTCTTTTTGTGGCTCCAAACAATCAAGTATGGCGTCCAATGTAGGTTTCCACCGGCACCCATTAAATAAGGGATCAACATCCATTACTCACCACTGTCACACATGTGCCTCTCATAGGACATCATAAGTATAGTACTTAAAGGGATGGTCCGACCATCAACCCAATTCCACCTAAGCAATGTGGCGACCTCACCCTGTCAACTTGCCCATTTTTGGACCATTTCATCATAATTCTCTTTCTCCTTATATTCATCAGCCAAAACCCCCAACCACCAGTATATGTATACTTTATTATGCTAATTATAAACAACCTCCAACTATCATGATTTGGATTGAAAATAAGGAAAGGAATGATGGTGAAATGTCAGGTTGAATTGATTTGAAAATAACTTCTTTCCATTCTTCACAATAATCCACTTTGGGATTTAAAAAAAAAACCACTTCGAAATTTGAGTGCAGAGCACGTTTTGATCACTCAAATGCAAATGTGAATTAAAAATCTATTTTGTTTCCTATTGGATTTGTGTGACTATTAAAAGTATGAATGAATGTGAAAAATCCATCTCATTATTATACCTATTCTTAATTAAAATTTTATTTTATTTCCAATTGGATTTATATGACATATTAAAAGTATGAATAAATCATAAATGTGAAAATTTGATCTCATTATAATTCTTATCCTTAACTTTTGCATATTAAAAGGATGTCGGTTTCTACGACGGGATTATGTTTGTATAATAATGTCTTAACTTTTAAAATTTTAAGAAATATATATATATTCTTTCTTTCTTTTTTTTTTTTTTTTTAAACCAAACATTCCCTAGAATTCTACAAGTTTGGCATAAGCATTAAGAATAAATTCTTGTACATAAATTGACCTAAAATTTTACAAAGAAATGACACATAAGTAGCTTTGTGATGTTTGACAAATAATGATAACAATGGTTTTTTTTTTTTTTCTAATAAAATATTATAAAATTAGTTGAAATTGAGGTTGTAACTTAGATAGATTGGTCTGGTTGATAATTAATCTAAAGATATAATTGAGTCAAGTTTAACCCAACCCCGCCTTCAACATGAGGTGTTTAACCCAAACCCAACCAACCTTATTTCTCTAAATTCAAGTTGTATAATTTAGAATTTATTTTTGATTTTTTTATGCATTTATATGAAAACTTAAATAGTAAAAATGATAAAATTTCAAGATAGCTATAAAAAAAAATATAAACATAAATTTATACACTCTTTAAAATTTTGAAAAAGCATTTGATATTTTTTAAAAAAAATATAAAAAGAAAAATAATATTATTATATAGGATCATATATATATAAAAACATTAGATGATGTTCGGATTAGACTTGAGTTGTCTAAACCTTTTAACTTAAGCTCCAAATTGAGTTCAAATTTAAAAAACGTAATCTTACTTCAACTTGAATATTAAAAATGATTACTAAAACTTACGCCTCAAAGTATGTTGCATCTTTAACTGAGATGAATGATTTCAACCGATTAAGGGAAGTAAAAATGCTTAAGAGTAGCGAAATCACATTCGTCGTGGATCAACGAAGAACTAGTTAGGCAACAACAATCTCTAGCGTCAATTGATCAATTTATATTGTAAACTATAAATTGTATTTCTATTTCTATATCTAAAGAGAGTGCTTTAAAATTATAATCCAAAACAAAAAGTTTGGACACTATTTTGTGAAGTCTTAATTGCATAGGGTGCTCAAACCGCTAACTTCAAAATGATTGATTTGAATCATGATATAATTATATTTTAGAGGTTTGTATTAAAAGTCTTATTCACGACAAAACCTTTAATTTGGTTTGTATATTAATAACATTTGATAGAAAAAATCATATTTGTTTTGGAAGCTGTAGCCTAACAATAATAAAATTTTAATTGGTTGAATATTTTTGTTCTTTGCTGGGAAAGGGGGAGGGTAAACGGTGAGAACTGAGGAGAATCTGGTGAAGTACAGAGAGGGGGAGGAAAAGTGAAGGGGGTGGAGCTGTCCAAAAACTGAACAGAAAATAAGGAAAAGCGTCTGCTCTGTCGTATCCACATCCAGTCTCCGTCATCCCCACTTCCCTCTCTCGTCCGCTACCGCCCTAACTCCTCTCTTTCTCTCCATACCACTCCTCCTCCCTGTCTTTTCTCTCTCTGGCTTTAAATGCGGGCGTCATTAGCCCTAATTTCAATCCTCTCTTCCAACCACTTTCCACTGTTTTTCTTCTTCCTCAGATCTCCACACACTCTCTCTCCGACTTCTCCCATTTTCTCCATCCATATTCCTTCCTTTTCTGCATTTTCGTGTCTATGTTGAATTTTACTGTTTAATTTATTTTCTTCATTTATCGGTGTTTGATCCGCTGAGTATTTGAGGGGTTTGGAAAGTACTGTCAGATCCAGTGTGATTTGGTTATGCGTGGTTACGAGTGTAATCTCTGCAAAACCAGGGAATAGAAAGAACTAAAGGCGGTTGAAGTTGTTGAAACGCTTCGTTTTGGAGTTTATGTGGTTTTGGAGGTGAAATGGAGGCCAGGATGAGGAAGTACCGGCAAGCGAGTCCGGAGAGGGCCAAAGTGTGGACGGAGAAGTCTCCCAAGTATCAGCAGAGTAGGAAGGTTCCGGTGGTTTACTATCTCTGCAGAAACAGGCAACTGGAACATCCACACTTCATCGAAGTCCCGTTATCTTCACCGGAGGGTCTCTACTTGAGAGGTGAAGTCAAAGCGAGAGCGATTTTGTTAATGATTGACAGGATTTCTGTATGCGTTTGGTAGCTGAGAAATAGAAAAGAAAATGAAATTTGGATTGTGGTGATACATGTTGGTATAATGGTATGGTTTTCAAAAAGGGGAAAAAAAATTGAAACACTACTCCCCTCAAATAGTTGCGCTCGGTTTTTGTTTTCTGAAACTAGGAACAGTGAAAATACATGTTGGTATGATGGTATGGTTTTCAAAAAGGGGGAAAAAATTGAAACACTACTCCCCTCAAATGGCTGCGCTCGGTTTTTGTTTTCTGAAACTAGGAACAGTAAAGAATATTAGTATCAAGAATTTGATTTTTATTTTTATGCTCCTGCATTTCTGGGTAATAAAATAGTTCACACTTTACTTCTGATTCTGCTTCTGAAAATCTCGTTGTGATGCAGATGTGATCGATAGGCTTAATGTTCTAAGAGGGAGAGGCATGGCTTCAACGTACTCATGGTCCTGTAAGCGGTGAGACTTATGAGAACCTTTACCGCATTTTGCTTAGTTTGGTTGCAGAGAACCTGAAGGAAAAGACGAGAAAATGAAAATTTAGGCCTTGCGAAAAACTTTTCTGTTTTTTATTCAATTCATAAAGTGAAAAAGTCCACTCAAGGACGTCCTGTACAGTTTTCTCAGGAACCAAACAGCAGATGTAAGGCTTAAATTTCCTTTTATTTTCTCTTCAGTGCTTTTCTCTGCAACGAAACAGAGACACGCTGCTCTTTTCTACCCTGATTTTTTTTTCCCACTCATTTTGATATTCTAATTGATGCAGAAGCTACAAGAATGGATTTGTTTGGCATGATCTTTCTGAAGATGATATAATTCTTCCTGCTCATGGTAATGAATATGTTCTCAAAGGTTCAGAACTCTTCGACGAATCTAATTCAGGTAAAGGAGATATAGTTTTAATTTTCCCTGCATTTGGGTGCTGAGAAAATGAAATGCGCCCAAATGCATTATGGATTCTTTTTCCGACGCTTAAATAAAAAATTTGACTCTTAAATTCGTCATTGTGAAGAACCTAAGAACAGGGAAACTCCAATTAACTAGGTCAAGTGCTTGCTTTATTTGAGCGAATTGAATTCTGTTTCATTTCTTGTGGACACATATACGATCAAAATTTCACTTCTCAGTGATCAAAGGTGGTTAAATTCTTCTCAATATGGAAAGGAATTTTAATTCTGAATGCTGTAAATTTTCTTTGCAGGGCGGTTCAGTCCTGTGGGAAATATAAAAATCCAGAATCCAAAACCATTGCCAGAAACAGCATCTTCCAGAAGCCATGACGATTCTTCATCAACCTCGAGCATGAATGGGAAAGAAACCAAGAATTCTCAAGAAGATGAGCTGTCCCCTCCACTTCAGCGTCCTGGATCGTCTGGTTTGTCTCCAGGGTCCAGAGTTGCAAAAGATTCTTCTTGGGGTGGCTCTCTAAGCTTGACTGAGTACAAGATTTATAAGAGTGATGGGGCAACTGATGCTTCAACACAGACTGAAGAAAATGTAAACAAGCCTAAAGCTCAAGAAACTTGTACAAGGGGTGTTTCAACAGATGATGGCTCTTTAGAAGCTGAACGCAATGAGATTTATCAAAATCAGGTTCCATGCATGAAAGAGAACTCTGAGATTTGCAGAGAGTCAATTTCCCCTGTGTCCACCTCCAGTGCATCATCTTCAGGTGGGAAGACCGAGACTTTGGACTCTCTTATCAGAGCTGATGCGTGTAAGATCAATAGCTTCAGGATACTTGAAGAGGAAGAGGTTCGAATGCCTCCCGCTACAAAGCTGAAGGCTACAAATATGCTGATGCAGCTCATCTCCTGTGGATCAATATCAGTGAAAGATCACAGTTTTGGCCTCATTCCAACCTACAGGCCTAGGTTTTCTCATTCAAAATTTCCCTCCCCATTGTTCTCTACATCAATAATGTTGGGAGAGCTTGACTGCTTTGCAGAGAATCCAAGAATGATGGGCCTGAAGGTGGAGGACAAGGAGTATTTCAGTGGGAGTTTGATTGAGACTAAAATGCTTAAGGAAGGTGATGGATTCACTGGTTTGAAACGCTCTTCTTCCTACAATGCAGACAGGTTAGTCTGGTTTCAATCCTTATGCACAATTATGAATCTCTTGGATGTCCTTTCTTTGCATCAGCACATGATAACTCTGTTTACAAAATCATCTTGCATATTCTGATACTTAGTATAAAGAGTTGATGATGTACCTAGTCAGTATTAGTGTTATCCTGACACTAAATAGTAAGGGATAAGAATTTCCCAATCTCATCAACAACATGCTCAAGGATAAGGGGCCCATGGAGGGCAGGGGAGAGGAACTACACAGGTGAAGGATTTTGGATTTTGAATTTGGGTCCTGTGAAGTTATAGATCTGGGTCAAACTGTGGTTTAAGGTACCATTGTTAGTGTTCTCTTCACATTTTTAGAATTCGTGATTCAGTTTTGAAATAACCTTATGTGGGTATTGGCTCAATTTCTTTCACTGTCCAGGCCCCCAAATCTTACATACTGATCATTTAATTTTTGCACCATCTTTTTCAAAATTTAATCTATATGGAGTTGCCAAATGAACCAAGCATATTATGATCAACTTGGGCTGAATTTGCAATGAAGCTGATTTAGATTTGTTTCACTGAACACACAAGCCAAGCTCAAGCCAAAGTTTCAAGCATTCATTTTCACATTAGAATCTAATACTTTGGTTTTTGTAACATATTTGATAATCCCATGCAACTATTCTTCATGCCTCAGTTCTATTTTATTTTTGTCAGCATCTTTTGAGCACTGTCTTTGAGCATGGTTTTCTTAGGTAATGGAGTATGATAAGAATTAAGGTTTTGAAATATTTTGTAACTTGTAATCACCAAGTGTTAGATTCTAACATAAAAAATGATTCTTTCATTGGATTAGTGGACAAGATTGATTAAGCTTGTGCACATGCTTGAGGTTGGCAAGGTATGTATAAACCAAGATCGAAACTTAGGTTGAGCTTGATCCTAAATCAACCAAGTCAACCAAGTCAACCAAGTCAACCTTGGATAGCACAATGCTTGGTTCAGCTTGGTCTATCCTCCCCTCTTCGTCTGTTGATCACCTCCCTAGGGAGATATTTTAGGATGTGGATAGAGGAGGTGCATCAGTTAAGTGGCAAGTTTCTGTTGGAATTTCAGAGCTCTTGCTTCAGGACAAAGTCAAGGATATTGTCGTCCTTTAACATTTGAATAATATTGTCTGTGAAGTTTGTCTATACAGCTTAGTGAATCAAGTGAAGAGTTAATTCATTTTGTAGAAATTGGATATTTGGGCATTCTTTAGTGTCTGGGGAAAAGGAAGTCGTGTATTTTATTTTGTTGATTATAGAGGCTCAAGTAAGTTGTCTTGGTTGGATGGGGTTCATGGATCAATCACTGGGTTTGATATTTTTGGTTGGATTTTAGTGACAATTTGATTGCACATAGGTGGTTGTCATTTCTCCACCAACTATAAGAGTAATATATCAAATAAAAAAGACTACTCGTGTAAAATGTAACTGGTAGGGTATTCTGTGCTTCCATTGCTACTTTTTACAGTTGATGCTGACAGTGGAATTCAATGAAGTTGCAGGACTTGTAAGCAATTAGATTCAGCTGAGGACAAGGTGGAGACAACGGCCGGACGTTCAAAATGCATCCCACGGTCAATTAAAGCTTCACTGAGTAGGCATCCACGTAGCGAATCCATGAGGTCCCCTATTTCAGACAAACCAAGGAACTCCTCTGATGGAGTCGACAGCTCTCAAACTGTATCTCCCAGCGTCTCCTTTGGTAGCAGTAGAAGAATCACGGAACCTTCCTTGGGGAAAAGACAATCAAAGAGGTTAGATTCCTTCAGAGAAGATGAAGATGTGATCAAAATTGAAGAAAGGTATGTTTCAATTCCCCATTTACGTAATAGATTCTTAAATATCTCTATACATTGCCAGTTTTCTTGTTAAATATTTGGCTGAGACTTGGAATATGATTTCCTTCCAACAGGCTTACTTCAGGAGCTCGGGTTATAATTCAAACCAAAGCCGCCTGCGACACAGATTAAACCCTAAAATGTAACTTGTTGAAGGCCGAGCATTGAGTGTCTTTGGGTGGGGGTCCCATTTCGGGAAAGCTTGTTCAATCTGTGAAACAACTTGCCTTGGTTTAGTTTTTGTTTGAATTTGAAATGATGGTTGATAGTTAATTAATTTCATTCTTTGTATTTCATCCATTATTACCATCTCTCACTGCAAAGAGCAGGAACACAGGAAAGGGAAAAGGGAAAAGGGAAAAAGGAGAAAAGGAGGGGGAAATCATATCTTTGAAAAGTTGTGCTGGGATCAGGTGGTGGTCCTGACTGGACCTACTTCTGGGATTATTGAATTGCTTTTCTTAAATGAGCTTGCACTTTTTCGTAACTACAGTTCCATCATCGTCCCTGCGCAGCTTCTGTTTCACAACAGTTGTTGCCTGCCAGGCTGCAATTTCGAGACAGGAAAAGACTAAAGTGTTGCCAACGTTTTTATTTTATTTTTTGGAGTTTAAGCTGAGTTTTGGGTCACTACGGCCCCAGTGGCCACCCTTTTCAATTTACTATCACATGGTCTTCTCGTTGCCTTGCAAAGACTGAAGGGTCAATCCCATTTTTTAGTGTAAAACTAGATATCACTTTTGTAAGTTGCACTTCATTTTAAAAATAGTCTAATTAAAACATCACATTTAAAAGATGATGAATTTGAAATGCGGATTGAAATGAAAGAATTTTTTATGTCATGATTTCTAAATATGGTTTTTGAATTGAAATATATTTTTCAAATGGAATTTTTGAATTTGAATTGAAGTCGTACCTTCTAATAACAGTTTTTGCTTTTGAATTGAACTCAGCTGTTTCTAAGTACCGTTTTTGGTTTTGAACTCAAGCTGTAGTTTCTAAAAAAAGACTTGTGTCCATATCTAAAACTATGGTGGTGTTGCTCATGGCCCATGGGTGCATTTAGGGTTGACTCACAAGGCAAATATTATTTTTCTTCAAAAGTAAGACACATCAACGTTGATGGTGGACTAGCTCTTTCCTATTTCCTATTTCCTATTATACAATGATAAAAATATCAATAATTATAGGTATTTTAATTTTATAGATATATAAAAAATATACAGATGGATATTTAAAAAAAATATATCGATAAACATAAAATCGATCAAAATTTATAAAAATATAAAAAAAAACTTCATAAAAATATAATTAAAAGTGTAATAGATATTTTAAAGTTTTTTTATTAAAGAATTTGATATATATATAATATGATTTATCATATTTGATAATAATATTGTATGCATCGATAAAAATATGAATTTTATAAGTGTACATTTATTATTAAATTATGTCAAATATTATTTCATAATAAAAATAAATAATATTTGATTATAATATGTCTAATTTTAAAATATATATTAATATTAAAAATATGATCCATTCAATTCAATTCAATTGTGTTAAATGATATAAAATAAATTGTGATATATGTATAAAATTTTTAATATTCAATTAATCTATTAATGATATTAAAAACACTATAAAAAAATAATTAGAATAATTTTTATATTTTTGATAATTAATTAAAAAATATATATATATATATATATATATATATATATATATATTTAATTATAAAATAATTATAATTAATCTACTATTTTAATATTTTCTTTATAATGACTTTGAATATATATATATTTTGTACATCATATTTAACAAATGGGCAAACTTGCCCTGATAAAGTGAGCCAAATGTTTGGGGTTCGAGTTCTCTTAACGGTAAAAGGAGGTTTGGGGTAAACTTGCCCTGATAAAGTGAGCCAAATGTTTGGGGTTCGAGTTCTCTTAACGGTAAAAGGAGGATTTTTGAGGACATACTGTAGCACGTTTGACCTGCTGGCGACATCGCTGATTTTTGGGGATTTTTCCCGATTGGCGATGTATATCGATATTTTCTTCCATGGTATTATATTCATTTTTGCAATTATTTTGTATCCTGTCTGGCCATTCCCATAAAAGACACAGGAAGAATATCTCATCAATAGGGAGCCCAGGGATGGCATTTGCTTTTCCTCCCCTTTCGTTTTTCAGACTGTTCCTTCTTTCCCAAACTTCAGAACGAAGCGAGTGGGGGCAGTGGAATGGCCTGCCAAAAGGTCTCTAAATTCACGTGTGAGACAAACTTTAATGTGATGTTTGGGGTTTTAAACCCCGGATGGGGAGCGTAAATGAGGAGTGTGAATAGGCTTTTCCTATGGAAAGGCGCAGCGGTTGACCTTTCTCTTGCTTTTGTGAAGGCAAAGGATTCATTGGAGACCGAGAATATCTTTGGTGACAACTGACTTAGACCTTACTCAAAGCAACATGATGGGTGGGGTACTGTGTTTCCGACTAGACAATTTATTTTTTCTTGGGGGTTTAATTTCTGAAGGATTTGTCAAAGACCCAATAGTTAGAACTTAGAAGCATCCGAGGAACTCCAATGACCCTCGTAGCAGTTCAGATAATGTGCCTCAGTGTAGAATTTTTTTGGGTGGCGGATTTGTTTAATTTTATGTCGAGTGGAGGAGGAGCACATATTGCGGGTCTTCCTACAAGAAAACATAAAACTAGTGGACGGAAACCAGTGCAGCAGAGGTGATGTTGTTGGCATTTAATACAATGGTTGTCTTTTGGTGGTTGCATTATTGGATTTGTGGCAATGTTCATTAATGGATAAAATATTTGCCACCCCATCCTGTCTTGTCCCTTTTCCTAGGGAATCGTTCCCATACCAACCATCGCCTCAAGTTTCTTCCTATGCCTTTGCTTTGTCCCCTTATCTATTCCCTTCTGGTTAAACCCATGAACTTAAAAGGCCCATGCCCATATATCTAGTCCAATCTCCAACTCCTAAACCCAACCCAAAACTCTATTGGGATTTGCCCCGTTCAGGGGCCCAAAACAAAGTAGGCGTGGTTGGAACTCCTTGACTGAACTTCCATGACAAATCCAGTTGACATGGGCATCTCCTTAACTTGCCAGTTTCAAACTGAGAGCTATGGGCCCCTAATAAAACAAAAATGATCCATCTGAGGCAGCTATAATTTCAAATACTTACTTCCTTATGCGTTTCTCTATTGAACACTACAAAATTTTCTTTGCCATATTCCTTGATGATGGAGTCTGTGAACAGATTTGCACTATATATATATGAAAGTTTCGCCTCTTATCACAGCACAGTAACAAGGATTAACAACTAGCAAGGTAAGCCAATTTACAGAGACAATATTGACAGAACAATCAAGGAAAGAAGAGATTTCTTTCTTCCCTTTCCTTCCGGCCTATGTGTTTGACATGGCAATGGGAGAAACAGAATTGTAAGTTCCGTTGAGAACAACTTGTGCTCAATCAGGAGTCATCTCACCATCCCAGCAATCCTTGATGAGCATGAAGAAGCTGGACCTATCTGTCTGGTGTTGTAGGACTTGCAGCTCAGGCATTTATGAGCCACAGTATGGAATTGAACTTCAGATTGTGCCCCACAATCATTGCAGAGGATCCACACCTAAACATATTTGGAAACCCGATTTAGAAAATATACAATTTAAATCAATAAAGGCGCATAGCCATTGCTTACTTACCATCTTCTTTCGGTACATTTCAGGCATAGGAGTTGAAGCAACCTGAGTTCATTTTTGTCGGTAAAAAAATGTTAGGAAATGAAGCAAAAACAATTCTCTTAGCATATCAGAATAATCAAAACAATCGATAGTGCCAGCATACCTCTCGGTCAAACTTTTCCCATAAACTGGACATATCACAAATGGATTTTGAGCAAACAGGGCATGAGTAGCTGCAACATTACATAGATTTATTTCAATAAGAATCCAGTAGGTAAAGAATTTCCAGTAGAAAGTATTTTGAACTAATTTCTTACCAAAAATGCTGTTGCATCTCCTTCACACACTCCCAATGTATAGTGTGTCCACATTGTAAGACAGTAATATCTTTTGTTGTATCAAAAAGGAACTGTCAATTAAAACAGAAGCATCCAAATGAGAATCAAATATTTCTTTCTATATATATATATATATTCTTCCTTCGATGAATAACTTTGTTTTATAGCTCAATTTTACCTCGAAGCAAACAGGGCAATTGTGGTGCATTGCCCTTTCCACACATCGGTGCGTATCCTTCATCATATTTGAATAGCAACATCCTGAAGCCAGAATTATGAACTCCAAAAATCAGATATGGAAAAGAAACAGAGGCCATAATTGGCAATATCAAGCCAAGTAGCTATCTTTCTTACCACATTTGTTGCAGTGAAAGAAATTCTCCTTCCCTCCGGTTCTGTAAAAGAATACACAGAGGGTTGAGTTTTACAGAAGTATATGCACAGTGATAAAATGAAGATTTCATAATTGTAATTTATTAGGCCATGAAACAACTATATTCAAAGAATGGCACCATGACTATCCAACAAAAGTGAATTGTAATACTTTCATACATGAACAAACGAACAAAAATACCAAAATTTCACCTGCAGATTCCACATTCTTCACAATGATACTGATTCTTAGAAACCTGAACCGTAAAATGTTTGTCCGATAAGCAGCCATTTAAATGTGAAACCACAACTTAAGAAAGTTAAGACCAAGAAATACACTAAGGGGGTTACATCATCATCAAAGAACTTGCATTTCTCGCAAAAGTATTCCCCCATGCAAACGCCACAGGCAATGCAATTCTGTTGGACCTGATAAGAGCACAAGACAAGAAGATCAAAACCCATTTCATTTTTCCTAACCATTTTTCCTCTCAGTATCAAACTTTGAATTCATGCTTAGAGACTCACTTCTTGTTCTGTGTCACAAAGAGAACAAATGACCTGTAATTCCAATAGAAGGACGAAACAATTAGAAAAGCATAAGAGAAAAGATCAGTATAGTGAACCATATCAACATCAATGGAAGAAGACATTCATAACCACATATATAAAATTTTATACCTTATCCACTAACTAATGTATCAATTGAAGATGTATTTTTTGGTTCCGTTCTTTGAATCATCTTAAAACAGACTAGAAGGTTATCCAATCATGTTGTTCAATATGAGCCATAAAAAATTCAAGAGGCCACCCTGCTCATGGCCATTTTTTCCTAAAACATATTATGCATATGAAGGGAAAGGAACTAAAAAGGGAAATTGAGAGCCATAAATTCAAAGTTTCAGAAAGAAAATGAATGAGTTGGCAAGAAAATGCAAACCTTTTTAACTTCATGCCTTGGAATATCGTGGCGATCATGAGGATCAGTTTCCAGTAAATTCTGCTCAATTACAAGTGCCGTACCAAAGACTCTTAGATAAAGAATAATAAAGATTGGTTCTTAATTTTATTTTCTTAAATGCAGAAAGAAAAGATGAACACACACCTTTGCTTCATTATGGCAGTGCCTACAATCAAAGATTTCATCACAACAAGGAGCCCGAATCTTGCATCTCCTTCTGTAATGTGTGCACCTAACCCCCACCAACAAAAGGAAAACCCAGTTGCCAATCAGAGTCAACTCCCCAATAAAATTCAAAGCAATACAATAGAAACATCAAGAGAATAAGAAATACCCATATTTCCCAGATCCAAGCTCCGTGAGAGACACCTCTCTTCCACAAATTTCAAGCAATTTGCTATCAACCCCCTTCCATTCTTCCTCAACCTCCGATCTTTCAGTGCCTCTCCTTCTTCACCTGAACTCATTAACATCGCAAAAGTAAATTTCAATAACGAAAAAAAGATGCCTGAAAGATTAAACCCAACAGAAAAAAACAGCCAAAAGGGTGTCTAAAAACTTCTAAAAATAAACGGTACGGACCCCAAAAACAGTAATATAAAAGGCCAGGGAGAGAAAAAGGATATCCGATGAAGGCTATAACAGCAATGGTGTATATGTAAAAAGGAACCCGTCTATCTCTCTAAAACACACGCTATTTCTCTCCCTCAATCAAAATCTTTTGGCTGACGAGGATACACGGCAGACCCTAATCCTATAATTGTCGTCTTGATATTCCCAATAAAAGAAACTGGTCATCATGGAACATACCCACAATAAAACGCAGCGTTTAAGGGACCCTTGTAGTTGTAGATATTGATAAAGCTAATGGGGTTCTCAAACTCTTCTTCTTCTTCAAGCTTTGAGGAGCAAATGGGTGGGAGTTAGTGGCTTTTATACTGGCACAAAAGTCAAATGGATGGCGGGAAAGCAACACGAGTGGGTCTCGGATTACTATTACTGTCTTCTTCGTCGTTTTGGTCATTTCAGGAACAAAGTTTTTGCATGATTCTGAAACCCCTCACTCGTTTACAGGGAATGTGTAATTCACACTCCATCGCCATAATAATATTTTTCTAATTTCTTTATTTTTTATTTTTGGAAGAAAACACACTAATGATTTGGCAAGTCTTTTTTATTTATTTTTAAAAATGATGTCACACGGTCCGCCGGAAGCGCGTGGGGAGACCTTTGGTTGAAACCTGAACATGAGAATTGGGAAAACCACTGGCGGCCGTTGAAGCGCGACGTCGTTTTAGGGTGAGGGTTACCTTAAACTTTAAAGCAACAATAAAAAGGAGTGGATAGGTTCTGATGGCTCGCTGACAATGCATGGGACCCACCACGTATTTCGGGACGGTTGGGGAGTCAGCGTCATTCAACGTGGCGAATAATAAGTGGGTGTCAGTGCGTCAGAATGAGGGGCGTGGGTTTAAAGCGGTTGTTTCCTCGATGGCCTATATCCATGTTTGGAGGTGACATGTTATAGACTCATAGGGATTAGACGTGTTTGGAGACGAGCAACTCCGTTTCTCTGTTCAGGATTGTTTTATGGAGTGGGGCCAATGCATGAATCCACCCAACGCCACTTTAAGTTATCCCTAGACCCCACCTTCTATTTATTCCGATGTTTTCAGCACCAGTCCGTAACTTTAAAAACAGTTATCAATTTGCGTTTTATTCAGTGGACCCACAATCTAATCATGGAATTGGTGACATAAAATATATATTTTATATATTATTAAAATTATAAAAAAATTAAAAATAAAATAATAAATTCTATCTAAACTTTTATAAGATCAACTTTATTTTTATTAATTTTTTAATTTTTATTTTTTTTGCCCGTGAAATTTCAGTATATCATATCTCTAACATGATATAAGATTTATATATTTATAATGACATAATTTTAAATTTTTAAAAAATTAATTAAAAATGGGAACAATTCATTGATTATTTTCAAAAATTTGAAATCTAAACAAATGATTCAAATGAAATTTCAATCAATATATAATAAAATATTAAATATTTAAAAAAATAAATTAATTGTAAGATTCCAACTTGCAACTCCCACGGGAGATTTGGAGGACAATCGGTGTACTCGTGGATCGGCGTGCAGTGGTGATGACCGCTCCAACATGGTGCAATTGGAGGTCGGTAAGGTGGAGAGTTGGGGTTAGGGTTGTTGGGAAGAAGGGGAGGATCGATAAAATAGAAAAACCAAAACGATGCCATTTTGATGGTGAAAAAAATAAATTTAACTATAAACCATTTTGGTTGGGGGGACTAATTGATTCAATCGGTTCATTGATTCGATCGTTAGTTTGGAAGATTCGAGACTGGTCCAAACCTTAGATAAGTTAAATTATCGAATCGAACTAGAACGACCAGTAGTCGGACTAGTCGGTTTGATATGGTTTTTAAAATTATGATTTATTTTAATATTTTTTAAATAATTAGTTAGAGATTATTTTTAGTCTTTTAAATCCTTAGAAAAATATATATATTTTTAAAATGAGTTAATATGAAATTGAGTTAAATATACATATCTATCATAAATTTATTTTTATATTAATTTTTTATTTTTTATATTTATCATTTTGAAAAATAAAAAATTTTGATTAAAAAATTAAATTTGTGATTAAATAAAAAGAACTAAAAACTATTGTTAAATAATACTAATATATGTATTATTTAATATATATATATATATATATATATATATATATAATATTTTTAAATTATTTCTATATATTGAATAATATATGTGTATATATATAAACATTTTTATTTATAAATTTTTAAATATTTTAATTACGAATACTGTTAAGTGTATCAAAATTTTCATATTTTTTAATAATAAATATTGCAACACAATATAATTTTTATTTGAACATTCAAAAATATAATATATTTCATTTCATTTTTTCATTATTTTATAAACTAAATCAATGCTTTCTTTAAAAGAAAAAAGCTCATGGACACGTGGAAACAATGCGTTTGAGCTAATAGAGAATTGAGTGTGGGCATTGAGACAGGTGCTTGAGTTCGCCGTGCCACTCAAACACACGTGCAAACGTGTCATATTCATCTAACCAAATAATGACTACAACAATTATTTTAATCATAATTCAATTAAATTTAATGTTTAATCTTGTGAAATATGAGAGCTTGCGCTTGTTGAAGACTTGGGCCACCCAATCGATTATTACAAGGCCGTCCACTTAACTCGAATAATTCTAGATTCTCGAATCATACCCTTATTTTAACCAAATATAATATATTAATATTTTAATTCTATAAAAATATATCTAATACATCATATAATAGTTTTTTTAGAAGATAAAACAATAAAATCTTCTCACTCATCCTTCCTCCTTACTCAACCAAAAGTTTGACTTTTATATGTGTAACCATTCGGTCACAATCGTATAGATATTGTCCACTTTAAACCCAAACCTAAAGGGGCTCACGGCTTTAAAATGCGTTTACAAGGTTAAAAGAAGTTCATACTTATATCACAAACACCCTCATGCAGACACAATGTCTTCATTGTATTCCATGAAATTGTAAGGTCAAACAAACGAACACCCTTATAAGGCCAAATAAACTCGTTAAGAGAAGTCTGTACTTATATAGCGTTAGGAACTTTCCCTCTTATCCGATGTGGGATGTCACAAACACTCCCATGCAGGGGTCCTCGTTGTATCCTATGGGATTGTGGGGTCAAACAGACAAACATTCATTATGGGGCCAAACAAACCCTCACATCGGGAAGGGGCTAAACAAACCTTCACATCGGGATCGGAGATCGGTTCTGATATCATTTGTAATAGTCTGCTCCCAATCGTGTAGATATTGTCCGCTTTGGATTCAAATGAACCCTCATGACTTTAAAATATGTTTATAAGGTTAAGAGAGTTCATATTTACATAGTGTTAGAAACTTTTCATTCTATCCGATGTGAGATGTCATAGAATATCGAATAAGTCAACAATATTCGAAAGAGAAATCAATTTCAATTATGATTTTTTTTTTTTATAAATTTTTTGCCAAAATAATATAAGCGTTGGATTAGTTGAGATCTGGCCAGTATACATTGGATTGGCTATAAATCCTATAAAATCTTCTAACCCCATGGAGGCATGCTTTAAAGATATTTTATTAGAGTGGAAAGTAGTTAGACTTTCCTCAATCACACATAGTTTTTACAAAGTTCCGACAATATTGATTGATGAATCGCCATTCCAATATTAATTATTCATTGCTAGTTACCAAAAGATTGAATGGTTTGGTTTGTTTTGTCTGATATAAGAAAAAGAAAAAGGCTTCTTTTAAGTTTACCCTTTTCTTTCAATTCTAATAATAGATCGCCCTTGGATGCGAACTTGCCAACACGCACTACATATATTGTTGTATGGGTTTACCAAATACTAGATACAGAGAGGAATAATCAAATGAATTTTCATCTATTGTATTTTTCTATTGATTTTTATTGATCAAATAATTCTTTTTTTTTTTTTTTTTTTGAATGAGGTACTTTACTTCCTGTATGAGTCGAACAAGAAAATTTAAGTCTTTTGAGAATTAGAAGTTTTTTTTTTTTTTTTTTTTTTTTTTTTTTTTTTTTAAATTATTTCAATAAAAGTTTTATATTTATTTGATTGGTTTTATTCAAAAAGCTTATACCTTAAAAGGGATTTTGATATGAGAATTATAAAGATATTGCTTCTTTGTAGAAGCTTTGTTTTGGTTTATATAGGAAGTTTTTTAATGTTTAATACAAATTTTATAATATTAAGGTTATGTTTGGTTTTGAAAAATATAAAATAAAATAAAGAGAAAAAAGAGAAAAAAAAAAGAAAAAGAAATTAAATGTAGGCTATGTTTGGTTCTAAAAAATATCAAAAAAAAAAAAATATCAAAAAAAATGATTTTTTTATATTTGGTTTCAACGTGAAAAATATCAAATAAATAAATAAAATTAAAATTTATAACTTGAACTCTAGCTTTGAAATTCATCAATGTAACTTAATCATAGAAGAAGATGCTGGGGTGTACCACAATTGGATATTTATTTTGATTTATTTATATTTGGCTGCTTGGAAGATTGTTATTGGAATGTAATAATTATTATTATTCTTTTGAAAAAGAAGAAAAATAAGCGATACCTAAGATGAGACGACAAACTCCTAGGATGTAAATTAAGGTGTAAACACGGCTTTTACGAGGAATCTTAGAGTACATGGTAGAAGGAGAATAATAAGATAGGTCAAGAACAGGAAAACACCTCGCATAATGAGCTCCATTGTTTTTGTTACAAATTTTGTCAACCCCCTTGAGGGTATAAATATTGAGTTCTAACGTCAGATCCCTCTCTATGATTCTGTTCACACCAATATTATAATCAACCATGTTCCCTCCCTTGTATATTTAAAACTAGGTAAACCTCTCAAAACCAGCAGCCGATTCTTCCATGAACAGCAATGGATCGGAGGGATGCATCTGCAGGCACCTTGGCCAATGTTACCGACTTTGGTTTCCATGATTTCATCAATGAGCCTAACTTCGAGCAGTTGATTGAGCTCATCAGAGGAGAAAGCGCGGATTCTATCGTGAAGTTCTGCCCCAATTATGATTGTGAGCACATGAATGGTTGTTTTGATGATAACCAGTTTGGCTCATCTGTGGGAGAATTGTTTGAGTTCGACCCTGCAACTGCAACTGCAACGGCGTCGAATCCTGATTCGGTTATCGACTCACTGCCGAGCATTGATGGGGAGATGAAGGAAGGGGAAGAGATTGATGGGGAGGATTCATCCGGGAATACTACCACTACACCCACAAAGGGGACCAAGGTTGATAGGTCCAGAACTTTGATTTCAGAGAGGAGGAGAAGAGTTCGAATGAAGGAGAAGCTCTATGCGTTACGTTCCTTGGTGCCTAACATAACTAAGGTATGTAGTGGCTAGCCCTCAGCCCTCTTTTTGAATCAAATTCTTCTGAAATTGTATTTGATTCAGTGGGAATGTTTATATGCATGTATGCAGATGGACAAGGCCTCCATTGTTGGAGATGCTGTCCTGTATTTGCAGCAGCTGCAGATGCAGGCCAAGAAGCTAAAAGCTGAGATAGCCGGCCTTGAATCTTCATTAGTGCTGGGAAAAGAGAGATATAATGGCTTAGTGGAAATCCCCAAGAAGACTCAAGTTGCACGCAGCCACCATCCCATGTGTGGGAAGATTTTTCAGGTTTGTAAGTTTGTTTGGTTGCTTTTAGAAGTAAGAAAAGTACTTCCAAAATACTTAATAAATTCATCAAGTACATGGGTGTGGATTTGCAGATGGATGTGTTTCAAGTGGAGGAAAGAGGGTTCTATGTGAGATTGGGGTGCAACAGGGGAGAAAGGGTGGCGGTTTCGCTGTACAAGGCGCTTGAATCCCTCACCGGCTTCAACATTCAGAGCTCTAACTTGGCCACATTTTCAGAGACTTTTGTATTGACATTTACTTTGAATGTAAGCTTCTCCTTCCACTTTCACTTCATTGTCATCATTCATCATCATCAACATCTTGATCCTCTTCTCTTCTGGTACTTAGCATTAATCCATCAAATGTCACAAAAATGCAGGTTAGAGAATGTGATGAAAGCATGAACTTGCCAAATTTGAAGCTATGGTTAACTGGGGCTCTTCTGAACCAGGGATTTGAGTTCAAAACACTTCCATCCTCCTAATTTACTTCTACAAAATAATTTCTGTAATTCCACTCAAGTATGTGATCATAAGGTCTTATTTCAAATGGACTTGATTCCATAACAAGTAGCAGCGAATCCCATGCATGGGTGCAAGTCATTAGTCAGTACAGAAGTCCCAGGGTACAGGAATCCCAGTATCAATTTTTCCCCCCTGGTTTCGTGAAGCCGCAGATGCAATACATTTTGGACATGGTTGATGACATGTATCATCAATTCAAATCAATGAAAGTCAACTTGATTAACCAGTGTCAGAATCCATGCTCGTTCTTCACCCAATTAGAAGAAATATTTTTCTCAAATGAGCTGACCTGGTATCGTATTTTGATCATGAAGCTAACTTAACTAAGGGAAGTTGATGCCTCCCTCACAAGATGGGAATTTACTACTTGATCTTGTGGGTGAGAGCTGAGAAGTATCATTAGTTTGTTTTGTTCCGGGTTCCATCTTTTTGTTCTCAAAACTGGTTGTCAAGAGGATGGCAAAAGAAGGCCTATATGGGTAGGCCCACATGTTTAGGAACATGCCATTGTCCAGCCCAATTCAAGCATAAACTGTCTAAGCCCAATTCTATTACATAAACAATAAGTCATTTGCTAGGGTGGTGTTTGGTAACTTAGCTTTAAGTTATATTATACTTAAGTCAAAAACTTAAACTAAGGTGGTGTTTGTTTTTTGGCTGAATAGAAAAAACTAAAATATTTGGTTTTTTCTATTCAGCCAAAAAACAAACACAACCTAATTCTTACTTTAAGTATTAAGATTATTTATTTGATAAAATTTATTTTAAATTATTAAATTAATATATTTACCCTCATAAATTATAATTAAGATAAAAAAGATCGAGAAATAATGAAATAATGGATGTCATAAAGTAACCAAAAATGATTGTGAAGGTAATTAAGACAAATATAAATAAAAAAAATAAAATAAATATATAAACTTATGAATAAATTAATTATTTTTATTTATCATTTAAAGTTATTTTTTATTTTAAGTCATATTACTAAATTATTTTATTAAATATATTTGATTTTTTTAATAATTTAAATTAAGTTATTAAATAATTTTAAATTATTAAATTGATTTATCAAACACTCAAGTTGATAATTAAAACGTTCAAGTTGATAATTAAAACGTTCGCATAGATGGGTGTATTATTGGGTGGAAGTGAAAATAAATTGAAAAAAGCAAAAATTGACGAAACCGATTTAATCCAACCAAAACTAATTAAATCAATTCGGCTTTTGATTTGAGAATGTTAAAAACCGATTGAATTGGTTAATGCTCTGCCCTCATCCTCACGGGGTTGGCTACAATGTGGGCAGTGAAATTGTGGCTTAAATTAAAAGTGAACGAGTCAGAGTGCACGTGAAACGGCCCCAAAGTAGGTGAGCACTTTTGGGTGATGGGCAAGAGGGAAGTCTGCCGTTCTAACTTCCCAACTCCCAACTGCCATTCAAACTTTGACTTATTGATTTGAGTCGCTGAAGATCCAATACATGACCAGTCAATTCCATGTCTCCAATCATTTAGATATTTCTCCACTTGAAGGGAGCATATACCACTGTGCAATTCGGAATGGGATAGGATCACCCAAAAACCAAGAAATCAAAGGGCTGGACCCCTGAATTAGTGATGCCCACCCATGTGGTCATGTGGAGATAAAAAAAAAAGGGGTGGAGGTCATTTTCCAAGCGGCTGTCTCTTCCTACTTGCACAACCCCATAGTGCCTTTTGCATGCCCACCACCCCATCTTCCATCCTCTTCTTTTCCCCCCCCCCATTCACACCTGCAAATCATAACTTACCCAAACCAAAGGGCAGATGTAACCATTTACTCCAAATATTCTTGAAAATGAAGTTTGCCATTCAAACCATTACTTTTAGTATTTGAGAAAAAGTGATTTCTGAAAATACTTACTTCAACTTTTTATTTCTTAGAAGTAATTGTTAAAATTTTACATTTATAAAAAATACCTCTAGTAACAAAAAAACACATTGGGAAATGATTTTAAGAGTAGAGTTGCACGTGTTTTTGAAAAGCGTTTTTAAAAATAGTTCTTTTTGTTTTTCAATAAAAAAAATAAGAACACATGTTTGATAATTCAAAATTATTTTTTTTTTCTTTTTAAGAACAAAAAAAAACATTTTCATAAAATATCTTTTAAAATTTTTATTTATTTTTTGAGATTATTTTAAAAAATAATTATATCAACATATAAAATAATTAAAAATAAAATAATAAATATAAAAATTATTTTTAAAACATATTTAAAAATATTTTAATTATCAAATAGATTTTTGTTTTGTAAAATATTATAAAATAGTCTTAAAAAGTAATTCTTAAAAATTATTTTTTAAAAAATAATTATCAAACAAAGATGTAAGATTTCGATATAAAAAATATATATTAATAATGTGTTTAGAAATATGTTATATGATAAAAAGGAAATTTAAAGAATCATCAAGTCCATTGCGTACCTAATTTTTATTAAAAAAAAAAATAGTCTTAAATATTAAGAAAAGCATTTAACTCTCTATCCAAGTGGGTCGGGAATCCTCCAGAGTCACTCCCAAAAGCAATTAATAAAGCACGTGTGTTTATTGTGAAAGAGAAGGAGCAGCCGCACCAGAATTTTGGGCCGAATATGCCCTTGAAGAAAACTTGGAAAATAGTACAGCCCAGCATGGGTGGCCCACCACTACTGCCCACAGCGCTCGCAGCTTTTTCGGCTTCATCATGAGATTCATTACTAACTTGTGGATGTAGGAATTTAGTCGGTGGGGTAATAAACCTACACTAACTTTGCCCCTATCAAGAAATGCAAAATTATGCATTAATGCCAGTTTTTTTTAAATATATATTAGAATTTTTAAATTAAAAATAGTAAAAGGGAAATGGGGCTGAGTATTTTTGGAAATTCGGTGCTGCTCCGAAAATGACAAACATGTCCCATCCATTACCCATTGTGGGCCTATTCTTGGGCTTGGTGTGACATGCACGTGATCCCAACACCTCCCATGTACTATTAGTCACTACCCTTTCGCCAAACTCAAAATGTATAGTGCACGAGGAGAGAGCCCATTACTCAAAATGCAAAAAACTACACGTGACTAGCAAATGAATCCAATAAAACACCTTGATTCGCCAATTACATGCATCATCCATTTGATCGCAATCGGATAAAATGGACGGCCCTGATGACAATAATGCTAAATCCACGACAGCCATTGAAAACAAGAAAACAAGAAATAAAAAAACTCGAACCAGAATAAAATAAATACAATGAAAAGCCGTCGGCCGGAGCGGCCATACGAATCTACGATGGCTATTGAACTAGAACTCGGAGGTAGGCAATGGCTCATGGGTGCGGCGGATGAAGCAGGTCTCATAGGTGAGGCCTGCAATCCCGCCTCCAATGAGAGGCCCTGCCCAGTACACCCAGTGGTTGGTCCAGTCCCAGCTCACCAGAGCAGGCCCAAACGACATAGCCGGATTCATGGATGCTCCGTCGAATGCCCCACCTGCCAGAATGTTGGCTGCAACAATCAAACCAATGGCAAGGGGTGCGATTATCCCCACATTGCCCTTCCTCGGGTCAATGGCAGTCGCGTACACCGTGTAAACCAGCCCAAAAGTCATCACGATCTCAAGGACAAACGCATTCCACACTGTTATTCCAGAAGATAACGCAAATGCGGATGTTGTCTGCACCATTTTATTATAATCATCACCTCACTAATTCTAGAACTTATAAACAAATGTAACTGTAAATGTAACTGTAATAACTAACTCACCATGCCATGAGTGCAGAACTTTAGGAGCAGGCAGGCCACCGCGGAACCAAGGAGCTGAGCTATCCAGTAAAGGATGCCACGTAGGAGAGTGATGTTTCCGCCGACGAAGGCTCCAAATGTGACAGCGGGGTTGATGTGACCGCCGGAGATGTTGGCTGCCGCCGACACTCCCACAAACAGTCCTAAGCCATGTCCCAATGCTTCGGCAATGAGGCCGGCCGGTGTGGTGGAACCATCATCGGTGAGTTTGCTGAATGCCATGCCGGAGCCTTCTCCGGCGAACACAAAAATTAGGGTGCTGAAAAACTCCGCCAACGCCGCCTTAAGCGCATCGGGGTGATAGGTCTCCTGCGGCTGGCCGATGGCAATCCTAAGAAACGGCATTGTCGAAAACTCGATGATAAAACTGAAGAGATAGGATGAAAAAAATGGAGAGCCTCACCCTCTGACTCCTTCACGAACAAACTCTCTGTGTGCGTCACCCTTTATATTGGAAATTGGAAGGGTATGTGCAACCTACTACAGCCGGTTCCCGGTAACTTACTAAATAAAAATGTGGAAATTTGTACAAATTTTATGAAAGGGGTAGAAAGGCGGGGACCAAAGGAGCCTGTCCATACAGCTAAGATTTCCGCCTCCAAAATAATAGAGGAGCGACACGTGTATGTGAGGTAGAGGAGCCACGTCATCTAGTTGTGATTCGATGTGATGGGTTTGAGTGAGCTTCGTCCTGATTTGGATTGGTAATTAATTTTCAGCTACTCAACTCAAATTCTATTCTTTCCTCGGCCTTTTTATAAAATCTTCTACTTCTTCCAACAAAAAAAAAAAAAAAAGGTGGGGTGGGGGCGGGTTGCAGGCATCCTTATAAAATCTGTAACATAACTTGCAATTAATTTAGGCATTGCTATTCGTAATATCCCTTTTGTTAAATTTTATAATCTTTTATCATTTTTTTTTTAATATATACCCTTTTTAATAAATAACTCTCTCTAACTTCCTCTTAATATATTGAATTTAAATTCTAGTTGATTAAAGTTATGAATCACATACAAAATACAATTAATCACAAAATTTAATTATTTAATGACAATTTTCAGATAAAATTTATAACTTTTATTTTTTTTAAAAGAAATATATATATTTATAAATAAATAAAAAACCGATAACCTGGGTGGGGCTCCAACGTCCTGAGAGGTGGCAGTGGCGGCAACGATTAGGGTTTGGAGTAGGGATGAAAGTCGGCGACAGTGGTTTAGCTAAATTTTTTTTCTTATAATAATTATAAAAATCGAAATTTATAATTACTTTTGGTGAAAAAATATTTTATAATTTATTATTTAAAGAAATTATTTTGTTTTAAATATAAGAAGAATATGAAGAACAATTGAGCGTGAAAAAATTAAAAAAAAATGAAAAAAGAAAAAAAATAAAGTTTACGTGGGGTGAAGGGTTGAGTGGATAGAGATGAAAAGGAAAATAAAAATAAAAGAAAAAGAATGCTAAAATGTGGGTTGGGGGTGGGGTTGGGAAAAAAAAAAAATAAATAAAAAAATGGCGTAATTGGGACGTGAGGTTGGGGAGGAGAGAAGGAAGAAAGAATAAGGGAGGGTAGTTTAAAAATGTAAAATACTGTATTACTAAAAATGGTATTACAAATAATAATTAGATTAATTTATATAAACATAAGACAAAAGCAAAACTGAAATTCACATTTATCAAATGGAAGACAACAATGACATTTTTGTGGTCAAGTGTAAAGAAAATAAAATAATATTTTTTAAAAATATTTTGTCATCATGTCCTTGACTTAGAATCTTGGGTGTGATAATATTTTGAAAAAAGAAAAAAAAGACAAAACCAAAAAATCAATAGTCATTGTACAATTATTAATGCACCATATAGTTATGGAAAATTAAGACAAATAAATAACATTATTCTATGAATTTATGTGTTAAAGT
This sequence comes from Vitis rotundifolia, assembly GCA_030254885.1. Taxonomy (NCBI): domain Eukaryota; kingdom Viridiplantae; phylum Streptophyta; class Magnoliopsida; order Vitales; family Vitaceae; genus Vitis; species Vitis rotundifolia. The sequence continues at coordinate 13,076,526 of CM058156.1, forward strand.
TCACAATGAATATATATTTTTACTTGCATTTTGAAATGTTATATCCTCAAACGTTGGCTCATCTGCAGGCTGCAGCTTTCCGATTGTGGCTACGATGAAACATCATACAAGTTATTGTTGTGAATGAGTACAAACCTACTTTTTCAAAAGAGATATTATTCGGAGACATATCTTGTCACATCCACGTGACATTTATTCGGCTTTTCCTCTTCTTAATTTTATTTCTCATTTTTTGTTTACCCTCACCTACCAAAATTAAATATTTTATATAAAATTTAAAAATTAATTTAACAAAGTTTAAAATTTGAAATAATAATGCTGACGTATATAAAATTTTTAAAAAACCCATATTTATATAATATTAAAAAAATTTTCTCATATTCAATGTAAAATATTATAAATACTCACGATAAGGATATTGTGTCCCATAAAATTATAGAGCCAAATAGATAAACACTTTTCATAGGATCAAATAAACCTTCACACCAAACTGAGGATAAATTTTGATACTATTTATAATGATTCATGCCTAATCGTATAAATATTATTTATTATGAACCTAAAAGATTCTCAATCCTTTAAAATATGTTTACAAGGTTAAGGGAAATTCATATTTATATTGTTGATTTTCGTGCAATGATTCCTTATGAAAATTAGAGAAGAATGAAAAGAAAAACATACAGATTTAATATGGTTCGGTAGATTGCTTACATTCACGGGAACAAGAAAAAAGACTTTCACTATATCTTAAATTAGGATTACATAAAAAAGTATTTATACTAACCTTAGGTAATGAAATTCTAAAAATACCATTGAACTACACCCTCAACCTATCATTCGCCCTCAACAATAAAAATACAAACTTTCCGTCACTCTATTTTGGCATTTGTCTTTTTTCTTTTTCTACATGTCTTTCGCTTAATATGAGTCACATACTATAACATATATGGTGTCAGGTGCCTAACGTGGAATATCCTAAATGTTTATCTTATTTTTTTATTTTGTTTCACTTTCATGTCAATTTTTTTAAATAAAATTAAATAAATAATTATAAAATATCTAAAAATTGTTAAATAGTAACACTACTAATGGAAAAAGCAAAAAAACAAAAGGGAGGTTTAATAAGGCCAATTTACAAAATTTTGAAATCGAAGATATTTTAACGCATATATTTGATTTATAAAGGTTGTTGTCAAACTCATAAGTCATAACTGTTTTTGACTTTGTTAAGGCCAGAAAAGCAAGCTTGATGACAGTATGATATTTTTTTCAACTATGTGTTAGCTTGTGCGGAATTTCACCACCATGACATCTTTTTCTAGTACGAATTGTATTTATTATTGATTGATATTGGAGAAGATGGTGCGATTAGAATCAGCAGAGAGTTACAATTTGTGGGGTAATCTTCTTAGTCCGAAAGTAATTGAACCAGGCTGGCTCTGTGATTGGTGACAGCCGGACAATGGATGGTGGGACCATCACATGACATGAGTGAATTGGCCCACTGCCTTTTCAGTCCTATCCATCCACTGAGGCAACTAGTCATGGAGTCCTTCCCTACTGTATTTAGCTTGTAACAGGGGCTATACCAATTAAAAAAGGTGGGAAATTTTTTGAAGGAAAGGTGTGGACCCTGGAAGCTGCCATGGTCAAGTAAAAAAAAACATTAAGTAATAAAATTTAAATTAATAATTTAACTTAAATTTTAAATCATAATAAAAAAAATTGACTAATCCCTTAAAAAACATACAATAAAGGGAATTTTAAAGTTTTACAATATTTTTAATTCATATTTTATTCTCTCATAAAAATAAAGATTTTATTATTAGATCATTTTATTCTAAAGTTTTTATTTTCTTTTAAATCAAAATGTTTATTATCAGTTTCTTCATGATAAAATTAAAATTCTAAAAATGAAACTCTGTTTAAATTTATTTATAGGATCTATATTTAATCAAAATTTATTTTTAATTAATTTGGTATTTAATTTATTTTAAAATAAAATCTTTTATTCTTGGTTATTTAAAAAATAAAATTAGAATTCTAAATAAATTATACTTAATTGATCTGTAAGAACTATTTTTCATTAAAAAGTTATAGTTCTGATAACAAGATTAATAATAATTTTGGAATAAATTAGATAATTTATTATGAATTATTTATATTATATGAGATTTTTTCACTATTATTTTAATCTTTTGCTCTAAAATCTATTTTTATTGATTAGATTTTTTTTTTTAATATTACTTAATACTAAATTTGGTTTGTGGAAAAGTATGAAGAAAATAAATTAGAAAAGAAAAATGTAAATAAAAAATTAAGAAGAATGAAAATTACACTTTACCCCAGTAATTTATTTATGTATTCGACATTAAAATAATTTGGTAAAAAAAATTAATTTTTGGCAGCGAAAGTTCATGGGGATGTTGGAGAGAATAAGGACGTGCGAATGATCTTCTTTCCCTTGAATACAACTCAATACTGAACCGTTTAATGGATGACAGCTGTTGGGGGTGAGAAGTTGAAATCAAAGCCTCATCCGTGGGCCTCACCATTCAACCCAAAACCCATGTGGATATGTCTCACATTATAGCCATAGGCAACCAAATAATCTGTAGTGGGTGTGGAAGGCCATTCAAAATTTTATATTTAAGGAAAAAGAGGAAAAAAAAAAAAAAAAGAAGGAAAATGGTAAGGGCTTACCAAGTGCTGATTCACTGAGCTATGTATACCCACATGGATTTGTATATTTATTTACTCTCCAGCAGGGTTTTGCATGAGTGTAACCAGACAAAGGAGTACAGGCCCATCCTCAGGACCAGCCATGGATTATCGAGAACCACCAAAAATGCACACATGAGAACTCTGCAGCTCTCTGCCAGGTCTTTCTTTTGAGCTACCCAGCTTTGAATCTCAGCATTCCAGTGATGACTAAAAGGATATATATAAGGAAATGGGACTAAATTGTAAACAAATGTTAGAGGTCTAGGTGTAAGAGAATTTTGACAAGGCACCCATACCCAACATGTAGTTTTTGGGTACCAAAGAAAAATACATTGACGAGTTGGCTGTCAAGTCGCATGCCATTCAAATTAGAATACTGAGGTAAACCAGCTACTCGCAAAACTATGCCAAACCAACTTATTAAATTAAGGACTGTAAAAGGGGTTTGACTAGTAGGTTGTGTAGTACAGCATAAATCATTCAGTAGTTGGCGTCACAGAATGGGCTGATGTGATAAAAAATAAATAAATAAATAAAAAGTAGAATCCAAAGTAATGTTTCAGATCCATATCTATCCTTAGACTGGGGTCCAAACACGGCAGTATGAGGCTAGAATAAATGGACATGGAACATGAATCTGCAGACCAACAACACTCAAAACCTTTGAAAACAATTCATCCAGGGAAAGATCTTACGAGGGATTGTTCCAGTGTTGATAATACATCATGTGCTCTTCTTTAAGGTTTCTGTACAGACTACAGTCTACTTACAATTTAAGTTATGAAATTAAGGTTCCTGAATATAAGCTTGAGTGTAAACCTTGTCAAGGTAAACTCATGAAGCTCCACTAATGGCAGTTTACCAGTAACTAGGACAGACAACAAGCACATCCTAGCCACCACAATGTGCTATGCCTAGACTAGGATGGAGCCAAAAAACGCATGATGGCAGAGAAGAAAAAATGGAGTGGACAAGCAAATTGCGGAATAGAAAATAGACCCACCTAAAGAGAACTTGAAAACTACGAAAGAATTCAGGGAGAAAAATGAACTCACTGGGCACATGCCTAAGCTTGACAATAGGCCACCTGTTGTGAGGGAAGTTCCTTTATGACCTTCCTCCTCAACACAAACGACAACCACAGCCCTGAAACAATAGTGCAATTCCATCTTGGATAACCAGATCAAATAGACACCACTGCAACACAGTTGAGAGTACAAGCGCACAGTATAGTTAACATTGCATATATACTGATAAACAAAAATAATATCATTTTCTTATTGTAATTTTAGTTTACATCAATTCTGAAACAAGTATTAATGGAAGAAGGTGACAACATCAGCTGAATCGTGAAAGAATTAACTGTAGCCCTACAAAATTACATCTCTCTTAACTTGTAGCACTTTCCGTCATGTCTCTGCAAGCATGCTCCAGGATCTGTGGTTTGCACCACAACTTCACAACTTCATTCATATTGAGCAAAATAGAATAATTGCATCTGGTATGTACAGGTGCACATAGGGCATCATGAGCAACAATGCATGGAGATGAAAACTGTTACAGAAACCATGAGGATGAAAAAAAGAAAAAGAAGAAATTAGATGATATTCATAATCATACATATCTTGGCAGATGTATACTTCAGGTGGAACTAAATTTACAAATATTTCAATGAATAATCATCTCATTGTTCATGGTGCGACTTTTACAGGTTTCCCAGCATTTTATACTGCAGTGGATTAGGGGCACCCCCTTCCCTGTCTATTGTTTCCCCTCATTATGTGATGAAAATGGAAGGGAAACTCTTAAAGTTGGTTTGCAGTTGAACATAGGAGAGCAAACAAGGAATTCATCTAGCCAATGTGATTGTGGCGTATGTGGAACTTGTATTTCATACCACAAATAAGGCAGTAATAGATTTTCCCCTCCCACCAGCCATTCATCCCTGAACACAGACATGCCTTCCACCACAAAAAACACTATCACAATGACACATGGACTATTATCAGGATGCAGATTTGTTATGACTTCTTTGTTTGATTGAGGTACTGATCATTTAATTCTATTAAATTTTTTTAAATATTTAATTAAAAGAACTTAGTTAGAATACTTAATTAAAAGAACTTAGCACAGATATTCAGTTGATACTTAAACCACTGATTTCTGTAAACAATTGTCATTTTTTATGGTGATGACATATTCCTTTTCATCAATGCATATGGGTTGTCTTGAAATTACCAAAAATTATCTAGTGTAAAGAATTTTTCTCTTTAATTACATATATTTTCTTAGATTCATTGACTATTCAAATAATAAACAATAGTAATATTTCAATCCAGTACTTAAAAATGTTAGCCTTTTTCATGATTATTGAATTCCTATCAAATTCACAGCCCTAAAGACTTGTTGGGGGAAACTTGAGACCCCAAATTTACACACCAAACCAAGTTAGTTTTTGTGCCAAAAGGTAAATAGAGAACCCTTTATCAGATGATACGGATTCACATCCTCAAGTTCTGACCATCAATACAAGTCACTAGCATCATTGATCCAACTAAACTTCCAACATAATTTATAAACAACAAACTCTACCACATCCCAGAGCACCACTTTTAATATTTACATGCATTCATTCAAGTCTAATCATATAGAAAGCGAAAGAGAGCACACAAAGACACAGATAGCATACCGCAAAGATAGGAAATACCGTCTCACCCATACACCAGCCATCTAGAGGTCTAAATTATACCTGCATTACAGGCAGCCCCAATGAGATCCATGTCTAATAGGTAAAACAGAATACATCCCAACCCTTGTTGTGATTAAGTCAGAAATAAATGATACCTGGTGACAACTGAACATTCTCATATTTGCCCTTTTTCATCTTCTGGTGGTGGCTCATACCAAATGCACCATCATGTTAATCCATGAAACATTTATCCTGCATACACATCCTCCATAAAGAGAAAAGATCAACTTCAGCCCAGACATCATAAATAAATAAGACCTTTGATTATGGATTATTTTCATGCAGAGAGTAGCACACGTACCATGTGCAAAGGGACAATAAATGAGGGGAAAGGTAAGAGGTGGGGGGGGAAGGGGAATTCAAACATAAGTTTATCTTAAAGAGAGTTTAATTCTAATCCTACTCAAAACCAAAGAGGACCCAAGAGCCCAAACTAAGTACATGCAAGGAGTACAAACAGAAAGCAGAAAACTACAGCAACAAGTTGAGGCAGATGCAGAATTGTTATTCAAGGATCAAAGAACATTCATGGATATCCACGTGCAAAAGAAAATATTAGCAAAACTGTCATCCAAGGATCAAAGAACATTTATGGACATCCACATGCAAAAGCAAATAGTATTGAAGATTGTAGAAAATTGCTTGAAAAGTCAGAATGGAGATTAGTATAAGTTGTGTGCTTAGGGAGGCTAAACAGGCTGCTGATTACTTAGCTAATAGTGGACTTAGTATTCGACAGTCCAAAGCTTACGATGGTGTAATTTCCCAAGAGAATTTCATAGAATCATGTGGAATGACTTATGTTGTAGGACACGGAGCACAGCTGTGCCATGAGTTGAATTGCATTTGCTACCAAATAGAGAAAAGAAGAAGAATCTAAGAACGCAAGAAAGGAGGATTTGGTCTAGGTATTCTCCAAAGAGGCCACATGTAAAGCTTCCTCAAAACCATCTATAAATTTGTGGTCAAGATTTTACATCCTACAACTTTTCCTATTTCTTTCTGGCCATGTACACCAGAAAAAAATGGGAATCTTTTCTAGACAACCAACCTAGAAGCACTTCCAATTCCAGCTTGAACCCACCATATCAAGGGAAAAACTTTTGAAGACCAGGGCATCACCCAAGCAATGCCAAAGAAAAGCCACTCTTTCACCAACCGATAAGTTCAATAATGTTCTTGTCTGAGTGGCATTCTCATCTCTACATGTCAGTAACTTGAAGAAAAAATCAACTAAAAATATCTCATTTGCAGTATTTTTTTCCTTTTTTTTTTATCAGAAAGAAACAAATTCATTGATGTGAATTGATGGTACAAATAAGGATGAGAAATCCTTCCCAAATTTGCAAAAACTGATCAAAAAGAGAATGCAGATGGACTCCACAAAGGAATAGCAAAACAGCTGCACAGCAAAAGATGTAAATAAAATGTATGTATAATCCACTTGTTGTGCTTTTATCATATCATATTATATATATGTTCATGCTCAAAATGTGCAAGTTTTGTGGCTGGAATTACCATGGTTTTGAGCTTCAGTGACTAATTCCATTTCGTTGGGCTACCCTCATTTGATCCATTGTTAGATAATATATGGATCATAGCTGCAAAAGTAAAAATGTTTTTAGCATTGGCTGATCAATCTTTCAGTTCACCCACCTTGACACACTTTCTCAATCACACTTGATTTCTGAATTTCTTTTAAGTTGACTCCTCAAATCGTAGTGGCTTTAAGGTTTATAACGACATTTAACTTTCATATTAGTTAGAAAACTACACTCACATGGAACTCATAAAGGACATCTAATATCAACATACAGTCATGATAATGTGGAAAATAACATTTAATCCCCCTATCCAAGATGACAATGTTGCTTGCTATAAGGTATACAACTAGCCCCCCAATCTTAACTCAACTTCCATCTTTGCACATGCCGCTAAGGTTGCACTTGATGTTCTAACAAATAAAAATGGCTGAAATAGAATAACCCGGCCAAGATCCTACCGCCCAGGATTGCACAACAGGGAAGAAGTTCAAAAAAGAGAAAGATGAAGGAAAAACAACAGGTAAAATATACAAGTGAAGTTGGGTAGAATTAACTATAATAGACATTAACATAGATGAAACATTAAGAAAGATGATAATAGTCAGTACTGAAAGCATTGTTGTAAGCAGTTAAAGCTCACCTGATGCATGATGGAGCTGCTGATTCAAATCTGATTCTGCAAACTCAGCATGGAAGGACCAAATTTTTAGGTCACAGTACTCTTGTATTATGTTCCAAACTGCTCATCCAGATTGCTTCCCTTGGACATGATCTGCAATGTTGTGCCCTTGCTAATCCAGGCAGTTAGTTCGGGCTGATGATCAAAAGGGTTAAGAGGAAGCAAACTTCTATCCTCCAGTTGTACACCATAGACAAATGGGAGTCTAAGTGTAAGGAAACTCTCTGGTGGTAGGATCACACGACATCCAAGGTTGAACTGCAATTGTTTCTCACGGTCTGGAATGGATGGAGGCAGGCAAGATGCCTACAAATAAAAGTTTGCTTTTAAAATAAGGGAGGATAAACTTGGACCTTCCAGCAGAAACCTAACCAATTATAGTGAATAATAACACAATATGTGCACAAACAGTAAGAGATCTAAGCATATCATTTACACAGCAACAATGGACAAATGCTGTAATGCATGTTTCAGACCCATAATTACTATATTCAAGCCAAGTGTCTCCTTTCACAACTCAAAATCCAATTCAGTAATTCTAGCCACCCAAACCTGTCATCTAACCTAGTAATTGATTCTATGTTTCGAGTTAAGTACAGCAAGATAGTCATACGATTAGTATTATGAGACGACATGAATTCTTAGTCAAGACTGCCAGGAAAATTCTAGTAAATGCTGCCCAGAAAAGCACAAAAAATAACACAGAAAGAACGATCCCAAGTCATCAATCTTCAGAAGTCAAAACTCTTACAAACACTGAAGAACTACTTGAAGTTATGCATAGTTGAAAATAAATATGATATTATGTATTTGGTTGAAAGAAACCAAAGTTTATGCATGCGTATTCAAGTCAGGAACTAAGAAATACCTCAAACTGTACAACCGGGCATGTTGCTAAGATTACTGGAAACGGAGGTGTGACCTACACAGAAGTATCCATGAATAAGTTGCAGAGTGGTTAAACGCATAAAAGAACTTTAACTTCAAAATACATCTTCATATCAGTAAAATGTACCATATTCTAATATCCAAAAAAAGGAATTAACAAAGGCACTTTTACAATTTAAACAATCCTCACATTAAATTATCAAAAAGCATAGTTCCAACTCTTAAGTTTTACATTGTTCCCATTTCAATGTCATATCATAAATTTGAACCAATAAAACATAAAATATCAAGTGAACTGCCCAAACTCCATCCAAAATAAAAAACATTCTCAATAAATTTGCAAACTTAATTTATTTGTGAAAGATATGAATAGCAAACTTACATTCTTGAAAAGTTTTTTCCCACATAAGATACCTAAAATTTCCATGATAATAGAATTCATACCAAGTGAAATATGAAGACATAATTTACTATGAAGAAATACTCTAGAGTAAAAGTGTTTTAGATTCAGAAGGACTAAGACAATCCAGCACCCTCTCATAATAGAGATATCTAAAAGTGGTTGCTCATGCTCAACTGGATCAATTATTCATAAGGAGATAATAATGGGGACGTCATTTATAGAACTAAAGTGAGATAGCTGAAGTGGACAACTGCCTTTGTGTTTTTCTGTTAGTGTAGAATACAAATCAAGTTAAAGGAAAACATTCTAGAAGATGGCCAAAGAATCAATATGGATGCATAAAGTTAGGCAGCTAACAAACAACACATTTGGAGATGAACAATTTGAACAAGGATTTTATGATGGATGAGTAGCAACACAGGAAAAGATCAAATGAAAAAAAAAATCATGTATAAGTTAAAGGTTGCATAATTAGAGGATAAGATGAGGGAGAGTAATCCAGGATGGTTTGGCCATGTACAATGAAAGCCAATGAATGTACTAGCATGGAGGAATGAGGCCCCAGTTGTGCAGTTGCAGTCTCTAGTGTAGTGCTTCTAAGGAAAGATCAGTCTAAAGAACAGCTTGCTGTTTATTTCCACCATTGCTGAACAATTTTCCTTTCACCATTTACCAACCATTAGAGAAAGCACTAAACCTACTACTACCTTTGCTATTGCACAACCTGTTGCCGACAAACTAAATTGCAAAGGTCTCAAAAACTTTCTTTCTTCACTAGATAACTGATTTTCTTTTTCACTGGTGAACATTAGAAGTATAAAGCAAGCATTCTATGCCACTTAAAATTTCCGAACATGCACCAAAGAGGATAAACTTTCCTATTTAACCCAGGATGTACTGCTATTTAGCCTACAAAAATATGAGGATCTAACATTCATAGATGTTTTGGAAAAATTGCCAACATGCATATTTGTTAAGTTAACAGGCTCTTCTGATCTTCCCCCACCCCCCACAAAGTAAAATAAAATAAAATATCATGAATTAAAAGTATGTCTGATTAATTGCAAGAGAATCTGAAGGCAATGTAGTAAAAAGGCTTATTAATGAGATGTCATACCAGAAAAATCCTTTGAAGCTGTGATATTGTGCCCGCAAACTTAACATTTGACAGATCCTTCTTATTCTTGGACAACTTGCAGTGTGGGCAGTTCATGTATATTGGTAAATTTCTATTCAAAAGGGAGAAAGCACCTCCACCATCATCAAGGTTAACAGACTGCATGCTTTCTCCAAGATCTTTTACAGAGTTAGGAAGTGTTGACGAGCCAATTGATGTCTGGTTCTGTTCCCTTCCTAGTCCTGAGAACTGCACCAGAGCATCTAAGTGCTGACTGGCATTAGCCAATGTCTCTTTTGACTTATCAAAATTTCTCAGCTTATTTGTAGCAGTAGCAGCCATCCCATTTGAGTGTCGATGACCTTTGCCATGTCCACCATTCTTACCCAATTTTGGACGATCTGCCACTTTGTGATCCAAATTTTCCATAGATGCAGACAAATGGGAATCTTCAGGGAATGAATGTGAGGATCCAAGTTCATTTAGATGCTGTGGTGTGAGTATAAAACGATGTCCATGGGGGCACTCATGCTCAAACCCAACATACACTGCTACATGCTTCAAAGAAGTGTTTAATTTGATATTTCCACCACCATTTACGGTCACTGGAATTAAATTACTACCTATTTGTAAAAATGGGTCACTACCTGTGTAGCCATTAGCATTGCTCCCATTTAAGGTTTCCAGAACAGAAGAATATTCTTCCAATTTTTGAGAGCCTTGAAAATCAGCAGTTTCATGAACCTGTTCATCACTCCTATCCCTAGCACTACTTTGCTTGATACCCTTTTCTGAACCTAATGAAGGCTGTTTCATCTGCTGAAGAGGAGGAAATCCTGAATCAGCTGTTGCTGATCCAGCAACAACCTCAGAAAAAGGTTTTCTCATTGTAAAATTGGGAAGACCTCTACCAAAGCTGATTTTTTTATCATCAGACTTAATATTCTCCAAAGGTTTTCTTTCATTTTCAACTGTATTGTGTGTGTCTCGTTGGTACAATTGAAAAGCACCAGCTTTCTTTATCTCTACATTGGCAATCAAGTCAACATTGGGGTCTATACTTGACCTGATTAGAGAACCTTGTTGCACAGCACTTACTGGAGAACCATTTTGGATTCTATGTTTCTCTAAAAAAATTATCCATTTCAAAAGAAACTTTTGAGTGGCATGGAATCCACTCTGAAGTAAGCCTTTAGAAGGTTCATAGTACTTTGTCCCACCAACTCGAATCAAACTCCATGATAGGGGCTGAATTGGTCCTGCATTGATCATTTTTGGTAATTGGAGTGCAGGAAGAAACTTGTCACAGTCTGGAAAACAATTGGAAGTAATATTGGCTGTTTCAAAATCAAAAGGGTCAGCACGCAGCTTGCGTGAACGGCCACAAGCACAAGCATGAAGGAAAACAAACCCACTAGAATGTGGCTTGACTGCTGTCCCTAAAAGTGAACCACTGGTTTCAATATCATGTCTCTGGTGCATGCAGGGTTTTCCTGTCAAACTAACAGCATCGCATAGTTGCCTCCCAGATCTCCAGATAGATGTGCATTCGTCCTCCAGCCTTTTTGTGAAGAGTTGCACTGCAGGTCCCTTAACCATTGAGCGGAAGGCATGTAAAGTCTTCTCTAAATGGGCTTCATGCAGTGAAGTTGGATAAAGAGCTGGCAAGTCTTTCAAGTAAACCTCCTTAGCAGCTGGCAAGGCTCTTTCACACCACAAAGTTGAAAACTTCATGTTTAGTTCTTTACCACTTTCCAGCCAAGATACTGCAATGTCAAGAGGATCTGCACCTTTTGTAGTTATCCCTTCAATCTGTGGTGGCACATTGTTACGTTGACGGGGTTTTCTTTTAGTCATTTCAATTTCATCTATGCATCCACGTTTTGCAGAGAGAACTCCTTGTAGAATAAGTTGGCTAGAAGATAACCAGATCTCCAAACTTGGAAGTTCAGGAGTAGTAAATGTCTTTCCCGAAGCAGCTGAGGCAGCAGCAGCAGCTGCAGCAACTGCCACCATACCAACACCAGCAGCTGAGCCACTGTTGGTGTTAGTGACCAACCCCCCTCTCCCTCTTAAGATATCAGACTGCCTGTAAATGAACTCTTTTACAGATAGAATGTCCTCTTTGTTTGCATTTTGACTATGGCTTTCGAGCAAAAGAGAATCTGAGGTTGCCTTTCCATTCAAAACATCTTCCACAAGGGCAGTGGCAAATTCAAGAGATTCGCCTTTCTGGTTGGTAGATCTGTCTAACAGTGAAACAGCCCTTGATGCATCAAGTGAAAATAAAGGTGCTGAACTTGAAACGCCCCCACCCCTTGACGCAGAATGAGTTTCAGATCCTGTGAGTGTTCGGCATTTTTTAATCAAAAAACGAATCTGTGCTTCAAGAGATGACTGCAGTTTCTTCCTGAAACCACCTTCTGATTTACTTCCAGGGCGAGCTAGCACAACAACCGACCCAGAACCTTTTGTGGGCAGGCTTGGCCTGGCTAAATTGCTCAAACTAGAAGATTGGTTAAATGAGTTATCTGTTGACTCATCTACATTAGAAGTGGGATTAAGCACATCTGAAAAATCATCCAGAAAAACAAACAGGGTGACTGGATTACACTGTCCTGGAAACAAAGATGCATAAGAACCTAAACCTGACATGAGAGAAATAGATGAAGTGTTACGATTCGAACTGCCACCACCTCTGCCTGGAGAAGGATTATTAGAGGTGGTGGCTGATAAAGACGGTCGTGACGATGGAGGTCTAGATGTAGATGATGATGTTGATGTTGGTGTAGTTCGGGATCTCACAAATGGAGCCAAACTGTGCTTAGCAGCTTGTAACACTCGAAATTTTTTCAAAACTTGGGTATCAAAGCGCGAACCCTCCTGAATATATATGATTACATGGCAAACCTGCATTGCTAGTTCAGTTATTTACTAAATCTCATCAAGTAACAGAATTTTCAATCAAGACTATGAAGACTTTGGACTGCAGCAAAAATCAAGGAACTAAAATGCTTTGCTTTAGGGTCTCATGCTGTTGCACTGGCCCCCATATACCAATGTACTCCTTGTCCCATTGATAAGTTAATTTCATATGAAGTTATTTTCCCTCTTTTGACATGATATTTTAATGAAAGGTAAGTAGTATTAATAATAAAACAACTAGAGATAATTTATGATATACAGGTTCAAGACTATTTACACTTTGCACCAGCAACTCTAGATGACTGCCCATAACTCCACAAATTTGATGTTACCATACAATGCATGCATTTGTGGCCTAGTCAGATGCAAGAAAATTACAGATGCATCAAAAAGAGCTTATTGCCTAATAAACAAACTCGAGCATTTAGATATCCTGATTGATTTCTTAATTTCTAGCTTATGTTAAACACTTCATTTTCCCAAAACACCCATAAATTAATGGATTTGGTGTTGTAGGGAAAGTGTAAGAGTCCTCAGTATTTGCATAAGATTCTTTCTTTCATTTTTTTTTCTCCCTCATGTTGGGTTTCACATTCGAATGAGTGTCATTTTCTTTTCTTAAATATCCTCCATTTGGTCACCAAGAACAAGGGATAAAATAAAAAGGAACGGAAATTTGTGCTATCCCTGTGAATGCAAACTCCTGAACCTATCTAAACAAATAACTGTTTGGGTTTTTATTTAGTTATTAAAAATTTCCCTGATCTAAACGAAGGATAGATTAGTTTCAATTTCCCTTTTTCTTTTCTTTTCCCTGATTTCTCAGCAACCAAATAAAACATAACGGTAATCTAGGATGGCAATCAACAACCCATCTGCGCTCAATTCAATCTATATCACAACACCATATTGCATATCCAGATACGACATTAAACACAATAAACATATCCCACATAAAAGAAAAAAAAGATAACAATCAAATGAAAAGCTACAACTCACAGCGAACATGAAGAGCATTCCTTGAAGGTCCCCAAACTCGCGTTCCTCCAAAGCCGAATCGAAACCCCAATCCGTCTGCAAAAACCCTTCCATCGCCGGACACCCAGTGGAACAATACTGCAAAAACAAAATCCCCTTTTCCTCATCGTGGTAATAGCTAATTCTCCTACTCTCGAACCACCCTTTCACTTCCTCTTTCTCGATGCACAAACCCTTATCCAGATTGCCCGACCCGAACGCATTCAGGTCAAGGATCCGATTCATGAGGTGGGATACGTCGTCGGGTCTGCGCCCAATGAAGCCCACAACAACGACGTTCTCAGAAGGGCGTGGCTGCGGTGGCTGCAGCGACGGGGACGGAGGCGGGTCGGGCGGCGGCGCGGAGGGGATTGGAGAGGGAGATGAGGTGGTGGGTGTAGGGGATGATGGTGGGCGAATTAGGACTCGCACCGGTGAGGGGTTGGCTGAATCCATGAATGCGGAGACGAGCCCTGAATCGACCAACTGCTTTACTTGGCTTGGACTTCCATGGAACACACAGCGAGAAAGACAGAGCTAAGTGTTGCCGCAGAGGCGGCCAGAAGCCTTTCTTTCCGTAATTTAATTATGCTCTACATCACCCTCATATGCATATTCCCATATTTCCACTAAATTTTTCTAACTTTTCTTCATCTTCATAATTAAATTAATAGAGAATGCCTTCCAATTCTGGTTTCAGAATGTTTTCTTCTTTAGGCATGGTATATTTGGGCAGCACGCATGATATCAAAATATTCCCCCCCAAAAAATAAAAATAAAAAATAAAAAATAAATAAATATGCTATTTTTATGACCGTAAAAAAATTATTAAGATCTTATTTGATAACCATTTTCTATCACAATTTCTTATCATATAGAAAAAAATATGAAAATATGTTTCGCAATCAAAATTATTTTTTGTTCTTAAAAATAGAAAATATAATATTTTTATAGCATATTTTTAGTTATTTTTAATTATCTTCACTTGTTTTCTAAAAATTGTTTTAAAAAATAATTATATAGATATGTGAAATTATTAAAAATAAAATATTAGATATAAAAATTATTTTTAAAATATATTTAAAAAATTAAAAATGAGTTAAAAATATTGTACGTTTTTTAAATAGACTTAATTCTATAAAATATTAAAGAATAATTTTTAAAAATAGTTCTTAAAAATTGTTTTAATAATTGTTTTTTAAAACAGTTATCAAAACCTAATATTTTGTCATCTTTATGAGTTATGCCAATTATTTCACTACCGGCCTTTCTTTTTATTTTTATTAACTAATTGCTTGCCATTTTATTTCACTGCCATCCTTTATTTTAACTACCAAAGAATTAATGATGATCACCTATCAATTCCCAATACTAAAACCATCACTAAAACGAATGACCACCACCAATCCATTCATGATGCTGGCTTACAACAAAAATTTATGACAATGAGGAGAGAAAGCAAGGAAATAGGATTTTAACAAATTTTTACAATCATTAATTCATTCTATAATAAGAAAGAGGAAGTTACGGGTTGGAACTTGAACAGGTTAATTGGGTTGATGACTAACTTAAGCTTAACTCAAATTAAGAAATAATCAATTTGAACCCAACTCCACCTGAACTTTAACCTGAGGTACTTAACCCAAGTTTACCCTAACCTCATTTTTCTAAACTTAGGTTGAGTTTAAGTTATTCAAGTTAGACTCAGGTTGATCAGGTTAGATTTGAGTTGATTAAGTTAAATTTGAGTTGATTTAGTTAAGTTGGTTGGTTGAATTATATAATTCAAAATCTATTTATAATATTTAAAAAAAAAAACTTTTTATTATATTTATATAAAAATTAAATAGTAAATACAACAAAATTTTAAAATATCAACAAAAGAATAAACATAGGGCCCGTTTGGTGGTTGTTTTTAAAAAGTTTGCCAAATAGGCTCATAAATTTATATATTTTCTAAAAAAATAAAAAATATATGATATACTTTTTTGACATTTTAAAAAAATAGAAAAATAAAATAAATATTATTATATAGGATAATATATATTATAAAACATTAAATCAGGTTTGAGTTAGGCTCAAGTTTTTTGAACCTTAACCTGAGCCCAACTCAAATTAAGTTTGGGTTGAAAAACCCCAATCCAAATCCAACATGAATGTTGAAAATGATTGTCCAAACTCACCCAAATATTGGATTGAGTTTACACATCTAAGTTGCACCCCTAGAGAAAATAATGAAATAGATTTTTAACTTTGTGACTGTTAATAACTTAGGTCTATATATAAGTGGATAAAAAGATAATATAAGATTTTTATTTAGATAGGTAAATTACAAAGATTTTAGATAGTTATCTATTGAAAAGATTGATATGAATAGAAAATATATGGATATATGTAATTTGAAAAAACATGATGTGAATTGAAAAAGATTTTTAATTATTAATGGAAAAGATTTAGATGTCAACTCACACACATCAATTGAAGGTTTTTTTTTTTTTTTTTTTTTTTTTTTTTTAATTTTATTAAATATATTAATAAAAATGAATTAATATATTACCTACTTTTCAAGGATTAGAAAGTTTTTTATAATATGGCAATATCAATATTGCTCCTTTCGATAAATTGTAATAAAAATTAAATTTTAACCCTATTTATTTTTAATTTTTATCAATACATTTATCTTATCAATAAATTTTATTGTACAAATACATTTCTCATGTAAAGTGAGAAACATTATCTAAATTAATTTTTATTAAAAAATTAATATGAAAACTCATGTTATTATCATGTTTTTATTTTATTTTTAGAAAATGGAGAAACATCCTCTAAATATATTTTTTATTGAATATTAGTATCATTAAGGGGGACAAAAATTCAATTGAAGGATGTAGGTGGGTAAGTGGGTATTAATGAGATGAAAAGTTCATTTTTATTTTATTTTTAGTCTATAATAACAAAATATATAGAAATGCATGAAGAATTTATTAAATAGATTAGTTATAAAATATTATTATTTTTAATTAAATTTTAACAAGAAATATTATCTGAATCAATTTTAACAAGAATTTATAGGTTTATATTGTTGACAAAAACACTACTTTTGTTTAATTGGTTTTCAAGGAACTGGGTGGGAATGTCACAAGTTCATGAGAAAATTACAATTTGTGAAGGCCAATTTGAAAGAGTGGAATAAAGTTTCTTTTGAAGTGCTAGATGAAAGGAAGAAAAACATCCTGAATGAAATTGCTAACCTTGATGCCATTGAGCAAGGAGGGGGTCTCACTTCTAAACTTTTAGTTCAAGGAGCTTTAAGAAAAGAGGAATTAGAGGAATTAATTTTGAGGGAAGAAATTCATTGGAGACAAAAAGTTAGGGTGAAATGGGTAAAGAAAGGGGATTGTAACTCAAGGTTTTTTCATAAAGTGGCTAATGGTAGGCGAAATAGGAAATTTATAAAGGTGTTGGAGAGTGAAAGAGGTTTTATGTTGAATAATTCAGAGAGCATCATAGAGGAGATTTTACTGTACTTTGAAAAGCTCTACTCGGGTCCTGCTGGAGAGTCTTGGAGAGTTGAAGGTTTAGATTGATCCCCTATATTTGAAGAGAGTGCATCTAGGTTGGACTCTTTTTTTTTTTTTTTTTTTTTCTTTTGAAAAAGAGATTTATAAGGCCATTTTTCAATTGGATAGGGATAAGGCGTTGGGTCCTGATGGCTTTACCATTACAGTGTTTCAAGATTGTTGGGATGTGATCAAAGAGGATTTAGTGAGAGTGTTTGCAGAGTTCCACAGTAGCGGGATTATCAATCAAAGCACTAATGCCTTCGTCATAGTTTTGTTGCCCAAAAAAAGCATGACAAAGAAAATATCAGACTTCAAACCTATTAGCTTGATCACTAGTCGTTACAAGATAATAGCCAAAGTGTTATCAGCGTGTCTAAGAGGGGTACTACACGAAACTATTCATTCTACTCAAGACGCTTTTGTTCAAGGGAGACAAATATTAGATGCAGTTCTCATAGCCAATGAGATAGTGGATGAGAAAAGACGATCAGGGGAGGAAAGAGTCGTCTTCAAAATCGGCTTTGAAAAAGCTTATGACCATGTGTGTTGGGATTTTTTGGATCATGTGTTGGAGAAGAAGGGGTTTAGTCCTAGATGGAGGAAATGGATGAGAGGATGTTTGTCCACGGTATCTTTTGCAGTCTTAGTGAATGGAAACGCTAAAGGGTGGGTTAAGGCATCCAGAGGCTTAAGACAAGGCGACCCTTTATCCCCCTTTTTGTTTACTTTAGTTGCAGATGTACTGAGCAAGATGTTATTGAGAGCAGAGGAAAGAAATTTGTTTGAGGGTTTCAAGGTGGGTAGGAACAGTACAAGGGTGTCCCATTTGCAATTTGCAGATGATACCATTTTCTTCTCTAACACTAGGGAGGAAGATTTGCAGACTCTCAAGAGTTTATTGCTAGTGTTTTGGCATATTTCTAGGCTTAAGGTTAACCTCGACAAGAGTAATATTTATGACATCAATCTTGAATAGAATCATATTTCTAGGTTGGCCGAATTGCTTGATTGCAAGGCTTTTGGGTGGCCTATGCCCTACTTGGGTCTCCTTTTGGGAGGAAATCCCAAGACTTGCGGCTTTTGGGATCCAGTGATTGAGAGGATCTCGAGAAGATTAGATTGATGGCAAAAGGCTTTTTTATCTTTTGGGGGTAGGATAACTCTTATCCAATCTTGCCTCACCCACATGCCTTGCTACTTCCTTTCCTTGTTTAAGATACCCGCTTCCGTAGCTGCAAAAATTGAGAGATCGCAAAGAGATTTTTTATGGTTAGAGGTTGGGGAAGGTAAAAGAGATTATCTTGTTAGTTGAGATGTAGTGTGTAAGCCGAAGACAAATGGGGGTTTGAGATTTGGGAAGATAGTTCTAAGGAGGGAAATGGTTGTGGAGGTATCCTAGGGAAGGTTCAGCTCTATGGTATAAGGTTATTTTAAGCATTTACAGATCACACTCTAATGGATGGGATGCCAACACCATAGTCAAATGGTCACATTGTTGTCATTGGAAGGCTATTGCACAAGTCTTTCAGAGTTTTCCAAGTTTACTCGATTTGTAGTAGGAGATGAGGAAAAAATTCGGTTCTGGGAAGACTTGTGGTGGGGGGATCAACCTTTGGGTTCTCAATATCCAAGACTATTTAGAGTAGTCACGGATAAAAATAGTCCTATTTCTTCAATTCTCAAATCTACTTATCCCTTTTCATGGAACTTTAACTTTTGTCACAACCTATTCGATCCTGAGATAGAAAATTTAGAAGGTCTCATGCGGTCACTTAATTGTCTACATGTGGCATTTTTGGTTCCAGATGCGAGATCCTGATCTTTATCTTTTTCAAGGCTGTTTATAGTCAATTTTTTTTTTCTTGCCTTATTTCAATGTTCTAGCTCTCCTCCAGTTTTCCCTACTAAGTGTGTTTGGAAATCTCAAGTCCCCTTCAAAGTCAAATCCTTTGTCTGGTTGGTGGCACACAAGAAGGTAAATACTAATGACTTGCTACAACTGAGAAGACCCTACAAAGCTCTTAGTCCTGATATTTGTATGTTGTGTATGAGGCATGGAGAATCAGCTGATCATCTTTTCCTACATTGTTCTTTGATGATGGGGTTATGACACAAATTATTTCAGTTAGCTAAGATGGATTGGGTTCCCCCAATGAGCATTTCTGACATGTTGTCCACCAATTACAATGGCTTTGGTTTATTGAAGAAATGGATAGTTTTGTGGCAAGCCGCTTGTATAACTCTAATTTGGGTTGTGTGGAGGGAAAGAAATGCAAGGATTTTTGAGGATAAAGCAAGGAACTCAATGAATCTTTGGGATTCCATTCATTTCCTTGCTTCTCTTTGGGTTTTTTGTTCCAAGGTTTTTAAGGAGACTCCCCTAATTGTGTTACAACTTGATTGACTAGCGGCGTGTAATTCCTTTGGGTTGGTCTAGTTTAGAGAGTTTGTTCGTTATTATTTTGTATTTTCTTGTTTCTGTATTCTTGTGGTTTAGCTTCTTTGGTTGAAGGATTTCTCATCCTTCTCTTGCACTTCTTTTTTTTAATAATATATTCCTTTGTCGTTTCCTATCAAAAAATGAAGCGACTGATACCCCATTTCATATTCTCAAATATGGACATGGTTGTTGTCCAAGACAATAGACATAGTTACTGGTACCGAATGGACCGTGATAGTTAAACCTCCATCTAGGCTCGGCCCGTATTAAGATGGGCCCTAAAGTTTGCAGCAAATTTGAAGCCCAGCAAACCAAATAGAGATTGATATTAATATTAGTAGGATGGATAGAGTGAGACACAGAAGCGCATTATCTCAATCGGATGCAAGCTGCGGCTGTATTGGCTGCGATGGCTGTTCACACGCTACTCTCCACTGCTCCATCCCGTGTCTTTCTCTCTTTCCCTAACCCTAGCACCAACCCTAGTCCTCAGCTCCATTCCCAATTCCATGGTCTCTCCCTCAAACTCACTCGCCAATCCCTTACCCTCGCCACCGCTCCCAAGCCCCTCTCCGTGGTCGCCGTCACCAAGAAAGCCGTCGCTGTCCTCAAGGGAACCTCCTCCGTTGAAGGCGTCGTCACCTTGGCTCAAGAGGACGATGGTTAGTTCTTTGATTTTCTGATTGATTCTGTGACCACGTGGGGAAATGAATGAAAAGTTAGGAGCTTTGTAATGGGTTGACTATTCTTCATTTCCTGCGTCCGAGCAATTGGATGAAATTTAATTTATTTTTGGTTTCCTATATAATGTAGGATAAGAGATGAAATTCGGGAATAATTTCTTTCCATTTTCTCGATGCTGTGTTTGGGTTGCCGAGAAAATGTTGGAAAGGAAATGGGAATTTGAAATCTTATAACAGTTTCTGGCTGAAGTAGGTGTTCTGAAGTTCCGAGTGTTTATTCAATTTCATACAATGCATCACCAACCAATCAAAGCCTAATTGCTTTTGATGGTGCTTTTGGTTGCTGAGAGAATGTAGGAAGAGAAAAGAATAGTAAAGGAATTGAGTCCGAGCTGTTTTTTTATTTCTCACTTAAGAAATCAGAAATCTCTCTACTGAGCTTAAGACAAGTGTTCGGCTCAATTGCAGTAACTCATATCTGTATGGAAACCAAAAAGACTCAGGATACAAATTCAGAATCGTATTTTTACACATAATTCTCCCGTTTGCCTGGAAACTAAATGCAAGGCTGATGGTAGTATGCATTTTTTACTCCATATAGGCCCAACGACTGTCTCTGTTCGGATTACCGGGCTTACTCCAGGGAAGCATGGGTTCCATCTAGTGAGTGCTTTATTATCATAGCTTTGTATATCTGTGGATGTGATTGAATGAATCTTTTGTGAATTCTAAAGTTTAATTTCATTATCTTCTGCAGCATGAGTTTGGTGACACGACAAATGGGTGCATGTCAACAGGTTGGATTTGATTGTAGTTCAAGTTTGACTGTTAATTGTTGGTCATTTTCCTAGTTAAATTGATGAAAATTAAAAACTAATTTTCAATATCTTTCTTTTCAATTTTGAATAATAGGAGCACATTTCAATCCAAATGGGATGACACATGGTGCTCCTGAAGATGATGTCCGTCATGCGGGTGACCTGGGAAACATAGTTGCCAATGCTGAAGGTACAAAATGTTTCATTCATTTTGCTAAATTCTTGTTATCTTTTCTGCATGAGGTGCTATAATTTTTGTTGTTCATTGTAACGCAGGGGTGGCTGAAGCAACAATTGTGGATACACAGGTATTTCTGGAAAATCAGATTTCCATTTTTTTATTTTTTTGGGATATTTTAATTTTCCATGTGCTAGCATGGTTTCTGACTTATTTAGGACTTTTTCATTCTTGATTTGTAATCTTTATTTACTCAAATTTCAAATGAAATGTGTAGATACCATTAAGTGGACCTAATGCAGTGATTGGAAGAGCCTTGGTGGTTCATGAGCTTGAGGATGACCTTGGGAAGGGTAAAACTCTATATTTATTATGTTAAATGTAGTTTGAAATTTTCAACCATAATTGTGGAAGCAATTTGCCATCTGAATGCTTGGAAAGCACATATTCTTATGAGGTGTGAATGACACCATTGCTTACCTTCTTATATGCTTAATTTTTCCATCTAACTTCCTTTTGGTCTTGCCTCTGTAGGTGGGCATGAACTCAGCCTTACCACTGGCAATGCAGGTGGAAGATTGGCATGTGGTAGGCAAAACATTGGATTTTACTCTTCCTTTTCTTTCTGGGATCATTTCCACATTTTTCTTGTCATCCGCTAGCTAGGAAGATTACCTTGTGCTTGCTTTGTCTCTCAATTTGATATCACTAGCTAGAATTGAACTGAAGAATTGGAAATCAAGAAACTCTCTCTAGAAATAGCGGGTTACAGCTTCCTTAAATTTTCCTGGAGAGAGAACTTTATTCAATAAAGCACATAGGTACCCAGCGCTGTGTGTTAGTAAGAGATTTAGGCTAAAAAAGAGATGTTAACCCAAAATCCTTGCAGCTGATTATTTTTTTGACATGTCCATGCATCTTTCTCTGAAACTCATCAGGAGTGGAAGACAAACTGTTTCTTCAGGTCACCATCCACATCATCAATTAACAAAGGCAACATGAAGTTGAACATAACAAGTTGTAGAGGAACAGAAATTGATAAAATGGCAATACTCAACATTGTTTCAGAGAGAACAACCCCTTATGTGGGGTATCATATCGAACGATGGGCTTCATTCATGATTGTACAAAAAGTTAAGAGGAATGTAGGAAGACAAAATTTTAATTTGCAACAAGGTGTTGCTATGGTTGGTTAATTGGTCATGTTTTATTTATGAAATGGATCAAATTGGTACTTTCATTGATAGGGGCATGAATGATGTGTCTAATGAGAAGATGCATTGGAAATCTATACATTCCTCCACCCTAAGATGGGATCTGATTTTGGGAGGCAAGAGAAGGTTTATTTAGGTAGCTGGAACTGTGTGATACAGTCTAGGATGAAATTTTCCCTGCACTAAGATGAAATCTCAGCCCTGGCTGTATAATTGGAGCAATTCCACGTACATGAGTTTGGATTAGGGTAGATTTTCAGTGTTTTAGGGGTGTAAACACTTGTGAGAGAGGGAGGAAGATGGACTTTAAACCTGGGGTGGGACTCAGGAAAATCATGCTATACCTTTTTAGGTTATGTAGCCTGCTGCGGGAATATTCCATCCTGGTTTAATGTTTAGAATCATGCAATCATGCAATCAAACAAGCAAGAATGGTGTTTGTTACCCTCCCTCCAGCATTTTAATCTTGATGCACAGCACGTTGTGCTAATTTTTGTGATACTCCTTTTTGTACTTCCATAAATGTTCTTTAAATATTTACTGAAATTTCTGCCTTTCTCTTCTGCTCCAATCTTGTTTTGAATATTCATTCTCATTTAGTTGCGATAATTTTTTTGTATGTTGCCACTTGATATGATACTTCTTAACGCAACATTTGACTTTTGGTTCATTTCTTCAAGACCTTTGTTCTTTTTTAGAGGTGGAAGCAAAGAACTTCATCACTAAAGTTTAGGAATTAAGTAAAGCAAATATGATGAACACCTCTTGTATGTGTACCTTTCTCATATTGAGTGGTTGTATGCAGGTGTTGTTGGCCTGACTCCGATATGATTACAGTTCGGGTTTCTTCTATTGGCTGCTTCTCATGCCAGTTTTCATATAGCTCAATGTGATTTTCATGCTCAGGCGTGAGGATGCATCCCATGTAGTGGCACAGCAACTGTTAGATGTAGTATTGCAGACATTCTTAAATGTTGTTGGGTAATGTGGGAGTCTACCCTATAAAGCTTTTGCTGTGGTTGTTTTGTGAATGTGGAGATATGGTTGTCTTTTGAATGTGTTGGAGTTGGATTTTTTATGTTGTACTATCTGCATAGATTGTGGAATGTGTCACTTTGTTGGTTTTTTGGTCTCGCTAAAAGAGTGGTATGGATGGTCCCCTGTTGCTCTTGGGAGGGTCTCTCGTTGTTTGACAACCAGTACAGCATCAGAGGAGTGAGCAGTGGTCAGGCTGCTTTTTCCAGGTCTATCCATATTGGATGATATAATTGGAAAATTTTCATGCCCATTTATTACCTTACTGCAATGACTATTGATTCTGCTATTGTTCAAATCCAAATAGCAGCTAATTATGTGGCTGGTCTGAATATATGGTTCTCTATCTCTCTATATCAAGATGAAAAAATTAAAAATAAAATAGGGGGAAAGAAGGACAAAAAATTACTTGGGACATTTTCTGGTTTCATAGAAAAGAATCTTCCAGTTCTGGTTTCTAGGACCACAGGAGCATACAGGAATGATCTGGACAGTGCGATGCTCAGATCAAAGTACTGGTCCTATGAAGAAAATTTTTTTGGGGGCCAGAGGCAATGGTGCTAGAGACTAGGCGGATTCAGGAAATGATGATCTCTCATAATTGCCTCCCATATTTGTGCTTACATGGTGCTCTGTATCAGTTGGGCATTCAACTTACTTTAGCTATGGTGGCAGCATGTAGTGTTTGATAGCTTACGGTCATGAACCCATTATATGCTTGTGAATATGATATCATTCCGTAGTAGTACATTGCATAAAAAACGACTTAATGGTTTCTTTTTTGCACATTTAAATTTATGTATTTTTTTTTTCCATTTCATATGTTTTTTTTTGGGGCTTTAACAAATGATAATAATTGTCCAGTATAAGCTGCGACTTAAATTAAGATGGAGGAGAAAAAGAGAGGATGAAAATTTTCAGAGGATGTGCTAAAACCTCTTGCATGGGCCAGGTTGCTCACTGGCTAAGAAACCATGGTCCTGATTTTGACTTTGCTCAGAGTAAGGCTTAGAATACCCATCGGTCTTAAAGGAATAAAAAAATTAAAAATGTATGGCTAACAGCCTTGACTGGTTAAGCTAACGGGCTGCTTTAGGCAACTTGCCTTGCAGGAGATGATGAAGATGGAGACTAGTAATAAGTCTTATTTAATCTAACCTTATCTTACTGATATTCAAGTCTTCAACTGCAATCCCAACGTTAACTACTTTTTAACTTTCAACTGCTGCAAGCCATGACTTTCTTCCCCTTTTTAACTTTCATCTTCTCCAAGTAACAGCTCCTCCTTTCAATGTTATTGGTATTCTTGTTTGATGTTGACCTCAGTGCTCGTGACTTTTCCTCACAAACCTTTGGGATTCTAGGAAGCCATCTCTCTGTGTTGTTGAATGGTCAGTGCCTCTAACTGAAACTTCACATGAAATAAAATACTTGTGTCAGAGTCGCAGACCACTTGCCTGATTTGTTTAGCACTGATCAATCTGACTCGTTTCGGTAACTCAGCTGAGTTAACTCAAAAAAAGCCAAATATGAAAATTCCAACTTGCCCTAGGTCAAGCTGCTCGACTGGTATTCTGTGGCTTTCATTCTTGGTTTAAGGTTGGTTTCCTAGTTGTAATGCTCTAAATCCATCCTCTATAAAAGTGTTGAATAATGAAAAGAGTTGCTGGTGGTTGTGGACCTAACCAACGTAAACACATAGGTTAATCAGGCAATGCCAATAAAAAAAAAAAATGGGGGACAGATAGGTTAAGAGATGAGAAAATGAAAATAAGAAAAGAGGCCTGGAAATAGATTATGATAATGATAGATTGAGTTTGTGAAGAAAACTTGATTAAACTTATGAGTGTTACAGGTACTCAATTGAGTTTTGTATCT
Source organism: Vitis rotundifolia (assembly GCA_030254885.1). Classification (NCBI taxonomy): domain Eukaryota; kingdom Viridiplantae; phylum Streptophyta; class Magnoliopsida; order Vitales; family Vitaceae; genus Vitis; species Vitis rotundifolia. The sequence goes on from CM058156.1 coordinate 13,102,381, forward strand.
GCCAATCATAGTTTCCTCTGTTCTAAGTAAACCCAAAAATTTTAATTCGATTAGTCAACTTTAAAACATGGGCATTAGGCAGAAGCCATAAGCAATGATAGGATTTCTTCTTGACAAGCTCCTAAATAAGGAAGATAATAAAAAGCTGTGTTTCTACATCAACACATGGATGGTCTGATGGAGCTGGTCAAGTCATCATTCTGATTACAATATCCAACTAACCATACTTGCTTAAGCAAGCAACCCAATTAGGTAAACAATACACCATCTAAGGCATTAGCCAGTGGTTCAAAAACCAGCAAAAGTAGAATGAGAAGCCCCCAGTATTCATGAAAATGGTGTTTGAGAAGAACTCATAAGGGAAACCAAAGTATAGAGATGTATTACGCTGTGCCGCGTGGTCCTCCTGTGACCTCACATGGAAGGGTGTTTTCCATGAAAAACAATGCATTAAAAGCCTAGAAATAGACTTAATGTGTCGGTTTTTGATCGAAGCTGCGTATGCACACTTGACACACATGCAAGTTGCTAGGGGCATGGCAGGCAGAGAGATGAGATGAGATGAGATGAGATGAGATGAGATGAGATAAGAGTGTTTGAGTTAATGGTTTTGATTGAGAGTTAATTCACGAGGCAAGTGTGAGAGAGTACAAGTAGATGAGAGGAGTAAAAGAGTGGTGTGAAGGGAGTGTGGGATCTGGGGCTGGGTTGGCATAAAGTCATTGTCGTTAAAGGAGGGGGAGGGGGGGTTTGATAGGCACCTTTCTTGTATATGGCATTAGTTACAACTCCCAAAGTGGTTCTCCAACATATCACTACTACTAAAGGCGTCACTACTACCACTACTACTACTCCATGCCACCAACACCACTAGTATTCCATCTCCCTCTCCCTCTAAGACCCTGAGCAGTAACACTCACAAAGCCTTGTGGCACAGCTGAGCTTCTGTCTCTTTTGCTTTGCCTTTTTTTGTTGACGCTCTTTTTTGGGTCGCACTCACTGATGGGAGTAGTTTTTGGGGTTGAGTCTTGGGTGCTTTTATAGTCACAACACATTACTGTCTTCCTCTGTTTTTAATATAATGGTAAGAAAGAAAACTGGATCCATGGATTAGGATAATTTAGACAAAACCTTTGGGATATTGACTTGTGTGCTGCTCCACTTGTAGCTGCTCTCATTAAAAAAAAACTGCCCAGAAATGATGACACTTCTTTTTCTTTTCTTCTTCACCATGTTAGGGTGAGTGCTCAGCATGAAACACATCAATTCGACACATTGTTTTTAAGTGGATTTAGAAATGAGTGTTTGTTGACAAAATTTTGGGTTAATTGTAGCTTTGGCACTTAGATTTTAGGCTTGTAAACTGAGAGATGTTAGGAGTGTTAGTTACATGATGATATGGGGTGCTTCAAGGAAGGATGATTTAAGGGAAGTGCCCAAGGGGTGCCTTGCACATTACCCCTCTTGTTTCATTTTGAAAGATGGGGAAGGCTTTTGAGTAAAGAATAAACCACAACTGCAGAGAAAGAGTACACTGAATGAGCTTTTCTGGGAATATGGCAATGTGTACCCTAATGTTTATCAATCCAAAGATAATTAGTGGGGAATATTCTTTTCAATTATTAAGAGTTTCATTCAGTTCATTAGGACAACCTAGCAAGACGTGTGCGTGTGAGGCATGGTGTGATCCCCTTCTAGGCTGATTAATTGAAGCGGTAGAGTACTGGAAATTCGATTGGGATTGTATCTTTAAGAGAAAGAAAGCATTAAAGATGCTCTTGTGTTCTCTGTCAAGCAATTTCAAAATGTCTTGACTTGTCTAAATTCTGCCTCTGATGTTGCTTAGGAAAACTCTTAATGTCTGAAATCAAAACGGTAAAAGTTAAGAATCAAGATATTTTAACTGTTTTTTTTACTAGAAAAATCATTTTTTCCAGGGGTAAGTGATCTACCTCTAGAAGTGGGTTGGGTTGACTTGAGAGAATAAACATTGTATATGAATTTTGTGAGTGATTGAATGATCGAGAAGGAAGGAGAAATTAATAGGGTTTGTTAGAAGAAGAGCTTAGTTGCAACAAACATGTTGTGCGGACCCAAGTGGATTAGAAGCCCCTTTCCCAGGGTGACGTCTCAAGTGGAGTGAGTCTCAAGCTCAGTGCTCTTCACTGTACATTTACCAAAGTTTCCGTGTATGCAGGCCCCACATCCTCTTCATCTGCGTCTCGAACAAGTTCTATTATTTGACCCAAAAACAAAAACCCTTGTATTTTTTATTAAATTTAAATCTATATATATATATAATTGTACAATTATTTTTTAAAAATATTCTTAAAATAGAAAACTTGGTATTTTAAAATATGCTTCCGAGTAAAATACCATCATGAAGCATTTCAAATCACACAGGACTAGCAGATTTAACATTAGATAAGGGAGACGAAGATCCAAATAAGTTTGTCACAAAGTCGTACCAACATCACTTTCACGGTTTGCTTCATCTTCACCAAAGCATCTGTCACTTTTCTAGAGGCCAGTTACCAAGAAAATAGATTCGTTCCCATAAGTATAAAAATAGTTTTGGAATATCCTCCTCATTCACAGACACTGTGATCAATTGATTTTAATTAATGGTCACTTGTTTAACAAATATTTCGCACATGCCACCACCTTCAGCACTGTTCCTTCTCATCATAAATAATATGGAGCAAGGAGCAAATTAGGCTAAGTGTGATGAATGTGTCCAATGCCTATGAATAATAGATGGACTCAAGTTAATGGGAATCACCACAAAAAAGAAAAAAAATCAAGACAGTAATTGGAGCATCTAACCGGCGTGATTTTTGGTGCATGGGACAAGTGTTGCATCATTAGAATGAATGGGTGGGTCAACAGTACATTAACCGATTGCCAATGGGTATTAAAAAAACCCGAAAATGTCTCACCAAATATAGGAATGCAAAACATTAATGTATTTGTTTGAGCCATTGACTTACTATTGAATTAGGTTAAGGTGCATCTGGACATTATTCTGTGTACCTTTTTTTTTGTATTAGGTATGCAATAGTGTTGCTTCCGGGAAAAAATCATTCTTGAAAAATAACCTTGGGATGACTATAAAGCGAGAGATCGTTAGATATTGCTATATAAGTCTTTGAATGAGTAGTGTATTGTATTATTTGTATGAAATGGGTTGAACCCGATTGTGTTCCTTAGGATTGTTAAATTTAAGGGCGCGTGCCAATGAATAGGATGTACATCTCATATAACTTGACTTTGTTAACAATCAATAGTTAGGTCATTGATCTTAATTTTTTTTGGGTTCAATTCCCAAGTCATACTTGATTCTTCGACATCAGTTGTTTTTGACTATCACTTAGTTTCACTCAACCTTCATCTTGAGTTGAGCATGGATGGATCACCTAGATTTAAATATATAAGTAAGGAGAAGTAAATCGGATAATAAGGTCTTATTTGACAATTGTTTTTGAAGAGTTTTTTGCTTACCCAAACAAAAAAATCAGAAACAATGTTGATAATAAAAAATAGAAAAGAGTTTTTTGTTCTTAAAAACAAAAAATGAGAAGTTTTCAAAGAATATCTTTTAATTGTTTTTAATTATTTTCTAATGACCATTTAAAAAAATAATTATATAAATGTAGAAATTGATTAAAAATAAGATATTTTAAAAACTAGATAACAAGTTAAGAAGATTTTAAATTCCCAAACATAATTTTGTTTTATAAACTATTAGGAAATAATTTTTTAAAATTGTTTTTTAAAATTATTTTTGAACATACTTTTCAAAAAAAGACTAAGAGTACAAATTGATTGAAATGATGAAAAGAAAAATAAATATTCCATTATTTCAAGGAAGTTCAAGGGAGTGGAACTAGTTTGAACACTAATAAAGTGAATTAACGTAGACAATTTGTTAATTTTCTTCACTAAATAAGGCGTGAAGGACCCTTCATTAATCCATCTAACAAATAAAAATTAACATTAATTAACATATTTTTTCAAAACATATCTTGGTTTCAATTTCATTGACTTTTCCAAACTTACGAGTTGGTTCAAGGGTTTCGAAATGGTTAAATTTAGAAAATGATAATTTTAATGACCAGAGCTAGAAAAATATTATTTTTATAAATTGAACCTTATAAAAGTCGGTGTTCAAAGAACCCGTGGGACAAGCGGAGTGGTGAATAAAGTCAGGAACCTATGAGCCACCTTGAATTGGTGGGCGACCTTTATAAAGACTAAAACCCAAGAAATCGAATTCCCATACGAAAATGAGAATGAGATTCAAGGCTTCTAGGCTTTCCCAAAAAGACCCAACCCAACGCAACCAAACCCCCATAATTGAGCCAACGTGCCGGGCAGAAGCGTGAGGCGTGAGGCGTGAGGGTACCCTCCAATCTCAATGCTCACAAAATGCCCATGCAAATTAACCACTTGTAACCCTAGCCCACTTGGGCACTTGTGTGCCCCGGCCCCCGAGTACCACGAGCTTTGGATGAGAAAAGGAAAAGTAAAAAAAGAAAAAAAAGAAAAGGTAATGGGTTAGCTTGAAAGGCAGCGGAATCTGAATAGTTTGTGTGTGGCGACTGTCTTCTTGAGTCTTATATATGGATGCTAAGAGTAGTTTTGTTTTAATGCGGGGGGAGAGCACGCTTTTAACGTGCAAGACCTCTTGCTTTAATGGCTGTTTTTATTCGTGACTGGGTGGAAAATAACTGTGAGAAAGAGAGTGTGAAACGGACTGAGTAGAGACACGTTAACACCAAGACATATAGCTACCTTCTCCACCTGTCTTTTTATTAATTACTATTATTATTTTTGGCCACTTTTTTTTCAGTTTCTGATTTCTATGTTTAATAAATTTACTCAACGGAGAGGTTTGTTCGTTGTATAGTAAACCGAGCTCCCAAATCCCAATCACACTTGGCGTTGATAATAATAGTTTGAAGGTTGGAAACGGAAGGGGGGAGAGACTGGCGTGGCGGACTAATTCATGATAACTGTTCACGGTTTCCGTTTTTGACCTTTAATATTAATAATATTCATAATAATACCACTATTACTACCATTCACTATATATAACACCACCCACTCTCCCACCTAGCTTCCTCCATTGCCCTCTCTCTTTGCTTTCTTGCTGCCTTGTTTGCTTTGGATACTCTTTTCTTCTTCCATTTTTATCTTATGGAAGGCCCAGAAGAATTCATGGGGTCTAGCGATCATACGCCGATTGTTAAAGGCAAGCGCACCAAGCGGCAACGGACGTTGTCCCCGTTTGGGGTGGTGGTCACATCCAGCTCATCCAGTGGTGGTGGGGGAGGGGGAGGTGGAGGTGGAGGTGGAGCTGGGGATTATTGTTCGATTTCTTCTCCTACGTCCTCTGGTGAGGTTTTGGAGAGCACTGAGGAGGAGGAAGACATGGCTAATTGCTTAATTCTCTTGGCGCAAGGCCTGGGTCCAAGGCGATTGAAGAGGGTGGTGCGGTGGAAAAGTTAAGCAGTCCAAGTTTCACGGAGATGGCCACTACAACTGCCGGAAAGGCTGGTTTCTACGTCTATGAGTGCAAGACATGCAATCGGGCTTTCCCTTCTTTTCAAGCGCTGGGTGGGCATAGAGCGAGTCACAAGAAGCCTAAGGCCGTGGTTGAAGAGAAGAAAGGGCCAGCCGCCACCGCCTCATGGGACGATGACTACTATGAAGAAGGGCAATTCAATAAGATTAGCCCTCCTCTCTCTCTCCAAATAGGTAACAACAAAGCTTTACACAGTAGCAACAAGTCTAAGGTCCATGAATGTTCGATATGCGGCTCAGAATTCTCCTCCGGCCAAGCCTTGGGAGGCCACATGCGGCGACACAGGAGTAATACAAGCACTCGAATCACCATGAGTATGGACGCAGGCAAGATGGATTCCCATGATCACCACAAGAAGGAGCCGAGGAGCGTCCTACCGTTGGATCTCAACCTTCCAGCCCCGGAGGACGAACTCCACCACCGGGACTCAAAGTTCCAGTTCACCTCCAACCAACAACACCTTGTCTTCTCGGCACCGGCCTTGGTGGACTGCCATTACTAAGGGCAAACGAAGAAAACGATGATCAGAACCTGATCAATGTGAATTATTATGATTATTTGAATCCATTATTATTATTATGATTATTATTCTAATTCATAATTCATAATTCATAATTCATAATTATCAATTCTTTGAATTCTTTTTGAATTTGGCATGAAGACGATCTACATGTTGAAGTTGAATTCCTTGAGTAAGTAAGTGGTTAGTGTTCATGGTTGCATTTCATTCACGAAAAGTGAGTGATGGGGCATCTTTTCCTTTATTTTTTTTCCCCCTTACCCTTTAAAATTAATTTTTGTTCTCTGTGAGTGGAGAGAGCGATGTGTAACACTCAAGAGAGAGAGAGAGAGAGTGAGCAAGGCTAGGGTTTGGCATCACCACCACCACAACCAAAAGTCGTGGATTAGGTTCCCTCTTGTATGTTTTTTGATGACAATAAAGCTAAAAACTCTCTCCTGTGTCCGTTCCATTAAATGACAAAGAATAAATGGATGGCAAGCTGAGTTGGTAACTGCCCATCCCATATGCACCCACCTGGATACATATATTTTTCCCCTTTTTTTTTAATGGTCCATCTCGCTTTCAGCTCTTAGCCTACCCAACTGCACCATCCCTTACTTCTAAAGTAATGTGCTTAACCAAATTGAGATGATATCTCATGGGGTCTAGTCCCACCCCATTGATGTGCCCAAGAAAGGTACTCTTGTCTCATGCCACAAAGAGTTCGCTACAAGGTCCGGGTACTTTTTGGACCCACCCCCCATTTTTTTGTTATGTTAGCTCTAGTGCTAGATATTGAATCTAATCAGTTTTCATTAATTTGGTTCATTTCTGTGTGCTTTCAACTCCCTCACACTCGCTTCTGTAGAGTTTGTTATGTGCACGTCTTGATGAATGTTGGCAAATGGAAGCATGTGGGCACATTGCGTGAGATCTCCAAATACATATAGAGGGAGAGAGAGAGAGAGAGGGTGGGTCATTGACATTGGCACATGTAGTGGGGATTAATTACTTTGTCAATATTCTCTCTATATATATTATTATTCCGTGCTCAAAAGAAGGGAAAACAAACATTAAAGTATTGTTAACTTGCTTGTTTTATAAAGCTTGTTCTCATTGCCCACTCAATGAAGCTAATCTAGGAGAGACTTAAACCAGAGAAATGGGTAGCTTAGGTGGAAAAAAGGAAGGGCTTGCTTTGGTGTTTCCGTCCCCTTATTGCCTCCTACCCAAACCAGGATTTGGACCCTTTGCTGTTCAAACTAAAAGCCCGAAAACTGTCACAACCAACCAAGTACCCATGTCACAGCTGTTGGTTCATGGCACCTTGTGAAAATTATGGAACAAATACTTTTCTCTTTTCCGGTGCATGATATCCTCATTTTTTATATCTCAAAGTGGCGTACTTTCCAATTAAATTCAACAGCTGGCCAGATGGTTATAACTTGTATGGAGTTTGGAGTGGAGAGTGAAGATTGGCCAAGCTAGGCACAGCCTCTAGATCATCTCCTCGTTGCTTTACTGTGTTGTGAGTGGCAGAGTCATTGTTTAGTGAGATAGGGACAAATGCCTCATGGTGTTTGCTTCCTGTGAATTGCCCTGTCTTTAAGCCAATTAATGACCAAGAAACGTATTTGCTGGGAATTTTCCTCTCAATTTCCGCGTTAAATGAGGACGTTCCTCGATTCTAGTACTTGGCTTTACTCAAAACTTTGATTCTAGGTCCAGAGCATTGTACCCATTTAGTATTCTGAGTTGGAGGCCGGTCTGGTACAGCATGATTAGACCCAAATCCAATTGGGACTTGGGGTTGATTAACTATTATAATTTATATATGTCCGTTGACAGCCATCACTATAACAGTATGTGCCCTTGAAACCATTGATGAGCCCTTGAAAAGGACTGGGTACTCCGGCAAACAAGGCAAGCATGCTCACTTATCATTATTCTGAATTTTGTACTGACAGGTCGGTCGCACATAGTTTAGCTTACCTACAAATTGATGATAGAAATATTAAGTTTGCCCACCTTTACGCATATGGTGGCGTGGTGGCACACAGGATGAAGAGGTCGGTGGAAGTTCAGTAACAAGTTGGGTCATGGGATTCATGGATAAATTTCATTCAACTATTACTTGACATCCACAACTACTTTTTAATCTTCAATAAATTTTTTCATCAATCATTTGTATGAACAGAGTGATACAAACAATCCTGAAAATGAAAGTTTTGAAACAGTGGGCAGTTGGTATTTTACAGGTAAAATGATTCCCTACATAAGTATAATTGTTGGGAAAGGTAGATTCTAAAATACCTTTAAGAATTCCGTTCTTATGTGCACACTGTACAAAATAGATATTAAGTGAAGATAAGGACTTTTCTCAGGCCAAGCTAAACTGCTATTTTGTATTTCAAAGGCCCACACTGTACTACTGATCTAGGCACAATCTAATTAAGCTTCCCAGTCTGGAGATGGCGGTTAGTGTTCGTCACGTAATCATCGAGATAGATGATACTGGGAGGATTGTGACAGTTGTCTCAGACAATTAAGTGGGTACAAGAACAATTTTTTTGCCCTTTGATTATCTCTGAAACACTCATTCAATTTTGTTGGCTCTAGTTTGGAAGTCGGGTATTCATTTTACAATTCCATTCAGCTTTCAAAAGTTGATGTCTCTGCTAGGATTGCTTCAAAATTAAGATAATTGGGGTGGATGGGAAGTGAATCATACTCCGAATATTGGATGCATCTGGCCAAGAAAGTTTAGGGACAAGTACAACTGGGCTACTGACACCCCGTGAGGCAACTGCCAAAAAATCGTTACCATCATTCAATCTCTTTCTTTATGAAATTGTTTGCTTCTGCGGCTTATCTTGGGGGAACCATGGGCGTACTGCTGCTCTGTGATGTCACCAATCAGTCGTCTTTCAACAGTACCCACTTACCTTCACCTTGATGTTCTTTTCTCCTTGATACATCTAGGATAGGATTCTCACCCTGATCATGATCCCATTTCTAAACTCTGCATTAATATATGAAGGCAGGATCTTGGTGTGTAACAAGGTTTAATATATGGGTGTCACCAAAAAGCCAAAAACAAAAAATCTTTCTTAGGGTCTGCTCGTGATTTATTAGGAATGCATTACATAGAGTACAAAAACAGTCACTTCAATATGGAGTATGTCTTCATTTCTACTGCTAGAGACATAAAAGCAAAAAAACTAAATCAACTCTAATACAAGCAAACAGTTGTATTCTTGAAGTTCTAAATACTCTGATTATGTCAATGGTTCATGCATTATCAACTTCTAACCTCCAGCAATAAATTTCCATCAAGATTGAGTACTCTATACCAGGCTAGAAATCAGCTGGCTTTTGATCTAGAGGTTCTGCTCATCTCTCTGGATTTCTCAAGAATGCAGTGGACTTAAGGGAATCAAGTTCGAAGTTACAAAAGCAGTTTGCACAGAAGAGAAGCCTGTTCAGTTTGGCATCTAAACTTTCAGCTTTGTATTTAGCCAAGAAGAGTTGTGTTCGATAGCTATCAAGCACCAGTTCTCAGTATTTTGGGGAGAAGAATTGTTATTTCGTTGTCTGCCTTGTTTCTAAATGCTTGTCAAGTTCATTCGAATATAACCCCACGCTTTGCACTCAAGGGATATATGGCTTTTGAGAAGAATCCTCATTAGTGGTGGATTGACAACCAGTCATAGCAGAAAAGAGAAAAAAAGAGGAAAGCAATTGGATTCCCCAAAAGGTTTTGCAATATATGGCAGCACTAAAAGAATATTCTAAAGAGCATGGTACATTAAGCAGGAGATGACTATTCCTAGCAATAAAACCACACAGCACAATGACAGAGGCCAAATATGATACTATGTGTCTTACCACTTCAAAAATTATACATCTTGTTTCCTCAAATGAGCATGTCCGAATTTTGTTTTGCTTTGACAGCATCCCACCTGCAAAAACAAAAAAGTTTATTTCAAACCCCATTTCTTCTTGTTTCAGCATAATGCATGTGTGGCTGTTGGTGAGAGTGCGTGTATACTCATCTCTTTAACAAATCACAAAAAATGAAAATAAATAAATAAAATAAAATAAAAATATAAAGAGAAAGAATAATAAGCAGAGTGGTCCAACATTATTCACAGAACATGGAGCAAGTTTGAAACAGACAAACATTTGGACAAAAAAGCTCATGGTGTGAGAAATATTTCTTTTCATACTTCATAGAGGCCTGTATCCATGTCATCCAAACAAAACTCAAAGATACCAACTAGGCAGCTGGATTTTTTGGACCAAGAGAAGTTTGAAACATCTTTTATACCGCAAGAAAAATTGACATTTTAGGTCTCTCAGCATAAAATTCAAACCAAGTGAGCCCAAAGTTTCTACTCAAATAGGGTTCAAATATCCAATAATTCTGTCCCCAGACAATGGGGTCCACAGGGTCAGGCTCCCATTATCAGTTTGTAGAATGATTAAAATTTTCATTAGGAAACTATTTGATTAATAGATGCCCATGTAGCTTGTACCTTAAATGAAGCAAGCTGGTTGAACAAATTTTTAAGACAGAACAGGGTCCCAAAAGCTGCTGATCTTTAATTGGCATACACATTCAACCTCAGTCGAGCAGTAACTTCTGGATGAAGCTTCAATTCTGCAATGTATTCCCCTGTTTCCCGAATCTCTGGAAGAGAGACAATTCGCTTGTCCACATCCCTATAAAATAGAAGGAATGGTGTAGAAATGAAGCAACTACAAGAAAACATTTACAAAAGGGGAAAAATAATTGAGATAGAACCCTTTTTTTTCATTTTTTTTTTTTGTAATTTTTTAGAAATTATAATTAGCAGAAGAAATCTCATCAACCCATCTTCTAAACTGCAATTTATATAAGATTAGCCTTGTAAGATAGATGTGCCTATATTTGATGCCTGCAAGCACAAGGCAAGAAGTCCATTGTCCAGGTAGTGAGATGTCTCTGAATTGTATAACTGCAAAAAGATCTCCAGCAACAGCTGTCTGGAAGTCTCGTGGACTGAACAGGTTCAAAAAGATAGATGCTGGGAGTCTTTTGAATGCCTAGAACTAGCACCATTTAGCCTATTAAACTTCAATTTGTAGTTTTCTCTTATCCTCCAATTTATTGGAAAATTACTTTAGCACAAATTTAATTTTTTCTTTAAAAAAATAGGGCTATTTTGAACAATTGTTTCAAAAGATGCCCAAATGTAAATTTTCTAGGCCAAACGGGCCAATTTAGCCTAAAACTCTTATTCCATCCTAATGTTTCAAAAGGTTGAAGCTTGCATTTCCTTTATAATGTCTTCTCATCAATCAATCAGAGCATTATAATGGTAAACCATGTTTTATCACACAGCGATACGACACTCATCTCAAACAAAGGATGAAACCAACTGTTTATGGCCTTGTCAGTCAACTGGTTCCATCTGCATCAGTAACCTTACATATGCAAATTCTGGATGGTTACTCATAATCAAGGTAAGTATGGAAATTGGTTGCAGACATAGGGTGAAAGCTGAAAAGCTGGTGGTAATGGGAAAAAAAAAAAAAAAAAAAAAAAAAAAAAAATCAAAAGTCCAGGACTCAGGAATAATCACAAAAAATTTCAAAAATAGATCTGAGTGAAATACATTGTGCAGTACAAAAAAAGAAGCATTCATCATCCTTTTGAAATTATGACTAATATTTTCAAAGTTTTGAAATAATTTAGAAATAGTTTGTGATATAATAATTCATAAACTATTGAATCATGTGCAATGAAACCAAGTTAGGTATGGCTGATGGCGGCACATATAGTTTGGGAGTGCTTGAAATTTTCAGTGTGTTTCAATGCTCGTAAAAATGACATATATCAGCATCATAAACCTGAATATATAGGAAAAGAGTACCTCTGTAGCTGGGCCTTAATTATGTCAACAAGATCTTGAGCAGTAACACTGTCAATGTAGATGCATATCAGACATGGATCACTAAAATAAAAAAATAGTTGCTTAACTTTGAGCTGATTGAACCTACCTTCCAAAGATTTGCTTTCCTTTTCCACCTTTGCGTTTCACCTTGAAAGCTCCAACAGTTTCAAACATTAGAGCCATTTGTTGGGCCTCTTCTTTTACCTGCAGGGAAGAATATAATAAACAAGTCAAATTTATCAAATAGGGAAATTCATGACAGTACACATTTATGGTGAGGACAAAATAAGTGCGTCCATAAACTTATGGCACGTTTGGGCATGGAAAAGAAATGACATCTCTCCATATTGCTTCTACCAGCTTTTGTTAAACATAAGACTTTGTCCTGGGAACTGGAGCAATAACCATAAAAGATAAAATGTTTAAAGGACATCTTAGAATCCTAAAAATGATCTTTGCATATTAACTGCACTGCAATCAGTATAGACTTGTTACAAGTCCGATGGAAAACAAAATTATTAATTTGAAATGCCATGTAAAAGAAAATGAAATCATGTGACTTTGTGGTGTCTAAAAATGTGACCTTACACTTCCAATTTAACACTTCTTAACTATACAGAGAAATCAATTACAAAATGGTTGCCCCTTCAAAACATTATCTGGAAGTTACCATAAACACTAAGAAAGAGAAGATCAAGCACTCTCACAATACAAAACCTGCACTTTGTCAAAAGGGTCACAAATACATTATAACAACCAGTGACACTCTAAAACCCAAGAGTGGAGTGTTTATTATTGCTGTTTCTTTTTCAGTAGAAACAAACAGAATTTATGTTGCTTGGGACTTAACAAGATATTGGATGAGATGGTGAAACTGCCAAAATAGATATCCTTAAAATGTAGTGCAGCAAGACTGTCATCTCATAATAGTTATATAAAGCAAAAAGTATCACAAATATAGTTCATTAAAATCTGCAAAACCACTCTTGTAAAGTCAAAACAAATAATGGGCCAAATATCTAAAGGAATCATCTTATAAGATGTCCATAATCATATTTCTAACTATGGGAATCCATATCAAGTGTATACTCCAGCTAACTTCAGTATCAGCAAAAATGAATAAATATGTGGTGCTTCATTACCCGTTTTTTCTCTGCCTCAATTCTCTCCTCTTCCATTCGCATTTCCCTGAAAAAAAAAATGGAATAAAGAGCATGCAATCAAAATTTCGCAAAATTGAGACAGAAATTCAGCCAAAATTATAATGACAGCAGGGTCTTCTGGAACTTCCTCCAGCAGCCACTCATCGTTCATCATCTATAAAATTTCCAGTCATATAATATAGGGTCATGCACTCTGCTCTCGATGCTGTTTTCAACTCTAATATTTTCTAATTTGTCCAAAGACTAGTGAGCACGCCACGATAATTGAAGCATTTAATGTCATGTCATTGCCTCTTTAAGAAAAAGAAAGAACACTTGTGCTTACTTATTAAGTATTGTATCATGGGAGGTAGTTAGTGATTTATGTAAGAAAGATGCTATTATCACAAGGGAAGTATAGCAAGTTGGATGCTAGTTGATATTGTGGCTAAGACAATAATTAACAAAAATGAGGGGCAAAAAACAATATGATAATAGAGGATCAAAAAATAAAATTTTAAGTTGTCACATGAGTGGGAGTTGACGTAGATTCTAATAATGTAATGAAAACCTATCCATATACATATATAATACATACATATTTATTTATCAATAGAAAAATGTATTCTTCCATATAATAATATACATAAATATCCAAAAAATATCATCAATTAGTAAATACAAAAGAATATATGAAAGATTAAACCCATTTGTTTTGTGAAAAAAAAATATCAGATATTATGGGATGCCATGACTAAGCATTTTTATTTATTTATTGCAACTTAGAAAAATGATTGATTTCTGTGACATCACCTTTCTGGGTAAAAATAACTAAAGCTCGAGCATTTATTGATGATCTAAGGTTTGGTGTTAATAGCAGTTTCAATGAGTTTAAAGCTGAAGAAGACATGGATAACTATTCATGCACATATTAGAAAGAAGAAAGCAGCATAGAAATGAAGGTCATCATAACTGAAACCATTAACCTTTTGAGAGAAGCCACTATTGTTCACTCAAACATGTGACCAGAAGCAAGAACAGTGTGGCTCACAAGTTAGCGAAGACCCATCCAAATTGAAGGATTTGAAACATTAGTCCAAATTCCTCCTCCCCACATGTATAATTTTGTGTTGCAGATTATAGGGCATGTGGCTTGAGTTGTTAAAAATATAAGTTATACTTATTTTATTTGAGTTGTTCTTTGATAGATAGCACAATTGTGCTTCCTAACATGCGTTTCTTTCTTTCTTTTTGTTTGATAACACACATTTATAACTTCCATCAAAGATTGGCACCTATAGGATAGTATATGCCTTGATGTTGCAACGCTGCAAAACAGAGACTTCTACACGAGTTGTTCTCAGCAAATCCTTATTCCAACCATTCATAATTGACATTATTTCACCACCCTGTTCCATTTAAGGCTATTTGATCTGTTAAACTATCAAAAAACAAGTTTTTCCTTCACTACCATAATCAGCGTACTTCCTTATTCCCCTATAACTCGCACTTGGATTAATTCAACTCGTCATTGTTTCAGTCATTGGTCCTCCATGCATAAGACCAAATCATCTCACTCAGCTATCTCTCATCATGTGCCCAGCTGATGCAGGCCTCATTTCAGCCTTGGTCATTTTATGATTATGATTTCCCTTTACCACCAAATATTTCATACCATAACAGATTGTTGTTCTTATCACTATCTTAGAACAGTCCTTCAACAAGCTAGGTAATACCACTCCAAGGTTGCCCCTCCACTTCATCTATCCTTCTATTATAATACATGTAGGTGTTATTTGAAACTGTTTCTCATAAACAAAGATGATACTTGAACAATGGAAAGAAATTAGGCACCCAAGTCATTTCCAAAAACAATTTGTCCCCCTACAAACAAAATAAGAGTGCGTTTGGCCATGCTTCAATTCAAAGTGGTTTTAGTGGACATGTTTTCTTTGGAAGTATTTTTAGGAGAATCACCTATCTAGTGTTTCTTTGGAAAACACTAAGCGATCTTTCAACATTACAATTGATTTTTCAAAATTTTAAAAGTGTTTCCTAAATTCTTCCAAACAACTATATCTTTTCATTTTTTTTTTTTTTGTCAAAAACATTTGTTGGACTAAAATAGCTTCCTAGAATCACCCCCAACGGACTCTAAATTAGGGCTTATCTTGCTTCATCAAATTACTCAATTCGTAGTGAAAAGACAGTGAAAATCTACATAATCTGAAGAGGATATGGTTCAGTTAGGCATTACTTGAGAAGAAGTGGAGTGACAATCTGGGCCATGCCCATGGGTTGGAGATAATTTCTGTAATATCCCGCCTTCACATCAAGTAGTTGCCCTTTCTTTCCCAGCTCTGCTACATCCTCCTTCAGGATTATCTGTGATCCACCCACAACAACAATCCCATTACAAGGCTGTAACTAACACCCCGTTTGGTTGTTGAGAAAACCCATTCAACTTTAGGAAGCCCAAACAAGAAGAAAGACAAGATTCGAAATCCCATTTTCATTTCTCCAATTTCTCAGCAACCAAAACAGAGGGAAAAATATAAGAACCCAAATCATGTAATCTACAGTTTCGCTTTACCTTTCGAAGTTTCTTGGCTTTCTTTTGAGCCACAACCACAAAGACCATTCTATTGTAGGAGAATTTCCTGGGTTGGTTAAAGTTATTGACCGAAGTTTGAAGCAATGTAGAAGAACTCCAAGACAGAGCGGCCGCTGTAGACGCCATTGCCTTCTTCTCTTCCCTTTCCAATGGTTTCCTAATCTTATCCGTTGAGACTCAGCCTACTTGGTTTTACGGTGAGGGAAAACCAGAGTTCCAGACCCTCTGCCCCGCTTACGGGAGTTATAGTCTTGTACTCTTTGCCCATTGTGCAACAGATAATCACAATACTACCCTCCATTCATTTTTATCATAAAAAAAAATTATTAATGGAATTTTAAGACTTAATTTTTGTCGTATTTTAATGTTATACATATTATTTTAAATAATTAACAGATTTTGCTTTTTATTTTATTTTATTTCTTTTTATGTCATTTCTTCTATTGAGGTTCTTCAATTATTTATTTTTTAAAATCGTTTTAATTTCTATTAGGAGATCAAAAAAAGGTGGAACAAAAAAAATGAAAAAGAATTAACAAATTAATAATTTAAAAAACTTATTAAAAAAAAGAAATAATTTTAATAAAAAATATCAAAGAAAATTATTTTTTCACCATAAATATATATATATATATATATAAATAAAATTTAATTAAATTTTTATATATATTTAAATTATTTAATTTTTATATAAAAGATAAAAAATAAATAAAATCAATTTATAATAATGCATACAAATAATTTATTGACTTTATTTTATTCTCCAACCAAAAATAGCCTAGGAAACTTTAAAAATTTGTAATATATATAAATTCTTTTTGCAACTTTTGAGTTGTGATATATATTTTTATTTAAACCCTTTTCTTTTAAACACAAAATTAATTTTTTAACTTAAAAGTTTACTAAGTATTTTACAATTAAATTTATAATTTATTTAATATAATTAAATACATAATTTGCTTTGCATATTTGATTATTAATTTAACATAAATAAAAATACAAGTTTAAAAGTACACATATTATATCTATATAATTTATACCCTTTGTTTCATTTCATGTTTCCTTTGTTGCATAGATTACAAGACCACTTAGATCACTCATTCAAAATTTCATAGAATATCATGAATCAACTTTCATACTATTTATAATGATTTACTCCCTCTTCTATAGATATTTTTTACTTTAAATCTAATAAACTTTCACAATTTTAAAATATGTCCATCCAATAAAAAAAAACTTGTTTATATAACCAGTTGTGGACTCTACATTTTGCTTGATGCGTTCCCACTTGATGATATGACTTGCTTTTTATTTATTGGAAAATAAAATTTTTAGAAAAGATTTGGAGTCATCACTTATTTTATTTTTTATTTTTTAAAGAGAAAAACAAAATAAGAAAGAAAAACCATAAGTGTGATTTTTGAAAGAAAAACAGATCTGTGAAAACCCAAAGTTGGGTCCGGGGGTCAGTTACCTATAAGGAAGGTATGGTAAAAGACTGTAGCACCCCTCTAAATCCTTAAAAACGGGTCTCTACTAATTAAGGTGAGGCAAGTGTAACAATTGATAAGCAAATCAATGGATACTAATAAAATAATCAAATAATAAAACGAATCATGCATGAGAATAAACAAAGTGAGAGTGAGATCGTACCTTAGCATCAAATAATAATACGCTATCATGAAACGAAATTAGTGCACAATAATAAACACAAAATATATCACATACATATCAAATAGCTAGATAAAGATCAGACAATATTCATTAAGTATAGCAATTGACAATTAGAAGAGAAAACTCATATGTAGGGCCCCCACCAAAGCCCAATTAATTTTGCATGAATTAATCTCACAAACTCCATTATTTTGAAATTATGGAAAATTCATTCATGCTAATTAAGAATTGAAAAAATCGAAAATTATTTGAAGATTAAAGAAAATTTGTGAAGGTTCTTGCTTGGAAGAAAACGACAGCAAGTTTCTTATGAAAAATGGGATTTTTAGTGACCTTGATCCTTAAGGAGGAAAGGAAAATTGAGGACTTAAAATTATTTGAAAAAAAAAAAAACGGGGTGATGTGAAAAATACTTTGAAAACCGGTGTGGAATTAAAATTGTTTGATAAATTGGAGTTTTGAAAATTATTAGAAAATTGAAGTTTTGAAAATTAAATTTTGACACCAAAAGATGAAAAATTAAGAAGATGACACTTGACCTTTTGGGTTAGTGCACTGGAGGGTGGCCATGCATAGCCATGTGGGAGTGAGTCTTGGGGTAGAGAGATGTTGGCAGGGATGGGTAGAACTCTAGTGTGTTGTTGAAACTTCATTAGATCAAAGCATCAAGTAGCTACAATCTCTTCATAAATCCAAGCTTTCATTACAACTGAAAGGTAATGGAAATCTCCATTAAAATCAAGTTTTCATCACGGCTCAAAATGACATAAAAAAATTCAAGAGCATTATCCACTAAAACACGCACTCATGCAGCCATATATTCTACATTATTTCAACCACTAGAAAACCATTTGATGGCTGCCACTTTCAACAATTAAACTTCCCATATTGTATCCACTTTAAACAATTATAAGAATTCTCCATTATGAAACCATAACTTCCTTAATGTTCAGCCATAAGAATCTTCATTATGCAACCACAATTTCCCCTTAACTCCATTGAAAATTTAGCTGCCAATACACCTTATGTAGCCACTGAAATTCATCTTTTTAACATTGAAACTTCAGCCACATTCTCTATTGAAACACGCACTAAAATTCAGCTACATTCCTTCACCGGATTCTCACCATAAAAACCACCATATGAGGCCCACAATATCACCTGAACTCCACTTAAAATTCAACGACCAATACACCTTATGCAGCCACCAAAATTCATTTTTTTACCATTGGAAATTCAGCCACATTTTGTATTGAAACATGCACTCAAATTCAACTACATTCCCTCACTGGATTCTCACCATAAAAACCACCATATGCAGCCTACAATATCACCTGGACTCCATTGAAAATTCAGTCTCCAAGAATCCACTAACAACAACAAAAATTCAGCAAGTTTTGGTTAGCTTTAGCATGCATAAAGTGGAAGAGTCGAACTCCACTTTTAGCAAATAAAAAAAAAAAAAATCTCATTTTCTCCAACCATAGCTCGACCATTGATGATATCATCCCACCATCAATGGGAAATAGAGTAATAAACAGAGAAGAATAAAAAAAACATGAAAAACAAAGTATGAACTTAGCTATTTTTCATGGATTGTCAAAGAACCAGGAATAAGTGGATTTAGCAAAGAAAGCAAGCATGATTCTTATATATATCAAGTCCAGGGATGGAGTCATACATCAACTACTTACAGGAGGAGTCAAGGAAACCAAGATAAAATCAAACATAGCATGTATGCAAACAAACATATTCAGCCAAATAGACTAAAAATCCTTAATGTCCAAACCAAACAATAAAATAACACCTAAGAATCTACAGAAAAATGTAGGAGAATAATATGAAAATGAGGAAATGTGAGGTTCACAAAGACCTTACCTGGAAGGCCTCCTCTTGAGCAAGACTTTTTTTGTCCAGCTTCCTAACTCTTTTTCCTCTGCTCCAACTCTCTCTATCTCATAGTTTTTCTTACTTTCCATACAAGAACATCAATAGACTCACAACTCTCCATTTTTCCCTCAAGTTTCCCAAAGGATCCTCTCTAACAACTCTTCACTGGAAAATGCTCCCCCCAAACTAGAATTTGATTTCTCTTTTCCCTTAACGTCTCTTATCCGATCTCTCTTCCATTACCTCACTTTCTCGAAATCACTCCTCTACCCTTTAGCTCCCCCTTCATTTGTTTTTTTTTTTTTTTTTTTTTCCTTTTTTTTAGCCTCTAGCTTCCTCTAAAAACCATTTTTTGCAACTCTCTCCTTCTTGAATCCCTTTCTTTGTGACACCCCTCCACACTCCTCCTTCATTTCTATCTAATGCTCAGATCATCATCATTTGAAGCTCCCTCGTTCCATCCATCTCCCACCCTTCCTATTGCTATGTTTTTCTTCTCTTCCAAGCTTCTACCAGCTCCACTGCTTCTTGCTTAGCCTCCACCAACTCCACTACTTCAACCACCACCATGGCAAGGTGGTCACATCCTTGCCACACGTCTCATGCATACAGCTCACCTATGGAAGTCGTCCTCCACTCCCAAAATGAAATGCCCAGCTCACCGGGTGGCTAGCAATACCCCTTGGTCCAATAGGGGTCTACACCGATGTTAAAAAATTTCTCCTAATCATTGTGTGATATATGACCATAACTTATAACTTTGATACCACTTTGCGACCTCCTGACTTTGAAGGTCAAGGATACCACGATCATTTCAATTCACATGTTGAACCCAAGAGTATCCACGAAATGACTCTTACTAACAATCCCATAATGTAATTGGTTGTTAAACTAACTACTTTAAATTAATCCAAACTAAACAATAATCCATCCACAAACATAATTTAAAAGTTTTTTTTTTTTAATTTTAATTTTCAATCTAAAACTAATTAAAAAGGGACCATCAATCTATTCATGATTCCATAAATTTAATAAAGGGAAGTCCAAAATTATCAATCCTAAAAGTGTATCATTATTAAAGGAATATTCTTAACCCTTTCACTCATTGGTGATATCATTTATACCTGAAATGTGGGAAAATATGAGGTGAGCTCAAAAGCCTAGTAGGAAAAAATAATATGGCAAAAGGGATAAAGTACACTGCACAATTAAACTTTATGGGATGTCACAATTTTAATGAAATCACTTAATAATTAAGTTTATTTAATTTATTAACAAGTTCACTTTCTTATAAAGAGTTTACTTTTAATTCAATTCAAAAATAAAATATTATAATGCATTTTAAACAATAATATATAACTGTATAAATAAAAATTTTACTCGATCTATTGACAATTGCTCAAATAACTATGGGACTTATCAATCATTATCCTCAATTATTCTTTTTATTGATGATAAAACAATTTCCAATCAATAATATACCAACGTTGACAACTGCATTATCGATTAGAGTTATATTGTATTATTATCTCTACCAAATATCATCAATTTATCTCTTGTAAATTAAGGTTGGTAATAACTAGAGTTTCTAAATAATTATATTAAAAAAAATCAATTTTAATTGCATAACAATCAAATAATGCTCCTGACAATCAAATATCGAAAGAGTTTAATCCACACCTATCATAAAATAGGTCAAGATAATTGTTTTTAAACTATTATTGTAAGATAGCGATATGTGGGTCGAGCCAAAGGTAGCACGCACTAGGTGACACACTATCCCAAGGCAATGGATTTACGATGTCACCTTGAGCGACCCCCATTTCATCATAAATAACGTAATAACTATAATTATTTCGATAAGAAGTCTCATATCTAGTCTCAGCAATAGACACAACTTTTGGTGGATGATCCATCCATTTGAAGTTAAAGCAACCAATAGAAATCAATGAATGCATGTCTATCATATTGGATACTCATAGGTAATTAAAGAATATCACCGGTATGACAGTCACATATAAAAGGATGAGTGCTCTCAGAATCAGACTGGTGAAACAAATTCATATTTATCTCCATATGTTGACCCCATTTGTAACCATTATTGACTTGATCGTTGAAGAGAAGCCCGCCTAATTGACTAGTCCTGTCATATTCTCCATGCAAATTCGCAGTTCCAAAGATCGTCCCAAGAGGAAAGGAAATGCAACAATAATAATAATAATAATAATTATTATTATTATTTTTGTTGTTGTTATTTTCTATTTAGTTATTACTCTTATTACATGGTTGAAATCTAAAAAAAATTTAAAAATAAATAAATAAATAAAATCTAAGATTTCTAATTATGAATTCTCTTAAAAATATGTATAATAACATTAAATTTTAAATAGGTCTAATAAAATAAAATAAAGACTAATTTACCCTTATATAAAAGAAAAAAAAAATCTAATATAATAACTAAATAAATGAATATATAATAACTAAATATATAGTTCTAATATAGTAATTAAAAATATTAATAACTTTTAATATCCTTTACAAACTCATGATGATCTGATAAGAAGCAGTGAGAGTTTACCAATCGAAAATTAAAAATGCAAAAGTGATCATACTATTGAGAAAATCCCTTAATAATCAATTGAGTTTTGTACTGTTTAATTGAAGTACCAAATGCCAAGTATCAATCTTATACAAAGCAAAAAGTTCCTTAATCATAGTCTGCTATCAAAGGGGATCAACAACTTCTAGGAGTAGCTATAGAAGAAGTATAAAATAAAAAACCAAAGCACCAATATTTGTATGAAAACTATCTATATCTAGAGACACAACAAAAATAGAAAGATATATAGTTAAAGATGAAGAAGTTGTAGAAGATACAAAAACTAAAACTATTAAGGAGAGAGAGAGATAGAAGAAAAAGAAAAAGAAGACACAAAACCAAAAGGAAGAAGAGATTAAGAAAGAGAGATAAAAGTAGACACAAAATTATAGGAGGAGAGACAAACAGAATTTGGATTTATATCCAACAAATAGAGATGAACAATCTTGATTGTGTATGCAATCTTTCTACATGTTTTTAGATTTTCTTTGCAGTTTCATACTTCATCAACTGAATGCCTATCGAATTATCAATAGATTTGTTGATTTAAGTGATAATTTTTTAATTGCTTACTTCACATATATCAATTGTTTTGTATATTTTTCATCATTTCATTCATAGGTTTGCGTAGAGTGTCAATAATATAACCCTATGTCTTTTTGTCCTTTAGAAAATTTTTCATCACATAACTCCAATAGAATAATTTTTTCCATCTAATATCACACTAATAGATTAAAGAAAATCATTTCATTCATTAGCCATGACGAATAAACAACAAATAACCACCAAACAAAATAAAATAAATATGAACGGAAGAAAACGAATACAAAATCAAATACCAAAATCAAATAAAAAAAGAATGACATGATCGCCCATTACAATATCCCATGATCAAACACTATAAAAAAAGAATTCCACAATCAAACATATATGAAAGTAATGTATGAGATTAAACTCTCTTCCATGATCAAACATCAATATGAATTTTGCTTTGATACGATGTTAAAATCCAAAAAAGATGCAAAGAGAAAGAAAAAAAGAAAAAGAAAATGTAGAATTTCTTATTATGAATTTTCTTAAAAATAAGTAGAATACCATTATAATTTAAATGTGTCTAATAAAATAAAACAAAAGGCTATTTTACCCATACTTCTAAAAATGAAAAAAAAAAAAAAAATTCTACCATAATAACTAAATAAATAAATATATTCTAATGTAGAAACTAAAAATATTAATAACTTCTAACACTCATTGCAAGCCACAACCCAAAGTCTTATTATTATTATTATTATTATTATTTGTTTCATACACCTTGCTGCCATGCCATACCATCAGGTATGAACATAATTGCATTATTTTTCTTCTCGCATGGCATTTGACCAAGTTCAATTATTAATTTTTCTTCTTATCCTAATATAAATCTTCTTACTTGCTGGACCAATCCACATGTAATATATATATTGTAATCTTTGTTTGAAAATAAATCAATATGACCAATTGCAAAAAGTCTTAAGTCTGTATTAGATCTAAATTAATTTTTTTTTTAAAATTAAATATTTAAATGATTTACAACTACTTATTTTGAATAACTCTAAATATAAATGCGAAATACTAAATCAACAAACTTCTAGAAAGAGGGTGGTTGGTTTACAACTTTCTACGCATGCAAAATAAAGGGAATGAAAAAGGCTCACTGACGTTGAATTGTTTTAAGACTCTTTTGACTTTTCCTATTCCTTATCCTGGTCTATGCAATGAAAGAAAATGAAAATGAAAATGAAAATGAAAATATTTAGTATAATGCCTTTTACCAAATTTTTTTTAGTGTAATAAGAGCAATGAGTTGAAAATTTTGACTCATCATTTTAGAAAAAAAAAAGTGAGACGTGTTTATTTTCTTAACCTTTTGTTCAAAGCAATTTATTTTTAAATTTTAAATTATTTGTTTTTGGCTTTTATTTTTATTTTTTCAGATTTATATAAATTTTTTATTGAATAAAAAAATGAAAATATTTGAATTTTTTCTACATGGAAAAGTAATATATTAATTTTTATTTATTTTTTAATACTTAATATAAATAAAATATTATAAAAATAAATAAATTAATACTTAATATTAGTAATTTCTATTTAGTTTTAAGTTCTATTTAGAATTAAGTTAAAAAAACAAATACCACTTATGTTTGATAAAATTTAAGTTGAGTTCAGGTTAAATTGTACTTAAGTTATTAATTTAAAATTTATTGCTTAAATTAACATATTTATCATCATAAATTATAAATAGGGTAAAAAAGGTTGAGTAGTGAAGTAATAAAAGAGATCGTGAAAATAATTAAGGTAAACAGGATAAAAATGTATAATGAAAATATGTATTTAAAAAAAATTAATTATTTTTACTTATTACTTAAAATAATTTTTTATTTTAAGTTATACCATTAAAATTTTTTATTAAATATATTTAATTTATTTAATGATTTAAATTAAATTATTAAGTTGGTTTACCAAACAACCACTTGAATTAAAATAATAATTGATATTCATTTTAGTAGTGAAAATTTGACCCATCATGAGTTTGGGCATCAAAATTTATATGGTGGAATTATTATCCACCTCATGCTTGTTTTGTACAATGATAGGATTTATAGTTTTTTCCA
This sequence comes from Vitis rotundifolia, assembly GCA_030254885.1. NCBI lineage: Eukaryota > Viridiplantae > Streptophyta > Magnoliopsida > Vitales > Vitaceae > Vitis > Vitis rotundifolia. Next base: position 13,126,982 of record CM058156.1, read on the forward strand.
TATAAAATTGAAATATTTATACTCTATATTTACTCCAAGAAGCAATTTAGCCTTTAGTGCTACCTTTCCCTCACACCCTTGTAATTTTCAAACCATGATTAAACCCAAAATTAAAATAAGGACATTTCCAAGGCATCAGAAATGAGACCCCATGACATGGGCTCTGAGGTGAATCTGGGCTTCAGCCCACCTGGGTTTGCGCCCACAGAGAGTGTGGCCGCCGCCCTGATACCATAAGTCTAAAAAGTAAAAACCTTATATTCTGAAGTTAAAAAAAATTAAAAGGGTGTACGCAGGGGGTTGACAAAGAAATAGATAGGATATTAGGATGGAACGTGGCAGCCGAAGAAAGCATATCCCAATATATAAAGTTGTATAATACTTTTGTTTCAAGTCCAATGCGTTGAAACAAAACAATACTCACCAAACCCCCTTTAAATTACCCACCATTCAATCCATTATTGTGCATTATTTGATGACGGCTGTTATTACTTTATTCATATATACAAGGAATAATACTTAGGATCATGATGAGGAATGGGGAGTAGGTCATTCCCCCTAGCATCGTCGTGAGGACTAAGCAGGGATGAAAGAGCCAAAATTGAACACTTCTTGTGTGAACCAGCTAGCTGACGGCGATGGCTTCTTTCTAGAAAGTTAAAACGCATAATCGTTGCCCAACTACACTACCTGTTGTGCTCGTGGTCGTGGGTTTACTTGACTGGACTTTATTTTGATTTTACACCATCCTCCTCGCCCATTGAACTTGAATTTCTCTACAAAATTATTGTGGAAGTGAAGATACATGTTCTTCACATGCGCTTTCGAATTTATCACCCGTCGCCTTCTTTGCTGCCTAATGGTGTAACAGGTTGTCATTAATTTTTTGACAAAAAAAAGTATTTCATATTTATATTTATATTTATTTCCAAAATGCAGCCATTGCTTTGGATAATAATTATCGGGTTGGATCCAAACAATAGGAGGAAAAGAAGATAGGTGTTGAAGTAAGAAATATTATCAAATATAGACACAATTAATTTATCATATGGATGATAAAATATCATCTATTTAATGAGTTAAATTAGATTATTTGTAAAGCAACACGGGTAATTTATCAATATAATTTTAATGAGTGAAATTTGCTAACACAATGGTAAGAACTCGTTAACATGATTCTGATCCATTAAATTTATTAATAAGATTATAACCCATTTAACTTATATAAAATTTTAATTTTAATTTTTTTTTAGTTGATCTAATTTTGAACTAAATCTTAATTAATTTAATTATAATATGTCTATGAGATGGAAAGCAAATTGGAATTTTAATTTTAAAATAGTTTATTATTTAACTTAATATTTTAATTATAAAATATGTTTAATCTTTATAATGAAATATGTAAAATTTTTACTTGATTATTTAATTTTTTATTCATAATTAAAATAAATATTTTTAATTTTTATGCTTTTAAATGTATAAAATTAATAAATTTGTATGCGTTAAACAAATCATTTTGATACAATTGAGTAAATGGGTTAAATGAGTCTCGAATGATACGGTCTTAAGTAAATAGAGGGATTGAATAAATTTAAAGATTATAATATGAACATGATTACCCTTAACCCAAATCCATATCAAGGAAAAGTGCATGGGCAGGGATTCTACGAAAGAAAGCATTTTTGGTATCAAAACATGGAGACTGCAAGTAGGATAGTGGGGAGACCAGGACAGGGTCAGTCTTGTGGAGCCAGGGCGGTTCGGTGCATTTAGAGCTGAAATGGTCTGGGTCCATGTCCACCGACCAGTCTTTAGGCCTATGGATTTGGACTTGGTATATTTGTGTGTGCTCAATGGATCCAATTTGCCCACAGCTCGCAGTCGCAGATGGGTGCTTTTGAATGGGCCCCCAGCATTATTGCTACCTGGCTGCCAACTTTGATCGAACGCTTTCACCTTCAAACATATTTTTGGTCATACCCTAACCTGCTTTAAATTCGTAAATTCTTTGTTTTGATTTTTATACCAGAGAGGACTCACAACACTACTCCGGTTTAGCATGTTGCTGCAAATGCCTGTTAGTTTTTTACGTAAAAAAATGTTTAAAATATAGTAGGGAGATGCAGTTTGTGTACTAGAGCTTCTTGGAGGCCTACGTTAATAAACAGACATTAGAACAAGTGCTAGGGCATAGGTTGAAGTGGATACTGGCTGACATTAAACTTTAAGTTAAACTGGTAGCCGGCTTAACATGGTGATATCCAAATTTTGACTTTCTTTTTTTTTTTTTTTGAGGAGACTAATATTAAAGAGCGGAAATGAAAAATGAATAATAAAACTTCATTTTGAGTTTAAAAGTTTTTACATTTTCTTAAATTTTATTTATTTATTAATGAATTAAGAATGAAGAAGAAAAAAGGATGTACAAGTTTCCAATAATTTTTTATTTTATTAAAAATGATAAAACAACTAATTTAGTTTGTGTTTGATTCAATGAATTACAAATGGAGCAAATGATTTTTATTTTATATTAATATTTTGCTTTTATTTATAGCCCGTTTGGGATGGTCGTCTATTTTTTAGTAGTTGGAAGTCGAATTTGGAATCAAAATCACAATTTTTAAAAAGTAATATTGGCATTATAAAAATTTTATTAAACATGAAAGCACTCCTTACATAAATTAGAATAAAACTTTTATAAGCATCGGTATTCTCAAAGTTGTTTCCTAAGTCATAAGCTCTTTGAATAAAATAACCAAATAGATATCAAACCTATTATTTAACTTAATTTCTTATAAATTAATCTAAATGTAATCTTATTAATGAATTAATATTATTATGAATCAAATAAAAGAAATTGATATTTTTTTTTAATTCTTTTATTTTGTTCAAAATTCAAACAAAATTGAAGAGGCTATCAAAATGGAAAATGAGTATGAAACTATCTCATGATAATTTGCTAGGTCAAGAAAGATCATGATCGATGTTGACCGAAGAGCTAGCAAGGAACTAAGGAAGGCATGACCCTCCACAAAACTTCAAATTTTTATTTTTCATTTAATTTAATTATTCTCTATAGCTTATCTTAGATATAATTAAAAATGTCACGCATATCCTCATTTAACCTAGACTCATTCTTGACATCAATTTTTTACTCGACACGCATTTACTCTTAAAAATTATACATTTTTTACACGATGGTCAAACACTAGAGACTCAAAAAATAATACCTACTAGCGTGACCAAGTATCAACCATCATTTTGTGTTGGTATTATCGATTAGCTAAGGATAGAGATTAATCTATTGAAAAAAAAATTAAGGTTCTTGTTAAACATAATGAAAAGATTAATCATGCATGGAGCCGAAATTATGAGATGAAAAAGTTATCACACTGATAGGAATTTGAAAATTATGGAGATGAACTCACATCCAAGGTGGTCCAAAAATTCCTTTTGCTTTCAACCCGCCAAACAGGAAGAAAAATTTCGTTCTGACGCCAATTTGAAAATTTCAACCCATGCATACGTGAAGTTTGACACAATAAAAAGGGACTTTTGCTTTATTTGAGGAAGAGGAATATTGATGGCTGAAATATGTCTGAAAATAATAGTAGACAATTGGGATAAGTAAATAAGAATATATATTGAATATTTTATTGAAGCCCAGCCCTGCAGAACTCTTTGTTAATGATGGGGTTGTGTCCCAATGCGAGATTGGTGAGACTTGAGGGAGGCCTTAAGTGGGGGTGATTTTTAGCTTAAAGTTGACTTGCTTGTCTCTCTCTTGCAATTTCACCATGATTTGTTGTTCCGACGTCTTCAATAGGGACAGCATTTCTTATGTTTCCCTTATATAATCACTGATCCAATCCAAGGGAGAAAGACTACAAGAAAGAAGAGTTTGTTTGTTGTGGAGAAAAAGGGCAGGCACCATACAAAGGAGAGAGGTTTTTCCAGTGGAGACATTAAACAAAGGGGGATCCCAAGATGATTCCAGGGGGTACTTCTAACTGTTTCGTGAATGGATCGCAAGGGCTACAGATGTATGGAATGACTGCTGAAGGTTCGGTTTCTTCTTCTCTTGGAGGCAACTCGGTTTTGGAGGCTCACTCCTGCTCTCTCGTCTACAGTTTCTCTATTCTCAAAGACAAGGTCCATCAGGTGCAATCCCTGATCAGCATCTTCGTCCCTCCCAATCAAGGCCAACCCGAGTCTATGGCCATGGCCGTGGCCGGCATGGGCAATTTGATTCAAGAAGTTATTGCAGCTGCATCTTCAATGATGTACAATTGCCAGCAGATGGGTTATGGCGCAGCTCCAGGTAACAGTGGCACCAATCATGGATTGCCCCAGCAAGGCGTTGAGCTCTCAGATGGCAGGGTCTGCGGCAATACTGGTGTTGTCCAAATGGGAGAAGAAAGAGGGCAAGGATTCTATTCCAGTGATCAGTCTCTTGATTGGTATGGCGATAACCATAACAACTCTAATACTAATGATCATAGTAGGACTATCATTGTTAGCAACAATGAGAAGGTTGAATCGAGGGAATTGCCTCGAGGTTCAACCCAAATGAATGAAGGGTTGGGGGGAGTTTTGCCAAAAACTTTCGATATTGTAGAGTTGGATGCTGAAGATTTGTTAGCCAAGTACACACATTACTGCCAAATTTGTGGAAAAGGGTTCAAGAGAGACGCAAATTTGAGAATGCACATGAGGGCCCACGGGGATGAGTACAAGTCCAATGCTGCTTTAAGCAACCCCATGAAGAATAATGGAAGTGAGATGGAAAATAAGGACGATCTGATAAAATTGCCAAGGAAATACTCATGTCCGCAAGAAGGGTGCAGATGGAACCGGAAGCACGCCAAATTTCAGCCACTGAAATCAATGATATGTGTGAAGAACCATTACAAGAGAAGCCACTGCCCAAAGATGTACATCTGCAAGAGGTGCAACCAGAAACAGTTTTCGGTGCTGTCTGATCTGCGAACCCATGAGAAGCACTGTGGCGATCTCAAGTGGCTGTGCTCCTGCGGGACCACATTCTCTAGGAAAGATAAGCTTATGGGTCACGTTGCTTTGTTCGTTGGACACACTCCAGCCATCAATTCTTTGTCAAAGCCAGTAAAGTTTCATCAAAATGCATCACGATTGCAATGAGTTCATCAAGATAGATGCTCCTTTTTCTGTCTTCTGCGCATGTTAATCTGATGTATCATTTAGTTAATTTTCCTCCAGAAATAGTGAGTTGGTGTGCTGGGATCTGCTGTCATATCGTGAAGGGACTTTGTATTTTGAATAATGAATGTAGAAATGCATAGAACTACTGATCTTTTGTATATTGTAGAAGCTCATAGGACTACTGTGAATTTGGTATTTTACTAGTTATATAACTTTTTAGTGGGAAGGGACTCGTAGGGAGTACTATGATTCCATAGACTTGGGAAGAGATTTCTTGGGAATCTCAGTTTGTGCTCGACTTATATGTTGAACAATGTGATCGTCTTTGGAAGTTGCATGAATGTTTATTAGTTTCCTTGTAATCTAATACTAAAATGCTATCAGGTTTTCGGCCTAACATTCATGATGAAGTGAACCATTCATTATTATTTCTAGTACTTCAAGTTTTCCAGAGCAACCTACGTGCAGATTGTCAGCTGCTTGATGGATTTTGTGGTTATCATATTTGCTTAATTGTGTCATTTCTAAACTAAGTTTGTAAAGGAACCAGATGAATGATGATGATGATGATGATATATTGATACCATAAAGGTCATGTGCCTAAGAATCCAATCGCAAGATTAATGGTTTCTTCTCAGATGCTTTTCGCACATAATATTGCGTCAGGTTTATGTTCAGTACCATGTAGGCTATCAAGCCATACATTTTTGTCCCATAAGACTGTTTTTACAGTTTTGGATAACTTCAATTTGGATTAATTAGGCCATCAATGGATGAGTATATTTAACTTCCTTCGAATTAACTAATTATTCCTATCAGTTTAGGGTATAGGAAATTGCATATTCTACTTTTAGCTACTAGTTCTTCGGTAAGAAAGGATATATAGATCCTTGGGTTGGATGAATTATCCAAAGAGGATTGTTTAACCATGGCTTGACGATGAAAATTGGGCATTTTTCACAATAGAAGTATTTACTGGTTTTCCAAGGAAATATTTTGGTCTCGTAGAAACCATTTGAGGGTTTTAATTGATCACCTCTGGAAAATTAGATGGTCTTCCTGAATAAGGCTTTTGTTTGTTAAGTAATATAGATGAATTATCCCAAGAGGATCATTTAATCATAGCACAAGGATGAAAAATTGAGCATTTCTCATAGTAGAAGTATTTACTGGTTCTCCAAGAAAATATTTTGATCTAGTAGAAACCATTAGAGTGTTTCAATTGATCCCCTCCGGAGAATTAGATGGTTTTCCCAAATAAGGCTTTTGTTTGCTAAGTAACAAGAAGGCTATGGACTTAGAAATAGAGAGCAAATTGGAGAAATGACCTTAAATCTTTGTGTATTGATCTCTAATCGATTTGTTTAAGATTAAAAGGAAAATCATTTTTGTACGCACAAATTTTGTAAAATTTATCCTGCAATATTAGCAAAATAAATAGAAAAATAATAATGCGAACAAACGATTTATTATGAATTGAGAATTTGCGGGTACAGTCTCAAAAATAATATTCTTTTCAAAAAAAGAATATTTTTCCCTCTGATTCTTTTGCCTTGATCACACTTTGAAAGACGACGATGATGTTTTCTGGATTTTGAAGATCAATCGAGGGCCACAAGTGGCTTATTCTAGAATGACCTTGTTGAATGGCAAAGAACGAGTATATTAGTTCTTTTGCCTTGATCACCGAACTTGCCGTTGGATTTTCTCCTTGAGATTTTCCTTTCTGGATCTCTCTGATTTCTGAATTTTCTTCTCCCTTTTCCTCTTGATAGAAGATACCTCTATTTATAGGTGAAGATAAGGAGTTTGAATTGCTTAATTCAAGGGATTTAGTTCCTTAATTTTAGCAATTTTTCTTCTCCTGGAGGTTTTACCAACAAGATAACAATAATAATAATATTTTCCTTATTATTATCATTATCTTTTTTTATAGTTGGAGATTAGGAAAACTTATCCCAACAAGATAATAATAATAATAATTTTTTTTTTCTATTATTATTATTATCCTTTTTGCAATTGGAGATTAGGGAAACTTATTCATAAGAGGATTTTTTTTTTTTTTTATTTATTCTTCATTTTGAAGACCAAATTGGTGGTAATTTAATCCACTAATTTTTTTATGTCTACAATTTTATCTCTAAATTGTGGTCAAATCGGCATATTACCAAATTACACCCGTGTTACCATAGTTCAACAACATAATCGAGAGTATTAGAAGAGCAATATAAGAAGAGAGTTAAGCTTGAAATGTTAGTTGTTCTTTTCTCCCAAGCATGCAAAACCGACGCATATATAATGTGAAGATCTTGAAAGTAGATGATTTATGTGGATGTGGCTTTGTGGAGAAGGATCTATGGTGAAAGATAAATTAAGAGGTGATGAATACTTTATTCACCATACCAAGATTTCATGTTAAATCACCAATAAATTTGATAAGAAGATATACTTGAATCAATTGAGAAACAAAAGTTGTGTCATCAGTCTTCCATTGGAACAACGTATTACAGACAATTTTATTTCACTTAATGATGGGATGTAAGTGAATGACAATATATCATGTTTAGATTGAGTTTTTATTTATTAGACTATAATAAATAATAAAATAAAATATATGGCGGTCTCTATGTATTGCAAAACCCATAACACTTGAGAGATGTTTTAAAAACTCAATAATTAATTAGCTTAATTAATCATTTTTAATTGACTAATAATTAGATAACACATATATACAGCTAATATTAATATATGGCCTCATATTTAGAAAATTTCCCAACATAAGAACTATTTCATGTTGCAGTATAGCTTCTATGAAGAAGGGTAAGTAGATAGGACATGGAATATGGCCCAAGTTGTGGCAACAATCTAGCAGCGAAACTACCTCAGATAAGTGGCTTGGCATATATGAGAAAATCAGAGAAATGGAAAACAAAAGTTTTTTTTTTTTTGTCACCACTGTTGGGCCCATTTTGTCCATTTTCCTGCTTGCAAGAGGTTTACTAGTTTACAGGGCAGAAAAAGACTAAGATACCTACAGTCAATCTTATCACTTTCTTGGACTTTGACGCACATCGTTTTGGAATTTGTAACAGTTGTACAAAAAAAAAAAACGTGTTTTTATGTACTAATATAAAAATTTCGACAAGATGGAAAATCTACATTTTTTCATTTCAAGTTAACAATGCCACTCCCAAAATATTTGGATATTTATGCAATTTTAGCTAATGTGTTTTTTAATACTAAAGATGCCCTTCCTTTTGCCACCTAAGTCTTTGGCTAAGCTTCCCACACGTATTAAAAAAAATAAGTAAATAAAAAATAATAATAATAATTTTTTTTTATTTTGTTCTTCGTTGAACATTGAAATCCAATGTAAAAAATTTTCATTTGCCTTTTTCTTTCTTGAAACCCAAGATCCATGAAACCCTTACTTTTCCACCCTCTCCTAAATTCAAAATGCTCCCACTCCCTAACCTATCTTTTCTTTCTCTCATTATTCAAACCTAAAATTCATGCCATTATTTTTGTTCATTCTCTTGCTTATTCAAAATTACTAGAGGTTCACTCATTTAAAGAACAGAAAAAAAATAATAATAAGATATGTCAAACAAATCTTATAAATGACGTTGGTTTCACACTTTTTTTTGGAATTTGACGCACACTTTCTTTGAATTCCACATCATTTTTATTTGGATTCTAATAGGTACTATTCCACAACATTTTCATAGTCTCACTAATAACGTAGGCTACTCAGAAAAAAAATGTGTTTTCATGTACTGATATAAAAATATCGACAAAATGGGAAATGAACTTTTTTCATTTCAAGTTAACAATGTCATTCCCAAAAATATTTGGACTTTTATGTAAGTTTGACTAATGTGTTTTTTAATACTAAAGATGCCCTCCCTTTTGCCACCTAAGTCTTTGGCTAAACTTCCCACATGTATGAAAAATAATAATAATAATAATAATATATATATATATTTTTTTCATTTTGTTCTTCATTGAACATTGAAACCCAAAGTAAAAAATTTTCATTTGCTTTTTTCTTTCTTGAAACCCAAGATCCATGAAACCCTAACTTCTCCACCCTTTCCAAAATTCAAATTGCTCCCAATACCTAACCCCTCCTTGTCTTCCTCTCATTTTCAAAAACTTAAATCCGATGAAACCCTAATCTCTCAATTTCTCAAAAAATCTTGAAATCCTAAGAATCCCTAACCTCTCTTTTTATTTCTCTCATTATTCAAAGCCTAAAATTCATGTCATTATTTTTGTTCATTCTCTTGCTTATTCAAAATTATAAGAGGTTCACTCGTTTAAAGAGCAAAAAAAAGAATAAGATATGTCAAACAAATCTAACAAATGATGTTGGTCTCACTTTTTTTGGGAATTTGACTCACACTTTCTTGGAATTCCACGACATTTTTATTTGGATTTTAATAGGTACTATTCCACAACATTTTCATAGTCTCACTAATAACGTAGGGTATTCGGAAAAAAATGGGAAATGAACTTTTTTCATTTCAAGTTAACAATGTCACTCCAAAAAATATTTGGGCTTTTACGTAAGTTTGACTAATGTGTTTTTTAATACTAAAGATGCCCTCCCTTTTGCCACCTAAGTCTTTAGCTAAGCTGGTCTCACTTTTTTTTTGGAATTTGACGCACACTTTCTTGGAATTCCACAACATTTTTATTTGGATTCTAATACGTTTTATTTGAAAGCATTTTCATAATCTCACTAATAATTTAGAGAAAAGTTATCAGTTCATAGTTTAACGATCTATATTGATTCGCAATTCAATGGTTAAATCAGTGATCACATCAAAATCGAACCAATGACATCATAAATATATCATTTATATATTATATAAAATTATATAATATTATATAGGACCCTAAAGCAGTGCATTCAATCAAGTAAAATACTGTATTATTTTCTCATATTCAATGGATTGTTTAAGGTTGATGGACTTCCCATGATATTTTACACTTAGATTTTTAAGTAGTTTTTCCACGTTACATCATGTGTTGATTTTACACTTTTTAACCAAAATTTTGGAGCAAAAAGTAAATTTCTGGCCCAAAGTTCAGCCCGAGTCCGTCCAAAAATTTTGGGCCAAAGCCCAGCGTATCATTGAGCAAGTCTTGGACTGATCTTCTAAGCCCAATATTAGCCCATGAATTGGCCCAAGACTGGCTCAAAGGCTGCCCGGCTCGAGCTCGGCCAGCCCGGGCCGTTTACATGAAGTCTGACCATGATCAAATTACTTTAATAATCCTATCTACTGAAAGCCCATCTTTGTATTGTAGTTTCTTGGCTGCTCCAGAGAGGGAAGAATTCATTGATCACTAGGTTCATCACTCATTGTGAAGCAATGTAGATAACAATTTGAATACTTGAACATCATCAATGATAGTTTTATACATTGATATGTAATCGAAGAAATTATTGTTAAATGATGGCCTTGAAAATTATTAGACTTCATTCTCCTGGGTGTGCAACTTTATTTATCGTTGGGTTTATGATCTACTTGATCCCTGGAAACCATAGTTTGAAAACTTTTTTTGCTCATCTTCTGTTTTGGTTCTTAATATAAATCAAATTTTTTGCTTCATCAATCCTTATCTCCAGGCTATAAGCCTTGTTAAAATTCCCAGTAGATGCCTTAGGGCCTGCTCTTAAAATTTCTAGTTTCAAGCAAGAGTTCCCACATAAACCTTCATTTACCAAACCATAAAAAAATGGAAACCGGCATGAACAAAAGCACTTTGTATTTAAGTCAATAGTCATAAATTAGAAAGAATATGACATAGACACCAAATTCTCCTGCTTCCTATTTTGGTGTCATCTCTTTTGTGGTTTTAGATTGCTAATCTTAGCTATTGTTGTGCAATACTTCCATCAGGTCTCACAGATACAGAACGGAATGCCCAGTTTGTGGTAAACACACTGAAAATATTTCAATTCTCATGAGATTCAACAGAGAAAAAAAATGACAAACAAAGAATACAACAATCTAAATTATGTAATTCTTTCTTATCTCACATGCATATATGAATACTATACACAATTCTCACTGGATGAAATACAAGTACATGGAAACTGTTTGATCCAAACAGTAGTTTCTATTCGATTTCGGCATGGACATAATCAACGAAAACAAAATTCTTTTGGAGCTCATGCAAAGCATAAGCCAATGCAGAACTTAGAAGTGCCAGCCCAGCCAAGATGACCCGAATCCACATCTCTGAAGGAATCCCAGTGGTTGCACAGAAAACAACAGCGGCACCAATGAACAACTTCTGCATTGTCTGGAAGGTTGTATAAGCTCCTTTACAGGATGAACAGTTAAGAGTGTGCTGCTCAAATCTATCCAACATCTACAATATCAAATGAAATAAAAAATAAAAAAATCAAATCCATTGCATCAACTCAACACAAAACAGCAGTCCAGGGTTTAGAAGCCACATGAAAATGAAACCATTTCATTTAATTAAAAACTTTAATGAAGATCTCAAGTAATTAACCTTTTTTCTTTTTCCTATATGGATTTGAATTTTTCAACTGAAATGCTTTGGAAATTGAAAGTCACTATTTATTCTAGTGGGAAGATAGTAGCAATAATGCTCATAAAAGGGTAACTTTCTGCCAAACCTGGCGTTTTGATAAAACTGTTGATGGCAAAGGTCCTTGATTTGAGATGCCAAACCAGTCAGGTTGGCTGTTCCCATGCCGCCTCAGCCAATTTCGAAATGCCAAGACAAAGCGATCGGCTTGTGTGGGTGTAAATGTGATCTGTGTGTACTGCTCATTGACATCTGCAGAACCCTCCTTTGACTTTGAAAGGAATATCTTCTCTTGACCCTGAAGGACAATCATGTCTCCATCATATACCTTATTTGAAGTCCAGTGCTCATGCCATCTAGGAACCACCTGCCACAGCCACAAATCAAATATGAGGGAAATTCACTGAGTCCAATGATATAAACAGTAAAGAAAGTTTTGACATAATTTTTAAGAAGTCTTGAGGGCAAGATTAGACAGACTTTAGTTTCAAGCAGATGCCAACTGTTCAGTGTTTCAAGATAAGTGGAGAATGGCAAATTTCCAGAAACATGAAGAAATGACGGAAAGTAGGTGACGATCTCCGTTTGACGGATGGTAGAATACTCCTTCCAATCAATAATTGGCAAGTCAAACACTGCTGTTGGACTTTTGTTGGACACTCAGCCAATCAATGACAAATCAGAGGTGGGTCTGAAAGTAGATTTTATCACTTTACCAAAGGATTAGAGTTCATCTATCCATAATGAACCAAACCACTCATTGTTCTGCTATTATTTTTCCTAGAAGCACTTTCCTCTTACCCATCATATGTCAGGTTGATTCAACTTCAGATTATTTTGTTTTCTTTATCAGATGCCAAGCCATTTCAATAAGTGAAATATCAAAATGCTCAAACAACAGCTCTTAGATTTACTGAGTTTCTTCAAAATCGATCTCACATCACACAAACATCAAAATCTGAAAATTAAATATATACCATCCACTTCAGTGAAGAAATGGAGTGTTATGCTACTATATGTCTGTTCTTTATTTGAAAATAACCCAAGTAGTTCAGATTTGGAAAGTATCTTTCTTAAGAGATGCATTGATCAGGAAAAGGCTATGCTACAAATTTGGTACCCTCCTGAACTTTCAATCAGGGCCATTCAAGTGTATGGTAAAATTGGGTTGTTGAATGAGGGCACAACATATGCGATCTAAGTAAAAAAAAAAAAAATGGGACCAAGACACAAAGCAATGAAACTAAGGTTCAAAGTAATGAGATCAAGGTACAAAGCTAATGAGACCACACACAAGGTACAAACTAATGCACGCCTGACACCTGCTGATTGGTGGTAACTTCTGGTATGGTAATGAAAAGGCATACAGTAAAACATGAGATATAAATTAGAATAAGATAATTAGATTTGCAATGCTATGGGAAATTAGAAGATGACCAATGATATGGGAACTGCATAGTGTGGCCAAATTGCGAATTTTAATCATGGTCCTGCAAATAAAGGACTTAGGTAAAGCCCCTTTCACTATTCCTAGTTATGGTATTAGTTTGATCTTTAGCTCTGGAGTTATCATACATGGGGTTACCTTCAATATTTTACTGTTCAGTACCAGACCAATAGATCTTAATCTGAGAAATGCTACCATTCTAGTAATTGATGTACATCCAAGATTTTATATTAATGGCATGAGGTTATTAGAGACTTGGAGTTGATGTCCAACACCACGACCCCTCTCCCTCTATCTTGAATAAAAGTCATTACCAAAATTACCTTATTGGTGAGAAGGGAAAAGACTATTGTAATTTGACATACAAGATGCTCATCTAGATTCCTTTCTGAAAACTCTAAATATATCTGGGATCGAATATGTATGAGAAGCTCATCTAAAAGAGTTCTTACCTGCCACCAAGCAGGCCCTGGCATAGAGAACTGGAAAAAGTTTCGAGCACTACAAACGATCGAACGAGTTTTCCCAGGTGCCATTGGTACATTGAAGGAACAAATCCATATCTTCCACTTCTGCTCACCAACTATGGGAAGCTTTGTATCTATCTCTATTCTGGAAAATGACACAAAAATAGAATAAACTTCAGAATGTGTTGTTAGTTGTTACCTAACGCTAAAATGCAAAGGTGAAGAAACTTTATTTGTTTATAGAAAGAAAGCTACAATGCATGATGAAAAATTGCAGTCATGTTTGAATCTGTGCTTGAAGAACAGTTTTCCACTCTCAAAATTGGAGAAAAAAAAAAAAGTTGAAAGCTATTTACTGGAATTAATTAGCTGTTCGAGACACCACATATGGCTTAAAATAAGCATGTTCCTAAATATTCTAGCTGTTTCCCTAGATTAACAATTCTAAAAGCCTTCCCTGAGAACAGATCCAACAACTCTCTACAACCAGTCAATGCCTAGAGAAAAATCCTTCCATCCTTAAGACAACATTAAAAGAATTTAGACATTCTAACTGCAATAAGACAAGAAATGTCATTAGCTTTAAATAAAGGTATCAGAGAGAGTTTAGTCCTTTGGATGGACATCTTGTTGGCTAATGCATAAGGGACATACTTCAGGCCAGAGAGAGAGAACCTGATACTTTGAAACATAAGTAACCTTGAGGCAATAACCATGAGCCTCTTGTCAAAGAGATTCTTATGCCTTGCATCCTTCCAAAACAATGGTTATAATGCTGCTTAAAACTTATTGAATGATGACCAGAATCAACTCAAGAATCCCAAATCAATCAAAAACAATAATCATAGCTACAACTTGATTAGTATCATCTAGTCATTAGAACAGGATCTGCAAGCTGGGTGCAAGTCAAGTCTTTGGTGTTTTGCATGCAGACTGTTTATATGGGAGTGGTCAACTTACTTATTCATATAATAACAAGGAGCAACAAATTTGGCACTGATTCGTGGGTTTCCATCATTTGCTCCAGCAAATCCCCAAGGGCCACTAGACTCCAACTTAAATGGCAAAGGCTTGGCTCTATCTCTTCTCCCTGTAACCTGTGAATGATTCTTCTTAGTAACCAGCCTGGAAAACCTATCCATTATATCATAGCTAAAGTGCCAAATAAGAAATAATCAAACGGAGTCCCATTAAATATAGCATTCTGAAAGCAAGTGCCCTGAAATCAAATCCTCGTCCTACAATGTGTATTAAGAATTATAATGATAACATCTGCTACATGAACACCAGTATCCTCCAAATAAACATCCCCACCCCATCCCCCACAAAAAAGTTACCAAATGATCGAGAAGCAAAGGATAACGCAGTCTAAGAGGAAGAGGCACGTCATATATAGAATGAACACTTTACTTCAAGTAATGCACATCACAAGTTCATAAGTAGGGAACACCAGATTACTTCTCATCTCAAGGAACAAATTTGTCCAAATTCAGCTAGAAAGAGAATAAAGAGTAAAAGCTACACCAGGCAGAGGTACAACAATTTGCTTTAGAAGACTTTTTTATTCTCATATTTAGGACAAGGAGAACCTCAACCATAGTAAACCCTCTACTCTCAGCTGCACATTTCTAATTGTTTCACAAAGTTGACACTAAAACAAAAGATGGTTGCCAAATTTTACTTCCAATTTCCAGGTTCAAAGTGCTCCAACTTTCCATTAATGATTTCTAGGTAATCTAAAAACAGTAAATAATCTTTGAATACAACTTCTGTTAGTATCACCTTGGTATTGTGGTTCAGCCTTACAATGTACATTGTGACTTTTTTTTTTCCCTTTAAGAAACCCCAAAGTAATTTTAACCCAACCAACGTTATGGCAAGTAGAGAAATTTGTTAAATAAGGGGCATCTCTTAAATATTGAAAACAGTTCCAGCATATATTATACTAGAAGAAAAAATTAAGTGCATTTAATTGGAAGGGCCTCACCCAATTGAAAAGGCCACCTGGCAAAGATGAACAAACAACAATTCAGTCATCGATCAATATCCTTATATTCAAAGATTTACCTTGTGATGTGCAAAATCAATGTGGGAAGGATCGGACACATTCTCCATCAGCGTATCATAGCCATAAAACAGATCTCGCTGAATTGTCACAGTTGAGAACTCGGGATTCTTGAACTCATCAGGCAGCCTAAAGAATTCAATAAAAACATCTCATTAAAATAATCATAAGACAATTAATTTTCTAATCAAATAAGGTTTGAATAATTGACCATCATCTGCATTGACTAATTTATGTTATAAATTATAAACTAAAAAAAAGATACAGAGATAATCAAGTACATTGGAGGCTTAGTTGCAGAAGCTCTTTCCCAACCATTCTCATCCGGCCAAACAAAGAGCAGACCCTGAGAAACCATTGTAGGAAACCTTGTTGCGCAGGCCCTTGGAGACCCAACAGCACGAGCTTCAGGTCCTTCAGGCAAGGCCTGGGGAATCAGTTTGCAAGATCCACACTTGTCAAAGGACCATCCATGGTAAGAACATTGCAAGTAACCATTTTCATCAATTCTTCCCTCCTACAAAAGAAAAGAATCATCAAAGTCAGGGTCTCTTAGATTATTCTACTATTTGGGTGTCAAGTGAAGCATATAGTTCCACTTAAAGTGAGGTCATTCAAGCCGTACAGCATGGTTGAGCAGAAAATATTATGACCAGATTGGTTGTTGGGAAAACAAAAGGAAAATGAGAAGGAATCGAACTTGTTCATCCTTTACAGAATGAGACAGCGAAAGCTTCCATTCAGCTGAGGAAGCAACCCAAAACGTAGGAATCCCAAGTTCCTCTGTACTTCCCAGCAACCAACCAACCAGCAGATGAAGTCCAAAAATTCCATTATATTTTCTTGCCCCCATTTCCTGGAAAACCAAAGAGAGCAAAACTTCAATTGAAGAAAATTACAGATAATGGGGCGAGGCGGTGCGGGCACTTGTCATCAAAGGCAACCCATTCAGCAGTAGATTTATCCTTCCAGAGAACGATGTCTCGGCCAAGAAGTTGAAACGGGGTCGGGCGATTAGTGTCCAGGTCCTCAATCAGCGACACTGGATACCAGTGATCTCTCCACAAGAACTTGGAAGACGACGACGACCTCTCGTCATCAACCGCAACAACTTCATCCTCACGTTCTTCATTGGATTGGTCTGAGGTCACAGGCTGGGTGGGAGGAGCAGCCACCCTCAAGGGAGAGAAAGTCAGTGATCTGGTTGTTCTAAAGGAAGGGTTTGTTGGTTTGGAGGGATGAGAGGAGAGGGAGCAGGTGGTGGAATTGGGAAAGAGGCCAGGGGGTGCAGCTGTAGTAGCACAACCGTAGAGAAGGAAAGCCATTTTCCAGCTCTGTGAGATGGAGGAGTGGCTTCAGATTTTTAGAGAAACTGTTTGCGTACAAGTCTGGAATTCTTCTGGAGCCGTTATTTACAGAGAGAAGGAGACAGAACAGCGAGTTGACTCAATTGAGTTGCGTCGCGTGTGTAAAAAGAGTGGGATTTTTGCCGGCATGGTCGGAGACTGTTTGCTACGTTTCTTAGAAATTCATTGAACCACGTGGCGCAAAGAAAACCATTTATTACCTTCTTCACTCATTATACTTGTACTTTCCAGAAATTTCTTTTCATTGTAAATTACAAAAAATTGCAGATACACATGTGACTTAATTAACTTCCTTGATTTTTTTTATTTTATTTTAAAGATATTAGGAAAAAAATAAAATAAAATGAGTATGAGTAGATCAAAACAATATTTAATCAGAATACTTATTCAAATATGGTGATGATAATTGATGATCTAAATCAATCCATTTCAGTGTTACTGGTAATGGGAGTGAAAATGGTTTTGGCAACGGGAGTTTAACACGTAACATTTGAAAGGGAATTGAAGAAGTTTTAAGCGGGGAGGGTCTAAAAACTTCAAGAACCATCACTGATTGCTTCTTCAATCAAGCTATTGACGGAACAAATGGACAAAAAAATGCTCTAACCTAGCATTTTCGCAAAGGAAGGTGAGGGCAGCTGTGGAAGCAAAAGCCAACAAGGTCAAATTGGCTTATTCGCCTCTACTGTGCGAATTGGGGCACCCTTTTCTCCTTCTGGTAGGTTTGGCCACCAGCTTTCCCTGTCCCATTCTCATGACATGACGTGGGGATCCGGAAAAAGCAGCTTCTTCTTTAGCACCGTTTCTAACTTGGCCATGGATTTTTTGGGGTGTGCAATTATTTCTTTTGATGACTCATCTCACAGCTTCATGCTGCAAGTAATTTCCCACAAATCCTGAGCCCTCTGTGGAGCTGCTGAAAGCCAGCTTCAATGGGTGTACCCTTATTTCATTCACCAAATCTCAAGAGAATAACATATGGTGTGTACCTTTTGCGAAACTGATACAAAAGAAACAGTGACATTAATAGCAACCATCGATGCTACCTTAGACTAGTCTCATCCAAAGGGATATCTTTTCACAAAATAAAACTACTTCTTTCGGTAATCCCGGTGATCAGGTCCAATATCACGCGAACCAGTGTTTAAGTAAGGCCCTCGAATTATTGCCTGGGGCGGCAGTGGTTTTGATGAATCAATCACCGGCTTGCTCTTCAAGGCCCTGGATCATGCAAACCATCTTTACTTCAACTTCCACAAAGGCAATGAGAATTTCAAAAACAATAAACTAGTTAAAATGAAGTATGCTTACACCAAGTAGTAGGGAAATGCCAAGCCTGCAGCTGCAAAAGCTAGTAAGCCTGTCGCAAGAATAACATTCCTTGATCGGGACACAGACATTGCCAATGAAGGCTAACAAGTGATCCTAAAAAGACATGAATAAAAAACTTCAGTCTAACAAGTGATCCTAAAGAACATGAATAATATATATATATATATATATATATATTATTTTTTGTATATAGAATAACAACATAATATAAAAAATTTTATTTATAAATTTCAAATATTGTTAAGTGAAAGAGAAATTTCATTTTTATTTAAATAGAAAATATTGGATTGCAATATAATTTTTATTTTAAACATTGAAAAAATATATATATATTCCATTTTTTTTTTTATTCATTTTACAAACTAAATATAGGCATGACATAACATATATTATTAACTGTACTACCTTAAGATATCATGTCCATTGTATGTAATATCCAAGGATATTATATCCTATTGAAAATTATATCGTAAGATATATATTTCCTATTCAACGGGATATAATATTTTAGGATATATATATATATATATATATATATATATATATATATATATATATATATATATATCTTTTCCTATCCTATCCCGCAAACCAAATGT
The DNA here is from genome assembly GCA_030254885.1 of Vitis rotundifolia. Lineage (NCBI taxonomy): Eukaryota > Viridiplantae > Streptophyta > Magnoliopsida > Vitales > Vitaceae > Vitis > Vitis rotundifolia. Next base: position 13,146,013 of record CM058156.1, read on the forward strand.
GGCCTAAATGTACATGTAAACAATTATTTTGACATAGGCTGGCAATTTATTCAGTTTAGGTACCACATTGTAAAGAAAGGATGATTAAACACTTCCATTGATGATGCCTAAAAAATCACACGAAATTTCCTCAACAGTCATAATGAACTTCAAAAACTTTTTAAGAAGGAACCTCTTAAAAGAAACAAAGCTAGGCCTTGTACACCAAAATATATAAGGAAAAATATATAATCTACTAATGAAGTATGGTTCACAGTATCCTCTTTCTTTCCCAACGCCTGTAACAGTCTGCTTAGATACCTTATAAAGGAAAGTGCAACAATTAAGTCAAGAACAATTTAGCTTCATGAAGACAAGAAAAATTAAACTCTCTCTCACTTGTGGACCCTAGAGAACAGAGGTGGAGGGTTTCTTCTTCTAACCACCACAAAAACTCATAGCACTTAATCCCTCTAGTTTGATGACACGAAAAATGAAAAAGACCAAGACTCATGGTTGCTACAAGATGGGAAAGACTAAGGCCAGTTCAGAATTGGATGAAATCAATAAAATCAACAAATTGCTTTTAAGTACAAATGTTTAGATGCCAATAAGTAGGGTGTGTTTCCTGCTTAGACCAGGTGTTTGTTCAGATAATAGCATTGACTGAATGCACATCACCTTAATATATAATTGCAAGATCATTCATAACTATGCATTGCCAAGTGGAAGTGCCATGCATCTGTATGGCACATAAACCCCTATACTGATTAGGAAATTAACATAATAAAATCATCATGTTGAGATGAGGAGGACCTGAGATAAAATCAAAACAATGGAATTCAAACAAAACTTTTCCTTTATATATATATATATATATATATATACATATATAAGTAATGGAATTCAAACAAAACTTAGCAAATGGTCCCGCTAATTGCATGTGTTAACACATATTTTCCTTTTTGATAGGCAAAGAGAATATTATGAAAAGCACTAAAAGAAAAAAGGGGTTACCCTGTACAACATGTGCTATCACATAAGTACCTACAGAAAATCTCTTGGATGGTAAACCTTTTTCTTTACTAGACTTTGCCTAGGATAGCAATCAACTTTGAGATCATTTGTATAACCAATTCAAGTTAATGGAAAATATTAAAAGTGGCTACAAGGCAGGAAATGCTTCATAGTAAAAGTAGAATATTGGGCACTGCACAAGCAATATATTCAAAAAATGAATTTTGCCCAACTTTGGATGCAAGGATGGATGGACTTCAACACATGAAATACATATGTAACAAGAAATAAAGCACTTTTGATAAGTAGGGGTGACACCAAAGTGACGATGGGATGTAGAGAACTCTCCAAAGAGAAATTTGCTGAGTGCCATAAAAATTGATGAATACATCAGCAACACAGAGTAAATTCATTCAAATTAAAAGGCATTAAAAGAACAAGCCAAAGGTTAAACCAATCATCAGCAAATGAAGCAAAACAGACATGCCAACCAATAATTCAACACAAGATAGTGACCCCCCGATGGATGGTGAAAAAAGATTTGTCTAGCTGAACCATCAACAGAATTTAAGGGTGTGCTCACTTATGTGCACAGTGCACTCTATCAGTGCTTGCTGACAGGAAACTTACAAAACTAGAACAGAGATAGAAATCTGTTACTTCGATAATGGAGCTCTAAAATCATACTACAGAAAATCATTATAATGATTATTTCCATTACCCATTCGTTGTAAACATTTTATGAACCCTATCCAATCACTCAGATACCAAATTGCCCCATATCTACTCTCAATCAAAATCATTATAACGATTGTTCTGTCTATCATTTGCAGAAACAAAAACAGGAAAGAAAGAAAAAATCAGGAATCACATCTAGGAATATTGAGCTTGTCATCAGAAAAACACTTCACGAATTCAAGAAAAGAAACATAGCCCATTTCCGGAATCTCTGTAAATAATAGAATACGTGATTAACTTCAATTTCTACAAACAATCGGTTCTCTGTTTGGAGCATGAGAGTGAAGCAAAACCCTAGTTCAGAAACAATGTTCCGATTTCATATAATCTGAGAAATAATGGAGTTGAATGCAAGAAGAAAATGAAATTACCTGTTAATGATATGGGCCGAATTCTTTCAAATTTCCACTCCCGCCGATTGCTTTGAGAGACAAAGAGACTCGACGAGTTCGGGTACTCTGAGTTCAGAGTAGAATCAGGGCGAATTTCATATGGGAAGGGGTTTGTTCTTGTACATTGCCATGTACCATGAGACGAAAGGTAATATTGCCATACGATTCGTTATATGATTAATTCTGATCCGTCGATCGTGAATTACAATAAATTGAAGCTGTTTTTATGGGCATCGGTGAGGATGACAACGGAGGGAATTCCGGACGGGCTATTTATGTCTATTCCCAAAAAAAAAAAAAATTAAATGTCTGTATGTTTCAAAATTTTCATTTTTAAAATTTAAATTTTATTAAAAATAAATATAATTTATGAATAAAGAAATATTAGAAATATTTATAATTTATTTTTAAGAAAAATCATATTTTATTTATGTTAAAAGAATAAGAAAATAACAAAAAAAAAAAATCAACTAAAATAATTTTTTATTTAAATTATATATAATTGAGGTGAGACAAAATCATTCTATTCAAACTCTTTCTTTTTAAAAAACTTCTTAATCCCTTCTTAAATCATTTATCTTTTATATATATATATTATATATAAAAACTTGTTTAATTGTCTTATTATGAAAAATTAAATTTATGCAAACTTTGATTTTTTTTTTTTAATTGTTTCTAAAAATAAAAATGATATGAATTCTTATGTAAAATGTAATAATTTCTTAATATTTTTAAAATAATGATTTTAAAAAATGAGGTATTAAAACTTTTTAAATATTTCAAATTTAAAAAATTTTGAAAATGATTTTTAAGATTATAAAATAAATTAATTCTATTTGATGTAAAAGTGATTATTAATTTTATTTTTAAAAATGGAAAAATAAGAAGAGTAAAGCAGCATCTAGGAAACAAATTGAGATAAGTGACTCTACGGGGAGACCAATTCTACCCATTCCACCGTAAGGAAGTCAACATTTTGCCTGAAATATTCCGAGCCCATCTGGTCCGGTCTAAGACTGGACTTGAATTTTCCATCTGGTCCAATATTAAAAGCCCAACCCAGCCCATGAGTTCCTGCTTTAAAATCCTCAACAGCACATATTAAAGAATTACTTACGGTATTTTATGAAGAAATACATCTCTTATAAATATTTTTAGAAAAAACACTTCTATTAAAATTATTATAGAAACTCTTAATAAGAATTTTGATAATTAAAATCTAATTATCAAATTAAATAAAAATGAAAATTTGATAAGTGAAAAAGGTAAAATATTAATTCTCATTAAAAAAAATTCCTTGAATTAAAGAATAATGTCTCAAGGGTTGAAACTATCCAAAATATCTCTTAAAATCTCCTCAAATATAAACTCTAATTAAGGAGTACTATTTATAAGAAATAAAAAGAATAATCAAAATATGTCTCTTAACCCCTATTTGATGTAGAAAAACTTCCACCAAAAAGAACTGGAAAAAACTTACTTCAAAGAAGATCAAAACCTGGTCCCAGGGGCACTAAAATCCAAACCCGACCAAAAATACATCAAAATCCAAAGCCCAAGTTGAAAACATGCTACAATCCAAGCCAGAAATTTTCGATTTAACAAATTTTTCTTCAAAGAAAAATTGTGGTGGACAAATCCTTATCAAGGAGTGTTGGAATTGATTCAAAGACTAGAGATTGGCACATCCTGCCACCTCCGCATGATGTTCAAACATATCCTAGAAGGCTAGAATATTCCACTTGAACATAGGGTACAAGGATGAGAGATGGACATTTTGCCACTAATGAGAATCACAAAATGACATTCAAGAATCAAATCAACCAATTAAGTTCGCTTGAAACCCATCCAACTCTCCGACTGGCATGATATAACTTCATTTCCATAAACGAAAATAGACAGCAACACCACAACTGTTAGTGTAGGATTTTAGGATGCCAACCATTTTCAATAATGTCATTGAAAGTGATGGCTTTCTCTGTATATCACAAGTATACAACACAATCCTCTTTCAATCCAGATAGCTTCACCCTTACGCACCCAGAAAAATGTGCCAACTGTCTTGGACCCCTCACCCTCTCTTATAAAAATTCAGATTTCTGATTTGGTAATCTTTTAGTCCAAAGCTTGAAACTACAGCCAGTCTTCTGGATAGAAATCAAAAGAAGAAAATTGAAAAAAAGCATACAACGCAGCGCACAAACACACCATCCCTATTCCTGTGATTTCCAGTAATGGGAAAACCAGTACCACAGAATAACACAACATTCCTGAAACTACAGCCAAAACTTGAAACAACAGCCAGTCTTCTGGATAGGAAATCAAAAGAAGAAAATTGAAAAAAGCATACAACACGGCACATATGCATCATTCCTAATTCTGTGATTTCCAGTAATGGGAAAACCAGTACCTCAGAATAACACAACAGAATAAATTAATTAAAGAAATATATTCCACCCCACAGAAGCAGAAACCCCATAGTAAAATCCATCTCAATTCTACAAAGTACCAATGACATTTGAGTCATCAACAGAGTTCAAGGTTTTAAAAAGACGCAAAAGTCTAGCATTAGTTTCTCCATGCAAGGGGAATAGAAGAGTACAATACCCAACAATTCAAACATGTTTCAACTTTCTACGCAGATAGTAGAAACCCTAAAGTATAATTGCTTGTTTTTTTTTTTTTTTCTTTTCCTGGGAGATTCAAGAGGGATGTAATTGAGTAAAACATCACTTAGCAAGCAAGCCCTGCTGAGCTTGATTCTCCTGCTGCTGCTGATAGTTCAGAGGCCTCCTGAAGAGCATGATGTGTGGCTCAGGGCGATGAATTGCATAGTGAACCCACCCACGGCTCTGCTGAACCCCAATGGCACGCCATTCATTCTGAAATCAACCCAACAAAATATCAACTTTAGGGCTGCAGAAGATTGAAATATTTTCTTTTTCAATAGAAAAAACCGCACTGTTTAGAAGCAGAAAGAGAGGAAAAAATAATTGCCCTTTCTGCAATGGTTTCTGATCACTCTCTTGTTCAATTGCAAGAGTAATTGGAGGATAAGAAATCAACATCTAGAATCTTATGTCTCTTGTTTTAGAAAATCCTATGTTTGATTGCTGAGAAGATGGAATGAAAGAAATCAAAATTTTGAGTCATGGATTCTTCCACCAATGACAGAAAGCCAAAACAAAATCCAACAAATCCAAAGTCATATAATACAGTTTTCTATTTTCCTACAATTTCCCAAACCAAACAGAACCCAAATGAAAAACTCAACCCCAGCAAGCCAAACACCCGTATTCCGCGGAGTGAATTTTTTTCCAGTCGCTAAAAAGGGGAAAGAGATTTAAGATCCAAGACTTTATTTTCATTTCTTTCTAAAACTATATTGTTTCAGCAACCAAACACAGAATCAAAACTAAAAGAAATTTTCGAAACCCTAAATTTCAGATCCAACGACACTCACTTCCGAGAGAAGCCGATTCTTCTGGAGCAGTTTGGCCACTTCAGGGGGAAGAACCACATGCCTGTACATAATCCACATCTTCAAACAATTGTCCCAAGAATCCAAAAAAAAAAGGTACAAAATGCAATCAAATTACTATGAAACTATTACCTGTACTCGTAGGTGTCATCAAAGTACTTCTCAGAGTACTGGATCTGACCCATTTCCCTCACCGTTCTTGATTCAGATTCTACAGATGAACAACTAGGGTTTACTCGGTCCTTGATTTGATCTGTGAAAAAGCAAGAAAAAGTAAAGAAACGTAAATATAAATTCTACAAATAAAATGATTGGCCGTCAAGGAAATGAAAGGTGGAGAAAGTCCGAGAAAGATTCATACTCAGAGAGAGAGGGAGAGATACTTCTAAACGACTGTGGAGAAGACGGGGAGCGCCTTTAAAATGGGTAAGTACCGACTCCTGGGGGCATAAAGGTAAAAATACTTGCCAAAAATGCTCCTTTTTTATTTGAGAAACAACTCTGATTTTTGAATTTCAAAATCCGAATCTCCCTCCTTTAGTTAAATGATTAGTCACGTAATCATTTCACCACAACGGTATAATTTTATTTTTATTTTATTTTTCTTTTCCTTTTTAATTAAAATTGGAATTCCATCCATTTGAAATTTGAGGAGACCGTTGCTTATGATGATTACGAGAATATTAATTGAAAAGCCTATGACAAATGTCACTCAGTTGAGATTTGAGTATGAAAGATTTTTAAATTTTGTTATTCCTAAAACTCACGAGGATGTCAATAGAATATAATTATATTATGGTTACTAACAATTTGTTTAAGAGGGCAATTTTACCATATAAAACAATTTTTTTTATTTATTTTTTTAAAAAGATATTTGATAAAATTTAGAAAATATTTTTAAAAAATTAAAAATTTACTTATGATGTTTTATAAATGGATATTTGATAAGTAATTCTCTCAAAAAAAATATTTTTAGAGATAATGTTTTTATTTAAAGTATTTCAAACAAAAATATTGTCAAATTCATTTTAAATATGAAAATAAGATACTTTAAATAATTGTGTTTTATTAAAGTTATGTTTAGTTTTTAGAAAATTTGAGAAAAAAAAATATATATATAAATTTAAACTTGATAAATTATTTTTATATGTTCTTTTAAATTCATTTTACTTATTATCCTCTATCATACAAAGATTAAATCATTTAAAAATATATAAAATTTTAAAAAAAATTAATTATATTTAATTTTTTTTTATATTATTGATAGTAAAACCAAATAAATAAATAAAAATCATTTTTTATTTTTTTTTTCTTTCCTCGGTAACATAACTTAAACTGGAATTAACCTTTTGCATATATATATATATATATAGAGAGAGAGAGAGAGAGATCATGAGATCATTGTGGGTTTAGTAATAAATAATCAATCAAAATCAAAGATTTATGATATCAAATGATTGATTTTATCTTAAGTTTTTTTGTCATTCTCGAGGCTATTAGATTTGGCAAAGTGCTACCTTGTACATCAATCCATTAGCAAACAAGTATATTAAGTGGTCTATTTAGAATTTTAGTTCCAAAATCAAAACCAAAATTCAACCACACGTAGCCGGTATTTCTGTCTCATAACTCATCTAATTCTCTACAAAATTAAATTCGATAAATTTTCATAAATTCATTGTTCAAAAATGAAAAAAATGACACTAAAATCATAAGGCTTAATTAGAAATAACAACAATAAATCAGATATAGTATAAGAAAAACAAAATAAGTCAATTATCTCAACAGCAATTTTTCAAAATTCAATCCCTTATATTACAACAAAATCAAAATAAGTCAACTATCATCAAATTCCAAGGAGATTGTTTCAATTCGAATACTAAAATATAATTTACCTCATCTCAATATCCACTAGAATCAATTGCAATTAATTTAAAAAATTAAATAAAATGTTAGCATTCTATATTCATCAAAATATAAGCATGGAATGTGATGAACCTAGGATCCTAATAAGTATGAGTCATCTTAAATCAATGATTAATTCCATGGACCTAAGATGCTATTAAATACGAGTTATCCTAAATCAATGATCCTTAGGGCCAATGAAAGGACATCAATCAATGCATTAGATACCTAAAGGTTTCCTAAGGGATTCAAATTTGATGGGATCTAAAAGCTTAGTCATAATTAATGTTAGCTAATTAATTTTTAGTAAGGATATACTCTAAGGACATAACCAAACGGACATACCCAAAAACACTCCTCCAAAATCCATGACCTAGAATTAATAAAGACTGCTAGCCACTAACAATAAAGTCTATGAAGAAAACAAATATAACTAGATAAACTTTAAGGACTAAGATCGATATAACAGAAAGGATAAAGATGAACACTAAGATAATACCCTAGACATAGAACAAAATGTGTTATTGACAAGTTAAAGTTCTTAAAGATTTCCTAGGAGGTGAAGTCCTAAGAAATCCAAAGGAGTTTCCCATCTAAGTTCTACAAAATTCCAAACATGTTTTTCCTACATCTTTAAGAAGAATTTCATATGAACTTTCCAATGAGGATTATTATTTCTATCAAAATATGAAGGATTATTGGTGGAAGATTCCACTCTTTGTGGTTCCATGAGTCTTGATCTTTACAAGAACTGAAAAAAAAAATAGATTTTTAAAATTTTCTTACTCTTATAACAATTAAAAGTTTGAGAGATTTTATGTCACAAAACTACCTAAAGAAAAGAAAGGCAGGAGAGTTGAATAGGTAGTCATTTAATATTTTTATAATCGTCTTTTTAATTTTTGTAAGTTTTTGGGTTAGGATATATTAATTAAATAATAAAAATTATCAATCATACAAATAGACACTTGCTTTATATGGAAAACCATCCGAAAAGCCTAAGACTTTATAGTTCCATGGTGTCTTTGCATTGTTACTCCAATGAGGATTATTCTTTCCATCAAATATGAAGGATTATTGATAGATGATTCCATTCTTTGTGGTTCCACTTGAACCTACACCTGTTCTCATATTTGTGATGGAACACCTCTGTACTTTTTAGTGTACTCCTCAACAATTTGAGAGGATGTGATTTACTATTACAAACTTAATAAAAAATGATATTACTTTTGAGAGCATTGAGTTAAATATAAAAAATAGTGATGTTATACTATAGGGTGCATCAATCCAAAAACGCATTACCATAAGACATATTTATAATTGAGAAACCCTAGTCGGATTGAATGGATTTAGAAATCATAATATATCAAATTCGATTTAGGGACTCGATGAAATTGAAAAAGTTTTAGACTTTGGCGAAATTAAGCTTAAGTGCTCTTAGTTAAATTTTCATTTATTTATTTATTTTTTCACTCTCAATTTTCCCTTTACTTTACACCTTTTAAAACGTCATTAAGCTCCACATAATTTCACAATATTTATTGAGAAAATAAAGCTAATCTAATTAAGAGAAACATCCAAGAGGGAGATGGGAAGAATGAATTAGATTTTTGAAAATATTTTTTCATGCACAACAATTTTAAGCAAAATAAAGCATGAAAGTAAAGAGATTGAGTTAGGAAGAGCAAACACTAATTTTATAGTGGTTCAACACCTCTTGCTTACGTCAACTCTCCTTAAACTTTTAACTTAGTGAGGGTTCCACTATCCTCGAAGCTTTAACTAAGCTTCCAATGCTTTACACTTGGATTCCGGCTCCAATGAGCTCTTACGTAATCCCTTTAAGTCTTGACCAACTTGAAGCTTTCAACACTCACTAAATCATTGTAAGAAAAATTGAAATCCTCTTAACCTAACTCACTTAATGCTCAAATACAAGGAAAGGCTAGGATGAATGACAAGGTACACTAAATGGTATGCAAGTGAAGAGTTAATGCACCAAATGAAAGAAATGAGAGTTTTGAATGAAGAATAGGTAGCTAGACAATTGATTGCAAGTGTTATCTTTCTCATCAATGAAGTGAAGCTCTCTATTTATAGGTTTCTAGTCTCAGGTGTCAAAAATGGCAAAAATGGCAAAAAATAGTCTCATTCGATTGAGCTCTAGTTCACCCAGTTGATTAGTCATTGGGTATTAAATGTACCATAAGTGATTGTTGGACCTTTATCGGGAAGACCTACCTCTCAACTAAGAGAGGTCTCATCCTTGACCAAGAATGCATAGCCATTAAAAAAGAGAAGATTTTTGTATCCCTCAACCAGTCCTCGATTGGTTATTTGATCGGTCGACCAATCTCTTTGACCAATTCACCTATTTTGGCTCGAAAACCTTTTTTTATTTTTTTATTTCTTTCACTCATAACTCTTAGGCAAGATCTTTAAGTATATTAATTTGTCATTTTTAGAATAGTTTACCCAAGGTTCGTATAAGAAAACTCGAGTTTTAATGAAAATCTAACTGTAATGCATAAACCAAGTTTTTAAGGATGCATGAATTGGTATGAATATCCTAAGTGCATCAATGCATTCATCTTACACATATTTCCTAAGATTAAATGGTCTTCTTGCATGCTTGATCTCGCATCTCTTCCGTCTTTTGATGAATGACTTATATTTCCAAATGATTTCTAAAATTAATGTCGGTCACTCAATTTGATTTTAAACCATTAGCAAACTTAATCATGATTTGTTATTATCAAAACTTCACTTAGGGGCACCCATGGGCTAACATTTACCTATGCTATCCATGGATGAATTTTCAGCAATCTTGAGTCTTCACGAGTAGTGTAATCATAGGAAAACACGTAGAGTCATGAATCATGATAAATGGAATAAAATTGTGAACTTATCTAAATAAACTAATGTCATAAACCTAACCTAACCCTAGTTGAATTAATAGTTTAATCAAAGATGTCATTTTGTTTCTAATTACTTTCTCATCTCACTGTTGAGCTATAGGATTAATTTGATTCAATGATATATGGTTCATGGGTGAGTAGTAGGAATATTTATTGTTTTATGTAGTTATTTTATTTAGTGAAAAAAAAGTTAGATTATAAAAATGTTTTACCTATTTTCTTGTATTACAATAATTTTTAACAATTTAAAGCTTTTTAATAGTTGTAGTATCGTTAGAATTTATTAAAAGCATGCGTTGTGATGATTCTTTGTTGAGTTTAAGTTTTGTTGTTGTTGTTATGGTAGTAGAATTGTTGGATATTTGTTGTAATGAGACCGTGTTGACTTAAGCAAACATCTATTTCTTTATTTTTGATAACCAAATGTCCCCTTGGCATTCTAAGGCTCATTTTAGTTAGGTTTTGTGCCACAAATCAAATCGTAAGTGTTTATTTGAAATATTCAAAAGGTTGGAAAATAATCATATGACCTTGAGTCTACAACTATAATTTATATCACGTTATGAGACTTAAATTACTAGATTGGCTTTGTGTTGTTACTTCAAGAAATTAATGCTTTATCAACTACCAAATCATTTTCTAAAAGATCAAGATTTGTCACTCTTAACTTTTATTGATGGCCTATGATGATTCTAACTAAGATATCATTCAAGGAAAGACTTTAGCCAAGATTAATAGGTGGATGTCACTAAAAAGTTACAATTATGCCCACAGACAACACCTTATTAAAGTTATGTATTAAGAATCCGTAATACTTCTCATAGCCATCATTGAAAATTCTTACTAAGAACTTATTAAAGTTCTCTCATGAGCCTCTTTGAGGGATATGTACATTAAAAATTCAAATGGATGCTACTTAAAAAAAATATATATTCAATTTATAACTAGATTTTATTTTTTCAATAACAATGATAAATGAGACGTCGAGTCTTATGTCAATTTTGAAATACTTCTTTTGTTCCAACACTTACTAACCAAAAGGTTTTTATTGGACTAAAAATGGGAGGGATAGGAAGAAAACAAGTTGACTTGCTAATTCCTTGTCCTCAAATTAGAGGTGTCCATTGGGCCGGGCCGGCACGACACTGTAGCAGGTTGGGCTGGCACAACCCAAAAGGAGCGGGTCGTGCTAGGCCTAAAGGTGCAGCCCATTTGGCCCGCCGTGCCAATCGTGTCGACCCACTGGGCCAGCCCACTCAGCCCTCTTCAATTTCATTTCTTTTTTTATTCCATTATTTTAAATTTATTTTTATTTTGATAAAAATTAAACAAATTCAAATATAGTTTTTTTTTTTTTTTACTATTTTGAAAAACAAAAAACTAACATTTGTATAAATTTTACAATTACAAACTCAATAAATATAAATATAAAAAATAAAAAGTATATTTATTAGATGTGTATAAAAAATAAAAAATAAAATTATTAAAGGTGTTTAAAGTAACAAAAAGAAATTTTATTTAATAATGAAAAAAACTTAAGAAAAAATGACTTAAAAAATTAAATTAAAATTTTTAACAAAGTGGGTGGGCCATATGGAAATATAGTTTTTTTTTTTTTTTACTATTTTTAAAAACAAAAAACTAACATTTTTATAAATTTTACAATTACAAACTCAAAAATATAAAAAATAAAAAGTATAATTATTAGAGGTGTATAAAAAATAAAAAATTAATTATTAAAGGTGTTTAAAGTAACAAAAAGAAATTTTATTTAATAATGAAAAAAAACTTAAGAAAAAATGACTTAGAAAATTAAATTAAAATTTTTAACAAAGTGGGTGGCCCATGGGCCACGGCTCGTCGGCATGGCACGACCTGACACGAATAGCTCGCGAACCTATGGGTCGTGGCGGGCCACCTCTTTCCTTGCATGGGACGGCCTGGCCCGGCACGATTTTTAAGTGGGTCGTGCCAGCCCGGCACGTTGGCCCATAATGGCACGATCAACATCAGGCCGTGCCGACCCAGCACGGCCCGTTGGACACCTCTACCTCAAATCAATCCTTCCCATGGGTTATTATCTCAACGAAAATAAGTAATTGTAGTAGTTCAACCTTGATATAATTTTAAAATGCAAGTGACAAGTCCAAGGAAATAAAATAAGAAAAAAAAAAGTGTTTTTTATATTTCTAGGATTAAACAATTAAACAATTAAACAAAAGCATCCACAAATAAAAGTGTATATGCTAAAGCCCTTTTAATGTAATATAGAAAAATGAAGCCTTTATATATATATATATATATAATTAAAAAAAGTATTAAAGCAAATTGCTTTTAAGAGTTAAGAAAAAAAAAAAAAGTAAGAAAAACAATTATTTTTAATTAAGTTAAAAAAAATAACTTAAGTTTTAGAACAAGATGTTTTGAAATTTAAGTAAGAAATTTTTTAAAAAATATTTAATATTATTTAGACATAAGTCAAATTAAAATTTATTATTTAAAAAAAATTGTGCATTTACATTTTTTTAATGTGTGTTCTCAATCCAAGGTGGAACTCTCTTATATTTATGAAAAATTAATTTTTGAAAAGTTGGAATTATTATTTATTTTTAAAAAGAAAAATAAAATAAGAAATAAAACTCTTATATGACTCATTTTTGAATGAAAAGATATGTTTGCGAAAATTGACTCCAACTTCGGGATCAGGTTACTTCTAGCACCCACTAAGCAAATGAAGGGACTATGACGATAAATTAATTAATTAGAGATACAAGGACAATATGACACAAATAAATATATATACAAGATAAGACGAAAATTAAATTGCATGAATATACAACATATATGGTGAGATAATTGTACAAATTGATATATTAAATTAATTAAAAAATTATTATCTCAAATGTCACAACACAATTTTAAGAAATTTCAAAAGAAATTATCTACATTAATTAGAAACAATTTTGGATGATTTCAATTTATAGCAAAATGTACCAACTTATGTATAAAAAATAATTTGATTTAATTTAATTTGTATTCTATTTCTATTCTCAAGAAAATCATTCTTAAAAATTAAAATTCAATTTGATTTTATTTACAAGAAAATTAATATTTATTTACTCTCGCTAGAAAGAGAATGATTTTTTTTTTTATAGCTTTATAAAGATATTTCAATTAATTTGTATTCAATTTTATTATTTTTATAAGACTTTTACAACTTTATTTATAAATAAAGAAATTCAATTCAATTTTATTAGTAAAAAATATTTTTAATAGGAAAGTGATTTTTTACAAAAAAATTTAGAAAAGAGACTTCAATCCTTTCAATTTCCCAAAAATGATATTTTTTATTTGATTAAAAAAAATTATCTTTATTTGGTTTGACGAAAAGTTTTCAATTTTATTAAAAGAACTTTGTGAATTCTTTTGATGGTATAAAAAGAGATTTCAAATTTACCATTAAAAAAGGTTTTCAAATTTATTAAAAAAAGGACATTTTCATAATTTTATTCCCAAAAATATTCCAATTTAAAATTGAATTTTCTTTCTTATTTATTTATTTTTAAATAAATTGCAACTGCTTAATAAAATTGAAAACACCTCTTTTTACCAAATAAAGATATAATCACTCTTTTTTAAATAAATAAATAAATATTTCCTAATGGAATTAAGTAAAAATATTTTTTTTGGTAAATAAATTTGAATTGGACTATTCTTGTAAATAAAATTGTACAAATCTTTTTTTTTAAAAAAAAAAAAATCTAAATTCCTTATTAAATAAGCTTGTAAACGTATTTTATTTATTTATTTAAAGGTAATAAATTTAAATAAATATTATTTTTTAGATAAAACTAAAAAAAAAAAAAAGTAAAATTTTTCCATTAAGTAAAAATCAAGTTGGATTTTTTTTTTTAAAAAAATAAAATTCTTTTTTAAGCAAAAACCAAATTGGAATAATTTTTTGTTAGTGGATATGAAAATCTTTTCCTTAGCAATAAAATATTTTGTAATGTTTTTTGAAATAAATTTGAAACCCTTTTTTAATAAGTTTGAAATCTGTTTTATGGAATTCAAATAATGCGTTCAAATTTCTTCTAATAAAATAAAAAACCTTTCCTTACTTCAAACAAAACTAAAATCTTTTTAATTTTTTTTATAAAATCCAGTAATAAATCATTTTTACCAATAAATTTGAATGAATTTAATATTTTTGTAAATAAAACTGTAAAAGTCTTACAAAAATAATAAAAACCAATCTATTTGCAAATAAAATTTAATTGAAATACCTCTTGTAGATAAATTTACAAAAAAAAAAAAAAAAAGCATTTAAATAATTCATAAAAAAATCACTTTTCTTAAAAGAAAAATTAAATTGAAATACTTTTGTAATGGTAAAAATTCATTCTTTTTTTAGAAAAAGTAAATAATTTTTTTTTCTTTTTTTAAATGACATTCATTGAATTCTTTTAATAATAATGAGTAAGAATGACTTTCTTGAAAATGGAAATTGAATACAAATTAAATTAAATCAAATTTTTTGTTGCACATAAGTTGAAACTTTTTTCGGCGAATAAATTGAAATAATTAATTTAAAATTATTTTTAATGTAAATAAATTCTTTTTGAAACATCGTAATCTTTAAAATAATCAAGTCATTCTTTTAATCAATTTAATAAATCACTTTTTGCAATCCTCTTATTATTCATTTAGCATTTTTGTAATATATTTTTGTCTTTGACTTCTAGATATATTTATGTCATTCCCTTTTTTATATTCGGGTACCACCCTAATAGTACCTTCCTAATAATTAATCTCACCTCTCATATTTGGACTAAGTTTTTTATACAAGTCTTGTATTCAAAGAACGAGTCACATTGAGATTTTATTTTTCTTTTTAAGAATAAGTAAAAATAAATGGTGATTTCAACTTAAAATAATGATAATAATAATTTTCACAATAAAAAAAAAAAAAGTTTTATCATCATCGAGTGAGAATGCACATAAAATTAATACTCTCATTCAGTGGAAGCTATCAACCAAATTATACCAAAGAAAATTTGGATCTTGACAATCCTAATTGCATAGGAGAAGATTGGAAACTCCATGCCTAAAAAAAAGTAAGAAAAGGTTTAATGACTAATGTTATCTTAATAGAAGCTTAGTGCATAAGTTTTTTTTTTTTTTTTAAGAACAAAAAGAAAAGTGAGGATAAGATCTCTTCTTTTGTAATTAATATACTGTTTTTGCAGCACCATTTTTTCTTACATCATAAATGAAATCCTAACTTAACACTATGACATTAAAAATAATATCACCAATTTTATTTATTTTTTTCTTTAAAAATTTATGGCTGACTTGAACAATTTGAGAATGTCAGTGAAAAGCAATTTTAAAATTGCTAATATTTTCTATTAGAGAATATCCTTTCTCTTGGGAGTAAATGTTATCCAAAATAATATTGTTTTTAACTGTGATTAAGGGATTAAATTATTAGCATATTTCTTTTATTGCAAAATAATAGAAATGTAATTATTCTATATTTTAGTTGCCATGGAAGAAATGAAAGAGGGATGGATATCTTGCTGCTGTTTCTCTGTAAGCAGCAGTTGAACAAAAGATGATGAGGAAATGCAGAGGAAAAACACACTTGAAACTAAAAAAGAAGAAGACAGCATTCATTTCCTATCTTTTTGTAATTTCAAAATCGCCTCCAAAAGCACCATCTCATCTTCTTCATTTTTTTCCCTTTCATAATAGAAAAAGATACTGTTTGCCTTCATCCTTGTCTCTCTTCAAAAGCAGACAACAAACTCATTTGAAGAAATAAAGAAACCTACTGTCGTACATGTCTGCCTTCTTGTTGGCTACATGCCACAAATTTCCGTTACTGTTTTTATCCGCACAAATAATTCAAAATTTTGAGACTGGATGTTCCCCATTTTCATGCATTGCTAATATGAACCAATCTTCAGCTTTCCTTGGCTTATCCGACGATATTCAGGGACTGGCTTCTGCAGCATCGATGTCCCTTGGAAGGTCATCATCTGGAAATCTCTGCAGAGATGGTTCAGCTGCAACGCAAAATGTACATAAACTAATCTTAACATCCGCATGGTGCAAACCAGCATCAAGAAACCAACCAAACTCCAACAAAAATAAACAAAATAGATGACAAGCGAGGAGTACCTCCTCCTGTTCCATTTTATGGAACTTGAACTTGTTAGTCCATAAGGACTCAGCTCCTTCAGCAGCAGGAAGCACAAGACTATTCACCTGGAGAAAGCAAAGTAGTCTTTCAATGCATGTGTACAAGGCCTGGAAGTAACCCTGCAGAAACAGTTATTTACGGATGTCAGATCGCCCGCTGTCACATTTCACTTTATGGAAACAAACTGTTGGCTTGTTAGGAAAAAAATAATTTGAAATGAAAAAATATCTCAATGAAAAGGAAACTCTGAAAAGAGAGTATATCCACCTGGCCTTGGCAATCACTCCGCGTTGCCACCAAAGGCAGTTCTGCAACTTCCTTTCCCAGAACTCGAAAGGTTGCTGCTGATACAACCTGGGAGCTGCACAGTAAGCAATTATTATCAGACAATTTACTAATCCTAGAGAATACAACTGAAAAAGGTAGCTGCTCCTACAACTTGGGAGCTTGGAAAAGGATTCTCATGTATCATAAAGGTAGCTGCATGGTGGGCAAGTATTATCTATCAGAGAAGACAACTAAATCGAGAGAGAGAGAAAGAGAGTACAACTAATTAACAAATTTAAAAAAAAAAAAACAGGTCAGAGCCTACCAATGCCTAGTGTTAGCTCTCGTCTTCGCAAGAAGGTTGGTCTAGGGTTCCAATTGTGGAAAAAGGAAGCCAAGGCAGTGGGCTTGGAAAAGGATTCTCATGTATCATAAAGGAAATGGGGAAATAAATTCAAAATAAGCAAAGAAAGATTCTCACCCGACTATTAAAATGGCACAATACATGCCTCCAAACTCCAGCTCCCCTGTGCTGTTGCTGCAAAAATAAAAATAAAAAAGGTATTAAATTTATTCCTACACAGTTAATTTCTCTTGTCATTAATAATGCAAATAATTGAAAATAGAATACTATTGCTCACCTGTGCACCATGTCGAGTAAAAGGTCTTGACCTTCTGCATCAACGATTGGATTGAACTGTTCCTGTAGCACAAGAATGAAATGGGAAAGCAGTTCGAAACTAAAGAATAGGTTGGCTTAATTTAGTGAAGAATGATCACAACATTCAGAAATTTTACTAGCAACTCTAGCAACAAAAAAACCTCAAATTATTTTAAATTTGCTGACTAGCCTGTGTATATTACATTATTAAACTAGACAACATGTCAGGTACCTTATTTGGAATGTGGTACCATGCACAAAAAGGGCAGATCTTACATGGTTCTTCTCAAACATTAGGCAGTGAACAGAACAGATATTGCTAATAAATGTACTTTCATAGAATTTCATATATAGATGAAAGGGCAGAGGATTCATTGGTTTTTCTCAGATCTAGCCACTCTACTAGAAACATGATACTTTTCTGCCCCAAATGCTTTCGCTTGTCATCTAACTTTATCACACAATTTAGATGAGAAATGTACACTAGAGGGGCATCTGTGATGAGCAAATATCTAATTTTGCTTTCAATATGAGAAGGATCATATTGCTCAACATTATTTACAACCATGAACCATAACACATTCATTATCTGAAAAAATGACTTCATATTTTCACTTTTCAAATTATAATATGGTTATCAATCATCAAGTATCTTGAAATATCAGTCAACAACTACTCACATGAAATAAGGATAGAGCCTGAGAAAGCAATGATCCTGCTTCAGTAGTAGAAGCCCTTCTCCCATGAAGCAGCCTCCATTTTATATCAGGATTCCCACTGCAAGCAGAACCTTTTCTTCCATATCTTTTTTTTATAATCCTCAAGACATCATCTGGAAGTTCCTCTTCTCGGTGAACCACTATCTTCCACAAAGAAGAATTAATGTCCTTGCAGTCACGGCAACAGAACCACTTCCCCTTGGGTACCACCTACAGTTGTATGAGAAACATCAATATTTTCATCCCAAAAAAATGGGTCCCTATGAACTTTAATTTAAAAGGTATTGTTTATTCAAGGAGACTGTGTAGCAATAAATAAAATAAATTAAAAAAGATACAAAAACATATTCTAAATACCTTTAAATCATCTATATTATGTGCCTTTAAGCATCCGACATGGAATTCTTTCTCACACTAAGAGGGAAAAAAAAGAAACAGAAACATTACTCAGCATAAAAATTCATTGTAACCAACATTAAATTGTAAAGCACTTAAAAACTTGAAAAAGAAATTGTCAACATGAGGAAAACAAAAAATATTACAAGGACTGTTACCTGATCGCAAATCATAACAGTGTGAGGACCAAACCCAGATGTGCTGAATTCATGCCTTCTGCATGCATCAAAATGCATAATAAATCAAACACTCGAAGAAACGGGACAAGAAGTTAATATTTGAATGTAGTATATACATACAAAATAAAAAACATAAGGGAGCATTGTGCTACACAAAAAAACAGAAAATTGAAGAGGAGTGAGAGTATTTGATAATAAATGTTAATGGGCTACCAGTAGATTTCTTATTGAAGTTCAAAGAACTAAAAGTCAAAAAACAAAATAAAGTTTTGAAGTATGTATTGGAAGAACATGTAGACACACCTGCACAAAGCACATCCTCCTGCTTCATCGGTTTGACTTTTTACGATGCGAATGCATCGTTTCCTAATTTGTTCAATAGGGTCTACCCCACCCATCCTTCCTGCAGCCACCGCATTGGCGTTGCGTTCTACAAATTTGCCCTTTTGCAATGTATTAAGGCAAAATTTGCAGAACCACTTGCCCTTGGGGATGTTTTCCAGTGAGACACATTCTGAAATAGAGAAAATTAACAATCTAACATCAAAAGAAATGGCCCAATTAAAGGAAAGTAATCATAAAAATCTCTAGAAATCTTGCACACTAAATAATTTGAAGCAGAGAAAAGGTAGACAAGTCAATCGAATAACATCATACTAGCTAAAAAAGATTAATTAAAATTTAACATGAAAAATTACACAAATCCAGCATCATTACAAGAAAATGACACTACAATAGTTCCCTTTAAAAAGTTATCCATTCAAAAGAACATAATTTAGTTGCCATTTCCATTTTTCCTTCGAGAATTCACCAGAACAGTACACAGAATCAAGGCACCCAAAATTTCACTAGGACAAAGTGACAAACAGTAAACCTGTTTCCACTTTAAAATAACATACAGCGCACCAGGAACCACCAGAGCAAGTATTCACATGAGTATATGGGCATTTACATGTGCATGCACAATGGGAAGGGGAAAACTTCATAAAAGAGACCAGTCCATAATTCACATATAAGCCAAACACAACATTTATGTTAACAATTTTAATTGAAAGTTCAAAGAATGCACTGTGTTAATCAATGTATTACAACCACTGATTTAGGTAACTTCATCTGACCCTAATCACTGATCTCCACTAATGTGTGTTAATTGAAAAAATATAGGAAACAAAGAAAAAATTATAGTGACACACAAAAATGTGGCAGGAAAAAACAAGGAAAAGACAGCGGCAGGCAGAAAGAAAGAAATTTTATGTCCCAATATGTTCAATATCCTATATTTTATTATGATAAAACCCCTAAACAATTCAAATAGCAAGCCATGATTAAAAAATGTAAAATCAACTACTATGTGGCAACTACTGCATGCAGGTTAGCTACGTCATAGTAATGCATTAATTAAAAAAACAGTAAAGAAAAAGAAAAGACTAAAACGGTGCTGCTAGAGCTTGTTTGCCATTACTTTTCACTGACTCACTTCCAATAACTGACTCAAAAACCAAAACAGAAGAAAGATGAAGCATAGATGCAAATAGACAGAATGGCAAAATGATGCAAGACAAAGTGCCAAACTTAATGTCTCAATATGTTATTTATCTTCTTTGTTTCCATCTTGTCACTTTGAGTGACTCATATCAAGTCATTGTCCAACAGATATACACATATCTAATTCCAACTATCCGTTCACTCTTTTACATGAAATAACCGATCAAGAATTTCATTGGATAATAACAACAGGGACCTATGCAAATGAATGGAACACAAAAATCCACCTTTGTGAAACACCCTTGGGCATCCATCACAACATAGCAGTGTCCCTCCATCTAGGCAAATACTGCAGATTTCATCGTTGGTGTTGATAGAAGGTTCCCTCCCTCTCAATAGAGATAGTGAGAGTTCATGAAGAGAAACCCCATTGGATGTGTAAATATGCAGGTAACTGTTAAAACCAAAGAAGCCTGAGTTAAAAGGGTTATAAAATTATAATAGAAGACAAAGAGAATTTAAAAACAAGTGAGCTACAGTCACCTACCTTCGAACACATCATGCATCATGAACACTGCATGGTGAAAAACATTTAAGCCCACCAGAAGAGCATAATTACATGCAAGCAGGCAATTCTTCTACCTATGGTCTCTATGTGACTCTTGCTAGCATTCTTTACTCTAATAATAAATATAGATTGTGGAAACTGCAAGAAAATTTTCAACCCCAAAAATTAGGGGCCTATAGATAAGGTGTTTCTGCAGCTCAGATTATGCCATGTACAAAAAGCACCCAGTTTCCATATTTCATCCTCATGGCCAGGATATAAATTGCAAGATCACTGTAGTCTCAAGATCACATGATTCTTCCCCTGACCTATTGAATACTCCAAATAAATACTCAAGTAAGAGATTCCTGCTAGAAGTCTTTTCTTTAATAGTAAATAGAGGAAGTAGTGAAATTGCTAGTAAGCTTCCCAATCACCCCTTCTAAAAATCAGGTGACAGAGAAAATCGCAAGATATAAATTGCACGACAACTGCGGTCTCAAGGCCGCTTGATCCTTTCCCAAGCTTCTAAAAAAATTTCAAATAAAATACTCACGGTTTTCTGCGTGAAGCCCAACCAGAATGGGCCTCAAATTGAGACGGGCTGACCTGGTCATTAAAAATAACGAAGATTAATATCTCTGATGGAATATTTAGGAAACCTTTATTCAAGCAGTATTAGGAATACCTCAGAGTTGCAGCAATCACAAAGGATTCGACAACCCTTTTTATGACCACTTAGCAATCTCTGCAAATAACATTTAACTACTCAGAAAAAAAATATGCAATCAAAATAATCCAATGAGATGATCACTTTGCTCCTCATTGTACCCACCTTTCCACGAACATAGTAGCTCACTTCACTTCCTTCAGGCAGGTCGTTTTCCCCAAAAGCCAACTTATGAAGGCCCACATCTCTGGAGAAAACATCCAAAAACCAAGAAGATTTAGGTTATCAAAGAAAATTTCAACAAAAATCCATAGCCACATGTCATGATTGTAGACATTGATAACAAACTTAAAATAAAAGAAAAAGAAAGATTAATATATGCAGCAGACAAAGAAAGAGTACCGACTTTTTAGTTACCCGCCCATAATTCTTACTTCCTGATGAGCTGCACCTGGACACAGTCGTTGTTTTTGTTGACCTGAGATGATTGAGAAAGAAGTGACCAAATAATCAATAAATTAATTGACAAATAAATAATAAGCTTATCAGACGATAAACTTCTTACAACCAAACTTTAAATACATATTCTTTTGGTGGTGGCATATTGCAAGTAATTTTACAGATAATTTTATTATAAATACCAATACACCGACATTGTGCATAAAAACCAAGATGAAATTTAATTTAGTTTAGAGCAAAGCCCTAGAGCATTGTCAAGAATACAAGATCTTCAACCCCCAATTGTCTATGGGCTCTCTTTCAACAGTCGTACTTAGAGCTTGTCAATTAAGCTGAATTAGTAATAAATTGTATGTGGTCAGATCACCTTTTACCTTTCTTTCAACAGTCGTACTTAGAGCTTATCAATTGAGTTGAATTAGTTGTTACTTGTATGCTGTCAAAGGACATTTTACCTTAATATTTTAGGATGATATAACTTTATTAAAAAGATAACTATTCAAAAAAGGAAGAAAAAAGAAAACAGAAAGACTATATCAATCTGACTACAAAGAAGCTCCTGGTCTTTGTGATCATAAAATGCATTACTTTAAGCACAAGATATATACCAAATCTTCCAATTAATAATCAAACCGACCTATTTAGCTACATGATCATAGTAATTTGGTGACAAATTATGTTACTATAGTGGTGCAAAAAGGACTTGAATACTAAAGAACAGCTACTCACAATTGCAAAAGTTCATGGAGCATACCTATCACTAGTACCAGTTGGTTGAGCAGGGCTAGTGTGAGACTCCTTTAGTCCCACACATGATTCACATAACACCAGTGAATCACTGGTGCCAACTTCAGAAATAGAACCTAAAGATCATTAAAAACTAAAGTGTCAAATGGTGTGGAAAATTATTCTTCCAAACAAACAATTGAACATTTCAAAAGGGAATAAGTACAAGAGCAACCTTTGCAATTGAAGCAAAATGTAGATTTCTTTATGGATGAACCAATTGCCACTCTAATTTCTTCATCCAAGGCCTTCAATGTTGCCTTTGAGCATGCAGTCATTACACTCCGAAGGGTATTCCCATTCTCAAGGTAAATGTACTCTGGGGGACGTTTATTTGAACTACCAGCATGCAGCTCAAATATGTTTGGCGTAACCACCTATGTTGGAAGTAAAAAATAAATACCAGATACATATACATAAATATATAAACAAACCAAGCATTCATTAAAACATTTGGGTGGTATTCGAAGGGTATTGATATAGGCAATAGCATGCCCATATCTGAAAATGTTACATCAATACTTACATTTGTTCCCTTGCATGTATCACAATAACAGAGGATCCCAGATCCTTTTATCACCCCATGAAGCCCGGATTCCCCATTTTCTTTTCTCTATAAAGAAAATTATATAAACCAAACATCAATGTGAAAAATAAAACATTCATACATTGCAAAAGGAAATTAAAGGATGCAAAATCTTACTCTTAAGCCTCGAATGTACTGCACAGGTAAGTCCTCAAGAATACCCGTGTCAAGAAGCTCCTTTAATTTTGTGGGAAACCCCTTTAGAGTTGAAGGCACCAATGCACTACTCCCCATTTTCACCACATTCTTCTCACCATTGTTGACAACAGATATCTTCATAGCATTGCCTTTAGGCTTCAAAGTAACTCGAGAAACCCTCCTTTGATTTTGACTTGATGGTGCTTTCTCCAGCCCATCCACACTGGGAGTTCTACTTGTCTTTACCTCCTCTCTAAGCGTGGAAGTTGGAAGATAATCCAACTCCTCTTCCTCTGCAGGACCGCTCATGGATTCATTATCACGACCAATTTGCATCGGATTATCCGTCGAATCATTCCCCTGCTCCCCTTCCCCACTTCTCACCACCTTGTTGTCCATCGATTTGCCATCATTGCTCCTAACTCGATCTTCAGGAAACCTCTCCTCCACATTATTTTTTTGTGCATCCAAATCGAAACTTTTTTGCCTCTTTTTAATTGAGTTCTCTAAAACCCTATTCCTTGAAGGCCCACCTCTATCTTTTTTAGTCTGAGTTTGAGTTCGAGTCCGACCTAGACCTAAAGAACCACCAATCGTTGATTGAGCTTTCACCACAAAGGCAAACTCCCGTTTGAAGCCAGGCCGAATTCGAGACATCACAAACTCCTCCTCTGAATCACTACCCTTCTCCATAACCCCCAAATCAAACCCAAAAGAGGACTTATTAGAAACCCTAGAATCGATTCAAATTCTATAACTTCAATAAATGGGAATTGAAATGAAGTGATCAACAAAAAGAAACACAAACAATATATAAAACTAGTTTAGAATCAAAATCTAGAAGGATTCTCTAGTGAAGAAACCAAATGAAGAGAGCAAGATCAGGGTTTGAGAGAGGGTTGGTGGTTGATAAGATTAAAGAAACAGGGTGCTAGAATAGAACAATATGTCCATGATTTATCGAAGAAGGTGACCTGGCAATGAGAAGGAGAGACAGATGTGTACAGGGATAGAAAAGCATACAAAAAGAAAGAGAGGGAAAGAGATATAAACGCCTTAAATTTTTTGTTGCCAAAAATACCCCTAATGTATCAAGACTAAGGGAACTTCCAATTTTTTTTTCCTTTATTTTTTTATTTTTTAAGTT
Organism: Vitis rotundifolia; assembly: GCA_030254885.1. Taxonomy (NCBI): domain Eukaryota; kingdom Viridiplantae; phylum Streptophyta; class Magnoliopsida; order Vitales; family Vitaceae; genus Vitis; species Vitis rotundifolia. The sequence goes on from CM058156.1 coordinate 13,170,691, forward strand.
ATAGCCCTAGATTGTTTTTAATATATAAATATAAAATAGTTTTGAAATAGCCATACAATATATAGTTTTCAATTGTTAAATTATTTTCTTATCATGTTATTGAATCTCTCAGCAAAATAATTTATAAAAATATATGTTATATAAAACGTTTTCCTTTAACAAAGAAACCTTATAGAAGTGACTATGTCAAAAAATAATTATTAATTCATGAATCTTCCTTAAGACCAATTCAAAATATTATTTCGATTTGTGAAGGATGTGAAAATTATAAAGTTATAAGATATTTTTAAAAGAATTTCTTAATACGATTATACTATTAATTAAATTAACATATTAGTTTATTTCTTATTCACCTACCCTTTTGGTGTTTGTTGTTGTCTATTTTGTAATTCCTTGTTTGACACATTGATTATTATTGAGATGATCATGAATGTTAAAGGTGAAAATAAAATAGTAAAATGATGTCATTGATCAAGCCAACCAATGTACAATTTATTATTAAATAAGCTAACAAATATCATGTTCAACATGCTTTCACTTTCTCATGCCTATTTGTATGAAGTTATTTTTATTATGTTTATGCTCAAAACATATAATGTGATTGAGCCAATCAATGTACAATTTATTATTAAATAAGTCAACAAATATCATGTTCAACAAATACCACGCTTTCACTTTCTCATGCCTATTTCTATAAAGTTATTTTTATTATGTTTATGATCAAAATATAGAATCATTAAAAATAATATTAATAAAATTAATATCATTCCCAATCAAATAATGTTTTTTTCTCTCTTTTGATATTCTACATCTTCTCATATATGAAATGCTCTAAATAAAACACATGTATGTAAAATCACATTAGTTTATTAGTCCTATTCATTTTTTCCCACCCACACTTGTGAATTTTAGGGTTCTAAATCGAACATTTTGAATAGTTGTGTCAAGTCTTTTTTTGTTAACATAATATTAATGTTTTTATTAATAGGTAAATTTTTGTCCCAATTGGGGCTTAAAATTAGAACCTGCTATAAACCTTCTCTAACCCCTTCCTACTTGAGCCAAGCCTCAACAGCTAACATAACATTAATATATTACAATTTTTTTGAATAATCGTTTGAGACTCTACCCCTATTTGTATTTTTTAATTCAAATGTTTGTTTATGTGGTTTTTAACTATAGGAGACCAATCAACCTAGGGTAGTGCAATATCAAGAGTTTAAGGGGAGAACGAGTAGAGTGAGATGCAAGAGAGGGTTGGAGAAAGTGGTAGTGGAATCAAGGAACAAGTTCTATGAGATCTAAAATTTCTTTCTTATTTTGTTTGGGAAGAAATGGAGCTTTTTACAATGTTGCAAAATAGTAACTCCCACATAAATTATTCCATGATAATAGGGAAGCCTTTAAATATGACACATGCCATGGAGTAACAAGTGTACCTCTCCTTCTCATTCTAGCCAATGAGCTCAATACACACCAATCCTGCTTTCAACACTAGCTACCAAACCAAGACTTTCAAACCAACCCCAAAGTGCTCAATAGCAAAAAGGCCAACTTCACTATTAAAGTACCTCAAGTCCATTTAAGTCCCCACAAGCCCTACTCCCAACACAAGGGTACATATTACCATCGAGGCTTTGTTTCAACTATAACACCACATAATATCATCTTTGCCAAGAGGTAGAATAGGAAAGACCCTTTTGACATCTTCCGCAAGCATCCATATTCAATAGGCATCCAGATGACTCAAGGATGACCTTAAAAATAAGAATTCATATCCAAATGTTATAACATGATGGCATTAAGGAGAGATGTGAAGAGAATAATATAAAAGAGAGAATGGATCTCTCCATGCATCAAAGGCCCAAGTCAAGGTGTATGAGGTGTCAAGTATAAAACTATTTTACACATGTAGTACTAAGTTCCAAGACACATGATGCTTTGCAATTGGTTATGTATTAAGCACTATTTAGATCTAAATTAAATTAGGTTTGTGAAGATTTCAAAAACATATATACAATCAAACACCCTTGATTAAACCAATATCATTTTGGTTGAAAAGAATTAAAAGATAGCATATTCTTTGCATGTGAACATAGCTAAAAAATCAAAAGATAGATAAAAGTGGCAATGGTCTATACACTTAATAATATAGTTACCTAAGACAAGAAATCATAAAGCATTGAGTAGTTCAAGGTTTTGTCTTTCTATTCTAAAAATAAAAAAACAAATAGTATAAAATTTAATGTATAATGAAATTAAAGCAAAAGCCACACCATTGAAAATCATTACCAGCTTGTATCCAAATCATTTCTATCATTAATTATGCATTTCATCACACAAAGTCAAGCCCTTCAATTGTATACCTACTCTTCAAAGAAAGTTTTATTTTGATTCTCTTAAAGGTTATATAAACCTTGTGAAAGCCTTGTAGAAGCTTGATGAGAGTGTGAGGAAGTCACTCAAGGGAAAAAGGTCACCTGATACCTAGTAAACCAAGTGCATGCTTGAGTCTTAATTAGAAGATTCTTGAGTAAGTGAAAATTCTTGAGTAGGTTCATGGACCACAAGGACCCCTCATGCAATATACCTTTGTTATTCAAAGATACACCCAAGCAAGATTTGGGCTGATAAAATATCCAATTGTTCAACCAAGAGTACTTTTTTCTACTTCACTTGTTGATCAAGCATTGTAGCACACCCTTCAAAGAATGCCAACCTTATAGCACCTAACAACTAGGCAAATGTATCTCAAAATTCCCACTAGGGAAAAAAATGATTGAGAGAGAGGGAGGGAGAGAGATGAATATCTACTCATAGGTTATATGATTACCACATAATTTCAAGAAGTTGCGAAGTTGTATTTGGAAAATACCTTTGTTCCACTAATGAAGCATCAAAGCAAGAATATACAAAACAACAACTAGATGGGCTATAAATAAAATGCTTATTGAGTGAGAAGAGAATCCATAAATCATAAAAACAACAATAACAATAGTGATGATGACAAATCAATGATGATTAAAGAAAATGAATCTCTATAAAAGCAGCAAATGAAGTAATCTTTATTCATTCTAGCTTAACTTGAGATAATCAACAATTAACATAAGGGTAACTCAAATAATAATGGTTCAAATGAGGTTAAAAAGAAAACATTTTTTTGTATAAAACTATAGGAATTTAAAAAAAAGAAAAAAAAGAAAGAAAAAAGAACAATATGAATGTTCATCAGAACATAAAAATGAGAAGATGGATATAATATTGCCAACTAACATTACAAATCCACCATATAAAGGGCATAAAACATGACTCTTTTCATACATATAATTTGCATGAGGAGGCAAGGGCATGTTGATCGTAGAGGGAAAAACGGCTCAATGGATGGGTAGACTAAACACTAACCATCATTATGTTTGACAGCAATTTTGATTCCATCTTTAAAAAGATTGGTGGTAGTCAGCCATTCACAACAGCTAATGTAACACTTGCATGTATTGGAACATGTTTAAAGTATGTTTCACAACAGACCATGTTTAAAGTATGTTTCACAACATTGTAAAGCATCCATGAATTTTTGTAAAGCAAATTAACGAGATCACATCTATGGATTTTCTTATGTCAACTTAACCCTTTTGTATAGGTCTTCATGCTATGATATCTAGATCCTTTAATTTCACCCAACATACCCATATCTAAACAATATGATATAGGTGTGAGTGTGGATTCCTTGTCGTAACACTCCTATTTTACTTTGGGTGTGGTTGATTGATTTTTTCATCGTTATCCTTTTCTTCTTTCAACTTTCTTAGTAATAATTACATTAGAGAAAAAGAATAGTTAGTTGAAAAGCTTATCTTTGTAAGAATATTTAGGGATAAGAGAAAAAAAAGGATTAGAGGGAAAAGATTGGAGCTATTAAAAAAGAGATCTTCACTTGCAATTTATTTTGAATTGATTTTTCTTTTATTATACTGTATCACAATACCCCATGCGGATTTTTTAGTTGAGTCCACTTATTCTAAAATTTGAGTTGCAAAACTTCAAACGCCTAGAGACATACTCGCATTTGACGCTCATACTCAAACCTATGCAACATAATCCTCATGTATAGTGGAGTAGTTTAGTCATTTTTTGTTCAAGTTTAGTCATTGTGGAAAGGACCCTTCATCCTTTTCGTGTACTTTTTATCCATAATTAATATTGTTAGAGTGCATGATATATACATTATGGACTCAAATCCTAGACACTTAAGCTTTCAGGAAAATTAGTTCTTTGACATGGTGTCAAAGCTTCATTTATCAGGAGGTTATATGTTGAAAGCTTACATGTTTATTCCACAATTTATTAAGCTTACTTGTAAGCTCAAAGGGAAGCTGCTCCTGAGGAGGTTATTAGAGCATATGGTATACATTATTGATCCAAATATTACAAGCTTAAGCTTTTAGGAAAATTGATTGTCAAACAAATACATCTATTGTCTCCAATAAATAAATGAATTAAAACATTGTAAAGAAAATTTTCCATGTTGAAGAACCGTAAACAAGGAAGGGACTTCTCAAAACCATGTAGTAGATGTATCAAAAATCAAAGCAGGATTTGGGCCGATACAACATCAAATTTTCTATAGGATTTGGGCTGATTCAACATCACATTTTTTTATAAATTTGACCAAAATAAATAAACAATTGTAAGAGTGGATTTTAGAGAGAGACTCACGAAGGAGGGATGGTAATGTAGTAAGAAATGGCGGGTGGCTGCTGCTTTGGTGGCTCCGGCTCCTCGGCCTCTTCGGTACCTCCTCCACCTGCCATGCTCTTTCTCTCTCTAAAAATCTCCCTCTTTGTGTAAAAACAACCAAAATCAGTGAATGTATATCAGCAGGGGAAAACACAATCCATAACACAACCTGAATCCCAAATCTTCCAGAAACCCACTAATCCGAGTGAAAAAAAACAAAAAAAAAAAAAACACTCATAAATGTGAAGACCTAGAAGGTTCAATCGCTCATTCACTAATTGTGAAATGAGAGACAAGAGCCAAACCTCACACATGTGGCCTCAGATTAAAATTTTAAAATAAAAATTAAAAATTAAAATAAAAACTCACAAAGAGATGGAATTGATTCCTGTCGGGGTCTACTCCAGACGCCGGTTGCCGCAGACAGAGGATGGCGACGGCGTCGGAGAGTGGGACAACAGAAAACGTAAACCGAGAGATGATAGAAGAGATAGAGGAGAGGGACCGAGTGAGCAACTGAGTCACCATGGAGTCGAGTCCATCGAGATTTGAAGGAGGCTGTCGAAGGAAATGAGAGTATGACCTTTATATAGGTTACGCAGCAATCCAATACTACTTTGTTGGGAAACAATGACATGCAATATATGAAATACATCACATGTCAAAACTCCCACCTATATTTATTTAAATTCTATTAAATAAAATTTATATGTGAAGCTATTAAATTTGACATTATTATATATTTGATTTTCTCCTAATTTAATGAATGGACTTTTTTCTTTGAATAAGATATGATAACATAAATCTCTATCACTATCTTAAATGAATGTCCTTCTATGATTAAAATCATATATAAATTAATAAATCCAAAGAAAAATCATATTATAAATAAAGAAACATTATGTTATGTATATATAATAACATATCATATTGGATATGTATATCTTATGATATGATTTCTAATGAGATATAATATTCTTAAATATATATATATATTTTATAAATATGATATTTTAAAATAGCATATTCATTAGGATATGTTATATTATAAAAAATAATATAAAATGTATATTATTTTCAATGTTTAAAATAAAATTTACATCACATTTAAATATTTTCTACTTAAAAAAAATGAAAATTTTGTTATATTTAACAATATTCAATATAAATATTTAAACTTTATAAATAAACTTTTTTATATTATGTGATTTAATATACAAAAATAATTTATATATCATATATTAATATTATTTTATAAATATTTTTTTTGTTTTTCTTTTTTAATCATAAATTTAATTTATAATAAAAAAATTATTTAAAAAAATAAGTATATTAAAAAATAAAAATTTGATAAAAAATAAATTTTTGATACATAGGATATTCATATCTTATATCTTAGGATATGTATATATCTCATATCCCACCATACAATTAATATATGTTATGTGAAATGGATAAAAAAAAAAAAAAAAAAAAAAAAGAGGCTAGGCAATACATTTCACCACTTATCATATTTCATGTGATAAAATAAATGATAAGATAACTTATCCAAGGATAGGATGTAATATACCATCTCTTATCTTATCATATGCTATATCCGACCAACCAAACATGATCTCATGATAGAAAGAGTGATAATTTTTATGGGTGTATTCATGTTCTGTTAAATGTTAGATACTCCATAAAATAGGTCAACCAAAATATAAAATAAATAAAAATCACATTGAAAAAAAAGTTATTTATAACTAAAGGGTGTGCTTATTACGTGGGAATGAAGACTATTTAAACTAAGGGGGTGTTTGGTACGTCAGAATAAGGAATGGAAATGAATATTTTGTTTCCATTCCTATTTCTTAGTGGAAAGAAATGAATTTGATGATTCCATTTATAGCATTTGGATGAATTTAGGAATGCAATATTGAAATGATTATTTGTTTCCATTCCAATGTTTGATAATAATAGGAATGGAAACGAAAAATAAATAAATTTACAATAATATCCTTACATATAATTTTTTTTTTAAAAAAATTATTTTAAAAATAAATAAATTTTGAGAGTTTTTTTGTTATTAAATAATAAGACTAATAAAATATATATACTTAATAAATAAAAAATTAATCATAAAAAAATCATTAGCCCTAATGTACAAATATTCAATTATTATTTTTATTAAAAATTTGAAAAATTTGTCATGCTTAAGTAGTTATAAAATTATATTTTACTAATATATATATATATATATTATAATATTTAAATTCTTAAGCTAGCAAATGTTTTTCCTATTTTCAAAAAAGGAAATAAAAGAATTCAAATTTCATTCTAATTTTCAACAAGTATCATATCCGATAAAATCTATAACCTTAAAAAATTTTAAATATTCGTTTTTTTTAATCAAACTTTAAAATAATTTGTCACACAAAAAAAGTTATAGAATTATATTTTACAAAGAAAAAAAAAAAAGAAAAAAAAAAGTAAACCTGATCGGAGATGTAGAAGGAAGTTTTCAGAACCTAATTGTTGTGAACAATGATGAATCCTAGATCTAACAATCAAAATAAACATCCAAAACCCTAAAAATTAGAAATTAAATTTTTTTTTTAAATGTTGTGGAAGGTTTTTCAGTTTGGGAGAATCACTTGTTGTAGAGAAGTAGATAATGAATGTGACTCTAACTTTGCAGAGAAGATAAGCATCGGACTTGAAGAATGAGATAAGAGGGTAAAATAGTAAATTTAGGTTATTTTATATTATCAAATGGATTTAATGAATCAGAATACCACCTACTTTTGATAAATTCAAATCCGACTTATATGTGGAATTTGATTTCTACCTGAATCATTTTTTATTCCATTTCCGCCTTCTTAATATTTATCCAAACATAGGAATAAGGGAGAAAAGGAATGAGATGTCTATTCTCACTCCCTATTCCCATGTACCAAACACCCCCTAAAGGATAGAAATGCAAACACCAAAACAATCTTATAAAATTTAGGAATTCAGAGTGGTTTGGCCAAAATGCAATTCTATCTTCCTCTTTCATTGTGTTTTGTATGCTTTCTCTTTCTTTGTCTTACATCTCTGCCTTCTTGTTGGCTACAAGCTACAAAATTCTGTTACTTTCTTATCTGTACAAAAGATAATTTGATTTCTGTACCAAAAAATAACATCAAAATTTTGTGGGTGATTCCATTTTCAGGTATTCCAAAATGAACCAATCTTCAGCTTTTCTTCGAATTTGCAACAATACGTCACCTAGGAACCAACTTCTGCAGCATCAATGTCCCTTGGAAAGTCATCATCTGGTAATCTCTTCTGAAATTGTTCCGCTGCAATGCAAAAAAGGTCCATAAATTAAATATTAACTCCTGTATACTGCCACCAACATTACAAGAAACAAGCCGAACAACAAAGAGTAAACAAAATAAGTGAAAACACATACCTGCTCTTGTGTCACCTTGTTAAAACCAAACTTGTTTGTCCATATGGACTCTGCTCCTTCAGCAGCAGGAAGCACAAGACTCCTCACCTCAAGAAGACCAAGCAGCCCCTCAAGGCAAGAGAACAGGGTCTGGAAGTAACCCTACAGAAACAGTAATTTATGGATGTCAAACCAGCTGTCACATTTCAGTTGATGGAAGCAAACCGTTGGCTTGTTGGGACAAAAAGGAATTTTAGGAAAAAAAAAAAAAGACCAAAAGGAAAAAGATGGAAGTATCAAGGGAAGAGTATATTCACCTGGCCTTGGCAATCACTTCGTGTAGCCACAAGAGGCAGTTCTGCAACTTCCTTTCCAAATATTCGAAAGGCAGCTGCTGATACAACTTGGGAGCTGCACAGTACGCAATTATTATTAGATAAGCCACCAATCCTAATACAGAATACAACTAAAAGAGGTAGCTGCTGATACAACTTGGGAGCTGCTAAACAAGCAACTATTCTCCAACAAGTTACCAATCCTAGAGAATACAACTAAAAAAGGTAGCTGCTGATACAACTTGGGAGTTGCACAGCCAGCAATTATTATCAGAGAAGTTACCAATCCAAAATAATACAATTAAATAATAAAACAGGGCTTAGGAGCCTAGTGGTGCCAGTGTTATCTCTTGCCTTCACACAAGGAATGTCTAGGGTTCCAGTAGGCAGTGGGCTTGGGAAAAGGATTATCTTGTATCATAAAGGAAAAAGAAAAGGTAAAACATTCAGAGCAGATTCTCACCTAATTGTTAATATGGCACAGTACATGCCTCCAAAATCCCACTCCCTTGTGCTTTTGCTGCCAAAAAAATAACCAGAAAAAGGGCATTCCATAATTTTGTATGCCATTACAAAATGGTAATGAAAAAGAAGTAACAATTGATAAATTTAAATAATTAAAAAGAGACTATCATTGCTTACCCATGAACCATGTCAGGTAGAAGGTCCCGGCCTGCAGCATCAGCAATTGGATCAAACTGTTCCTGTAGCAAAAGAATGAGATGGAAAAGCAAAATGAGAAACTGAACAATATGTTGGCCTAAGTCAACAAAGTATTACACAAAAATATCAAGAAACTTTAGCACAACAGCAACAGAAAGGAAAAAAAAAAAAAAACCCTCAAATTATTGAAACTAGCTTACTACTAGCCTGTGAACAATACGTTATGACCTCTGCATGCTGCAATCTTTGAAATAGATAAGGTATTGTATTTAGAAATTAGAACATGGAGTACCATGCATAAAAAGGGCAGATGAAACATGGTTATTCTCAGACATTAAACAGTGAATGAGATCATACATGGTTCTTCTCATATTAGAGACTGAATGAGCCTATGTGTGGTTCTTCTCATAAATTACAGTGAACTGGACATACACTGCCAACAAATGTACTTTCAGAGAATTCCATACATGGAAGAAAGGCAGAGGATAAATTGATTTCTCTGAGACAGTAGACATTCAACCAGACATACTTTCTGCCCAAGTGCTTTCATGTGTCATAAAACTTCATCACCATTTGGACAATAGAAAGAAATACTAGTTGGGGCATTTGTCAGAAAAAAAATTTATTTCATCTTCAAAAAACTATTTCAGAACAAAATAATCAACTTCTGATAGCAGTATTTTCTTGGTGAAATTAGAGAAAATTACACAATCTCACACTTAATAAATTTACAACTGTGGTTTAAAACTATAACACATTATTATTAAAAAATTGACTTTGTATGTCAACTTTTCCAACTATGGTATATTTATGAAGCACCCAGTATCTTAAAATATAAGCCAATGACTACTCACATGAAATATGGATAGAGCCTGAGAAAGCAATGATCCTGCTTCAATAGAAGAAGCCCTTCTCCCACAAAGGAGCCTCCATTTTATATCAGGATCCTTACTGCAAGCAGAACCATTTCTTCCATATTTTTCCTTTATAGTCGTCAACACATTATGTGGAAGCTCCTCTTCTCCATGAACAACCAACTTTTGCAAAGAAGAATTAATTCTCTTGCAGTCATGGCAACAAAACCATTTGCCTTTAGGCACTTCCTGCAGTTGCATAAGCAAACATCAATATTTTAATCCAATAAAAGGGGCAATAAAAAGATATTTTATATGTGCTTAATATAAAAAGATATTATAAAAAGATATTGTCAGAAGCCTGGGGGATAGGTAGGAATTTGGGATGGGCGTCTTTAGATGCAAGGGGGTCGGCAGGTGGGGTGCTAGTTATGTGGGATAAGAGAGTTTTGGAAGGGCTGGAGCTTGAAATGGACTCTTGTTCTATTTCTTGCCATTTTAGGAATTGCGGGGAGGGTTCTGTTTGGGTTTTCTCTGGGTTATATGGCCCGACCAAAGGAAGGGAGAGGAGGGAGTTGTGGGAGGAGCTAGCAGCTGTTAAGGGGCTTTGGGATGACCCTTGGTGTATAGCAGGGGACTTCAACGTGGTGCGATTCCCAGTTGAAACGGGTAATGGCAGGCAGATGTCAAACATGATGAGAGAGTTTTCAGGTTTTATTGATGAGTTTGTTTTAGTTGACCCACCTCTGGGAGGTGGAGCTTTCATGTGGAGTGGGGGGGAAGGAGGTTCCCTAAAGGCTCGTTTAGACCGTTTTTTGTTTTCAGGCGACTGTGAGGATCTAGTGTCGGGGGCAATGCAACTTCTTCTCCCAATACCTGTTTTTGACCATTGCCTGATTCTGTTCGAATGTGGAGGGATGAGAAAAGGTAAAAACCCGTTTAGATTTGAAAATATGTGGCTAAGGGTGGAAGGGTTTATGGATAAATTGAAAGACTGGTGGCAGTCTTATAATTTTAGGGGGACACCTAGTTTTGTGCTGGCGAAGAAGCTACAAGCTCTGAAATACAACTTGAGGAGGTGGAATAAAGAGATTCTTGGCAATGTGTCAGTTAGGAAGGATGCAACCTTAGAAAGATTAAACTATTGGGATGGTTTAGAAAGGCTTGGTTCTTTGTCTGAGGATGATAGGAGGAGTCAGCAAATGGCCAGAGACAAATTTAGTCATTGTGCCATCCTTGAGGAAATTTCTTAGAGGTAGAAGTCAAGGGCTCTTTGGTTGAAGGAGGGCGATAGCAATACCAAATTCTTTCACCGTATGGCTAATGCTAGGAGAAGGGGAAATTTTATCAGTAGCTTGACAGTTAGGGGTGTTCGGTTGGATAAAGAGGAGGAGCTTAAAGAAGGGATTGGGGCCTATTTTAAATCCTTGTTTGAGGAACCTCAAGGGAGAAGACCTGAGGTGGAGTTAGGTCTTTTTAAAACTCTGGATTCCTAGGATAATGAGTTATTGGGGGGGCAATTTTTGGAGGAGGAGGTTTCCAAAGCTCTCTCAGATTTGGGGGGAGATAAGGCGCCAGGGCCGGATGGCTTCACGCTAGCATTCTGGAAGTTTTGTTGGCCTATATTTGGGGGGGAAGTGATGCAGGTGTTTGAGGAGCTCCATGTGCAGAACGCTGTTTTTTGAAGCCTTAATGCAACATTTTTAGTGCTAATCCCGAAGAAAGAGGGGGCTAGTGATGTGCAGGATTTTAGGGCCATCAGTCTTGTGGGGAGCTTGTATAAAATTATGGCCAAAGTCCTAACAAATAGGCTGAAAAAAGTGATGGGAAAAGTGGTCTTGAACAGTCAAAATGCATTTGTGGGAGGGAGGCAGATTTTGGATGCAGTCTTGGCAGCTAATGAGGCAATAGACTCAAGGAACCGAAACGCAAGAGCAGGTTATGTATGCAAATTGGATATTGAAAAGGCTTACAATCACGTAAACTGGAGGTTCCTTCTTTCATTCTTGGAGAAAATGGGTTTTGGACCCAAGTGGCGAAACTGGATTTTTTTCTGCATTTCAACGGTGAGAATGACAGTTTTAGTGAATGGCACTCCCACAGATTTCTTCTCAACGTTTAGAGGTCTAAGGCAAGGAGACCCACTCTCTTCTTATCTGTTTGTGCTAATAATGGAAGCTTTTAGTAGTTTAATATCAAGAGCTAAGGAGAGAGGTTTCATTAGGGGATTCAAAGTTATGGGGAGACGAGAAGGGGTTTCAGTTTCCCATATGCTGTTTGCAGATGACACTCTTTTTTTTTGCAAGGATAATAGGAACCAGCTGGAATTTTGGAAGTGGATTGTTTATTGTTTTGAAGTGGTTTCAGGCCTAAAAATCAACTTGTAGAAAAGTGAAATTATTCCAGTGGGAGGCGTGGAGGACTTGGATAGAGCAGCTGCGGTTTTTGGGTGCAAGGTAGGGAATCTACCTACTACTTATCTAGGTTTACCTCTTGGAGCCTCTCATAATTCTTGTAGAGTGTGGGATGGTGTAGAGGAAAGGTTCAAGAGAAAATTGGCTACGTGGAAAACTCAATATCTTTCTAAAGGAGATCGTCTTACTCTCATTAAGAGTACTCTCTCTAATCTTCCCATCTATTTTATGTCACTTTTTGTAATCCCAAGGAAAGTCAGACTTAGATTGGAGAAAATTCAAAGGGAGTTTTTGTGGGGAGATTTGGAGGAGAGAAGGAAGCTCCACTTAGTAAGATGGGCGGTTATTTGCAAAGATAAGAGGCATGGAGGGTTGGGTTTAAGGCATTTGAAGGATTTCAATCATGCTTTGCTTGGAAAATGGCTTTGGAGATTTTCTTTAGAGAGGGAAAGTTTTTGGAGGAAAGTCATTGTTGGTAAATTTGGAGAGGAGGAAGGGGGTTGGACCACTAGAGAGGTGAGGGAGTCTTATGGAATGGGCCTTTGGAAGAACATTAGAAAGGGTTGGGAGGAGTTCTTTCTTAGAACTAGTATTCGGATTGGTAATGGTAGTCACACTAGATTTTGGTGGGACATTTGGGTTGGTGATTCTAAGCAAAAGGATCTCTACCCTTTGCTATTTAGAAATTCAATGCATAATTCTGTTGTAGTGGCGGATCTTTGGGGGAGTCAAGGAGGTGGTGGCGGGGGGTGGGAGGTGAACTTTAGAAGATCCTTTCATGATTGGGAATTGGATGAGGTAACTCGTTTTCTAAATCATATTTCTGCAGTAAAGGTTCAAGAATGGGAGGATTCTTTAGTTTGGAAGATTGAGAGGAGGGGAAAGTTTAGTGTTAAATCCTATTATAGGTCTTTAAAGGATGAAAATAGCCCTTTTTTCCCAGCTAAAGAGGTGTGGGGTTCACATGCACCTTCTAGAACTCGTTTTTTTGCTTGGGAAGCAGTTTGGGGTAAGATTTCTACTGTTGATGGGTTAATGAGGAGGGGTTGGTCTATGGTTAATAGATGCATTCTTTGCAAAGAGAATGAGGAATCGGCGGATCACATCCTTATTCATTGTGGTAAGGCAAGGGAGCTTTGGACTTTGCTACTGTCTAGTTTTGGGGTGTTGTGGGTTTTCTCGGCTTCAGTTAGAAATTTGCTTTTAGAATGGAAAATTAAGGGCCTAGGGAAGAAGAGGTGTGCAGTTTGGAGAATGGCGCCTATATGTCTTTTTTGGTGCACTTGGGGAGAGCGAAACCGAAGAACGTTCCAAGAGGAAGAGATGTCAGATACGAGCTTAAGGAATCTCTTTTACCGGTCTCTTTTTGAGTGGTCTCAACAAATTCTGATTTTGGACTATCTCACTTTTTTTAATTTTTTGGGTGATGGGCTTGTTGATTAGTTTTTTCCTCTAGGTCTTTGGCCTTGGGTTTGGCTTTCGCTGTATACTGCCTGTGTACGTAAGGAGTGCCCCCTGTTTAGGCGTTTTTAATCTATTTCTCTCTTTGTCTATCAAAAAAATAAAAAGATATTGATGATGCAAGGGAATTGTGAGGCAATAAAAAATGATATTCAAAATACCTTTAGGTCATCCATGTCATGCTCTCTTAAGCACCCAACATGGAATTCTTTCTCACACTGAGAGAACAAAAAACAGAGAAACATTAGTTAGCATAAAAATTAATGGTAACCAATATTAAACTATAGAGAACTTGAAAACTCAATAAAAAAAAAATGTCATCATGAAGAAAACAAAGACTATTACCTGATCACAAAGCATAACAGTGCGAGGACCAAACCCGGATCTGCTGAATTCATGCCTCCTGCATACATCAAAATGCATGATAAGTCAAACACTCAAAGAAACAGGACAAGAAGTTAATATTTGAATGTAGCATACATGTGCAACATAAGAAAAAGAAGGAAGCATTGTGCTACATAAAAAAACATCACATTAATGTGAGTCCACCCTGCAAGGCCAGAGTGGGAGAAATTTTATGCTTACCAGGCTATCATCAGATTTCTTATTGATTAAGCTCAACAACATAAGAGCCAAAAACTAAACTAAAGCTTTTTTTTTTTTCTTTTTTCCAAGATAAAAAAAAATATATATATTAATTATGAAAAAAAGTACAAGAGGAGGATGAGGGATCCTCCCCACAAAATACAGAATACCAATCAAAGACTAAGCACCTCCACTATATAAAGAGAACTGTACACAAACTTATGGCCGCTTAAGCATACACAAAGGCAACTAAACTAAAGCTTCTAAATACGTGTAAATCAAGTTGGAAGGAAATTTAGACACACCTGCACAAGGCACATCCTCCCATTTCATCAACTTGAGTGTTTACAATGCGAATGCATCGTTTCGTAATCTGTTCGATTGGGTCCACGCCTGCTACCCTTCCTGCAGCCACAGCATTGGCATTATGTTCTACAAATTTTTCTTTTTGCAACATATTATTGCAAAATTTGCAGAACCACTTGCCCTTGGGGATGTTTGCCAGTGACACACATTCTGCAATAGGGCAAATTAACAATCAACATCAAATGGAATAGGCCATTAAAGGAAGTAATGATAAAGTTCGCTAGAAATTTTGCACATTAAACGATTTGAAGCAGAATAAAGGTAGATGACTAAATATCATGCAAGTAAAAGCTCGATTGACATATAACATGAAAAGATATGCAACATTACCATGCAAGAAAATGACACCACAATGATTTGATTAAAAAGATATTTATTCACAAGAACATTAATTTAGTAGCCATTGCCATCTTTCTTTTGATAATGCAACAGAAAAGCACACAGAATCAAGGCTCACAGATTTTCATTCAAGACAAAGTGATGTGCAGTTAACCAGTTTCCACTTTAAAATGGCATACAGTAGCCCACCAACCATCATAGCGAGGCACACATGTGAGTATATAGGCAAGCACATCGGCAAGCACAAAATGGAAGGGACAAATCTAAATAAAAGAGATTCGTTCGTAACTCACATATAAATCAGACACTTTGTGTTTATTTAAACAATTAAATATACTGGGCTGAATGAATTGAACCATCAACCATTACAGTAAATAGAACACAAACCAATGAGCAAGAATCAAGCCCTAGTTTTTTTTTTCAAAAAAAAATACTCATTGCTTCCAAACCAGGTCAGATCAGGCAAATCAACCTCTAAGAGAAACTTGACCAGCCATCAATACAAGTTGATTACCATGTGCGCATCTTAGAAATACAAGGTGCGGAACTATTATGTGTGCATCTTTGCCTTTAACAAAATACCAGGATCTTCCATCCTTTTTGCGTTTTGTGTCTTTTCCTACTGTTTTAAGGGGCTGGGAGTGATTGAACCATGCACTACTATATTGCATCTAGTACCTGTCTGATTGAAATGGTTATAATTTGAAAGTTCAAAAAATACACTGTGTTAACTTAACTAATGCATTAAAACCATGCATTTAGTTAACTCCACCAGACCGAACCTTTATCACTGATCTCTACTGACTTGTGGGAATTGAAAAAGGCAAAAGAAAAAATCTATAATCATGCACAAAGATGCAGCACGAAAGAAAACATGAGAGAGAGAGAGAGAGAAATGAGGTGTGTTAGAAAGAAGGGAAATTTATGTCCCAATAAGTTTCCTTTCTATTTTCTACCCTCATAGGCTATCTCCCAATATGTTCAATATCTGAAAGTTCATTATGATAAAACCGCAAAAATCTAATAGTAAGGCATGTTTTAAAAACATAAAATCAAATAGTATGCAGCAACTATTGCATGCAGATTGCCTATCAAAAAAAAAAAAAAAACCAAAACAAAACTATTGCATGCAGATTAGCTATGTCAAAATAATACATAAAAGGGAAAAAAAAAAAAAAGAAAGGAAAGAAAAGAATAAAACGGTGCTGCTCGAGCATAGGTCCTGACGGATATATTAAAGACATATAGTGGCACAATGTGCATGGCATAGAGCTACGTGCCAACCATAGCATGCAGGCTAACTGTGCCATTCTAATGCATTTAATTGGTGGTGCTGCTAGAGTGTATATACTGACAAATATGATAAAGCCAATAGCACAAATTGCACGGACTAGAACAACGCCAGTTTGCTATTCCTTTCCACCGACTCACTTTATATAATATAAAATTGAAAAAAAATACCAAAAAGAAAATATAAAGTATAGATATAAATAGACAAAGCAAAAAGAAAAGACAAAAAATGGTGCACGGCAAAGTGCCAAACTCAATGTCTCATGAGTTATTTGTTTCTTTGTTTCCCTTTTCTCACTCTAAGCAACTGATACGAAGTTATTTTCCAGCAAAGGCATACGCATATCTAAATTCATCTTTCTGTTCCCCTTATTACACAAAATAACCAATCAAGAGTTTCAATGTATAATAACAACTAAACCTTGCTGAATGAATGGAACACAAAAATGCACCTTTGTGAAAGACCCTTGGGCATCCATCACAACACAAAAGGTTTCCTCCATCTAGGCATATGCTGCAGAGATCATCATTATCACTGACAGAAATCTCTCTGCCTCTTGATAGAGAGATTGAGAATTCGTGGAGAGACACCCCATTAGATGTGTAAATATGCAGGTAACTGAGAAAGCAAATGAATCCTAAGTTAAAAGGGTTATAAAAATAAAACAATAATAATAAAAGACAGAATTTAAATACAAAGAGAACCAGCTAGAGTCACCTCTCCTAGACACATCATACAGTAGGAACATTGCATGGTAAAAATACTTTTATGCCCTATAGATGAGCATGGTTCCATGCAAGCAGGCAATTGGACTACCTATGGTCTCTATACAAATGTTTCTAGCATTCTTTAATAACAAATAAATATGGTGAAATTTTCCAGCAAACTTTCCACCCCCCAGAAATCAAGTGGCCAAAGACAATGGAATTTCAACAGTTCATATCATGCCATGTGGCAAAAAAGCACCCTCTTTCCAAATTTTCAGGCTCTTGGCCGGAATATAAATTACAGGACCAATATAGTCTCAAATTGACATGATTATTCTCCAACCAGGTGATTAATTCAAATAAATACTCAAGATCTCTGAGTGGTTAGATTTTTCTTTTCATTAATAAAAAATAGAGTTTGGTAGAAATTGCCAGAAGGCTACCCGGCCCTAGAAATAAGGTGGCCAGAGATGATGGGCTTTTGACCTTCAAATTATGCCCTGGGTCAAAAAGGTTCGATGTCTTTGCCAATTTTCCTCTCCTGGCAAGATCATGGTTTGAAATATCACGATATTTCAGAGATATATTGCTGAAATATTGTGTATTGGAGGGTACAAACACAATAACACAATCTGAAATCTCGACCATCCTATATTTCCTTATATTCAAATTTTAATCACTGATTTTTTGGCAATAAATTGATATTTTGCCTTTTTCCAAGATTTTAATGCCACATCATCGATTTTTTGAATTTTGACTTTCAAAATTGGCCTTCCAGAACCAGGCCCAAACAAGCCCAGCTTGGTGCGCCTCACTTAACTTGTAGCAGCACTTTATCTTAAATATTGGTTTTGGATGTTGTTCTTGACCGATGTGGGATTGCATTTCAAGGATGCAATGAAAAATAACCGGGGTGGTGTAGAGGCATGGGATTGAACCTATGACCTCAAGTTCATAATGGACTTGCTTAGCCACCAAGCCAACGTTTCTGCTTATAATATATTGGACATGCAAATGTATATATTTAAGTCATAAATAAACATTATATATAAAATTCATAAAGTAAATATCCTATACTTATGTATTTATATTATAAATATTATCTATATATATAAAAACATATTATAAATTTTATATATATATTATAAATTAATTAAAATATCGATTATGGTAAGTAAATTAATTTTAATTATTATGTATTTTGTATGATAATTAAATACAAAATAAATAAAAATTTATAAATAAAATTATCAACAATTTAAAAATAAAAATACTTATAAATATATCATCATTTCTTTTATGTTTTTGAATATATCAAATTAGATAAATCTCTATAAAATATATTTTAAAATTTTAAATATTATTATTGGATTTGATAAATTATATCATGCATACCACAATTTCTTTAACAAAACACCTAAAAATGTTTATTATTACTTTTTATATCATTTTTTTAGAATTTTTCTCAATATTTTCATGAGTTTTGATCAATTTTTGTCTCACTAACATTTTGAGTCAAAAAATCCACCAATATTCCCTAATATATTCGTAAAATTGAGTTACCGATATACCCATAAAAACCAATATTTTTATCCTTGGGCAAGATAGAAATTATAGGACCACTCTAGTCCTAAGGCCACTTGATTCTTCCACAACCTTCTAAAAATTGAAAATAAACACTCACGGTTTGCGGCGTGATGCCCAACCAGCATGAGCCTCAAATTGTGATGGACTGACCTGGCCATTAAAACAAAGAAGATTAATATCTCTGACAAAATATTCAGGAAACTGTAGTTCAAACATATCAAGAGTACCTCAGAGTTACAGCAAGTACAAAAGATTCCAGAACCCCTTTTGTAGCCAACCAGCAATTGCTGCAAACAATATATAACTATTCAGAAAAGAAAATGTGCAATCAAAATAATCAAACGAAATGATTGGTTCCTCACTGTAACAACCTGTCCACGAACATAATAACCCACTTCTGTTCCTTCAGGCAGGCCATTTTCTCCAAAAACTAATTTATGCAAGCTCAGATCTCTGGAGAGAAGACATCCAGACCCAAGAAGATTTAAGTTATTAAATACAGTATCGACAAAAACCAATTGCCACATGTCATCGTTGTGAGATCAATATACAACTAAAAACAAAATAGAAAAAGAAATAAAGAGAATTAATAAATGCATCTGACAAGGAAAGAGTACCTACTTTTTAGTTACCCTCCCATAACTCTTACTTCCTGACGAACTGCACTTTGACACACTCTCAGCTGACCTTGATATTGTACTAGGTTTTGGTGACCTGAGATGACTGAGAAGGAAGAGTCCAAATAATTAATAAGTAACAACAAATAAATAGGAGCTAATCAGAAGATACACTCTGTATTATGTTCTTATGATGCTAAATTGCTAAAAGAAATGTAAATTCTCCAGATTATGTTATGTTGCTAGAATATGAATCACTGACCAGGCACATGATCCTTTAAGTCCTTGAAGTCTACTTGAGATTTTTAAATTTATAATTTATTCTACCAACACAAGAAGTCATGAACCTAAAGGTTTTTGTACATTTAAAAGATCAAATAGAATCCTTGTACTGCCCAAAAAGGTAATAATAAAAATAAATAAATAGCAGTGTCGAACTGGCTAGGAATTTTACATATAATTTATATAAATGCCAGTATACTAACACAGACAAACAATAAAACCAAGATCAAATTTATTTTACTTCAGAAGAAAGCCATAAAACCTCACTGAGAATTACCAGATTATAAATCCAACCTAACTGTCCAAAGGCTCACCTTCACTAGCCCTACTTAGAGATTATTAATCAAGTGCAAGTAAATGTAAATCACATATACTCAAAGGAACCTTTTAGTCAACATTTTACGATGATGTAACTTAATTAAGAAGATAGCTATTTAAAAAGGAAAAACAAAAAAGACCATATCATTCAGCCAGCAAAAAATGAGCACACCAACCTATCATCTACAGAGCATAATAATTTGGTGATTTATAGTAGATTACACGTTTTATGAACTGGTGCAAAAAGCACTTTAATACTAAAGAACAACTACTAAAAATTGCAGGAGTTCATGGAGCATACCTATCACTACTTCCAGTTACTTGAGAAGGGCTGGCTTGAGACTCCTTTAATTGCAAACAAGATAAACATAAAACCTTTGAATTCCCAATGCCAGCTTCAGAAATATGACCTAAAGATGATTAAAAGTGTCACATGGTACAGAAAAAAAAAAAATCTTCCAGGGAAAGAGTTGAACATGTCAAAAGGAAATAAGTACAAGAGCAACCTTTACAGTTCAGACAGAATGTGGATTTCTTTTTCATTGAACAACCAATGGCCACTCTTATGGCTTCATCCAAAGAGTCCAATGCAGCATTTTTCCATGCATTCATTACACCGCGGAGGGAAGTCCCGTTCTCAAGGTAAATGTACTCTGGGGGACGTTTATTTGAACTACCAGCATGCAGCTCAAATAGGTTGGGTGTGACAACCTACATTAGAGTTAAAAAATAAATACATAATAAAGAGCAAGCATTTGGGTGGTGGTAGGAGGACATTGATATAGGCAACAACCGTAATTTTAAAAGGTGTGCTTAAAGCGCTCCTAGGCTGAGGGAGCAACAACTCCCTAGTTATACCACCTCGCTTGGCAAGCACTTTGTTGGTGAGACGCCTCTCGTCTACTTTACTTTTCCTTTTCAAACACTTTTATTCTTGAAATTTCTAAATGTATATTGAAATTTGCATAATAATTTCTTTACTTTTTTGTTGAATACTTCTTTTAAATGTTTAGAATCTTATTTTCTTTTATTGGATTACTTTTGGATTATATTTTATAAAATTGATATGCATCCTAGGTCACGTTTTAGACTCGCCTTGTGTTGTGACTTGGGCGTAAGCTGCATCTTTTAAAACCATGGCAACAACACGCCCATATCTGAAAATGATATGTCAATACTTACTTTTGTTCCCTTGCAAGAATTGCAAGAGCAGAGGATCCCAGAGCCCTTTATCACACCCCGAAGCCCTGATTCTCCACTTCCTCTCGTCTACAAGGAAAATTATATAAACCAAACATCAGGATGGAACATAAAACATTCATAGATTGCAGAGATATATAAAAGTATGCAAAACCTTACTCTTGAGCCTCGAATGTACTGCACAGGTAAGTCCTCGAGAATACCAGTGTCAAGAAGCTCCTTTAATTTTGCAGGGAACCGCCTTGGAGTCCGAGACACCAAGCCACTACTCCTCCTAGTCCCTGTATTCTCCTCACCATTGTTGACAGCAGAGATCTCCATTGTATCCGCATTGGGCATCAAATCAGTTTCAGAAACTCTCCTCGGCCGTTGATCCGAAGTTGCATTCTCCACTACATCGGCATTTTGAGTTTCACTAATCTCTGCATCCTCTCTATGCATTGGAGCCGGCGTATCATCCTTAAACTCCTCTTCGCCCCCCGGACAGCTCTTAAGTTCACCAACACCGGCAGTATGCATCGGATTATCCGCTGGATGGTTCCCCTGCTCGGCGTCCCCGCTTCTCAACGCCTCATTGTCCATCGAATCTGCTTCATTGCTCCTGATTCCATCTTCAGAAGATCTTTTCTCCGCATTATTTTTCTCTGAGTTGGAAACCGAGCTCTTTTGCCTCTTATTATTCGAAATCTCCGAACCCCCATTGCCCCAAAGCCCACCCCTATCGTTCCGAGTCCGAGTCCGGCCCAAAGATCCAGCGATCGCTGATTGAGCCTTCACTGCAAAGGCAAACTCCCGTTTGCAGCCCGGCCGAACCCGAGACAACACCACAAACTCCTCTGAATCAGTACCCTTCGCCATGACACCCAAATCAAACCCAGAAAAACCTATCAGAAAGCCCCAGAATCCGTTCAAACCCCAGAACTTCAATCAATGGAATTGAAACGGAACAGTAACACCATGAAATCCAAACAAACATATGAGGATGATTTGGAATCAAAATCTCAAAGGATGCCCCGTCCAGAAAACCAATGAAAAAGGAAGACTAGGGTTTGAAAGAGGGTTGGTCATAGAAGCAATTGAAGAAACAGGTTACCAAACTAGGGCAATAGGCCCACGCTGTTATCAAAGAAGGCGAACAGACGATGAGAGAGAGGGAGAGAGGGATGTGTGTAGAGAGAGAAAAGCATACAGAGAGAAAGAAGAGAGAGGGAAAGATATGAACGCCTTTAAAAAATTATGGCCGAAACTATCCCTAATGCATCGAGAAGAGAAGAAGCCTTCTTCAACTCCAAAAAAAATGTTTTTAAAAAATAGGCTTGTACTCTTCGGAAGCATAATTTTTAAAATTGTTTTCTATTGTTTCCAAAATAAAATTTTATTTAAAAAAATAAAGCTCTGTATACTTATTTATAATACAAAAAACTCTTAAAACATTTTCTATATTTTCAATTAATTTTCAAAATATCATATAAAAAATAAATGAAAAATTATTCACGCATTAAACATTATTGCGGAATTTTCTAATATAATTTTATTATTAATTAAATAGAAAATTACATGAACACCCCTTGAGATTTCTAAAAATTACACTTTACTTCCTATGTCCCTAAAATTGTACTTACCGTTGAAGTTTGTCCCACAACAATTAAAATATCCAAACTGATCTTATTCTTCCAAGGACAACTCATTATTTTTTTCTTTAATGATTTAATTAGAATAACTAAAAAAATTTAAATAAAAATTGAAGATATTAAATAAACATTATTTCCTACTTAAATAGATTAAATTTAATTAACTTCAAATTTTACTAATTAAAATCACTAAATTTCAGTGTTTTTTTTCCATTTTTAAGTTTATTTATGTACTTTCCAAACGGACCCTATATTCCTAAATCAAACCCTAGATGGTGAAGGAAAAAATATGAAGCTTCTTCAAATTAAAAAAAAAAAAAAATCTTTATGCACTTTTGAATTCAAACCCTAAATGGGAAAAAACCTTAAAATTTCTTTTAGATCTTTTTTTCCAATTTAGGGTTTGATATGGAAAATGCACAAAAATTTAAAAAGAAATTTTAGGATTTAGTATTTTTCTTTCATTTAGGAAATGCAGAAATATTTTTTTTATAAAAAATTAGGATTTATATTTTTTTGAAAAAAAATTAGGATTTATATATATTTTTTTTAAATATTACCATTGAAATTTAGTGATTTTAATTAATAAAATTTGAGGTTAATTAAATTTAATCTATCTAATAAAAAATAAAGATTAAATAGGAAGTAATTTTTATTTAAATATCTTGGTTTTTATTATTTAAAATTATTTATTTATTCTAATTAATGATATCTTGAGGTTAATTATGATCCATATATTTAATTAATATTAATTAGAATTAATTACATACAAAAAAATTAATTAGGATAAAGGGGGGCATTAGAAATTTTTACTAAATCTAATTAGTAATAATTTTAAGAAAAATAGGAGAAGATTATGTTCTATAAATTTTAATTAGAATTAATTAAGTTTTTATATTAAACATATTAAAAAATTTAGTTAAGATTAATTAGATAATAAGTAAAGATGAGGTAAGATAGATAGAACAATCTTTAAAAGGTATTTTTTTTTTTCAATTCCTTAACAATTGACACCAATCAAGGGGGGTGTCAATATAATTTCAAAAAATCTAGGGACTAAAATATAATTATTAGATATGTCCTTCCCTCATTTAAGTTAAACATTAGCTTTCTTCCTTTTGGAATTCCTTAAATTGCATTTCGTGAAATTATGTATCATTATCATGTTGATTACCGTGTCACTTGTAAAATAATGAAAAAAAACTACTATTTTTTAGTTCATTCAAAATTACTCTTACAATTGTTGGACAAGTTTATCCTCGATGTTTCCTAAACCCAAACTATTTTATTTGGATATTTTCTAAGCCCAAATATAAATAGGTTGAGTTTTGAGATTGTTAGAAAAAATTGGACTAATCTAACCTATGGTAATCACCTTAGAGAAAGGCGAATAGGGTGATGGTCTCTTTTTACAAATTTAAATTATGTGAATGTAAGAAATAATTTATATGCAAATATATAATAAAACAGTATAAAAATAATTGCATATAAAGTAAAAAAGTAGGGAAGAGAGAATACAAACATAAGATTTTTATGGTGGTTTGGTGTAACTCGGTCCACATCCACTTTCCTTTAACTTCAATCCCAAGTTTAAGGTTCTACTAATTCAAGACTTCCAAACCAAGCCTTCAAATAATACAATTGAATTATGGTTCCAATCCATCCTCTTGGACTTTTGGCTCCAAGCATCCTTTACAAACCTCAAAAGATACCTTACTCTTGAATAACCCCTCAAGTAATACCCCACACTTGAGAATTCCTAGGTGATACCTCGCATTTAGATTCTTCCTTTCAAAGATTTACAAATGAAGATGATAAATGATTTCAAAAAATCCTAATACAAAACTTTAAGGCTCAAATGATACAAGAAAACTAGGATTGAATGGTGCAATAATGATATGCAAGTTTTAAAACAATGGTGCACTCAAAGACACTCTTCTAAGGCTTAAATATATTCAATAAATGTTAAGCTCTTGAAACAATGAAGATTAGAGCATTTTTATAAAGAAAAACGACCAAACTAGCCATTAGGGTTTGACCAGTCGAGCTGGGAATCAACCGGTTGACTAGTCATTAGCATTTAATGCTTGGCAGGTGATCGTTGGATCTCAACCACCCCTTGATCGGACCTCAACTGGTTGAGGTTCAATCTTGACTGGTTGAAGTTCAACCTTGACTGGTTGAAGTTCAACCTTGACCGGTTGAACAAATGTTCTGGAAGAGAGAGAAAGTTTTTGCACCCTTCGACCGATTAAGGTGAGGGTCAATCGATTCCTCATTTAGTTCAACCTATTTAGCCTTTTTTCGCTCAACAACCATCATTTTCAACTTAAAAACTTTTAAACAAGCTTGGAAAACATTTAATACAAGGTTTTAGTTGAAAACATGAAATTATCTAATTTTAAAGGATTTTAAAACAAAATTACTTTTGGATGATTTTGATCCATAAATTAATAATGTAATACATGAAAAACCTAATGCATCAACAATCTGACAAATAGATCCTATAAAACTTAGGTCTTGAAAAAAAAAACACCTCTATTTGAGGTCTTCTTCTTATTAATTGCTTTTTTGTTTGATTTTGTCTTTGTGATTGCTACTTTGGAAATCTTCTTGTCTAATCACACTTGAAATATAACTATTAGTTCCAAACCTTGTTTTATTATCATCAAAATTGAGATTAACAAAACTTTGGTTTCACAGAGATGTTGGTGAGGAGTGATTAAAAAATGAAAAAGAAAATAAATTGTTTTTTTGGTATGGAACCCGTGAATAGCTAGTCTTTGAATTAAAGACCAAATTAATATTTTTGTTATCTAAAATATCTCTTTATATTAATTTTTTTTATAGAAAGCAAATATAAATAAAATCTGTCACACAAATGAACATAGGATATAATGTAAAAGAACCACATAACAACTTATTAGGTATAAAAAATTATGGATGGTCTTTTAATTGTTAAATAATCCATTAATTATGAGAAAAAAGTATATTGTTTTACCTGATAGGATGCATTTATTCCCTAAAGTCTTAAGTCATCACCAACTATCTCATTTTTCTATGTCCTCGACACAACACTCCTCTATGCTCCTTAGTAGATCCTTCGAAGCTTGATGACATGTTTGCCTTTTGTTGAAATCAAAAGTTACTCTCAAGAAAAATCTTGAAAGTTTGAGAGTTGAAGGATCAGACTTTCATAAATGACTATGTTCTCTTATAGTTCATAAAAGTCTATATTTCTTTTAAATAAAATATTTTTATTTATATGTATTATTTTATTTTATTTTTAGAATTATGGAGAGTTTCTCAATTCTAAAATATTTTTAAAGATGTTTTTTTAGAATTAAATACTAATTTAAAGATAGAATAGAATTTTAAAACTTACTAAAAAAACATTTCAAAATTTTCTTTTTAGAATTAAACATCAATTTAGAGATAAACACAATTTTAAAACTTACCAAAAATAATTTTTGAAATTAAAATATAGTAGAAATCAAATTAGGAAATAGAAAGTATTATCTTCCTAATTTCTTGTATTAGTCATTGTAAAAGTTTTATCTAGATACATACCTTAAATTTTATAATTTCAAATAACTCGAATCTGAATTTGATGAAGTTTGAAGTTGTCTTGAAACGATAAGATCCAAAAAAGTAAATTGCATCTAATTATTAAGAAATGAACAAAATTACCAATTAGATAATATATATTAATAATGTCCCATTTTGACAATTTTGTAACAAGATATAAAGATACGATGAGGTCCCTCTTAAATCTCATAAAACCTTATTGAACTCAATCATAATCCTAGTCTAAATAATTTTTTACGCAATGATGCCAATTTCCTGTACTATACACATACTTCAATAATAAACTTATCACTATACCCTTTTTTTGTCACAAAAATGAAAAATTTAAGAAATTTAAGAATGATAAAATAATCATAGAGTAATAAAATACTAAGTATCCAAATTGAATATAATAGAGAGAAAACAAAGTTATAAGAGATAATCCAAATAACAACAAATATTTTCTCTCCTTTTTACATCAAGAAAATTTAAAATCTATGAAGCTCTAAGTCTTATTGATTCGACATCCTAAAATATATTCTATTATTATAAGGAAGTTCAAATTATACCCTAAATCCCCCTACTTAACACCCCACCCCCCTTTCATTTCTAAAATTCGAAAGATTTTCAAGAAGAAAGAGAAATTAACAATTTCAACTAATTAATTTATTTAATTTCATAAATCAATTTAAAATTCATCTAACTGGATTTCTATTTAACACAATTTAATTTATTTCACATAGATATTCATACATGTCATTGTCATGTGACTTTATAATTCCACAAAAATGATGAATTTTTCAATTTTAATCTTTTTTTTTTTTGGCAATTTAGAATAATTGTGCATTCCAACTTAGGGATTCTTTTCTAATTTTGTAAGTCATCATTTCAATCTTAGATTAAACATATTGAAATTTGAATTTATCCAAGGTAGTCTTTTCACCTTAGGAATTTTCAAATATTTTTATTTTATGCACATAAGGATAATTCAAATATATTGAACACTTTGGATCTAGAGATTAATAAGATGAAATAACTTATTTGATTTTATTTGAAAAACAAGAAATAAATTCACATCACTTTACAATTTTTAGAAATACTAAATCCACGTCATGTATTATTATTATTATTATTATTATTATTTTTTTTTACTTATCAAGATCATTCCGTAAATCAATTAAAATGTTCATAATCATAACAAAGAATAATAAATTTATGTCCATCTTTCTTAATCTGGAAAAATTTAAGAAAATGATAATTAAAAGAGTATATTGATTTTCTAGGGTCATGAATCTAAATCTTTAACACAAGACTCTAAAATCTAGAGGAAATACAATCTTAATTCATAATACAAAACATACTCTAAAGAGTAACTAACTTCCCATAAGAATGAGATCACAGACTCAAGAAAAAACAAATCCCTCCTAAATCCTAGACCTAGATTAAATCTCTCCTAAATCCTAGACCTAGTTATTAATACTAGTTAATGAAGAAGTCCTAAATAAAAAGAAAAAATTAAATAAAGTTAAAAAAAAAAAAAAAAAAACCTCAAAGACTCCTAAAAAGACATAACACTAGGGATAAATAATAAAATCTTCAAACTAGGACCTAGACTATGGAACAAGATATTCTAACTAGAGAAAGAAACTTTTACAAATTTCCTAGGTGATGAACTCTTAAGAGAATCTAAAAGAGAGGACTTAAAACTCACTAGACTTGTACCTTGAAGTGCGTCTTCTTTCCTAATTCAATTTTATCTAATTTTAAGAATAATACTAAATTAACTTTTCTCTTTCTTAGGCCTAATATGAGATCTATTACCTATCTTGTTATTCAAAATTTCATTTTTGAGGTAATTTAACTAACTCACTAGCCTATTAACATGAGATTGATATTTTTCAAAGAATCTACTAAAACACTTGTTAGTTACATGCCTATATTTATTACAAATGGTGCACTTAGGAGCTTGCTTTGAAGATGATTCCCCAAAAGAGGAGTTTTCTCTAGGTTTCATAAAAGTAGTTTTACCACTTGTGAGAGTTTTAGACTTGCTCAAGTAATCTAAACCTCTCTTATCCCCATTAGCTTTCTATTTCTCAATTATTTGATTCAAAATTTTAGAAATATGGTGAAACAATTCATTTTAACTCTTTAAGCTCTTTCTAAGTTGATTTATCTTTGAAGTAAGAGAATTATTTTTAATCACCACATAATGGTGTTCAAAATCAAGAAACTTAATTTTTTTCAATTAGATCTTTTTTATCAACTATTAGTTCCCTGATCTTACAATCCATGTCAATTTTATTAGTCTCATTAAAATTTAATTTTTCATTCAAATCATTTTTTTTTTCAAATTCAAGGCATTCAATAGGATTGTTCTTTTCATTCAAGGTTTTCTTTAATTTCACATTCTAAACCTTTAACTCATAACTCTCATGATACAAGGCTTTATATACCCCTCTTGAAGAGTGTCAAACTTCATTTTTTCTTCATCACTTGATTCAATGAGACTTTTAATTTTAGAAGATGAGGGAAGAAAGGTAGTGAGGACAATACAATTATTGTTGTTTTCACTTTCAATTGAGCCTATGGATCTAGTATCATTGAACTCAAAATCACTCCAAGTCACTCACATAGCCTTTTTTTCTCCATAGTTGAAACACTTAACTTGTGATGATTTTAATGAAGTTTTGTCTTTATTTTTCTTGGAGAAATATTTTTTTTCCTTTCTTCGAGTCATCTTTAGAGTTTGCTTTCTTTTGCATTTTCATAAAAATTTTGACTTTTTTTAGCAAACTTTTAAATTTCATATTGAGTGACAACCTACTTACTTCATCTTCATACTCAAGTTGTTCTTTTAAAAACACCTTTAAGGCTATTCTTTTAGGGGAAGGTTGAGTCATCTCATATTTTTTAAGAGAACCTACAAGTAAATCTATTCCTATTAGGTCGATGAAAGTCATCCATGTTACTTCATTCCCACACCTCTAAGGGGCCTTCAATACTATCAACACCGATTAAGTCCAAATAATGTTTTAACTTAATCATAGGAACAAGTTTAGTCATTATAACTGTAAGATTGTCTACTGTAGGGATTTTTTTTCACTGTAATAACATCGTATGCAATCACATCCTTAATAAAATGTATTTTGACATCAATATATTTGGTACTCTCGTAGAACATCTAATTTTTCATCAAATGTATGACACTTTGGCTATCACAATACATAACAATCAACTCCTATAGTAAGCCTAAACCACCAACCAAACCTTGAAGTCAAATAGCTTCTTTCATTACTTCTATGGCTACAATGTATTATTCTTTACTTATTAACGAAGCAACTTTAGATTGCAAGGTTGTCTTCCAACTAACAACACTACCACATTAAGTGAATACATACCCCATTATAAACCTTTTTCTATCAAAATCTCCAAACATTGTCAAAATCAACATAACCAATAATTGTCTTAGAGATATCACCATTTTTATCATATACTAAGCCAACATGTGATGCTCCTTTCAAGTATCAAAGTATCCATTTCACTATTTGCCAATGGATTTTTCTAAGGTGATCCATATATCTACTCATCACACTAGCTGCATGTGAAATGTCCAGCCTAGTGCAAATCATAACATACATAATGCTTACAACTACACTAGCATAAGGAACATGTGGCATGTGCTCCCCATCTTCCTCGGCCTATGGTTTTGAAAGTTTGAAGTGAGGCACAAGTGGAGTACTCACTGGTTTTGACCTTTGCATTCTAAAGTGTTCCAAGATTTTTTTCAATGTACTTTTTTGTAATAAGTACAATTTCCTTATTCCTTGGTCTCTATTAATTTCCATACCTAATATTTTCTTCGTAACTCCAAGTCTTTCATTTCAAACTCTCCCTCAAGTTGAGTTTTCAACCTGTTGATCTTAGACATATTCTTGCAGCTAATTTACATGTCATCAACATATAACAATAAATAAATAAAAAAACCATTAATCAATTCTTTGTGATAAACACAATTGTAATACTCATTTCTATGATAACCATTATGAATTATAAAAGTATCAAACATTTAATACCATCGCCTAGGAAATTACTTCAAATCATAAAGAGATTTCTTCAACAAATAAACATAATCTTCTTTCCTAAAATAATGAATCCCTTAAGTTGATGCATATAAATCTATTTTTCCAACTCATAATGTAGAAAAATAATGTTGACATCAAGTTATTTTAACTTTAAATCAAATAAAGCAACCATAGCAAGTAACACCTTGATTGAGCTGTACTTCACAACTAGAGAAAACACTTCATTGAAGTCCACACCCTCCTTATGCGTGTAGCCCTTTGCTACCAAGCATGCTTTGAACCCAATATCCTTCACTCTTGGAATTCCTTTCTTTCTTTTGAAGGCCCATTTGCAATCTACAATTTTTTTTATCTTTACAATACTTCTCAACTAGTTCCTAAATATGGTTTTATTTTTTATTTTTTTTTATGAGATTTAATCTCCTCACTCATAGTAACAATCTATTGTGTAGACTCTTTACTAGTGATAGCTTTATGTTAAATATGAGATTCCTTAAATTGTTCTTTCTATGATTTTGAAGGTTTATGCATAAATTCCAAATTTTCTCTTATATTGGGGTTTTTTTTGCATCAAATTGCTCTTTCATAGGATTCAACATTGCAAGCTCATTAAAAGTCACATCACTACATAGAATTAACAACAATAAAATAATAGTTGTCATTAAATTTTTTTTCCCTTATATCACGAGAATCTTAAAGTTTGAACCCAAAGATTTAATGACAACATTTAACTACAAAGCTTTTATTGTCACTAAATATAGTCATTGTATATCTTCATTGCTAAAAGTAGAGTTCTAATGACAAAATGTAAAGTGTCACCAAAAGTCTTAACACTATAATCCAATTTTCTTATGGTGAGATGAGCTTTGAGGTAATACAATGGAGATAGGATGAGATTATACAAATTTTATAGGCAACAATTTTAAGTTAGAAAGAAGTGGGAATGAAATCTTGGAGTGACTTAAGTCATACAACTATGGTTCATAATAAGTATGTTCTATGATTTCTCATATGGTGAGGTATGTCTTATAAAGAAATATGTTTATTTTGGTTGGTTCTCAAGAGGTAAAATATTAATCATATACTTTGTAAGGTTTCTTTCGATTTATTTGAAAATTGGATAAAAAGAAAAGTTATTGTTTTTTTTTTTTTTTTTTTTTTTATGTGATTTTTGAGAAAGATATAGGAAAAATCTAAAGCATCAAAAATATAAAAAACGATAAACAAAGTATTAAAATGTGATTAAGATATAAGGACAAAAAAAAAAAAAAAGTCAATAAGGAAAAAAAAAATGAGATATGATACCAAAAGGTTGTTTTTCGGCTAAGGGTTAATATGCAAATAATATTTGTTTTATGAATAATCATGGGGTATGATTTTATTTAATGGGGAAATTATTTAGACCATGTATAGTAAAAAATTAATATAAACATTTCATTTAGAGTGAATATTACTTCATTTGGTGTTTTCAATGTCCAAGAAATTTTTGGTTTCTCATAT
Source organism: Vitis rotundifolia (assembly GCA_030254885.1). Taxonomy (NCBI): domain Eukaryota; kingdom Viridiplantae; phylum Streptophyta; class Magnoliopsida; order Vitales; family Vitaceae; genus Vitis; species Vitis rotundifolia. Next base: position 13,202,648 of record CM058156.1, read on the forward strand.
GTTTAAAATGATGATGTTTGTTAAGAACAAAATAGTAAACTAAATATTATTAATTGAGCAAACCAATGTGTATTAATTTTATTATTGGATGAACCAAAAACTAATTTTATTAATTGACTTAGTAAACTAAATGATGATGTTTTCTCTATCTCTTAAGTCTATTTTTAAAAAATTATGCTCTCATATTCAAAAAAAAATATATATAAATTTGTTCAAAATACCAATAATAAAATTTTGTGTTGTTAACTAAGTCAACTATTATCGCATTTTCTCTCTTGGCATCTTGTATCTTGCTTCAAGTAAAATATTATAAATAATTGATATATAGAAAATGACACTTATTTAATAAGTTTATTCATTTGTTCCTCACAAACACATGTACATGTATATATATTGCATCTTTCAAATCATTTATTTCTCACACACACATATAGACATATAAATTGAGTGCATTATTCATATCATCTAATTAAATTCATTTTATTTGTCCATTTGGAAAAATAAATGGACCTTTTAAATATCAATTATTTTTGTGTTAACATGATATTAACTTTATTGTAAGACTCATAAAAAGGGAACAAAACTAAGATAATAATTTAGAGCTTTGAATAGTTCATATTATCTTTTCACATCCTAATAATGAAAAGTCAGTTTGAAATCTTAATGGGTTTGTTTTATCATTTTTTTAAACTTTTTTTTTATAAAATTTGTTTTTAAGATAATAACAAACAACTTTTGTTCTTTTCAAAGTAAGGATGTTTGGACATATTATTTTCAAAAATAATTTTTAAAGAAAAAAAAACTTGTTGAGGTAAATAAATTTAAATTATTTCAAACATAATTTTTCTACTTTGATTTTATAAAAAAATTTGAATTTAATTATTACTAATATCAAATTTAATTCAATTTAAGTCTTATAAAAACAAAAATAGTTTTACACTTATAAATGAATTAGAAATAAATAATTTGTGATATTAATTATAATAAAATCATACATAATATTTTTTATTAAAAACAATGGCACTATTTTAGTAGATATTACTATTGGAGTTGGGTGGGTACCCAAGTCAGACTAACCCAACCCGATCCAACAAATTAGAGATCCTAGGGGAGCAATTTCTAGGAGCTGGAACTACCAGAAACTACCTAGAAACCACCCCCACTATATATATAGATATATAGTGTTTAGGGTTTAAGGTTTAAAGTTTAGGGTTTAGGCCTTAGGGTTTGGGGGTTTGGGGGTTAAGGTTTGGGGTTTGAGGTTTAGGGTTTAGGATTTGGGGTTTTAGAGTTTAGGGTTTAGGGTTTAGGGTTTAGGGTTTTAGAGTTTAGGGTTTAAGGTTTAGGGTTTAGGGTTTGGGGTTGGGGTTTAAGGTTTAGGGTTTAGGGTTTATGATTTTAGGGTTTAGGGTTTGAGGTTGAGGTTTTAGGTGTGTTTAGTTGGTGGGATAAGATATGATCCGATATGTATATTTAAGATATCATATATTATATTATTTAATATATAAAAATAATATATATATATATATATATATATATATCATAAATTTATGATAGGATATATTATATATCATAAATTTAATTTATAATAAAAAATTTATTTTGTAAAATGAGTATAGTAAAATATAGAAAAATTAATGAAAAATATATTTTTGATACATGAAATATGTATATCTCATATCTTAGCATGTGATTAACATATCTTATATAAAAGGAATAAAAAAAAAAATGGATAATATATTCCACCACTTATCTTATTTATCTCATTACCAATCAAATATAGAATATGATATAATATCCTATGTCATGTTATATCCAGTGTTTGAAATGTCGAAAAATATCGACAAAAATTCACTTATATTTCGTTTATTAGATGAGCCCAATAGGAAATTTGGAATCCAAAGTCGATCCTATAATATTTCTCCTTTTCTTTGGAATAATCGTCGAAATATTGGCTTCATTTGGGATTTTGTGGAGAATTTCCCAATTTTATCGGGCTTACTCTAGGTCAACTCCCGCCCTGCTTAGTCAAACTGCCCATTTTAAATATTTTTGGGATGAATGGTAGCAACCACCTGGGCTGATTCATCCTTATTAGATATATACACACAAGTTATGTTAAAAACCATTATTAAAAAATATTTTAATAAATAAATAAATTTTACATCTTTTATTTTAAAATTTATTTAACTGATTACTAAAATTATAAAAACCATCATTTATATGATAATTAAATATTAAAAATATAAATAGTATAAAAAATCATATATAATTTTGAATGTTTTTATTTTAAAAATATCAAAAATCTAAATTTATTCAAAATTTATTAAAACATAAAAAAAAAAATAACAATGAAGTTCTAATATTTTATAAATTAAAACTAATTTGATAAGATAAAATATTAATATAATTTTTAATTATTTAAATAAATTAATGTTTATAGAAAAAGTTGTAAAATTTTAGAAATTATATTTCAAATAAGATATTTTATATAAATCAATTTTTTTATTTATTTAAAATGTAATAAAACATGTTTTAATAAAAGTATTTTTAAAATTTTAAAATAAATAAATATAAATATATTAAAGGAATTTAAGCTAATTTTTTATAAAAATTTAATAAATATTATCTTTAATTATACTTATATCAATTATACTTTTAAATAACTTTAATATATGTATTCTTACTTATTTTATCATTTCTTTTAAAAGTTCTCTAATCATTTTCATGAATTTTGAACCATTTCTGTTTGATCGATATTTTTTTCAAAATATTCATGAATATTTCTCCAATATTTCTGATATATTCAGAAAATATAAGTACCGATATATCCCTATTTACCGATATTTCAAACCTTAACTATATCCGATCAACCAAACATAGCCTTAGAGTTTAAGGTTTAAAGTTTTAGGGTTTTAGAATTTTAGAGTTTAGGTTTTAAAGTTTAAAAACCTACTTGGCCACCCTTAAAAAGAATAAGGGAGACACCTTAGGAGAACCTATGCCTAAGGCCATTGATGGGGTTCTTAATGAGTTCAATGATGTGATGCTGCCTAAGTTACCAGAAAGACTCTTAACTAGGAAGGAAGAAGATCACAAAATTGAGCTTGAGCTAGGAGCTAAGCCCTCTACTATGGGGCCATAAAAGATGACACCACCTGAGCTAGAGGAGTTGAGGAGGCAACTAAAGGAGTTCTTAAATGCAGGGTTCATCCAACCATTCAAGGCTCCTTATGGCGCGTCGGTGCTATTTCAAAAGATGCATGATGGATCCATATGTATGTGTATAAACTATCGGGCACTCAACAAGGTGATGATAAAGAGCAAATACCCTATTCCACTTATTGTTAATCTGGTCGACCAGCTTGGAAGGGCATGGTACTTCACAAAGCTGGACCTAAGGTTAGGCTACTACTAAGTAAGGATTGTAGGGGGAAGTGAGCCAAATACAATGTGTGTTACTCGATATGGCTCTTATGAGTTCTTAGTGATGCCCTTCAAACTCACTAATGCTCTAGTCATGTTTTACATACTTATGAACAAGATCTTTCATTTATTCTTAGATAAGTTTATGGTGATGTACTTAGACGACATCGTTGTCTATAGCAACACCATGGAGTAGCATAGGCAACATCTAAGAAAGGTCTTTGAGATCCTAAAGTAGAACAAGTTCTACATAAATAAGGAGAAATGTTCATTCACAAAGGGAGAGATGAGTTTCCTAAGGCATTGCATCAAGGATGACAAGTTAATGATGAATAACAACAAGGTTAAGACCATATAAGAATGGGATCCACCTACCAAGGTACCTTAACTAAGATATTTTCTTAGTGTAGTTAATTACTATCGGTGATTTATCAAGGGTTACTCAGTTAGGGTAGCTACATTTACTTATCTTCTCAAGAAGAATAAGGCATAGGAGTGGCACTACCTGACCACACCAAGGTATTCGAGTTGCACATGGATGTCTCCAACTTCGCTATTAGAAGAGTTCTAATGCAAGATAAACATCCTATTGTCTTCGAGAATCATAAGCTTAATGACACCTAGCGACGGTATAAGGTGTAAAAGAAGGAAATGACGACTATAGTTCATTGCTTATACACCTGGAGGCACTATCCATTGGGGTCTCATTTCATAATAAAGACCAACAACATTGCCACTAACTACTTTTAGACATAGAATAAGCTAAGTCTTAAGAAAGCACAATGGTAAAACTTCCTAGCTAAGTTCAACTACATGATGGAGTATAAGCCAAGGAGTACAAATTAGGTGGCTGACACCTTAAGCCACAAAGAGGAGCTAACATCCATGATTAGCCAGCTCTAAGGAGAGTTCATGGATATTCTAAAGGAGGGGCTACAGCAAGACTGGGTGGCTAAGAGTCTCATCACCTTAGCCTATGAAGGGAAAATTTAGCTGTTCTAGGTAGAGGACGACCTACTTTACACCAAGAGGAGACAACTCTACGTGCCTAAATGGGAAAACATGAGAAGGAACTTGATCAAGAAGTGCCATGATACTAAGTGGGTTGGGCACCTTAGGTAATGATGCACGGGGATACTACTAGAGTTTACATATTATTGGCCTTAGATGTAAGACAAAGTTGAGTCCTATGTGAGGACTTGTCTTATGTGCCAACAAGACAAGGTAGAGCAACAACAACCTAGAGGCCTGTTAGAGTCGCTACCTATCATGGAGCATCCATGAGAGAGTGTTATCATAGACTTCACCATTGGGTTACCAAAGTCAAAAGGACATGGCTCAATCATTATGGTGGTAGACAAGTTCTCCAAATACATTATGTTCATAGCAACCCTTATAGATTGCACCGCAAAGGAGATGGCAAGGCTATTTCTAAAGCATATTGTCAAGTATTGGGGGTTACCTAAACACATCATCAATGATCATGACTCATGCTTCGTTGGAAACTTTTTTATGGAGCTCTTAAAGTTGATGGAGAATCAAAGCTTTACTTCTCCACCAACTTTCAGCCATAAATGAATGAGCAGACATAAAAGGTGAATGCTTTCTCAAGACTAACAATGAGATCCACAATTGAAATAATCACAATAGGAACTCAAAGCCATACCATTTAACTTCTTGTTTAGTGTAGGTAACACCTTTCCAACAACCTCTATGATTACAAAAATGACTTGAACATTAGGTAATTGATATGCGTTACTTCCCATTCAGTACACAAGAAAGGAAGTGCGAGTCAAAAATGGAAACATTAGACTAATAGTATACTAATTAACTCTTAAAAAAGGGGATTAGACGTTATCAACAGACATGATAGGACATGGACATGATATTTCATAGTAGACGAATTAAGGGATCCTACTAATAGTCAACTAGTCAAGCCATGCACAATGGTGATATTGATTTGAATGGATATGCTCTACAGGACCTTTTGGGAGTGGCATCAAGTGCCTCGGTGGATAGAAGTAGTGTTCAAGTAGCAAGTGGACCTTTAGCTCTGAAGCCATATGCTTAATTCATCTTTTATGTTTTGTGATAGTGGCAACAGAGTGAAATTATTCATAACCAGCGTATGGAGAGTATGAAGCATTGTCACGACAAACATATGCTGACCTATGGGCAAACAACCAGATAATGAACTAAAATAAGGGTTGTGGCTAAAGAAGGGGAACTTAGTTGGGTTTGACAACGGTAATGCTTGGGATAAACTGGTAAGTTGATTTTTTTTTTTTTTTTTTTAAAAATTATGCCTTGGGCTTGGGCATAACTATAATTTAGATGTAATAATATTGGGTTAGGGTAATTTGATTTAAGTATGAGGTAGGTTACAAACACCTGACATAAATGATAGGTTGAGGGGTATTTTTGAAAAAAAAAAAAAAAAGAATGATAAGGGTAGTTTTGGGAAGAAAATATGTAAAACATTTCATACTTTTATAAGTAATATAGATTTTTGGTGCATTATTTCTATCATAAATTAGGTCAATTTTTAAATTTAAAAATTGCTAAACTCATTATTAGGTTTTGTCGATTAGGAAAATGTTTATTCAGTGTGACAATTCATAAATATATATAGATGCAAAATTATTGGACTAAAATTGACCCATGAAATTCTAATATTAATAAGGTCATTTTTTAGTTCTAAATTATTTTAAAAATTAATAGACTTACTAATTTAATCTAATACAACAAGACTTTATTATTTGGAGTCTATATATTTAGTTAGAACATTTGGAACAATATAATAATATGTAGAAGACACACTATAAAGTTTTTCTAAACCAACTTTTATATTCAAATTTTTTTAATATTAATTGACACTATGTTTGAGTTTTGTATTATTTTTAAAATTATTAGATTAATGAGTTCACATATTGAGTTTTAATTGATATGAAGCTTATTTACCAAGTAAGAAAATTTTATAAATATATAGCTACATACAAAAAAAAAAAAAAATTATTAAAGTCATTAGAGATTTGTTTTTGTTTGCGATATACATGTGTGTATACATATACATTTATATAAATTGAGTTAATTTTTACATTCTAAATTATTTTAAAATTTTAAAAAATCATACACTAGAGTTATGTTTGATTTCCGGAAAATTTGAGGGAAAATAAAAGGAAAAGAAAATATAAAAGAAAAATGAAGGAAAATAAAAAATAGATTAAAAGTTAATAAATTATTTTTATTTATTAATTCAAACTCATTTTACTAATTTTAACTCGTTAATGTAAAGATTAAATAATTTAAATATATATAAATTTTTAATTAATTTTAATTATATTTTATTTTCTTTAATATTTTTTATTGGACAATCAAAAATGAAAAAATGATTTTTTTCTTTTAAATTTTTAAAAATCATATCTTTAAAAGACGGTTTTTGCTTTTATTTTTATTTTTAAAAAAAGAATTGCATATTCAAGAAATTATTTTTTATTTACTTTCTTATTAAGTTGAAACTATGATAAGTTTTTGAAATATTTTCTCCATCATTATACAAATTATTTTTTAATCCACCGAACAATTATCAACAAAAACCCCTCTGAAGAGGTGTTGACTCAAAGTTCAAACCACCATGCTCATGGATGAAGCTAGCCTAGTCCAAGGACGTTGGTCGAATCCTCAAGAGCTCAAGTCTGCTTAAAAGGCCCGTTCTTGGTGTGACTACAACATTTTTATTTTATGGTGTGAATTGGATGAAGACAAATCGAACATAGACAAAGAAAACAAACTGGGTAATGAAACTATATATGAAAGCTAGAACTAAGTAATATGTTTAGTTACGGGTTACCCAAAAGTTTAAGCTGCCAAGGATAAATACCGTACACCAAGCAGTTGGGCCTAAGTCTTGCTGGCTTCATACTTTGATGATGGAGCCTGGAAAAATTTATTACTAACTTATGTTAGTTAACTCATTCGAAATTTGCTTTTATTCATCATTTGGTTATAGTCCGCATTGTTACCACTTGTTAGAATAAAGATTTTAGTCATCTCATCTAAAGTCAATTGGTCAGATAAGACTCACAATAGGACTTAACCATCTCACAACACACCAATGTTGAGGTTTTTAACTCATAACGAGGTTTATACCAAGACATAATCCACAAGAAGAGACTCATCTTGTGGCCTTTACCCATCCCGAGGGCCTGTAAGAGGGCCTAACCATCTTTGGCCTTACACACTTTCCAAGATCATTTCTTCAACCATTATTTTCCCAAGAAACAGCAGTGTTGAAGGCCTAATTAGCCATGTGTGAGAGTTGGATTACCAAAATAAGCCTGTTGTTTCATAGATATGAGGGCCTAACCATCTTTGGCCTTACACACACTTCCCAAGATCATTTCTTCAACCATTATTTTCCCAAGAAACAGCAGTGTTGCAAGCCTAATTAACCGTGTGTGAGAGTTGGATTACTAAAATAAGCCTGTTTTTTCATAGATATGGTAAGCTCTTGATGGTGTTAAGACTGTGATTTTAATTTGTCCATGGAGAAGGTGCTCAATGGTCTGCTATAGATGGAATCCAAAGGCTTCCAGATTGAAGGAAATGCTGAAAACCGCATCAACTTCGTGCTGGGCCACTCTTCAAAATCATGTAACTTACACTGATAGAAATTGGGTCTTGTAAGGCTAGATTTTTCATCAAAATGTCTGAAAATTCTCTACAAATCTGAATATCAGTGTCAACAACCTAGCTCAGTTTGCAGTGTGACATAAAAATATATTGCATCAATTGTTTTTTCAATGAAAGGAAGCTGGTTGGACTTGCTTCCTACCATGTTTTCTAAAATCAACTTATGCCAAGAAAAGCAGACAAAATCCACTTGAATTGTGGCAGCATCCAGTCCCTTAAAACCATCAAATCCGAATAATTTACAATATAATACAAAAGGAGTCCCACTATAACGATGAATTGATGGTCCCGCGGCTAATGGAGATGAGATTGTTGAATGTGTTGTGGTAACAAAGCATGAGAGAAGAGTATATTTGTAAATTAAAAGGAAATTATTAAGCATGTGTTTATACTGTGCCTTAGCACCCATCTATTCTCTCCTTACACTATTCTTCTGGGTTCTGTTCTTTTGTTTGCATGTTGTAAACCCTTACATTCTCAGATTGAAAATTGGGCAGCCAACAACTTACAAAAAAAATTATGTTTTTTTGTCAATATGCTTATATGAACTGAAATAAGAGAATGAATGGAAACAGTTATATATATAGATTACTCAGTTCTGCTGATAATATTGAAAAATCATGAGAATATGAAGGAACTCCCATTGAATGCAATAAAAATGCAGTTCATTGATCAGGACATCATGTAGCAAGCTAGTACCTTTATAAGAAGTGGGAACATGCCCACAAATCCCAGATACAAGCAAACTACCCATTATTTCATGCATACTAAGAGAAATATATGGAAAAGGAAGAAAGAAGGACAAGAAAAGTAGAATCTAACTTCCGGTCATGATTCATGAGGTAGATATCTCCTAGCCCAAAATCACATGACATGAAGAGAGATTCCAACCAGCGAAATGCCAAAGGATTGAAATTGCCCTGTGGTGGTGGGGGGAGAAGCTAGCCCTTTGGGGAAGGCTGAGATTAAGTTCAAAGCTACCCCATTTGTCCCACTAGAACAACTCAAGATGCAGCCAACTCACACTGCTCAGCCCACCCATGGAGCCACAGGTCCTGCTGCAGTGGCTGTGCTGGCATGGTGGAGAGTGATGACCTAGTAAGCTTGGAGTAACTCATAAATGGCTCCTAGAATTGATGGTCTTGAGAGAGCTATAAAAAGGAGAGCAAGAAGAGACAGTAGAAAGTGGATTCCTCCAAGTATGGGTTGGTAGGACAGCATCTTCCAAGGGATATACGGCGACCACATCAATTGCTCCACATTTGATGACCACATTTCTGGTCTGCCTTCCATTTCTTTTGCCTACCCCTGTTTTAAATACCAACTATTTGAATTCACAAAAGCCCCTAAGCCACGCGCCAAAGGGCCAAATCTTGTATTAGAACAAGTATATAGACTAAATGTCGAACACTCTCTATGACAGAATATAAGGTGCAGCGCGTTAGCCACCAGCTAGCCCATAGCACTAGGCCGCCTCACTCTTTCGGTAATGTTTAATTTGTCGATTTGCTTTCCATTTGTCTACCTTAGCTTTTTGGAATAAAGCATTGTCTCCTTTGTTCTCATTAAAAAAACAGGAGGAATTGCATTTGAAGAAAGGTATGGACTTTGGTATATCAAACTCACCCCATATAAGGAATGGCACAGGCTTTACGCAAGGCATACATTGGTTGCTATTAGGGAAAGGTGATGATACCTAATTCACCTATAGTCTAACCCCCTTGGAGCCATATATACATGATGTCATGGGCTCACAAACTTCTGGTGGCCAGTTTGATTTGTTTAGAGCATAAACGAAGCTAGGGTTTGAACCAATCCAGAGAAGCGTTGGCCAAACTCCATCATATATTAACTCCCCAATGTATATTCTATTCTGCTGTATACCCTTTTGAGTGTGACTTCACTGTATGGAGTAGCTTTGGAATATCTTGGAGGCAATGAAAGAACCAACAAAGGGAATTAAAATATTTCAAAATCTCTTGGAGGATTGCCATCCTACTAGTATTAAAAAATTTGAACATGTAGCTATTGAATAAATATATACAATTGTCTTTATGGCCTGACCACCTCGTGGTATCCTCATTTCACCTTAGATAGCGGATGATCTTGGAAGCTCTTTGCCATGACTGAAACAGATACCTGAGCTTGGACCAAGAGACAAAGAGACTAAGATCATTTTCATGGCAACATTAAGTGGGCTAAAATCCAAGAATGTTGCCGAGATTCTTTCAAGCCTGTGCATGATACCTGAAAAAATTACATGATTTCATAGGCTTTATTAAAGAATGAAGTTAATATGCTCTCTTGTGTTTCTCATAACTGTTAAATAATACAGTAACAGGTTCCAGAACTGATGATACAGGATAAACCATATGATTTCATCTAATGATGTTTTTTCTGGCTTTAAATATCATTTGTTATGGCGGCTGCCACACCGCTTCCTGCGGTGGTCTAATTCTCAATGATAGATTCCAACAAAACACAGCTCAAAGCAAGAAATTTGATTTTTTTGGGATGTCCAAAATGCCCACTTATTGGCCTTGGGTTTTGGTTTAATCCTATTTAAAACTTACCAAAAATTACAGATTCTTAGAACAATATGCTATAATCCAAATAATATTAATGTAAAACTCTAAAGCAGTCATATACACATCTGGTTTTCGAGTAAGAATGCCTCAAAAAAGAGCCAGTGAAGCTGATGCCTCCATTAACGGATCTGAGATCTGTCAGCTCTGTCATCTATGTGATGCTCAATACATTGATTCTGATACCCAATTGAGGCCAAAAAAGGACCTACTTGTGAGGGAAGTTGTGGATGCCTTGGGATTGAAGAAAGAACCATCAAGAAAGAAGTAAATTTCAATCTCACATGAAAGGATTGCTTGGAGCATAGTCCAAAACTTTTCTGAAGTATGGAAAAAGGTGAATAGGACCCTGTTGTGCTTTGATAGGGTTTCTGTTGAATTATGAGTTTTTTTTCCGTAGTGTAATGGGGCAGGAAGCAGAGGGTGTGGTTTCAGTATGAAATTGGACCAGAAAATGTTCACTAATCAGAGTGAGGCGGACTTTTTGAATAGGCTTTCATGCTCCATTCATTAAAATCTTAACTGTGAGTGACTATTATTCTTATTCTCAAATTTTCAGTTCTTTCATAGTGGGATTTATGTCTAATTTTCATGAGTATGAGTTGTCTTCTCTATGTATGTTTTACTTCAATATCAGCTCACTAGTTAATTAACTCCGCCAAAAGGGCATTTTATTAGGATCATCACAAGCAGTTTCTCTTTATGAGTTATCCCATACATGAACCAAACATAATTTGTCTGAAAAAATTCAAAAGGATTCTTCATCATCAAGGCAGCATATTTGCAAAACGTGGTACCCCACTTCAGTAGCCAGCCCTGCCTTGTGCTGATGGGCATCATGCACTTTTACTCAGAGTTTAGAACATTCAGATCAGCTGGAAAGAATAACAGAACCTGAATCTCTCAGATGTCTTGAGTTTCATGCAAGAAATGAAAAAAACAAAGTATTCTAATGACAACGAAAAAGGCAGGGAAAAGAAAATAAAGGAAGATTGCCATTTGCCACCACATTCTCATACTAATGTTAGCCAACAACACTTGCTTCTCAATCCATTCTCTGCCTTTTATCCTGTTATATAACCACATTCACAGTTGGGCACAACCAACCTGCAGCCTTTAGAATGGCTCCTCCAGCACCGCAGTCCCAACTAGCAGCAAGACGCTCAAAGCTACTGAGATTGATTGCAATAATCATTCTAGCTCTGATTGTCCTTGTAGGTCTTGTTGTACTGATCATTTGGCTAGTAGTCAAGCCTAAAGGGCTTGCCTATGATATTGAAAATGGCTCAATCCATGGCTTTAGCTTGAGCGACAATCATCTCAATGCCACCTTTGATTTTGTCCTAAGGGCATATAACCCTAACAGGAAAGTCGCCATATATTATGACTCAATGCAGGTGTCAGTAGCCTATGATGATCAGACTGTGGCATCTAATGGGGTGCAGCCTTTCTTTCAGCGCCATCGCAATGTGACTCGACTGGAAGTGCAGCTTGTGGCTCAATCTCTGTTACTATCAGGGCCCGTGTCTAAGGACCTACAGCGTGAAAGATCATCAGGGAAAGTTGAACTAGAGGTTCGAGTGAAGGCAAGGATAAGGTTCAAGGTGGGAACATGGAAGTCAAAGCATCGAACCTTAAGGGTATTTTGTTTACCTGTGGTGCACTTCTCCTCACACAAAGACTTTGGGAGGACAAAGTGTGAAATAGACCTATAGGCATCACTCTATTTTCTTGCTTGTGCTATAATTTTCTCTAATTTGTTTGGGATTTGATTCTCTGCGATTCCCATTTACTAATTCCAGGATTGTTGTATTTTTTTCCCCCTGTTTTCTCTATAATGGTGTGATTATCATTTTATCATTTTGTACTAAAGGATGCTATCACGCTTAAAAAAGGATATATATAAGTGAAGGTTTTTGCCTCTTGTTTATTCACTGTAATCTGATAGAAGTCTATACATGCCTTGGACTTTGGCATCATTGTTCTCAGTAAATTGCTGAAGTAGCAAGCTAGTCAACTCGAGCATTTGCTTGTGTGATCACTAGAAACATGATGAGGTTCCTGTCATGACTTGAATTTGATACCATTAATGATCTGCTCACTTGTGATTGTTTGCTTTGGAAGAGCTTATACATATAGTCGGTGTGAGATATCACAATCAAATGATATTATCCCTCAAGGTTGTATGGTTCCTCAACCACATAGGTATTATCTATTTTGAACCCCAAAAACTTTTACTGTTTTAAAACACCTATACTCATAAAGTGTTGGGAACATTTTCCCATATCCAATATGAGATATCACAGTTCTGCGTCTTCATTGATTTTTTGATAAGGAAGTGCGATATCTTTTGCCCGAAAGATGATGTTCTCCGTAGTGCATACGAACATTGCCCGGAAACCAAACATACTTAACATTGAACTTGGTTGAAAGTAGCAGATCGATAAGTTAGGCCCTTTACGTAAATGGGCTATTGTCTATCTAGGTCACAGTGTAAGCCCAGGAGTGTTTGTGAATTACTGTACTCACTATGGGGGCACTGAAAGCCGGCCAGCCAGCAACTATGGGTCTTGGATCCAGTTGACATTCTTTACTAAAGTGCTACCATCACCCCCTCTGGCTTCCTTCCTCTTCTCCTTTGCTTGATTTCATTGTTATCTTGTGGTAAGACACTTGAAATACTGCTGATTTTTACTTCAGACCCAGAATCCTACTGCCAATTATGGTGGTGGCTCACTCCCTTGCCAGCATGTTACTTTGCTGATCATACAAATAGGCCAAGGAGAGCCTCGGATTTTGTTGTAGAGCTGGGCTTCAATGAACCTAACTCTAGTTAATAATGATAAACTTCCAACTAAAGAAGGGAAAAAAAATTAGGCCAAGAAAAAGCTCATGAACCAACTTATTTGTCTTAGGCCCTCATGGCAAGTGATGTTCCACCATATCAAGCAAAACCAGAGGGCTGAGAGGCAACAACTTTTGGGCGAGAGAAAATGTTTCTATTAAATGAAGTTTTGAGTGCGGTTGAAAGCAATGTACTTGAGAGGAAAATGACCTTTAGCAGCCTCCAGAAATGTTGATTTGATAAGCTTATCTCTCGGGTGTGTACATCAATTGTGGGTGGGGGAAGCTGAGGATTGAAGTATAAAGAAATGGGCATGTACCATCAAAAGCATACTTCCATTTTAACCTTGTAGCTGGCCCATCTCACTAAGCTATGGTGTCTGCTTCTTAGAAGTTGGCTCTGTATAAATCCGGAAAACATCTGGGTGGGGCTTATATTCAAGTTTTAGTTGGTTGGAACCGAATAATCAGTATAAGCGGTGTCTCAATTTATGGAAAACATAGGGGGAACCAAGCTATGTGGGAAATATGCATCCACGTCTCTTTCTTCAAGTCCATTAGCGTTTGTCATTTCATGCTCAAATAATGGAAATGGTAATCTGTGGTGAGTCTGGCTGCCATGTGAAAGTCATCACCCTCTCAGCAATCAAAGCCTATACGCTCCATGAACAAAAGATAAAAAGGAAGGTGGAGCACATGATGAAAATAAAGTGAACCTTCATGATAAGTCATTCGAGTGAGTCTTTTTGATGCTGCAAGTCACTGGTAATTGGCAAGGTGGCATTCTTATGAGGCGAAAATCAATCTGGCATGTGTGTGGTCTGAAATGGATTAATATTCTTTTCCCATCAATTGTTCTTCTGCCTTTATGTCATACAAGTTTAGGATTAATCCCACTTTCGAGGCCAACAAGGCAAGATTTTCGACCAAGGAGAAGCAACAGTTCCACCATTACTTGGATTCACTGGTTCTTGGTAAAACACTTTTTAAGTTACTTAATTTATATTAATCTCGAATCTTTTCTAAATTCAAATAAAAATAAATTAACTTCAATTATTAAGTGAAAAGAAATTAACTTATTTTTATTTAAATCTAAACTCATGTTTAAAAAAAATTGAGAATGATTTAAATTAAATTATTAAGTCACTTTAAATTATTAAATTGAGGGTATGTTTGGTAAAAATTTTAAAAAATGTTTCTAATCTTTATAATATTTAAAAAATTTTATTAAAAAAGTTTTCAAGTATTAAAAAAGATAGAAATATTTCTTAAAATCATTATCAAATAAATTTTAGATATTTAGAGTTCATTGTCAATGTTTTTAAAAAATAGTTCTACCCTAAAAAGTATTTTAAAAAATGAAAAATATTTAAAAATAAAAAATATTATTTAGTAAAATTTGAAAACCACTATTAAAAAGTTAAAAAATTACTTATAGTAACTTTTAAAAAACATTTGATAGATGATTTTTTTTAAAAGCACGTCCACTAAAAAACATTTTAAAAAAATGTTAAATCAATCTTAAAACTTAAAACTTGTTTGACAATTATCTTAGAAGGTGTTTTTAGTCTCTAATATTTGAAAACAACTCTCCTAATAAAAAACTTTAAATAACAAAAAATAGTTAGAAGCTTTTCTCATAATTACTATGAAATGAATTTTAGTTGGGTTCGTGGGTGTAAAATATTCTTTCGCTTAGCCAGAATTAATGCATGAGCAATGTTCGAGCCATGTTTCTAGTTGGCAAGTATGGACCCAATTAACCCATTCAAGCCTTGCCAAGATGCGAAATTTCAGGTGAACATGCTCCCAACAATGGCATCCAGGCCCCCAACCAGTGGACCGTTTTGGCTCATAATAGATGGAGTCTACCCCATGAAAAGTGAAACCCTTAAGAGGATCATCTCACAAGGAAGGCGAGATTGAATCGTTGATGGACATGAATGAATTGAAAGACGTACAACCTAACTCATTTAACACTTCTTTCTATCCCAATGCCATTGTCCCTTTGTGGATAGACATATATGAACTAGTACCTTTTCACCAAGCCCCATGACCTACAAATAATCACATCTCATCATACATCCAAGTCCCCTCTTTCCCCTTAATCCTCCCTCAACAGCCAAAGAAAAAACCACAAAAAAAGAAAAAAAACCAGGACAAACGCAGATGGACGATGTGGTCTTAATTATTGGTTGATGTCGATCAATGATTGTATCGACATAGGCCTTAAAAAAATTCAAGGGATTAATACTTGTGTGCGGTTCAACTAACATTGTGACTAATAAAAATACTAAAAACTTGGCATGTCTAATGTATCAAGACCTAATCATGCCCACCGCCGTTGCTCGGTGCCGAGTCAACCGATTATTTATTCTTATTAATGTTCATGAACATGGCAACTATGGCAACTACATGCTCCGGCCTATGAATAATGTACTAGTTTGGTAACTTAAAAAAGTGGTAAACATCATCTTCACAACATTAACGGTAAATGTGTACCAGAATCAGCTAAGGCTAACAAGAAATGCATGATGGGGTGGTTTGAGATATGTTGTTTGTCTACATGTGATATTGATAGATTCCTAACTCAAATTTGAAGGGGTACCATTTCCCATTCTTAAATTCTGAGCCATGTATTGATGGCCTTTTTGTAACCCATTTGCAAGTGTACCTCAGTTTCCATTTTTAATTCAATTATTGTCCCACCTCCCACCATCCGCCTCATATGTCATAACGCCTTATGAGTCATGACTCAACGGCTGAATTAAAAGAAGAAAGTCAAATAAAAAGTTTATGCTTCTAATTTTCCAAAAATAATAATAATAATAATAAGTGGTGTTTGTTTTTGTTTTATTTTTTCTATTCAACTAAAAACGAATCGTTGATATTAACAAGTTATTTTTTAGTTAAATAGAAAAAATTAAATATTTTAATATTTTTTATTTAACTAAAAAATATACACCGTTCAATTCTATCTAATCATCAACCACACGTGACTAAGAATTATTAAGAGTATATTTGACAGTAATTTTAGAAAATATTTTAAGTATTTATAACACTTAAAATTTTTTATCTTTTTAATATTAAAAATATTAAAAACACTTTAAAAAATCATTATCAAACGAATTCCAAATTGATTGATAACATTTTTTTTAATGAAAAAATAAGACTTATTCTAATAAAATACTAAAATCAAATATTTTAGTTTTATTATTTTATATTTTGTCCCTGTTAAATTATTATTATTATTATTAAAAATAAAATAATAGAATAATTACATTAAAAGATTCATTAAATTTAATATTCACTTTCTACCCATTAAAGAGTGGGAACAAAAAGAGCCTTTACCCGTTGTTCATTTTTTTTTTATCACTTCTATCTAAAATAAATTTACAAAAAATAAGTTAGTATTTAATATTTTGATAATATTTTTTATTTTTTAAATAAAAAATAGTATTTTTCTAGAAGAAACGAAAACCACTTATAAATGATTTTTTTAGCCTTTTTAGTGTGATTTACAAAATTTTGTAACTACCTCATTTTTATGGAAAGTGTCTTCCTTAAAATCACTATTAGATAGACTTTTAAAATCTATGGAGGGATACTTTTGAAAAAAAAAAAGAACCTAAAAGTGCAAAATTTTTTTTAAAATCTAATGAATCACATGATTTTTGTAAATATTATTTGTATTAATAATATATTACCTAAAATGCTATCAAAGCAGTTTTTTTTTCTATTTAAATCTTAGAGCAAGTTTAACCGTTCTTCTCTTAAATGTGTTTTTAATAAAAATATTTTTAAAATAATCACCTATTAAATATTTTTCCAATAAGTATTTTAATTAATTTTTAAAAATTTTAAAAATATTTTTAAAAAATAGTGTCAATATACTTCTTTTCTTTTTTTAAAAAAATATAAAATGATTGTGTCTTCTATATAAAATCTAAACTCTTTGAAATTTACCTTAAAGAAATAAGGATTTTTAAAATATTTTAAGCAAATTAAGGTATTATTTTATATTTTAAATATTTTAAAAATAATTTTACAAACAACAAATTAATATCTATACTTTTTATATAAAAATTACTATATCGTTATTAATATTTAAAAATTTTTAAAAACAAATATAGAAAATGTATTCAAACCGATACAATAATTCTTTTTAAAAACGATTTTAATAAACGTACTATAAATTAAAAGCATTTTAATCAAAATTACTCCCTTACCCTTTCCACTTTTTAAATATTTATTTTTAATAATAATAAATGACTAAAATCATGTTCGGGATTAACTTTTGAGCGGTTGACCATTTTCAATTAAAGAACCTCATAAAAGTTGGGATGGATTTTTAGGTAATTTTATCTAATAAAATCTAAACAAATGGTATCCTAAAATCCCACAAAAATGGATGATTAATATTTTAATATTAAAAAAAAAAAAAAAAGGAAAAAAGGATTTTACGGCTGAGCTTGGCCAATTAAATTGGACCATCTAACCCTTGGATATTTTATAAATTAGCCCTACTCAGCACAGGGTCTTGAATGGAGTGCGCTGGATGCCAATCTGAAAATGGGTGGCACGAGCAACTCACGTGCGAGGAGGGAAAATTAAACAAAGAGCAATCATCGCCACAATTATGAGAAAAATCGAACGCCAACCATGAAATTCAACAGCGGGAGAAACGGGTAGAAACGACGTCGTTTGCAGGTTTTCCTCAGACTTCCCGTTGAATTCAAGACTTGGAAAGTTTCGCAATTTGGGCGAGAAACAAGGACTGGTCGCACGTGGCGGCATCTGGTGAGTTCTGAAGAATTAAGACGTTGGTGTTACGGCAACAATATTGGGAGGAGACTGAAAGACCGTGATGGTTCCTCATTTATTGTTTTCATAAATCGCTACTTCCCTCCTCCATCTTTCTCTTTTCTCTCTGTTTGAAGATTCATTCATATATCTGCTTTTCTAGGGTTCGGTTCCCAGGTGATTCTTATTTGAAATCAAGAACCGAGCTTCGCATTCTTAGGTACGCTTTGGTTTCGGAAATTCAACCAATGGTTTTTTAAGTTGATTTTGTTTTTGTGGTGGTTGGCGGTCCTTTTCTACTGTTGCATATCGATTTACGACAGTCTTTGTTGACTTATTTGGATCCATTTTGTTTTAGTGTTATTATTGCTTATAAGAAATGTAATGGTTTGTTTGGGTATGGTGATTTTTGCCAGGAGCATTGAATTGGGCGATTGATCTGTATCGATCTGAATTGGGTTTTTACTGTGTTCTGGGAATGGTATGAATGAACTTCCTTTTTTTTTTTGTTATGAGTTTGTTATTTTTATTTTATTTTGTTTAAAATGGAGGTTTTTATTGTTCAATGGTTTGTTTGGAAATGTGGGAGATTTTCGTATTCCGTATTCAATTTGAAATGTGTATTTGGGGGGGGGGGGGCGCGCGGCAGGGTGGGGTGTTGAAGAGATATAAAATAAAGATTAGTATTGATTCAGATGAAGCAGTAAATAAATGATTCCTTAAGGGGAATTAGAAGATCTAATTTGGGTTTCTTTCCATGGTTCTGCCCTTGCATTTGTGTAATCTTCTAGGAAGAACAGTAAACCCCCATGACAATGGGGGTATTAGCTTTGCCCTCATATGATGATCTAATAGAGTCTTTTGCAGATCGTAGGTGCTATTGATGCATTTTAAGTTGTTGAGCTGCTTGGCAGACGCGGGAGATCCCGGTTGAGAGGTGGAATTGTTGGTCTGGACTAATGGCAATTGCTGGTTTACAGAATGTTTCTGTGCTTGATTCTCCTTTTCTTAGGGAGTCTCAATCTCCGGTGTCACGCCGCCAAGCTGATCAAGCGAGACTGAGTACACAGACATCTTCTCCTCGGCAAATGTGGCGGGACCTTGAAGATGAGCAGGTTGGTCAGGGCCCAGGAAGAGATCAAGGAAGATTCCAACAGCAGAGGAGTGATGAGTTGAACACTGATCTGTCTAGTGTAACCGTATCTGAAAGCCAAAGGAGTGTAGATGGTGGTGGTTTGGACCGCTTGAGTGAAGTCGAGTATGGACCATGGTCCCAAAGTCAAGCGGGGTCACAGAATGAAAATGATGATAGTAATGGTTTGGGTTGTGAGCCATCTCCTGATTTTGGGGATGTTGAAAGGGAGAGGGTGAGGCAAATATTTCGGGACTGGATGAATAGCGGCATGATGGGCCATACATCTAATGTTTCCCAGGTGAACAACACTACAAGGGCACAATGGCTTGGGGAAACTGAGCAGGAAAGAGTACGAATCGTAAGGGAGTGGGTACAAATGACTAGCCAGCCAAGAGGTACTCTTAGTGCTAGAAGAGAAGAACAAGTTGCTGAGATTGGTGCTCAAATTGAACGAGTTCGGGATGGATTAGTTGTCAATTGTCATGAAGGACAAACTGAACCTGTCCGGAGGGTTGGCATTCTTAGATTATGTGGCAGACAGGCTCTGCTGGATATGCTGGTGAGGACTGGGAGAGAAAGGCAAAGAGAGCTTCAGCAATTGTTGGAGCATAGAGTTGTCACAGATTTTGCTCATCGTAACCGAATTCAGGTTAGTTTCTATAAAATATGCTTATTTCTGCACTCTCATTATTTTCAGCTCTTTCCAGAGCCCATGAACTATTTATGGAATTGACCTCTCTATACTCTAGCAATTGCCATTCATGTGAATCTGTGTTTGAAATATTTGTGAACGGGGATTGGGTGGAAGCTTTGAAAAGAGGGAACTAGGTTTGTTGGCATGATTTTTCATAGTCATCTGGGTTTTTCACAGTTTAATGCAGAACCACTAATCATAGACTGAAACAGGAATTAAACTTGTATGCCACGCCAAATAGACAAGGGGATGGCGGGTGCACAGATCACAGATGACTGATTTCTAATATGTCTTCATGCATTATGTATACAGATTTGCATGTAATCTTTCTAAATTTATCTATACCATATGCACCATGGAAGAAATTTCTTTTATGTTTTAAAGAAACCATGTATTGAGGTTGCCATTTTTCCTGGTAATTTTTAAAATACTCACTCTGTCATTTGAACAAAGACTAAAATACATTATATACGTTATAGGATTTATTGTATACAATCCTCGAAACTTGTGTTTGAGTCATTTATCTGGTGACAGGTGGTACATGTCCTAACCCAAAGGTTACTTCTAGGCAGCTATACTACAAACTGTTGCAAGTGAATGGACTCATGCTTTTTCACAATGTGACATAGATGTTGTTGCCCAAATTTTAACAGATATGAGGTGTGAATGCCTCCTCAAACCTTGAAGTTGGGGTTTTAACAGATATGAGGTGTGAATGCCCATCAAACTTTGACGACGTAGGGGATCTACTAATGATATGTTGTATTCCTTCTCTTTTTTCTCTAGTTTAGACACAGTCTTAATTTTAGGGTGTCGTTCTTAGAACATTTTTGCAAGTGAATGATTTGTTGATTTTTATAGTTTTTTCATGCACAAGGCAGTTTTAGGCATCAAGTTTTGTGGTCCCTTGTTGCTTATGCAGTATATCATTTTGTATTCAGCCCCTTGTATTTGTCGGCGATCTTGAAAACCTTTGCCTCTATTGTAACTATTATGGTTTTATTTTGTTTACTTTGCAGTCATTGCTCAGAGGTAGATTCTTGCGGAATAATAGATTGGCTGAGGATGAGAGGCCCACTTCTGTTGCGGCAAGTGAATTAGGCTTATTGAGGCAACGGCGTACCGTATCTGGTTTAAGGTATTATCTTTATTATGCTGTATATATAAAACAAAAAGGATGTGTGTTCCTTGCTATTTTTTCTTTGCACTATTTTTGCTAATGTTCTATTATGGTCCTTTTTCTCAGTGTCGTAGATGCCTTTTTCTTTCTTTCTTTCTTTCTTTCTTTCTTTCTTTCTTTACTTCTTTAATTTTTTTCTCTTCTTTGTGTATGTGTGTGGGGAGAGGATGCTGCTGTGTTTGGAGAATGCTGGTTGGAGGTTTACTCCAGAAGAGAAAGTTACGCAGTGGGGGACTTTTATGGTTTAAAAATTATAAAGAGGGCTGTTGGATTTCCTATGTTATACTAGAGCTATGTGACTTTATTTGATTATTCATATGGACACCCAATCTTTCATGGAAATTCAAAAGGAGGGTCTGGGGAACTATAAATAATTTTCAGCATTTTAGCCTTACAAAGACCAAATTCTCAATGCTAGTGATGTTGTTGAGAATTTTTAGATAAATTTGACTATGATCAGGAGAAAAACAATTATCATTTCAACCATAGTAAATGATTCTGAAAATTATGTCATTGACATATTGCAATCTAATATATGCCATGGCACTAGGAACTGGCAAATACTTTATTTTACGACCCTGTCATGATGTAATAGAGACATGAACCTCCAGAAACAAGAAGTATGATGTGATTTTTTATCCATAATTCATAATACATCATTGACAGGAAAATGTCTAAGTTGAATGCGTACCACACACATGGGTCTGTGGTTGATACATGGGATTAGTCCTTTCAAAATTGAAAATTTCTAGTATCATTGTTCAGTTAGAGCAACAATTCACTTTGATTGGACCAACTTTTTCTTTTGCTTGTTTGTTTGTTTGTTTGTTTGTTTGTTTTTTCTTTTTTTGTGCATAAAATAGATTGGACTAACCAATTCAAATTTTTTGTGACTTATTTATGATCATTTTGATGGAACCAACTAGTGTTGTTTGTGTGTAAAATATACTGGCCTAACCAATCTAAATTGGAATTGTCAGGTTATCCATGATCATTGGTCAAAACTGCAAATCATATTGATACGATCAACTAGTTTTATTTGTTTGCTGTTATACATTCTCATTTGGTGATGTAATCCTACTTCCCTTCACATTTCAATTGGATTACTACAGTATTAAAATGTATACTGTTCTTAAACAAGTAAAACTTTCTCATTTTCATTTAACCTTGGATTCCCTTTAAAGGAATTTCAAATAGAATTATCATTTTTTCTTAGCAACTTCTAATTTTTGTTTTAATTGATATTATAATTTAAAAACACATGCAGCCACACAATATCACCATCTGAATAGCTTTATTAATAGTACTGATAACAAGACTTAAAAATTGATAATTTGCAGCTAAATGCATTGAAGATATTGTGTGGGATATCTCAAGTCTTTTTTCCATGTAGGAGTTCGTCCCTTCATGAACTAAAGCATTTAATTTTCTTCTAACATTTTGAGGCTGTGCTTGCATTATGGTTGAAGATTGTGATCACAATAGGTATTGAGATTACAGATCCATGTTGTGACCTCAGTCTCCCAGGTTCCTCAATATTCTTTTTAAGCCTTGTCACCTGCTCTTTTACTCTGTAAAACCTTATAAATAAAATTGAATTTTCCAATTTGCTGATTAATTACAATATTAGCTAGAACAAAAGGATGTTAGCAATTTTAGCAACAGTACTGGGATATGACAACAGCCTTTTGATTCCCCTTAACTTGTGGACCAAAGCTTATTTTCTACATATTTTTGGATCATGTTATTAATAGCAGCATGATTTACATTTTTCAGAAAGTAATTTCTTGGATATGCGGTTTCACTTCCCTGCAGTTTATCACTGAAATTTCTACTGATTTTAATTTCTATTACAACCTCTGTTACTTGTTCTTTATGATGATTGCTTCCAGCCTCTTGAAGAGTTTATGGTAGGGGGGATTAAGTATACATATTGTTACACTGCCAGTATTTTGAGTGTATAATACATATCTGAATGGTAGTAGATTTTTAGTTCCAAGACCCCTTATGACTGCAATAACATATATTTTCAATTTCAATATTGTGGATCACCAAGCTGATAATTACCTCTATACTTTCTTTTTTTCTTTTAAATTCGATTACCAACGTTGATGAGGATGATGAGGGCTATAGTGGGAAGACATGTTGCAAATGAGTGTGAGAGAAAACATGAGAGATGCTCCAACAAAGATCACTAGGAGAGCACTGAATGTGATTTTGACTATTCATGATGAAGTTCTATGACAGGGCCATTAAGGGGGAGTCTATGGTGCTGCTGGATGAGTTGGAAAGGACAGGAATTAAGAAGAAGAGAGCATGAGTAGGTTGGCAAAACCTGATCTGTCAATTGAATCTGGAGGAATTGGGATAAGGTGTCAATAACAGCTATCCGGATAGTGATGATTCTAATAAAATGAGTTTTAAATTTACATTTTATTTAGTGAAGTTTAAGATCATTATTTATTTAATTTGATATAACTCATGGCAGGACATGCCATTAATAAGTTTTCAGTGTTCATTTTTTTTTTTTCCTTTGGAAGTAGCTTTGCCAGCCCTTTTTGTTGAAACTACATTTTCATATAAATAAAGAGTTTCCAAGTATGGTTATGGTCTAGATAACAAGTTTTCAATGTTCATTCTGTGTCCTGAATTCTCATGCAACATAATACCCAGTAGTGCCTTATAAAGGTTCCAGTTACTGATAAGGTATCAACAAATACTAGTACCAGGGCCAGAGCTATACCAGTGCTTCCCTGCTTCCAAATCTTGGCAACTGCAAAGTGTACAGAACAACAGGTCTCTTTTCAGAAAATTTTTCACTGCTCCGGCTGATGATTTCAGTAGAAGAATTTCTTGCTGGAATTTATGATAAGTTCCATGCAGTCTATAACTCTAAAATACCAATCCATGGGTTAAACTAATACCTTTGCAGTTTACCATATGCTTATATATTTCCATTTCTGTGTCCTTTTTTTAATCTGTCATTAAACATTCTCCAAGTATTATTGTGGGGTTTTTGTGCTGATTGTCAACATGTGTCTTGGTTTACTTCTACATCATTATTACTTTTTGCATTTATGTGTTGTGTGTTATCTGCCACTGGGCTATTGCAAAGACTCATATGTTCTGGTTTTGGCATTTTGGCCCTGGTTATGTGAATAATTATGTTATTGCAATAAACCATATATGTTTTTATCTCTTTTCTTATAATTTATCTATGAATCGATGTGGTTATTGTTATTTCTTAATTGCATGATGGTAAAAATCCTCCTCTTCTTCTTCTTCTTTGTTTTACCTTATATTAATTTTTTTTAAGCAGGGAGGGATTTCTTTCCAGATTGGACAATTCTGTTTGTGGTAGCAGTAACTGCTCTGATACCTTATCCGACAGTGACATTGATGGCTACGGTCATGACCAAAATCAAGCAAACAGTTCGCTTGAGGTTCTAGATGAAACTCATGATCAATCTGAGCAGAGTCAAATAATCAGTGACATACATGATACCACAAATGTTTTGGAAGGCAACTCATTTGAAGACATAAATCAGCAGGAATCTACTGCTCAAGTACAAGAGTGGCAGGAGCAAGTTGTGGAAAATGAGGACAGAGGCTGGCAACAGTCAGCCAGTGTTGGCTCTATTGAAGTAAGAAGTGAGAATTCTGAAGATTCAGAGGGAAACTGGCAGGAAAACTCCCAAGAAATTTTGAGGAATGAAGGTGGACAAGATCATCTCCAAGAAGCCCATGAAGTATTTCAAGAACAACTTGAGCCTAGTAGCAGGGAAAATGATGCCCATGGCTTATCAGTTAATACAAATGATTTAGAAGGTGACACAATTGAAAATGTGAATTGGCAAAACTCTATTTCTCAAGTAGAAGAGTGGCAAGAACAAGTCAGAGAAAATGAGGAAGCATCAGGAAGTGAAGGTGGGCAGCATGGTTTTCAGGAAGAAGCCCATGATTTGTGGCATGAGGTCGGTTCCAAGAGGTTGCGGAAAATTGGTTAGAAGGGCCTTCTGATCACGAGGCTGTTGTGGTTGGAAGGGTTGATAGATTTTATTTTCCTGATGATGATAATGTGTACAATATGGAACTCAGGGAACTCCTAAGCAGGTATGAGACCTTATTATTGAAGATCTTATATATTTGGTCTTTTGAAATGTTCCAGTATTCAATGGGAATTTTTTTCATGTTTCAGGAGAAGTGTCTCTAATCTTCTTCGGAGTGGTTTCCGTGAAAACCTGGACCGATTGATACAATCATATGTGGAAAGGCAAGTCCATGACCCTGTTGACTGGGAACCACATGGAACATCATCTCTGCCTGCTTCAGCAGAGCAAGATCAGGAGCAGCAAACTGGAGATCAGAATGAGGGTCGAACAGATGATGTTGAGAGTCCTCCGTCCATTCTACCATCATCACAAGTGCCCCGTTTTCTGCCCCTTTGGGATCAAGAGTTACACCATGATAATTGGTCACAGCAAAATACGCATCCCCACTTTGGAATGGTAAGTCCATCCCTCCTTACTAATGAGTTTGATCCTTTTGGAAACCCATGTTTATATTAAATTGCAACTCTTCTTCTCTTCTTCCTTTTTTTTTTCGCTAGTTAATTAAGAAGGATAGCGTTTTAGATTTGTCTAACTTCGAAGGAGTATCCTTCTCACTGTGGCTTTAAAACTTTCTGACACATTTTTCTAGGAATATCCATTTTTGTGGTTTTAGCTTGATATGATTTAATTTGATTGTTTGGAGCAGGAATGGGAGATCATTAATGACCTGAGGATTGACTTGGCTAGGCTGCAGCAGAGGATGAACAACATGCAGAGAATGCTTGAGGCTTGCATGGATATGCAACTTGAGTTGCAGCGCTCAATAAAACAAGAAGTTTCTGCAGCCCTGAATCGCTCAGTGGGTTCCCCAGGTCTGTTTATGATCTGGATCCATTTGATTCATGGAAAGTATGAATAAAAGTAGAAAGGAAAAAAATTAGGAAGGGAAAAAGGAATTAGAAAAAAAAAAAAAAGGTAAAAAAAATGTTTAAAACCTGATTAATGTTTTGAATCATGTTTTCCAATGAATTTAAACAGTGCGAAGGTTTTAGCACTCTTCAAAAAATTCTCATTACATTTCATTTTTCTTTGTATTGTTCTTGCAGAAGTGAATGAGGAGTGTTTGCCAAAGGATGGATCTAAGTGGGATCATGTGAGAAAAGGAATTTGCTGTATATGTTGTGATAGCCATATCGATTCTTTACTGTACAGGTAAAAGTCATAAAATTTTAAGAGTTCCATGAGGCAGATAAAACCAAATATGTATTGCAGTTGAAGCACATCATCTGACATCATTTGTCCTCTGTCATTTCAGATGTGGGCACATGTGCACGTGTTCCAAGTGTGCAAGCGAGTTGGTTCAGGGTAGAGGTAAATGCCCCATGTGTTGGGCCCCTGTAGTTGAGGTCATCCGTGCTTATTCCATTCTATAATTGAGAGAGAGATTCAAACCTCGGAATGGCAAGATATAGAATATATATATATATATCATTTCTTGCTCCTGGACCAGGTACTTGGCTGCAATTTTTTTCCCTTGTATGACCTCTCCCTCTTTGCGGATTGTACGATTGGAAGGACAACTAATTCATTGCCTTTTTAACTCCTGATAATAATGTTGAGTGGAAGTTGATTCTATTAATAAATGATTCACTTCTGAGGGTTGAGCGTTCCTGTTAAGATCGTTATCACAGCTACACCCATGTAAATCTGTTCACATGAGTACAAATTTTTCTCCCAAATTTTATTAAGAGAGTATTTAGGAGTGCTTTCATTTGAAATCCCTTCTTTCGAAATGTTTTTTTGGGGAATCAACCTTCACATGTTTCTCCAACAAATCCTATAAATGACTTTTTAAATTTTTTAAAACGCTCCCTAAATTTTATCAAACAGAGTTTGAGGATAGACCTTTGGAACTATGGAGTTGGTATCAACATGATCAACTAGGGATATAGATTTCAATAGGCTACAATTTGGCTTTGCATTTTCTTCATATATGGTAGGTTTAATTAAATACCCTAATGCCAAAAAGTTGTAATGTTGATAAACTCAGATGTATTTTTGGTTGGAAATTTTTTTCACTTTATGGGCTATATTTCTTGATGCATCTGGTTTGATTCATCATCCAGAAGTTGCACTGTATTTATGAAATTACAAACTCATTCAAAACGTAATTATAGAGAAAGGGAAAGGTATGGTAATACAAATAAATATTTACACGTGCCAGTTCACACGCTCCTGATAAGCACATTGCTGCGTTAGAAACTGGAAGTCCTGTGCAGCAGCGCCCGCTCTCCCAGGCTCGAGCAGCTGGTCGTCCTTCTCACACCTAACGATTCTACCTCTACATACGTGTCCCCATTGTCCGCCGTTAATCTCTCATGTGACTGGCTCCCACCCTCATCAGACCCCTCTTGCACCACACTGCAGCGTCCATCCCTGGCCGGAAAAAGCTGGGTGGACCGGCAAACGGGGCAAGACACGTGAGAAGACAGCCAGGTGTCAATACAAGGCGGATGAAAGACGTGACGGCAATAGGGGATGATCTTAACAGTGTCCTTGTCTTCGAACTGGGTCAAGCAAACTGGACAATCCAACGTCTCCTTGGCATCACCGTGGTAAGAAAAGAGCGGTAGTGAGCTGACGGTGGAGGGGTCCAGGCCTTTGGAGGGGGTTGGGGACCTAGAGGAGGAAGAAGCGGGGGGGTTTGGGTGGCGGCGGCGGCGGGACATTTCGACGGCGTTGTCTTCGGCGAAGCGGCGGATGTAGACGGAGAAGAAGCCCATGAAGAAGAGAGCGGTGAGAAGGACGATGACGGTCAAGGCCATCGAGGAGTCGAAGGGGGTATTGGGTTGTCTGTTAAGGGGTCTTTTAAACCCAGAAGTGGATGAGGAAGAAGCGTTGATTGGCCCTGAGAAAGGGCCAGGGGGATATGCGAGGGTGCCTTCATGTCCAGCGTCGTCCAGCAGTAGCTTCCGTGTGTGGGGCTTCATTGCTGCTTCTTTGAGTGATGGTGAGACCTGAGACTAGTACTGGGACTACCGGGAAGTATATACACATACCAGTGAGAGAGAGAGAGAGAGAGAGAGAGAGAGAGAGAGAGAGGAGAGGGTAATAAGGTGGGCTGGTTTGTTTTGGAAGAAGAGATATTGGGAACGGAGGAAGAGGAGAAAGAGGAGCAGGTGGTGGCTATTGGGAAGAGAGAGAGAGAGAGGAGTAGGGGGTGAGGTGGGGACAATCCAGGGGGGTGTTTACGGAAGAAGCACATGATAAAGGCAGAAAGGGTGACGCCAGACCGAAGCTGGAGATGAGAGCAGGGGCCCCACCTGGTGTAGTCCTAACTCTGGAGCTTTCCGCACAGGCCCATGCTGTTTTGTTTCTTGCGGTGCTTCTTCTCCCTACCAATCCTCGAAACGCCATCCAGCGCCTTCCTAACTCTACGACTGCTCACCACTCACCTTCGCTTCTCTTCCGCCCCTCTAATCTATCCAAAACGTCACCCTCAATTCATTTGTTTTCCCCCAATTTTCTCCCTTCATATTATCTCTTCCACTCTAATACGAACAAAAAATTTGTTCACTCCTCCATCGTATATATATACATATGTATAATGTTTCAAATTTATGAACTTATTTTCGATTCTTAATTTTCAATTACATCATACATATATCCCTTTCATATGGTCTTCTAAAGTCTCAAGTAATCTTGCGGCAAATAAAGATTACGTGCTAATCATACTATGACTTCGATATTAAAATTGTGCGTAGAAAGTAGCCTTTCATCTGTCACTTTTAGTTTATGCCCCATCCACTTTCAACTCTCTTATCATTTATGTCCTTTCCCTTTCTCTAATTTGATTCTGTGATAAAAATATTAATTAATGATAATTTTACAATATATTTAAAATTGTGGGTTTATTTCATGAACTAAAAAGGACAAGATTATGAGCGAAAATAAGACAAAAGGACAAGCTGTTATTTTATTTGTAGGTATCATGGAATGGCCCACATGGCAACTCATATTAGCCAGGTGTATCATGTATGATTTAGATTCAAATTAACATCATAATTTAGTGTGCATGAATGCTGGATTTAGCATTTGTCAAATTTTAAAAATTTATTACTTGGAAGCACTGCTTCCAAATGCTATAAATTTATGTAATTGGCTTAAGCCTTGTAGGTGGGTCAGTGGGAGTATGAAGTGCACCTTAAGTTTTTCTTTGAAAATAATTATTGACTTGACTTTGTTAAAATTAGGACTATGTAATAATGCAAATGGATGTGGCCAAACTTAAGAACAAAAAGAGACGCCTACTTTACACCTAAAATACTTAGCATTTGTTTTATTTTTAATTTGAATGGTCTTTTTTTTTCCTTTTTTTTTTTATTGTAGTTTATTTATGTTTAGTCTGAAACTTAATTCTAAGAGAAATTGAATGAATTAAAATCTCAAGTATGTAACTTTAGAAATCTCAATCTCCATTGTTCAAAATATATAAAAATAAAAAATAAAAATTAGTATAAAAACTAACGTTAAATACAAAAAATAAGACTAAGGTACAAATGAAGAAGACTAAAGGTCTGTTTAGTAATTATTTTTTAAAACAATTTTAAAAAATAATCTTTGAAAACTCTTTTTAAATTCTCTTTAAATAAAAGTCTATTCGAAAACCTAAAATATTTTTAATCTATTTCTAATATTTTTAGATATACTTTCAAAATAAAATTTATATATAGTGTTTATTTTTAATCAGTTTATATATTTATATAATTATTCTTTAAAATAACTCTTAAAAAATAAGTAAAAATAATAAATAACAATTAAAAAATATTTTTGAAACATGTTTTCCTTTTCTTTAAAAAAAAATAAAAAATTATTTTAAAAAACAGTTCCTAACAAGTCGTACGGCTACAAAGCCATTGACTCTAAATACACTACCATACATGTACGGAAAATATTATATTCAATTTTTTTAGGACTTTTCCATCCCTAAAATAGTCTCATATCAACCATTATTTGTTTCTCTCCCTCAAATTTTATGGAACCAAACATACCCCAAATATAATGTTGTATAATAAAAGCAAACTCATAAAAGTTTTTATTAAATATAATGTTTATGTTAATCACATTTATGGTAACAACCAAATATTTTATTCATTGAAACTTCCAAGGTCAATAATCTAAATATAATGTTGTATAATAAAAACAAATTATCTCAATTTTCAAACTCATAAAAGTTTTTATTAAATATTTTGTTTATGTTAATCCAATTTAAGTTAACACCCAAGAAAATGGGTTCGAATTAGGTGATGATCATATTTTTCAAATTTTATAAATATGAATGCAAATAACAATTATAAGCAATAATTGACAATAATGAAGACAATGGAATACATAAAAAAAAAAAAAGAGGAAATAATGCAAACTCCAATTTTATAATGGTTCAGTCTAATCCATATCTACATTCACTTTTCTTAAACTTCGATTATACGCTAAGAATTCCACTACCAATAAGACTTTTAAAAGCAAAGTGTAACAAGTCATACCCAACTATATAGATATTGTCCGCTCTTGACTCAAAGGGGCTATTGCGACTTTAAAAATCGTCTACTTGATGTATGATGTTACAAACACTCACTTATACAAACACAACGTCCTGATTGTATCCTATAGGATTGCAGGGCCAAACAAACCCCTACATCAAGGTCGAAAATCGGCTTTAATACCATTTGTAATGACTCTCATGACTTTAAAAAGACATCTACAAGGTTAAGAGGAGTCTTACATATATAATGTCAAGAACTTCCTCTCATATCCGATGTGGGACATTAAAAACACCCCCTATGCAAACACCCCTTACAAAGCTAAATAAATTCTCACACCGAGGTTGGAGATCAACTCTGATACTATTTGTAACGACCTGCTTATAACCTTGTAGACATTGTCCATTTTGGACCCAAAAGAGCCTTCGTGGCTTTAAGCTGTGTTTTAAAGTCGTGAGGGTCCCTTTAGGTTTAAAACGGATAATATATATACGATTGGGTACAGGTCATTACAATAGTGCTATGAATTTTTCCTCATATCTAATGTGGGACATCACAAATACCCCATCATGTAGACACAACATCCTCTATATGTCTTATAGGATTGCGGAGCCAAACAAACCCCTACACTGGAGTAGAGGATTAATTTTGATATTATTTGTAAGAACTCACACCCAACCATGTAGATATTGTCCACTCTAAACTCAAAAAAGTCCTTACGAATTTTAAAACGCATTTACTCAATGCGGGGTGTTACAAACACCCACCCATACAAACACAATGTTCTCGTTGTTTACCATAAGATT